>JALAZF010000190.1:3172500-5672500 GCA_022829125.1 Lathyrus tuberosus
ATGGGTGAGCCTTCACTACAATCAGAATTAGGGTTTCAAGCCCTCTCTGAGTTCTTAGACAAAGGATCAATCAAGGAATGACATGATCTTCAACTTTTCTAGCCTCTCAAACATCCACATTAGATCAAAAGGACTCCCACATCAAGGATTAAGCACAAGGCTGCAACATTCTGAGTGGATCAAGCCTCAAGATCGCCAGTGTCACCAAATAGGGTTTTGGTCGACCAGGGCCTCCAGATGGAAATTTTCCTCTGGGCATGAGCCAATGCTTCAAAGCATAACCTATGATACTCCAAGGGACATCATGAACCTAATCATCAAGTTAATTTGACCTCAGGGGATGCATTAATCTAAAATCAGGAATTAGGTTTTCTTGACCTAATTCTCCCCTAAGTTGACTTTTGGGACAAATCACGAGCCAAGACCTCAAGAGAGGATTTGAGGGTCTCTAATAAACCACATTGATCCATTTACAATAATGGATTGATCCAAGAAGCTTGGTTCACAAGTTTCAAGTTCATCAGAACCACAACTAGGGTTTTGGAGAAAAAGTCAACTGTACCTTTGACTTTTGACCAGGACATGTTCCCAAACCCTAAGACATGATTCAATACACCCTATAACACCTATGAAATCAATCCATCAAGTTTGATTTCGGTCAAGGACTTGATTTCATAGAGGATCGCACAGTTTGGAATTCATCTGACAAAAAGTCAACTGTGCACAAAAGTCAACTTTGACTTTTTGATATTTTTCACAATTATGGTTCTTTAACCCTAAAATGATGTTAATGTGTGATTGGAATCATCATTCATCAAGAAAAATCAAGAAAAGTGGGATAACTTGTAAAAGGGGTAACCATAAAAACTTAGAAATTTTTCTAAGTTATGGAACAAAGTGGTTAGGGTACCAACTTTGGAGGATCATAACTCCTAAACCACAAGGCCATTTTTCCCCATTCAAAGCTGGATTTGTAGCTCTCATGGCACTCTACAAAAGTTTCAAACATAACTCATTCCAATTCCTCATGGATTTTGAGTTATGGAATGATCAAAATCACAAAAAGTGAAAATGTCACTTTTTTCCAACACTTAGTGAAATTTTCACTAAGTCAGAATTTTCCAAATGTAGGGGCATTTTTTACTTGGATCCAAAAGGTATCAAAACCAATTATGATCAAACAGTTGTTGCATCATATGAGGGCTTTCCAAAATGGCCAAGAATTCCATCAAAGTCCACTTGAGCCATGAGATATGACAATGCCAATATGCCTTGCTGCAAACTATCATGGCAAGGCAGATTTGGGAGTTTTGCTCGATTTGCTCAAATTTTGCAAAGGGGGAGCAACTCTATCCATCTGAACACCTCAAGGGGGGACCAAGGAGGAACCAACTCTGATCCCAAGCTTCCCAAGTCTTTGGAACCAAAAATAGTATGCCAAACCTAGAAATGCCTAAAAGAGGGACAAGACTCCAATTTTGGATTGGAGAATTTAATGGATGCACAAAGGTGGCATGGACTGAGCCATTTCCAACTGAATTCAGTCAAGACTTATCTAAGACCAAGGGGACCAGCAGCCTGTGCCCTAACCTCTAGTCAATGGCAATAGGAGACTTGGATTCTCATTGCTCAACATTGGCCAAACTTCTGCTGTAGTTGCCATTCACTATTCCAGCCAAAACAAACTTGCTCTACTATAAATAGAGCTCAATTGTGTTCAGTTTGAGTACACCAAAGCACTACAACAGTTGCTTTCCTCAAAATCTCTTTCTCTAGGCAAAAATACCTTCTTTAGCAAGGTAACTCTGAGTTTTTGAGTTAGAAAGCAATTCCACCACAGCTCATGATCCAAACACATCCAATATATCATTTCTAAGCTGCCCAAACTCTTACAAGTGACCTGTAACACCAAAATCACAAAGTCACCTCTCAAAACCTCAAAATTGGACTTTTGTGCATTTTCAAGCCATGTCTTGATTCAGTCACTTTCCAAACCAGATAAAACCTCAAAAACACTCCAAATATCATCCTTGAGCTGTCCCAAATGGTTACACACATCTGGAACACCATTTGAGAGAGTTGCTATTTTGGTCACTTTTGCCCCTTTTGCAAGAAAGAGCTCAAACTTGCTCCTGAGGTTTCCAGCTGATTCCAACCATCCTAAAAGCTTCTAAAAGATCATTTGAGGGTGTCCAAAGCATCAAATCATTTATGGAACAAGTGGCTTGGCAGATTGCACAAAACCTCCAAAAAGAGGTAAGCATCATAACTTGGATTCTTTGAATCATGCTTTCTTTTGATGTCCACTGATCACGCATCTCTTATACATGTTATATGTGTTGTGTTTGCACCAATTTATCATGTAATTCATGCTTGTACCAAGAGATGGCACAGAAAATGTAAATCATGGCCTATTTCAAAACCACTATCGGGTTTTTCAATAGGAGCATGATCTGAAAAAAAATACCACCACCATTGTATTCCTTGTGAAATTATAGGCAGGATAGACCTAAATTTTGTCCCAATCCATGGAGAAATGAGAAAGTTATGGCCTTCACATTTTCAACCAAAATCTTGCCTTGCCTTGCCTTGGGCCAGGCCAAAAACAAGGCAAGCCTTGTATATTTGTGGTTGTGTTTCCATCAACGGATGTATCACCACCCTAGTGGTAAAGCGCGTGCCCTATACACAAGAGGTCTGGGGTTCGAATCCCCCTCGCCCCAGATCCTCTTTTTGCTATTTTCTCCACTTTTTTATTGTTTTTCTTATTATTTTTAATGATTTGAAAAATTAATAACTCCCTCAATTTTAAATATTTTTTATTGGTTCTTTTTACAAAAATTCAAAAAAATGTTGAAATATTTTATTCCACAAAAAAATCAAGTTTATATTATTTATTTAATATAATTAGTATTTTTGTGAATAAATTCCTTTTTAATTGTTTTTAAACATTTTAAAAGTGAATATTTACCTTGAAAATCAAAACCAAATGAGTTTTAATTCATCTTGTGATTAAAACCTCATTTTTTAAACCTTAAACAAAAATCACAAGTGATTTATTCAAACTCATTTGGTATTTTATCATTTTATTGATTTTCTTTAAATATTTACTTTTAAAGGAAAATAAAATTAGGGTTTCTATTATTTCAAACCTCATCAATCATTTTCAAAACTTTTTGGGCCTCTTGGTAGAGTTTAAGACCCAACCCTTTGTAAATACAAACCTTTTTGGGCCTCAGTGTATTGTATAAGTCCCGATCCCATCCAAAAGTTCGGCGCGATCGCCGCCTTTTAAAACAAAACCTTGGGCCTCTCCTTGAGCTGTAACCCCACCACTTGTACAAAAATAAACCTTTGGGCCTCTTGAGAGAGTGTAAGACCCATCCCTTTGTACAGAAAACCTTTTTGGGCCTCAGTCACTTGTATAAGTCCCTGTACAAAACCACAGTGCGATCACTGATAAAACCTTGGGCCTCTCCTTGAGCTGTAAGCCCCAAACAATCTTTTCTAAAACACTTTCTCCTTTGATTTTGAATATAATATTGTTATCAAAGCTTTCTTTGTTGAACAAACTAACCAAACAGCATGGAAGCTCTACAACCGAGTAAGTGTTTACCCACTTTCTTTATCCGCTTTCATATATATATATATATATATATATATATATATATATATATATATATATAACCGTATTGTGGGGCTGTTCACTGTAATTCTTCTTTCACAAACTTTTATATACTTGTCAAATATCAACTGTGTAATACTAGTATAGTTATTTAGAGTTTTCCCCGGCAACTACGTCTAGCACTAGGTAAAGCCCTGTTGGTCACTCTTAAATATAAACAAAACTAGATCCCCATAGGATTACCAGACATAGTTTTCCCTCCTCTTGGGGTTAAACAATATGGAGACGTGAAAGGCAGCATTCTCGGTGAACCCTTTCTCAAACTGTCACGCTTAGAAATCGTCAAAGAGACTCTACGCCCCAGAGATGATCTTTTCTCCGTGAATGGCATCTCTTGAGTTTCTTCCAAATTCTCGGACTTTCCTAGCTTGATCTATTCTCGGTGAATGGCATGTCTTGA
The DNA here is from genome assembly GCA_022829125.1 of Lathyrus tuberosus. Lineage (NCBI taxonomy): Eukaryota > Viridiplantae > Streptophyta > Magnoliopsida > Fabales > Fabaceae > Lathyrus > Lathyrus tuberosus. The sequence continues at coordinate 3,176,586 of JALAZF010000190.1, forward strand.
ACTTCTCGGGGTTTGGGGACCCACAGGCTTCTTAAAAGCATCCCCGCTTCCTCTTGGGCGTTGTACAAAGACCCTTCGGCTTCTTAAAAGCTCTCATGCCTTCTCTTAGGCTTAATACAAGGACCCAAAGACCTCTACAGGTATAGGAACAGAACCTAGTCATCAATTTGCTAGAGTTGTCTTTCTGAGTCAAGTGTCAGATCTGTTAATGGATTGACCTTCATCCCTTAACATACCAGCCTTCTCTTGGGCATAGTGCAAAGATCATTCACTATCCGAGAATCGATTTCTCAAAACACACGTGGACTTCGACAGTCTCAATACCTTTTGGATTCCCCATTTCCTTAAAGAATAGGAAATAACCCTGATTCTCTGATCAATCCCAAAGTACAACATTACCCATATAAGAACTGATTTTCTCTTTTATCCAACATACTGGACCGGTCACTAAACTGAAACAGTCACCAGCACACTAGCCTCCTCTTGGGTTTTGTACAATGATTCTCCCCATCGGAGCTAACCTATTCACACTCTCTTGTTGATTATAAAAGACTCTCTTGTTGAGTCCAACATTTTTACCCTCCATCTCGGGCTTCGTACGTGATTCAAAAGCACTCTCTTGTTGAGTATAAAAGACTCTCTTGTTGAGTCAAACCCCTTTTAGCCTCCATCTTGGGCTTCGTACGAGATAAAAATCACTCTCTTGTTGAGTATAAAAGACTCTCTTGTTGAGTATAAAAGACTCTCTTGTTGAGTCAAACATTTCCAGCCTCCATCTCGGGCTTCGTACGAGGTACAAAGACTCTCTTGTTGAGTCAAACACCTTTAGCCTCCGTCTTGGGCTTCGTACAAGACACATACAAAAACACTCTCTTGTTGAGTCAACCCTTTTAGCCTCTCTCTCGGGCTTCGTACGAGACACATAAAAACACCCTCTTGTTGGGTCATTAGCCTCCTCTTAGGCTTTGTATAAAGAAACCCCGGTTGAGTCAATCAACCTTTTAGCATCAAAATATGTGCCTTGCTCACAGTATACAAACATCAACAACTCCTTCCCCCCTCCCCCATCTAATAGCTGTAAGTAGCAAGCCTCTGGATTATTTACATCCATGCCATTGTCCCTCCTTTAGCATGAGAAATTCCTAAGGAAAGATGGCATTGCTCTTAACTGAGTTAAAGTCTTCTGCTTCAGGTTAAAAAATCCCCTATAAAAGAAATTATGGCATTGTTGGATTCACATATCCCAGTTAAAGTAATTCTCCTTTATAATCAGTCACCCAACAGTTGTGACAAACAGACTAAATACCCCTCTTTAGAGATGACAAATTCTCTATAAAGTCAAAACCCCTTCAGCTTCACATCTTGGGCTTCGAACAAGATACAAATAGACCCTTCAGCTTCACATCTTGGGCTTTTAACAAGATACAAACCACCTTTAGCTTCATATCTTGGGCTTTGAACAAGACACCAAAACAACCTTTTTTTCCTCCTATTCTATGGGAGGAACTACGATCGCTCCGATTTCCCTGTTTTGTTAAACGGGAATACGTAGGCATAAGATTGAAAAAATCTTAGCGAGCATACTAATCAAAAACCCAAAATCCCCATGAATAGTCGTGTCATTTCATTCTTAACAAAATAAGCAGAGAGAGGCCCACAATCTAACCCGCATCTGTAAACCAACAATCATCTGTTTAAACTCAGTATGCAATCAGGGTTAATTTGAGACATCTATTTCCTTTCCTTCATCAGCTTCAATAGGATAAAAAATGAATCGACCTGTAGTACCCCAGAGCGACTGTGCTTAAGTACCACGTCGAAAATTGCTCGCTACAGTTAGGGCACAGGTTGCTGGTCCCCTTGGTCTTGGATAAGTCTTGACTGAATTCAGTTGGAAATGGCTCAGTCCATGCCACCTTAGTGCATCCATTAAATGCTCCAATCCAAAATTGGAGTCTTGTCCCTCTTTTAGGGATTTCTAGGTTTGGCATGCTACTTTTGGTTCCAAAGACTTGGGAGGCTTATGGATCAGTGTTTGTCCCTCCTTGGTCTCCCCTTAAGGTGTTTAGATGGATAGATTTGCTTGCCCTTTGCAAAATTTGAGCAAATCGAGCAAAACTCCCAAATCTGCCTTGCCATGACAGTTTGCAGCAAGGCATATTGGCATGGTCATATCTCATGGCCCAAGTGGAATTTGATGGGGTTATTGGCCATTTTAGAAAGGCCTCATATGATACAACAACTGTTTGATCATAATTGGTTTTGATACTTTTTGGATCCAAGTGAAAAATGCCCCTACATTTTGAAAAAAGTAAGACAGATTCTAACTTAGTGAAAATTTCACTAAGTGTTGGAAAAAAGTGACATTTTCACTTTTTGTGATTTTGATCATTCCATAACTTAAAACCCATGTCGTGTTTGAAGCTTTTGTGGAGGGCCATGAGAGCTACAAATCCAGCTTTGAATGGGGAAAAATGGCCTTGTGGTTTAGGAGTTATGATCCTCCAAAGTTGGTACCCTAGCCACTTTGTTTCATAACTTAGAAAAAATTTCTAAGTTTTTATGGTTACCCCTTTTACAAGTTATCCCACTTTTCTTGATTTTTCTTGATGAATGATGATTCCAACCACACATTAACATCATTTTAGGGTTAAGGAACCATAGTTGACCAAAAAATCAAAAAGTTAAACTTTGACTTTTGGGCACAGTTGACTTTTTATCAGATGAATTCCAAACTGTGCGATCCTCTATGAAATCAAGTCCTTGACCTAAATAAAACTTGATGGATTGATTTCATAGGTGTTATAGGGTGTATTGAATCATGTCCTGGTTAAAAGTCAAAGGTACAGTTGACTTTTTCCGCGAAACCCTAACTGTGGTTCGATGAACCTGAAACTTGGGAACCAAGCTTCTTGGATCAATACATTGTTGCAAATGGATCAATGTGGTTAATTAGAGACCCTCAAATCCTCTCTCGAGGTCTTGGCTCATGATTTGTCCCAAAAGTTAACTTGGGGGTGAATTAGGTCAAGAAACCCCAATTCCTGTTTTTTGATGAATGCATCCCCTAAGGTCAAAATTGACTTGATAATTGGGTCCATGATGTCCCATGGAACATATTAGGTTATGCTTTGAAGTATTGGCTCATGCCCAGAGGAAAATTTCCATCTGGAGGCCCTGGTCGACCAAACCCTAATTTGGTGACACTGGCGATCTTAAGGCTTAATCCACCTAGAATGCTGCAACATTGTGCTTGATTATTGTTGTGGGAGTCCTCTTGATCCATTGTGGATGTTTGAGAGGTTAGACAAGTTGAATATCATGTCATTCCTTGATTGATCCTTTGTCTAAGGCTCAAAGAGGGCTTGAAACCCTAAGTCTGATTGTAGTGGATGCTCACCCATCTTTGGGGAGACTAATGAGGTATAATGGCCCATCCATATTGTGATGATGATTTTCCCAATGATGGGAAATCTTAGTGGTCAAAATTTGGGGTATGACAGATGCCCATATTTAATCTTCTTGGACTCAAAGGTGTGAATGGCGAAGGTATTCGGGCATTCGGGGTGCAAGAGGATTAAATATCGGAATACCCGAAATTTTGAGGGTGGTTATGAATGGTAGTTCACGCATCCTTATTTTTTTGCTAAGCAATGATGCTTAGAAAAGGTAAAAACTTCCTGTCGATCCTGGTTTCTAACCAAGGAACTGGTCTAAGTTTCTGATATAAACTCCCTCTCGTTCCTGGTTTCCTACCAAGGAACCGGTCTAAGTTTCTGAAATAAACTTCCCCTCAATCCTGGTTTCCTACCAAGGAACTGATCTAAGTTTCTGAAATAAACTTCCCCTCGATCCTGGTTTCCTACCAAGGAACTGGTCTTAGTTTCTGATATAAACTTCCCCCCGATCCTGGTTTCCTACCAAGGAACTGGTCTAAGTTTTTTTCGTCAATAAACTTTATTGACAAGGGATGCTATATGTAGCGGTTTTCCTCAAACTTCTCACAGAATTTTCCTGGGGAGATGCTATTTGATGGGAAAGACTTTTGATGTCAGACTTGCTGGGGAACCCATCTGTCTGAATTGTAGAGTGGTACAAACTTCTCTGTTAGAGATGGAATTTGTTGACTCTATCTGGGGAAAATGAGTCTCTTGAGAGACTGTTTCCGCTTGGGTATTTACATTATACTTTTCTCAGGATCTTCTTAGAGAAATGCCATATGATGTGATCCAATTTTGAGGTGCTGCTGACCTTTTCGTCAGCAGATTTTTTGGAGAAAACTGTTGTATTGTCGAATCTCTGATTAGGAGGCTTTCTCTAGGGATTTTCCTTAATCCAGGAAAGCGAAAATATCATCTTCAATGGCGATGAGTGACGTTTGTCGAGGGTTCTCTGGCTTTTCTGAGGTTCAAGTTATCAAAGTGGTCAAGGGCCAACTCTAATCCAGAAATAAACTGGAGGAGAGAGATAGTTCAGACGCAACATTTCTTGATGAGGAAAGAACTGACAACTCGATTGAGAGGACTTTTATCACTTGGGGATAAGACCGACTAGAGTGATAGTGATGCAATATGATTATGAATGTAAATCAATAATGCATGATGCATGTATGTTTATGCTGACAAAACTGACACGACATAAAAACTAGTGGATGAACACGACTGGATACTCGGTCACGGTGGGAGATAAAAAGTATCGCTGGTTCAAGATAGCAATTCTGCCTTGCTTAGGAGAAGTAGTCCCTGTGGGGGAACAACCGTTGGTCGGGCTTAGGAGGTAAGAACTCTGTCGGAGATGTCAGATGGAGTATTCGCATCTGGCATAACTGATCCTTCGTTCAGGCGCACTGGTTTAGAAGGAGTACTTTGATTTTACACTTTGAAGTTCAATTACTTCTGGCAAAGCGATCGATATTCTTTCGATGTTCGACAGTCAAAATAAATTGTCGTCTTTGTTTAAAAAGCAAAAAAAATTTTAACGAGTAAATTCATTTTTGTTTTATTTCAAGAATCGTTGATCATGTTAAAACGTCGTTCTATAAAGCTAAAACAAATAAGAATTGCAACCAAAAGCACAAGGCCTTAAATTTTATTGATAGGATGGAAATCAGCCAAATGCGTGATCCCATAGAGTATTTACAAAGTTAGAAAATGGGAATTTAAGGGAAAAGGGCTATATTGAAACATAACGACCACTATCCTTCTACCAACTTTGAATTTGGGACATCCTAAGCTTCTGTCGAAGATGACCTTAACTGGAGTTTTCTGATGGATGGAAGGACTGCTACAAGGGGATTTGCCCCTGTTGGAATGCGGCAACATTGTGCTTGATTCTTACTGTGGGAGTCCTCTTGATCCATTGTGGATGTTTGAGAGGTTAGACAAGTTGAAGATCATGTCATGCCTTGATTGATCCTTTGTCTAAGGCTCGAAGAGGGCTTGAAACTCTAAGTCTGATTGTAGTGGATGCTCACCCATCTTTGGGGAGACTAATGAGGTATGATGGCCCATCCATATTGTGATGATGATTTGCCCAATGAAGGGAAATCTTAGTGGTCAAAATTTGGGGTATGACAGGACTTATACAATGACTGAGGCCCAAAATCAATTATTTACAAAGGGATGGGACTTACACTCTAAAAAGAGGCCCAAAAGTGTTTCAAGTGAAGTTTGAAAAATTAAAATTGAGGGAAACCCTAATTTTAATTAATATAATATTATTTTCAAAGGAAATTACATATAAAATATCAAATAAATTTAAAAAAAGTGGTAAGCTTTGAAAAATATGTTGGAAAATCATGTTTAATCACATGAAGGCTTGCAATTTGATTGATTTTGAAAGATCAAGGTGGAAATTTCATTTTTTAAATATTTGAAAACAAATAAAATGAAATTAATTACAAAAATTCAAACTATATTAAATAAGTAATATAAATTAAATTTTTTTGTGGAATAAAATATTTCAACATTATTGTGAATTTTCAAAAAAAGAACCAATAAAAAATAATTAAAATTGAGAGAGAAATTAATTTTGAGATTTATTAAGAAAATCATGAAAAATATGAAAAAAATGGCAAAATGAGAGGGAAATAAAAATGGTCTGGGTGGGTGTCGAACCCACGCCCTCCAACCAAAAACACATGCGCGCTATTGGTTTCAAAATAGGCCAAGATTTGCAAGTTCTATGCTATCTCATCATACAAGCAACAATAGCATGGTAAATTGGTTCAAACACAACACATATGATATATATGACATGTTCATGATCAATGGACATCAAAGCAATGCATATTTTAAAGAGTTCAAGTTGTTATGCACTTTCCTCTTGAAGCTCCTGGTGCTAACTGTCAAGATGCTTGTGCTAGAAGTAATCCAATGCTTTAGACACTCTTGTTTGATCCCTTAGAAGCTTTTAGGATGATCAAATCCAGCAGGAAACCTCAGGAACAAGGACTGGCTCTTTCTTGCAAAAGTGGCAAAAGTGACCAAAATGGTAACTCACTCAAATGGTGTTACAGTTGAGGGAAACCTATTGGGACAGTTTGAGGATGATATTTAGAGAGTATTTGAAGGGTTAGCTGGTCTTGAAAGTGATTGGATCAAGACATGGCTTGAAAAATGCAGAAAAGTCAAAATTTGAGGTTTTGGAGGTTGACTTTCCGATTTTGATGTTGTACAATGAGGATGAAGTTTTGAACATCTCAAATGGATGATTTATGATGTGTTTAGATGGTTATTTGAGTGGTTTTTGCTCTGGTTTCAAGAATTCCCAAATTGCTCCAATGTGACTTGAAATTGAAGTAAGAGTGAAGAGTGAGAAAACAAGGCTTTGGTATGGTTTTGGCGTGGTTTGAAACATCAGAAATGACCTCTATTTATAGTAGAGGAGTTTTGTTTTTGAAGGAATAGTGATTGCCAACTGGTTCACTCTATTATCCAATGGGTATCACTCTCTTAAATGCCCAGGTACCAAGTCTTCACTTGGCCATTGACTTGAGCTGGTCTTGGTAGCTCTAGGTCTTCTGATTTTTGCAACAGCCTTGACTCAATTGGACTGATATGTTCAGGTTCATGATAGCTCTAAGTTCTACATCAATGCCAAATGAAAAATTTTCCAAGCTTGAAAATATCAAGTGAGTCATCAAGATTCCTTCTGATCTTGGAAGAGGACAAAGCTTGCAAGATGAAAAAATTTAAAATGGAAATCGTGTGGCACAAGAAATGCACCAAATTTGCCTTGAAAACCAGTTTGAGCAAGTCATGTTATGAGATAAGTTGAAACATTCCAAGTGGATCAAGCCTCGAGATCGCCAGTGTCACCAAATTAGGGTTTTGGTCGACCATGGCCTCCAGATGGAAATTTTTCCTCTAGGCATGAGCCAATGATTCAAAGCACAACCCAAAATACTCCAAGGGACCTCATGAACCCAATCATCAAGTCAATTTAGCCTCAGGGGAAGTATTTGTTGAGTCCCTGCTTTTGAGGTTGGCATTAATTTTGGTAAAACTAACTTAGCAGAAAGATGTTAGACAAGATGTCCTAACATGCTAGACTAACTGCATGATGAGATGTTTGACAAGATGTCCTATCAGGAGGATTCGACATCTTTGTCTCTTACAATTTTGAACTAACTATTTGTGGTAATAAGTGTGATTGGAATATGACTAGGATTCTAGGTGGCATCTGAGATTGTGGAATCAGAGATTCTGATTCTAATTGGATTTGCGGTTTCCTTGTGAAGGAGACATTTTTGGTAACTTGGGATTGAAGAAAGAATTAGGTCGCTAATTCTGAGGAAGATTTCTGTTGCGTTTTAGAAGCCCAAGTCCAGTTGTGGTTTGCAATATAAATAGGTTAGAATTAACCTAGTTCATGGTTGGTTGTTGCAGCTGTTTAGAAGTACTAGGGTTTGTACTTGTGAGCCTCTTGTGTATTGCGTGAATACTTGAGAAGGACATTCTTATTGAGTTGTAATTTTTTCAGTCACTGCTGTGATTGAAAGGGAATTAAGAAGGGTTTCATACCTAGGTGAGTCTTAGGTAGAAATCTAGGAAGGGTAGTTTCTAGGTGATAAGTTGTAAACGTTGGAGTTTAGCTTAGAACCAATTCTAGATAGTGATTTCATTCCTGGCTTGGTAGCCCCCAGACGTAGGTGGTTATTCACCGAACTGGGTTAACAATCTCTGGTGTTATTTACTTTCTGCTATTTACAGTTGTTCTTCCTTAGATCCTTGTGAGAAGCAGAGATCAAGTGTCATGACATCTTGTCTGACATCTTCGTGATCTGCTTGACCAGAATTTCAATTGGTATTAGAGCAGGCATCCTGCTCTGTATCTGGGTGAGATTCAGGGACGATACTTTCTGGTACGATGGATAAAGAAGGAGGAATACTAAATAGACCACCAATACTTGATGTTTCCAATTATGATTATTGGAAAGTTCGCATGGTGGCGTTTATCAAGTCTATGGATGGAAAGGCTTGGAAGTCTGTGGTCAAGGGGTGGGATCCACCAAAGATCAAAGACAAAGCTGAGAAGCTCACTGAGGAGCTGAAACCAGAAGAAGATTGGAATGATGAAGATGATAAACTTGCTCAAGGAAACTCTAAAGCCTTGAATGCCTTGTTCAATAGGGTGGACAAGAACATCTTCAGACTCATTAAGAATTGAACTGTTGCAAAGAATGCGTGGGAAATTCTGAAGACTGCACATGACGATACCTCTCATGTAAAAACCTCAAAACTTCAGCTGCTTACTACTAAGTTTGAGAACTTGAGGATGAAAGAAGATGAAAGTATACATGACTTTCATATGAATTTTGTTGATATAGCCAACACATCCAGTGACCTTGGTGAGAAGATTCCTGAAGCCAAGTTGGTTCAGAAAATTCTAAGGTCTCTCCCTAAGAGGTTTGACATGAAATTGACAGCTATTGAAGAAGCTCAGGACATAAATACCATGAAGGTAGACGAGCTTATGGGATCCCTTCAAACCTTTGAAATGGCTATCAAAGAAAAGGATGATAAGAAGAAAAGTTTTGCCCTGGTGACAAATCAAGAAGAAAGTGACACCAAGGAGGGTTTGTCTAAAACTGTTGGATTCCTTGAAAAACAGTTTCATCAACTGGCAAAACAATTAGATGAGAAGTCTAAGAAAAATGTCAAGGCTCAATCTTCTAACAACTATAGACCAAGAAGTTTTGAAAGAAAACCTAGCCAAAATTCCAACATCTATAGACCAAGAAGCTTTGAAACAAAACCTAGCCATGATGAGAAATCCAACCAAGGAAAAAGGATAAAGTGTCTGGAGTGTGAAGGAATAGGACACACAAAATGGGAGTGCCCTACATTTCTCAAGAGGGAAAAGAAAAGTCTCTTTACGTCCTGGTCAGAAGATGATTCTACCAGTGACGAGGAATCCCCAATGAAAGTTTCTGCACTCACGGGAGTATTTGACACTCGTGTAGGATTAGATATTGATGGTCTGCCTCATGATGTTTTAGTCAATTCCTATAGGGAATTATACACAAGAAATGCGGAAATCCACAAATTTGAAGAAGATCAACGTAAGATTATCATGCTTCTTGAGATTGAAAGATTAAAGCATCTTGATATCATATCTAATCTTCAAGAGGAAATCACTTTGCTGGAATCTAAAGTTAAAGATGATGAAATAATCAAAGACAGATCTGATAAGACACCACATGATGGAGAAGATACTAGAAACATCAGAGAACTTATTTGCACAGATAAAGAACTGTCAAGTAGGAAAAGAAACTCTGAAAGAAAACAGAAGACGTTCAATCGAGTGTCTCAACATCATTACAGACATCAGAGGAGACAAGACTGGAAATGTCATTATTGTGGCAAATATGTGTCATACCCCAAATTTTGACCACTAAGATTTCCCATCATTGTGTAAATCATCACCACATTATGGATGTACCTTTGTGCCTCATCAATCTCCTCAAGGAATTGTTGAGCATTCACTACTATCAAAATTAGGGTTTCAAGCCCTCTCAGAGCCTTAGACAAAGGATCAATCAAGGAATGACATGATCTTCAACTTGTCTAACCTCTCAAACATCCACAATGGATCAAAAGGACTCCCACTTCAAGGATCAAGCACAAGGCTGCTCCCTTCTAGGTGGATCAAGTCTCAAGATCGAAAGTGTCACCAAATTAGGGTTTTGGTCGACCAGGGCCTCCAGATGGAAATTTTTCATATGGGCACAAGCCAAGGATCCAAAACACAACCTAATATACTCCATGGAACCTCATGGACCCAATCATCAAGTCAATTTTGTCTCAGGGGATGCATTCATCAAAAATCAGGAATTAGGGTTTCTTGACCTAATTCACCCCTAAGTTGACTTTTAGGGCAAATCATGAGCCAATACCTCAAAGGAGGATTTGAGGGTCTCTAATACACTACATTTATCCATTTGCAATAATGGATTGATCCAAGAAGCTTGAGCACCAAGCCTCAATTTCATCTGCACCACAGTTAGGGTTTTAAGGAAAAAGTCAACTGTAACTTTGACTTTTGACCAGGACATGCTCCCAAGCCCTATTACATGCATCAATATACCCTATGACACCCATGGAACATGTCCATCAAGTTTGATTTAGGTCAAGGACATGATTTCCTGAAGAATTGCACAGTTTGAAATTCATCTGATAAAAAGTCAACTATGCACAAAAGTCAACTTTGACTTTTTGAGATTTTTCACCAAAATGGATTTTTAACCCTAAAATGATGTTAATGTATGATTTGAATCATCATTCATCAAGAAAAATCAAAGAAAGTGGGATAACTTGTAAAAGGGGTAACCATAAAAACTTAGAAAAATTTCTAAGTTATGGAAAAAGTGACACTAATGTGCCAACTTTGGAGGACCATAACTCCTAAACCACAAGGCCATTGTTCCCCGTTCAAAGCTTGATTTGTAGATCTCATTGCCCTCTACAAAAGCTTCATACTGACCTATGTCCAAATTCCTCATGGATTTTGAGTTATGGAGTGATCAAAATCAAGAAAAGTCACATTGTTCCAACACTTAGTGAAAATTTCACTAAGTCAGATTTTACCTTACTTTTTGCCAAATGTAGGGGGATTTTTCATTTGGATTCAAAAGATATCAAAACCAAACATGTTCAAACAGTTGTTGTATCATGTAAGGGCTTTCCAAAATGGCCAAGAACATTACCAAATTCAATTTGAGTCATGAGATATGACATTGGCAAGTTACCTTGCTGAAATCTGCCAAGGCAAGGCAGATTTTTACACTTTTGGTCGATTTGCCAAAATCAGCCAAATCCAAATGCTCCTATCCACTTGGACACATCTGAGGATTGAATCTAAAGGGGACAATCACTGAGCCAAGCCTCCAAAGTCTTTGGAACAAGAAATAGCATGTTGAACCTAAAATTGCCAAAATAGGGACAAGACTCCAATTTTGGATTGGAGCATTCAATGGAAGCATCAAGGTGGCATGGACTGAGCCATTCTCAACTGAATTCAGTCAAGACTTATCCAAGACCAAGGGGATTAGCAGCCTGTGCCCTAACCTCTAGTCAATGGCTAGAGGAGACTTGGATTTTCATTTGCCAACATTGGCCAAACCTACTCAGCAGTTGCCATTCACTATTCCTTGCAAAACAAACTTGCTCTACTATAAATAGAGCTCAATTGTGATCAGTTTGAGTACACCAAACCCATCAAACAGATGCTTTCCTCAAAATCTCTTCTTTCACTCCAATTTTGCCTTCTAAGGCAAGTCACTATCAGGTTTTGAGTTTGAGAGCTTTTCCAATCAAACCAATCACACACACACCTCATATACATCATATAGAAGTGATCCAAACACTCACATAACATCTGGAACACGGATTTCACAAAATCACCAGCCAATTGCTCAAGTTCTTGACAGATTTGCAGTTGGGGTACAATCTCAAGTTCCAGATCATTTCAATCCATTCCAAGCATTCATACACACTCCATGGCACCTAGGGAAGCTATCCAGATCATTGGAACCTAGCTGTAACACCTCCAACACAAATCACGATCACCAGCTGCAAGTGGTAAGCATGAGCTCTTCTAACTCTATGATCCATGCAATTTTTGCTGCACAATAATTTGGCCATATGTTCATAATCATGCATGGAATGTTTCCCCTCAATTAATTGCATTGTTTGAATCGTGTATCAAAAATCCTAGCCTTCATGCAGAAATTAGTTTTCTTGAGGATTTTTCGTGATTTCTTGTTTTATGCTTAATTTAAATGAAATTAATTTTCATAGACATGATCGTGAGGTTGAAAAGAGTTGATTGGTATGTGGATTGCATGATATAATCAAGTATTTAGTGAGATTGGAGAGAAAATGCAAATCAGCCAAACCCAGAACACGCGCGTGTTCTTCAGCTGTTCTTGGCGCCATTTTTTGAAAATTCAAATATTTGAATTTTGTGATTTTATTTAATTGATTCAAAAATTAATTTCTCTCTGAGTTTTAATGATTTTGAGTTGATTCTTTTTTTAATAATTCACAAAAATGTTAAAATATTTTATTTTCCCAAAAAATCCCAAAAATATTATTTATTTTGTATAATTGATATTTTTGCAAAGAATTAATGTTTTAATTGTTTTTAACATTTAAAATATTTTTTCCACCTTGATTTTTGCAACTTTTAATGCCTTCTAATTATTTTGTAGGTCAATACTTAATTTTTGAAGCACTAATCCAAGATCACAATTTGTTTTCCATATGTTAAACAATTTTGATCATTTTAATTGAATTTTTATTCAATTAAAACACATTTTGAAAACAAATTAGGGTTTTGGATTAATTCAACCCTCATCAAACAATTACACTTGGGCCTCTATTAGAGTGTAAGACCCAACCCTTTTTTTTGTAAAATACAAACCATTCGGGCCTCACTTATCGTATAAGTCCCACTGTATTTTCAAAAACCTCGGCGCGCTCGCCAATTCAAAAAATCAAACCCTGGGCCTCTCCTTGAGCTATAAGACCCATTCAAAATTTTTCGGCCTCTATTAGAGTGTAAGACCCAACCCCCTTTTAACCAAAACATTTTGGGCCTCAGATATTGTATAAGCCCCTCTGCGTTAAAAAAAAACCTCGGCGCGATCGCCATTTTAAACGAAAAAATCAATTGGGCCTACCCTCGTGTTATAAGCCCCACTCTTTTTCTTTAAAACTCCCTGGGCCTCTTGAGAGAGTGTAAGACCCATCCCTTTGTACAGAAAACTATTTTTTGGGCCTCAGTCACTTGTATAAGTCCCTCTGTACAAATTCAAATAGTGCGCTCACTGATAAAACCCTGGGCCTCTCCTTGAGCTGTAAGCCCCAAATCTTTCTTTTTCAAAGCACTTTCTCCTTTGATTTTGAAATATACTATTGTTTTCAATCTTTCTTTGTTGAACAACTAACCAAACAGCACGGAAGCTCTACAACCGAGTAAGTGGTTATTGCTTTCATTTACCGCTTTCATATACATATAATTGTATTGTGGGGCTGTTTCACTGTAAGTCTTCTTTCATAAACTCATATCAACTGTGTAATAATAGTATAGATATTTAGAGTTTCCCCAGCAACTACGTCTAGAACTAGGTGACGCCGTTTCGTTTATTCATAGAAATAGACAACTAGATCCCCAATAGGATCACCAGATACAGTCTTCTCTTCGGCTGTCCTCATTAGGAATTGTCAAGAAACTCTACTCCTAGAGATGAATGTATTCTCCGTGAATGGCATCTTTGAGTTTCTTCCAAATTCTCGAACTTTCCTGGCTTGATCTATTCCTCATGAATAGTCTGTCTTGAATTTTTCGGGGTTTGGGGACCCACGGGCTTCTTAAAAGCATCGGCCTCCTCTTGGGCATCGTACAAGGACCCACATGCTTCCTAAATGCAACCCCGCCTCCTCTTGGGCTTAGTACAAGGACCCTACGGCTTCTTAGAAGTATTCACAGTCTCCTCTTAGGCTTCGTATAATGATCTCTTCCTCCGGGAATGATAGCCTCCTCTTGGGCTTAGTACAAGGACCCTACGGCTTCTAAGAAGTATTCACAGCCTCCTCTTAGGCTTCGTATAATGATCTCTTCCTCCGAGAATGATAGCCTCCTCTTGGGCTTCGTACAAGGACCGATCGGCTTCTTAAAAGTTTCTAGCCTCCTCTTGGGCTTCGTATAAATTGTCCCGACAACCTCTTAGAGGTATAGGAACAAAACTTAGTCATCTTCATAGAACAGTCCTTTCAAAGAGTCTACTACTGTTTCTCAAAGCATAGTACAAGAGATAAAACTCTAGACTTGGACAGTCTAATTTCCTTGAGTCTCAAAGACATTCTCAAGTGACCCCTTCGTTAAATAGGAAGGAAACCCGTAGACTCGGACAGTCTCAATAACCTTCGGATTTCCCACTTCCTTAAAGAACATGAATAACCTGGATCCTTGAATCAAATCCTTGAGTACAGTGTAGCTCATATAAAAACTGATTTTCTCTTTCAAAATCAATATACTGGACCTGTCACTTAACTGAAACAGTCACCATAGCCTCCTCTTGAGCTTTGTACAATGATTCTCCCCAGCGGAGTCAAACAACGTTTAGCCTCTCTCTCGGGCTTTGTACGAGACACATAAGAGACTCCCTCGTTGAGTCAATCACCCCTTTCGCCTCCATCTCGGGCTTTATACGAGATAGAAAAAGGTTCTTATTGAGCCAAACAAATTTTAGCCTCCATCTTGGGCTTTATACGAGATACCAAAAGACTCCATCGTCAAGTTAACCCCTTTTAGCCTCTCTCTCGGGCTTTGTACGAGACACACATTAGCCTCCTCTTAGGCTTTGTATAAGAAAACCACTGGTTTATCCAATCAACCTTTTAGCATCAAAGCTGTGCCTCGTTCACAGTACACAAACACGAACAACTCCTTCCCCTTCATCTAATCGCTGTAAGCGGCAAGCCTCTGGATCATCTACATCCATGCCACTGTCCCTCTTTTAGCATGAGAAATTCCTAAGGAAAGATAACATTGCTCTACACTGAGTTAAAGTCTTCTTCTTCAGGTTAAAAAACCTATATAAAGGAAATTATGGCATTGCCGGATTCACACATCCCGATTAAAGTAATCCTCCTTTATAACCAGTCACCCAACAGTTGTGACAAACAGACCCTCTTTAGAGATGACAAATTCTCTCTAAAGACAAACCCTTTCAGCTTCACATCTTGGGCTTTGAACAAGATACAAATCACCTTTCGCTTCACGTCTTGGGCTTTGAACAAGACACCAAAAAACACCCATTTCCTCCCATAGAATAGGAGGAACTACGAACGCTCTGATTTCCCTGTTTCGGTAAACGGGAATACGCAGGCATAAGATTGAAAGAAAAAATCTTAGCGAGCACACTAAACAAAAACCCTAAATCCCATACTCCCATATATCATGATCTGAAGCAGAATCCTAACAAAATCCCAGAGAGAAATCAGTATTGGCAAAAATACAAATAACTGATACAAAGGCCCCACCACATTGATCGCATCCGTAACCTAACAGACCGCTGTTTAAACTCAGTATGCAAGCAGGGTTATTTGGAGACATCTATTTCCCTTCCTTCATCAGCTTTAATAGGATAAAAAATGAATCGACCTGTAGTTGAAACTCAACCGCAGAGAGCGACCGCGCCTAAGAACCGTGTCCAAAATCGCTCGCTACAATATGGCCACATCAAACGCTACTGCTACAAACTACATGGATATCCCAAGGGTAGGACTGTTGAAAAGAAAAGGAGACCCGAGAATGAATCTGTGGCTCTGATAGCTCACTCTTCACAAAAGGAGCATACTGGAGAAAGGTGGTATTTCGACAATGGATGTTCAAGACATATGACTGGTGTTAAAAACTATCTAGTAAATATGAAGACTCATTCTCCTAACTATGTAACGTTTGGAGACGGTTCCAAATGAAAAATTAAAGGAATAGGGAGAACGGTTCAAGTTGGTAATCCTAGACTAGATAATGTGCTATATGTAGAAGGATTATCAGCAAATCTTATCAGTATCAGCCAACTCTGTGATTAAGGGATGTAGGTAAACTGTACAAAATCAGAATGCTTAGTTGTAAATGCTGAAAATAAAGTTCTTATGCAGGGGGTCAAATCAACAGACAATTGCTACGTTTGGACTCCTGTACCTACTCAAATGACAATCAGGAAGCATCAACAAGAGCTATCAGCATTAGATCTTGATAAATGGGAAATTGGAAGATTAACCAAAACTACACACCTAAAGGCTATCTCGAGAATACAAGACCTTCCTCGCAATGATGATCGGAAAGGAAGTAGATGTGCATTTGCGGCCACCATTGACTCAGCAACAAAGGAAAATGTCACACAGGATGTTGTAACATTCTCTCATGACAACCTAAATACTTTTGATATCCTCAAAAATAAGCTTGGAAAACTAAAAAGCGAAGTAGGGGTTTGCTTTACGTGTGGCCTGAACAGACTAACCGGTAAGGGCACTGGTCATAAATGTGTAAGTTCTCAACAAATTAAAAGAGGGTTTCAAAAAGGATCATTTCAAATCAACACAAACCGAGCTAAACCTATGTACGTCCTCTCAGAAACCACGATTCCTCAGTACAAAAAAGAGTTCAAGCTTCACATGATGTCGCACCAACAAGGAGGAATTAAAGAAATTTCTACATCTTCAGCCGCTAGGGCAAAATCAGGAAAGATGTCAACTGAAGATGCAATTGATGTTGTTCCCTTGTCTATGGTGCCATGCAAGCCTAAGAAATTTCCTCCATGAAAAGCTAAAACCTTCTCTACAGGTAATACTTCTGAATCTGGTAACCCCTGTTATGATTCTAGGAGTAAAAGCGGAATTGATGTTGAGACTAATAAAATATTAAGACTATAGTTGCTGAGGAACTAAATATTAAATGTAAAGTGATTACTGATAGAAATGTGTCAGTCACATTGTCTCCTGGTAAGAAACAAGAGGATGGTAATAATACCAATGTAGGGATTGAGTCAAGCCACAAAAACTGTGAACTTGAAAAGGAAACAACCCCATCCCTAGGACAGATACTGGAAAACATCAAGGAAGGGAGAAATGATACAGAAATCAACCTGGATAATTCTCCATCTGATGATGAGATCATAGGTAATGTTGTCAAGAAACTAAAATCAAGGAAAAGGAAAATTAGGGATACTGAAAACAAAGCTGATAAAAGAAGCACTAAAATTGCAATTGGACCGCAGAAATCCTGGAGCAAGGTTGCTATTGTGACTGATAAAAGAAAGGTGGGGTCTGACACTGAGTCAGACTATGATATCCAGGACATGACTCCCACAAATGTTCCAAGTGCAAAGAATCAAACTGTGAGCATTACCAAGGTCCCTCTAGATAATATCTCCTTTCATGCACCTGAGTATCTTCACAGATGGCAATATGTGCATCATAGAAGAGTGGCACTGGAAAGAGAACTTGGAAGAAATGCGTTAGAATGCCATGAGGTCATGAAACTGATTAATGATGCAGGTATAAAAAGGACAGTCACTGAGCTTGGAAAATGCTATGAAAAGCTAGTGAAAGAATTCATTGTGAACATTCCTCATAATTACAGTGATGCAACAAACAGGATAATATATGTCAGAGGAAATGCTGTGACATTTTCTCCCACAATGATAAACAAGTTTCTAGAAAGATCTGAAGATTCTAGACCTGATTGTGAAGACACTGATGACCAAGTATGCAAAGAGCTCACTTGCAAAACTGTTAATGGGTGGCCTAGAAATGGAAAGCTTCCTACCGGGAACCTGAGTGTGAAGTATGCGATCTTGCATAGAATTGGCACAGTCAACTGGATTCCTACTAATCATACCTCGACCATCTCTGCCAGTCTAGGAAGATTTATCTATATGATTGGAAAAGGAAGACAATTTGACTTCGGAACCCACATCTTCAATCAAATTGTTAAACAGTCTACATAAACTGCGGTAAAACTTCCTATATGCTATCCCTCACTTATATGTGGGATAATTATGAATCAGTATGCAAAAGTTCTTGACTCTACAGATCAGGTAATGAAACGAGCATCTCCCTTAATTTTGCATTACAAACTGTTCACTGACAAGCATGCTCTAGACATTATTTCAACATCTACTTCGACATCAAGAGTTACAGACTCAGAAGAGGACATCATTGTTCAATTGAAGGAAGCCTGTAAAGAACTTGATGATACAATCAAAGTAAGTAGTGCTAGAAAAGAAAAGCTTGAACAATTGATACAAGCTCTTACTGCTAGACCAACCAAGGAAGATGAGAAAAGTGATAAAGAAAAGGAGGAAGATGCTGAGAATGTCACTGATGAAAGTGCAGAAGGACAAGAGGATGATGAGGAGACTGAAGATGATCTCTGAGTGTTGTCTTCTTCTTTACTATTTTCTTTACTGTTTTGTTATTTCTTTTTGGTTGTGTAAGGGCTATGTGCCTAGGATAATTTTTTCTTTTTCTACCTTTGTCATATTGTGGCTAAAAAGGGGGAGAATTACTAACATCACTAACCCACTGCTGACTGCTGATGATCTACTAACTACTGAGGGGCAGTAGATCTGAACTGATTGAGAGGGAGACATGTTTTGCTTTTGATTCCGTTGTTGCTCTGTTAGTGGTCTCCCTGATTTGTTTCTGCAGGTGAATGGAAGTTAGTTTTAGCCAAAATCTGCCAAAGGGGGAGATTATTGAGTCCCTGCTTTTGAGGTTGGCATTAATTTTGGTAAAACTAACTTAGCAGAAAGATGTTGGACAAGATGTCCTAACATGCTAGACTAACTGCAGGATGAGATGTTTGACAAGATGTCCTATCAGGAGGATTCGACATCTTTGTCTCTTACAGTTTTCAACTAACTGTTTGTGGTAACAGGTGTGATTGGAATATGACTAGGATTCCAGGTGGCATCTGAGATTGTGGAATCAGAGATTTTGATTCTAATTGGATTTACGGTTTCCTTCTGAAGGAGACATTTTTAGTAACTCGGGATTGAAGAAAGAATTAGGTCGCTAATTCTGAGGAAGATTTCTGCTGCATTTTAGAAGCCCAAGTCCAGCTGTGGTTTGCAATATAAATAGGTTAGAATTAACCTAGTTCATGGTTGGTTGTTGCAGCTGTTTAGAAGTACTAGGGTTTGTACTTGTGAGCCTCTCGTTTATTGCGTGAATACTTGAGAAGGACATTCTTATTGAGTTGTAATTTTTTCAGTCACTGCTGTGATTGAAAGGGAATTGAGAAGGGTCCCACACCTAGGAGAGTCTTAGGTAGAAATCTAGGAAGGGTAGTTTCTAGGTGATAAGTTGCAAACGTTGGAGTTTAGCTTAGAACCAATTCTACATAGTTATTTCATTCCTGGCTTGGTAGCCCCCAGACGTAGGCGTTGTTGTTCACCGAACTAGGTTAACAATCTCTGGTATTATTTACTTTTTTCTATTTACAGTTGTTCTTCCTTAGATCCTTGTGAGAAGCAGAGATCAAGTGTCACGACATCTTGTATGACATCGTCGTGATCTGGTTAACCAGAATTTCAGTATTCATCAGAAATCAGGAATTAGAGTTTCTTGACCTAATTCACCCCTAAGTTGACTTTTGAAGCAAAGCATGAGCCAAGACCTCAAGGCATGATTTGAGGACCTCAAATACACTACATTGTTCCATTTGCAACAATGGATTGATCCAAGTAGCTTGATTCACAAGTTTCAATTTCATCTGGACCACAATTAGGGTTTTGAAGAAAAAGTCAACTGTATCTTTGACTTTTGACCAAGACATGCTCCCAAACCTTGGGACATGATTCAATACACCCTATAACACCTATGGAACCCATCAATTAGGTTTGAATTAGGTCAAGGACTTGATTGCACAAAGAATCTCACAGTTTGGATTTCAGCTGACAAAAAGTCAACTGTGCATAAAATCAAGTTTGACTTTTTAAAATTTTCACAAATATGTTTCCCCTAAGTCAAAAACAATGTTAATGTATGATATTGATCATCATACATCAAGAAAAATCAAGAAAAGTGAGGTTTCTTGCAAAAGGGGCAACCATGAGAAACCAAAATTTTTCTAAGTTATGGAACAAAAGTGGTTTTGTACCAACTTTTTAAGGTCATAACTCCTAAACCACAAGGCCTTTTTCTCCCATTCAAATCTCAAATGAAAGTCCATATTACATACTTTAAAAGTGTCAACTACAAGCAATTCCAAATCCTCATGGATTTTGAGTTATGGATTGATCAAAATCACAAAAAAGTGAAAATGACCACTTTTTCCAACACTTAGTGAAATTTTCAATAAGTCAGAATCTGTCTTATTTTATTTCAAATGTAGAGGCATTTTTCACTTTGATCCAAGTTGAACCAGGTCTATTGGTGAACAACAAAGTTAAAGTATGCCATGAGAGCTTTCCAAAATGTCCAAGAACTCCATCAAATTCCATTTGAGCTAGGAGTTACGGATCTCCCAAGTTACCTTGCTGCAAGTGTTTGCAAACTTGCACCCCACGATTCCTTAGACTGATTTTGAACACCTTGATCATTCAAATTCTATCCAAATTCATCACAAATGAGTGAGTGATCTGATCCATAACACAAAATGCCAAGAACCTAGCCTTCCACGTGGAAAATCATCATGAAAAGGAACTTTGAATTTCAAATTTGGCATCAAGCATTTAATGGATGCATCAAGGTGGCATGAACTGAAGCAAACCTAACTGAATGAATCCAGCCTTATCCCTAAAACAGAAGACCATAGGCATGTGCTCTAATCTCAAGTCAATGGTCATGGAAGACTAGAATTCCTTTATGCAACCATTGGCCACAGACCTGTACCAGTTGCCATTCACTATTGCTTGCAAAACAAACTTGCTCTACTATAAATAGAGCTCATTTGTGGTCAGTTTGAGTACACCAAAGCACCACAACACTTGCTTTCCTCAAAATCTCTCTCATTTTGCAGAAATGCCTTCTTTTGCAAGTCACCACTGAGTTTTCGAGTTAGAAAGCAATTCCACCACAGCTCATGATCCAAACACATCCAATGTATCATATATAAGTTGTTCAAACACTTATCCTTGATCTGAAGCACCAAAATCAAAAAGTCAATCTCCAAAACCTCAAATTTTGACTTTTTTTTGCAATTTTCAAGCCATGTCTTGATTCAGTCACTTTCAAAACCAAACGAAACCTCAAACACACTCCAAATATCATCCTCAAACTGTCCCAAGAAGCTTCCCTCAACTGTAACATCATTTGAGTGAGATACCATTTTGGTCACTTTTGCCACTTTTGCAAGAAAGAGCCAATTCTTGTTCCTGAGGATTCCAGCTGGTCTTGATCATTCTAAAAGCTTCTAAGGGATCAATTAAAGGTGTCTAAAGCATTGGATCACTTCTGGCACAAGCATCTTAAAAGATAGCACAAGGAGCTTCAAGAGGTAAGTGCATCACAACTTGAACTCTTTAAATTATGCATTGCTTTAATGTCCATTGATCATGGACATCTCATACATATCATATATGTTGTGTTTGAACCAATTTGCGACGCTATTGTTGCCTGTATGATGAGATAGCATAGAACATGCAAATCTATGCCTATTTTGAAACCACTATCGGGTTTTAAAATAGGGACATCTTTAGAAAAATCTAAAAGCACCATTGGATTCCTCATGAAATTCTAGGTAGGATCCATCTAAATTTTGTCAAAATCCATGAAGAATTGAGGGAGTTAGAGCCTTCATACTAGAAGGCAAAAATCAGGCCATGCCTTAGGCAAGGGCCAGGCCAGGGCGCTGTTTACTGTGAATTTTGGTAAACAACCTCTGATCTATCAATCTAAGCACAAATTGATTTAACTTGCAGGATCGATCACACAAATCCTAGGACATGTGCTAAGTTTTGAGAGACAAGTGTAACTTAAAGAAAATGTAAACTGAACTCCACGTTCGACAATGCTGAAAATAAAATCTAACTGAACTCCACGTTCGACTACAGGCAATAAAGTAAAGTGAGAACTTGAAATTTAAAGTAATGCAAGTAAAGGGTGCGAAAACTAAAGGCGTCGAATAGGTAAAAGCTCTGAAAGTAAAATGCAACGAACTCCACGTTCTTGGAAAGTAAAGGCTGGGATAATAAAAGTACTGTCGAAAGTAAAGTGCAGGAAAGTAAAAGACTTTGAAAATAAATGCAGTTAGTTTAAAGGGGAACTTCACGTTCTTGAAAATGAAAGGCTTTGAAAAGTAAAGGTTTGAAGATTAAATGCTTGAACATAAAATGCGGTCGAAAGTAAAACGCAGAAAACTTAAATGATTTTGAACATAACTTTGGCATGGAAGATAAATTTCAAGAAACTGTAAAAACATGGAAAGTAAACATGCTGAAGATAAATTAGATTAATGAAGACAATGGTGTTACATTACCTACATTCTCACGAACTCGTTTCTCTACACGCGGATACTTTGAGTTTCTTAGAGTAACTTGTACAAAAATATGAACACCCCATTTACATAGAACCAACTCCTATTTATAGTGCTAGGAAATAACTACTCAGTGGTGGTTACTGTTTCGAACGTGTGGATTTTAGCGCCTTCACCTTAAATCTTAACTGTTCCCACATCCACAACTGTTCTTATTTAAATTTCAAATATTGGAAATTCCCTCCAATCTTAACATAACCGCTGCAGCGCTACATTCTCCCGGTCGAAGAACCCTTTCCATACTTAGCCATTTTTTAAGATTTCTCCACACTTATTCGACTCAGGCCTCCCAAAAGTTAGGTCGAAGCCTTTTTTATATTAAAAATAACTTTTTTAAGATTAACATAACTTTGATTTTGTCTGGCGTCGAAATTGAGGGTTAACAAATTGCCCCCAAGGAATGTCCTTTCGCCAGACTTGGTAGGAAGGCCATTTCTTGACATGATGCTTATTTCGACGCCTATTTGTATGGCCTTAACTTAACATCCCACTAATTCCCTAATGGCTAAACTGTTCAGTTCCTTTAAACCACGCCTCTGACATCACGCCATCATGACAAATCCTTAAAACGTCTTTTCAGCCGTATTCATCATAACGCCTTTCTTGAAAACAGACGTGATCAGTCTGCACATAACTGCTCCTTTCCATCACGCCTTCAGGAGGAAGCCACGTGTCCCACTAACCCCTTAGCTTCAACGGTGGATCCAAGTCCCTGAAGGCTTTCAAACATCTATATATATCCACTTCCGCCATTTTGCGATCTTTCCACTCCTTTAGTACTCTCAAGCAATTCTTCTTCTCTTCAGTTTTTTGCGCAACCCAGTAAAGACACCATCTTTCCATCTTCTTCCACAATGGCATCCTCCCACATTAATCCTCAAGCAAAGAAGACCCAAAAGGGCAAAGTCACCCTGTTCAAGCAAACCATCCCACCATTCACTAACATCCCAGGTCCTCAACTGGTAGATAACCGTCGTTGTTTGCCGGAACCTACCTCTACAGAAGCAAGAGCCATCTACCAATCTCAGGTAATGATTCCCCTTGTTATGTCTGATAAAACTTATGCATTATCTGGTCCTTTGGCTGAGGTGGATATTTCCAACGAGAAGCTGAGTGAGTTTTTCCCCTCATACCGGAAATCCAAACCATTAGGGCAAAAGAGTTCCCATAAAATTGATTCTGCTGCTGGAGCTTCCCCTGAAGAGATCCCTTTACCCAAACTCAATGTTAGCTATCTCACTGATGGCACTAGGTTGATGAGAGCCGTCCACCCTTTAAAAGAATTCGACCAATGGATGGCGAAGATGGAGAAAGTTAAAGCTGACCATTGGAAAGAGATAGGGATCTATGACCTTCTGATGCTGTCGAAGACCAACATACCCTATTGCTTGAACATGTTGGCAACATCTCTGTACTTTTGGGACAGCACCCATTATACATTCCACCTGCCATGTGGAATGGTCACTCCAACCCTCTTTGACGTAGCTGCCATCACGGGGCTTCGACCAGATGGCTTAGTCTACAATCCTGAGGTTGATGCTGATGATACCATCAACATTGCAGGCTCAAAATTGACCTACACCCTCTTTATCAAGCACCACTTCAAACAAGAAGATGATGAGGTGTCTGATGAAGAACACATCGCTTTCCTCACAGTCTGGCTGTCGAAGTATGTTTTTTGTACCAAGTCCTTGCAGGTGGCTAAGAAATACCTGCCCCTGGCGAACCAACTCCACCACAACAGAGGGACCTGTCTGAGTGAACTCATTTTGGCGAACCTTTATGAATCTATCAGTGAAGGGGCCTCTCGACTGAAGAATGTGGACGCCCAAGGTCCTATGCATTTGAGCGGTCCTCTTTGGCTACTTCAACTGTGGCTCAATGCTACGTTTGAGGCCAGCCTCCCCAGAAAAGGCATAGTCGATGAAGCTTCTGCTGAGATCAGGGAGAGGAGCGTCGAAGGGATACGTCTAGCTAAGCTCACTCCTAATGATGATGGTGAAAACCTCCAAAGGGCTTTCACTAGTTATATAATGATGTTCGCCAAACGCTATGATTTTACTCCTAGCATGGCACCCTTTGTTCGACGAAGCCATGGCCCTGAGTGGTTTCAAAGGCCATTTCCAAATTCTCTCCAACCCCTTGATCCAGTGTCTGTTGCCATCTGGGAAGCCTTTTTGATTCCTAGATTTATTATCCACAGGCTGAACCTAGGGAGAGGTTTATCAGCGTTGATTGCCTACCAACCCAACTTGGTTTCTCGACAATTTGGGTTGGCCCAGAGTTTCCCTCAGTGCTTATATGAGAAAAAGGGTCAAGTGATTCTTCACACTGCCTACCTCGACGAGGAGAACGTCTCTGAAGCACTCAACATCAGGAACGCAAAAAGAAGCATCCTCTCCCCTGTGTTTTTCGAACCTTCCTTTTTATGCACTTCATCCTTCCACCAATGGTGGTTAAAGCATTATAATGAGCACTTCCTTGATGCGACTACGTTTTCTTCGTTACTTGACCAAGCTTTCCTCCATGTGCAGGACAAGACGAAAAAAAGTAAGTTCACTCACATCGAAGAAATACAGGCTTTTCAAAAATACTTCGAAACTATCTATCGACCAGGTGATCTTAGTCGAACTATTCATGAGGCTGCTGGCACTCTAAAGAGAAGATTTCTAGAAAAGCTGGATCAACTAAAAATTCCTCCCAACGTCCCTCGTGAGAAACGTTATGAGGTAGCTTTTAAACTTTTTCCCCCAAAGTTCCCCCGACTGCCTACTGCTGATTTTGGAGTGGCGCTTGCCCCTCCATTCCCAGATTGGTTTGTTTGTGGGGAGCATTTAAAGCTTCTTCGACAACAGTCTCAGCCAAAAGCCCAACGAGTGGTTTCGACTAAGCATACGTTAGACAGTTTTAAAGGGCACCTTCATATAGGAATTCAGGACGTTCATGTCGAATCTGAAATATATGAAGGTTTGAGATCCTTACTCCATGGCCTTATGACTAGTCATGTAATCATTAACTTGTAACAATTGTGTGCTATCTTTCAGCTGTGCCTAGGAAAGCTGCTTCGACTAGAGCTACCACCTTGTAAAGTGGCAAAGACCAAGGGAGTACACAGGTATACTTTGCACCTTTTGTTTTACTTATACTCTATGAATTTCTTCCTTATTTTCATCGCCTCTTCAGACTGGTCGAAGGCCTCCAACACCTTCCAAGAAAGGTAAGAAGGATACCCCAGCTGTGATTACAGTTTCAGAGGCCTCAGATGAATCTCCTGAAGAGGTTCTCATGAGGAAAAGGAAAAAACCCGCAAAGGCCTCTGGACCTGCTGGCCCACCTCCTTCGAAGGTGGCCAAAATACTCGAAAAGGCACCCACCACAAGTGGTGTCGAGAAGGAACCCTCCCAGGTAGCCTTGAGAACCCCTCTTGGTGACCATGGGGTTGAAGAATCAAGTCCTGCTGTTGAACAAACTCAGGTATGCCCACCATTACCATTTCTATCATGCTTGACATCCTATTATTTCATTCTCATTATCTTCACTTGTGTTCTTCAGGCATCCATCATCAACAATCCGGACCCTCGACCAACTCCAAGCAACTTTACCGCCACCACACTTGACGAATCCGTCTCTCACCCAACTTCAGAAAGCCTCACTACCACGCTTCTCAACAGCCAAGGTGAGCCAACTTATCACCCACCTTCTGATATTAGCTCTGGTTTGAGTGAGATTAATCAACCTATTCCACGTGTTAAAGCAGCTAATGCAGCACCAGTTCCAACCCCAACTCAGCATGCACAAGCAGAGGGAGCTAACTCTGATGAGGATGATGCTTCAAGCCCACGACTTATCAATCAGGGTATCTCCATGGATAAGGGCCAGATGGTTGAAGACGAAAGGCGTGAACCTGAGATCCAAACACACAATGCCACTCTTGATCAAACCCCACCAGCTGATCAGCAAGAGAATGTGCAACCAGCTGCGGATGAATCTGATGAGGAAATGGGAGTAGAAGAAGGTGAAGAGGAAGAGGAATCATCAGAAGAAGAAGAACAACAAGCTGAGCCTCGTCCCCACCATACTCCTTCGCCTTTGGTCACTCCACCATCTGGGGACTCACTGATAGCGCTCAAGTGGTCGAACCCACGTGAGTTTGCCAAATTAATGCTTGAGCAAAGGCATGGTTCTTCTTCTGTTTCTTCGACCTCAGCACCAGATGACTTCGCCCAATCCATCCTCCAAGCCATCAAGAAAAAAATTTTCAAAGGGGATATTTACAAAATTCTGGCCTTAGATCGAATTGCAATTGCTTACCTGAAGGACACCCTTGCAAAGATTGAGCTTACTACCCTCAATCCAGATGTCTCTAGTTTTCTGATAGAGCTAACTACCATGGTAAACCAAATAGCTGCAGAAATAAAACTGCTTCCCTCGATCAAGGATACCATTGAGAGAACATCTGGCAGTGAGAGTGCAGCCTGGTGTAGTGCACAAAAGGCGTACGAAGAGATCCAACGTATGGAGGCTAACCAAAAAAAAAAGCAAGACGAGATAGCTTCCAACACGAAGGACATTGAAGCATGGAAGCAACAGATCACAGAGCTACAAGCCAAAATTGCAAATGCTGAAAACCGCAACCGTGAGCTGCGCCAACTCGACGACACTGAGATAGCTGAAGAGACGAAGCGTGCTATTGATCATATTGAGGCAGCCCAAAGATACGAGAAAGAGCTCACAGACGCAAAACTTGACGAATCTTTGTGCAACGCTCGTCTCAAATATCACATAGAGTCTTTTTCTCAGTTGGCGTCGAGGCTTCCCTTCTGATACCTTCGACACCTTTATTTCATTTGTCTAATCATCACTTGTTTCTTGGCCTTTTCAGGCTTTTTATGTAATGACAATTTTATGCCTGTTGGCACTGATTTAATTTATCATTATTATTCTGCCTTTAACTGCTTTCGACCTATATGGCATGATGATGTTCTCTATCGTTATTTTTTACCAGTCAAATTCGCAATTAAAGCATTCTATCTTTTTCTTGGAAAGTCACCCTTCCAGCTTTAAATTCCAAGGCATAAGCTTCTAGCTTTAAAGTGACACTTATAGCATAGCCCTCAGGCCTGTTTCCAAGAATCACTCACCTATTTCCACCGTTTGGCTGGCCAATCCAATCAGCCCTTAGCCTCTATAAATCTCTTTCATCTTACCATGTTTTGCGTAGCAGCAACCATGAATACTTCCGAGAAACCTCCAACCAAAAAGATGGCTGGAAAGGCCAAGGCAACTGAGGAAACAAAGAAAGTAGAGGAACCTCAACAACCCACTGCCTCCATTGGAGAAGCCTCTTTAGCCAAGAAGAAGGAAACCAAAATGAAGATCCCCAAGAAACGGCATTCCAGCCCCCAGGAATCTGATGATGAGCCAGATGCAGATTATATGGAATTCCTCAAATCCATAGATTGGAGAGATTATGAATAACCTTAGATTAATGAAGAAAAATGTTGTACTATTTTCTCTTCGCTTTGTATGCCATATTAGCCTGACTCGGCCCATTTTGGCTTTCTTTTATCAAATAAAGCTTATGTTTTTATATGAATCTCCTGCAGCATAGGCTTATATTTTTTCAAATACTTGCCATTTACTTTCAAGATTCTTTTATCTCTGTCTAATTCTTCCACTTCATAAGCTCCATTAGAGAATACTTGTATGACTTGGAATGGTCCTTCCCACTTAGGGGACCACTTGCCCAATGTTCTATCTTTTCGATCCATGGGCAAAATCACCTTCCAAACCAATTCCCCACATGCAAAAGATTTAGATTTAACCTTCTTGTTATAGGATTCTTCGACCCTCTTCTTTTGTCTTCTCAGCAACTCCAAGGCTCTAAGCCTTTCTTCATCCAAATCCACTAATTCATTCATCATCATTTCCCAATATTTCTCAGAGGGAATCTCATGATGTCTTTGAACTCTTACAGACTGTAGATAAATCTCAACAGGTAATACTGCATCATGACCAAAAGTGAGTCGAAATGGGGTAGTGTTGGTAGCCTCTTTGGGGGATGTTCGACACGCCCAAAGAATTTGGTCTAACGTCTTGTGCCAATTTCTAGGCCTTTTTCCCACATGTTTCTTGATTAGTCCAATCACTATCTTATTGGCCGCTTCGACTTGCCCATTGGCCTGAGCATAATATGGTGTAGAAGTTAATAACTTAAAACCTATCTCTTGGGCAAATTCCTGCATCTTTCGACCAGTGAACACGGATCCCTGATTTGTAGTAATTGTTTCAGGAATACCAAATCTATAAATAATGTGACTTTGGATGAACTCAATAACATCTTCCTGACCTATATTCACCAGTGGTATTGCCTCGATCCACTTGGTGAAATAACCAATTCCCACCAAAATATATCTCTGGTTCTTTGAAGATGCTGGTCGAATTTCTCCCACTATATCCAAAGCCCATCCTCTGAAAGGCCATGGTTTCACTATAGAATGCAATTCACTTGCAGGGATGTGCTGTATGCCAGCATGAATTTGACATTCTTGGCACTCTTTAGCAAATTCTATACAATCCTTCAGCATAGTGGGCCAATACATGCCTTGTCGAAACAACAACCATTTCATCTTCTGGCCAACTTGGTGTGCTCCACATGCCCCACTATGTACTGTCGAAAGTGCCAAATACGCTTCTGCCTCACTAAGGCATTTCAATAAGACTCCCTCAGGGGTCTTTTTAAACAATTCATTCCCCATCAACACATAGCTCAAAGCTTGATACCTGACTTTCCGTTCCGTCGAAGCCGTTGGGTTTCGCAAATACTCAACTATGGGCTTTCTCCAATCTTCATCTGTTAAATTATCTATGGCAAAAATTTCAAAATTTTCGCCATCTATACACCCAAGCTTAGTTGTTTCTAAGTCTGATGGGCATAATCCAACAGCCACCACCTTGCCCCTTGCCTCAATTACTTCTCGAAGGTTCTCCTTCGACACCTTGTATCCAGAAGCAATTTGGGCCAAGTCGTTAGCAACTTGATTCTCTATTCTAGGTATGTGTTGAATGGCCACTACCTCAAATTTCTTTAATAATCTATTGGCTATCACAAAGTACATAATGAGATTTTCTTTAACACATTTATACTCCTTTGTGATTTGTTTTATAACCAATTCTGAATCTCCCATTATTTTGACTCTAGTTGCCCCCAATCCTAACAAAATTTCAAGGCCAACAATTAATGCTTCATATTCAGCCTCATTGTTAGAACAAGGACCTTCGACCTTGTACTTGAATTTTGTTGGAATTTTATCAGGAGAAATAATGTATATACCTACTCCCATTCCATTTTTATGACTTGATCCGTCAAAGTATAATTTCCAAGATCTTAATTCGACGTAATTCAAATCATTTTCATTTATGGAATGGTCAACTATGAAGTCTGCAACTATTTGCCCTTTCACAGCTTTTAAAGGTTGATATGTCAAGGAAAATTCTGTCAATGCTAATGCCCATTTGCCAATTCGACTGTGCAAAATGGGTTTAGATAACATATGTTTTACAACATCAAAGTGAGACGAAACATACACATCAACAGGTTTTATATATTGCTTTAATTTAGTACAAGAGAAATACAAGCATAAACATAACTTTTCATTCATGCTATACCTAATTTCTGCATCATTTAAAACTCGACTAAGGTAATAAATGGCTCTTTCGACTCCATTTTCATCCTCTTGAGCTAACATGCTCCCTAGAGTTTTATCAGATGCAGCTATGTACAATCTCATACTTTTGTTTCTACAAGGTGGTGAAAGAATTGGGGGGTGGCTTAGGTACTCCTTGATCTTGTCGAAGGCTTCCTGCTGCAATTTCCCCCACTCGAAACCATCTTTGTTAAAACGAAGCAATGGCGAAAAAGCTTGTGTTTTGCCACTCAAGTTAGATATAAACCTTCTTAAGAAGTTGATTTTGCCCAACAACGAATGCAACTCCTTTTTGGTTGATGGCGCTTTCGCCTCCATTATGGCTTTGGTTTTATTCTGATTTATTTCAATCCCTTTCTTGTGGACCACAAAGCCTAAGAAATCCTCTTCCTGCACACAAAAAGCACATTTAAGAGGATTCATTTTAAGACCATATTTTCTCATCCTTTCAAAAGATTGTCAAAGATGATCAATGTGACTATTCCCAGAAATAGATTTTATAACAATATCATCAATATAAATTTGCATGAATGTGTCTATAAAATCGTGGAAATTTGAATTCATTGCCCTTTGATAAGTAGCACCAGCATTCTTAAGACCAAAAGGCATCACTACCCACTCATAGGTGCCTAAGGCTCCAGGGCATCTGAAAGCAGTTTTGTGAACATCTTCCTCAGTAATGAATATTTGGTTATAGCCAGAATATCCATCCAGCATACTAAGGTATTCATGTCCTGCTGCAGAATCTATTAACATTTCTGCTACTGGCATTGAATATTCATCTTTGGGAGTTGCAGAGTTTAAATCCCTAAAATCAATGCACACTCTCAAAGACCCATTCTTTTTAATAACAGGTACTATATTAGCCAACCATTCGACATACCTTGCAGTGCGAATGAATTTGCAACGAAGCAGTCTTTCGACTTCCTCTTTGATCTTTAACAGCATCTCTGGTGCAAACCTTCTTGGATTCTGCTTGACTGGTTTTTTCCCAGGCGTCATAGGCAACTTGTGTTCGACTAACTCCCTGCTCAGACCAGGCATTTCATCATAATCCCAAGCGAAGCAGTCTTTGAATTCTTTCAACAGCTGGACCACTTCGACTTTCAACTGGGGATCAAGATTGGCACTGATGTAAGTAGGCCTTTTGGTTGCCCCCTCACTGAGATCCACTTCTTCCAAAGGATCTTGTGCTAGCATTTTTATATTATTTGCCAACGGATCCTTTTCAAATCCCAAAGGCTCGTCTTCATAGATAGCGTCGAGCCTCTGGCTTTGCCCTCCAGTTTCAACCTTGTCTGGTGGTTTTGGGTCGAAATCCTTGCCAGGACCTTCTGGATACACTTCAGAAATGGCTTCACCAGCCATATAATCATTGGCGGCTTCCAAAGCCGCTTGTAGTTTTGTTTCGGCCACAAAGGCCGAAATTCTTTTCATAGCATCGAACTCAGTCATGATCATTGAATTCATCTCCCCACCCTGTGGGCTCTATTGGAGGCGTGCCTAGGCATGGCAATCTTCCTCCTGGTACCTCCCTGTCCCATCTGAAACCTTCGACAGGGTGTAAGTACAACGAATAAAACGTTTCCTCGTCAGGTGTAAACTCAAAATCAGCTGGAGGACATGGAGCAATGTTCGCCAGATACTTCTCAAATTGCCTACTGTCCACATGATTAACAGGCACCTTGAAGTACCCTTGATCAGCTTCAATGTTTTCCACTATCCCATCTAGTCTCCAGATTGTGATTCTCTGGTGCATAGATGAGGGTACTGCTCCTATCCCGTGAATCCACTCCCTTCCTAAGAGTAGATTATAGTTAGCCTTTGTTTCGACGACCATGAACACCGTTGGTCTGGTGATAGTTCCCACAGTTAGGTCTACCTGAATCACTCCCATAGTAGAACCAACTTTGCCTTCATAGTTCGACAGAACCATGTTGTGGGGTTTAGTATCAGTTTCATATTTTCCAATCTTGCTCAACAGAAATCTTGGCATCAAATTAACCGTCGCACCACAGTCTACCAAAATCTTGTTGACAGGAACGTTCTCCACTTTTCCAGTAATATAAAGAGGCTTCAAGTGACCCTTCATTGCCTCTGTGGGATGCTCAAAGAAAGCATTCTGTTCTTCGACGCACCCATTGTTCATGATATAATAGCACACAGGCTTGTGTGCCATCATTTCCAACTCAGCAGTTTGGTCTAAATCTTCGATCTCTGAGACTTGACCAAATTCTTTTGGCATTACTGACACCACATTTACCAAAATGTCTAGGGAAGCGGCTGACTCATTATCGAAGTTATCAGTCATCTCATCATCCTCTTCGACCTTCTTTTCTGGCTGAATAGTAAACAACTTTCGTCGTATGGGCAGTTTCTCCATTGCCCCAGCCACATTGGTACTTGACTCCCCTTGCACATGGGCTTCCCTAACAGCTTTTCGCCTGCGCTGCTCTCTTCGCCATTGTGATCTAGACATTGGGTTGTTACCCTTGTAATTCTGCGAAATGTATGCTGATTTGTTTGTGGTACGGTTCTCCTTCCTGTACTCAAACGACGCACCTCTTTCCACGTCGAACTTCTCCCACTTTTTCTTCTATCCTCTCCCTTCGACAGGTTTGATACAACTACCTGTTGGTGCGTTCGCCGTTGGCTTGAACGTGCCTGGCCTAATTCCTGGTGTTTGGTTTTTTAGCCCTGTCGAAAGTCGCCTATGGTCAGAACTTCGGTGTCCCTTCATCACCTTCTGCTCCCAGCTTTTGCCAGCTTTCTTAACATCTTCAAGCTTGTGGGCAACCTTTTCATCAAAAATGGCGCTGCACCTGGGACACAGCATTACTCCTGAGTCTTTTTTCTGGCAACGATGTTAGAAGTCCACAATTGTCTCTTCTGGCTTAGGATAAGCCATTTTGTCGAGTTTCTCTTGCTCATCTACCTTACTCAATGGTTCATTCTTTCGATCAGTAATTTCGACCATGTTGACATCCATTCTGTCCTTCAGGCGCATCTTGGAGAAGCTGGCTTCCAGACTTTCGGCGGTCTTTTCCAAGTGGCCACCACCTACTGCTGCTTTTGCAGCTCTTTGGGAAGCTTTTTCCCAAGCAGCTTTCTCAGCCTCTACCATCTCCGCAGCATTAACTCTCTCGACATCAGGAGATGTCTTGAAAAAAATTTCAGCAGCCATACAGATCCAATTTTCCACCAGACAACCATCCATTTCCAGCATCTCTCCAACCAAGAGCATGTCATCTTCCAATTCCTTAACAACTTGAACTTTGTGGGCATTTCTACCCATAGCCTCATTGGTGTTGATACTATCTGAACTAGAATCAGACTCCTCAGCCAACTCGACCATATTAATGCCTTCATTGACAGCTATCTTCCACCCACTCACGGTTACATCAAAACCCTTAACAACATTATCCATTTTCACAAACTTATCAGCAGTTTCTTTGGTCACCAACATCAAACTGGTGCCATCAACGTTTAGGCCACTTGTAGCCTTACTAGAACCTTCAATCTTCACAGAACTGATGGTGAAGTCTTCAGTAACTTCTACCATGTTGACTGACTCGTTGAATCCCCCTGTGGCCTCCACCATCTGAACCTCATGAGGCTCTGTATAGTTGGCATCTGCAACTTGCAACGGGTCAGAGTCAATCTTCATCTGGGCTTTGCCTTTTTCCCCAAACTTCAGCCTTCCTTCCTGGATAGCGTTTTGCACCAGATCCCTGAAAAGAAAACATTGAGAAGTTTTATGACCCAAAAAATTATGGTACTTACAAAAGCCTCTTTTCTTTCTTTATTCTAAAGGTGGCGTTTTAGCACCAGCAGGCACTATCATTTGCCCATCTTTAACTAACAAATCAAAAATTTCGTCACATTTAGTGACGTCGAACGTATATGTTTTCTTAGGGAATTTGTCGTTAGATTCGACAGGATTTTTTCCTTCTGAAGGAGCCAATAATTTGCAAGCGTAAGGTGGGCCTTGCTTTAACTCAGCAACGTCAACCTCATTTTCGTCAAAACAAGATGGCTCACCATACAGACTCTCCACCTCTTCCTTGCATTCGACGAACGCTACTTTTTTACCCCTACTGAATTTGGCTTTTTCTTCTTTCAACCTCTCTAGCTGTCGAACCCTATCAGCAAGCTGGGCCATATCTCTAAGATATTGGGTATCTAATTTCTTCCTAATGGAATAATCAAGACCCCCAGCAGCTATTTCGACCAACTCATGTTCTGGCACTTGTGTAAAGCACCTGGCATTAAGAAGTCAAAACCTATTCAGGTAATCATTAATTGGCTCAGTGACCTTGCACTTGATGCTAGCCAATTCTTTAAAATTAATTTTAGTTTGCCCCATGTAGAACTGTTCATGAAACAAACGTTCTAATTGGGTCCAATTGTATATGGAATTTGGAGGCAACGTAGTAAACCATGTGAAGGCATTCTTAGTAAGGGAACTTGGGAAGTATTTGATCCTAAGGCTTTCGTCAGCAGCAATCTCGCCCGCTTCGATCAAATATCTAGCCACATGTTCGACAGTAGACTCCGTAGTATCTCCTGAAAATTTGATGAACTTTGGAACCTTCATCCTAGGGGGAAGTTCTGCTTGGAGAATGTAGTCCACTACAGGTGACGTATAATTTGGCCTGGTGAAGCCAAAATTCATCCCATTCCTAGTCATTATCCTTTCGACCATGGCTGCAAGATTATTTTCTTCCGCTTGATTCTGGTGTCGAACCTGCCTAAGGAGTTGGTCTGCGTTTTGGTTCCTGTTCACCATCACTACTGGTTCTGCCTCCATCTAGTATGGCATCTGGTTTCTTGGTGGTTCGACTCCGAAATGGTCAACCATCTCTTGATCCGCCAGGTTAGCATCAGGTATCTGACGTTGATGACGCCTTGGATATCCTCGACCACCGTCGCTCTTCGATCTACTGCTGACACTCCCATGAAATTAGCCATGCGTGCCACTTGTGCAGCCAGTTGTTGGTTAGTTTGAGTTGTATTTTGAATCAAAGGTTGAAAAACTTCTCCCATTGTCTGAGACAACGTATGTACCATTTGCATGTTACTTTCATCCATCTGCTGTCTCAAACAATTTATGGAGGTATTTGTAAGGCCAGGGGTTTGAACAAAGTAACCAACGCCTATACTCTGACTGTTTCGTCCCCCTGATCCTGACCCCTGTAGTGGCGAAGACACGACAGTTTCTGAAAATACAGGTGGAGCACTCTGCAGGTTTTGCATCATTGATGTAGGCATACCATAGGGTTGACTCCTTGACCCTGGATGTGGGAAACCTGGTGGAGGAACTGGCCTGTACATTGTATTTCCTCCTGGCGAATTAGAACTTTGTGGCCCTACATATTCCAACACAGGTTGAGTATATGATTTTGTATATGTTGATCCTGGTTCAGACACCACTAACGGAAGTGACGTCGGTCCTCCTGTCGAAGATACTGGTGATGGAGTGCTTTGAGTCCCAATACTGCTACTGGACTGAGTGTTTGAAATACTCCCTTGAGGATCAACTTGTTGATTGGCATTAGTTGCCATCTTCTTAGTATATCTTCTCTTTGGTATCTCTTCGTTGGCTGTGGCTAACTTCCCACTTCTCAATAACATGCAACGAAAACACTTCTTCACCAAGAGAGATGAGGCTGACAAAAAGGTTTGACTTAGCACTGGGTCCCACCAGGTGTGCCAATTTGTTTACTGTGAATTTTGGTAAACAACCTCTGATCTATCAATCTAAGCGCAAATTGATTTAACTTGCAGGATCGATCACACAAATCCTAGGACATGTGCTAAGTTTTGAGAGACAAGTGTAACTTAAAGAAAATGTAAACTGAACTCCACGTTCGACAATGCTGAAAATAAAATCTAACTGAACTCCACATTCGACTACAGGCAATAAAGTAAAGTGAGAACTTGAAATTTAAAGTAATGCAAGTAAAGGGTGCGAAAACTAAAGGCGTCGAATAGGTAAAAGCTCTGAAAGTAAAATGCAACGAACTCCACGTTCTTGGAAAGTAAAGGCTGGGATAATAAAAGTGCTGTCGAAAGTAAAGTGCAGGAAAGTAAAAGACTTTGAAAATAAATGCAGTTAGTTTAAAGGGGAACTTCACGTTCTTGAAAATGAAAGGCTTTGAAAAGTAAAGGTTTGAAGATTAAATGCTTGAACATAAAATGCGGTCGAAAGTAAAACGCAGAAAACTTAAATGATTTTGAACATAACTTTGGCATGGAAGATAAATTTCAAGAAACTGTAAAAACATGGAAAGTAAACATGCTGAAGATAAATTAGATTAATGAAGACAATGGTGTTACATTACGTACATTCTCACGAACTCGTTTCTCTACACGAGGATACTTTGAGTTTCTTAGAGTAACTTGTACAAAAATATGAACACCCCATTTACATAGAACCAACTCCTATTTATAGTGCTAGGAAATAACTACTCAGTGGTGGTTACTGTTTCAAACGTGTGGATTTTAGCGCCTTCACCTTAAATCTCAACTGTTCCCACATCCACAACTGTTCTTATTTAAATTTCAAATATTGGAAATTCCCTCGAATCTTAACATAACCGCTGCAGCGCTACATTCTCCCGGTC
The DNA here is from genome assembly GCA_022829125.1 of Lathyrus tuberosus. Lineage (NCBI taxonomy): Eukaryota > Viridiplantae > Streptophyta > Magnoliopsida > Fabales > Fabaceae > Lathyrus > Lathyrus tuberosus. Next base: position 3,213,472 of record JALAZF010000190.1, read on the forward strand.
GAAGAACCCTTTCCATACTTAGCCATTTTTTAAGACTTCTCCACACTTATTCGACTCAGGCCTCCCAAAAGTTAGGTCGAAGCCTTTTTTATATTAAAAATAACTTTTTTAACATTAACATAACTTTGATTTTGTCTGGCGTCGAAATTGAGGGTTAACAGGCGCACATGGGGTGGTTTTGATACACAGATGTATCACCATCCCAGTGGTAGCGCGCATGGGTGTTTGGTTGTGAGGTCGTGGGTTCGAAACCCACCCAGACCATTTTGCCATTTTACCCTATTTTGCTATTTTTCCTATTTTTTATGATTTTTATTAATTAATTCCAAAATTAATTTCTCACTCAATTTTAAGTATTTTTTATTGGTTCTTTTTTTTGAAAATTCATAAAAATATTAAAATATTTTATTCTACAAAAATTTCACAAAAATATTATTTATTTCACATATTTGGTATTTTTGTAAAGAATTATGTTTTTAGTTGTTTTTAAACATTTAAAAATATTTCTTTCTCTTGATTTTTCAACTTCAAATGAATTTCCAGCTTTCATGTGATTAAACATGATTTTTAAAAATATTTTTCAAATTATACAACTTGGTTTTTAATATATTTGGTATTTTATATCATTTATTATTTAATTTCCTTTGAAAATTATATTTTAAATTTAAAATTAGGGTTTTCTCGAATTCTTTATTTTTCAAACTTCACAAAAATACTTTTGGGCCTCTAATAGAGTCTAAGACCCAACCCCTTGTAAATAAAAACCTTTTTGGGCCTCAGTCATTGTATAAGTCCCACTGTGTTTTCTAAAACCGCGGCGCGATCATCGCCTTTTTAACAAAACTTTTGGGCCTACCCTTGTGTTGTAAGTCCCATCTTTATTCTTTTCAAACACTTTTTGGCCTCTAATAGAGTGCAAGTCCCATCCCTTTGTACAGAAAACCTTTTTGGGCCTCATTTATTGTATAAGTCCCTCTGCGATTCTTAAAAACGGCGGTGCGATCACTGTCTTTCGTTGGGCCACTCCTTGAGTTGTAAGCCCCATATTTTGTACAAAAATAAAATTTGGGCCTCTAATAGAGTGTAAGACCCAACCTTTTTGTAAATACAATAATTTGGGCCTCAATCACTGTATAAGTCCCGATACAATTTTCAGATCAATGGTACGATTACTGTTTTTCATCCGGGCCTCTCCTTGAGTATAAGCCCCAATCTTCTATTTAAAACAACTTTCCCCTTTGATTTAGATTCAAATTCGCGGTTGTTATCAAAACTTTCTTTAATTTCTTGAACAACTAACCATACAGCTGTTACAATGGAAGCTTGCTCACCTGTAAGTTTTAAACAGCTTTCTTTTACATACTTGTATATATATATATATATTTGTTTGTAATGCTGGAAGCTTGCACATCTGTAAGTCCTCCCGCCCTCTTGTACATACTTGTCTAAATATTTCATACGTATATACTTGTATATTATCTGCTTAGAGTCTTCCCCGACAATTAGGTCTAGGAATAGATCAAACCAGTGGTCACTCTTTCAACACAGTCAAAACTAGTTCCCTATAGGAATTTCCAGATACAGTCTTGCCTCCTCTTGGGCTTATACAATATGGAACAGAGAAAGGCATTATTCCCGGCGAAACTTTTCTCAAGACTATCACTACTAGAAATTTGTCCAAGAAATTCATTTCCCCCAGAGAGGATTAATTCCCGGTGAAATCTCTCTTGAATTTCTTCAAACCCTAGAACTGTTCACTAAAGAATGGATTATTCCAAGTGAAACCTTTCTTGAACTTTTCTTTGGTTTGGACCCACAGGCTTCCTAAAAGCATCCCCAGCCTCCTCTTGGGCTTTGTACAAGGACCCTCAGGCTTCTTAAAAGTTCTCATGCCTTCTCTTGGGCTTAGTACAAGGACCTTAAGACCTCTTTCAAGTATATGATAGAACTTAGTCATCCTTTGTTAGAGTAGTCTTTCCAAAGAGTCAAAACCTCATACCAATTTAGGGTTGATTCTCATCCCTTAAAACACCTGCCTCGTCTTGGGAATCATACAAAGATAAACCTTTTCATACCAGTAGACTTGGACAATCTCATCTCCTCAAGGAAAAAAGAGAAACCCTGATCATTCCATCAATCACTAGCAGAGTTAAAACCTCCATACGTTTTAAAACACAATCTTTAAACTCTCACTTTAATTTTCCCCAGCTGCGGTCAAAATACTATCAATAAATCCTTTATCAGAACCTCAAGGCATCTGATATTTCAACTCTTCTTCATTCCCCAGCAAGAGTTGATTCCCCAATTTGGACCTGTCTTTGGATCTCAAGAATCCTCAGCAGAAGCTAGCCTCCTCTTCGGCTTTATATAAGAGATTCCCCAACCAGCCTCCTCTTAGGCTTTGTATAATGATTTTCCCTCAGCCCTTCTTTAGCCTCAATCTTGGGCTTTGTACAAGACACCTATAAATATCCTCAGCTGAGCCAGTCAAATATCCCTCAGCCTCAATCTTGGGCTTTGTACAAGACACATATAAAATCTCCCTAAACAGAGTCAATCCTCTTTTCAGCCTCAATCTTGGGCTTTGTATAATACAAATCATACTCTCTAGTAGAATCAATCATCTTTTCAGCCTCAATCTTGGGCTTTGTACAAGACAGATAAAACCTCTCACCCGTAGAATCAGTTTCCTTTTTTAGCCTCAATCTCGGGCTTTGTACAAAACACATACAAATATTCCCCATTGGAGTCAGAAACCCTTTCTAGCCTCAATCTTGGGCTTTGTACAAGACAGACAAAATATTTCCCCAGAAAAGTCAACTTTTAGCCTCCTATTAGGCTTTGTATAATGATCTCCCCAAAAGAGTCAGTCTTTTTTTAGCCTCAATCTTGGGCTTTGCACAAGACAGATATAAAAATCCCTAGTAGAGTCAACCTTTTAGATTCAACCTTGGGCTTTGATCAAGGCACAAAAAAAACCAACATCCCCTCAGAGGAAATCAAAAACTCTCTGTAGGAAGATACTTCTCTGTATATCACACAAATCATCAAACAAACCTTAACCCCAGATAACTGCTATAAGTGGCACACTTGTTGATTCAAAAATGCAAGCTTAGTCCATCTCTTATCCTGGTAAATCTCCATCTTTCATATAATTGTTGTAAGTGGCAAGCCTCTGGATTATTTACATCCAAGCCAATGTCCCTCTCTTAGCGTGAAAGATTCTTGAGGAAAAATGGCATTGCTCAACACTGAGTTAAAGTTTTCTCCTTCAGGACAAATCCCTTATAAAGGAAATTATGGCATTGTTGGATTCTTAAATCCCAGTTAAAGTAATCTTCCTTTATGATCAGTTACCCAACAACTGTGATGAACATATGACATATCTCTTTAGAGATGACAAATTCTCTCTCAGTCAAACCTTTTAGCTTCAATCTTGGGCTTTGAACAAGACATAAATAACCTTTAGCTTCAATCTTGGGCTTTGAGCAAGACACCAAAACATCTTTTTCCTCCCATAGAATAGGAGGAACTACGATTGCTCTGATTTCTCAGTTTTCTTTAACAGGAATACGTAGGCATAAGGTTGCGAAATCTTAGCGAGCACACCAATAAAAAACTTTAGGTTCAGTACCTCACCAAAAACATCGAAAAAACCCGAAATCAACAAAAACTCTCTCTCTCTCTCTCTCTCTATCAAACATTCCAAAGGAGAAACTTTCTCAATCAACACACAAACTCCAGTAAATAGAAAACAGTAGAAATTGCTAATGACTTGTGGATAACCGCATATAGGATGGGTAATTGACAACTCCCCATTGTATAACCTGACCCCGAACTCCCCAATCTCTTAAGCATTTGTTAAAGAAAACATTTGCGTGCAAGGTTAGTTTTAGATAACCTCCCTTTCCTTTCCAGGTTCATAGGATAAATAAGAAATCAGAAAGTAGCACCCAATTCCAACCATGGCGATAAGGTGGTCGCGTCACTGACAAAAATTGCAAGCTACAGAAAAATGGCGACTCTGCTGGGGAATATTTTCTAGGATTAAAATTACTAAGAGGTCTAGGTTGTTAGCAATCATACTATATACTATATATATCTATATATTTACTACTTTTCCTACTTGATATCCGTGTTTATTTTTCTGTCAATGGGAATGCAATTGATACGCATGTGGAAAGTTTGAGAGAACCCTAAGATAAGGGGTGGCATAGACGGGTGGACTTATAGGGAGTGAATCCCGAATAAGCGATCTTGGTAGACCACCAAATCAGGCGAGGGCCCGTGTGGATTCTGCCTGTTGAACGACCTATGGTTGTGAAAGCAGAGTTTTCCCAGTGCGGCACCCGTGACCCTGAGGATTTAGTAGACATTTACCCTATGACCATTTGGTAGTGCGGTGACTATCGGGAATAGTTGATACGCGATACTACACTCAAATGAGATTACCCTAGGATGCTACAGCTCGCTCGGGTGAACCAGCTTGCTGTTGATATCCCTAGGGGGGTCAATGATTTTGAGAACCTTAGGATTCGTTCTACAGGTACAAAAATTGACCAGAATACAACCTTTTGGGATGGGTAGAGCCATGACTCCATGCTCGTGACGTTGAACCCTTGAACCCATGTTTTTTCAATGTTTTTGTGTGCTGCATTCATGCATTCATTAAAAAAAACTCTTAAACAAAGAAAAATCTTCTCTTCTATTTTTCAAAATAAACTAAAACAATAATTGCAAATATTAGAAAGATTGCGTTATGGATTTCGGTAGAAGAAAGACGCACAAGTACACTTTCAAGGCTCCGAAACTAGAGAATTTAAGGAGGTTGGCAAGGATGATCACCAACCCTGATGCTTTCAGAGCTAAGCATGGAGGACTGTTGTCTCTGTTAAGGGTCCACGTAGTTAAAGGAATCCTGTCTACGTCAATTCAGTTTTACGATCCGGTTTATCACTGCTTCACATTCCCGAATTATCAACTGGTACCAACGTTAGAAGAGTACTTTCATCTGATTGATTTACCTATCACTGATCAAGCTCCATTTTCTGGACTGGAAGAAATTCCAAAGGATCATGTCATTGCAAGAGCAATCTCTTTGGACGAGTCAGAAGATAGGACTCACATGACCACTAAAGGAGGAATCCAGGGTTTTCCAGCTAAATTCCTGATAGAGAAAGCTCTGTACTTTGCTAGTATAGGAAATATAACTGCTTTCGAAGATATCTTTGTCCTACTCACATACAGGTTGTTCCTCTTTCCCAACATTAACAACTTCGTTTATACCAACACTGTTAAGATATTTCTGATTGGAAACCCCGTACCGACTCTACTCATAAATGCTTATCATTCTGTACACTTAAGGAATTTGTACAGCGGAGGAATGATCACATGCTGTGTACCCTTACTTTACAAATGGTTCATTTCCCATTTACCTAAGTCTGCTGCATTTTGGGATCACAAGAGTACTCTACGTTGGTCGCAAAGGATTATGTCTCATACCAACTCTGACATAGATTGGTATAATAGGATTTATGAGGGGATAAATATCATCGACAGTTTTGGAAATTTCCCTAACGTACCCCTCATAGGAACTAAAGGAGGAATCAACTATCATCCAATTTTAGTTCGCCGTCAACTCGGATACCCGATGAAGAATATCCCGCATAATGTTCATCTGGAAGGTGTTTTCTTCAAGGAAGGGGAAATGATAGGCCACTAAAGAAGGAAATAGTGCATGCCTGGCAACATATTCACAGGAAAGGAAGAGAGTCTCTAGGAAGACCAAACTGTATCTCCATGGAGCCTTATCTCCACTGGTACAAACTAGAGCCCTCAAGCTGAGGATGCCTTACCCTCACCAAGAAGTTTTTCCGTTAAAAGAATCTGTCCTTTATTTCATGTCTGACACGGAAAAACTCCAGGTAGCTCTCAACAAAGTTTAACGTGAGAAGAGCTCTTGGAAAAACAAGTATCGAATCCTCAACGTGGAGTGTACCAAGATTCAGGAACTGTTAAAAGAAAAGGATGCTCTGATCAAGATATTAGAGCAGCATGTTCTAGAAAGTCAGGAGGACCGAAGAAATCTGCTCGATCCTTTCACTTGGCAAAGGACTGACAACCCGACAATGGCCGAAGAGCCCCTGTCAAAGAAAAGGAAAATACCGGAACCAGCATCTGAGATCTCTTCAGAAAGGACTTAGGATCCATAAGCTTAGCCATTTTCCTTACAGCTCTTTGTAAAATACTGTACTTTTCCTTGTAACATACTATAATCTTTCAAATTTAATAAAACAGGGTCTCTACCCTCCACTGTATGATATTTGCAATCTATTTGTTGAAGTTCCTTTTGATTAAAACTAAAAATATATATCATTGCATATCATTCATCATTCTCACATAACGTATTCTTCTTATCTTCGAGTCTCACGTGTGTGTCACGATTCTAGAGTTAAACTGCCACACTCATACAATACTCGGGCCAATCGACAAAAGAAAATGGACGATCTCGAGGAATAGAACAGAGAGCTGAGAGAAGAAGTTGACGCTCTAAAGGAAAGTTTGGAAAAACTTCACAATGACATGCAATCCCTGGCAGCAGCTCAGAGACAACAACAAAGGATTGTGATCTCGGAGATCACATCTATGCCCGTAGTGGAGACATATGATCCTCGGTACAACATGCCTAAGGGGAGCCCCTGGGGCATGCCTCTCAACTTTGTTCCTGAAGGATACATCCCGCCGGTCACTGAAGACCAAGAAACTGCAGCAAGAACCATTGGGCCTGAAGGTTACAAACTTCAGGAAAATGAAGATGCAAGGTTTATAACAGCAACTCCTGAAGGTTACAAACTTCAGGATACTGAAGGTCAAAGAATCACAACTATAATGTCTACACTGTCCAGGAAGGACAGATTCCATAAGCCATTCCTGGTGGAAACAAAGACATGTACGAAAGAATGAATGAGTTCCAGGAACAATTCCTGGAAATGTAGAAGGAACTGCATGCCATTCGCGGTCAAGACTTATTCAGAAAAGATGCCGCCGACCTTTATTTGGTCCCTAATGTAAAAATCCCGCACAAATTCAAGGTGCCTGACTTTTAAAAATACAAAGGCAACTCTTGCCCTCAAAGTCATTAGGTGATGTACGCTCGAAAGATGTTAACTCAGACAGAAAATCAACAACTACTGATCCATTACTTCCAAGACAGTTTAACCGGTGCCGCTCTCAAATGGTACATGGGTTTAAACTGCACCAAGATCATTACTTTCAGAGATCTCGACACTGCTTTCGTTCAGCAGTATAAATACAATCTGGACATGGCACCGGATAGGGATCATCTCAGAGCAATGTCATAGAAGGACAAAGAAACTTTCAAAGAATATGCTCAGAGATGGTGTGAAATTTCCGCCCAGATCTGTCCACCTCTTGTGGTAAAAGAGATGACCAAGATCTTTTTGAAAACCTTGAGCTCATTGTATAACAATCGAATGGTTGCCAGTGCGCCCAGCGACTTCACTGAAATGGTGAACATGAGAGTACGCCTTGAAGAAGCAGTCCGAGAAGGACGATTGGTCAAAGATGCAGGGCCATCAAGTAGTACCAAAAGATACGGCAGTGCTTTCCTAAAGAGAAAAGAGCAAGATATTGGTAATATCTCTCTCGGAAAGCAAAGGCGAAGGTATCAACCAGTAACAGCAGTAACTCTTGTTATCCACCCTGCGCCATCTCCGACGTATCAACCTCAGGTTGCTCAGAGCCAACCAAATCAACAACAATATCAATAAAGGACACAACAGACTCTTCAGCAGGCTCGTCCACAGTACAACAACAACAATCGTGTGACACGACCATCAGGGTTCGACCCTATACCGATGTTGTACGTAGAACTATTTCCACTCTTACTGGCCAAGGGGCACGTCTAGACCAGGTCTACTCTTATAGTATGATCGGTGGTTTTCATACGTTATTTTACTATTTGTTTAGTTTATCTTTTGTTAGTGTTTATTTGTTTTACATCTCTTTTACCACATTTTATGCCTTGGTTGTGTCCTTTAGTGTTTTCAGGTTCATACAAACATTCAAGAGGAATCAGAGTGAAAAATCGAGAAAAATCACAAGATTCGGGATGGAATTAGAATGAAGAAGTGGCCTGACACGGGTGCCCGTGTCACCTGACACGGCCCGTGTCAGGAAGAAGCCAAGAAAACGAGATTTTGAAGAAAGAAAGTGGGCTGACACGGGTGCCCGTGTAACCTGACACGGGTGCTCGTGTCACCTGACACGGCCCGTGTCAGTAGGCCTGAGAGAGAAACAAAGTGCACGCAAAAGACAGTGGGCTGACACGGGTGCCCGTGTCACCTGAAATGGTCCGTGTCAGCAAGCCTGGGAGTGCCAAATTTGTGATTTTTTCTCATTTGTTGAGTTTAGTGCCCTGAGGGGTTTTTTGGGAATTTTGCATTGTTTTGATTGTATTGGAATTACTTAGGCAAGGTATGGAGAGGAGATAGAACACTTTTTACTTTACGAACAAATTTACGATAGTTGGAGGCGATCAAGGAGATTGGGAGAATGGGACTGTTCATGAGCGGAAGCGATTGAAGAATCAATTTACTCCGATCAATTTGTAATGTTTTTCTTTAATCTTATTGTTGTTTTTATTTTGAATATTATGAGAGGCTAAACCCCCCAATGCTAGGGGGTGTCCCTGAATTGTGATGTAATGAACCTTTGTTGAATTATTTGATGAGATTATGTTTTCTTGCGTTAATCTTTTGTTATGCAAATTATTTAACATTTATCGATCGGTTAAATTAGGAACGATTTACGATTAGGGATTTGGCCTGAAAAACCAATCTATTGATTTTGCATAATAACATTACGGTAGATATTGCCTAAGAATGGGGATATCCCGTAGTGACTAAAAAACTTTGTTAGAACTATTGCTTGATGTTCTTTCTTGACTGCTAAGGAATTAGGGTCAAGGGAGAATATCAAAGGTTTTCTGGTTAAGGAATTTAAGAAAAATATTTGAGGGTTAGTAAAATTAAGGTTTTGAGGCATATATCTCTGATGATAATTTCGGGTTCTTATTGAGCAATTTATACACCTTCCCTAGGATATTTCATCATATTCGTTAAAAAGGATTTTTTATTGTTCTGCTTATTTTATATTGTTATTATAACTTTTGTCAACCCAAACAAACCCCAAAAGTAATTTTTATTTAATTGAAATAACACCCACACTTACATATTATACGCAATCCTCGAGAGACTGACTCTGGGGATAACCCCAATTATTACTACATCGTTAAATAGTACACTTGCTATTTACCGATCAAGTTTTTGGCGTCGTTGCCGGGGACTGCTAAATTTTAAGTGTTGTGTTAATTCAATTGAAATTTTGTCACCCTGTGACCAAAATTTTTATTTTATTTTCCAGTTATTTTTTTTTATAATTACTAATAATTTTCTAACCAGTGTATGCGAGGTAAGGCCTCAACTGGATTTTCTTTTGACGCAGAACTGGAGAGATTATTGCACACTGGACGCCGTCAAGCCAAGCAAGAAAGACTGGCAGCGTCAAGTTCGGAACTGATTATTTCTGAACAAGAAAAAGAAAAAGCAGTTTCAGTCCACTCTGAGCACACAGATTCCGGCACAGACTCAGAGCCAGAAATAGTTATTATGGCTGACAATCCACCAGCAGAAAGACTTCTGGGCGATTACGGTGGGGAAAATGCACTGGCTGGTAGGTTAACAATTGTGAACCAACCGATGAATGTGCCGAATTTCCAGTTGCATTCGAGCACCATCACTCAAATTGAGAGGAGACCTTTCACCGAAAAGGTTAACGAAGATGCCAATAAACATCTGCAAAGATTTCTAACTATGAGCACCACTCTCAAGATTGAGGGGCACACCGAGGAAGCAAAAAAGTTAAGAATGTTTCCTTTCACTCTTACGGATGATGCTGAAGAGTGGTTCCACTCATTACCTGCTGGGAGTATTACCACTTGGGAAGAGATGGAGAAAGCGTTTCTGAATGAGTATTTTTCGGCCTCTGTTTATATCCGAAAGAGATATGATATTGTGAACTTTAAACAGAAGGATGGAGAATCACTCGGCGATGCCTACAAAAGGTTCAAGAAGTTTTTGGTAGCCAGTCCTACTCAAAACATGGATCAAACTGAGCAGATGCAGATGTTTGTCAATGGCCTCTGAATGAAAACTATGAAACTTATTGATACAGCTGGTGGTGGATCATCCAACTTCACCATCGCGACTGGTATCAAGAAAATCATTGAAGCTATTGCGGCCTATGAACATTTGGAGTTATATGATCGAAGTGTCAGTAAATCTGAGGGTGTGATTGACTTGAAGTTGAATAATCAAGTTGTGAAGGTAGAAGATCAGATTGTTGCGGAAGTTGAAAGAAGATTAAAGGCTATGAAAGTGGGTACTCAAAGTGTGGCACAAGTTCAAACTGGTTAAACCATGAGTTGTAAGATTTGAAGTGGACCTCATTATACTGCACATTGTGTTGCGACTCCGCAACAAATTAAAGAGATAAAATTCCTGAAGCAGAATAATCCCTACACTCAAACTTATAATCCAGGGTGGAAGAATCATCCTAACTTCTCTTGGAAAGATCAGAATCAACAACAACACCCACAACAGCAACAGTCCCCTCAGAAAGCACAACGGGAGATTACCATTGAGAAGATGGCAGCTCATAACATGAAATTTCAGGAAGAGACCCGAAATAGTTATTGGAATACCACCGCCTCCATAAAGAATCTGGAGGTTTAATTGGGTCAGATAGCTCAACAAGTTGTAAATTCTCAAGCACCAGCCCCCTCCAAAGCGCCACAATCCCCAATCTGAAGAATCATGAGAATGTCAATGTTGTTACCACAGAAAGCCAAGAAGTTGCAGAAGAAGAAGCCAGGCCAACCGAAGGGAAAAGAAAAGTAGCGGCTAAACCTAAGATCAAGTTATCGTACCCCTCAAGAGGGACAAAGAAGGAGACACAAGAAAAAGACTTTGAGAAATTCAGCTCATTGTTCAAAAAGTTAGAGATTAATATGCCCTTCTTTGAAGCACTTGAAAAAATGCCTCTATACAAGAAATTCATGAAGGAGGTCATTGGAAAAAAGAAACCTAGTGGAGAAGAGGTAAAGAGTCTAAGTGAGGAGAGTAGTGGGGAATCACAAGGTAGGAGAATTCCAATCAAACGGAAAGATCCTAGTTCTGTGCAATGCCCTGTACCATAAAGGACAAAACGTTTAAGAGAGTCTTGATTGATTTGGGTGCTAGCGTGAGTCTCATGCCCTTCTCAATTTTCAAAAAGATGGGTATAAACAAAATAAGTGAAACGGGAACAAATCTGAAGTTTGCCGACCTCACAACCAAGCAGTCATACGGCCTAGCAGAAGATATGCTTGTGACTATTGATAACTTCACCTATCTTGTAGACTTTGAGATCATTGATCTGCCTGAGGATGAGGAGACGACTATCAAACTGGGTCGACCATTCTTGATGACTAGTCAGTGCAGTGTGGACGTTGAGGCTGGTACGTTAACCTTGAAATATTTTGAGGAAGAAGTAACCTTGAAAGTGTTGGAACTCGAGAAGCAAGGTCAAGAGGAAAGTAATCACCCCTCAGTTGGAATGATCCGAACAGTGGAAAGAAGAAAAAGCTCAAAACCACTTCTTGAAAAAGTCTCTGGAATAATCCATCAGGTTGCAGCATTTGAGTCATCTTTTGCACCTAGCAAGACTCCAACATCCAGTCAAGAAGTAAATAAGAGGAAGAAGCATCAAAGAAAGAGGAGAAAAAGACATCAAAGGAAGAATGTGGAAGTTGGATGTGAGTTGAATCACAATGTAGCTCTTAGTCCTGAATCTGACCGGTGCTCTTTTACGGAAAGGTCTAGCAACAAAAGCAACAAAACGTGTAAGCTGAAGTACCCCCCATAAGTTTGGGGAGTAACCCGTCGAGCCATGCGACGTTAAACGAAACGCTACGTGGGAGGCAACCCACGCTTGTCTGATTAATTACTTTCTATTTGCTGTTTGTTTTTGTTTTGGTTGCAGGAAATAATTCGGATCCTACATGTGCAAACAATGATGTAGCAGTGGTGTGGCATTACCGTCAGCATCCTGAATAAGGATTTATGTGAGTGACTTCTCTCGCTCTTGTTCTAACACATTGGGGTCAATGTGTAGTTCAAGTTTGGGGGAGGATTTACTATTTTTAGTTTTTCCTCTTTGTACAGGTCATGTCTGTATTTACTGTTTTTAGTTTTTCCTCTTTGTACGGGTCATGTTTGTTTTGTGTGTTGTTTTATGAAAACCTCTCTGAATTCTCCCCGAATTAGAACCATCAAAATTTTTCTTGTAATTACTGTGATTTTGAGATGCTCAAGAAAGTATATAGAGTTTGAGGGAAGAGGAGTTAGAACTAGGGACATTGGGAAAGTTTAAAAACTTAGGAATGACCCGAACACCCTAGATTACTCGGAGTAAGAAAACGAGTCCAACGTGTAGATTTGTGCCATAGTACTTGGATTTGAGAAGTATTCCCCGATTAGTTCATAGTGATAGTCCGGCATGACAAAATAATTGCATGTAAAACGTTGATTGAGAGAATGACTTAAGGCACCGAAAAATGAATAATGGCGATAAAGACAACTTGTCCTTCTAAGTTGGGTAACTCTCACCCGGTTACTTAGCCTAACGGCGGTTGAGTCTCAATTGTCATCCCAAAGTGGACTAATAAACGCCAATGAGAGAGAAAAAATGGAGATCATGGTGCGTAGAAAAAGTTTCGATCAATCTTGTACATGTGAGGGAAAACGAAAAAATTGCCTTAATTTGATTATCCAAATGAAAGGGGTAGAAAATCGAAGAAAAGACTTAAGCCCAAAGCATAGTTAGAGGGGTAACCAAAAGGGGGATTTAGGTCTGTGGTTTTATCGCGGTATGTGTTTGGGTAATACCTTCGTTAACGGACGACTACCAAGAGAACTAGTTTTAGCCAATCGGAACAAAGGCCCACGTATGAGTATCGACGCGCCTTACCTTCACAAGTTTTTATTTTGAATGGTATCGTTTGATATAGGAAGTCTGTATACAAGCTTGTTGCTTGAGGTCAAGCAACGATTTAAGTTTGGGGGAGTTTGATCGGTGGTTTTCATACATTATTTTACTATTTGTTTAGTTTATCTTTTGTTATTGTTTATTTGTTTTACATCTCTTTTACCACATTTTATGCCTTGGTTGTGTCCTTTAGTGTTTTCAGGTTCATACAAACATTCAAGAGGAGTTGGAGCTAAAAATCGAGAAAAATTACAAGATTCGGGATGGAATTGGAATGAAGACAGTGGCCTGACACGGGTGCCCGTGTCACCTGACATAGCCCGCGTCAGGAAGAAGCCAAGAGAACGAGATTTTGAAGAAAGACAGTGGGCTGACACGGGTGCCCGTGTCACCGGATACAGCCCGTGTCAGTAGGCCTGGGAGAGAAACAAAGTGCACGCAAAATACAGTGGGCTGAAACTGGTGCCCGTGTCACCTGACACGGCCCGTGTCAGCAAGCCTGGGAGTACCAAATTTGTGATTTTTCTCATTTTTTGAGTTTAGTGCCCTGAGGGGTATTTTGGGAATTTTGCACTATTTTGATTGTTTTGGAATTACTTAGGCAAGGTTTGGAGAGGAGAGAGAACACTTTTTACTTTACGAATAAATTTACGATAGTTGAAGGCGATCAAGGAGATTGGGAGAAGGGGATTGTTCATAAGCAGAAACTATTGAAGAATCAATTTACTCCGATCAATTTGTAATGTTTTTATTTAATCTTGTAGCGAGCGATTTTGGACGCGGTTCTTAAGCGCTGGTCGCTCTCTGCGGTTGAGTTTACTACAGGTCGATTCATTTTTTATCCTATTGTGAGCTGAATAAGGAAGAGAAATAGATGTCTCCAATTAACCCTGCTTTGCATACTGAGTTTAAACAGCGGTCTGTTAGGTTACGAATGCTATCAATGTGGGGGGGGGCCTTTGTATTGGTTATTTGTATTTTCGCCAATACTATTTTCTCTCTTTTTGTTAGGATACTGCTTCAGATTAGGATATATGGGATTTTGGGTTTTTTTGTTGATTGCGCTCGCTAAGATTTTTTCTTTCAATCTTATGCCTACGTATTCCCATTTACCGAAACAGGGAAATCAGAGCGATCGTAGTTCCTCCTATTCTATGGGAGGAAATGGGTGTTTTTGGTGTCTTGTTCAAAGCCCAAGACGTGAAGCGAAAGGGAGTTTGTATCTTGTTCAAAGCCCAAGATATGAAGCTGAAGATTATATTTGTATCTTGTTCGAAGCCCAAGATGTGAAGCTGAAAGGGTGTTGACTTTTAGAGAGAATTGGTCATCTCTAAAGGGGGTCTGTATGTCACAACTGTTTATAAAGGAGAATTACTTTAACCGGGATGTGTGAATCCGACAATGCCATAATTTCCTTTATAGGGGATTTTAACCTGAAGGAGAAGACTTTAACTCAGTTTAGAGTAATGCCATCTTTCCTTAGGAATTTCTCATGCTAAAAGAGGGACAGTGGCATGGATGTAGATGATCTAGAGGCTTGCCGCTTACAGCAATTAGATGAAGGGGAAAGAGTTGTTGATGTTTGTGTACTGTGAACGAGGCACAACTTTTATGCTAAAAGGTTGATCGGATCAACCAGTGGTTTTCTTATACAAAGCCTAAGAGGAGGCTAATATGTGTCTCGTACAAAGCCCAAGAGAGAGGCTAAAAGGTTTTTTGACTCGATGATAGAGTCTTTTGGTATCTCGTATAAAGCCCGAGATGAAGGCTATTTAACTCAACAAGAGAGTTTTTTTTGTATCTCGTACGAAGCCCGAGATGGAGGCTGAAATTTGTTTGGCTCAATAAGAACCTTTTTGTATCTCGTATAAAGCCCGAGATGGAGGCGAAATGGGTGATTGACTCAATGAGGGAGTCTCTTATGTGTCTCGTACAATGCCCGAGAGAGAGGCTAAACGTTGTTTGACTCCGCTGGGTAGAATCATTGTATAAAGCCCAAGAGAGAGGCTAACTTCACTGGAGAAGGATCATTATACAAAGCCTAAGAGGAGGCTATGGTGACTGTTTCAGTTGAGTGACAGGTCCAATATACTGATTTTGAAAGAGAAAATCAGTTCTTATATGAGCAACACTGTACTTAAGGATTTGATTCGAGGATTCGGGTTATTCCTGTTCTTTAAGGAAGTGGGAAATCCGAAGGGTATTGAGACTGTCCGAGTCTACGGGTTTTCTTCCTATTCTTGAAGGGTGCTTGAGAATGTCTTTGAGACTCAAGGAGATTAGACTGTCCAATTCTAGAGTTTCATCTTTTGTACTATGCTTTGAGAAACAGTAGTAGACTCTTGAAAAGATTGTTCTATGCGGATGATTAAGTTCTGTTCCTATACCTCTAGGAGGTCGTCGGGACAATTTGTACGAAGCCCAAGAGGAGGCTGGAAACTTTTAAGAAGCCGAGAGGTCCTTGTACGAATCCCAAGAGGAGGGTATCATTCCCGGAGGAAGAGATCATTATACGAAGCCTAAGAGGAGGCTATGAATACTTCTAAGAAGCCGAGAGGTCCTTGTACTAAGCCCAAGAGAAGGCGGGGTTGCTTTTAGGAAGCCTGTGGGTCCTTGTACGATGCCCAAGAGGAGGCCGATGCTTTTAAGAAGCCCGTGGGTCCCCAAACCCCGAGAAATTCAAGGCAAGCTATTCACAAGGAATAGATCAAGTCAGGAAAGTTCGAGAATTTGGAAGAAACTCAAAGATGCCATTCACGGAGAATACATTCATCTTTGGGAGTATAGTTTCTTGACAATTCCTAATGAGGACAGCCGAAGAGAAGACTGTATCTGGTGATCCTATTGGGGATCTAGTTGTCTATTTCTACGGAACGGCTTCACCTAGTTCTAGACGTAGTTGCCGGGGAAACTCGAAATATCTATACTATTATTACATAGTTGATATGAGTTTATGAAAGAAAACTTTTAGTGAAACAGCCCCACAATACAGTTATATGTATATGAAAGCGGTAAATGAAAGCAATAACCACTTACTCGGTTGTAGAGCTTCCATGCTGTTTGGTTAGTTGGTCAACAAAGAAAGATTGAAAACAACAGTATATTCAAAATCAAAGGAGAAAGTGCTTTGAAAAAGAAAGATTTGGGGCTTACAGCTCAAGGAGAGGCCCAGGGTTTTATCAGTGAGCGAACTGTTTGAATTTGTACAGAGGGACTTATACAAGTGACTGAGGCCCAAAAAGGTTTTTTGTACAAAGGGATGGGTCTTACACTCTCTCAAGAGGCCCAAAAAGTTTTAAAGAAAAAGAGTGGGGCTTATAACACGAGGGTAGGCCCAAATGATTTTTCGTTTAACATGGCGATCGCGCCGAGGTTTTCTTTTAACGTAGAGGGACTTATACAATAAGTGAGGCCCAAATGCTTTTGGTTAAAAGGGGATTGGGTCTTACACTCTATTAGAGGCCCAAAAGTTTTGAATGGGTCTTATAGCTCAAGGAGAAGCCCAGTGTTAATTTGAAAAGACGACGATCGCGCCGTTTATTTGAAAATGTACAGAGGGACTTATACAACGAATGAGGCCCGAAAAGTTTTCTGTACAAAGGGGTTAGGTCTTACACTCTAATAGAGGCCCAAATGAGTTTTAAAAAAGAAATGGGTCTTACTACTCGAGGGTAGGCCCAAGTTTTTTTTTGTTTTGAAAAGGCGACGATCGCACCGTTTGTTTTTGACAGTATCGGGACTTATACAATACACTGAGGCTCAAAAATGATTTGGTCAAAAAAAGGATTGGGTCTTACATTCTATTAGAGGCCCAAATGAGTTTTAAGAAAAGAAATGGGTCTTACTACTCGAAGGTAGGCCCACGTTTTTTTTTTCGAAAAGGCAACGATCGCGTCGTTTGTTTTTGACGGTATCGAGACTTATACAATAAGTGAGGCCCAAAAATGATTTGGTCAAAAAAAGGATTGGGTCTTACACTCTATTAGAGGCCCAAAAGTTTGAAAATGATTTATGAGGGTTGAATTAATCAAAAACCCTAATTTATTTCCAAAATGTATTTTAATTGAATAAAAATTCAATTAAAATGATCAAAAATTGTTTAATATGTGGGAAACAAATTATGATCTTGGATTAATGCTTCAAAAATTAAGTATTGACCTCTAGGCCGTGACAGCAAGTGCAATGTGATTTTTGATTTGGAGGTGTTACAGATGAGTGGTGATGATCTGAACAGCTTCCCTACACCCTATGGAGTGTGTTTGAATGCTTGGACTTGATTGAGATTGGCTGGATCACTTCATGGCATCTCAACTGCATTTTGGTTAAAACCTTGAGCAATTGACTGGTGATTCTGAGAAATCAGTGTTCCAGTTGTTGTTTAAGTGTTTGATCAGCTCAAATGTGATGTATATGAGGTGTGTGTGTGATTGGTTTGAGTGGAATTACCCTCTAGCTAAAAACCCGAAAGCTACCTTGCTAAGAAAGGCATTTTTGCCAAGAGAAAGAGATTTTGAGAAAGGCAAGTGTTGTAGGCCTTTGGTGTACTTAAACTGATCACAATTGAACTCTATTTATAGTAGAGCAAGTTTGTTTTGCAAGGAATAGTGAATGGCAACTGCTGAGTAGGTTTGGCCAATGTTGGCAAATGAAAATCCAAGTCTCCTCTAGCCATTGACTAGAGGTTAGGGCACATGCTGCTGGTTCCCTTGGTCTTGGATAAGTCTTGACTGAATTCAGTTGCAAATGGCTCAGTCCATGCCACCTTGATGCTTCCATTGAATGCTCCAATCCAAAATTGGAGTCTTGTCCCTATTTTGGCAATTCTAGGTTCAACATGCTATTTCTTGTTCCAAAGACTTTGGAGGCCTGGCTCAGTGATTGTCCCCTTTAGATTCAATCCTCAGATGTGTCCAAGTGGATAGGAGTGTTTGGATTTGCACAATTTTGGCAAATCGAGCAAAAATGCAAATTCTGCCTTGCCTTGACAGATTTCAACAAGGCAACTTGCCAATGTCATATCTCAGACTCAAATTGAATTTGGTAATGTTCTTGGCCATTTTGGAAAGCCCTTACATGATACAACAACTGTTTGAACATGTTTAGTTTTGATCTCTTTTGAATCCAAGTGAAAAATCCCCCTACAATTGGCAAAAAGTAAGGTAAAATCTGACTTAGTGAAATTTTCACTAAGTGTTGGAACAAAGTGACTTTTCTTGATTTTGATCACTCCATAACTCAAAATCCATGAGGAATTTGGACATAGGCCAGTATGAAGCTTTTGTAGAGGGTAGTGAGATCTACAAATCAAGCTTTGAATGGGGAACAATGTCCTTGTGGTTTAGGAGTTATGGTCCTCCAAACTTGGCACATTAGTGTCACTTTTCATAACTTAGAAAATTTTCTAAGTTTTTATGGTTACCCCTTTTACAAGTTATCCTACTTTCTTTGATTTTTCTTGATGAATGATGATTAAAATCATACATTAACATCATTTTAGGGTTAAAAATCCATTTTGGTGAAAAATCTCAAAAAGTCAAAGTTGACTTTTGTGCACAGTTGACTTTTTATCAGATGAATTCCAAACTGTGCAATTCTTTATGAAATCATGTCCTTGACCTAAATCAAACTTGATGGACATGTTCCATGGGTGTCATAGGGTATATTGAATCATGTCTTAGGGCTTGGGAGCATGTCCTGGTCAAAAGTCAAAGTTACAGTTGACTTTCCTCGCGAAACCCTAATTGTGGTGCAGATGAAATTGAGACTTGCTGCTCAAACTTCTTGGAATAATCCATTGTTCCAAATGGATCAATATAGTTCATTAGAGACCCTCAAACCCTCTCTTGAGGTCTTGGCTCATGATTTGCCCTAAAAGTCAACTTAGGGGTAAATTAGGTCAAGAAACCCTAATTCTTGATTTTTGATGAATGTATCCCCTGAGGCAGAATTGACTTGATGGTTGGGTCCATGAGGTCCCATGGAGTATATTAGGTTGTGTTTTGGATATTTGGCTCATCCCCAGAGGAAATTCTCCACCTGGAGGCCCTGGTCGACCAAAACCCTAATTTGGTGACACTAGCGATCTTGAGGCTTGATCCACCTAGAAGGGAGCAGCTTTGTGCTTAATCCTTAAAGTGGGAGTCCTCTTGATCCCTTGTAGCTACTTGAGAGGTTAGACAAGTTGAAGATCATGTCATTCCTTGATTGATCCTTTGTCTAAGCACTCAGAGAGGGCTTGAAACCCTAATTTTGATTGTAGTGGATGCTCACCCATCTTTGGGGAGACTGATGAAGTATGATGGTTCCCCCATATTGTGATGATGATTTTCACAATGATGGGAAATCTAAGTGGTCAAAATTTGGGGTATGACAGATGCCCCTATTTAATCTTCTTGGACACGAAGGTGCGAATGACGAAGGTATTCGGGCATTCGGGGTGCAAGAGAATTAAATATCGGAATACCCGAAATTTTGACGGCGTCTATGAATGGTAATTCACGAATTCATCTTCTTTCGCTAAGCAATGATGGTTAGAAAAGGTAAACTTCCCCTCGATCCTGGTCTCCAGCCAAGGAACTGGTCTCAGTTTCTGATTTAAACTTCCCCTTGATCCTGATTTCCTACCGAGGAACTGGTCTTAGTTTCTGATGTAAACTTCCCCTCGATCTTGGTTTCCTACCGAGGAACTGGTCTTAGTTTCTGATGTAAACTTCCCCTCGATCCTGGTCTCCTACCGAGGAACTGGTCTTAGTTTCTGATGTAAACTTCCCCTCGATCCTGGTTTCCTACCGAGGAACTGGTCTTAGTTTCTTTTGTCAATAAACTTTATTGACAAGGAACGCTGTTTGTAGCGGATTTTCCTCAAACTTCTCGCCGGATTTTCCTGGGGAGATGCCATTTGATAGGAAAAAGTTTGACGTTAGACTTGCTGGGAAACCCAGTCGTCTGAGTTGTAGAGTTGCACAAACTTCTCTGTTGGAGACACCATTTGTTTCTACTTGGGGAATATGAGTCCCTTTGAGAGACTGCCTTCGCTTAGGGTCTTACATCATAATTTTCTCAGGATCTTCCCGGAGAAATGCCATATGATGGGATCCAATTTTGGGGTGCCGATTACCTTTTCACCAGCGGATTTTTTTGGAGAAAAACTGTCGTACTGTCGAATCTCTGATTAAGAGGCTTTCTCTGGGGATTTTCCTTAATCCGGGAAAGCAAGGATATCATCTTCAATGGCGAAGAGTGATGTCTGTTGAAAGTTTCTCTAGTTTTTCAGAGGTTCAAGTTATCAAAGTGGTCAAGGGCCAACTTCCTTCCAGAAATAAACTGGAGTCAAGATTGTTCAGACGCAGCATTTCCTGACGAGGAAAGAAGTAACAACTCGATTGAGAGGACTGTTATCACTACGGGACAAGACTGACTGGAGTGATAGTGATGCAATATGAAATGTGAATGCAAATCAATAATGCATGATATATGTATGTTTATGCTGACAAAATTGACGCGACACACAAACTAAAAGATGAACATGACTGGATACTCGGCCATCGCGGGGCGAAGAAGTACCGTTGGTTCAGAATAGCAATTCCACCTTGCTTAGGAGAGATAGTCCCTATTGGGAGCTATGTTGGTCGGGCTTAGGAGATAAGAACTCGGCCGAGGCGTGTCAGATGAAACAAGGTCTCTGACACAGTTGATCCCTTCATTCAGGCGTACTGGTTTAGAAGGAGTACTTTGATTCTGCACTTTGAAGTTCGCTTATTTCTGGAGAAGCGATCGATGTTCCTTTGATGTTCAACAGTCAAAAGAAATTGTCGACTTTATTTTAAAAGCAGAAAAAGTTTTAACAAGTAAATTCATTTTTGTTTTATTTCAAGAATCGTTAATCATGTTAACAACGTCGTTCTGTAAAGCTAAAACAAATAAGAATTACAAACAAAAGCACAAAGGCTCAAATTTTATTGATAGGATGGAAATCAGCCAAGCGCGTGATTCCAAAGAGTAATTACAAAGTTAGAAAATGGTAATTTACAGGGAAAAGGGCTACGTTGAAACATAACGACCACTATCCTTCTACCAACTTTGAATTCGGGGCACCCTGAGCTTCTGTCGAAGATGACCTTGACTGGAGTTTTCTGACAGATGATGTCACTGCTGCTGCTGAGGGACTTGCCTCTGTTGAACATAGTTACTTGCCATTATCCCTAATTTTTGCCTAGATTGTACTTTGATGTTTCCAATCCAACGGGATGATTTTTTTCATGTCTCTAATTTTTGCCTGGACCGCCCTTTCGGGTTTTCAATCCACCGAGACTTTTTCTTCTTCTTTTTTTTAGGCGAAGTATTTCTTGACTACATCAACATTCGTGGGGTAGGCAAATTACTCTTTGTCCATGGTTGCAAGTCTCAAGGCGCCGCCTGAGAAAGCTTTCGTGACCACGTAGGGGCCTTCATAATTCGGAGTCCATTTTCATCGCGAATCAGTGAGAAATGATTGTATCTTCTTGAGCAGTTTGAAGATTGGCGCGCATGTCGCGGTCATGAGGAATATGAATCTGGAGATGTAGTTCAAACGTCCCAGGAATCCTTTGACTTGTTTTTCAGTTTTAGGAGAAGACATTTCTTGAATGGCCTTGACCTTGTCAGGATCAACCTCAATTCCTTTCTGGCTGACGATGAACCCTAGTAGTTTCCCTGAACGGACACAGAAGGTTCACTTGTTGGGATTCAAGCAGAGCTTGAATTTTCTTAGACGTTCGAAAAATTTTGACAGATGTTCAACATGCTCACTCTCTGTTTTTGATTTTGCAATCAGGTCATCAACATATACCTTGATTTCCTTGTGTATCATGTCATGAAACAGAGTAGTCATGGCCCTTTGATAGGTTGCCCCGACGTTTTTCAAACCGAACGGCATTACCTTGTAACAAAAGGTGCCCCATGGGGTAATGAACGAAGTTTTCTCCATGTCTTTCAGCGCCATTTTGATCTGGTTATAGCCCGAGAATCCATCCATGAAGGAGAAAACTTTGAACTTTGTTGTACTGTCTACCAGCATGTCAATGTGTGGTAAAGGAAAGTCGTCCTTTGGACTAGCATTGTTTAGGTCTCTGTAATCCATACACATTCTGACTTTTCCGTCCTTTTTGGGAATGGGTACAATGTTGGCTAACCATTGAGGATATTCTGATGTAGCGAGGAAACCCGCGTCAATTTGTTTTTGTACTTCCTCCTTGATTTTGATGGCCATGTCCGGGTGAGTTCGTCTCAACCTTTGCTTTACTGGCGGACATTCCGATCTTAACGGTAAGTGATGTTCCACGATGCTGGTATCCAACCCTGGCATATCCTGATAGGACCAAGCGAATACATCGGGGAATTCTTGGAGAAGCTTTATCAAACTCTCTTTGGCAGTTGGACTGAGTAGTGCCCCAATCCTGATTTCTTTTCTCTCTTCTTCTGAACCCAAGTTTACCGTTTCCAACGGCTCTTTGTGAGGTTCAATGGACTTTTCCTCTTGTCTGAGTAGTCGGGAGATCTCTTCTGGAATTGCGTTGTCAACTTCTTCTTCAGCCCCAAATACTGGGAACTCAAAGTTGGGAGAAGGCATCGGATTGTATGTTTCAACGGGGTTTAAAACAAGCAATCTGCATGACATGATGATTCGTGTTTAGAAGAGATAGAGAAAATGCAAAAGTGTGTGCAGTGTATTTTTTTACTGCTTGTTTTTATTATTGAATTGTTTTTTAGGATTACCATTTTCTGAGAAAAGCAAAAAGAGAAAACAACAATTAATGCGGAAATTACAGAACGACGTTATTTTATTAATGAACAAGTCGATTCTTGAAACTACAGCCCTATAAAACAAAACTCTGTCGCTTTGGGCAAAGCGAAGAGGGAAATTTACAGAAAACGAGCCCTATCAAAACATCCGTTCCACCTGGGCAGGGTGAAAGGTTAAAGATGGCAATTACTTTGACTGATGAACGACCTTCGGAACCTCGGCGGAAATCCATTGGCGGCGAACTCCTCGGTGAATCACAAAGTCTGGCACCTTCCTTGATTTGTCTTCAGAAATAACGCTGATTTCTGGTGGAGCAGGATCATTAGAATCTGTCTCCCAGGCAGAGTTGTCGTAGGAGAATTCCTCAGTTGCATTTTGCATAGTATTCATGCTCTCAACTGTATCTCCCCATCCAGTAGGCTGGATGTCTTCGAGCCTGATACGAGAGCTTTCGGGAGCGGTGTACTTGACCATATAGTCGTATTTTCCACTTGGTTCTCCCAGAGTGTCCCAAACTTCTTTGGAACTGGAGGAGTCATCCCTCTCGATGACGCTGACCTCGGGAAAAGCATAGTTGATGAACTCGAGTCCTGCAAATGTTGCAAATTCATCTTCATGTTGAGTAGTTTCTGAATGACCTGAGTGTTGATCCCATGACATGGTGGGGACACAGGTATTCTGTTCAATGATGCTCAGCTGATTTTCATTGTTCGGCTGACTTTCTTGCCCCAAGTCTCCTGGATAAGGTTGCCACATTGGCAGACCATCCATTAGGCCATAACAATTGTGGTCAAAGTTGTCTTTCATCAGAGTGTCTTCCTCTAATGAATTTGGCAGAGCACGACATCCTTCCGGATCACAATCTCCATATATCATTTCGACATCTGACCTTGGTATAAATCTCGGACTCTGTGCGGGATAGCAAAATGGCGTAGGCACCTCTTCCTAAGACATATAACCGTCCTCATTAAGGTAGGACTTCCATTCTTCATCTGTGTCAGAGGGATCTTCCTCATTGATAGCATGTACTGCTTGAGACACTGGGTGAAGAAAACCTCCACTGTGGAAGAAGTTTTGAAGGGGATAAAGACTTTCATTGTTGGCGGCTGTCTGGGTACAGGTTGTAGAAAAACCAAGTCCCTTCTTTGTTGTATTGCTAGTAGGAATGACAAGCTGTCCCCATCCGGTTGTATCAGTACTCTCGACCGCTTTGATAGCATCGTTGTATGAAGAAATGGAAGTTCCTTCTTTAAAATGATTGTTCTTGCTTACCGACAGTGCTTGGAACTGCGTTCCAATAACCTCCTCGGGCTCTACATAAGTAGACGATGACAAGATACTCACAAGCAAGGCTTGTTCCCCACAAACTGTGACAAGTTTATCGTTCTTAACGAACTTTAGCTTTTGGTGGAGGGTTGAAGTAACCGCTCCAGCCTGGTGTATCCAAGGTCTTCCTAATAAACAACTGTAAGTTGCCCGGATGTCCATGACCTGGAAAGTGACTTGGAAAGTGTGAGGACCAATAGTTATAGGAAGATCAACTTCACCGATAACCGTTTTTCTGGATCCGTCGAATGCTTTGACGACAACCTCGCTGATTCTCATCGGAGGGCCTTTGAATGATAATTGCATCAAAGTGGACTTCGGCATAACATTCAAGGCTGACCCTGTGTCTACTAGTACGCTGGCTAAAGCATCGTCCTGGTAGTTAACTGTAATGTTGAGCGCCATGTTATGACGGCGACCCTCTTCGGGTAATTCCTCGTCACTAAATCCCAAATTGTTGCAGGAAGTGATGTTAGAGACAATGCTATCGAACTGTCTGATTGTTACATCCTGTTCCACAAAGGCTTTCTCTAAGACCTTCTGTAGAGCCTCCCTGTGGGATTCTGAACTGAGTAACAGTGATAGCACTGAGATCTTTGAAGGAGTTTGTAATAGCTGATCAACAATGTTGTATTCACTCCTTTGGATGAGCTTCAGCATCTCATCATCATTTTTCAAAAGGTCGGGATTACTGGATTCACCGACTGGTAGATCAGGAGCTTCCATCTGAAGTTCCCTTTCTTTGTTAAGTTCCCCAACCCCTCGGTTGAAGATTCTACCACTCTGTGTTACACGACTGATGTCTGCAATATTCACAACGGAGGGTAATGGAATTTCCTTTCCATTTTCAATTGTTGTTGCACCTTATTTGTAAGGGATAGCCTTATTTGATTCGTACGGTGTTGGTCCCGGCAGATAGATGACTACGGGAGTCCTCTGATTTTTCTGACCATCGTGAGTAATCTCGATCCGTTCCCGGTTGGGAACTTTAGATTCGTCAAGTAGAGGGATAATGGAAAAAACATCCCTGGTCCTGTGATGACCAGAGATTGTGACAACATCCTCAACTTGATCGGCAAGGTAGTTCGGTGTCCAGTTGATGGGCCCAGAACCCGGATATGGATGAATCTCTCCACGATCCACCTGACCCTGAAGAGCTGCTCTCACAAGGTAACACCCTTGGTTACTTTCCGAATAGACGCTACAACGGTCGTAATTGTGTGGTGGTGTCGCTCCCGGGATTTTCATCCAAGTACAAACGCGAAAGTGGCACCGAAACAGAGTCGCCAGCAATGTGTATTTATCCCAAGAGAGGGAAAGGAAACACCGCGTAAACCTGAGAGAAAGGAAAAGCATGGTCTTACGACCAAGAGAAATGGGTTCGGGAGTCGGTTACGCGAGAGGAAGGTATTAGCACCCCCTTGCGTCCATCGTACCCGATGGGATCCACGCTTGCTTGTCTCGATCAAAGGGTGATAGAAAAGAATACCGGAAAAGGAACTGAAAGAAAGAAAGGAGAAAGAAAAGAAAAGGAACGGGAAACAAATGTAGGGAAAATAAAAGAAGTGCTCGCATGGGCCCTACCCCACTGCCTACGTATCTCATCGGGAGCATGAGAATCAGAGCGACGTAGTTCCCCTCACTAGGGATGGATTGTTTGCATTTTTTAAGGAACGACTAACGTTCTAGCTCAGGTGTTGCAGGCTCGCTGGTCCGAGTGCGTTACCGTCTTGCAAGAGAACGAGTAGAAGCGCGTTCGTGCGTTGAGAATGAATGAGATGAGGAAAAAAATTCCCGAAGGAAAGACGTTATTGTTTGTTTTTGTCTTTTAGAAGGAAGTGTTTTGGATTTGTTTGCATACGACAGTGTATCTGGATCTTAGTCATTGGAATGTGTACCTTCTCACATTCCAAGATGGAATGGGTAAGAAAGCACACTAAGGGTGAAGAAGACCCTCACACTTAGTTCCAATTATCAAGGTTCAAACACACTAGCATACTTGTGTTTATTAAATGTTTTGTTGATTATGAAGTGAAGAAGTGTTTTTTATTATTTGCACCTTCAACAAGTATTGCATTTAAGTCCCTCATACAAGATCAAATGTTTAACACATTGACCCAAGATGGGCTATATGCTACACATTCTAAGATTACAAGAGAAGACCCCTTATAATCTTTTCTTTATATGAAAGGCCTAAATGCAATAAATGCCTACCTTTATTATATGTTTTGAATTTTCTTTGAGATGAGAAAAGAGACTCAAGAGAGGAGAAAAGGTAAAACCTATATGGACTAAGACTCAATCCTAATTGAAGATTAAAGAGAGTGATCCTAAAGGTTTGTGAGGTTTCAACCTAAAGTCTAAAGAAAGAAAGAATTAAACAATTCACTTCCAAAGTAGAAGATGAATTGTAATTCAAAAAGGGAAAGTAATGAGTTATTAAAAGAAAGCACATAAGTGCTTAGCAAAACACCAAATGGAATTGTAAAAGAGAAAGGATAGAAATTTGAATGTGGATTCCTTGTCCACACTCAATTGACACTTACCAAAGCCCCTACATGGTTAGCACAATTACTTACAAGTAAAGTAAGAAAATATAATGAACAAATCAAATTCAAACAAGTTGACAAACAAAATAAAATGAGATTGAATGCTATACATGCTTCCAAGTCAGAATGTAACTCATATTTACACAACCTAATGTTATCCTAAATGAGCATACCAAATCATGCAAACAAAATCTCAATCCAACAAGAAGCAAAGAAGAAAAGGTGAAGTGATGTGAATGTGGTTCATACTTGTGAAACAAATGACTTAAGGTGCAAGATAAACATCAAACATGCAAAGATGAAACCCAAATGTCACAATCAGAAGTCAATTAACATGCTATACATCCTCAAACAAAACCACAACTCATGGCACAAGTGCCTTCATGATCAAGCAAACCAAACATGAGGCATGCATTCACAAAATGAACAAGTTAAACTTCATGCTTCAAACAAATAGCAAACATGCTTCAAAAATTATGACTTTCACCAATCAAACACCTTAACCACATGCCATTAACATATCAAGTCCACAAGCAATGAATCAGAACCAAAGTCACTCAACAATTAGGTCAAAGTCTCATGGAAGTTTCATGCATTCATGCTCAAAGCAACACATCAAAAGTCATCCAAAAAAGACTTAAAAATCATCTCATAAATCGCAAACATACCTCAACATATTGTGACCACAATGCAAAAAGAAAGGCATCAAAATCATTTTTTATGATCAAGAACAAAAATGCACAAAATCATATGTCACATTAAGTATGCATACAAATGGAAATTCAAAAGAAATAATGGAACAGGGGCAAAATGGTCATAAAATCAGTAAATAAAATCATAGAAAATTTCCTAAATGTTTTAAGAATACACATGAATTTTTGTGGAATTTTATTATGCATTTTAGTATTTTTAAAAATTGAAAATCAAACGCGTATGTAAAATGAAAATAAAAATAAAATGCAATATGAGAGGGGGGTATGAATATAGCAAATCAGCATGTTCAAATCACATGGGCCTCAAAATTGGGGGTGTGGATAGTATTCTGATTTGGGTCCATTTACGCGCATGACACAATAATTAAAATGCACCTTCAGTCAACATTAGTCAACACAATCCAAACCATTGGATAAAGTCAAGTCAACACACTGTCAAAGTACACAAGATCAACGTATGCACGTGAGGGAACACATTACATTACATGCACTGCACCACATAAAGTTTAAATGAATTCAGAAAAAAGGCACGTGAGGAGCATGCTGATTTTAATGTGTTGGCACGACAAGGATCACACGATCAGAAAACATGAACGGACAGGATTAAAACACACATAAACCCTAACAGTTAAAGTCACCGGCCGGAGATGACCTCCGGTCATCTTCTCCGGCTAGCAGCCACCACCTGCAACTCACATTTTCTCCAGAAATTCACAAGCCATATACCAAACGAAAGCTAAGCTCATGAGGAACACAAATCCAACAAGAAAATTCATAGATCAAGCATGAATAAGGAGAATCGAAGAGGATAAATTTGCCCTAATTTTCAGTTCTAAGCTCCTAAAGAGCTCTATCAACTAGCCAGCTTCACATAGCTTCTAATAAGCTCAAACAACACATCAACAAGTCAAAACAGGATAAAATCGTGCAATTAAAGTTTGAGAAATTTTGAAACCTGAAATTGGAGAACTCTTGAATCAACAGAAAACCAGAGATGAGAGATTGATCTTGAGCTTCCTAAGAGCAAAATAAATGCTCTGAACCTTTGGATTTTGAAGACAATGAACTGAGATTCCAATTGGAGAAGTTGCTGCTCTCGATAGCTTGCTCTTACTTCAGCTTGTTCTTGATCAGAAGTGCTTGATGATGAACAATTGATGAAGATCAAGGTGAGAACGTGTGAAGAACTCGTGTGAAATCAGAGAGAGAATGGAGAGAACTCTGAGAGAAAAGTGAGAGCAATTTGGAGTGAGAGTGAAAAATGAGAATCCTCTCCTGAAATTGTGAGAGTTTCAGCTTATATATCCAAGGTTAACTCCCAACCAGTTCAGTTAACAGTTAGAACTCTAGTTAAACTGAGTTAGTTAACTGAGTTTGAGTTAACTAACTGAGTTAGGTGGTTAATGGCACGAGTTGGGGAAGTTCTGTTAGAGTGAGGGTGAGGTTCATGGAGTTATGGTGGTGTGTAGGAGAAGGAAAGTGATGTTATGTTGTTCTGATGTAGCAGCAGGAATCTTGTGGTGCAAGTTTCTCACTTCCTCTTTCATGCAAGGCTCAAGCTCGTATGCATAATGTGAAATGTGTTTGGCCAAATGAAGCAAAGAATAGAGCAGCACACATAGGACTTCTGTCATGTATTTGATGTATGTTTGAACCAAAATATTATGCAGCAAATCATCATGGTAACAGTGGGTGTTTGAGGGTGAATTTCTCCATGGTTAGTGAATGAAACAATGAAACATTGATGTCATTAGAAAGATGGTACATTGGGGAACAACATTGGTTTGCAAGTTGAAGTAAAATGAGGTCTCAAATATGCCTAAAAACAGCTATGAATGCATTGGTTCAAAACTGGTTGGTGGGCATGGCCAGAGGTTGGCTGGCATGGCAACTGGGCACACAAAATTTCAGCACAAACAACATGACTTTGAACCCTCCAAACTATCTCATAACTTGGTTAAATCAAAATTTTCACAACATCAACATTGAAGATGACACTACAAGGAACAACTTTGATGTTGAAAAGTTTTTCATTTGAGGCCTTTAACCATGAGAAAAATGAGTGGACATATGGCACACCAACTGTTTGTTAAAATGACTGCGCGCGTGCCCTGAAAATCTTGGTCATGACCTAGTTTTGAACCTACTTTGCTCAAACTTTGATCAATCATATCTCACTCAATTTTTATCCAATGGAGATGTTCCACACATGGATTTGAAGCTTAAAGCAAGGCCTTTCATTGAGGCAGAGTGGAATTTTCATTTGGTGCTCCAAATTTAAATGGCCTTGGTTCAAACTCTGATGCAAAATGGCCAAAACTTGCTATTTTTAGTAACCCTACTTCATCCAAAAATGGCAACTTTCCAAATCTTGATTTTTTATGATTCCTTTGGAGTTTCTTGATCAAATTTTGTACATTGGTCACATATAACATGAATTTCATGATTTTGGGCTCAAAAATTCAAGAGTTGACTTTTTCCCCTGATTATTTGACTTTGCCCCAATTTCCTGATTTTTGATCTTTCTTCCAATTGAACCACCTCCAAAACCAATTGAGATGCAATTTTCCACATACATACACTTAGGGACATATGGAAGACCATGACATCAAGTTTTGTCCAAAAAATCAAAGATATCCTGATTTTATTAGAAACCCTAATTTTGACCCTCTCTGGTTAGGAGGAAATTGCACATCTTCCAAATCCAAATTCCTCAGAGTATGTTGTGTATCCTCCTAAAGGATGATGAGAAATGCCACTTGAGAATGATTTTGAATCAATGAGCTATCTCTTTTGAGGGTTTTCCTTCAATTTTTGAACCTCTTGCATAGTGAAAGATGCAGTGCTTCAATCTCCCATTGAATCTCACTTCCTTGAGGTTTTGGAAGATCAATTGAGATAGTATGAGACATGAGAGACCTCTTGGCTTGCCTAGAGCCAACTTGATTAACCTTTTTGTGCTTTGAATGATCTCTTGATTGTCCACCTTCCACCTGATCACATGCCCTGATGGTAAGAAGGATGCCATGCTTCATTTTTCTATATTAAATGCAATGTAATGTTAATGAGGTGGATATGATATGATAAATGATAATGCCATGCTATGATGACAAAGAAGGAGAGCAAATTTTGGGGTATTACAGCTGCCCCTATTCAAGCGCTGTAGACCTGAATGCCTGAAAGCGATTGCTTTCGGACTTTCAAGGTATATAGTGATTGAATACCAAAAATAACCAAAAATTTGCTCTGGGTGAAGAAGAAAAGGGATATAAACCCAACGAGACTGCTGGATTGAATCCTCGATGAAACGTCGGAGAGATCTGTCTTTTGAACGACGCCAGACGACTACTGGCTTGCCACGCTGCTGGTGGACTTTAATAATGTCTTTTGAACGACGCCAGACGACTACTGGCTTGCCACACTACTGGTGGACTTTAATAGTGTCTTTTATGCAATTCCAGACGACTACTGGCCTGCCACGCTACTGGTGGACTTTGGAAATGTCTTTTGAACGACGCCAGACGACTACTGGCCTGCCACGCTACTGGTGGACTTTGCAGCTTCATGCCACCCGAAGATGGACTTCTGCCAATCCACTGTTGGACTTTTGGAATATGCCACCCTTAGATGGACCTTTCGCCAATCCACTGTTGGACTTTTGCCACCCGAAGACGGACTTTTGCCAATCCACTGTTGGACTTTTGCCACCCGAAGACGGACTTTTGCCAATCCACTGTTGGACTTTTGCCACCCGAAGACGGACTTTTGCCAATCCACTGTTGGACTTTTGCCACCCGAAGACGGACTTTTGCCAATCCACTGTTGGACTTTTGCCACCCGAAGACGGACTTTTGCCAATCCACTGTTGGACTTTTGCCACCCGAAGACGGACTTTTGCCAATCCACTGTTGGACTTTTGCCACCCGAAGACGGACTTTTGCCAATCCACTGTTGGACTTTTGCCACCCGAAGACGGACTTTTGCCAATCCACTGTTGGACTTTTAGAATTTCAAAATTGAATTACTCTCTGCCTCTGCGCCAGACATCTCTGCTGACTCTGCTGAGGAACCACAATCAATGATTTAATCTCGGAGACTCCTAGAAGGATAATATCTCTGCTGGCGAATGGATGAACAATCCGTCTGCTTCGAATTGTCAAGCTTGCCAAAAATAAATTGGACTTTAAGATATGAGGGAATGACGACTCTGCCAGGAATTACTCCATCTGTTTGGGGCTGGATTCTGGTCACAGCAACTCCGCTGGGGATGAGAATTTTTAAATGACGTCCTGCTGGGGAAATGAGCCATTAAAACTCTGCTTGGGGATTTATTCAACCCAAGATCCTTTATAGGGATTATCAACCTTCTGACCCGGCTGGGAAAGGCTGTACCATCCTTGTTGAGGAATAGATTCTGCCGATCTTATAAACCTCTGCGGGGAGAACAACAACTCAGCTGGGGAGTATTGCGGACAAGATTCGATGCTGACCTCTGTGGGGGGGTCATTACCAGAGACACAAACTTGCTGGGGACCCGGGCTACTCTGCCAGGGATATGCAAATCCTGGTTAGAACATTCCACTGCAACTTGCTAGAAAGAGTCCTTAGAGATCTGTTGGGGAAACCCAAGGCAAATCCACAGTAGTCTGCTGAAGAATGTGACTGTCGAGCTTAGGATAAGCACTACAATGCCCCATGTTAGGCGAGTTTCCCTTTAGACAATTCCGTTAGGGATGACGGGTTTATAACAAACTCTGCTGGAGAAAACTGCTTTAAAGCGTCTCGTGTTGGGGAATGCCTTTTGAGAGGATTTTACAGAAGACCAACTGTCCTCAAACTCTACTGGGGATGATCAACACTTCATGCTGGGGAAACAAACATGCCCCATGCTTGGACAAAACAACAATTCGTCCCCGAAGAGGATGTCATAAGAGGATTTTACAGAAGATCTAGCCTCTTCAAACTCTTGTGACTTCGCTGGGGATAATGACCATCAGTTTCGGTGTCGATGAGACCACCCTTTTGGGGAACCTGTGACCGTTATCGACACAGAAAAGCTTGTAGCTGTTGGAAGGACTGAATAAGAGAATCGACTTAATAAGATACCACGATACCCAGTTGAGCTCAATTCGTTGATATCGAATCATTGTGACCGACCGTCGACCGAATGATGGACTTAATCAGTGAACATTGTGACAAAAGGGTGACCACCTTTCTCGAACATGATTGCCCCAGTCTTCTGCATGGAAGTAAGTGATTACTCGTCTAGAAGACCTGATCCCGTGATCTCGCAAAGGCTTCAATTTTGCCTTTGAGCCTAGTATGAGGCTGCTACCTGCAAGCAAAGGATATGCACGTATACCCCGTGCGAGATATGACTTCTGCAACTGAGAAAATCTAACTCTGAACCACCACTTGTTGGGGAGAAAGGTTTGCATGCAATCTCTTGCTGGAGAACATTATTAATGAAGCCTACTGAAGACGGGGACCAAAAATGCCTTGGGTTGGAATGCCCCTTAGTTTCACTCATTTTGGTTGATTGAATGCATATGCGTGACCAACTGTTTTTTTTCACTTGCCCCAGACCAACATGGTCCACCGGAAGAACTTGTCCCAAGAGGATTTTAAAGAAGACTTGACATTCAAAACGCCTCAATGTCCTCAAACTCTTGTAGAGATTCGTCAGATCTCGACATAACTGCCCCGGACCATATGGTTTTCAGAGGATTTCTCCCCGAGAAGATTCATGAACAATCTCGTGAGATATTCTGTCCCAGCATTCTGAATCCTGGATAGGCTGACCAGTCGTCTGGATGGACCAATTCTCGTGCTCTTGGGATGACCTGCCCCAGTATGACCCTCGAAGTGGTTTTTGCCCCTGACTACTGAACCAAGAATGCCTGCATTTGTAGGGATTTGAGTCTCGAGGTAATTACCCCAGTCTGGCTGAACCCTGAAGAGATTTCTCGACGTGATTGACCCAAATTGGCTACACCTTAAAGAGATGGTTCGACGTGATTTCCCCAGATCGACTACGTCTTAGCACAACTTGTTGGGAAAGCTCCTGCTCAACAAATTTTCCTGAGGAAGTAACACTGGATGTGGCTGTCCTTTGGGAGTTTCAGGATTCTCAACTCAGCAAGATTAAACTTCTGGACTGGATTTCCATATGTAAACTTCTTTTGATGTCAAACAAATGTATGCAAGCAGAAAATGTTTTATTCTGAGAATGAAAATTCTAATGCAACACAACATGTTAATCTCGAAGTTTTACTAAAAAGATGTAGCAAACCCTTTTGTGAGCGAATCACGGGTTAGGATACGACATTAATTTTTGAAAGAAATAATGCAATGCACATGCAACACCAACAAAGATCTTTTAGCACAACTGATAGGAGTCAGGAACGCTATCTCTTGGTAGTATGCCTTTGAAATAACCCTGTTTCAATTAGGACTTTTGAGGGTTGTAACGGGGCCTGGTTCACGGTTTTGAGAAAAAAGGATTTATGGCTCAAAGTTTATTGGTGCCCACCCACCCTTCGTGATGTTCTCCAGTCCTACGTTCAGCTAATTTGCACAAGCGTTCGCCTCTCAAAAAGATTTTGTGATCTTTAAGGAAACCATGATACTGATGGTTTGACACCTAATGAGGCTTTGGATTGACAGTCACCCCTTTGTCTTTTGTCCATAGTCACACGACTTTGTTCTTGCTCGAGGATTTTCTTTTGTAATCCTTTTGTTTTCCGCTTTCACATTCTTTTGCTTTTTGATCCCTAATTTTTGCCTGGACTGATTCTTTTGAATCTTTAATTTCAGAGTCCAGCGGGATGCCCTAACTTTTGCCTAAGTTGCTTGTTTTCAAGTTTCAACTTAGCGGGCTTTTTTCATTTTTTCATTTTTTTTATTCTTTTTCCTTTTTCTTGAACAAATCGTGTGACACTAGCTTGTCTTGACTTGATTGGAAAGGTCGTGACTGCCTCACTATTTGATTGTTGATGGATAACCATTGTGGTTTCACATCTCTTGCCCTCTTGACGGTGGAATAGAAGGTAATGGATCCTCAGATGCACACTCCTTTTGAAATTTGAATGCTTGGTCAAATTAACTGACGCCTACCCTGCCCCTGGGTTAACTGTGAGGGTTTTTTCGTACGAAAAGAAACTCCTACTTCAAGGCTCAAAGGGGTTAACGAGGGTCTATCTCCCTTATATCTCCAGTGTTTGGGGATTTGAATCAATGCCTGTACATCCTCAACATGGTTTTATCCAAAAACACACAATTAGAGATTTTTGCGTTTTCAATTCATCATCCTCCTTCAAGAGTTTAAGCACGACAGTTGGTATTGCAATGCACATATACAAACTTATGAGTGAATACGAATGGATCACTTCAAGAAAAACATGCTTATTGTATTATGATTAACATAAAAAGAAAAACAGATTTTATGCATGCATACAAATGTTTTGAC
The DNA here is from genome assembly GCA_022829125.1 of Lathyrus tuberosus. Classification (NCBI taxonomy): domain Eukaryota; kingdom Viridiplantae; phylum Streptophyta; class Magnoliopsida; order Fabales; family Fabaceae; genus Lathyrus; species Lathyrus tuberosus. The sequence goes on from JALAZF010000190.1 coordinate 3,248,416, forward strand.
AAACATAAAAAGCTACACACGAGAATGCAGTAAAGAAGCTAAATGATTGTCCTTGTTGAGGAGGCTTGACTCCGTCTGGACTTGTTGCTTCTGATGATGTTTTTGCAAACTGGGTGCTCAATCTGATGAAGAAAGTTCAATTTATGGGCCACCCGTCTGGTGTGATAACCTTTGAGTCAATCAAGTTCTGCACCTTGTCTTTACCTTTACCTCTGGAAGACTTGCAATCGTCAATTAAATGGTCAGGTGCTCCAGAATGGTAGTCATACCCGGCATTTGGCATTGAAACCCCAAAGGAAGCTTTGTCGAAGATGATCCTGATGCGACTAGCTCAACCAGTTTGAATTTGAGCAAACAAGGAGACCCGTTGCGCATACGGCATCGGAATGGGATCAAACTTCTTCTCAAGTTGTTCTGGCCTTTGCCCATATGCTCTGCCCCTAGGACTCTCTTGGGGAGATGGAGTTGGAAGCTGACAAGAGATATCTGGAGGAAAGAAATTAATAAATAAGGTTGATAGATAAGGTTGCTCGCAAAGATCTTACACGATCTCCTGCCTACGTATCTCCATTGACTAATGAAGAATCAGAGCGACGTAGTTCCCCTCACCAGGGATGAGGATTGCTTTATTTCCTTAATACCGCCTTCTGGATTTCTGTAAGCAGACCCATCTGAGACTTCACCCGGTTGACTTCTTCTCTCAGCAGTTTCTGACCGCGGGACAACGCTTGAATGTCCACCATAAAGTGCCCCAGCCGGGCCTTCATCTCAATCACCTCCGCTCGGAGCTGTTCCATATCTGAACATTGATTGTGGTGAATCGAGTAGTTGGAAGAAGTCATGTTGGCCGTTTCAGCAGAGAATACCCAATCAGAATGAGAAATCCGCTCCGGAACACCTGTTATGCATATGAGTATGAGGATGCCATGCAAAATGCCATGTTCAAATATTTCCAAGAAATCATTATGCTTTGATTCAAAATTTTTTTTAGAAAAAAAAAAAAAAAAAAAATAAGAAATGGATGGAAATGCTCAGTGGCAAGTCTCAAAGTTAACATCCCTTGGAAATACAAGAACATGTATGCGAAAATGATGATGCAGATGCAACAGACATGGGATCAAGGCTTCCATATAATCTGGATAATTGCTATGCTGACGACTGAATAAGCTCATAAGTCTGCTCTGAAGAAAATACCGGAATACCGGAATATCCGAATAATCAGAATGCCAGGATGCCGGGATATCGGCATAATCAGAATACCAGCAGGCCAGAATATAGGCATAATCAAAGCACCGACCTGATCAGAATACCGGGATGGTCAGAATAATCATGATGCCATAATACTAGGCTGAGGAGTCCACACTGATAGGAAATCCAAAATACCGGGTAGGATGAAAGTCAAGGTTACCTGCAAACCTGTAAACAACCCGCCCCTCTCACATGTGGGTACTAGGATGTTCAGTATCCCGGGCTCTCAGGTCGAGAAATGATGATACGTTCACCATTTCTGGTTTGGCATCATCATCAATCGAGGAGGCCTCAACTGATTCTCCAAAACGAAAGGTCCTCAGCTTCTGACACTGAGGTCGAGAAGCAATAGTACATTCATCCCTCGGGGTACAGTACTATCGCCAATCGAGGAGTGCCTCCACTGATTCTCTTTCAAAAGGGATAACCTATAGCAAGTTCCCAGCATTGGGTCCTCGGATCGAGAATGTGCAATGGGTTTGCCACGGAATGTGGTCTGCCACTGTCACATCTCGGGAGGAGTGCCGCAACTGAGTCCTCGGGAATGGTCACCAGAGTCGACAGTTCCTCAAGAGAATAACCACTGGCCTGCATAACATGCAGTAGCAGAAAGCTCCTGATAGAACCTCGTCTGGTTGTGGGTCTCATGAACAACAATACGTGGTCACCACCACGCAAGCGTCATGACTATCCACTCTAATACCTATGTATGTACTCAAGCCTGGGTAGTGAGCTTATCTCTCAGAACACCCATCCCGCCAAACAGACAAAACAGTGCAACACAATATAATATATGATATGTAATGCTAAAATGCGGTAAATACAGTAAAATAAATAAACAACAACATAAAGCACAGCAGTAAACACCCAATGAAAGAAAAGCAGACAAGCGCTAGGATTGACTCGCTAAGGAAACCAGAGATTCTGGGTTCGGTTCCCCAGCAGAGTCGCCAGCTGTCGCTCCCGGGATTTTCATCCAAGTACAAACGCGAAAGTGGCACCGAAACAGAGTCGCCAGCAATGTGTATTTATCCCAAGAGAGGGAAAGGAAACACCGCGTAAACCTGAGAGAAAGGAAAAGCATGGTCTTACGACCAAGAGAAATGGGTTCGGGAGTCGGTTACGCGAGAGGAAGGTATTAGCACCCCCTTGCGTCCATCGTACCCGATGGGATCCACGCTTGCTTGTCTCGATCAAAGGGTGATAGAAAAGAATACCGGAAAAGGAACTGAAAGAAAGAAAGGAGAAAGAAAAGAAAAGGAACGGGAAACAAATGTAGGGAAAATAAAAGAAGTGCTCGCATGGGCCCTACCCCACTGCCTACGTATCTCATCGGGAGCATGAGAATCAGAGCGACGTAGTTCCCCTCACTAGGGATGGATTGTTTGCATTTTTTAAGGAACGACTAACGTTCTAGCTCAGGTGTTGCAGGCTCGCTGGTCCGAGTGCGTTACCGTCTTGCAAGAGAACGAGTAGAAGCGCGTTCGTGCGTTGAGAATGAATGAGATGAGGAAAAAAATTCCCGAAGGAAAGACGTTATTGTTTGTTTTTGTCTTTTAGAAGGAAGTGTTTTGGATTTGTTTGCATACGACAGTGTATCTGGATCTTAGTCATTGGAATGTGTACCTTCTCACATTCCAAGATGGAATGGGTAAGAAAGCACACTAAGGGTGAAGAAGACCCTCACACTTAGTTCCAATTATCAAGGTTCAAACACACTAGCATACTTGTGTTTATTAAATGTTTTGTTGATTATGAAGTGAAGAAGTGTTTTTTATTATTTGCACCTTCAACAAGTATTGCATTTAAGTCCCTCATACAAGATCAAATGTTTAACACATTGACCCAAGATGGGCTATATGCTACACATTCTAAGATTACAAGAGAAGACCCCTTATAATCTTTTCTTTATATGAAAGGCCTAAATGCAATAAATGCCTACCTTTATTATATGTTTTGAATTTTCTTTGAGATGAGAAAAGAGACTCAAGAGAGGAGAAAAGGTAAAACCTATATGGACTAAGACTCAATCCTAATTGAAGATTAAAGAGAGTGATCCTAAAGGTTTGTGAGGTTTCAACCTAAAGTCTAAAGAAAGAAAGAATTAAACAATTCACTTCCAAAGTAGAAGATGAATTGTAATTCAAAAAGGGAAAGTAATGAGTTATTAAAAGAAAGCACATAAGTGCTTAGCAAAACACCAAATGGAATTGTAAAAGAGAAAGGATAGAAATTTGAATGTGGATTCCTTGTCCACACTCAATTGACACTTACCAAAGCCCCTACATGGTTAGCACAATTACTTACAAGTAAAGTAAGAAAATATAATGAACAAATCAAATTCAAACAAGTTGACAAACAAAATAAAATGAGATTGAATGCTATACATGCTTCCAAGTCAGAATGTAACTCATATTTACACAACCTAATGTTATCCTAAATGAGCATACCAAATCATGCAAACAAAATCTCAATCCAACAAGAAGCAAAGAAGAAAAGGTGAAGTGATGTGAATGTGGTTCATACTTGTGAAACAAATGACTTAAGGTGCAAGATAAACATCAAACATGCAAAGATGAAACCCAAATGTCACAATCAGAAGTCAATTAACATGCTATACATCCTCAAACAAAACCACAACTCATGGCACAAGTGCCTTCATGATCAAGCAAACCAAACATGAGGCATGCATTCACAAAATGAACAAGTTAAACTTCATGCTTCAAACAAATAGCAAACATGCTTCAAAAATTATGACTTTCACCAATCAAACACCTTAACCACATGCCATTAACATATCAAGTCCACAAGCAATGAATCAGAACCAAAGTCACTCAACAATTAGGTCAAAGTCTCATGGAAGTTTCATGCATTCATGCTCAAAGCAACACATCAAAAGTCATCCAAAAAAGACTTAAAAATCATCTCATAAATCTCAAACATACCTCAACATATTGTGACCACAATGCAAAAAGAAAGGCATCAAAATCATTTTTTATGATCAAGAACAAAAATGCACAAAATCATATGTCACATTAAGTATGCATACAAATGGAAATTCAAAAGAAATAATGGAACAGGGGCAAAATGGTCATAAAATCAGTAAATAAAATCATAGAAAATTTCCTAAATGTTTTAAGAATACACATGAATTTTTGTGGAATTTTATTATGCATTTTAGTATTTTTAAAAATTGAAAATCAAACGCGTATGTAAAATGAAAATAAAAATAAAATGCAATATGAGAGGGGGGTATGAATATAGCAAATCAGCATGTTCAAATCACATGGGCCTCAAAATTGGGGGTGTGGATAGTATTCTGATTTGGGTCCATTTACGCGCATGACACAATAATTAAAATGCACCTTCAGTCAACATTAGTCAACACAATCCAAACCATTGGATAAAGTCAAGTCAACACACTGTCAAAGTACACAAGATCAACGTATGCACGTGAGGGAACACATTACATTACATGCACTGCACCACATAAAGTTTAAATGAATTCAGAAAAAAGGCACGTGAGGAGCATGCTGATTTTAATGTGTTGGCACGACAAGGATCACACGATCAGAAAACATGAACGGACAGGATTAAAACACACATAAACCCTAACAGTTAAAGTCACCGGCCGGAGATGACCTCCGGTCATCTTCTCCGGCTAGCAGCCACCACCTGCAACTCACATTTTCTCCAGAAATTCACAAGCCATATACCAAACGAAAGCTAAGCTCATGAGGAACACAAATCCAACAAGAAAATTCATAGATCAAGCATGAATAAGGAGAATCGAAGAGGATAAATTTGCCCTAATTTTCAGTTCTAAGCTCCTAAAGAGCTCTATCAACTAGCCAGCTTCACATAGCTTCTAATAAGCTCAAACAACACATCAACAAGTCAAAACAGGATAAAATCGTGCAATTAAAGTTTGAGAAATTTTGAAACCTGAAATTGGAGAACTCTTGAATCAACAGAAAACCAGAGATGAGAGATTGATCTTGAGCTTCCTAAGAGCAAAATAAATGCTCTGAACCTTTGGATTTTGAAGACAATGAACTGAGATTCCAATTGGAGAAGTTGCTGCTCTCGATAGCTTGCTCTTACTTCAGCTTGTTCTTGATCAGAAGTGCTTGATGATGAACAATTGATGAAGATCAAGGTGAGAACGTGTGAAGAACTCGTGTGAAATCAGAGAGAGAATGGAGAGAACTCTGAGAGAAAAGTGAGAGCAATTTGGAGTGAGAGTGAAAAATGAGAATCCTCTCCTGAAATTGTGAGAGTTTCAGCTTATATATCCAAGGTTAACTCCCAACCAGTTCAGTTAACAGTTAGAACTCTAGTTAAACTGAGTTAGTTAACTGAGTTTGAGTTAACTAACTGAGTTAGGTGGTTAATGGCACGAGTTGGGGAAGTTCTGTTAGAGTGAGGGTGAGGTTCATGGAGTTATGGTGGTGTGTAGGAGAAGGAAAGTGATGTTATGTTGTTCTGATGTAGCAGCAGGAATCTTGTGGTGCAAGTTTCTCACTTCCTCTTTCATGCAAGGCTCAAGCTCGTATGCATAATGTGAAATGTGTTTGGCCAAATGAAGCAAAGAATAGAGCAGCACACATAGGACTTCTGTCATGTATTTGATGTATGTTTGAACCAAAATATTATGCAGCAAATCATCATGGTAACAGTGGGTGTTTGAGGGTGAATTTCTCCATGGTTAGTGAATGAAACAATGAAACATTGATGTCATTAGAAAGATGGTACATTGGGGAACAACATTGGTTTGCAAGTTGAAGTAAAATGAGGTCTCAAATATGCCTAAAAACAGCTATGAATGCATTGGTTCAAAACTGGTTGGTGGGCATGGCCAGAGGTTGGCTGGCATGGCAACTGGGCACACAAAATTTCAGCACAAACAACATGACTTTGAACCCTCCAAACTATCTCATAACTTGGTTAAATCAAAATTTTCACAACATCAACATTGAAGATGACACTACAAGGAACAACTTTGATGTTGAAAAGTTTTTCATTTGAGGCCTTTAACCATGAGAAAAATGAGTGGACATATGGCACACCAACTGTTTGTTAAAATGACTGCGCGCGTGCCCTGAAAATCTTGGTCATGACCTAGTTTTGAACCTACTTTGCTCAAACTTTGATCAATCATATCTCACTCAATTTTTATCCAATGGAGATGTTCCACACATGGATTTGAAGCTTAAAGCAAGGCCTTTCATTGAGGCAGAGTGGAATTTTCATTTGGTGCTCCAAATTTAAATGGCCTTGGTTCAAACTCTGATGCAAAATGGCCAAAACTTGCTATTTTTAGTAACCCTACTTCATCCAAAAATGGCAACTTTCCAAATCTTGATTTTTTATGATTCCTTTGGAGTTTCTTGATCAAATTTTGTACATTGGTCACATATAACATGAATTTCATGATTTTGGGCTCAAAAATTCAAGAGTTGACTTTTTCCCCTGATTATTTGACTTTGCCCCAATTTCCTGATTTTTGATCTTTCTTCCAATTGAACCACCTCCAAAACCAATTGAGATGCAATTTTCCACATACATACACTTAGGGACATATGGAAGACCATGACATCAAGTTTTGTCCAAAAAATCAAAGATATCCTGATTTTATTAGAAACCCTAATTTTGACCCTCTCTGGTTAGGAGGAAATTGCACATCTTCCAAATCCAAATTCCTCAGAGTATGTTGTGTATCCTCTTAAAGGATGATGAGAAATGCCACTTGAGAATGATTTTGAATCAATGAGCTATCTCTTTTGAGGGTTTTCCTTCAATTTTTGAACCTCTTGCATAGTGAAAGATGCAGTGCTTCAATCTCCCATTGAATCTCACTTCCTTGAGGTTTTGGAAGATCAATTGAGATAGTATGAGACATGAGAGACCTCTTGGCTTGCCTAGAGCCAACTTGATTAACCTTTTTGTGCTTTGAATGATCTCTTGATTGTCCACCTTCCACCTGATCACATGCCCTGATGGTAAGAAGGATGCCATGCTTCATTTTTCTATATTAAATGCAATGTAATGTTAATGAGGTGGATATGATATGATAAATGATAATGCCATGCTATGATGACAAAGAAGGAGAGCAAATTTTGGGGTATTACAGGTGGCACCTGGCCATGCCCACTTTGAATACAATGTAACCTCACTAGGTTAGCTTCCACTGATCGGACATCCTGACTCTGACACCGAGTAGGATTCCTGTTACTGATACTAATTTTATCTTCATCCATATAAATTGGCATCCACCAGTGATTTAACAAGTGCTGAAGTGCCTCCTGGACAAGGGTATAACCTCGATCGTTTTCGCCACCCGCTTTACAGTCTTGATAGTCATGTTATATTAGGAATCCGAGTCGGACCTGCTCAGCATGTAACTCTACCAAGTTGGTATTCATCAAGCGAATGTCAAAGATTTGAACCGTATTGATCTGATAGGAATTCCTATCATGGTAGTCCTGGATCCATCCAAGATCCATCTGACGCTGGAGGGCCTCTTGTATGAAAGAGCATCCCTGTTTGTTTACCGAGCAAGTCAGACAGGAACTATAATCGTGCCGCGACAGATTATGATACTGGCTTTGCCTTGAGTGCATTGCCACCAAGTTGACATTCATTGCACGGATATCGTGGTTCTGAATGACGTTAGAATTCGTGTAAACCATGTTAACTCCACGAACTCGGTGCTCTTGGATCCATCCGAGATCCATTTGTTCCTGTAGAGCTGATTGCACCACAGAACATCCTTGGTTGTCTTTAGAGCAGATATCACACTGATGATAGTTATGAGGTGGCACATGGCCATATCCACTCTGTCTACAATGCATCTTGACCATATTGGTCTTTAACAAGAGTACATCGTGAATTTGATAGACATTGTTAGTCTCTCTCTCAATCAGATTGACTGCAGCCTTCTCGTGTTGAGGCAGCGGGTTCGTAAGAACATTGGGATTCGTATCTTTGAAAGATAAGAGCCCGCTCCTAACAAGCTTTTGCACGTCAGACTTGAAATTGAGACAAGTCTCTATGTTATGCCCTGGTCCTCCTTGGTGGTAAGGGCAAGTTTGATCCACCTTAAACCAAAAAGGTGGATTTTTCTGTACTGTAAGAGGGGACTTAGTCTGAATGTGCCCCTTGGCTAGCAGCAATGGAAACAGCTCTGCGTACGATACGGGTATAGGATCAAATCCTGGTGGCCGTGTTATACAGTTGTTGTTGTATTGAGGACGGCCCTGCTGAAGAGGCTGTCGTGTCCTTTACTGATCAGGTTGGCTCTACGCAACCTGAGGTTGATACGTAGGAATAGGCGCAGGGCTGATAGCAGGAGTTACAGCTGCTACCGGCTGATAACGTCGCCTTTGCTTTCCGAGAGAGATATTCCCAATATCTTGCTCTTTTTTCTTAGGGAGAGCACTACCGTATTTTTTAGTACCGCTCGTCGATCTAGTGTCTTTTACCAAACGTCCTTCTCGGACGGCTTCCTCAAGACTTACGCCCATGCCCACCATCTCGGTGAAATCACTGGGTGCACTGGCAACCATTCGGTCATAGTAAAATGAGCTTAAGGTCTTTAAGAAGATCTTTGTCATCTCTTTTTCCTCAAGAGGCGGACAAATTTGAGCGGCAATTTCATGCCACCTTTGAGCATACTCCTTAAAGGTTTCCTTGTCCTTTTGTGACATTGATCTGAGTTGATCTCTGTCGGGTGCCATGTCCAAATTGTATTTGTATTGTTGGACGAAGGCAGTACCAAGATCTCTGAATGTACTAGTCGTAGTACGGTTTAAACCCATGTACCATTTTAATGCGGCACCGGTTAAACTATCTTGGAAGTAGTGAATCAGTAGGTCCTGATTCTTCGTCTGAGCTGACATTCTCCGAGCGTACATCACCAGATGGCTCTGAGGGCAAGAGTTACCCTTGTATTTTTCAAAGTCGGACACTTGGAACTTGTGCGGGACTTTCACATTGGGGACCAAGTAGAGGTCTGCGGCGTCCTTTCCAAATAAATCCTAACCGCGAATGGCTTGCAGCTCCTTCTAGATTTCTAGGAATTGCTCCTGGAATTCATCCATTCTATCGAACAAATTTTCCTTTTTACCAGCAGGTATCTGCGGAATCTGTCCTTCCGGGACAGTGTGCACCACAGGGGGTGGTACCGTGACTACGGTAGCGAATCTTGGCGTTTCTCAAAGTTTGTAACCTTCAGGAATCTTCAGTATGCCCCTGGCATCTTCGCTTTCCTGAAGTTTGTAACCTTTAGGCCCAGCGGCTTCTGTTGTGATTCCTTGATCTTCAGTGATCGGCGGAACATATCCTTCCTGGATATAGTTAACAGGCATGCCTCAAGGATGATCTTTCGGCATTTGATACCTAGGATCATACTTTTCCAATATGGGCGTTGAGGTGATCTCTGAGATCACAGTTCTTTGTAGCTGAGCTTCTGCCATGGCTTGCATGTCGTTACGAAGCTTTCTCATATCCTCTCTCAGAGCGTCGATCTCTTCTTTCAACTCTCTGTTCTCTTCCTCAAGATCATCCATCTTTTTCTGACGATTGGCCCGGGTATTGTACGAATGAGATAGTTTGACTCTACAACCGAGACACAAATGTGAGATTAGTAGGTAAGAAGAATACGCGATGTGAGAATGATGAATGCAATGATTATATTAATTGTTTTTTGGTTTAATCAAAATAAACTTTGACAACTAGATTGCAAATATCAAACAGTGGGGAAACCCCTTTTTATTGAATTCAAAGGATTACAGAAATGGAAATACAGTAGATTACAAGGTGCGGAAATAGAAACCTAAGCTAATGGGTCCCGAGTCCTCTCTGAAGAGAAATCGGGTGCTGACTCTGGTGCTTTCCTTTTCTTTGACCAGGGCTCTTGGGTCGTTGTCGGGTTGTCATTCCTTTGCCAGGTGAAAGGAGTGAGCAAATTTCTTTGGTCATCTTGATTCTCTACAGCATGCTGCTCCAAAATTTCAATCAGAGCATCTTTCTCTTTCAGTAGTTGCTGTATTTTGATGCACTCTACGTCGAGGGTGCGGTACTTGTTCTTCCAAGACCTTCTCTCCTTTTGAACTTTGTTGAGAGTAACCTGAAGCTTTTCAGTTTCCGTCATGAAGTACATGACAGATTCCCTCGGCAGAAGAATTCCGTAACGAGGATAAGGCATTTTTAGCTAGAGAGCTCTAGTTTGCACCCAGTGGAGATAAGGCTCCACTGAGACATAGTCCGGTTTTCCCAGAGACTCCCGTCCTTTCTTATGAACATGCTTCCAGGCCTGCACTATTTCCATCTTTAGTGCTCTGTCGTTTTCTCCTTCCTTGAAGAAAAGACCTTCCAGATGAACACCCCGTGGGACGTGTCTCATCGGGTATCCAAATTGACGATGAACGAGAACTGGATGGTAGTTGATTCCTCCCTTAGTTCCTATAAGGGGTACGTTGGGGAAGTTTCCACAACAATCAATGATCCTGATTCCATCATAGATCCTACTACACCAATCTATATCAGAGTTGGTAAGAGACATGATCTTCTGCGACCAACGTAAGGCACTCTTGCAATCCCAAAAAGCAGCAGACTTGGGGCAAGTGGGAGATAAACCATTTGTAAAGCAAAGGTACACAGCATGTGATCTCCCCTCCGCTGTACAAATTTCCCAAGTGTACAGAATGATATGCATCTGCGAACAAAGTCGGCACAGGGTTTCTAATGAGAAAAATCTTAATGGAGTTGATATCGACGAATTTATTGATGTTGGGAAACAAAAATAACCCGTAGGTGAGCAAGACAAAGACGCTTTCAAAAGCAGTCATGTTTCCTATACTGGCAAAATACAGGGCCTTCTTTGTCAAGAACTGGGCTGGCAAACCTTGGATGCCATCATTAGTGGTTATGTGAGTCCTGACCTCAGACTCGTCCAAATGAATTGCTCTTGCAATGGTCTGATTCTTTGGAATTTCTTCCTGTCCAGAAAATGGAGCTCAATCTATAATGTGTAGATCAGTCAGGTGAGAATACTCCTCCAGCGTTGGTGCAAGCTAGTAATCCGGGAATGTGAAACAGTGATAAACTGGATCGTAAAACTAAATGAGCGCATCCATGATTCCCTCAATCACATGGACTCTTAACAGTGGTAGCAAACCTCCGTGCTTGGCTCTGAAAGCCTCAGGGTTAGTGATCATCCTAGCTAACCCTCTTAAATCCTCCAGCTTTGGAACCTTGAAGGTATACCTATGGGTTCTCCTTCTACCGAAATCCATTAGTGCAATCCTTTTCTCTGATATTTGCAATCACAGTCTTAGTTTAATTTGAAAAACAGAGAGACTATAAGAGAATTTTTTTTTGAATGTTTTAATGTTTTTTTAAATGAATGTGTGAATGCAGCACACAAAAACATAGAAAAAACATGGGGTTAAAGAGTCGTTGTCATGAAGTCAAGGCTCTACCCATCCCCAAAGGTTTATACTAGGGTGATTTTTGTACCTGTACTCATTATCATCAGCTCCTCCCAGGAAAGCAAAACAACAAGCGGATCACCAGCGAGTTGTAGAGCAATCTTAGAGTAAGTGCCATTCACCGAGAATAGATCACCAGCCTCAAATGAGAGTAGTATCGCGTAACAACTATTCTCGATAGTTTCCGCACTACAAAAGGGTTTGGCTCCTCAGCTTCTCAAACATCATAATCGGCCCATTGTCTAGGTGAGAGAATGGGTTGCATTGGTCAGCCTCTACTGAGGTTGATGGTCGACCCTGTCGCCATCACTTATCTTAATTGTATACTCAATCTTTCCACATGCGGCATCACACGCATTCCCATTAGCAGAAAAGTAAACACGTATAGAAATTAGGAAAAGTAGTATATATATTTGTCCTAAACATCCTAGACCTTTAAAGCTATTAATCCTAAGTTCCTGACAGAAAGTGGGTTCCCCGGCGGAAGCCCCAATCTGTGGTATTCACATAAGTGAAGAGAGAGAAAAAGGTAAAAGCTGGCCCCACGGTGGGTGCCATTTTTCTTGTAGCGAGCGATTTTGGACGCGGTTCTTAAGCGCTGGTCACTCTCTGTGGTTGAGTTTACTACAGGTCGATTCATTTTTTATCCTATTGTGAGCTGAATAAGGAAGGGAAATAGATGTCTCCAATTAACCCTGCTTTGCATACTGAGTTTAAACAGCGGTCTGTTAGGTTACGAATGCTATCAATGTGGGGGGGGCCTTTGTACTGGTTATTTGTATTTTCGCCAATACTGTTTTCTCTCTTTTTGTTAGGATACTGCTTCAGATTAGGATATATGGGATTTTGGGTTTTTTTGTTGATTGCGCTCGCTAAGATTTTATCTTTCAATCTTATGCCTACGTAATCCCGTTTACCGAAACAGGGAAATCAGAGCGATCGTAGTTCCTCCTATTCTATGGGAGGAAATGGGTGTTTTTGGTGTCTTGTTCAAAGCCCAAGATGTGAAGCGAAAGGTAGCTTGTATCTTGTTCAAAGCCCAAGATATGAAGCTGAAGATTATATTTGTATCTTGTTCGAAGCCCAAGATGTGAAGCTGAAAGGGTGTTGACTTTTAGAGAGAATTGGTCATCTCTAAAGGGGGTCTGTATGTCACAACTGTTTATAAAGGAGAATTACTTTAACCGGGATGTGTGAATCCGGCAATGCCATAATTTCCTTTATAGGGGATTTTAACCTGAATGAGAAGATTTTAACTCAGTTTAGAGTAATGCCATCTTTCCTTATGAATTTCTCATGCTAAAAGAGGGACAGTGGCATGGATGTAGATGATCCAGAGGCTTGCCGTTTACAGCAATTAGATGAAGGGGAAAGAGTTGTTGATGTTTGTGTACTGTGAACGAGGCACAACTTTGATGCTAAAAGGTTGATCGGATCAACCAGTGGTTTTCTTATACAAAGCCTAAGAGGAGGCTAATATGTGTCTCGTACAAAGCCCGAGAGAGAGGCTAAAATGTTTTTTGACTCGACAATAGAGTCTTTTGGTATCTCGTATAAATCCCGAGATGAAGGCTATTTGACTCAACAAGAGAGTTTTTTTTGTATCTCGTACGAAGCCCGAGATGGAGGCTGAAATTTGTTTGGCTCAATAAGAACATTTTTGTATCTCGTATAAAGCCCGAGATGGAGGCGAAATGGGTGATTGACTCAATGAGGGAGTCTCTTGTGTGTCTCGTACAAAGCCCGAGAGAGAGAGGCTAAACGTTGTTTGACTCCGCTGGGGAGAATCATTGTATAAAGCCCAAGAGAGAGGCTAACTTCACTGGAGAAGGATCATTATACAAAGCCTAAGAGGAGGCTATGGTGACTGTTTCAGTTGAGTGACAGGTCCAGTATACTGATTTTGAAAGAGAAAATCAGTTCTTATATGAGCAACACTGTACTCAAGGATTTGATTCGAGGATCCGGGTTATTCCTGTTCTTTAAGGAAGTGGGAAATCCGAAGGGTATTGAGACTGTCCGAGTCTACGGGTTTTCTTCCTATTCTTGAAGGGTGCTTGAGAATGTCTTTGAGACTCAAGGAGATTAGACTGTCCAAGTCTAGAGTTTCATCTTTTGTACTATGCTTTGAGAAACAGTAGTAGACTCTTGAAAAGACTGTTCTATGCGGATGATTAAGTTCTGTTCCTATACCTCTAGGAGGTCGTCGGGACAATTTGTACGAAGCCCAAGAGGAGGCTGGAAACTTTTAAGAAGCCGAGAGGTCCTTGTACGAAGCCCAAGAGGAGGCTATCATTCCCGGAGGAAGAGATCATTATACGAAGCCTAAGAGGAGGTTGTGAATACTTATAAGAAGCTGAGAGGTCCTTGTACTAAGCCCAAGAGGAGACGGGGTTGCTTTTAGGAAGCCTGTGGGTCCTTGTACGATGCCCAAGAGGAGGCCGATGCTTTTAAGAAGCCCGTGGGTCCCCAAACCCTGAGAAATTCAAGGCAAGCTATTCACAAGGAATAGATCAAGTCAGGAAAGTTCGAGAATTTGGAAGAAACTCAAAGATGCCATTCACGGAGAATACATTCATCTTTGGGAGTAGAGTTTCTTGACAATTCCTAATGAGGACAGCCGAAGAGAAGACTGTATCTGGTGATCCTATTGGGGATCTAGTTGTCTATTTCTACGGAACGGCTTCACTTAGTTCTAGACGTAGTTGCCGGGGAAACTCGAAATATCTATACTATTATTACACAATTGATATGAGTTTATGAAAGAAGACTTACAGTGAAACAGCCCCACAATACAGTTATATGTATATGAAAGCGGTAAATGAAAGCAATAACCACTTACTCGGTTGTAGAGCTTCCATGCTGTTTGGTTAGTTGTTCAACAAAGAAAGATTGAAAACAACAGTATATTCAAAATCAAAGGATAAAGTGCTTTGAAAAAGAAAGATTAGGGGCTTACAGCTCAAGGAGAGGCCCAGGGTTTTATCAGTGAGCGCACTGTTTGAATTTGTACAGAGGGACTTATACAAGTAACTGAGGCCCAAAAAGGTTTTCTGTACAAAGGGATGGGTCTTACACTCTCTCAAGAGGCCCAAAAAGTTTTAAAGAAAAAGAGTGGGGCTTATAACACGAGGGTAGGCCCAAATGATTTTTTGTTTAAAATGGCGATCGCGCTGAGGTTTTCTTTTAACGCAGAGGGACTTATACAATAAGTGAGGCCCAAATGGTTTTGGTTAAAAGGGGATTGGGTCTTACACTCTATTAGAGGCCCAAAAGTTTTGAATGGGTCTTATAGCTCAAGGGGAGGCCCAGTATTATTTTGAAAAGACGACGATCGCGCCGTTTATTTGAAAATGTACAGAGGGACTTATACAACGAATAAGGCCCGAAAAGTTTTCTGTACAAGGGGGTTGGGTCTTACACTCTAATAGAGGCCCAAATGAGTTTTAAAAAAGAAATGGGTCTTACTACTCGAGGGTAGGCCCAAGGTTTTTTTTTGTTTTGAAAAGGCGACGATCGCGCCGTTTGTTTTTGACAGTATCGGGACTTATACAATACACTGAGGCCCAAAAATGATTTGGTCAAAAAAAGGATTGGGTCTTACACTCTATTAGAGGCCCAAATGAGTTTTAAGAGAAGAAATGGGTCTTACTACTCGAGGGTAGGCCCAGGTTTTTTTGTTTTGAAAAGGCGACGATCGCGCCATTTATTTTTGACGGTATCGGGACTTATACAATAAGTGAGGCCCAAAAATGATTTGGTCAAAAAACGGATTGGGTCTTACACTCTATTAGAGGCCCAAAAGTTTGAAAATGATTTATGAGGGTTGAATTAATCAAAAACCATAATTTATTTCCAAAATGTATTTTAATTGAATAAAAATTCAATTAAAATGATCAAAAATTGTTTAATATGTGGGAAACAAATTATGATCTTGGATTAATGCTTCAAAAATTAAGTATTGACCTCTAGGCCGTGACAGCAAGTGCAATGTGATTTTTGATTTGGAGGTGTTACAGATGAGTGGTGATGATCTAAACAGCTTCCCTACACCCTATGGAGTGTGTTTGAATGCTTGGACTTGATTGAGATTGGCTGGATCACTTCATGGCATCTCAACTGTATTTTGGTTAAAACCTTGAGCAATTGACTGGTGATTCTGAGAAATCAGTGTTCCAGTTGTTGTTTAAGTGTTTGATCATCTCATATGTGATGTATATGAGGTGTGTGTGTGTGATTGGTTTGAGTGGAATTTCCCTCTAGCTCAAAACCCGATAGCTACCTTGCTAAGAAAGGCATTTTTGCCAAGAGAAAGAGATTTTGAGAAAGGCAAGTGTTGTAGGCCTTTGTTGTACTTAAACTGATCATAATTGAGCTCTATTTATAGTAGAGCAAGTTTTTTTTTGCAAGGAATAGTGAATGGCAACTGCTGAGTAGGTTTGGCCAATGTTGGCAAATGAAAATCCATGTCTCCTCTAGCCATTGACTAGAGGTTAGGGCACAGGCTGCTGGTTCCCTTGGTCTTGGATAAGTCTTGACTGAATTCAATTGCAAATGGCTCAGTCCATGCCACCTTGATGCTTCCATTGAATGCTCCAATCCAAAATTGGAGTCTTGTCCCTATTTTGGCAATTCTAGGTTCAACATGCTATTTCTTGTTCCAAAGACTTTGGAGGCTTGGCTCAGTGATTGTCCCCTTTAGATTCAATCCTCAGATGTGTCCAAGTGGATAGGAGTGTTTGGATTTGCACAATTTTGGCAAATCGAGCAAAAATGCAAATTCTGCCTTGCCTTGACAGATTTCAACAAGGCAACTTGCCAATGTCATATCTCATGACTCAAATAGAATTTGGTAATGTTCTTGGCCATTTTGGAAAGCCCTTACATGATACAACAACTGTTTGAATATGTTTGGTTTTGATCTCTTTTGAATCCAAGTGAAAAATCCTCCTACATTTGGCAAAAAGTAAGGTAAAATCTGACTTAGTGAAATTTTCACTAAGTGTTGGAACAAAGTGACTTTTCTTGATTTTGATCACTCTATAACTCAAAATCCATGAGGAAATTGGACATAGGTCAGTATGAAGCTTTTGTAGAGGGAAATGAGATCTACAAATCAATCTTTGAATGGGGAACAATGGCCTTGTGGTTTAGGAGTTATGGTCCTCCAAAGTTGGCACATTAGTGCCACTTTTCATAACTTAGAAAATTTTCTAAGTTTTTATGGTTACCCCTTTTACAAGTTATCCCACTTTCTTTGATTTTTCTTGATGAATGATGATTAAAATCATACATTAACATCATTTTAGTGTTAAAAATCCACTTTGGTGAAAAATCTCAAAAAGTCAAAGTTGACTTTTGTGCACAGTTGACTTTTTATCAGATGAATTCCAAACTGTGCAATTCTTCATGAAATCATGTCCTTGACCTAAATAAAACTTGATGGACATGTTCCATGGGTGTCATAGGGTATATTGAATCATGTATTAGGGCTTGGGAGCATGTCCTGGTCAAAAGTCAAAGTTACAGTTGACTTTCCTCGCGAAACCCTAATTGTGGTGAAGATGAAATTGAGACTTGCTGCTCAAACTTCTTGGAATAATCCATTGTTCCAAATGGATCAATATAGTTCATTAGAGACCCTCAAACCCTCTCTTGAGGTCTTGGCTCATGATTTTCCCTAAAAGTCAACTTAGGGGTGAATTAGGTCAAGAAACCCTAATTCCTTATTTTTGATGAATGCATCCCCAGTGGCAGAATTGACTTGATGGTTGGGTCCATGAGGTCCCATGGAGTATATTAGGTTGTGTTTTGGATCTTTGGCTCATGCCCAGAGGAAATTCTTCACCTGGAGGCCCTGGTCGACCAAAACCCTAATTTGGTGACACCGGCGATCTTGAGGCTTGATCCACCTAGAAGGGAGCAGCTTTGTGCTTAATCCTTAAAGTGGGAGTCCTCTTGATCCCTTGTAGCTACTTGAGAGGTTAGACAAGTTGAAGATCATGTCATTCCTTGATTGATCCTTTGTATAAGCACTCAGAGAGGGCTTGAAACCCTAATTTTGATTGTAGTGGATGCTCACCCATCTTTGGGGAGACTGATGAAGTATAATGGTTCCCCCATATTGTGATGATGATTTTCACAATGATGGGAAATCTAAGTGGTCAAAATTTGGGGTATGACAAATCTTATTGTTGTTTTTATTTTGAATATTATGAGAGGCTAAACCCCCCAATGCTAGGGGGTGTCCTTGAATTGTGATGTAATGAACCTTTGTTGAATTATTTGATGAGATTATGTTTTCTTGCCTTAATGATTTGTTATCCAAATTATTTAACATTTATCGATCGGTTAAATTGGGAATGATTTACGATTAGGGATTTGGCCTGAAAAGCCAATCTATTGATTTTGCATAATAACATTACGGTAGATATTGCATAGGAATGAGGATATCCTGTAGTGACTAAAAAACTTTGTCAGAACTATTGCTTGATGTTCTTTCTTGACTGCTAAGGAATTAGGGTCAAGGGAGAATATCAAAGGTTTTTCGGTTAAGGAATTTAAGAAAAATATTTGAGGGTCAGTAAAATTAAGGTTTTGAGGCATATATCTCTGATGATAATTTCGGGTTCTTACTGAGCAATTTATACACCTTCCCTAGCATATTTCATCATATTCGTTAAAAGCACTTTTTATTGTTCTGCTTATTTTATATTGTTATTATAACTTTTGTCAACCCAAACAAACCCCGAAAGTCATTTTTGTTTAATTGAAATAACACCCACACATACATATTATACGCAGTCCTCGAGAGACCGACTCTGGGGATAACCCCAATTATTACTACATCGTTAAATAGTACACTTGCTATTTACCGATCATAGTACCAGAAAATCCGCCTTTTTGGTTCAAAGCGGATCAAACTTGCCCTTACCATCAAGGAGGATCGGGGCACAACATTGAGAACTGTCTCAGCTTGAAGTCCGATGTGCAGAAACTTGTCAGGAACGGGGTCCTATCTTTCAAATATACTAATCCAAATGTTCAGACGAACCCGTTGCCTCAACATGAGAAGACTGCCGTAAATTTAATAGAGGAAGAATTTAGCCGCAGTTATCAAATTCACGATGTACTCCTATTAGGAACCAATCTAGTCAGGATGCATTATAGACAGAGCAGGTACGGTCATGTACCACCTCACAATAATCACCAGTGTGATATCTGCTCAAAGAATAACTAGGGGTGTTCGGTAGTGCAATAAACTCTACAAGAACAAATGGATCTCGAATGGATCCAAGATCACCGAATTCGTGAAATCAACATGCCCCATGAGCATCCCAATATTGTTCAGAACCATGACGTCCGCGCAATGAATGTTAACTTAGTGGCGATGCATTCAAGGCAAAGTCAATATCATAATCTGCCACGACACGATTACAAAACCTGTCTGATCTACTCAATAAGAAATCAGGGATGCTCTTTTGTACAAGAGGCCCTTCAGCGTTAGATGGATCTCGGATGGATCCAAGACTATCGGGAGAGAAATAACCATCAAGTCAATATGATTCAGATCTTTGACATACGCTTGATGAATACCAGTCTGGTAGAATTACACGATATGGAAGTCAGGCTCGACTTTCTGGCTTCACATGATTATCAGGACTATGAACAATGCCATGAAGACGATCAAGGGTGTGCACTGGTCCAAAGAACACTTCAACACTTAATGAACCACTGGTGGCTTCCAATCTACTTGGATGAAGCTACACAACAGGTTAGCTCGACTGATGGAAATCCTGATAGCATCAAAGTCAGGATGTCCGCTCGATGGAAACGGATCTAGTAAAGTTGCACTACATACAAAGCGGACGTGGCCGGGTGCTACTCCACAACTACGAGCGCTGTAGAGTTTGTTCAGGGAATAAATAAGGATGCTACCTCGTACGAGAGGCTCTTCAAAATCATTTGGATCAGAAAGAGATTGGACCATGTTCAAGTTCTGGGTCGATCAACGTGATACAAGACTATCTCCCTGACCAAAGCAAAGACGTTATCATAATCTCCGATCATGGAAAAACCAAAAATGTTTGTGCCATAATCCCTCTTCTCAACGAGTCAAAAGTCTCGCTTGATAGTAGAAGAATCCTTAACCTGGAACCAATTGAGGCTTCCTATAATGGTCAGGGAAATTAGAAAGCTCCTGTGGTTATCTACTTGCCAGGTCCAATACCGTACAAATCAGATAAGGTTATCCCTTACAAGTACGATGCAATAACCATTGAAATGGAAAGGAAACTCCATTACCCTCCGCCGTGAACATTGCCGACATCACTCGAGTAACACGGAGCGGCCGGATCTTCAACAGAGGAGTTGGAGAACCCACCAAAGAAAAGGAACCTCAAACAAAAGTTCCTAATCAACCTGTCGATCAATCTAGTAATCCATAACTGGTAAAAAACAGCAATGAGATGCTGAAGCTCATCCAAAAAAGCGAGTACAACATTGTAGACCAATTGTTACAAACTCCTTCGAGAATCTCTGTGCTATCTCTCCTGCTTAGTTTTGAGGCTCACAGGGAAGCTCTGTAGAAAGTCTTGGAGCAAGCTTTCGTAGAACAAGATGTGACGATAAGACAGTTTGACAACATCATCTCCAACATCACTTCTTGCAACAACTTAGGATTCAGTGATGAAGAACT
Organism: Lathyrus tuberosus; assembly: GCA_022829125.1. Classification (NCBI taxonomy): domain Eukaryota; kingdom Viridiplantae; phylum Streptophyta; class Magnoliopsida; order Fabales; family Fabaceae; genus Lathyrus; species Lathyrus tuberosus. The sequence goes on from JALAZF010000190.1 coordinate 3,268,855, forward strand.
GCCAGAAGAAGGAAAAAATCATAATATGGTGCTTAACATTAGAGTCAACTGCCAGGACGATGCTCTAGCCAATGTACTAGTAGACACAGGATCAACTTTGAATGTTATGCCAAAATCAACTCTGAGGCGACTATCATTTCAAGGAGCTCCGATGAGAGGCCGCGAGGTCATCGTCAAAGCCTTTGACGGATCCAGAAAAACATTTATCGGAGAAGTTAATATTCCCATAACCATCGGTCCTCACACTTTCCAAGTCACTTTCCAGGTCATGGACATTCGGGCAGCATACAGCTGTTTATTAGGAAGACCTTGGATACACGAAGCTGGGGCAGCCACTTCGACATTTCACCAGAAGCTGAAGTTCATAAAAAATGACAAGTTAGTCACAGTATGCGGAGTGCAGGCCTTAATAGTGAGCAACTTATCCTCATTTTCCTGTGTAGAACCCGAGGAGGTTATTGGAACCCAGTTTTAAGCACTATCAGTGAGCAATGAGAATCGATCAGAAAGAGGGACATCGATTTCCTCATACAAAGATGCTTTCGAAGTAATCAAGAATAACAACGCAAAATGATGGGGACAACTCGTAATTCCTACGGATAACAAGACAAAGAAAGGTCTTGGTTTCTCTTCAACCTGTACCCAGACTGCCAAGAAAGATGAAAGTTTTCATCCTATTCAAGACTTCTTCCACAGTGGAGGCTTCCTCCACCCAGTGTCTCAAGAAGTACACACCGTCACTAAGAGTGACTCCTCTGATACGGACGAGGAATGGAAATCTTATCTCAACGATAACGGTTATATGTCTCAGGAAAAAACGCACATGCCATTCTGTTTTCCAAAGCAGAACCCGAGATATATACCAAGATTAGACGTTCAGATGATCTATGGAGATTGTGATCCTGATGGATGTCATGCTCCACCTAACTCGTTAGAAGATGATCTAATGAAGAACAACTTCGATCATGACTATTATAATCCCCTGGATGACTTGCCTATCTGGAAGCCGTACCCAGAAGACTTGGGACAAAAGAGTCAGCCAAACGACGCTTATCAGCTGAGTAATATTGAAAGGAATACCCACGTCTCCACCAAGTCATGGGATCATTACTCAGGACATTCCGAAGATATCCAGCACAATGATGAATATCCAAAGATTACAGGACAAGAGTTCATCAACTATGCTTTTTCTGAGGTCAACGTCATTGAGAAGGATGACTCTTCTATCCCCACAGATGTATGGGACACCTTAGGACAGCCGAGTGACAAGTACGACTTCTTGGTCAAGTACAACGCTCCTGAAAGCTCTCGCATCAGATACGAGGACATCCAGCCAACTGGACCGGGAGATCCTCTTGAGAGTGAAATCGCTAAGGAAGATATAATAGAAGAGTTCGTTTACGACAACTCTGCATGGAAAAGAGACTCCAACGATCCTTCTCCGCCAGAAATCAGCGTCATTTCTGAGGACAAACCAAGAAAGAAGGTACCAGACTTTGTGATTCACCGAGGAGTTTCTCTTGATAGTAGAAAGATTCTCAACCTCGAACCAATTGAGGCCGGCTACGATGGCCAGAAAAATCAAAAGGCTCCTGTGGTTATCTACCTACCAGGTCCAATACCGTATAAATCCGATAAGGCTATCCCTTACAAGTACGACGCAACGACAATGGAAAATGGAAAGGAAACTCCATTACCCTCCGTCGTAAACATTGCCGACATCAGTCGAGTAACACGGAGCGGCCGGATCTTCAACAAAGGAGTTGGAGAACCCACCAAAGAAAAGGAACCTCAAACAGAAGTTCCCAATCAACCAGTCGGATAATCCAGTAATCCCGACCTTTCAAAGAATAACGATGAGATGCTGAAGCTCATCCAGAAGATTGAGTACAACATTGTAGACCAACTGTTGCAAACTCCGTCAAGAATCTCTATACTATCTCTCTTGCTCAGTTCCGAAGCTCACATGGAAGCTCTACAGAAACTCTTAGAGCAAGCCTTTTTGGAACAAGATGTGAGAGTAAGACAATTCGACAGCATCATCTCCAACATCACTTCCTGCAACAATTTTGGATTCAGTGATGAAGAACTGCCAGAAGAAGGTCAAAATCACAACATGGCGCTTAACATTACAGTCAACTGCCAAGACGATGCTTTAGCCAGCGTACTGGTAGATACCGGATCAACTCTGAATGTTATGCCAAAATCAACTCTGATGCGACTATCATTTCAGGGATCTCCGACGAGAGGCAGTGAGGTGATCGTCAAAGCTTTTGACGGATCTAGAAAAACAGTTATCGACAAAGTTGACCTTCCCATAACTATCGATCCTCACACTTTCCAAGTCACTTTCCAGGTCATGGACATCCGGGCAACACACAGTTGTTTGTTAGGAAGACCTTGGATACACGAGGCTGGGGCAGTCACTTCGACACTTCACCAGAAGCTGAAGTTTGTCAAAAATGACAAACTAGTCACAGTCTGCGGAGAGAGAGCCTTAATCGTAAGCAACTTATCATCATTCACCTCTGTAGAACCAGAAGAGATTGTTGGAACTCAGTTCCAAGCACTTTCGGTGAGCAATGAGAATCAATCAGAAAAAGGAACATCGATTTCCTTATACAAAGATGCTTTCAAAGTGATCGAGAGTAACAACGCAAAAGGATGGGGACAGCTTGTCATTCCTACAGATAACAAGACAAAGAAAGGTCTTGGTTTTTCCTCAACCTGTACCTAGATTGCTACTAACGATGAAAGTTTTTATCCCATTAAGGACTTCTTCCATAGTAGAGGTTTCCTTCACCCGGTGTCTCAAGAAATACATACCATCAATGAGGGTGACTCCTCCGATACAGATGAAGAGTGGAAGTCCTATCTCAACGAGGAAGGTTATATGTCTCAGGAAGAAACGCGTACGCCATTTTGCTATCCTACGCAAGGTCCGAGATATATACCAAGATCAGACGTCAAGATGATATACGGAGATTATGATCCGGAAGGATTCCGTGCTCCACCCAACTCATTAGAGGAGGACACTCTAATGAAAGACAACTTTTACTATGACTATTATGACCCAATGGATGACTTGCCTATCTGGAAGCCGTACCCCGAAGACTTTGGACAAAAGAGTCAGCCAAACGACGCTTATCAGCTGAGCATCATTGAAAATAATACCTGCGTCCCCACCAAATAATGGGATTATTACTCAGGACATTTTGAAGATATCCAGCACAACGATGAATCTACAAAGATTTCAGGACAAGAGTTCATCAACTATGCTTTTCCCGAGGTCAACATCATCGAGAAGGATGACTCCTCCAGCTCCACGGAAGTATGGGACACCCTAGGGCAGCCGAGTGGCAAGTACGACTTCTTGGTCAACTACACCGCTCATGAGAGCTCTCGTATCAGGCTCGAAGACATCCAGCCAACTGGATGGGGAGATCCTCATGAGAGTAAAAACACTGTGCAAGATACAATTGAAGAGTTCGTCTACGACAACTCTGCATGGGAGGAAGACTCCAACGATCCTGCTCCACTAGAAATCAGCATCATTTCTGAGGACAAACCAAGAAAGAAGGTACCAGACTTTGTGATTAACCAAGGAGTTCGCTGCCAATGGGTTGCTGTCGATGTCCCGAAAGTCATCCATAAGTCTAAGTAATTGTTGTCTTTGTTTTAACCTTTCACCCTGCCCAGGTGAAACGGATGTTTTATAGCGCTCACTTTCTGTAAATGTCTCTCTTCGCTTTGCCCAAAGCGACAGAGTTTTGTTTTATAGGGCCATAGTTTCAAGAATAGACTAAATCATAATTAAATAAACGCCATTCTGTAATTTCTGCATTTATTGTTGTTTTCACTTTTTGCTTTTTCAGAAAATGGTAATCCTAAAAACAACTCAAAATAAAAACAAGCATTTTTCAGAAAAATACACTGCACACACTCTTGCATTCTCTCTATCTCTTCTAAAAAACAATCATCACGTCATGCGGATTGCTTGTTTTAAACCCCGTTGAAATATACGATCCAATGCCTTCTCACAACTTTGAATTCCCGATATTTGAAGTTGAAGAAGAAGAAGACGAAGAAATTCCAGAAGAGATCTCCCGATTACTCAAACAAGAGGAAAGGTCCATTGAACCTCACGGAGAGTCATTGGAAACGGTCAACTTGGGTTCAGAAGAAGAGAGAAAAGAAGTCAAGATAGGGGCACTGCTCAGTCAGACTGTCAAAGAAAGCTTAATCAAAGTTCTCAAAGAGTTTCCCGATGTATTTGCTTGGTCCTATCAGGACATGCCATGGTTGGATACCAGCATCGTAGAAAATCATCTACCACTAAAAACAGAATGGCCTCCGGTGAAACAGAGACTGAGACAGACTCATCCAGATAGGGCCATCAAAATCAAAGAGGAAGTACAAAAACAGATTGACGCGGGTTTCCTCGCTACCTCAAAATATCCTCAATGGCTAGCCAACATAGTACTAATTCCGAAAAAGGAAGAAAAAGTCATAATGTGTGTAGACTACAGGGATCTGAACAAAGCCAGTCCAAAGGATGACTTTCCCTTACCGCACATAGACATGCTGGTAGACGGTACAACAAAGTTCAAAGTTTTCTCCTTCAAGGGTTGATTCTCGGGCTATAATCAAATCAAAATGGTGCCGGAAGACATGGAGAAAACTTCATTCATCACCCCATGGGGCACTTTTTGTTACAAGGTAATGTCGTTCGGTTTGAAGAACAACGGGGCAACCTATCAGAGGGACATGACTACTCTGTTTCACGACATGATGCACAAAGAAATCGAAGTGTATGTCGATGATAGGATTGCCAAATATAAAATAGAAGAGGAGCATGTGACCCACTTGTCGAAACTATTCGAGCGTCTGAGAAAGTACAAACTCCGCTTGAATCCTAACAAATGCACGTTCGGTGTTCGCTCAGGAAAATTGCTAGGGTTCATCGTCTGCCAGAAAGAAATTGAGATTGATCCTGACAAAGTCAAGGTCATTCAAGAAATGCCTTCTCCAAAGACTGAAAAACAAGTCAGAGGATTCCTAGGGCGTTTGAATTACATATCCAGATTTATATTCCTCATGACCGCGACATGCGCGCCAATCTTCAAATTACTCAAAAAGAATCAGGACTGCGTATGGACAGAAAACTGCCAAACCACCTTCAACAGTATCAAAGAGTATCTATTGAATCCACCTATCTTGTCACCTCTAGTGGAGGGAAGACCACTGATCATCTATTTAACAGTCTTGGAGGACTCAATGGGCCTGTGTACTTGGTCAACAAGATGAAACGAAAAGAAAAGAGTCTGCCATCTACTATCTGAGCAAGAAGTTTACCAACTGTGAAACTCGGTACACTATGCTTGATAAAACTTGCTACACTCTGGCTTGGGCAGCGAAACGTCTTCACCAGTACATGATTTGTCACACTACTTGGTTAATCTCAGAAATGGATCCGATCAAGTATGTATTTGAAAAGCATGCTCTCACGGGAAGGATTGCCCGGTGGCAGATGTTGTTATCAGAATACGACATAGAATACCACGCTCAGAAAGCCGTAAAAGGAAGTATTTTAGCCGATCATTTGGCTTATCAACTGATTGACGATCAAGAATCAACCGGGTCCGACTTCCCAAACGAAGATGTCATGTACTTGAAAATGAAAGATTGCGATGAACCTCTACCCTATGAAGGGCCAGAACCAGGTTCCCAATAGGGACTAATCTTTGACGAAGCTGTCAATATCTATGGAAACGGAATTGGGGCAATCATCATAACACCTCAGGGTACCCACATTCCTTTCACTGCCAGAAAGACATTCAAATACACAAACAACGAGGCCAAATATGAAGCTTGTATCATGGGTCTCGAAGAAGCGATTGACTTGAGAATCAAGAACTTAGATGTGTATGGAGACACAGCCCTGGTCATCAATCAAATCAAAGGAGATTGGAACGCATAATAATCAGGATTGATTCCTTACAAAGATTACGCGAGAAGGTTGTTACCATTCTTCAACAGAATCGAGTTTCACCATATCCCTCGTGAAGAAAATCACATGGCTAATGCATTAGCCACTCTCTCCTCCATGATTAGTGTAGGTCAATGGAATGACGTACCTAAGATCGACATAATGCGCCTTGAAAGGCCCGCTTACATCTTCGCAATCGAAGCAGTCATAGATGACAAACCTTGGTATCACGATATCAAATGCTTCCTTCAGAAACAAGAGTACCCACCTGGGCCATCTAGAAAAGATAGGAAGACTCTAAGAAGATTGGCAGGTAACTTCTTCCTGAGCCGTGATACACTCTATAAAAGAAACTTTGACCTGGTCTTGCTCCGATGCGTAGACAGACCAGAAGCAAACACGCTGATGAAAGAAATTCATGAAGGATCCTTTGGCACTCATGCCAACGGACACACAATGGCAAGCAAAATTCTAAGAGCAGGATACTATTGGTTGACCATGGAATCCAATTGCTACAAGTACATGAGGAGATGTCACAAGTGTCAGATATACTCAAAAAAAATCCATGTACCGTTAATGCATCTCAAAGTTCTCTCTTCCCCATGGCCTTTTTCCATATGGGGAATTGACATGATTGGCATGATTGAACCCAAAGCTTTAAATAGACATCGGTTCATCCTGGTAGCCATTGACTACTTCACCAAGTGGGTTGAAGCAGCATCATACACTAATGTGACCCGACAAGTGGTGGTTCGATTTATCAAAAATAATCTCATCTGCCGTTATGGTGTTCCCAGCCAGATCATTACTGATAATGGATCTAACTTGAACAACAAGATGATGAAAGAATTATGCGTTGAGTTCAAAATCGAACACCATAACTCATCTCCCTACTGACCCAAGATGAATGGAGCGGTGGAAGCAGCTAAAAAGAATATCAAAAAGATCATTCAAAAGATGGTTGTAACCTACAAAGATTGGCACGAGATGTTGCCTTTTGGTCTTCACGGTTATCGTACATCTGTCCGCACTTCAACAGGGGCAACCCCTTTCTCTCTAGTATATGGTATGGAGGCAGTGCTCCCAATAGAAGTGGAGATCCCATCGATCAGGGTATTGATGGAAGGTAAGCTAACAGAAGCAGAGTGGTGTTAAAGTTGACACAATGAACTGAACCTAATCGAAGAAAAGCAAATAACGGCTCTATGCCATGGTCAGTTGTATCAGCAAAGAATGAAGAAAGCGTTTGACAAAAAAGTCTGACCTCGTGTCTTCAGAAAAAAAGACCTTGTGCTCAAGAAGATACAACCATTTCTCACTGATTCCCGGGGAAAATGGACTCCGAATTACGATGGCCCTTATGTGGTCAAGAAAGCCTTCTCAGACGGCGCCTTGAGACTCGCAACAATGGATAAAGAGGCGTTTACCTACCCCCACAAATGTTGATGTAGTCAATAAATACTTTGCCTAAATAAAAAAAACGTCTCGGTGGATTGAAAACCCGAAAGGGCGGTCCAGGCAAAAATTAGAGACATAAGCAAAAAAAATCATCCCGATGGATTGGAAATCTCAAAGTACAATCCAGGCAAAAATTAGGGATTAATGGCAAGTAACTACATTCGACGAGGTTAAATCCCCAATAGTAATGCCATCCATCAGGAAAACTCCAATCAAGGTCATCTTCGACAGAAGCTCAGGATGTCCAGAATTCAAAGTTGGTAGAAGGATAACAGTCGTTATGTTTCAGTGTAGCCCTTTTCCCTTAAATTACCATTTTCTAAACTTTGTAAATACTCTATGGGATCACGCGCTTGGCTGATCTCCATCCTATCAATAAAATTTGAGCCCTAGTGCTTTTGTTTGCAATTCTTATCTGTTTTAGCTTTACAGAATGACATTTTTAACATGATCAACAATTCTTGAAATAAAACAAAAATGAATTTTTACTTATCAAATTTTTTTCTGCTTTTAAAATAAAGATGGCAATTCTTTTGACTGTTGAACATCGCAAGAACATCGATCGTTTCTCCGAAGGTGATAGAACCTCAAAGTGCAGAATCAAAGTACTCCTTCTAAACCAGTATGCCTGATGAAGGATCAACTGTGTCAAAAACTACGTTTCATTTGACATCCCCGGCAGAGTTCATACCTCTTAAGACCGATTGAACAATACTTTCTCCCCACAGCGACCGTCTTTTCTAAAGCAAGGCAGGATTGCTATCTTGGAACATTGATACTTTTCATCCCCCATAGTGGTCAAGTATACAGTCGTGTTCATCTAGTCAGTCTAGTTCCCAAGTGATAAAAGTCCTCTCAATCGAGTTGTCAGTCCTTTCCTCGTTAGGAAATGCAGCGTCTAAGCAATTTCTCCCCAGTTTGGAGACGGTCCTCGACCACTTTGATAACTTGAACCTCTGAATGGCAAGAAAACATTCAATAAACGTCACTCTTCACCCTTGAAGATGATGTGCTCGCTTTCCCAGATTAAGGAAAATCCCCAGAGGAAGCCTTTTAACCGAAGACTCTCGGTAATACAGTAGTTTATCTCTGAAAATTTGCTATCAAATGAGGTCATCAGCACCTCCAAGTTGGATAATGTCATATCGCATTTCTCCGAGAAGATCTCGAAGAAAGGTATGATGTAATATCCCTGAGCGAAAAGCAGTATCTCAGAAGACTCGTTTTTCCCCAGTTGAGTCAACAAATGGCATCTCCAAACAGAGAAGTTTACACACCTCTACAACTCAGACAAATGGGTCCCCCCCAGCAAGTCTGACATCAAATTTTTCAAATCAAATGGCGTCTCCCCCGGTAAACTCGGCGAGAAGTTTAATGAAAACCGCTACACATAGCGTCCCTTGTCAAGGAAGGAACTAAAAAAAAACTAAGACCAGTTTCTTGGCTGAATACCAGGATCAAGGGGAAGTTTATTGACAAAAGAAACTGAGACCAGTTCCTTAGCTGAAGACCAGGATCGAGGGGAAGTTTATTGACAAAAGAAACTAAGACCAGTTCCTTGGCTGAAGACCATAATCGAGGGGAAGTTTATTGACAAGAGAAACTGAGACCAGTTCCTTGGCTGAAGACCAAGATCGAGGGGAAGTTATTGACAAAAGAAACTGAGACCAGTTCCTTGGCTAAAGACCAGGATCGAGGGGAAGTTTATTGACAAAAGAAACTAAGACTAGTTCCATGGCTGAAGACCAGGATCGAGGGGAAGTTTCACCTTTTTCTGAGTATTATTGCTTAGCGAAAGAAGATGGATGAGTAAACTGCTATCCATAACCACTGTCAAAATTTTGGGTATTCCGATATTTAATCCTCTTGCACCCCGAATGCCCGAATACCTTCGCCATTCACACCTTCGGGTTCAAGAAAATTAAATAGGGGCATCTGTCATACCCCAAATTTTGACCACCAAGATTTCCCATCATTGTGAAAATCATAACCATAATATGGATGTACCTTCAAGCCTCATCAATCTCCTCAAGGATTGTTGAGCTTTCACTACAACCAAGAATTAGGGTTTCAAGCCCTCTCAGAGCACTTAGACAAAGGATTAATCAAGAAATTACATGATCTTCAACTTGTCTAACCTCTGAAACACCTATAAAGGATCAAGAGGACTCCCACATCAAGAATCAAGCACCAAGTTACACCAAATTAGGGTTTTGGTCGACCAGGGCCTCCAGATGGGAATCTTCATCTGGGCATGAGCCAATGCTTTAAAGCCCAACCCAAGATACTCCAAGGGACCTCATGGACCCAATCATCAAGTCAATTTAACCTCAGGGGATGCATTTACCAAAAAATAGGAATTAGGGTTTCTTGACCTAATTTACCCCTAAGTTGACTTTTAGGACAAAGCATGAGCCAAGACCTCAAGATATGATTTGAGGGCATCCAATACACCACATTGATCCATTTGCAACAATGGATTGGCCCAAGAAGCTTGGCTCACAAGTTTCAATTTCACCAGGACCACAATTAGGGTTTTGAGGAAAAAGTCAACTTTGCCTTTGACTTTTGACCAAGACATGCTCCCAAACCTTGGGACATGATTCAATACACCCTATAACACCTATGGAATCCATCCATTAGGTTTGATTTGAGTCAAGGACTTGATTTCACAAAGGATCACACCGTTTGGATTTCATCCGATAAAAAGGCAGCTGTGCACAAAATCAAGTATGACTTTTTTGGAATTTTTCACAAATATGGTTCCCCTAAGTCAAAAATAATGTTAATGTATGGTATTGATCATCATTCATTTAGAAAAATCAAGAAAAGTGAGGTTTCTTGCAAAAGGGGCAACCATAAGAAACCAACATTTTTCTAAGTTATGGAACAAAAGTGATTTTGGTACCAACTTCCAAGGACCATAACTTCTGATCCAAGCAACCATTTTGGGTGATCCAAAGCTGGATTTGTAGGTCTTGCTACACTCTACAAAAGCTTCAACTACCTCAGACTCCAACTCTTCATAGATTTTGAGTTATGGATTAATCAAAATCACAAAAACATGAAAATGACACTTTTTCCAACACTTAGTGAAAATCTGCCTAAGTTACCAGCCTTGAACATCAATGTTCATGGGGTTTTTTCAGTTGGATCCAAATAGTTTCAAAATAAACTATGATCACACATGTTTTGTATCATATGAGGGCTTTCTAAAAAGCACAAGAGCCTCCCATAACTCAACCTGAGCAGGGAGATATGATCCTCTCAAAATCACTATTTCCAACTGCCTTGTACAAGGCAGATTTTGTGCATTTGCTCTATTTGGAAAAATTGGACAAATCCAAGCCTTGTCATCCACTTGGACACATCAGAGGATAAAACAAAAGGAGAATGATCTGATCCCCAAGCCTTCAAAGTCCAAGAATCTACACATAGCCATAACAAACATAAAAAGGCTATAAAGTGCCAAGACTCCAATTTTGTTTCAATGCATTCAATGGATGCATCAAGGTGGCATGAACTGAGGCAAGTTTAACTAAATGAGTCAAGCATTATCCCTGAACCAAAAGACCATAGGCTTGTGCTCTAACCTCAAGTCAATGGCTAGAGAAGACTTGAGATTCCATTTGATCCACATTGGCCACAGACCTGCTGCAGTTGCCACACACTATTGCTGCCAAAACAAACTTGACACACTATAAATAGACCTCAATTGTGATCAGTTTGAGTACACCAAAGCACCCAAACTGGTGATTTCCTCAAAAATATCTTCTTCACTCCAATTTTTCCTTCTAACTCAAGTCACTATCGGGTTTTGAGATTGAGAGTGATTCCAACCAAACCAATCACACACACACACACACCTCGTAAACATCATATATGAGTGATCCATAGCACAAAATCACATCTGGAACATTAAATTCACAAAATCACCTGCCAATTGCTCATGTTCTTGACAGAGTTATAGTTGAGGTACCACAACCAGTTCCAACTCATTTCAATCCACTCCAAGTATTCAAACATACTCCTTGGCACCTAAGGAAGCTGTCCAGATCATTGGAACTTAGCTGCAACACCTCCATCACCAAGCTCGATCACCAGCTGCAAGAGGTAAGCCTGAACCCTCCAAACTCTATGTTACATGCATCATAAATGAATTTGTTAGTTACCATCTTGTTCGTACATGTATATAGAGTAATAACCCTCAATCAATTGCCATGAATCAATCATGTATGGAATTTCATTGTGTTCATGCTGAAATTAGGGTTCTTAAGGTTATATTCTGATTTCTCACTCCATGCTTAATATAAATGCAATTAATCTATATGGTTGTGATCCTTGTTCAAAAACGAACAAGATTGGTGTTTGAATCGTGCAAAACCATTGAGTAATCAGAGAGAAAAGTGAGAAAACGTAAATCGTCCATGGCGCGGTCACGAGGAAGAAGAAGGTGACTGTTGGCGCCATAATTCAAATTATTTGAATTTTTGAATTTTGGTTATTTTGTTTAATTGATTCAAAAATTAATTTCTCTCTGAATATTTGTGTTTTTGAATTGATTTTTTTCTCAAAATTCACAAAAATGTTTAAATATTTTATTTTACAAAAAAATATAATTTATATTATTTTTTTAATATAGTTAGAATTTTTGTAATTAATTTCATTCTTATTTGTTTTAAACATTTTTAAATGAATTTCCCACTTTGATCTTTTAAAACCAATTGAATTTCAAACTTTCATGTAATAAAACATGATTTTTCAAAATATTTTTCAAAGTGTACAACTTGTTTTTGAATATATTTGGTATTTCATATCATTTATTTATTTAATTTCCTTTGAAAATGACATTTTAATTTAAAATTAGGGGTTCCTCTCGATTTTGAATTTTCAAACACTTTGGGCCTCTAATAGAGTGTAAGACCCATCCCTTGTCACACATAAACCATTTTGGGCCTCAGTCAATGTATAAGCCCCACTGCGATTTTAAAATCTCGGCGCGGTCGTCGCCTTTTAAACGAAAACCATTTGGGCCTCCCCTTGTGTTGTAAGTCCCATCTTTCTTTTTTAAAATACTCTTTGGGCCTCTATTAGAGTGTAAGACCCAATCTCTTCTTTAACCAAAACCTTTTTGGGCCTCAGTCATTGTATAAGACCCATTGTGTTTTCAAAAACCTCAGCCCGATCGTCGCTTTTTTAAACAAAATTACTTGTGCCTCTCTTTGATTTGTAAGCCCCATCACTTGTACAAAAATAAACTTTGGGCCTCTCCTTGAGTTGTGAGACCCATCCCTCTTTGTAAATAAAACCTTTTTGGGCCTTAGACATTGTATAAGCCCCAGTACAGTTTACAAAACAACGATACGATTACTGTTTTTCATCTGGGCCTCTCCTTGAGTATAAGCCCCAATCTTTTCAAAAACAACTTCCCTTTTGATTTAGGTTCAAATCCATAGTTGTTATCAAAACTTTCTTTAATTTCTTGAACAACTAACCATATAGCTATTACAATGGAAGCTTGCTCACCTGTAAGTTTTACCGACTTTCTTTACATGCTTTCATATATATATATATATATATATATATATATATATATATATATATATATATATATATATATATATTTGTCTGTATTGCTGGAAGCTTGCTCACCTGTAAGTCCTTCTTTCATATCCTTTTAAATACTTGTCATATATCAACTGTATATATACTTGTATATCTGCTTAGAATTTTCTCCGGCAATTAAGTCTAGAATTAGATAAAGCCAGTTGGTCACTCTTTTAATACAGTCAAAACTAGTCCCCCATAGGAATTCTAGATACAATTTTGCCTTCTCTTGGGCTTAAACAATATGGAATAAAGAGAAAAGCATTATTTCTGGTAAAACTTTTCTCAGACTGTCACTATTAGAAATTGTCAAAGAAGTTCATTTCCCCATAGAGGATTAATTCCCGGTGAAACCTCTCTTGAATTTCTTCAAACCCTAGAACTGTTCACTAAAGAAAAGATTATTCCCGGTGAAACGTTTCATGAAATCTTCTTAAGTTTGGACCCACAGGCTTCCTAAAAGCATCCCCGCCTCCTCTTGGGCTTTGTACAAGGACCTTCCGGCTTCTTAGAAGTTCTCATGCCTTCTCTTGGGCTTAATACAAGGACCCTAGAGACCTCTTAAAGGTATAGGACAGAACTTAGTGATCCTTTGTTAGAGTAGTCTTTCCAGAGTCAAAACCTCAGACCAATTTAGGGTTGATTCTCATCCCTTAAAGCACCAGCCTCCTCTTGGGCATCATACAAGGACAAACTCTTTCATACCAGTAGACTTAGACAGTCTAATCTCCTTTTGGATCTCAAAGACATTCTCAAGTTCCCTACAAACATACCACCCTGGTCATTTAATCAATCTCCACTAGAGTTAAAACCCTCATAGGGTCTAAAACTCAGTTTTTTATCCTAAAATTTCCACAGCTAGGGTCAGTTTATCATCAGGATAACACTATCCAAAATCAGAACCTCAAAGCATTTGATACCTCAACTCTTCTGTAAATCCTCAGCAAGAGTTGATTCCCCATTTTGGACCTGTCTCTGGACCTCAATAATCCTTAGCAGAAGTCAGCCTCCTCTTAGGCTTTGATTAATGATTTTCCTCAGCAGAATTAGCCCCAACAACACCCTTTTGTTGAGTCCATCTTCTTTCTTTCATCACTCTCTTATTGAGTTAACCCCCTGTTTAGCCTCAATCTTGGGCTTTGTACAAGACAAACAAAGTACTCTCTTGTTGAGTCAATCACATTTCCTCACTCTCTTGTTGAGTAAAATCTTCTTTCTCAAAAGCACTCTCTTATTGAGTCAATCACCTTAAAGCACTCTCTTGTTGAGTCGACCTTTTTCAGTCTCCTCTTAGGCTTTGTATAATGATTTTCCCCTAGCTCAGTTAGCTTTCAAAATACTCTCTTGTTGAGTCAATTACCTTTTCCACACTCTCTTGTTGAGTCAATGGTACAAAACATAAGCACTCTCTCTCTTGTTGAGTCATTCCTTTAGCCTCACTCTTGGGCTTTGTACAAGACATATATAAACTTTCTCCAACAAAGTCAAAATCTCCATAACCATCTCTTAAAGCTCTGGATAAATATTTCCCCAGCGGAGTCAATTCCTCCCAGCCTTCTTTTAGGCTTTGAAAAATAATATCCATAAGCAGAATTAACCTTCTTTTCAGCCTCCTCTTAGGCTTTGTATATTGATTTTCTCCAGTAAGGTCAGCCTTAATCTTGGGCTTTGTACAAGACACCTAAAAATCCTCAGCTGAGTCAGTCAACTACCTTTTTAACCTCAATCTTGGGCTTTGTACAAGAAAGATAAAGATTTCTTTCCCACAGAGTTAGTTTCCCCTTTTCAACCTCAATCTTGGGCTTTGTACAAGACACCGTATAAACCTCTCCAGCAGAGTCAATCTCCTTTTAGCCTCAATCTTAGGTTTTGTACAAGACAAATAAAACCTCTCACCTGTAGAGTCAAAAACACTTTTAGCCTCAATCTTGGGCTTTGTACAAGACAGACAAAATATTTCCCCTGAAAAGTCAACCTTTAGCCTCCTCTTAGGCTTTGTATAATGATATCCCCCAAAGAGTCAGTCTCTTTTTAGCCTCAATCTTGGGCTTTGTACAAGACAGATAAACACTCTCTTGTTGAGTTAGTCTTTTCTAGCCTCCTCTTAGGCTTTGTATAAGGACTTCCCTAGTGGAGTCAATCAATCTCTTAGCTTCAACCTTGGGCTTTGATCAAGGCACATACAAAAATCAAAATCCCCTCAAAGGAAATCAAAAACTCTCTATAGGAAGACAATTCTTTGTATATCACAATCTCAAAACAGATAAAATAAAACAAACCGTAATCCCAGATAACTGCTGTAAGTGGCGCACTTGTTGATTCAAATATCCAAGTTGTAGTCCATTTCTTATCTTGGTAAACTTCCTCTTTCATCTAACAGCTGTAAGTGGAAAGCCTCTGGATTATTTACATCCATGCCAATGTCCCTCTCTTAGCATGAAAGATTCCTAAAGGAAAATGGCATTACTCTACACTGAGTTAAAGTTTTCTCCTTCAGGACAAATCCCTCATAAAGAAAATTATGGCATTGCTGGATTCTCATATCCCAGTTAAAGTAATTCTCCTTTATAATCAGTCACCCAACAGTTGTGATAAACAGACAAGATGTTTCCCTTTAGAGATGACAAATTCTCTCTCAGTCAAACCTTTCGCTTCAATCTTGGGCTTTGAACAAGACACCAAAATTAAACCTTTTAGCTTCAATATTGGGCTTTGAACAAGACACAAATACTCATTTAGCTTTAATCTTGGGCTTTGAACAAGACACCAAAACATCTTCTCCTCCCATAGAATAGGAGGAACTATGATTGCTCTGATTTCCCTGTTTCTTTAAATGGGAATATGTATGCATAAGATTGTGAAATCTTAGCGAGCATACCAATCAAAAACTCTAGGTCCAGTACCTTCGCATACTAATCAAACACTCTAGGTCCAGTACCTTCACACCGATCAAAACTGAGGTCCAGTACCTCACCAAAATCATCAAAAACTCTCTCTCTCATATCTCCCAAAGAAGAAACTTTCCCAACCCATCAAAAGATAAACAACATCAAGTATAAAAGAAAAACCTATTGCTAACAACCTATGGATAACCACATATAGGATGGGAAACTGACAACTCCCCATTGTATAACCTGACCCCGAACTCCCTGAATCTCTCGTAGCGTTTGTTCAGTTAAAGCCTCGCGTGCAAGGTTAGTTTTAGATAGCTTCCCTTTCCCTTCCAGCTTCAAGGGATAAATAAGAAATCAGAAAGTAGCACCCCACTCCTACCATTGCGGTGGAGAAACCGAATTTGCGATAAGGTGATCGCGTCACCGACAAAATTCTCATGCTATAGTATTTCATAAATAGACTCAGTAATTCAAATTTATTTTTTATAGTTAAATATAAATGGATATCAATTCGTCAATATCCATATACCTTAAAAAATTTGAATTCTTAAACTTATTTTTGAACTAAAATGTTTATAACTTTATTTATAACTAAATTAAAATTTTATTTCAATACTTCAATGATCTTGGAATAATACAAACAATGACAGTAGTTTAAAAACAAAAGGCATTTAATAGTCCTACTTTATTAAAATTTAGGATACGAGGACATACTTGTATATATAAAACAAAGTGTTTGCGGTGCTAAATATGATCTCAAGCAAAATTTTATCTCATATTTCTACAATTATCTTCCCACTCTTACATTTTAAAAATATTCTCTTTCTTCACATTTTATGTTTTAAATAATTTTACCATCATAATTAATTTGAAGAATTTTTCTCCCCAAGTATTGTGTATCAGATATCTTTATCCGAAGTATTATGATACGTAAATTTCTCTTCATCGAATAACTTGCAAACAAATTTGTCGGTATACTCTACGTGTATCGAAAGACTTATAAACAAGTTATACAATATCATTATCTTCACACGATAACTTGTTTATAAGTATTTTAGTAGACACCAGTTGGTTCACTGGATAACTTGTTTATACGTATTCTAGTAGTCATCAAGAGAAGAAGTGATAAGGTGGATTAAGGAGGTTGGAATCAGAAATAAAGTAACATATATCATTACTTGTTTTGACACGGAAACGCAAAACAGAGAACGAAACAACAAATTATTATTTAGTTGTGATAACGGTGGAAAATACAAGGAATTTGATAGTACATCGCAAAGTGCAACTAAAAAATTTGGGTGTCCAATTAAATTTTGATCAACAACATTGTAGCTCCGGTTTTCGTGACGTGGCCACTACCACATTTAGTGGTACTTTCTAATTTATAATATTTATCCTATAATGCTTAAAAGCAAGGGGAAGATACCTTAAACTAACCCTGCTTGCAAGTGTTTTCCCTACAAATGCTAAGAGATCTAGAATCAGGATTTCGTTATACAAAGGGAAGCTATTAACATCCTGAGTATCTATAATAATCTATAGGAACCTTTATTGTATATATTTCTACTATTGAATTACTTGGCTGCTTAAGTCTGTTTGCTGTTTAATTGGAAAATTTTCTCCTTTGTGAAAGATGAGGAAATGTTTTTGTTGTTTTTGGGTTTTCTATTGTTTTTGGGAAGGTATTTGACCTATGGTTTTTGTATTAGTGTGCTCGCTAAGATCTTGCAATCTTAAGCCTACGTATTCCCAAAAAAAGAGACTTTGGGAAATCAGAGCATTCGTAGTTACTCCTAATCTATGGGAGGAAAAAGTTTGTTTTGTATCTTGTTCAAAGCCCAAGATGATGAGGCTAAAAGAGTGTTTGAAAGATTTGACAAACTACCATCTCTAATGGAGATATCTCACCTATTCACTACAATCATTTGAGAGTGATTTCATAAGGGAAAGAGCTTTAAACTTATTGTGTTAAGCAATGCCACTTTTTCCTTTATGAATTCTTTACATACTAAAAGAGGGACCTTAACTTGGATATAGAATCGACAAATGTGCCACCTACATCAATTAGATGAAAGAAATTTTTTTTGAACCATGATAAAGGAGGGACTCCAACATGGATATTGAATCAACAAGTGTGCCACTTACAACAATTATCTAGAAAATAGTTTTTTTGATGTTTGATTCTGAATTGTGGTGTATAGAAGAGATATCTTCCTACAAAGATGACTTAATGTCTCATCTCTGGGGAAAAGTTGATTTGTTTGAGTATCTTGATCAAAGCCCAAGATGTGAAGCTGAAAAAGATTGTCTCAACTGGGGAGTTTTATCTGTCTTGTACAAAGCCTAAGATTGAGGCTAACTGATTGGAGAAATGATTGGTATAGCCTGAGAGAAGGCTAATGACTATTGAGGAAGTTTGAAGTGACTGGCTTAATACTGAGGGTTTGACTGACTCTTTTGGGGATTTTTAATTGTATCCTGTACAAAGCCCATGATGAATGAGGCTAAAAGATTCATTTGTGTCCTGTATAAAGCCCATGATGGTGAGGCTAAAAGATTTTATTGTATCCTGTACAAAGCCCAGGATGGTGAGGCTAAAAATATTTTATTGATTCTTTTAAGAAGCCTTAGGGTCCTTGTTTGAAGCCCAAGAGGAAGCTATGTGTAGCGAACGATTTTAGATGTGGTTCTTAAGCACTGTCGCTATGGGGTTACTACAGGTCGATTCATTTTTTATCCTATTAACCTGACTAAGGAAGGGAAACAGATGTCTCCAATTAACCCTGCTCGCATACTGAGTTTAAACAGCAGTCTGTTAGGTTACGGATGTTATATGGTAATGGGGCCTTTTTCTTCTTACTTTGTTTAGAACGAAACACCGGGAATGTTCATGGGGAATTCTGTTTGGATGCTAGGACTGATGCTTTTCATTTGACATGTGAAGGTACGGGATTTGGGGCTTTGGATTAGAGTGCTCGCTAAGATTTTTCTTTCAATCTTATGCCTACGTATTCCCGTTTACCGAAACAGGGAAATCAGAACTATCGTATTTCCTCCTATTCTATGGGAAGAAATGGTGTTTTGGTGTCTTGTTCAAAGCCCAAGATGTGAAGCTAAAAAGGTGGTTTATATCTTATTCAAAGCCCAAGATGTGAAGCTGAAAAGGTGTTCTCTTTAGAGAGAATTTGTCATCTCTAAAGGGGGTCGGTTTGTCACAACTGTTGGGTGACTGACTATAAAGGAGGATTACTTTAACTGGGATATGTGAATCCTACCAATGCCATAATTTCCTTTATAGGGGGTTTTAACCTGAAGGAGAAGACTTTAACTCAGTGTAGAGCAATGCTATCTTTCCTTAGGAATTTCTCATGCTAAAAGAGGGACAATGGAGTGGATGTAAATAATCCAGAGGCTTGCCGCTTACAGCTATTAGATGAAAGGAGTTGTTGATGTTTGTATCCTGTGAACGAGGCACAATTTTGATGCTAAAAGATTGATTGACTCAACCGGGATTTTTTCTTATACAAAGCCCGAGAGGAGGCTACTGACCCAACAAGAGGATGCTTTTGTGTTTCGTACAAAGCCCGAAGGGAGGCTAAAAGGAGTTGACTCAACAAGAGAGTGCTTTAAGATGTGTCTTGTATGAAGCCCAAGACGGAGGCTAAAAGAGAGATTGACTCAACAAGAGAGTATTTTTTGTATCTCGTACGAAGCCCGAGATGGAGGCTAAAAGGAGATTGACTCAACAAGAAAGTCTTTTTTGTATCTCGTACGAAGCCCGAGACGGAGGCTAAAAGAGAGATTGACTCAACAAGAGAGTCTTTTTTGTATCTCGTACGAAGCCCGAGATGGAGGCTAAAAGGAGATTGACTCAACAAGAGAGTCTTTTTTGTATCTCCTACGAAGCCCGAGATGGAGGCTAAAAGAGAGATTGACTCAACAAGAGAGTCTTTTTTGTATCTCGTACGAAGCCCGAGATGGAGGCTAAAAGGATCATTGTTTCAGTTGAGTGACAGGTCCAGTAGGTTGGTTAAAAGAGAAAACCAATTCTTATAAAGAGTCTAGATATTTCCCATTCTTTAAGGAAATGGGGAATCCAGAGGGTATTGGAGACTGTCCGAGTCTACTGGTGTTTTTCCCTACTTGAAAATTCTTTCGGGACTTAAGGAGATTAGACTGTCCAAGTATAGAGTTTTATCTTTTGTACTATGCCTAAAGAAACAGTATTAGTACGTTCACGGTAGAAAGATCTAGACTCTTTGAAAGACTGTTCTATTAAGATGACTAATTTCTATTCCTATACCTCTAGGAGGTCGTCGGGACAATTTGTACGAAGCCCAAGAGGATGCTCTCTTCCCGAAGGAAGAATCCTTATACAAAGCCTAAGAGGAGGCTGTGAATACTTCTAAGAAGCCGTAGGGTCCTTGTACAACGCCCAAGAGGAGGCGGGGATGCTTTTAGGAAGCCTGTGGGTCCCCAAACCCCGAGAAATTCAAGACAAGCTATTCACAAAGAATAGATCAAGCCAGGAAAGTCCAAGAATTTGGAAGAAACTCAAGATATGCCATTTACGGAGAAAAGATCATCTCTGGGGAGTTGAGTTTCTTTGATGATTTCTAAGGGTGACAGTCTGAGAAAGGGTTCACCGAGAATGCTGCCTTTCACGTCTCCATATTATTTAACCCCAAGAGGAGGGAAGACTGTATCTGGTAATCCTATGGGGATCTAGTTTTGTCAATTTAAGAGTGACCAACAGGGCTTAGTGCTAGACAAAGTTGTCGGGGAAACTCTAAATATCTATACTAGTATTACACAGTTGGTATGAGTTTATGAAAGAAGACTTACAGTGAAACAACCCCACAATACAACTATATGTATATGTAAGCGGATAAAGAAAGCATATAAACACTTACTCGGTTGTAGAGCTTCCATGTTGTTTGGTGAGTTGTTCAACAAAGAAATATTGAAACCAATAGTATATTTAAAATTTAAAGGAGAAAGTATTTTGAAAAGATGTTGGGGCTTACAGCTCAAGGAGAGGCCCAAGGTTTATCAGTGATCACACTGTCTTTTTGTACAGAGGGACTTATACAAGTGAGTGAGGCCCAAGAAAGGTTTTCTGTACAAGGGGATGGGTCTTACACTCTGATAGAGGCCCAAAAGATTTTTTTTTTGTACAAGTGGTGGGGCTTACAGCTCAAGGAGAGGCCCAGGGTTTGTTTGAAAATGGCGATCGCGCCGAGATTTTCGAAAACGCGATGGGTCTTATACAATGCATTGAGGCCCAAAAATGGTTTGGTTTTCAAAGGGGGTTGGGTCTTACACTCTAATAGAGGCCCATGATTTTGAATGGGTCTTATAGCTCGAGGAGAGGCCCAAGGTATGTTTTTCAACGGACGATGATCGCGTCGAACTTTTTGAAATACAACGGGACTTATACAATAAGTGAGACCCAAAAATAGGTTTGTATTTACAAAGGATTGGGTCTTACAGTCTATTAGAGGCCCAAAAGTGTTTGAAATTGTCTGATAAGGGTGAAAATCAAAGAAACCCTAATTTGTTATTCTTTAAAAGTAAATATTTAAAGAAAATCAAATAAAATACCAAATAAGTTTGAATAAACCATTTGTGATTTTTGTTTAAGGTTTTAGAAATGAGGGATTAATCACAAGGTGAATTAAAACTCACTTGGTTTTGATTTTCAAAGTAAATATTCACTTTTAAAATGTTTAAAAACCATTAAAAAGGAATTTATTCACAAAAATACTAATTATATTAAATAAATAATATAAACTTAATTTTTTTTATGGAATAAAATATTTCAACATTTTTGTGATTTTTTGCAAAAAGAACCAATAAAAAATAATTAAAATTGAAGGAGTTATTAATTTTCCAATTAATTAATAAAACATGAAAATATTGGAAAAAATAGCAAAAATGTGAGAAAACACAAAATGGCATGGGTGGGGTTTGAACCCACGACCTCAAGGTTATAGGGTGCGCGCCTTACCACTGAGGTGGTGATACATCCATTGCTTGAAGTGAAACCACAAATATACAAGGCATGCCTTGTTTTCTAAGCCTGGTCAAGGCAAAGCAAGGCAAGTTTTGCCAAGAAACGGGAAGGTCCATAACTTTCTCATTTCTTAATGTTCGGGGACAAAATTTATATGCATCTGGCCTAGAAGTTCACAAGGAATCCAATGGTGGTGGTATTTTTTTCAGATCATACTCCCTCCTCAAAACCCGATAGTGGTTTTGAAAAAGGCCTATAATTGCATTTTCCATGCTACACTTTGATACAGGCATGAATTACATGATGAATTGGTCCAAACACAACATATATAACATGTATGAGGTGTGTATGATCAGTGGACTTCAAAGAAATGCATATTTTGGAAAGTTCAAGTCAAGATGCTTACCTCTTTTTTAGCTTTTGGAGTTTTCTGTGCAATCTGCCAAACTTCTTGTTCCATAAATGGTTTGATGCTTTGGACACTCTCAAATGATCCCTTAGAAGTTTTGAGGATGGTTGGAATTAGCTGGAACCTGCAAAAAAACAAACTGGCCCTTTCTTGCAAAAGGGGTTAAAATGACCAAAATAACAACTCTCTCAAATGGTGTTCCAGATGGGGGGAACCATTTGGGTCAGTTCAAGGATGTTATTTGGAGTGTGTTTGAGGTTTTACCTGGTTTAGAAAGTGACTGAATCAAGACATGGCTTGAAAAATGCACAAAAGGCCTATTTTGAGGTTTTGAGAGGTGACTTTGTGATTTTGGTGTTACATGTCACTTTTGATAGTTTGGATCACCTACATATGATGTTTATGAGGTGTTAGGATCATGAGTTGTGATGGAAATGCTTTCTAACTCAAAAACTCAGAGTTACCTTGCTAAAGGAGGCATTTTGGCCTAAAGAGAGGGATTTTGAGGAAAGCATCTGTTTGATGGCTTTGGTGTACTCAAATTGAGCACAAATGAGCTCTATTTATAGTAGAGCAAGTTTGTTTTGGGATCAATAGTGAATGGCAAATACAGCAGAGGTTTGGCCAATGGTTGCACTTTGGAATCCAAGTCTCCTCTAGCCATTGACTAGAGGTTGGGGCACAGGGTTGTGGTTCCCTTGGTCTTGGATAAGTCTTGACTGAATTCAGTTGCAAATGGCTCAGTCCATGCCACCTTGGTGTATGCATTGAATGCTCCAATCCAAAATTAGAGTCTTGTCCCTCTTTTAGGCAATTCTAGGTTTGGCATGCCACTTCTTGTTCCAAGGACTTTGGAGGCTTGGCTCAGTGTTTGTCCCCTTTAGATTTGATCCTCAGATGTGTCCAAAGTGATGACAAGGCTTGGAATTATCTAATTTTTCCAAATCGAGCAAAAATGCAAAATTCTGCCTAGCCTTGGCAGTTTTCAGCAAGGCATATTGCCATTATCATATCTCTTGGCCCAAATGGAATTTGGTGGTGTTCTTGGCCATTTTGGAAAGCCCTCATATGATACAACAACTGTTTGATCATATTTGGTTTTGATACCTTTTGGATCCAAGTGAAAAATGCCCCTACATTTGAAAAAAAGTGAAGGCAGATTCTGACTTAGTGAAAATTTCACTAAGTGTTGGAAAAAAGTGACATTTTTACTTTTTGTGATTTTGATCATTCCATAACTCAAAATCCATGAGGAATTTGGAGGGAGGTCAGTTTTAAGCTTTTGTAGAGGGTAATGAGATCTACAAATCAAGCTTTGGATGGGGAAAATGGCCTTGTGGTTTAGGAGTTATGATCCTCCTAAGTTTTTATGGTTACCCCTTTTACAAGTTATCCCACTTTTCTTGATTTTTATTGATGAATGATGATTCAAATCATACATTAACATCATTTTAGGGTTAAAAAACCATTTTTGTGAAAAATCTCAAAAAGTCAAAGTTGACTTTTGTGCACAATTGACTTTTTGTCAGATGAATTCCAAACTGTGCGATCCTCTATGAAATCAAGTCCTTAACCTAAATCAAACTTGATGGATTGATTTCATAGGTGTTATAGGGTGTATTGAATCATGTCCTAGGGTTTGGGAGCATGTCCTGGTCAAAAGTCAAAGCTACAGTTGACTTTTCTCGTGAAACCCTAATTGTGGTACTGATGAAATTGAGACTTGCTACTCCAGCTTCCTGGATCAATCCATTGTTACAAATGGATCAATGTGGTATTTTGGAGACCCTCAAATCCTCTCTTGAATTCTTGGCTCATGATTTGTCCCAAAAGTCAACTTAGGGGTGAATTAGGTCAAGAAACCCTAATTCCTGATTTTTGATGTATGCATCCCCTGAGGTCAAATTGACTTGATGCTTGGACCCATGAGGTTCCATGGAGTATTTTAGATTATGCTTTGAAGCATTGGCTCATGCCCAGAGGAAAATTCCAATCTGGAGGCCCTGGGCGACCAAAACCCTAATTTGGTGGCACTGGTAATCTTGAGGCTTGATCCACCTGGAAGGGAGCAGCCTTGTTCTTAATCCTTGAAGTGGGAGTCCTCTTGATCCTTTGTGGATGTTTGAGAGGATAGACAAGTTGAAGATCATGTCATTTCTTGATTGATCATTTGTCTAAGAGCTCGAGAGGGCTTGAAACCCTAAATTTGATTGTAGTGGATGCTCACCCATCTTTGGGGAGACTGATGAGGTATGATGGTTCCTCCATATTGTGATGATGATTTTCACAATGATGGGAAATCTTAGTGGTCAAAATTTGGGGTATGACAGATGCCCCTTTTTAATCTTCTTGGACCCAAAGGTGTGAATGGCGAAGGTATTCAGGCATTCGGGGTGCAAGAGGATTAATTATCGGAATACCTGAAATTTTGATGGTGGTTAAGAATGGCAGCTTGCGCATCCTTCTTCTTTTGCTAAGAAATGATGCTTAGAAAAGGTAAAAACTTCCCCTCGATCCTGGTTTCCTACCAAGGAACTGGTCTTAGTTTCTGAAATAAACTTCCCCTCGATCCTGGTTTCCTACCAAGGATCTGGTCTCAGTTTCTTTTGTCAATAAACTTTCTTGACAAGGGATGTAACACCCCCAATCTATACCCCCATTAAATAAAGCGATAAAAATTTCATCAGAGTATAATTAAACATTCATGGCATAGACGGAGGTTTCACATCAATTGAGACAAAACACAATAAACCTGCTCATAAAGATATGCAACAATCAGGTAGTAATACAAACAGAGGAACTCAGTTCCTAACACCCACAAATCAGATACAGAATATAAGCGGAAAATTTGCAACTGAATCTCATATATGTAACATAAAAGTCAGTCTGTCATATACAAAGCCAACCATGTACAATCCAAAAGATATATAAATATATATATATATATATATATATATATATATATACACAAAAATCACAAACGATCTCCCCGACTACCTGGTGCTACATATCAGAGCCGACCGGCAAAAGAATGAAGACCTAAGCTTCACAAAAAGACCTCCAGCATCTAATCTGCAATGCCTAATAGAGCATTCAAAACAGCAGAAGGGTGAGAAACACAATCATAATATAATTGCATACAATTATATAATAATACCAAAAACACACATGTAAAATATTCTCACCACAACTTATACCAGAATTCAAACACAAAACAACACAATGCATATCTCATACATTCATCACCAAGGCATATATAATCAAGCTCAATGCATTCATCAACAACATGTATATATATATATATATATATATATATATATATATATATATATATCTCAACTCATCAACTCCATTCACAATTCCACACAAAATGAATCCATTCATGATTTATGCAAATGCAAAGAGACCGACACAACGACTCTATGCAAATGCGGTACCATCCATCCATCATCTCAACACTAGTTCACTCAGGAACTATTGGAATCATCGCTTGTTACATAATGTAACTCCCCGGCGGGCTAACGATGTTCCCCATCGCTTTCGGTCCTCTTGGTATAAGGCTCACGATGTTTATGGATCGCTTTCAGTCCTCTTTGTATAAGGTTCACGATCCGATCGCTTTGGATCCTCTTTGTATAAGGCTCACGATCGTCTATAATCATTGCTTTCAGTCCTCTCGGTATAAGGCTCACGATGTGATAGCGGATTCCCTCTGGAATCGTTTCGTCGCTCACACCCACTAGGGCACACGACATCACAAGAATGCATATCATGATGCTTGACATACAATGACTCATGACATTCAAATGCACACATATACACATCCATAATCATGCATATATAATCAAATACCACACAATGCATTTCCTTTCCCTTAGGCCACAAACCATCTTCACAACCTTTTATCACATGCATTTTCATCACACCACAGCACACAAGTCATACAATATCCATATCAACAGCACATTACATGATACACATCAATTACATACAATTACAATGGTAAAAGTCGACAAAACGACACTATTCCAAATTCTCAACATAATTAAATCGGCCAATAATCTCAAAACCATTTTAATAAGAAAGTACATTTTGTTAGCTTTCCAACGATACCAAGAATGTTCAAAACGGATAATCGAAACACGAGTTATGGAATTCGAAAGAAAACATAACTAATGCAAAATCCCCAGGAGGGCCCGGCGGTACCAAAATTTTGCCCGGCGGTGCCTCTTTGCCTCTGCGTCGCCCGGCGCATCAGCGGCATAAAACTCCCCACCAAAGCCTAAAAGAGTCAGCAGCGTGACAAGTTGCGCCTCTTGGGTATCGCCCGGTGGAGCAGCGACGCAACTCAAGCATCGCCCGACGCCCAAAACACCGCCCGGCGGCCTACACCAGAAACAGAAAAATCTGCTTGCGTTTTTCACGATTTCAACACCCCAAAATCCCCATTTTTCATCCTAATTCAATTCCAACAGCAAAACAAATATCGACAATTGTTCATAAACACAGTGTGATCATACAACGCGATTCATATCGATTTCTGACCGCGAAAACATCTTTTTCGATTCATTTTTCCCATTTCGACCTATAATGGAAAAACTAGTAAAACTTTCCACACACACACATACATAATCATACACAATGATAAGATAATCGAGTTTCACACCCTTACCCGATTAATCGTGTTTTCAAAAGTCGGTTGTATCGATTTCTTCTTCTCCAAGTTTTTCTCTCTTTTCCTTTTCTTTCTCTTTTCCTTTGCCTTCTTCTCTTTTTCTTTCTCTCTATTTTTCTCTCTTTCTATTTAAAAGAAAAACAATAAGATCTACCCAACAAAAGACCAAAATACCCCTACACTCAAATATCTCGCAAACGCTCTCAAAACGCGATAAAACACAACAACAATGAAAAATAATATATTATCAAATAAAATTCAAAAATAAAATAATATAATAATAGAATAATCAAATCGACTCGATTAAATAAAACTAACTAAAACTGGGGCGTTACAACTCTCCCCCACTTAGAAATTTTCGTCCTCGAAAATATTACCTGAGACGAACAACTCTGGATACGACTCCCGCATCCGACTCTCCAACTCCCAAGTCAAATTGCCGTCAGCAGCGCCTCCCCACACTACTTTCACAAGCGCAATATCCTTGCCTCTTAACCGCTTCAACTTGCGATCCAAAATCCTCACTGGTAAAGCCTCAACCGTAAGTTTCTCCCTTACCTCAACCTCATCCATCGGAATCACATGTGACGGATCTGGAACATACTTCTGAAGCTGTGAAACATGGAACACATCGTGTAAATTCGAAAGACTAGGCGGCAACGCCACCCGATAAGCCACAGCACCCACTCTCGCGGATATCTGGTAAGGACCAATAAACCGAGAAGTAAGCTTCTTCGACTTCAATGCATGACCAACACCCGTCACCGGTGTAACTCTCAAAAATACATGATCGCCCTCTTGAAACTCAAGATCTTTCTTCCTTCAATCATGATAAGTCTTTTGCCTACTCTGAGAAGCCTTCATTTTCTCAAGAATAAGTTTCACCTTTTCCGTAGTCTGTTGCACCAACTCCGGTCCAACCACCGAACTCTCACCAGATTCATGCCAACACAAAGGTGTTCGACATCTTCTTCCATACAACGCCTCAAAAGGTGTCATTCCAATACTCGAATGGAAACTGTTGTTATACGTGAATTCAACCAACGCAAGAAAACTATCCCAAGCACCACCTTGCTCAAGAACACAAGCCCGCAACAAATCTTCCAACGACTGAATAGTTCTCTCGGTCTGACCATCCGTCTGCGGATGATAAGCAGAACTCAACCTCAACTTGGAACCTAACGCCTTTTTCAAACTTTCCCAAAATCTGGAAGTAAACCTCGGATCTCGATCTGAAACAATACTCAACGGAACACCATGTAGCTTCACAATCACGCTGATATAAATCTCAGCCAACCTCTCCAAAGAAAAACTGATGTCAATCGGAATGAAATGCGCCGATTTAGTCAGTCTCTCCACCACTACCCAAATGGCATTATGTCCCCTCTGTGTATTCGGCAACCCTGTCACAAAATCCATAGAAATGCTGTCCCATTTCCACTCAGGAATATCCAACGGTACCAACAATCCACTAGGCTTCTGATGTTCCACCTTAGACTTCTGACACGTCAAACACGCATAAACAAACTGAGCCATATCCCTCTTCAATCCAGACCACCAAAAGATCTTCAAATCTTGGTACATCTTATTAGCTCCCGGATGTATACTCAAATTACTCCGGTGTCCTTCCTCTAAAATCATCTTTTTCAAGTCCAAATCATCAGGAATACAAATTCTACCACGAAATCTCAAAACACCCTTATCATCCACTTTGAAGTCACCATTCACACTTTGATCTCCAACCGTCATCAAATCAACAAATTTCACATCCAACTTTTGTTTCTCGCTAACGGTTAACAGAAAATCATTAGTAACCTTTAACATACCAAGCCTCACGCTGTCAGACGTCAATTCACACACCAAACTCAAATATCTAAATGCTTCCAAAAGTTCCCACTCTTTAACCATCAAAGCGGACATATGCAAAGATTTCTGGCTTAACGCATCAGCTACCACATTAGCTTTACCAGGATGGTAATTCAAGCTAAAGTCGTAGTCCTTCAAAAATTCCAACCATCTCCGTTGCCTCATATTCAACTCTTTCTGATCAAACAAGTATTTCAAACTTTTATGATCACTAAAGACTTTGAATCTTGCACCATAGAGATAATGCCTCCAAATTTTCAATACAAAAACCACAGCCGCTAATTCCAAATCATGAGTAGGGTAATTCTTCTCATGAATCCTCAATTGCCTCGAAGAATAAGCCACAACCTTACCTTCTTGCATCAACACTCCTCCTAAACCAATCAAAGACGCATCACAATACACCACAAATGGTTTAGTAGGATTCGGTAAGACCAAAATCGGAGCTGTAGTCAATCTTCTCTTCAGCTCACTAAAACTTTCCTCACACTGAATATCCCAAATGAACGCTTTACCCTTACAAGTCAATTGGGTCAATGGAAGTGCTAACTTAGAAAAACCTTCAATGAACCTTCGATAATAACCAGCTAAACCCAAAAAGCTTCTAATTTTAGTAACAGATCTAGGAGCCTGCCATTGTAGAACTGCATCTACTTTAGATGGATCCACCGCAATACCATTTCCTGAAATCACATGCCCAAGAAAACTCACTTCCGACAACCAGAACTCACACTTGGACAACTTAGCAAAAAGTTTCCTCTCCTTCAAAATTTGCAACACAACACGCAAATGTTCCGCATGTTCCTCCCGGGACTTAGAATAAATCAAAATGTCATCAATAAACACAACAACAACTCGATCCAAATGCTCATGGAAAATACGATTCATATACTCCATAAACACGCCTGGCGCATTAGAAACCCCGAACGACATCACAGAATATTCGTAATGACCGTATCGTGTCCTAAAAGTCGTCTTCTGAATATCTTCCTCTTTCACTCTAATCTGATGATAACCTGACCTCAAATCAATCTTACTAAACACACAAGCACCTACCAACTGGTCCATCAAATCATCAATTCTCGGGAGAGGATACTTATTCTTAATCGTCACCTTATTCAGCTGGCGATAATCAATACACAATCGCATACTTCCATCTTTCTTTTTCACCAATAGAACAGGAGCACCCCAAGGTGATACACTCGGCCTCACAAACCTCTTCTCTAACAATTCATTCAACTTCTTCTTTAACTCAACCAACTCAGATGCCGACATACGATAAGGTGCCATAGATACAGGTCTTGTACCAGGAACTAGATCTATAGAAAACTCCACCTCTCTCTCTGGCGGCACATCTGAAATATCCTCCGGAAACACCTCTGGAAATTCACACACAACTAGAAACACATCAAGTATAACTTGACTATCCACTGTCAACGATGCAAATAACCCAAACAACTGAGCTTCATCCGCCAAAATTTTCTTCAACTCTTTGGTAGATAAGAAACTCGATTCCTCGTCTTCTTCAAGAGAAGGAAATCTCACCAACTTATGATAACAATTAATATGCACTCGATTGAACTGCAACCAATTCATACCCAGAACCACATCTAAACCCTCCAACGGCAAACACACCAAATCCATCTCAAAATCTTTACCATAAATGGTCAAAGGACAACTTAAACAAACCAAAGAAGTAGTTACCGACCCCATTGCTGGAGAATCAATAACCACCTCTCCACCCATCGAAGACAATAAAAGATTCAAATGCTTCGCGCACTCAGACGAAATAAACGAATGAGTCACTCCAGTATCAATAATAGCAACTAAAGGCGTATTATTAGTAAAACAGGTACCTCTGATCAGACGGTCTGTACTTATAGTCTGAGTCCCTACCAATGCAAATACTTTCCCTCCTGCCTGAGCTTGCTTTGGTTTCGGACACTTCGTGCTAATATGACCAGCTTCACCACAGTTGAAACACTTCACCACATTCTTCATCTTGCACTCAGCTGTTACATGCCCTATACCTCCACAATTGGAACACTTTCCCAAATTCTTCCTACATTTAAACTGACGATGTCCTAAGTCACCACACCTATAACATCTCAGAGAATTAGACATACCTCCCCCACTTGGCCTTTTCTCAAAATTACCCCTTTGCTTACCCTTATCAGCTGGTGTCACATAAGGACCACCACGAAATGGTTGCTTCCCTTTCCTTTCGTTCACAATCTTATAGTGAGTAGAACGAGCTTGGCTATCTTCCTCATAAATCCTTGAAATTCTGGAACAGATATCAGATGTCCTACACAGATGTTGAGACACTGATATCCAATACAATGAACAAGTTAACAATAATAATAACAGTGCAGAAAGTAAAGAACACAGTGATATATTTACCCAGTTCGGATCAACAATCCTACTCTGGGGGCTACCAAGCCAGGGACGAAACCAATATACAATAGTATCAATTCACAGATCATACAGCAACCACACCCGGGTACAATCCGTTCACTTAATCACTACCCTTCCTATGACTTCTACCTAAGACTCACCTAGGTATGAGGCCCTCCTCAAATCCCTCTTCAATCACAACCCGTGACTGGTTCCTTTCAACACAAGTAACAAAACGAAAGCCACACTTTCAAAACACACAATTCTCAATACTTCAAAGCTTATGAGAATTGACACACAAGAAACTCAATGCTTAGAAGCTTATATGTAACTCACAGAACTTACAACACAAAATCAGTCCTTGTACTGTTATCAGAATGATACCAGTTAGGCTCACAAATAACACTTAAAAAAAACCCTAACAAAACACACGTAAGTTCCACACCTAAACTAGGTTTACACAAGTCAATATATAGCATTAAATCTAGACTGGATTGGGCTTCAAAACCCAGCAAAGAGACTGCACACGATTCTGCAAAATAAACTCCAAGAAAATAGGTCTTCAATCTAAAGTTTCCTAATATGTCTCCATATTTAGAAACCGCTGAAAATCCAAAAACCAGCACACAAAAACTCAGCCCAAAATACTTTGGATGCCATATAGGATAACTAAATATTCATAGAATATTCAGTAACAAATAACAACTAACAGAATCTTCCTTTTACTCCAAAAACAGACGCGATGTCCTATGATCCATCCGACATGTGGAATGCAGAATATTAGAACATCTTGTTTCAACATCTTGCTGCTAGAATAGTTTTAGCAAAATAAATTCCAACCACAAAAACAAAGAAATAACAATCTCCCCCTTTGGCTTATTTTGGCTAAAACTACACACCAACAATCTTGCAAAGATAACACAAGAAAAACATCCATATCAGAGACAGTAGCGAAAAACACACAACAATACCAACACACAACACAGCATAGCAGCAAAAAAAGACTCCCCTTCAACTACAGCAACACAACAACATTCAACATTCTCCCCCTCAGCTGCAGCACCAGCACAAGCACACCACAAGAAAACTACTCCCCCTTTTTAGCCATAAATATGACAAAGGCAATTAGAACAGTTCAAAACAAAAACATAATATAGCAAAAGGTAAAGGTCAGAAGTAGAGACAGAGATATAGTTATCCTAGGTGTTCAGTCAAAACAGCACCAACAACAACAAAACAAGCAAAAAAACATCAACTTCTGCAGAGATTCTGCAGTTATTCTGCAGCACCATCATCATCTTCATCTGACCCAGATTCCGCAATTTTTTCACCCTCTCCATCAGTCTCAGCATCAATATCACCACTCCCAGATACAGAGTCATCTGAACCCTGTTTACACTCTCTATCAGATCCACCAGAGGCATCATCTTCAGCAGTTTCTTGTACTTTACCAACTGTTCTAGCAGAAACATTCTTTTTCTCCATGAAAGTTTTAATTAACTGTTCAAGTTTGGACTTCCTAGCAGTGTCTTTTCTGATGGAATCTTCCAGTTCCTTGCACGTCTCTTGTAGCTGTGCAATGGCTTCATCATCAAGGGTAGAATGACTGGAAGTTTGAGAAGATGTCCCAACAATGTCTGAAACATGTGCCCCACCAAGTAACTTGTAGTGTAGGGACATATGAGGTTTTCTTTTAAGGTTACTGTCCCTTTCTAACAAGAGGTTAGGAAACTGATCTAAAATAACACCACAGATCAGGGATGGAAAGCAAATAGGCATCTTGACAGCAGTTGGACTTGCTTGTTTCAGGATTTGTTCAAAGATGTATGTCCCAAAATCAAAAGAGACCTTTTTCCCAATAGCATAAATGAACCTACCAAGTATGGAGGAAATAGTAGATGTATGATTGGTAGGTACCCAATTCACAACAGCAATCTTGTTGAGAATAGCATATTTAACACTCAGTTTTCCAGAGGACAACTTTTCTTCATTTGGCCAGTGTTTAATACAACCACCTGTAATCTCCTTACACACTTCATTGTCTATGACCTCTAACTCAGGCTGAGGTTCTTCACACCTGCCCAGAAAGTTATTGATTACTTCAGGAGAAAAAATGACGACTTTTCCTCTCACAGACACTTTTCTAAAGTTGTTACTCCTGTTATCATCACAATCTTCAGGAATATTCACAAAAAATTCCTTCACTAATTTCTCATAGCAGGGTCCTATCTTGGACACAGTTCTCATCAACCCAACAGCTGCAATAAGATCCATGATTTCTTTGTATTTAATGAAATCCTTACCCAGCTCTCTCTCCAAGGCAATCCTCCTTTGATCCACAACTCTCCACCTATCTGTATTCCTTGTAGAACCATCAGCATAGGTCTTTTTGCATGTAGAGTTTTTCACACTAATGATGTCTTGAACATCTGTTGCAGCCTCATATTCAGACTCACTGTGAGCAGTGACTTTTCTCTTCTTAGTTGGAACAACAACCTTACTCCATTGTTTAGGAGGCCCAGCTCCAACTTTTCCCTTGGTACTATCCACACCTCCAGACTTTCTATGCAATCTTGCAGACTTTGAACCTTCAATCATAACAATTTTCTCTCTTCTTCTCTTAATTCTCCTTAACATCCCAGCAATGGGTTCCTCATCAGAAGTGGGATCATCAACATTAATAACTACATCAGCTTTCTTTTTACTCCTTCTTTCGTGACCCACATGAATGAGGACACCATCAGCAGTCCTATCTGTAGGGCTGCCATTGGTATTTCCTGTCAAGGATGTTGGAACATCAGACCCAACATCTGTATCAACTCCACTCAAAATCTTGGCAACAAACTTCCTAAGTTCCTTATCCTTTTTTACTACATCGACATCAGTAGGATTCTTGATTATACCACATGATTCAGTAGCATTCTTCTTTTCAATCAAACCAGACTTAGACACTTTTTCAAACAAGTTTTTTCTAGGGCTTATTTGGTCTGCATATAAACTAGTCATCGAGTGAACTTTCTTCCTAGATGAAAAAGGTTTAGACTTCTTACCAGGAATATTGACATCCATTGAGTGAGGAACTTGTCATTTTCCTTTAGGATCAGCCGGTACTACGTTCAAGGGAGCAATATCAAGCACAAGATCTGAGAGGTTGATCATGCGAAGTGATTCATTAT
The DNA here is from genome assembly GCA_022829125.1 of Lathyrus tuberosus. Taxonomy (NCBI): domain Eukaryota; kingdom Viridiplantae; phylum Streptophyta; class Magnoliopsida; order Fabales; family Fabaceae; genus Lathyrus; species Lathyrus tuberosus. The sequence continues at coordinate 3,303,342 of JALAZF010000190.1, forward strand.
CTCCAGCATTAGTCCGAGGAGATCCTGAGTTATCAGAAGAGCCATGCATGGATTCTGATGCATGATGTTGAGACATTTTCGATTGATCACACGACACAATATTGATGATGTTAAGACAAAACCCTAAAGCCCATGAACTTTGGAGAGAAAGGGCAAGAGGAATTTTTGTAAAATATGTTTGATGTAGGTAGAGTGTGTTTACCCACCTATTTATACTTTTGAGAAGTGGGCCCAGAAAAGCGCGACAGTCACAAACTTTGAACACCCGATTCGCCTCAAATGTGCATCCATCAAACTTTCCTTTCAAAATTTCCGTGCTGACATACTTACTAAGTTTAATCTTTTTATCACAGTTCACCATGCTGACATTTTGAGTTGCTTTAAAATTGATCAACACCTGTTCTAACTCAGTATTCTTTACGATAGCTTTCTTAGTTTCCAAGCATATTACAGTGCTCTCAGACCTCCACAAATAACAATTATTTGATGCTCTCTCACCTCTCATGACAACCTTACCCTTCTCATTTGTTATCAGACATTCAGAATTGGTAAAGTTGACCCTGAGGCCCTGATCACATAGTTGACTTATGCTTATCAAGTTTGCATCTAAGCCTTCAACAAGTAATACCTCCTCCAGATTGGGTTGTCCTGTACAGTCCAATTTTCCAACACCCATTACTCTCCCTTTTGATCCATTACCAAATGTCACATAGTTAATAGAATGAGACTTAACATCTGACAAACATCCCTTGACACCAGTCATGTGCCTAGAACATCCACTATCAAAGTACCACTTTTCCCTTGTAGAGACTCTAAAAGACTTATGAGCTATGTGTTCTGCCACAACATTCTTGGGAGTCCACACCTTCTTTGCTCCAACCCAATCCTGTTCCCTACTAGACTGTAACCCAGTTTTGGGGTAGCCATATAATCTGTAGCAAAAGGGTTTTATATGGCCAAACCTTCCACAATAGTGACATATCCATCTTTGATTCTTTCTTCTTGTGCAATTCTTCTGATGTCTGTGAGGATGTTGCAACATGTTATATGGCGTCTTCAAATCTTTATTAGATTGACCAGGTGTCACTTCAGGCCATTTTCCCTTGTCTATCTCACTAGAACTTTCAAACCCAAGACCACTATCATTTCCAACATCTCTCCCTGACTTCAGAATCTCATCAAGCACATCAGAGCTACTATTGAGCATTCTGACAGTCTTGATCACATTGTCCAGTTTTGAATTCAGAACAACCACTTCACTTTTCAGATCAGAGGTAGTAGACAAATGTTCTACCTTTTCAGCTTTTAGATGAGCAATAACTCTCTTTAGTTCTTCTCTCTACTGACATACTTCTTCACTTTTAATGCATAAATTCTTATAGGAAGCAGCCAGCTCTTCAAAGGTAAGTTCTTCACTGACTGACTCTTCATCAGACTCACACACACCTGTTAATGCTGTAACCGGCTTTCCAGACTTCTCACCAGTTTCAGTTTCAGAGTCATCTTCTGACCATGAAACTCATAACTCGTTCTTTTGCCTCTTGAGATAAGTGGGACACTCAGATTTAATGTGCCCAAACCCTTCACACTCATGACACTAAGCTTCTTTCCCTTGGTTGAAATTTTCTTCAGTACTGGCATTTCTCCCAGCATTCTGGTCTTTGCTGATGTCGAATGGCTTGTTCCTAACATTTGATCTTGACTTCCAATCCATCCTTCTGAACACTTTGTTGAATTGTTTGCCAAGTAACACCAGGTCTTCTGAAAGGCCTTCATCTCTGTCCAGATTACTTTCATCTTCTGAGTCACATGCCTTTGACACAAAAGCTATACTCTTCTTCTTTTCAGACCTTCACTGATCCCAAATTCAAATGTTTGAAGTGATCCCACAAGTTCATCCACTTTCATCTTATCTATGTCCAGAGCTTCCTCTATAGCAGTCACTTTCATGTCAAATCTCTTAGGTAGAGATCTGAGGATTTTTCTGACCAGTTTGCTATCAGACATCTTTTCACCTAGGGCACTTGAAGCATTAGCTATCTCAATAATGTTCATGTGAAAATCATGAATGCTCTCATCTTCCTTCATCTTCAAATTCTCAAACTTGGTAGTGAGAAGCTGAAGTTTTGACATCTTTACCTTTGAAGTCCCTTCATGAGCAACCTTCAAGATCTGCCAAGCCTTTTTTGCAATGGTGCAGTGTTCAATCAACCTGAAGATATTTTTGTTAACACCATTAAACAATGCATTCATCGCTTTGGAATTTCCCAAGGACCCTTTGTAGTCTGCATCATCCCAGTCTTCCTCTTCCTTCACCACATCAGTAGGCTTACCTTCTCCATCTCTAACCTTTGGGGGTTCCCATCCTTTGATAACACCTTTCCATGCTTGATCATCCATGGATTTGATGAATGTTACCATCCTTGGTTTCCAGTAGTCATAGTTGGAACCATCAAGCAGAGGTGGTTTGTTCAAAAATCCTCCATCGTTGTCCATTGCACCAGAAATTACCTTCCCTGAATCTCACCCAGAACTAAACAAGGATGCAAGCTCTGATACCAATTAAAATTCTGGCACAGATATCAGATGTCCTACACAGATGTTGAGACACTGATATCCAATACAATGAACAAGTTAACAATAATAATAACAGCGCAGAAAGTAAAGAACATAGTCATATATTTACCCAGTTTGGATCAACAATCCTACTCTGGGGGCTACCAAGCCAGGGATGAAACCAATATACGATAGTATGAATTCACAGATCATACAGCAACCACACCCGGTTACAATTCGCTCACTTAATCACTACCCTTCCTATGACTTCTACCTAAGACTCACCTAGGTATGAGGCCCTCCTCAAATCCCTCTTCAATCACAACCCGTGACTGGTTCCTTTCAACACAAGTAACAAAATGAAAGCCACACTTTCAAAACACACAATTCTCAATACTTCAAAGCTTATGAGAATTGACACACAAGAAACTCAATGCTTAGAAGCTTATGAGTAACTGACAGAACTTACAACACAAAATCAGTCCTTGTACTGATATCAGAATGATACCAGTTAGGGTCACAAATAACACTTAAAAAAACCCTAACAAAACACAAGTAAGTTCCACACCTTAACTAGGTTTACACCAGTCAATATATAGCATTAAATTTGGACTGGAATGGGCTTCAAAACGCAGCAAAGAGACTGCACACAATTCTGCAAAATAAACTCGAAGAAAATAGGTCTTCAATCTAAAGTTTCCTAATATGTATCCATATTTAGGAACCACTGAAATTCCGAAAACCAGCACACAAAAACTCAGCCCAATACTTTGGATGCCACATAGGATAACTAAATATTCATAGAATATTCAGTAACAAATAACAACTAACAGAATCTTCCTTTTACTCCAAAAACAGACGCGATGTCCTATGATCTAGGATGGGACATCTTTATCCGACATGTTGAATGCAGAATATTAGAACATCTTGTTTCAACATCTTGCTGCTAGAATAGTTTTAGCAAAATAAATGCCAACCACAAAAACAAAGAAATAACAATCCTACAACAATCCACCAAATCTGAAAACCTCCTAATCCTTTGATAACCGATTGCCTGCTTGATCTCAGGACGCAATCCGTTCTCAAACTTCACACACTTGGAAAACTCTACAGTCGCTTCAGCATAATGTGGATAAAACTGTACAAGTTCCACAAACTTCACAGTGTATTCAACAACAGACATATTACCTTATTTCAACTCCAAGAACTCAATTTCCTTCTTTCCCCTTACATCCTCAGGAAAATACTTTCTCAAAAACTCCCTGCTAAAAAAAGTCCAAGTGACCTCTTCATCTCCAGCTTCTAACACATGATGCGTACTAACCCACCAATCATTAGCTTCCTCTTGCAACATGTAAGTACCTAGTCTCACCTTATGTTCCTCAGCACAGTCCATTACTCGAAAGATTCTTTCAATCTCCTTAAGCCAAATCAGTGGACCATCAGGATCATGTCTCCCTTTGAAGACAGGCGGTTTGTTCTTCCTGAACTCATCATTCCCACCAGCATTAGGTGCACCCTGCACAGCTCGAGCCATAGCTTGCATAGCAGCATCCAAAACAACATCATTCCTACCAGTCATATTCTGTTCATTTCCAATAACAACAACAATGGTTAAACAAACAACTTACCCAAACACAACGACCAACAAGGACTGCCACAGACTGACACGGACTGGCTCTAATACCACTTAATGTAACACCCCCAATCTATACCCCCAATTAAATAAAGCGATAAAAATTTCATCAGAGTATAATTAAACATTCATGGCATAGACGGAGGCGCCACATCAATTGAGACAAAACACAATAAACCTGCTCATAAAGATATGCAACAATCAGGTAGTAAGACAAACAGAGGAACTCAGTTCCTAACACCCACAAATCAGATACAGAATATAAGCGGAAAATCTGCAACTTAATCTCATATATGTAACATAAAAGTCTGTCTGTCATATACAAAGCCAACCATGTATAATCCAAAAGATATATATATATATATATATATATATATATATATATACAAAAATCACAAACGATCTCCCCGACTACCCGGTGCTACATATCAGAGCCGACCGACAAAAGAATGAAGACCTAAGCTTCACAAAAAGACCTCCAGCATCTAATCTGCAATGCCTCATAGAGCATTCAAAACAGCAGAAGGGTGAGAAACACAATCATAATATAATTGCATACAATTATATAATAATACCAAAAATACACATGTAAAATATTCTCACCGCAACTTATACCAGAATTCAAACACAAAACAACACAATGCATATCTCATACATCCATCACCGAGGCATATATAATCAAGCTCAATGCATTTATCAACAACATATATATATATATATATATATATATATATATATATATATATATATATATATCTCAACTCATCAGTTCCATTCACAATTCTACACAAAATTAATCCATTCATGATTTATGCAAATGCAAAGAGACCGACACAACGACTCTATGCAAATGCGGTACCATCCATCCATCATCTCAACACTAGTTCACTCAGGAACTATTGGAATCATAACTTGTTACATAATGTAACTCCCCGTCGGGCAAACGATATCCCCCGTCGCTTTCGGTCCTCTTGGTATAAGGCTCACGACGTTTATGGATCGCTTTCAGTCCTCTTTGTATAAGGCTCACGATCCGATTGCTTTCGGTCCTCTTTATATAAGGCTCACGATCGTCTATAATCATCGCTTTCAGTACTCTCGATATAAGGCTCACGATGTTATAGCGGATTCCCTCTGGAATCGTTTCGTCGCTCACACCCACTAGGGCACACGACATCACAAGAATGCATATCATGATGCTTGGCATACAATGACTCATGACATTCAAATGCACACATATACACATCCATAATCATGCATATATAATCAAATACCGCACAATGCATTTCCTTGCCCTTAGGCCACAAACCATCTTCACAACCTTTTGTCACATGCATTTTCATCACACCATAGCACACAAGTCATATGATATCCATATCAACAGCACATTACATGATACACATCAATTACACACAATTACAACGGTAAAAGTCGACAAAATGACACTATTCCAAATTCCCGACATAATTAAAATGGCCAACAATCTCAAAACCATTTTAATAAGAAAGTACATTTTATTAGCTTTCCAATGATACCAAGAATGTTCAAAACGGATAATCGGAACACGAGTTATGGAATTCGAAAGAAAACAGAACTAATGCAAAATCTCCAGGAGCACCCGGCGGTACCAAAATTTCGCCCGGCGGTGCCCCTTCGCCTCTGAGTCGCCCGGCGCAGCAGCGGCGTAAAACTCCTCACCAAAGCCTAAAAGAGTCAACAGCGTGACAAGCTGCGCGCCTCTTGGGTATCGCCCGGCGGAGCAGCGGCGCAACTCAAGTGTCGCCCGATGCCCAAAACACCGCCCGACGGCCTACACTAGAAACAGAAAAATATGCTTGCATTTTTCACGGTTTCAACACCCCAAAATCCCCATTTTTCATCCTAATTCAATTCCAACAGGAAAACAAATATCGACAATTATTCATAAACACTGTGTGATCATACAACGTGATTCATATCGATTTCCGACCGCGAAAACATCGATTTCGATTCATTTTTCTCATTTCGACCTATAATGGAAAAACTAGTAAAACTTTCCACACACACACACATACATAATCATACATAATGATAAGATAATCGAGTTTCACACCCTTACCCGATTAATCGTATTTTCAAAAGTCGGTTGTATCGATTTCTTCTTCTCCAAGTTTTTCTCTCTTTTCCTTTTCTTTCTCTTTTCCTTTTCCTTCTTCTCTTTTTCTTTCTCTCTATTTTTCTCTCTTTCTATTTAAAAGAAAAACAATAATATCTACCCAACAAAAGACCAAAATACCCCTACACTCAAATATCTCGCAAACGCTCTCAAAACGCGATAAAACACAACAACAATGAAAAATAATATATTATCAAATAAAAGTCAAAAATAAAATAATATAATAATAGAATAATCAAATCGACTCGATTAAATAAAATTAACTAAAACTGGGGCGTTACAAGGGACGCTATTCGTAGCGATTTTCCTCAAACTTCTCGCCGAATTTTCCTGGAGAGATGCCATTTGATAGATAAAGTTTTGATGTCAGAGTTGCTGGGGAACCCATTCGTCTGAGTTGTAGAGGTGTACAAACTTCTCTGTTTGGAGACGCCATTTGTCGACTCTACAGGGGAAAACGAGTCTCTTGAGAGACTACTTTCATGCTTGGGGATATTACATCATACTTTTCTCGGGATCTTCCAGGAGAAACGCCATATGATGTGATCCAATTTTGAGGTGCTGATGACCTTCTCATCAACGGTTTTTTTGGAGAAAAACTGTTGTATTGTCGAATCTCTGATTAAGAGGCTTTCTCTGAGATTTTCCTAATTCTGGGAAAGCGAAGACATCATCTGCACTGGCAGAAAGTGACATCGGTTGAAGGTTCTCTGGTCTTTCAGAGGTTCAAGTTATCAAAGTGGTCAAGTGCCAATTCCGATCCAGAACTAAACTAGAGGAGAGAGATTGTTCAGACGCAACCTTTCATGACGAGGAAGGAACTTGACAACTCGATTGAGAGGACTGTTATCACTAGGGGGATAAGACCGACGGGAGTGATAGTGATGCAATATGAATGTGAATGCAAATCAATAATGCATGATGTATGTGTGTATATGCTAAGAAAACTGACGCGCCATACAGACTAATAGATGAACATGACTGGATACTCGGCCATCGCGGGGCGAAGAAGTACCGCTGGTTCAAGATAGCAATTCCGCCTTGCTTAGGAGAAACGGTCCCTTTTGGGAGCGACGCTGGTCGGGCTTAGGAGACGCGAACTCGGCCGAAGAGGTCAGATGGAGCATTCGCATTTGACATAGCTAATCCTTCATTCAGGCATACTGGTTTAGAAGGAGTACTTTGATTCTGCACTTTGAGGCTCGAACACCTTTGGAGAAGCGATCGATGTTCTTTCGATGTTCAACCGTCAAAAGAAATTGACGTCTTTGTTTTTAATAGCAGAACAATTTTAACAAGTAAATTCATTTTTGTTTCATTTCAAGAATCGTTGATCATGTTAAAATGTCGTTCTGTAAAGCTAAACAAATAAGAATTGCAAACAAAAGCACAAGGGCTCAAATTTTATTGATAGGATGGAAATCAGCCAAACGCGTGATTCCATAGAGTATTTACAAAGTTTAGCAAATGGTAATTTACAGGGAAAAGGGGCTACATTGAAATATAACGACCACTATCCTTCTACTAACTTTGACTTCTGGGCATCCTGAGCTTCTGTCGATGATGACCTTAACTGGAGCTTTCCTGACGGATGATGTAACTATTGCCGAGGGACTTGCCCCTTTGTCGAACGTAGTTACTTGCCATTATCCCTAATTTTTTCCTGGATTGTACTTTGAGATTTCCAATCCACCGGGATAATTTTTGATCTTGTCTCTAATTTTTTCCTGGACCGCCCTTTCAGGTTTTCAATCCACCGAGACGTTTTTCTTTTTTTTTAGGCGAAGTATTTCTTGACTACATCAACATTTGTGGGGTAGGCAAATTCCTCTCCGTCCATGGTTGCATGTCTCAAGGCACCGCCTGAGAAAGCTTTCTTGACCGCGTAGGGGCCTTCATAATTCGGAGTCCATTTTCCCCGAGAATCAGTGAGAAATGATTGTATCTTCTGGAGCACAAGGTCTCCTTTCCTGAAGACGCGAGTTTGAACCTTTTTGTTAAACGCCATCTTCATTCTTTGCTGATATAACTGCCCATGGCATAGTGCCGTTATTCGTTTCTCTTCTATCAGGTTGAGTTCGTCGTGTCGACTTTGACACCATTCAACTTCTGTTAGCTTAGCTTTCATCAATACCCGGATTAATGGGATTTCTACTTCTATGGGAAGCACTGCTTCCATGCCATATACTAGAGAGAAAGGGGTTGCCCCTGTTGAAGTGCGGACAGATGTACGATAACCGTGAAGAGAAAAGGGTAGCATCTCGTGCCAATCTTTGTAGGTTATAACCATCTTTTGAACAATCTTCTTGATGTTCTTGTAAGCCGCTTCTCCCGCTCCGTTCATCTTGGGTCGGTAGGGAGACGAGTTATGGTGTTCGATCTTGAACTCTGTGCAGAACTCTTTCATCATCTTATTGTTCAAGTTGGATCCATTATCGGTAATAATCTGGCTCGGAACACCATAACGGTAGATGATATTTTTTTTGATAAATCGGACCACCACTTGTCGGGTTACATTAGCGTACGACGTTGTTTCAACCCACTTGGTGAAGTAGTCAATGGCTACCAGGATGAATCGATGTCCGTTTGTAGCTTTAGGCTCAATCAAGCCAATCATGTCGATTACCCATATGGAAAAGCCATGGGGAAGAAAGAACTTTGAGATGCGTTGCCGGTACATGAACTTTGTCGGAGTATATCTGACACTTCTGACACTTCCTCATGTACTTGTAGCATTCGGATTCCATTGTCAACCAATAGTACCCTTCTCTCAGAATTTTTCTCGCCATTGTATGTCCGTTGGCATGAGTGCCAAAGGACCCTACGTGAATTTCTTTTATCAGCATGTCTGTTTCTGGTCTGTCTACACATCGGAGTAAGACCATGTCAAAATTTCTCTTATAGATTGTATCACCGCTCAAGAAGAAACTGCATGCCAGCCTTCTGAGGGTTTTCCTGTCCTTCCTTAGTGCCCCAGGTGGGTACTCTTGTTTCTGAAGGAAACATTTGATATCGTGATACCTAGATTTGTTGTCTATGACTGCTTCAATCGTGAAGATGTAAGCGGGCCGTTCAAGGCGCATTATTTCGATCTTAGTTATGTCATTCCATTGACCTACACTAATCATGGAAAAGAGAGTGGCTAATGCATCAGCCAGGTGATTCTCCTCATGAGGGATGTGATGAAACTCAACTCTGTTGAAGAAGGGTAGCAACCTTCTCGTGTAGTCTTTGTAAGGAATCAATCCTGATTAGTATGTGTTCCAATCTCCTTTAATCTGATTGATAACCAGGGCTGAGTTGCCATATACGTCCAAGTTTTTGATCCTCAAATCAATCGCTTCCTCGAGACCCATAATATAAGCTTCGTATTCGGCCTCGTTGTTTGTGCACTTGAATGTCAGTCTGGCGGTGAAAGGAATGTGGGTATCCTGAGCGGTGATAATGATTGCCCCAACTCCGTTTCCTTAATGATTGACAACTCCGTCAAAGATAAGCCCCCATTGGGAACCTAGTTCTGGCCCTTCACTGGGTAGCGGTTCATCGCAATATTTCATTTTCAAATACATGACATCTTCGTCCGGGAAGTCAAACCTGACTGATTCCTGATCGTCAATCGGTTGATGAGCCAAATGATCGGCTAAAACACTTCCTTTAACGGCTTTCTGAGCATGGTATTCGATGTCGTATTCTGACAGCAACATCTGCCAACGGGCAATCCTTCCCGTGAGAGCAGGTTTTTCAAAGATATACTTGATTGGATCCATCTCAGAAATCAACCAAGTAGTGTGACGAATCATGTACTGGCACAGACGTTTGGATGCCCAAGCCAAAGCGCAGCAAGTCTTCTCAAGCATAGTGTACCAAGTCTCGCAGTCGGTGAATTTCTTGCTCAAATAGTAGATGGCAGACTCCTTCCTTTTGGTTTCGTCTTGTTGGCCAAGTACACATCCCATTGAGTCCTCTAGGACAGTGAGGTAGATAATCAGTGGTCTTCCTTCCACTAGGGGTGATAAAATCGGAGGGTTCAATAGGTATTCCGTAATACTGTCGAAGGCGGTTTGGCAGTCTTCTATCCAAACGTAGCCCTGATTCTTTTTAAGTAATTTGAAAATCGGCGCACATGTCGCGGACATGAGGAATATGAATCTGGAGATGTAGTTCAAACGTTCCAGGAATCCTCTGACTTGTTTTTCAGTTTTCGGAGAAGGAATTTCTCGAATGGCCTTGACCTTGTCAGGATCAACCTCAATTCCTTTCTGGCTAACGATGAACCCTAAGAGTTTCCCTGAACGGACACCGAAGGTGCATTTGTTGGGATTCAAGCGGAGTTTGTACTTTCTCAACCGCTCGAATAACTTTGACAGATGGGTCACATGCTCCTCTTCTGTCTTAGATTTGCAATCATATCATCGACATATACCTCGATTTCTTTGTGTATCATGTCATGAAAGAGAGTAGTCATGGCCCTTTGATAGGTCGCCCCGGCGTTCTTCAAACCGAACAACATCACCTTGTAACAAAAGGTACCCCAGGGGGTAATGAACAAAGTTTTCTCCATGTCTTTCTGCACCATTTTGATCTGGTTATAGCCCGAGAATCCATCCATGAAGGAGAAAATTTTGAACTTTGCTATACTATCAACCAACATGTCAATGTGTGGTAAAGGAAAGTCGTCCTTTGGACTAGCCTTGTTTAGATCTCTATAATCCACACACATTCTGAACTTTTCGTCCTTTTTTGGAACGGGTACGATGTTGGCTAACCATTGAGGATATTCCGATGTGGCGAGGAAACCCGCGTCAATCTGTTTTTATACCTCCTCTTTGATTTTGATGGCCATGTCCGGGTGAGTCCATCTCAATCTCTGTTTTACTGGCGGACATTCCGATCTCAACGGTAAATGATGTTCCATGATGCTGGTATCTAACCCTGGCATATCCTGATAGGACCAAGCAAATACATCGGGGAATTCTTTGAGAAGCTTTACCAAACCCTCTCTGGCAATTGGACTGAGCAGTGCCCTAATCCTGATTTTTTTTCTCTCTTTTTCTGAACCTAAGTTTACCGTTTCCAACGGCTCTTTATGAGGTTCAATGGACCTTTCCTCCTGTCTGAGTAATCGGGAGATCTCTTCTAGAATTTCGTCGTCATTCTCTTCTTCAGCACCAAATATCGGGAACTCAAAGTTGGGAGAAGGCATCAGATCGTATGTTTCAACGGGGTTTAAAACAAGCAATCTGCATGACGGTATGATTTGTGTTTAGAAGAGATAGAGAGAATGAAAAAGTGTGTGCAGTGTATTTCTTTTTGAAAAACTGCTTGTTTATTATTATTCGTTTTTTAGGATTACCATTTTTTGAGAAAAGCAAAAAGAGAAAACATCAATAAATGCGGGAATTACAGAACGACATTATTTTATTCATGAACAAGTCGATTCTTGAAACTACAGCCCTATAAAACAAAACTCTGTCGCTTTGGGCAAAGCGAAGAGGGAAATTTACAGAAAGTGAGCCCTATCAAAACACCCGTTTCACCTGGGCAGGGCGAAAGGTTAAAGGCGGCAATTACTTTGACTTATGAACAATCTTCGGAACATCGACAGCAACCCATTTGCGGCAAACTCCTCGGTGAATCACAAAGTCTGGCACCTTCCTTGATTTGTCTTCAGAAATAACGCTGATTTCTGGTGGAGCAGGATCATTGGAATCTGTCTCCCAGGCAGAATTGTCGTAGGAGGATTCCTCTGTTGCATTTTGCATAGCACTTGTGCTCGCAAGTAGATCTCCCAATCCAGTTGGCTGGATGTCTTTGAGCCTGATACGAGAGCTTTCAGGAGTGGTGTATTTGACCATATAGTTGTATTTCCCACTTGGTTGTCCCAGGGTGTCCCACACTTCTGTCGAACTGGAGGAGTCATCCCTCTCGATCACGTTGACATCCGGGAAAGCATAGTTGATGAATTCGAGTCCTCCAAACGTTGCAAATTCATCATCGTATTAGATGTTTTCGGAATGACCTGATTGTTGATCCCATGACATGGTGGGGACGCAGGTATTCTTTTCAATGATGCTCACCTGATTTCTGTTGTTCGGCATATTTCCTTGCCCCAAGTCTCCTGGATACAGCTGCCACATTGGCATGCCATCCATCGGGCCATAATAGCTGTGGTCAAAGTTGTCCTTCATCAGAGTGTCCTCCTTTAATGGGTTTGGTGGAGCACAACATCCTTTCGGATCACAATCTCCGTATATCATTTCGATATCTGACCTGGGTATAAATCTCAGACTCTGTGCGGAATAGCAAAAAGGCATAGGCACCTCTTCTTGAGACATATAACCGTCCTTGTTAAGATAGGACTCCCATTCTTCCTCCATATCAGAGGGATCATCTTTAATGATGGTATGCACTTCTTGAGGCACTGGGTGAAGGAAACCTCCACTGTGGAAGAAGGTCTTGAATGGGATGAAGACTTTCATTGCTGGTAGTATCTGTCTGGGTACAGGTTACAGAAAAGCCAAGACCCTTCCTTGTTTTATTGTTAGTAGGAGTGACTAGATGTCCCCATCCTGTTGTATTGGTACTCTCGACCGCTTTGATAGCATCTTTGTATGAGGAAATGGAAGTTCCCTCTTCGGATTGATTGTCATTGCTCACCGACAGTGCTTGGAACTGAGTTGCAATAACCTCCTTGGGTTCTACACCAGTAGATGATGATAAGTTACTCACGAGCAAGGCTTGATCTCCATAAACCGTGACGAGTTGATCGTTCTGGATGAACTTTAACTTTTGGTGGAGGGTCGAGGTGACCTCCCCATCCTGATGTATCCAAGGTCTTCCTAATAAACAACTGTACGTTTCTCGAGTGGCCATGACTTGGAAAGCGACTTGGAAAATGTGAGGACCAATAGTTATGGGAAGGTCGACTTCGCCGATAACCATTTTTCTGGACCCGTCAAATGCTTTGATGACGACCTCACTGGTTCTCATCGGGGGTCCTTTGAAGGATAATTGCATCAAAGTGGACTTCGGCATCATATTCAGGGTTGACCCCGTGCCTACCAGTACGCTGGCTAAAGGATCGCCCTGGCAGCTGACCGTGATATTGAGTGCCATGTTATGACGGCGACCCTCTTCAGGTAATTCCTCATCACTAAATCCCAAGTTATTGCAGGAAATGATGTTAGAGACAATGCTATTGAACTGTCTGATTGTTACATCCTATTCTACAAAGGCTTGCTCCAAGACCTTCTGTAGAGCCTCCCTGTGCACTTCTGAACTGAGTAAAAGTGACAGCACAGAGATCTTTGAAGGAGTTTGTAATAGCTGATCAACTATGTTGTATTCACTCCTTTGGATAGGCTTCAGCATCTCATCGTTGTCTTTTGAAAGGTCGGGATTACTGGATTGACCGACCGGTGGATTGGGAACTTCTGTCTGAGGTTCCTTTTCTTTGTTAAGTTCTCCAACTCCTCGGTTGAAGATCCGACTGCTACGTGTTACTCGACTGATGTCTGCAATATTCACGATGGAGGGTAATGGAATTTCCTTTCCATTCTAGACTGTTGTTGCACCGTATTTGTAAGGGATAGCCTTAGTTGATTCATACGGTAATGGTCCCGGTAGATAGATGACTATGGGAGCCTTCTGATTTTTCCGACCATCGTGAACAATTTCGATCCGTTCCTGGTTGGGAACTCTCGATTCGTCAAGTAGAGGGATGATGGTACAAACATCCCTAGCCTTCTAATGATCAGAGATTATGACAACGTCCTCAATTTGATCAGCGAGGTAGTCCAGCGCCCAGTTGATTGGTTCGGAACCCGGATATAGGCGAATCTCTCTACTATCCACCTGAGCCTGAAGAGCTTCTCGCACAAGGTAACATCCTTGGTTACTTTTCGAACAGACTCTACAACGTTCATAGTTGTGAGGTGGCACCTGGCCACGCACACTTTGAATATAATGTAACCTCACTAGGTCAGTTTCCACATATCGAACGTCCCGATTTTGATGCCGAGTAGGGTTCCCGTTGGTAATACTAATTTGCTGGGTGTCTTCATCCATATAGATTGGAAGCCAACAGTGGTTCAACAAGTGCTGAAGGGTTTCCTGGACAAGGACACAACCTTGATCATTTTCGGAACCTGCCCTACAGCTCTAATAATCATGTGATACCAGGAACCCGAGCCAGACCTGTTTAGCGTGTAACTCCACCAGGCTGGTATTCATCAAGCAAATATCGAAGATTTGAATCATGTTGATCTGATAGGGATTCCTATCATGGTAGTCCTGGATCCATCCAAGATCCATCTGACGCTGGAGGGCCTCTTGTACAAAAGAGCATCCATGTTTGTTTATCGAGCAAGTTAGACAGGAACTGTAATCGTGACGCGGCAGATTATGATACTGGATTTTCCTTGAGTGCATTGCCACCAAGTTAACATTCATTGCACGGATATCGTGGTTCAGAATGATGTTGGAATTCGTATAGGTCATGTTGACTCCATGAACTCGGTGTTCTTGAATCCATCCGAGATCCATCTGTTCCTGTAGAGCTGATTGCACCACAGAACATCCTCGATTGCTTTTAGAGCAGATATCGCACTGGTGATAGTTATGAGGTGGCACATGGCCATATCTACTCTGTCAACAATGCATCTTGACCAAGTTGGCCCTCAATAAGAGTACATCATGAATTTGATAGGTGTTGTTAGACTCTCCCTCTATTAAATTGACTGTAGCCTTTTCATGTTGAGGCAGCGGGTTCGTGGGAACATTCGGATTCATATCTTTGAAAGATAAGACCCCGCTCCTAACAAGCTTTTGCACATCGGATTTGAAACTGAGACAGTTCTCTATGTTATGCCCTGGTCCTCCTTGATGGTAAGGGCAAGTCTGATCCACCTTAAACCAAAAAGGCGGATTTTCCGATACTGTAAGAGGAGAATTAGTCTGGACATGCCCCTTGGCCAGTAGTAACGAAAATAGTTCTGCGTACAATACAAGTATAGGATCAAATCCTGGTGGCCGCGTTGCACGGGTTTTGTTGTATTGAGGACGAGCCTGCTGAAGAGGTTGTTGAGTCCTTTGCTGACTAGGTTGGCTCTGCGCAACCTGAGGTTGATACGTAGAAACAGGCGTAGGGTTGATAGCAGGAGTCACAGCCACTACTGGCTGATAACGTCACCTTTGCTTTCCGAGAGAGATATTCCCAATATCTTGCTCTTTTTTCTTAGGGAGAGCACTGCCGTATCTCTTTGTACTACTTGATGATCCAGTGTCTTTGACTAGACGTCCTTCTCAGACGGCTTCCTCAAGACGAAATCCCATACCGACCATCTCGGTGAAATCACTAGGCGTACTGGCAACCATTCTGTCGTAGTAAAATGAGTTTAAGGTCTTTAAGAAGATCTTTGTCATCTCTTTTTCCTCAAGAGGTGGACAAATTTGAGCGGCAATTTCACGCCATCTCTGAGCGTATTCCTTAAAGGTTTCCTTGTCCTTTTGTGACATTGATCTGAGTTGATCTCTGTCGGGTGCCATGTCCAGATTGTATTTATATTGTTGGACAAAGGCAGTGCCAAGATCTCTGAAAGTGCTCATCGTAGCACGGTTTAAACCCATGTACCATTTTAGTGCGGCACCGGTTAAACTATCCTGAAAGTAGTGAATCAGTAAATCCTGATTCTCCGTCTGAGCTGACATTCGCCGAGCGTACATCACCAAGTGACTCTGAGGGCAAGAGTTACCCTTGTAATTTTCAAAGTCGGGCACCTGGAATTTATGCAGGACTTTCACATTGGGGACCAAGCAAAGGTCTGCGGCATCCTTTCCAAATAAATCCTGACCGCGAAGGGCTTGCAGTTCCTTCTACATCTCCAAGAATTGTTCCTGGAACTCATTCATTCTGTCGAACATACTTTCGTTTCCACCAGAAGGTATCTGTGGAATCTGTCCTTCCGGGACAGTGTGTACCACGGGTGGTGGTATAGTCATTATGGCCGAGACTCTCGGTGCCTCCAGAAGTTTGTAACCTTCAGGTCCAGCGGTTCCTGCTACGGTTCCCTGATCCTCATTGATCGGCGGAACATATCCTTCCTGATATAGTTAAGTGGCATGCCCCAGGGACGATCTTTTGGCATTTTGTACCTAGGATCGGACTTCTCTACTATGGGCGTTGAGGTGATCTTCGAGATCACAGTCCTTTGTAGCTGAGCTTTTGTCATGGCGTGCATGTCGTTATGAAGCTTTCTCATATCCTCTCTCAGAGCGTCGATCTCTTCTCTCAACTCTCTGTTCTCTTCCTCGAGATCATCCACCTTTTTCTGACGATTGGCCCGAGTTTGTACGAATGAGACAGTTTGACTCTAGAACCGAGACACAAACGTGAGATTCATAGGTAAGAAGAATATGTGACGTGAGAATGATGAATGCAATGATTATATTAATTGTTTTTTTAATCAACATAAACTTCGACAACTAGATTGGAAATATCAAACAGTGGGGAAACCCCGTTTTATTGAATTCAAAGGATTGCGAAAATAGAAATACAGTAGATTACAAGGTGTGGAAACAGAAACCTAAGCTAAGGGGTCCCGAGTCCTTTCAGGGAGGAAACTGGGTGCTGATTCTGGTACTTTCCTTTTCTTGGACCGGGGCTCTTGGGCCGTTGTCGGGTTGTCATTCCTTTGCCAAGTGAAAAGAATGAGCAAATTCCTTTGGTCATCCTGATTATCCACAGCATGTTGCTCTAAAATCTCGATCAGAGCATCCTTATCTTTTAGCAGTTGTTGTATTTTGGTACACTCTACATTGAGAATGCGGTACTTGTTCTTCCAAGACCTCCTCTCCTGTTGAACTTTGCTGAGAGTAACCTGAAGTTTTTCTGTTTCAGTCATGAAGTACATGACAGATTCCCTCGGTGGAAAAACTCCATGACAAGGATAAGGCATCTTTAGCTTGAGAGCTCTAGTTTGTACCCAGTGGAGATAAGGATCCACCAAGACACAGTCCGGTTTTCCTAGAGACTCTCCTCCTTTCTTATGAACATGTTTCCAGGCGTGCACTATTTCCGTCTTTAGTGCCCTGTCATTTTCTCCTTCTTTGAAGAAAATAGATTCCAGATGAGCATTACACGGGACATGCCTCATCGGGTATCCAAATTGACGACGAACCAATACTGGATGGTAGTTGATTCCTTCCTTAGTTCCTATAAGGGGTACGTTGGGGAAGTTTCCACAACGGTCAATGATCCTGATCCCGTCATAAATCCTATTGCACCAATCTATATCAGAGTTGGTTAGAGACATGATTTTCTGCGACCAACGCAAGGCACTCTTATGATCCCAAAACGCAGCAGACTTGGGTAAATGGGAGATAAACCATTTGTATAGCAGAGGTACACAACATGTGATCATCCCTCTGCTGTACAAATTTCCTAAGTGTACAGAATGATACGCGTCCGCGAGCAAAGTCGGCCCAGGGTTTCCAATGAGAAAAACCTTAATGGCGTTGATATCAACGAAGCTATTAATGTTGGGAAACAGAAATAACCCGTAAGTGAGTAAGACAAAGATGCTTTCAAAAGCAGTCATGTTCCCTATACTAGCAAAGTACAAAGCCTTCTTTTTCAGGAACTGGGTTGGCAAACCTGGGAGCCCACCCTTGGTGGTTATGTGAGTCTTGATTTATGACTCATCCAAATATATTGCTCTTGCAATGGTCTGATCCTTTGGAATTTCTTCCAGTCCAGAAAATGGAGCTCGATCAGTAATGTGTAGATCAGTTTGGTGAGAATACTCCTCCAGCGTTGGTGCGAGCTGGTAATCCGGGAATGTGAAACAGTGATAGACCAGATCGTAAAATTGAGTGAGTGCCTCCATGATTCCTTCAATCACATGGACTCTTAACAGAGGTAGCAGACCTCCGTACTTGGCTCTGAAAGCTTCAGGGTTAGTGATCATCCTCACTAATCCTCTCAAATCTTCTAGTTTTGGAACCCTGATGGTATACTTATGAGTTCTCCTTCTACCAAAATCCATGAGCGCAATCTTTTTCTCTGACATTTGCAATCATTGTCTTAGTTTAATTTGAAAAAGAGAGACTAGAAGAGAAAATTTTTCTTTGATGTAATGTTTTCTAGATGAATGCATGAATGCAGCACACAAAAACATAGAAAAAACATGGGGTCAAAGGGTCGTTGTCATGAAGTCAAGGCTCTACCTCCCCCAAAGGTTTATACTAGTGATTTTTGTACCTGTCTCTCAAAATCATCAGTTCTTGTCGAGAAAACACCAGCGGGCCGGGAACCGTGCTAGGTGATGTTTTTCGAAGAACCATCAGAAGAGGGTAGTATCGTGTGACAACCATTTCCAATAGTTTCCGCACTACTAAAAGAGGTTTTTCCTAGGTGTATACTCAATCTTTCCACATGCGGCATCACACGCATTCCCATTAGCAGAAAAAATAAATACATATATCAATTAGGAAAAGCAGTATATATATTTGTCCTAAAGTCATAGACTTTAAAGAGCTATGAACCCTATGTTCCTGACAAAAATGGCTCCCCGGCGGAGTCGCCATTCTATGGTACCTTCCTAACTTTAAAGGTTTTGACCTAAGATCCTAGTGAAGTCAAAAAAGTCCTATCCCAGTGAAATCCCCAAAGAAAGAAAAAAAAAAGAAAAGAAAAGGCCCCACGGTGGGCGCCACTTTTCTATAGCGAGCGATTTTGGACGTGGTTCTTAAGCACAGTCGCTTTGGGGTTACTACTGGTCGATTCATTTTTTATCCTATTGAGCTGACTAAGGAAGGGAAATAGATGTCTCTAATTAACCCTGCTCGCATATTGAGTTTAAACAGCGGTCTGTTAGGTTACAGATTCTATATGGTAATGGGGCCTTTTTCTTCTTACTTTGTTTAGAACGAAACACCGGGAATGTTCATGGGGAATTCTGCTAGGATGCTAGGACTGATACATTTCATTTGACATGTGAAGGTACAGGATTTGGGGCTTTGGATTAGTGTGCTCACTAAGATTTTTCTTTCAATCTTATGCCTACGTATTCCCGTTTACCGAAACAGGGAAATCAGAGCGATCGTAGTTCCTCCTATTCTATGGGAGGAAATGGTGTTTTGGTGTCTTGTTCAAAGCCCAAGACGTGAAGCTGAAAAGGTGGTTTATATCTTGTTCAAAGCCCAAGATGTGAAGCTGAAAAGGTGTTGTCTTTAGAGAGAATTTGTCATCTCTAAAGGGGGTCTGTTTGTCACAACTATTGGGTGACTGACTATAAAGGAGGATTACTTTAACCGGGATATGTGAATCCTAGCAATGCCATAATTTCCTTTATAGGGGGTTTTAACCTGAAGGAGAAGACTTTAACTCAGTGTAGAGCAATGCTATCTTTCCCTAGGAATTTATCATGCTAAAAAAGGGACAGTGGCGTGGATGTAAATAATCCAGAGGCTTGCCACTTACATCGATTTGATGAAAGGAGTTGTTGATGTTTGTATCCTGTGAACGAGGCACAGTTTTGATGCTAAAAGATTGATTGACTCAACCGGGGTTTTTTCTTATACAAAGCCCAAGAGGAGGCTACTGACCCAACAAGAGGATGCTTTTGTGTTTCGTACAAAGCCCGAGAGGGAGGCTAAAAGGAGTTGACTCAACAAGAGAGTGCTTTTAGATGTGTCTTGTACGAAGCCCAAGACGGGGGCTAAAAGAGAGATTGACTCAACAAGAGAATCTTTTTTGTATCTCGTACGAAGCCCAAGATGGAGGCGAAAAGGAGATTGACTCAACAAGAGAGTCTTTTTTGTATCTCGTACAAAGCCCGAGATGGACGCTAAAAGAGAGATTGACTCAACAAGAGAGTCTTTTTTGTATCTTGTAAGAAGCCCGAGATGGAGGCTAAAAGGATCATTGTTTCAGTTGAGTGACAGGTCCAGTAGGTTGGTTAAAAGAGAAAATTAGTTTTTATAAAGAGACTGATTAAAGGTAAGGCTATGCTTTGGGATTGATAAGAGGATCAGGGTTATTTCCCGTTCTTTAAGAAAATGGGGAATCCAGAGGGTATTGGAGACTGTCCGAGTCTATTGGTGTTTTTCCCTACTTGAAAATGCTTTCGGGACTTAAGGAGATTAGACTGTCCAAGTCTAGAGTTTTATCTTTTGTACTATGCCTAAAGAAACAGTAGTAGTACGTTCACGGTAGAAAGATCTAGACTCTTTGAAAGGCTGTTCTATTAAGATGACTAATTTATGTTCCTATACCTCTAGGAGGTCGTCGGGACAATTTGTACGAACCCAAGAGGAGGCTCTCTTCCCGAAGGAAGAATCCTTATACGAAGCCTAAGAGGAGGCTGTGAATACTTCTAAGAAGCCGTAGGGTCCTTGTACAACGCCCAAGAGGAGGCGGGGATGCTTTTAGGAAGCCTGTGGGTCCCCAAACCCCGAGAAATTCAATACAAGCTATTCACAGAGAATAGATCAAGCTAGGAAAGTCTGAGAATTTGGAAGAATCTCAAGAGACGCCATTCACGGAGAAAATATCATCTCTGGGGAGTAGAGTTTCTTTGACGATTTCTAAGGGTGACAGTCTGAGAAAGGGTTCACCGAGAATGCTGCCTTTCACGTCCCCATATTGTTTAACCCCAAGAGGAGGGAAGATTGTATCTGGTAATCCTATGGGGATCTAGTTTTGTCTATTTAAGAGTGACCAACAGGGCTTAGTGCTATACGTAGTTGCCGGGGAAACTCTAAATATCTATACTAGTATTACACAGTTGGTATGAGTTTATGAAAGAAGACTTACAGTGAAACAACCCCACAATACAGTTATATGTATATGTAAGCGGATAAAGAAAACATATAAACACTTACTTGGTTGTAGAGCTTCCATGTTGTTTGGTTAGTTGTTCAACAAAGAAAGATTGAAACCAACACTATATTCAAAATTTAAAGGAGAAAGTATTTTGAAAAGATGTTGGGGCTTACAGCTCAAGGAGAGGCCCAAGATTTATCAGTGATCGCACTGTCGTTTTGTACAGAGGGACTTATACAAGTGACTGAGGCCCAAGAAAGGTTTTCTGTACAAGGGGATGGGTCTTACACTCTGTTAGAGGCCCAAAAGATTTATTTTTTGAACAAGTGGTGGGGCTTACAGCTCAAGGATAGGCCCAGGGTTTGTTTGAAAATGGCGATCACGCCAAGATTTTCGAAAACGCGGTGGGTCTTATACAATGCATTGAGGCCCAAAAATGGTTTGGTTTTCAAAGGGGGTTGGGTCTTACATTCTAATAGAGGCCCAATGATTTTGAATGGGTCTTATAGCTCGAGGAGAGGCCCAAGGTTTGTTTTTCAACGGACGATGATCGCGTCGAACTTTTTGAAATACAACGGGACTTATACAATAAGTGAGGCCCAAAAATAGGTTTGTATTTACAAAGGATTGGGTCTTACAGTCTATTAGAGGCCCAAAAGTGTTTGAAATTGTTTGATAAGGGTGAAAATCAAAGAAACCCTAATTTGTTATTCTTTAAAAGTAAATATTTAAAGAAAATCAAATAAAATATCAAATAAGTTTGAATAAACCATTTGTGATTTTTGTTTAAGGTTTGAGAAATGAGGGATTAATCACAAGGTGAATTAAAACTCACTTGGTTTTGATTTTCAAAGTAAATATTCACTTTTAAAATGTTTAAAAACATTAAAAAGGAATTTATTCACAAAAATACTAATTATATTAAATAAATAATATAAACTTAATTTTTTTTGTGGAATAAAATATTTCAACATTTTTGTGATTTTTTTCAAAAAGAACCAATAAAAAATAATTAAAATTGAAGGAGTTATTAATTTTCCAATTAATTAATAAAACATGAAAATATTGGAAAAAAATAGCAAAAATGTGAGAAAACACAAAATGGCATGCGTGGGGTTTGAACCCACGACCTTAAGGTTATAGGGCGCGCGCCTTACCACTAAGGTGGTGATACATCCATTGCTTGAAGTGAAACCACAAATATACAAGGCATGCCTTGTTTTCTAGGCCTGGTCAAGGCAAGGCAACGCAAGTTTTGCCAAGAAACGGGAAGGTCCATAACTTTCTCATTTCTTAATGGTTGGGGACAAAATTTATATGCTTCTGGCCTAGAATTTCACAAGGAATCCAATGGTGGTGGTGTTATTTTCAGATCATACTCCCTCCTCAAAACCCGATTGTGGTTTTGAAAAAGGCCTATAATTGCATTTTCTATGCTACATTTTGATACAGGCATGAATTACATGATGAATTGGTCCAAACACAACATATATAACATGTATGAGGTGTGTATGATCAGTGGACTTCAAAGCAATGCATATTTTGGAAAGTTCATGTCATGATGCTTACCTCTTTTAGAGCGTTTGGAGAATTATGTGCAATTTGCCAAACTTCTTGTTCCAGAAATGGTTTGATGCTTTGGACACTCTCAAATGACCCCTTAGAAGCTTTGAGGATGGTTGGAATCAGCTGGAACCTGCAAAAACACAAACTGACCCTTTCTTGCAAAAGGGGTTAAAATGGCCAAAATAGCATCTCTCTCAAATGGTGTTCCAGATGGGGGGAACCATTTGGGATAGTTCAAGGATGTTATTTGGAGTGTGTTTGAGGTGTTAGGATCATGAGTTGTGATGGAAATTCTCTCTAATTCAAAAACTCAGAGTTACCTTGCTAAAGAAGGCATTTTGGCCTAAAGAGAGGGATTTTGAGGAAAACATTTGGTTGATGGCTTTGGTGTACTCAAACTGAGCACAAATGAGCTCTATTTATAGTAGAGCAAGTTTGTTTTGGGATCAATAGTGAATGGCAACTGCAGCAGAGGTTTGGCTAATGGTTGCACTTTGGAATCCAAGTCTCCTCTAGCCATTGACTAGAGGTTAGGGCACAGGGCTGTGGTTCCCTTGGCCTTGGATAAGTCTTGACTGAATTCAGTTGTAAATGGCTCAGTCCATGCCACCTTGGTGTATGCATTGAATGCTCCAATCCAAAATTGGAGTCTTGTCCCTCTTTTAAGCAATTCTAGGTTTGGCATGCTACTTCTTGTTCCATGGACTTTGGAGGCTTGGCTCAGTGTTTGTCCCCTTTAGATTTGATTCTCAGATGTGTCCAAAGTGATGACAAGGCTTGGAATTATCTGATTTATCCAAATCGAGCAAAAATTCAAAATTCTGCCTAGCCATGGCAGTTTTCAGCAAGGCATATTGCCATTATCATATCTCTTGGCCCAAGTGGAATTTGGTGATGTTCTTGGCCATTTTGGAAAGCCCTCATATGATACAACAACTGTTTGATCATATTTGGTTTTGATACATTTTGGATCCAAGTGAAAAATGCCCCTACATTTGGAAAAAAGTGAAGGCAGATTCTGACTTAGTGAAAATTTCACTAAGTGTTGGACAAAAGTGACATTTTCACTTTTTGTGATTTTGATCATTCCATAACTCAAAATCCATGAGGAATTTGGAGGGAGGTCAGTTTTAAGCTTTTGTAAAGGGTAATGAGATATACAAATCAAGCTTTGGATGGGGAAAAATGGCCTTGTGGTTTAGGAATTATGATCCTCCAAAGTTGGTACCCTTGCCACTTTGTTCATAACTTAGAAAATTTTCTAAGTTTTTATGGTTACCCCCTTTTACAAGTTATCCCACTTTTCTTGATTTTTCTTGATGAATGATGATTCAAATCATACATTAACATCATTTTAGGGTAAAAAAAACCATTTTTGTGAAAAATCTCAAAAAGTCAAAGTTGACTTTTGTGTACAGTTGACTTTTTGTCAGATGAATTCCAAACTGTGCGATCCTCTATGAAATCAAGTCCTTGACCTAAATCAAACTTGATGGATTGATTTCATAGGTGTTATAGGGTGTATTGAATCATGTCCTAGGGTTTGGGAGTGTAGCGAGTGATTTTTGGATGTGGTTGCGAAGCACGATCGCTCTGGTACTACAACTCGATTCAGTTTTTATCCTATTAAAGCTGATGAAGGAAGGGAAATAGATGTCTCCAATTACCCCTGCTTGCTTACTAAGATTAAACAGTCAAAACTGTTGGTTTACAGATGCTACAAAGATTTGGGGTTTCTCCTAGGTTATTTTGTTGACGAGGGGTGCTTTAGGCTATCGGTTAGGATGTTAGGACGAATGTATGAAAGTATGGGATTTTGGGTTTTTGTTTAGTGTGCTCGCTAAGATTTTTCTTTCAATCTTATGCCTACGTATTCCCGTTTACCGAAACAGGGAAATCAGAGCGATCGTAGTTCCTCCTATTCTATGGGAGGAAATGGTTGTTTTGGTGTCTTGTTCAAAGCCCAAGACGTGAAGCGAAAGGTAGTTTGTATCTTGTTCAAAGCCCAAGATGTGAAGCTGAAGAGTCTATTTGTATCTTGTTCAAAGCCCAAGATGTGAAGCTAAAGGTGTTGACCTTAGAGAGATTTTGTCATCTCTAAAGGGGTCTGTTTGTCACAACTGTTGGGTGACTGACTGTAAAGGAGGATTACTTTAAGCTGGATTT
This sequence comes from Lathyrus tuberosus, assembly GCA_022829125.1. NCBI lineage: Eukaryota > Viridiplantae > Streptophyta > Magnoliopsida > Fabales > Fabaceae > Lathyrus > Lathyrus tuberosus. The sequence goes on from JALAZF010000190.1 coordinate 3,328,245, forward strand.
GTGAATCCGGCAATGCCATAATTTCCTTTATAGGGGATTTTAACCTGAAGGAGAAGAATTTAACTCAGTTTAGAGCAATGCCATCTTTCCTTAGGAATTTCTCATACTAAAAGAGGGACAGTGGCATGGATGTAGATGATCCAGAGGCTTACCACTTACAGCGATTAGATGAAGGGGAAGGAGTTGTTGATGTTTGTGTACTGTGAACGAGGCACAACTTTGAGGCTAAAAGGTTTATCGGATCAACCAGTGGTTTTCTTATACAAATCCTAAGAGGAGGCTAATGTGTGTCTCGTACAAAGCCCGAGAGAGAGGCTACAACGTTTTGACACGATGATGGAGTCTTTTGGTATCTCGTATAAAGCCCGAGATGAAGGATATTTGACTCAACAAGAGAGTTTTTTTTGTATCTCGTACGAAGCCCGAGATGGAGGCTAAAATTTGTTTGGCTCAATAAGAACCTTTTTGTATCTCGTATAAAGCCCGAGATGGAGGCGAAAGGGGTGATTGACTCAACGAGGGAGTATCTTATGTGTCTCGTACAAAGCCCGAGAGAGAGGCTAAACGTTGTTTGACTCCGCTGGGGAGAATCATTATACAAAGCCCAAGAGGAGGCTGGACTGTAGAAGGCTCATTATACAAAGCCTAAGAGGAGGCTATGGTTACTGTTTCAGTTGAGTGACAGGTCTAGTATGCTGATTTAAAGAGAAATTCAGTTCTTATATGAGAAACACTGTACTCAAGGATTTGATTCGAGGATCGGAGTTGTTCCCGTTCTTTAAGGAAGTGGGAAATCCGAAGGGTATCGAGACTGTCCGAGTCTATGGGTTTTCTTCCTATTTAACGAAGAGGTCACTTGAGAATGTCTGGAAAACTCAAGGAGATTATACTGTCCATGTCTAGAGTTTCATCTTTTGTACTACGCTTTGAGAAATAGTAGTAGACTCTTTGAAAGGACTGTTCTATGCAGATGATTAAGTTCTGTTCCTATACCTCTAGGAGGTCGTCGGGACAATTTGTACGAAGCCCAAGAGGAGGCTGGAAGCTTTTAAGAAGCCAAGAGTTCCTTGTACGAAGACCAAGAGGAGGCTATCATTCCCGGAGGAAGAGATCATTATACGAAGCCTAAGAGGAGGCTGTGAGTACTTCTAAGAAGCCGGCGGGTCCTTGTACTAAGCCCAAGAGGAGGCGGGGTTGCTTTTAGGAAGCTTGTGGGTCCTTGTACGATGCCCAAGAGGAGGCCGATGCTTTTAAGAAGCCCGTGGGTCCCTAAACCCCGAGAAATTCAAGGCAAGCTATTCACAAGGAATAGATCAAGTCAGGAAAGTTCGAGAATTTAGAAGAAACTCAAAGATGCCATTCACGGAGAATACATTCATCTCTGGGAGTAGAGTTTCTTGACAATTCCTAATGAGGACAGCCGAAGAGAAGACTGTATCTGGTGATCCCATTGGGGATCTAGTTGTCTATTTCTATGAATAAACGAAACGGCGTCACCTAGTTCTAGACGTAGTTGTCGGGGAAACTCTAAATATCAATACTATTATTACACAGTTGATATGAGTTTATGAAAGAAGACTTACAGTGAAATAGCCCCACAATACAGTTATATGTATATGAAAGCGGTAAATGAAAGCAATAACCACTTACTCGGTTGTAGAGCTTCCATGCTGTTTGGTTAGTTGTTCATCAAAGAAAGATTGAAAACAACAGTATATTCAAAATCAAAGGAGAAAGTGCTTTGAAAAAGAAAGATTTGGGGCTTACAGCTCAAGGAGAGGCCCAGGGTTTTATCAGTGAGCGCACTGTTTAAATTTGTACAGAGGGACTTATACAAGTGACTGAGGCCCAAAAAAGATTTTCTGTACAAAGGGATGGGTCTTACACTCTCTCAAGAGGCCCAAAAAGTTTTAAAAGAGTGAGAGTAGGGCTTATAACACGAGGGTAGGCCCAGATGACTTTTCGTTTAAAATGGCGATCGCGCCGAGATTTTCTTTTAACGCGAAGGGGCTTATACAATATCTGAGGCCCAAAATGTTTTGGTTAAAAGGGGATTGGGTCTTACACTCTATTAGAGGCCCAAAAGTTTTGAATGGGTCTTATAGCTCAAGGAGAAGCCCAAGGTTTTTTTATTTTGAAAAGGCGACGATCGCGCCATTTGTTTTTGACGGTATCGGGACTTATACAATATACTGAGGCCCAAAAATGATTTGGTCAAAAAAAGGATTGGGTCTTACACTCTATTAGAGGCCCAAAGTGTTTTGAAAATGATTTATGAGGTTTGAATTAATCCAAAAACCCTAATTTGTTTTCAAAAATGTGTTTTAATTGAATAAAAATTCAATTAAAATGATCAAAATTGTTTAACATAGGAAAAACAAATTGTGATCTTGGATTAATGCTTCAAAAATTAAGTATTGACCTACAAAATAATTAGGAAGCATTAAAAGTTGCAAAATCAAGGTGGAAAAAATATTTTAAATGTCAAAAACAATTAAAACATTAATTCTTTGCAAAAATATCAATTATACAAAATAAATAATATTTTTGGGAATTTTTGGAAAAATAAAATATTTTAACATTTTTGTGAATTATTAAAAAAAGAATCAACTCAAATTCATTAAAACTCAGAGAGAAATTAATTTTTGAATTAATTAAATAAAATCAAAAAATTCAAATATTCAAATATTGGAAAATGGCGCCAAGAACAAAGGCAAGAACACGCGCATTTTTGAGTTTTGCCCAGATTTGCATTTTCTCTCCAATCTCACTGAATACTTAATCATATCATGCAATCCACATACCAATCAACTCGTTTCAACCTCACGATCATGTCTATGGTATTTAATTTCATTTAAATTAAACATATAACAAGAAATCATGAAAAATCCTCAAGAACCCTAATTTCTGCATGATGGCTAAGATTTTTGATACACGATTCAAACAATGCAATTAATTGAGGGGAAAAATTCCATGCATGATTATGAACATATGGCCAAATTATTGTGCAACAAAAATTGCATGGATCATAGAGTTAGAAGAGCTCATGCTTACCACTTGCAGCTGGTGATCGTGATTTGTGTTGGAGGTGTTACAACTAGGTTCCAATGATCTTGATAGCTTCCCTAGGTGCCATGGAGTGTGTATGAATGCTTGGAATGGATTGAAATGGTTTGGAGCTGAAGATGGTACCTCAACTGCAAAACTGTCAAGAACTTGAGCAATTGGCTGGTGATTTTGTGAAATCTATGTTCCAGATGTTATGTGAGTGTTTGGATCACTTCTATATGATGTATGTGAGGTGTGTGAGTGATTGGTTTGATTGGAAAAGCTCCCAAACTCAAAACCCGATAGTGACTTGCCTTAGAAGGCAAAATTGGAGTGAAAGAAGAGATTTTGAGGAAAGCATATGTTTGATGGATTTGGTGTACTCAAACTGATCACAATTGAGCTCTATTTATAGTAGAGCAAGTTTGTTTTGCAAGGAATAGTGAATGGCAACTGCTGAGTAGGTTTGGCCAATGTTGGCAAATGAAAATCCAAGTCTCCTCTAGCCATTGACTAGAGGTTAGGGCACAGGCTGCTGGTTCCCTTGGTCTTGGATAAGTCTTGACTGAATTCAGTTGAAAATGGCTCAGTCCATGCCACCTTGATGCTTCCATTGAATGCTCCAATCTAAAATTGGAGTCTTGTCCCTATTTTGGCAATTCAAGGTTCAACATGCTATTTCTTGTTCCAAAGACTTTGGAGGCTTGGCTCAGTGATTGTCCCCTTTAGATTCAATCGTCTGAGGTGTCCAAATAGATAGGAGCATTTGGATTTGGCTGATTTTGGCAAATCGAGCAAAAATGCAAAATCTGCCTTGCCTTGAAAGATTTCAACAAGGCAACTTGCCAATGTTATATCTCTTGACTCAAATTGAATTTGGTAATGTTCTTGGCCATTTTGGAAAGCCCTTACATGATACAACAACTGTTTGAACATGTTTGGTTTTGATCTCTTTTGAATCCAAGTGAAAAATCCCCCTACATTTGGCAAAAAGTAAGGTAAAATCTGACTTAGTGAAATTTTCACTAAGTGTTGGAACAAAGTGACTTTTCTTGATTTTGATCACTCCATAACTCAAAATCCATGAGGAATTTGGACATAGGTCAGTATGAAGCTTTTGTAGAGGGCAATGAGATCTACAAATCAAGCTTTGAATGGGGAACAATGGCCTTGTGGTTTAGGAGTTATGGTCCTCCAAAGTTGGCACATTAGTGTCACTTTTTCCATAACTTAGAAATTTTTCTGAGTTTTTATGGTTACCCCTTCTACAAGTTATCCCACTTTCTTTGATTTTTCTTGATGAATGATGATTCAAATCATACATTAACATCATTTTAGGGTTAAAATCCATTTTGGTGAAAAATCTCAAAAAGTCAAAGTTGACTTTTGTGCACAGTTGACTTTTTATCAGATGAATTCCAAACTGTGCAATTCTTCATGAAATCGTGTCCTTGACCTAAATCAAACTTGATGGACATGTTCCATGGGTGTCATAGGGTATATTGAATCATGTCTTAGGGCTTGGGAGCATGTCCTAGTCAAAAGTCAAAGTTACAGTTGACTTTTCTCACGAAACCCTAATTGTGGTGCAGATGAAATTGAGACTTGTTGCTCAAGCTTCTTGGATTAATCCATTGTTCCAAATGGATCAATATAGTTCATTAGAGACCCTAAAACCCTCTCTTGAGGTCTTGGCTCATGATTTTCCCTAAAAGTCAACTTAGGGGTGAATTAGGTCAAGAAACCCTAATTCCTGATTTTTGATGAATGCATCCCCTGAGGCAAAATTGACTTGATGATTGGGTCCATGAGGTCCCATGAAGTATATTAGGTTATGTTTTGGATCATTGGCTTGTGCCCAGATGAAAAATTTCCATTTGGAGGCCCAGGTCGACCAAAACCCTAATTTGGTGACACTGTCGATCTTGAGACTTGATCCACCTAGAAGGGAGCAGCCTTGTGCTTGATCCTTGAAGTGGGAGTCCTTTGGATCCATTGTGGATGTTTGAGAGGTTAGACAAGTTAAAGATCATGTCATTCCTTGATTGATCCTTTGTCTAAGAACTCTGAGAGGGCTTGAAACCCTAATTTTGATTGTAGTGGATGCTCACCTATCCTTGAGGAGATTGATGAGGCATGAAGGTACATCCATATTATGATGATGATTTGCACAATGATGGGAAATCTAAGTGGTCAAAATTTGGGGTATGACAGATGCCCCTATTTAATCTTCTTGGACACGAAGGTGTGAATGGCGAAGGTATTCGAGCATTCGGGGTGCAAGAGGATTAAATATCGGAATACCCGAAATTTTGACGATGTCTATGAATGGTAATTCACGCATTCATCTTCTTTAGCTAAGCAATGATGCTTAGAAAAGGTAACCTTCCCCTCGATCCTGGTCTTCAGCCAAGGAACTGGTCTCAGTTTCTGATTTAAACTTCCCCTCGATCCTGGTTTCCTACCGAGGAACTGGTCTTAGTTTCTGATGTAAACTTCCCCTCGATCCTGGTTTCCTACCAAGGAACTGGTCTTAGTTTCTTTTGTCAATAAACTTTATTGACAAGGGACGCTATTCGTAGTGGCTTTCCTTCAAACTTCTCGCCGAATTTTCCTAGGGAGATGCCATTTGAGTGGAAAAAATTTTGATGTCAGACTTGATGGGGAATCCAGTCGTCTGAGTTGTAGAGGTGCACAAACTTCTCTTGAGAGACTGCTTTCGTTCGGGGTCTTTACATCATACTTTTCTCGGAGATCTTCTCGGAGAAATGCCATATGATGTGATCCAATTTTGAGGTGCCGATGACCTTTTAGTCAGTGGGTTTTTCGGAGAAAAACTGCCGTACTGCCGAATCTCTGATTTATGAGGCTTTCTCTCAGGATTTTCTTTAGTCTGGGAAAACAAGGATATCATCTTCAATGGCGAAGAGTGATGTTAACTGAGGGCTCTCTGGTCTTTCAGAGGTTCAAGTGATCAAAGTGGTCGAGGACCCAACTTCAATCCAGAAATAAAACTGGAGGAGAGAGATTGTTCAGACGTAACACTTCCAGACGAGGAAAGGGCTGACAACTCGATTAAGAGGACTTTTATCACTAGGGGACAAGACCGACTAGAGTGATAGTGATGCAATATGACTGTGAATGTAAATCAATAATGCATGATGCCTGTATGTATATGCTGACAAAACTGACGTGACATATAAACTGATAGGTGAACATGACTGAATACTCGGCCATCGCGGGGGGAAGAAGTATCGTTGGTTCAGGATAGTAATTCCACCTTTCTTAGGAGAGATAGTCCCTGTTGGGAGCTATGTTGATCGGACTTAGGAGATGAGAACTCGGCCGAGGTGTGTCAGATGAAACAAGGTCTCAGACACAGTTGATCCCTTCATTCAGGCGTACTGGCGTAGAAGGAGTACTTTGATTCCGTACTTTGAGGTTCGATTACTTCTGGAGAAGCGACCGATGTTCTTCTGATGTTCAACAGTCAAAAGAAATTGCCGTCTTTATTAAAAAGCAGAAAAAGTTTTAACAAGTAAATTCATTTTTGTTTTATTTCAAGAATCGTTAATCATGTTAACAGCGTCGTTCTGTAAAGCTAAAACAAATAAGAATTACAAACAAAAGCACAAGGCTCAAATTTTACTGATAAAATGGAGATCAGCCAAACGCATGATTCCATTGAGTATATACAAAGTTAGAAAATGGTAATTTACAGGGAAAAGGGCTACGTTGAAACATAACGACCACTATCCTTCTACCAAACTTGAATTCGGGGCATCCTGAGCTTCTGTCGAAGATGACCTTGACTGGAGTTTTCCTCCGATGGATGGTGTAACTGCAGCTGAGGGACCTGCCTCTGTTGAACATAGTTACTTGCCATTATCCCTAACTTTTGCCTGGATTGTACTATGATGATTCCAATCCATCGGGATGATTTTTTTTTTATTATTTTTTTTGCTGTGTCTAACTTTTGCCTGGACCGCCCTTTCGGGTTTTCAATCCACCGAGACGTTTTTTTTTAGTTTAGGCGAAGTATTTCTTGACTACGTCAACATTTGTGGGGTAGGCAAATTCCTCTCCGTCCATGGTTGCAAGTCTCAAGGCGCCGCCTGAGAAAGCTTTCGTGACCACATAAGGGCCATTATAATTCGGAGTCCATTTGCCCTGAGAATCAGTGAGAAATGATTGTATCTTCTTGAGCACAAGGTCTCCTTTCCCGAATATGCGAGGTCGGACCTTTTTGTCGAACGCCTTTTTCATTCTCTGTTGATACAGCTGACCATGGCATAGTGCCGTGATTCGCTTCTCTTCGATCAGGTTTAATTCATCATGTCGACTTTGACACCATTCAGCTTCTGAAAGCTTAGCTTCCATCAATACCCAGATTGATGGGATCTCTACTTCTATGGGGAGAACTGCCTCCATGCCACACACTAGAGAGAAAGGGGTAGCCCCTGTTGAAGTGCGGACAGATGTCCGATATCCGTGAAGAGCAAAGGGTGGCATCTCATGCCAATATTTGTAGGTTACAACCATCTTTTGAAAGATCTTCTTGATGTTCTTATTGGCCACTTCTACCGCTCCGTTCATCTTGGGTCGGTAGGGAGATGAGTTATGATGTTCGATCTTGAACTCTGCACACAACTCTTTCATCATCTTGTTGTTCAAGTTAGATCCATTATCAGTAATGATCTCACTTGGAACACCATAACCGCAAATGATATTGTTTTTGATAAATTGGACCACCACTTGTCAGGTTACATTGGCGAATGACGCTGCTTTAACCCACTTGGTGAAGTAGTCAATGGCTACTAGGATGAACCGATGTCCGTTTGAAGGCTTGGGCTCAATTATGCCAATCATGTCGATTCCCCATATCGAGAATGGCCATGGGGAAGAAAGAACTTTGAGATGTGATGGCGGTACATGAATTTTGTCGGAGTATATCTGACATTTGTGACACCTCCTCATGTACTTGTAGCAGTCGGATTCCATGGTCAACCAATAGTACCTTGCTCTTAGGATTTTTCTCGCCATTGTGTGTCCGTTGGGATGAGTGCCAAAGGATCCTTCATGGATTTCTTTCATCAGCATTTTTGCTTCTGGTCTGTCTACGCATCGGAGCAAGACCATGTCAAAATTTCTCTTATAGAGAGTGTCACCACTCAGGAAGAAGTTTCCAGCCAATCTTCTGAGGGTTTTTCTATCTTTCCTGGATACCCCAGGTGGGTACTCTTGTTTCTGAAGTAAGCATTTGATATCGTGATACCATGGTCTGTCGTCTAGGACTGCTTCAATCGTGAAGATGTAAGCGGGCCGTTCAAGGCGTATTATGTCGACCTTAGGTAGGTCAGTCCATTGACCTACACTAATCATAGAAGAGAGAGTGGCTAATGCATCAGCCATGTGATTCTCCTCACGAGGGATATGATAAAACTCAACTCTGTTGAAGAAAGGTAGCAACCTTCTTGCGTAGTCCTTGTAAGGAATCAATCCTGATTGGTATGTGTTCCAATCTCCTTTTATCTGATTGATAACCAAGGCTGAATCGCCGTATACGTCCAAGTTTTTGATCCTTAAATCAATTGCTTCTTTGAGACCCATAATACAAGCTTCGTATTCGGCCTCGTTGTTCGTACTCTTGAACTTAAGTCGAGCGGTGAAAGGAATGTGGGTACCCTGAGGGGTAACAATGATTGCCCTAATTCCGTTTCCGTAATGATTAACTGCTCCATCAAAGATAAGTCCCCACTGGGAACCTGGTTCTGGCCCTTCACTGGGTAGCGGTTCATCGCAATCTTTCATTTTTAAATACATGACATCTTCTTCTAGGAAATCAAACCAAACTGATTCTTGATTATCAATCGGTTGATGAGCCAAATGATCGGCTAAAATACTTCCCTTAACGGCTTTCTGAGCATGGTACTCTATGTCATATTCTGATAACAGCATCTGCCAACGGGTGATTCTTCCCGTGAGAGCAGGCTTTTCGAAGACATACTTGATTGGATCCATTTCTGAGATTAACCAAGTAGTATGACGAATCATGTATTGGCGAAGATGTTTGGCTGCCCAAGCCAAAGCGCAACAAGTTTTCTCAAGCATCGTGTACCGAGTTTCACAGTCGGTGAATTTCTTGCTCAAATAGTAAATGGCAGACTCTTTCCTTTTGGTTTCGTCTTGTTGGCCAAGTACACATCCCATTGAGTCCTCTAGGACTGTGAGGTAAATGATCAGTGGTCTTCCTTCCACTGGAGCTGATAGAATCGGAGGATTCAACAGATATTCCTTTATACTGTCGAAGGCAGTTTGGCAATCTTCTGACCAAACGCAATCCTGGTTCTTTTTTAGTAATCTGAAAATCGGCGAACATGTGGTGGTCATGAGGAATATGAATCTGGAAATGTAGTTCAAACGTCCCAGGAATCCTCTGACTTGTTTTTCAGTTTTCAGAGAAGGCATTTCTTGAATGGCCTTGACCTTGTCAGGATCAACCTCAATTTCTTTCTGGCTGACGATGAACCCTAGTAGTTTCCCTGAACGGACACCGAAGGTGCACTTGTTGGGATTCAAGCGGATTTTGTACTTTCGCAAACGCTCGAATAGCTTTGACAGGTGGGTCACATGCTCCTCTTTTGTCTAAGATTTTGCAATCATGTCATCGACATATACCTCTATCTCTTTGTGTATCATGTCATGAAACAGAGTAGTCATAGCCCTTTGATAGGTTGCCTCGGCATTCTTCAAACCGAACGGCATTACCTTGTAACAAAAGGTACCCCATGGGGTAATAAACGATGTTTTCTCCATATCTTTCGGCGCCATTTGATTAGATTATAGCCCAAGAACCCATCCATGAAGGAGAAAACTTTTAACTTTGTTGTACTGTCTACCAGCATCTCAATGTGTGGTAAAGGAAAGTCGTCCTTTGGACTAGCCTTGTTTAGGTCTCTGTAGTCGACACACATTCTGACTTTTCCGTCCTTTTTGGGAACGGGTACAATGTTGGCTAACCATTGAGGATATTCTGATGTGGCGAGGAAGCCCGCGTCAATCTGTTTCTGCACCTCCTCTTTGATTTTGATGGCCATGTCCGGGTGAGTGCATCTCAACCTTTGCTTTACTGGCGGACATTCCGATCTCAACGGTAAATGATGTTCCACGATGCTGGTATCCAACCCTGGCATATCCTGATAGGACCAAGTGAATACATCGGGGAATTCTTTGAGAAGCTTTATCAAACTCTCTTTGGTAGGTTGACTGAGCAGTGCCCCAATCCTTATTTCTTTTTTCTCTTTTTCCGAACCCAAGTTTACCGTTTCCAACGGCTCTTTGTGAGGTTCAATGGACCTTTCCTCTTGTCTGAGTAGTCGGGAGATCTCTTCTGGAATTTCGTCGTCATCTTCTTCTTCAGCCTCGAATACCAGGAACTCAAAGTTGGGAGAAGGCATCGGATCGTATGTTTCAACGGGGTTTAAAACAAGCAATCTACATGACGTGATGATTCGTGTTTAGAAGAGATAGAGAAAATGCAAGAGTGTGTGCAGTGTTTTATTTTACTGCTTGTTTTTATTATTAAATTGTTTTTTAGGATTACCATTTTCTGAGAAAAGCAAAAAAGAGAAAACAGCAATTAATGCGGAAATTACAGAACGACATTATTTTATTAATGAACAAGTCGATCCTTGAAACTACAGCCCTATAAAACAAAACTCTGTCGCTTTGGGCGAAGCGAAGAGGGATATTTACAGAAAGCGAGCCCTATCAAAACATCTGTTTCACCTGGGGACGGTGAAAGGTTAAAAGATGGTAATTAATTTGACTGATGAACGACCTTCGAAACCTTGACGGCAACCCATTGGCGGAAAACTCCTCGGTGAATCACAAAGTCTGATACCTTCCTTGATTTGTCCTCAGAAATGACGCTGATTTCTGGTGGAGCAGGATCATTGGAATCTGTCTCCCAGGCAGAATTGTCGTAGGAGAATTCCTCAGTTGTATTGTGCATAGCATTGGTGCTCTCAGCTGTATCTACCCATCCAGTAGGTTGGATATCTTCGAGCCTGATACGAGAGCTTTCGGGAGCGGTGTACTTGACCATAAAGTCGTATTTTCCACTTGGTTCTCCCAGAGTGTCCCAAAATTCTTTGGAACTGAAGGAGTCATCTCTCTCGATGACGTTGACCTCGAGAAAAGCATAGTTGATGAATTCAAGTCCTACAAACGTTGCGAATTCATCTTCATGTTGAGTAGTTTCTGAATGACCTGAGTGTTGATCCTATGGCATGGTGGGGACACAAGTATTCTGTTCAATGATGGTCAGCTGATTTTCATTGTTCGGCTGACTCTCTTGCCCCAAGTTTCCTGGGTAAGGTTGCCACATTGGCAGACCATCCATTGGGCCATAATAGGTGTAGTCAAATTTGTCTTTCATCAGAGTGTCCTCCTCGAATGAATTTGGCGGAGCACGACATCCTTCCGGATCACAATCTCCATATATCATTTTGACATCTAACCGTGGTATAAATCTCGAATTTTGTGCAGGATAGCAAAATGGTATAGGCACCTCTTCCTGAGACATATAATTGTCCTCGTTGAGGTAGGACTTCCATTCTTCATCTGTGTCAGAGGGATCTTCCTCATTGATAGCATGTACTGCTTGAGACACTGGGTGAAGGAAACTTCCACTGTGGAAGAAGTTTTGAAGGGGATAAAGACTTTCATTGTTGGCAGATGTCTTGGTACAGGTTGCAGAAAAACCAAGACCCTTCTTTGTTGTATGGCCAGTAGGAATGACAAGCTGTCCCCATCCTGTCGTATCAGTACTCTCGACCGCTTTGATAGCATCGTTGTATGAAGAAATGGAAGTTCCTTCTTTGAACTGATTATTCTCGCTCACCGACAGTGCTTGGAACTGAGTTCCAATAACCTCCTCGGGTTCTATACCAGCAGATGATGACAAGTTGCTTACAAGCAAGGCTTGTTCCCCAAAAACTGTGACAAGTTGATCGTTCTTGACGAACTTTAGCTTTTGGTGGAGGGTTGAAGTAACCGCTCCAGCCTGATGTATCCAAGGTCTTCCTAATAAATAACTGTATGTTGCCCGGATGTCCATGACCTGGAAAGTGACTTGGAAAGTATGAGGACCGATAGTTATGGGAAGATCAACTTCGCTGATAACCGCTTTTCTGGATCCGTCGAACGCTTCGACGATGACCTCGTTGATTCTCATCGGAGGGCCTTTGAATGATAATTGCATCAAAGTGGACTTCGGCATAACATTCAGGGCTAACCCTGTGTCTACCAGTACGCTGGCTAAAGCATCGTCCTGGCAGTTAACTGTAATGTTGAGCGCCATGTTATGATGACGACCCTCTTCAGGTAATTCCTCATCACTAAATCCTAAGTTATTGCAGGAAGTGATGTTAGAAACAATGCTATCGAACTGTCTGATTGTTACATCCTGTTCCATAAAGGCTTGCTCCAAGACTTTCTGTAGAGCCTCCCTATGCGCTTCTGAACTGAGTAATAATGATAATACCGAGATCTTTGAAGGAGTTTGTAACAGTTGATCGACAATGTTGTATTCATTCCTTTGGATGAGCTTTAACATCTCATCGTTATTTTTAGAAAGGTCGGGATTACTGGATTGACCGACTGGTAGATCAGGAGCTTCCGTCTGAAGTTCCTTTTCTTTGTTAGGTTCCCCAACCCCTCGGTTGAAGATTCTACCACTCCGTGTTACTCGACTGATGTCTGCAATATTCACGACGGAGGGTAATGGAATTTCCTTTCCATTTTCAATGGTTGTTGCACCGTATTTGTAAGGGATAGCCTTAGTTGATTCATGCGGTAATGGTCCCGGCAGATAGATGACTATGGGAACCTTCTGGTTTTTCTGACCATCATAAGTGATCTCGATCTGTTCCCGATTGGGAATTCTAGATTCGTCAAGTAGAGGGATAATGGAAAAAACATCCCTGGTCCTATGATGACCAGAGATTGTGACAACGTCCTCGACTTGATCGGCAAGGTAGTTCGGCGTCCAGTTGCTGGGTCCAGAACCCGGATATAGACGAATCTCTCCACGGTCCACCTGACCCTGAAGAGCTGCCCTCACAAGGTAACACCCTTAGTTACTTTCCGAACAGACGCTATAACGGTCATAATTGTGTGGTGGCACCTGGCCACGCCCACTTTGAATACAATGTAACCTTACTAGGTTAGCCTCCATAAGTCGGACATCCTGACTTTGACGCCGAGTGGGATTCCTGTTACTGATACTAATCTGCTGAGTATCTTCATCCATGTAGATTGGCATCCACCAGTGATTTAACAAGTGCTGAAGTGCCTCCTGGACAAGGGTACAACCTCGATCGTTTTTGCAACCCGCTTTACAGCTTTGATAGTCGTGTGATATTAAGAATCCGAGTTGGACCTGCTCAGCATGTAATTCTACCAGGTTGGTATTCATCACGCGAATATCAAAGATCTGAACCATGTTGATCTGATGAGGGTTCCTATCATGGTAGTCTTGGATCCATCCAAGATCCATCTGATGCTGGAGGGCCTCTTGTATGAAAGAGCATCCGTGTTTGTTTACCGAGCAAGTCAGACAACAATTGTAATCATGCCGCGGCAGATTATGATACTGGCTTTGCCTTGAGTACATTGTCACCAGGTTGGCATTCATTGCACAAATGTCGTGGTTCTGAATGATGTTAGAATTTGTGTAGACCATGTTAACTCCACGAACTCGGTGCTCTAGGATCCATCCGAGATCCATTTGTTTCTATAGAGCTGCTTGAACCACAGAACATCCCTGGTTGTCTTTAGAGCAGATATCACACTGGTGATAGTTATGAGGTGGCACATGGCCATATCCATTTTGTCTACAATGCATCTTGACCAAATTGGTTTTCAACAAGAGTACATCGTGAATTTGATAGACATTGTTAGTCTCTCTCTCAATCAAATTGATTGCAGCCTTCTCGTGTTGAGGCGGCGGGTTCGTAAGAACATTAGGATTTGTATCCTTGAAGGATAAGACCCCGCTCCTAGCAAGCTTTTGCACGTCGGATTTGAAATTGAGACAAGTCTCAATGTTATGTCCTGGTCCTCCTTGGTGGTAAGGGCAAGTTTGATCCACCTTAAACCAGAAAGGAAGATTTTCTGGTACTGTAAGAGGGGACTTAGTCTAGATGTGCCCCTTAGCCAGTAGTAATGGAAACAGATCTGCGTACAACACGGGTATAGGATCAAATCCCGGTGGCCGTGCTGTACGGTTGTTGTTATATGGAGGACGAGCCTGCTGAAGAGGTTGTTGTGTCCTTTGTTGATCAGGTTGTCTCTGCGCAACCTGAGGTTGATATGTAGGAATAGGCGCAGGGCTGATAGCAGGAGTTACAGCTGCTACCGGTTGGTACCGTCGCCTTTGCTTTCCGAGAAAGATATTCCCAATATCTTGCTCTTTTTTCTTAGGGAGAGCACTACCGTATTTTTTAGTACCGCTCGTCGATCCAGTGTCTTCTATCAAACGTCCTTCTCAGACGGCTTCCTCAAGACGTATGCCCATGCCCACCATCTCGGTGAAATCACTGGGTGCACTGGCAACCATTCGGTCATAGTAAAATGAGCTTAAGGTTTTTAAGAAGATCTTTGTCATCTCTTTTTCCTCAAGAGGTGGACAAATTTGAGCGGCAATCTCACGCGTCCTTTGAGCATACTCCTTAAAGGTTTCCTTGTCCTTTTGCGACATCGATATAAGTTGATCTCTGTCGGGTGCCATGTCCAAATTGTATTTGTATTGTTGGACGAAGGCAGTGCCAAGATCTCTGAATGTGCTGATCGTGGCACGGTTTAAACCCATGTACCATTTGAGTGCGGCACCGATTAAACTATCCTGGAAGTAGTGAATCAGTAGGTCCTGATTCTCCGTCTGAGCGGACATCCGCCGAGCGTACATCACCAGATGGCTTTGAGGGCAAGAGTTACCCTTGTATTTTTCAAAGTCGGGCACTTGAAATTTGTGAGGAACTTTCACATTGGGGACCAAGCAGAGGTATGCTGCGTCCTTTCCAAATAAATCTAGACCGCGAATGGCTTGCAGTTCTTTCTGCATTTCCAGGAACCACTCCTGGAATTCATCCATTCTATCGAACATAGTTTCCTTTTTTCCAGCAGGTATTGGTGGAATTTGTCCTTCCGGGACAGTGTGCACCATAGGGGGTGGTACCGTAACTACGGCAGCGAATTTTGGCGTTTCCCGAAGTTTGTAACCTTCAGGAGTCTTCAGTATGCCCCTAGCATCTTCGCTTTCCCAAAGTTTGTAACCTTCAAGCCCAGCGGCTTCTGTTGAGATTCCCTAATCTTCAGCGATCGACAGAACATATCCTTCCGGGATATAGTTAACAGGCATGCCCCAAGGACGATCTTTCGGCATTTGATATCTAGGATCATACTTCTCCATAATGGGCGTTGAGGTGATCTCTGAGATCACAGTTCTTTGTAGCTGAGCTTCTGCCATGGCTTGCATGTCGTTACGAAGCTTTCTCATATCCTCTCTCAGAGCGTCGATCTCTTCCTTCAACTCTCTGTTTTCTTCCTCAAGATCATCCATATTTTTCTGACGATTGGCCCGAGTATTGTACGAATGAGACAGTTTGACTCTAGAATTGAGAAACAAACGTGAGATTCATAGGTAGGAAGAATACGCGATGTGAGAATGATGAATGCAATGAATCTATTAATTGTTTTTTGGTTTAATCAAAATAAACATCGACAATTAGATTGCAAATATCAAATAGTGGGGAAACCCCTTTTTATTGAATTCAAAGGATTACAGAAATGGAAATACAGTAGATTACAAGGTGCAGAAACAGAAACCTAAGCTAATGGGTCCCGAGTCCTCTATGAAGAGAAATCGGGTGCTGACTCTGGTATCTTCCTTTTCTTTGACCGGGGCTCTTGGGCCGTTGTTGGGTTGTCATTCCTTTGCCAGGTGAAAGGAGCAAGCAAATTCCTTTGGTCATCTTGATTCTCTACAACATGTTGCTCCAAAATTTCAATCAGAGCATCTTTCTCTTTTAGTAGTTGCTGTATTTTGATGCACTCTACGTTGAGGGTGCGATACTTGTTCTTCCAAGACCTTTTCTCCTTTTGAAATTTGTTGAGAATAACCTGAAGCTTTTCAGTTTCCGTCATGAAATACATGACATATTCCCTCGGTGGAAGAATTCCGTGACGCGGATAAGGTATCTTTAGCTTGAGAGCTCTAGTTTGTACCCAGTGGAGATAAGGCTCCACCGAGACACAGTCTGGTTTTCCCAGAGACTCTCGTCCTTTCTTATGAACATGCTTCCAAGCTTGCACTATTTCTGTCTTTAGTGCTCTGTCATTTTCTCCTTCTTTGAAGAAAAGACCTTCCAGATGAACATCCCGTGGGACGTGTCTCATCGGGTATCCAAATTGACGACGAACGAGAACTGGATGGTAGTTGATTCCTCCCTTAGTTCCTATGAGGGGTACGTTGGGGAAGTTTCCACAATGATCAATGATTCTGATTCCATCATAGATCCTATTACACCAATCTATATCAGAGTTGGTGAGGGACATGATTTTCTGCGACCAACGTAAGGCACTCTTACAATCCCAAAAAGCAGCAGACTTAGGCAAATGAGAGATAAACCATTTGTAAAGCAAAGGTACACAGCATGTGATCTCCCCTCCGCTGTACAAATTTCCCAAGTGTATAGAATGATACACATCTACGAGCAAAGTCGGCACAGGGTTTCCAATGAGAAAAACCTTAATGGAGTTGATATCGACGAAGTTATTGATGTTGGGAAACAAAAATAACCCGTAGGTGAGCAAGACAAAGATGCTTTCAAAAGCAGTCACATTTCCTATACTGGCAAAATACAGGGCCTTCTTTGTCAAGAACTGGGCTGGCAAACCTTGGATGCCACCCTTAGTGGTTAGGTGAGTCCTGACCTCAGACTCGTCCAAATGGATTGCTCTTGCAATGGTCTGATTCTTTAGAATTTCTTCCAGTCCAGAAAATGGAGCTCGATCAGTAATGTGTAGATCAATCAGATGAGAATACTCCTCCAGCGTTGGTGCGAGCTGGTAATCCGGGAATGTGAAACAGTGATAAACTTGATCGTAAAATTGAATGAGCGCATCCATGATTCCCTCAATCAGATGGACTCTTAACAGTGGTAGCAAACCTCCATACTTGGCTCTGAAAGCCTCTTGGTTTTTGATCATTCCTGCTAAACCTCTCAAATCCTCTAGCTTTGGAACCTTGAAGGTATACCTATGGGTTCTCCTTCTACCGAAATCCATTAACGCAATCCTTTTCTCTGATATTTGCAATCACAGTCTTAGTTTAATTTGAAAAACAGAGAGACTAGAAGAGAAATTTTTTCTTATTTTAATGTTTTTTAAATGAATGCATGAATGCAGCACAAAAACATAGAAAAAACATGGGGTCAAAGGGTCATTGTCATGAAGTCCAGGCCCTACCCATCCCCAAAGGTTTATACTAGGGTGATTTTTGTACATGTACTCATTATTATCAGCTCCTCCCAGGAAAGCAAAACAACAAGCGGATCGCTAGCGAGTTGTAGAGCGATCTTAGAGTAAGTGCCATTCACCGAGAATAGATCACCAGCCTCAAATGAGGGTAGTATCGCGTAACAACTATTCCCGATAGTTTCCGCACTACAAAAGGGTTTGGCTCCTCAGTTTCTCAGACATCACAATCGGCCCATTGTCTAGGTGAGAGAATGGGTTGCATTGGTCAGCCTCCACTGAGGTTGATGGTCGACCCCGTCGCCATCACTTATCTTAAGTGTATACTCAATCTTTGCACATGCAGCATCACACGCATTCCCATTAGCAGAAAAATAAACACGTATAGCAATTAGGAAAAGCAGTATATATATTTGTCCTAATCATCCTAGACCTTTAAAGCTATGAATCCTAAGTTCCTGACAGAAAATGGGTTCCCCGGCAGAATTACCATCCTGTGGTTTCATTCCAAATTAACGGCGTTTTGACCTAAGATCCTAGTGACGTCAAGGTTTCTACCTAGGGGACAAAAAGAGAACAAGATCCCTAAAGAGACCTGTCTACTCCCCAGCAGAGTCGCCATTTTTCTGTGGAAAATGGGGACGATGAAGACTAAGGTAAAACAGATCCTCATGTGACTCCCCATCAGAGTCGCCATTTTTCTGTAGCGAGTGATTTTTGGATGTGGTTGTGAAGCACGATCGCTCTGGTACTACAGCTCGATTCATTTTTTATCCTATTAAAGCTAATGAAGGAAGGGAAATAGATGTCTCCAATTAACCCTGCTTGCATACTGAGATTAAACAGTCAAAACTGTTGGTTTACAGATGCTACAAAGATTCGGGGTTTCTCCTAGGTTATTTTGTTGACGAGGGGTGCTTTAGGCTATCGGTTAGGATGTTAGGACGAATGTATGAAAGTATGGGATTTTCGGTTTTTGTTTAGTGTGCTCGCTAAGATTTTTCTTTCAATCTTATGCCTACGTATTCCCGTTTACCGAAACATGGAAATAAGAGCGATCGTAGTTCCTCCTATTCTATGGGAGGAAATGGTTATTTTGGTGTCTTGTTCAAAGCACAAGACGTGAAGCGAAAGGTAGTTTGTATCTTATTCAAAGCCCAAGATATGAAGCTAAAGAGTCTATTTGTATCTTGTTCAAAGCCCAAGATGTGAAGCTAAAGGTGTTGACCTTAGAGAGATTTTGTCATCTCTAAAGGGGTCTGTTTGTCACAATTGTTGGGTGACTGACTGTAAAGGAGGATTACTTTAACCGGGATTTGTGAATCCGGCAATGCCATAATTTCCTTTATAGGGGATTTTAACCTGAAGGAGAAGACTTTAACTCAGTTTAGAGCAATGCCATCTTTCCTTAGGAATTTCTTATACTAAAAGAGGGACAGTGGCATGGATGTAGATGATCCAGAGGCTTGCCACTTACAGCGATTAGATGAAGGGGAATGAGTTGTTGATGTTTGTGTACTGTGAACGAGGCACAACTTTGAGGCTAAAAGGTTGATCGGATCAACCAGTGGTTTTCTTATACAAAGCCTGAGAGGAGGCTAATATGTGTCTCGTACAAAGCCCGAGAGAGAGGCTAAAAGGTTTTGACACGATGATGGAGTCTTTTGGTATCTCGTATAAAGCCCGAGATGAAGGCTATTTGACTCAACAAGGGAGTTTTTTTTGTATCTCGTACGAAGCCCGAGATGGAGGCTAAAATTTGTTTGGCTCAATAAGAACCTTTTTGTATCTCGTATAAAGCCCGAGATGGAGGCGAAAGGGGTGATTGACTCAACGAGGGAGTCTCTTATGTGTCTCGTACAAAGCCCGAGAGAGAGGCTACACGTTGTTTGACTTCCCTGGGGAGAATCATTGTACAAAGCCCAAGAGGAGGATGGACTGTAGAAGGATCATTATACAAAGCCTAAGAGGAGGCTATGGTTACTGTTTCAGTTGAGTGACAGGTCCAGTATGCTGATTTAAAGAGAAAATCAGTTCTTATATGAGCAACACTCTACTCAAGGATTTGACTCGAGGATCGAGGTTGTTCCCGTTCTTTAAGGAAATGGGAAATTCGAAGGATATCGAGATTGTCCGAGTCTATGGGTTTTCTTCCTATTTAACAAAGGGGTCACTTGAGAATGTCTGGAAAACTCAAGGAGATTAGACTGTCCATGTCTAGAGTTTCATCTTTTGTACTATGCTTTGAGAAATAGTAGTAGACTCTTTGAAAGGACTGTTCTATGCAGATGATTAAGTTCTGTTCCTATACCTCTAGGAGGTCGTCGGAACAATTTATACGAAGCCCAAGAGGAGGCTGGAAGCTTTTAAGAAGTCGAGAGTTCCTTGTACGAAGCCCAAGAGGAGGCTATCATTCGCGGAGGAAGAGATCATTATACGAAGCCTAAGAGGAGGCTGTGAGTACTTCTAAGAAGCCGGCGGGTCCTTGTACTAAGCCCAAGAGGAGGCGGGGTTGCTTTTAGGAAGCCTGTGGGTCCTTGTACGATGCCCAAGAGGAGGCCGATCACGGAGAATTTGGAAGAAACTTAAAGATGCCATTCACGGAGAATACATTCATCTCTGGGAGTAGAGTTTCTTGACAATTCCTAATGAGGAAAGGCGAAGAGAAGACTGTATCTGATGATCCTGTTGGGGATCTAGTTGTCTATTTCAATGAATAAACGAAACGGCGTCACCTAGTTCTAGACGTAGTTGCCGGGGAAACTCTAAATATCTATACTATTATTACACAGTTGATATGAGTTTATGAAAGAAGACTTATAATGAAACAACCCACAATACAGTTATATGTATATGAAAGCGGTAAATGAAAGCAATAACCACTTACTCGGTTGTAGAGCTTCCATGCTGTTTGGTTAGTTGTTCAACAAAGAAAGATTGAAAACAACAGTATATTCAAAATCAAAGGAGAAAGTGCTTTGAAAAAGAAAGATTTGGGGCTTACAGCTCAAGGAGAGGCCCAGGGTTTTATCAGTGAGCGCACTGTTTGAATTTGTACAGAGGGACTTATACAAGTGACTGAGGCCCAAAAAAGGTTTTCTGTACAAAAGGATGGGTCTTACACTCTCTCAAGAGGCCCAAAAGGTTTAAAAAAAAGAGTGGGGCTTATAACACGAGGGTAGGCCCAGATGACGTTTCGTTTAAAATGGCGATCGCGCCGAGATTTTCTTTTAACGCGAAGGGGCTTATACAATATCTGAGGCCCAAAATGTTTTGGTTAAAAGGGGATTGGGTCTTACACTCTATTAGAGGCCCAAAAGTTTTAAATGGGTCTTATAGCTCAAGGAGAGGCCCAAGGTTTTTTTGTTTTGAAAAGGCGACGATCGCACCATTTGTTTTTGACGGTATCGGGACTTATACAATATACTGAGGCCCAAAAAAGATTTGGTCAAAAAAAGTATTGGGTCTTACACTCTATTAGAGGCCCAAAGTGTTTTGAAAATGATTTATGAGGGTTGAATTAATCCAAAAACCCTAATTTGTTTTCAAAAATGTGTTTTAATTGAATAAAAATTCAATTAAAATGATCAAAATTGTTTAACATAGGAAAAACAAATTGTGATCTTGGATTAATGCTTCAAAAATTAAGTATTGACCTACAAAATAATTAGAAAGCATTAAAAGTTGCAAAATCAAGGTGGAAAAATTATTTTAAATGTCAAAAACAATTAAAACATTAATTCTTTGCAAAAATATCAATTATACAAAATAAATAATATTTTTGGGATTTTTTGGAAAAATAAAATATTTTAACATTTTTGTGAATTATTAAAAAAAGAATCAACTCAAAATCATTAAAACTCAGAGAGAAATTAATTTTTGAATCAATTAAATAAAATCACAAAATTCAAATATTCAAATATTGGAAAATGGCGCCAAGAACAAAGGCAAGAACACGCGCGCTTTTCAGTTTTGCCCATATTTGCATTTTCTCTCCAATCTCACTGAATATTTAATCATATCATGCAATCCACATACCAATCAACTCGTTTCAATCTCACGATCATGTCTATGGTATTTAATTTCATTTAAATTAAACATATAAAAAGAAATCATGAAAAATCCTCAAGAACCCTAATTTCTGCATGAAGGCTAGGATGTTTTATACACGATTCAAACAATGCAATTAATTGAGGGGAAACATTCCATGCATGATTATGAACATATGGCCAAATTATTGTGCAGCAAAAATTGCATGGATCATAGAGTTAGAAGAGCTCATGCTTACCACTTACAGCTGGTGATCGTGATTTGTGTTGGAGGTGTTACAGCTAGGTTCCAATGATCTGGATAGCTTCCCTAGGTGCCATGGAGTGTGTATGAATGCTTGGAATGGATTGAAATGGTTTGGAGCTGAAGATGGTACCTCAACTACAAAACTGTCAAGAACTTGAGCAATTGGCTGGTGATTTTGTGAAATCTGTGTTCCAGATGTTATGTGAGTGTTTGGATCACTTCTATATGATGTATGTGAGGTGTGAGTGATTGGTTTGATTGGAAAAGCTCCCAAACTCAAAACCCGATAGTGACTTGCCTTAGAAGGAAAAATTGGAGTGAAAGAAGAGATTTTGAGGAAAACATCTGTTTGATGGCTTTGGTGTACTCAAACTGATCACAATTGAGCTCTATTTATAGTAGAGCAAGTTTGTTTTGCAAGGAATAGTGAATGGCAGCTGCTGAGTAGGTTTGGCCAATGTTGGCAAATGAAAATCCAAGTCTCCTCTAGCCATTGACTAGAGGTTAGGGCACAGGCTACTGGTTCCCTTGGTCTTGGATAAGTCTTGACTGAATTCAGTTGAGAATGGCTCAGTACATGCAACCTTGATGCTTCCATTGAATGCTCCAATCCAAAATTGGAGTCTTGTCCCTATTTTGGCAATTCTAGGTTCTACATTCTATTTCTTGTTCCAAAGAATTTGGAGGCTTGGCTCAGTGATTGTCCCCTTTAGATTCAATCCTCTGAGGTGTCCAAATGGATAGGGGCATTTGGATTTGGCTGATTTTGGCAAATCGAGTAAAAATGCAAAATCTTCCTTGCCTTGACAGATTTCAACAAGGCAACTTGCCAATGTTATATCTTATGACTCAAATTGAATTTGGTAATGTTCTTGGCCATTTTGGAAAGCCCTTAAATGATACAACAACTGTTTGAACATGTTTGGTTTTGATCTCTTTTGAATCCAAGTGAAAAATCCCCCTACATTTGGCAAAAAGTAAGGTAAAATCTGACTTAGTGAAATTTTCACTAAGTGTTGGAACAAAGTGACTTTTCTTGATTTTGATCACTCCATAACTCAAAATCCATGAGGAATTTGGACATAGGTCAGTATGAAGCTTTTGTAGAGGGCAATGAGATCTACAAATCAAGCTTTGAATGGGGAACAATGGCCTTGTGGTTTAGGAGTTATGGTCCTCCAAAGTTGGCACATTAGTGTCACTTTTTCCATAACTTAGAAATTTTTCTGAGTTTTTATGGTCACCCCTTCTACAAGTTATCCCACTTTCTTTGATTTTTCTTGATGAATGATGATTCAAATCATACATTAACATCATTTTAGGGTTAAAAATCCATTTTGGTGAAAAATCTCAAAAAGTCAAAGTTGACTTTTGTGCACAGTTGACTTTTTATCAGATGAATTCCAAACTGTGCAATTCTTCATGAAATCATGTCCTTGACCTAAATCAAACTTGATGGACATGTTCCATGGGTGTCATAGGGTATATTGAATCATGTCTTAGAGCTTGGGAGCATGTCCTGGTCAAAAGTCAAAGTTATAATTGACTTTCCTCGCGAAACTCTAATTGTGGTGCAGATGAAATTGAGACTTGTTGCTCAAGCTTCTTGGATTAATCCATTGTTCCAAATGGATCAATATAGTTCATTAGATACCCTCAAACCCTCTCTTGAGGTCTTGGCTCATGATTTTCCCTAAAAGTCAACTTAGGGGTGAATTAGGTCAAGAAACCCTAATTCCTGATTTTTGATGAATGCATCCCCTGAGGCAAAATTGACTTGATGATTGGGTCCATGAGGTCCCGTGAAGTATATTAGGTTATGTTTTGGATCATTGGCTTGTGCCCAGATGAAAAATTTCCATTTGGAGGCCCTGGTCGACCAAAACCCTAATTTGGTGACACTGTCGATCTTGAGACTTGATCCACCTAGAAGGGAGCAGCCTTGTGCTTGATCCTTGAAGTGGGAGTCCTTTTGATCCATTATGGATGTTTGAGAGGTTAGAAAAGTTGAAGATCATGTCATTCCTTGATTGATCCTTTGTCTAAGAACTCTGAGAGGGCTTGAAACCCTAATTTTGATTGTAGTGGATGCTAACCTATCCTTGAGGAGAATTATGAGGCATGAAGGTACATCCATATTATGATGATGATTTTCACAATGATGGGAAATCTAAGTGGTCAAAATTTTGGGTATGACAGGGAGCATGTCCTGGTCAAAAGTCAAAGCTACAGTTGACTTTTCTCGCGAAACCCTAATTGTGGTACTGATGAAATTGAGACTTGCTGCTCTAGCTTCCTGGATCAATCCATTATTACAAATGGAACAATGTGGTATGTTGGAGACCCTCAAATCCTCTCTTGAGGTCTTGGCTCATGATTTGTCCCAAAAGTCAACTTAGGGGTGAATTAGGTCAAGAAACCCTAATTCCTGATTTTTGATGTATGCAACCCCTGAGGTCAAATTGACTTGATGCTTGGGCCCATGAGGTTCCATGGAGTATTTTAGGATATGCCTTGAAGCATTGGCTCATGCCCATAGGAAAATTCCCATCTCGAGGCCCTGGTCAATCAAAACCCTAATTTGGTGACACTGGCGATCTTGAGGCTTGATCCACCTGGAAGGGAGCAGCCTTGTGCTTAATCCTTGAAGTGGGAGTCCTCTTGATCCTTTTTGGATGTTTGAGAGGCTAGACAAGTTGAAGATCATGTCATTTCTTGATTGGTCCTTTGTCTAAGAGCTCTGAGAGGGCTTGAAACCCTAAATTTGATTGTAGTGGATGCTCACCCATCTTTGGGGAGACTGATGAGGTATGATGGTTCATCCATATTGTGATGATGATTTTCACAATGATGGGAAATCTTAGTGGTCAAAATTTGGGGTATGACACTATGATGCTTGGATAAAGCTGTAGCGCGCGATTTTTGTCGGTGACGCGAATACCTTATCGCGGGAATTGGGTTTTCTCAATGAAGATAAGGGGGGTGTTACTTTCTGATTTCTTATTTATCCCATGAAGCTGGAAGGGAAAGGGAAGCTATCTAAAACTAACCTTGCACGCGAATGTTTAACTGAACAAACGCTTAAAGAGATTCGGGGAGTTCGGGGTTAGGTTATACGATGGGGAGTTGTCAATTACCAATCCTATATGTGGTTATCCACAGGTTGTTAGCTTTAGGTTTCGCTTTGTACTTGATGGTGTTTATCCGTTAATGGGTCGGGAAAGTTTCTTGGGAAATATGAGAGAGTGAGTTTTTGTTGATTTTGGTGAGGTACTGGACCTCAGTTTTGATTGGTATGAAGGTACTGGACCTAGAGTTATTTATTAGTATGCTCGCTAAGACTTCGCAATCTTATGCCTATGTATTCTCGTTTAAATGAAACAGGGAAATCAGAGCAATCGTAGTTCCTCCTATTCTAAGGGAGGAAAAAAGATGTTTTGGTGTCTTATTTAAAGCCCAAGATTGAAGCTAAAAGGTTGAGTATTTGTGTCTTATCCAAAGCCCAAGATTGAAGCTAAAAGGTTTGACTGAGAGAGAATTTGTCATCTCTAAAGGGAGACATCTCGTCTGTTTATCACAACTATTGGGTGACTGTTTATAAAGGAGGATTACTTTAACTGGGATATGAGAATCCAGCAATGCCATAATTTCCTTTATAGGGGATTTGTCCTGAAGGAGAAAACTTTAACTCAGTGTAGAGCAATGCCATTTTTCCTTAGGAATCTTTCATGCTAAGAGAGGGACATTGGCTTGGATGTAAATAATCCAGAGGCTTGCCACTTACAGCAATTAGATGAAAAAAGGTTTTTACTAGGATAAAGAGGGACCACATCTTGGATTTTTTAATCAACAAGTGTGCCATTTACAGCAGTTTTCTGGAATTAGGTTTGTTATGAGTTATCTGTTTTGATATGTGATAATATGGAGAATTGACTTCCTACAGAGAGCTTTTGATTTCCTCTGAGGGGATGTTGATTTTTGTGTGCCTTGATCAAAGCCCAAGGTTGAAGCTAAGAGGTTGATTGACTCCGCTGGGGAAGTCCTTATACAAAGCCTAAGAGGAGGCTAGAAATGGTCGACTCAACGAGGGAGTGTTTATCTGTCTTGTACAAAGCCCAAGATTGAGGCTAAAGAGAGACTGACTCTTTGGGGGATATCATTATACAAAGCCTAAGAGGAGGCTAAAGGTTTGACTTTTCCGGGGAAAATGTTCCGTCTGTCTTGTACAAAGCCCAAGATTGAGGCTAAATAGGATTTTGACTCCGTTGGGGAGGGTTTGTATGTGTCTTGTATAAGGCCCAAGATTGAGGCTAAAAAGAAGACTGACTCGATGGGAAAGAAATCTTTATCTGTCTTGTACAAAGCCCAAGATTGAGGCTAAAGTGAGACTTTATTGACTTAGCTGAGGGTATTATAGGTGTCTTGTACAAAGCCCAAGATTGAGGCTGAAATGAGTTTGACTCTGCTGGAGAGTTTTATCTGTCTTGTACAAAGCCCAAGATTGAGGCTGAAAAGGAGAGGATTGACTCTGCTTTGGGATATTGATTCTCAAAGCCTAAAAGAAGGTTGGGAGGAATTGACTCAGCCGGGGAAGATATTTATCTAGAGCTTAAGAGAAGGTTACAAAGATTTCGAATTTGTTGTAGAAAGCTTATATATGTCTTGTACAAAGCCCAAGATTGAGGTTGGAAAAGGTTTGACTCAACAAGAGAGTGCTTTTATCTATCCTCTACAAAGCTCAGGATTGTGGCTGAACAAGCTGGAGAAATCATTATACAAAGCCTAAGAGGAGGCTGGCTTCTTCCAGGGGAAGTCTTTATACCAAGCCTAAGAGGAGACTGGAAAAGATTGACTCAATAAGAGAGTGTTTTTATCTATCTTGTACAAAGCCCAAGATTGAGGCTAAAAGTGTTGACTTAACAAGAGAGTGCTGAAATGTGATTGACTCAATAAGAGAGTCTGAAAAGGTGATTGACTTAACAAGAGAGTCTGGAAAGGTTAGCTCCACTGGGGAGAATCATTTCACAAAGCACAAGAGGAGGCTGACTATGTTGAGGGAATAAAAGATCATTATACAAAGCCTAAGATGAGGCTATCTTATGCTGGGGATTATTGAGATCCCGAGGCAGGTCCAAATGGGGAATAAACTCTTGCTGAGGATTACAGAAGAGTTAAGATATCAATGACCTTGAGGTTCTAATTTGGGAGAATGTTATACTGATGATAAACTGACCCTGGCAGGGGATTTTTAGGAGAGAGACTGGGTTTTAGAACCCATGGGTTTTAACTCTATTGGAGATTGATCCAGAATGACCAGGGTTTCTCCTATGTTTGTAAGGAACATGAGAATGTCTTTAAGACTCAAGAGGAGATTTATATTGTCCAAGTCTACTGGTATGGAAGAGTTTATCTTTGTATGATGCCCAAGAGGAGGCAGGTGCTTTAAGGCATGAAAATCAACCCTTAATTGGTCTGAGATTTGACACTGGAAAGACTGCTCTAGCAAAGGATGAGTAAGTTATGTTCCTACACCTTTAAGAGGTCATCAGGGTCCTTGTATTAAGCCCAAGAGAAGGCATGGGAACTTCTAAGAAGCCGGAGGGTCCTTGTACAAAGCCCAAGAGGAGGCGGGGATGCTTTTAGGAAGCCCATGGGTCCAAACTTAAGAAGAGTTCAAGAAAAGTTTCACCGAGAATAATCTTTTCTTTAGTGAACAGTTCTAGGGTTTGAAGAAATTCAAGAGAAGTTTCACGGGGAATTAAACCTCTCTGGGGAAACTGAATTTCTTTGAAAAGTTCTAATAGTGACAGTCTGAGAAAAGGTTCACCGAGAATACTACCTTTCTCTTTCTTCCATATTGTTTAAGCCCAAGAGAAGGCAAGACTGTATCTGGAAATCCTATGGGGATCTAGTTTTGACTGTATTAAAGAGTGACCAACTGGATTTACCTAGGTCTAGACCTAGTTGCCGGGGAAAACTCTAAATAGATATACTAGTATATATACATTTGATATATGAAAAGTATTTAAAAGGGTATGGAAGAAGGACTTACAGAGGAGCAGCTTCCCACAATACAGTTATATATATAAAAGCATGTAAAGAAAGCTGATAAAAACTTACAGGTGAGCAAGCTTCCATGTTGTATTGTTAGTTGTTCAAAGAATTTAAAGAAAGTTTTAATAACAACTGTATATTTGAATCTAAATCAAAAGAGAAGTTGTTTTTGAGAAGATTATTGGGGCTTATATTCAAAGAGAGGCCCAAGGTTTAATAATGATTGCACCCTTGTTTTGAAGATCGTATCGGGACTTATACAACGATTGAGGCCCAAAAAGGTTTATTTACAAAAGGTTTGGGTCTTACACTCTTTCAAGAGGCCCAAAGATTATTTTGAAAAAGAAAGATGGGACTTACAACACGAGGGGAGGCCCAGATGATTTTTTTTTAAAAGGCGACGACCGCGCCATGCTTTTGAGAATACAGAGGGACTTATACAACATCTGAGGCCCAAAATGGTTTGTATTTTCAAAGGATTGGGTCTTACACTCTATCAGAGGCCCAAATAAAGGTTTTAAGAAAAATAAATGGGACTTATAGCTCAAGGAGAGGCCCAGATGACTTGATTTTGAACTGGCAATCGCACCGAGGTTTTTGAAAATGTGTTGGGACTTATACAATGTCTGAGGCCCAAAATGGTTTTGGTTAAGAAAGGGAATGGGTCTTACACTCTATTAGAGGCCCAAAGAGTTTGAAAATTTTAAATCGAGAGAAAACCCTAATTTTAAATAAAAATATTATTTTTCAAAGGAAATTAAATGAGAAAATGATATAAAATACCAAATATATTCAAAAATAAGTTGTACACTTTGAAAAATATTTTGAAAAATCATGTTTAATTACATGAGAGTTTGAAATTCAATTGGTTTTGAAAGATCAAAGTCGGAATTCCATTTAAAAATGTTTTAAAATAAATAAAATGAAATTAATCACAAAAATTCTAACTATATTAAATAAATAATATAAATTGGATTTTTTTTATAAAATAAAATATTTAAAACATTTTAGTGAATTTTTAAAAAAAGAATTAATTCAAAAACATAAATATTCAAAGAGAAATTAATTTTTGATTTAATTAACAAAAATAACTAAAATTCAAAAATTTGAATTATGGTGCCAAGAACACTTGGTTCTTGCTCGTCCCCTCTGTTTTTTCAGATTTGCGTTTTCTCACTTTTCTCCATGATTTCTCAATGGTTTTACATGATTCAAACACCAATCTTGTTCGTTTTTGAACAAGGATCACAACCATATAGATTAATTGCATTTATATTAAGTATTGAGTGAGAAATCAGAATAAAACCTCAAGAACCCTAATTTCAGCATGAACACAATGAAATTCCATACACGATTGATTCATGGCAATTGATTGAGGGTTATCACTCTATATACATGCAGGAACAAGATGGTAACTCACAAATTCTTTTATGATGCATGGAACATAGAGTTTGAAGGGTTCATGCTTACCTCTTGCAGCTAGTGATCGAGTTTGGTGATGGGGATGTTACAACTAGGTTCCAATGATCTGGACAGCTTCCTTAGGTGCCAAGGAATGTGTTTGAATGCTTGGAATGGATGGAAATGATCTGGAACTGGTTGTGGTACCTCAACTGCAAATCTGTCAAGAACTTGAGCAATTGGCCAGTGATTTTGTGAATTTGATGTTCCAGATGTGATTTTGTGTTATGGATCACTCATACATGATGTTTATGAGGTGTGTGTGTGATTGGTTTGGTTGGAATTGCTCTCAAACTCAAAACCCGATAGTGACTTGAGTTAGAAGGCAAAATTGGAGTGAAAGGGAGATTTTGAGGAAAGCATCAGTTTGGGTGCTTTGGTGTACTCAAACTAATCACAATTGAGGCCTATTTATAGTGTGTCAAGTTTGTTTTGCAAGCAACAGTGTGTGGCAACTGCAGCAGGCCTTTGGCCAATTGTGATCAAATGGAATCTCAAGTCTCCTCTAGCCATTGAATTGAGGTTAGAGCACAGGCCTAAGGTTCTTTGGTTCAAGGATAAGTCTTGACTGAACTTGGATAACATTGTCTTGATGAATGCCACCTCTATCATCAGTTAAATGCTTTGAGACAAAATTGAATATTTGAAGCATCTTGAATTCTAGGGATGACATGCCTAAACATAGATTCATGGACTTGTGAGGCTGATGAATCAATGTTTGTCCCTTGGTTGTTCCCCCTTGAGGTGTGCAGATGGATAACCATGCTTGAATTTTCCCAAATTGATCAATTCGAGCACTAAGGCACAAATCTTCCTTACAAAAATAGTTTGCAGCAAGGCATGTTGCAGCTGTCATAACCTCTAGCTCAGGTGGAGTTTTCTCATGTTCTTGGGCTCATTGTAAAGCTCTCATATGATACAACACATGTGTGATCATAGTTTGTCTTGAAACTATTTGGATTCAATTGAAAAAACCTCATGAACATTGATGATCAAGGCTGGTAACTTAGGCAGATTTTCACTAAGTGTTGGAAAAGTGTCATTTTCATGTTTTCAGCCACTTTGATCACTCCATAACTAAAGATCCATGAAGAATGGGAGCTTGATGTAGTTGAAGCTTTTGTAGAGTGTAGCAAGACCTACAAATCCAGCTTTGGATCACCCAAAATGGTTGCTTGGATCTCAAGTTATGGTCCTTGGAAGTTGGTACCCTAGCCACTTTGTAAGTTTTTTTATGGTTACCTCTTTAACAAGTAAACTCACTTTCTTTGATTTTTCTTGATGAATGATGATTCAAATCACATATTAACATTGTTTTAGGGTTAAGGAACCTTGGTTGACCAAAAATCCAAAATGTCAAACTTGGACTTTTGTGCAGTTGACTTTTTCATCAGATGAAATTTTGACTTTGTGATTCTTTTGTGAAATCAATCCTTGGGTTCAATTAAAATTCATGGATGGCCTCTAAGGTTATTTAGGAATGTCTTGGACCCCTCCCCAAGGTTTGAGATCAAGGGTAGGCCAACAATCAAGGATAGGGTTGACTTTATCCATCAAAAACCCTAATTTGTGATCAGATGGTTTTGAGCTCTTGTGGCTTATGACTTGAGCTCTTTGAGTCAATAAAATTTTGTATATATGCCAATATGATGTATTTGAGGTCTTTGAAGTTCATTTTGGAGCCTTAAGCCATGCCTCACTTCACAAGTTAATTCAAGGGTTGAATTAGGTCAAAACCCTAATTCCTGATTTTTTGATAGATGGACTTTCAAGGTGATTTTGCCATTGTGGATGGGATCTTGAGATCGTTTTGAGTTTTTTTAGACCATACATTAAGGTATTGGCTCATTCCCAGATGGAAATTTTCATCTGGAGGCCTCAGTCGACCAAAACCCTAATTTGGTGACACTAGCGATCTTGAGGCTTGATCCACTTGGAATGCTACAACCTTGTGCTTGATTCTTGATGTGGGAGTCCTCTTGATCCTTTGTAGGTGTTTGGGAGGTTAGACAAGTTGAAGATCATGTTAATTCTTGATTGATCTTTTGTCTAAATGTTCTGAGAGAAGTCAAAACCCTAATCTTCGATTGTGAGGAATGCCTAACAATCCCTGAGGAGATTGATGAGGCATGAAAGTACATCCATATTGTGGTAATGATCTTCACAATGATGGGAAATCCTGGTGGTCAAAATTTGGGGTATGACAGATGTCCCTATTTAATCTTCTTGGACCCGAAGGTGTGAATGGCGAAGGTATTCGAGCATTCGGGGTGCAAGAGGATTAAATATTGGAATACCCAAAATTTTGATGGTGGTTATGAATGGCTGTTTGCTCATTCATCTTCTTTTGCTAAGCAATGATGCTTAGAAAACGTAAGAACTTCCCCTCGATCCTGGTCTTCAGCCAAGGAACTGGTCTTAGTTTTCGAAACAAACTTCCCCTCGATCCTGGTTTTCAACCGCGGAACTAGTCTCAGTTTTTTTTGTCAACAAACTTCCCCTCGATCCTGGTCTTCTACCAAGGAACGGGTCTTAGTTTCTGATATAAACTTCCCCTTGATCCTGGTCTTTAGCCACGAAACTGGTCTCAGTTTCTTTTGTCAATAAACTTTTTTGACAAGGGACGCTATTTGTAGCGGTTTTTCCTCAAAGTTCTCGCCGAATTTTGCTGGCGAGATGCCATTTGTCAGAAAAAGTTTTGCTGTCAAACTTGCTTGGGAACCCATTCGTCTGAACTGTAGAGGTGTACAAACTTATTTGTTGGAGACGCCATTTGTTGACTCTACTGGGGAAAACGAGTCTCTTGAGAGGCTGTTTCCTGCTTGGGGATATTACATCATACTTTTCCTCAAGATCTTCTCGGGGAAATGCCATGTGATATAATCCAATTTTGAGGTGTTGATGACTTCATTATCCTTGACTCCCTTGGGGAGAAAAATCAATGTGTTACTGAGAGTCTTTGGTTGTGAGGCTTTCTCTGGGGATTTTCCTTAATCCGGGAAAGCGAAGATATCATCTTCAATTGAGAAGAGTTACGTTTATCGAATGTCTTCCTGCCTTTCAGAGGTTCAAGTTATCAAAGTGGTCGGGGATCGTCTCCAATCCAAAAATAAACTAGGGGAGAGATTGTTCAGACAAAACATTTCCTGACGAGGAAAGAACTGACAACTCGATTGATAAGAGGACTTTTATCACTTGGGGATAAGACTGACCAGAGTGATAGTGATGCAATATGAATATGAGTATGAACTAATAATGCATGATGTATATATGTGTATGTTGACAAAACTGACACGACATATAAACTAATGATGAATATGACTGGACACTCGGCCACTGCAGAGGATAAAAAGTATCACTGGTTCAAGATAGCAATTCTGCCTTGCTTAGGGAAAAATAGTTCCCGCGGGGAAAAACGTTGGTCGGACTTAGGAGGTAAGAACTTTGTCGGGGATATCAGATGGGAAAATCACATCTAATACAGTTGATCCTTCCTTCAGGCATACTGGTTTTAGAAGGAGTACTTTGATTCTGCACTTTGATGCTTAATCGCCTTTGGAGTAGCGATTGATGTTCTTTCGATGTTCAACAGTCAAAAGAAATTGCCATATTTATTTTAAAAGCAGAAAAAGTTTGACAAGTAAATTCATTTTTGTTTTATTTCAAGAATCATTGATCATATTTAAACATCATTCTGTAAAGCTAAAACAACTAAGAATTGCAAACAAAAGCATTAGGGCTCAAATTTTATTGATGGGATGGAAATCAGCCAAGCGCGTGATTCCATAGAGTATTTACAAAGTCTAGAAAATGGTAAGTTAAGGGAAAAGGGCTACATTGAAACATAATGACCGTATTCCTTCTACCAACTTTGAATTCTGGACATCCTGAGCTTCCGTCGAAGATGACCTTGACTGGAGTTCATTGATGGATGGTATTACCACTGAGGAGTTGAACTGATCAGACGTAGTTACTTGCCATTAATCCCTAATTTTTGCTTGGATTGTACTTTGAGATTTCCAATCCATCGGGATGCTTTTTTTTGCTTATGTCTCTAATTTTTTCCTGGACCTCCCTTTCGGGTTTTCAATCCACCGAGACTTTTTTTTTTTTGTTTAGGAGAAGTTTTTCTTGACTACATCAACATTTATGGGGTAGGCAAATTCTTCTCCATACATGGTTGCGAGTCTCAAGGCACCGCCTGAGAAGGCTTTCTTGACCACATAGGGGCCATCATAATTCGGAGTCCATTTGCCCTGGGAATCAGTGAGGAATGATTGTATCTTCTTGGGAAAGAGGTCTCCTTTTCTGAAAACACGGGGTCGGACCTTTTTGTCAAACGCCTTCTTCATTCTCTATTGATACAACTGACTGTGGCATAGTGTCGTTATTTGTTTCTCTTCGATTAGATTCAGCTTATCGTGTCGACTTTGAAACCATTTAGCCTCTGTTAGCTTAGCTTTCATCAATACCCGAATTGATGGGATCTCTACTTCTATGGGAAGTACTGCCTCCATGCCATACACTAGAGAGAAAGGGGTTGCCCCTGTTGAGGTGCGGACAGATGTATGATAATCGCGAAGAGCAAAGGGTAGCATCTCGTGCCAGTCTTTGTAGGTTAGAACCATCTTTTGAACGATTTTCTTGATGTTCCTGTTAGCCGCTTCTACCACTCCGTTCATCTTAGGTCGGCAGAGAGATGAATTATGGTGTTCGATCTTGAACTCAGTGCACAAATCTTTCATCATCTTGTTGTTCAAGTTAGATGCATTATCCGTAATGATCTGGCTTGGAACACCATAACGGCAGATAAGATTGTTTTTGATAAATCGGACCACCACTTGTCGGGTTACATTGGTGTATGATGCTGCTTCGACCCATTTAGTGAAGTAATCAATGGCTACCAGGATGAACCGATGTCCGATTGAAGCTTTGGGTTCGATCATGCCAATCATGTCGATTTCCCATATGGAGAAAGGCCATGGGGAAGAAAGAACTTTGAGATGCGTTGGCGGTATTTGGATTTTGTCTGAGTATATCTGACACTTGTGACATCTCCTCATGTACTTGTAGCAGTCGAATTCCATGGTCAACCAATAGTACCCGGCTCTTAGAAATTTTCTCGTCATTGTATGTCCATTGGCATGAGTGCCAGATAAGCCTTCGTGAATTTCTTTTATCAAGATGTTTGCCTCTGGTCTGTCTACACATCGGAGTAAGACCATGTCAAAGTTTCTCTTATAGAGTGTGTCACCACTCAAAAAGAAGCTACCAGCCAGTCTCCTAATGGTCTTCTTGTCTTTTCTGGATGCCCCGGGTGGGTACTCTTGTTTCTGAAGGAAGCATTTGATATCGTGATACCAAGGTTTGTCGTCTATGACTGCTTCGATCGTGAAGATGTAAGCGGGCCGTTCAAGATGTATTATGTCAATCTTAGGTACGTCGTTCCATTGACCTACACTAATCATGGAAGAGAGAGTGGCTAACGCATCAGCCATGTGATTCTCTTCACGAGGGATATGATGAAACTCGATTCTGTTGAAGAATGGTAACAACCTTCTCACGTAGTCTTTGTAAGGAATCAGTCCTGATTGGTATGTGTTCCAATCTCTTTTGATCTGATTAATAACCAGGGCTGAGTCACCATACACATCCAAGTTCTTAATTCTTAAGTCAATTGCTTCTTCGAGACCCATGATACAAGCTTCGTATTCGGCCTCATTGTTTGTACATTTGAACGTCAAACTGGTAGTGAAAGTAATGTGGGTACCCTGAGGTGCCATGATGATTGCCCCAATTCCGTTTCCATAATTGTTGACAGCTCCGTCAAAGATTAGTCCCCATTGGGAACCTGGTTCTAGCCCTTCACTGGGTAGCGGTTCATCGCAATCTTTCATTTTTAAGTACATGACATCTTCTTCTGGGAAGTCAAATCTGAATGATTCCAGATCGTCAATCGGTTGATGATCCAAATGATCGGCTAAAATCCTTCCTTTGATGACTTTCTGAGCATGGTACTCTATGTCGTATTCTGATAACAACATCTGCCACCGGGCGATCCTTCCCGTGAGAGCAGGCTTTTCAAAGACGTACTTGATTGGATCCATTTCGGAGATTAACAAGTTTTCTCAAGCATAGCATACCGAGTTTCACAGTCGGTAAACTTCTTGCTCAGATAGTAGATGACAGACTCTTTTCTTTTCGTTTCGTCTTGTTGGCCAAGTACACAACCCGTTGAGTCTTCCAATACTGTTAGGTATATGATCGGTGGTCTTCCCTCTACCGGAGGTGATAGAATAGGTGGATTCAATAGGTATTCCTTGATACTGTTGAAGGCGGTTTTGCAGTCTTCTGTCCATACGCAGTCCTGATTCTTTTTGAGTAATTTGAAGATTGGCGCACATGTCGCGGTCATGAGGAATATAAATCTGGAAATGTAATTCAAACGTCCCAGGAATCCTCTGACTTGTTTCTCAGTCTTTGGAGAAGGCATTTCTTGAATGGCCTTGAACTTGTCAGGATCAACCTCAATTCCTTTTTGGCTGACGATGAACCCTAGCAGTTTCCCTGAGCGGACACCGAACATGCATTTGTTGGGATTTAAGCGGAGTTTGTATTTCCTTAGACGCTCGAATAGTTTGGAAAAGTGGGTCACATGCTCCTCCTCCTATTTATATTTGGCAATCATATCATCGACATACACTTCGATTTCTTTGTGTATCATGTCATGAAACAGAGTAGTCATGGCTCTTTGATAGTTGCCCTGGCATTCTTCAAACCGAACGGCATTACCTTGTAACAAAAGGTTCCCCAAGGGGTGATAGAGGAAGTTTTCTCCATGTCTTTCGGCGCCATTTTGATTTGATTATAGCCCGAGAATCCATCCATGAAGGAGAATACTTTGAACTTTGCTGTACTGTCTACCAACATGCCAATGTGTGGTAAGGGAAAGTCATCCTTTGGACTGGCTTTGTTCAGATCCCTGTAGTCTACACACATTCTGACCTTTCTGTCCTTTTTTGGAACTGGTACTATGTTGGCTAACCATTGAGGATATTCTGATGTGGTGAGGAAACCCGCGTCAATCTGTTTCTGTACTTCCTCTTTGATTTTGATGGGCATGTCCGGGTGAGTCTGTCTCAGTCTTTGTTTTACCGGTGGATATTCTGATCTTAAAGGTAGATGATGTTCCACGATGTTGGTATCCAACCCTGGCATATCCTGATAGGACCAAGCGAATACATCAGGAAATTCTTTGAGAAGCTTTATCAAACCTTCTTTGATAGTCGGACTGAGCAGTGCCCCAATCTTGACTTCTTTTCTCTCTTCTTCTGAACCCAAGTTGACCGTTTACAATTGCTCTTTGTGAGGTTCAGCGGACCTTTCCTCTTGTCTGAGTAATCAGGAGATCTCTTCTAGAATTTTTTCGTCATTTTCTTCTTCAGCCTCAAATACCGGGAATTCAAAGTTGGGAGAAGGCATTGGATTATATGTTTCAATGGGGTTTAAAACAAGCAATCTGCATGACGTGATAATTGTTTTTAGAAGAGATAGAGAGAATGCAAGATTGTGTGCAGTGTATTTTCTGAAAAACGATTGTTTTTATTATTTGAGTTATTTTTTAGGATTACCATTTTCTGAAAAAATGAAAAGGGAAAACAGTAATAAAATGCGGAAATTACAGAACGACATTATCTTATTTATGATTTGGTAGATTCTTGAAACTACAGCCCTATAAAACAAAACTTTGTCGCTTTGGGCGAAGCGAAGAGAGACATTTACAGAAAGTGAGCCCTATCAAAACATCCGTTTCACCTGGGCAGGACGAAAGGTTAAAACAAACACGGCAATTACTTAGACTTATGAACGATTTTCGAGACATCGACAGCAACCCATTGGCGGCGAACTCCTCGGTGAATCACAAAGTCTGGTACCTTCATTCTTGGTTTGTCTTCAAAAATGACACTGATTTCTGGTGGAGCAGGATCGTTGGAGTCTGTCTCCCGGGCAGAGTTGTCGTAGACGAACTTTTCTGTTGTATCTTGCACAGTGTTTGCACTCTCAGGTGGATCTCCCCATCCAGTTCGCTGGATGTCTTCGAGCCTGATACGAGAGCTTTCAGGAGCGGTGTACTTGACCAAGAAGTCGTACTTTCCACTCGCTTGTTCTAAAGTGTCCCATATTTATGTGGAACTAGAGGAGTCATCCCTCTAGATGACGTTGACCTCAGGAAAATGTAGTTATGGAACTCTTGTCCTGTAACCTTTGTAAATTCATCATCGTGCTGGATATTTTCTGAATGCCCTAAGTAAAGATCCCATGATTCGGTGGGACACAAGTATTCTTTTCAATGATTCTCAGTTGATATGCATCGTTGGGCTGACTCTTTTTCCCCAAGTCTCCTGGGTATGGTTTGCAGATAGGCAGGCCATCCATTGGGCCATAATAGTCATAGTCAAAGTTGTCTTTCGTCAGAGTGTCCTCCTCTAATGAGTTTGGTGGAGCACGGCATCCTTCCGGATCACAATCTCCGTATATCATTTTGACGCCTGACCTTGGTTTATATCTCGGACTCTGTGCGGGATAGAAAAATGGCGTAGGCATCTCTCCCTGAGACATATAACCTTCTTCGTTAAGATAGGACTTCCATTCTTCATCCGTATCGGAGGAGTCACCCTTGTTGATGGTATCGACTCCTTGAGATACTGGGTGAAGAAAACATCCACTGTGGAAGAAGTTCTAAATGGGAAGAAGACTCTCATTGTTAGTAGCAGTCTGGGTACAGGTTGAGGAAAAACTAAGACCTTTCTTTGTCCTGTTATCAGTAGGAATGACAAGCTGTCCCCATCCTTTTGCATTGTTACTTTTGATTATTTTGAGAGCATCTTTGTACGAGGAAATCGATGTTCCTTTTTCTGATTGGTTGTCATTGCTCACCGAAAGTGCTTGGAACTGGGCTCCAACAACCTCTTTTGGTTCTACACAAGTGGACGATGATAAGTTGCTCACAATCAAGGCTTGCTCTCCACAGACTGTGACTAGCTGGTCATTCTTGACGAACTTCAGTTTCTGGTGAAGTGTCGAAGTGACTTCCCCAGCCTCGTGTATCCAAGGTCTTCCTAACAAACAGCTGTATGCTGCCCTGATATCCATGACCTGGAAAGTGACTTGGAAAGTGTGAGGACCGATAGTTATGGGAAGGTCGACTTCGCCGATAATTGTTTTTCGGGATCCGTCAAATGCTTTGACGATGACTTCACTGCCTCTCATCGGAGATCCTTGAAATGATAGTCGCATTAGAGTAGATTTTGGCATAACATTCAGAGCTGATCTGGTGTCTACCAGTAAGCTGGCTAATGCATCGTCCTGGCAGTTGACTGTAATATTTAATGCCATGTTGTGATGTTTGCCTTCTTCCGGCAGTTCTTCATCACTGAACCCCAAGTTGTTGTAGGAAGTGATGTTGGAGATGATGCTATCAAATTGTCTTATTGTCACATCTTGTTCCACAAAGGCTTGCTCTAAGACTTTCTGTAAAGGTTCCCTGTGAGCTTCAGAACTGAGTAGAAGAGATAACACATAGATTTTTGAAGGAGTTTGCAACAGTTGGT
This sequence comes from Lathyrus tuberosus, assembly GCA_022829125.1. Taxonomy (NCBI): domain Eukaryota; kingdom Viridiplantae; phylum Streptophyta; class Magnoliopsida; order Fabales; family Fabaceae; genus Lathyrus; species Lathyrus tuberosus. The sequence continues at coordinate 3,367,256 of JALAZF010000190.1, forward strand.
CTACAATGTTGTACTCACTTTTCTGGATGAGCTTCAGCATCTCATCGTTGTTCTTTGAAAGGTTGGGATCACTGGATTGACTGACTAGTTAATTAGGAACTTCTGTTTGAGGTTTCTTTTCTCTGTCGGGTTCCCCAACTCCTCGGTTGAAGGTCCAACCGCTCCGTGTTACGCGACTGATGTCTGCAATATTCACAACGGAGGGTAATGGATTTTAATTTCCATTCTCAATTGTTGTTTCACCTTATTTGTAAGGGATATATTTATCAGATTTATACGGTACTGGTCCCGGCAGATAGATAACTACAGGAGCCTTTTGATTTTTCTGACCATCATAGCCGACCTCAATGGGTTCGAGGTTGAGAATCTTTCCACTATCAAGGGGAACTCTTGATTCATGGAGTAGAGGGATTATGGCGCATACATCTTTGGCCACTTCTCGTTTAGGGATTAAGACAACGTCTTTGCCTCATTTGGGAGGATAGTCTGACATTATGTTGATCAAACCAGAGCTTGAACACGGTCGAACCTCTTTGTGGTCCAACTGATTTTGGAGGGCTGCTCGCACGAGGTAGCATCCTTGATTATCCTCTGAGCAAACTCTACAGTGCTCATAGTTGTGTGGTGGCACTCAGCCAGGTCCGCTTTGTATGCAGTGCAACCTCATTAGATCTGTTTCCATTGATCGAACATCCTTACTTTGATGCCTTGTAGGGTTCCCGTTAGTCATACTGACTTGTTGTGTGTCTTTATCTAGATAGATCGGAAGCCACCAGTGGTTCAACAGGTGTTGAAGCGTTCTTTGAACGAGTGCACATCCTTGGTCACTCTCACGACATACCTTATAGTTCTGATAATCATGGGAAGTCAAAAAACCGAGCTGGACTTGCTTAGCGTGTAATTCCACCATACTGGTATTTATCAAGTGAATATCAAATATTTGAATCATATTAACTTGATAATGACTTCTATCCCTATAGTCTTGAATCCATCCAAGATCCATCTGACGCTGGAGGGCCTCTTGTACAAATGAGCATCCCTGATTATTTACTGAGCAGATCTGACAGGAATCGTAATCGTGCCGTGGCAGATCATGATGTTGGCTCTGCCTTGAGTGCATTGCCACTAAGTTGACATTCGTTGCTAGAATGTTGTGGTTCTGGATGATGTTGGAATTTGTATAAGTCATGTTAACTTCCCGGATTCGGTGATCTTGGATCCACCCGAGATCCATCTGTTCTTGCAGAGCTGATTGCACCACAGAATATCCCTAATTGTCTTTAGAGCAGATATCACACTGGTGATAATTATGAGATGGTACATGACCGTAACCGCTCTGTCTGCAATGCATCTTGACCAGGTTGGTTCCCAATAAGAGTACATCGCAAATTTGATAGTTGTGGTTGGACTCTTCTTCTATCAAATTTACTGCAGCTTTCTCGTGTTGAGGCAGCAGGTTCGTCTGAACATTTGGATTTGTATCCTTGAAGGATAAGACCCCGCTCCTGACAAGCTTCAGCACATCGGACTTGAAGCTGAGACAATTTTATATGTTATGCCCCGGTCCTCCTTGATGGTAAGGGCAAGTCTGATCCGCTTTGAACCAAAAAGGCGGATTTTCTGGTACTGTAAGAGGAGACCTGGCTTGGACGTGCTCCTTGACCAGTAGTAGCGGAAATAGTTCTGCGTACAACATTGGTATAGGGTCAAACCCTGGTGGTCGTGTTGTACGGTTGTTATTGTGCTGAGGTCGAGCCTGCTGAAGAGGCTGTTGTGTCCTTTGCTGATATTGTTGTTAATTCGATTGGCTCTGAACAACCTGAGGTTGATAAGTTGGAACAGGCACAGGGTTGATAGCAGGAGTTACAACCGCTACTGGTTGGTATCTTCACCTTTGCTTTCCGAGAGAGATATTACCAATATTTTGCTCTTTTTTCTTAGGGAAAGCACTACCGTATCTTTTGGAACTGCTTGATGGTCTGATATCTTTGACCAGACGTCCTTCTCGGACTGCTTCTTCAAGACGTACTCCCATATTCACCATTTCAGTAAAGTCACTGGGTGCACTGGCGACCATTCGGTCGTAATAAAATGAGCTCAAGGTTTTAAAGAAGATCTTTGTCATCTCTTTTTCCTCAAGAGGTGGACAAATCTGGGCAGAAATTTCACGCCATCTCTGAGCATATTCCTTAAAGGTTTCGTAGTCCGTCTACGACATGGCTCTGAGTTGATCTCTGTCTGGTGCCATGTCCAGGTTATACTTATACTGCTGAACGAAGGCAGCGCCAAGATCTCTGAAAGTGATGATCTAGTGTGGTTTTAACCCATGTACCATTTGAGTGCGGCACTGGTTAAACTATCTTGAAAATAATGGATCAGTAGCTGTTGATTTCCTGTCTGAGTTGACATCTTTCGAGCGTACATCACCAAATGACTTTGAGGGCAAGAGTTGCCCTTGTATCTCTCAAATTCGGGCACCTTGAATTTGTGCGGATATTTCACATTGGGGACCAAACAAAGGTCTGCGGCGTCCTTTCCAAATAGATCCTGACCACGAATGGCATGCAGTTCCTTCTGCATCTCCAAGAATTGCTCTTGGAACTCATTCAATCTGTCGTACATACTTTCCTTCCTAAAAGAAGGTATCTGTGGAATCTGTCTTTCAGGGATAGTGCGTACCACGGGTGGTGGTATAGTCATTACGGCTGTGGCTCTTGGTGCTTCCCTATCCCAAAGTTTGTAACCTTCAGGAGTTGCTGTCGTGCCCCTTGCATCTTCGCTTTCCCGAAGTTTGTAACCTTCAGGCCCAGCGGTTCCTGCTGCAGTTTCCTGGTCTTCCGTGGTCGGCAAAATATATCCTTCTGGGATATAGTTGAGTGGCATGCCCTAGGGACGATCTTTAGGCATGTTGTACCGAGGATCATACTTTTCCACTATGGGCGTAGATGTGATCTCTGAGATCACAGTCCTTTGTTGTTGTATCTGAGCTGGTGCCAGAGATTGCATGTCATTGTGAAGTTTTCTTAGATCTTCTTTCAGAGCGTCGATTTCTTGTCTCAACTCGCTGTTCTCTTCCTCGAGGTCATCCATTTTCTTTTGTCGATTGGCCCGAGTATTGTACGAATGAGACAGTTTGACTATAGAATCGAGACACAGACGTGAGATTTGTAGGTAAGGAGAATGCGTTATGTGAGAATGATGAATGATATGCAATGATTATATTTAAATTTTTTGTTAATCAAAAGAAACTTCAACAATTGGATTGTAAATATCATACAGTGGGGAGAACCCCGTTTTATTGAATTCAAAGATTACAGAAATGGAAATACAATATTTTACAAAGTGCTGTAAAAGGAAATGTCTAGACTTATGGATCCTGAGTCCTCTCTGAAGAGGGCTCAGGTGCTGGTTCTGGTATTTTCCTTTTCTTTGACCGGGGCTCTTAAGCCGTTGTCGGGTTGTCATTCCTTTGCCAAGTGAAATGAGCAAGCAAATTCCTTCGGTCTTCTTGACTTTCTACAGCATGTTGCTCTAAAATCTCGATCAGAACATCTTTTACTTTTAACAGTTGCTGCATTTTGGTACACTCCATATTGAGAATGCGGTACTTGTTCTTCCAAGACTTCCTTTCCCGTTGAACTTTATTGAGAGTGACCTGGAGTTTTTCCGTATCAGACATAAAATAAAGGACAAATTCCTTTAACGCAAGAAGTTCCTGACGAGGGTAAGACATCCTCAGCTTGAGGGCTCTAGCTTGTACCCAGTGGAGAAAAGGTTCCACAGAGATACATTTTGGTTTTCCTAGAGACTCTCTTCCTTTTCTGTGAATACGTTTCCAGGCATGCACTATTTCTGTCATTAGTGCCCTATCACTTTCTCCTTCCTTAAAGAAAAGACCTTCCAGATGGGCATTACGCAGGATATGTCTCATCGGGTATCCGAATTGACGACAATCTAAAACTGGATGATAATTGATTCCTCCTTTGGTTCCTATGAGGGGTACATTAGGGAAGTTTCCATAAAGGTCAATGATCCTTATCCCGTCATAGATCCGATTGTACCAGTCGATGTCAGAGTTGGTAAGAGACATGATTCTCTGTGACCAACGCAGAGTACTCTTATGATCCCAGAAAGCAACAGACTTAGGTAAATGGGAAGTGAACCTTTTTTATAGCAGGGGTACACAGCATGTGATCATTCCTCCGCTGTACAAATTCCTTAAGTGTACAGAATGGTATGCATCTGCAAGCAAGGTCGGTACGGGGTTTCCAATCATAAATATCTTAATGGCATTGATATCAATGAAGCTATCAATGTTGGGAAAAAGGAACAACCCGTAGGTGAGTAGAACAAAGATCTCTTTGAAAGCAGTAACATTTCCTATACTGGAAAAGTACAGGGCTTTGTCTATCAAAAACTTGGCCAGTAAACCTGGGATTTCATCCTTAGCAGTCATGTGAGTCCTGACTTCTGACTCATCCAAATGGATTGCTCTTGCAAGGGTTTAATCCTTTGGAATTTCTTCCTGTCCAGAAAACAGAGCTTGGTCAGTAATGGGTAAATCATTCAGGTGAGAATACTCCTCCAGTGTTGCTGCTAGTTGATAATTCGGGAATGTGAAACAGTGATAAACCGGATCGTAAAACTGAATCAGAGTAGACAGTATTCCTTCAATTACATGGACCCTTAACAGAGACAGTAGTCCCCCGTACTTAGCTCTGAAAGCATCATGGTTGGTGATCATCCTTGCCAACCCTCTCAAATCCTCTAATTTTGGAACCTTGAAGGTGTACTTGTGAGTCTTCCTTCTAACGAAATCCATAACGCGATCTTTTTCTCTGATATTTGCAATCATTGTCTTAGTTTAATTTGAAAAAGAGAGACTAGAAAAGAAGATTTTTCTTTGTTTAAAAGTTTTTTAAATGAATGTATGAATGCATCACACAAAACACATAGAAAAAACATGGGTTCAAAGGTTCAGTGGCATGAGCATGGAGTCATGGCTCTATCCATTCCCAAAGGTTGTACTATGGTGAATTTTGTACCTGTCCTCAAAATCATTGACCCCTCTTGGGATAACAGTAGCAAGCTAGTTCACCCGAGCGAGCTGTAGTATCTTAGAGTAATCTTAATTGAGGGTAGTATCGCGTGACAACCATTTCCGATAGCTTTCGCACTACAAAATAGTCACATGGTCTCAGTCTACTAAATCCTTAGTTTCATGGATACCACAATCGAACAATCTGCTTTCCCAACCGAAGTCACTAGATATTGCATCCGTAAAGGGTATCTCCACTGATTCGATGGTCTACTGGGATCACTTATTCGGGAATCACTCCCTGTAAGACCACCCGTCTATGCCATCACTTATCTTAGGTATCGCTCAAACTTTCCACATGCGGCATCACCCGCAGTCCCATTAGCAGAAAAATAAACATGGATATCAAGTAGGAAAAGTGATATATATATATATTTATTCCTAAAACTAACATCCTAGACTTCTTAAGAGCTATAATCCTAGTCTTAGACAGATCAAAGACGTCCCCAGCAGAGTCGCCAATTTTCTGTAGCGCGTGATTTTTGTCGGTGACGCGACCACCTTATCGCGGGAATTGGGTTTTCTCAATGAAGATAAGGGGAGTGCTACTTTCTGATTTCTTATTTATCCCATGAAGCTGGAAGGGAAAGGGAAGCTATTTAAACCCAACCTTGCACGCGAATGTTTAACTGAACAAACACTTAAAGAGATTCGGGGAGTTCGGGGTCTGGTTATACAATGGGGAGTTGTCAATTACCCATCCTATATGTGGTTATCCATAGGTTGTTAGCTTTAGGTTTCGCTTTGTACTTGATGGTGTTTATCCGTTAATGGGTTGGGAAATTTTCTTGGGAAATATGAGAGAGTGAGTTTTTGTTGATTTTGGTGAGGTACTGGACCTCAGTTTTGATTGGTATGTGTCATACCCCAAATTTTAACCACTAAGATTCCCCATCATTGTGCAAATCATCATCACAATATGGATGGACCATTATACCTCATTAGTCTCCCCAAAGATGGGTGAGCATCCACTACAATCAAACTTAGGGTTTCAAGCCCTCTCAGAGCTCTTAGACAAAGGATCAATCAAGGAATGACATGATCTTCAACTTGTCTAAACCTCTCAGATATCCATAATGGATCAAGAGGACTCCCACATCAAGGATTAAGCACAAGGCTGCAACATTCCAAGTGGATTAAGCCTCAAGATCGCCAGTGTCTCCAAATTAGGGTTTTGGTTGACTGAGGCCTCCAGATGGAAGTTTTCTTTTGGGCATGAGCCAATACTTCAAAGCACAACTTAAGATGCTCTAAGGGACATCATGAACCCAATCATCAAGTCAATTTTGCTTCAGGGGATGCATTCATAAAAAAATCAGGAATTAGGGTTTCTTGACCTAATTCACCCCTAAGTTGACTTTTGGGACAAAACATGAGCCAAGACCTCAAGAGAGGATTTGAGGGTTTCTAACACACTACATTGATCTATTTACAACAATGGATTGATCCAAGAAGCTTGATCAACAAGTTTCAAATTCATCAGAACCACAATTAGGGTTTCGCGGGAAAAGTCAACTGTGCCTTTGACTTTTGACCCAGGCATGCTCCCAAACCTTGGGACATGATTCAATACACCCTATAACACCTATGAAATCAATCCATCAAGTTTGATTTAGGTCAAGGACTTGATTTCATAGAAGGTCGCACAGTTTGGAATTCATTTGATAAAAAGTCAACTGTGCCCAAAAGTCAAAGTTTGACTTTTTGATTTTTGATCAATTATGGTTCCCTAACCCTAAAATGATGTTAATGCGTAATTTGAATCATCATTCATCAAGAAAAATCAAGAAAAGTTAAAAGGGGTAACCATAAAAACTTAGAAATTTTCTAAGTTATGGAACAAAGTGGCTAGGGTACCAACTTCCAAGGATCATAACTTGTGATCCAAGCAACCATTTTGTTTGGTCCAAAGCTGGATTTGTAGCTCTCATGGCACTCTACAAAAGCTTCAACTACACCTCACTCCAACTCATTGTGGATTCTGAGTTATGATTGGATCAAAATGACTAAAAACATGAAAGTACAACTTTTCCAACACTTAGACGAAATTCTGTCCAAGACAGATTTTCTTGAAAACACCAAAACTTGTGGGATTTTTTCACATAGTTGCAAGCAGAATCAATTCATTATATAAACATCAAAGTTGTTGTACATGTTGCCTATAATCCAAGTAACTCACTAGCATGAAACAACTCTACTTGAGCCAAGAGTTATGGCTACTACAACACACCATGGCTAGGCTGTCATGAAAAATCAGTTTGTGGGATTTCTTGCTTTGCACAATTTTGAGTCAAAGACCAATGATCCCTATGCTACAGTCATCTAATCTGATCCTAATCCAATGGATCCCACTTGCAAAGCTGAGTCCAAAAGCCAAAGGATCTTCCAACTTGAGATCAATGCATTTTGGTATATTATGCCTTGAATTCAAGGGCATTAATGTGGAATAGTTCACTTTCAAGATTCTCACTCTCCTCAGTCTAGTTCTCTGATTAGAAAACAATAAAAACATCTGAAGAATATGGATTTGGTCAAGACATAGCCCTGCTCTTGGGAGGGGCTAGGTTGCCTTTCATGAGAAGAAATGCCACCAAGCCAAAGCCATTGAATGTGATCTGATCCAGCAGCCATTCACTATTCCTCCAAGACAAGAGTTGATCACATATAAATAGAGGTTCCAATTGATCATTCAAATCACCCAAAGCAACTTACAACATTGCTTTCTCTCATTCTCTCTTAAGTGCCTAATTTCTTTATTTTTGAGCAACCACCATCGGGTTTTGAGTTGCAGCCTTAAGCAATTCATTCCAATTGCTCAAACACATCACATATGATGTATATGAGGTGTTCAAACACTTAAACTATCTATGTAACACCTTTAGCTCAAAATCACTCTTCAACCAAGCCATTATGCCTCAATTCTGCAGTTGGATTCCTCTAACTTGATCCAAAGATTTTCAAAGTGTTCCAAGGCTTGTAATCCACTCAACAACATCCATTGAAGCTATAGGGATCATCAAAGAACTTCTGGAACACCATCTATGCAGAGTTCCATTTCAGCTGGGATCAAGGTAAGCCTCAAAACTACATATTCATGATCCATGCATATTTCCTCGCATGATACTTTTTCCAATTGCTTGTCATCATATGTTGAGTGTTTCCCCTCAAAAAATTTGATCATAGCACTCACAACCATGTCTGCACGATTGCTTTTGTAAAATTAGGGTTCATACACTCATATTGATATAACTTACTGCACACTAAAAATAAATGAAATCAAATACTGCCATTATGTTCCTTGTTAAAAAATACACGAATTTGGTGTTTAAATCATGTCAAATGGTTGAGAGATGAGTGAGATAGGGTGCTTCATGCACGAGCTCGAGGAAGAAGATGGCCATGGCGCCATTCTTCAGGTTTTCCAACCAAGTTCTCTATATATTTTTCATTTGCCAAACTATATTTGAATTGGCATTGCGCCCCAGTGTTGATCAGCTGGTTTGTGTGTATTGGCAAGCGAGAGGTCTGAGGTTCGAATCCCCCTCGCCCCAGATCTCTTTTTTTATCACTTTTTCCTATTTTCTTATTTTTCATATTATTTTATTAATGATTTGAAAAATTAATTTCTCACTTAATTTTTATCATTTTTGATTGGTTCTTTTTCTGAAAAATCACAAAAATGTTGAAATATTTTATTCCACAAAAAAATAAAATTTATATTATTTATTTAATATAATTGGTATTTTTGTGAATAAATTCATTTTTATTGTTTTTAAATATTTAAATGTGAATATTTATTTTGAAAATCAAAACCTCATTTTTCAAACCTTAAACAAAAATCACAAGTGGTTTATCCAAACTTATTTGGTATTTTTATCATTTTTATTGATTTTCTTTAAATATTTACTTTTAAAGGAAAACAAAATTAGGGTTTCTTTGGTTTTCACCCTCATCAATCATTTTCAAACACTCATGGGCCTCTAATAGAGTGTAAGACCCAATCCTTTTTGAAAGCAAAATAATTTGGGTCTCAGTTATTGTATAAGACCCACTGCGATTTCAAAAATCCTGGCACAATTGCTATTTCAAAACGAGAACCATCTGGGCTTACCCTCGTGTTGTAAGTCCCATTTCTTTTATTTAAAAACTTTTTTGGGCCTCTAATAGAGTGTAAGTCCCAATCCTTTTGTAAATACACCACTTTTTGGGCCTCAGTCATTGTATAAGTCCCACTGTATTTTCAAAAACAACGGCTTGATCGTCGCCTTTTTAACAAAATCAATTGCGCCTCTCATCGAGCTATAAGTCCCAATTATTTTTCTTAAAACTCCTTGGGCATCTAATAGAGTGTAAGACCCGACCCTTTTTTAAACTAAAACCTTTTGGGCCTCACATATTGTATAAGACCCTCAATACAGTTTTCAAAACAATGGTGCAATCATCGTTAAAACTTGGGCCTCTCCTCGAGCTGTAAGCCCCAACCATCTTTTCAAAGCACTTTCTCCTTTGGCTTTGAATTCAAATATATGTTGTTATCAAAACTTTCTTTTCTTTGTTGAACAACTAACCAAACAGCATGGAAGCTCTACAACGGGTAAGTGTTTATCCGCTTTCATTTACCGCTTTCATATGTACATAACTGTATTGTGGGGCTGCTTCACTGTAAGTCTTCTTTCACATCCTTTTATATACTTGTCACATATCCACTGTATAATACTAGTATAGTTATTTAGAGTTTTCCCCGACAACTACGTCTAGCACTAGGTAAAGCCCTGTTGGTCACTCTTAAATACAAACAAAACTAGATCCCCCGTAGGATTCCAGATACAGTCTTCCCTCCTCTTGGGGTTAAACAATATGGAACAAAGAGAAAGGAAGTATTCTCGGTGAACCTTTTCTTAGACTGTCACCCTTAAAAATTGTCAAAGAAACTCTAACTCCCCAGAGATGATCTTTTCTCCGTGAATGGCATCTCTTGAGTTTCTTCCAAATTCTCGAACTTTCCTGGAATGATCTCTTCTCTGTGAATTGCATTTCTTGAACTTCTCTTGGTTTGGGGACCCACAGGCTTCCTCAAAGCATCCCCGCCTCCTCTTGGGCATTGTACAAGGACCCTTCGGCTTCTTAGAAGTTCTCATGCCTTCTCTTGGGCTTAATACAAGGACCCTGACGACCACTTAAAGGTATAAGACAGAACTTAGTCCTCCTTTGCTGGAACAGTCTTTCCCATGTCAAAACTTAGGCCATTTTAGGGTTGATACTCATCCCTTAATGCCTGTGCCTCCTCTTGGGCATTGTACAAGAGATAAAACTCTATACTTAGATAGTCTAAGACCCTTGAGTCTCAAAAAATGACTCATGAAGGAAATGCTCAAGTTAAGGAGACAAAGGCGCTTGCCCTAATCCAAAAATATGAGGCATTCAGAATGGAAGATGATGAAACAGTTGAGACTATGTTTTCAAGGTTTCAAATGCTAGTCGTGGGACTCAAAGTTCTGAACAAAGGATACTCAACTACTGATCTTGTCAAAAAGATCATCAGAAACCTTCCCAAGAAATGGAGACCTATGTTAACTATTCTAAAGCTATCCAAGGATCATAACAGTATAAGTCTTGAAGAACTTGTTAGTTCTTTAAGAAGTCGCGAGATAGAGTTGGAGGATGATCTCAGAAGAAGAGTAAATCTATTGCTCTTAAGTCTAAACCTGAAAAGGAAAAGGCTTATCAAGTTGAGGATGAATCAAAAGATTCTGATGAAGAATCAGAAGATGTGCTATCACTTATCTCCAAAAGGATCTACAAACTCTGGAAACATAGGAAAGGAAATTTCAGAGGATCAAGAAGGGACAAAGGTCGTGCTGACTCATCATCTGGATAAAAGAAGCATAGTTCTGGAAAAGAATTCATCTGCTATGATTGTAATGAGCCAGGTCATTACGAGAACGAGTGTCCAAAGCTTAAGAAAGACAAGAAGCCTAAGAAGAACTTCTCCAAAGTAAAGAAGGGACTCATGGTAACTTGGGATGACTCTGATTCTGAAGAAGAAGATTCTGATGAAGAATAAGCAAACATTGCGTTAGTGGCAACAACAATTTACTTTGTAGTCTTTGAAGAACCAGAAGAAAAAATGCTATCAGAACTAGAATCAGACTCAGACTCCGACTCTGAGGTATTATCTAAACTCTCTCGTAGTGAATTAGAGTCGTGTCTTTCAGAAATGCTGGAAAAATATCAAACTCTTCAAAGTAAATACAAGGATCTTAAGAAATCCCATGTAATTGCTTTTGAAGCAAGAGATAAGCTTGAGCAGAATAATTCTTCTCTAAATGAAAATATTTTTTCTTTAAAAAATAGTAATTGTGCTTTGAAAAGCAAAATTTCCAAGCTAGAAGAAGAATTAATCTCCAACGTCTCTGACACTAGTTGTGTCAATAAGTATGATAGAACATTCTAGTACTTTCTGGCTAAAAGCATAGATAGAAGCAAAATAGCTTCCATGATCTAAGGAGTTAGCAGAAATGGCAAGAAAGGTTTGGGGTGTACAGAAACATTTGAAATTGACGAAAGTCAACATGCAAAACCAAAACCTCTCTATGAGTATTTTGTGCCTTCTGACACTGAGCTTGATTGTTCTGAGCTTGCACAGAAACCCCCACCGACACAAAAATTTATTTCTAAACCTAAATATCATGCATAAATTCCACTTGATTATCCTGTTTCACATAAACCCAAAGTTGTCAAACACTCTGGGAAAACTAACAAAAGAGGACCCAGAAAGTAGGTACCTAAAGACAAGATAATCTATGTTGAAAATATCCTTAGCAGTTCAGTTTAAACACTAATCATGGTACCTGGACACTGGTTGCTCATGACACATGACGGTAAGAAGGCATATGTTCCAAAGTCTAGAACTTAAGCCTAAAGGATTCGTTGGTTTCGGAGGAAACCAGAAGGTAAAAATCATTGGCTCTAGAACTGTTGGTAATGGTAAACTTCCTTCTATTACTGATGTTCTTATGGTCGATGGTTTGATGCATAACTTATTGTCAATTAGTCAACTTAGTGACAATGGTTATGATATCATTTTTAATCAAAAGTTCTGTAAGGCTGTCAATTAGAAAGATGGCCTAATCCTTTTTATCGAAAAGAGGAAAAAAAAATTTACAAGATTAGACTTACTGATCTCTGTGAACAGAATGTCAAATGCTTAATGTCTGTTAATGAGGAACAATGGGTATGGCATAGACGTTTGGGCCATATTTGCATGAGAAGGATTTCTCAGCTACATAGGCTTGAACTTGTCAGAGGCTTACCAAATCTGAAGTATTCTTCAGATGCTCTTTGTGAAGCATGTCAGAAAGGAAAGTTCTCTAAAACTTCCTTCAAAGGAAAAAAAATTTGTGTCCACCTCTAGACCGTTAGAACTTTCACACATTGATTTATTTGGACCATTGAAAACTGCTTCAATCAGTGGAAAGAAGTATGGATTAGTTATCATTGATGACTATAGTCGTTGGACATGGGTAAAATTCTTGAAACACAAGGATGAGTTACATTCTGTGTTCTATACCTTTTTCTCACAAGTGAAAACAGAGAAGGATTGCAAAATAGTCAGAGTCAGAAGTGATCAAAGTGGAGACTTTGAGAATAGATACTTTGAGAATCTTTTTTATTCCCATAGCATTTCCCATGATTTCTCCTGTCCCATAACTCCACAACAGAATGGAGTAGTGGAACGGAAGAATAGGACTTTGCAAGAAATGGCTCGTACCATGATCCAAGAAATTGACATGGCTAAGCACTTCTAGGAAGAGGTAGTAAATACAGCATGTTATATTCTGAACAGGATCTCTATCAGACCTATTCTGGGTAAGACTCCCTATGAATTGTGGAAGAATAGAAAACCCAACATCTCATATTTACATCTTTTTGGCTGTATTTTTATGTTGAACAATAAAGAGAATCTTGGAAAGTTTAACTCCAAAGATCAAAAGTGTTTAATGTTAGGATACTCTGAACGCTCTAAAGGCTACATAATCTATAACACAGAAACATAGATTGTTGAGGAATCAATTCATGTGAGATTCGATGATAAGCTTGACCCTGAAAAGTCAAAGCTAGTTGAAAATTTTGCAGATTTGAAGATTACTTTATTAGAATTCAAGGAGGAAGATTCAGAGGAATGAGACAAAGATGCAGAATCTACAGAATCAGATACAACTTTACCAGAAACAATGAATAATCCATCTCATCAGAAGAAGAATAGACTAAAGACTTCTCACTCTGAAGAATTGATTATGGGAGACAAAGCTGATCCAGTCAGAACTCGTTCATCATTCAAACCTTCTGAAGAAACTCTTTTGGGTTTGGTGTCTCTGATAGAGCAAACGTCAATTGATGAAGCTCTTATGGAGAATGAGTGGATTCTGTCTATGCAAGAAGATCTGAATCAATTCACCAGAAATGATGTTTGGGATCTTGTTCAGGAACCAAAAGGTGTCCACGTCATTAGAACAAAGTGGGTATTCAGAAACAAGTTAGATGAGAAAGGTGAGGTCATATGAAACAAAGCACGACTGGTAACACAAGGCTATAGTCAGCAAGAATGGATAAACTATACAGAAACCTTTGCACCAGTTTCCAAGTTATGATCAATTTGTCTTTTAATTTCCTTTGTTGTAAATCATGACATCACTTTATATCAAATGGATGTAAAGAGTGCATTTTTAAACGGGTATATTTCTGAAGAAATGTATGTGCACCAACCTCCTGGTTTTGTAAGTTCTGAAAACCCAGATTTTGTTTTCAAACTTAAAAAATCGTTATATGGTTTGAAACAGGCTCCCAGAGCTTGGTATGAAAGGCTAAGTAACTTTCTTTTGGAAAATGACTTTACAAGAGGAAAAGTGGATACAACACTCTATTGCAAAACCATTAAAAATGACATTCTGGTTGTGAAAATTTGCGTTGATGATATTATATTTAATTCTGCTAATACTCCTTATGCAGGGAATTTTCTAAGTTAATGCAGGCTGAATTTGAAATGAGTCTAATGGGAGAACTCATATTCTTTCTGGGAATTCAAATTGATCAACGTCCAGAAGGAACGTACATTCATCAGAGCAAGTATAAAAGAGAACTTCTGAAGAAGTTTAATATGTCAGAAAGTAAATTTCCAAAGACTCCTATGCATCCGACATGCATTCTTGAGAAAGAAGAAGTAAGTAAAAAGGTTTGTCAGAAGCTCTATCGTGGTATGATAGTCTCTCTTCTGTATTTGACTACTTCTCGTCCAGATATTCTGTTCAGTGTATGTCTTTGTGTTCGTTTCCAATTAGATCCAAGGGAAACTCACTTAACAGCTGTTAAGAGAATCCTAAGGTATCTAAAAGGAACAACTAACCTTGGCTTGATGTATAGGAAAACTTTAGAGTACAAGCTTTCTGGTTATTGTGATGCAGATTATGCTAGAGATAAATTAGAAAGGAAAAGTACTTCTGGAAACTGTCAGTTTCTGGGTAACAACCTCGTCTCTTGGGAAAGCAAAAGACAATCAACCATTGCACTTTCAACTGCAGAAGCAGAATATATCTCGGCATCTATTTGTTTGTCTAAGAATCCTATTTTGCAATCTAGGGCAAAACATATTGAAATAAAACATCACTTTTTACGTGACTATGTTCAGAAGATTACTTTTCAGTTAAAATTTGTGGATACAGACCACTAGTGGGCTGATATTTTCACAAAACCCCTTGCTGAGGATAGATTAGTATTCATTCTGGAAAATCTATTTATAAAATCATGTCTAGAATGAGTAGATGAAATTTTGATATATCAAGTCACCAGAACTTCTAAAATAAGATTATTACATTAAGCAGATTGTTTTATTATTTATTTAATGTTTTTTCTGATTAATGATACTTCTACATGTTAGAAGAAGTCTTGATCAGAAACTTGTCTAGTCAGATACCTCTTGGTATTCTTGACTTTGGGAATATCAAACATGTTCTCTTGAAATAAACGGCTATGATTATTTTGTGACGCCTGTCCAAAATCAAATCATATATTAATGTTGAAGAGACACCTCGAGCGTTGTGATTTTGTGAGACTAGGTTTCAAATAATTATTTCCTATTACTCCCACCTTTTCATAATCATCAATTTTTGCTATAAATACTAAATTTCTCACCATCACACACTACGCTACTTTTCACTTCCCACACTTTTTCTTAGAAACCTTAAAACCCCTTTCTGCTCCTTAAACTCCATCATCTTCTTCAAATGGATTCTCAACAACAACAACTTGTAGAATCGTCTTAAATGGTTTCAACAACAACTGCTCAAACGAAATCAAAATCACTTCATCAATCATTATCCACATTTCAAAAACCAACTGAAGTTCATATTGTGGATCTCCCGACTCATATTCAACTTGCTGTTCATTTTTCAGAACAGGAAATTTTATGTGAATGGCTAGTAGACTTTGATAACTTGCTTGAGAATGGAATTTACTTGTCTAAGAAACTTAATACTCAAGGTTGGAAAACCTATTTTGATCATCTCTATGGTCCCATTTTTCCTAATCTCATCAAGGAATTCTTGAGATTCGCTGACGCTGATGAACATTTCATCGTATCTCATGTTTTGGGAAATAAGTTCATCATCACGGAGAAATCCATATCCACATTACTTGGAATAGAAAAATCTAGAGGTAATCGTATCTACAATATGAGTTCCAAATCCAAGATTCTACCTGATGTTATTAACCCAACAATTTTCACGCAATCATCTAGTGGAAAAACACCTTTGAAGAGTCAGGATTTATCAAAGGAGCTTCGTGTCTGGCTCAAAATCATTCTGGGATGCATCTATCACAGACCTACTTCAAGTTCTTCTGATTTCCTTAAGACTGATCAGAAATACATGCTATATTATCTGATGAAAGGAGAGAAGATCTGCCTCCCTTCAATTCTCTTCAGATACCTCAGAGACTCTATAAGAGAAATAAGAAATCAATTAAAGAAACTTAAGAACTACATTCCTCTTGGTCGGTTGATCTCAAATATTCTGATTCAAAGTGGAATGATTGAACATCTATCCAAGTTTCCAGTCACAGATGAATTAGACATCGTAACTGGAACTCCTCTGAACAGCAAAAAACTAAAGAGGATGCAGATCATTGATGAAATCAGAGTTGAACCCAGTATAGCAACCGATTGGGAAAGTTTGAGGTCCAGAAGGATGATTATCAACGGATTCTCTCTATTCAACGAACATGACAATCCAGAGGTTATAGAGGCATATATACAGCTTCGAGAAGCTGAAGGTTATGATATGTCTGGATTCAGGATTGAAGATCTTATGTGTCGCTCCAGGGATTTTCATCCAAGTACAAACGCGAAAGTGGCACCGAAACAGAGTCGCCAGCAATGTGTATTTATCCCAGAGAGGGAAAGGAAACACCGCATAAACCTGAAGGAAGGAAAGAACATGGTCTTGCGACCAAAAGAACTGGGTTCGGGAGTCGGTTACGTGAGAGGAAGGTATTAGCACCCCCTCGCATCCATCGTACCCGATGGGATCCACGCTTGTTTGTCTCGATCAAATGGTGTAGGAACAGGATACTGGAAAAGGAACTGTTAACTGGAGAACTGGAAAAGGAAAGGAGAGAGAAAGAGAAACAAATGTAGGGAAAATAAAAGAAGTGCTCGAATGGGCCCTACCCCACTGCCTACGTATCTCATCGGGAGCATGAGAATCAGAGCGACGTAGTTCCCCTCACCTAAGGGAAAGTTGTTTGTGTTTTTTAGAGAACGGCTTACGTTCTAGCTCAGGTGTTGCAGGCTCGCTGGTCCGAGTGCGTTACCATCTTGTAAGAGAACGAGTAGGAGCACGTTCATACGTTGAGAGTGAATGAGGTGAGAAAAGGATTCCCGAAGGAAAGACGTTATTGTTTGTTTTTGTCTTTTTAAGAGTTTTTTTCCATTTGTTTGCATATGATAGTGTATCTGAATCTTAGTCATTGGAATGTGTACATTCTCACATTCCAAGATGGAATGGGTAAGAAAGAACACTAAGAGTGAAGAAGACCCCCACACTTAGTTCCAATTGTCAAGGTTCAAACACACTAGCATATTTGTGTTTATTAAGTATTTTTGTTGATTAAGAAATGAAGAAGTTTTTTTATTATTTGTACCTTCAACAAGTATTGCATTTAGATCCATCATACAAGATCAAATGTCTAACACATTGACCCAAGATGGGCTATATGCTACACATTCTAAGATTATAAGAGTAGACCCCTTATAATCTTTTCTTTATATGAAAGGCCTAAATGCAATAAATGCTTGCCTTTATTAGGTGTTTTGAATTTTCTTTTGAGATGAGAAGAGAGACTCAAGAGAGGAGAAAAGGTAAAAATCTATATGATCTAAGACTCAATCCTAATTAAAGATTAAAGGGAGTGATCCTAATGGTTTGTGAGGTTTCAACCTAAAGTCTAAAGAAAGAATGAATTAAACAATTCACTTCTAAGTTAGAAGATGAATTGTAATTCAAAAGGGGAAAGTGATGAGTTATTAAAAGAAAGCACATAAGTGCTTAACAAAACACAAAATTGAATTGTAAAAGAGAAGGGATAGAAGTTTGAATGTGGATTCCTTATCCACACTCAATTGCAACTTACCAAAGCCCCTACATGGTTAGTAAACATGTATAAGAAGTATAAGAAGTAAAAGAGCATTTAATGCACCATAAAACTCAAAAGCATAAGATGAAAGATCAAATCCTATTAATCACAACCAGAATGTACATCATATGGAAAACAAAAGATTATCATCAAGGAAGTTCAAGTGGATAGGCAACAAACATCATCCATGACATTAGAACATGCTACCATAAGAAAAGGGAGAATGAAAGATGAAAAGAAATGGAAGAAACATGCCTAAATGGAACATGTAATCCAAGGATCAGAATTGAAATGAAATGAATAATGATATATAAACACATCACAAGAATTCATGAAACACCTATCAAGCCATTCAAGAAGCAATAGAAGAAGAAATGAAATTGAAATTCAAAAGATAACACAAGTACTTCATATTAAGGACACACAAAGTTCAAATGAAAGTGAACATGCAATGATGACACATAACATGTACCAATGATCTATAATGTCAAATGAATAGTTCACAAAGTAGGCAAATGATCATGCAAGTATGCACAAAAGCAATCATGTAAACATGCACAAAGATTACAAGGATATGACATGTTGTAATGCTTCAAATGAAATGTTTTAAACAAAAATCAAATGAGTTAATGAAAATTATGAAAACATGGTATTGAGGTTCACAAATCAGAGATGAATCACATATCAAAGTATCATGTAAAAAATTCAAGGCAAAAAGGCTTTATACAATGCACTTAAATCAAATTGGATGCACATGCAAAGTAATGCAAAGATGAACATCAAAACATGCCATAACAGGACCTAAAAAATCAAATAAAAATCACTTAACATAATTCAAGATGTTAATGACTCACTACAAAAAGAAGCAACTCAAAACAATTTTTAATGATCAAGAACAAAATTAAACAAAATCATATACCACATTAAGAATGCATACAAAAGAAAATCAAAGAAAATTGTGGAATAGGGGCAAAAATGTCATAAAATCAGAAACTAAAATCATCAAAAATTTTATAAATGTTTTAATGATGCTCATGAATTTTTGTGGAATTTTATAATGCCATTTGGTATTTTTAAAATTCAATTATGAAACGTGTAGAAAAAATGAAAATAAAAATGAAATGCAATATGAATGGGGGTGCATGCATAGTAATTATTCAGTTCAAATTAATTGGCCTTGAAAACATGGGAGGTGTGGATATCAATCTGACTAAGTCCATTACACGTGCAATCCACAATAACTACCATGCTCTTCAGTCAACAATAGTCAAAACCACACAAGCCATTGGATCAAGTCACAGTCAACATCCAGTCAAAGTAGCCAAGATCAATACACGCGCACGAAAGGACCACACAACATACAGTGTACCACACCACATAATGTTCACTCTGATTAAAATAAAACATGTGCCACGCATGTGACATTTTTATGCGTTGTCATCACACAAGCCACACGATGATGAACATCCAACGGTCCACGTTCAAACTGCAAATAAAACCCTAAACAAGATCACCGGCCGGAGAGGGACCTCCGGTCACCTTCTCCGGCGAGAACCACCACCTGCAACACTCACATGTTCACCAAAACACACAAATCGCATACCAAATTGAAGCTAAGCTCATGTAGATCAAGAATATGCTCATAAAAACAACAAAACATGCACACACAACAAGAACAGAGGAGATGAACTTGTGCCCTAAGTTTTGCAACTACGCCTTTAGAAGGCCTATCAACTAGCCGGAGTTTGGAATGCTTCTATTAAGCTCATATCAACATGAAAACAACAAATTAAACCATAAAACTCCAGAGCAAAGTTTGAGAGTTTGGAACCTGAACTTGTAGCTTTTGAAGATTCTTGAGAAAACCAGAGACTACACTTGTTCTTCAACCTTGGAGCCTCCAAATCAAGCAAAATAAATGCTGATGTAACTTGTTATCTTGAGCAGAGAGATTCAATACTGAAATACACTTGAAGCAAACTTGAGAATCGTGATGAAATCTCCTTCAATCATGTGCCATTGATGATGATGAAGATGAAGTATCGTGTACTTTGAGAAGAAGTTTTGAGATTGTTGGTGAAAAAGTGAGAGAATCAGAGAGAAAGTAGTGAGAGCTTTGAGATGAAAACGAGGAAAAATGAAATTCAAAATGAGAAATGTGAGTGAGGTTATCATTTATACTGTGGGTTAACCAAGGTTAAACTGAGTGAGGTTAACTGAGTTAGCATGGTTTAGGTGAGTCATCCCTAACTAACTGAGCCAAGTTAGTTAGGGCGAGTTATCCATGGCTGTGATATGGTGAAGGAGATGTATGACAGTTGTGATGGAGATTAATGAGCTAACTCATGTGTGCTGCAGCAAACAAACTTGTTCTACAAGTTTCCATTCCTTTCCTTTTTCATGAGCATGGGTAGCACGTGGTACGGTAAATGGGAAGTATGTTTGGCTAAATGAAGTAATGTTGGGAGGGTGAGCAATGCACGGGCAAGCTTGTAACAACAACATCAACAACATTGGTTTTGTTTCTGATTTTTATGGCAGTTGATAACAATGGAGATATGGTGATTTGGTGATGTTTTTCTCCCTACTCAATGGGTGTATTGGTGAGTTTTTGGAGTCATTTGGAAGAGGAGATGTAATAGAGCATGTTTGGTATGAAAATTGGATGGAAATGAAACTTGGAATAGGTTGAAAAATGACTCACAACACAAAGGTTTGGGAACTGATAGAAGGCGTGGCAATGAGGTTGGTTAGCAAGGCATCTTGGCATGGAATTTCAGCAAGATCACCATAACTTGAGACCATTATATCTCCCTCCTAACTTGATCAAATGGAATTTTGTCCAACATGAATATTGAAGATGACATTACAAGGAACAACTTTGATGTTAAAATTTTTTCCATTTGAAGCTTTCTTCTTGGAGAAATTGAGCTTGACATTTGGCACACCACCTGCTTGTAGAAATGACTGCGCGCGAGCTTGAAAATCCTTAGTCATGACTTGGTTTTTGCCCTACTTTTCTCCAACTTTGATCAGTCATATCTCACTCAATTTTTATCCAATGGAGATGTCCTACACATGGATTTGAAGCTTAAAGAAAGAACTTTTGTTGTGGCTGAGTGGAATTTTCATTTGGTGCTTCAATTTTAAATGGCCTTGGTTCAAACTCTGATGCAAAATGGCCAAAACTTGCTATTTTTAGTAACCCTTCTTCATCCAAAAATGGCAACTTTCCACATCTTGATTTTTTCATGATTCCTTTGGAGTTACTTGATCAAAATTTGCACATTGGTCACATATAACATGAATTTCATGAATTTGGCCTCAAAAAGTCAAGAGTTGACTTTTTCCTCTGCTTATTTGACTTGGCCCCAATTTCTCTGATTTTTTATCTTTCTTCCAATTGAACCACTTCTAAAACCAATTGAGAGGTGATTTTCCACATACATACACTTAAGAACATATAGAATACCATGACATCAAGTTTTGTCCAAAAAATCAAAGATATCCTAATTTTATTAGAAACCCTAATTTTGACCCCCTCTGGTTAGGAGGGAAAAGTGCAGTCTTCAATTTCAAATTCCTCAGAGTATGTTGTGTATCCCTTTAAAGAATGATGAGATATGCCACTTGAGATTGATTTTGGATCAATGAGCTATCTCTTTTGAGGGTTTTCCTTCAGTTTTTGAACCTCTTGCATGATGAAGTATGTATTGTTTCAATCTCCTATTGAATCTCACTTTCTTGAGGTATTGGATGGTCAATTGAGATAGTGTGAGACATGAAAGACCTCTTGGCTTGCCTTGAGTGAACTTGTTTGACCTTTTTGTGCTTTGAATGATCCCTTGATTGTCCACCTTTCCCCTGATCACATGCCCTGATGGTAAGAGGGATGCTATGCTTTATTTTTCTATGTTAAATGCAATGCAATGCTAATGAGATGGATATGATATGATAGATGATAATGCTATGCTAAGATGACAAAAAGGGAGAGCAAATTTTGGGGTATTACATTATGGATAATCCTCCTGATATGATGAAGAAGAAGAGACCCTACACCAATGCAACTCCTCAGACGAAGACTGCAAAGAAGCAGAAGAAAGGTCTAGGTGAAGCCAACACAAGGAACATCTCACTGGCATCCTATCCAGAGAAGACGAGCAAGTCTTATGAAGCTTCTTCAGTAACTCCATATGTTATTACTAACAAAAATATATCTTCATCTACTTCACAACCACCACTATTTTCAACCGTTGTCACCACCTCACCCATACCCATTTCTGAACCACCAACTCAAATAATTCCATCCTCTACACCATCTACACAACTTCCACCACAAATACTCCAAAGCACCTCAACCAACTTCCACCATTTCTGAACTAACCTCTGTCATAACTCTACAACCATCTCAAACCATCTCCCTACCATTAATCACTCAATGCATTTCTAAAGAACCTCCTACTCAACCTCTTCAAACAACCAACTCTCCATCACCCACACTATTAACCTCTCCACAAATAATCACAGAAACCATACCAGGTAATCCTGAACCTTCTTCACCAAAATCAAATCCGGAAAATAATGAGATCACCAATCTGGGTGATTCAGTTGAAGAAACCCAATCATTTCCTGAGAATCAACCTTCTGACCTCCCCCCTCCTAACTTAGATGAAGTTATTTATGCTTTTAAGGACAGTGTAGTTATGAGATTCAAGACACTATCTGATGAATCAAGTTCTAGCGAAGACCTTTCTGCTTTGGGTGCTCCCTAGAATCAATTCAATCAATGGATGTCAGACGAATTTTAGAAGATTCAAAATCTTTCTGTTCAAACAAAAGACTATTTCATCCAGCAAGCTGAAAAGAGATTGGAAGCTAAGAAGGAACCTAAAGCAAAGCTAGCTGCTGAAAGGGAATTGGCTAAGAGGTTAGAAAAGGAAGCTTTTGAAAGAGAAGTTGAAAGGTTAGCTAAGGAAGTTCAAGATCAATCTGAAAGAGAAGCTGAATTGAAAAATCAAGAAGAAGCTCTGAAAGTTGCTGAAAACTCTACCTCTGATCCAGTGTTAAAGACTTTGGCAAGCATTCAGAAAGAGCAAGAGTTGTTCAGAATGAGAATGGACAAGAAAGATGAAGTCACTTCCATCATTCATAATGCACTTGCTCAGATCCTTCAGAGGCTCCCTCCTCCTTCTCAACCTTATACACTTTTCTAGGCTACCCCTTAGTTTTCTTTGTCTGGTTATTTATCTTGTTTTGTACTATGGATTAGCTCTCTTGATTACCTTTTTTATTCTGACAAAAGTAGAGAGTATATTAATGGAAAATTATTTTGATAAAAATATCTGGTCTCTGAATCATAGCTCTGGCATTCTAACATTTTTAAATGCACAATTTTCTTCCTAGAATGCTTTTCAGGAACAATATTAATATGTTGGCAATCAGGCTCTGTTATCAGACTCCATTACCACTATAATCAAGCTCTCTTTTTATGGATCTGACAAGATCTTTATAATCAGGCTCTGGTATCCCAAATCTGATAATATTTTTTTTAAGTCTTAGATTCAGGGGGAGATTGAAAAAGGGAAGTTAATTCTAAACTTATCTCTGTCATTTCCTATTGATTATCTTCGTACAAAATTGTTTTATCAAAATACATTATTTTGTCATTATCAAAAAGGGGGAGATTGTTAGAACAAGATTTGGTTCTGCCGGATATCTCTAAGTTTTGATAATAACAAAGTAGTATTTGTGTGAGAAAAATTTTGGTACTCTAATGTTTGTTTTCTGCATAATTAACAAACAGGATCTGACTCTGATAGAGAAAGCTTTGACTCTGATAGAGACCGTGTGCAACGTCACTTTGATTTGACCAAAAGTCGCTTCTGCGCCAAAGAAGGAAGTCTGCTTCTAATCTACTCACATTCAAAAAGATTCTAAGAAGACAATATGTTGCCGCTTCAATGCTCTCTTGGATTCTGCCTCTGAGCGTGACTCTAATGATTTACTTCTGAAGGCTTTCTAGCTTCTGAAGTCATTATCTTCTGAAGACTAAGGGCTGAAGACTCTGAAGACAAAGTTCTGCTGAACAACGTTCTGAAGACTCTGAAGACTCTGAAGACTTGAGTTTCTGAAGACTAAGTCCTGAAACTCTGAAGACAAGGTTCTGCTCAACAACGCTCTGAAAACTCTAAAGACTTAAGTTTCTGAAGACCAAGGGTTCTGAAGACTGAGTGCTAAAGACTCTGAAGACAAGGTTCTGGTGAACAAGTTCTGAACTCTCTGATGACTCAAGACTCTGAAGACCCAGTGATCAATTCTTCTACTCATGCTTTAATCATCTCTATTCAGAAGCCTTTGATGAACAGAAGAAAATCAAATGTTTGCAAGGGAAAATAGTACATAGTACGTATCAACCACGTTCTTTTCCACTACCATTCCACTACCCTGATTTGGTGGTACAAAGGACAACTTTTGTGTACGATTTTCATCCCTGCGTAACGATATTATTTCAAGTCGCCAGCAATCTAAATGATATTCCTGACCTGCCCTCCAACGAATCTCTTTCTGGCTATATTAGCACTTGAACAAATGAATTTCAAGCATTCATGTGAATAAAACATGATTTTTCAAACATTTTTCAAAATTCACAACACATTTTTTGAATATATTTTATATTTGATATCATTTCTTATTTAATTTTCTTTGAAAATTTGCATTTTTAATTAAAATTAGGTTTTTCCCTTGATTTTAATTTTTCAAATTTAATTTTGAAACACTTTGGGCCTCTTTGTAGAGTGTAAGACCCATCCCTTTTTGTACATAAATAATTTGGGCCTCATTCATTATATAAGTCCCACTGTGGTTTTCAAAACAGCGGCGCGATCATCGCTTTTGAAATAAATATCATGGGCCTCTCCTTGAGTATAA
Organism: Lathyrus tuberosus; assembly: GCA_022829125.1. Taxonomy (NCBI): domain Eukaryota; kingdom Viridiplantae; phylum Streptophyta; class Magnoliopsida; order Fabales; family Fabaceae; genus Lathyrus; species Lathyrus tuberosus. The sequence continues at coordinate 3,391,968 of JALAZF010000190.1, forward strand.
GCCGCATTTTTCTTCTTTTAATAAACAATTTGGGCCTCTAATAGAGTGTAAGACCCAACCCTCTTTGTACATAAACAAATTTTGTGCCTCTGCTATAGTATAAGTCCCACAATGTGTTTTGGTATCGTAGTGCGATCACTATTTTCAAACTAAGTCATCTGGGCCTCTCCTTGAGTATAAGCCCCAATCTTTTGTATAAAAACTTTGTTTTAAACAATAAACAACTTCCATGGGCCTCTCCTTGAGTTGTAAGCCCCATACCTCTGTTTTCAAACTTATATGTTTTTTTAACCAGTACTAAAAGGAGCACTATTCCCGGTGAAACTGCTTTTAGACCACTTGGGCCTCTCTTTGAGTTATAAGCCCCAAACATTCTTTTATCTTCATTCAAATAACAACAACTTTCTTTTAATTCAAATTCAAAGGTTTTTTCTCAAAACTTTCTTCAATTTCTTAAAACCCTAATCCTACAGTGGTCATCAACACAACAGATCACAATACACCTGGGCCTCTCTTCAGAGTGTAAGACCCAACATCTTTTATTTTTAATGCATATTTGTTTATATACCTGTTAATTTATTCATCTGTATATACTTGTGCATATCTGTCTAGAGTTTTCCCCAGCAGTTAGGTCTACACTTAGGTCAAGCTAGAGGTTACTTCTAACTTAGTCAAAATTAGTCCGCTCATAGGAAACTTCCCTCAATACAGTCTACCTTCTCTTGGGCTTATTCAATATGGAACAGAGAAAGGCATTATTCCCGGTGAAACTTTTATCAAGACTGTTAAAACTTAGAAATAAACATATACAAGAAATTCATTTCCTCGGAGAGGATTAATTCCTGGTGAAACCTCTTTTGAATTTATTCAAACCTTAGAATTGTTCAACAAAGAAAGGACTTATTCCCAGTGAAACCTTTCTTGAACTCTTCTTAGGCTTGGACCCACAGGCTTCCTAGAAGTTCCCCAGCCTCCTCTTGGGCTTAGTCTAAGGACCCACAGGCTTCTTAGAAGTTCCCCTGCCTCCTCTTGGGCTTAGTACAAGGACCCAAAGGCTTCCAAAAAGCATAGGATATTATTTAGTCATCTCCACTAGTTCAATCCCCAGGAGAGTCAAATTTCTAGAACATCCAGTCAGTCATGATTTGTTCTCCATCTCTTAAACCAACAGCCTCCTCTTGGGCATCATACAAAGATCTCTCTACACCAGGGTCTACCACTTTTTATGAGACTTGGACAATCTCAGCCTCCTCTTGGGCTTTATTCAAGTAGACTTGGAAAGTCTCATTATCATAGTCTCCTTTTGGACCTCACACAGAGACCCTCAGGTTTCCTAAAAAGTATAGGGTAAGCCTTGATCATTTTACCAATACACCAGTCTCCAGCAGAGTTAAAACCTCTAAGGTTTTCAAACTCACCTTTAAACCCTCTAACCCCAACAAGGCTTAACTTTCAGTTTAAACATCCCAGCCAGGGTCAATTTACCATCAATAAACCCTCAACAGAATCAGAGCCTCATGGGATATGGTACTTCAACTCTTCCCTAATTCCCCAGCAAGAGTGAGTTTCCCTTGGGATTACCCAATACAATTTAGACCTTCTCCTGGATTTCAATAATCCTCAGCAGGAGTCAGCCTCCTTTTAAGCTTCATATAATCCTCAGCATGGTTTACATGATAGATTAGGAGGTCATTTGTTTGATTGTCGTCCAAGTTTAGAAGAAAGGCAACATGTTTATTTGAGAAAACGTTATGTTCCACCTAAACACATATTATTTTCATTGACAAAGCGCAATCCAAATAATGTTACTCGGATGACATAAATATATAGACATAAGAGTAAATTATAAAAAGTGATAATAGATCCTATAAACGAGATTGGGCATCTGTTTAGTTTGATGGATGATGCAAATTATGTTACTGGAGTAGAATAAGAGATGTAACAGATATTGTGAGATATATTTTTTAGGAACACACAAATTCAGTGAAGTTATTGAATACTTTTCATATAGTGTTGATTATGGGCAACATATATAAGACAAACAAGTGTAAACAACCTTTCTTTGAAATTGTTGGTATGACTTTGTTAGCCTAGAAATTCCAAAAAGGATTTGGCAAGGAATCTGTCTAGCATTTCCTCAAACATAGGGCAAAATCAAGTGGATGTTCGAATGAAAGACTTGCCATAGGAGCAACAGGAGTCGAAAAGTTTGCCTTAGGACTTAGAATAACTCCAATGAGTTCAATAAGGTTTGAAGTTCGACAGGTCGTTAGGATCGACCACGAACAAATTCAAAATTCAAAATGATATAACTATTTTTTGGTTTTATCTGATTTAACAGGGACACGTAGAAATCGAATCAAGCGACCATTGCATGCAGTAATGACATGTCTGACGAAGGATTATTTGAACATATAAAGACAAAAATATCATAGTATTATAAATAAGGATTCTAGCATTAAAATAAGGGGTGGCAAAAAAACATTGTAAACTTCGATTACACTCAAAATACCCACACATTAGAGAGCAACGAGTCTCCTGAAGAAAAATGCTCTTGCCTACCATTTTTATATTTATGAAAATACAACTTTTTTATTTAAAGTCTTTTTATACTTATTTCTTTTACCATTTTAAAGTTGATTTCGACACAGTCGGAATCAGTTGGCAAGTTACATTTACAACATAGTTATTTCGTTGAAAAAACCAAATATTTATTACAAGAAATCCTACAAGATCGAAATGCAATTCCTCTTTTTTTTTAGAAACTCAACACATACTTGCCTTCAAGTAATTAACCCAAAACTAACCGGTGGTTTACTAAGAACACCGTTGAACAAATTGGCATGCACAGTGGGACATGTTTGTGCAATTTTTGAGTTTTTAGTTTGAAAAGTGTTGTTTTTTTATATCTGTTATAATTATCATTTGTTTTTAAAAATGTTTTCTGCATATAGATTAGTATGCATTTAAGGATTGCGCAGAACACAATTAAAATATTTAATGAGAAAGAGAATATCAGAAACAAATAAATCAACGTTTAATTCAAAACTAATTAAAACATATTAACTTTAATTTAAAATAAATTAACCTTTCCTATACGGCACACTAATTAATAACAATAATATTACAAAATAATTCCCTTAATAATGAACAACCCAACTTGATCTCCTACCTTATAAAAGGGGAAGCATTATAGTTGTTTTTACATGTAAGAGAAATGGGTAGGTGGTTAATTTTAGTTGTTATGGCCCTTGCCGTGGTTGCTGCAAGTGCAAGAATTATGCCGGTTGAAGAGGAGAATTTGAAGGACATGAAGAATAACATTGATGAGGATGGACCTTCTTTTGAAAGTAGAGAAATCGACAATATGGGTGATGGAATACCCGAAGGAGGTGATGGTTTGAATGGAGTTCGATTTGATAATATTAATGGTGGAAACAATAGAATGGCACTTGGTGAAATAGGTGACGATGAAAGTGATGATGGACCCATACTCGGTTAAAAAGTTAAAGAAGACGCTCAATTCAGTCTTAGTAGTCAAACTTGAGAGACAAGTTACTTACTATGGCATTTACTTTTCTTAAATATATAACTAAATAAGTGTTGGGAGTGTTTTTATTTAATTACAATGTTTTATAAATAAACTTGTATTTGTAATAATATGTGTTCTTCTAATATATTATATTGATATATGTTACTTCTTTTCTCTAGAACTTATTCTTATCATCTCATTTTCTATTTCACATATTTCTAATATGAATTGTCGAAAAGAAAAAAAATACAAATGAAAAACGATGAAAAAACAAACTCTTTATAACATGATTTTGATAAGAAAGAAACATCAATGTTTAATAAAAGCACATTGTATTACATAAACAGACTCAGTAATTCAAATTTATTTTTTATAGTTAAATATAAATGGATATCAATTCGTCAATATCCATCTACCATAAACAATTTGAAATATTAAACTTATTTTTGAACGAAAAAGTTTATAACTTTATTTATAACTAAATTAAAATTTTCTTTCAATACATCAATGATCTTGGAATAATACAAACAATGAGAGTATTTTAAAAACAAAATGCATTTAATAGTCGCACATTATTAAAATTTAGGATACGATGACATACTTGTATCAATAAAACAAAGTGTTTGCGGTGCTAAATATGAGCTCAAGGAAAATTTTATCTCATATTTCTACAATTATCTTCCCACTCTTACTTTTTAAAAATATTCACTTTCTCCACGTTTTTATGTTTTAAATAATTTTACTATTTAATTTTACCATCATAATTAATTTGAAGAATTTTTCACCCCAAGTATTGTGTATCAGATATCTTTATCCGTGGTATTATGATACATATGTTTCTGTTCATCGAATAACTTGCACACAAAAATTCCGGTATACTTATAAACAAGTTATACGATATTATAATCTTCACATGATAACTTGTTTATAAGTATTTTAGTATACACCAGTTTGTTCACCGGATAACTTGTTTATACGTATTCTAGTAGTCATCAAGAGAAGAAGTGATAAGTTGGATTAAGAAGGTTGGAATCAGAAATAAAGTAACATATATCATTACTTGTACAGACACGAAAACGCGAAATGGAGAAAGAAACAACAAATTAATATTTAGTTGTGATAATAGTGGAAAATACAAGGAATTTGATAGTACAGCGCAAAGGGCAACTAAAAAATGCGGGTGTCCAATTAAATTTTGATCAACAACATTACAATAGGGTTCAAGATGGATGATTGATATTAAATATGGACATACAAACCATGGTTTACTTGATAGATTAGGAGGTCATTTGTTTGATAGTCGTCCAAGTTCAGAAGAAAGGCAACATGTTGATTTGATAAAACGTTATGTTCCACCTATACACATATTATTTTCATTCACAAAGCGCAATCCAAATAATGTTACTCGGATGACATAAATATATAGACATAAGAGTAAATTATAAAAATTGATAATAGGTCCTATAAACGAGATAGGGCATCTTTGATTAGTTTGATGGATGATGCAAATTATGTTACTGGAGTAGAATAAGAGATGTCACAGATATTGTGAGATATATTTTTTAGGAACACAAAAATTCAGTGAAGTTGTTGAATAATTTTCATACTGTGTTGATTATGGGTAACATATATAAGACAAACAAGTGTAAACAACCTTTGTTTGAAATTGTTGGTATGAATTTGTTAGCCTAGAAATTCCAAAAAGGATTTGGCAAGGAATCCGTCTAGAATTTTCTTAAACATAGGGCAAAATCAAGTGGATGTTCGAGTGAATGACTTGCCATAGGAGCAATAGGAGTCAAAAAGTTTGCCTTAGGACTTAGAATAACTCCAATGAGTTCAATAAGGTTTGAAGTCCGACAGGTCATTAGGATCGACCGGGAACAAATTCAAAATTCAAAATGATATAACTGTTATTTGGTTTTATCTTATTTAACAGGTACACGTAGAAATCGAATCAAGCGACAGTTACATGCAGTAATGACATGCCCGACGAAGGATTATTTGAACATATAAAGACAATAATATTATTGAAGGTGTGAAAAACACAAGAAAGGGGGGTTTGAATTGGGTTTTTAAAATAAAAAACTATTTTCTGAAAATAATCCCCTTTACATCCAGACTTCTTTTCTTGATAATAAAGTAAGAAAAACTAAAAAGAAAGAACACAATATGTTTATACTAGTTCACTTGAGAAATCCTCAAGTTAGTCTAGTCCACCCGCCAAGGTGATTTTTCCTCTCTCAAGCGAGGACTTAATCCACTATAACCAAACTAATTACAATTGCACTAGCCAACTGCTGGTGACTAACAACCTCTAAGACACACTAGTCCTGGACTTCTTAAGAATTCTGACCTACCCGGTCCCTTAAGGAATAGAATGCATAAGCCAACTGCAAGTGACTAACAACACTAAGACACACTGTCTTAGTCTTCCTAAAAATTCTGACCCAAGTGGTCCTTTAGGGAACACAAACAACTATTTGTTTCAAAGATTTGTTTACAATAGTGATGCTTCTACACAAGCAGATGAGTAAACAGATTTTCAGAACAATATTGACTTAAGAATGATATTAACTATACTGCGTATGAACAGTGAAAATTTTTGGTGACCATTCTTGAAGTCTTCACGGCTTTATATAGCCATGTATAATATGACCGTTGAAGGATATTTCTGACATTTCAGAATTATGGCGGCTTAAAGGATCGTGGGGGACAAATAGCACATTTGCGTCTGTCCTATCCGGAGTGGAGCAGTGTGTCCTTGTACTATTGTACTGTTGTACACGTTGCTTAGTCTTCTCAAATTCCAGACTTCAGGGGCTTCTGAGAGCATGAGTTAGAAGTAGGGAAAACATAACTTAGGTCTTAAGAGCTTCAAGTCTTCAGAGTCTGCAGAGCTACATCTTCAGAGTCTTCAGCACTTGGTCTTCAGAACCCGTTGTCTTCACAATCATAAGTCTTCAGCATCTGGACTTGTTCATCAGAACTTCTGTCTTCAGATCTTCAGAACTTGTTTTCTTAAGTCTTTAGCATCTAGACTTGTCCATAAGAACTTCTGTCTTCAGATCTTCAGAACTTGTTTTCTTAAGTCATTGTATTAGAGTCATGCAACTTCACAGTCTTCTAAAGTAAATGCTACCGTTTAGCAGAACAATATGTAGCGTAGAAGCAGAACAATTCTCTTCTAATAACTTAGCCGCGCTATTTATCAGAAGCAGAACCTGTTTGTTAAATTCTCAAAAATAACATACATTAGAATACCAAAATTGTTCATACAAACATACTTGTTTGTTATCATCAAAACTCAGAGGTATTATTGCAGAACCAAACCTTGTTCTAACAATCTCCCCCTTTTTGATGATGACAAAACTATGTATTTTGATGACACAATTTTGTACATAACATAAGAAGTAACCAGAGTAAGAAGGATAAGGAATACTTATCCTTCCGATGAAAATCTCCCCCTGAGTCTCAGACTGGATGAAGATCAAATATCCTGACTTACGAACCTTCTGGGTGAACTCCCCCTGGTTGCAATAGGTCAGATATTGAGATCTTTAGAGTCTTTACTCAGTTTTCAGAAGCCAATTATGCCAATTGAAATCTTGATATCACATTGGATCCAAAAGTATTCAGATCTCATATTTCCTGAAAAAGAAAACATGAAAACAAATCTAACAGAAATAGAAGTTTATTTGTTAGAATGTAGCATCTTGTTTTTCAGAATTTGATTATGCGAATCAAAATATTACGTTCATATTATATTTCTCCCCCTTTTTGTCATAATAAAAAAGAAAAGCTTTCATTAATATCAAAACAAGATTAAAACAAGGCAGGATCCTAATGTCCAGAGCAATCAGGAAAAGTGCCTAAGTGCCTAAGTTCCTAGGTTCCAGAGGATGAAGGGTTTGGAGACAACTTGTTCAAAATTTGTCGAAGCATATTCTGTAGAGAGTTATTAATAATTTTCTACTCAAAAAAGCTTTTTCAGAAAATTGTCTGCTCAATCTTTATTGCCTGTTGATCCTTTTTTAGTCCATCAATTGCTCGTGCCAACTGCTCAAGGGCAGATTCAGAAGAGGAAGCAGGTACATAGGTGTTGACCATTGTGACAATTAACTTATTAGCTTCTGTAGCTAATCTTTCAGCCAGTTCCTTTTCTACAGCTATCTTAGCTTCAGCTTCCTTCTTTTCTTGCAACTTTTTCTCAGCTTCTTGAACGAAATAACCCTTTGTCTGAACACAGTGATCTTGAAACTTCTGAAATTCTTCAGCCATCCACTGATTGAACAAGTCTCATGAAGCACCCAAATCAGAGGGTTTTTTACTAGAATTTGATTCATCAGAGAGTGCCTTGAACCTTGTAACCACACTGTTCTTAAAAGTAGATATTTCTTCATCTATGTTGAGAGGGAGGTCAGAGGTTTGATTTTCAGGCAGTGCTAGATCATCCTCAACAGAGTCATCAATAATGATGATATCATTGTCTAGAGAAATTTCTGGGTTATTAATTATAGATTCTGGAGTAGGTTTTGAATTTGGTGAAGGAGAGATGGTTGTTCCGGGATGTTTAGTGAGAATAAATGGAGAAAGTGAAATAGATGAGACAAGTGTTGGTTGGATAAAAATGGTCGAAGTTGGTTGAGATGAGGTAGTTTCAAACCTTGGTGGAGTCAACTGTAATAGTTGCGGTGAAGTAGTGATTATTTCAGACATAGGTGTTGGAGAGGTGGTGACAACAGTAGAGATTATTGGCGGACTAGTGGATAAAAATGGTTGGGTTGATGAGATGGGAAGAGATGAACCAGATACAATGTCATAGGATGATTCAAAGGACTTACTTTGATTTGTAGATGCTATCTTCATCTTCTTTGCCGATGGTCCTTCATCTTCATTTTTCTTTTTCTTATCTTTCCCTCTTTTCTAAACAATTTCAGGGAGAGCATCCGGTAGACTTTCCAAATCAATCCATGCATCTAGTGATTCCTCCACTTCATATTTAGCAAAATAGTTTGCTAGTTCTTCTGGATTATAGTCATTTGAAAATGGTGGGAATCCAGAGATTTGAAATCGAACAAAGTCAAGATCAAACTGGTTTGGAAAAGCAGGTTGACGAGTGAGTGATCTTCGCAAGAAGCCCCATATTCTTTAAGTTCTTTGCCCAAAATGGTCGTCCAGAAGATTTGTGTAATTCTTCAGTGAACCCAGCAACCAATAAACCTTCAACTAAGCCTGATTCAATGAAAATATCAGACAATAGTCTCCTGTAGGGGATATGATTTCCCTTCTTGGTGAAACCAGTTCTTGAGTTAATTATAGACTCTCTCAAAAAGTTGAACAAAATGCAAGGAAGATGTATTTTCTTTCCTTTCAACAAAGAGTATAAAACATACTTCTGTGACACATTAATATAATCAGATAAATGAGAGGAAGGGCGATGATACATAGTTCCCAACATGATTTTAAACTAAACTCTTAAAGTATCTTTCAAGAGTGATACTGGTGGATCCTTTTTAGATTCTAAATCAGTTCTTTCCTTGAAAATAGCAGCTGTGCAGCTGTGACCTTAGCTTCCCTTTGCTTATTTGGTTGGACATTGAAGATTCTTAGTCCTTTTCCATCATGAGAGATTAGGTCACTGATTGTCTTTTCGGTGATGATGATTCGTCTTCCAAGCACAGTAGAAACAATGACATGTCTACTAGTGATTGCATGAATCCAGAAGTCTTTGACCAAGTTTGGAAGTGAGGATCCTTGCAATCTCTAAAGTAACCATCCCATCCTTGAGAATTGAGAGTATGAGTAAGATCGCATCCATTATCCCTGAGGTTTTTGAAGTAAACCATGGATTCACTAAGAACTTGAAGTTCATCAACAGGCATGTCGAGAGAGATAGGACATTTTCAGGAATAGTACACTGATATTCAAGTAACATAACTTTGGAGATAGTTTGAGATGATTCCGCCATTGATGAAGATAATGGAGTTGCAGAAAACTGAAGGGGTTTTAGGGTTTCTAAGAATGAAGTGGTGTGAGCGAGTATATAATGTGTAAGTGGAGAGAAGTTAAGTGGATGTGAAAAATTAAACATAATAATGGGGAGTAATAAATGAACGTAATCATGATTTAACCAATTCCAAGAAAAATACTGCTCACGCGTTAATCACCCTTTAATTGAGTGACACGTATTAATTTCCTCAGAGTCTAGAAAACCAAAAGGTTTCCTTCTGATCAGAGACACTTCTGACAAAGCATCTTCTGATAACTGAGCTTAAAACAAATGCTTCTGAGTTTAAATGAAAATATGACATCTTCAGACTCTGACTAAACACATCTGATTCTAAGGAAATCTTACTCTGGACAATAGTCCATTTTTAGATGCTTCAGAATAAATAAAAATCTATCTTCAGCCAAGGGTTTTGTAAAAATATCAGCCCACTGATGGTCTGAATCTATAAATTTTAAACAAAAAATTCCCTTCTGAACATAGTCTCTATTAAAATGATGTTTAATTTCTACGTGCTTAGCCCTAGAATGTAAGATTGGATTCTTAGTTAAATAGATAGCAGAAGTATTATCACAAAAGATAGGGATGTTACTCTCATGTATCTGATAATCTTCCAATTGGTTCTTCATCCACAACATCTGCGTACTGCACAGAGACGCGGATATGTACTTTGCTTTTGCTGTTGAGAGAGCAATTGTTAATTGCCTCTTGCTTGCCCATGAGATCAGATTCTTTCCGAGAAACTGACAGTTTCCAGAGGTACTTTTTCTTTCCAATCTGTCTCCTGCGTAATCTGCATCACAATAACCAGAAATAGAGTACTCTGATGTTTTCTCATACATCAGGCCAAGGTTAATAGTTCCTTTCAGATACCTTAGAATTCTTTTAACAGCAGTTAAATGAGATTCTCTAGGATCTGATTGAAATCTAGCACACAAATGAACACTGAAAAGAATATCAGGTCTAGAAGCAGTTAAGTACATAAGAGAGCCTATCATACCACGATAGAGCTTCTGACAAACCTTTCCACTTACCTCTTCCTTTTCCAGAATACATGTTGGATGCATTGGAGTCTTAGCTGGTGTACAATCCATCATGTTGAATTTCTTCAGTAGTTCTTTGGTATACATACTTTGATGAATGTAAGTAGCCTCTGATCTTTGGTTAATTTGAATTCCCCAAAAGAACTTTAATTCACCCATCAGACTCATCTCAAATTCTGCCTGCATTAGCTTAGAAAACTCTTCACAAAGAGAGGGATTAGCAGAACCAAAAATAATGTCATCAACGTAAATCTGAACTATAAGTATGTCATTTTTTTAACATTTTGCAAAAGAGAGTGGTGTCAACCTTGCCTCTGGTGAAGTTATTTTCTAACAGAAAACTACTTAATCTGTCATACCAAGCTCTGGGAGCTTGTTTCGAACCATAGAGATATTTTTTAAGTTTAAAAACAAAATCTAATTTTTCATAATTTTCAAAACCAGGAGGTTGTTTGACATAAACTTCTTCTGTAATATAGCCATTCAAAAATGCACTCTTAACATCCATTTGATATAAGATGATGTTATGATTTACAGAAAAGGAAATTAATAAGCGTATGGCTTCTAACCTGGCGACTGGAGCAAAGGTTTCTATATAGTCTATTCCTTCTTGTAGACTATAACCTTGTGCAACCAGTCGTGCCTTGTTTCTGATAACCTCACCCTTCTCATTGAGCTTGTGTTTGAATACCCATTTAGTTCCAATAACGTGGACACCTTGAGGCTTCTGAACAAGATCCCAAACATCGTTATTTGAAAACTAGTTAAGTTCTTCTTCCATCACCAGAACCCAGTCTTTGTCAAGTAGAGCTTCATCAACAGATGTTGGCTCTATCAAGGATACCAAACCCAGAAGTGTTTCTTCAGAAGGTTTGAAGGCTGATCTGGTTCTGATAGGAGCATCCTTATTTCCCAGAATCAATTCTTCAGGGTGTGAAGTTGCAATTCTGCTTTACTTTTTTGTGAAGGATCAGTAGGAACAGTAACAATATCAGAAGTAGGAGCTTCTGGGTCTTTGGGTTCTTCTGCCTTTTCCTTAGGTTCTGAAAAACTGATCTCCAAATTGGCAAACTTTTCAACTAGCTTTGACTTTTCAGAGTCAAGCTTATCATCTAATCTGACATAAATTAATTCTTCCATAATTCGTGATTCTGTGTTATAGACTCTGTAGCCTTTTGAGCATTCAGAATATCCTAACAACAGACACTTCTGTGCTTTGGAATCAAATTTTCCCAGATTCTCTTTAGTGTTCAACATAAAACAGACACATCCAAAAGGATGAAAGTAAGAAATGTTGGGCTTTCTATTCTTCCACAATTCATAAGGAGTCTTACCCAAAATAGGTCTTATTGAGATTCTATTTTGAATATAACATGTTGTGTTGATTGCTTCTGCCCAAAAGTGCTTAGCCATGTCAGTTTCTTGGATCATGGTGCGAGCCATTTCTTGCAATGTCATATTCTTTCTTTCTACAAACCCATTCTGTTGTGGAGTTCTAGGACAAGAGAAATCATGGGATATGCCATAAGAATCAAAAAGTTTTTCAAAATCTTTGTTTTCAAATTCTCCACCATGATCACTTCTGACTCTAACAATTTTGCAATTCTTTTAATTTTGTACTTGGGTGCAGAAGGAAGCAAAAACAGAATGTGACTCATCCTTGTGTCTTAAGAATTTTACCCATGTCCAACGACTATAATCATCAACGATGACTAGTCCATATTTCTTTCCATTGACTGAAGCAGTTTTCACTGGTCCAAATAAATCAATGTGAAGAAGTTCTAATGGTTTAGAGGTAGAAACAATAATTTTTTCTTTAAAAGAAGTTTTGGAAAACTTGCCTTTCTGACACGCTTCACAAAGAGCATCTGAAGAATACTTCAGATTGGGAAAGCCCCTGACAAGTCCTAGCTTGTTCAGCTGAGAAATTCTTCTTAAGCTAACATGACCCAGACATCTGTGCCAGAGCCATTGGTCTTCATTAACAGACAGAAGACATTTTACATTCTGATTTTTCAAATCTGATAGTTTAATTTTGTAAGTATTGTTTTTCCTCTTACCATTGAACATAACTTACCCATCCTTCTGACTAACAGCCTTACAGGACGTTTGACTAAATATAACATCATAACCATTGTCACTAAGTTGACTAATTGACAATAAGTTATGCATTAGACCCTCAACTAAAAGAACGTTGTTGATGGAGGGAAGTTTACTATTACCAACAGTTCCATAGCCAATGATCTTTCCCTTCTGGTTTCCTCCGAAACCAACGACGCCTCCATACTTAAGTTCCAAATCTTGGAACATACGCATTTTTCCCGTCATGTGTCGCAAGCATCCATTGTCCAGGTACCATGATTGGTGTTTCAGTGGCGCCATCAAGGATGTCTAAAACATAGATTATCTCACTCTTAGCTACCCATCTTCTGGGTCCTTTCTTGTTAGTCTTTCTAGAGGTTCTGACACCTTTGGATTTCCGTGCAATGGGATAATCACGTGAAATTTGTGCATGATATTTAAACTTAGAAGTTTTCTTCTGTGTCTGTGATTGTGGTGAAACAGATTCATAACCTTCTAGTTTAGAACATTTCAGTTCGATGCCAGCAGGCACAAAATGTTGATACAGAGGTTTTAGTTTAATACTCAGAGTCTCATCAATTGGTTTTGATGGTCCTGAATATCCTAGACCTCTACTTCCGTTTCTGCTAACTCCATAGATCATTGAAGCCATCTTGCTTCTATCTATGCTTTTAGCAAGGAAGTTCAGAAAAGCTCTATCCTATCTGATTACTTCATCAGTAACAGATATGTTAGAAATAATTTCTTCTTCAAGTTTAGAAACTTTACTTTTTAGAGCAGCATTAGACTTTCCTAAAGAAGTTTTTTTTTTCATTTAAATCAGAAGTATCTGGTTCGCTCTTAGTAGAGTTCTCAGAGGCAACCACAAAAGTCTTTTTCAGAGTTTTGTGTTTACTTAGAAGAAGTTAATACCTTTTCATAAGTTCTGATAAACCTAATTCAAGTTCAGAACGAGATAAGGAAGACAGTACCTCTTTGTCGTCATCAGAGTCTGATTCTTTATCAAGTGTCAATTGTGCCTCTGATAAGTCTTTTCTTATGCTGGTCTTTTCCATGAGTGCCACGTTGGCATATTCTTCATCAGATTCTTCTTCTTCTGATTCTGAATCATCCCATGTTGCCATAAGACCCTTTTTAGCTTTGAAAACTTTCTTGGGTTTTCTATCTTTCTTGAGCTTTGGACACTCATTCCTATAATGTCCAGGCTTCTTGAATTCGTAATTAGTAGCTTCTTTTTCAGAAGCTTTACTTTGACCAGATGTAGATTCAGATCTACCTTTTCTTTGGAACTTGCTCTTTCTGTGTTTCCACAACTGGTTTATCTTTCTTGTATGAGAGACAGTTCATCTTGGTCTGAATCTTCTTCTGATTCTTCTGAGTTCTCTTCTGTTTGGTAAGCCTTTGTGTTTTCAGACTTAGACTTTAAAGCAACATATTTACCTCTTTTCTGAAGTTCATCTTCTTGAAGTTCTATCTCATGACTTCTTAAAGAACTAATCAGTTCCTCAAGACTTGTGTTGTTCATATCTTTTGCCATTTTTAAAGCAGTTACCATTGGTCTCCATTTTACAGGAAGATTCCTGATAATCTTCTTGACATGATCAGCAGTAGAATAACCTTTGTCCAGAATTCTGAGTCCTGCAACAAGCATTTGGAATCTTGAAAACATAGTTTCCACAGATTTTTCGTCTTCCATTCTGAAGGCCTCATACTTCTGGATTAGAGCCAGAGCTTTTGTCTCCTTGACTTGAGCGTTGCCTTCATGAGTCATCTAAAGAGAGTCAAAGATAGATTTTGCAGTCTCTCTATTTGTAATCTTTTCATACTCTGTGTATGAAATAGCATTTAGCTGAATTGTTCTCGCTCTGTGATGATTCTTGTTGGTTTTCTTTTGAGCCTCTGTAAATGAGCTTCTAGCAATCTTTTTGCCTTCAACATCTACTGGATGTTTGTAGCCATCAACTACCAAATCCCTTAGATCTAAATCAAATCCCGGAAAGTAACTTTCGATCCTGTCTTTCAAATAGTCAAATTTCTCGCCATCAAAGATAGGAGGTTTTGCACTATATGAGTCTCTTTCATTATTATCAGAAGTACCAGCTGGGGCAGCCATTGTTTTTCACACTTTGGATCGGTACTGAACACTGTTAGGTGCTTGATAAAAATACAACCTTTTTATCTACTCAGAACCGGAGCTCTGATGCCAATTGAAGGTGTGAAAAACACAAGAAAGGGGGGTTTGAATTGGGTTTTTAAAATAAAAGCTATTTTATAAAAATAATCCCCTTTACAACCAGACTTCTTTTCTTGATAATAAAGTAAGAAAAACTAAAAAGAAAGAACACAGTATGTTTATACTAGTTCACTTGAGAAATCCTCAAGTTAGTCTAGTCCACCCGCCAAGGTGATTTTGCCTCTCTCAAGCGAGGACTTAATCCACTATAACCAAACTGATTACAATTGCACTAGCCAACTGCTGGTGACTAACAACCTCTAAGACACACTAGTCCTAGACTTCTTAAGAATTCTGACCTACCCGGTCCCTTAAGGAATACAATGCACAAGCCAACTGCAAGTGACTAACAACACTAAGACACACTGTCTTAGTCTTCCTAAAAATTCTGACCCAACTGGTCCTTTAGGGAACACAAACAACTATTTGTTACAAAGATTTGTTTACAATAGTGAAGCTTCTACACAAGCAGATGAGTAAACAGATTTTCAGAACAATATTGACTTAAGAATGATATTAACTATACAACGTATGAACAGTGAAAATTTTTGGTGACCATTCTTGAAGTCTTCAAGCCTTTATATAGCCATGTATAATATGACCGTTGAAGGATATTTCTGACATTTCAGAATTATGGCGGCTTGAAGGATCGTGGGGGATAAATAGTATATTTACGTCCGTCCTATCCGGAGTGGAGCAGTGTGTCCTTGTACTGTTGTACCACGTTGCTTAGTCTTCTCAACTTCCAGACTTCAGAGGCTTCTGAGAGCTTGAGTTAGAAGAAGGTAAAACATAACTTAGGTCTTAAAAGCTTCAAGTCTTCAGAGTCTGTAGAGCTACATCTTCAGAGTCTTCAGCACTTGGTCTTCAGAACCCGTTGTCATCACAATCATAAGTCTTCAGCATCTGGACTTGTTCTTCATAACTTCTGTCTTCAGATCTTCAGAACTTGTTTTCTTAAGTCTTCAGCATCTGGACTTGTCCATCAGAACTTCTGTCTTCAGATCTTCAGAACTTGTTTTCTTAAGTCATTGTATCAGAGTCATGCAACTTCAGAGTCTTCTGAAGTAAATGCTACCGTTCAGTAGAATAATATGTAGCGTAGAAGTGGAACAATTCTCTTCTAATAACTTAGCCAGGCTATTTATCAGAAGCAGAACCTGTTTATTAAATTCTCAAAAATAACAAATATTAGAATACCAAAATTGTTCATACAAACATACTTGTTTGTTATTATCAATTACACTCAAAATACCCGCACATTAGAGAGAAACGGGTTTCCTGAAGAAAAATGCTCTTGCCTACCATTTTTACATTTATGAAAACACACCTTTTTTATTTAGTCATTTTATACCTATTTCTTTTACCGTTTTAAAGCTGATTTCTCCACAGTCGGAATCAGTTGGCAAGTTACATTTACAACATAGTTATTTCGTTGAAAAAACCAAATATTTATTACAAGAAATTCCACAAGATCAAAATGCGATCCCGCTTTTTTTAGAAACTCAACACATACTTGCCCTAAGATTTACTAGTTTGGTCCTTCAAGTAATTCACCCAAAACTAACCGGTGGTTTACTAAGAACAGCGATGAACAAATTGGCATGAACAGTGGGACATGTTTGTGCAATTTTTGAGTTTTTAGTTTGAAAAGTGTTGTTTTTTTATATCTGTCATAATTATCATTTGTTTTAAAAAATGTTTTCTGCATATAGATTTGTATGCATTTAAGGATTGCACATAACACAATTACAATATTTAATGAGAAATAGAATATAAGAAACAAATAAATCAACGTTTAATTCAAAACCAATTAAAACATATTAACTTTAATTTAAAGCAAATTAACCTTTCCAATACGGCACACTAATTAATAACAATAATATTACAAAATAAATCCCTTAATAATGAACAACCCAACTTGATCTCATACCTTATAAAAGGGGAAGCATTATAGTTGTTTTTATATGTAAGAGAAATGGGTAGGTGGTTAATTTTAGTTGTTATGACCCTTGTCGTGGTTGCTACAAGTGCAAGAATTATGCCGGTTGAAGAAGAGAATTTGAAGGACATGAAGAATAACATTGATGAGGATGGACCTTCTTTTGAAAGTAGAGAAATCGACAATATGGGTGATGGAATACCCGAAGGAGGTGATGGTTTGAATGGAGTTCGATTTGATAATATAAATGTTGGAAACAATAGAATGGCACTTGGTGAAATAGGTGACGATGAAAGTGATGATGGACCCATACTCGGTTAAAAAGTTAAAGAAGATGCTCAATTTAGTCTTAGTAGTCAAACTTGAGAGACAAGTTACTCACTATGGCATTTACTTTTCTTAAATATATAACTAAATAAGTGTTGGGAGTGTTTTTATTTTATAACAATGTTTTATAAATAAACTTGTATTTATAATAATACGTGTTCTTCTAATATATTATACTGATATATGTTAGTTCTTCTCTCTAGAACTCATCCTTATCATCTCATTTTCTATTTCACATATTTCTAATATGAATTGTCGAAAAGAAAAAAATACAATTTATTAATAGCACAATGTATTTCATAAACAGACTCAGTAATTTAAATTTATTTTTTATAGTTAAATATAAATGGATATCAATTCGTCAATATCCATCTACAATTAACAATTTGAAATATTAAACTTATTTTTGAACTAAAATGTTTATAACTTTATTTATAACTAAATTAAAATTTTCTTTCAATACATCAATGATCTTGCAATAATACAAACAAAGAGAGTATTTTAAAAACACATGGCATTTAATAGTCCCACATTATTAAAATTTAGGTTACGAGGACATACTTATATCAATAAAACAAAGTGTTTGTGGTGCTAAATATGAGCTCAACAAAAATTTTGTCTCATATTTCTACAATTTTCTTCCCACTCTTACATTTTTAAAATATTCACTTTCTTCGCGTTTTATGTTTTAAATGATTTTACTATTTAATTTTACCATCATAATTAATTTGAAGAATTTTTCACCCCAAGTATTGTGTATCAGATATCTTTATCCAGGGTATTATGATACGTAAGTTTCTGCTCATCGAATAACTTGCAAAAAAATTTGTCGGTATACTCTATGTGAATCGAAATACTTATAAACAAGTTATACGATGTTATAATCTTCACATGATAACTTGTTTATAAGTATTTTAGTATACACCAGTTTGTTCACCGGATAACTTATTTATACGTATTCTAGTAGTTAACAAGAGAATAAGTGATTAGGTGGATTAAGGAGGTTATAATCACAAATAAAGTAACATATATCATTACTTATACAGACACAGAAACGCGAAACGGAGAAAGAAACAACAAATTAATATTTAGTTGTGATAACAGTGGAAAATTCAAGGAATTTGATAGTACAGCGCAAAGTGCAACTAAAAAATGCGGGTGTCCAATTAAATTTTGATCAACAAAATTACAAGAGGGTTCAAGATAGATGATTGATATTAAATATGGACATCACAACCATGGTTTACTTGATAGATTAGGAGGTCATTCGTTTGATAGTCATCCAAGTTCAGAAGAAAGGCAACATGTTGATTTAACAAAATGTTATGTTCCACCTAAACACATATTATTTTCATTGACAAAGCACAATCCAAATAATGTTACTCGGATCTCATAAATATATAGACATAAGAGTAAATTATAAAAAGTGATAATAGGTCCTATAAACGAGATAGGGCATCTTTGATTAGTTTGATTGATGATGCAAATTATGTTACTAGAGTAGAATAACAGATGTCACAGATATTGTGAGATATATTTTTCATACTGTGTTGATTATGGGCAACATATATAAGACAAACAAGTGTAAACAACCTTTGTTTGAAATTGTTGGTATGACTTTGTTAACCTAGAAATTCCAAAAAGGATTTGGCAAGGAATCCGTCTAGAATTTCCTCATACATAGGGCAAAATCAAGTGGATGTTCGACTTAATGACTTGCCATAGGATCAATACGAGTCGAAAAGTTTGCCTTAGGACTTAGAATAACTCCAATGTGTTCAATAAGGTTTGAAGTTTGACAGGTCATTAGGATCGACCGAGAACAAATTCAAAATTCAAAATGATATAACTGTTTTTTGGTTTTATCTGATTTAATAGGGACGCGTAGAAATCGAATCAAGCGACAGTTGCATGCAGTAATGACATGTCCTACGAAGGATTATTTGAACATATAAAGACAATAATATTATAGTATTATAAATAAGGATTCTAGTATTAAAATAAGGGGTGGAAAAAAAACATTGTAAACTTCGATTACACTCAAAATACCCGATCATTAGAGAGAAATGAGTTTCCTGAAAAAAATGCTCTTGCCTACCATTTTTACATTTATGAAAATACAACTTTTTTATTTAAAGTCTTTTTATACTTATTTCTTTTACCGTTTTAAAGTTGATTTCTCCACAGTCGGAATCAGTTGGCAAGTTACATTTACAACATAGTTATTTCGTTGAAAAAACCAAATATTTATTACAAGAAATCCCACAAGATCGAAATGCAATCCTGCTTTATTTAGAAACTAAACATATACTTTGTAACGCCCATATATATACATACATGAATAATACGTTTGGTACTGAAATATACATGTACAAGTTCCTAGTTAACACATTGTGTACATTAAATGCCCTAAATACAAAGTTCTAAAGCCTACGGCATAACGTATACAAGATGTCCCAAAATACACTAAGAACTAGATCAATATAATGATCTCAAAATAAAACGCCATAGCGGAAGCCATGCCATCTCAAAAACCACGATCCGTAAGGAAAAGTCAAACCACTTTGTCCTTACCCTTCGCCGAACCTGCAGAACCTGTGATGTAAACAACAACAGTGGGGTGAGATACATCAAATCTCAGTGAGCTCCCTATCTTATAGTCCTCTCGGCTTTACAAGGTTCTAATAAGCCTAACTCAAGTCAAAGGGAAGGGAAGTGACTTTGAGTACACACACGATATAAATGCATATACACTCGTGAGCCTGTTAACTCACAAAAGTACCAAAGTAAGTTCTGAGCCTGTTACTCCAGAATATCACAAATCAATAACCGTACCAAGGCATCCCCTATTCCCGTCCGCTTCTACGTCTAGAAGACGACCCGAGTCATGGATCCTTGTATTTACTTGGCATACGAATTGGATTCGGGATCATCGGCCCGTACACCGTGATCCGTCACTTCACACGGCCCGTACACCGTCACAAGTCTCTTTACCCGTAGGCTCCAATCGTACTATACGTGGGAATCAAACCTGCCAAGTAATTGTGCATACGTTTCAGAGGAGGTGCTCGAGTCTCATGAAACTACACCGCAAGATAAACCGGTTATTATTACTAGACACACGCCTCGGCCTCTTTTGCACGAGCGTTGCCACAATGTTATTCCACACTATCTGACAATTTTACACGGTGATATTCCTCACTCTACCTATTCATATTTTAACATGCATACCTATTCCAACATATCTAACAATAAGAGCATAGGCAAGATATATCATAGTTGCACAATAGAATAACATCCGACAAGTAAAACATCATATACCACTTTTGGAATTTCTTCGATTATTTAATCGGGCAGTAAAATTAACATTTTTCACCTCCATCGTATAGAATGTTTTCTTAGCTTCACAACGATATAAAGAACTCTTAAATCGGATAAACGAGTCAAAAGTTATAGATTTTTGAAGAAAGGAAAATATTTGGTCCTAGGCAGATTCGCTTGGCGAATCTGGATTTCGCCTGGCGAGTCTGTATTCGCCAGCTCTTCGCCAGTGCTTTGCCTGGCTAATCTCCCTTCCGCCAGCCCTTCGCCTGGCGAGACAGTGGCGAGACTCCAATTTTAGAAAAACACAAAAGTTCCAGTAGCTAACACAATTTTGTCTCATCAAATTCGCTTGGCGAATCTGAATTTCGCTTGGCGAATCCCTTCCGCCAGTACTTCGCCTGGCGAGATGGTGGCGAGACTTAATCTGCCTGGCAAATCGTACCAGAACCAGAATTCTTCCCTTACGGGTTCCATGGTTCCAAAGCTACAAATTCACCATTTCTCAACCCAAATCGATTCCAAACAGCACAACAAGCATAATTAATGTTCATAAGCCTAGAGTGATCATACTACACCATTTATACCAATTTTTAACCGTTAGATTATTGATTTTCAAAGATTCTAACCTAACTCAAATATCTCCAAAACTCTAAAACTAATGTTCTAACTAGAACCCACCTCTAGTAAGATGAAGATGAAGATGATGGTGAAGAAGATGAGATGAATTGATGAAGGATTGATGATGATTTTCTCTTGAAACTTGAATTTCTTCTCTTTTTCCTCTTCTCCACTTTTCTCTCCTTCCTTTTCTTTCTTTCTTACTTCTCTTACTATTTTTTTCTTTTTATGTGGAAAATGGGAGGAAAAGAAAACATATAGTAACTATCATTAATAAATAATACTACTAAATGTCCAAAAAGTCACTTAAGTCCAAATACTCAAATATCTCAGAGTCAGATATTATTAATTGGATTTACTCTAAGTTCAACAGTTACTATAATTATTTCTGCAGATAATTTCTCAGAGTACACTGGGACTCAGTTCATCACAACTAATATTATCCAGAGTAAAATAAATTTACGGGGTATTACATCCTCCCCCCCTTAAATAGAAATTCGCCCACGAATTTAAAACAATTACCTGAAAAGATGAGGATAGACCTCCCGCATCTCCGATTCCAACTCCCAAGTTGCATCACCCAGATGCGTCTCATCCCACTGGACCTTAACAAGAGGAATCTCTTTATTCCTTAACACTTTAGTTTCTCTTCCAGTGATACGACTCGGTTGAGGCTCAAATGTCAAATCTACTTCTATCTCAATTGTATTTGGTAAAATTGGCTGAAGAGGATCTGGAACAAATTTCCGAAGCTGAGATACATGAAAAACATCGTGCATCTCGGACAGAGAAGGCGGTAAGGCTAATCTGTAAGCTACTTCACCAATTCTCTCCAAGATCTGATACGGTCCCATGTATCTTGGGCTTAACTTCCGTGACCGAAATGGTCCTTTCAACTGCAATCTCGGAGTAACCTTCAAAAACACGTGATCACCTTCTTCAAATTCTAAAGGTCTTCTTCGGTTATCCGCATAACTCTTCTGACGATCCTGTGCTTGCTTAACTTTTTCACGGATCATCCTAATCTTCTCCGTAGTTTCGTGAATAATCTCAGGTCCCAACATCCTATCTTCACCCACTTCTGCCCAACACAGAGGTGTCCTACACTTCCTTCCATATAATGCTTCATAAGGTGTCATACCAATACTTGCCTGATAACTGTTATTATAAGAGAACTCAATCAATGGCAAAAGTTCTATCCAATTTCCTCCACTTCCAAGTACACAAGCTCTCAACATGTCCTCCATGGTTTGTATTGTCCGTTCCGTCTAACCATCCGTTTGCAGATGATTCGACATACTCAAACACAACTTCGTCCCCATAGCTTGTTGAAAAGCTCTCCAAAATCTGTAAGTGAACTTTGGATCTCTATCCGAAACGATAGTAGTAGGAATACCATGTAATCTTACTATCTCTGAAATAAACAACCTTGCAAGATGACTCGCCTTATAAGTAGTCTTTATGGCCAAGAAATAAGCAGACGTCGTCAACCGATCAACAATCACCCAAATCGAATCATACCCGCCCTGCGCACGGGGTAATCCCGAAATCCATCAAAATACTATCCCACTTCCACACCGGAATTTCTAAAGGTTGCAACAAGCCACCCGGCCTTTGGTGCTCGATCTTCACTTGTTGGCACACCGCACATTCCGACATATACACCGCAATATCTCTTTTCATTTTGGACCACCAATAGTCTCTCTTTAAATCTTGACACATCTTTGAAGATCCCGGATGTATAGTAAAAGCACCCTTATGCGCTTCTTCCAAAATCCTCCTTTTTAACTCCGTGTTATCCGGAACACAAATCCTTTGGTTAAATACAATAACCCCGTCGGTATCTCGCACAAAACCCGGTTGCACTAACACTCCTTGCAACTTCGCATCTAACCCTTGCTCTTGTTGGATTTCTTTCCTAAGAGTAGAATTGATATCCAAATTCCCCAAAATCACACAATTAGGAGTCCAACTAAATTGAAGATTTAGATCTTGAAATTTCTCCAATAAAGTATACTCTAGCATCATTAACTCGGCATTATGCAACACCTTCCTACTCAATTCATCCGCCACTTTATTCGCTTTACCCGGGTGGTATCTTAATTCCAAGTCATAATCTTTCAAATATTCCATCCACCTCCTTTGACACATGTTCAACTCCTTCTGATCAAAGAGGTATTTTAAGCTCTTGTGGTCACTAAACATCTCAAAACGTACACCATACAAATAGTGATGCCACACCTTCAAGGTAAACACAACCTCCGCCAATTCTAAGTCATGCGTTGGATAATTCTCTTCATGGACTTTCAACTGTCTAGAAGCATAAGCCACTACATGTCCATCTTGCATTAACACTCCTCCTAATCCCATCTTCGACGCATCGCAATATACCTCATACGACTTGCTAGGATCAGGAATAACCAAAACAGGAGCGGTCGTCAGTCTCTCTTTCAAGCTCATAAAACTTTGCTCACAAGTCGAATCCCATTCATAAGAACAATCCTTCCGAGTAAGTCTCGTCATCGGCAATGCCAGTTGGGAAAAGCCTTTAATAAACCTTCTATAATAACCTGCTAGTCCCAAAAAGCTTCTAACTTCTGACACATTCTTCGGTCTCTTCCAATTTATCACTGCTTCAACTTTTGATGGATCAACCGCTACACCCCCTTGAGATATGACATGTCCAAGAAAATTCACCTCCGACGTCCAAAATTCACACTTACTTAGCTTGGCAAAAAGTTGTCTTTCTTGCAAAATGGATAAAACGATTCTTAGGTGTTCTCCGTGCTCTTGAGGGTTACGAGAATAGATAAGAATGTCATCGATGAAAATCACCACAAATTGGTCTAAATAAGGTTGAAATATCCGATTCATATAATCCATGAAAACTGCCGGAGCATTAGTCACACCGAAAGGCATTACTAAGAATTCATAAGGGCCATAACGGGTTCTAAACGCAGTTTTCGGTACATCTGAACTCTTTACTCGAATCTGATGATAACCCGACCGTAAATCAATCTTCGAGAACACACAGGCTCCTTTCAATTAATCTAGCAGAACGTCTATCCTTGGTAACAGGTATTTATTCTTGATGGTGACCTTAGTCAACTGGCAGTAATCAATACATAACCGCATTCCACCATCCTTTTTCTTTACCAACAACACTGGAGCTCCCCAGGGTGAAACACTGGGTCGAACAAAATGCTTAGCCAACAAATCTTCCAATTGGTCCTTTAATTCTCTTAATTCAAGTGGTGCCATCCGATACGGAGAAACGGATATTGGAGCCGTTCCCGGTATCAGGTCAATAGAGAATTCCACTTCCCGCTCCGGAGGAAGAGAAGTGATATCCTCGGGGAAAACTTCAGGAAAGTCACAAACTACCGGAATACTCGAAACTTGAAGGCTACTACTCTCCTCCTTAGTAAGAATCAAAAGAACAGACTTTTCCCCCTTAAACAAGAAATTAATCATTCCAACAGTACCTTCTAAAATAGTAGTTAACACATCCTTCGGAGTAGCTTCAGTAGATGGAATAATGATTAGTTATTCTTCACACCCGATAAATACCGAATTAGCTGAAAGCCAATCCATACCCAGAACAATATCCACTTTCTTAAGCGGCAAACAAATAAGATCAATCTGGAAAACTCTTTCATTCACCGACAATACACAATTTTCACACATCAACTGTGTTTCAACAATTTCATCCATGGCAGTAGTAACCACCATGGGTGAAGATAAAGGAACAGCTTGCAACCTAAGTCACTTCACGAATCGCGTGGACACAAAAGAATGCGTTGCCCCACAATCAAATAAAACAAAACAAGGATTCCCATTCACAAAACACGTACCCACAATCAAGGAGTTATCACCCTTTGTCTTCCTTGCATCCAAGGTATACACTCGGCCGGTATTCTTTTCTTGCATCTAATTCCTCTTCTGGGGACAATCCCTCGATAAATGACCCACTTTGTTACACTGATAACATCTTATTCCTTCCCAATTGCACCTCCCAAAATGATTCCTACCACAAGTACGGCATACCGGAGGCGCACTAGACTTAGAACTCTGTACTTGCTTCCCTTTGAATGATTGTTGCCTTGCTCTAAATTGTTGGTTCGATCTCCCACGATCACTTTGATTCACCCTACTTAAATCTTCTTCCGCTTGTACCTTCTTCAAACTATGCTCCGCCATATAACACTGTCGTAACAATTCAGCATAGCTAGTAAATTCTCTCTGGGACACACTATGTAAAATTTCAGCCCTTAAACCAAGCAGAAACTGTTCAATCTTCCACCTCTCATCAGGGGCATACATGGCTTGTCTAGAATAAGCAGCCATAACCTCGAACTTTTCCGCATAAGAAGCCACTGTCAAGTTACCTTGTCTCAACTGCTGAAACTCAAACTCTTTTTGAGACCTTAAGGAACTTGGAAAATACTTCTCCATAAAAGTCATCTTAAACTGTTCCCACACTTTCGGTACCTCTTGAATTGTCATTAAGGCTGAAGTACTCTCCCACCATCTCATGGCAGGACCCTTTAACAAGTGAGAAGCAAAAACAACCTTATTTTCTTCACTGCACTGAACAATCAAGAAAATCCGCTCCATACCAGATATCCATTCATGTGCCTTTACCGGATCTAATCCTCCCTGAAACTCCGGAGGATTCATGCGAATGAAATCCCTAAAGGTTCCCCCTGTAGCTTCGGGAACAACCACTGGAGGATGCACGCCACCAACCATTTGTTGGACCATTTGTTGCACAAACTGATTCTGCTGTTGCTGCATCTGCTGCATAAATTGATACAGAGGGGCATTCCCTTCGTCCCCTGGCGGATTTATCCCTGCAGAAGTAGTTCTCGGTCTACCACGGTTGTTTCTGCGCCGGTCGGCCATGTTCCTAAATGTCATACAAATAGGATTAAGTTGATCAGGCTCAATACCATAAATATAACACATAAGACCAATGGCCACACAACACATATGAAACAGAAAGAAACACTTATACTATTTCATGGTCGAGGATACGACCTGCTCTGATACCAACTGTAACGCCCATATATATATACACATACATGAATAATACGTTTGGTACTAAAATATACATGTACAAGTTCCTAGTTAACACATTGTGTACATTAAATGCCCTAAATACAAAGTTCTAAAGCCTACGGTATAACGTATACAAGATGTCCCAAAATACACTAAGAACTAGATCAATATAATGATCTCAAAATAAAACGCCATAGCGGAAGCCATGCCATCTCAAAAACCACGATCCGTAAGGAAAAGTCAAACCACTTTGTCCTTACCCTTTGCCGAACCTGTAGAACCTGTGATGTAAACAACAACAGTGGGGTGAGATACATCAAATCTCAGTGAGTTCCCTATCTTATAGTCCTCTCGGCTTTACAAGGTTCTAATAAGCCTAACTCAAGTCAAAGGGAAGGGAAGTGACTTTGAGTACACACACGATATAAATACATACACACTCGTGAGCCTGTTAACTCACAAAAGTACCAAAGTAAGTTCTGGGCCTGTTACTCCAGAATCTCACAAATCAATAACCGTACCAAGGCATCCCCTATTCCCGTCCGCTTCTACGTCTAGAAGACGACCCGAGTCATGGATCCTTGTATTTACTTGGCATACGAATTGGATTCGGGATCATCGGCCCGTACACCGTGATCCGTCACTTCACATGGCCCGTACACCATCACAAGTCTCTTTACCCGTAGGCTCCAATCGTACTATACACGGGAATCAAACCTGCCAAGTAATTGTGCATATGTTTCAGAGGAGGTGCTCGAGTCTCATGAAACTACACCGCAAGATAAACCGGTTATTATTACTAGACACACGCCTCGGCCTCTTTTGCACGAGCGTTGTCACAATGTTATTCCACACTATCTGACAATTGTTCACGGTGATATTCCTCACTCTACCTATTCATATTTTAACATGCATACCTATTCCAACATGTCTAACAATAAGAGCATAGGCAAGATATATCATAGTTGCACAATAGAATAACATCCGACAAGTAAAATATAATATACCACTTTTGGAATTTCTCCGATTATTTAATCAGGCAGTAAAATTAACATTTTTCACCTCCATCGTATAGAATGTTTTCTTAGCTTCACAACGATATAATGAACTCTTAAATCGGATAAACGAGTCAAAAGTTATAGATTTTTGAAGAAAGGAAAATATTTGGTCCCAGGCAGATTCGCTTGGCGAATCTGGATTTCGCCTGGCGAGTCTGTATACGCCAGCTCTTCGCCAGTGCTTTGCCTGGCTAATCTCCCTTCCGCCGGCCCTTCGCCTGGCGAGACAGTGGCGAGACTCCAATTTTAGAAAAACACAAAAGTTCCAGTAGCTAACACAATTTTGTCTCATCAAATTCGCCTAGAGAATCTAAATTCCGCCTGGCGAATCCCTTCCGCCAGCACTTCTCCTGGCGAGATGGTGGCGAGACTTAATCTGCCTGGCGAATCTGGAATTCGCCTGGCGAATCGTACCAGAAGCAGAATTCTTCCCTTACGGGTTCCATGGTTCCAAAGCTACAAATTCACCATTTCTCAACCCAAATCGATTCCAAACAGCACAACAAGCATAATTAATGTTCATAAGCCTAGAGTGATCATACTACACAATTTATACCGATTTTTAACCGTTAGATTATTGATTTTCAAAGATTCTAACCTAACTCAAATATCTCCAAAACTCTAAAACTAATGTTCTAACTAGAACCCACCTCTAGTAAGATGAAGATGAAGATGATGGTGAAGAAGATGAGATGAATTGATGATGATTTGCTCTTGAAACTTGAATTTCTTCTCTTTTTCCTCTTCTCCACTTTTCTCTCCTTCCTTTTCTTTCTTTCTTACTTCTCTTACTATTTTTTTCTTTTTATGTGGAAAATGGGAGGAAAAGAAAACATATAGTAACTATCATTAATAAATAATACTACTAAATGTCCAAAAAGTCACTTAAGTCCAAATACTCAAATATCTCAGAGTCAGATATTATTAATTGGATTTACTCTAAGTTCAACAGTTACTCTAATTATCTCTGCAGATAATTTCTCAGAGTACACTGGGACTCAGTTCATCACAACTAATATTATCCAGAGTAATAAATTTACAGGGTATTACATATTTGCCCTAAGATTTACTAGTTTGGTCCTTCAAGTAATAAACCTAAAACTAACCGGTGGTTTACTAAGAACACCGATGAACAAATTGGCATGAACAGTGCGACATGTTTGTGCAATTTTTGAGTTTTTAGTTTGAAAAGTGTTTTTTTTTTTATATTTGTCATAATTATCATTTGTTTTAAAAAATGTTTTCTGCATATAAATTTGTATGCATTTAAGGATTGCACATAACACAATTAATATATTTAATGAGAAAGAGAATATAAGAAACAAATAAATCAACGTTTAATTCAAAACTAATTAAAACATATTAACTTTAATTTAAAACAAATTAACCTTTCCTATACGGCACACTAATTAATAACAATAATATTACAAAATAATTCCCTTAATAATGAACAACCCAACTTGACCTCCGACCTTATAAAAGGGGAAGCATTATAGTTGTTTTTATATGTAATAGAAATGGGTAGGTGGTTAATTTTAGTTGTTATGGCCCTTGCCGTGGTTGCTACAAGTGCAAGAATTATGCCAGTTGAAGAAAAGAATTTAAAGGACATGAAGAATAACATTGATGAGGACGGACCTTCTTTTGAAAGTAGAGTGTAATACCTCAAAATTTTCCCACTTGTTTTAGCTTTTACTGGCTTATGTTTCATTGCATCGCATTTAGATCTTGTGTGCATCTCATAGCATACCAATTGCATAAGGGCATGTGATCAGTGGCCTGCAAGGTGTTGGTCATTCAAAGCAAGGGTCTTCAAATAAGTCTCAAGGGTCCCTTAAGCCATATATTATCACACTTTGATCCACAAGGCATGGGAAGAGAAGAATTCATCAAGAAGATTGAGCAGTGTATCATTTCCTACACAAGGCAGTCAAAATTTGGGATTTGACCCCTAAAAGGGCAAGCCCTTTGAGTTTATATCATCTCCAAATGGAATATCTCATCTTTGTTAGACGGGATATACATCATATTCAGAGGAATTTGGATTTGGAGGATGTGTTATTTCCTCCTAACCTGAGGGTGCCAAAATTAGGGTTTGACATAAAGTCAGTTTATTTCTGATTTTTTGGGCAAGACTTAATCTCATGGTATTCCTCATGTCCTTAAGCATATATGTATGGAAAATTGCTCATCAATTGGTTTCAGAAGGGTTTCAATTGACCTGGTTGCTTGATAATCAAGAAATTGGGGAAAAAAGTCAACTGTGCAGTGAAAAAGTCAAGTCTTGATTTTCTGAGGTCAAATTAATGAAATTCATGTCATATATGTTCAATGGACAAAATTTAATCAAGGAATGATGGAGGAATAATGAAAAATCAAGAAATTACAAAACTGCCAAAAATAGAAATTTTGGGGTTTCCAAAAATAGTAAGTTTTGGCCATTTTAGCACCTCTTTTTGAGTCAGGCTTTCTCAATTTTAAAGCATCAAATCAAAAATCCACCAGGCCACAACAAAAGATCTTGTTTCAAGCTTCAAATCCATATAAAGAACTCTTCCATTGGACCAAAATTGAGGGAGTTATGATCCATTAAAGTTTGACAAAACAAGGTCAAAAACCAAGTCATGGCAAGGCAAGTGCAGGCCCATGCGCCATAATTTTGTCGAACACTTGGTGTGCCAAATGTCCAGCCACTTTTCTCAATAATGGAAGCTCCAAACGAAAAAATGTTGAACATAAAAGTTATTCATCTCAATGTCCTCTTCAACTTTGATGTTGGACATTTTTCCATTTGAGCAAGTTATGATAGGGTTATGATGGTCCCAAGTTGACGTGTTCATGCTGAATTTTCCAAGTCAGATTGCCATGCCACCCTACCAACCTGCCATGCCCATGCACCATTTCTGAACCATGATGTTTGGAGTCATTTTACAATATCCTACAAGCCTCTATACAATTCAATTTCAACATCAAAATTATTCTCCTATATCTACTCTTTCATTTGCCACAAAAATTACACACTTCCATTCATTAAAGTGAGAGAAATTCATCACCAAACTTCCTTGTTTTAATTGATTTTAAGCTGCTATAAAACCAGAAAAATAACATTGTTGTTGTTGCTAATTCAAATACTTATACACACACTACACACCAGTCCACTTTCTATTTCATTAAACTAAAAATTTCCTTACATCACCACCATCCATTTTAAACCCCACCATACACTTCATAAACTCACCCACACCATAGCAAACCTACCCAACTCACCTCTAACTGTCATGACTCAGTTAGTTAGAGTCCACTCAATTAACCCAACTCTAACTCACTTAACCCACTCAGTTTACCATGGTTAATCACACTTAACCCTAACTATATAAACAAATTTACACACAATTTCAACTCTCTCTCTCATTTTTCCACATTTCTCAGAACTCATTCTCAATCATTCTCTCAATTTTCTCTCTAATCTCACACATTTCTCACACTTTTCATCACAATTTCTCAAGAAATCTCAAATTTCTCTCTCACTCTCAAGAATTCAGATCCAGATTTCTCTCTCGTTTCTCCATCGTTTTCGAAGATTTTTGGAGCAGCATCATCTCCATAACCTCCTCCTTCTACTGTATGTATTAGATTCGCTTGAATCCACCATCGAAAAATCTCAAGTTTCACTCATCACTCCCAATTTCTACTCCAAGCAAGTATTGGATCTGGTTTTCGCCTTTATTTGGCTCAAAGTGTTGATTTGAAGATCTTGCAAGAAGTTCTTGGATTTCTAAGACAAAAATTGCATCTCACAAGGTTAGAGATCTTGAAACTTTTCCTTTAGTTCATCATAATTTTAGAAATTTATAATGTGAAATTAGTACTCATGCATTTCCTCTGGAAGTCTTGAAATGATGGCACACCACTGTTTGTTTAATTTGGAGTTTATGTGATTTTGTGATTTTTGTGAAATTTGTGCTTGAACATGTCACTTTTGTGCCATTTTTCTTGATGTTAGAATGATCTTTTTTAGATTTAATTAGCATATTCATGATCTATGAAGTTTGGGCTTCAGTTTGGTATCTTATTTTGTTAATTTTCATTAAAATTTGATGAAGTTATGTGGTGTGGAAGTTGAGTAAAAAATGCTGCATTTTTTATTGTGTTGTTGAGTATTAATTTCCAGCGTTTTATTGGTAGTGTTCTTGCTTTTTGTGATTAAATAATGATTAGTTAACAATGATTAATTGATGATGAGTGGTTGATTTGAGAGAGAAAGTGTACCGTGGCGTGTTTTAATTGGTGGAATAATGGAACTTTGCGGCTGGCCAATTACAAGACAGCACCGCATTAATGATCTCACGTGATAAATTGTGTGTGCTTCAGTTTGTTCCCATGCGTGTGAGTGTGTGGTGGTCTTGGTGGTCGCGCGCTGTAGGATGTTGGATGGTATTACGTGATTGATCATAGGGCTGAGAGTGAATCCACATATTAACTAAACTTGCACTCTATCACGCACGATTCCTCAAGCTTCATGGACTGGATCAATTCATTTTTTGCACCTCCATATTAAAGGCCCATGTTTCTGAACTACAATATTACTTTTCCAGCACCCCCCATTCTAATTCCATTTGCATTTAATTTCTTTCACATATTAGCTTCACTTTTATTTTGATAAAAATACTAAAATCATTATAAAATTCTGAAATAATTCACACATGTTCTTAACACATTTAGGAAATTTTTCATCATTTTTAATTTTGATTTTACAAATTTTAGATCATTTTTTCGTAATTTCCTTTCAATTTCTTTTTTTGATTGATCTTCTTTATGATACTCAAACTTGCACATTTTCTTTCTCCCATCTCACATAATGTTTTTCATCCGTTCCTTTTGCCTTGGTTAGATAACATCCTGAAGTGTCTAAAAATATTTTTCCTTTATTTTTAAAGTCATTTTATAGGATGTTTGTATGATCATCTTTACACTTCTTTTTGTGGCATTTCAATGCGACTTTGTGCATGTCTTTGTGGCACTTTTATCTTGAATTTTGGTCTGAGTTTTTAATATGTGTTTAGCCTATGACTTAGGATGTTTAGGACTTATTTTTACAATTTCCTCATGTGCTTTAATATTTGTTCAATGCCTTGCCTTTGAAGCTACTTAGGTGCACTTTATTTTTCTTCCTTCTAACATGTTGTGATAAGGCACTTGTGCCATCCATTTTATGATTGCCTTGTGTGATATTATAGGTCATTTGTATGATATTATAGGTCACCTTTGTTGCATTATAAGTCACTTTGGTTTGCATTTACATTTGACATGAGTTTGTGCATTCTAAGTTGAATTTTGACTTGTTTTCATCTCTCACTTCCTCTTATGCTATAGGTGATTCATGCTTGCATTTTTGTGTACCATCTCCTTCATGCCATTTGCATCTCATGTATATATGCTACTTCCCATGTGCATTCATTAACCATTTCACATGTTATGCATTTATAATATGTCATTTTGTGCATTTAATTGAATATGTTTCTCTTATTCTCATTTCTACTTCATCTTATCTCTTCCACTTGCACTCTTCTATTCTTGAATTACATGATGGTTCATATGCTCTATAAGACCTTTGTCAATTGAATGTAATTCTGACCTTGACCTTTCATGAAGCATAAATGCATGATCACTTTGCATCTCCACTCATTCTTCATCTATTTCTTCTATGATTCACTTCTTTAATGTTTAGGACATTACTTGTACATAGTTGATGTGTGTTTGATGTCTTAACATTAGAGAGCACTCTTATTGTTTAGATTCTGACCTTGATTAGTTTTTATCTCTTAGGATCCTATTTCCTTGGTTCTTAATTGATTTGATCATCACTTGTTGTTTCTTCCTTCATTTCATACTTGTAAATATTGTGAACTAACCTTTTCATGTAGGTGCATGGTAAGTAAGTGTGGGGACATAGTTCCACATACACTCCCCTCCCTCATCTTCTCTTATTTCATTTAATCATTCAAGTTGTGATTTTGATCAGCATTGACATGCTTTCCTTGCATAACTTCTTCTTCATCCCTCTTTAAGATCAACTTAACTTCCATTTTGGAAGTAAGTTGCTTCTTTTGCTCTTCTTCTTCTTTCTTTTAGAAGTAGGTTTCTTAAACCTCATTAACCATAGGATCCCCAAGCATGCTAACCCTAGGGTGTGTCTTAGTCTCCCCTTAGTTTTCACCTTTACCCCTCTTTTGAGTCACTTCTTCTCTTCTCATAATAAAAGTAAAAAACACTTAATAAAGGCATAACAAATATTGTATTTAGGCCTTTCATGTGGGAACAAGGAGGTGAGGGCTCTTTTCTCATTTCTTTGGGAATGTTTAGTGTACGTCTCATCTTGGGTCGATATGCTAGGCATTCGATCCTACATGAGGGACTTAAATACAAAATGCGTTACAAAACACACATAATCAAAAACACTTCTTTCTAAAAGACACAAACAAACAATAATTCTCTTCTCATCTTCCTCACTCCATCCTTAAGGATTCGTCACGTCCGTTCTACCGCAAACAGGTAACGCCTAAGTCTCCATACAGCAAGCTGCAACACCTAACTACTGGAACGCGCACTCTGACGTTTCCACTAAAAAACACAAACAACTTTCCCTAGGTGAGGGGAACTACGTCGCTCTGATTCTCATGCTCCCGATGAGATACGTAGGCAGTGTTTCCTTTCCCTCTCTTGGGATAAATACACATTACTGGAGACTCTGTTTCGGTGCCACTTTCGCGTTTGTACTAGGATGAAAATCCTGGGAGCGACAGCTGGCGACTCTGCTGGGGAAATAACCCAGAATCTCTGGTTTCCTTAGCGAGTCAATCCTAGCGCTTTTCTGTTTTTCTTTCATTGGGTGTTTACTGTTGTGCTGTATTTACCGTTTTATTGTATGGTTATTTACTGCTTTACTGTACATTACTGTATTTACCGCATTTTTAGCATTTTCATTTCATATGATATATTATGCTATACTGGACTGTGCTGGTTTTCTGTTTGGCGGGATGGGATTTCTGAGAGATAAGCCCATTACACAGGCTTAAGTATACACTTAGGATTAGAGTGGAGAGTAGTGGGAGCTACGTGCTATCTGGAGTACGTTGGGTATTCACGAAATTCACAGCCAGACGAGGCTATCTTGGGACGTATTCTGACGTGTGTGTCTTGCACATGTTAGGGTGTTGATCTAGAGAGCTGTCGACTCTGGTGACCGTTCCCCGAGGACTCAATTGCGGCACTCCTCCGGAGATGTGACAGTGGCAGACCACGTTCTGTGGCAAACCCATTGCATATTCTCGATCCGAGGACCCAATGTTGGGAACTTGCCATAGGTGTTCCTTTTGGGAAAGAGAATCAGTGGAGGCACTCCTCGATTGGCGATAGTACTGTACCCGAGGGATGAATGTACTATTGCTTCTCGACCTCAGTGCCAGAAGCTGAGGACCTTTCGTTTTGGAGAATTAGTTGAGGCCTCCTCGATTGATGATGATGCCAAACCAGAAATGGTGAACGTATCCTCATTTCTCGACCTGAGAGCCTGGGATACTGAACATCCTAGTACCCACATGTGAGAAGGGAGGGTTGTTTGCAGGTTTGCAGGTAACCATGACCTTCTACATACCCGGTTTTTTGTTGACATTACACAAAAGTAGGGTTCATCCTATTGTATTCAGACGGTTTCTATTCATGGTTCTATATTATTCTCAGAGCTACACTGACACCGCACACAGTCCAGCACAGACACCTGATGATATGATCACGTTGCCTTTTTACATTGCATTATCATATCATAACGGTTGTGTTTGTCATTTACAGGTGCATAATACACTTCTGATTCTAATCCATGGGTTCAACAGAGAATGACGAGAGAAGGAAGAACAATGTTTCTTACAAGTTTCCAGACCCTACCTTGGATTCACTGCTCAAAGTTATAGACATGGCTGGCCCGGGTGTTCTTGATAGGTTTCAAAAGAAGTATGGGAATTTAGTTAAGATGGTCCATACTATCACAAAGTATGAACATGATGCTTTGCACACTCTGCTGCAATTCTACTAGCCTTCGCTGAGATGTTTCCTCTTTCCAGATTACATTTTGATGCCGACGCTGGAAGAATTCTCATTTATTTTGGGGATTCCGATCATGGCGGCAATACCGTTCTTTTCTGGTAGCTCTCCTAGTACAAAAGAAATTGTTGCTGCAATGCAAATTGATCAGTCAGTGATAAAGAGTGGTGTGAGTAGCAAAAACGGAGTTGACGGATTTCATCTGGAATTCCTCTCTGATCAAGCTCAAGAGGTTGCTAATGCTAAAAACTGGACGATTTATAAATCCATTCTGGCTCTCTGCATATATGGCCTAGTTCTTTTTCCCAATCAGCAAGATTTTGTGGATATGCAAGCTACGAGAGTTTTCGTTTTTAAAAATCCAGTCCCTACTTTGTTAGGGGATTTTTATCATTCCGTGCATTACAAGAACGAGAAAAGAAGGGGAGGACCTGTTAGTTGTTGTACTCCACTATTGTGCCATTGGTTTTTCAAGCATTTGCCTCAAACAGGTGCCTTTGTGGAAACCATAGATGTTGCGAAATGGTCTAAGCAAATGATAGGTTTAACTTCTGATAATATTGTCTGGTTTGATCATCGGTTGTTGAGAATAGAGCTTATCACAAGATGCGGAAGTTTTCCAAATGTACCTCTGATTGGCAGAAAAGGAGGGATAAATTATAATCCAGTTTTGGGCATCCGACAGTTCGGGTATGCTTCCAGGAATCCTCCTACAGAGCAAGACGTTGAAGAATCTTTGTTCTTTACAGGAACTAAAGAGGAGAAGGTGGTAGAAGTAGTGAATGCTTGGAAAGATAAGCATAAAATTGGAAAAGCGATTTTTGGGAAAGGAGATTATAGGTCTTATCCTGAATATGACAGATGGATCGAGACGAAAGTAAAAGAATTACTTTTACCCTTTTCAAGGGAACCTCTTTTAATATCAGTACAGCCAGAACAGCCAACCATGGTGGCTATTGAAGAGTGTGAAAAGTGGCAGAAGATGGTAAAAGAGCTTCAAGTAGAGAATGCTGGTATGAGTAGCTGTCTCCAAAAAGCCCTGCATGACAATAAAGATTTAGAAGGAAGAGCTCAGAAGGCAGAAAAGATCTTAGCGGCCAAAGAGAAAGATTTTTATGAAAGAGCACAACACTTCCAGAAGATCAGCAAAGGTGCTGATGCTGCCACTCAGGCTCACAAGACAACTAAACAGGACTTAGCTCAGACCAAAGACATGTTGGCAAAATTCCAGAGAGCATGGGATGATGTCAGAATTGAAAATGCTGAGTTGTAGGAACAGTTGAAGATTAAAGACGAAGAGCTTAAGAAAGCGCATGAGCAGAGGAGAAAGTATCGGGAAAGCCTCGGTAAAAGTCAAGAACAGTTAGAAGAAGCTAGAAGAGAGCTGAAGAATACCAAGAAAGAGCTTGAAGAAGTCATGATAGAAAAGGATATACTCAAGACGCAAGCTGGCATAAAGAGACACAAGGGAGTGTGTGAGGACGAAGCTTTGATGCTGCATATGGGTTCCTTAACTGAGGCTCTTGAGAAAAGGGATGTCTTGATTAAAGAGATGATTGAAAAGCCGAATCACCAGCGTACTCGCATACTCTTTGAGGAGATCAAATACACAAGTGATAAGCTGAAGGACGTGGAATTATCAGACTGATGTTCTTTTGCTTGTAATTTATTATTAATGGTTACCATCAGGCTTGTTGATGGATCCATCTTTCCCTTGTATTTCATTTGTTGATGAACCTCTTTTGAATGTACTTGAACACTTTGTTGAATGGGGATGAGCAGTTTTATTCAAAATTAGTCCTTATCAGATATTTGTACACAAGCACATGACCACGACACGTCTCTTTATATCACGATTTTTGATCTTCATATTTTTGTGGTTAAGATTGGAATCAGGGTGTAAGGCACCTCGGAAGTGATAAACATAACATTTGCATTGCATAACATTTCATTTTGCATAGCAGGTACTCGTGGCAGGGTCTCTAACCTTTATTTGGTTGCAGGCATAATAGCTGATTCTCATATTCACCGATACGCAACCATACCAAACCAAACAAGGGTCATGGATCAGGTACAGACAAAGCTGGCTGATTTGAGGGCACGCATGGAACAATTTATGAATCTGATGCAGGGCGTTGCCCAGGGACAGCAGGACCTGAGAGCAGGGCAAGAGGACATGAGAGCTACTATCTAGAGGTTGGAGACAGAGATTCCTACTGGTAACAACGTTAATCCCCTAGGGTTAACCCTCTAGTGGTCAATCCTCCTGTTATTACTCCTCCTCCAGTTGGAGTCAACTTAGGATTTGTTCCTGGCAACAATGGGCTGGTGGAAGATCGTCAGGATGATCAGTTTTCTATACTTAATGCTGATATGGGATTCTACCATTATGATAGGAAATACGAAGGGTTGGCTGAAAGAGTGAAGGCTATAGAGAGTCAGAATCCTTTGGGAATTGATATTGAAGATATGGGGCTGGTACAGGGTGTCAAGATTCCCCCGAAGTTTAAGCCGCCTACCTTTGATAAGTACAATGGTAGCTCTTGCTCTAAAACTCACCTCCAGGCATATAATCGGAAGATAGCTGGTTATTATGATGATCAGAAGTTATGGATGTACTTTTTCCAGGACAGCTTGTCTGGAGCCTCACTGGAATGGTATACAAAGTTGGACAGGGCTCACGTCAGAAGCTGGAAAGAGTTGTGCTTGGCTTTCTTAAAGCAATACCAGTACAACATCGACATGGCACCGATCCCACTCATTTACAAAGCATGACCCAGGACCCTAAGGAAGGTTTTAAGCAGTACGCCCAGAGGTGGCGTGAACTTGCTGCTCAGGTGCAACCTCAGTTGGCAGATAGAGAAATGGCTGACATGTTCATGAATACTCTGCAAGGTCCGTATCTTGACCGGTTGGCCGCTTGTCCATCCACTGGTTTTGCTGACATAGTAATTGATGGAGAGAGAATCGAGAGTTTGCTAAAGCTGGGGAAAATTCAGGACGGAAGTGGTACAAGTTCAGCTCCCGCAAAGAAGTTTTTTGGTAACAATAACAGGAAGCGTGAAGGTGACGCTAATGCCGCATATGCACAAGGGGGAGAGGTAGAGGACGACAGGGTTCATATCACCAATCAGTATCTATAACCATTCCAACTCAGGATACTGAGGCTCAACCTGCAGCTCAGAGACAGTATCACCCAAGAAAGAGGATGAATGATCGACATTTTGATGTTTTCCCTATGACATGTTCACAAATGCTACAGAATTTACTTCATTTGAATTTGGTACAATTGAGGACTCTGGCTCCCCCAGCTGGCAGATTACCCGCTGGGTATGATGCGAATGAAAAGTGTGAGTTTCACTCCAATGCACCAGGACACAACGTGGAAAACTGCAAGGCTTTCAAACATGTGGTGCAAGATCTAGTTGATTCAAAGGCTATTAATTTTGCTCCGAGGCCTAATGTAATCCAAAATTCTATGCCTCCGCATGGTGGACCGGAGGTGAATTCCATTGAAGAGGATGGAGGTCTGAACCAGGTGAGGGATATTAATGATGTTGAGACTCCATTGAAAGTTGTGAAGGATCGCCTGCTGAAAGGGGCTGTATTTCCTGGTTGTTCAGAGAGTTGTGAAGATTGTTTGATTACTGATAATGGGTGTGTGAAATTGAGAAATAGCCTTCAGAGTATGATGAATGAAGGATGTTTGCAATTTGATCACGTGAAAAAGAATGATGATGAAGTTTCTACTATTACAATCTACTTTGTTCCGGTGGAAATTCCGGTGCCTGCTCCTGTACAGACATCTGCGCCGGAACGAGTAGCTCCTATAACTATAACTGTTCCCAGTCATGTCCCAAATGAGAACAAGGTTGCTATTCCGTGGTACTATGGAACTAATAGTCAAGGACAGAGGCAAGAGGCGCAGACTCCTAAAGAAAGTGGTTCAAGTATCAGAAATGTTGGGGGAATGGGTGGTTTCACTCGCAGCGGAAGGCTTTTCGCTCCTCAGACACTCCGGAAGGACGATAATGAAGCATTAACGAGGACCAAAGGAAAGCAGGTGATAGGTGATGAACCAGTGCCAGGGGCAGAATCTGACAAGTCATTGGAGAAAGATGTTGAGGAATTCATGAGAATAATCAGAAATAGCTATTATAAGATCGTTGACCACCTACATCAGACTCCTTCTAAGATCTCCATATTGTCGTTGTTGCTATGCTCCGAAGCGCATAGGAATGCTTTGTTAAAAATCCTAAACATGGCGTACGTACCACAAGAAATATCAGTAAACCAGCTTGAAAGTGTGATTTCCAATGTCCATGCTGGTAATGGTTTAGGGTTCACAGATTTTGACTTAATGCCAGAAGGAAGGAACCACAATAAGGCTCTCCATATATCAATGGAATGTAAAGGTGCTATGCTATCCCATGTATTGGTGGACACTGGTTTGTCCCTCAATGTGTTGCCTAAGAAAGCATTAGAAAAGCTGGATGTGGAAGGAGTTATACTGAGGCCTTGTGATCTAGTGGTGAAAGCATTTGATGGTTCAAAGAGATCAGTGTTTGGAGAAGTAGAGCTATCTGTCCAGATCGGACCCCAGGTCTTTAATACAGTGTTTTATGTGATGAACATCCAACCAGCCTATAGTTGTCTATTGGGTCGTCCATGGATCCACACTGCTGGGGTTGTGTCTTCAACCTTGCATCAGAAGATAAAATTTGTGGTTGACGGTCAGGTTGTTACGGTATGCGGAGAAGAAGATATTTTTGTTAGTCATCTTTCGTCCTTCAAGTACGTGGAGATGGACGGAGAAATCCAAGAAACTCTCTGCCAGGCATTTGAAACTATGAATATGGTGAGAGATTCTCCGTCTGGTGAGACAAGGGTGGGAACTTCTATGACTTCGTATAAGCAGGCTTTGGAAGTGGTGCAGTCTGGTCAGGCGGAAGGATGGGGTCAAATGATTGAGATACCTTTCAAGGATGATAAAAGTGGAATTGGTTATAAGCCCCCTCGAGTTCCATCACTACAGGGTCAAGAGCGCCAAGGGCCAGTTATTTTATCAAGTGGAGGAGTCATACATCCAAGCTAGATTTGCGCAGCAGTTGATGATGGTGAAGATAGCGACTGCGACCTGGACAATTGGGTGCATCCCT
The DNA here is from genome assembly GCA_022829125.1 of Lathyrus tuberosus. Classification (NCBI taxonomy): domain Eukaryota; kingdom Viridiplantae; phylum Streptophyta; class Magnoliopsida; order Fabales; family Fabaceae; genus Lathyrus; species Lathyrus tuberosus. Next base: position 3,432,454 of record JALAZF010000190.1, read on the forward strand.
GTGCCCCAGGAATGAAGCTGAACAATTCGTTTTCGGAGGATCTCATCCAAGTTACTCTGCCAAATAAGTAATTTTCTATGTTTTCTTTTATTAAGCATGCAAAGGTCCTATGCTCTGCCCAAGGCATAGTGACTTCATTGTAGGGCCCCCATTTGTTCTCATACAATTTTTTATCATTAATAAAAGGACGTTTTGTATTCAAAGTTGTGCTCCCTGTCTTTCATTTTGTTATTTTTAAATAAAATGGCAATGTTTTCTTCGCAGCTTTTTTTGTGCATTTTTTCTTTCTGTTCCTTTAAAAAAAAAGCAATTTCTAAAAGCATGAATTATCATTCATGCAGAAATAATTCCCTGGATCTTGTTGATGACGGCCCTACTATGGTTTATTATGACTTCGATAATCCAATATACCAAGCTGAGGAGGGGGATGAGGAAGACTGTGAACTTCCTGAAGAGTTTGCTAGATTATTGAAGCGGGAAGAAAGAGCCATTCAGCCTCATCAGGAATCTATAGAAGTTGTCAATCTCGGCACCGAAGAGGTAAAGAAAGAGGTCAAAGTAGGGGCCAGCCTGGCAGAGAATGTAAAGAAAGAGCTGATTGAGATGTTGCGAGAGTATGTTGACATCTTCGCATGGTCTTATCAAGATATGTCGGGGCTGGATACAGACATCGTGGTGCACAGATTGCCGCTGAAAAAGGGTTGTTTTCCTGTCAAGCAGAAGCTTCGGAGAACCAAACCTGAAATGGCCATCAAGATCAAAGAGGAGGTGCAAAAGCAGTTGGATGCGGGGTTTCTAGCTGTTACTAGTTATCCACCATGGGTCGCTAATATTGTGCCTGTACCGAAGAAGGATGGCAAAGTCAGAATGTGCGTGGATTATCGAGATTTGAACAGGGCGAGTCCAAAAGATGATTTTCCACTACCACACATTAACGTGTTGGTAGATAATACGACTCAGTTCTTTGTGTTTTCTTTCATGGATGGGTTTTCCGGATATAACCAGATCAAGATGGCGCCGGAGGATATGGAGAAAACTACATTTATTACCCCTTGGGGCACATTCTGCTATAAGGTGATGCCGTTTGGTTTAAAGAACGCTGGAGCAACATATCAGCGTGCCATGGTGACGCTCTTCCACGACATGATTCACAAAGAAATTGAAGTTTATGTGGATGATATGATTGCCAAATCAGAAACGGAAGAGCAGCATTTGATAAATTTGAAAAAGTTGTTTGAACGGTTGAGAAAGTTCAGATTGAGGCTGAACCCGAATAAGTGTACTTTTGGGGTAAGATCTGGTAAGCTCCTGGGCTTCATCGTTAGTTAAAAGGGAATCGAGGTGGATCCAGCAAAGGTAAAAGCCATTCAAGAAATGCCGGAGCCGAGAACTGAAAAACAAGTTCGTGGGTCTTTGGGAAAGTTGAATTATATTGCAAGATTTATATCTCATCTTACTACAACCTGCGAGCCAATATTCAAGTTATTGAGAAAAGATCAATCAATCCGGTGGAACAATGACTGTCAAAAGGCCTTTGATAAAATAAAAGAATACTTGCAAAATCCTCTGATTCTCATGCCTCCAGTTCCTGGGAGGTCACTGATTATGTATCTCACTATACGTGATGGATCAATGGGTTGTGTTCTCAGTCAACACGACGAGACAGGTAGGAAAAAGCATGCTATATACTACCTGAGCAAAAAATTCACCGATTGAGAGTCCAGGTATTCGATGCTTGAGAAGACGTGTTGCGCACTAGCATAGGCTGCTAAGCGATTGAGACAATACATGCTGACTCATACAACCCTACTGATTTCAAAAATGGATCCAATCAAGTACATCTTTGAAAAGCCAGCTCTTAATGGAAGGGTCGCTCGGTGGCAGATGTTTTTGACTGAATACGATATACAATACACTTCCTAGAAAGCTATCAAAGGGAGTGTGTTGTCGGATTATCTTGCCGAGTCGCCTATTGATGATTATCAGCCAATGAGGTTTGACTTTCCTGATGAAGACATCGTGTTTCTCAAGGCTAAAGATTGTGAAGAGCCTCCGGTTAACGAAGGGCCGAATCCTGATGACAAATGGAAGTTGATGTTCGATGGGGCCGTAAACATGAATGGAAGTGGTGTAGGGGCAGTCCTTATTACTCCGAAAGGATCACACATACCTTTCACTGCCAGGTTAACGTTTGATGTCACTAATAATGAAGCGGAATATGAGGCTTGTATCATGGGTTTCGAGGAAGCCATTGATTTAAGGATCAAGACTCTTGAGATATTTGGGGATTCTGCTCTAGTGATCAACCAGATCAATGGAGATTGGCATACCCACCAGCAGAACTTAATTCCTTACCGAGACTATGCGAGAAGACTGTTGACTTTCTTTACAATAGTAAAATTGTGCTATATACCTCGTGATGAGAATCAGATGGCTGATGCTTTAGCTACGTTATCTTCCATGATTCAGGTGAATTGGGGGAACCATATCCCAAAAATTGATGTGATGAGGTTAGATAGACCCGCTCATGTGTTTGCCGCTGATACGACGACTGATGATAAATCCTAGTATTTTGATATCAAGCGTTTCTTGAAGAGTCAAGAGTATCCAGCTGGGGCATCAAACAATGACAAAAAGACTCTAAGGAGGTTGGCAGGAAGCTTCTTTTAGAATGAGGATGTGTTATACAAACGAAACTTTGACATGTTCTTGCTCAGATGCGTGGATAGACACGAAGCAGACCTGTTAATGCAGGAAGTACATGATGGCTCGTTCGGTACCCATGCTGGTGGGCATGCTATGGCGAAGAAGTTATTATGGGCCGGGTATTACTGGTTAACTATGGAGGCTGATTGCTTCAAGTATGCCCGAAAATGCCACAAATGCCAAATCTATGCTGACAAGGTGCATATGCCACCACACCCCCTGAATGTGATGAGTTCTCCATGGCCCTTTGCTATGTGGGGCATTGATATGATAGGGAAGATTGAGCCTACAGCTTCCAACGGACATCGATTCATTCTGGTGGCTATTGATTACTTTACCAAGTGGGTAGAAGTTGCCTCTTTTGCAAATGTTACCAGGCAGGTGGTAGCCCGATTCATTAAGAAGGAGATTATCTGCAGATATGGGTACCTGAAAGGATCATTACTGATAATGGCTCTAATCTCAACAACAAGATGATGAAAGAGCTATGCTAGAGCTTCAAAATTGAACATCACAACTCTTCTCCTTATCGCCCGAAGATGAATGGAGCCATCGAGGCAGCCAACAAAAATATTAAGAAGATTGTACAAAAGATGGTGGTGATGTATAAGGATTGGCATGAAATGCTGCCTTTCGCTTTACATGGGTACCGCACTTCTGTTCGTACATCTACTGGGGCAACCCCGTTTTCACTTGTATACGGTATGGAAGCAGTGCTTCCAGTTGAGGTTGAGATACCTTCTTTAAGGGTAATGATGGATGTTAAACTTGACGAGGCTGAATGGGTTCGAGCGAGGTTCAACGAGTTGAGTCTCATCGAAGAAAGACGATTGGCTGCAGTTTGTCATGGACAACTATATCAGAGGAGAATGAAACAGGCATTTGATCAAAAAGTGCGCCCTCAGACTTACCAAACAGGCGACTTGGTATTGAAAAGGATTCTTCCTCCGAATACAGATCATAGGGGCAAATGGACTCCTAATTATGAAGGTCCATATTTTGTTAAGAGGGTTTTCTCGGGCGGAGTCTTGATGCTTACAACAATGGACGGTGAGGATTTTTTGTCCCCTGTGAACTCAGACGCAGTTAAAAAATACTTCGCATAAAAAGACCCGCTGGATAGTAAAAAGAGAGTCCAGGAAAAAAAGGGCATCCTGGCGAACCATAATAAAAAAAAAGGGGAAAAGAAAAGGTTCGGGCAAAAATTAGGGATAAAGATAAAAAAGAAAGTACACCCGGTAAGTTGAAAACCCGCAAGGGCAACTTAGGCAAAAAAGGGTATCTCGGTGGATTGAAAACCCGTAAAGGGCGATCCAGGCAAAAGAGAGATTTAGCAAAAACTGCGATCTGAGTAGTCTGTATTGTCTCGGTTCAATCAATGAGCACCTGAAAGATAGGAATCAGTTCAATCATCTCCCTTTGAAGGCAAAGTAGTTGGAGAATCTTGGAGATATATGAACCATAGCAGGGTTGAAACTCAATAAAGTTCCATTTTCACATTGCCATTAGGACAGCTTCTTTTTTGTGTTTGGCAATTACCTCTTTCCAGGAATTGCTTCTTGATGTAAATGCCTATTTTCAGGATTTTTAATCAATAAAATTGTCGTTATTCAGAATAATTCTATCTGTTTGTTTTGTTTTTATATTTGCTTTGTTTACGCAAACGTCCAATTTTTGATAAACATCTGCATGTGAAAATATTGGGGGTTCTACAATAACATGCCTAAACGGAAAATATTTAAAATTGCTTTAACTAACGAGTGTGCTTGGGTGAATACTTCAAAACCCATGTTACCTTGGGGCATATGTGCGCATTCTTTTGTTTGCAGGTGTTGAAAGTTCGTTGATTAGCGGTTCAAAGATGTATGACGTTTTCAAGCCAAAGTCCCTTAGGAAGCGCAAGTGATCATTCCTCCCTAAGCAGAGATGGTTCCTCAGCAGGGAAGTACTTCTGGGAGGTGGTCATCCCCAACGTACTTACAGAGCTTCATGATCCTCGGCAACATTGTCAAATGGTAGTACTGAAGCCATTATTTCACTCTTTTGTCACAACGTTTACTGATTGAGTCCATCGTCTGGCCGACGATCGCGCTCGACGATTCGATATCAACAAGTCAGTTTCAAATGAGTAGTGTTGTATCTTATTAAGTCGATTCTCCCATTCCGTACCTCCAACGGCTACAAGCTTTTCTGTGTCGATAACGGTTGTGAATCTCTAGTGCATTCGCCATCCCAAGTATGGAGCATTTTGAAAATTCCCCAGCAGAAGATGTTCCAAATCCATTGTCCCCAGTAGAGTTTGAAGAGGTGTTGTCTTCTGTAAAATCCTCTCAAGGGACATTTCCAGCATGAGGCGCTCTGAAGTTCTGAAGTGGTTCTCCCCAGCAGAGTTTTTTGTAAGCTCATTTCCCCAGCAGAGTTCTATGGTTATAGTATTCCCCAAGCAGACTGGGTCAGATGATGCCTCTCTAGCAAAGTTATCATTTCCTTCAATGACCTCGGCAGGTTTGTCAGGCCAGAGCCCAGATCAGGAGATCAAGTCAATGTGTCTTCCCCAGTACGGTTTGTGACCACGAAGTCAATCCAGCTTGTTATCCCCAGCGGAGTTGCCTACCTTTCCTCAGCATTTATTTTGCTGAGGACCTCCTTGCATTTTGCATATAGTATGCATAGCATCCTCTAAAACACGTAGCATTTCCATTGAGATGGAGCATTACGCCATGGAAAAATTTAAACATACGCATGTGAAGCATAAGCCAGTTTTGATAACTCATGCGAGGGTCCAAAACTTTGCTCCTTACATCATTGATAAAGCCAGAAAGAATGCCTAGTTCATTCCCCGACAGACATGGCGAAACGGTACAAAGGGTTTCATCATTTTCTCCCCACAGAGTCATATCTCTCAGCTTATAAGTTCTTGGAACCATCCCCGATAGGATTACTACAGCCGTCCCCGACAGCTCCCTTGAGTTTTAACCATACCAGTTCCCGACAGGTCCATTTACCCATACCCGATAGGTAAGCCTTGGTTATAAACTGTAGCCGTCCCCGACAGCACCTTGAGTTTTAACCATACCAGTTCCCAACAGGTCCATTTACCCATACCCGATAGGTAAGCCTTGGTTATAAACTGTAGCCCTCCCCGACAACTCCCTTTGAGTTTTAACCATACCAGTTCCCGACAGGTCCATTTACCCATACCCGATAGGTAAGCCTTGGTTATAAACTGCAGCCGTCCCTGACAACACTTTTGAGTTTTAACCATACCAGTTCCCGACAGGTCCATTTACCCATACCCGATAGGTAAGCCTTGGTTATAAACTGTAGCCGTCCCTGACAGCTCCCTTTGTTTTGAACCTTGCCAGTTCTCGACAGGTACACTTGCCCATTCCCGATAGGCAAAACAGGTCCAAGCTCACCAGTTCCCAACAGGTAGCTCACCAAATCCCGACAGGTATTTCACCCGTTCCCGACAGGTATTTCACCAGTTCCCGACAGGTTGTTCACCAGTTCCCGACAGGTTGTTCACCAGTTCCCGACAGGTTTCCTATGGGGTCCAATGGTTCCAAATTCTTTCTCACAAACTTTTCTTCCGCACCATTGCTTCATTTGCAACATTTCCTTTACCCACACAGTGCAAATTTTCTTGGTTGTTTTTTATATTCAATCCCTATGTATCTTGAATTACTGATAGCCTTTGCTTTCATCCATTCAGATCCACAGTTGATTGAATAGGGGCAGCTGTAATACCTCAAAATTTGCCCACTTGTTTTAGCTTTTACTAGCTTATGTTTCATTGCATCGCATTTAGATCTTGTGTGCATCTCATAGCATACCTATTGCATAAGGGCATGTGATCAGTGGCCTACAAGGTGTTGGTCATTCAAAGCAAGGGTCTTCAAATAAGTCTCAAGGGTCCCTTAAGCCATATATTATCTCACTTTGATCCACAAGGCATGGGAAGAGAAGAATTCATCAAGAAGATTGAGCAGTGTATCATTTCCTACACAAGGCAGTCAAAATTTGGGATTTGACCCTTAAATGGGCAAGCTCTTTGAGTTTCTATCATCTCCAAATGGCATATCTCATCTTTGTTAGACGGGATGTACATCATATTCAGAGGAATTTGGATTTGGAGGATGTGTTATTTCCTCCTAACTAGAGGGTGCCAAAATTAGGGTTTGACATAAAGTCAGTTTATTTCTGATTTTTTGGGCAAGACTTAATCTCATGGTATTCCTCATGTCCTTAAGCATATATGGATGGAAAATTGCTCATCAATTGGTTTCAGAAGGGTTTCAATTGACCAGTTGCTTGATAATCAAGAAATTGGGGAAAAAAGTCAATTGTGCGGTGAAAAAGTCAACTCTTGCCTTTCTGAGGTCAAATTCATGAAATTCATGTCATATATGTTCATGGATCCTTGTATTTACTTGGCATACGAATTGGATTCGGGATCATCGGCCCGTACACCGTGATCCGTCACTTCACACGGCCCGTACACCGTCACAAGTCTCTTTACCCGTAGGCTCCAATCGTACTATACACGGGAATCAAACCTGCCAAGTAATTGTGCATACGTTTCAGAGGAGGTGCTCGAGTCTCATGAAACTACACCGCAAGATAAACCGGTTATTATTACTAGACACACGCATCGGCCTCTTTTGCACGAGCGTTGTCACAATGTTATTCCACACTATCTGACAATTGTTCACGGTGATATTCCTCACTCTACCTATTCGTATTTTAACATGCATACCTATTCCAACATGTCTAACAATAAGAGCATAGGCAAGATATATCATAGTTGCACAATAGAATAACATCTGACAAGTAAAATATAATATACCACTTTTGGAATTTCTCTGATTATTTAATCGGGCAGTAAAATTAACATTTTTCACCTCCATCGTATAGAATGTTTTCTTAGCTTCACAATGATATAAAGAACTCTTAAATCGGATAAACGAGTCAAAAGTTATAAATTTTTTAAGAAAGGAAAATATTTGGTCCCAGGCAGATTCGCTTGGCGAATCTGGATTTCGCCTGGCGAGTCTGCATTCGCCAGCTCTTCGCCAGTGCTTCGCCTGGCTAATCTCCCTTCCGTCAGCCCTTCGCCTGGCAAGACAGTGGCGAGACTCCAATTTTAGAAAAACACAAAAGTTCCAGTAGCTAACACAATTCTGTCTCATCAAATTCGCCTGGCGAATCTGAATTCCGCCTGGCGAATCCCTTCCGCCAGCACTTCGCCTGGCGAGATGGTGGCGAGACTTAATCCGCCTGGCGAATTTGGAATTCTCCTGGCGAATCGTACCAGAAGCAGAATTCTTCCCTTACGGGTTCCATGGTTCCAAAGCTACAAATTTACCATTTCTCAACCCAAATCGATTCCAAACAGCACAACAAGCATAATTAATGTTCATAAGCCTAGAGTGATCATACTACACAATTTAAACCGATTTTTAACCGTTAGATTATCGGTTTTCAAAGATTCTAACCTAACTCAAATATCTCCAAAACTCTAAAACTAATGTTCTAACTAGAACCCACCTCTAGTAAGATGAAGATGAAGATGATGGTGAAGAAGATGAGATGAATTGATGAAGGATTGATGATGATTTGCTCTTGAAACTCGAATTTCTTCTCTTTTTCCTCTTCTCCACATTTCTCTCCTTCCTTTTCTTTCTTTCTTACTTCTCTTACTATCTTTTTCTTTTTATGTGGAAAATGGGAGGAAAAGAAAACATATAGTAACTATCATTAATAAATAATACTACTAAATGTCCAAAAAGTCACTTAAGTCCAAATACTCAAATATCTCAGAGTCAGATATTGTTAATTGGATTTACTCTAAGTTTAACAGTTACTCTAATTATCTCTGCAGATAATTTCTCAGAGTACACTGGGACTCAGTTCATCACAACTAATATTATCCAGAGTAAAATAAATTTACAGGGTATTACATACTTGCCCTAAGATTTACTAGTTTGGTCCTTCAAGTAATAAACCTAAAACTAACTGGTGGTTTACTAAGAACACCGATTAACAAATTGGCATGAACAGTGCGACATTTTTGTGCAATTTTTGAGTTTTTAGTTTGAAAAGTGTTTTTTTTTTATATCTGTCATAATTATCATTTGTTTTAAAAAATGTTTTCTGCATATAAATTTGTATGCATTTAAGGATTGCACATAACACAATTAAAATATTTAATGAGAAAGAGAATATAAGAAACAAATAAATCAACGTTTAATTCAAAACTAATTAAAACATATTAACTTTAATTTAAAACAAATTAACCTTTCCTATACGCTACACTAATTAATAACAATAATATTACAAAATAATTGCCTTAATAATGAACAACCCAACTTGACCTCCTACCTTATAAAAGGGGAAGCATTATAGTTGTTTTTATATGTAATAGAAATGGGTAGGTGGTTAATTTTAGTTATTATGGCCCTTGCCGTGGTTGCTACAAGTGCAAGAATTATGCCGGTTGAAGAAAAGAATTTGAAGGACATGAAGAATAACATTGATGAGGACGGACCTTCTTTTGAAAGTAGAGAAATCGACAATATGGGTGATGGAATAACAGAAGGAGGTGATGGTTTGAATGGAGTTCGATTTGATAATATAAATGGTGGAAACAATAGAATGGAACATGGTGAAATAGGTGACGACGAAAGTGATGATGGACCCATACTCGGTTAAAAAGTTAAAGAATACGCTCAATTCAGTCTTAGAAGTCAAACATGAGAGACAAGTTACTTACTATGGCATTTATTTTTCTTAAATAAATAATTAAATAATTGTTGGGAGTGTTTTTATTTTATTAAAATGTTTTATAAGTAAACTTTTATTTGTAATAATATTTGTTCTTCTAATATATTATACTGATATATGTTACTTCTTCTCTCTAGAACTGTAATACCCCGTATTATCTAAATGCTCATTGGATATCAGATGAGCATCTATGTGCTCTATCCTTGGTAAATTGGATTAATGGAACCCTTTAAGTACTTTAAGTATTGTCAATTGGGATTAATAGAGCAACTAATGAACTCTGAAGAGATCAATTTATTATTGGTTCAAGAGAGACTTTTATGATAACTCTAATAATTGATCAATGGGTTGAGATGACAAAATATCAATTGGATATATTTTACTCTATTGGATTTATATTATATAATAATAGTATTATATGTTTATATTTGGAAAGAGAAAAGAGGAAGTTAGTAAAGAAGAAGAAGGAAAGGAAAGAAGAGAAAGAGAGAAATGGAGAAGATGAAGAAGAGAAACCCATGGATCATCAGCATCTTCTTCAAACTCCTCTACGATTATCAGGTGGGTTCTAGATAGAAACTCTAAGTTCTAGAAATCAATGATTTGAACTTAGGTTAGATTTGAGAGAAAATGATTAATCGGATAAAATCAATGAATCTAACGGCTAAAATATGGTGTAAACTGTGTAAAATACTTATTGTTATGATTGGAGTATGTTTTGATTGTTATGGTGTGTTTTGGAAGTGTTTTGGATGGAGAAATGTTGGTTTTGGATGAGTAACAGCGCTGCTGGGATTCTGAGTTTCGCATGGTTCACCTAGCGAACCTGGGGAGAAGCCCAGCGAACAAACTTTCGAGGGTTCGCCTAGCGAACCCAGCAACGAAGGTTAGCGGAGGTTCGCCAACGGCGTTCGCCTAGCGAACTTTATGACTTTTGATCCGTAACTCGGATCGAGATGTTCTTGGTGTCATTAGAAATCTATGACGACCCTCTATCTGATAAAAAGTGAAAATCTTGGGTATGACGAGGGATATTTTATTTAGTGGAAAATGGAGGAAAGTAATGTTTTGCGAAATGTTGGAATTGACATCTTTTGGATCGTAAATCTGATCGAGGCATATTTATAGCCGAGGTAAAGCTGTGGAATATCCTACGGGATGAGAGTGAGAAATATTGATTTCGTGATCCGATTAAATGAACCGGAGGGAAACCGGAAGTGATGTTTTATGTGATGTGTGATTATATGTATTTACTTATCATATTGTGTTACGCCATATCTATTTAATATTGTTGTTCAAAATGAATGAGATAATATGCATGTTAAAATGAGTTAGGGAGAGCGAGGAAACTTTACCCCGAAAACAAATGGCATGGTTAAGATTGGTATAGTTCTAGGTTGTAATTAGAATTGTGATGGAAACTCTAGATGGCGACGCTCGTGCATTCATTGACGAGTTCTGGCCTAGAGTAGATAACATAATGACAACGCTCGTGCAGAAGAGGCCGAGATGTGTGTCCAATACCGATGGTATAGAATTGAGTGAAACACTAGTATGGAACATGTGTACTTGTTATGTTTTATGGTAAGGCGAATATGGCCTTAAGGCATTGTAGCCTTGTGATTGTCGAATACAATCACGTTGTGTGAATGTTCACGTAATCGTAACCAATTATCTTGCGGTGTAGTTTCATGAGACTCGAGCACCTCCACTGAAACGTATGCACAATTACTTGGCAGGTTTGATTCCCGCGTGTAGTACGAATGGAGCATACGGGTAAAGAGACTTGTGACGGTGTACAGGCCGTGTGAAGTGACGGATCACGGTGTACGGGCCGATGATCCCGAATCCATTTCGTATGTCAAGTAACTACAAGGATCCATGACTCGGGTCGACTTCTAGACGTAGAAGCGGACGGGAAAAGGGGATGCCTTAGTACGGTTATCGATTCATAAGGAAATCTTGAGTTAACAGGCTTAGGACGTATTTTCCTTCCGTGTGAACTTTGTGAGTTAACAGACTCATGACATGTTTCCATATAGTGTGAGGATCATCATCATAATATGGGGGAACCATCATACTTCATCAGTCTCCCCAAAGATGGGTGAGCATCCACTACAATCAAAATTAGGGTTTCGAGCCCTCTCAGAGCCTTAGACAAAGGATCAATCAAGGAATGACATGATCTTCAACTTGTCCAACCTCTCAAAACATCCACAATGGATCAAAAGGACTCTCACTCCAAGGATTAAGCACAAAGCTGCTCCCTTCTAGATGGATCAAGCCTCAAGATCGACAGTGTCACCAAATTAGGGTTTTGGTCGATCAGGGCCTCCAAAGGGAAATTTTCCTCTAGGCATGAGCCAAGGATCCAAAACACAACCTAATATACTCCATGGAACCTCATGGACCCATTCATCAAGTCAATTTGACCTCAGGGGATGCATTCATCAAAAATCAGGAATTAGGGTTTTTTGACCTAATTCACCCCTAAGTTGACTTTTAGGGAAAATCATGAGCCAAGACCTCAAGAGAGGGTTTGAGGGTCTCTAATGAACTATATTGATCCATTTGGAACAATGGATTAATCCAATAAGCTTGAGCAACAAGTCTCAATTTCATCTGCACCACAATTAGGGTTTTAAGGAAAAAGTCAACTGTAACTTTGACTTTTGACCAGGACATGCTCCCAAACCCTAGGACATACCTCAATATACCCTATGACACCCATGGAACATGTCCATCAAGTTTGATTTAGGTCAAGGACATGATTTCCTGAAGAATTGCACAGTTTGGAATTCATCTGATAAAAAGTCAATTGTGCACAAAAGTCAACTTTGACTTTTTGAGATTTTTCACCAAAATGGATTTTTAACTCTAAAATGATGTTAATGTGTGATTTGAATCATCATTCATCAAGAAAAATCAAGAAAAGTTGGATAACTTGTAAAAGGGGTAACCATAAAAACTTAGAAAATTTTCTAAGTTAAAAATAAAGTGACAAGGGTACCAACTTTGGAGGATCATAACTCCTAAACCACAAAGCCATTTTTCTTCATCCAAATATGGATTTTTAGCCCTCATTACCCTCTACAAAAACTTCAACTACAAGTCATTCCAATTCATTAAGGATTTTGAGTTATGGAGTGATCAAAATGGCTGAAAAATGAAAATGTCACTTTTTCCAACACTTAGTGAAATTTTCACTAAGTCCAAATTTGTCTTCATTCTTTTCCAAATGTAGGGGGATTTTTCACTTGGATTCAAAGGGGATCAAAACCAAACATGTTCAAACAGTTGTTGTATCATGTAAGGGCTTTCCAAAATGGCCAAGAACATTACCAAATTCAATTTGAGTCATGAGACATGACATTGGCAAGTTGCCTTGCTGAAATCTGCCAAGGCAAGGCAGATTTTGCACTTTTGGTCGATTTGCCAAAATCAGCCAAATCCAAATGCTCCTATCCACTTGGACACATCTGAGGATTGAATCTAAAGGGGACAATCACTGAGCCAAGCCTCCAAAGTCCTTGGAACAAGAAAAAGCATGTTGAACCTAGAATTGCCAAAATAGGGACAAGACTCCAATTTTGGATTGGAGCATTCAATGAAAGCATCAAGGTGGCATGGACTGAGCCATTTTCATTTGAATTCAGTCAAGACTTATCCAAGACCAAGGGAACCAGCAGCCTGTGCCCTAACCTCTAGTCAATGGCTAGAGGAGACTTGAACTTCCATTGGCCAACATTGAACAAACCTACTCAGTAGTTGCCATTCACTATTCCTTGCAAAACAAACTTGCTCTACTATAATAGAGCTCAATTGTGATCAGTTTAAGTACACCAAAGCCATCAAACAGATGCTTTCCTCAAAATCTCTTCTTTCACTCCAATTTTGCCTTCTAAGGCAAGTCACTATCGGGTTTTGAGTTTGAGAGCTATTCCAATCAAACCAATCACTCACACACCTCACATATATCATATAGAAGTGATCCAAACACTCACATAACATCTGGAACACTGATTTCACAAAAATCACCAGCCAATTGCTCAAGTTCATGACAGTTTTGCAGTTGAGGTGCCATCCTCAATTCCAAACCATTTAAATCCATTCCAAGCATTCATACACACTCCATGGCACCTAGGGAAGCTATCCAGATCATTGGAACCTAGCTGTAACACCTCCAACACAAATCACGATCACCAGCTGCAAGTGGTAAGCATGAGCTCTTCTAACTCTATGATACATGTAATTTTTGCTGCACAATAATTTGGCTATATGTTCATAATCATGCATGGAATGTTTCCCCTCAATTAATTGCATTGTTTGAATCGTGTATCAAAAATCCTAGCCTTCATGCAGAAATTAGGGTTCTTGAGGATTTTTCCTGATTTCTTGTTATATGTTTAATTTAAATGAAATTAATTGACTTAGACATGATCGTGAGGTTGAGACGAGCATAATGATATGTGGATTGCATGTTATAATCAAGTATTCAGTGAGATTGGAGAGAAAATGCAAATCTGGCCAAGCCCAGGACACGCACGTGTTCTTGGTGTGTTCTTGGCGCCTTTTTTCAAAATTTGAATATTTGAATTTTGTGATTTTTATTTAATTGATTGAAAAATTAATTTCTCTCTGAGTTTTAATGATTTTGAGTTGATTCTTTTTTTAATAATTCACAAAAATGTTAAAATATTTTATTTTCCCAAAAAATCCCAAAAATATTATTTATTTCATATAATTGATATTTTTGCAAAGAATTAATATTTTAATTGTTTTTGACATTTTAAATATTTTTTCTACATTGATTTTGCAATTTTTAATGCCTTCTAATTATTTTGTAGGTCAATACTTAATTTTTGAAGCATTAATCCAAGATCACAATTTGTTTTTCATATGTAAAACAATTTTGATCATTTTAATTGAATTTTTATTCAATTAAATACATTTTGGAAAACAAATTAGGGTTTTGGATTAATTCAACCCTCATAAATCATTTTCAAAGCACTTGGGCCTCTAATAGAGTGTAAGACCCAATCCTTTGTAAATACAAACCATTTTTGGGCATCACTTATGGTATAAGTCCCATTGTATTTCAAAAAGTTTGACGCGATCATCATCCGTTGAAAAACAAATCTTGGGCCTACCCTCGAGTAGTAAGACCCATTTCTTTTCTTAAAACTCATTTGGGCCTCTAATAGAGTGTAAGACCCAATCCTTTTTTGACCAAATCATTTTTGGGCCTCAATGTATTGTATAAGTCCCGATACCGTCAAAAATAAACGGCGCGATCGTCGCCTTTTCAAAATAACCTTGGGCCTCTCCTGGAGTTATAAGACCCATTCAAAAAGACTTTGGGCCTCTAATATAGTGTAAGACCCAATCCCCTTTTAACCAAAACATTTTGGGCCTCACTTATTGTATAAGTCCCTCTGCATTAAAATAAAACCTCGGTGCGATCGCCATTTTAAACGGAAAGTCAACTGGGCCTACCATCGTGTTATAAGCCCCACCCTTTTTCTTTAAACTTTTGGGCCTCTTGAGAGAGTGTAAGATCCATCCCTTTGCACAGAAAACATTTTGGGCCTCAGTCACTTGTATAAGTCCCCCTGTACAAATTCAATAGTGCAATCACTGATAAAATCCTGGGCCTCTCCTTGAGCTGTAAGCCCCAAATCTTTCTTTTTCAAAGCACTTTCTCCTTTGATTTTGAATATACTGTTGTTTTCAATCTTTCTTTGTTGAACAACTAACCAAACAGCATGGAAGCTCTACAACCGAGTAAGTGGTTATTGCTTTCATTTACCGCTTTCATATACATATAACTGTATTGTGGGGCTGTTTCACTGTAAGTCTTCTTTCATAAACTCATATCAACTGTGTAATAATAGTATAGATATTTAGAGTTTCCCCGGCAACTACGTCTAGCATAAAGCCGTCTCGATCACTCTTAGAAATAGTCTAAACTAGATCCCCATAGGATTACCAGACACAGTCTTCCCTCCTCTTGGGATTAAACAATATGGAGACATGAAAGGCAACATTCTCTGTGAACCCTTTCATAAACTGTCACTCGTAGAAGTTGTTAAAGAAAATCTATTCCCCAGAGATGATCTTTTCTCCGTGAATGGCATCTCTTGAGTTTCTTCCAAATTCTCGAACTTTCTTGGCTTGATCTATTCTCGGTGAATGGCATGTCTTGAATTTCTCGGGGTTTGGGGACCCACAGGCTTCTTAAAAGCACTTGTCAAGAAGCTCTACTCCCCAAAGATGATATTTTCTACGTGAATGGCATCTCTTGAGTTTCTTCCAAATTCTCGAACTTTCCTAACTTGATCTATTCCTTGTGAATAGCTTGCCTTGAATTTCTCGGAGTCTGGGGACCCATCGGCTTCTTAAAAGCAATCAGCCTTCTCTTGGGCATTATACAAGGACCCACAGACTTCCTAAAAGCACCCCCGCCTCCTCTTGGGCTTAGTACAAGGACCCTACGGCTTCTTAGAAGTATTCACAGCCTCCTCTTAGGCTTCGTATAATGATCTCTTCCTCCGGGAATGATAGCCTTCTCTTGGGCTTCGTACAAGGACCGATCGGCTTCTTAAAAGTTTACAGCCTCCTCTTGGGCTTCGTACAAATTGTCCCGACGACCTCCTAGAGGTATAGGAACAAAACTTAGTCATCTGCATAGAGCAGTCCTTTCAAAGAGTCTACTACTGTTTCTCAAAGCATAGTACAAAAGATGAAACTCTAGACTTGGACAGTCTAATCTCCTTGAGTCTCAAAGACATTCTCAAGTGACCCCTTCGTTAAATAGGAAGGAAACCCATAGACTAAGACAGTCTGTAAGTTCCTGGATTGGCTGGAATTTTGGTAAAACAACAAGGTGTTCAATGCTGATGTCATGGTGTTGATGTTGCAGCATTGAGTCTTAGTACTGGGCTGTACTAAGTTGTAAAGGTTAACTATGTGTGATGTCATGGGCTTGATGTCATAACATTGCACTTAACACTGGGCTGTGTTAAGGTTGCTAGTTGCTGAAGTGGATGTCTGATGTCACATAGGTGATGTTGTAACATCAGACCTGCAGAACTGAAGCTAATGACAGCATGGGCTTGTTGTTATTAGGGTCGCGTATTAGCTGGAATTGTGGAGAGTGTTGACTCGTTGGATGAGAATATCTTGGGCTAGATATTTTCTGTTACATGGGAGATTTGATTGCAGGTTTGTTGGAGAATTAAAAGGTGGAAGTTTTAAAAAGATTTTGGGGATAAAATCTGTTTTAAAAGATTCAGTTTTTAATTAACAAATCTGATCAAATATTGTGACAAATCCAATCCAAATTCAAGGAGCTATATAAAGCGCACAAGACCAAGGAAGAAGGTACAGAAAACATTCAGAAGATCAGGAGCTGGAGGCTTAGTGTCTAGAGTTTGTTTAGAGTGCTTGTATTTATACTATTCTAGGGTTTGAATAGGTGTTGTATTTCTGTCCTCTCTAGAAGCTGTGAAGCAATAGAGAGTTGTTGTTTGATCGAAGCTAGGAAGCAAGATCAAGGATTCTCAAAGAGGTTGTTCTTTGAGTGTTTTAGGGATTGAGTAGTGTTCTCATATCTAAGTGGTTTCTTAGGTAGAAAGTCACTAGTAGAGTATAAGTTTAGGAGATTGTCAACGGGTTGTTGAGTCTGTAAATTATATCTACAAGTGTTGAATTTCATCCCTGGCTTGGTAGCCCCCAGACGTAGGTAGTTAGACCGAACTGGGTGAACAATTTCTTGTGTTATTTTGTTCTGTTATTGCTGTCCATTGCAGAGTGTGTTATTGTGACATCGCACCTTAACATCACACGTCTGGTACCAGAATTTCAATTGGTATCAGAGCAGGCATCCTGTCTGTCTCTGGGTGAGATCTAGGAAAGTTACTTTCTGGTGATAAGATGGACAAAGAAGTTGGAGGATTCGTCAATAGACCCCCTATTTTGGATGGATCCAATTATGACTATTGGAAGCCAAGGATGACCACCTTCTTAAAATCCTTGGACAGTAGGGCTTGGAAGGCTGTTATTAAAGAATGGAAAGCTCCTGTTATGTGTGAGAAGGATAATGCTGGCAAAGATAAAGAAGGCACCTCTAAGCCAAAGCCTGAAGAAGAGTGGACCAAGGAGGAAGATGAGCTTGCCCTTGGAAATTCCAAAGCTCTAAATGCTATCTTCAATGGAGTGGATAAGAACATCTTCAGGTTAATCAATACCTGTGAAGTTGCTAAAGAAGCATGGGACATCTTGCAGGCTACTCATGAAGGAACATCTAGAGTCAAGATGTCAAGACTTCAGATTTTAACATCAAAATTTGAAAGCCTGAAGATGAAGGAAGATGAGACTATTCATGATTTCCACATGAGTATTCTAGAGCTGGCCAATGCATCTAGTGCTCTTGGAGAGAAGATGTCAGATGAAAAGCTTGTGAGGAAGATCCTTAGGTCCCTACCTAAGAAGTATAAGATGAAGGTTACTGCCATTGAAGAATCACAAGACATCAGCAAGATGAGAGTAGATGAGCTCATTGGATCTCTTCAAACCTTTGAGCTTGGGTTGAATGAGGAAGAACCAGAAAAAAAGCCAAAGAGTATAGCCCTGGTGACAACTGGTGAAGAGGAGAAAGGTAAGAAATCTGAATCCCAAGAGGATCTGTCTCAGGCCATAGTGATGTTGGGAAGACAGTTCACCAAAGTGTTCAAGAGAATGAATAATAACTCCAGGCCTAATGTCAAGAACATGACTTCTGACACCAGCAAGAAGGATGAAGAGAAAACTGCCCAAGATAAAGGAGTGCAGTGCTTTGAGTGTGAAGGGTATGGACATGTCAAGAAAGAATGTCCCACCTTCTTGAAAAAGCAGAAGAAGGGCATGACAGTTTCCTGGTCTGACTCTGATAGTGAAAGTGAAGGCGAGTCAGCAAAGCATGTGAGAGCTTTAACAGGAGCTGTTGTTTCTGATGATGATTCTAGTGATGGAGAAGTAACTTAAGAGGAGTTAGCATCTACTTATCAAGAGCTGTGTTTAAAAAGTGCTGATATTTGTCAAGAAAATAAGTGCCACAAGCAACAGATTGTCCAGCTTGAGAATATAAAAGTCGATCTGGAAAATGAAGTTGTTCTAGTTAAATCTCAACTTGATCAGATGACTAAATTTGTTAGAATGTTAAACAGTGGTACAGCTACACTTGATAAGATTCTCCAGTCAGAGAAAGCTGCTGGAGATAAATCAGGTATAGGATACATGGGTACCTCAGAAGCCAGCACTTCAGGAACAAAGAAGGAGATGTCTCAAAGGCAGGATCCTACACCCAAGAAGGTGGTTCAGCCACAGAATGGTGAGAAGAAAAATAGTACTCATCAGTGGAAGGTGCAGTCTCAAGGAGCCAGTCAGTATATGCCTCCCCAATATCACAAGAGCATGCAGGAGGCAAGGTTCAAACAGAACATGTTCCATCAAATGTCTCAACATCAAGGAAACATGTATGGATATAATAATGTTGTGCCTCATTATTATGGAAGAAGAAAGCCACACCATCATGGGAGACAATCCAGGAAACAACATTCTCAGCCTCCTTATGGGAGAAGATACCAGCATAATAGAAGGCAGGTCAGTCATGGTACGAGGAGACAATAATATGAGTGGCAGCACCAGCAACATAATGGTGGCAGAAGGTTTAACCACTTTAGAGATGACAGAGTTAGATGCTTTTACTGTGGAAGGTTTGGACATATGCAGTACTCGTGTTTCAAACTGCATGGTTATCCACAATATGCTCCTCAACCCAGACAGAAGGAGGTCAGGCCCAAAGTAGTAAAACAATGGGTTCCTAAAGCTCAGGTCACATGTCTATTGGCTCACACATCAGATGGACATTTTGCTATGGAGGCATGGTACTTTGACAGTGGATGTTCAAAGCACATGAATGGATCCAAGAAGCAGTTGGCAGAGTTTAATCCTTGCCATGCAAATGATGTTATTTTTGGCAATGGTGAAAAAGGAGTAGTAAAAGGAGTTGGAAGAGTGAAGAATCATGATGGTCTTACTCTTGATAATGTGCTCCTTGTTCAAGGGTTGAGTACTAATTTAATTAGCATAAGTCAACTTTGTGATGAAGGTTACAAGGTAAGCTACACCAAAGATGAATGTGTGGTAGCTGATGAGCAGAATGAGGTAGTGATGAAGGGAGTAAGATCCAAAGATAATTGCTATCAGTGGATACCTCAAGTGGACAGCTTATCTAGTGATGATGCTGTAACATCAGATGGTGACATCAAGTGTGAAAGTATGGTGAAAAGTCAATCTGGGTTAATGACTTAGGGTGTTGTTACTCCTAAGTTGAATGATGTGTTAAAAGCCAACTTGAATAGTCAGTTATGTGAGCAAGATGAAGGAGTCAACAATGCTGATGGAAGGATCAAAAGCTGTGACCTTAAGAAGTGTTGGGAGCTAAATACTTGGAAGGCCAAGAAAGATGACAACTTGACTAATGACTCCTATAGTTCAGAAGAAAAATTTCACAAGTTGACAATCCTTAGGTTGGAAGATGCAGATGTTAGAGCTGATGTTAAAACATCTCAAGTCAAGAAAGGTACTTCTAGCCTTAAAATAAAGAAGTATGATGATGAACTAATTGCAAAAGTGGTTCCTGGGGTTGCTAAACGACTAAAATCAAGGAAGAGGAAAGCTATTGAGTCACCTCCAAAGATGATAACTGATAAGCAGAAGATCTTTGTGGATGGTACTACAAAATCCAGGAATAAAGTGTTCATCTCTTCCAGAAGTAGGAAGATCAGAGATAAGTCTGATGATAATGTCCAAGATATCTCTCAAATGAAGGAAGTCGTTGTTGTTAGAACTTCTGAGAAAATTCAAAAGGCCATACTAGATAACATTCCTGTGCTTTTCATAATATGGTGGAAGTATGTTCTGGAAAAAGAATTTGGTATAGATATGGTTCAGAGAGGGTGTGGGAACTTATGGTATTCAGGGGTGTATGTTAACCTGAATAAGCTGCTCTGACTGTGTTTTTTTTTGGGAGCTTCTTGAAGGACTTCCTTGTGCTATGAGTCATTTGGATGGTGAAGCTGATGTCCTAAAAGATGTTGTAACATCATATTTGCTGGTGGTTATATCTGGATGATGATTAAGATTGGACATGTGGAAGAAGTGTTTCTGATTATGTGGATTAGAATGTGAAGTTTAGCATGAATACTGATTTTGAAGACTTCATTAGTATCAATAACTACTGGTGGATGTAATGGCAGAGGTATTGAGATATGATCTGATCATTATCTCTTGAAGAGACTAGATCTCAATAAAGCTTTTAAGTAAGCTGAGAATTTATGGAGTTTGTGACACAGTGTTGAGTTTGGATTATTTTGCTGATAGTAAATCCAGTAGTGGAGCATATGTAATACCCTGGTGTCAAGAGTGTCAAGAGTATCCTTGGTGAAGGATGTCTTTCTTCTGGATCTGAAGCTTAGGGCTTACATTATATCTAAGGAGCATCTGCATAGTCATACGGGAGAATGATGAAGTAGAAGGTTTACCTTGGATGGAGAATGTAGAGAAGACTGAAGTTGATCAGGAAGTCTGAAGATGAAGGTTATGATAGGGAATGACTGTCTGTGGAAAAAGGGACAGTGGTACCAAAATGAATCTAGAGCATTTGTTAATCATGACAGAAGAAGTATGGTTTTGTACAGGGTGTCATAGGACTTACTTGTTGAGGTTTGTCCAATTGTGGCTAAAAAAGGGGAGAAATAGTCAGTCAAAATGACAAGGAGAGCTGCTAGTTGTGATGCAGAAGTGCAGTTATTGAGGGGGAGTTTAGACTGAGCTGCTAGTGAAATATCATAGCATTTGATATCATAGCATTTGGAGAGTGCAACAAAGCAGACATCAAGGGGGAGATGTGTTGCACATTGTGAGCTACTGAACAGCTGTGATGCTGGTTCAAGTTTTTGAGGGGGAGCACCAATTGGCTGTTGTCAATAATGAAGATGGTGCTGTAGCAGATCAAGTAATGAAGACTATATGAAGATTGTCAAACTGCTGCAAGTTAATGTTTCAAAATATTGAAGATATTCCGCTGCTGAAGTCTCTGAAGATGCAGAGATTGTTTTAGCCAAAATTAGCCAAAGGGGGAGATTGTAAGTTCCTGGATTGGCTAGAATTTTGGTAAAACAACAAGGTGTTCAATGCTGATGTCATGGTGTTGATGTTGCAGCATTGAGTCTTAGTACTGGGTTGTGTTAAGGTTGCTAGTTGCTGAAGGTTAAGTTGTGAAGGTTAACTATGTGTGATGTCATGGGCTTGATGTCATAACATTGCACTTAACACTGGGCTGTGTTAAGGTTGCTAGTTGCTGAAGTGGATGTCTGATGTCACATAGGTGATGTTGTAACATCAGACCTGCAGAACTGAAGCTAATGACAGCATGGGCTTGTTGTTATTAGGGTCGCGTATTAGCTGGAATTGTGGAGAGTGTTGACTCGCTGGATGAGAATATCTTGGGCTAGATATTTTCTGTTACATGGGAGATTTGATTGCAGGTTTGTTGGAGAATTAAAAGGTGGAAGATTTAAAAAGATTTTGGGGATAAAATCTGTTTTAAAAGATTCAGTTTTTAATTAACAAATCTGATCAAATATTGTGACAAATCCAATCCAAATTCAAGGAGCTATATAAAGTGCACAAGACCAAGGAAGAAGGTACAGAAAACATTCAGAAGATCAGGAGCTGGAGGCTTAGTGTCTAGAGTTTGTTTAGAGTGCTTGTATTTACACTATTCTAGGGTTTGAATAGGCGTTGTATTTCTGTCCTCTCTAGAAGCTGTGAAGCAATAGAGAGTTGTTGTTTGATCGAAACTAGGAAGCAAGATCAAGGATTCTCAAAGAGGTTGTTCTTTGAGTGTTTTAGGGATTGAGTAGTGTTCTCATATCTAAGTGGTTTCTTAGGTAGAAAGTCACTAGTAGAGTATAAGTTTAGGAGATTGTCAACGGGTTGTTGAGTCTGTAAATTATATCTACAAGTAGTGAATTTCATCCCTGGCTTGGTAGCCCCCAGACGTAGGTAGTTAGACCGAACTGGGTGAACAATTTCTTGTGTTATTTTGTTCTGTTATTGCTGTCCATTACAGAGTGTGTTGTTGTGACATCGCACCTTAACATCACACGTCTGGTACCAGAATTTCACAGTCTAATACCCTTTGAATTTCCCGCTTCCTTAAAAACAGGCATAACCCGGATCCTTGAATCAAATCCATGAGTACAGTGTTGCTCATATAAGAATTGATTTTCTCTTTAAAATCCGTTTACTGGACCTGTCACTTAACTGAAACAACGGTTAGCCTCTCTCTCAGGCTTTGTACGAGACACATAAGAGACACTCTCGTTGAGTCAATCACCCCTTTTGCCTCCACCTCGGGCTTTGTACGAGATACAAAAAGGTTCTTATTGAGCCAAACAAATTTTAGCCTCTATCTCGGGCTTCGTACGAGGTACAAAAAAAACTCTCCTGTTGAGTCAAATAGCCTTCATCTCGGGCTTTATACGAGATACCAAAAGACTCCATCGTCGAGTCAAAACCTTTTAGCCTCTCTCTCGGGCTTTGTACGAGACACATATTAGCCTCCTCTTAGGCTTTATATAAGAAAACCACTGGTTAATCCAATTAACCTTTTAGCATCAAAGTTGTGCCTCGTTCACAGTACACAAACATCAACAAACTCTTTACCCTTCATCTGATCGCTGTAAGCGGCAAGTCTCTGGATCATCTACATCCATGCCACTGTCCCTCTTTTAGAATGAGAAATTCCTAAGGAAAGATGGCATTGCTCTACACTGAGTTAAAGTCTTCTCCTTCAGGTTAAAACCCCCTATAAAGGAAATTATGGCATTACTAGGATCCGCGTATCCCGGTTAAAGTAATCCTCCTTTACAGTCAGTCACCCAACAGTTATGATATACAACCCCCCTTTAGAGATGACAAATTCTCTGTAAAGTCAGGACTTTTAGCTTCATATCTTGGGCTTTGAACAAGATACAAATAGACCCTTCTGCTTCATATCTTGAGCTTTGAACAAGATACAAACCACCTTTCGCTTCACGTCTTGGGCTTTGAACAAGACACCAAAAACACCCATTTCCTCCCATAGAATAGGAGGAACTACGAACGCTCTGATTTCCCTGTTTCGGTAAACGGGAATACGTAGGCATAAGATTGAAAGAAAAAATCTTAGCGAGCACACTAAATAAAAACCCAAAATCCCATACTCTCATGTATCTATCCAAAGCATCAGTCCTAACATCCTAAACCTTGTTCCCCGCTAGAAAAACCCAGAAAGAAAGAAAACCGTACAGGCAAAAATACAAATAACCAGTACAAAGGCCCCCCACATTGATAGCATTCGTAACCTAACAGACTGCTGTTTAAACTCAGTATGCAAGCAGGGTTAATTGGAGACATCTATTTCCCTTCCTTCATCAGCTTTAATAGGATAAAAAATGAATCAACCTGTAGTAAACTCAACCGGAGAGAGCGACCAGCGCTTAAGAACCGCGTCCAAAATCGCTCGCTACAGGAACTCACTGAGATTTGATGTATCTCACCCCACTATAGTTGCTTTATTTCAGGTGCAGGTTTGGTTACAAGTGGAGCGATGCAAGTATGTTTCAAGGGAAGCTTAGTTAAACTTATTCCGCTGTGTATTCTTTTGTTGTATACAATTGAGGATATTGTATGTCATTCTTAGTTTTTATTATTTTTGGCTAGTTTCCATGACTTGTGCCATGTAGTGTATTTATGTTTTAGAAATGGACAAGTATGTGAACTATGCTATTAGGCGCTTTTGATGTGTCAGAACCAAATAAAATGCCTGTATTGTATTATTCTAGATATATATTATACAGGGCATTACAGTTGGTATCATAGCATGTCGTGTTCTCGACCTAGCCTTGAAACATCATAAGTAAATC
The DNA here is from genome assembly GCA_022829125.1 of Lathyrus tuberosus. Classification (NCBI taxonomy): domain Eukaryota; kingdom Viridiplantae; phylum Streptophyta; class Magnoliopsida; order Fabales; family Fabaceae; genus Lathyrus; species Lathyrus tuberosus. Next base: position 3,456,960 of record JALAZF010000190.1, read on the forward strand.
TATTCCTGCCTCTTAAGTGTGTCTTGCCATCATGAAACTTAATATCATACTATGTAGTGTTGGGCCTGATCAACCTAATACTATGTATGTGATAGGTAGAATCATGGTTGAGCGACCACGAGGACTCCGAAGTGTTGTCGTAACTTGTGCTAGGAGGGTAGGCTCAAGCCAAGAGTTAGTGGTGTGGAGTTTCGGTCAACTCTATTGAGGTTTTAATAAAAGTTGTGCTTGGGTAGCATGGAAATTAAAGAGTGGTGTGTTGTTTAAGAAATCCTTTGGAAAGGATGGAGCCTGAAAGTTAAGGATCTCTATTGGACGATTGGATAAGGTATCAAGCAATGTAAAAATCGCAAGTAGAGCTGGATTGACCACTAGTACGGATAAGGATTTCAAGTGATCTCATTCTGTGGAAAAAGAAAAGTTGTTTTGTGGAATGTGGGGCGTGAGGTCCGGAAGTGAGATAAGTGTTAGTTCTTCAGTTTCTAAGGTCGTTATGGTATCTTGAAGGGACGAGAGTACCGTAAGGAATGTGTTCCGAATAATATCCTCCGACTGGTTAAAAGTTAAGAGTTAAGGAAGTTCGGCTTTCATGGGAACCTAAAGTAGAAGAGAAGCGTGAGGAGGAACACAAGGATGTGTTTACATGCTTCAAGTGAAATAAGTGTGCGCCGAACGAAGAGTAGAAGACGAATTACATGTATTCAGTTGTGTAGAGAGTTTAAGTTCAAGGTAACACATCAGGATTTCTAATTTCGGTGAGACGTCAATTTGGAATTTGTTGACTTGCCTAAGGAACCGTATAAGGTATTATGTTGGAGGAAGAATGAACTCCATTTAGTAACGGAAGTGTAGTAATATGGATCGGAAGTAGTTCATATTAAGAGACAGAGTAAGCATCTTGGATTAAAGAGAATCTTAGTAAGATGGTTTATATTGGGACCTAAGAGGATTACCGTGGAGAGCAAAGTGAACGCGATGTGGAAAACGGTATTAACGGTATGTTATGAGAAAGGTTACACCTTGGTATTAAGAACAAGCGTAGTAGTAGCATCATGGTCACAAGTGTACGGGATGAATTATTACTCTTGAGACAAGCGTGAAGGGACGTACCTTGTGGAGCAGTGAGTACTGTATTTTCAGAAGTAAGATTGTGGTAAATCAACGAAAAGTAACTCAGGACTTATTACGGACTAAGTGTAAATCCAGGAACGATTTATACCGGAAGGGTTTTGTTAATAGTTGATGAGAATTGTCGGTTGCGAATCTCCATTAAGTAATTTGGTGTAAGTGGGATGTGTAATGGATAGTGAAGGGTAAGAAATCCCGGTAAATGTGTACGCAGTGATGGTGGCGTGTTGAGTTTCTTATAGATGAATCAAGTATGAGTTGTGGCTCAAACCTTGGAATGTCGTCAATTTGACTTCGCTCAAGTGTAGTTGTTTAAGCATAGAGGAACTATTCTACTGAAGCTTGGTAAGTGTTATCTAAGTGAAGAAGTCGCGAGTTGAGAATGATATTTCAAGTTAGAACAAATCGGATTGATGGTTTGAGCAGGGATGCTTTTGAATTCAGAAGAAACTGGTTTTGTTTGTAGCAGTGTTAACCGATTAACACATGCTCGGAAGGTGTTCTACGTTGAATTTTGAGGAGTTAACTGATTAGCTCAGATGGTTAATCGAGTAACGTGTGTGTATATTGTGAAATCCCTTGAAAACTATCATCTGTGTTTTGTTACCTTATGTTGCTCCGAGTGGAGAGTGTTGTGTGAATGGAAAACAAGACTATAAATAAATGAAAGACGGAATTGGGTTTGAACTCGTGACCTTTGGAAGGTGTCACATAGTTGACCATTTATTTAGACGACGAAAGAGGTTGACTTAGGGGCATTAATCTTGTGAACTATGTTAAGAATTGGAAGGTGTCACATAGTTGTTTTACCATTGAGAGTCTTTTTATACTTATTTCTTTTACCGTTTTAAAGCTGATTTCGACACAGTCGGAATTAGTTGGCAAGTTACATTTACAACATAGTTATTTTGTTGAAAATACCAAATATTTATTACAAGAAATCCCACAAGATCGAAATGCAATCCCGGTTTTTTTAGAAACTCAACACATACTTGCCCTAAGATTTACTAGTTTGGTCCTTCAAGTAATTAACCAAAAACTAATCGGTGGTTTACTAAGAACACCGATAACAAATTGGCATGCACAGTGGGACATGTTTGTGCAATTTTTGAGTTTCTAGTTTGAAAAGTGTTGTTTTTTTATATCTGTTATATTTATTATTTGTTTTTAAAAATGTTTTCTGCATATAGATTTGTATACATTTAAGGATTGCACATCACACAATTAAAATATTTAATGAGAAAGAGAATATAAGAAACAAATAAACCAACGTTTAATTCAAAACTAATTAAAACATATTAACTTTAATTTAAAACAAATTAACCTTTCCTATACGGCGCACTAATTAGTAACAATAATATTACAAAATAATTCCCTTAATAATGAACAACCCAACTTGATCTCCTACCTTATAAAAGGGGCAGCATTATAGTTGTTTTTATATGTAAGAGAAATGGGTAGGTGGTTAATTTTAGTTGTTATGGCCCTTGCCGTGGTTGCTACATGTGCAAGAATTATGCCGGTTGCAGAAAAGAATTTGAAGGACATGAAGAATAACATTGATGAGGATGGACCTTCTTTTGAAAGTAGAGAAATTGATAATATGGGTGATGGAATACCCGAAGCAGGTGATGGTTTGAATGGAGTTCAATTTGATAATATAAATGGTGGAAACAATAGAATGGCACTTGGTGAAATAGGTGACGACGAAAGTGATGATGGACCCATTCTCGGTTAAAAAGTTAAAGAAGACGCTCAATTCAATCTTAGTAGTCAAACTTGAGAGACAAGTTACTTACTATGACATTTTTTTTCTTAAATATATAACTAAATAAGTGTAGGGAGTGTTTTTATTTTATTATAATGTTTTATAAATAAACTTGTATTTGTAATAATACGTGTTCTTCTAATATATTATACTGATATATGTTACTTCTTCTCTCTAAAACTCATTCTTATCATCTCATTTTCTATTTCACATATTTCTTATATGAATTGTCGAAAAGAAAAAAATACAAATGAAAAACGATGAAAAAACAAACTCTTTATAACATGATTTTGATAAGAAAGAAACATCAATGTTTAATAAAAGCACAATGTATTTCATAAACAGACTCAGTAATTCAAATTTATTTTTTATAGTTAAATATAAATGGATATCAATTCGCCAATATCCATCTACCATTAACAATTTGAAATATTAAACTTATTTTTGAACTAAAATGTTTATAACTTTATTTATAACTAAATAAAAATTTTCTTTCAATATATCAATGGTCTTGGAATAATACAAACAATGAGAGTATTTTAAAAACAAATGGTATATAATAGTCCCACATTATTAAAATTTAGGATACGAGGACATACTTGTATCAATAAAACAAAGTGTTTGCGGTGCTAAATATGAGCTCAAGGAAAATTTTATCTCATATTTCTACAATTATCGTCCCACTCTTACATTTTTAAAATATTCACTTTCTTCGCGTTTTATGTTTTAAAAAATTTTACAATTTAATTTTACCATCATAATTAATTTGAAGAATTTTTCACCCCATGTATTGTGTATCAGATATCTTTATCCTGGGTATGATGATAAGTAAGTTTCGGTTCATCGAATAACTTGCAAAAAAAATTGTCGGTATACTCTATGTGAATCGAAATACTTATAAACAAGTTATATGATATTATAATCTTCACATTATAACTTGTTTATAAGTATTTTAGTATACACCAGTTTGTTCACCGGATAACTTGTTTATACGTATTCTAGTATTCAACAAGAGAAGAAGTGATTAGGTGGATTAAGGAGGTTAGAATCAGAAATAAAGTAACATATATCATTACTTATACAGACACGGAATCCGTGGTATGACTTTGTTAGCCTAGAAATTCCAAAAAGGATTTGGCAAGGAATCCGTCTAGAATTTCCTCATACATAGGGCAAAATCAAGTGGATGTTCGACTGAATGACTTGCCATAGGAGCAATAGGAGTCGAAAAGTTTGCCTTAGAACTTAGAATAACTCCAATGAGTTCAATAAGGTTTGAAGTTTGACAGGTCGTTAGGATCGACCGGGAACAAATTCAAAATTCAAAATGATATAACTGTTTTTTGGTTTTATCTGATTTAATAGGGACACGTAGAAATCGAATCAAGCGACAGTTGCATGCAGTAATGACATGTCCGACGAAGGATTATTTGAACATATAACGACAATAATATTATAGTATTATAAATAAGGATTCTAGTATTAAAATAAGGGGTGACAAAAAAACATTGTAAACTTCGATTACATTCAAAATACCCGCACATTAGAGAGAAACGAGTTTCCTGAAGAAAAATGCTCTTGCCTACCATTTTTACATTTATGAAAATACAACTTTTTTATTTAAAGTCTTTTTATACTTATTTCTTTTTCCGTTTTAAAGCTGATTTCGACACAGTCGGAATCAGTTGGCAAGTTACATTTCCAACATAGATATTTCGTTTAAAAAACCAAATATTTATTACAAGAAATCCCACAAGATCGAAATGCAATCCCAGTTTTTTTAGAAACTCAACACATACTTGCCCTAAGATTTACTAGTTTGGTCCTTCAAGTAATTAACCCAAAACTAGCCGGTGGTTTACTAAGAACACCGATGAACAAATTGGCATGCACAGTGGGACATGTTTGTGCAATTTTTGAGTTTCTAGTTTGAAAAGTGTTGTTTTTTTATATCTGTTATAATTATTATTTGTTTTTAAAAATGTTTTCTGCATATAGATTTGTATACATTTAAGGATTGCACATAACACAATTAAAATATTTAATGAGAAAGAGAATATAAGAAACAAATAAACCAACGTTTAATTCAAAATTAATTAAAACATATTAACTTTAATTTAAAACAAATTGACCTTTCCTATACGGCGCACTAATTAATAACAATAATATTTCAAAATAATTCCCTTAACAATGAACAACCCAACTTGATCTACTACCTTATAAAAGGGGAAGCATTATAGTTGTTTTTATATGTTAGAGAAATGGGTAGGTGGTTAATTTTAGTTGTTATGGCCCTTGTCGTGGTTGCTACAAGTGCAAGAATTATGCCGGTTAAAGAAAAGAATTTGAAGGACATGAAGAATAACATTGATGAGGATGGACTGTAATACCCCGTATTTTATAAACGCTCTGGATAATATTAGTCGAGACCAGTTGAGATCCAGTGTGCTCTGAGTATTTATCTGATAAGATAATTAGAGCAACTGATGAACTCAGAGCTGATTAAATCAATATTATCTAACTCTAAGGTTTTATTAATTGGTGCTTTTGAGCTAACTTGGACATTTAGTATTGTTACTAATTTTGAGTATCTTCTCTATATTATCTCTTCTTCCCTTATTTTCCAAAGTTAGAAACTTTTGGAGCAAGAGAAAATGAAGAGAAGGAAAAGGAAAGGAAAAGAAGAAAAAATTCCAAAGAGCTCAAGAACAAGAATCTTCATCTCATCTTCATCTTTTCATCTCATCTTCTTCATCATCATCTTCTAATCCAGGTGGGTTCTAGATAGAAGCTTTAATTGTAGAATTCTTGAGTTTCTAGAGTTAGGTTAGATTTTGAGGAAAATGAACAATTTTTGCAAATCAATGAATCTAACGGTTAAAAATCGATATAAATTGCGTAGTATAATCGGAATATGCATATGAACATTGTGGTTACTTGTTTTGAATGTTTGGCAATGGTTTGGGTTGGAAAAAAGTGGGATTTTGGGGTTTGGAACCATATAACCCGCAGCAGAAAAATTCTGGTTCTGATGCGATTTGCCTGGCGGATTAGGATTCGCCAGGCGAATTAGGTCTCGCCACTAGTTCGCCCGACGAAGTACTGGCGAAGAGGGATTCGCCAGGCAAAATCCTAAGTCGCCTGGCGAAAATGGGGAGGAAAAAAAGTGTTAGCTACTGGAACTCTTGGGGTTTTTCTAAATTGTGTTTCGCCACTAGTTTGCCAGGCGAATTGCTGGCGAAGAGGGATTCGCCAGGCGAAATCCTGAGTCGCCGGCCGAATCTGGCTGTTTCTCAATAAATTCTTTTCTTCGAAAATCCGTAACTTTTGACTCGGTTATCCGTTTTAGACATTCTTTATATCGATGTGAAGTTATGAATGTGTTCTAGGGTATGGAAAGTAAAAATATTGATTTTGAGCTGAATTTATTTTCGATTATGTTAAATATCAGGATTTCGTGATTTATGTAAAACAGAACTTTTGAAAATCTAAAAGCTTCAAGATGTGAAATTGTGAGGAAACCTTAGTACACTAGAATGACTTAGAGAATTGTGCGGCATTGCTTACATCGATACTTGAAGAGTATCTTTGTTAAGTAGTTGTTAGGGGAGGACCGTATTTCCTCCGGTTTGTGGTTTGTTCCTTAATAAATACAGTGACCCGTGTTTAATCCCCTTGTGCGGGATGGTTGGGGAGAAGTATTTATTAAGTAGGTATCCCTTAATAAATACTGTGACCCATGTTGAAGAGCCCCTTGTGCGGGATGGCCGGGGAGAAGTATTTATTAAGTAAGTAATTGTGACCCGTGTTGAAGTGCTCCTTGTGTGGGCTGGCCGGGTAGAAGTTACTTAGTGGATGGTACCGTGACCCGTGTTGTAGTGTTCCTTGTGTGGGCTGGCCGGGGAGAAGCACCATTTGTAGATGACCGTGACCCGTGTTGTAGTGCTCCGTGTGTGGGCTGGCCGGGGAGAAGTTATCTACGTTAAGGATCCGTGACCCGTGTTGTAGTGTTCCGTGTGTGGGCTGGCCGGGGAGAAGTTATCTACGTTAAGGATCCATGACCCGTGTTGTAGTGCCTTGTATAGGCTGGCCGGGGAGAAGATTCCTTAACTAGTTGTCGTTTTGTGAATTGTGTGATTGGTTCTCTAGTGTGAGATTTTGTGAACTCGAAGTTCTTTCCTTTCCCCTTGGACTTGAGTTAGGATTTGGTTAGAACCTTGTAAAGGCGAGAGAATCCATAAGATAGAGAACTCACTGAGATTTGATGTATCTCACCCCACTATTGTTGAATATTTCAGGTACTTCAGGTTCCGCAAAGGGTAAGAATAAGGTCGTGTGATTATCCTTACTTGTCTGATGGCGTAGCTTCCGTTGTGGAGTTTTTGAGATCGTTGTCGATCTAGTTCTTAGTATTTATCTTTGGAACATCTTGTATATATATCTATGCCATAGTTGTTGTATTAGGCATTTTGGGCATGTATATGTATAATGTGTTTACTAGGGACTTATTGGTATTTCAGTACCAAACGTGGTTTTCATGTATAATATATGCTTTGATGTATGTATTTATGTATGGGGGTTACAGTTGGTATAAGAGCAGGTCGTATCCTCGACCTAGCCATGAAATAGAATAAGTTTTTCTTTCCGTTTCATATGCGTTGTATCGCCATTGGTCTTAAGTGTTATATTTATGGTATTGAGCCTGATCAACTTAATCCTATCTGTATGACCTTTAGGAACATGGCCGACGGACGCAGAAGCAACTGTGGTAGACCCCGCACTACTTCAGCCGGGACGAATCTGCCAGGTGGCGATGGGAATGCTCCTTTGTATCAGTTTAAGCAGCAGATGCAGCAGCAACAGAATCAGTTTATGCAACAAATAGTACAACAAATGAATGGAGGTATGCAGCCTCAGGTGGTTGTCCCAGAAGCTGTAGGTGGGACTTTTCGGGATTTCTTCCGCATGAATCCTCTGGAATTTCATGGCGGATTAGATCTTGTAAAGGCTCACAAATGGATAGCAGGTATGGAAAGTATTTTCTTGATTGTGCATTGTAGTGAAGAAAATAAGGTGATTTTTGCTTCGCATTCATTGAAGGCTCCTGCCATGAGGTGGTGGGAGAGTGCGTCAGCTCTTATGACTATTCAGGGTGTGCCCAAGGTCTGGGAACAATTCAAGGGAATTTTCATGGAGAAATATTTTCCTAGCTCCTTGCGGACTTAGAAAGAGTTTGAATTTCAAGAGTTAAGACAGGTTAGTATGACTGTGGCCAGTTATGCTGAAAAGTTTGAGGACATGACTGCTTATTCTAGGCAGGCTATGTATGCTCCGGATGAACGGTGGAAAATAGATCAGTTTCTGTTTGGACTAAAGGCAGAAATTTCTCATAGTGTATCTCAGAGGGAGTTCACTACTTATTCAGAAGCTCTAAGGCAGTGCTATGTGGCTGAACATAGTTTGAAGAAAGTCCAAGCTGAAGGTGTTGCAGGTAGGGTGAATCAGGGGGATCGTGGAAGAGCGAGTCAACAATTTGGGCCTAGATCACAAGCTTTCAAAGGGAAGCAGGTTGCTAGACCTAACGTTATTCCTTTATGTAGGGTGTGCAACAAACGTCATTTTGGGAAGTGTTTCGATGGGAGCTTCAGGTGTTATATTTGTAATGGAATTGGACATGTGGCTAGAGATTGTACTCAGAATAGAAACCAAGTGCAAGGAAGGAATACCAGACGGGTTTATACTTTGGATGCAAGGAAGACGAAAAGTGACAACTCTTTGATTGCGGGTACGTGTTTCGTAAATGGACATCCTTGTTTTGTTTTATTTGATTGTGGGGCAACACATTCTTTTGTGTCAATGCGATGTGTGAAGAGACTTGTGTCAATGCGACGCTGCACCAGAAACTGAAGTTCGTCAAGAACGATCAACTCGTCACGGTTTGTGGGGAACAAGCCTTACTCGTGAGTAACTTCTCATTATCTACTTGTGTAGAACCCGAGGAGGTTGTTGGAACTCAGTTCCAAGCACTGTCGGTGGGCAATGACAACCAATCAGAGAAAGGAACCTCAATTTCCTCATACAAAGATGCTATCAAAGCGGTTGAGAATACCAATACAACAAAATGGGGACAACTTGTCATTCCTACTGACAATAAGAAAAAGAAGGGTCTTGGCTTTTCCTCAATCTGTACTCAGACTGCTACTAACGATGAAAGCCTCCATGCCATTCAGGACTTCTTCCACAGTGGAGGTTTCCTTCACCCAGTGCCTCAAGCAGTCCATACCATCAATAAGGGAGATTCCTTCGATACAGATAAGGAATGGAAGTCCTATCTTAACGAGATTTATACCAAGGTCAGACGTCGAAATGATATATAGAGATTGTGATCCAGAAGGATGCCGTGCTCCACCAAATTCGTTAGAGGAGGACACTCTGATGAAAGACAGCTTTGACCACGACTATTATGGCCCGATGGATGGTCTGCCTATATGGCAGCCGTATCCCGGAGACTTGGGGCAAGAAAATTAGCCGAACAATGAAAATCAGCTGAGCATCATTGAACAGAATACCTGTGCCCCCGCCATGTCATGGGATCAACACCGAGGTTATCCTGAAAATACCCAGCACGACGATGAATTCGCAACATTTGCAGGACTAGAATTCATTAACTATTCTTTTCCCGAGGTCAACGTCATCGAGAGGGATGACTCCTTCAGTTCCAAAGAAGTATAGGACACCTTGGGATAACCGAGTGGAAAGTACGACTTCATGGTCAAATACACCGCTCTTGAAAGCTCTCATATTAGGTTCAAAGACATCCAGCCAACTGGATGGGGAGATGCAGCTAAGAGTACAAATACTATGCAAAATACAACAGAGGAATCCTCCTACGACAACTCTGCCTGGGAGACAGATTCCAATGATCCTGCTCCACCAAAAATCAGCGTTATTTCTGAAGACAAATCAAGGAAGGTACCAGACTTTGGTATTCACCGAGGAGTTCGTCGCCAATGGGTTGCTGTCGATGTTCCAAAGATTGTTCATAAGTCTAAGTAATTGTCATCTTTACTTTAACCTTTCACCTTGCCCAGGTGAAACGGATGTTTTGATAGGGCTCGCTTTCTGTAATTTTCCCTCTTCGCTTTGCCCAAAGCGACATAGTTTTGTTTTATAGGGTTGTAGTTTCAAGAATCGACTTGTTCATAAATAAAATAACGTCGTTCTGTAAATTCCTCATTAATTGCTGTTTTCTCTATTCGCTTTTCTTAGAAAATGGTAATCCTAAAAAACAACTCAATAATAGAAACAAGCAGGAAAAAAAATATACACTGCACACACTTTCGCATTCTCTCTATCTCTTCTAAACACAAATCATCACATCATGCAGATTGCTTGTTTTAAACCCAGTTGAAACCTACGATCCAATGCCTTCTCCCAACTTTGAGTTCCCGGTATTTGAGGCGGAAGAAGAAAATGATGACGAAATTCTAGAGGAGATCTCCCGACTACTCAAACAAGAGGAAAGGTCCATCGAGCCTCATAAAGAGCCGTTGGAAATGGTAAACTTAGGTTTGGAAGAGGAGAGAAAAGAAATCAGGATTGGGGCACTGCTCAGTCCAATTGCTAGAGAAGGTTTGATAAAGCTTCTCAAAGAGTTTCCCAATGTATTTGCTTGGTCCTATCAGGATATGCCAGGGTTGGATACCAGCATCGTGGAGCATCACTTACCATTGAAATCGGAATGTCCGCCAGTAAAACAGAGGTTGAGATGGACTCACCTGGACATGGCCATCAAAATCAAAGAGGAAGTACAGAAACAGATTGACGCGGGTTTCCTCGCTACGTCTGAATATCCTCAATGGTTAGCCAACATCGTACCTGTTCCGAAAAAGGACGGAAAGGTCAGATGTGTGTCGATTACAGAGATCTAAATAAGGCTAGTCTGAAGGACAACTTTTCTTTACCACACATTGACATGCTGGTAGACAGTACAGCAAAGTTCAAAGTTTTCTCCTTCATGGATGGATTCTCAGGCTATAATCAAATCAAAATGGCGCCGAAAGACATGGAGAAAACTTCGTTCATCACCCCATGGGGTACCTTTTGTTACAAGGTAATGCCGTTCGGTTTGAAGAATGTCGGGGCAACCTAGCAAAGGGCCATGACTACTCTGTCTCATGACATGATACACAAGGAAATCGAGGTATATATCGATGATATGATTGCCAAATCTAAGACAGAGGAGGAGCATGTGACCCACTTGTCAAAACTATTCGAGCGGCTGAGAAAGTACAAACTCTGCTTGAATCCCAACAAGTGCACATTTGGTGTTCGTTCGGGGAAACTCTTAGGGTTCATCGTCATCCAGAAAGGAATTGAGGTTGATCCTGACAAGGTCAAGGCCATTCAAGAAATGCCTTCTCCGAAAACTGAAAAACAAGTCAGAGGATTCCTGGGACGTTTGAACTACATCTCCATATTCATATTCCTCATGACCACGACATGTGCGCCAATTTTCAAATTACTGAAAAAGAACCAGGACTGTGTTTGGACAGAAGACTGCCAAACCGCCTTCGACAGTATCAAGGAATACCTGTCGAACCCGCCGATTCTATCACCTCCAGTGGAAGGAAGACCACTGATCATCTACCTCACAGTCTTGGAAGACTCAATAGGTTGTGTACTTGGCCAACAAGACGAAACCAAAAGGAAAGAGTCTGCCATCTACTATCTGAGCAAGAAATTCACCGACTGCGAGACTCGATACACTATGCTTGAGAAAACTTGTTGCGCTTTGGCTTGGGCATCCAAACGTCTTCGCCAGTACATGATTCGTCACACTACTTGGTTGGTCTCCGAAATGGATCCAATCAAGTATGTATTTGAAAAGCCTGCTCTCATGGGAAGGATTGCCCGTTGGTAGATGTTGTTATCAGGATATGACATAGAGTACCACGTTCAGAAAGCCGTTAAAGGAAGGGTTTTAGCCGATCATTTGGCTCATCAACCGATTGACGATCAGGAATCAGTCGGATTTGACTTCCCAGACGAAGATGTCATGTACCTAAAAATGAAAGATTGCGATGAACCGCTACCCAGTGAAGGGCCAGAACCAGATTCCCAATGGGGACTTATCTTTGACAGAGCTGTCAATCATTACGAAAACGGAATTGGGGCAATTATCATAACACCTCAGGATACCCACATTCCTTTCACCGCTAGACTTACGTTCAAGTGCACAAACAACGAGGCCGAATACGAAGCTTGTATCACGGGTCTCGAAGAAGCGATCGACTTAAGGATCAAGAACTTGGATGTATATGGCGACTCAGCCCTGGTTATCAATCAGATCAAAGGAGATTGGAACACATACCAATCAGGATTGATTCCTTACAAAGATTATGCGAGAATATTGTTACCCTTCTTCAACAGAATCGAGTTTCATCATATCCCTCGTGAGGAGAATCACATGGCTGATGCATTAGCCACTCTCTCTTCCATGATTAGAGTAGGTCAATGGAACGACCTACCTAAGATCGACATAATGCGCCTTAAAAGGCCCGCTTACATCTTCACAATCGAAGCAGTCATAGACGACAAACCCTGGTATCACGATATTAAATGCTTCCTTCAAAACAAGAGTACCCACTTGGGGCATCTAGAAAAGATAGAAAAATCCTCAGAAGGCTGGCAGGAAGTTTCTTCCTAAGCGGTGATACACTCTATAAGAGAAACTTTGACATGGTCTTGCTCCGATGCGTCGACAGACCAGAGGCAGACATGCTGATAAAAAAAATTCATGAAGGATCCTTTGGCACTCATGCCAACGGACACACAATAGCGAGAAAAATTCTGAGAGCAGGGTACTACTGGTTGACCATGGAATCCGACTGCTACAATTACATGAGGAAGTGTCACAAGTGTCAGATATACTCAGACAAAATCCATGTACCGCCGACGCATCTCAAAGTTCTTTCTTCCCCATGGCCTTTTTCCATATGGGGAATCGACATGATCGGCATGATTGAACCCAAAGCTTCAAACAGACATCGGTTCATCCTAGTAGCCATTGATTACTTCACCAAGTGGGTTGAAGCTGCGTCATATGCCAGCGTAACCCGACAAGTGGTAGTTCGATTTATCAAAAACAATCTCATCTTCCATTATGGTGTTCCAAGCCAGGTCATTAATGATAATGGATCTAACTTGAACAACAAGATGATGAAGGAGTTATGCATTGAGTTCAAGATTGAACACCATAACTCATCTCCCTACCAACCCAAGATGAATGGAGCGGTAGAAGCGGCTAACAAGAACATCAAAAAGATTGTTCAGAAGATGGTTGTAACCTACAAAGTCTGGCACGAGATGCTACACTTTGCTCTTCACGGTTATCGCACATCTGTCCGCACTTCAACAGGGGCACCCCCTTTCTCTCTAGTATATGGCATGGAAGCAGTACTCCCCATAGAAGTAGAGATCCCATCAATCCGGGTATTGATGGAAGCTAAGCTAACAGAAGCTGAATGGTGCCAAAGTCGACACGATGAACTGAATCTGATCAAAGAAAAGCGAATCACGGCAGTATGCCATGGTCAGTTGTATCAATAAAGGATGAAGAGGGCGTTTGATAAAAAGGTTCGACCTCGTGTCTTCAGGAAAGGAGACCTTGTGCTAAAAAAGATACAATCCTTTCTCACTGATTCTCGGGGCAAATGGACTCCGAATTATGACGGCTCATATGTGGTCAAGAAAGCCTTCTCAGGCGGCGCCTTGAGACTCGCAACCATGGACGGAGAGGAATTTGCCTACCCCACGAATGTTGGCGTAGTCAAGAAATACTTCGCCTAAACTATAAAAAAAAACGTCTCGGTGAATTGAAAACCCGAAAGGGCGGTCCAGGAAAAAATTAGAGACATGATCAAAAATCATCCCGGTGGATTAGAAACCTCAAAGTACAATCCAAGAAAAAATTAGGGATGATGGCAAATAATTATGTTCGACAAAGGGGCAAGTCCCTCGGCAGCAGTTACATCATCCGTCAGGAAAACTCCGATCAAGGCCATCTTCGACAGAAGCTCAGGATGCCCAGAATTCAAAGTTGGTAGAAGGATAGTGGTCGTTATGTTTCGATGTAGCCCTTTTCCCTGTAAATTACCATTTTCTAACTTTGTATATACTCTTTGGAATCACGAGTTTGGCTGATTTCCATCCTATCAATAAAATTTGAGCCCTCGTGCTTTTGTTTGCAATTCTTATTTGTTTTAGCTTTACAGAATGACATTTTAACATGATCAACGATTCTTGAAATAAAACAAAAATGAATTTACTTGTAAAAATTTTTCGCTTAAAGTAAAGGTGGAAATTTCTTTTGACGGTTGAACATCGAAAGAACATCGATCGCTTCTCCAGAAGTAAGCGAGCTTCAAAGTACAGAATCAAAGTACTCCTTCTAAACCAGTTGTCGCTCCCGGGATTTTCATCCAAGTACAAACACGAAAGTTGCACCGAAACAGAGTCTCCAACAATGTGTATTTATCCCAAGAGAGGGAAAGGAAACATTGCGTAAACCTGAGGGAAAGGAAAAGCATGGTCTCGCGACCAAGAGATCTGGGTTCGGGAGTCGGTTACGCGAAGGGAAGGTGTTAGCACCCAACACGTCCATCGTACCCGATGGGATCCACGCTTGTTGTCTCGATCAAAGGGTGTAGTCACCTGGAGCTCCATTGCTACTGGAAAGGAAAGGAAACGGGAACGGAAAAGAACGGAGAAACGATGAAGAAAAGAAAAAGAAGTGACTCGATAGGACGTCCTCGGAGTCCTAGGCCTACGTATTCCCTCAGTGCAATGGGAAAGTAAGAGTCAACGTAGTTCGACGGACTACGGGGAAAGGTTGCTCGTCAAGACATCGTCGTCTTGTGCCTACGTATCTTCAATCAGACGAGAAAGAAGAATCAGAGCAAACGTAGTTCGGCTCAACAAGGGTTGCTTCGTTTGTATTTTTTAGTGGAAACATCAAAGTGCGCGTCCCAGCAGTTAGGTGTTGCAGCTGGTTGTATGGAGACTTAGGCATTACCTGTTTGCGGTAGAACGGACGTGATGAATCCTTAAGATGGAATGAAGAAGATGAGTGGAGAATTGTTGTTTATGTTTGTCTTTTAAGAAGAAGTGTTTTGATTATGTTTATGTTAATAACACGTATTGCATTCAAGTCTATGATATAGGATCGAATGCATCGCATGGTCGTCCTAACAGGACGTATGCTAAACACTCTAGAAAGGTAGAGGGAAACCCTCCTCCTTCCATTTCCCATGTTCTAGGCTCACATGCAATATGCGTCAACCTTTATTAAGTGTTTTTTGCTTTTTGTTTTGAGATGAGGAGAGAAAGACTCAAATGGTTGAGAAAGGTAAAATCTAATGAGGGGGACTAAGACTTAAACCCTAAAGTTATCATACATGGATGTTCCGATGGTTAATGTGGTTTAAGAAACCTAATCCTAAGAGAAAGGAGAAGAAGAGTGAGTTAAACAACTCACTTCTAAAGTAAAAGATGAGTTATAACTCAAAAGGGAGAAGAAACAAGTTATTCAAGGAAAGCATATAAATACTTATCATGATCACAAGTTGAATGATTAAAGGAAATAAGAGAAGATGAAAGAAAGAAGTGTATGTGGAAGCATATCCACACACTTACTTACCCTTAACACCTACATGAAAATGTTAGTTCAAAAACTATTTACAAGTAGTGAAATAATTAAAGAATAACAAGTAATGATTAAACAAATTAAGAACCAATGAATAAAGATCCTAAGAGATGAAAATCATTTAAGGTCAGAACCTATATCTAAAGGGTCTTCTCTAATGTTAAGAGATCACACACAAATGAATTATACTCAATCAAAACTTAAACATCCAAAAGATGCACCATGAAAGGAATATATGAAAGATGAGTTGAAATGCAAAGTAATCATGCAATAATGCTTCATAAAAGATCAAGGTCAGAACCATATACCATTTATAAAAGACTTCTAATGCACATGAATCATCACACAAATCATGGATAAAAGAATACAAGTAGAAGAAGTAAGATAAGGAAGAAGTAAGTATAAGAGTGTTGCGGTGAAAATCGGATAGCAAGCTATTAATTAACTTGCATCATATTTCTTTTACAACCGACTTTGATTTATCCAAAGGAAAGGTTCAAGATCGAAGAAAACCTAAAAGGGGGAGATCTAAGGTTCGGGGGTTGGTTACGCCTAGGGAAGGTATTAGCACCCTAAACGTTCGTAGTACTCTACAGGAACCTCTTGTTTAGTTTGTGTTATGTTATGTTTGCTTGCTAAAATATCTGCTAAAAGGTAAAGACCTAAGGGTATATACACTAAGCTTGCTTGCCAAGACGTCACATCTTGTGCCTACGTAGCTGACTAAAGAATCAGAGCAACCGTAGTTCACCTAACTAAGGGTGAAAGAGGAACCATTGACTATGGTCAAAGTTACAAAGGGAAATGAGCACGAGCTCATTTAGAGTTCACGATAACTCTCTAAGTCTAAGTTAAAGGGGGAAAGTGAGTTCTCATGATGGTGAGAATCACATAGAGTTCACGATAACTCTATAAGTCTAAGTTATGATTCCATGGCTCTTATGAGGCCAGGAAAAGGGAAAGGCTCTTATGAGGCCAAGGTGGGATGATTTGTTTATTGACTTATGAGTCAACTGAGGGGAACTTTCCTATGGAATAGGGATGTGTCAAATGAAACAGGCAACCACAAACATAATAAGAAATATGTACAGGTCTCACCAAGGAGAGAAATGAAGAGTTAGTATTCAAAGAGATTAAAATTGAAATGGAGTAGAAATAGTCTCGTCTTCATCATCATTTAATCGAGAAATCGATAATCAATGATTCTTGACTTTCATCGACTAAAAAGTGAACGAAACTGAAATAAAGAGAAAGTGGTCTCATATTGATCAAAGTTTTGTCGATTCAATGAAGTCGACCAAACCATGAAGTTTGTTATGTCATCGACCAAAATAAAGATAATGAAATCGAAATGAAAAATAAGGTTGGTCTCTCTAAATCAAGAGTTAATCGAGAAATCGATAATCTTAATATTTGATTTTCATCGACCAATAAAAGGTAAATGAAGATGTGCCTCATACATATCAAAACTTTTAGCCATTTTGAATCATTCAACCAAGTCATGATTTTGTAATATCATTGGCGAAAAATAAAGATAATGAAATCAAAATGAAGGTGGTCTCGTCTTAATCAAGATTTAATCGGAGAATCGATAATCTTTTGATATTCGACTTTCATTGACCAACCAAAAAAAGAAAAATATGGCCTCATATAATCAAAATTTATTGATTTGCAATAATCAACAACATTATGATGTTTTTATGTCATTGGCCAAAATAAGGAAAATGGAATAGAAATGGAAATAGAGGTGGTCTCGTCTAAATCAAGATTTAACTCGATAAAATCGCTAATCTTCTTATTAGACTTTCATTGACCAACAAAAATAAGGAAATGAGCCTCATACATATCAAGACTCTTAGTCATTTTGAATAACTCAACCAAGTCATGATTTTGTAATATCATTGGCTCAAATAAAGAAGATGAAACATAAACAAAATTTTAATGAAAAAGTTAAGAACAATATTAATCAAGCTTTAAACAAAAATTAAGGTTAAAAGTCAAATAGAAAGTTAACAAAAATTCGAAATTTAATCTAAAACTTAATTCAAAATTTATTCTAAAACTTAATTAAACTCTAGATTCAAAACTCTAAAGATTAAATAACTAATGTTGACTTCAAATCACACACAAACTAACTAATCTTAACAAAAGGGAAATGCAAGAATTAAAAAGAGGTTTTATAGAAACCCAACACACACGGGTCCTGAGCCCTAGTTCTAAATACTGAAAAATAATAAAAAACATAAATAAATAAAAACAAAAAAATGAGAATCTGTTTAAGTGAGCCAAGGAAAGAAGAATTACTAGGTCATTGAACTTGGAAACCCAAAATAAAAACACGACGTGTAGTTCTTCTCCGACTCTTCTTTGCGCGGCGCGTCAAATTTCTTCCCCTCTTTCTTCTTCGTGAAAAGCTTCTCCTCACTCTAGATAACCTTCAAAGTCCTACGGCGAGACTCCGCCTTACTTCGCAGCGGTGCCGAGATTGAATCCTCAATGTTCCTGCACAGCAAACAACAGGGTGATAAATTGTGCAACAGGGTTCCAGTCGTCACTGCTGGGCTGTTTTATGTCAAAGTCAGAGGGTTTGAAAAAAACGAATACAAAGAGGAACTATTGTGTATGGATGTTGATGCACGGTGATGATTGCTGATAGGAGAAGGGTGCGAAGTGGGAGATACGATGAAGTTTAAGGGTTTCGGTTGTTGAAGAATTTGGAGAAGGTGAGTTGTTGAAGGTTATGGTGATTGTGTGTGGGTCGGCTGAAAAGAGTTGATAGGTGAGGGTTTAACAGAACCTGATTTGGTGGTGAAGAGGATATTCAAGCGGAATTTTCTGAAGGTGGTGGCAAGCAGAAGAAAAAATGAAAGGCTTAAGAAATTGGTTTACCAAGAGAGAGAATTCCCCAGGTTTGTTTTTCTGAATTTTCCTCCCCCCTGGGTTCTATTTCCTTCCTTCTTTTTAACAAATGAAATTTTGTCCTGGTGTTGATAGAAGAAATGCAGCAGGGTGTAGCGTGTTTTCAAAGTTGCAGCAGAGGTTTGACCACAAAATTGTTTTGATGTTGCAGGATATATTGTGAAGTCTTTGTCTTGGCTGGGTTGCAGATTATAGCAGTGACTGTATGAGGTAGCAGCGTTTAGCTTTTGCTTGTCTTGGAGTGGCGTGTTGAAACGGTACATGAGATTTCGTTGTTTTAGGTTTAGTGAAGGAGGATTGGCAATGGTTGAGGTCTTGCGAAACAGTGGTTTGCGTGCTTCGCAGATGATGAACAGGGTTGCATCAGGTGGAGTTTGAATGAGTGAATTAATGGAACAGGTTGTGGAGATTGCAGACACCGTGAAGGTTATTTTTTTAGGGAGAAGTGGTTAAGTTTGATCGAGGTGTGTGTATCCTCTGTTTGAAAGTTGGCGTTGCTTTTTCAAAAGGGTGGTGAGTTTTCAGTATTTTGCTCTTTTTCTATCTCAGAACTCCTCCTTTTAAACCAAATGCAGACTTCTCCAAGAAATTTGCAAGTACATGTCTTTCTTTAATATTTGTTGTGTTGCAACAGGTTTGGTAGGCTTTTGTGTTGAGTGGCTGCAGCAGGTTTTTGTGTACAAAAGTCAATCGCAGCAGGTTTATGTGCAAGTAGCAGTTTTGGTTTGTAGGTGGGGGTATTTTGGCTTGTGGCAGCAGAGGTGATATGTGAAAATTGTACAACAGAGGTAGCAGAGGTTTAGGAAGTGTAGCGGGTTAAGGGTTGCTGCAGTGTAGCAGAGCAAAGGCAGTGTGTGGTACCTTTCATTTATCTCGCATGAAGTGCATCCCTTAGACAAGGATATAGCAGACTCATGAAGGAGATTTCATTATTTTTGTAATTTTCTTTGACAATGACTTGTTTAGCAACTTGTAATATGATGGGCTTAGGGAATAATAAGAAAACAAAAGGTTCATGATTTAATTATTTCGTAGCTTTTTGTGTAAAGAAATTAAAATGAATAATGGAAGGGAATTTGGACAAAGAAAATGTGGATAAAAATAAATGGACTTTTATTGTGAATGGACATGAAATTAGATTAAGATGGATACTGGATAATGAAGTGAATAAAAAAAGATTTGGAAATGGTTTAATAAAAAGGTGGATAATTGAATGATTGAAAATAAATGGATAATGAAAATTGGATAAAAATGGTCACGGGATTGAAAATGCATTTCCACGCTTGAACAACACCTAAACCTTGACAACTGCACATGACCGCCGCACATCCTGAATTTTATGACCAAACACTTGCACACAACATGAAATGTACCAACTGCTCTGATCTCTTGGATGGCCCAAACAACTTGAATAAACACAAAAACCCAAGTCTGATGATCTTCAGATATAAAGCACTGATCCATGATAAATTCAACTTGAGAATCTCCTCTTTCTTGTCCAAGATCAGGCCACACTCAACTGTACTGAAACGTAACTGCATGTACTCTTGACACGCTTATCTTAAATGAACTCAGCATGAACAAACTTGTCGATCACAAACACAAAGGGTGAGAAACCCTAATCTTCACGCCTTGGGTGCACACTTATGAAACAAATGACTGGATGAGGACCAGAACCCTGATTCAGAATCTCTGCCATAGCCTGATAACCTGACACTGATAACAAACCACCTGTTCGACCAAGATTAGGTCAAACTTCCACTAGATCTCAAACCATGCCACACAAACCCTTGCCCTGATGACCTTGTCTGGTCCTTGAAGAAGAACTTGTGATGAGCACAAATCACATTGGATTATTGAGGAGAGGAGGTCTCTTTAAACAAACCCTGATTTACAAGTGAAACAAAAACAAACAAAACTGATAAAAAATGGTTAGTTAACAATGCATAGGTGATTGATCTATGATGCTCATGCAAAAGATGTTATGACATCTAAGGGGTCAAAATTTGGGGTACAACAGTTGCCCCTATTTAAATAGCTTTACCGGATGACACGAGGAACGAAGATCCTCGGGACATCAAGGTGAAAGGTATTTAAATATAGCGAACCAAAAATTTTGCCCTTAGATGGAATGCAGATGCTAAGGACAAGCAAAAGACATGCAAATGTTGACATGCCATGAATTTTTAGTATGATGATATGATGCCATGATAGTGCAAAGATGCAGACAAACAAGACACCAAAGATAAAAATCAAACAACCCCAAGTGTCACTACTGGGGAAGGATGAAGGTTAGTATCCACAAGGAAGACTCTTTGGGGATACAGGTTAACCAACAAAAGATACTCGCTGGGGAGACTCTGAGGCAACACTGGGGATAGAAAATGAAACTGAGGGTGAAACCCACAAATCCTCACTGGAGATAGGAGCCAGAGAGGTATTCTCCACTAGGGAAGGATCCAAGGAGATAGACGACAGGTTCATATGTGACCGGACGGCACTAGGGAAATAAGACGCATTCTTACTGGGCATGAAACCAGAAAGAAAACATGATCTCCACTGGGGATCAGTCTGAAATAAAAGGGTAGACATATTACAAAGATTTTCTGGGGATTTCTTATACCGAAGAGTTCAAACGAGATCTTCAAGAAAAGCCAAAAAATACAGAGACAAACTCTGCGCATCAGATGATGAAAGGTGACTGGACCTTTGCTGTAAATAAGGTTAATGAACCAATGGGTACCAAAATGTATTGGTTGAGATAACAAGATGATTTGGTTTATGAGGAATACCAGTATGAGTCGGACTTTGAAAAGGGTTCAAACAACGGGTTCACGATGACTCGAAGTTTAGGTTCAGGTTTGACTCGAATCAAACAAGAACGATTATAAACAACAGACTCACGATAATCTGAAGTTAACAAAGGATAAACAACGAGCTCACGATAACTCAAAGTTTAGGTTCAGGTTTGACTCGATTCAAACAAGAATAGTTATAAACAATAGACTCACAATAATCTGAAGTTAACAAAGGATAAACAACGAGCTCACGATTACTCGAAGTTCAGGTTCAGGTTTGACTCGATTCAAACAAGAACGGTTATAAACGACAGACTCACGATAATCTGAAGTTAACAAAGGATAAACAACGAGCTCACGATAACTCGAAGTTTAGGTTCAGGTTTGACTCGATTCAAACAAGAACGATTTTAGACGACAGACTCACGATAATCTGAAGTTAACAAAGGATAAACAACGAGCTCACGATAACTCGAAGTTTAGGTTCAGGTTTGACTCGATTCAAACAAGAACGGTTTTAGACGACATACTCACGATAATCTGAAGTTAACAAAGGATAAACAACAAGCTCACGATAACTCGAAGTTTAGGTTCAGGTTTGACTCGATTCAAACAAGAACGGTTTTAAACGACAGACTCACGATAATCTGAAGTTAACAATGTTTGACTCGATTCAAACAAAGATGGTTTTGACAACAGACTCACGATAATCTGAAGCAAACAAAGGATAAACAACGAGCTCACAATAACTCAAAGATTAGGTTCAGGTTTGACTCGATTCAAACAAGAACGGATATAAACTGAAATAAAAAAGATGAACAACGAGCTCACGATAACTCGAGGTTCAGGTTCAGGTTTGACTCGATTCAAACAAGAACAGATATAAACTAAAATAAAAAAGATGAACAACGAGCTCACGATAACTCGAGGTTCAGGTTCAGGTTTGACTCGATTCAAACAAGAACGGTTTTAGACAACAGACTCACGATAATCTGAAGCTAACAATGTTTGACTCGATTCAAACAAAGATGGTTTTGACAATAGACTCACGATAATCTGAAGCAAACAAAGGATAAACAACAAGCTCATGATAACTCGAAGTTTAGGTTCAGGTTTGACTCGATTCAAACAAGAACGGTCCCAATGATGATTGGACTTTAGGTTCAAATGAGACCTGAAAAAAGAAAAGGTGCCAGTGATGACTGGACTTTAGGTTCTTATGAGACCTTAAAAAAGAAAAG
Source organism: Lathyrus tuberosus (assembly GCA_022829125.1). Lineage (NCBI taxonomy): Eukaryota > Viridiplantae > Streptophyta > Magnoliopsida > Fabales > Fabaceae > Lathyrus > Lathyrus tuberosus. Next base: position 3,479,520 of record JALAZF010000190.1, read on the forward strand.
ATGCCAGTGATGACTGGACTTTAGGTTCTTATGAGACCTGAAAAATAAAAGATGCCAGTGATGACTGGACTTTAGGTATCCAAATGAGGTGATTAAATACCGTATAGGTCAGTACTAGGGTTGCAGGTTAGACTTTCTGGGGAACTAGCCGAGACGCCACAAAAGCTGAGTAATTCTGCATGACTCACTGCCCTAGAGTACATGGTCTGTCAGAAGAATACATCAAGAGGATTTTACAGAAGAATTGGCATACAAGGTGTTTCAATATCTTCAAACTCTTGGAGAGATTCATGAATTTCAGCCTGACTGCCCCTGATCGACTGCCTTTGCACGACAAAGTCCTTGAACTAGTTGTGTGTCTTGATCGAAGCCAAGGTTGAACCTAAGAGGTTGATTGGATTCCCCTAGGGAAAATTATTATACCAAGCCTAAGAGGAGGTTGTCTGATAGGGGTGCTCATTATACAAAGCCTAAGAGGAGGCTGGCTGATAGGGAGTACTCATTATATAAAGCCTAAGAGGAGGCTGAAAGTTGACCGACTGACTCCGCAGGGGAGAATCATTATACAAAGCCTAAGAGAAGGCTGTAGATGATGGATTGGCAGAACCTTCCGCTTTGTTGCCCCTGACTGAGCTTCCTTTATCAAGTCGAATTCCCTAGCTGACTGCATTTGTTGGGATTTCTTTGACATTTAATTGTCTTTGCAAACAAGTATTGTTCATTTAAAATTGGCAATTTCAATGCAAAATTCATGCAAGATTTTAAAAACAAAGTTTTATTGACGAAACACTCGCAGTGGAATGATTAAATAATCAAAAACGGATCTAGTCATTTACAGAATGACAGATGAAGTGATCAACACACACAATTTAGCAAAGATCATTAGAAGTCAGGTGACTCAACCTTACTGTAGTATGCTTTCGAAACAACCTTACCTCAATTAGGTCTTTTAAGGGTTGTAACGTGGCCTGGTTCACGGTTTATGAAACAAAAGATAAAGGCTCAAAGTTTATTTGGTACCCACCCCATCTTCGTGACAAACTTCAGTCCTACACTCAGTTAACTCAAGTTATACATTCAAGTTCCCATAGACTAGGAACGAATTGATGATAGCTGACGATGATTCCGACACCTTTGTAGTCATTACTCCCTTGCAGAATTTGGTCACCTTTGAGGTTTTGAGGTTATGAGGTATCCTTTTTGTCTTCGTTGAGATTTTGAGACCTCTTCTTTTTGGTTGAAGTTATGATACCTCTACTTTTGATTTGGTTGAGGTTATGATACCTCTTCTTGTCTTTGATTGAGGTTTTAAGGCCTCTTCTTGGCTGTTGCACAAGTTCTTTTGTATAAGGCAAAGTTTTGGGATTCCCATCTTTCTTGGCTTTTGCCTTGAAAGGGACTCGGCTCATTCTTTGATTAAGAATTTTTTCAACGATCCTTCCTTATTTGCTGTTTTGAGGAATAACTTGTACAAACGCTAACTCATTTGATTTGAGAGCTGACTGGTGTCTTGCATGAAGCGCTTGCATTCGAATGCATAACCAAGTTAAACTGAGAACTACTCTTCCCCAAGGTTGAGATTTAAGGGTTTTTTGTGTAAAGAAAGAAAACTCCTACTTCTAGGCTCGAAGGGTTAACGAGGGATTATCTTCCTTATTTCTCCAGTGTTTGGGAATTGAAACAATGCCTTACATCCTCGGCAAGGTTTAATCGAAAGCATACCACAACAATTATGGATATGACGTTTTCATCATCCTCCCAAATCTTTGCTTGAACAAAGAATTGATATGGGAAAAAAATTTGTCTGTTTTTTTTTTGTTTTTATGAACACAAAAGTAAATGAGTGAAACGAATGGACTTAATCAAAAGATGCACAAACATTTTATTAATCTTGCCAATTTGAAAGTACAACGATGCTTATAAGCAAAAATAATTCAAACATGCAAAGAAAACTACAACAAAAATGCTGAAATAACCAAAAGATTGCCAGCTTTCGGGAACTGGGCTTTCCTTTCTTGATTTGCCAAGTTGAGATATCTGTCTTCAGAGTTGATTGTCAAAATCCATCTGAGAATCATCTTCACATATACTCTCGTAAATTTCTTCCATCTCAGAGTTTGATGAACCTATTTGATTAGGTGAAGGATTGTTGATTCGGATGCCTCGAGGTGTGAATGAGATCATCTCGAAGTCAATCAGTTTATGAACCTTGCTCCTGAGCACCTTACAGTCTTCAGTTGAATGCCCCTTGTGCCCCAGCATGGTTGTCACAACGGACGAGTCTGGAAAAGACACTGGATCCATCTCCTCTGGCACTATCAGTCTACTTTTGATTAAATCTGGTAGGAACTGACTATATGGTACTGGCAATGGAGTGAAATTCCTCTCTGGTCATAAACTGGTTCTGCTCTTCTGAGTTCATGCTCCTTCAAAAGCTACTTTAAGTCCAATGATGGTTTCGAGAAGTCAACTGGGTTACAGATAAAGGACGGATGAGACTCGAGGCTGAGAAATGCAAATGCAATGTAATGCTAATGCAAGCCAAATGGTTTCAAGGAACTCAAAGGCGAGCTGCAGACATTTTGGAAAACTGAAGAGTTTTGTTTTAAAAATCCGTGATCTCTAAGGATCTTTGCAAAGAAAAGAACGTCTGAGTTCCTTGAAACCATCAATGGATGCGATGAGATGTATGCAATGTACAAAACACGGGAACACAAAAACATAGATATATGTGTGAGGGATATCCTTCTAGCTATCTTGTTTTAATGATGTCAACAAACACATTAGATTGTAATTTGAGCGATATCACTTCACGTGTCGGGCATATAGCGTCTTATCGTTATTGGTCATGTGTCTAGATGCATAGGATCTTGTTCTCTCCAAAAATAAAGGCCCATTATTGTTTTAGTAGTGTCTAGCATGTATGTTTGACCTTGGTCTCGTGAAAATACTCAAAAAATGAAATTTCCTGAAAAATTTGCCTTCATGCGCTGACCTCTAAAACCATGCGCTAACCCCAGAATTTGTGCGTTGACCTCCAAAACCCACGGGTAAGCGCACAAACCTGAGAACTCAAAAATAGCATGTTATGCGTCGACGCATAGACTCTGGAGGTTGATGCATGACCTTGTGTTTTGTAATTTTTCACTTAATTTCTTTTCTGTTATTTTTTCTGTTATTTTTTGTTGGTCATATTTTTTTCATATAAATAGTTTTGGTCTTCATTTTTACACAAAACAAGAAACGTGAAAAATATGTGTCAGTTCTCTCTTCATCTTCATCTTCTTCATTGTGTAAACAAACAATCACACATAATCATTTTTGTTTGTGTCGCCCATTGATCGAAGTGATAACGTTAAGAATTTAGGAAATGTGATCTTCATCTTCTGGGTTGAGAGTTTGGCAGGTGTTTCTTGAATCAAACCAGTTGGGTTTGTCCTCCAAGAATCGAGGAGATTTTGGGGGTTTTTGTACAAACTGTTCTTTCTACAGGGATTCAGCTGGGCGAAGGTAACCGGAAATTAGCGCAACTATTTCAGTTTAGTAGCTGTAATCAGAGGATCGCAGAAGAAGGTTTGGGTTCGAATTCTTGGAAGATTTCAATTGACCGAGTGAAGGTAACTGAAGAACGGAGTTTTCTTTCGGTTTAGTAGCGTGGGACGGTAATTGAATCATCCATATTCGAAGCACTTGATTCATCTTGAATCAAGGGAAGAGAAAATTCTGCATCAACGATCGAAGACGTTCGGGGTTTGAATGTTCATAGTTTTCTCTTGTAATAAACAAATTGCGACAACTACATATATATATATCTCAATTCCTTTTGCGGAATTGGGGGCAGACGTACCCAAAGCGAGGACGATTGAGGAACCTCCTAATCAAATCTCGTGTGTTCTCTCTTTCCCTTAACTCTTTTACATTTCAGTATTGTTCGAATTTGTGACGTAGCAAACTATCGTAATTTCTGTCGTAGAATAATTGTACGCTGATAAACTGTTTTGTTAAATCGATACAATTCATTGAAATGTGTTTTGGAGCAGCTGCACATTATTCTCCATAGAAATTCTGCACATAGTGTGTTTCCGCACACTAGGTGTTTGATAATTTTTTTCCAAGCAAAATTCGAACACATTGCTTTAAATTGCTTATTAATTAACCTCATTGGATCGGTATAACCATCAAGCAAGTGATAATTTGTTGGCTGCGTTTATAAGTGTAATATTCAGAACTGAATTTTTCTCCTTCGTGCTCATCCATACTATATTCGTGCATATCCGATCCTTTCGATAGAAGGTTCGTTGTAGACATTCTATCCAGTGGTAGCTTCCATTAAAGAATTTTTTTAAATAGAATTTTGTAGTCCATTTGCGTGTAAAACTCAAGGGATCTATTCAACCCCCCTTCTAGATCCATAGCCATCGTCTAACAAGTGGTATCACGAGCTCTGGTTTATTCTGGTGCTTCGGTAAAACTTCTTGGATCATGGCAAACGAACCTAAGGGGGCTTATAATAGAGCTCTAGTTTTTACAGGTGAAAACTACTGCTACTGGAAGGATTGTATGCGCATTCATATTAACTCCATAGATCGGAAGGTTTGGAACGTTATTTTAAACAGTCCCATGGAAATTACTATGACTAACGCGGAAGGCCTTGTCGTTCCTAAACCCGAAGCTCAATGGACTGAGGAGGACGAGAAAAAGTACAGCTATGATTGGAAGGCTTGGAATATGATCATTTCCTCTTTGGGAGTTGATGAGTATTATCGAGTCTCCCATTGTGAAACAGCCAAAGCTATGTGGGATGCCTTACAAGTAGCCCACGAAGGCACTAATGATGTTAAAATGGCTCGTATTAATACACTAACGCAAGAGTTTGATTTGTTTTACATGAAGCAAGGGGAAACCATTGCGGATATGCAAAAATGATTCACTCACATTATCAACAAATTACATGTTCTTGGTAAACCAATTCCAAATGAGGTTTCTACTAATAAAATTCTGAGGTGTCTTAGCAGGGAATGGCAACCGAAGGTTACCGCTATCAAGGAGGCCAATGATCTTGCTACACTAGACCTCACAACACTCTTTGGTAAACTCGATGAGCATGAGCAAGTGCTCATTAGCTTGGATAAACATGAGAAGAGTATAAAGAAAGAGAAGGCAAAAGATACAGAGAAGAAGTCGATAGCTCTTAAGGCTTCTTGTTCAAAGTCCACACATCAAGAGCTAAGTGATGATGAAGCCAAAAATGACAAAGATGAAGAATCCGGTGATGATATGAGCTTATTTGTGAAAAGATACAATAGATATATTCGTAAGAATGATATTCAGCACTCGGACAGAAATCTTGTCAAGTTCCGGAAGCAATCTAGAAGTGAAGGAAATAAAAATGGCAAGGTAAAAGGGACGTGCTACAACTGTGGAAAATCCGGACACTACAAGCCGGATTGTCCATCCCTAAAGAAAGACAAAGATAAGGATAATGACAAGAGTCGCTCAAACAAAAAGTCCAACAAGTCTCGACGAGCATACATCGCTTGGGAAAGCGATAGCAAGTCGGAGAAAGATGACTCCTCAAGTGACGAAAGTGAATCCGTCAACCTTTGTCTCATGGCACGTCACAATAAAGGAAAAGAGGTACAAAGTCTTGAGACCACCGAAGGAAGATGGGTTCTAGATAGTGGTTGCTCAAGACATATGACCGGAGACATATCTCTTTTCATCGACTTTGTGGCGAAGAAAAAGGTGTTTGTCACCTACGGAGATAACAACAAGGGACAGATTCTCGGCAAAGGTAGTATAGGTAACACCTCATCTACTACTATCTCTGATGTACTTCTTGTGGAGGGCCTTAGACACAACCTTTTAAGAATTAGTCAACTATGTGACAAAAATTATAATGTCTCTTTTTCAAAGGATTGTTGCGTAGTTGAAGATTGCGACAAAAAGAATGTGTTTAAGGGCTTGAGGGTGAATAACGTCTATATGCTAGACTTAAACGAGGTATCATTAGATGGTGACAAGTGTTTAGTCACTATGAATGAAGATTCATGGTTGTGGCATAGACGCTTGGCACATATCAACTTTGATTTGCTTAACAAAATTGTCTCTAAAGACCTAGTCATCCGTTTGCCCAAAATTAAATTTACAAAGGATCACCTTTGTGATGCGTGCTAAATGGGGAAGCAAACAAGGATCTCTTTTAAATCTAAAAACATTGTTTCAACTATGACCATCTAGGGTTAAAAGCCTAGGTGGTAACTATTATGGATTTGTTATAGTCGATGATTTTTCTAGGTTTTGCTGGACAATTTTCTTAGCAAATAAGAGTGATACTTTTTCAGCCTTTGAACGATTTGCTAAGTTATCTCGAAACAAGTTAAACACAAACATTGGGTCAATCAGAAGTGACCATGGGGGTGAGTTTGAAAATCATTTATTTGAAGCATTTTGTGATTCCAATGGAATTGATCATAATTTTTCCGCACCACGCACCCCTCAACAAAATGGGGTAGTGGAACGTAAAAATAGAGCTTTGGAAGAACTTGGAAGGACTATGATCAATGATAGTGGATTACCAAAATACTTTTGGGCCGACGCCATAAGTACGGCTTGTTATGTTTTGAATAGGGTGCTCATCCGGCCTATTCTAAACAAGACACTGTATGAGCTTTTAAAAGGGCGTAAGCCAAACATCTCTCACCTTCATGTATTTGGTTGCAAATGCTTTGTGTTAAATAATGGAAAAGAGACTCTCGGCAAATTTGATGCCAAGGCTGACGAGGGTATTTTTCTTGGATACTCTCAGTCAAGTAAAGCTTATAGAATCTATAATAAAAGGTTACGTGTAGTTGAAGAGTCAGTTCATGTTACTTTTGACGAGTCTTATCCGAGAAATGTCGGAGAAGGTAGTTCTTTTCATGGTGCAGGTGTACCTACTGAAGACATACTCAAGGACACTGATAAGGGAATTGATCAGCCTGAAGCAGTGCGTATTGAGGAGGAAAAGGATCACCAACCATTGAAAAGTGAGGATGATCATCATGCTAAGGGAGATGAACTTCCTCCAACTTGGAAGTCTTCAAAAGACCATCCAATTGACAACATTCTCGGTGATATCTCTAAGGGCGTAACTACTCGCTCTAAACTTAGTAACTTTTGTTATTACTCTGGTTTTGTTTCCCAAGTTGAACCTAAAAACTCTAAGGAAGCATTACTCGATGAGCATTGGTATCTATCAATGCAAGATGAACTAAATCAATTCTGGAGAAATGAGGTTTGGGACCTTGTCCCCCCTCCGCGAGATCATCGAGTAATAGGCACCCGATGGGTGTTTAGGAATAAAATTGATGAAAATGGAGTAATAACGCATAACAAAACTAGGCTTGTAGCGCAAGGCTATAACCAAGAGGAAGGAATCGACTATGAGGAAACTTATGCATAGGTTGCCCGACTCGATGCCATACGCCTTCTACTTGCCTACGCTTGCACAAAGAACTTTAAGCTATTCCAAATGGATGTCAAAAGTGCATTCCTTAATGGATATATAAATGAAGAGGTTTATGTAGCCCAACCTCCAGGTTTTGAATCACACGAATATCCCGATCATGTCTATAAACTTAAGCGAGCTTTGTACGGACTTAAACAGGCCCCTAGGGCTTGGTATGAACGTCTAAGCAAATTTCTACTTGATCAAGGGTATTCAAGAGGAAAGGTTGACACAACCCTCTTTATTTAACGTCAAGGAAAACACTTAATTTTGGTACAAATTTATGTTGACGATATTATATTTGGGTCTACTAACATGACCTTGGTCAAGGAGTTTTCTAGTTTGATGCAGGGGGAGTTTGAAATGAGCATGATGGGGGAGCTCAAATATTTCCTCAGATTGCAAATCAAACAACTTAAAGAGGGCACATTCGTGAGTCAAACGAAATATTGTCTTTAGTTACTAAAACGTTTTGATATGCTGAACTGTAAAGCAATAGATACTCATATGCCTACAAGTGCTAATCTCGATCGTGACGAAAAGGGTAAGGATGTTGAGGTAAAGAAGTACCGAGGTATGATAGGGTCTCTCCTTTATCTTACTGCATCACGTCCCGATATAATGTTTAGTGTATGCATGTGTGCGAGGTATCAGGCACATCCCAAGGAATCCCATCTGAAGGCAGTTAAGCGCATACTTCGATACCTCTCTGGTACTCCAAAGTATGGGTTGTGGTATTCCAAAGGTAGTGTTTGTTCCTTAGTTGGTTACTCCGACTCCGACTTTGTCGGGTGCAAGTTGGATAGGAAAAGTACTAGTGGCACGTGTCACTTTTTCGTAAATTCCTTGGTGAGTTGGCACAGTAAGAAACAGGTTTTCGTTGCTCTGTCAACAGCCGAGGCAGAATACGTTGCAGCCGGTAGTTGTTGTGCTCAAGTCCTATGGCTTAAACAATAATTACTTGATTTCAACTTAAAACTTGAACGTATTCCAATTTTGTGCGATAACACTAGTGCGATTAATCTAACTAAGAACCCTGTACTACATTCATGCACCAAGCATATCGAAATACGCCGTCATTTTCTTAGGGATCATGTAGAGAAAGGTGATGTTATTTTTTAGCATGTTGACACTAAGAATCAACTTGTTGATATTTTCACAAAACCATTAGCTACAGAGCCTTTCTTTCATATCCGTAGGGAACTTGGCATTCTCGATATCTCGGATCGTGCAGAACATCCTTTAGAATTATGATCTTCACACATATATATATATATGCTTGTTCATATCTTTAACTAACAATGCAAAGAGAAATTCATCCATATGTGAGGGATCTCACCGTCATGATGTTCAAGGTAATACCGTTCCAACTTATAGAGGTTTATCAACATTTTGTGCCATGTTACTTACTTTAATCTTGATGTTTATTTTATTTTGAGCACTTATCATTCATGTGAATGTTTGGTTCTGTGTGTATATGTGTATTTATCTGCTTGGAACAAGAATTTTGCAAAATTTTCATTTTTACAGGTCCATGCATCGACGCATAGATTCATGCGCTGACCTATTAAACCTTCGGGTTGGCGCATAGCCACATGTTCAATTTCTTTTCAAAATTTTCAAGAATCATGCGCCGATGCACAGATTCACAGGTCGACGCATGAAGGAATCGTTCAGACTTCCTTTTCTTTCTGGGTTGCGTGCGCCAACCTATTAAATTTTACCTTCCCTATGTTTTTCTCATTGCACATTAATCTATGATTATTGCATGTCATCTAATTAGCTTTTGTGGTCAATCTCTCCCTATTCCTCTCCTTTAAACCTCATTAATCTCAATTAATCTCCACTAAACCCTCATCAAAACCCTAATAAAACAAAAAAAAAGGGAAGGGAATACCAACAGAAAGTTCTCTATATATCTGCTGCAAGTTCTTCAAAGTGTTTCCCACATCTTCTTTTCCATCTCTGCAAAAATCAAGTGTGATAATATTTCTTCAACTTTTCTTCAACAATGGCTTCCAGAAGAAATGCTGGTACAAGAGGGGGAAGAGGATCCACTTCACAACAAGCACCAACAAGAGGATCATCCTCACACCGGGTAACTTTTGAATCTTTAATTTTTGAAAGGCTAGCCACTCCTTTTGCAGAATTATTCTCTAACCGGGCTGTTATAAGACAACATGGATTTTATCCTTTGATGGGTCCAGATTTTCACATTCCTGAAATTTCTGAACTCATAAACTTTCAAAATCTTAATGAATTTATCGAATGTGATGACAAGTACAGTGAAGATTTGACTCGGTTGTTCTATTGTGGGATGAAAGGAAAATTTCGTGGGGCTGAATTTAAATTTTCAATAAATAATGCAGAACTTCAGGTGACAAATGATGTATGGTCTACATTGTTTGTTTTGAACACTGATGAAAATCTCCCAAAGGTTACTGATAAAACCTTTGTTCAAGGCTATGAATTCAAAACTGCTCTGAATTCAATGTTGAGGGAACCATATCCAGCTGAGTTTGTGGCAAGTGACGCATTTCCTAAGAGTGTCACTACCGGTCACTTAAAATTTAAAGAACGTATTCTTCAGTGGATTGTGGCTCGCATCTTGAGGCCTAAGAAAGGAGGCTACTCAAGAGTTGAACAAGCAGAGGTGCATCTTATCTATATCCTGAAGCGAAAGATCAAAATTAACTGGCCGTACTACTTTGCTTATAGGATGTTCACCACTCGCAGCTCCAACAAATTTCTGGCACTTGGTTATGCATCTGCTGTAGAAAATTTTTTGAATCACTTTGATATTCCTATTCCACAGATCTGTCATATTCACATTACTGCTGAACAACAGTTTATGGCCAGAACCTTATCCATGATGGGTTACCATTGGCAGTCACGTGAGCGCAGGTTCATCCATCGACAAAGAGCTACTCATCCTGAGCAGAATGAAATTGTTCATCTTGAAGCAAGTGAGGATGAAGGCAGGCAAGGCAATGCAAATCAAGTTGGTAATGATGAAAATGTGGTGATGCAGGAAGATGTTGTTATGCAAGACAATGTGATTGTGGAAGAAGAAGACAATGAGGCATTGATGAGCTATCAACCGGAAGTAACCTCTGACAATCAAGGCTGGGGTCAGTGGCAACAAAACTGCTGGACTAACCTTGGTGCTGCATATGTTCCTCCATCCTATGATGCGTACTATGAATGGCAGCATGCAGAAAATTATGCTCCTCCAACTCCACCGTTTCAGCATGATCAACAATCCTCTGATGAAATTCTAGCAAGGTTGACTGAGTTGTCTCTGCAACATCAAGAATTCCAAGCGCAACAGGAAACTCGATACCTGACTCAGCAGGAACAGCTCACAAACTTGTCTAACCAAATATCGTCTCATGCCACCAACTTCAACAATTTCGCCAATACAGCTATGAATAGGTTCAATCAAATGGATGCCAATCTGACTCAGCAAAATCTAAACTTGGCAAACAGCCTTGGTAACCTCAATAGCACCTTGATTGAGCTCAACCTTCAACTTGAGGAATTTCCACCACCAAGTCATCACCATAGGGGACGAGGTTATTCGTTTAGGGGGAGGAGACTATAAACCTTAGGGCATTATTTTTAGTTGTGCATGAATTTGTGTTTTGTGTTTTGATCTTGTTTGTTATTTTGAAATGTGCTGCTGGTATGTTTAAACCTTTATGAAGTGAATGTTTTGCTTTTATGTGATTGTTCCGTATTTAATCATTAATTGCTTACATTAGCGGTATCATATGTGGATGCTGTTAAATGTTTTGTTGTTGTAAATATCTGATGATCCACTACATATTTTAGTATGCTATTTTGACCACTATCTTCTCATCTTTTTGATGTTGTCAAAGGGGGAGAAGAATACAAGCTACAGAAACGTTTAACCGGATGTCAAAGACAGGGGGAGCATTGATCATCTCATGTCAAAGACAAGGGAAGCATTGATCATCTAAAATTACATCTCTCGTGAAAACCAAGAAAGTGTTGCCATAATAAAAAAGGGGGAGTATGTGAGGGATATCCTTCTAGCTATCTTGTTTTAATGATGTCAACAAACACATTAGATTGTAATTTGAGCGATATCACTTCACGTGTCGGGCATATAGCGTCTTATCATTATTGGTCATGTGTCTAGATGCATAGGATCTTGTTCTCTCCAAAAATAAAGGTCCACTATTGTCTTAGTAGTGTCTAGCATGTACGTTTGACCTTGGTCTGGTGAAAATACTCAAAAAATGAAATTTCCTGAAAAATTTGCCTTCATGCGCTGACCTCTGAAACCATGCGCTAACCCCAGAATTTGTGCGCTGACCTCCAAAACCCACGTGTAAGCGCACAAACCTGAGAACTCAAAAATAGCATGTTATGCGTCGACGCATAGACTCTGGAGGTTGATGCATGACCTTGTGTTTTGTAATTTTTCACTTAATTTCTTTTCTGTTATTTTTTCTGTTATTTTTTGTTGGTCATATTTTTTTCATATAAATAGTTTTGGTCTTCATTTTTACACAAAACAAGAAACGTGAAAAATATATGTCAGTTCTCTCTTCATCTTCATCTTCTTCATTGTGTAAACAAACAATCACACATAATCATTTTTGTTTGTGTCGCCCATTGATTGAAGTGATAACGTTTAGAATTTAGGAAGTGTGATCTTCATCTTATGGGTTGAGAGTTTGGCAGGTGTTTCTTGAATCAAACCAGTTGGGTTTGTCCTTCAAGAATCGAGGAGATTTTGGGGGTTTTTGTACAAACTGTTCTTTCTACAGGGATTCGACTGGGCGAAGGTAACCGGAAATTGGCGCAACTGTTTCGGTTTAGTATCTGTAATCAGAGGATCGTAGAAGAAGGTTTGGGTTCGAATTCTTGGAAGATTTCAATTGACCGAGTGAAGGTAACTGAAGAACGGAGTTTTCTTTTGGTTTAGTAGTGTGGGACGGTAATTGAATCATCCATATTCAGAGCACTTGATTCATCTTGAATCAAGGGAAGAGAAAATTCTGCATCAACGATCGAAGACGTTCGGGGTTTGAATGTTCATAGTTTTCTCTTGTAATAAATAAATTGCAACAACTACATATATATATATATATATATATATATATATATATATATATATATATCTCAATTCCTTTTGCGGAATTGGGGTCAGACGTACCCAAAGCGAGGACGATTGGGGAACTGCCTAATCAAATCTCGTGTGTTCTCTCTTTCCCTCAACTCTTTTACATTTCAGTATTGTTCGAATTTGTGACGTAGCAAACTATCATAATTTCTGTCGTAGAATAATTGTACGCTGATAAATTGTTTTGTTAAATCGATACAATTCATTGAATTGTGTTTTGGAGCAGCTGCACATTATTCTCCATAGAAATTCTGCACATAGTGTGTTTCCGCACACTAGGTGTTTGATAATTTGTTTCCAAACAAAATTCGAATACATTGCTTTAAATTGCTTATCAATTAACCTCATTGGATCAGTATAACCATCAAGCAAGTGATAATTTGTTGTCTGCATTTATAAGTGTAATATTCAGAACTGAATTTTTCTCCTTCTTACTCATCCATACTATATTCGTGCATATCCGATCCTTTCGGTAGAAGGTTCATTGTAGACGTTATATCCAATGGTAGCTTTCGTTAAACAATTTTTTAAAATAGAATTTTGTAGTCCATTTGCGTGTAAAACTCAAGGGATCTATTCAACCCCCCTTCTAGATCCATAGCCATCGTCTAACAATATGTACACACAACAGCACACAAGCCCTAGATTTATGGGTCTCATGCATGGATGAACGTATGCACAAACACACATATACAGATATTCACAGATATGCACACACAAACAAGAGAGGGTCTAGGTTTGAAGATCACGAGCATGGAGCCATGGTCTACCCATCCCAGAAGGTATGTACTATGGGTTTTCATCTGCAGAACAGGGTTCTAAAAAGGTTCCCAGAGTCGACAATCCATCTTTCGGATATTATCGACTTCCCAATTAACTTGGTAATCAATAATATTCTCAAGAGAATCTCGTCTGAGTGTAGTATCGCGTAACAACCATTTCAGAAATAGACTCCCTCATGGTCACCGCACTACATCCTAAAAGGCCAAGTGGGGGTAAGGGTAACTAAAGGTCATCAGTATCCCTGGCACCAAGGTCGAAGTCGCAACGCCTTCACGATTGTTCGTTCAACATATACCAACTCCGAGAGGGCCTTAACTGAGTGTGGAATCTCAAATCAACTCTTTTGGGATTCGACTCCCTCAAAGTCTCCTTGACTATATCCACTATCCTATCATAAGTGCACTCAAGTCCGGGTTAGGACTTATCTCACCACTCAATAGTAGCACCCTGCACACAGAAGAACCCAAACAAAATAGGTATACAGATTTATACAGATATATGTACAAGTATAGCAAGCAATCATGAATAACATAAACGAAACAAGGTGGGCTTAACCCTCAAAAAGAATTATATCCCCAGTGAAGTCGCCATTTCTGTTGCGGTGAAAATCGGATAACAATCTATTAATTAACTTGCATCAGATTTCTTTTACAACCGACTTTGATTTATCTAAAGGAAAGGTTCAAGATCGAAGAAAACCTAAAAGGGGGAGATCTATGGTTCGGGGGTTGGTTACGCCTAGGGAAGGTATTAGCACCCTAAACGTCCGTAGTACTCTATAGGAAAATCTTGTTTAGTTTGTGTTATGTTATGTTTGCTTGCTAAGATATCTGCTAAAAGGTAAATACCTAAGGGTATATACACTAAGCTTGCTCGCCAAGACGTCGCATCTTGTGCCTACGTAGCTGACTAAAGAATCAGAGCAACCGTAGTTCACCTAACTAAGGGTGAAAGAGGAACCATTGACTATAGTCAAAGTTCCAAAGGGAAATGAGTACGAGCTCATTTAGAGTTCACGATAACTCTCTAAGTCTAAGTTAAAGGGGGAAAGTGAGTTCTCATGATGGTGAGAATCACATTGAGTTCACGATAACTCTATAAGTCTAAGTTATGATTCCATGGCTCTTATGAGGCCAGGAAAAGGGAAAGGCTCTTATGAGACCAAGGTGGGATGATTTGTTTATTGACTTATGAGTCAACTGAGCGGAACTTTCCTTTGGAATAGGGATGTGTCAAATGAAACAAGCAACCATAAACATAACAGGAAATATGTACAGGTCTCACCAAGGAGAGAAATGAAGAGTTAGTATTCAAAGAGATTAAAATTGAAATGGAGTAGAAATAGTCTCGTCTTCATCATGATTTAATCGAGAAATTGATAATAAATGATTCTTGACTTTCATCGACTAAAAAGTGAATGAAACTGAAATAAAGAGAAAGTGGTCTCATATTGATCAAAGTTTTGTCGATTCAATGAAGTCGACCAAACCATGAAGTTTGTTATGTCATCGACCAAAATAAAGATAATGAAATTGAAATGAAAGATAAGGTTGGTCTCGTCTAAATCAAGATTTAATCAAGAAATCGATAATCTTAATATTTGACTTTCATCGACCAATAAAAGGTAAATGAAGATGTGACTCATACATATCAAGACTTTTAGCTATTTTGAATAATTCAACCAAGTCATGATTTTGTAATATCATTGGCCAAAAATAAAGATAATGAAATAGAAATAAAGGTGGTCTCGTCTTAATCAATATTTAATCAGAGAATCGATAATCTTTTGATATTCGACTTTCATTGACCAACCAAAAAAAGAAAAATACGGCCTCATATAATCAAAATTTATTGATTTGCAATAATCATCAACATTATGATGTTTTTATGTCATTGGCCAAAATAAGGAAAATGGAATAGAAATGGAAATAGAGGTGGTCTCGTCTAAATCAAGATTTAACTCGATAAAATCGCTAATCTTCTTATTAGACTTTCATTGACCAACAAAAATAAGGAAATGAGCCTCATACATATCAAGACTTTTAGTCATTTTGAATAAATCAACCAAGTCATGATTTTTTAATATCATTGGCCCAAATAAAGAAGATGAAACATAAACAAAATTTTAATAAAAAAGTTAAGAACAATATTAATCAAGCTTTAAACAAAAATTAAGGTTAAAAGTTAAATAGAAAGTAAACTAAAATTCAAAATTTAATCTAAAACTTAATTCAAAATTTACTCTAAAACTTAATTAAAATTAAGATTCAAAACTCTAAAGATTAAATAACTAATGTTGACTTCAAATCACACACAAACTAACTAATTTTAACAAAAGGGAAATGCATGAATTAAAAAGAGGTTTTATAGAAACCCAACACACACGGGTCCTGAGCCCTAGTTCTAAATACTGAAAAATAATAAAAAAACATAAATAAATAAAAACAAAAAAATGAGAATCTTATTAAGTGAGCCAAGGAAAGGAGAATTACTAGGTCATTGAACTTGGAAACCCAAAATAAAAACACGACGTGTAGTTCTTCTCCGACCCTTCTTTGCGCGGCGCGTCAAATTTCTTCCCCTCTTTCTTCTTCGTGAAAAGCTTCTCCTCACTCTAGATAACCTTCAAAGTCCTGCGGCGAGACTCCGACTTGCTTCGCGGAGGTGCCGAGATTGAATCCTCAATGTTCCTGCACAGCAAACAACAGGGTGATAAATTGTGCAACAGGGTTCCAGTCGTCACTGCTGGGCTGTTTTATGTCAAAGTCGGAGGGTTTGAAAAAAAAGAAGACAAAGAGGAGCTTTTGTGTATGGATGTTGATGCACGGTGATGATTGCTGATGGGAGAAGGGTGCGAAGTGGAAGATACGATGAAGTTTAAGAGTTTCGTTTGTTGAAGAATTTGGAGAAGGTGAGTTGTTGAAGGTTATGGTGATTGTGTGTGGGTCGGCTGAAAAGAGTTGATAGGTGAGGGTTTAACAGAACCTGATTTGGCGGTGAAGAGGAGATTCAAGCGGAATTTTCTGAAGGTGGTGGCAAGCAGAAGAAAAAATGAAAGGCTCAAGAAATTGGTTTACCAAGACAGAGAATTCCCCAGGTTTGTTTTTCTGAATTTTCCTCCCCCTCAGTTCTATTTCCTTCCCTCTTTTTAACAAATGAAATTTTGTCCTGGTGTTGATAGAAGAAATGCAGCAGGGTGTAGCGTGTTTTCAAAGTTGCAGCAGAGGTTTGACCACATAATTGTTTTGATGTTGCAAGATATATTATGAAGTCTTTTTCTTGGCTGGGTTGCAGATTATAGCAGTGACTGTATGAGGTTGCAGAGTTTAGCTTTTGCTTGTCTAGGAGTGGCGTGTTGAAACGGTACATGAGATGTCGTTGTTTCAGGTTTAGTGAAGGAGGATTGGCAATGGTTGAGGTCTTGCGAAACAGTGGTTTGCGTGCTTCGCAGATGATGAACAGGGTTGCATCAGGTGGAGTTTGAATGAGTGAATTAATGGAACAGGTTGTGGAGATTGCAGACACGGTGAAGGTTTTTTTTTAGGGAGAACTGGTTAAGTTTGATGGAGGTGTGTGTATCCTCTGTTTGAAAGTTGGCATTGCTTTTTCAAAAGGGTGGTGAGTTTTCAGTATTTTGCTCTTTTTCTATCTCAGAACTCCTCCTTTTAAACCAAATGCATACTTCTCCAAGAAATTTGCAAGTACATGTCTTTCTTTAATATTTGTTGTGTTGCAACAGGTTTGGTAGGCTTTTGTGTTGAGTGGCTACAACATGTTTTTGTGTACAAAAGTCAATCGCAGCAGGTTTGTGTGCAAGTAGCAGTTTTGGTTTGTAGGTGGGGGCGTTTTGGCTTGTGGCAGCAGAGGTGATATGTGAAAATTGTACAACAAAGGTAGCAGAGGTTCAGGAAGTGTAGCGGGTTAAGGGTTGATGTAGTGTAGCAGAGCAAAGGCAGTGTGTGGTACCTTTCGTTTATCTCGCGTGAAGTGCATCCCTTAGACAAGGATGTAGCAGACTCATGAAGGACATTTCATTATTTTTGTAATTTTCTTTGACAATGACTTGTTTAGCAACTTGTAATATGATGGGCTTAGGGAATAATAAGAAAACAAAATGTTCATGATTTCATTATTTCGTAGCTTTTTGTGTAAAGAAATTAAAATGAATAATGGAAGGAAATTTGGACAAAGAAAATGTGGATAAAAATAAATGGACTTTTATTGTGAATGGACATGAAATTGGATTAAGATGGATATTGGATAATGAAGTGAATAAAAAAAGATTTGGAAATGGTTTAATAAAAAGGTGGATAATTGAATGATTGAAAATAAATGGATAATGAAAATTGGATAAAAATGGTCACAGGATTGAAAATGCATTTCCACGCTTGAACAACACCTAAACCTTGACAACTGCACTTGACTGCCGCACATCCTGAATTATATGACCAAACACTTGCACACAACTTGAAATGTACCAACTGCTCTAATCTCTTGGATGGCCCAAACAACTTGAATAAACAAAAAAACCCAAGTCTGATGATCTTCAGATATAAAGCACTGATACATGATAAATTCAACTTGAGAATCTCCTCTTTCTTATCCAAGATCAGGCCACACTCAACTGCATTGAAACGTAACTGCACGTACTCTTGACACGCTTATCTCAAATGAACTCAGCATGAACAAACTTGTCGATCATAAACACAAAGGGTGAGAAACCCTAATCTTCACGCCTTGGGTGCACACTTATGAAACAAATGACTGGATGAGGACCAGAACCCTGATTCAGAATCTCTGCCACAGCCTGATAACTTGACACTGATAACAAACCACCTGTTCGACCAAGATTAGGTCAAACTTCCACTAGATCTCAAACCATGCCACGCAAACCCTTGTCCTGATGACCTTGTCTGGTCCTTGAAGAAGAACTTATGATGAGAACAAATCACATTGGATTATTGAGGAGAGGAGGTGTCTTGAAACAAACCCTAATTTACAAGTGAAACAAAAACAAACAAAACTGATAAAAAAATGGTTAGTTAATAATGCATAGGTGATTGATCTATGATACTCATGCAAAAGATGTTATGACATCTAAGGGGTCAAAATTTGGGGTACAACAAAGAGCAACATGTTCAATTAGATGCATAAAGTGACATATTAGAGATGCATAACATGTGAAATGATTAATGAATGCATATGGGCAGTGGCATACTTTTGATGAGATGCAAATAGAAGGAGGTAAATGTCATACAAAATGCACACATGAAACATGTAGAGCACATGAGGAGACAAGAAGCAAGGAAAGGAATCATGTTAAACTTCAAGTTATAACACATAAATTCATACCAAATGCAAATACAAGTCCAAGTGACCCATAATGAAACAAAGATGACCTATAATATCATACAAATGACCTATAAAAGATGCACAAACAAACATAATATGGTGGCATAAATGCCTCATCAAAACATGTTAGCATGAAGTAGAAGAAAGTGCACAAAATTAATTCCAATCATGTAGAATCAAACAACTATCAAAGCACATGAGAAAAATATAGAAATGAGCCACAACTAACCTAAGTCAGAGGTAAAAACATGTACCAAAACTCATGGCAAACTCAAAGAAAAAGTGCCTCAAAAGGCCTCATGAAAACACTTTGAAACACACCACAAAAATTCTCAAATAAGCACTCCTAAACACATGATAAAATGACTTTAAAAATCAAATGAAAATTGATTTATATACATCAATGTGTTATATAACCAATACAAAAAGAATGGATGAAAAACAGTGTGTGAAATGAGAGAAATAAAATGTACAAGTTTGAATATCAATGGAGAACCTCATTCAAAAAGAAATTGAAAAGAAATTATTGAATAATATGCAAAAATCCATGAAATCAAAATTAAAAATTATAGAAAATTAATTAAATGTGTAAAAATGTCACATGAATTTATTTAGAATTTTTTAATTCTTTTTAGTATTTGTAATAATGGAAAATCAAAACTATATGAAAATGAAAATTAAAAATACAAAAGAAAGGGTGTAGGGGGTGTAGCGTGAGTAATATTCAGCTCAAAAAATGAAATGGGCTCAACATGTGGGGTGCAGATAGTAATTAAAAACCCAGTCCATTAAAAGCGTGTTTGTGTGTGCTCAGGTGTATGTGCAGTCAACATGATTAATCAATCACAGCCCTAGGATCAAACAATCATCAACCATCAAGGAAATATAACAATCACACGGGTGAGAATACATGTGCACGCTAACTACCAAACACACACATACATGTAATCATCAGAATTCAAAAAAAGTCACGCGCAAGTCACATGCTATTATAATGCGTTGGCATGTTTATGAGCGTTGGATTAAAAGATCAGACAGTTGGGATAAAAAGCTGAGAACCCTAGCTGATAAATGCTACCGGTCGGAGAAGGACCTCTGGTCATCTTCTCTGGCAAAACGCCACCACCTGCAACTTTCCAATCTTCCAAAAACTAACAAACCAAGTACCATTCGAAAGAGGAAGTTACGCACATCATGAATCCGCCATTGAAATCATCAAACCATGCACACACAGCAAGAAACATCATCAAACATCTTTGCCCTAATTTATGAAACTATGCATCTAGCATGCCTATCAACTAGCCGGATGCAACATAGCTTCTAATAAGCTCAAACCAAGATGAAACAAGCAATAATAACCAGAAATCGTGCAAGCAAAGATTGAGAAATTTGGAACCTGAAGCTTGAAGATCTTGGAAATGTTGAGAAATCCAGAGATAGCAACTTGATCTTGAACTTCTAGAGCTTCAAGTTGAGCAAAATAAATGTTGTTTGATCTTGATAGTGAGAAGAAATGATGACTGAAATTGAGGAAATGGTGATTATTCTTGCTTATTCTTGTCCAAAAAACCACACTGAAGATGATGATTGATGAAGATGAGTGATGGAAGTGATTAAATTGTGTGAGATCAGAGAGAGAGGGCAGAGAGAATTTGAGAGAAAGAGTGAGAATGATTTGAAGTGAGAGTGAAAAAAATGAAGTTCCTCTGAAATTGTGAGTGTGTTTGAATTATATAGGTTGAGTTAGTGTTTAACTACAATGGTTAAGTGAGTTGGTGAGTGAGGTTAACTGAGTTCACCCTAACTAACTGAGTTAAGTTAGTTAGGGGCGAGTTGGGAGGGTTGGCCATGGTAAGGAGAGTTCATGGTGTTGTATGGTGAGGTTTAAAGTGGATGGTGGTGATGGTACTGATGTAGCAGCAAGGAAGCTTATGGTGTAAGTTTGTATTTTCCTCTTTGATGCATAGCACGACATGTACATCATGATGGTGTAAGGGAATGTTGGTTTTAAAATGGCAAAGAGTGGCTGGTGTGTGAATATGAACAACAATAACAATGCTGCAACCTGTTTCTTTTTTTAGTCAATAATAACATATACTCAAAGTAGCTACTTCCATGGAAAATTACTTCATGCATAATGGATGAAATGATGAGATATTAATGGCATTAGAAAGGTGGTATATCATAGGACATTTTTTATGTTTGAATCTAATTGAATGGAGGCTTGGAAGTTAATGAAGAATGGCTTAAAAATCAAGTGGTTAGGACTGGTTCATGGGCGTGTGGCAACTTGCGTGCATGGCCATGTGACTTGAGGAAAATTCAGCATGAACACCTCAACTTTGGCCCACTATAACTCACTTATAAATTGCTCAGTTGGAAAAATGTCCAACATTAAAGTTGAAGAGGACATTGAGATGAACAACTTTGATGTTCAACATTTTCTCATTTGGAGCCTCCATCATTGAGAAAAGTGGCTTGACATTTTTCCCACCATGTGTTTGATGAAATTATGGCCTATGGGCCTGCGCTTGCCTTACCATGACTTGGTTTTTGCCCTAGTTTTGTCAAACTTTGATCAATCATAACTCTCTCAATATTGATCCAATGGAGGTGCTCTTTATATGGATTTGAAGCTTAGAATGTGAACTTTAATTGGCTCAACTTGGGCCTGAGGTTTGAAGCTTTTATCATGGAGAAAGGAAGCCTCAAAGTGAGGTGCAAAATGGTCCAAACTTGTCATTTTTGGAAACCCTAAGTTTCTAAAAATGGAAACTTTGTACATTTCTTGATTTTTCATGATTCCTCCATCATTTCTTGATTAAATCTTGTCCAATGAACATATGTAACTTGAATTTCATGATCTTGACCTTAAAAAGTCAAGAGTTGACTTTTTCCTCAGCACACTTGACTTTTCCCCAAATTTCCTGATTCTCAATCAATTGGTCAATTAAACCTCTTTTGAAATGAATCAATGGGCAATCTTCTATATCTAGACCCTTGAGGATATGTAGAATACCATGAGATCAAGTCTTTCCCAAGAAATCAGAACTAAATTGATTTCATGGAAAACCCTAGTTTTAAACCCTCAGTCAAGGAGAAAACAGCACAGCCTCCAAATCCAAATTCCTTTGAATATGATGCATATATTGTCTAACAAAGATGAGGTATGACATTTGGAGGTGATAAAAACTCAAAGATATTGCCTATTGGGCATTCTACTCAAGAAATCCAAAACCCTAATTTTGCACTGATTAGGGAGATGTGATTCCCTGGATTCTCTTATCAAGCTTGATCATATGATGAAGTGATGACCCATTAAGACTTCTTGAGGCTCAAGGCTCCTTGGATTTGACTTAGACACCCTGATCCCATGCCAAAGAACCAATGAAATGCAAATGATGATTATGCAAAAAATGCAATGCAACATAAGCCAGTAAAAGCTAAAAGCAAGAGGGCAAATTTTGAGGTGCTACAGCTGCCCCTATTTAAACTCTGTGCATCCGAGGGTATGATAGCGACGGCTTTCAGACAATCGGGATACGTGGGGTTTGAATCCCAAAATAACCTGGAAATTTGCACACTGCAGGAAGATACAAAATAAAGTACTCACCACCCAAAGGTGGACTCATAACCAAGAGAATACCAACCAAAAGTTGGGATGAACAAAGGGTACCAACCAAAAGTTGGAATAACCAAGAGAATACCAACCAAAAGTTGGGATGAACGAAGGGTACCAACCAAAATTTGGAATAACCAAGAGAATACCAACCAAAAGCTGGGATGAACGAAGGGTACCAACCAAAAGTTGGAATAACCAAGAGAATACCAACCAAAAGTTGGGATGAACGAAGGGTACCAACCAAAAGTTGGAATAACCAAGAGAATACCAACCAAAAGTTGGGATGAACGAAGGGTACCAACCAAAAGATGGAATAACCAAGAGAATACCAACCAAAAGTTGGGATGAACGAAGGGTACCAACCAAAAGTTGGAATAACAAAGAGAATACCAAGCAAAAGTTGGGATGAACGAAGGGTACCAACCAAAAGTTGGAATAACCAAGAGAATACCAACCAAAAGTTGGGATGAACGAAGGGTACCAACCAAAAGTTGGAATAACCAAGAGAATACCAAGCAAAAGTTGGGATGAACGAAGGGTACCAACCAAAAGTTGGAATAACCAAGAGAATACCAACCAAAAGTTGGGATGAACAAAGGGTACCAACCAAAAGTTGGAATAACCAAGAGAATACTAACCAAAAGTTGGGATGAACAAAGGGTACCAACCAAAAGTTGGAATAACCAAGAGAATACCAACCAAAAGTTGGGATGAACGAAGGGTACCAACCAAAAGTTGGAATAACCAAGAGAATACCAACCAAAAGTTGGGATGAACGAAGGGTACCAACCAAAAATTGGAATAACCAACGCAAATGCACAGGAAGTAGAATCAACGGACTTACGACCTGAAAAGAAGATGACTCCATTAGGGGAAGAGAAGTCTACACAGACAACTCTGTAGGGGAGAACAAGAAGGAAAAACAGTAAGAAAGGTCCACTGGTTGCGGTGTAATGTCAAACAACATCTCTTGAATGTCATCTCTCTCTGCTTGGGAAAGATACTGGTCACAGATATCAAACCTGGCTTATGCTTCAAATGCATATGTTTGAATTTTGCCATAATGCTCCATATCAATGGAATGCTACGCTTTAGAGAATGTAAATGCAAAATGCTTATGCAATGCAAAAGAAGCGCTCCAGCAAAATAAATGCTGAAGACGAAGGCAGCTTCACCGGGGATGACAAACTAAATTGTCCTCTGAAATAAGAGACCCTGCTGAGAAAGACTTCACTCTGAACGACTCCCTGGTCCCAAACTCTGCTGGAAATGAAAACTCCGAGAGAGCTTCCACTCTATTGGGAATGGACAAAACGAATATTGAAGATGGAGCCCAAAGAGAAAATATCTCTGCTGGGGATTACCAATGACTTCTACCTGAATCTGAAAGAATGCCAATAACGATTGGACTTATGACCTACTGGGGATATCAACTACTGTTGAACAAACCACCGAGAGGATCACCACCACACTCTCCTTGGGATAACAAGGCAATAATACCGAATCCTGCTTGGGGTATGTTGATTGATAACATCAGCTAGGAGATACCACCAAGATTAATCCTCTGCTGGGGATCAGACCAAACCATTGTCGGTGAGACAACATTTTCTTGATCAGCTGATGAAGATAAGCTTTCAGACTCTGTGGGGAAATAGCATCTTTGTCCAAATAAAATACTCCAGCAGTCTCTTGCTGGGGATGTAGAAGTATCAACTTCTGGCTATTTGCTAAGAGAGTAATAGATCCACCACCACTCTAGCTGGGGATATAATCCTCTGTACTCTGGCTCGGGAGAGTAATAACCTGTTGAGGAAAATATTCACCTTACCCTACTGGGGATTAGCACACTCAGCTGCTAATGGAACAAGCATCTCTTCTCTTGCGGAGGTAACCAAATACCAGTCCTCCGACTACTTGCCGTGGAGTATTGGATCAAGCTCTACTGAGGATGATGATCTTTCAGATGCTGAGGAGAGGAACTCTACTGGGGATAAATCCTGCTACCCTGCAAATAAAATCAACAGACAACGCAAAATGGCTATCTAGATTATCATCCTAATGACTATTTCATGAGCAATTTCCACTGTTTTCCGATATGCTTCGCAAAGCTTAACATTTTGCATGCAATGTCTTATCAAAATATCAGACTTTTCACAAACAAACAGTAAAAATAAAACAAACACGGAAAGCTCTTTGACTGAAGTGAAAATTTTATTGAATGAATTGGCCTGTAAATAGGCATTTACATTCGGAGGCAATTCCTGAAAAGAGGTAATTGCACAAAAATAAAAAGAAAATACACATGTCGGCAATATGGGGAACAGATGTCCACCATGATTCGATTCAGCTATGACCCGTATGTCTCGCTCCTCCGCATATGCTTTGACCTTCAGAGAGGCTGACTGGGCAGATTCCTTTCCTTCGAAATTCCCGTGTATCAAAAATGTTCACAGATCGAACGCAGATCGTAACCTCTTGCTTTCAAATCCCTAACTTTTGCCTGGATCGCCCTTTACGGGTTTTCAATCCACCGGGATACCCATTTTTGCCAAAGTTGCCTTGTCAGGTTTTCAACTTTACGGGTTTATTCTTTTTTCTTTTTATCCCTAACTTTTGCCCGAACCTTTTCTTTTTATGGTTCGTCGGGATGCCCCTTTTTTGCCTGGATCTTCTTTTTATGTCCAGCGGGTCTCTTTTATGCAAAGTATTTTTTGACTAAGTCTGCGTTCACAAGGGATGTAAAATCTTCACCATCCATAGTTGAGAGTAATAAGGCTCCGCCAGAGAAAACCTGTCTTACTGCATATGGACCTTCGTAATTTGGAGTCCATTTGCCCCTGTGATCTATTTGAGGAGGAAGGTTCCTTTTCAAAACCAATTCACCAGCTTGAAAACACCGAGGACGCACTTTCTGATCAAAGGCTTTCTTCATCCTGCTCTGGTACAACCGGCCATGTGCAATGGCTGTCAATCTCTTTTCTTCGATCAGGTTCAACCGATTCAATCGGGAACACACCCACTCAGCTTCATCAAGCTTCACATCTGCCAAAATCCTTAACGAAGGAATCTCGACCTCTACCGGTAAAACTGCTTCCATACCATATACCAGCGAGAAAGGTGTTGCCCCAGTTGATGTACGCACCGAAGTACGATAACCGTGTAAAGCATAGGGCAACATCTCATGCCAGTCCTTATACGTCACTACCATTTTCTGCACAATCTTCTTGATATTCTTATTTGCCGCCTCAACAGCCCCATTCATCTTCGGGCGATAAGGAGAAGAATTGTGATGTTCGATCTTAAAGTTCTGACACAGCTCCTTCATCATCTTGTTATTCAAATTTGAACCATTATCAGTAATGATTCTCTCCAGGACTCCATACCGGCAGATGATTTCCTTCTTGATAAACCGGGCTACTACTTGCTTGGTAACGTTGGCGTATGAGGCTACTTCTACCCACTTCGTGAAATAATCAATGGCAACCAAAATGAAACGATGCCCGTTGGAAGCAGTTGGCTCAATCTTCCCGATCATATCAATGCCCCACATGGCAAAGGGCCAAGGCGATGACAACACATTCAGAGGAGTAGGCGGTACATGTACCTTTCTGCATAGATCTGGCACTTATGACATTTCCGAGCGTATTTGAAACAATCTGACTCCATAGTCATCCAATAATACCCCGCTCTCAACAACTTTCTGGCCATAGCATGCCCGTTGGCATGAGTACCGAAAGAACCTTCATGAACTTCTTCCATTAACAGGCCTGCCTCATGTTCATCAACACAACGCAGCAAGACCATGTAAAAGTTCCTCTTGTACAACACATCACCTTTATTCAAAAAGAAGTTTCCAGCCGGCCACCTCAGAGTTTTCTTATCTTTGGTGGACGCGGCAACCGGATACTCTTGACTCTTCAGAAAAACCTTAATATCGTGATACCAAGGTTTTCCATCTGACACCCCTTCAACTGCAAACACAAAAGCGGGTCTATCCAGACGCATGATTCTTATCGAGGTAGTTTCATTCCAACGGTTCACCTGATACATTGATGATAATGTTGCCAACGCATCTACCATCTGATTCTCTAACCGGGGTATATGATGGAAATCGACTATGTCAAAGAAAGGTAACAACCTTCTGGCATAGTTGTTATAAGGCACCAAATTCGCTTGACGAGTTTCCCATTTACCTGTAATCTGATTAACCACCAACGCAGAATCACCATAAACATCGAGGTTTTTGACTCTCAAATCAATTGCTTCTTCTAACCCCATGATGCATGCTTCATACTCCGCCTCATTGTTGGTGCATATGAACGCTAACCGGGCAGTAAAGGGTAAATGAGAACCCTGTGGAGTCGTAATGACTGCCCCGATTCCGTTACCATATGAGTTGACAGCCCCATCAAAGACTAGCTTCCACTGGGATCCAATTTTAGGTCCTTCATCATGTAGAGGCTCTTCACAGTCTTTCATCTTCAGATACATAATATGCTCATCAGGAAATTCAAACTTCATCGGTTGATAATCCTCAATTGGTTGTTCGGCAAGATATTCTGACAAAACACTTCCCTTAATGGCTTTTTGGGAAACATATTGAATATCATACTCTGTCAGAACCATCTGCAAACGGGCTATTCTTCCAGAAAGCGCCTGCTTTTCAAACACATACTTGATCGGATCCATCTTAGATATCAAGAGGGTTGTGTGGCTTAACATATACTGCCTTAAACGCTTAGCTGCCCACATGTTTTTTCCAGCATTGAGTACCTCGACTCATAATTAGTGAACTTTTTACTTAGGTAGTATATGGCATGCTCTTTTCTACCTGATTCGTCCTGTTGACCGAGCACACACCCCATTGAGTTCTCAAGAACCGTAAGATACATAATCAATGGCCTTCCTGGGACTGGTGGCAAAAGGACTGGAGGTTCCTGCAAGTATTCTTTTATCTTCTCAAATGCCTTTTGACAGTTCTCATTCCACCTGACCGCTTGATCTTTTCTTAGCAATTTGAAGATTGGTTCACAAGTGGATGTAAGATGAGATATGAACCTAGCAATGTAGTTCAACCTCCCCAGAAAACCACGAACCTCTTTTCTGTTCTCGGCTCAGACATTTCTTGTATGGCTTTTACTTTAGCAAGATCAACCTCGATACCTCTTTCGCTGACAATAAACCTCAGTAGTTTTCCTGATCTCACCCCGAAGGTGCACTTGTTCGGATTCAACCTCAGTTTGAACTTTATCAACCTATCAAAAAGCTTCTGCAGATTCACCAGATGCTCCTCCTCTGTTTGTGACTTCGCAATCATGTCATCAACATATACTGCGATCTCTTTGTGAATCATATCATAAAAGAGAGTCACCATTGCCCGCTGATAAGTTGCCCCAGCATTTTTCAATCCAAAGGGCATTACTTTGTAACAGAATGTCCCCCACGGTGTTATGAACGTTGTTTTCTCCATGTCCTCTGGGGCCATTTTGATTTGGTTATACCCAGAGAAGCCATCCATGAAGGAAAACACAGAGTATTGAGCAGTGTTGTCTACTAACAATTCAATGTGAGGGGGCGAGAAATCATCTTTTGGGCTTACTCTATTCAAATCTCTGTAATCAACACACATCCTGACCTTTCCGTCCTTCTTAGGTACAGGCACAATGTTAGCAACCCACGGAGGATAACTTGTCACATCCAGAAATCCAGCATCTATCTGCTTCTGAACCTCCTCTTTGATCTTGACAGACATTTCAGGTTTCGTTCTCCTCAACTTCTGCTTAACCGGAGTACATCCCTCTTTGAGTGGCAACCGGTGTACCACGATGTCAGTGTCAAGCCCAGGCATGTCTTGGTAAGACCAGGGAAAGATATCCACATACTTTCGAAGCATCCCAATCAATCTTCTCTTTACACTGTCTTCCAAAGCAGCCCCAATCCTTACCTCTTTCTTCGCATCCTCTGTTCCCAAATTAACAATCTCAATCTCCTCCTGATGAGGCACGATGACCCTTTCCTCCTGTTTTAATAGTCTAGCCAATTCCTCAGGAAGTTCACAGCCTTTCTCAGCCTCTTCTTCAGCCTGATATATGGGATTATCAAAATCATACTGAGACACAGCTGAATCATGGGGGATGGAATCTGAACAAGGTAACCTGCATGATAGGTGATTAATGTTTTATTATGTATGCAACAAACAAAACACATTGCCATTTTAATGTGATTTTATGCACAAAATAAAATAGAAAAACAGGGATCATAAACATTTGAATGCGAAAAGTCCTTTATTATTGACAAAGAAAAGCATACGAAATGTTCAAGCCCTACAAACAAGAATCACTACGCCTTGGGCAGAGCGTAGGATCAAACATAACAGAAAAAACAGAAACAATTACTCTGGTCCAGTCACTTGGATGATCTTCTTCGATGACCAGTTGCATGGGCGTTGACCAGGCATGCAGGGGCAGATCCAATTATCCATGTCGCAATCATTGTTCCCATCCTCTTCAATAGCGTTGATTCTATCAAAGAATACCCCAGCACTGGTAAAACGAACCGGGCCGTAAAACTTCGAAGGCTCTTCAGGACGCCTAGGTGGCTTGTAACTCAACCCAAAGGTATCTTGCTTCTTATGTACCTCAATAATCTGACCCTATTTTTGTGAGCTTCCAGCTTCAACTATAGCCCGTGCATCTTTAAGGGATGACATAGAAATCTCCGGCTGCTCTACCACTGTAAGCTGCTTAACCATTTCAGATGGGCTAACCTCTTTGGGAACTTCTTCATGAACTTTTACCATTTCAAAAGCTTGACATAACGTTTCCTGTATCTCACCATCTACCTCCACATATTTGAAAGTAGATAGATGGCTTATCATAATGTCCTCCTCTCTGCAAACTGTCACCACGTGTCCATCCACCATATATTTCAGCTTCTGATGGAGTGTAGACGTTACAGCCCCAGCACTATGGATCCACGGCCAACCAAGTAGACAGTTGTAAGTGGGCTGAATATCCATTATATAGAATGTGGCGTCAAAGACCTCCGGGCCAACCTTAATTGGCAGCACAACCTCTCTAAAAACAGCCCTTTTAGAACCATCAAATGCGCGCACTACCAAATCACTGGGCGTGCATATCATCCCTCGGGTATCCAACTTCATCAATGCCTTCTTAGGCAAAACATTTAAAGACGATCCTGTATCCACCAACACATGAGACATCAACGACCCACGACACTCAACAGAAATATGTAAGGCATTGTTATGGTTTCTCCCAGCTGGCGTCAAGTCAGCATCAGTAAACCCCAAACCGTTGCCTGCATTAACATGGGCTATCACCCCATCAAGCTGATTGACTGAGATCTCTTGGGGCACATAAGCAGCATTCAGTACTTTCAACAATGCGTTTCGGTGAGCTTCTGAACATAACAACAAAGATAAGATGGATATCTTGGACGGCGTCTGATGCAAATGATCCACAATTTTATAGTCACTTCTCCGAATCAACCTCATAAATTCCTCTACATTCTCGGAGAAGGGACTATCAGTTGGCCTTACTACGGAGTCAGTCACTACCGGGGTCTGTATAGAATTATCTATGGCCTGTTTACCCTTGTCCTGTCTGGAATTATCAGCCCGCTCATCAGAAGGAGTGAAGATTCTACCGCTTCGGGTAATAGCTCCGGCTTCCTCAAGACTGGAACTTGCTACCGATGTTCCCATTAACTCTTGTTTTTTGCCTATTAACGAAAACCTCCGCCCCATAGTTCCAAGGAATGGCCTTGGTACTCTCATAAGGAATGAGTCCAGGGCCTGTAATTATCACTGGCGCTGGTCTTGCCGCCGCTGAAATTGTGATTGTCTTGAATGGAATAGTGATAGTAGCCACATCGCTGCCAATAACCTCTTTTTGTTGGTCACACCTGTCAAACTGCAACCTACCTTCATCGATCAACTTTTGAACTCCTGATTTCAACAACCCACAACCATTCATCTGTAACATACATTCTGAACAGTTCTCGTCACAACCGGGGTCCACTCCACCCATCAATAATATCTCCTTTACCACCATCAAAGGAGTCCTTAATTCGTTCACATCCATAACCAGATTCAAAAATTCCTTCTCCTCTAACACAGCGTTAACCCTTGGCCCACCATGATCAGGCATTGGGTTCTGTATAACATTCGGCACGTCATTTGAAAAATTTATAGCCTTGGAATCCACCAAGTCTTGGACTTTGTGCTTAAAAGCCTTGCAGTCCTCGATATGATGTCAGGGTGCCCCAGAATGGAAGTCGCAATGGGCGTTAGGATTATAACTCGGAGGTGGATTACCTGTGAGAGGGGCCAAGGTCCTTTTCTGGATTAACTGTAATTGTAGTAAATGCTGGAACAACTGGGAATACGGCATGGGAGGTGTTTCAAAATGCCTATCAACCGTCCTTGGTCTAGCTGGGTAACGGCGAGGTGCCTGATTTTGCTGTTGCTGTTGCTGTTGTGGATGTGATGCCGGAATTGTCACTGATGCTACCTGCTGGTTATAATTTTGGTGTTGCTTCCCTTTGCCTCGGTAAGATGAGACAGAATTGGTTTCCTCCTTCTTTTTGTAATTCGCATATGGTTTCTTCCCCTGACTAGAAGACGACCCATCATTACCCAAAACTTTCCCTGCTTTGATTCCGCCCTTTAGCATCTCTCCAACCATGATCAAGTCAGCAAACTTGCCCGACATGCAAGGTAACAGCTTTTCATAATAATGTCCCGGCAAAGTATCCATGAACAGATTCAGCATTTCTTTCTCCAGCATGGGTGGTTGTACTCTTACCGCCAACTCGCGCCACCTCTGCGCGTACTCCTTAAAACTTTCACTACTCTTTTGAGACATATTTTGTAACTGTGTACGATTGGGAGCCAAGTCGGTATTATATTGATATTGTTTCACAAATGCTTCCACCATCTCTCTCCAGTTGCGTGCATGGCTCCTCTCGAGTTGCATATACCATTCCAGGGACGCTCCAGACAAGTTGTCCTGGAAGAAGTGCATCAGCAATTTTTCATCACGGGAGTAAGCAGCCATCTTTCTTGCATACGCCCGAACATGTGTTCTGGGGCAAGTAGTACCGTTGTACTTCTTAAAAGTGGGGACTTGAAATTTATGAGGAATTCTCACATCAGGAACCAGCCCTAGGTCATCCAGATCCATTCCCACAGAATTTTGATTTACCACCCCTCTTAGCTGCTCTTCAATCATTCTAATCCTTTGGTCATCAACAACCGGGAGACCAGCATCTCCACCTGGTACAGAAAAAACATCGTCTTGTTGGTCATCAAAGTGATGGCCATGAACTGCATGGATACTATTTTCTCCTCCAACCACAGAAGGAATCACCACATTTTCTCCTCCGCCCGGAGGGATAACAACAATGGGAGCTGGAACTCTGCCCGGAGGTCCATTCTGAATATTGTGTCCATTAGCACCTCTGCCCGGAGGAATAACATTGTTCTGGACACCACCATGAAGTATACCATTCTTATCCACCCATGCCACGAGAGGTTGATTGAGAGTTCTGAGTTTCTCCTGTCCCTGTGCCACACAATGTTAAGAGAAAAATATTGCGAAGAACTGTGCTGTGATAAACTGTTGTGATAATGTGTTGGTGAATAGCGTGATGCCGAAGAAACCCCTTTGAATAAGCCATTCATTAAATTCAACAGAAAATTAATAAGTGCCGAAGTATTTTACAACGAGTCCGTAAACGGGAACTACATCAAGGAAATAGCTCCATCAACAAGCCTGATGGTAGCCTACAGTACATCAACAAAACTACATTAAGAAGATGGGAAAGTAAGATCAAACATCTAACTCCAAATCTTTCAATTTCTCACTAGAACGCTTGATTTCTTCAAAAAGGATTCTGGTGTGCTGATGACCCGGCCTTTCAATCATCTCTTTGATCAAGATGTCTCTCCTCTGCAGAGCTTCGGCTAATGAATCTGCGTGCATCAGGAGAGCTTCATCAGTATTCACTTCCTTAAACCTTTTCACCCTAGCTTGAATCTTGAGTCTTCCCATCTCCATCATGGCATCCTTAAGCTTTTTCTTGGACATTTTCAGTTCATAATTAATATTCTCCAACTGCTCTTGGCTTTTTCCAAAGTCTTCCCGATGCTTTCTCCGTTGTTCATGCGCTCTAAGAAGCTCATCGTCTTTGGCCTTTAATTGCTCTTGCAACTCTGTATTCTTTATTCTGACCTCATCCCAGGCTTGCTGAATCTTGGCTAGCATGTCTTTAGTCTGGGCTAAAGCCTGTTTGGTCCTCTTATGATCTTGAGTGGCAGCATCGGCACCCTTACTAACTTTCTGGAAATGTTGAGCCCATTCTGCGAAATCCCTTTCTCTTGCTGCTAAAATTTTTTCGGCGTCTTGGGCTCTCTGTTCCAATCTTTTGTTGGTATATAGCGCTTCTTGAAGACGACTGCTCAACTCAAAATTCTCTCTTTGAAGCTTTTTCACCGAAGCTTGCAACTTGTTGAATTCTTCCACA
Source organism: Lathyrus tuberosus (assembly GCA_022829125.1). Taxonomy (NCBI): domain Eukaryota; kingdom Viridiplantae; phylum Streptophyta; class Magnoliopsida; order Fabales; family Fabaceae; genus Lathyrus; species Lathyrus tuberosus. Next base: position 3,512,466 of record JALAZF010000190.1, read on the forward strand.
GTGGCAGTACTTATTTCTTTCTCATCCTCAGGATACAAAAGGGGCGCCTTACCAAAAGGCAAGTGAAAATCTTCGACTCTTTTCTTCACCCACTCTTCATATGCTGGATAAGCCCGATTGTTGGTTTTTCCCAGAGCAACTTTCCCTTTCTTCAGTACGCTAACCCAGCTTTCAGAGACTCTTTGTGTTGTTTCCAAACCATCTGATGTGTGGAAATACAGGGACTCCTCTACATCTCTCTTAATGGGCGGACCCATCAGAGCGTACCCAAATTGTCGGACGGCCAAAGAAGGATTGTAGTTGATTCCTCCCTTTCTTCCTATTAGTGGAACATTAGGAAACTCACCACGGCTGTGGATAATGTTCTTGCCAATTAGCCCATGATCTACCCATATGATGTCATTGGCAACTAGTCCCATTAAGCGCTGGCTCCATTCTAGAGAATTTTTAGAATCCACAAAAGCTCCTGATTGCGGTAAGCGACTTGTAAACCACTTATAGAACAAAGGTGCACAGCAACGAACTATCTCTCCTCTTTTCTTTTCATTTATGTTGTATAAGGCGTAGTGAAGATCTCCCAGCAGCGTTGGTACCAGATTTTTCATCATGAATATCCGAATGGCGTCCGTATCAACAAAATCAAACTCGTTGGGAAACAATACAATACCATATACACAAAGGGCTAGCAAAGCATTAAAAACAACCCAATTCCCGTCTTTCGCAGCCTCCTGAGCCTTCTTTATACAATACCCCAGCTTGTAACCTCGAAGATTTCCTTTGTTGGAGATATTGGCTTCTAACTCTGACTTGCTCAAATAAAGAGCACCAGCCACTTTTCCAAAGTCAAGATCACCCACAGACCCAAAGAAAGGAGGCTCCTCCTTGATAGCAATCCCTAACATGTTGGAATACTCTTCTAAAGTAGGTACCAACACATAATCTGGAAATATGAAACACCTCAGAGGAGGATCGCAGAACTGCATTAAAGTATGGAGACCCTTGTATTCGTAATCACTGATATTGCAGACAAAAGATAAAATCCACCCATATTTCTCTTCGAAAGCTTCCCGCACTTCAGGGCTCACCATTCCTTTCAGGACAATAATAGGGCCTAGAGTAGGCGTGAGGAACTTGTAACTGGTGATATTCTTCCTCTCTTTAGTATTCATTCTTATGAGAACCTGATGACTGGAATCGGGGGTAAAATATGCACCTGGAAATGAATAAACATGTATGTTAGGATATGTAAATGCAATGCAAAGGGCATGGTATTAAGGTGCCAAGTGTTTGTGCTGGACTGTGACGGTGTCAGTGTAGCTCTGAGAACAATATAGAACCATAGATAGGAACCATCTGAATACAATAGGGTGAATTCTCCTTTTGTGTAATGACAACAGAAAACCGGGTATGTGGGAGGTTATGGTTACCTGAAAACCTCTAAATAACCCGCCCTTCTCACGTGTGGGTACTAAGATCCTCAGTATCCCGGGCTCTCAGGTCGAGAAATGATGATACGTTCACCATTTTTGGTTTGGCATCATCATCAATCGAGGAGGCCTCAAATGATTCTCCAAAATGAAAGGTCCTCAGCTTCAGGCACTGAGGTCGAGAAGCAATAGTACACTCATCCCTCGGGGTACAGTACTATCGCCAATCGAGGAGTGCCTCCACTGATTCTCTTTCAAAAAGGATATCCCATAGCAAGTTCTCAGCATTAGGTCCTCGGATCGAGAATGTGCAATGGGTTTGCCACAGAACGTGGTCTGCCACTGTCACATCTCGGGAGGAGTGCCACAACTGAGTCCTCGGGAATGGTCACCAGAGTCGACAATTCCTCAAGAGAATAACTACTGGCCTGTATAAACATACAGTAGCAGATAGCTCCTGATAGAACCTCGTCTGGTTGTGGGTCTCATGAACAACAATACGTGGTCACCAACACGCAAGCGTCATGACTATCCACTCTAATAACTATGTGTGTACTCAAGCCTGGGTAGTGGGCTTATCTCTCAGAACACCCTGCCCGCCAAACAGAAAATAACAGTGCAGTCTAGCATAATAATGATATGTAATGCAGTGAATACGATAAATACCGTAAAGTACAGTAAAGCGGTAAACAGCAATGCAGTAAAATAGTAAAACAGCAAAACACACCACCACAGTAAACAACCAATGAAAGAAAACAGACAAGCGCTAGGATTGACTCGCTTAGGGGACCAGAGATTCTGGATCAATGTCGTCCCCAGCAGAGTCGCCAGTTGTCTCTCCCGGGATTTTCATCCAAGTACAAACGCGAAAGTGGCACCGAAACAGAGTCGCCAACAATGTGTATTTATCCCAAGAGAGAGAAAGGAAACACTGCGTAAACCTGAGGGAAAGGAAAAGCATGGTCTCGCGACCAAGAGATCTGGGTTCGGGAGTCGGTTACGCAAAGGGAAGGTGTTAGCACCCAACACGTCAATCGTACCCGATGGGATCCACGCTTGTTGTCTCGATCAAAAGGTGTAGTCATCTAGAGCTCCACTGCTACTGGAAAGGAAAGGAAACGGGAACGGAAAAGAATGGAGAAACGAAGAAGAAAAGAAAAAGAAGTGACTCGATAGGATGTCCTCGGAGTCCTAGGCCTATGTATTCCCTCAGTGCAATGGGAAAGTCAGAGTCAACGTAGTTCGACAGACTACTGGGAAAGGTTGCTCGTCAAGACATCGCCGACTTATGCCTACGTATCTTCAATCAGACGAGAAAGAAGAATTAGAGCAAACGTAGTTCAGCTCAACAAGGGTTGCTTCGTTTGTGTTTTTTAGTGGAAACATCAAAGTGCGCGTCCCAGCAGTTAGGTGTTGCAGCTCGCTGTATGGAGACTTAGGCGTTACCTGTTTGCGGTAGAACGGACGTGACGAATCCTTAAGAATGGAATGAAGAAGATGATAGGAGAATTGTTGTTTGGTTTTGCCGTTTAAGAAGAAGTGTTTTTATTATGTTTATGTTAATAACACGTATTGCATTCAAGTCTATGATATAGGATCAAATGCATCGCATGGTCGTCCTAACAGGACGTATGCTAAGCACTCTAGAAAGGCAGAGGGAAACCCTCCTCCTTCCATTTCCCATGTTCTAGGCTCACATGCAATATGCGTCAACCTTTATTAAGTGTTTTTTGCTTTTTGTTTTGAGATGAGGAGAGAAAGACTCAAATGGTTGAGAAAGGTAAAATCTAATGAGGGGGACTAAGACTTAAACCCTAAAGTTATCATACATGGATGTTCCTATGGTTAATGTGGTTTAAGAAACCTAATCCTAAGAGAAAGGAGAAGAAGAGTGAGTTAAACAACTCACTTCTAAAGTAGAAGATGAGTTATAACTCAAAAGGGAGAAGAAAGAAGTTATTCAAGGAAAGCATATAAATGCTTATCATGATCACAAGTTGAATGATTAAAGTAAATAAGAGAAGATGAAAGAAAGAAGTGTATGTGGAAGCATATCCACACACTTACTTACCCTTAACACCTACATGAAAAGGTTAGTTCAAAAACTATTTACAAGTAGTGAAATAAGGAAAGAATAACAAGTAATGATTAAACAAATTAAGAACCAATGAATAAAGATCCTAAGAGATGAAAATCATTTAAGGTCAGAACCTATATCTAAAGGGTCTTCTCTAATGTTAAGAGATCACACACAAATGAATTATACTCAAACAAAACTTAAACATCCAAAAGATGCATCATGAAAGGAATATATGAAAGATGAGTGGAAATGCAAAGTAATCATGCAATAATGCTTCATAAAAGATCAAGGTCAGAACCATATACCATTTATAAAATACTTCTAATGCACATGAATCATCACACAAATCATGGAAAAAAGAATACAAGTAGAAGAAGTAAGATAAAGAAGAAGTAAGTATAAGAGCAACATGTTCAATTAGATGCACAAAGTAACATATTAGAGATGCATAACATGTGAAATGATTAATGAATGCATATGGGTAGTGGCATACTATTGATGAGATGCAAATAGAAGGAGGTAAATGTCATACAAAATGCACGCATGAAACATGTAGAGCACATGAGGAGACAAGAAGCAAGGAAAGGAATCATGTTAAACTTTAAGTTATAACACATAAATTTATACCAAATGCAAATACAAGTCCAAGTGACCCATAATGAAACAAAGATGACCTATAATATCATACAAATGACCTATAAAAGATGCACAAACAAACATAATATGGTGGCATAAATGCCTCATCAAAACATGTTAGCATGAAGTAGAAGAAAGTGCACAAAATTAATTCCAATCATGAAGAATCAAACAACTATCAAAGCACATGAGAAAAATATTGAAATGAGCCACAACTAACCTAAGTCATAGGTAAAAACATGTACCAAAACTCATGGAAAACTCAAAGAAAAAGTGCCTCAAAAGGCCTCATGAAAACACTTTGAAACACACCACAAAAATGCTCAAATAAGCACTCCTAAACACATGATAAAATGACTTTAAAAATCAAATGAAAATTTTTTTATATACATCAATGTGTTATCTAACCAATACAAAAAGAATGGATGAAAAACAGTGTGTGAAATGAGAGAAATAAAATGTACAAGTTTGAATATCAATGGAGAACCTCATTCAAAAAGAAATTGAAAAGAAATTATTGAATAATATGTAAAAATCCATGAAATCAGAATTAAAAATTATTGAAAATTAATTAAATGTGTAAAAATGTCACATGAATTTATTTAGAAATTTTTAATGCGTTTTAGTATTTTTAATAATGGAAAATCAAAACTATATGAAAAAGAAAATTAAAAATACAAAAGAAAGGGTGTAGGGGGTGCAGCGTGAGTAATATTCAGCTCAAAAAATGAAATGGGCTCAACATGTGGGGTGCAGATAGTAATTAAAAACCCAGTCCATTAAAAGCGTGTTTGTGTGTACTCAGGTGTATGTGCAGTCAACATGATTAATCAATCACAACCATAGGATCAAACAATCACCAACCATCAAGGAAATATAACAATCACACGGGTGAGAATACATGTGCACGCTAACTACCAAACACACACATACATGCAAACATCAGAATTCAAAAAAAGTCACGCGCAAGTCACATGCTATTTTAATGCGTTGGCTTGTTTATGAGCGTTGGATTAAAAGATCAGACGGTTGGGATAAAAAGCTGAGAACCCTAACTGATAAATGCTACCGGCCGGAGAAGGACCTCCGGTCATCTTCTCCGACGAAACGCCACCACCTGCAACTTTCCAATCTTCCAGAAACTAACAAACCAGGTACCATTCGAAAGAGGAAGTTACGCACATCATGAATCCGCCATTGAAATCATCAAACCATGCACACACAGCAAGAAACATCCACAAACATCTTTGCCCTAATTTCTGAAACTATGCATCTAGCATGCCTATCAACTAGCTTTATTCAACATAGCTTCTAATAAGCTCAAACAAATATGAAACAAGCAATAATAACCAGAAGTCGTGCAAGCAAAGATTGAAAAATTTGGAACCTGAAGCTTGAAGATCTTGGAAATGTTGAGAAATCCAGAGATAGCAACTTAATCTTGAACTTCTAGAGCTTCAAGTTGAGCAAAATAAATGTTGTTTGATGTTGAGAATGAGAAGAAATGATGACTGCAATTGAGGAAATGGTGATTGTTCTTGCTTATTCTTGTCCAAAAACCACACTGAAGATGATGATTGATGAAGATGAGTGATGGAAGTGATTGAATCGTGTGAGATCAGAGAGAGAGAGCAGAGAGAATTTGAGAGAAAGAGTGAGAATGATTTGAAGTGAGAGTGAAAAAAATGAAGTTCCTCTGAAATTGTGAGTGTGTTTGAATTATATAGGTTGAGTTAGTGTTTAACTACAATGGTTAAGTGTGTTGGTGAGTGAGGTTAACTGAGATCACCCTAACCAACTGAGTTAAGTTAGTTAGGGGCGAGTTGGGAGGTTTGGCTATGGTAAGGAGAGTTCATGGTGTTGTATGGTGAGGTTTAAAGTGGATGGTGGTGATGGTACTGATGTAGCAGCAAGGAAGCTTGTGGTGTAAGTTTGTATTTTCCTCTTTGATGCATGGCACGACATGTACATCATGATGGTGTAAGGGAATGTTGGTTTTAAAATGGCAAAGAGTGGCTGGTGTGTGAATATGAACAACAATAACAATGCTGCAACCTGTTTCTTTTTTTAGTCAACAACAACACATACTCAAAGTAGCTACTTCCATGGAGAATTACTTCATGCATAATGGATGAAATGATGAGATATTAATGGCATTAGAAAGGTGTTATATCATAGGACATTTTTTATGTTTGAATCTAATTGAATGGAGGCTTGGAAGTTAATGAAGAATGGCTTAAAACTCAAGTGGTTAGGACTGGTTCATGGGCGTGTGGCAACTTGCGTGCATGGCCATGTGACTTGAGGAAAATTCAGCATGAACACCTCAACTTTGGCCCACTATAACTCACTTATAAATTGCTCAAATGGAAAAATGTCCAACATTAAAGTTGAAGAGGACATTGAGATGAACAACTTTTATGTTAAACATTTTCTCATTTGGAGCCTCCATCATTGAGAAAAGTGGCTTGACATTTTCCCCACCATGTGTTTGATGAAATTATGGCCTATGGGTCTGCGCTTGCCTTACCATGACTTGGTTTTTGCCCTAGTTTTGTCAAACTTTGATCAATCATAACTCTCTCAATATTGATCCAATGGAGGTGCTCTTTATATGGATTTGAAGCTTAGAATATGAACTTTAATTGGCTCAACTTGGGCCTGAGGTTTGAAGCTTTTATCATGGAGAAAGGAAGCCTCAAAGTGAGGTGCAAAATGGTCCAAACTTGCCATTTTTGGAAACCCTAAGTTTCTAAAAATGGAAACTTTGTACATTTCTTGATTTTTCATGATTCCTCCATCATTTCTTGATCAAATCTTGTCCAATGAACACATGTAACTTGAATTTCATGATCTTGACCTTAAAAAGTCAGGAGTTGACTTTTCCCCAAATTTCCTGATTCTCAATCAATTGGTCAATTGAACCTCTTTTGAAAATCAATGGGAAATCTTCCATCTCTAGACCCTTGAGGACATGTAGAATACCATGAGATCAAGTATTTCCCAAGAAATCAGAAATAAACTGATTTCATGGTAAACCCTAGTTTTAAACCCTCAGTCTAGGAGAAAACAACACATCCTCCAAATCCAAATTCCTTTGAATATGATGCATATCTTGTATAACAAAGATGAGTTATGACATTTGGAGGTGATAAAAACTCAAAGATCTTGCCCATTGGGCATTCTACTCAAGAAATCCAAAACCCTAATTTTGCACTGATTAGGGAGATGTGATTCCCTGCATTCTCTTATCAAGCTTGATCATATGATGAAGTGATGATCCATTAAGACTTCTTGAGGCTCAAGGCTCCTTGGATTTGACTTAGACACCCTGATCCCATGCTAAAGAACCAATGAAATGAAAATGATGATTATGCAAAAAATGCAATGCAACATAAGCCAGTAAAAGCTAAAAGCAAGAGGGCAAATTTTGAGGTGCTACACCAGTGCACCTGAATGAAGGATCAGTTGTGTCAGATGCGAATATTCCGTCTGACACCCCCGGCAGAGTTCTTACCTCCTAAGCCCGACCAACGGTTGTTCCCCGCAGGGACTACTTCTCCTAAGCAAGGCAGAATTGCCACTTTTGGGCCAGCAGTACTTCTTCGCCCCGCTGTGGCCGAGTATCCAGTCATGTTCATCTATTAGTCTGTATGGCGCGTCAGTTTTGTCAGCATATACATACATGCATCATGCATTATTGATTTACATTCATATTCATATTGCATCACTATCTCTCTAGTCGGTCTTGTCCCCTAGTGATAGACAGTCCTCTCAATCGAGTTGTCAGTCCTTTCCTCGTCAAGAAATGTTGCGTCTGAACAATCTCTCTCCTCCAGTGTATTTCTGGGGTGAAGTTGGTCCTTGATCACTTTGATAACTTGAACCTCTGAAAAACCAGAGAACCCTCGACAAATGTCACCCTTCGCCAGCGAAGACGATATCTTCGCTTTCCCGGATTAAGGAAAATCCCCAGAGAAAGCCTCTTAAGCAGCGATTCGACAATATAGCAGTTGTTCTCTTAAAAACCGCTGATGAAAAGGTCATCAGCACCTCAAAATTAGATCACATCATATGGCATTTCTCCGAGAAGATCCCGAGAAAAGTATGATGTAAAACCCCAAGCGAAAGCAGTCTCTCAAGAGACCTGTTTTCCCCTGTAGAGCCGACAAATGGCGTCTCCAATAGAGAAGTTTGTACATCTCTACAACTCAGACGATTGGGTTCCCCCAGCAAGTCTGACATCAAAATTTTTCCCATCAAATGGCATCTCCCCGGGAAAATACGGCGAGAAGTTTGAGGAGAACCGCTACGCATAGCATCCCTTGTCAAGAAAGTTTATTGACAAAAGAAACTAAGACCAGTTCCTTGGTAGGAAACCAGGATCGAGGGGAAGTTTATATCATAAACTAAGACCAGTTCCTTGGTAGGAAACCAGGATCGAGGGGAGGTTTATATCAGAAACTAAGACCAGTTCCTTTGTAGGAAACCAGGATCGAGGGGAGGTTTATATCAGAAACTGAGACCAGTTCCTTGGCTGAAGACCAGGATCGAGAGGAAGTTTACCTTTTCTAAGTATCATTGCTTAGCAAAAGAAGATGGATGCACAAACTGCCATTCATAACCGCCATCAAAATTTTGGGTATTCCGATATTTAAGCATCTTGCACCTCGAATGCCTGAATACCTTCGCCATTCACACCTTCGGGTCCAAGAAGATTAAATAGGGGCATCTGTCATACCCCAAATTTTGACCACTAAGATTTCCCATCATTGTGTAAATTATCATCACAATATGGATGAACCATTAGTCTCCCCAAAGATGGGTGAGCATCCACTACCATCAAAATTAGGGTTTCAAGCCCTCTTAGAGCTCTTAGACAAAGGATCAATCAAGAAATGACATGATCTACAACTTGTCTAGCCTCTCCAACATCCACAATGGATCAAAAGGACTCCCACTTCAAGGATCAAGCACAAGGCTGCTCCCTTCTAAGTGGATTAAGCCTCAAGATCGCCAGTGTCACCAAATTAGGGTTTTGGTCAACCAAGGCCTCCAGACGGAAATTCTCCTCTGGGCATGAGCCAATGCTTCAAGGCATAACCTATGATACTCCAAGGGACATCATAAACCCAATCACCAAGTCAATTTATCCTCAGGGGATGCATACATCAAAAACCAGGAATTAGGGTTTCTTGACCTAATTCACCCCTAAGTTGACTTTTGGGACAAACCATGAGCCAAGACAGCAAGGGAGGATTTAAGGGTCTCTAACACACTAAATTGATCCATTTACAACAATGGATTAATCCAACAAGCTTGAGCAACAAGTTTCAATTTCATCTGAACCACAGTTAGGGTTTTGCGAGAAAAGTCAACTGTACCTTTGACTTTTGACCAGGACATGCTCCCAAACCCTAGGACATGATTCAATACACCCTATAACACCTATGAAATCAATCCATCAAGTTTAATTTAGGTCAAGGACTTGATTTCATAGAGGATCGCACAGTTTGGAATTCATCTGACAAAAAGTCAATTGTGCACAAAAGTCGACTTTGACTTTTTGAGATTTTTCTCAAAAATGGGTTTTTAACCCTAAAATGATGTTAATGTGTGATTTGAATCATCATTCATCAAGAAAAATCAAGAAAAGTGGGATAACTTGTAAAAGGGGTAACCATAAAAACTTAGAAAATTTTCTAAGTTATGGAATAAAGTGGCTAGGGTACCAACTTTGGAGGATCATAACTCCTAAACCACAAAGCCATTTTTTCCCATCCAAAGCTGGATTTGTATCTCTCATGGCCCTCTACAAAAGCTTCAACTACACCTCATTCCAATTCATTATGGATTTTGAGTTATGGAATGATCAAAATGGCTGAAAACATGAAATGCCACATTTTCCAACACTTAGTGAAATTTTCACTAAGTTAAAATCTGCCTTCACTTTTTTCCAAATGTAGGCGCATTTTTCACTTGGATCCAAAAAGTATCAAAACCAATTATGATCAAACAGTTATTGTATCATATGAGGGCTTTCCAAAATGGCCAAGAACTCCATCAAATTCCACTTGAGCCATGAGTTATGACAATGGCAATATGCCTTGCTGAAAACTGCCAAGGCTAGGCAGAATTTTGCACCTTTGCTCGATTTGGCAAAATCAGATAATTCCAAGCCTTGTCATCACTTTGGACACATCTGAGGATCAAATCTAAAGGGAATCAACACTGATCCAAGCCTCCAAAGTCTTTGGAACAAGAAGTAGCATGCCAAACCTAGAAATCCCTAAAAGAGGGACAAGACTCCAATTTTGGATTGGAGCATTTAATGGATGCACCAAGGTGGCATGGACTGACACATTTGCAACTGAATTCAGTCAAGAATGACCCAACAACTAGGGAACCACAGCTCTGTGCTCTAACCTCTAGTCAATGGCTAGAGGAAACTTGGATTCTCATTTGCCAACATTGGCCAAACCTCTGCTGCAATTGCCATTCACTATTGCTTGCAAAACAAACTTGCTCTACTATAAATAGAGCTCATTTATGCTCAGTTTGAGTACACCAAAGCCATCAAACAGATGCTTTCCTCAAAATCACCTTCTCACTTCCAATTTTGCCTTCTAAGGCAAGTCACCATCGAGTTTTGAGTTTGAGAGCTATTCCAATCAAACCAATCACACACACACACACCTCATAAACATCATATAGAAGTGATCCAAACACTTAAACAACATCTGGAACACCAAAATCACAAAATCACCAGCCAATTGCTCAAGCCTTTGACAGATTTGCAGTTGGGGTACCATCTCAAGTTCCAGATCATTTCAATCCATTCCAAGCATCCAGACATACTCCATAGCACCTAGGGAAGCTGTCCATAACCTTGGAACCAAGTTGTAACACCTCTAACATAAAACACGATCACCAGCTGCAAGTGGTAAGCATGAGCTCTTCTAACTCTATGATCCATGCAATTTTTGCTGCACAATAACTTGGTCATATGTTCATGATCATGCATGGAGTGTTTTCCCTCAATCAATTGCATTGTTTGAATCGTGTATGGAATTTCTGAACCTTCATGCAGAATTTAGGGTTCTTGAGGTTTCTCTTTGATTTCTTATTCCATGCTTAAAATAAATGAAATTAAAGACCATAGACATGATCGTGAGGTTGAAACGAGTAGATTGATATGTAGATTGCATGATATAATCAAGTATTCAGTGAGATTGGATAAAAAACGCAAATCTGCAGAAACAGAGGGTGGCACGTGTTCTTGCCCTTGTTCTTGGCGCCCTTTTTGAAAATTCAAATATTTGAATTTTGTGATTTTATTTAATTGATTCAAAAATTAATTTCTCTTTGAGTTTTAATGATTTAGAGTTGATTCTTTTTTTAATAATTCACAAAAATGTTAAAATATTTTATTTTACCAAAAAATCCCAAAAGTATTATTTATTTCATATAATTGATATTTTTGCCAAGAATTAATATTTTAATTGTTTTTGACATTTAAAATATTTTTTCCTTCTTGATTTTGCAAATTTTTATGATTTCTAATCATTTTGTAGGTCAAAACATGATTTTTGAAACATTAATCCAAGATCACAATTTATTTTCCACATGTTAAACAATTTTGATCATTTTAATTGAATTTTTTATTCAATTAAAATACATTTTGGAAATAAATTAGGGTTTTGATTAATTCAACCCTCATCAAACCTTTTAAAATCATTTTAGGCCTCTGGTAGAGTGTAAGACGCAACCCTTTTTGAAAAACAAAACATTTTGGGCCTCAGTGTATTGTATAAGTCCCGTTGTATTTCAAAAGTTCGGCGCGATCATCGCCCGTTTAAAACAAACCATCTGGGCCTCTCCTCGAGTTATAAGACCCATTCAAAATCATTTTAGGGCCTCTAATAGAATGTAAGACCCAACCCCCCTTTTGAAACCAAAAACTTTTGGAGCTCAGTCATTGTATAAGACCCACGGTGTTTTCAAAACCTCGGCGCGATCGTCACCCTTTTCAAAATTAATCATTGGGCTTCTCCGTGAGCTATAAGACCCATCTTTGTTCACTTTCAATCATTTCGGGCCTCTTGAGAGCGTGTAAAACCCATCCCCTTTGTACAAGAAACCTTTCTTGGGCCTCAGTCACTTGTATAAGTCCCTGTACAAAACGACAGTGCGATCACTGATAAAACCCTGGGCCTTTCCTTGAGCTGTAAGCCCCAACAATCTTTTCAAACCACTTTCTCATTTGATTTTGAATATAATATTGTTATCAAAGCTTTCTTTGTTGACCAAACTAACAAAACAGCATGGAAGCTCTACAACCGAGTAAGTATTTACCCGCTTTCATTTACTGCTTTCATATGTATATAACTGTATTGTGGGGCTGTTTCACTGTAAGTCTTCTTTCACAAACTCATATCGACTATGTAATAATAGTATAGATATTTAGAGTTTCCCCGGCAACTACGTCTAGAACTAGGGAAAACCTCGTCTCTTTACCTCCGACGTTCACCCGGATATACCTCAACCCTGAGAATTTTCTTTTACAACAATTTTAGATAACTAGATTTAAGAAATCTCCCCCTTGAACAGTTCATATACAGAAGGCCAATGTTCCAAGTGAAACCCCTTCTGGAACTGTTCTTCAGCCTCCTCTTGGGCTTAGTGCAAGGACCCACAGGCTTCCTAAAAGCATCACCGCCTCCTCTTGGGCGTTGTACAAGGACCCGTCGGCTTCTTAGAAGTTTTCATAGCCTCCTCTTAGGCTTTGTATAATGATTATTTCCCCGGGAAGATAGCCTCCTCTTGGGCTTCGTACAAATTGTCCCGAGGACCTCCTAGAGGTATAGGAACAAAAATTAGTCATCTCAATAGAACAGTCTTTTAAAGAGTCTAGATCTTACTACTACTGTTTCTTAAGCATAGTACAAAAGATAAGACCCGTAGACTTGGGCAGTCTCAATACCCTTCGGATTTCCCGTTTCCTTAAAGAACAGGAAATAATCCCGGTCCTCAGATCAAATCCATGAGTACAACATTACCCATATAAGAACTGATTTTCTCTTTTCACCAACATACTGGACCTGTCACTCAACTGAAACAGTAGTCCTAGCCTCCTCTTGGGCTTTGTACAATGATTCTCACCAGCAGAGTTAATCCTTTAGCCTCCATCTCGGGCTTCGTACGAGATACAAAACACTCTCTTGTTGAGTATAAAAGACTCTCTTGTTGAGTCAAACCCCTTAGTCTCCATCTTGGGCTTCGTACGAGATACATAAACACTCTCTTGTTGAGTATAAAAAGACTTTCTTGTTGAGTCGATCACCTTTAGCCTCCATCTCGGGCTTCGTACGAGATACAAATCACTCTCTTGTTGAGTATAAAAGACTCTCTTGTTGATTTAAACCTTTAGCCTTCGTTTTGGGCTTCATACAAGACACATACAAAAGCACTCTCTTGTTGAGTTAACCCTTTCAGCCTCTCTCTCGGACTTCGTACGAGACATATAAAAGCATCCTCTTGTTGGTTGATTAGCCTCCTCTTAGGCTTTGTATAAGAAAATCCCGGTTAAGTCAATCAACCTTTTAGCATCAAAGTTGTGCCTCGTTCACAGTATACAAACATCAACAACTCTTTTCCCCTTCATCTAATTGTTGTAAGCGGAAAGCCTCTGGATTATTTACATCCACTGTTCCTCTTTTAGCATGAGAAATTCCTAAGGAAAGATGGCATTGCTCTAAACTGAGTTAAAGTCTTCTCCTTCAGGTTGAAAATCCCCTATAAAGGAAATTATGGCATTACTGGATTCACATATCCCGGTTAAAGTAATTCTCCTTTATAATCAGTCACCCAACAATTGTGACAAAACAGACCCCTTTAGAGATGACAAATTCTCTCTAAAGTCAACACCCTTTTAGCTTGACATCTTGGGCTTCGAACAAGATACAAATAGACCCTTCAGCTTCACATCTTGGGCTTTAAACAAGATACAAACCACCTTTAGCTTCATGTCTTGGGCTTTGAACAAGACACCAAAACACCATTTCCTCCCATAGAATAGGAGGAACTACGATCGCTCTGATTTCCCTGTTTCGGTAAACGGGAATACGTAGGCATAAGATTGAAAGAAAAATCTTAGCGAGCACACCACATCAAAAACCTCTGGCCACAAATCCTCACATATCCATCAAAACATCCGAGTCTGTATCCCCCACCAAAAGTCTAAACTCGTTCAAAATAAACCTAAGAGAGGCCCCCCACATTGATCGCATCTGTAAACCAACAGTTTTGACTGTTTAACCTCAGTTTGCAAAGCAGGGTTAGTTTTAGACATCTATTTCCCTTCCTTCATCAGCTCCAATAGGATAAAAAATGAATCGACCTGTAGTACCCTCCCAGAGCGACAGTGCTTAAGAACCACGTCCAAAATCGTTCGCTACAAGACCCCCGGCCATTTGTTGTACCATTTGTTGCATAAACTGATTCTGTTGTTGTTGCATTTGCTGTAGAAACTGAGGCCATGGAACATTTTCCTCGCCGCCTGGTAGATTAGTCCCTACTGGAGTGGTTCTGGGCCTACCACGTTTGTTTCTGTGCCCATCGGCCATGTTCCTAAATGCCATACAGATAGGATTAAGTTGATTAGGCTCAATACCATAAATATAACACGTAAGACCAATGGCGACACAACGCATATGAAACGGAAAGAAATACTTATATTATTTCATGGCTAGGTCGAGGATACGACCTGCTCTGATACCAACTGTAACGCCCATATATAAATACATACATCAAAGCATATATTATACATGAATACCACGTTTGGTACTAAAATATACTAGTCCCTAGTAAACACATTATACATATACATGCCCCAAAAACAATCCCTAATAAAAAAACTATGGCATAATATATATACAAGATGTTCCAAAGACAAATACTAAGAACTAGATCGACAACGATCTCAAAAAACTCCACAACGGAAGCCTTGCCACCTCAAAAAGCCAAGATAGTAAGGAAAGTCAAACAACTTTATCCTTACCCTTCGCCGAACCTGTGGTACCTGTAATATAATCAACGACGTGGGGTGAGATACATCAAGTCTCAGTGAGTTCCCTATCTTATAGGTCCTCTCGACTTTACAAGGTTCTATCACACCTAACTCAAGTCAAAAGGGAAGGGAAGTGACTTTGAGTACTCACACACACTATATGGATCCATGTTCATGAGTCGCTTTAACTCACAATATCACTAATCGATAACCTTACCAAGGCATCCCCTTTTTCCCGTCCGCTTCTACGTCTTGAAGTCGACCCGAGTCATGGATCCTTGTAGTTACTTGGCATACGAAATGGATTCGGAAATAAGGGACATATTATCACCTTAAATCATCACTTCACACGGCCCGTACACCGTCACAAGTCTCTTTACCCGTAGGCTTCATTCGTACTACACACGGGAATCAAACCTGCCAAGTAATTGTGCCATGTTTCAGAGGAGCTCGAGACCCATGAAACGCACTCACATGAAACGGTTACGATTACGTGATCAAACACACAAATGTGATTGTATTCGACAATCACAAGGCCACGTCTGCCTTAAGACCTCTTTGTCTTTCTTAAAATAAACACAATAAAACATTATCCATACTAGTGTAATTATTTCCATACCATTCGATAATAGACGCACGCCTCGGCCTCTCCTGCACGAGCGTCGTCGTTATGTTATTCAATAATTTCCTAGTCGTTACTAGGTTTCAATATAGTTTCATGGTAATATTCCTCACTCTACCTATTCCATTTTCATTTTAACATACATTTCACTCACAATCATGTTTAATCAGCAATAGGATAAACAAGGTATATTATCATTTCACAATGGAAACACATATAATAATTCATTATAATTATCCGACTTTCGAGTTTCCTCCAATTATTTAATCGGGCAATAAAACGGACATTTTCACCTTCATCAGATAAATTATTCTCCCAGCTTTCTATCGGTATCCAGAACACAAGAATCAGATAAGCAGATCACAAGTTATGGAATTTAAAAGGAAAGGGGAACATTTGAAAAAGTCCCAGGAGCGCCCGGCGCTCCAAATATCGCCCGACGGTCGCTCCTCGCCTCTACTTCACTCAGCGAAGCAGGGGCGTTAATCCCTCCCCAAAAACTCAAAAGTTACAAAAGTGTGCCCTGCTGCGCCTCTTGGGCATCGCTCGGCGAAACAGGGCACTCACTTCGCGTCGCCTGACGCTCTGAGCACCGCCTGACGCTCTGCACCAGAACAGCAGCACTCAGCTGCGTTTTTACACGGTTCCAAGGGTTTCAAACCCAACTTTTCAACCCAAATCAATTCCAACCAGCGCAAATAATCATCAACAATGTTCATAAGCATAATATGATCATACTACCTCATTTATATCGATTTTCAACCGTTAGATTCATGATTTTTAGCAAGTTACTCATTTTCTCACAATATCAAACCTAACTCTAAAACTCAAGAAACTCTACAACTAAAGCATCTATCTAGAACCCACCTTGGTTAGAAGATGATGATGAAGAAGATGAGATGATTTGATGAAGAATGGATGATGATCTTGATCTTTCCCTCTTCTTGGTTTTCTTCTCCTTTTCTTTCCTTTCCTCTTCCTTCTCTCTAACTTCTTCTTTATTTCTATCTTTGTTCCCAAATGAAGAGAAAAAGGAAAAAGAAATGATATAGAGAAACTCAATTAGATAGTAACACTTCTAAATGTCCAAAAGTCTCTATAACACCAAAAGTTAAAACCTCAGAGTCAGAAAAATATTAATTTGATCTGCTCTGAGCTCAGCAGTTTACTCTATTTATTTTTATCCAATAAATTCTCAGAGTAAACCAGAACCCAGCTGATCAAACGAATATTATCCAGAGTATGTAATTTATAGGGTATTACATCATCTGTTTAATTTGATGGATGATGCAAATTATGTTATTGGAGTAGAATAAGAGATGACACAGATATTGTGAGATATATTTTTTATGAACACACAAATTCAATGAAGTTATTGAATACTTCTCATGCTATGTTGATTATGGGCAACATATATAAGACTGTAACACCCATATATAATATAATACATCAAGCATCCATATCATACATGAATTCACGTTCTGGTACTTAAATACCATAAGTTCCTAGTTAACACATTATACATATACTATAATACAAAATACAAAAAAACAATGACATAATATATATACAAGATGTTCCAAAAGATAAATACTAAGAACTAGATCGACAATGATCTCAAAAACTCCACAACGGAAGCTACGCCATCAAACAAGTAAGGATAATCACACGGCTTTATCCTTACCCTTCGCGGAACCTGAAGTACCTGAAATATTCAACAACATGGGGTGAGATACATTAAATCTTCTTGAGTTCCCTATCTTAAGGATTCTCTCGGCTTTACAAGGTTCTAACCGAATCCTAACTCAAGTCCAGGGGAAGGGAAAGGACTTTGAGTTCACAAATCTCATACTAGAGAATAAATTTTGAGTTAACACCTCCAAACCTCACAAATCGGCAACCATGCCAAGGCATCTTTCCCCGGCTAACCCTTCAAGAGAGTTATCGACACGGGTCACGGATCCTTAAATGTAGACATTTATTCCCGGCCAACCCTTCCAAAGAGTTCTCGACACGGGTCTCGGAAGCTAACATAGATAACTTTCCCCGGCCATCCTACACAAGAGGATCTCGACACGGGTCACGATTATCTAGTCACGGGTACTTTCCCCGGCCATCCTACACAAGAGGATCTCGACACGGGTCACTAATACCACCCACTAAGCAACTTTCCCCGGCCATCCCACACAAGAGGATATCGACACGGGTCACGGCTACTTACTCAATAAATACTTTCCCCGGCCATCCCACACAAGAGAATATCGACACGGGTCACTAATATTTATTAAGGGATAAGACATACATTGAAATCGGAGGAGCTCACAAAATCAAGCCTCGAACCTCCACTCATAACTACTTATCAAAGATACACTTCTAGTATCGATGCATAAGCATTGTCATCTAAACCTCTATCAAGACCTAGTTACATTTCTAGGTTATTCCATTGATCTTAGGTTTCCTCACTAACTCACATCTTGAAGCTTTTAAATTCCCAAAAGTTTCGTTTTCATAAATCACATAATTCCATTTATTTAACATAATCAAAATAAATTCCATCTCATAAACAGTATTTTCACCTTCCATATCATAAAACACTTTCATAGCTTCACAACGATATAAAGAACGCTTAAATCGGACAGCCGAGTCAAAAGATATGAATTTTTTAAGGAAAGAAAATTATTGAAAAACTGCCAGATTCGCCTGGCGATTAAGGATTTCGCCTGGCGAATCCCTCTTCGCCAGTACTTCGCCCGGCGAAGCAGAGGAAAATCCTGATTTTAGAAAACCCAAAAGTTCCAGTATCCAAAACATGTTCTGCCTCTTAATTTTCACCCGGCGATTAAGGATTTCGCCTTGCGAATACCCCTTTGTCAGTACTTCGCCCGGCAAAACGGCGGCGAATCCTGATTCGCCTGGCGAATCGCATCAGAACCAGAATTCCTTTCCTGCGTTCTCCATGGTTCCAAGGGTCCCAAATTTCACCCTTACCATACCAAATCAGTTTCAAACCTCAAAACAAGTATCAACGATTGATCATATACATGGTTCGACTATACTACGCAATTTATATCACATTTCAACCGTTAGATTTCATTGATTTGTAAAATTGTTCATTTTTCTCAAAATCTAACCTAACTCTAGAAACTCAAGAATTCTACAACTAAAGCTTCTATTTAGAACCCACCTGGATTAGAAGATGATGATGAAGAAAATGAGATGAATTGATGAGAGTGGTGGATGATTCTTGATCTTGACCTCTTGGACTTTCTCTTCTTTTCTTTCCTTTCCTCTTCCTTCTCTCTACTTTCTCTTTCTCCAAATGTTTCTATCTTTTGAAATGAGGAAAAAGAATTGATATAGAGAAAAGTCAGTAATTAGTAACACTACTAAATGTCCAAATTAGCTCAAATGCACCAATTTAATAAAACCTAAGAGTTAGATAATATTAATCTGATCAGCTCTGAGTTCATCAATTGCTCTAATTATCTTAACAGATAATTACTCAGAGCACACTGGATCCCAACTGGTCTCAAATATTATTATCCAGAGCGTTTATAAAAATACGGGGTATTACAAAGACAAACAAGTGTAATCAACCTTTGTTTGAAATTGTTGGTATGACTTAGTTAGCCTAGAAATTCCAAAAAAGATTTGGTAAGGAATCCGTCTAGAATTTCCTCAAACATAGGGTAAAATCAAGTCGATGTTCGACTGAAAGACTTGCCATATGAGCAATAGGAGTCTAAAAGTTTGGCTTAGGACTTAGAATAACTCCAATGAGTTCAATAGGGTTTGAACTTCGACAGGTCGTTGGGATCGACCGGGATCAAATTCAAAGTTCAAAATGATCTAATGTTTTTTGGTCTTATCTGATTTAACAAGTACACGTAGAAATCGAATCAAGCGACAGTTACATACACTAATGACATGTTGGACGAAGGATTATTTGAACGTATAAAGACAGTTATATTATAGTATTATAAATAAGGATTCTAGCATTGAAATAAGGGGTGGCAAAAAAACATTGTAAACTTTGATTACACTCAAACTACCCGCACATAAGAGAGAAACAAGTTTCCTGAAGAAAAATTCACTTGCCTACCATTTTTACATTTATGAGAATACATCTTTTTTATTTAAAGTCTTTTTATACTTATTTCTTGTAGTGTTTTAAAGCTGATTTCAGCACAGTTAGAATCATTTGGCAAGTTACATTTACAACATAGTTATTTCGTTGAAAATACCAAATATTTATTACAAGAAATCCCACAAGATCGAAATGCATTCCCGTTTTTTTAGAAACTCAACCCAAAATTGCCCTAAGATTTACAAGTTTGGTCCTTCTAGTAATTCACCCAAAACTAAGCGATTATTTACTAAGAACACGAGTGAACAAATTGGCACCCACAGTGGGACATGGTTGTGCAATTTTTGAGTTTTTAGTTTGAAAAATGGGGTTTTTTATATCTATTATAATTTTTATTTGTTTTTAAAACTGTTTTCTGCATATAGATTTGTATGCGTTTAAGGATTGCACATAACACAATTAAAATATTTAGTGAGAAGGAGAAAATAAGAAACAAATAAATCAACGTTTATTTTAAAACTAATTAAAACAAATTAACTTTACGTTAAAACAAATTAACCTTTCCTATACGTCACACTAATAACAATAATATTAGAAAATAATTCCCTTTCTAATCAACAACCCAACTTGATCTCCTACCTTATAAAAGGAGAATCATTATAGTTGTTTTTTATATATTTTGAGTAAGTGAAATGGGTAAGTGGTTAATTTTAGTGGTTATGGCCCTTGTCATGGTTTCTACAAGTGCAAGAATTATGTCGGTTGAAGAAGAGAATTTGAAGGACATGAAGAATAACATTGATGAGGATGGACCTTCTTTTGAAAGTAGAGAAATCGACAATATGGGTGATGGAATACCTGAAGGTGGTGATGGTTTGAATGGAGTTCTATTTGATAATATAAATGGTGGAAACAATAGAATGGCACTTGGTGAAATAGGTGATGATGAAAGTGATGAAGGACCCATACTCGGTTAGAAAGGTAAAGAAGATGCTCAATTCAGACTTAGTAGTCAAACTTGAGAGACAAGTTACTTACTATGGCATTTACTTTTCTTAAACAAATAACTAAATAAAAAAACACAAATGAAAAACGATGAAAAAACAAACTCTTTATAACATGATTTTGATATGAAAGAAACATCATTGTTCAATAAAAACACAACGTATTTCATAAATAGACTCAGTCATTCAAATTTATTTTTTATAGTTAAATATAAATGGTTATCAATTCATCAATATCCATCTACCATAAACAATTTTAATTAGTAAACTTATTTTTGAACTAAAATGTTTATAACTTTATTTATAACTAAATTAAAATTTTTTTTCAATACTTCAATGATCTGGGAATAATACAAACAATGACAGTATTTTAAAAACAAAAGGCATTTGATAGTCCCACATTATTAAAATTTAGGATACGATGACATACTTGTATCTATAAAACAAAGTGTTAGTTGTGCTTAATACGAGCTCAAGGAAAATTTTATCTCATATTTCTACAACTATCTTCCCACTCTTACATTTTAAAAATATTCACTTTCTACATGTTTTATGTTTTAAGTAATTTTACTATTTAATTTTACCATCATATTTAATTTGAAGAATTTTTCACCCTAACTATTGTGTATCAAATATCTTTATCCAAGGTATTATGATACGTAAATTTCTCTTCATCGAATAACTTGCAAATAAATTTTATGGAATACTCTATGTGTATCGAAATACGTATAAACAAGTTATACGATATTATAATCTTCACCGGATAACTTGTTTATAAGTATTTTAGAATACACCGGTATGTTCACCGGTTAACTTATTTATAAGTATTCTAGTAGTCATCACCAGAGGATTCGGGATGGGTGATTGATATAAAATATGGACTTCACAACCATGGTTTACTTGATAGATTAGGAGGTCATTCATTTGTTAGTCGTCCAAGTTCAGAAGAAAGGCAACAAGTTGATTTGACAAAATGTTATGTTCCACCTAAACACATATTATTTTCATTGCAAGAGCGCAATCCAAAGAATGTTACTCAGATCACATAAATATATAGACATAAGTGTAAATTATAAAAAGTGATAAGAGGTCCTAGAAACCAGATAGAGCATTTGTTTAAGTTGATGGATGATGAAAATTATGTTATTGGAGTAAAATAAAAGATGACAGAGATATTGTGAGATATATTTTTTAGGCACACACAAATTTAATGAAGTTGTTGAATACTTTTCATATTGTGTTGATTATGAACGACACATATAAGACAAACACGTGTAGACAACCTTTGTTTGAAATTGTTGGCATGACTTTGTTAGCCTAGAAATTCCAAAAAGGATTTGGCAAGGAAGCCGTCTAGAATTACCTCAAACATAGGGTAAAATCAAGCCGATGTTTGACTGAAAGACTTGCCATAGGAGTAATAGGAGTCGAATCAAGCGACACTTACATACAGTAATGACGTGTTGGACAAAGGATTATTTGAACGTAGAAAGAAAGTTAGATTATTGTATTATAAATAGGGATTCTAGCATTAAAATCAAAGGTGGAAAAAAACATTGTAAACTTCGATTACACTCAGAGTACCCGCACATAAAAGAGAAACGAGTTTCCTGAAGAAAAATGCACTGGTCGACCATTTTTACATTTATGAAAATACACCTTTGTTATTAAAAGTCTTTTTATACTCATTTATTTTAGTGTTTTAAAGCTAATTTCAACACAGTCAGAATAAGTTTTCTATTTACATTTACAACATAGTTATTTCTTTGAAAATACCAAATATTTATTACTAGAAATCCCACAACATCGAAATGCAGTCCCACTTTTCTTAGAAACTTAACACAAACTTGCCCTAAGATTTACTAGTTTGGTTCTTCAAGTAATTAACCCAAAACTAAGTGATTGTTTACTAAGAACACCGGTGAACAAATTGGCATGCACAGTGGGACATGCTTGTGCAATTTTTGAGTTTCTAGTTTGAAAAGTGTTGTTTTTTATATATGTTATAATTTCCATTTGTTTTTAAAAATGTTTTCTGCATCTAGATTTGTATGCATTTAAGAATTGCACATAACATAATTAAAATATGGGTTAATAGCCATTTTGCCTCCTGCCATATAGGCGTTTTCCGAAAATCCCCCTGTAAAAAAAAACTTGCAAGAATTCCCCAAACATTTGAAGATTCTCTTAATTTTGACCTTCATCACATCCAGCCATCAAAAATGCTGACGTGGAAGGTATTTATTATTTTTTTTTAAATTTTTTTTCTTATGTGGATTACGAGTTGACTTTTTTTTTTGGGTTAATTGCGATTTACCCCCCTAACATATGAGCGAATTTTGATTTACCCCCTTACATGCCTTTAGGCAACGGTTTTTTTTTAAAAAATCGTTGCCAAAACCTGCCTATGGCAAAGGTGGGGGGGGGGGGGGGGGGGGGGGGGGGGGGGTAAACCAAAACACGCTCATATGTCAGGGGGGTAAATCACAATTAACCCTTTTTTTTTTAATTATTTATATTTCCACGTAGGCATTTCATTTTATATTTACTGTTTGGTTCATTTTTGAAAATATATAAACATTCAAAAAATGCTAGAGATGGGTATAGAACCCATGACCTCAATATCACATAAGAGAGGCACTTCCACTAGGTTAGTTTGTTTTTTCTAATATGATATGCTATTCAAATGTATATATTACATATTTCCTTTAATATTCAGTATTTAATGATTTTTTTGATATTTAGTATATTTCTATTATATTATTTAGTATATGTTATATATTGTAACTAAAATATTATTTAGTATATTATTCATTATTTAATATTATTTAACGTTATTAACGTTATTATCATTATTATTATTACTAAAATATATTAATGTTATGACTAAAATATATTATGTTTTAATATTAATATTAATTTAGTTAAAATGTTTAAAAAATATATTAAATTAGATAAAACGTTAAGAAAATTATTTTATACTATAATGTAACATTAATTTGAAAATATTACTGTAAAATTACTATACTGAAAATTAGTCAAAAATTAGTTTATTAAATTAGTTTAACTAAAAATATATTAACGCTTATATTTAAATATTTTAACTAATTTAATATTAACATTTATATTTAAATGTTAATTACAGTGCCATATTAACATACTAAATTAATATACTAAATTAACATTTTATTACTAAATTAATATTTTATTACTAAATTAATATACTAAATTAATATACCAAATTAATATACTAGTAATAATATTAGTTTAATAATGTTTTAAGTAAAACCCAAAATATTCAAATAAAACTAAAAAATATTCAATTAAATTACGGTAGCAAAAATTAAATTAGTTTATTAGTATTATTAAAAACTATTAAACTATTAATAGAAACTATTAGTATTAAACTAAATTGAATAAATAAATTCTAACGTATTAGTAAATAAAAACTAAATAAAAACTAAATTAAATAGCAATATTAAACTATTAGTATTATTAGAAACTATTAAACTAAATACTAAATTCTAATGTTAAAATAATTTAGTTTATATTAATAGAAAAAAATACTAAACATATAATATATACATTTTTAAAGCATGGAATTACAAAAGAATTGGATTGGCTTAGTGGTTAGGAGGGGAACTTATGAAAGAAAAGGAATGGGTTCAATTCCCACCTCCAACAAATTTTGAACATGTGACATATTTTTTAAAATAAACCAAAATTAAATAAAAAACGAAATACCAAGGTGGCATTAAATTAATTCTAAAATAAAATTAAAAAGCCACTTGGCCTTCCACATCACTAAAACAAAACCTGACACGTCAGCACTTTTACTGACCGGGAGTGATGAAGGTCAAAACTGAGAGAATCTTCAAATGTTAGGGTATTTTTTGCAAGTTTTTTTTATATGGGGTTTTTCGAAAAGCGCCTACAGTGCAGGGGGCAAAATGGCTATTAACCCTTATTTAATGAGAAGGAAAAAATAAGAAACAAATAAACCAACTTTTAATTTTAAACTAATTAAAACAAATTAACTTTAAGTTAAAACAAATTAACCTTTCCTATACGACACACTAATAACAGTAATATTAGAAAATTATTCCCTTTCTAATGAACAACCCATCTTGATCTCCTACCTTATGAAAGGAGAAGCGTTATAGTTGTTTTTATATATTTTGAGTAAGAGAAATGGGTAAGTGGTTAATTTTAGTGGTTATGGCCCTTACCGTACTTGCTACAAGTGGAAGAATTATGCCGATTGAAGTAGAGAATTTGAAGGACATGAAGAATAAAATTGATGAGGATGGACCTTCTTTTGAAAGTAGAGAAATCGACAATATGGGTGATAGAATAGTCGAAGGAGGTGATGATTTAAATAGAGATAGATTTGATAATATAAATGGTGAAAACAATAGAATGGCACTTGGTGAAATAGATGACCATGTACCCATATTCGGTTAAAAAGTTAAAGAAGATGCTCAATTCAAACTTAGTAGTCAAACTTGAGAGACAAGTTACTTATTATTGCATTTACTCTTCTTAAATAAATTTACCCAAAAGATGCTGGGAAAGGTGTGTCTTTTCATGATGTAGGTGTATCTTCGCAAGTAATTCTCAATGGAATCGAACAAGGAATTAATCAACCTAAAGCGGTAGAACTTGAGAAGGAAGAAGATGACGATCTTAAAGAAGAGAAAGCTGAAAAATCTACCTTTGAATTGGAGGACATCAAAAGATCATCCTATTAACAACATACATGGTGTAAAGCCCACATATACATACATACATCAAAGCATATATCATACATGAATAATACGTTTGGTACTGAAATATATATATATATATGTACAAGTTCCTAGTTAACACATTGTATACATTAAATGCCCTAATTACAAAGTTCTAAAGTCTACGGCATAACGTATACAAGATGTCCCAAAAAGTACTAAGAACTAGATCAATACAATGATCTCAAAATAAAACGCCATAGCGGAAGCCATGCCATCTCAAAAACCACGATCCGTAAGGAAAAGTCAAACCACTTTGTCCTTACCCTTCGCCGAACCTGCAGAACCTGTGATGTAAACAACAACAGTGGAGTGAGATACATCAAATCTCAGTGAGTTCGCTATCTTATAGTCCTCTCGGCTTTACATGGTTCTAATAAGCCTAACTCAAGTCAAAGGGAAGGTAAGTGACTTTGAGTGTACACACAATATAACTGCATTCACACTCGTGAGCCTGTTGACTCACAATAGTACCACAGTAAGTTCTGAGCCTGTTACTCCAGAATCTCACAAATCAATAACCGTACCAAGGCATCCCCTATTCTCGTCTGCTTCTACGTCTAGAAGACGACCCGAGTCATGGATCCTTGTATTTACTTGGCATACGAATTAGATTCGGGATCATCGGCCCGTACACCGTGATCCGTCACTTCACACGGCCCGTACACCGTCACAAGTCTCTTTACCCGTAGGCTCCAATCGTACTATACGCAGGAATCAAACCTGCCAAGTAATTATGCATACGTTTCAGAGGAGGTGCTCGAGTCTCATGAAACTACACCGCAAGATAAACCGATTATTATTACTAGACACACGCCTCGGCCTCTTCTGCACGAGCGTTGTCACAATGTTATTCCACACTACCCGACAATTGTTCACGGTGATAATCCTCACTCTACTTATTTCATATTTTAACATGCATACCTACTTAACATGCTTAACACTAAGAACTGTAGCGAGCGATTTTGGACGCGGTTCTTAAGCGCTGGTCGCTCTCTGCGGTTGAGTTTACTACAGGTCGATTCATTTTTTATCCTATTAAAGTTGATGAAGGAAGGGAAATAGATGTCTCCAATTAACCCTACTTGCATATTGAGTTTAAACAGCGGTCTGTTAGGTTACGAATGCTATCAATGTGGGGGGCCCTTGTACTGGTTATTTGTATTTTCGCCAGTACGGTTTTCTTTCTTTCTGGGATTTTCTAGCGGGGAACAAGGTTTAGGATGTTAGGACTGATGCTTTGGATAGATACATGAGAGTATGGGATTTTGGGTTTTTGTTTAGTGTGCTCGCTAAGATTTTTTCTTTCAATCTTATGCCTACGTATTCCCGTTTACCGAAACAGGGAAATCAGAGCGTTCGTAGTTCCTCCTATTCTATGGGAGGAAATGGTTGTTTTGGTGTCTTGTTCAAAGCCCAAGACGTGAAGCGAAAGGTGATTTGTATCTTGTTCAAAGCCCAAGATATGAAGCTGAAGAGTCTATTTGTATCTTGTTCAAAGCCCAAGATGTGAAGCTGAAGGTGTTGACCTTAGAGAGCATTTGTCATCTCTAAAGGGGTCTGTTTGTCACAACTGTTTATAAAGGAGAATTACTTTAATCGGGATACGCGGATCCTAGCAATGCCATAATTTCCTTTATAGGGGATTTTAACCTGAAGGAGAAGACTTCAACTCAGTGTAGAGCAATGCCATCTTTCCTTAGGAATTTCTCATGCTAAAAGAGGGACAGTGGCATGGATGTAGATGATCCAGAGGCTTGGCGCTTACAGTGATTAGATGAAGGGGAAAGAGTTTGTTGATGTTTGTGTACTGTGAACGAGGCACAATTTTGATGCTAAAAGGTTAATTGGATTAACCAGTGGTTTTCTTATATAAAGCCTAAGAGGAGGCTAATATGTGTCTCGTACAAAGCCCGAGAGAGAGGCTAAAAGGTTTTGACTCAACGATGGAGTCTTTTGGTATCTCGTATAAAGCCCGAGATGAAGGCTATTTGACTCAACAAGAGAGTTTTTTTGTATCTCGTACGAAGCCCGAGATGGAGGCGAAAATTTGTTTGGCTCAATAAGAACCTTTTTGTATCTCGTATAAAGCCCAAGATGGAGGCGAAAGGGGTGATGGACTCAACGAGGGAGTCTCTTATGTGTCTCGTACAAGCCCGAGAGAGAGGCTAAACGTTGTTTGACTCCGCTGGGGAGAATCATTGTACAAAGCCCAAGAGGAGGCTATGGTTACTGTTTCAGTTAAGTGACAGGTCCAGTATACTGATTTTAAAGAGAAAATCAGTTCTTATATGAGCAACACTGTACTCATGGATTTGATTCAAGGATCCAGGTTATTCCTGTTCTTTAAGGAAGCGGTAAATCCGAAGGGTATTGAGATTGTCCGAGTCTACGGGTTTCCTTCCTATTCTTGAAGGGGTCACTTGAGAATGTCTTTGAGACTCAAGGAGATTAGACTGTCCAAGTCTGGAGTTTCGTCTTTTGTACTATGCTTTGAGAAACAGTAGTAGACTCTTTGAAAAGACTGCTCTATGAAGCTGACTAAGTTCTATTCCTATACCTTTAGGAGGTCGTCGGGACAATTTGTACGAAGCCCAAGAGGAGGCTGGAAACTTTTAAGAAGCTGGTCGGTCCTTGTACGAAGCCCAAGAGGAGACTATCATTCCCGGAGGAAGAGATCATTATACGAAGCCTAAGAGGAAGTTGTGAATACTTCTAAGAAGCCGTAAGGTCCTTGTACTAAGCCCAAGAGGAGGCGGGGGTGCTTTTAGGAAGCCTGTGGGTCCTTGTATAATGCCCAAGAGGAGGCCGATTGCTTTTAAGAAGCCGATGGGTCCCCAAACCCCGAGAAATTCAAGGCAAGCTATTCACAAGGAATAGATCAAGTCAGGAAAGTTCGAGAATTTGGAAGAAATTCAAGAGATGCCATTCACGGAGAAAAGATCACCTCTGGGGAGTAGAGCTTCTTGACAAGTGCTTTTAAGAAGCCTGTGGGTCCCCAAACCCAGAGAAGTTCAAGACATGCCATTCACCGAGAATAGATCAAGTCAGGAAAGTTCGAGAATTTGGAAGAAACTCAAGAGATGCCATTCACGGAGAAAAGATCATCTCTGGGGAATAGAGTTTCTTGACAACTTCTATGAGTGACAGTTTATGAAAGGGTTCACAGAGATTGCTGCCTTTCATGTCTCCATATTGTTTAACCCTAAGAGGAGGGAAGACTGTGTCTGGTAATCCTATGGGGATCTAGTTTAGACTATTTTCTAAGAGTGATCGACACGGCTTTATGCTAGACGTAGTTGCCGGGGAAACTCTAAATATCTATACTATTATTACCAGTTGATATGAGTTTATGAAAGAAGACTTACAGTGAAACAGCCCCACAATACAGTTATATGTATATGAAAGCGGTAAATGAAAGCCATAATTACTTACTCGGTTGTAGAGCTTCCATGTTGTTTGGTTAGTTGTTCAACAAAGAGAGATTGAAAACAACAGTATATTCAAAATCAAAGGAGAAAGTGCTTTGAAAAAGAAAGATTTGGGGCTTACAGCTCAAGGAGAGGCCCAGGGTTTTATCAGTCATTGCACTGTTGAATTTGTACAGGGGGACTTATACAAGTGACTGAGGCCCAAAATGTTTTATGTACAAAGGGATGGGTTTTACACTCTCTCAAGAGGCCCAAAAGTTTAAAGAAAAAGAGTGGGGCTTATAACACGAGGGTAGGCCCAGTTGACTTTCCGTTTAAAATGGCGATCGTGCCGAGGTTTTCTTTTAACGCAGAGCGACTTATACAATAAGTGAGGCCCAAAATGTTTTGGTTAAAAGGGGATTGGGTCTTACACTCTATTAGAGGCCCAAAGTCTTTTTGAATGGGTCTTATAGCTCAAGGAGAGGCCCAAGGTTATTTTGAAAAGGCGACGATCACGCCGTTTGTTTTTGACGGTATCGGGACTTATACAATACATTGAGGCCCAAAAATGATTTGGTCAAAAAAGGATTGGGTCTTACACTCTATTAGAGACCCATAATGTTTAAAAAAAAGAAATGGGTCTTACTACTCGAGGGTAGGCCCAAGATTTGTTTTTCAACGGATGATGATCGCGTCGAACTTTTTGAAATACAATGGGACTTATACCATAAGTGAGGCCCAAAAATGGTTTGTATTTATAAAGGATTGGGTCTTACACTCTATTAGAGGCCCGAGTGCTTTGAAAATGATTTATGAGGGTTGATTTAATCCAAAACCCTAATTTGTTTTCCAAAATGTATTTAATTGAATAAAAATTCAATTAAAATGATCAAAATTGTTTTACATATGAAAAACAAATTGTGATCTTGGATTAATGCTTCAAAAATTAAGTATTGACCTACAAAATAATTAGAAGGCATTAAAAATTGCAAAATCAATGTAGAAAAAATATTTAAAATGTCAAAAACAATTAAAATATTAATTCTTTGCAAAAATATCAATTATATGAAATAAATAATATTTTTGGGATTTTTTGGGAAAATAAAATATTTTAACATTTTAGTGAATTATTAAAAAAAGAATCAACTCAAAATCATTAAAACTCAGAGAGAAATTAATTTTTGAATCAATTAAATAAAAATCACAAAATTCAAATATTCATATTTTGAAAAAAGGCGCCAAGAACACGCGCGTGTTCTGGGCTTGGCCAGATTTGCATTTTCTCTCCAATCTCACTGAATACTTGATTATAACATGCAATCCACATATCATTATGCTCGTCTCAACCTCACGATCATGTCTATGTCAATTAATTTCATTTAAATTAAACATATAACAAGAAATCAGGAAAAATCCTTAAGAACCCTAATTTCTGCATGAAGGCTAGGATTTTTGATACACGATTCAAACAATGCAATTAATTGAAGGGAAACATTCCATGCATGATTATGAACATATGGCCAAATTATTGTGCAGCAAAAATTGCATGGATCATAGAGTTAGAAGAGCTCATGCTTACCACTTGCAGCTGGTGATCGTGATTTGTGTTTGAGGTGTTACAGCTAGGTTTCAATGATCTGGATAGCTTCCCTAGGTTCCATGGAGTGTGTATGAATGCTTGGAATAGATTGAAATGGTTTGGAATTGAGGATGGCACCTCAACTGCAAAACTGTCATGAACTTGAGCAATTGGCTGGTGATTTTGTGAAATCAGTGTTCCAGATGTTATGTGAGTGTTTGGATCACTTCTATATGATGTATGTGAGGTGTGTGAGTGATTGGTTTGATTGGAATAGCTCTCAAACTCAAAACCCGATAGTGACTTGCCTTAGAAGGCAAAATTGGAGTGAAAGAAGAGATTTTGAGGAAAGCATTTGTTTGATGGCTTTGGTGTACTTAAACTGATCACAATTGAGCTCTATTTATAGTAGAGCAAGTTTGTTTTGCAAGGAATAGTGAATGGCAAGTGCTGAGTAGGTTTGTTCAATGTTGGCCAATGGAAGTTCAAGACTCATCTAGCCATTGACTAGAGGTTAGGGCACAGGCTGCTCGTTCCCTTGGTCTTGGATAAGTCTTGACTGAATTCAAATGAAAATGGCTCAGTCCATGCCACCTTGATGCTTCCATTGAATGCTCCAATCCAAAATTGGAGTCTTGTCCCTATTTTGGCAATTCTAGGTTCAACATGCTTTTTCTTGTTCCAAGGACTTTGGAGGCTTGGCTCAGTGATTGTCCCCTTTAGATTCAATCCTCAGATGTGTCCAAGTGGAGAGGAGCATTTGGATTTGGCTGATTTTGGCAAATCGACCAAAAGTGCAAAATCTTCCTTGCCTTGGCAGATTTCAGCAAGGCAACTTGCCAATGTCATATCTCATGACTCAAATTGAATTTGGTAATCTTCTTGGCCATTTTGGAAAGCCCTTACATGATACAACAACTGTTTAAACATGTTTGGTTTTGATCCCTTTTGAATCCAAGTGAAAAATCCCCCTACATTTGGAAAAAAATGAAGACAAATTTGGACTTAGTGAAAATTTCACTAAGTGTTGGAAAAAGTGACATTTTCATTTTTCAGCCATTTTGATCACTCCATAACTCAAAATCCTTAATGAATTGGAATGACTTGTAGTTGAAGTTTTTGTAGAGGGTAATGAGGGCTACAAATCCATATTTGGATGAAGAAAAATGGCTTTGTGGTTTAGGAGTTATGATCCTCCAAAGTTGGTACCCTTGTCACTTTATTTTTAACTTAGAAAATTTTCTAAGTTTTTATGGTTACCCCTTTTACAAGTTATCCAACTTTTCTTGATTTTTATTGATGAATGATGATTCAAATCCCACATTAACATCATTTTAGGGTTAAAAATCCATTTTGGTGAAAAATCTCAAAAAGTCAAAGTTGACTTTTGTGCACAGTTGACTTTTTATCAGATGAATTCTAAACTGTGTAATTCTTCAGGAAATCATGTCCTTGACCTAAATAAAACTTGACGGACATGTTCCATGGGTGTCATAGGGTATATTAAGGTATGTCCTAGGGTTTGGGAGCATGTCCTGGTCAAAAGTCAAAGTTACAGTTGCCTTTTTCCATAAAACCCTAATTGTGGTGCAGATGAAATTGAGACTTGTTGCTCAAGCTTCTTGGATTAATCCATTGTTCCAAATGGATCAATATAGTTCATTAGAGACTCTCAAACCCTCTCTTGAGGTCTTGGCTCATGATTTGCCCTAAAAGTCAACTTAGGAGTGAATTAGGTCAAGAAACCCTAATTCCTGATTTTTGAAGAATGCATCCCCTGAGGTCAAATTGACTTGATGAATGGGTCCATGAGGTTCCATGTAGTATATTAGGTTGTGTTTTGGATCCTTGGCTCATGCCCAGAGGAAAATTTCCCTTTGGAGGCCCTGATCGACCAAAACCCTAATTTGGTGACACTTTCGATCTTAAGGCTTGATCCATCTAGAAGGGAGCAGCTTTGTGCTTAATCCTTGGAGTGGGAGTCCTTTTAATCCATTGTGGATGTTTGAGAGGTTTAGACAAGTTGAAGATTATGTCATTCCTTGATTGATCCTTTGTCTAAGGCTCTGAGAGGGCTTGAAACCCTAATTTTGATTGTAGTGGATGCTCACCCATCTTTGGGGAGACTGATGAAGTATGATGGTTCCCCCATATTGTGATGATGATCCTCACAATGATGGGAAATCTTAGTGGTCAAAATTTGGGGTATGACAGATGCCCCTATTTAATCTTCTTGGACCCGAAGGTGTGAATGACGAAGGTATTCGGGCATTCGGGGTGCAAGAGGATTAAATATCGGAATACCCGAAATTTTGATGGTGGTTTTGAATGGTAGCTTACGTATTCATCTTCTTTAGCTAAGCAATGATGCTTAGAAAAGGTAAACTTCCCCTCGATTCTGGTCTTCAGCCAAGGAACTGGTCTTAGTTTTCTTTTGTTGACTTCCCCTCAATCCTAGTTTCCTACCAAGGAACTGGTCTCAGTTTTCTTTTGTTAACTTCCCCTCGATCCTGGTTACCTACCAAGGAACTGGTCTCAGTTGCTGAAACAAACTTCCCCTCGATCCTGGTTACCTACCAAGGAACTGGTCTTAGTTTCTGACTTAAACTTCCCCTAGATCCTGGTTTCTTATCGAGGAACTGGTCTTAGTTTCTTTTGTCAATAAACTTAATTGACAAGGGACGCTATGCGTAGCGATTTTCCTCAAACTTCTCGCCGAATTTTCCTGGGGAGGTGCCATTTGACGGAAAAACTTTTGATGTCAGACTTGCTGGGGAACCCAGTCGTCTGAGTTGTAAAGGTGCACAAACTTCTCTGTTGGAGACGCCATTTATTTCTACTGGGGGAAAGCAGGCCTCTTGGGAGACTGTTGTCGCTTGGGATCTTACATCATACTTTTCTCGGGATCTTCCTAGAGAAATGCCATATGATGGGGTCCAATTTTGAGGTGCCGATGACCTTTTCATCAGCGGTCTTTCGGAGAAAGGCAGCTTCACTGCCAAATCTCTGCTTAGGAGGCTTTCTCTGGGGATTTTCCTTAATCCGGGAAAGCAAGGATATCATCTTCAATGGCGAAGAGTGACATTTGTCGAAAGCTTCTTTGGTTTTTCAGAGGTTCAAGTTATCAAAGTGGTCGAGGACCGACTCTAATCCAGAGATACACCGGAGGCGAGATTGTTCAAACGCAGCGTTCCCTGACGAGGCAAGAACTGATTACTCGATTGAGAGGACTGTTATCACTAGGGGACAAGACCGACTAGAGTGATGGTGATGCAATATGAAATGAGAATGCAAATCAATAATGCATGATATAGGTATGTTTATGCTGACAAAAACCGACGCGACATACAAACTGACGGGTGAACACGACTGGATACTCGGCCATCGCGGGGTGTGTAGAAATATCGCTGGTTCAAGATAGCCATTCCACCTTGCTTAGGAGAGATAGTCCCTGTTGGGAGCTACCGTTGGTCGGGCTTAGGAGGTGAGAACTCTGCCGTGGCGTGTCAGTCGAAACAAGGTCGCTGACACAGTTTATCCTTCATTCAGGCGCACTGGATTAGAAGGAGTACTTTGATTCTGCACTTTGAAGTTTGCTTACTTCTGGAGAAGCGGTTGATGTTCCTTTGATGTTTAACAGTCAAAAGAAATTGCCGACTTTATTTTAAAAGCAGAAAAAGTTTTAACAAGTAAATTCATTATTGTTTTATTTCAAGAATCGTTAATCATGTTAACAACGTCGTTCTGTAAAGCTAAAACAAATAAGAATTACAAACAAAAGCACAAAGGCTCAAATTTTATTGATAAAATGGAGATCAGCTAAACGCGTGATTCCAAAGAGTATTTACAAAGTTAGAAAATGGTAATTTACAGGGAAAAGGGCTACGTTGAAACATAACGACCACTATCCTTCTACCAACTTTGAATTCTGGGCATCCTGAGCTTCTGTCGAAGATGACCTTGACTGGAGTTTTCTGACAGATGATGTAACTGTTGTTGAGGGACTTGCCTCTGTTGAACATAGTTACTTGCCATTATCCCTAACTTTTTCCTGGATTGTACTGTGATGTTTCCAATCCATCGGGATGATTTTTTTTTAATTTTGTCTCTAACTTTTGCCTGGACCGCCCTTTCGGGTTTTCAATCCACCGAGATGTTTTTTTTTTTAGGCGAAGTATTTCTTGACTACATCAACATTCGTGGGGTAGGCAAATTCCTCTCTGTCCATGGTTGCAAGTCTCAAGGCACCGCCTGAGAAAGCTTCCGTGACCACATAGGGGCCGTCGTAATTCGGAGTCCACTTGCCCCGGGAATCAGTGAGAAATGATTGTATCTTCTTAAGCACTAGGTCTCCTTTCCTGAAGATGCGAGGTTGAACCTTTTTGTCGAGCGCCTTCTTTATTCTCTGTTGATACAGCTGACCATGGCATAATGTCGTGATTTGCTTCTCCTCGATCAGATTCAATTCGTCGTGTCGATTTTGACACCATTCAGCCTCAGTGAGCTTAGCTTCCATCAATACTCGGATTGACGGGATCTCTACTT
The DNA here is from genome assembly GCA_022829125.1 of Lathyrus tuberosus. Lineage (NCBI taxonomy): Eukaryota > Viridiplantae > Streptophyta > Magnoliopsida > Fabales > Fabaceae > Lathyrus > Lathyrus tuberosus. The sequence goes on from JALAZF010000190.1 coordinate 3,547,714, forward strand.
CGATGGGGAGCACTGCTTCCATGCCATACACTAGAGAGAAAGGGGTAGCCCCTGTTGAAGTGCGGACAGTTGTCCGATAATCGTGAAGAGAAAAGGGTAGCATCTCATGCCAGTCTTTGTAAGTTACAACCATCTTTTGAACGATCTTCTTGATGTTCTTGTTAGTCGCTTCTACCGCTCCGTTCATCTTTGGTCGGTAGGGAGATGAGTTATGGTGTTCGATCTTGAACTCTGCACACAACTCTTTCATCATCTTATTGTTCAAGTTAGATCCATTATCAGTAATGATCTAGTTTGGAACACCATAACGGCAGATGATATTGTTTTTGATAAATCAGACCATCACTTGTCGGGTTACATTGGCGTATGACGCTGCTTCGACCCACTTGGTGAAATAGTCAATGGCTACCAGGATGAACCGATGTCCGTTTGAAGCCTTGGGCTCAATCATGCCAATCATGTCGATTCCCCATATGGAGAATGGCCATGGGGAAGAGAGAACTTTGAGATGTGATTGCAGTACATCGATTTTGTCGGAGTATATCTGACACTTGTGACACCTCCTCATGTACTTGTAGCAGTCGGATTCCATTGTCAACCAATAGTATCCTGCTCTTAGAATTTTTCTCGCCATTGCGTGTCCATTGGCATGAGTGCCAAGGGATCCTTCATGAATTTCTTTCATCAGCATTTCTGCTTCTGGTCTGTCTACGCATCGGAGCAAGACCATGTCAAAATTTCTCTTATAGAGAGTGTCACCGCTCAGGAAGAAGTTTCCAGCCAATCTTCTGAGGGTTTTTCTGTCGTTCCTGGATGCCCCAGGTGGGTACTCTTGTTTCTGAAGGAAGCATTTGATATCGTAATACCAAGGTTTATTGTCTATGACTACTTCAATCGTGAAGACGTAAGCGGGCCGTTCAAGGCGCATGATGTCAATCTTAGGTATGTCATTCCATTGACCTGCACTAATCATGGAAGAGATAGTGGCTAATACATCAGCCATGTGATTCTCATCACGAGGGATGTGATGAAACTCAACTCTGTCGAAGAAAGGTAGCAACCTTCTTGCATAGTCTTTGTAAGGGATCAATCCTGATTGGTATGTGTTCCAATCTCCTTTTATCTGATTGATAACCAGGGCTGAGTCGCCGTATACGTCCAAGTTTTTTATCCTTAAATCAATCGCTTCTTCGAGACCCATAATACAAGCTTCGTATTCGGCCTCGTTGTTCGTACATTTGAACGTAAGTCTGGCAGTGAAAGGAATGTGGGTACCCTGAGGGGTAACAATGATTGCCCCACTTCTGTTTCCATAATGATTAACTGCTCCGTCAAAGATAAGTCCCCATTGGGAACCCGGTTCTGGCCCTTCACTGGGTAGCGGTTCATCGCAGTCTTTCATTTTTAGATACATGACATCTTCGTCTGGGAAGTCAAACCCAACTGATTCCTGATCGTCAATCAGTTGATAAGCCAAATGATCGGCTAAAATACTTCCCTTAACGGCTTTCTGAGCGTGGTACTCTATGTCATATTCTGATAACAACATCTGCCAACGGGCAATTCTTCCCGTGAGAGCGGGCTTTTCGAAGACATACTTGATTAGATCCATCTCGGAAACTAACCAATTAGTATGACGAATCATGTATTGGCGAAGACGTTTGGCTGCCCAAGCCAAAGTACAGTAAGTTTTCTCGAGCATCGTGTACCGAGTTTCGCAGTCGGTGAATTTCTTGCTTAGATAGTAAATGGCAGACTCTTTCATTTTAGTTTCGTCTTGTTGGCCAAGTACATATCCCATTGAGTCTTCTAAGACTGTGAGGTAGATGATCAGTGGTCTTCCTTCCACTGGAGGTGATAGAATTGAAGGATTCAACAGATATTCCTTGATACTGTCAAAAGCGGTTTGGCAATCTTCTGACCAAACGCAATCCTGGTTCTTTTTTAGTAACTTGAAAATCGGCGCACAAGTGGCAGTCATAAGGAATATAAATCTGGAGATGTAGTTCAAACATCCCAGGAATCCCCTGACTTATTTTTCAGTTTTCGGAGAAGGCATTTCTTGAATGGCCTTGACCTTGTCAGGATCAACTTCAATCCCTTTCTGGCTGACGATGAACCCTAGAAGTTTCCCTGAACGGACACCGAAGGTGCATTTGTTAGGATTCAAGCGGAGCTTGAATTTTCTTAGACGTTCGAACAATTTTGACAGATGTTCAACGTGCTCACTCTCTGTTTTTGATTTTGCAATCATATCATCGACATATACCTCTATCTCTTTGTGTATCATGTCATGAAACAGAGTAGTCATGGCCCTTTGATAGGTTGCCCCGGCGTTCTTCAAACCGAATGGCATTACCTTGTAACAAAAGGTACCCCATGGGGTAATGAACGATGTTTTCTCCATGTCTTTCGGCGCCATTTTGATCTGGTTATAGCCCGAGAATCCATCCATGAAGGAAAAAACTTTGAACTTTGCTGTACTGTCTACCAGCATGTCAATGTGTGGTAAAGGAAAGTCGTCCTTTGGACTAGCCTTGTTCAGATCCCTGTAATCGACACACATTCTGACCTTTCCGTCCTTTTTGGGAATGGGTACGATGTTGGCTAACCATTGAGGATATTCTGATGTGGCGAGGAAACCCGCGTCAATCTGTTTCCGTACCTCCTCTTTGATTTTGATGGCCATGTCCGGGTGAGTGCGTCTCAACCTTTGCTTTACTGGCGGACATTCCGATCTTAACGGTAAATGATGTTCCACGATGCTGGTATCCAACCCTAGCATATCCTGATAGGACCAAGCGAATACATCGGGGAATTCTTTGAGAAGCTTTATCAAACCCTCTCTGGCAGTTGGACTGAGCAGTGCCCCAATCCTGATTTCTTTTCTCTCTTTTTCTGAACCCAAGTTTACCGTTTCCAACGGTTCTTTGTGAGGTTCAATGGACCTTTCCTCTTGTCTGAGTAATCGGGAGATCTCTTCTGGAATTTCGTTGTCATTTTCTTCTTCAGCCTCGAATACCGGGAACTCAAAGTTGGGAGAAGGCATCGGATCGTATGTTTCAACGGAGTTTAAAACAAGCAATCTGCATGACGTGATGATTCGTGTTTAGAAGAGATAAAGAAAATACAAGTGTGTGCAGTGTATTTATTTTACTGCTTGTTTTTATTATTTGAATTGTTTTTTAGGATTACCATTTTCTGACAAAAAGCAAAAAGAGAAAATAACAATTAATACGGAGATTATAGAACGATGTTATTTTATTAATGAACAAGTCGATCCTTGAAACTACAGCCCTATAAAACAAAACTCTGTCGCTTTGGGCAAAGCGAAGAGGGAAATTTACAGAAAGCGAGTCCTATCAAAACATCTGTTTCACCTGGGCAGGGTGAAAGGTTAAAGATGGCAATTACTTTGACTGGTGAACGACCTTTGGAACATCGACAGCAACCCATTGGCAGCGAACTCCTCGGTGAATCACAAAGTCTAGCACCTTCCTTGATTTGTCTTCAGAAATGACGCTGATTTCTGGTGAAGCAGGATCATTGGAATCTGTTTCCCAGTTAGAATTGTCGTAGGAGAATTCCTCTGTTACATTTTGAATAGCATTTGTGCTCTTAGCTGTATCTCCCCATCCAGTAGGCTGGATGTCTTCGAACCTGATACGAGAGCTTTCGGGAGCGGTGTATTTGACCATGTAGTCGTATTTTCCACTTGGTTCTCCCAGAGTTTCCCAAACTTCTTTGGAACTGGAGGAGTCATCCCTCTCGATGACGTTGACCTCGGGAAAAGCATAGTTGATGAATTCAAGTCCTGCAAACGTTGCGAATTCATCTTCATGTTGAGTAGTTTCTGAATAACCTGAGTGTTGATCCCATGACATGGTGGGGACACATGTATTCCGTTCAATGACGCTCAGCTGATTTTCATTACTCGGCTGACTTTCCGGCCCCAAGTTTCCTGGGTAAGGCTGCCACATTGGCAGACCATCCATTGGGCCATAGTAGTTGTGGTCAAAGTTGTCTTTCATCAGAGTGTCTTCCTCTAATGAATTTGGCGGAGCCGACATCCTTCCGGATCACAATCTCCATATATCACTTCGACTTCTGACCATGGTATAAATCTCGGACTCTGTGCGGGATAGTAAAATGGCATAAGCACCTCTTCCTGAGACATATAACTGTCCTCGTTGAGATAGGACTTCCATTCTTCGTCCATGTCAGAGGAATCTCCCTCATTGATAGCATGAACTGCCTGAGGCACTGGGTGAAGGAAACCTCCATTGTGGAAGAAGTTTTGAATGGGATGAAGACTTTCGTCATTGGCAGCTGTCTGGGTACAGGTTACAGAAAAACCAAGACCCTTTTTTGTTTTATTGTCAATAGGAATGACAAGCTGTCCCCATCCGGTTGTATCGGTACTCTCGACCGCTTTAATAGCATCTTGGTATGAGGAAATCGAGGTTCCTCCTTTGAACTGATTGTCTTTGCTTACCAACAGTGCTTGGAACTGAGTTCCAATAACCTCCTCGGGTTCTATACCAGTAGATGATGACAAGTTACTTACAAGCAAGGCTTGTTCCCCACAAACTGTGACAAGTTGATCGTTCTTGGCGAACTTTAGCTTTTGGTGGAGGGTTGAAGTAACCGCTCCAGCCTGATGTATCCAAGGTCTTCCTAATAAACAACTGTGCGTTGCCCGGATGTCCATGACCTGGAAAGTGACCTGGAAAGTGTGAGGACCGATAGTTATGGGAAGATCAACTTCGCTGATAACTATTTTTCTGGATCCGTCGAACGCTTTGACGACGACCTCGCTGATTCTCATCGGAGGTCCTTTGAATGATAATTGAATCAAAGTGGACTTCGGCATAACATTCAGGGTTGACCCTGTGTCTACCAGTACGCTGGCTAAAGCATCGTCCTGGCAGTTAACTGTGATATTGAGCGCCATGTTATGACGACGACCCTCTTCAAGTAATTCCTCATCACTAAATCCCAAGTTGTTGAAGGAAGTTATGTTAGAGACAATACTATCGAACTGTCTAATTGTTACATCCTGTTCCACAAAGGCCTGCTCCAAGACTTTCTGTAGAGCCTCCCTGTGGGCTTCTGAACTGAGTAACAGTGATAATACTGAGATCTTTGAAGGAGTTTGTAACAGCTGATCAACAATGTTGTATTCACTCCTTTGGATGAGCTTCAGCATCTCATCATTATTTTTCGAAAGGTCGGGATTACTGGATTGACCGATTGGTAGATTAGGAGCTTCCGTCTGAAGTTCCTTTTCTTTGTTAAGTTCCCCAACCCCTCAGTTGAAGATTCTACCACTCCGTGTTACTCGACTGATGTCTGCAATATTCACGACGGAGGGTAATGGAATTTCCTTTCCATTTTCAATGGTCGTTGCACCATATTTGTAAGGGATAGCCTTAGTTGATTCATACGGTAATGGTCCCGGTAGATAGATGACTATGGGAACCTTCTGATTTTTCTGACCATCATAAGTAATCTCGATCCGTTCCCGGTTAGGAACCTTAGATTCGTCAAGTAGAGGGATGATGGCAAAAACATCCCTGGTCCTGTGATGACCAGAGACTGTGACAACATCCTCAACTTGATCGGCAAGGTAATTCGGCGTCCAGTTGATGGGTCCAGAATCCGGATATGGACGAATTTCTCCACGATCCACCTGACCTTGAAGAGCTGCTCACACAAGGTAGCATCCTTGGTTACTTTCCGAACAGACGCTACAACGGTCATAATTGTGTGGTGGCACCTGGCCACGCCCACTTTGAATACAATGTAACCTTACTAGGTTAGCTTCCACTGATCGGACATCCTGACTTTGACGTCGAGTGGGATTCTTGTTACTGATACTAATTTGCTGAGTATCTTCATCCATGTAGATTGGCATCCACCAATGATTTAACAAGTGCTGGAGTGCCTCCTGGACAAGGGTACAACCTCAATCGTTTTCGCAACCCACTTTACAGCTTTGATAGTCATGTGATATTAAGAATTCGAGTCGAACCTGCTTAGCATGTAATTCTACCAGGTTGGTATTCATCACGCGAATATCGAAGATATGAACCATGTTGATCTGATAAGGGTTCCTATCATGGTAGTCTTGGATCCATCCAAGATCATCTGGCGCTGGAGGGCTTCTTGTACAAAAGAGCATCCCTGTTTATTTACCGAGCAAGTCAGACAGGAACTGTAATCGTGCCATGGCAGATTATGATACTGGCTTTGCCTTGAGTGCATTGCCACCAAGTTGACATTCATTGCACGGATGTCGTGGTTCTGAATGACGTTAGAATTCGTGTAAACCATGTTAACTCCACGAACTCGGTGCTCTTGGATCCATCCGAGATCCATCTGTTCCTGTAGAGCTGCTTACACTACAGAACATCCTTGGTTGTCTTTAGAGCAGATATCACACTGATGATAGTTATGAGGTGGCACATGGCCATATCTATTCTATCTACAATGCATCTTGACCAGATTGGTCTTTAACAAGAGTACATCATGAATTTGATAGACATTGTTAGTCTCTTTCTCAATCAGATTGACTGTAGCCTTCTCATGTTGAGGCAGCGGGTTCGTAAGAACATTAGGATTTGTATCCTTGAAGGATAAGACCCCGCTCCTAACAAGCTTTTGCACGTCGGACTTGAAATTGAGACAATTCTCTATGTTATGCCCTGATCCTCCTTGATGATAAGGGCATGTTTGATCCACCTTAAACCAAAAAAGCGGATTTTCCGGTACTGTAAGAGGGACTTAGTCTGAATATGCCCCTTGGCTAGCAGTAATGGAAACAGCTCTGCGTATGTTATGGTTATAGGATCAAATTCTGGTGGCCGTGTTGTACGGTTGTTGTTGTATTGAGGACGAGCCTGCTGAAGAGGCTGTTGTGTCCTTTGCTGATCAGGTTGGCTCTATGCAACCTGAGGTTGATACGTAGGAATAGGCGCAGGGTTGATAGCAGGAGTCACAGCTGCTACCGCTTGATAACGTCGCCTTTGCTTTCTGAGAGAGATATTCCCAATATCTTGCTCTTTTTTCTTAGGGAGAGCACTACCGTATTTTTTAGTACCGCTCGTCGATCCAGTGTCTTTTACCAAACGTCCTTCTCGGACGGCTTCCTCAAGACGTACGCCCATGCCCACCATCTCGGTGAAATCACTGGGCGCACTGGCAACCATTCGGTCATAGTAAAATGAGCTTAAGGTCTTTAAGAAGATCTTTGTCATCTCTTTTTCCTCAAGAGGTGGACAAATTTGGGCGGCAATTTCATGCCACCATTGAGCATACTCCTTAAAGGTTTCCTTGTCCTTTTGTGACATTGATCTGAGTTGATCTCTGTCGGGTGCCATGTCCAAATTGTATTTGTATTGTTGGACGAAGGAAGTACCAAGATCTCTGAATGTACTGATCGTAGTATGGTTTAAACCCATGTACCATTTTAATGCGGCACCGGTTAAACTATCCTGAAAGTAGTGAATCAGTAGGTCCTGATTCTCCGTCTGAGCTGACATCCGCCGAGCGTACATCACCAAATGGCTTTGAGGGCAAGAGTTACCCTTGTATTTTTCAAAGTCGGGCACTTGAAATTTGTGCGGAACTTTCACATTGGAAACCAAGCAGAGGTCTGCGGCGTCCTTTCCAAATAAATCCTGACCGCGAATAGCTTGCAGCTCCTTCTGCATTTCTAGGAAATGCTCCTGGAATTCATCCATTTGGTCAAACATAGTTTCCTTTTTATCAGCAGGTATCCGTGGAATCTATGCTTCCGGGACAGTGTGCACCACAGAGGGTGGTACCGTGACTACGGCAGCGAATCTTGGCGTTTCCCGAAGTTTGTAACCTTCATGAGTCTTCAGTATGCCCCTGGCATCTTCGCTTTCCCGAAGTTTGTAACCTTCAGGCCTAGCGGCTTCTGTTGTGATTCCCTGATCTTCAGCGATCGGCGGAACATATCCTTCCGGGATATAGTTAACAGGCATGCCCCAAGGACGATCTTTCGGAATTTGATACCTAGGATCATACTTCTCCACAATGGGGGTTGATGTGATCTCTGAGATCACAGTTCGTTGTAGCTGAGCTTCTGCCATGGCTTGCATGTCGTTACAAAGCTTTCTCATATCCTCTCTTAGAGCGTCGATCTCTCCTTTCAACTCTCTATTTTCTTCCTCAAGATCATCCATCCTTTTCTGACGATTGGCCCGAGTATTGTACGAATGAGACAGTTTGACTCTAGAATCGAGACACAAACGTGAGATTCGTAGGGAAGAAGAATACGCGATGTGAGAATGATGAATGCAATGATTATATTAATTATTTTTTGGTTTAATCAAAATAAACTTCGACAATTAGATTGCAAATATCAAACAGCGGGGAAACCCCTTTTTATTGAAATTCAAAGGATTACAGAAATGGAAATACAGTAGATTACAAGGTGCAAAAACAGAAACCTAAGCCAATGGGTCCCGAGTCCTCTCTGAAGAGAAATCGGGTGCTGATTCTGGTATTTTTCTTTTCTTTGACCGGGGCTCTTGGGCCGTTGTCGGGTTATCATTCCTTTGCCAGGTGAAAGGAGTGAGCAAATTCTTTTGGTCATCTTGATTCTCTACAGCATGTTGCTCCAAAATTTCAATCAGAGCATCTTTCTCTTTCAGTAATTGCTGTATTTTGATGCACTCTACGTCGAGGGTGCGGTACTTGTTCTTCCAAGACCTTCTCTCCTTTTGAACTTTGTTTAGGGTAACCTGAAGCTTTTCCGTTTCTGTCATGAAGTACATGATAGATTCCTTTGGCGGAAGAATTCTGTAACGAGGATAAGGTATTTTTAGCTTGAGAGCTCTAGTTTGTACCCAGTGGAGATAAGGCTCCACCGAGACACAGTCTGGTTTTCCTAGAGACTCTCGTCCTTTCTTATGAACGTGTTTCCAAGCATGCACTATTTCCAGCTTTAGTGCTCTGTCATTTTCTCCTTCTTTGAAGAAAAGACCTTCCAGATGAACACCCCGTGGGACGTGTCTCATCGGGTATCCAAATTGACGACGAACGAGAACTGGATGATAGTTGATTCCTCCCTTAGTTCCTATAAGGGGTACGTTGGGGAAGTTTCCACAACGGTCAATGATCCTGATTCCATCATAGTTCCTATTACACCAATCTATATCAGAGTTGGTGAAGGACATGATCTTCTGCGACCAACGTAAGGCACTCTTGCAATCCCAAAAAGCAGCAGACTTGGGCAAGTGGGAGATAAACCATTTATAAAGCAGAGGTACACAGCATGTGATCTCCCCTCCACTGTACAAATTTCTTAAGTGTACAGAATGATACGCATCTGCGAGCAAAGTTGGCACAGGATTTCCAATGAGAAAACCCTTAATGGAGTTAATATCGACGAAGTTATTGATGTTGGGAAACAAAAATAACCCGTAGGTGAGCAAGACAAAGATGCTTTCAAAAGCAGTTACGTTTCCTATACTGGCAAAATACAGGGCTTTCTTTGTCAAGAACAGGGCTGGCAAACCTTGGACGCCACCCTTAGTGGTTATGTGAGTCCTGACCTCAGACTCGTCCAAATGAATTGCTCTTGCAATGGTCTGATTCTTTGGAATTTCTTCCAGTCCAGAAAATGGAGTTTGATCTGTAATGTGTAGATTAATCAGATGAGAATACTCCTCCAGCGTTGGTGCGAGCTGGTAATCCGGGAATGTGAAATAGTGATAAACCGGATCGTAAAAATGAATGAGTGCATCCATGATTCCCTCAATCACATGGACTCTTAACAGAGGTAGCAGACCTCCGTGTTTGGCTCTGAAAGCCTCAGGGTTAGTGATCATCTTTGTTAACCTTCTCAAATCCTCTAACTTTGGAACCTTGAAGGTATACGTATGAGTTCTCCTTCTACCGAAATCCATTAGTGCAATCCTTTTCTCTGATATTTGCAATCACAGTCTTAGTTTAATTTGAAAAACAGAGAGACTAGAAGAGAAATTTTTTGAATGTTTTAATGTTTTTTAAATGAATGCATGAATGCAGCACACAAAAACATAGAAAAAACATGGGGTCAAAGGGTCGTTGTCATGAAGTCAAGGCTTTACCCATCCCCAAAGGTTTATACTAGGGTGATTTTTGTACCTGTACTCATTATCATCAGCTCCTCCCAGGAAAGCAAAACAATAAGCGGATCGCCAGCGAGTTGTAGAGCAATCTTAGAGTAAGTTCCATTCACCGAGAATAGATCACCAGCCTCAAACGAGGGTAGTATCGTGTAACAACTATTTCCGATAGTTTCCGCACTACGAAAGGGTTTGGCTCCTCAGCTTCTCAGACTTAACAATCGGCCCATTATCTAGGTGAGAGAATGGGTTGCATTGGTCAGCCTCCACTGAGGTTGATGGTCGACCCCGTCGCCATCACTTATCTTAAGTGTATACTCAGTCTTTCCACATGCGGCATCACACGCATTCCCATTAGCAGAAAAATAAACATGTATAGCAATTAGGAAAAGCAGTATATATATTTATCCTAAACATCCTAGACCTTTAAAGCTATGAATCCTAAGTTCCTGACAGAAAATGGGTTCCCCTGCGGAAACCCCAATCTGTGGTATTCACACAAGAGGTGAAAAGGAGAATCAGAATTTGGCCCCACGGTGGGCGCCATTTTTCTGTAGCGAGCGATTTTGGACACAGTTCTTAAGCGCTGGTCGCTCTCTGCGGTTGAGTTTACTACAGGTCGATTCATTTCTTATCCTATTAAAGCTGATGAAGGAAGGGAAATAGATGTCTCCAATTAGCCCTGCTTGCATACTGAGTTTAAACAGCGGTCTGTTAGGTTACGAATGCTATCAATGTGGGGGGCCCTTGTACTGGTTATTTGTATTTTCGCCAGTACGGTTTTCTTTCTTTCTGGGATTTTCTAGCGGGGAACAAGGTTTAGGATGTTAGGACTGATGCTTTTGATAGATACATGAGAGTATGGGATTTTGGGTTTTTGTTTAGTGTGCTCGCTAAGATTTTTTCTTTCAATCTTATGCCTACGTATTCCCGTTTACCGAAACAGGGAAATCAGAGCGTTCGTAGTTCCTCCTATTCTATGGGAGGAAATGGTTGTTTTGGTGTCTTGTTCAAAGCCCAAGACGTGAAGCGAAAGGTGATTTGTATCTTGTTCAAAGCCCAAGATATGAAGCTGAAGAGTCTATTTGTATCTTGTTCAAAGCCCAAGATGTGAAGCTGAAGGTGTTGACCTTAGAGAGAATTTGTCATCTCTAAAGGGGTATGTTTGTCACAACTGTTTATAAAGGAGAATTACTTTAACCGGGATACGCGGATCCTAGCAATGCCATAATTTCCTTTATAGGGGATTTTAACCTGAAGGAGAAGACTTCAACTCAGTGTAGAGCAATGCCATCTTTCCTTAGGAATTTCTCATGCTAAAAAAGGGGCAGTGGCATGGATGTAGATGATCCAGAGGCTTGCCACTTATAGCGATTAGATGAAGGGGAAAGAGTTTGTTGATGTTTGTGTACTGTGAACGAGGCACAGCTTTGATGCTAAAAGGTTAATTGGATTAACTAGTGGTTTTCTTATATAAAGCCTAAGAGGAGGCTAATATGTGTCTCGTACAAAGCCCGAGAGAGAGGCTAAAAGGTTTTGACTCAACGATGGAGTCTTTTGGTATCTCGTATAAAGCCCGAGATGAAGGCTATTTGACTCAACAAGAGAGTTTTTTTGTATCTCGTACGAAGCCCGAGATGGAGGCGAAAATTTGTTTGGCTCAATAAGAACCTTTTTGTATCTCGTATAAATCCCAAGATGGAGGCGAAAGGGGTGATGGACTCAACGAGGGAGTCTCTTATGTGTCTCGTACAAAGCCCGAGAGAGAGACTAAACATTGTTTGACTCCACTAGGGAGAATCATTGTACAAAGCCCAAGAGGAGGCTATGGTTACTGTTTCAGTTAAGTGACAAGTCCAGTATACTGATTTTAAAGAGAAAATCAGTTCTTATATGAGCAACACTGTACTCATGGATGTGATTCAAGGATCTAGGTTATGCCTGTTCATTAAGGAAGCAGTAAATCCGAAGGGTACTGAGACTGTCCGAGTCTACGGGTTTCCTTCCTATTCTTGAAGGGGTCACTTGAGAATGTCTTTGAGACTCAAGGAGATTAGACTGTCCAAGTCTAGAGTTTCGTCTTTTGTACTATGCTTTGAGAAATAGTAGTAGACTCTTTGAAAAGACTGCTCTATGAAGCTGACTAAGTTCTATTCCTATACCTTTAGGAGGTCGTCGGGACAATTTGTACGAAGCCCAAGAGGAGGCTGGAAATTTTTAAGAAGCCGATCGGTCCTTGTACGAAGTCCAAGAGGATACTATCATTCCCGGAGGAAGAGATCATTATACGAAGCCTAAGAGGAGGCTGTGAATACTTCTAAGAAGCCGTAAGGTCCTTGTACTAAGCCCAAGAGGAGGCGGGGGTGCTTTTAGGAAGCATCTGGGTCCTTGTATAATGCCAAAGAGGAGGGCGGTTGCTTTTAAGAAGCCGATGGGTCCCCAAACCCCGAAAAATTCAAGGAAAGCTATTCACAAGGAATAGATCAAGTCAGGAAAGTTCGAGAATTTGGAAGAAACTCAAGAGATGCCATTCACGGAGAAAAGATCACCTCTGGGGAGTAGAGCTTCTTGACAAGTGCTTTTAAGAAGCCTGTGGGTCCCCAAACCCCGAGAAGTTTAAGACATGCCATTCACCGAGAATAGATCAAGCCAGGAAAGTTCAAGAATTTGGAAGAAACTCGAGAGATGCCATTCACGGAGAAAAGATCATCTCTGGGGAATAGAGTTTCTTGAAAACTTCTATGAGTGACAGTCTATGAAAGGGTTCACAGAGAATGCTGCCTTTCATGTCTCCATATTGTTTAACCCCAAGAGGAGGGAAGACTGTGTCTGGTAATCCTATGGGGATCTAGTTTAGACTATGTTCTAAGAGTGATCGAGACGGCTTTATGCTCGACGTAGTTGCCGGGGAAACTCTAAATATCTATACTATTATTACACAGTTGATATGAGTTTATGAAAGAAGACTTACAGTGAAACAGCCCCACAATACAGTTATATGTATATGAAAGCGGTAAATGAAAGCAATAACCACTTACTCAGTTGTAGAGCTTCCATGTTGTTTGGTTAGTTGTTCAACAAAGAAAGATTGAAAACAACAGTATATTCAAAATCAAAGGAGAAAGTGCTTTGAAAAAGAAAGATTTGGGGCTTACAGCTCAAGGAGATGCTTAGGGTTTTATCAGTGATTGCACTGTTGAATTTGTACAGGGGACTTATACAAGTGACTGAGGCCCAAAATGTTTTATGTACAAAGGGATGGGTCTTACACTCTCTCAAGAGGCCCAAAAGTTTAAAGAAAAAGAGTGGGGCTTATAACACGAGGGTAGGCCCAGTTGACTTTTCGTTTAAAATGGCGATTCCGCCGAGGTTTTCTTTTAATGCAGAGGGACTTATACAATAAGTGAGGCCCAAAATGTTTTGGTTAAAAGGGGATTGGGTCTTACACTCTATTAGAGGCCCAAAGTCTTTTTGAATGGGTCTTATAGCTCAAGGAGAGGCCCAAGGTTATTTTGAAAAGGCGACGATCGCGCCGTCTGTTTTTTACGGTATCGGGACTTATACAATACATTGAGGCCCAAAAATGATTTGGTCAAAAAAGGATTGGGTCTTACACTCTATTAGAGGCCCATAATGTTTAAAGAAAAGAAATGGGTCTTACTACTCGAGGGTAGGCCCAAGATTTGTTTTTCAACGGATGATGATCGCGTCGAACTTTTTGAAATACAATGGGACTTATACCATAAGTGAGGCCCAAAAATGGTTTGTATTTACAAAGGATTGGGTCTTACACTCTATTAGAGGCCCAAGTGCTTTGAAAATGATTTATGAGGGTTGAATTAATCCAAAACCCTAATTTGTTTTCCAAAATGTATTTAATTGAATAAAAATTCAATTAAAATGATCAAAATTGTTTTACATATGAAAAACAAATTGTGATCTTGGATTAATGCTTCAAAAATTAAGTATTGACCTACAAAATAATTAGAAGGCATTAAAAATTGCAAAATCAATGTAGAAAAAATATTTAAAATGTCAAAAACAATTAAAATATTAATTCTTTGCAAAAAATATCAATTATATGGAATAAATAATATTTTTTGATTTTTTGGGAAAATAAAATATTTTAACATTTTTGTGAATTATTAAAAAAATAATCAACTCAAAATCATTAAAACTCAGAGAGAAATTAATTTTTGAATCAATTAAATAAAAATCACAAAATTCAAATATTCAAATTTTGAAAAAAGGCGCCAAGAACACACCAAGAACACGCGCGTGTTCTGGGCTTGGCCAGATTTGCATTTTCTCTCCAATCTCACTGAATACTTGATTATAACATGCAATCCACATATCATTATGCTCGTCTCAACCTCACGATCATGTTTATGTCAATTAATTTCATTTAAATTAAACATATAACAAGAAATCAGGAAAAATCCTCAAGAACCCTAATTTCTGCATGAAGGCTAGGATTTTTGCTACATGATTCAAACAAAGCAATTAATTGAGGGGAAACATTCCATGCATGATTATGAACATATGGCCAAATTATTGTGCAGCAAAAATTGCATGGATCATAGAGTTAGAAGAGCTCATGCTTACCACTTGCAGCTGGTGATCGTGATTTGTGTTGGAGGTGTTACAGCTAGGTTTCAATGATCTGGATAGCTTCCCTAGGTGCCATGGAGTGTGTATGAATGCTTGGAATGGATTGAAATGGTTTGGAATTGAGGATGGCACCTCAACTGCAAAATTGTCATGAACTTGAGCAATTGGCTGGTGATTTGTTGAAATCAGTGTTCCAGATGTTATGTTAGTGTTTGGATCACTTCTATATGATGTATGTGAGGTGTGTGAGTGATTGGTTTGATTGGAATAGCTCTCAAACTCAAAACCCGATAGTGACTTGCCTTAGAAGGCAAAATTGGAGTGAAAGAAGAGATTTTGAGGAAAACATCTGTTTGATGGCTTTGGTGTAATTAAACTGATCACAATTGAGCTCTATTTATAGTAGAGCAAGTTTGTTTTGCAAGGAATAGTGAATGGCAACTGCTGAGTAGGTTTGTTCAATGTTGGCCAATGGAAGTTCAGGTCTCCTCTAGCCATTGACTAGAGGTTAGGGCACAGGCTGCTGGTTCCCTTGGTCTTGGATAAGTCTTGACTGAATTTAAATGAAAATGGCTCAGTCCATGCCACCTTGATGCTTCCATTGAATGCTCCAATCCAAAATTGGAGTCTTGTCCCTATTTTGGAAATTCTAGGTTCAACATGCTTTTTCTTGTTCCAAGGACTTTGGAGGCTTGGCTCAGTGATTGTCCCCTTTAGATTCAATCCTTAGATGTGTCCAAGTGGATAGGAGCATTTGGATTTGGCTGATTTTGGCAAATCGACCAAAAGTGCAAAATCTGCCTTGCCTTGTCAGATTTCAGCAAGGCAACTTGCCAATGTCATATCTCATGACTCAAATTGAATTTGGTAATGTTCTTGGCCATTTTGGAAAGCCCTTACATGATACAACAACTGTTTGAACATGTTTGGTTTTGATCCCTTTTGAATCCAAGTGAAAAATCCCCCAACATTTGGGAAAAAATGAAGACAAATTTGGACTTAGTGAAAATTTCACTAAGTGTTGGAAAAAGTGACATTTTCATTTTTCAGCCATTTTGATCACTCCATAACTCAAAATCCTTAATGAATTGGAATGACTTGTAGTTGAAGTTTTTGTAGAGGGTAATGAGGGCTACAAATCCATATTTGGATGAAGAAAAATGGCTTTGTGGTTTAGGAGTTATGATCCTCCAAAGTTGGTACCCTTGTCACTTTATTTTTAACTTAGAAAATTTTCTAAGTTTTTATGGTTACCCCTTTTACAAGTTATCCAACTTTTCTTGATTTTTCTTGATGAATGATGATTCAAATCACACATTAACATCATTTTAGGGTTAAAAATCCATTTTGGTGAAAAATCTCAAAAAGTCAAAGTTGACTTTTGTGCACAGTTGACTTTTTATCAGATGAATTCCAAACTGTGCAATTCTTCAGGAAATCATGTCCTAGACCTAAATCAAACTTGATGGACAAGTTCCATGGCTGTCATAGGGTATATTGAGGTATGTCCTAGGGTTTGGGAGCATGTCCTAGTCAAAAGTCAAAGTTACAGTTGACTTTTTTCCTTAAAACCCTAATTGTGGTGCAGATGAAATTGAGACTTGTTGCTCAAGCTTCTTGGATTAATCCATTGTTCCAAATGGATCAATATAGTTCATTAGAGACTCTCAAACCCTCTCTTGAGGTCTTGGCTCATGATTTGCCCTAAAAGTCAACTTAGGGGTGAATTAGGTCAAGAAACCCTAATTCCTGATTTTTGATGAATGCATCCCCTGAGGTCAAATTGACTTGATGAATGGGTCCATGAGGTTCCATAGAGTATATTAGGTTGTGTTTTGGATCCTTGGCTCATGCCCAGAGGAAAATTTCCCTTTGGAGGCCCTGATCGACCAAAACCCTAATTTGGTGACACTGTCGATCTTGAGGCTTGATCCATCTAGAAGGGAGCAGCTTTGTGCTTAAGCCTTGGAGTGGGAGTCCTTTTGATCCATTTTGGATGTTTGAGAGGTTTAGACAAGTTAAAGATCATGTCATTCCTTAATTGATCCTTTGTCTAAGGCTCTGAGAGGGCTTGAAACCCTATTTTTTATTGTAGTGGATGCTCACCCATCTTTGGGGAGACTGATGAAGTATGATGGTTCCCCCATATTGTGATGATGATCCTCACAATGATGGGAAATCTTAGTGGTCAAAATTTGGGGTATGACAGATGCCCCTATTTATCTCTGCAGATAATTTATCAGAGTACACTGGGACTCAGTTGATCGCAACTAATATTATCCAAAGTAAAATAATTTACGGGGTATTACATCCTCCCCCCCCCCCCCCCTTAAATAGAAATTCGCCCACGAATTTAAAATAATTACCTTAAAAGATGAGGATAGACCTCCCGCATTTCCGATTCCAACTCCCAAGTTACATCACCCGGATACGTCTTATCCCACTGGACCTTAACGAGAGGAATCTCCTTATTCCTTAACACTTTAGTTTCTCTTCCGGTGATACGACTCGGTTGAGGCTCAAATGTCAAATCTGCTTCTATCTCAATGGTATCTGGTAAAATTGGCTTAAGAGGATCTGGGACAAATTTCCGAAGTTGAGATACATGAAAAACATCGTGCATCTCGGACAGAGAAGGCGGTAAGGCTAATCTGTAAGCTACTTCACCAATTCTCTCCAAGATCTGGTATGGTCCTACGTATCTCAGACTTAACTTCTGCGATCGAAACGGTCCTTTCAACCGCAATCTCGGAGTAACTTTCAAAAACACGTGATCGTCTTCTTCAAATTCTAAAGGTCTTCTACGGTTATCCGCATAACTCTTCTGACGATTTTGGGCTTGTTTGATCTTATCATGGATCATCTTAATTTTCTCCGTAGTTTCGTGAATGATCTCGGGTCCCAACATCCTATCTTCCCCCACTTCTGCCCAACACAAAGGTGTCCTACACTTCCTCCCATATAATGCCTCATACGGAGCCATACCAATACTTGTGTGATAACTGTTGTTGTAAGAGAATTCAATCAATGGCAATAGTTCTATCCAATTTCCGCCACTTTCCAACACACAAGCTCTCAACATATCCTCCATGGTCTGTATTGTCCGTTCCGTCTGACTGTCCGTTTGCAGATGATTTGACGTGCTCATACACAACTTCGTCCCCATAGCTTGTTGAAAAGCTCTCCAAAATCTAGAAGTAAATTTTGGATCTCTATCTGAAACAATACTAGTAGGAATACCATGCAACCTCACTATCTCCGAAATAAACAACCTTGCGAGATGACTCGCCTTATAAGTAGTCTTTACGGCCAAGAAATGAGCAGACTTCGTCAATCGATCCACAATCACCCAAATCGAATCATAACCACCTTGGGCACGGGGTAATCCCATGGCGAAATCCATCGAAATACTATCCCATTTCCACACCGGAATTTCTAAAGGTTGCAACAAGCCACCCGGCCTTTGGTGCTCGATCTTCACTTGTTGACACACCGCACATTCCGACACATACACCGCAATATCCCTTTTCATCCCAGACCACCAATAGTCCCTCTTTAGGTCTTGGTACATCTTTGAAGATCTCGGATGTATAGTAAAAGCACCCTTATGCGCTTCATCTAAAATCCTCCTTTTTAACTCCGTGTTATCCAGAACACAAATCCTTTGGTTAAATACAATAACTTCGTCGGTAGCTCGCATAAAACCCGATTTCAATAACACTCCTTGCAACTTCTCATCTAACTCTTGCTCTTGTTGGATTTCTTCTCGAAGAGTAGAATTGATATCCAAATTCCCCATAATTACACAATCAGGAGTCCAATTAAATTAAAGATTTAGATCTCGAAATTTTTCCAATAAAGTATACTCTAGCATCATCAAGTCGGCACTATGCAACACTTTCCTGCTTAAAGCATCCGCCACTTTATTCGCTTTACCCGGGTGGTATCTTAGTTCCAAGTCATAATCTTTCAAATATTCCATCCACCTCCTTTGACGCATGTTCAACTCCTTCTGATCAAAGAGGTACTGTAAGCTCTTGTGGTCACTAAACATCTCAAAACGTACACCATACAAATAGTGACGCCACACTTTCAAGGTAAATACAACTGCCGCCAATTCTAAATCATGTGTTGGATAGTTCTCTTCATGGACTTTCAACTGTCGTGAAGCATAAGCTACTACATGTCCATCTTGCATTAGCACCCCTCCTAATCCCATCTTCGACGCATCACAATATACCTCATACAACTTGCTAGGATCAGGAATAACCAACACAGGAGCGGTCGTCAACCTTTCCTTCAAATTCATAAAACTTTGCTCACAAGCCGAATCCTATTCATAAGAACAATATTTCCGGGTAAGGCTCGTCATCGGTAAAGCCATTTGGGAAAAGCCTTTAATAAACCTTCTATAATAATCTGCTAGTCCCAAAAAGCTTCTAACTTCAGACACATTCTTCGGTCTCCCCCAATTTATCACTGCTTCAACTTTGGATGGATCAACCGCTACACCCCTTGAGATATGACATGTCCAAGGAAATTCACCTCCGACATCCAAAATTCACACTTACTTAGCTTGGCAAAAAGTTGTCTTTCTTGAAAAATGGATAAAACGATTCTTAGGTGTTCTCCGTGCTCTTGAAGGTCACGAGAATAGATAAGAATGTCATCAATGAAAATCACCACAAATTGGTCCAAGTAAGGTTGAAATATCCGATTCATATAATCCATGAAAACTGCCGGAGCATTCGTCACACCGAAAGGCATCACCAAAAATTCATAATTACCATAACGGGTTCTGAACGCAGTCTTTGGTATGTCTAAACTCTTCACCCGAATCTGATGATAACCCGACCGTAAATCAATTTTCGAGAACACACAAGCTCCTTTCAATTGATCTAACAAATCGTCTATCCTTGGCAATGGGTATTTGTTCTTGATGGCGACCTTATTCAATTGATGGTAATCAATACACAATCGCATTCCACCATCCTTTTTATTTACCAACAACACTGGAGCTCCCCAGGGTGAAACACTGGGTCGAACAAAATGCTTAGCCAACAACTCTTCCAATTGGTCCTTTAATTCTCTTAATTCAAGTGGTGTCATCCGATACGGAGAAACGGATATTGGAGTCGTTCCCGGTATCTGGTCAATAGAGAATTCCACTTCCCACTCCGGAGGAAGAGAAGTGATATCCTCGGGGAAAACTTCAGGAAAGTCACAAACTACCGAAATACTCGAAACTTGAAGGTTACTACTTTCCTCCTTAGTAAGAGTCATAAGAACAGACTTTTCCTCCTCAAATAAGAAATTAATCATTCCGACCGTACCTTCTAAAATAGTAGTTAACACATCCTTCGGAGTAGCTTCAGTAGATGGAATAATGATTAGTTTTTCTTCACACCCGATAAATACTGAATTAGCCGAAAGCCAATCCATTCCCAGAACAACATCCACTTTCTTAAGCGGCAAACAAATAAGATCAATCTGGAAGACTCTTTCATTCACCGACAATACACAATTTTCACACATCAACGGTGTTTCAACAATTTCATCCATGGCAGTAGTAGCCACCATGGGTGGAGACAAAGGAACAGCTTGCAACCCAAGTCGCTTAACGCACCGCGTGGACACAAAAGAATGCGTTGCCCCACAATCAAATAAAATAAAACAAGGATTTCCATTCACAAAACACGTACCCGCAATCAAGGAGTTATCACCCTTTGTCTTCCTTGTATCCAAGGAATACACTCGTCCGGTATTCTTTTCTTGTATCTGATTCCTCTTCTGAGGACAATCCCTCGATAAGTGACCCACCTTGTTACACTGATAACATCTTATTGCTTCCCAATTGCACCTCCCAAAATGATTCCTACCACAAGTACGGCATACCGGAGGCGCGCTAGACTTAGAACTCTGAACTTGTTTCCCTTTGAAAGGTTGTTGTATCGGTCTAAATTGTTGATTCGATCGCCCACAATCACTTTGATTCACCCTACTTAACTCTCTTTCTGCTTGTACCTTCTTCAAACTATGCTCCGCCACATAACACTGTCATAACAAATCAGCATAGCTAGTAAATTCTCTCTGGGACACACTATGTGAAATTTCAGCCCTTAAACCAAAAAGAAACTGATCAATCTTCCATCTTTCATCGGGAGCATACATGGCTTGTCTAGAATAACCAGCCATAACCTCGAACTTTTCTGCATAAGAAGCCACTGTCAAGTTACCTTGCCTCAGCTGTTGAAATTCGAATTCCTTCTGAGACCTCAAGGAACTTGGAAAATACTTCTCCATAAAAATTATGTTAAACTGCTCACACACTTTCGGTACCTCTTGAATTGTCATTAATGCTGAAGTGCTTTCCCACCATCTCATGGCAGGACCCTTTAACAAGTGAGAAGCAAAAACAACCTTATTTTCTTCACTACACTGAACAATCAAGAAAATCTGTTCCATACCGAATATCCATTCATGCGCCTTTACTGGATCTAACCCTCCCAGAAACTCCGGCGGATTCATACGAATAAAATCCCTAAAGGTTCCCCCTGCAGCTTCTGGCACAACCACTGGAGGATGCACCCCTCCAGCCATTTGCTGTACCATTTATTGTACAAACTGATTCTGCTGTTGTTGCATCTGTTGCATGAATTGATACAAAGGGGCATTCCCTTCGTCCCCGGGCAGATTTGTCCCTGCTGAAGTAGTTCTCGGTCTACCACAGTTGTTTCTGCGTCGGTCAGCCATGTTCCTAAATGTCATACTGATAGGATTAAGTTGATCAGGCTCAATACAATAAATATAACACATAAGACCAATGGCGACACAACACATGTGAAATAGAAAGAAACACTTATACTATTTCATGTCTAAGTCGAGGATACGACCTGCTCTGATACCAACTGTAAAACCCACATATACGTACATACATCAAAGCATATATCATACATGAATAATACATTTGGTACTGAAATATATATGTACAAGTTCCTAGTTAACACATTGTATACATTAAATGCCCTAATTACAAAGTTCTAAAGTCTACGGCATAACGTATACAAGATGTCCCAAAAAGTACTAAGAACTAGATCAATACAATGATCTCAAAATAAAACGCCATAGCGGAAGCCATGCCATCTCAAAAACCACGATCCGTAAGGAAATGTCAAACCACTTTGTCCTTACCCTTCGCTGAACCTGCAGAACCTGTGATGTAAACAACAACAGTGGGGTAAGATACATCAAATCTCAGTGAGTTCGCTATCTTATAGTCCTCTCGGCTTTACAAGGTTCTAATAAGCCTAACTCAAGTCAAAGGGAAGGGAAGTGACTTTAAGTGCACACACGATATAACTGCATTCACACTCGTGAGCCTGTTGACTCACAATAGTACCACAGTAAATTCTGAGCCTGTTACTCCAGAATCTCACAAATCAATAACCGTACCAAGGCATCCCTATTCCCGTCCGCTTCTACGTCTAGAAGACGACCCGAGTCATGGATCCTTATATTTACTTGGCATACGAATTGGATTCGAGATCATCGGCCCGTACACCGTGATCCGTCACTTCACACGGCCCGTACACCGTCACAAGTCTCTTTACCCGTAGGCTCCAATCGTACTATACGCGGGAATCAAACATGCCAAGTAATTGTGCATACGTTTCAGAGGAGGTGCTCGAGTCTCATGAAACTACACCGCAAGATAAACCGGTTATTATTACTAGACACACGCCTCGGCCTCTTCTGCACGAGCGTTGTCACAATGTTATTCCACACTACCCGACAATTATTCACGGTGATAATCTTCACTCTACTTATTTCATATTTTAACATGCATACCTACTCAACATGCTTAACACTAAGAACATATGCAATTATTCATCAATCACACAATTAAACCATATAATTCCACATATCGCATATTACGCCAATTAACGGTTCCCTCCGATTTATTTAATCGGGCATCAAAACCAGTATTTATCCCTTCTATTAAATAAAGACTATTCACAATTTCACATCGATATCAAGAATACGCAAAACGGATAAACGATTCAAAAGTTATGAAAGAAACAAAATTCCACACACAGCCATGTTCGCTAGGCGAACGTCCCAGCGAGCCTTCGCTAGGCGAAGCTCCTGGAAAATGCATAAACAGAATAAAAACAGACATAAATTTGGCTTCGCGAACACTCTGGCGAACACTCGCCTCTCCCTTCGCCTAGCGAACAACTCAGCGAAGCAAGGCAGAACCAAATAGAACTGAAAACACCCAAAGTTCGCTAGGTGAACGTCCGTGGCGAGTCACCACTTTTCAAAACTTAAACCATTAAAGTCACAACTGTGAGTTTCCATACTACTCACCAATTCACATACAACACTCCACATACACCCACACTTTCGAAGGTCATGCCACGCTTCTCAATTGAATCCATTTTTCTCAATAATTCCATTTCATAAACGATTCCAAGTTACATGCTTAAATCCGGAACGTCCAATTCTCACTCTTACTTGGGAGGATAACTTTCAAATTCCCTCCTCTAGGTAAAACACAACTGCACACAAGTGGTACTCCTCTCACAGAGTCTAAATCTGATGCCATGCATTCATGGAAGATAACAAATACTAAACTCTGATCAACCACTCATACCTTACTAACACCATAATTAAAATACCAAAGTATTCCTTGTGAGATTAAACTTTGTGAGCATTCTCTAACTTCGTCCTCAAGGCCCTCAATAGTAATGATAACAATACACTTAAGACTTTCTCACACTCAACACGATTCATACGATTACTTTCCCAAAAGTCAACTCTCTTGTCGTCTAAACAAATGGTCAACTATGCACACCTTTTCAGAAGTTCCAATTTCAAAAACACAATTCCTTCTTTCATTAACCTGCAATCTCGTTCTCCATTCACACAATACTCTCCAATCGGAGTAACATACGGTAACAAAACATAGATGTTGATTTCCAAGGGATTCCACAATTTACACACATGTTAATCGATTAACCATCTGAGGTTAATCGGTTACCCCTTCAAAATTCAGCATAAAATACCATCTTTGCACGTGTTAATCGGCTAACCTCATGGCGTTAATCGGTTAACACTGCTGCAGAAGCTGAAAACCCAATTTCTTTTAATTCGAAAACCATCCCTACTCAAAACCATCAATCCGGTTCGTACCGACTCGCGATATCATTCTCAACTCGTAGCTTCTTAACTTGTATAACATTCACTAACCATGATCTACTCAAGGTAATACCGAACAAAGTTAAAGCATGCGGATTACACACTCCAACGAAGTGACAAGGCAGAATTCCAAATTCCGACGCGGTCACATGACAAATCTTCGGCGAAATAGTTCATTCCCAGTTCATACAACTACACTAGCAGGAAGCTGAAGATGACGACATTCTAATGTTTAAGCCACGACTCATACTTGAGTCGTCCATAACCAAAACCCAACACGTAACCATTAAACGGTACCACAAAGCGGTGGACATAACCTGTCGAGCATACAACCTTGTTCTCTCACTTGAACTCCTTGGTGCAAAATAAAACAACAACGTTCTTAGTCCAACAAAAGGTAGATTCCGAATACTCCAATCATTCACAAATACAGAAGTCTCTCTCTATACTTGAAAATAAATCAGGGAAATGCATCCTCTTGAAGGACCTCTCTATCACTTCGTACACCATAACCGGGATTTCTTACCCTCCACTATCCAATGCGCACTACACATACATCGAATTCACTTAATAAAAGAATTACAACCGACAAGTCTCATCGACTGCTTACAAAATCCTTCCGGTATAAATCATTCCATGATTTGCACTTAGTTCACAATAAGTCTTGATTTGCTTCTTAGGACACAATGTTCACTGTTCCACAAGGTACGTCCCTCCACACTTGTCTCAAGAATAAGAATCCATCATGTACACTTGTGACCACGGTGCTACTACTATGCATTCCTCAATACCAAGGTGTAACTTTCTCATTCCACGTCATACTAATAGGGTTCTCATGGGTGAACCATCTTTGATTACATTCTTTAATTTTTAGCTTCAACAACATCTTAAGAATTATATTGCACACTCGTCCAAAATACGTTCCGTTATCACTTCCTCATAACATACTGTTAATACTGTTCTCCACATCGCGCCTACTTCGCTCTCCATTGTAATCCTTTTAGGTCCAAGTATAAAACTATCATACAAAAATTTCCTTAAATCCAAGATACTTACTCTGTTTCTTGACACAAACTTCTTCCGGTCCGTATCGCTACACTTTCTATTACGAAATAAAGTTCAAACTTTCTTTGACACAATACTTTACACTGTTCCTTGGATAATTTAACAATTCCAAATTGGTCTCTCACCGAAACAGAAATCCTAAAGTATTTTCTTGAACCTGATCTCCCTTCATAACCGAATATACGCAATTCATCTCCCACTCTTCGTCCGGCACACACTTGTTTCACTTGAAGTATGCAAACACATCCTTGTGTTCCTTCTACCATGTCTTTACTACTTTAGGTTCCTATAAAATCCGAACGTCCTTAACTCTTTATTTTAGCCAATTGGAAGACATTGCTCCGAACACATTCCTTAAGGTACTCTCGTCCATTCAAGATATTATAGCGACCTTAGAAACAGAAACACCAATAACTATCTCACTTCCGGACCTTACTTCACACGTTCCACAAAACAACTTTTCTTTTTCACAGAATGAGATTTCTTGAAACCCTTATCCATTCTAGTGGCCAATCTAGCTCTACTAGCGATATTACATGTTCCTCAATACCTTGACCAATCGTCCGATAGAGATCCTTAATTTTCAGACACTATCCATTCCAAAGGATTACTTGAACAACACACCACTCTTCAATTCCATGCTACCCAAAGCATGACTTCTACTAAGACCCCAACCGAGCTGACCAAAACTCCACATACTAACTCTTGGCTTGAGTCTACCCTCACAGCACAAGTTTCGACAACACTTCGGAGTCCTCGTGGTCGCTCAACCATGGACCTACCTACCACATACGTAGCATTAGGTTTATCAGGCCCAACACTACATAGTATGATATTAAGATTCATGCTAACAAGACACACTTAAGAGGCAGAAATAGATTTACTTATGATGTTTCAAGGCTAGGTCGAGGATACGACCTGCTTTGATACCAACTGTAATGCCCTGTATAATATATACCTAGAATAATACTATACAAGCATTTTATTTGGTACTGACACCATCACAAGTGCCTATTGGCATAATTCACATACTTGACTGTTACTAAACACAAATACAACTTATGGTGCAAGACATGGAAATTAGCCAAAACAATGAAATCTAAGATCAATATACAACATCGTCAATTGTATACAATAATTACACAGCGGAATACTAAAGCCAAGCTTCTCTTGAAACATCCAAGCATAGCTCCACTTGTAAATCAAACTTGTAATCAATGCCTGAAAAAATAGCAACAATAATGGGGTGAGATATTAATCTCAGTGAGTTCCCTATCTTATGGATTCTCTCGGCTTTACAGGGTTCTAGCCAAATCCTAACTCAAGTCAAGGGGAAGGGAAATGACTTTGAGTTCTCAATCTCACACTATATGGAAACACGTTATTGAGTCCGTTAACTCAAAAATTATCACTATCGTCAACCCTATCAAGGCATCCCCTTTTCCCGTCCTCTTCTACGTCTAGAAGTCGCAACGAGTCATGGATCCTCGTAGATTACTTGGCATACGAGATGGATTCGGAACTAAGGGACATGTTATCACCTTAATTCGTCATTTCACACAGTTCGTACACCGTCACAATTCTCTTTACCATATAGGTTCCATTTGTACTATAACATTGGGAATCAAACCTACCAAGTAATCGTGCAATTATACCAGAGGAGCTCGTTACTCATGAAACAGAACATAATGGGAAATGGTTACGATTTCGTGATTTCACTTACAACCATAATTGTATTTAATAATTCTAGGCCACATTAGCCTTTAGGCCTCATATGCCTTTAGGCCTCTTTTGTATTTCTCAATAATTACCATAGTTTACACATGTTCCATACTAGTGTTTCACTCTCACCTAGACCATTACTCGTCACGGAAGTACCTTTCTACATCGAATGCACGAGCATCGTCATCTAGGTTGTCTACTCTAGGCCATTACTCGTCAAGGATGCACCTTTCTACATCGAATGCACGAGCATCGCCATCTAGAGTTTCTATCAATTCCTAGCCATTACTAGGTCACAATCTTAAACTATGCCATTTTTTTTTTGGTAGAGTCTCCTCACTCTTCCTAGTTCATATTTTAAACATGCATATTTTCTTTCGTTCACAATTCACAATTAGATAGATATGGCATAATACAATTTGTAATGAATTACATGTAATAATTCAACTCATAAAGTTAACACCATTCTCGGGTTCCCTCCGATTCATTTAATCGGGTATCAAAATTAATATTTCTCACTCTCATCATGTAGAATATTTCCACAGCTTTCCATTGGTACCAAGAACACCTCGATCAGAAACACGGTTCGAAAGATATAAATTTTTTAAAAATTTTTTCAAAACATAACAGTGGTAACTGGTTACCTCATATAGAGTGACCGGTTACTCAAGTTCATTTCTCAAAACAGAACCAAAATCTCAATATGGTAACCCGTTACCTCATATAAAGTAACCGGTTACTCAAGCCAAATTTCCAAAACAGAACTGAATTCACGTTTTGAGGCACAATTGGGTAACCGGTTACCTCATATAGAGTAACCGGTTACTCAGTTCATTTTCCCACAAAACTCAACTTTTCCTGCATGTAACCGGTTACCCTATAATGAGTAACCGGTTACCACTCAGTCTGAGACCTAAAAACCTGTTATTTTCAGCATCAAAACCCAATGGAACCCATCAAAATTCATGGGAACATCATAGCAAGCATCAAACATCCATATTTCATACAACCCACACATATTATGTGTTCTATTTCAAATATTAACCATAACAAACAACATTTAGCATGATCAATCCATTTTCACCATTTTTTTTAAGTTCTAACCTAAGTTTCTATACTTAGGGTTCTAACTAGAACTCACTAATAACAAGATGAAGGAGATGAAGAAGATGTTGGGATGATTTGATGAAGAAGAGATAACGATCCAAGTTGTTCTTCAACTTCCAAGTTTCTTCCTCTTTTTTTTCACTCTTTTTCCTTTCTTCTCCTCTTCTCTTCTTTCCCTTCTCTTACCAACTTTTCTTTCCTCTTTCTTTCTTATAACTTAATATATAATATAATCTGATAGGGTAAAATATCTCCAATTGATATTTTATCGTCTAACACCAATTGATCAGTTATTAGAGTTACCATGAAACCCTCTCCTGAACTAATAATTAATGATATGTCTCTTTAATAAAATAATTGTTCTCGTCAGAGTTCACCAGTTGCTCTATTGATCCCACTTAACAATACTTAGAGCACTTAGAGGATTCCGTTAATCCAATTAACCAAATATAGAGCACAAAGGCACTCATCTGATCTCATCTGATATCCAATTGAGCATTTAGATAATACGGGGTATTACACTCTAAGATAAGTAATTTATGTTATCACTTTGCGTGTGTTTCTCAAGTCGAACCTAAAAATGCTAAAGATGCATTACTTGATGAGCATTGCTTATGACCATGTAAGATGAACTAAACCAATTTAAAAGGAATGATGTTTGGGACCTTATCCCTCGTCCTAAAAATCATCAAGTAATTGGCACCCGATGGGTTTTTAGGAACAAGCTTGACGAAAATGGGGTGATAACCCATAATATAGCCCGATTAGTTGCTCAAGGGTATAACCAAGAGAAAGGAATCGATTATGAGGAAACTTATGCTCGGGTTGCTCGCCTTGAGGTTATATTACTTCTACTAGCCTATAATTGCGCTAAAGATTTCATGTTTTTTCAAATGGATGTAAAAAGTGCGTTCCTAAATGGCTATATTAATGAAGAAATATATGTAGCTCAACCCCTCGATTTTGAAAGTCACGAGTATCCAAATTATGTATACAAGCTCAAAAGAACTTTGTATGGTCTCAAACAAGCCCCTAGGGCTTGATATGAGCGATTAAGCAAATTTTTTATTGATCAAGGATACTCAAGGGGAAAAGTAGATACTACATTATTCATTAAACACCAAGGAAAGCATACTCTTCTAGTTCAAGTTTATGTCGATGATATTATTTTTGGATCAACTAATATGCAACTTGTAGAAGAGTTCTCTAAGCTTATGTAGGGAGAGTTCGAGATGAGCCTTATTGGGGAGTTAAACTACTTCCTTGGTCTTAAAATAAAACAAATGAATGAAGGCACATTTGTATGTCAAACTAAACATTGCAAATACTTGCTAAAGAGATTTGGCATGGAAGATTTAAAGTCTATTGATACACGATGGCTACAAATGGTAACTTAGAAAGGAATGAGAATGGTAAGGATGTAGATGTAAAAAATATAGAGGTATGATTGGCTCTATTCTATATCTTACTGCATCTAGGGCGGATATCATGTTTAGGGCGTGTATGTGCGTCTGTTATCAATTGACTCCTAAGGAATCTCACTTGAAAGTCGTAAAATGTATTCTTAGGTATCTTCATGGTACCTGTCAATACGGACTATGGTATTCTAAGGGAAGCGATTGTAATCTGGTTAGTTATACCAATTCTAATTTTGCTGGTCACAAATCAGATAGGAAGAGTATTAGTGGAACTTGCCACATGTTTTCAAATGCCTTAGAAAGTTGGCATAACAAGAAACAAGTTTATGTTGCTTTGTCAATCGCCGAGGTGGAATATGTTGCGACCGGTAGTTGTTGTGCAGAAAGTTTGTGTCTTAAACAACAATTACTTGATTTTGATATAAAATTGCAACGTATTCCTATTATGTGCGACAACATTAGCGCTATCAATTTAACCAAGAATCGGGTGTTACATTCTCGCACTAAGCATATTGAGATTCGTCACCATTTCCTACGTGACCATGTTGAAAAAGGGGATGTCGTATTTGAGCATGTTGATAGTAAACATCAACTTGCTGACATGTTTACAAAACCTCTTGCTATCGAGCCATTTTTCAACATCCGAAGGGAATTGGGGATACTTGATATCTTAAATCTAGCCTAAATATGAATTACGCATGCATTTTATATACAATTTCTCTAACTTGCATTGGAAGTTCTATTACCTAAGAGTGCATCCTTCATCAACTCATGAGAGAGGTAATATTGTTTCACTTCTCTTTTCTTTTATAAACCTTTTATTGTTATGATTACATCTCTGTTTTTGGTTTGAGTGGTGATGAATATGTATCTCCTTGCTAGAGCACATGCGTGTGCAGCATTTCGGGAGAACCAAAGACATATGTCACATAATCGTGTCGCTTTTGTAACAACCTCAGGAGTTTTTGATGACATTGTATCTCTCATGTTCATGTTTGTGTTATGTTATTTGGCATATATAAGTGGCAATTATGTTCTATTGTTGCTTAATTTTCTTGTATTTATGTTTAAGCGTTCTATTTCAATGTGAATGTCATTCTATGCGAGTGTTATCATGTTGATAGTCTTATCTTTGCAAATTGCCTATGTGTAGTATTTTTGTTTGTATGTGATTTCAGATACTTCTCATAGTTTGCATGTTCTCTTTTTGATTTTGTTAAAGGAAGATAAGTATACAAGATACAAGATGAAGTTGGATGCACATATTCAAAGGGAGTATTCATGAAGACACAAACGTCGTGAAACACATCGTCTATTATTTTGGCAACATAAAAAAGGGGGAGTATGTGAGTGCTAATTTTAAATTTTGAATGATTTGTGAGTGCTACTTTTGAATTTTGAATAATGTCGAAACTAGGATAGTGTAGCGTTAATGTATATTGGACGGTATCCTCTAGTTCTAGATGTGCATCTTAGCATTAGGAAGCATTCAAATGGTTTAAAAAAGATTCATGCAACATAAATGTATTAAAAACATGGTTTTTAGCGAAACACTACAACATAGGCCGACACATGCAAATATAGGCCGACCTATAGAAGGTTTTACTTCAGTATAGGTCGACACATAATTGTTCAGGTCGACACTCAGACATTAATATTAAAGCCTGTAGCTTTTGTCCAATGTGCTGACCAATCGACCCAAGACTATGATAGGTCGACCTAAGACCTTTTCAGGCCGGCTCATTCGCCTTGATAGGCTGACCTATGACTTGCAAAGGTCGACACACACTACGCCTTTCTTCATGAATCTTATTTTTTTTTCCATCCATTTGCATTTCCTTTGCTCCATATCTCTCATACATATAAATACCCATGCATGCATCATATTCTAGTAAGGTACTAGTGTAAAACCTAAACAAAACCAGTATTACAAAGTAAACTCATCATCTTCAACCTCTCTTCTATGCATACACACAATCAAACTACACATAATCATTTTTTGATTGGGTGGCCATCAAGATTATGATTGATAACGTCTAATTAGGTTGGTGTAACCGAGAATATTGGGTTGGGTTCTTTGTGTGTTTCAAATAAGAAAACCAAGTTGTGGTTTTCCTTCAAGATCATTGAGAATTTAAAAGTTTTGGACAAGATCATGCACGCAAATACGAATTCGATCGAGTGAAGACCTTGGGACAAGGTAGATGGTACCTTATAAGGGATAAGCGTGAAACGGTGGATCGTGTTTGTGAATCTTGGGTTCAACAAGTGCAGGGTAGGGATGAATCCAACCAAGTGAAAACCTTGAAGACGAGTAGGTCTTGCAAGCTAGTAACAAGAACGGGTATATTGTAGCGGCATTGTTGGTTACTTGATCAATATTTGATCAAAGGTTTTGGAGAAGGTAGAATCAACAACAAACCATAAGGTTTGTAGGGTTAGAGTTATTCATCTCTTGTATATGCATTATTTACAAAGTAAGGTTAATTGCAACTATCTCAAGTCGATTTCGAATTGAGGGCATATGTACTCATAGCGAGACCGAATGAAGAACTCTCTCTCTCTCTCTCTCTCTCTCTCTCTCTCTCTCTATATATATATATATATATATATATATATATATATATATATATATATATATATATATATATAAAATTGTTGTATTTGCAAATTATCGAATCTTGTTGTTTGAATCATTTCGTTTGCAAATTAAATTTTTTATTACGTTTTGAATTACGGTTTGTTGATATAATCATAATCACTTTGATTGTGATTGGTTTTAACATCAACAAATTAAATTAAATTTTCAATCGTTATAGATTGCACTCAAGGTGTTCGATAAATTGTGTTTTTTCTTTTAATTGAACTTTTGATCATTGGAAATAAGCTCTACGTGTAGCTTAGCATTTAATTGATATGTGATTAATCGTTGTTGAACAATTTGTGTTCATTATCATCCAATTGGTTTACGTTACACATACCCAAGCTTTTCGATAGTATGTTCGGTTATACAATTCGATTCGGGTTGTTTCCGTGTGCCATAAAACTTTTGAAAATTATTTTTTCCAAAAGTTAAATTTTTAATTTGTTATTTAGTCACCCCCTCTAGATCGAAGCCTATCGTCTAACAAGATTTATCTATCTTTTGTGCGCTACAATCAATTGTTGTTTAGTTTGTGAAAAACAAGTTAATCGTGATTCTCATTGAGGTGCATAAATAATCTCTTTTATTGGTTAAGTGATCATTTAATTAAATGCCAAGTATCTGAAACCCGATTGGTGCAAAAGTGTGGACTTTAACCCTTGACCCATAATAAATAGAAACTAGGATTATATATATTATACGGTTAGGTTCCTCTGTAATTACAAAATAAATCAAAAATATAACTGACGGCTCCACAATTTAAGCATAAGTTATGACTTTAACAAATAAAGCTTTAAGCCGAATATGTTTCTAAAAGCGTTTAGAAAAAAAAAAAAAAAAAAGGAAGGAAGTGTTGCGATGAGCACCCTTGCGTGTCTTTAAAGTAAAACCATTTCTACTTTATTTCTATGGCTAGTAATTCACTTTATTTGATTAGACCTTTAACTTTTCATGTATGTGGATTTTAACTACCATCACTTTAGCAACCACTAACTTTGAATAGTTCTTCCTTTACCCGCTACACTGTAGTAGTGTAAATAAGTATTCACTTCTATATTTGTCATTCAGTTTCCCATCTTCAACTTGAGTTATCTATGTACTTATACTTTTATTTCTTTTATTATTTCACATTTTATCCAAAGTTCTAGAAGCTAAAATCTTTGGATTAACGTTAAAGAAGAAAACAAAGACACGTCACTTATTTCAGATTGGTTGTAGGTATTTATTACTAAATTTACGTTGATAATGCTTCTTTATTTTTTTTTTCCTCAAAACCATTTCTTAACTAAAATTTGTAACACATATCATATGCACATTATCATGGAGTTTTGTTAAACTAGAATAAATTACATCTAAAATCTATAACTATAATAGATAGATAAAATAAATTGAAAAATTTGGAATGACATATTTTGATTCCAATAATACTCTTAAAAATAATTATCATGCAAATTTATATTTAACTAATGAGGAAATTTCTAAAAAAAATGAATATGCTTAGACTGTCAAACAATTATCCTCATGTATTCCACTACATCAGAATACAAATTTTAAATTAATAATATGACATGACATAATAATAAATTTTTATTGAAGAACAGTGTAAAATTATTTTACACTATCAGCGTATATCAATTAAACTAAAAAAAAATATTGTCAAACATATGTGCTGACATTCAAGTAAATTACTTCAATTGATTTAAAAAAATTAGAGGGTTTCTTAATACACCACCCATATTTCTTAGACACCACGTGAAATTTTGTTTTTACCTCCAATTTTCGAATATGCACATCCGGACGCACCTTTTTTTTTTTTTAATTTTTCAGTTTTTTCGGATGTGCATATCAGGAAAAATTCCTGATCTGCAAATCCGAAAAAAATAAAAAAAATTTCATAAAATCATTTACTTCTAAATATAATTAAATTCAATATAATTAAAATCCAACATAATTAAAATTAATATGATTTTTTCAATATAATTAAATCCAATTTAATTAAATCCAATATAATTAAAATTAATATGATTTTTTTTCTAAATGATTAATATGATATTTACTTCTAAATTATTATTTTTATATTGAAAAAAATAATTTAATTATATTGGATTTAAAATTATATGGTATTTACTTCTAAAATTGGATTTAATTATATTGGTATTTAAAATTATATGGTATTTACTTCTAAATTATAATTAAAATTATATGGTATTTACTTCTAAAATTAATTTAATTATATTGGAACAGGGGGAAACTATAACGCCCCGATTTGGTTAATCTTATTTATTTATTTCATTTATGTGAATTTTGTGAATTGTGTAAATTAAATGAATTTTACCTATTAATTGGATAATTTCTCTGATAGATAAAATAATTGCAATTGATAATATTTTCTTATTAACTTTTAATTCCTGATATATTTTGCATCGCTGTTTATGTTTTATCGCATTTTGAGAGCGTTTGGGAGATATTTGAGCAAAAGGGTAAAATAATCTTTTGAGGGGTTAGATATTTTTATAAAAGTAGATATTTTGTTATAAAAAGGGAAAAGAGAGAAATAGAGAGAAAAAGAGGAGAAAAGAGAAAAAAGAGAAAGAAGAGAAAGAAAAGAGAGAAGAAGGGGAAGAAGAGGAAATCGATCAAATCAAAGCTTGATCTTCGATTAATCGGGTAAGGGTGAGAAGTTTCGATTATATTTCGATTGTATATGTATATGTATGTGTTGTTTGCATTTGTTTGGTTGAAATATATACTTTTCCTTATTGGTTGGATTGAAGAACAAGTGTGTGGGAATCGATGTTCTAACGGTTCAAAGGCGCAATAGAACGCGTAGAATAGTCGAGTAATGTTTGGGTCTAATCGAAAATGCTTGTTGGTAAGATTTGAGGGGTTTTGTATTGAGTTATAGAGAATTAGAGATTTAGGGCATTAATGGTGAATTGAGTGGAAATTGATGTTTTCACGGTTGAAACTTGGTATAAATCGCGTAGTATAGTCGGATGAGGTTAGGAATTCGTTGGAAATGCTTACTTGTATGTTTTCACATGTTTGGTTGAATTTGATGGAAAATTACAACATTTGATATGTTGAGATTTTGAGATTTGGGATCAAAACCAAAGTGTTAGAATTCATGTTTTATGGTTCCAAATCATTACTATATGTTAGGTATGAATGAATATGTGTTTATTTCATAAAACATGATTGAATGGGTTGGATTTTAGAGAAAAATTGCAGCACCCCGTAGCAGTCCGCTGGCCAAAATTCTGTTTTTGGGAAATCTTGGAAAACTCATATAATTTGATCCGTAAGTCCGTTTTGACCCCCGTTCGAAGTGTTGGAAAGCTAATGAGATATCCTTTCTATTAAAAACGGTTTGGAGGGTAAAAGATGATTTAATTAATTCGTGTTTTTGAGAAATAGTCGTGCTGTCGGATTTTCTTATCGCGTAAAATGCGTGTGGTCAGTATTACGCTTGATAATATACCTTTATTGGTTGTTTGGGTATGGTTTTGAGGGTGAATTTGTGGTTTGGAAGTTGCTGTCAAAAAGGGGTATTTTTCTGCATAACGCAGAGCCCGGTTAGCGCGGTAGATGCGCTTAGCGCGGGCGGGGCTCGCTTAGCGCGACCTGGAACTGAAAGAAAAAAAATTATTTATAAAGTGGATTTTTTGTCGATTATGGGAATTAATCGGAATTACGTGAATTATGTAAAACGGGACTTTTGAAATTCTAGAAGCTTCAAGTGGTGAACTAGTGAGAAAACCTAATATCAATGGTCGTAAAGAATGATTAAAATGGAATTTTGGGTGGACTAATTAGATAATTAACTAATTAGGCCCACGTGAGGTATCCTCCTTAATTGTGTGTATTATGATGAATTGTTTTGACCGTTGTGGTAATACTAGTGTGTATTACGGTGAGTATGTATCTCACGTGTGATCATGAGGATCGTGAAGATGTATAATTGTTCTTATACATGTGTTTTGTGTGTAATCTGTGTCATGCATTTCATGATGTGTCTGGTGGAGCCAGCAAGGTGGGAATTCATGATGGGTGCCTAGTATTGTTCGAACTCCAATGTGGAGTTGTATGGAGATGAATCATTGCTCAGTGGGAATGTATGTGATTCATCCGAATTCCATTGGGAATCAGATTCGATTGAATGAACCATAGTGGGTGGTACCACTTGCATTGCGTCAGTGTCTTTGAGTCGCATTGCATTGTTTATGTGTTTGCAGAATTATAATAGAAAGTGACAAGTGTGTCGTGAATGTGTGCACAGTATGTGTGATTGCTTGATTACTACTCCTTAACATGTATTTTACACCGTTAATTATTGAATGTAGTTCTCACCCCTTTGTTGTTTCTTGTATCTGTGCTTCTGGGGAAGTATATATATATATATATATCATAACTTGTGTATATGAATATATGATATCTTTGTATGCTATATGTGTTAGCATGTGGTATGTGGGTGAGTTGATTAATATATGTGAATTATATGTTTACATATGATTATGCAATCTTGATTTAGTTGTTATTTCTCACCCTTCTGCTGGAATATGCTTTTTATGGCATAGTGCAAATTAGCCGCTGTAGAGGCGTGGAGGCAAGTGGAAGAGTTAGATCTTCATTTTACTTAGATCTTTGGTGTCTGCTCTGATACGTAACAAGGGATAATGGGGATTTTATCATTGTTATTCTTTTATTTGATTTTGTTACGTATCATTATTCATTTTAAAACGTGTCAACCACGAGTTTAGGTGGACTTTGATTATGTTGGCGAATTGCCGTGATTTTGGATAAAAATAATTATTTCCGCTGATTTAACTTATCTATGAGAAAAGAGGCTAATGAAGTACATGAGACTTCACTGTTGGTTTTATTAGGTGACATTCCACTATTGGTTTTAAACTCTGATTATTATTGTATTATGATTATATTTTATTTTAAAAATGGGAATGTGGGGTGTTACAATTGGTATCAGAGCAGGTCGGTCTATCCCGCCAAGTTGTTGAGTCGATGTGGCATGACAGTTGAATACTGTCGATGTTGTTTGTTCCTTAGTACGTGATATGTGTGTGAAACACTGTCAGTTCTTTCTGATTTTCTAATCCTTCGTCTTCTGGATTGAGAAGGAGATAAGTGGGGGAGAAGCTGATGCTTCTCCAAGTCGCTTCAGTTGTGGAGCGTTGGCTTAGTGTGTCGTTGTTTGCAAGATTATAAGTGTTGTTTGGACAGTGTTGTTCCCAATTCCAGAGGGAATACGAAGGTAAGGTTTATGTCGACTAAGGATTTGTGCCTTAGGTAGTTTTGTGCACAAGATGCAAGAAATGCTATTATGGTCTGGTAAAGATGGTCTATGCCCATCATGATTGTCAGCTGTCTATTGACAAATTGAGGAACTGATCACCCTTAATATCTTGTTGATAGTAGACGGAATTATGTTGGATGGAATAGACGTGTCTTTCCGGCTTAGATAGTGTGTGCAATGAATTGTTTTGAATTAAGAAAATGATTACGGATTATTTTGATGAGTCGATGAAGATTCTTTTATCGGAAGATGAGGCGGATTAGAGGCTTTGATATGTTGGTCAAGTCGGGATGTCTCTGAGGGAGAACGATCAGACATTATTGATGGTTGCACCTCAGAGAGTAGATAGTGAACTTAAATTGGACGAAGGTGAATAGTTGAGGTTATATCAGCTAATTAAGTAAAAAAACTCTTAGGGGATGAGACTAAGATGTTTGTTATCATCCGTATAGGTTGTTATTTACTCGGTTAAGCTTGTATGTGAGTCTGGACAAGTTTGGATGAGGTTTGGTTTAGTTTTATGTCATAAAAACAGGTTTTATTCAATTCTGTAACAGAGAAACCGATTATCCTAATGTGAGTAACCGGTTACCCAGTGAAAACTTTTGCAAAAACTTTAAGAATTTATATCTTTTGGAATTTGGTTGGGCATTAAAATGTACCGTGATGTTGTTCGGTGTTAGTAATGCGTCTGGAATGTTTGTGGAGTATATGAATCGTATCTTCCATATTTAATTGGATAAGTTCGGAGTGGTGTTCATTAGGGATATTCTGATCTATTATAAAATCAGAAGGAGAGTATGTAGGGTGTTTGAGAATCGAGTTGCAAGTGTTGAAAAGAAAAGAATTTTTATGCTAAATTATTCAAGTGAGAATTTTGGTTGAAAAAGGTTAGTTTTCTTGGGTATGTTATTTCTGATGATGGTATTGTTATGGATCTATCGGAAGTAGATGCAGTTCTACAATGAGAGGCTCTGAAGTCGGTTAAGGTGATTAGAAGCTTTTTGGACTTTAGTTGGTTATTACCGGAGGTTATGGAAGGCTTTTCCAAGTTAACATTATCGTTACTTCAGTTGACTTGCAAAGGGTTAGTCGTTTGCTTTGGATGTTCATTGTGAGGAAAGTTGGAGAGGGCTAAAGTAGAATTTGTCTACGGCTCCAGTTTTGATTCTGCGTGATCTTGATAAACCATTTGTGAGGTATTGGGATGCGTCTATGATGAGTTTAGTCAGTGTGTTAATGCAAGATGGTAAAGTCGTGGCTTATGCTTTACGACAATTGAGGATTCATGATTTCAAGATGGCTGCGGTTACTTTTGTATTGAGAATCTGGAGGTATTATTTTATGGTTTTGAGTTCGAAGTGTTTAGTAATCACAAGAATATTGAGTACCTGTTTGGTCGGAAATAATAGGGTATGAGACAATGAGGATGGTTGGAATTCCTGATGAGTTATGACTTTAGCTGGAATTATCCTATTGGTGAAGTTAACGTCGTGCCTGATGAGTTAAGTCGAAAGTTGTTATACATGTCTGTTTTGATGGTCACAGGATTAGAATTAATTGAGCAGTTCAGAGACTTGTGTCTGGTGTGTGAGATAACACAGTAGAGTATGAGGTTAGGTATATTAGAAATGAACTATGATTTTTCTAGTGAATACTAGAGAGAGTCAGAAGTTGGATATGAAATTGGTAGATTTGATTGTTGCGAGTAATCAGAGTGCGTATCGAAAGCGTGATGTGGCACATTTCGTATATGTGTGTGTGATTTGTAGAGTTCATAGGTTGAACATTGGAAACATGTACGAATGATGAGACCATTGGACGTTTCAGAATGGAAGTGTTAGGTGAAAGGTTTAAATATTATTTATGGGCTACTATGTAGATGAATGTTTTGGTTATATGTTCGATCGGTGAATCGTAGCATTGTTGTAATAATGTTGTGTGACAAGGATGCTGGTATTAGGGTTATGTAGAGGTTGTTGAAATGATGTTGTGTCGTGGAACTTTATGTTCTTGTTTTTGTTGTTGCCTCGTTTCCATCGTGATGGTTCGAGTGCGGGTAGCTAATTCCTATGTGGGGAATTAGGGGAGTGTTACATAGGGTGAGGGTAACGATCTTGTTGTGTTCTGGTTCTAGAGTGAACCTATGTGTGTTCGTAACTTGGGTATTCTTTGAGTCGTGAGTTAGTCGTCAAGTGCATTGTATGGGCATTGCATCTTGTTGTTGTGGTTGTTGCTGTTAGCAAGGTGGTTTGTCAGTTTGTTTTCTTCGTGGTGTGCCTAGTGTTGGCATGATAGTTGGTTAGTTGGATGCGAGAGTCGTATCCGGAGTTGTTCGTCTCAGTTATATTTTCGAGGACGAAAATGCCTAAGTGGGGGAGAGTTGTAACGCCCTGATTTGGTTAATCGTATTTATTTATTTCATTTATGTGAATTTTGTGAATTGTGTAAATTAAATGAGTTTTACCTGTTAATTGGATAATTTCTCTGATAGATAAAATAATTGCAATTGATAATATTTTCTAATTAACTTTTAATTCCTGATATATTTTGCATCACTGTTTATGTTTTATCGCATTTTGAGAGGGTTTGGGAGATATTTGAGCAAAAGGGTAAAATAGTGTTTTTAGGGGTTAGATATTTTTATAAAAGTAGATATTTTGTTATAAAAAGGGAAAAGAGAGAAATAGAGAGAAAAAGAGGAGAAAAGAGAAAGAAGAGAAAGAAGAGAAAGAAAAGAGAGAAGAAGGGGAAGAAGAGGAAATCGATCAAATCAAAGCTTGATCTTCGATTAATCGGGTAAGGGTGAGAAGTTCCGATTATATTTCGATTGTATATGTATATGTATGTGTTGTTTGCATTTGTTTGGTTGAAATATATACTTTTCCTTATTGGTTGGATTGAAGAACAAATGTGTGGGGAATCGATGTTCTAACGGTTCAAAGGCGCAATAGAACGCGTAGAATAGTCGAGTGATGTTTGGGTCTAATTAGAAATGCTTGTTGGTAAGATTGAGGGGTTTTTTATTGAGTTATAGAGAATTAGAGATTTAGGGTATTAATGGTAAATTGAATGGAAATTGATGTTTTCACGGTTAAAACTTGGTATAAATCGCGTAGTATAGTCGGGTGAGGTTATGAATTAGTTGGAAATGCTTACTTGTATGTTTTCACATTTTTGGTTGAATTTGATGGAAAATTACAACATTTGATATGTTGAGATTTTGAGATTTGGGATCAAAACCAAAGTGTTAGAATTCATGTTTTATGGTTCCAAATCATTACTATATGTTAGGTATGAATGAATATGTGTTTATTTCATAAAACATGATTGAATGGGTTGGATTTTAGAGAAAAATTGCAGCAATCCGTAGCAGTCCGCAGGCCAAAATTCTGTTTTTGGGAAATCTTGGAAAATTCATATCTTTTGATCCGTAAGTCCGTTTTGACCCCCGTTCGAAGTGTTGGAAAGCTAATGAGATATCCTTTCTATTAAAAATGGTTTGGGGGTAAAAGATGATTTAATTAATTTGTGTTTTTGAGAAATAGTCGAGCTGTCGAATTTTCTTATCGCGTAAAATGCGTGCGGTCGGTATTATGCTTGATAATATACTTTTATTGGTTGTTTGGGTATGATTTTGAGGGTGAATTTGTGGTTTGGAAGTTGCTTTCAAAAAGGGGTATTTTTCTACATAACGCAGAGCCCGCTTAGCGCGGTAGGTGCGCTTAGCACGGTCTGAAGAAATTTCTCCTCTTCCAAGCAGTGAGTAACGCGCTTAGCGCGGGCGGGGCCCGCTTAGCTGTCCTGGAACTGCAAGAAAAAAAAAATTATTTATAAAGTAGATTTTTTGTCGATTATGGGAATTAAGCGGAATTACGTGAATTTTGTAAAACGGGACTTTTGAAATTCTAGAAGCTTCAAGTGGTGAACTAGTGAGAAAACCTAATATCAATGGTAGTAAAGAATGATTAAAATGGAATTTGGGGTGGACTAATTAGATAATTAAATAATTAGGCCCACGTGAGGTATCCTCCTTAATTGTGTGTATTATGATGAATTATTTTGACAGTTGTGGTAATACTAGTGTGTATTACGGTGAGTATGTATCTCACATGTGATCATGAGGATCGTGAAGATGTATAATTGTTATTATACATGTGTTTTGTGTGTAATCTGTGTCATGCATTTCATGATGTGTCTGGTGGAGACAGCTAGGTGGGAATCCATGATGGGTGCCTAATATTGTACGGACTCTAGTGTGGAGTTGTATGGAGATGAATCATTGCTCAGTGGGAGTGTATGTGATTCATCCGGATTCCATTGGGAATCGAGTTCGATTGAATGAACCATAGTGGGTGGTACCACTTGCATTGCGTCAGTGTCTTTGAGTCGCATTGCATTGTTTATGTGTTTGTAGAATTATAATAGAAAGTGACAAGTGTGTCGTGAATGTGTGCACAGTATGTGTGATTGCTTGATTACTACTCCTTAACATGTATTTTACACCGTTAATTATTAAATGTAGTTCTCACCCCTTTGTTGTTTCTTGTGTCTGTGCTTCTGGGGAAGTACAGATATATATATATATATCATAACTTGTGTATATGAATATATGATATATTTGTATGCTATATGTGTTAGCATGTGGTGTGTGGGTGAGTTGAATAATATATGTGAATTATATGTTTACATATGATTATGCAATCTTGATTTAGTTGTTATTTCTCACCCTTCTGCTGGAATATGCTTTTTATGGCATAGTGCAGATTAGCCGCTGTAGAGGCGTGGAGGCAAGTGGAAGAGTTAGATCTTCATTTTGCTTAGATCTTTGGTGTCTGCTCTGATACGTAACAAGGGATAATGGGGATTTTATCATTTGTTATTCTTTTATTTGATTTTGTTACGTATCATTATTCATTTTAAAACATGTGAACCATGAGTTTAGGTGGACTTTGATTATGTTGGCGAATTGCTGTGATTTTGGATAATGAAGTACATGAGACTTCACTGTTGGTTTTATTAGGTGACATTCCACTGTTGGTTTTAAACTCTGATTATTATTGTATTATGATTATATTTTATTTTAAAAATGGGAAAGTGGGGTGTTACAGAAACCATTGCGGATATGCAAAAACGATTTACTCACATTATCAACAAATTGCATGTTCTTGGTAAACCAATTCCCAACGAGGTTGCTACTAATAAGATTTTGAGGTGTCTTAACAGGGAATGGCAGTCGAAGGTCACCGCGATCAAAGAGGCCAATAATCTAGCCACTCTAGACCTCGCGACATTATTTGGCAAACTCGATGAGCATGAGCAAGTGCTCATTAGCTTGGATAAACATGAAAAGAGTATAAAGAAGGAGAAAACCAAAGATACGGAAAAGAAGTCGATTACTCTTAAGGCTTCTTGTTCAAAGTCCACATCTCAAGAGCAAAGTGATGATGAAACCAACAATGAAGAAGATGATGACTCCGATGATGACATGAGCCTATTTGTGAAGAGATATAATAGATACGTTCGAAAGAATGAGATTCAACACTCAGATAAAAATCTAGTCAAATTTAGGAGGTAATCTAAAAAGGAAGGCAACAAGAATGGCAAAGTAAAAGGTTATTGTTACAACTGTGGAAAATCTGGGCACTACAAGCCGGATTGTCCATCACTCAAGAAAGACAAGGATAAGGATAAGGATAAGAATCGACAAAAAGTCAAACAAGTCTAGATGAGCATACATCGCTTGGGAGAGCGACAGCGAGTAGAAAAAAGATGACAGCTCTAGTGATGAAAGTGAATCCGTTAATCTATGTCTTATGGCACGTCAAAAAAAGAAGAAAGAGGTACAAAGTCTTGAGACCACCGAAAAAAGATGGGTTCTGGATAGTGGCTGCTCAAGACATATGACAGGAGGCATATCTCTTTTCATCAACTTTGTGGCGAAGAAAAAGGGGTTTGTCACCTATAGAGATAACAATAAGGGACAGATTCTCGGCAAAGGTAGTGTAGGTAACCCCTCATCTACTACTATCTCTGATGTACTGCTTGTGGAAGGCCTTAGACACAACCTTTTAAGTATTAGTCAACTATGTGACAATAATTATAAAGTATCATTTTCAAAAGATTGTTGCATAGTTGAAGATAGTGACAAAAAGGATGTGTTTAAGGGCTTGAGGGTGAATAATGTCTATATGCTAGACTTAAATGAGGTATCCTTGAATGGAGACAAGTGTCTAGTCACTATGAATGAAGACTCATGGTTGTGGCATAAACGGTTGGCTCATATCAATTCTGATTTGCTTAACAATATAGTCTCTAAAGACCTAGTCATCGGTTGCCTAAAATCAAATTCACAAAGGATCATCTTTGTGATGCTTGTCAAATGGAGAAGCAAACAAGGATCTCATTCAAATCTTAAAACATCATTTCAACTATGAGACCCCTTGAGCTCCTCCATATGGACCTATTTGGACCATCTAGGATCAAAAGCCTAGGTGGTAACTATTATGGTTTTGTAATAGTCGATGACTTTTCTAGGTTTTGCTGGACTATTTTCTTAGCAAATAAGAGTGATACATTTTCGGCCTTTGAAAAATTTGCTAAGTTATCTCAAAATAATTTAAACACGAACATTGTATCAATTCGAAGTGATCATGGGGGTGAGTTTGAAAATCATTTGTTTGAAGCATTTTGTGAATCCCATGGAATTGATCATAATTTTTTCGCACCACGAACCCCTCAACAAAATGGGGTGGTGGAACGTAAAAATAGAATTTTGGAGGAACTTGGAAGGACTATGATCAATGAAAGTGGACTTCTAAAATACTTTTGGGCCGACGCCATTAGTACGGCCTGTTACATTTTGAATAGGGTGCTCATCCGGCCTATTCTAAACAAGACACCGTATGAGCTTTTAAAAGGGCATAAGCCAAATATCTCTCACCTTTATGTCTTTGGTTACAAGTGTTTCGTGTTAAACAATGGGAAAGAAACACTTGGTAAGTTTGATGCCAAGGCCGACGAGGGTATTTTTCTTGGATACTCTCAGTCAAGTAAAACTTATAGAATTTATAATAAAAGGTTACGAATTGTTGAAGAGTCGGTACACGTTACTTTTGATGAGTCTTATCTGAAAAATGTCGGAGAAGGTAGTTCTTTTCATGGTGCAGGTGTATCTTCAGAAGACATACTTAAGGACACTGATAAAGGAACTGATCAGCCCGAAGCAGTGCGTATTGAGGAGGAAAATGATCACCAACCTATGAAGAGTGAGGAGGATCATCCAACTAATGAAGATGATCTTCCTCCAGCATGGAATTCTTCCAAAGACCATCCAATCGACAATTTCATCGGTGACAGCTCTAAGGGAGTAACCACTCACTCTAAACTTAGTAACTTTTGTTATTACTTCGCTTTTGTGTCACAAGTTGAACCTAAAAACGCAAAGGAGGCATTACTCGATGAGCATTGGTTTTTATCAATGCAAGATGAACTAAATCAATTCAGGAGAAATGAGGTTTGGGACCTTGTCCCCCCTCCGCGAGATCATCGAGTAATCAGCACCCGATGGGTGTTTAGGAATAAACTTGATGAAAACGGAGTTATAACACGAAACAAAGCGCAGCTTGTAGCGCAAGGCTATAACCAAGAGGAAGGAATCTACTATGAGGAAACTTATGCGCCGGTTGCCCGACTCGAGGCTATACGCCTTTTACTTGCTTATGCTTGCACTAAAAATT
Source organism: Lathyrus tuberosus (assembly GCA_022829125.1). Lineage (NCBI taxonomy): Eukaryota > Viridiplantae > Streptophyta > Magnoliopsida > Fabales > Fabaceae > Lathyrus > Lathyrus tuberosus. The sequence continues at coordinate 3,592,674 of JALAZF010000190.1, forward strand.
TCAAACTATTTCAGATGGACGTTAAAAGTGCTTTCCTTAACGGATACATCAATGAAGAGGTTTATGTAGCCCAACCTCCGAGTTTTGAATCCCATGAATATCCTGATCATGTCTACAGACTTAAACGTGCTTTGTACGGGCTTAAACAAGCCCCTAGGGCATGGTATGAACGTCTAAGAAAATTTTTACTTGATCAAGGGTATTCAAAAGGGAAGGTTGACACAACCCTCTTTATTAAACGTCTAGGAAAACACTTAATTTTTGTACAAATTTATGTTGACAATATTATCTTCGGGTCTACTAACATGATCTTGGTCAAGGAGTTTTATAGTTTGATGCAGGGGGAGTTTGAAATGAGCATGATGGGGGAAATCAACTATTCCCTCGGATTGCAAATCAAACAACTCGAAGAGGGTACGTTTGTGAGTCAAACAAAATATTGTCTTGAGCTTCTCAAACGCTTCGACATGCTAAACTGCAAGGCAATAGATACTCCTATGCCTACTTGTGCCAATCTTGATCGTGACGAAAATGGTAAGGATGTAGAGGTAAAGAAGTATCGAGGTGTAGCGAGCGATTTTTTGGGATCCTACGCCAGATTGGATGGAGGTAGGGGACTTTGGGATTTTTTGATTAGTGTGCTCGCTAAGATTCGTTTTCAATCTTATGCCTACGTATTCTCGGGATAGGGAAATCAGAGCGATTGTAGTTTATCCTATTTTATGGGAGGAAATGGTGTTTTGGTGTCTTGTTCAAAGCCCAAGACATGAAGCTAAAGGTGATTTGTATCTTGTTCAAAGCCCAATATGTGAAGCTGAAGGGTCTATTTGTATCTTGGTCGAAGCCCAAGATGTGAAGCTTAAAGGGTGTTGACTTTAGAGAGAATTTGTCATCTCTAAAGGGGTCTGTTTGTCACAATTGTTGGGTGACTGATTATAAAGGAGAATTACTTTAATAGGGATATGCGAATCCAGCAATGCCATAATTTCCTTTATAGGGGATTTTCAACCTGAAGGAGAAGACTTTAACTCAGTTTAGAGCAACGCCATCTTTCCTTAGGAGTTTCTCATGCAAAAAGAGGGACAGTGGCGTGGATGTAAATAATCCAGAGGCTTGCCGCTTACAACAATTAGACGAGGGAAAATGAGTTGTTGATGTTTGTATGCTGTGACCAAAGCATGATTTGATGCTAAAAGATTGATTGAATCAAACGGGGATTTCTTTATACAAAGCCTAAGAGGAGGCTATTGACCCAACAAGAGGATGCTTTTGTGTCCCGTACGAAGCCCGAGATAGAGGCTAAAAGGGTTAACTCAACAAGAGAGTGTTTTTATAAGTGTCTTGTACGAAGCCCAAGACGGAGGCTAAAAGGGTTTGACTCAACAAGAGAGTCTTTTATACTCACCAAGAGAGTGATTTGTATCTCGTACGAAGCCCGAGATGGAGGCTAAAGGTGATCGACTCAACAAGAGAGTCTTTTTATACTCAACAAGAGAGTGTTTTGTATCTTGAGAATGTCTTCGAGACTCAAGGAGATTAGACTGTCCAAGTCTAGAGTTTTATCTTTTGTACTATGCTTAAGAGAGATCAAGAGACAATATGTTTGCCGTAGGAAGATCTAGACTCTTTGAAAGACTGTTCTATTAAGATGACTAATTTCTGTTCCTATACTTTTAAGAGGTCGTCGGGACAATTTGTACGAAGCCCAAGGGGAGGCGAGAAAAACTTTTAAGAAGCTGAAGGGACAATTTGTACGAAGCCCAAGAGGAGGCTATCTTCTCGGAGGAAGAATCATTATACGAAGCCTAAGAGGAGGCTGTGAAAACTTCTAAGAAGCCGACGGGTCCTTGTACAATGCCCAATAGGAGGCGGGGATGCTTTTAGGAAGCCTGTGGGTCCCCAAACCCCCGAGAAGTTCAAGACATGCCATTCACCGATAATAGATCAAGCCAGGAAAGTCCGAGAATTTGGAAGAAACTCAAGAGATACCATTCACGGAGAAAAGATCATCTCTGGGGAGTTAGAGTTTCTTTGACAATGTCTAAGGGTGACAGTCTGAGAAAGGGTTCACCGAGAATGCTGCCTTTCACGTCTCCATATTGTTTAACCCCAAGAGGAGGGAAGACTGTGTCTGGTAATCCTATGTGGATCTAGTTTTGTTTGTATTTAAGAGTGACCAATAGGGCTTTACCTAGTGCTAGACGTAGTTGTCAGGGAAAACTCTAAATAACTATACTAGTATTACACAGTTGATATTTGACAAGTATATAAAAGTTTGTGAAAGAAGACTTACAGTGAGCAGCCCCACAATACAGTTATATATATGAAAGCGGATAAAGAAAGCGGGTAAACACTTACTCGGTTGTAGAGCTTCCATGCTGTTTGGTTAGTTTGTTCAACAAAGAAAGCTTTGATAACAATGTTATATTCAAAATCAAAAGAGAAATTGCTTTGAAAAGATTGTTGGGGCTTATAGCTCAAGGAGAGGCCCAGGGTTTAATCAGTGATCGCACTGTCGTTTTGTACAGGGACTTATACAAGTGACTGAGGCCCAAGAAAAGTTTTTTGTACAAAGGGGATGGGTCTTACACTCTCTCAAGAGGCCCAAAATGATTGAAAGTGAACAAATATGGGTCTTATAGCTTAAGGAGAAGCCCATGGTTTATTTTGAAAAAAGCGACGATCGCGCCGTGGTTTTGAAAACACCGTGGGTCTTATACAATGACTGAGGCCCAAAAGTTTTTGGTTTCAAAAGGGGATTGGGTCTTACACTCTATTAGAGGCCCAAAAATGGTTTTGAATGGGTCTTATAGCTCGAGGAGAGGCCCAGATGGTTTGTTTTAAACGGACGATGATCGCGCCGAACTTTTGAAATACAACGGGACTTATACAACATTTGAGGCCCAAAATAGGTTTGTATTTATAAAGGATTGGGTCTTACACTCTATTAGAGGCCCATGAGTGTTCGGAAAAGTTTGTTATAGGGTGAAAATCAATAAAACCCTAATTTCATCATTTTTAATATAATTATTCAAAGAAAATTAATACAAATGATAAAAATTCCATATAAGTTTGAATAAACAACTTGTGATTTTGGTTTTAGGTTTGAAAAATGAGGCTTTCATCACAAGATGAATTAAAACCTACTTGGTTTTGATTTTCCAAAATGGATATTTATTTTTTAAAAGGTTTAAAAACAAATAAAAGACATTTATTCACAAAAATACTAATTATATTAAATAAATAATATAAATCTAATTTTTTTGGGGAATAAAATATTTCAACATTTTTTTGATTTTTTACAAAAGAACCAATAAAAAATAATTAAAATTGAGGGAGTTATTAATTTTTGAAACTATTAAAAATAATATGGAAAATAACAAAAAGTGGGAAAAATAGAAAAAAGAGGATTTGGGGCGAGGGGGATTCGAACCCCAGACCTCTTGTGTATAGGGCGCGCGCCTTACCACTGGGGTGGTGATACATCCGTTGATTGAAACACAACCATAAATATACAAGGCTTGCCTTGCTTTTGGCCTGGCCCAAGGCAAGGCAAGGCAAGTTTTGACAAGAAACAGGAAGGTCCATAACTTTCTCATTTCTCCATGGTTGGGGACAAAATTTATATGCATTTGGCCTAAAATTTCACAAGGAATCCAATGGTTGTGGTATTTTTTTCAGATCATGATCCCTCCTCAAAATCCGATAGTGGTTTTGAAATAGACCATATTTTGCATTTTCTGTGCTACATCTTGTTACAGGTATGAATTACATGATAAATTGATGCAAACACAACACATATGACATGTAGAAGAGATGCATGATCAGTGGACTTCAAAGCAATGCATATTTTGGAAAGTTCAAGTCATGATGCTTACCTCTTTTTGAGCTTTTGGAGTTTTTTGTATAATCTGCCAAGTTTCTTGTTCCAGAAATGGTTTGATGCTTTGGACACTCTCAAATGATCCCTTAGAAGCTTTTAGGATGATTGGAATCAGCTGGAACCTGCAAAGACAAAAACTGGCCCTTTCTTGCAAAAGGGGTTAAAATGGACAAAATAACAACTCTCTCAAATGGTGTTCCAGATATTGGGAGCCATTTGGGACAGTTCAAGGAAGATATTTGGAGTATGTTTGAGACTTTATCTGGTTTGGAAAGTGACTGAATCAAGACATGGCTTGAAAAGTGCACAAAAATCCTATTTTGAGGTTTTGAGAGGTGACTTTGAGATTTAAGGATTACAGGTCACTTGTGTGAGTTTGGACAACTTGGATATGACATATTGGATGTGTTTGGATCATGAGCTGTGATGGAAATGCTCTCTAACTCAAAAACTCAGAGTTACCTTGCTAAAGAAGGTATTTTTGCCTAAAGAAAGTGATTTTGAGGAAAGCATCTGTTTGATGGCTTTGGTGTACTCAAACTGAGCACAAATGAGCTCTATTTATAGTAGAGCAAGTTTGTTTTGGGATCAATAGTGAATGGCAACTGCAGCAGAGGTTTGGCCAATGTTGATCAATAGGAATCCAAGTCTCCTCTAGCCATTGACTAAAGGTTAGAGCACAGAGCTGTGGTTCCCTAGTTGTTGGATGAATCTTGACTGAATTCAGTTGGAGGAAGCTCAGTTCATGCCACCTCTAAGCATCCATTAAATGCTCTAATCCAAAATTGGAGTCCTGTCCCTCTTTTAGGGATTTCTAGGTTTGGCATGCTACTTCTTGTTCCAAAGATTTTGGAGGCTTGGATCAGTGTTAGTTCCCTTTAGATTTGATCCTCAGATGTGTCCAAAGTGATGACAAGGCTTGGAATTATCTAATTTTGCCAAATCGAGCAAAAGTGCAAAATTCTGCCTAGCCTTGGCAGTTTTCAGCAAGGCATATTGCCATTGTCATATCTCATGGCTCAAGTGGAATTTGATGGAGTTCTTGGCCATTTTGGAAAGCCCTCATATGATACAATAACTGTTTGATCATAATTGGTTTTGATACTTTTTGGATCCAAGTGAAAAATGCCCCTACATTTGGAAAAAAGTGAAGGCAGATTCTGACTTAGTGAAAATTTCACTAAGTGTTGGAAAAAAGTGAGATTTTCACTTTTTGTGATTTTGATCATTCCATAATTTAAAATCCATGGGGGAATTGGAATGAGTGGTAGTTGAAGCTTTTGTAGAGGGTAATGAGAGCTACAAATCTAGCTTTGGATGGGAAAAAATGGCCTTGTGGTTTAGGAGTTATGATTCTCCAAAGTTGGTACCCTAGCCACTTTGTTCCATAACTTAGAAAATTTTCTAAGTTTTTTATGGTTACCCCTTTTACAAGTTATCCCACTTTTCTTGATTTTTATTGATGAATGATTATTCCAATCATACATTAACATCATTTTGGGGTCAAAGAACCATAATTGTGAAAAATCTCAAAAAGTCAAAGTTTGACTTTTGTGCATAGTTGACTTTTTGTCAGATGAATTCCAAACTGTGCGATCCTCTATGAAATCAAGTCCTTGACCTAAATCAAACTTGATGGATTGATTTCATAGGTGTTATAGGGTGTATTGAATCATGTCTTAGGGTTTGGGAGCATGTCCTGGTCAAAAGTCAAAGATACAGTTGACTTTTTCCGCGAAACCCTAACTGTGGTTCTGATGAAATTGAAACTTGTTACTCAAGCTTCTTGGATTAATCCATTGTTGCAAATGGATGAATGTGATGTATTTGAGACCCTCAAATCCCCTCTTGAGGTCTTGGCTCATGTTTTGTCCCAAATGTCAACTTAGGGGTGAATTAGGTCAAGAAACCCTAATTCCTGATTTTTTGATGAATGCATCCCTTGAGGCTAAATTGACTTGATGATTGGGTTCATGAGATCCCTTCAAGCATCATAGGTTATGCTTTGAAGCATTGGCTCATGCCCAGAGGAAAATTTCCATCTGAAGGCCCTGGTTGACCAAACCCTAATTTGGTGACAATGGCGATCTTATGGCTTGATCCACCTAGAAGGGAGAAGCCTTGTGCTTAATCCTTGAAGTGGGAGTCCTCTTGATCCTTTGTGGATGTTTGAGAGGCTAGACAAGTTGAAGATCATGTCATTTGTTGATTGATCCTTTGTCTAAGAGCTCTGTGAGGGCTTGAAACCCTAAGTCTGATTATAGTGGATGCTCACCCATCTTTGGGGAAACTAATGGTTCATCCATATTGTGATGATGATTTGCACAATGATGGGAAATCTTAGTGGTCAAAATTTGGGGTATAACAGATGCCCCTATTTAATCTTCTTGGACCCGAAGGTGTGAATGGCGAAGGTATTCGGGCATTCGGGGTGCAAGAGGATTAAATATCGGAATACCCGAAATTTTGATGGTGGTTATGAATGGCAGTTCATGCATCCTTCCTCTTTTGCTAAGCAATGATGCTTAGAAAATGTAAACTTCCCCTCGATCCTGGTTTTCTACCAAGGAACTAGTCTCAGGTTCTGATTTAAACTTCCCCTCAATCCTGGTTTCCCACCAAGGAACTGGTCTTAATTTCTGAAATAAACTTCCCCTCGATCCTGGTTTCCTACCAAGGACCTGGTCTCAATTTCTGAAATAAACTTCCCCTAAATCCTGGTTTCCTACCAAGGATCTGGTATTGGTTTCTGAAATAAACTTCCCCTCGATCCCGGTTTCCTACGAAGGAACTGGTCTCAGTTTCTGAAATAAACTTCCCCTCGATCCTGGTTTCCTACCAAGGAACTGGTCTCAGTTTCTGAAATAAACTTCCCCTCGATCCTGGTTTCCTACCAAGGAACTGGTCTCAGTTTCTTTTGTCAATAAACTTTCTTGACAAGGGACGCTATTCGTAGCGGTTTTCCTCAAACTTCTCGCCGAATTTTCCTGGGGAGATGCCATTTAATGGAAAAAGTTTTGATTGTAGAGAAGCACAAACTTCTCTGTTTGAGATGCCATTTGTCGACTCTACTGGGGAAAACGAGTCTTCTTGAGAGACTGCTTTCGTTTGGGGATATTACATCATACTTTTCTCGAGATCTTCTCAGAGAAATGCCATACGATGTACCCCAATTTTAAGGTGCCGATGACTTTGTTGACATTGACATTCTGGTGAGAAGGACCAATGTGTTGCTGAAAGTCTTTAGTTGAGAGGCTTTCTATAGGGATTTTCCTTAATCCGAGAAAGCGAAGATATCATCTTCCATGGCGAAGAGTGATGCTGGCTGAGGGTTCTCTGGTTTTTCAGAGGTTCAAGTTATCAAAGTGGTCAAAGGCCGACTTCATCCCAGAAATAAACTGGAGAAGAGAGGTAGTTCAGATGCAACATTTCCTGACAAGGAAAGAACTGACAACTCGATGGAGAGGACTGTTATCACTAGGGGATAAGACCGACCAAAGTGGTAGTGATGCAACATGAATATGAACGCAAAGTAGTAATGCATGATGTATGTGTGTATATGCTGACAAAACTGACACGACATACAAACTAATAGATGAACACGATTGGATACTCGGCCACTGCTGGGGACGAAGAGTTATCGCTGGTTCAAGATAGCAATTCTGCCTTGCTTAGGAGAAGTAGTCCACGTGGGGAGCTACGTTGGTCGGGCTTAGGAGATAAGAACTCTGTCGGGGGTGTCAGATGAAATAATGCTCTCTGACACAACTGATCCTTCATTCAGGTGCCCTAGTTTAGAAGGAGTACTTTGATTCTGTACTTTGAAGCTTAACCGCCTTTGGGAGAAGCCATCGATATTCTTTCGATGTTCAACATTCAAAAGAATTTGCCATCTTTATTAAAAGCAAAAAAAATTTTCAAGTAAATTCATTTTTGTTTTATTTCAAGAATCGTTGATCATGTTAAAATGTCGTCCTGTAAAGCTAAAACAAATAAGAATTGTAAACAAAAGCACAAGGGCTCAAATTTTATTGATAGGATGGAAATCAGCCAAACGCGTGATTCCATAGAGTATTTACAAAGTTAGAAAATGGTAATTTAAGGGAAAAGGGCTACATTGAAACATAACGACCACTATCCTTCTGCCAACTTTGACTTTGGGGCATCCTGAGCTTCTGTCGAAGATGGCCTTGACTGGAGTTTTCCTGACGGATGATGTAACTGCTGCCGAGGGACTTGCCCCTTTGTCGAATGTAGTTACTTGCCATTATCCCTAATTTTTGCTTGGATTGTACTTTGAGGTTTCCAATCCACTGGGATGATTTTTGATCATGTCTCTAATTTTGGCCTGGACCGCCCTTTCGGGTTTTCAATCCACCGAGAAGTTTTTTTTTATTATTATTTTTATTTAGGCGAAGTATTTCTTGACTACATCAACATTTGTGGGGTAGGAAAATTCCTCTCCGTCCATGGTTGCAAGTCTCAATGCGCCGCCTGAGAAAGCTTTCTTGACCACATAGGGGCCGTCATAATTCGGAGTCCACTTGCCCCGAGAATCAGTGAAAAATGATTGTATCTTCTTGAGCACGAGGTCTCCTTTCCTGAAGACGCGAGGTCGGACCTTTTTGTCGAACGCCTTCTTCATTCTTTGCTGATACAACTGACCATGGCATATTTCCATGATTCGCTTTTCTTCGATCAGGTTCAGTTCATTGTGCCGACTTTGGCACCATTCAGCTTCTATAAGCTTAGCTTCCATCAATACCCAGATTGATGGGATCTCTACTTCTATGGGGAGTACTGCCTCCATGCCATATACTAGAGAGAAAGGGGTAGCCCCTGTTGAAGTGCGGACAGATGTGCGATAACCGTGAAGAGCAAAGGGCAGCATTTTGTTTCAGTCTTTGTAGGTTACAACCATCTTTTGAACGATCTTCTTGATGTTCTTGTTAGCCACTTCTACCGCTCCGTTCATCTTGGGTCGGTAGGGAGATGAGTTATGGTGTTCGATCTTGAACTCTGCACACAACTCCTTCATCATCTTGTTGTTTAAGTTAGATTCATTATCAGTAATAATCTAGCTCGGAACACCATAACGGCAGATGATATTGTTTTTGATAAACCGGACTACCACTTGTTGGGTTACATTAACGTATGACGCTGCTTCGACCCATTTGGTGAAGTAATCAATGGCTACTAGGATGAACCGATGTCCGTTCGAAGCCTTAGGTTCGATCATGCCGATTGTGTCGATTCCCCAAATGGAAAAAGGCCATGGGGAAGAAAGAAATTTGAGATGTGTAGGCGGTACATGGATTTTGTCTGAGTATATCTGACACTTGTGACATCTCCTCATGTACTTGTAGCAGTCAGATTTCATTGTCAACCAATAGTACCCTGCTCTTAGAATTTTTCTCGCCATTGTATGTCTGTTGGCATGAGTGCCAAATGACCCTTCGTGAATTTCTTTTATCAGCATGTCTGCTTCTGGTCTGTCGACGCATCGAAGCAAGACCATGTCAAAGTTCCTCTTATAGAGTGTATCACCGCTCAGGAAGAAATTACCTACTAGCCTTTTGAGGGGTTTTCTATCTTTCCTGGATGCCCTAGGTGGGTACTCTTGTTTCTGAAGGAAGCATTCGATATCGTGATACCAAGGTTTGTCGTCTATGACTGCTTCAATCGTGAAGATGTAAGCGGGCCGTTCAAGGCGCATTATGTCGATCTTAGGTAAGTCATTCCATTGACCTACATTAATCATGGAAGAGAGAGTGGCTAATGCATCAGCCATGTGATTCTCCTCACGAGGGATATGATGAAACTCGACTTTGTTGAAGAAGGGTAATAACCTTCCTGCGTAATCTTTGTAAGGAATCAATCTTGATTGGTATGTGTTCCAATCTCCTTTGATCTGATTGACGACCAAACCTGAGTCGCCATATACATCCAAGTTCTTGATCCTCAAATCAATCGCTTCTTCGAGACCCATAATACAAGCTTCGTATTCGGCCTCATTGTTTGTGCACTTGAACGTAAGTCTAGCGGTGAAAGGAATGTGGGTATCCTGAGGTGTTATGATAATTGCCCCAATTCCATTTCTGTAATGATTGACAGCTCCGTCAAAGATAAGTCCCCATTGGGAATCTGGTTTTGGCCCTTCACTGGGTAGCGGTTCATCGCAGTCTTTCATTTTTAGATACATGACATCTTCGTATGGGAAGTCAAATCCGACTGATTCCTGATCGCCAATCGGTTGATGAGCCAAATGATCGGCTAAAACACTTCCTTTAACGACTTTCTGAGCGTGGTACTCTATGTCATATTCTGATAACAACATCTGCCAACGGGCAATCCTTCCCGTGAAAGCAGGCTTTTCAAAGACATACTTGATTGGATCCATTTCAGAGATTAACCAAGTGGTGTGACGAATCATGTACTGGCGAAGACGTTTAGCTGCCCAAGCCAGAGCGCAGTAAGTTTCCTCAAGCATAGTGTACCAAGTCTCGCAGTCGGTGAATTTCTTGCTCAAATAGTAGATGGCAGACTCTTTTCTTTTTGTTTTGTCTTGTTGGCCAAGTACACAACCCATTGTGTCTTCCAAGACTGTTAAATAGATGATCAGTGGTCTTCCTTCCACTGGAGGTGATAGAATCGGCGGGTTCGACAGGTATTCCTTGATACTGTCAAAGGCGGTTTGGCAGTCTTCTGTCCAAACGCAATCCTGATTCTTTTTGAGTAATTTGAAAATCGGCGCACATGTCGCGGTCATGAGGAATATGAATCTGGAAATATAGTTCAAACGTCCCAGGAATCCCCTGACTTATTTTTCAGTCTTTGGAGAAGGAATTTATTGAATGGCCTTGACCTTGTCAGGATCAACCTCAATTCCTTTCTGGCTGACGATGAATCCTAAGAGTTTCCCTGAACGGACACCGAACGTGCACTTGTTGGGATTCAAGCGGAGTGTGTACTTCCTCAACCGCTCAAATAGTTTTGACAGGTGGGTCACATGCTCCTCTTCTGTTTTAGATTTGGCAATCATTTCATCGACATACACTTCGATTTCTTTGTGTATCATGTCATGAAACAGAGTAGTCATGGCCCTTTGATAGGTTGCCCCGGCGTTCTTCAAACCGAACGACATTACCTTGTAACAAAAAGTACCCCATGGGGTAATGAAAGAGGTCTTCTCCATGTTTTCCGGCGCCATTTTGACCTGATTATAGTTCGAGAATCCATCCATGAAGGAGAAGACCTGGAACTTTGTTGTACTGTCTACCAGCATGTCTATGTGTGGCAAGGGAAAGTCATCCTTTGGACTTACCTTGTTTAGATCTCTGTAATCAACACACATTCTGACCTTTCCGTCCTTTTTCGGAACTGGTACGATGTTGGCTAACCATTGAGGATATTCTGACGTAGCGAGGAAACCCGCTTCAATCTGTTTCTGTACCTCCTCTTTGATTTTGATAGCCATGTCTGGATGAGTCCGTCTCAACCTTTGCTTTACCGACGGACATTCTGATCTCAACGGTAGATGATGTTCCACGATGCTGGTATCCAACCCTGGCATATCCTGATAGGACCAAGCGAATACATCGGGAAACTCTTTGAGAAGTTTCGTCAAACTTTCTTTGACAGTTGGACTGAGAAGTGCCCCAATCTTGACTTCTTTTCTCTCTTCTTCCGATCCTAAGTTGATTGTTTCCAACAACTCTTTGTGAGGCTCAATGGACCTTTTCTCTTGTCTGAGTAGTCGGGAGATATCCTCTGGAATTTCGTCGTCATTTTCTTCTTCAGCCTCAAATACCGGGAACTCAAAGTTGGGAGAAGGCATTGGATCGTCTGTTTCAACGGGGTTTAAAACAAGCAATCTGCATGACGTGGTGATTTGTGTTTAGAAGAGATAGAGAGAATGCAAGAATGTGTGCAGTGTTTTATATTTTTTTTTTGAACAATGCTCATTTTTATTTATTTTTTGTTTTTTAGGATTACCATTTTCTGGAAAAAGAAGAAAGAGAAAACAACAATAACTGCGGAAATTACAGAACGACGTTATTTTATTTATGAACAAGTCGATTCTTGAAACTACAGCACTATAAAACAAAACTCTGTCGCTTTGGGCGAAGCGAAGAGGGATATTTACAGAAAGTGAGCCCTATCAAAACATCTGTTTCACCTGGGCAAGGTGAAAGGTTAAAGTAAAGATGGCAATTACTTAGACTTATGAACAATCTTCGGAACATCGACAGCAACCCATTGGAGGCGAACTCCTCGGTGAATCACAAAGTCTGGTACATTCCTTGATTTGTCTTCAGAAATGACGCTGATTTCTGGTGGAGCAGGATCATTGGAATCTGTCTCCCAGGCAGAGTTGTCGTAGAAGGATTCCTCAGTTGTATTTTGCAGAGTATTTGTTCTCTCAGGTAAATCTCCCCATCCAGTTGGCTGGATGTCTTCGAGCCTGATACGAGAGCTTTCAGGAGCGGTGTACTTGACCATGAAGTCAAATTTTCCGCTTGGTTGTCCCAGGGTGTCCCACACTTCTTTGGAATTGGAGGAGTCATCCCTCTTGATGACGTTGACCTCGGGAAAAGCATAGTTAATGAATTCTAGTCCTACAAACATTGCGAATTCATCGTCGTGCTGGGTGTTTTCAGGATAACCTGGGTGTTGATCCCATGACATGGTGGGGACGCAGGTATTCTCTTCAATGATGCTCAGCTGATTTTCATTGTTCGGCTGACTTTCTTGCCCCAAGTCTCCTGGGTAAGGCTTCCATATTGGCAGACCATCCATCGGGCCATAGTAGTCGGGGTCAAAGTTGTCTTTCATCAGAGTGTCCTCCTCTAATGAGTTTAGGGGAGTGCGGCATCCTTCCGGATCACAATCTCCGTACATCATTTTGACATCTGACCTTGGTATAAATCTCGGGCTCTGTGCTGGAAAGCAAAAGGGAGTATGCGTTTCGCCCTGAGACGTATAACTGTCCTCGTTGAGATAGGACTTCCATTCTTCCTCCGTATCGAAGGAATCATCTTTATTGATGGTATGCACGTCTTGAGTCACTGGTTGAAGGAAGCCTTCACTGTGGAAGAAGTACTGAATGGGATGAAAACTTTTATTGTTCACAGCCGTCTGAGTACAGGTTGAGGAAAAGCCAAGACCTTTCTTTTTCTTATTGTCAGTAGGAATGACAAGCTGCCCCCATCCTGTTGTATTGGTATTCTTGACCGCTTTGATAGCATCTTTGTACGAGGAAATCGAAGTTCCCCCTTTGGATGATTGTCCTTGTGTAGCGAAAGCGTTTGGAACTGGGTTCCGATTACCCCCTCCGGTTCTACATAAGTGGATGACGATAAGTTGCTTACGAGCAAGGCCTGTTCTCCACAGACTGTGATGAGTTAGTCGTTCTGGACGAACTTTAACTTTTGGTGGAGGGTTGAAGTGACCGCCCCAGCCTGATGTATCCAAGGTCTTCCTAATAAACAATTGTATGTTGCCCGGATGTCCATGACCTGGAAAGTGACTTGGAAAGTGTGAGGACCGATAGTTATGGGAAGGTCGACTTCGCTGATAACTGTTTTTCTGGATCCGTCAAATGCTTTGACGACGACCTCGCTAGTTCTCATCGGAGGTCCTTTGAATGATAATTGCATCAAAGTGGACTTCGACATAACATTCACGGCTGACCCTGTGTCTACCAGTACGATGGCTAAAGCATCGTCTTGGCAGTTGACTGTAATGTTGAGCGCCATGTTATGACGGCGACCTTCTTTAGGTAATTCCTCATCACTAAATCCCAAGTTATTGCAGGAAGTGATGTTAGAGACAATGCTATCGAACTGTCTGATTGTTACATCTTGTTCCACAAAGGCTTGCTCCAAGACTTTCTGTAGAGCCTCCCTATGCACTTCTGAACTATGTAACAATGATAATACTGAGAGCTTTGAACGAGTTTGTAACAGCTGATCAACAATGTTGTATTCACTCCTTTGTATGAGCTTTAGCATCTCATCATCGTTTTTTGAAAGGTCGGGATTACTGGATTGACCGACTGGTGGATTGGGAACTTCTGTCTGAGGTTCCTTTTCTTTGCTGGGTTCTCCAACTCCTCTATTGAAGATTATGCCACTCCGTGTTACTCGACTGATGTCTGCAATATTCACGACGGAAGGTAACGGAATTTCCTTTCCATTCTCAATTATTGTTGCACCATATTTGTAAGGGATAGCCTTAGTTGATTTATACGATAGTGGTCCTGGTAGATAGATGGCTATGGGAGCCTTCTGATTTTTCTGACCATCGTAAGTAATTTCGATCCGTTCCCAGTTGGGAACTCTCGATTCGTCAAGTAGAGGGATAATGGTACAAACATCCCTAGTCCTCTGATGATCAGAGATTACGACGACGTCCTCGATTTGATCAGCGAAATAGTTGACTAATCCAGAACTTGACCATGGCTGAATCTCTTTGCGGTCCAACTGACTTTTAAGGGCTGCTCGCACGAGGTAGCATCCTTGATTATCCACTGAGCAAACTCCACACCGCTCATAGTTGTGTAGTGGCACCTAGCCACGCCCGTTTGAATACAATGTAACCTTACTAGATCTATTTCTATCGACCGAACATCGTGACTTTGATATCTAGTAGGATTCCCGTTAGTGATACTAATTTTCTGGGAGTCTTCATCCATATAGATTGGAAGTCACCAGTGGTTCAACAAGTGCTGAAGTGTTTCCTGGACAAGGGCACAACCCTAATCGTCTTCGTAACCCGCTTTATAGCTCTGATAATCATGTGATACCATGAACCCGAGCCGGACCTGTTTAGCATGTAACTCCACCAGGCTGGTATTCATCAAGCGAATATCGAAGATTTGAATCATGTTGATTTGATAATGATTCCTATCATGGTAGTCTTGAATCCATCCAAGATCCATCTGACGCTGGAGGGTCTCTTGTACAAAAGAGCATCCCTGTTTGTTTATCGAGCAAGTCAGACAAGAATTGTAATCGTGTCGTGGCATATTATGATACTGGCTTTGCCTTGAGTGTATTTCCACCAGGTTGACATTCATCGCACAGATATCGTGGTTTTGTATGATGTTGGAATTCGTATAAACCATGTTAACTCCATGAACTCTCTGCTCTTGGATCCATCCGTTCCTGTAGAGCTGATTGCACCACAAAACATCCTTGATTGCTTTTAGAGCAGATATCACGCTGGTGATAATTATGAGGTGGCACATGGCCATATCCACTCTGTCTACAATGCATCTTGACCAAGTTGGCCCTCAATAAGAGTACATCGTGAATTTGATAGGTGTTGTTATACTCTCCCTCTATCAAATTAACTGCAGCTTTCTCGTGTTGAGGCAGCGGGTTTGTGAGAACATTAGGATTTGTATCCTTGAAAGATAAGACCCGCTCCTAACAAGGTTTTGCACGTAAGATTTGAAACTGAGACAGTTTTCTATGTTATGCCCTGGTCCTCCTTGATGGTAAGGGCAAGTCTGATCCACCTTAAACCAAAAAGGCGGATTTTCCGATACTGTAAGAGGAGACTTAGTCTGGACATGCCCCTTGGCCAGTAGTAACGAAAATAGTTCTGCGTACGATACGGGTATAGGATCAAATCCTGGTGGCCGCGTTGTACGGTTGTTGTTGTATTGAGGACGAGCCTACTGAAG
This sequence comes from Lathyrus tuberosus, assembly GCA_022829125.1. NCBI lineage: Eukaryota > Viridiplantae > Streptophyta > Magnoliopsida > Fabales > Fabaceae > Lathyrus > Lathyrus tuberosus. The sequence goes on from JALAZF010000190.1 coordinate 3,608,249, forward strand.
AGGCTGTTGTGTCCTTTGCTGAAATTGTTGCGACTGCGGTTGGCTTTGAGCAACCTGAGGTTGATACGTAGAAACAAGCGCAGTGATGATAGCAGGAGTTACAGCTGCTACTGGTTGGTACTGTCGCCTTTGCTTTCTGAGAGAGATATTCCCAATATCTTGCTCCTTTTTCTTAGGGAGAGCACTACCGTATTTTTTAGTACCGCTTGTCGACCCAGTGTCTTTGACTAGACGTCCTTCTCGAACAGCTTCCTCGAGACGCACTCCCATACCGACCATTTCGGTGAAGTCGCTGGGCACACTGGAAACCATTCTGTCATAGTAAAATAAGCTCAAGGTCTTTAAGAAAATCTTTGTCATCTCTTTTTCCTCAAGAGGTGGACAAATTTGAGCGGCAATTTCACGCCATCTCTGAGCGTATTCCTTAAAGGTTTCCTTGTCTTTTTGCGACATTGATCTGAGTTGATCTCAGTCTGGTGCCATGTCCAAATTGTATTTATATTGTTGGACGAAGGCAGTGCCAAGATCTCTGAAAGTGCTAATCGTAGCGCGGTTTAAACCCATGTACCATTTTAATGCGGCACCGGTTAAACTATCCTGAAAGTAGTGAATCAGTAGATCCTGGTTCTCTGTCTGAGCTGACATTCGCCTAGCGTACATCACCAAATGGCTTTGAGGGCAAGAGTTACCCTTTTACTTTTCAAAATCGGGTACTTGGAATTTGTGCGTGAGTTTCACATTGGGGACCAAACAAAGGTCTGCGGCGTCCTTTCCAAATAAATCCTGGCCACGAATAGCTTGCAGTTCCTTCTGCATTTCCAGGAACTGCTCCTGGAATTCATCCATTCTATCAAACATACTTTCCTTTCTATCTACCAGAAGGTATCTGTGGAATTTGTCCTTCCGGGACAGTGTGCACCACAGGGGGTGGTTCCATTACTACGGAAGTGAATCTTGGTGTTTCCCTAAGTTTGTAACCTTCAGGAGTCCTCATTATGCCTCTGGCATCCTCGCTTTCCCGAAGTTTGTAACCTCCAGGCCCAGCGGCTTCTACTATGATTCCCTGATCTTCAGTGATCGGCGGAACATATCCTTCTGGGATATAGTTAACAGGCATGCCCCAGGGACGATCTTTCGGCATTTGATACCTAGGATCATACTTCTCTACTATGGGTGTTGAGGTGATCTCTGAGATCACAGTTCTTTGTAGCTGAGCTTCTGCCATGGCTTGCATGTCGTTACGAAGCTTTCTCATATCCTCTCTCAGAGCGTCAATCTTTTCTCTCAACTCTCTGTTCTCTTCCTCGAGATCATCTATATTTTCCTTACGATTGGCCCGAGTATTGTACGAATGAGACAGTTTGACTCTAGACCCGAGACACAAACGTGAGATTCGTAGGTAAGAAGAATACGTGACGTGAGAATGATGAATGCAATGATTATATTTTTTTTTTGTTTTATCAAAATAAACTTCGACAATTAGATTGCAAATATCAAATAGTGGGGACACCCCCGTCTTATTGAATTCAAAGGATTGTGGAAATGGAAATATAGTTAATTACAAGGTGCGGAAACAGAAACCTAAGCTAATGGGTCCCGAGTCCTCTCTGAGGAGAACTCGGGTGCTGATTCTGGTACTTTTCTTTTCTTGGACTGGGGCTCTTGGGCCGTTTTCGGGTTGTCATTCCTTTGCCAAGTGAAAGGAGCGAGCAAATTCCTTTGGTCATCCTGATTTTCTACAGCATGTTACTCCAAAATCTCAATTAGAGCATCCTTATCTTTCAGCAGTTGATGTATTTTGGTACACTCCACATTGAGAATGCAGTACTTGTTCTTCCAAGACCTCCTCTCCTGTTGAACTTTGTTGAGAGTAACCTGAAGTTTCTCCATTTCAGTCATGAAGTACATGACAAATTCCCTTGGCGGAAGAACTCCGTGACAAGGATAAGGCATCTTTAGCTTGAGAGCTCTAGTTTGTACCCAGTGAAGATAAGACTCCACCGAATCACCGTCCGGTTTTCCTAGAGACTCCCGTCCTTTCTTATGAACATGTTTCCAAGCGTGCACTATTTCCATCTTTAGTGCCCTGTTATTTTCTCCTTCCTTGAAGAAAAGACCTTCCAGATGAGCATTACGAGGGACATGCCTCATCGGGTATCCAAATTGACGACGAACTAAGACTGGATGGTAATTGATTCCTCCCTTAGTTCCTATGAGGGGTACGTTGGGGAAGTTTCCACAACGGTCAATGATTCTGATCCCGTCATAAATCCTATTGTACCAATCTATATCAGAGTTGGTAAGAGACATGATTTTCTGCGACCAATGTAAGGCACTCTTATGATCCCAAAAAGTAGCAGACTTAGGCAAATGGGAGATAAACCATTTATATAGCAGGGGCACAAAGCACTTGATCATTCCTCCGCTGCATAAATTCCTTAAGTGTACATAATGATACGCATCTGCGAGCAAGGTTGGTATGGCGTTTCCAATGAGAAAAACCTTAAGGGCGTTGATATCGACAAAGTTATCAATGTGGGGAAATAGAAATAACCCGTAGGTGAGTAAAACAAAGATGCTTTCAAAAGCAGTCACGTTCCCTATACTAGCAAAGTATAGAGCCTTCTTTACCAGAAACTTGGCTGGTAAACCTGGGATTCCTCCTTTGGTGGTCATGTGAGTCTTGATTTCTGACTCATCCAAATAGATTGCTCTTGCAATGATTTGATCCTTTGGAATTTCTTCCAGTCCAAAAAAGGGAGCTTGATTAGTAATGGGTAGATCAATCAGATGAGAATACTCCTCCAGCGTTGGTGCGAGCTGGTAATCCGGGAATGTGAAACAGTGATAGACCAGATCGTAAAACTGAATGAGTGCCTCTAGGATTCCTTCAATTACATGGACCCTTAACAGAGGTAGCAGACCTCCGTACTTGGCTCTGAAAGCGTCAGGGTTAGTGATCATCCTTGCTAATCCTCTCAAATCCCCTAGTTTTGGAACCTTGAAGGTATACTTGTGAGTTTTTCTTCTACCGAAATCCATTAGCGCAATCCTTTTCTCTGTGACATTTGCAATCATTGTTTTAGTTTAATTTGAAAAAGAGAGACTAGAAGAGAAAATTTTTCTTTGATTAATGTTTTTTTAAAATGAATGCATGAATGCAGCACACAAAAACATAGAAAAAACATGGGGTCAAAGGGTCGGTGTCATGAAGTCAAGGCTCTACCCATCCCAACGGTTTATACTAGTGATTTTTGTACCTGTCTCTTAAAATAATTGATTCTTGTCGAGATAACATCAGCGGGGCGGGAACCATGCTAGGTGATGTATTTCGAAGAATCTCAGAAGAGGGTAGTATCGCGTGACAACTATTTTCGATAGCTTTCGCACTACTGAAAGAGGTTTTTCCTAGGTGTATACTCAATCTTTCCACATGCGGCATCACACACATTCCCATTAGCAGAAAAATAAACACATATATCAATCAGGAAAAGCAGTATATATATTTGTCCTAATGTCCTAGACTTTTTAAGAGCTATGAATCCTATGATCCTAACAGAAAATGGCTCCTCGGCGGAGTCGCCATTCTGTGGTACCTTCCCAACTTAAAGGTTTTTGACCTAAGATCCTAGTGAGGGCCGATCCTAGCAATAATGACATTCCCCGATGGAACCGTCATTCGGTGATACCTTGTGAACCCAAGGACTCGTCCTAAGAGAAGGTTTCATCCAGAGAGATAAGAGAGAGACAAGATTCCCTTGTTTGGCCCCACGGTGGGTGCCATTTTTCCTGTAGCGAGCGATTTTGGACGTGGTTCTTAAGCACCGTCGCTCCGGGGTACTACAGGTTGATTCATTTTTTATCCTATTGAATCTAATGAAGGAAGGGAAATAGATGTCTCCAACTTACCCTGCTTGCAAACTGAGGTTAAACAGTCAAAACTGTTGGTTTACAGATGCGGTTTTAGTTCGTGGGCCTCTCTCTGCTTGTTTTATTCAGAATGAAATACCGGGACTGTTCATGGGGAATTTGTTAGGATCCTGCGCCAGATTGGATGGAGGTAGGGGACTTTGGGGTTTTTTGATTAGTGTGCTCGCTAAGATTCTTTTTCAATCTTATGCCTACGTATTCCCGGGATAGGGAAATCAGAGCGATCGTAGTTCCTCCTATTCAATGGGAGGAAATGGTGTTTTGGTGTCTTGTTCAAAGCCCAAGACATGAAGCTAAAGGTGGTTTGTATCTTGTTCAAAGTCCAAGATGTGAAGCTGAAGGGTCTATTTGTATCTTGTTCGAAGCCCAAGATGTGAAACTAAAAGGGTGTTGACTTTAGAGAGAATTTGTCATCTCTAAATGGGTCTGTTTGTCACAATTGTTGGGCGACTGATTATAAAGGAGAATTACTTTAACTGGGATATGCGAATCCAGCAATGCCATAATTTCCTTTATAGGGGATTTTCAACCTGAAGGAGAAGACTTTAACTCAGTTTAGAGAAACGCCATCTTTCCTTAGGAATTTCTCATGCTAAAAGAGGGACAGTGGTGTGGATGTAAATAATCCAGAGGCTTGCCGCTTACAGCAATTAGACGAGGGAAAAGGAGTTGTTGATGTTTGTATGCTGTGACCAAAGCATGATATAATGCTAAAAGGTTGATTAAATCAAACGGGGATTTCTTTATACAAAGCCTAAGAGGAGGCTATTGACCCAACAAGAGGATGCTTTTGTGTCTCGTATGAAGCCCGAGATAGAGGCTAAAAGGGTTGACACAACAAGAGAGTGTTTTTATATGTGTCTTGTACGAAGCCCAAGACGGAGGCTAAAAGGGTTTGACTCAATAAGAGAGTCTTTTATACTCACCAAGAGAGTGATTTGTATCTCGTACGAAGCCTGAGATGGAGGCTAAAGGTGATCGACTCAACAAGAGAGTCTTTTTATACTCAACAAGAGAGTGTTTTGTATCTCGTACAAAGCCCGAGATGAAGGCTAAAAGAGGATTGACTCAATAAGAGAGTCTTTTATACTCAACAAGAGAGTGTTTTTGTATCTCGTACGAAGCCCGAGATGGATGCTAAAGGAGGATTGACTCAACAAGAGAGTCTATTATACTCAACAAGAGAGTGTTTTTGTATCTCGTACAAAGCCCGAGATAGAGGCTAAAGGTTAGCTCTGCTGGGGAGAATCATTGTATAAAGCCCAAGAGGAGGCTAGGGTTACTGTTTCAGTTGAGTGACAGGTCCAGTATGTTGGTTAAAAGAGAAAATCAGTTCTTATATGGGCAATTTTGTACTCATGGATTTGATCTGAGGACCGGGATTATTTCCTGTTCTTTAAGGAAACGGGGAATCCGAAGGGTATTGAGACTGCCCAAGTCTACGAGTGTTTTTTTCTATTTTTGAAAGGAACTTGAGAATGTCTTCGAGACTCAAGGAGATTAGATTGTCCAAGTCTAGAGTTTTATCTTTTGTACTATGCTTAAGAGAGATCAAGAGACAATATGTTTGTCGTAGGAAGATCTAGACTCTTTGAAAGACTATTCTATTAAGATGACTAATTTCTGTTCCTATGCCTTTAAGAGGTCGTCGAGACAATTTGTACGAAGCCCAAGAGGAGGCGAGAAAAACTTTTAAGAAGCCGAAGGGACAATTTGTACGAAGCCCAAGAGGGGGCTATCTTCCCGGAGGAAGAATCATTATACGAAGCCTAAGAGGAGGATGTGAAAACTTCTAAGAAGTCGACGGGTCCTTGTACAACGCCCAAGAGTAGGCGAGGATGCTTTTAGGAAGCCTGTGGGTCCCCAAACCCCGAGAAGTTCAAGACATGCCATTCACCGAGAATAGATTAAGCCAGGAAAGTCTGAGAATTTGGAAGAAACTCAAGAGATGCCATTCACTGAGAAAAGATCATCTCTGGGGAGTTAGAGTTTCTTTGACAATGTCTAAGGGTGACAGTCTGAGAAAGGGTTCACCGAGAATGCTGCCTTTCACGTCTCCATATTGTTTAACCCCAAGAGGAGGGAAGACTGTGTCTGGTAATCCTATGGGGATCTAGTTTTGTTTGTATTTAAGAGTGACCAACAGGGCTTTACCTAGTGCTAGACGTAGTTGCCGGGGAAAACTCTAAATAACTATACTAGTATTACACAGTTGATATTTGACAAGTATATAAAAGTTTGTGAAAGAAGACTTACAGTGAGCAGCCCCACAATACAGTTATATATATGAAATCGGATAAAGAAAACGGGTAAACACTTACTCGGTTGTAGAGCTTCCATGCTGTTTGGTTAGTTTGTTCAACAAAGAAAGTTTTGATAACAATATTATATTCAAAATCAAAGGAGAAAGTGCTTTGAAAAGATTGTTGGGGCTTACAGCTCAAGGAGAGGCCCAGGGTTTAATCAGTGATCACACTGTCGTTTTGTACAAGGACTTATACAAGTGACTGAGGCCCAAAAAAAGTTTTCTGTACAAAGGGGATGGGTCTTACACTCTCTCAAGAGGCCCAAAATGATTGAAAGTGAACAAAGATGGGTCTTATAGCTCAAGGAGAAGCCCATGGTTTATTTTGAAAAGCGCGACGATCACGCCGAGGTTTTGAAAACACCGTGGGTCTTATACAATGACTGAGGCCCAAAAGTTTTTGGTTTCAAAAGGGGATTGGGTCTTACACTCTATTAGAGGCCCAAAATGGTTTTGAATGGGTCTTATAGCTCGAGGAGAGGCCCAGATGGTTTATTTTAAACGGGCGATGATCGCGCCGAACTTTTGAAATACAACGGGACTTATACAACATTTGAGGCCCAAAATAGGTTTGTTATTATAAAGGATTGGGTCTTACACTCTATTAGAGACCCATGAGTGTTCGAAAAAGTTTGTTAGGGTGAAAATCAATAAAACCCTAATTTTATCATTTTTTAATATAATTATTCAAAGAAAATTAATACAAATGATAAAAATTCCAAATAAGTTTGAATAAACAACTTGTGATTTTGGTTTTAGGTTTGAAAAATGAGGCTTTCATCACAAGATGAATTAAAACCTACTTGGTTTTGATTTTCCAAAATGGATATTTATTTTTTAAAAGGTTTAAAAACAAATAAAAGACATTTATTCACAAAAAGACTAATTATATTAAATAAATAATATAAATCTAATTTTTTTGGGGAATAAAATATTTTAACATTTTTGTGATTTTTTTGCAAAAAGAACCAATAAAAAAAATTAAAATTGAGGGAGTTATTAATTTTTCAAACTATTAAAAATAATATGGAAAATAACAAAAAGTGGGAAAAATAGCAAAAAGAGGATCTGGGGCGAGGGGGATTCGAACCCCAGACCTCTTGTGTATAGGTGCGCACCTTACCACTAGGGTGGTGATACATCCGTTGATTGAAACACAACCATAAATATACAAGGCTTGCCTTGCTTTTGGCCTAGCCCAAGTTAAGGCAAGGCAAGTTTTGACAAGAAACGGGAAGGTCCATAACTTTCTCATTTCTCCATGGTTGGGGACAAAATTTATATGCATCTGGCCTAGAATTTCACAAGGAATCCAATGGTGGTGGTATTTTTTTCAGATCATGATCCCTCCTCAAAATCCGATAGTGGTTTTGAAATAGACCATATTTTGCATTTTCTGTGTTACATCTTGGTACAGGTATGAATTACATGATAAATTGATGCAAACACAACACATATGACGCGTAGAAGAGATGCATCATCAGTGGACTTCAAAGCAATGCATATTTTGGAAAGTTCAAGTCATGATGCTTACCTCTTTTTGAGCTTTTGAAGTTTTTTGTGCAATCTGCCAAGTTTCTTGTTCCAGAAATGGTTTGATGCTTTGGACACTCTCAAATGATCCCTTAGAAGCTTTTAGGATGATTGGAATCAGCTGGAACCTGCAAAAACAAAAACTGGCCCTTTCTTGCAAAAGGGGTTAAAATGGCCAAAATAGCAACTCTCTCAAATGGTGTTCCAGATGTTGGGAGCCATTTGGGACAGTTCAAGGATGATATTTGGAGTGTGTTTGAGGATTTATCTGGTTTGGAAAGTGACTGAATCAAGACATGGCTTGAAAAATGCACAAAAAGCCTATTTTGAGGTTTTGAGATGTGACTTTGAGATTTAAGGATTACAGGTCCCTTGTGTGAGTTTGGACAGCTTAGATATGACATATTGGATGTGTTTGGATCATGAGTTGTGATGGAAATGCTCTCTAACTCAAAAACTCAGAGTTACCTTGCTAAAGAAGGTATTTTTGCCTAAAGAAAGTGATTTTGAGGAAAGCATCTGTTTGATGGTTTTGGTGTACTCAAACTGAGCACAAATGAGCTCTATTTATAGTAGAGCAATTTTGTTTTGGGATCAATAGTGAATGGCAACTTCATTAGAGGTTTGGCCAATGTTGATCAATAGGAATCCAAGTCTCCTTTAGCCATTGACTAGAGGTTAGAGCACAGACCTGTGGTTCCCTAGTTGTTGGATGAATCTTGACTGAATTTAGTTGGAGGAAGCTCAGTTCATGCCACCTTTAAGCATCCATTAAATGCTATAATCCAAAATTGGAGTCTTGTCTCTCTTTTAGATATTTCTAGGTTTGGCATGCTACTTCTTGTTCCAAAGACTTTGGAGGCTTGGATCAGTGTTTGTTCCCTTTAGATTTGATCCTCAGATGTGTCCAAAGTGATGACAAGGCTTGGATTATCTGATTTTTCCAAATCGAGCAAAAGTGCAAAATTATGCCTAGCCTTGGCAGTTTTCAGCAAGGCAAATTGCCATTGTCATATCTCATGGCTCAAGAGGAATTTGATGGAGTTCTTGGCCATTTTGGAAAGCCCTCATATGATACAATAACTGTTTGATCATAATTGGTTTTGATACTTTTTGGATCCAAGTGAAAAATGCCCCTACATTTGGAAAAAAGTGAAGGCAGATTCTGACTTAGTGAAAATTTCACTAAGTGTTGGAAAAAAGTGACATTTTCACTTTTTGTGATTTTGATCATTCCATAATTTAAAATCCATGGGGAATTGGAATGAGTGGTAGTTGAAGCTTTTGTAGAGGGTAATGAGAGCTACAAATCCAGCTTTGGATGGGAAAAAATGGCCTTGTGGTTTAGGAGTTATGATCCTCCAAAGTTGGTACCCTAGCCACTTTGTTCCATAACTTAGAAAATTTTCTAAGTTTTTTATGGTTACCCCTTTTACAAGTTATCCCACTTTTCTTGATTTTTCTTGATGAATGATGATTCCAATCATACATTAACATCATTTTGGGGTCAAAGAACCATAATTGTGAAAAATCTCAAAAAGTCAAAGTTTGACTTTTGTGCACAGTTGACTTTTTGTCAGATGAATTCCAAACTGTGCGATCCTCTATGAAATCAAGTCCTTGACCTAAATCAAACTTGATGGATTGATTTCATAGGTGTTATAGGGTGTATTGAATCATGTCTTAGGGTTTGGGAGCATGTCCCGGTTAAAAGTCAAAGATATAGTTGACTTTTTCCGCGAAACCCTAACTGTGGTTCTGATGAAATTGAAACTTGTTGCTCAAGCTTCTTGGATCAATCCATTGTTGCAAATGGATCAATGTGATGTATTTGAGACCCTCAAATTCCCTCTTAAGGTCTTGGCTCATGTTTTGTTCCAAAAGTCAACTTAGGGGTGAATTAGGTCAAGAAACCCTAATTCCTGATTTTTTGATGAATGCATCCCCCGAGGCTAAATTGACTTGATGATTGGGTTTATGAGATCCCTTAGAGCATCATAGGTTATGCTTTGAAGCATTGGCTCATGCCCAGAGGAAAATTTCCATCTGGGGGCCCTGGTCGACCAAACCCTAATTTGGTGACACTAGCGATCTTAAGGCTTGATCCACCTAGAAGGGAGAAGCCTTCTGCTTAATCCTTGAAGTGGGAGTCCTCTTGATCCTTTGTGGATGTTTGAGAGACTAGACAAGTTGAAGATCATGTCATTTCTTGATTGATCCTTTGTCTAAGAGCTCTGAGAGGGCTTGAAACCCTAAGTCTGATTGTAGTGGATGCTCACCCATCTTTGGGGAAACTAATGGTTCATCCATATTGTGATGATGATTTGCACAATGATGGGAAATCTTAGTGGTCAAAATTTGGGGTATAACACGAGGTATGATTGGATCTCTTCTTTATCTTACCGCATCACGACCCGACATTATGTTCAGTCTATGCATGTGTGCGAGGTATCAAGCACGTCCCAAAGAATCCCACTTAAAAGCAGTTAAGCGCATACTTTGATACCTTTCTGGTACTCCAAAGTATGGGTTGTGGTATTCTAAAGGTAGTGTTTGTTCCTTAGTTGGCTATTCTGATTCTGACTTTGCCGAGTGCAAATCGGATAAAAAAAGTACTAGTGGCACGTGTCACTTTTTCGCAAATTCCTTGGTGAGTTGGCATAGCAAGAAACAGGTTTCCGTTGCCTAGTCAACCGCCGAGGCAGAATACGTGGCCGTCGGCAGTTGTTGTGCTCAAGTCTTATGGCTTAAGTAACAATTGCTTGATTTCAATTTAAAACTTGAGCGTATTCCCATTTTGTGCGATAACACTAGTGCTATTAACCTAACTAAGAACCCCGTATTACATTCACGCACCAAGCATATCGAAATACGTCATCACTTCCTTAGGGATCATGTAGAGAAAGGTGATGTGGTCTTTGAGCATGTTGATACTAAAAATCAACTTACTGACATCTTTACAAAACCACTAGCTACAGAGCCTTTCTTTCACATCCGTAGGGAACTAGGCGTTCTCGACATCTCGGATCGTGTTTAATAATCCTTTAAGATAGTAGCTCTTCACATATATATATGTCTGTTTATGGTTTTGACTAACTATGCCAAGAGTTATTAAGTTATATGTGAGGGCTCTCATCATCAATCGTGATCAAGGTAATATCGTTCCGCTTCATAAGTTCTCTTTAAATATATGTACTATGGTGGATGTTTAAAATTGATGTTTATTACACACTTTAAGCGTATATTATTCATTTGGATGTTTGGTTTATGTGTTAGCATGTTTATTTATCTTATATTGGTGCACTTGTATGATAAAATATAATATTTTTCCATTTTCCACTTGGATGAGTCGACCAAAGCATGTCATGGGTCGACTCATGAACTGTTCATGTTTTTAAGAAAAGGATCGGGTTAGCGCGCGTCTACCGTAGGTCGACGCATCTCAAGAATTTCAAAAAAATTTCTAAGTTTCGTCAGCGTGCGCCGACGCATGACCTATTTAGGTCGACGCATGAATGACGAATTCAGAATCCCTTTTGCTAGGGAACGCGCGCGCCGCCCCATTGTCATAAAAAAACATTACATACTTTTAATTCACTTTATTTCATATTTGCATGTCATAAAAATCAGATTCATTTGTCCTCTATTCTCCTTCCCCTTCAATCTTCCTCCATTAAACCTCCATTACTCACAAACTCCAAAAAACCCTTGAAATCCCAATCACAAAGGCTTTACAAAGGGGTTTCTCATTCTACATCAGAATCAATATTCTCTCAATCCTCTCATTTGCGAACTATTCATATTTTATCAGGAGCATCCCTCTTTCTAGATGCTTGCCTGCTGACCAGCTGCGGTGGAGGTTTGAGAAAGACGGAATATATTCTGTCAAGTCTGCGTATCATGCGAGATGCAGAGCCATTGTGAGTAGCAGACCTGGTCCTTCTTCCAACCAGTTTGCTTCCCTCTGGAAGATTCTGTGGAAACTTCCAATCCCCCCGAAAGTTCAGAATTTCATGTGGCGTTTGGAAAAGGATATCCTTCCGCATAAATCTAATTTGAGAGCGAAAGGTATGTCGCTAGACCCTTCCTGCTGTTTCTGTAACGAAGCAATTGAAGATAGCCAACATCTCTTCCAGCAGTGTAATTTTTCTCGTGCAACTCTTTTTGCTACCCAGCTGGGCTTCCATAGTCCTACTGAAGTGTCTGTTATGGACTGGATTCAGTCCATCCTCCAGTCAAAGGATGTGACCACAATGCAAATCTTCTGCTTCACCCTTTGGCAGTTGTGGAGTGCGCGGAATGAGAGGCATTTTAAGTCGAAATCCATCGATCCTTGCGAGGTCGCAAAAAAGGCGTTTTTGGCTTTCTCCATCTTTTGTGCAGGGCATGTGGATGGCAATCAAAAGGTTAGTCCTAGCTGTTCTTCTCTTTTGTCTGATCCCCCTGATGATCTTTGCCTTATTCGAGTGGATGCTGGGCGTTTGGAGGAACGAGCTGTTACTTTCGGTTGTGTCATTTGTAACAACCAGGGAGAGATTGAGCTATCTGCTTGCCACAAAGAGAATATCTGGGTGGGGGCGAGCGTTGCTGAGATTTTGGTGATTAGATGGTGTTTGGACATTGCTTACTCTTTGGGTTATCAAAAAATTCAAGTGTTGTCTGATTCTATGGACGCTGTTGACTGCATTAATAGCATCTCTAGGAATGCCAGCCTTGAATTAGTGGCTGTTGATTGTAGAAACTTATTGTCTTGTTTTTCGTTTGCGTCTGTTTCCTTTGTTAGTAGATGTCTGAATTTTGATGGTCACCATATGGAAAATGTTGCAAAGTCTGCTGGTAATCGGACCTGGTTTGGGTTCCGACCAGAGTGTATTTCGTTCATCGTCCAAGTGGCTTAATGAAATATTTTCAGTTGTAAAAAAAAAAACAATGGTTTCTCAACGTGCAACTGGTAAACGAACTTCAAGAAAATCAACATCAAGGGGGGAAACTTCAATTCCAGTAAATGCTCTGGCTATGTTATCTGATGAAGTATCTGAGTCTTACAATGAAGATTTTCGAATCCGTTCTATCATTTGACAATATGCATACTACCCATTGATGGATCCAGACTATCATCTCGTGGAGATTAGGGACATACTGGCTATTCAGAAATTTGATGAATTTATGGAATGTGATGATAAGTACAGTACTGATTTGGTTCGATTATTCTATATCGGCATTCAGGATAAGTTCCAAGGTACAGATTTTACTTATTCTATGAATAACAAATCTTATTCTATGAATGATGCTGTCTGGCATAGTTTGTTCAAATTGGAAACCCAAAATCTTCCTGAAGTAACTGACACCAAATTTGTCCATGGATATGAGTTTAAAACTGCTTTGAATTCCATGTTGTGTGAGCCGTATACGGATGCTGTTGTGGCAAGTGATTTGTTTCCCAAAATCGTCACAACGGGCCATCTGAAATTTATTGAGCGCATCTTACAATGGATTGTCACACACATATTGCAACCTAAGAAAGGTGGTTTTTCTAGAGTTGATCAAGCCGAGGTTCACCTAATATATTTGTTGAGGGAGCGAATCCCCTATCAACTGGCCCTATTACTTCACATATGGTATGTTTGCAGTGCAAGAATCTACAAGGGGTACGTCTTTATGCTATGCCTTGTGTATTCAATGTATTCTGAATAAGGTTGGGATTCTGGTTCAAAATATTCGTTATCTCAATATTTCAACTGAGCATCAATTTCAACAAAAGACTCTATCCATGATGGGGTATATTTGGGGTCCGGTTGCAAATGAGTACAAATACAAAAGCAAAGCAGCTCAGCCTCTTAATAATGTTCCTGACGACCAAGATATTGCGGAAGGACATGTGAATGAAAACCAAGCTGGTAACAATTCTGATGTGAATATGGTAGACGAGGATAATGAGGCATGGATGGGTTATTCTCAACCAGAGGAGACTTATGATAATCAGGGCTGGGGACAATGGCAATACAATAGTTGGACTGCTCTTGGGGATGCATATGTACCTCCCACCTATGGTGATTATGACTGGCATCAGCCAGACTATTTCGCACCTCTAAATCCTCAACCACAGCCACAGCAAGCCTTCCAAGACACTGAAGAAATTCTTGCCATGTTGAACCAGATGAACCTCGACCATGAGGAATTCCAGGACTTGCAAGAACAGCGATACAATGCTCAGGAAGAGAGGTTCACTGCTCTTTCAAACCAGTTGGCTGCTCACACCAAGAACTTCAATAGGTTTGTTGATGCCTCAATGGCCAGATTTAACAATTTGGATAATGCTATGAAACTTTAGACCCAGAATATCACCAACAGTCTAGGCATCCTCAACACCGCTGTGATTGAAGTGAATCAGTATCTGGAGGAACAACCGCTCCAACCACCCCCAGGCCACCATTACCGAGGACGAGGTCATCCATTTAGGGGGAGGAGACCATAGGGATTAGGATCATTTTTAGTGCATGTTATCATTTATGTTTTGATTGTATGTTTAATTCTTTTTGTGCATGATGTTTTTCTTTTGTTTTAAATTTGGACTATGTTCTCTATTTTTCACTATTATGGAATGAATGGTGTTTGAATATCGTGTGCCGTATTTATCCGCTCTTATTCTCACATTAACATCATTATATATGGATGCATGTTAGTGTATTTGTTTGCAAATTGTTGAGTGGATCTTTCCATATTATGATGCTCTATCTTTGGCCACCTTCTATTTCTCTTTTTGATGTTGTCAAAAGGGGAGAAGGATACATCAACTAGAAGCAGAAATTGATCAAAATTGAGTGTTTAAGGACCTCACGGAGATAGGGGGAGTCTTCAAATTACAAATCAAGAGAAAGACGGAAAATGTTGCCATCATCAAAAAGGGGGAGTATGTGAGGGTTAAGTGCTTTTCATCTAGCTCTGTTTTAATGATGTCAACAAGTAGGATAGTCTCTAGTTTGTAATTTGGACAATATCACTTTGTTGTCGGTCACATTGCATTTAACCCATTGATATTCATCTGTCTAAACATATAGGAAGAGGTCTACACAATTTCTACATGTGCATGATCATGGTATTAATGTTTGGTGTGCATGAATCGAGTCTTAGTTGGTAAAAATGTGCAGAAAAATGAATTTTTGAAGTTTTGCAGGTCTTGAGTCGACCTAAGGTGAGCATGAGTCGACTCATGCAAGTTTGGCAATTCCTTGTGAAACAGTCGGATTAGCGCACGCTGACCTCCCTGATGCATGCGGTCGACGTATGCTTCTGGGCTTTTAAATTTCTGAAAATTCAGCATGCTTGCGTCGACGCAAGGTGTTGGACGGTCGACGCATGGTCGCATTTTTTGCATAGATATCTCCATGGGTTAGCTACCGCCGACCCTCATTAAGTGGGCGGTCGACCCTTCGCTGATCTGGGCTATTTTTATGCATTCTGTTTTTTTCTGTTTTGGCTGTTATTTCATTTTAGTTGGTCATTATTGCATTATATATATTGGATTCATCTCATTTCCAAAAATAACAAGGAACATTAAAATATTTACCAATCTTTCTCTTCATCTTCATATTCATCCTTGAGTAAACAAACAATTACACATAATCATTTTTGTTTGTGTCACCCATTGTTTTGAAGTGATAACGTTCAGAATTAGGAGTGTGTAAATCTTTTGATCTGGTTTGAGAATTGGTAGGTGTTTCTTGAATAAAACCTCAGGTTTTGTCCTACAAGAATCAAGGAGATTTTGGGGGGGGGGGGGGGTTTGCACAAATCGTTTCGTTCTACAAGGATTCAGTCGTGCGAAGGTAACCAAAGAACGGGGTGTTCGTTTTGTTTAGTAGCTACAGTCGGAGGATCGTAGAAGAAAGACTTGGGATCGAATTATGGAAGATCGAAATCGACCGAGTGAAGGTGACTGAAGAACGGAGGGTTCTTACAATCTAGTAGCGTGAAATGGTGATTTGTTCAACCAGATTCGAGGCACTTGATTCATCTTGAATCAAGGGGAGAGAAGACTCTGCATCAACAATCAAAGACGTTTGAGGGTTTGGATGTTCATTGTTCTTCTCTTGTATAAAAAATTTGCAAACGAAAATTTATATATATCTCAATTCCATTTATGGAATTGGGGGCAGAGGTACTCATAGCGAGGACGATTGGGGAACTGCCTAATCAAATCGTGTTTGTCCTCTCTTTCCCTACTCTTTTACGTTTCAATATTATTCAAATTTGTGAAGTATCAAGTGATCGAAATTTCTGAGATAGTGTAAGTTAGAGCTGAGAAATTGTTTTGTTAAATTGATACAATCCCTCGGATTGTATTTAGAGTCAGCTTTACTTTCACATTATTTGGAAATCTGCACTTAGTGTGCTTGCTCACACCAAGTGTTCTATAATTTGACTCAACGCAAATTCGAACGCAGTTGCAATTAATATTTGTTGACCTCTCTCGTTGGAATTGGATTAACACCAAGAAAACAAAACTTGGTTGATTGCGTTTAGTTTTTGGTTGATTAATCTCAATTTTTCTCATCCGTTATTTCATTCCTAATATTGTCGTGCATATCCGATCCTTTTAGTAGAGGTTCGTTGTAGACGTGTGATTCAGTGGTTGCTTCCGTAAAAACTTTTAAAACCAATTTTTGGTAACCATTTGCGTGTATAAAATTGTGGGATCTATTCAACCCCCCTTCTAGATCCTAGCCATCGTCTAACAGATGTAAATTAGTTTAATGTCAAACAATATTTGAAAGTGGAGGAAAATGAATGTGTACCTCTTAAACGGTTTGTCTCATAACGGTTTTTCCAAATTACTCTCACCATTTAGTCCAATTACTTGAGGTCTTCCCCACATCAAATTTAGCCTAAGGCTCTTAGACACTGAATCATTCACCCTGCAATTCAAAGGCATGAAAGTTTAGAAATCATAATTTGGTTCATATTTTGAACTTTTCACTTTTTGAAACAGGTGACGTCTTAACTACAAAATTCATGAACATATTATTGTCAATATGCACATTATATTAAATAAATGTTGCATGCATATATGATATTTGGGAATTTATTAAACATATCCTTATTGAATGAAGGAAACACTCACCAATGCAGTGCCTGCAAGTGCCATAATTGCTGATAAAAAGTTGAAGAACAAAGATTTTGGTATGTTGAAATCAGATCTTATCAAAATACCAAAATCACCAACTTGTATGCAGAAGAAACAAAATGCATGAAATTCCTATTGGAATAAAATAAGATCGGAAACAGATGACATCAATGCAATACGGATGATGAAAAAAATAATTCAATACAGCAAATTCATGGAGCTTATTAAATTGGAACGTGAACATCAGCACTTCCAGACTTTAAACAATGGGCATGTTAGTGAGGAAATGATCCTGAATTATCATATCATATATAAGCTAAAGCAAACATTAACATCAACACTATAGAAAGTTTCTTCAAACTACATATGCAAATGGAGGAAAATGAATGTGTACCTCTTAAACGGTTTGTCTCATATTGGTTTCTTCAAATCACTCTTACCATCTTACAAACACTATATACCTGCAAAAGTAAATTGGAGGTAATAGTTTCATAGATAAAAAATGGAGGAAACTGTTAGTGAAATTTTTTCTTATTAGCTCTTAGTATCTCCAAAAAGAAAAAGAAAAAGAAAAACATTATAAACAACCTCAAGTCCGACTACAACATCTTTGATTTTCGTTGACATGAAAACATGAAAAAAAAAGTGAATCAAACATGAAAAATAAAGAGCATTAAATCAACAGAAAGTCATTGAGCAACATAAAATCAGTAAATAAAAGGAGATACCTTTCGTATTTAAATGGCCAGGGATGGAGACCAGAAAGGGTTTTTCGATAACGTTTCTTTGTTCTAAAGGATGTTTGGTTCTCTAAATAGAGCATGAGAATATGAGCAAAACAAATGACTTTGATTTCTCCATTGGAGATGGTGATGGCCGTAGATAGGGTGGAGAAATGGGGCGGCGACAGTCTAGGGTTTTGGAGGAAAGAGAAAACACGGGAGAGAGAAAGTCCAAAGAGAGAAAGGTAAGTAGAAGTGAAGTGAAATTGAATTCAAATTATCTAAAAAGTAGGAGGAAAGTGAAAAGGTTACACGTGGTGCAATCAGATTTGTTTAGAAATGTAAAATATTGCATGATTATATGTGACAAAGAAGCCCTTTTGGATTTGTAATTCTTGAAACAGGAAAGGGTAATGTGGATACAGTGGTGGCATTGTATTTCAGCAGCTAGATAGTTGATTTCTCTTTCCTATCATGCTTTGTCCATCTCTCATTTAATGTCCATGTTATTTTCCCGTCTTTTTCCCGTCTTACTAATCTTCTTTCTTTATATCATTATAAATAATTAAACATTAACTATGTTTCAGAAAGTAAGGCTTCATCATTTTTTTAATACTCAAATTTCATTAATAAGGTCAATAAATAGACCAAATTACAGATGATATTCCTAAAATTATGCAGGAAAAAACAGATCTACATTTATACTACATAACAGAAATGGAAATGTTCTATAATGATGTATCTTTCTATTCCATCACAGACCTGATCTTCTCCTTCCTTGAGATCCTTTCCTCCTAACATCTATACAAGTCCAAGGGCATCTTATGCCACTCATAGAAACTTCCAATTATTTTCTTCTTCATGATCAGCTCTCTCCATCTCCATGACCACAATACAATCTCATAAAATATGTTCTTTGGAGAAGAAATATGATCATTAAATAATACTTGGTTTCTTACCCTCCATATACACCAGCAGGAAACCATGCATATGTATCTTAATGATTTTCCAATATCAGAACATTTAGCCCATCTTAGGAAGTCTTCAATGCAGTTGGATCCTTTAGGCAATTTAATTCCCAGCCATGATTCAATTTCCCTCTAAACCTGTTTGAATTTTTCACAGGTTAGAAAGATATGTGTAAGTCTTCAATAACCTGAAAGCAAAATACACATGACATCTGATGTGGATCATTGATTATGCCCCTAATAATAAGATTCTCACAAGTTGGCAACTTGTTCATAAATAATCTCCAACCAAAAATCATGACCTTGAGAGGGATCTTGATGTTCCACATGAAATCTAAAGCTTCCATCAAACTGTTACCTATGCTCTCCTCCTCCTTCTTCTGAATCAGTGCCACATAACAGTTCTTTACACTGTATTTGTTATCTGTGCTTCTAGGCCACTTAATCTCATCTTCAATTTGCAGATCAAAACTAGCCTCTTCAACTATCTGCTTTAATTTTGCACCGGCATCTCCTTCTACATCATGCAAAATAACATTCTTGCCTAATAAATCCCAAGTCCAATTGTCACCTATCCAATCACCACAGTCCTTGATTAGAATGTTCTGAGATGGAGAGGTATTGAAAAGATTCGGGTATTGTGTTTTAAGAGCATTTCCACCCATCCATCTCGAGTGCCAGAATAATGTGTTCTCTCCATTGCCCACTTTCCAAGCTAACTGATTGAAAATTCCATGCTCATTTGTAGGCTTAGCTAAGCCAACAAGGTCACTCCACCATCTTGACCATTGTCTTGGTATGTTCTTTGATTGGTTTAGAAAAAGGCTATGAAAGTCACCTCTATACCTAGCCTTAATGATTCCACTCCATAATGCTTCTGGTTCATGTATTACCCTCCAAAGCCACTTAGCCACTAAAGCTCTGTTGAATATGGATACCTCTTTTATTCCTAAACCACCTTGCTTTCTTGATTTACAAACTTGAGTCCATTTAACCCAAGCAATGCTTTTCTTGTCCCAATCACCTGCCCATAAAAATTTCCTTTGTATAGCTATGATTTCCTTCACCACTTTGACAGGTGCTAAATAAAATGAGAGGTAATGGATTGGAATGTTGGTTATAACAGAGTTGATTAAAGTGACATGCCCTCCTATAGATAGCCTCTTACCCCTCCAAGAAGACAAACAAGTTTTAATGGATGATATGACTGGTTTTCAAAATACTTTTGTTTTATGTCTACCCCCAACTGACAGTCCTAAAAATTTAAAAGGAAACTACCCTGCTTTACAAGACAAAAATGTTGTAGCTGCTTCAATCATGTTACCCTCTATTCCCAATCCCATTAACTTACTTTTGCTGTAATTCACTTTCAGCCCAGACATACTTCTAGGCCACTCAACACAGATTATATTGCCCATAAATTAGACCAGGACTCATCACACATTATCAGGGTATCATCAGCAAATTGTAATAAGGAAATTGATGTCTCACCTTCAATCTTCAAGCCTCTTAAGATACCATTATTCTTAGCTTTCTTTATAAGCAAGGCAAGGCCTTCTATGACAAGAACAAATAGGAAAGGAGATAAGGGGTCACCTTGTTTGAGGCCCTTATGAATCTTGAAATCCTTAGAAGAACTACCATTCACAAGTACTAACCAAAACTATTACAAATCAAACCCTTTATCCATCTTTGCCATAGAGGACTGAAATGCATTGCTTCTAACACCTTGAATAGAAAGCTCCAACTTACACAATCATATGCTTGTGAAAAGTCAATCTTGAACATGAAACCTTTTTTCTTTTTCTTGGAAACATAATCGTGGACTTCATTTGCCACTAATACACCATCAAGCAGCTGCCTACCTGGTACAAATGATGTCTGAGATGGTGAAACCAACTTCCCAATTACACGCCTTAGTCTTTCAACTAGGATTTTAGACAGGATTTTGTGTATACAACCTATCAGAGTTATAGGTCTAAACTCCTTTAAAGATTTGGGGTTGTCAGACTTTGGAATTAGGACAAAAAATGCTGAACAGAAAGATTTGGCCAGGATAGCATTCTCATGAAATTCTGATATACAATTGATGATATCTTTCCCAATTATCTCCCATGTGAGTCTTATGAATTTCAGATTGAATCCATCAGGCCCAGGGCTTATGTTCCCATCACAAGACTTAATTGCTTACAGGATATCCTCTGGTGAAAATGGCTCTGTCAACATAACATTATCCTCCTCAGTGAGCTTTTTCATTGCACTTAAATCCATATCAAATCCTTCAATTCACTTAGTCTTGTATTTCTCAGCAAAATGATCGTGAATCACTTGTTTTACTTTCTCCACCTTATCTTCCTCATTAAGTCCAATGTTCATAACTGAAATTGAGTTTACCCTCCTCTTGTTATTGATAATCGAGTGGAAGTACTTACTTTACCATAAGACCAAGACCAAGAGAGGAATTATGTCATATATGTAACGTATATAAAAAATTATTATTTATCTCTACTATTAATTTTCATTTTGAACTCTTTAAAATATATATTATTTCTTTAACACCCCTAAAAGATTAAACTAACATTATTTTATTCATTATATTTTTTTTATTTCTCATTTATATTTGTTTAATCTTTAGAGTTCTATAAATTAGTTTTTTTTTTACACAAAAAATTAATTCTTTATCTTTACTATTAATTTTCATTTTAAACTCCCTAAAATATATATTATTTCTTTAACCCCTATAAAATTAAACTAATTTTATTTTACTTATTATATTTTTATTTCTCATTTTTATTAGTTTAATATTTCCAATTCTAAATATTAAATACTATAATTTATCAAGTTAAGCCAATTTAGTAAATAACCATATAGGAGTACAAATTCAAAACTGAAACATTTCACCTATTTTATTGGATAAAAATATGAAATTATAGATTTGATAATTTAAATGAATGTTTAAAATAGTATATATTATAAAATCCCTAAAATGCATATATTATAAAAAAAAAATTAATTAAAAGATGTTAAACCCCTTGGTCTCCCTGATTTGGATTGTAATTGAAAAATATTAATTTTTAAAATAAAATACCTCTTAGGTCGGCTAACACAGAAATTGATTTAAGAAGGATAAAATTAATTACAAAATCGGCATTATATATATTTTTTAAAGTCGGGTAACATGTCAACCAACCCAAGAACCTTATCTAAAAATGTATTTTTTTACTAGTGAGTTCATGGAAGCTTCACGAGAGCCTTGAAGATATTTTGAAAAATGGGTTTAGATGCTTGAAGACATAAAAATTGTTTTTAGAGACAAGGTGGAGCTTCTCTTTTCAAGAGTGTTAACTTAATACATTATGACAATTTGACCGAAAATAATTAATATGTAAAATTTAAATTGCAATCATTAAAAGAGAAGATGATTAATTTGAAACTGAATGATTTGTTTTGATCAGGTCTTAAGGTTTATTAAGATATAATATAACTTTTTATAATAAATTTCTTTCTCTCATTGCATTATCAATCAACTCAAATGTCCCCAGATAACACACTATAATAGAGTATTTCTATTAAGATGCTTGCAAACCCTAACAAAACTATTAGAGAAAACTAATAAAATTATAAAGATAAAAGAGAATAAAAAGATAACTTGATTTTTTTCCTTCCTTTCTAATGTGTCAAAAGACAATAAATATATAATGATACTAATGAGTCATTACTAAAATGCCTAATTACTTAGAGGAAGCTCAATTCAATAACAATTAAAATACCAACTACTATAAAACCTTAATTTAATAATAAACTAAAATATTAAAATATAACTAATAATACTCTCTATCATTGCCGCGGGGTTCACTTGAACCTTGTCCTCAAGGTTCTAAAATATAATAGAGATATATTCCGGGATCTCACTTCTGGAACTGAGACAATTTAGAAGTTTGAGCAACATCTCCAAGGTACATCAAACAACAAGCCATGTACATAAAACAACAAGCCATGTACTTGCCATATTCAATTGGGACAAGGCACTCCTCAGCATCCAACAAATGCAAATCCTCCAACTCTGTTTTAACATATTCCTCTGGGATCTTACTTAGTGCTTCAGTCCCCAGAATTTGTTCTCGTGGTATCCATCCATCAATGTTCATCAAATCAAACCAGTGACCAATGATATCCACTGAAATATGAATATCCTAGAGCCAGATTACAAGTTGATGAAAACCTTCATCCCATAAAAATCCTCTTAGGAAGATTGGTCGACATGGTACAGCCGTGTAAAGCTCGGCAGGCCAATATGAAATATAAGCATCATGTTCTCTATGATTAAGGGTTCTTGACTGAGCAATGTTTGACTGGCCATAGAAGTAGCCGATGCCGCCTAATAAGCTTCCAACAGCATACTTACCAACAGAAATGGATTCTAAATCCACCTTCTCAGCCAAACTGAAAGTTTTCTCAATCTTTTCATCAAATGCTTGTTCTTTATATTTCAGTTCATTGGACAGCGAGGCTCCTGTGAGACTATTGACATGCTCTTCTACAGTAGAACTTTCTGAATCAGTTCCTGAGATAAGTGCAATATCTGCAGTGAAAGGAAAGCCACCAACAATCTGAAAAACCAACACATTCGAAGAATCATCTGATGAGTTAGATAGCTGCATTTGAGCATGGTTTGTTGTTTGTGATGCAAGGTTTTCCTCAACAAGATCATGCAATTTGTGAAAGTGAGGTGTGTGAAATCCAGAATAATGCAGTTTCAGATCATCCGTTGACTTTAAATGTTGCTGATACGGCACTGAAGTTACTGCAACACCAGAATTATAAGAGCTATTGGAATCTGGTGCTTAACTTGTATATGGATGAGAGGAATAACTTGAATAACTAATGGAATTTGTGTATCCATTGATGTTTTGGTAACCTCCAGTAATTTGATAATCAGCAGGATTGTAATAAGTGCTTGAATAAGTTGTGGATCCTGCATAAGACCCAGTACTCTGAAAGGAAGAAATAGGCTGATAAGGAGCACCTGTATTTTGATATGCTCCTACAGGTTGTGAATAAGCATGATTAGGTTGTTGCTGATAGTAGTTATAGTAGTCTGAGTATCCCGTACTGCTGCCATAACCATATTGATTAGAAGATTTTGCATATGATGTGTATGCATTGTAATCTTGCGGTGCATTAGCTGCTCCCAAATTTGATGTATTACCAGCAACTGGTGATACACTTTGACCTTCTTGAACGCATCGTCCAGGTGGCTGCGAATGCTGATCATACTGGTAGGTTGGATTAGAATAAACTCCATTTGCCGTGGAGCTCTGAACAGTCCATGATACAGCTTCAGACCCAGATGTCGTGGTAGCATTGTTCATCCAAAAACAAGGATCCAGCGGTTTCAGCGGAATCATGAAATTAACGACATTGTGAAATTCCCAGCAGTGAAAGGCTCTTGAACGAAAAGCTCTTTGTATATAGCAGAGGGCATTGGACAAAGATCCAGATAAAAGTGGAGATGACAGAGATTTATCAGTCCTTGTAACTCCTCTGCTGCTTAAACTTACCAGCTTTTCTGCTCTAGGGGAAAATGAACCTGACTTGCTGTTAAATGAGGATGAAAGTGAATGCCTCCGGGTTAAACTGCTTTTGTCTAGAAAATCAGTAGCAAATCTAGGGGAGCCTTGTCCCCTTAGCCAAGCTTTTGCTGATTCAGTAGGAGCCATATAACTCGGCAGTCTTGGAGTGTTATGTAACTCATTTTCTTGATTGTTAAAATTAGCAGGTAGTGAAGCTCTTCTTTGGTAATTGTTGCTGATAATTTTGTCTCCACCATTTAGGTTTTCACTAACTCCTACTTTAACATCTACATTCTTCACACTAGTCTGTAAAATAGCAGTAGGATCATTATGATCTTTCTCTTCTAGCGCTTTCTGACCAAGAACTTTCTCTTCTTTCGCACCACCAGTTAAGTTCTTATTTGGCTTATCAATATTCACTTCTAGTGATTTCTGTCTCTCTTCTTTCGCACCACCAATTAAGCTCTTTTTCGATTTATCGTTATTACCTTCTATTGCTTTCTGTCCAAGACCTTTCTGTTCTATGGCGCCGCCGTTTATGCTCTTAGGCTTTTCATTAGCAATGAATTCGCCGAGATTGTGAAGAAGAATGGAATAAAGTGCAGACATTGTGCCATTAGTGGAAACATGGTTCTGGTTAGAAGATGAATCGTCAACGTGGGAGCATGAATTGTAGCCGGTGGCGATAACTACGACTTGGTTGAGTTGGTCGAGGAGGAGTATCACAACATCTCTAACAAGCAATTCCTCAAACACCTCAGGTGCATAAATATCCTTAAGATCTTTCACCCCAACCTTGAGCTCAAATCCATCGGCTTTCGTTTGACATATATCAATGGTTTGCGGATGACAATTACTAGCAATAATGAAAGTTTTCTTTTTACCCTTTTGAATATTATTACACATAGACATTGCTCCCGCATCAGCAGTACCATCATCGAACAATGAGGCATTTGACATAGGAAAACCAGTGAGATCAGTAATCATGGTTTGAAAATTCAACAAAGATTCAAGACGACATTGAGATATCTCGGCTTGATAAGGTGTATACTGTGTATACCAAGCAGGATTCTCCATAATGTTTCTCAAAATCACAGGTGGAACATGAGTGTTAAAATCATATGGATTCAATGGTGGTGGAGATGTTACCGATTCGTCTGCGAGCTGGGTCTTCCTTGATGCTGGGTTAAATCCTAAAGTTGACTTCACAACTCTATAATTTCCAAACCGATCTTTGTATCCGTCTTTGTCTAACTTCCGTATAACACCAAGGGATTGCAACACAAGCTGGGTTCTGTTGCGGGTGAAAGCGGAAGAGATGGGTCGAGATCTCTGGTTCCGTTTGCGGATTTGAGAATCAGTATGAAACACTTTCAAGTGTTTCTCAAAATTTCTTCTATGACTAAAATGGGTTTGATATTTATGACCAAGTATGGAGGGGTTGTTTGTTGGGTTTTGGAATTGATAAGAATTGTAGTAGTAGTAGTATGAATAATGAGATGTAGAATAGGATGAATATGGGTTAGGTGGAGGTGGTATATACCCATGATTAAAATACAAACATGGTGATGGAGTTGTAACATATGGATTTGTGTAATAGGGTGAAAAGAGTTCCCATGGAAAAGATGGAAATGAAGGTGTGGTAGGAGTTGGAAAAGAGGGGTTTGTAGGATAATCCATAGGAGGATTTGAGTACACGAATGAAAACACCAATTGTTAGGATGCTTGCAAACCCTAACAAAACTATTAGAAAAACCTAATAAAACTATAAAGATAAAAGAGAATAAAGAGATAACTTGATTTTTTCCCTCCCTTTCTAATGTGTCAAAAGACAATACATATATAATAATACTAATGGACCATTACTAAAATGCCCAATTACTTAGAGGAAACTCAATTCAATAACAATTAAAATACCAACTACTATAAAACCTTAATTTAATAATAAACTAAAATATTAAAATATAACTAATAATACTCTCTATCAATTTCTTTTCTTTTTCTTCGACTTGATTTTCTTTCCTTGCGTTAACCATAAATTCCACATAATTAATCTTTTCCTTTTTTACTACACCAATCCCTTACAACCTGAGGAAAGTTATCCATTTTGTTCTTTTCAATATAATTTTGTTACAAAAAATGCGCTTGAATTGCGGCGGTTATGTTAAGGGCACCATAAAAAGTCAAATTTGCAAAGTGCTAATCACCTTGCAACAATTAAAAGCAACTCACAACGTCTAAAATCAATGATTTCCATCCATCTCACTAAAAGGTTAGTCGCAATTTTTTTAGGGATAATCAGCTCGCAAAGTTGCTAGGAAAAATTATATAGCAAGGTTGCTAAGGGAATATCACGCCGCAATTCACTTTTGCAAGACGTTGCTCGGTGTGCAGTATACGGACAGAGCAGGTGCTCTAAATTTTGTTGTGTGCACTTCATCATGCAAATCATGTAAATTAAACGTATTTAATAAAAAGTATTTTCATATATGTATATTATTACAAATGTAATTATAATAAATTTGTAATAATAAAATATAATAGAATGTTTTTTTATTAAATAATATTTAAAGTCAAAATTTATTAAAAATAAAAATTCAAAAATAACTAAAAAACATAAATTAATTAAAAATATTACAAATTTTTGTATGTATGATTTAGCAGAGTGAAAATTACATTGTAAATAATGCATTTTTTAGGTGAAATTCAATTGGCAACTATTAAACATATTTAATAAAAAATAATTCTTATATGTTTTTATTATTGTAAATTTAATTATAATAAATTTGAAATAATATAATATAATAGAACATTTTTTATTAAATAATATTTAAATTCAGAATTTAGTGTCCGTACAAAAAATAGAATTTTTATTTGAGGTTATTACTCTCACTCTCTTCCAAATGCTTAAGGATAACAATCTTGACATTAAAATTGAATGGTTTGGTAAAGAAAGAACAATGTTCTGCAAGATAAACATGAATGAAACATAATTATGAGAAATAGTTTGAATGAGAAATTAAAGAATTGAAAAGTAAAGGTAACATGATTTACGTGCATAATCTATATAGTAATTAAAAGGGATCAGATTCATTGGTACTATGTTTAACTTAGATTTGTCATAGGAACTTGATGCTGTAGTTATGGGTCGGTAGCTGACAATAGTGAAAAGTTATTCTTCTATTTATGTTACTTTTTCTAGTAATCAGTAATCACTAGGAAAATATCCGTGCTGGAGTAAAATATCATTCCTCCCGCATGGGTAGATCTATATACGTGTAAAAAAAATCATTTTAAATGGAGAATGTTTAATGAAAATTATAATACGTAAAATTTTTAACAATAAATTTGCAATATAGGTATACAAAATATAATTTAATTTTTAAAAAGGATAGAAATGATCCAAAATAAGTAGAAACAAATAAATGAAAATATAGTATCTGTTTCAAGCAATTTCTATTATGTTCCAAAAGTTAAAATCTCAAACATCAATTTTCAAAATGAACTCAATGATTTGATCTGTAAAATGAAAAAATAGTTGTATTAGATAACCATTCATAAGAGACATTCTATTAAGGAATGAAAAATTATTCAAACTATTTGATAGAATCAAAATCACTACCCGATGTTAGATTCTTACATACAATTACATCATCATAGTAGGCGGCATGGCATTCCTATATGTCTACCTCTAAATTAGAAAATCAATTATATGATTGAAAAGTTTACAATGATAAACTTTTAATGTTTACTATAAAATTACAACTCTTGAGCCAATGTTTGAAAAGTTTACATGCATATCAAGCCTAGTGTTAATTTAACTCGACTCTGATTCACTGTATTGAGCCAATCTAAATTGTTGGATATAGATTCCAATTCAAGGACTCAACTCGTCGAACCGATAACTTGAAACCTCAATGTATCCAATTTGTATCAATAGTTGAGATCATTGACTGCAATAACACATAGCCCACAACATCATATGCTTTCCCATGTTGAATAAACATTAAATGTTATGTTAAGTGTGTTTTAATTTAGAAGTTTGAAAGGTCAAGAGGTTAGTGGTAGGGCCAAGACGTTAGTGGCCTATTAATAGATTTTATTGCACTCTTTAGAATTCCTAGGATAGTAAAAACTTGAGTCTATATAAAGACTTGATTGTATTTTCATTTCAATAAGTACAAGATCAATATAGAATACTTGTGCAAAGTACTGCTTCTGTTTTATCAAATTGGCATAAGAGCTAATGGCAAATACGATGAGTCAAATGTCGTTGCCGCGTTTAATGAAGACGAATTACGAGAACTGGAGTATCCAAATGAAAGCTCTTATTGGATCTCTAGATGCGTGGGAGGTGACCAGGGATGGTTTCGCAGAACCAGCGGATACTACGGAATATATGGCGGCTCAACAAAAGGCGTTGAAAGAGACGCGTTCAAAGGATAAGACGGCATTGTATATGCTGTTCCGAGCAGTTGACAAATCTGGCTCTAAAAAAATTGCTGGTTCGACTACGTCAAAAGAAGCATGGGACACGTTAGAAAAAGTGTTCAGAGGAGCAGATCGAGTGAAGCAAGTTCTACTTCAAACTCTTCGTGGAGAATTTAAGAGGATGCAAATGAAGGAATCAGAAATTGTATCTGACTACATCACGCGTGTACAAATGGTGGTGAATCAACTCACTAGAAATGGTGAAGCAGTGGCTGATGCACGAGTTGTTGAGAAGATTCTGAGATCTTTAACAGATAAATTTAAGAATATTATGTGCGCAATAGAAGAATCAAATGACCTTTCGACGCTCTCAGTCGAAGAGCTCGCTGGTTCTCTCGAGGCACACGAACAACGAAAGATGAAGAAGAAGGAGGAAGCAGTCGAAGAAGCAAATCAAACGAAGGAGTCAGTCAAAGACGAAAAGGTACTCTATTCTCAAAACTCTCGAGGAAGGGGACGTGGCCATGGAGGTCATGACAGTGGTCAAGGTGGTCGAAGCATCAACTTTGACAGAGGACAGTCGAGCCAGTAAAATTGGCGTGGCAGAGGACGTGGTCAAAGAGGTGGTCGGTCGAACTACTCCAATGTTGAATGTTACAAATGTAACAAGCATGGTCATTATGCGAAGGATTGCAACTCCTTCAAATTTTATAACTTTGGTAAAGTGGGACACCTTGCAAAAGATTGTCGAATCGAAAAGAAAGTAGAAGAAACAACCAATCTAGCTTTGGAAGTCGAAGCAAATGATGGTTTTTTGTTGATGACTCAAAAGGAAGAAGACGCGGAAAATGACATTATGTGGTATCTCGACTCTGGAGCAAGTAATCATATGTGTGGTTACAAACACTTGTTTAAAGAAATGCAAAAGATTGAAGATGGTCATGTATCTTTCGGAGATGCATCGAAAGTGAAGGTCGAAGGCAAAGGCACGATTTGCTACTTGTAGAAGGATGACTTGACTGGGTCAATCCAAGATGTTTATTATGTACCAGATCTCAAGACAAACATTTTGAGTTTGGGACAACTCACAGAAAAAGGTTATTCGATATTCATGAAAGATCGAATATTACACTTAAAGGACAAGTTAGGGCATCTGATTGCTCAAGTCGAAAAGGGGAGAAATCGAATGTATAAGCTGAACTTGAGGAGTGTTCGAGGAAAATGTTTGCAAGTCAATGTCGAAGACAAAGCGTCGTTGTGGCATCTACGCTTTGGTCATTTACATCATGATGGTTTGAGAAGGTTAGCGAAGAAGAAAATGGTGCATGGGCTACCAGACATGGATTATGAAGAAAAGTTTTGTGAAGAATGTGTACTTAGCAAACAAACAAGAACCTCATTCCAAAAGAAGGCAGAATATCAAGCTAAACAGATTCTTGAATTGATCCATACTGACATTTGTGGTCCAATTACCCCAGAATCTTTTAGTGGTAAAAGGTACTTCATTTCCTTCATCGACGATTTCTCACGAAAAACCTGGGTTTATTTTTTGAGAGAAAAATCTGAAGCATTCGAGGTGTTCAAAAGGTTCAAAGTGATGGTGGAGAAGGCAACTGACAGACACATCAAAGCAGTTCGATCTGACAGAGGTGGTGAGTATACTTCGACAGCCTTTACGAAGTATTGTGAAGAGCAGGGCATAAAGAGATTTCTAACTGCACTATATTCACCTCAACAAAACGGTGTAGCTGAAAGGAAGAATCGAACAGTTCTCGACATGGTTCGATCAATGCTTAAAAGCAAGAACATGCCGAAGGAATTCTGGGCAGAAGCAGTACAATGTGCTGTTTATGTTCATAATCGATGTCCACATTCGAAGTTAGAAGATCAAACACTACAAGAAGCATGGAGCGGACAGAAGCCAACAGTTTCTCATCTCAAAGTATTTGGTAGTGTGGCTTATGCACATGTACCAGATCAACGAAGAACGAAGCTTGAAGACAAAAGTCAGAAGTACATATTCATTGGGTATGATTAGAAGACAAAAGGGTATAGGTTATTCGATACCATAAACAAGAAGGTGATAGTGAGTAGGGACGTTCGAATAAACGAAGCGAGCAAATGGGACTGAAACAATTCGACAGAAGTAATTGTCGAAGCTGGATCAATCGTTATACCAACAAGCATTTCGACAGATCTTGTAGATTCTGACAATGAAGATGAACCTCGACAACCCAGAATGCGAAGTCTACAAGATTTGTATGATTCGACAAGTGAGGTACATCTTGTATGTCTTTTGGCAGATGCTGGAAACATTAGTTTTGAAGAGGTGTTGCGAGATAAGAAGTGGAAAACTGCCATGAACAAAGAGATTAAGGCGATTAATCACAACAACACTTGGGAGCTAGTCGAAATGCCAAAAGGAAGTCAATCCATTGGTGTGAAGTGGGTATTCAAGAAAAAGATGAATGTTGAAGGCGAAGTGGAACGATATAAGGCACGACTTATAGCAAAGGGATACAAGCAGAAGGAAGGAATTGACTATGACAAAATATTTGCTCCCGTTGCCAGAATGGAGACAATTCGACTACTCATCTCACAAGCTGCTCAATTCAAATGGTCAATATTTCAAATGGATGTCAAGTCAGCATTTCTGAATGGTGTGCTCGAAGAAGAAGTCTATGTTGAACAGCCACCAGGGTATATGAAAGCTGGAGAATAGAAGAAGGTGCTGAAATTGAAGAAAGCACTTTATGGGCTAAAACAGGCACCACGAGCATGGAATACACGTATCGACACATATTTCAAAGAAAATGGGTTCAAGCAATGTCCTTATGAGCATGCTCTTTATATAAAGAAGAATGGAGGTAATATGCTACTTGTTGCTCTTTATGTCGATGATCTCATTTTTATGGGTAGTAATGATCAGATGATAGAAGAATTCAAAGGCACAATGATACGAGAATCAATAAGTACAAGATCAATATAGAATACTTGTGCAAAGTACTGCTTCTGTTTTATCATCCCATACTAACCACCCAAACAAATTAACATATCATAACATGAACTCGAATCATATTAAAATACTTATTATTTACAAAGAGAGAATTGAAATTCAACATTGAAAACACCAAAACCCAACAACTAATTGAGAGAACAAAAACCACCACCCTTCATCATTTGCTTAAACTCTTTATAATCAACCAATCCATCTCCATCAATATCAACCTTCCCTATCATCTTCTTACAATCTTCCACAATTCTTCCCTGTTTCAATCCCAACGATACCAAAACAAATCTCAACTCATCAACACTAATAAACCCATCTCCATTTTGATCAAATTTTAGTGGACCTTAACCATAGACATTACAATTTGTATGTAGTGAGGTAAAGAACCTTAATCATAGACATCACAATCTGTACGTAGTGAGATAAAGGACCTTAATCATCGACATCACAATTTGTTTGTAGTGAGCTAAAAGAATGTAAACATGGATATGAATCAATATACTATTGCAAAATAGACAGAGAATCTAAGAAAAATGAGCATTGTCAAAAGCAAATTAATCTAAAAATAAAAGAAAAAAGGTAGAGTATTAAAGATAGAGCTAGTTAAAAGCCAATACTTTTCCTAATACAAGATAATTTACAACTCAAATTTCGTAGAAAAATTCAAAGAAGAAGACATAATTACTTACCAAACATGAGTCTATGAAGCCTTCAAATCAGATAAATATGGCAAAAAGGATGCAAAGCTCACGATAGAAAAAGCTAACAACAGCTTACAAACCGGATTTGCATGAAGTGTATTGGAATGCTATAAGAGTTTGACAAAAAGCAAGTCCATGGCTGAAGCTTTAAAAATGAAAACTTGTCATCATACAGACAAGTTATACTACTAAACTATAAGAAGCAAAATGGGAAAAAAGCTATTCACAATTTGCTAAGTTAACCCGTTAAAAGTTTTTGGTAGAAATAAAATTATTGTACCTGAGATGTAGACAAGGTATATCTAGGCAATATAAGAGACAAAATGAGAGAAAATATCTATGTATGAATGTTAATAGTAGAAAATAAGATACAATCCTTTAAACTAATCGAAAAAAATGACATGTCATCAAGAAAACATGTGAATAAAAATTAATCACAATCCTTAAAACTACTATATATCACTTTTATTATTAATCTCTATCTAAATAATATTCAGTTTTATTTTTCTAAGGTGTATAAAACGCAAATTACAAAGCAAAAACGTGTACGTAGCTATCTAAGTTGAACATGTGATTCAAGATAGCTATGAAAAACCATTGTATAGAGAAATAAAAAGGATTTAGCTTACCCTTAAAAGAGAGAATGAAAGAAGTAATAGAAAGAGAAATATAAAGAGAAAATAATAAAAAAGTTGGGAAAAATATATGTTAAATAGAAGTTTGAAATTTGAAGTTGATTTTGAAATGAGTTTGGTTTTGGTGGAAAAGGGGAAGAAACTCTTATTTGAGGTACCTAATGGTTAATTGACATTTGTCATGCAAATAGAGATTTGATTGAGATTTATTTGTGACATTTAGGGTCTGTTTGT
This sequence comes from Lathyrus tuberosus, assembly GCA_022829125.1. Taxonomy (NCBI): domain Eukaryota; kingdom Viridiplantae; phylum Streptophyta; class Magnoliopsida; order Fabales; family Fabaceae; genus Lathyrus; species Lathyrus tuberosus. The sequence goes on from JALAZF010000190.1 coordinate 3,641,415, forward strand.
TTTGGCTTTTTTTAAAAATGATTTTTATATTGTAACATAATTTTGTAGAAAACAAATTTACAAAGAAACTTTTCATAAAAGCTTCAAATGAAAATTTGGTTTGAATAGTTATTCTTAAAATGTTATTTTAGGTATTTTTGTTAAATTGTAATTCCTAGTGTCTAAGTGTGTCGAAGTCGAAGCAGAAGGAAGCAGTCGAAGTCGAAGCAGTCAGTGTGTCGAGCAGTTTGTTTTACACAGATTTGTTTTGATTAGATTAGATTCTGTTTAGATTAGATTTGATATGATTTAGATTAGATTTGATATTTTGGGCTTTAAAGTTTTTGAGCCTTGTAAATCTAAATCTATATAAAGGGAGTTTCCCTTGTACATTGTAACATGCAGTAGCATATCATTCACAGTTGCAGATTTAGCAAGTGAATAAAAGCATAAATCCCACAGTTCGTGGGTAACAACTTTTCTCCAATATTTCTCTTCTCTCTCGTTTTCTTTTCTTGTTGTTCTTGTTCTTCATTTGTTCTTCATTGCCATTACGTGTGTTTGTGGGTTGGTGATCAATCTTTAGATCAAGATTGAAGTGAAATCATCATAGGGTGTGGTGAATTTCCAACATCTGGTATCTAGAGCTCTGGTTGCGATTCAAGGAGGAAAATTGTGATGGCGATGAATCATCCGAATGGCCATTTTCCGGCGAGTCTTCCGATTCTCAAGAAAGATAATTATGAGAATTGGTGCAAGCAGATCAAGGTGGTTTTCTGTTATCAAGATCTTTGGGATCTTGTGAAGGAAGGAGTAACACCGCTTGGGGAGAACGCGACGGATGAAGAAAAGGCTGCACTCAAAGAATTGAAGAAGAAAGATTATAAAGCGCTGTTTATAATCCATCAATGTGTTGATCCAGATAACTTTGAAAAAGTTAGCGATGCAGAATCAGCAAAAGAAGCATGGGAGATTCTTGAAAAGTCGTTTGGAGGCGCAGAGAAGGTGAAAGAGGTGAGGTTACAAACTCACAAGAGAACCTATGAGTTGCTTCAGATGGAAGACAACGAAAGTATTGCAGATTTCTTCACAAGAGTTACAAAACTTGTGAATCAAATCAAAGTATGTGGAGAAACGTTGACGACGAAAGCAGTTGTCTCAAAGATTTTGAGATCGTTGGCTCCTAAGTTCGACTACGTGGTAGTAGCCATAGAAGAGTCGAAAGACTTGTCAGTATTGACGAAGGAAGAGCTTCAAGGGACGCTTGAGTCTCATGAACAAAGAATGGCTGAGAGGGCTGCAGGAAAGTTGAAGAGTGATATGGCTTTGCAGGCGCAATCAGAAAAGGAAAGGAAAGGCAAAGGAAACGTGAATGGCAACAAAGATAGAGGAGGCAGTAATTCGACTCAGAAGAAACCTTGGAACCAAGGCAACCAAAAAGGTGGTGCTGCAGGTAGAGGAAGAGGTGGTGGTCGAAAGCCAGACAAAAGTCACATTCAATGTTTCAATTGTCAGAAGTATGGCCATTATGTTAGTAACTGTCCAGAAAAGAAGAAAAATCAAGAAACTGATGCAAATCTGGCGAAGCATGAAGAAGAAGAGACGTTGCTAATGGTTACAACGAAAGATGAAGAGAGATTCCAAGATCAGTGGTACTTGGACTCAGGATGCTCATCACACATGACTGGGAGGAAAGATTGGTTTGTCAACATGAAGCCCTCGTCGAAGAACACGGTGAAGTTTGCAAATGACAACACTCTAGCAGCTGAAGGTGTTGGTGATGTTCTGATTATGAGGAAAGATGGCAAAAGGTCAACAATTTCCAATGTGTTGTACATTCCAGGCATGAAGAGTAATTTGCTCAGTATAGGGCAGCTTGTCGAAAAGAACTACAAGGTAGTTGTCGAAGACAAGATGATGAGAGTTCTCGACGCAGGTGGTAGGTTGATCTTGAAGGGTCCAATGTCTCATAATAGGACCTTCAAGATTGAACTCAATGTGATGGAGCACAAGTGTCTAGCAACAGCAGCCAGTAAAGATGAGTGGTTATGGCACTTTCGACTAGGCCATCTCAACTTCAATGACATCAGGGAGCTGAAGAGAAGAAATATGGTGCCAAGATTACCAGAAATCGACATTCCTAGTGAAGTTTGTGAAGAGTGTGTTCAGTCGAAACAACACAAGAATAGCTTCAGCAAGGATGCAGGAAGGAAGTCGAAGGCAATTCTTGAAGTCATATACTCTGATGTATGTGGTCCAATCCAGGTGGATTCGATTGGTGGCAACAGATATTTTGTCACGTTTATAGATGACTTCAGTCGAAAATTATGGACTTATCTCATCAAGAAGAAAAGTGATGTGTTTGAGGTATTTGTCAGATTCAAATCCATGGTCGAAAGACAGAGTGGTCGAAGGTTGAAAACTCTGAGGACAGATGGTGGTGGAGAATATGTGTCGAAAGAGTTCGATGCATTGTGTAGAAAAGAAGGGATTGTGCATGAGGTGGTGCCACCCTACACTCCACAGCAGAATGGGATTGCATAACGCAAGAACAGAACCATCATGAACATGGTACGAAGTATGTTGAATGGAAAGCATCTACCCAAAGAATTATGGGGCGAAGTAGTTTCGACAGCAACATATCTTTTGAACAGATGTCCGACAAAAAAGCTCGAAGGAGTCACACCAGAAGAATGTTGGTCTGGTGACAAGCCAAGCCTCAGTCACTTAAAGGTGTTTGGATCTATAGCACATAGACATGTGCCAGATCAGTTGAGAAGGAAGCTTGATGACAAGTCGAATCAGATGATCTTGATAGGATATCATTCGACTGGAGGTTACAAGCTGTTCGACCCAGTGAATAAGCAAGTAGTGATCAGCAGGGACGTGATCATAGATGAGCTTAAAGAATGGGATTGGACAAAGAATGCCAAGAAGGATTCAGTGAGAATCTATTGTGAAGAACCAGCCACTGAAGTCGAAAGAGAAGTTAGACAGGAACCAGTTGCAGATGAAGCAGGTTCAAGCAGACCTCGACGAACAAGACACATGCCTGCAAGGTTGCAAGAATGTGTAATTACATCAGATGATGTGGTTGATGAAGAGGGTGAGCTGGTACATTATGCTTTCTACGCAGATGTCGAACCAGTCAATGCAGCTGAGGCATTGAAAGATTCGAAGTGGGTGAAAGCAATGAATGATGAGTTAGAATCCATCGAAGTCAACAACACATGGTCACTTGTCGAATTGCCTCAAGGCAAGAAGGCAATTGATGTGAAGTGGGTTTACAAAGTGAAAGTGAATCCCAGAGGAGAAGTAACTCGACACAAGGCGAGACTTGTGGCGAAAGGATTTCTTTAGAAGGAAGGAATCGACTTCGATGAAGTGTTCGCACCTGTTGCTAGGATCGAAACAATCAGGTTGGTTGTTGGTCTAGAAAATATGAACAATTGGCACACATGTCAGATGGACGTGAAGTGTGTATTCCTTAATGGTCCCCTAGACGAAGAAGTTTATGTCGCACAACCAGCTGGGTATGTGAAACAAGGCGAAGAAGGAAAGGTGTACAGGCTGCATAAAGCCCTGTATGGACTTAAGCAAGCTCCAAGAGCTTGGAATAAGAAAATCGACAGCTTCTTAAGGGAGAAGGAATTTGTGAAGTGTACAACTGAGCATGGAGTATATGTAAGAAGAAGCAATGGCGAATTACTTATACTGTGTCTCTATGTCGATGATTTGTTGATAGCAGGAAGTTGCAAGAAGGAGATCGAAGATTTCAAACATGACCTGAGTGAGGAGTTTGAAATGTCAGACTTGGGAAATCTCTCATATTTCCTTGGCATCGAATTCAACAAGACTAGTAGAGGTTTGATGATGCACTAACGAAGATATGCAGGCGAAATACTCAAGAGATTTGAGATGCAAGATTGCAACTCAACTTCGACTCCAGCTGAGACCAGACTGCAACTGTCGAAGGATCCAGACGAAGATGATGTCGACCCAACCCAATACAGAAGACTTATTGGGTCACTTAGATACCTTTGTCACACAAGGCCTGACTTAGCATACAGTGTTGGTATGGTAAGTAGATTCATGCAGAAGCCAAAGGTATCACACCTAACAGCGACGAAGAGGATACTGAGGTATCTAAAAGGGACTCTCGACTATGGCATTTTATTTCCTGCAGCTGATGAAGGGAAAGAATGCAAGTTAGTGGGATGCACAGACTCTAGCTGGTGTAGTGATGCAGAGGATAGAAAATCCACAGCTGGATATGTGTTTATGTTAGGTGGTGCACCAGTTGCTTGGAGTTCGAGAAAGGAGCCAGTAGTGGCATTGTCATCATGCGAAGCAGAATACATAGCTGCTTCTCTTTGTGCATGTCAACCAACTTGGATGGTGAACTTGGTCGAAGAGATTACAGGGAAGAATCATGGAGCAATTACCATGAAGATCGACAACATGTCAGCTATCAATTTGGCGAAGAATCCAATAGCTCACGGTCGAAGCAAGCACATCGAAATGAGGTTCCATTATCTTCGAGAGCAGGTAGCAGAAGGGAAGATGAATTTGGAACACTGCAGAACTGAGAATCAGATTGCAGATATCATGACGAAGAGAGTGTCAGTCGAAGCCTTCAGAAGACTAAGAGCCATGATGAATGTAGACAGCTTAGACACAATGAATTAGGTGGTGTGTTAAATTGTAATTCCTAGTGTCTAAGTGTGTCGAAGTCGAAGCAGAAGGAAGCAGTCGAAGTCGAAGCAGTCAGTGTGTCGAGCAGTTTGTTTTACACAGATTTGTTTTGATTAGATTAGATTCTGTTTAGATTAGATTTGATATGATTTAGATTAGATTTGATATTTTGGGCTTTAAAGTTTTTGGGCCTTGTAAATCTAAATCTATATAAAGGGAGTTTCCCTTGTACATTGTAACATGCAGTAGCATATCATTCACAGTTGCAGATTTAGCAAGTGAATAAAAGCATAAATCCCACAGTTCGTGGGTAACAACTTTTCTCCAATATTTCTCTTCTCTCTCGTTTTCTTTTCTTGCTGTTCTTGTTCTTCATTTGTTCATCATTGGCATTACGTGTGTTTGTGGGTTGGTGATCAATCTTTAGATCAAGATTGAAGTGAAGTCATCATAGGGTGTGGTGAATTTCCAACAATTTTATCATTTTATCGAAACTTTTTTTGGATATCAAAATTTCAAAAAATCATTTAATTTTGAAGCTATTTCAAATAGCTTTTCATGAAAATCATTTTTGAAATATAACTTTTTAAAAAAATTGTGATTTTAACTATGTTTTGGTCTTCAATAATGTATATTAATGTTATAAAATGTCAAAATTAGTTTTTTAATTTATAAAAAACAAATTTAAAAAAACTTGTAATATTTTGAAAAACGTTTTTGTAGAATCCATTTTCAAAAATACAAAGAAAAAATCCATTTTTTTAAAGCTAAAACAAACTGGCCCTTATTGATTACTTATATGTTCAAATGTTAGTGTAAATTGAAAAAGTTAGAAGGAAAAATTTAGAAAACCATGCAATAGTATTTTGAAAGGTTGATAGTATATACTTTATTTTTCTTTGATCTAATTTCCCAGAAAATGCTTAATCATTTCCTGTTACGTGTTATGTTGTCATTATTTAATCCAAAAAGATATTATACTTGTTTAAATTATCTTTTCAATTTTATTTTTATTATTTTTTAATTTTTGGTCACAGGAGGGAAGCCTATACTAATACCAATAAATCTTAGCGATTAAGGGTATGTATGATTTATAAATCAATCCAAATTGATCTATATATATGGTTGTTGAGAATCAAGTGTGAGAAAGAAGTCCCACATTGATTAGAAAAGGGAAAATTGAACACTATATAAGTAAGAGAACCCACACACCTATTACCTTAAGGTTTTAGGTGAGTATGTGGTGTGTCTCTCACAAAAGGTGTGTCCCAAATAAGAAATGCTCCATCGTTGACCCCCTCGATTGTTCCGCTAACAAACTTCCCCCAGGTGTGGGTAGAAGGTGTTCCGTTGAGTTCAACGGTGATACAAGTGTATGTGAAAGAGAGTGCTTCCACATGAGGGGGAGCATTGTGTATAAACTCACACTTGAGGGAGAGTGTTGAGAATCAATGTGGGAATCACCGTTGAACTCAACGGAACACCTTCTACCTCACTCTTCGACTTTCCTGCAGCTCTCTCAGCCATCATTTGTTCATGAGACTCAAGCCTCCCTTGAAGCTCTTCCTTCGTCAATACTGACAAATTTTTCGACTCTTCTATGGCAACTACCACGTGGTAGAATTTTGGAGCCAATGACCTCAAGATCTTTGCAACAACTGATCTTGATGTCAACACCTCTCCACATACTTTGATTTGATTCACCAGTTTTGTAACTCTGGTGAAGAAATCTGTGATACTTTTGTTGTCTTCCATCTGAAGCAACTCATAGGTTCTCTTGTGAGTTTGTAACCTCACCTCTTTCACCTTCTCTGCGCCTCCAAATGACCTTTCAAGAATCTCCCATGCTTCCTTTGCTGATTCTGCATCGCTAATTTTTTCAAAGTTATCTGGATCAACACATTGATGGATTATAAACAGCGCTTTATAATCTTTCTTCTTCAATTCTTTGTGTGCAGCCTTTTCTTGATCCGTCGCGTTCTCCCCAAACGGTGTTACTCCTTCCTTCACAAGATCCCAAAGATCTTGATAACAGAAAACAACCTTGACCTGCTTGCACCAATTCTCACAATTATCTTTCTTGAGAATTGGTAGGGTCGCCGGAAAATGCCCATTTGAATGATTCATAGCCATCACGATTTTCCTCCTTGAATCGCAACCGGAGCTCTAGATACCAGATGTTGGAAATTCACCACACCCTATGGAAATTCCACTTCAATCGTGATCTCAAGATTGTTCACAAACCCACAAATACGTAATGACAATGATGAACAAAGAAAGAAGAAGAACAAACTAACAGCAAGAAAAGAGAGAGAAGATAAATATTTGGAGGAGAAGTGTTCTATCCACGAACTGTGGGATTTCTGAATATATTGCACTTTCACTGCTAAATCTGCAACTGTGAATACAATACAACGTTATGATTACAATGCAAGGATACTTCCTATTTATAGATATAGATTTGCCAAGGCCCAAAACTAAAAGCCCAAAATATCAAATCTAATCTAAATAAATCTGAATCCAATCAAATCAAATCTAACATGAATCTGTCGAAACAACCTAATCAATTCGACACGACACTAAGCTATGAATGCTTCGACTTCGACACACTATGAAATTGATTTATTTTTTTAGAACTATTTTTATAAAATTGATTTATTTTTTTCAAAACCGATTCACATTTGAATCAGTTCGGTTCAAAATCAATTCTTAATAAAATATGTTTTTTCATCTGGATCAGTTTTAAAATTTGTTTTTGCTAAAACCAATAATACCATTTTTAAAATATGTTTTTATACGCAAATCTAACACTGCATGATTCTACAAATATTATTAACCAAACCACATTATAGTTCTGATTTGATAAATTAATCTTTGTCACAAAACATGTTTACAAAAATAGATGATTCAAAACAATTCAAATTTTTATAGTTAAATAAAATTACTCTTTTTATTCTTCATTACCAAATATAAACTTATTAAATCTAATATATATTACGAGAAGAAGAATCTTTTATATTAATCAAGTATCTAATAAATAAAATTAGAAATGTTATAAGTAAACAACATAGAGAGATATATTTTTTGGAAATGAATATAATAGAAACATGATTTTATTAAGAACGTAATCCACTAGGAGGACACATTTCATCTCCTGTTTACATCACTTCAACTAAATTAATATGTTATGTTACATTGAAACACATTGAACTAAAAACTGTTGTAGTTAAGAGAAACACTAAAAGAGAAACGATAAAGTAAGAATTAATATATAACCAATTTTAGTAAATGGTAGATCGGTTCATTTTAAATTTAAAAATATAGATTAGAGTCTTTTGTAATACAGATGATATGGATATTTTAAATTGATGCACTGAAATATATAGATTGGAATTGATAAATCGGTTTAAATGCACATCCCTAGGCAACACTTTTGTTTGTGAACTTGATCTAGAAGATGTTAACACATTTAGTAGTGTATACGATTTTTTTCAAATTTAATCTGAATTTGTTGAATATTGTTTGGTTGTTGAGGGAATGAGTTTGATTATGATCATATTGGTTTGATGTTGATGTTGTCATTTTGCATTATATTTAATGGTCATGTTGTGGTGTAAGTGAAGAATTATCACTTATACCTATTGCAAATATTCATCATTTAACTGTGTATTATATATTTATACAGTGGGAAGTTGCTGAGTTTAAATTCTAGATTTTTATGATGATAATCTATTTAGTTTAATAAATTATCAATCATTGGTCATTGGTCATGAAGGAAAATTTTATCATGAGAGGTTAACCTTTTATTTGTGTTTTGTACCCAACTTGACTGTGTAGTTTGTTTTTTAATTCAAGTCTGTAACCTTTTCTACTTTGTAATACTTTTGGAGTTCAACCAGCATGTAGAATTTAAATAATGATATGATGTTTTTCTTATATGGGTCAATATCATTTTAAGCTTATACTTATTTTCTATTTTTTTTAACGACTTTTAGATGTTTTTTTTATTGTTTGTTAGGTACATGAAGGTGTTGTGGAAGACGAGACTTGACACTTGAGGCATGAGTAATTATTTGATTCAGTTAGAGATGGCCAGGATTGGCTTGTATGGGAACTTTGAATATCATTTATTAGCAAGAGTGTTTAGTCTTGTACTTCTCGTATAAGCAAGGCGTGTTGTTTAATCTATCTAAATAACAAAGTTTTTTGGGTTATAAGGTTTATTTCTCAATGATTAGATCATGCATTATGATGATATAATATGTTGTATGTGTTCTTTTGTGTGCTTGGGTTCCTTATATTTGATGAACTGCAATCAAGTCACCTATAGAATGTTACATAATATGTGAATTAAATCGAAATTTGGGTATGTTAATTGTATTTGATACATATTTGTACTTGGCAATGGATGGAAATAATGTTTGGCTTATTAAATGGTAAACACTTGGAACTTGACCATTGATAAAATCTTCTAGGCAAGAATTCTAAAAGTTGATGAGTCAAATATTGTATTTAGAGATGCACCATCTTTCTTTCTATCTTAGACTCCTATCTTCAAGGTCATTGAATCAGAAGTATCTGTTACTTATTTCTCAAGCACTATACTTAAACTGTATAATATGAATAATATTTGAAATATGCAATTAATTAGGAAACTAAGAACATAAAAATGTAACGGTAAAATTTGTGAAACGTGGGAGATTATTCCATTTGATCCACAACATATATGGACAGTTCTTAGCTAATAATATAGATTCTTCTGTTTTTTTAATTCATAAACATATTATATATTGTTTGAAATTTTATATTACATAAATATAAGTAATATTTGAAAAATTGTACTGTCTTCTTAGAGAAGATAGAGAATTTTTTTTTTCTTCAAATGGTCTCTTCAATAACTAGCTAGTTTGATGTTGAATTATAAAGTGAGTCATTTTTATCTTTATTGTTTAGTATTTGTCTAATTTTGTCAATGTTGTGGACTATTTGTTTAAAAAATTTGTATTTTTTAAATATTTTTACTTATTTAATTATTAATATAATCATCTTATCTTTCTAAAATTAATAAATTATAAGTTTGTTTATATGATTTTTTTAATATCTTAAATATTTAGGGGTTTACAGCCTCTACTAAGCAATCTCCATAGTTTATACAAGATACCAACCGTGTTCAAAACTCCCACAAATAAATTGTGGGAATCATATAAAATAACTCATGCTTGTGTGTTTCTAACTGCATGTTTAGTGATTATTGATGACAAATCTCAAACGCGTTATTTAATATTTCCGTTGAATGACATAAATTGTATAAAATATATATGTGTACATTTGGTTAGTAGGTCCAGTATCACCAATATATTTATCTAAAATATAAATTTTTTTATGATTTATAATAAAACTCTTTTTAATTAATTAAAAAATGTTAAAATATTTTTAAATAATCAAATATTCCATTAATATTTTGAATGTATATTTCCTGTAGAGCATATATATATATATATATATATATTGATTATTTATTTTATGGTTTTTATTTGAGAGATACTATTTTAATTAAATTACTACTAATATTTTTTATAAATAAATGCTTCCTATTTTAAAGGAAAAATAATATATATATAAATAATATAAAGTTGGGAATAAATTCTACAACTAGAAAAAAAATAACAAAAAGATAAAAAAAATACTATTTGAAATTTTATTTGTAATATACTATACCACAAAATAAATTAAATTAATTAATTTTAATTTATATCAAATGAAAATAAAATAATTGAAAAATTAAAAAATATTAATAATTTTGAAGATGTTTTTTTGTTTAAATAAAAATAATCAAATCACTAATAGAATAGCATTTCTTAAATCGACTTTACCAATAAAAATCTCAATTAAAATACTATGTAAGAATAAGATTATATGAGAAGCGTAAAATTACTAGCAAATGGATGGATTGCCATTCAACACTATTATTGTTCAATAAATCACATTTTATTGATTATATTGAACAACTAAAAAATCTTATGGTTAAATTTATTTGTGTGTGAGAGAGTAATTTTTTTTCCTAAAAATCGAAATGAATCTATGTTTTTTATTTTATAAACTATACATGTACCTCACTGATCATACATGATGTGTGATATGTTGTTAAGATTTAAAATTGTGTGATTGTGGGTATTTGGATAAATAATTTGCGTGTATCTGACTACATGTTTATGAGTGACATATCTCATGTCAACATGGGGGATGGATGGTCCAATTGGTTGGCATGAGCGTGTATCATATTTGCATGAGTGACATACCTGCATGTTTATGAGTGATATATCTCATATTCATCTAGTTGGTTAGTTGGCCATTTATCAATAACATATAATGACTAGTGATCAAATAAAAGTTGATTAGTGTGAAAAGGAAAAAAAAAAATTATACTAAAATAATTTTCAAGTATTATATAAATTTAAATTCTCCATCTTATCTAAAAATATGTGGGAGCATGAAATAGTCCATGTTAAGATTTTTAATATCTTAATTATTACTCCATTTTATGTAAAGATATTAATAATTTGTTATTGTATATTTAATTAGTTTTTTTAATGAGTGGCACATTCAACTAATACATTCCCATTCACTATATATTTTTGGACGAGTATAGATGGTCATACCATTAGCATATTTATCATTAAGTTGACTCTTCAGATCATACTCACTATAAGTTCAGTCATTCAAGTTTTTTTTCAAGATCAATTCACAAAGACTGAACAAACTCATCATCAGTTTGATAATTTTGGAAACACTTTTATAAAATATAATTTTGGGAACATTATATTACCACGACCATTGTGCTAACTATAGTAATATTTTATTTTTGCGCGTCTAATTTTTTTATTAAAATACTTTTCGTTACGGTTCATAATGATAACCACGGTAATAGATTAAGGATTACAAACTTCGAATCACAACATCAATATTTTTCTTTTTTTCTATAAAAAAACACATGTTCCTTAACTTGTATTGTTAAAACAAAATTGAAAAACAGCTAACTACAGTTGTTTTTATCAACCGTTGTTATATTTGTCATATTTCACTACAATTGGTATTGAAAACCGTGGTGAATTTTTTAACTGTACAATTAAAATATAACATATTCTTTATTTCCTTTAATACACATGCCCTAACGAACTAGATGACAGCGATAAAAAAATCTTCATATTCACCATCTTCATTCATTTGAAACGTCTAATCTTCACCCTCTCCATTCATTTCTTGTAACGAAAATCATTTATTGGTCTCTCTCTCTCTCTCTCTCTCTCTCTCTCTCTCTCTCTCGTGCGCATTTTTTATTCTCTCAACGAGACATTTTTTATTCTTTCTGAATATTTATGTCCTTCACTAGGGTTACTTATTTCTTTTTTTAACACACCAATGATGCTGACTTTTGTTGCATTTCATGAATCGCGTGTTTAATATCCTCAGAGCTTCACAGTTCTGAAAAATGTTTCTAACCATCAAATCATCTACTTTTTTAAAACTCAACCAAATATTCCAAAAAAAAAATACAAAGATTTAAAACTCCAATTCTTAATCATCGAACACGACTCCTACCTTCACCACAACTCATGCGTAATTGAAACCAATAGTCCTAAATACTTAAATCAAATGTTTAATACAAGATAAATACTTCTAAACATAATTCTTGTATAGAAACAAATCTAGATTTAAAATTAGAACTAAAATAATAATGTTAAGGTTTACAAAGTTGGGTATTTCTGAACAGTCAATCGGGTGGAATACACACACAAATATGTGTAAATGTAAGCAAAAAAAATCCCTAACCTTTGAGAAGTGAAAAATCAATGTTAGAAACGGAAGTGATTACAATGAAACTGAAGTCGATTGGGATGACGATTTAGGAATTCAAGAAGAAGAGAGAAAAGACAGAGTATTATTGAGTAAAAACTGAAGTGATTACAATGAATTTATATTGAAAACTACAAAGGTATATCAATATATAAGCAACCAATGCTCAAGCCCAAAACATATCACCCAAACTCAAAATATACAAAGTTATATTTTGGCTTCGACACAATAACTATATGATGTATTCAACTATGTCGGCTACAGCTGACTTTACATATATATTAACTAGGTTACACAACCTTGTCGAACACAAACTAGACTTCCTACTTCAACTAGGTTAGACACTCCTCGATCGAAAACAGCTTTCTACTAAACAATAAATTACGACTTCTAACACACCCCATAATTCATATTTTTTAGACTTCTCATCCCGATGCTTCTCTTCAACTCATCGAACATGACTTTCTTCAAGGGTTTGGTGAGTATGTCCTTAAGTTATCATTCTTTCTTCCAATGCTCAAGTTCAAGCTTTCCTTTGTTAACTTGATCCTTCAAAAAATGATACATCCTCTCTATGTGTTTACTTCGACCATGACATATAGAATGATTCATCAGATTGATAGGTGACTTGTTGTTAACAAACCATTTCATTTTCTTAGCGTAACAACCCGTATAATATTGTCGCGGCGCGAAAATTTTTAGATTAAGCTATTGATTAACTTAACTCAAAAAGAAAGAATCTCCATCGAACTTTATTATTGCCAAAGGGAATAGGAAAATGTCGAACAAAACCCACAACAAGCTATAAAAAAAAGCTAAAAGAGAGAGAGATCTAGATACATGAGTGGTTATGCAAGAGGAAGGTATTAGCACCATTCACATCTGTGGTACTCCACAGGAACCACTTGCTTATTTGTGTTAACAAACACTATGTTGTTTGTTAATTGATTTTAATAGAAAAGACCTTGTGTCATATTCGAGTGGAAAACTCAACTTACTACTCACAAGTATGAGGAAATGAGCATTTGCATCAATCTTGATATGGAGAACTTTACTTGGACTTTCTCATAAGTACATATCAACATCCAAGAGAAAAATATCAATCATTTCTCAGCATCTTGTAGAAGTATAGTGGTTTGCATCTGTAACACCCGTAATTTTAGAATAAATACTCTTATAATATATTATTATGATCAGATATAAATTAAATATTATTTATATCAATAAGTTCAAGTTACGTTCAAAATAATTTAGAATTTTTATTTTGTTAGTGGTCCACGATAGAAATTTTCTAAAAACTCTCGTTTCAATGTTTATGATCGGAAAAAAAAAATATAGCCGTCTTAATTTTTGAAAACAATTTTTTTTTTTTTTTTATGGTTACGAAATTTTATCGATAGAGTCACAAAATTATTTTTAATAGTATATTGAAAAGATATTAGTATAAAAAAAATTTATTTTCTCGATCGATTTTTTTTTATATAGAATAACCGGAAACAAAAAGTTTTATTATCGGAAAAAAAATTTATTTCGGAATTTTTACTAGTATCACATGACACCGGAAATTGCACTTATGTGACAAAAGTGGTATATGAATTAGATATGGATAGAAATACGTATCTGGTAAGAATATTTGGATCAGCTAGAATATCCTAAACAGAGAATATTCTTACCAGGTAATTAAAGAGAATGATAGAAATGGACTGTGTTAGATGTATCCACTGATTGCCACATCTTCAAATTACCACATGGCCATTTCCTTACGCCTATAAATACTAAAGTCTGTCACTGTATTTCTCACTCACTCAGATAACGAAATTCTCTTCACTCTCTCTAAAATAATTATTCCTTAGCTAAACCCATTCGTTAAAATTTTACCACTGCTGTTATTTCAGGTAAAAACTTTTCTCCCTAAATTTTTTTTGTTGATGAAAATAATTATTTGATGTCATCTTATTGAATGTTTTGAGAAAATTTTTCGACAATAGGTCCGGATTGCCATAAATTTTTTGTTACTGAAACATATATATATATATATATATATATATATATATATATATATATATATATATATATATATATATATATATATATATATATAATTGAAAATTTCATGTAATCATAGGAAAAAAAAACGTACCATATTTTTTTTTATTATTTCTTCATTTTATTTTTGAAATATATATATATATATATATATATATATATATATATATATATATATATATATATATTAGTATTATATTAGGTGTATATATATAATAATAATAATAATAATTATTATTATTAATTTTTTTTTATATTTTAGAATAATACCGATTTTGTCGGGTTAACGCTTTCGTACTTGGTATTTCAGTAAAGAAAATATAATTCATTTTTTTTAGAAAAATCTAGTAATAATGAAAAAAAAACTTAATTTATTGATTAAGTAGAAAAATAAATCGGATGACTACGAGTTTATTAGTTCGTTCTAATTTAATTCATTTTGGATAAAGGTGTACGATCGACCGACCGACAAAATATCAATCCGCACAATTGTTGTGACAGTAAGGGCATCTTTCTATTTTTATATACTTTTCCACTAATAGAAATATATTTTATACATGCTCTGTTTTTTATCATGTGTTATTTTGAAGGTGCCTAATTGTGAAGGTGAATACCTGTTATATATCTGTGCGAAGATTTGATGCATGAGATGATTTATTACATATGGTGATGTTACACATATGTTGAACTGTGTATTTGGGGAATTGTATGCTCATTCATTTTATGGTTACGTGACTACCGGAGAGGAGTCACGAGGTGTACACCGGAGAGGTGGCACGGGGTGTGTGTCTGTGAGAGAACCACCTTATCCCGAAGTGGATCATTGAGTCTGATTGATGGGTCTGCGATACCTATCACCTTAGTGGTGCTAAATCCTGAAGCGAGACCACGACCCTTTGCGAAGGGATTGATATTCCGGAATCATAAGCATTGACATATAGACATTGCATTAGGAATGAGTCTTAATTCTGCTATATGTATTATTGTTATGAATGTGTATATACATGTGCTAGAATGAGATCTCTAGCCATGTATAATGTATCCTCTGTTTATGCTTTTTGCTCCGCTCTTGTATATTTGTTATTTTCGGATTGATGACCCTTTCAGTGAATTGTGTGGGCTATACGCCAATAGATTATGACGCTTCCGGGACCCGGGGAGATGCCACCGTCGAAGACGACGAAATTTATCTTTCCCGATTCAGGGACTGACGCGTCCTGGGAATTCAACCCGACCCTGGGACAACTGTCATACATCGGGAACGTGATGGAGACCACTGCTGTCGTGGGACAGGATCCAAAGACCACCATGTCACGCCGAGCAATAACTTTTCCGATTCAATCTTCGTTGATCATCTCCAGTTTCCTCTCAGGGGAGATTGATTACTACGGATTACCGATCTACCCTTACGCCCCACCTGGACCCTTGTACGCCCCAGTTGAGGGAGGATGGCCGACCTTTCATGACATACCCATGCCTCCTCTAGACTTAGGGATGTCACTAGGATTACCCCCGACCTTCACCCCTGACGTCTATTCCCTAGACGAGCTACCTCTTATTGATCCAACATACGTGCCGCCACTCGATGCCATCATCTGTGAGGGAGAGGAGGACGACACTGAGGAGGAGAACCCCTCCGTGTACGAGTATGAGCCCGGATATGATAGGGATGGATCCGAACACACCTTGACAAGCACTTGCGATGGATTATGCGGAGCTGGTGCGGGTGGTTACTGTGGTTGCCATTAGGGATCGATCGACCTAGTTAGGGAAGGAAATACTTAAATTGATAAGAGTAGTTAGTACTGGACGACGAATTCTCATCACACGACTACCTGGTTCGAAATCCTCTCGTTGGAGCAGCTCTCCTGCAGATGTGTCTGCCGAGGACTTTATCTATGTTTTATGTCCTGTAACATAACCACTATCTGTATCTCGTTTAACGCTTCGTTGTGTATATGTACAGTATGTTTATGTTTTAAAAATGGTGCAGCTATGTATAAAAACGAATTGTAGTGTTTTAAAAAAAAAACCCTCTCTTTTCATACAAAGAAAACCATTTATCATTTTATTCAAGGAATAGTACCTTTTGAAAATACACTCGCACTGTTAAAAATCGGGGTGTAACAGCATCACTGCAAGAATTAGACAAATATCTAATCTTTCTGAAAATAGGCTCTTAAAGAAAAAGGTGCACAAAGGCACAAAACGATATTTGATGAGGTTTGTGTTTTTAAGAGATTTTGAAATGAGTTTAAGTATGCTTAAGTGTTTTATCATTTATTAAGAAAAAGATTTTCTAGATCACTTGACAAAGTCAAGGTTTATTGAGAAAGAGATGTGAAGTTTGAAAACAAGAAATTTTTTGAAATAGAGAGAAGTTTTGAAAATTTAAGAAGGGGAGAAGATGAAGAGAATATCCTAAAGCATAAAGTAAATGGTCGCATTTTCAGGTAGCCTAAGAGAAAGCCTTTGTGTGTGCAAGTAAACTAACCACGAGAAGAGGCACACATTTTACATAGGTCAGAACCAGCATTCCTTTCTCTTTGGATTGAGTCACAAGATAAACAAGCACATAAGTAGATGAATACAAGAGATCCAGATGAAGTTACAAAGCTAAGGTTCAAAGTTCTCAGGTCAAAGCCAAGTCTCAGATGAATCATTCCAAGGAAAGGAAGAGAAACCCTAGATCTAAGTCCAATAGTCCAAAGTCTCCAAGAATAGGAAAGTAACACAAAGTCCAAATGATTAATGTTTTTAGGGTTTTTCCATTTTATCATGTTTTTTTGTTTTTTAACAAGATAAAGAAAAAATTCAAAGAAAAGAAAACGACATAAAGTAAAGTGCAAGAATGATAAAGAGCAATAAAATAAATTGCAGAAAGTAGATGGAAAGAAAGTAAAGTGTAAGCTATTAAATGTTAGATGTTAAAAGTTAGTAGTTAGTATTTAGTGGTTAATGATCGAATGATTGATTTATCGAATCGGGACAAATTTAGCATTATGTTAAGCAATCGTAAGTGGACTTATGTGGAAGTCACACCTATCTGAGGCCGGTCAATAACAATTGTGTGCTAAAGCGTGCTAGAGAAATGACACAAAGTCATTCTCCTAAAGCAATGCAACACAATTAGAAAAAGATGAAGCAAATCCAAGTCGGCATAATGATCTCATCTATTATCAAGAGCTTCAAAGTATGATCAAACAATGGCAACCTATCAATATCTCAAAGTGTCAAGAATGATATAATGAAAATTCATCATTATATTTGAAATATTGAATATTCAATCAACCTAGAGATCATCACTCATTGATTTTTATGATTTCATCAACCAATCAACCATAAGAGTGAAAAATTAAAAGGAAAAGAAATCAAAAGAAAGAAAAAACAATTAAACAAATGATAGAAAATCTAATTCAAAGGTGAAAATAAAATAAAAAATGAAAATCAAGAAAGTAAAAAGGAAAATAAAAATGTAGAAAGAAATTGCAAAAAAAAAAAAAAATGAGAGGGAGGTTGCAGTGTGGCATGAAGAAATTGTGATGGCCTTAAGGCCCAAATAGATTTGTGAGAAGACATCTAGGTTCCATAAGAAAGAAAACTCGACCTCTAAATGCATTTTCCTCACGTGCTTTCCTCATCACAGCGCGCTCTCTCTCTCTCTCTCTCTCTCTCTCTCTCTCTCTCATTTTTGTGTCGTCGTGAATGAACTGCTCCGCCGCGCCGGAGCTCATCGCCGGCGGCGGCGGGGCTCACTACCACCACCTCCTCCTACATAGTTTCAAACATCACAACATTCTTATTTCGAATCCGACAACGAATTTGTCACACAAACCGAATCCAAATGCAATCGAATTCTAAATACGGATCTGTCACGAATTCGGAGAAAAGAAGTGAACACCTTCAAAACAGTGACGAAGGTATCCAAGTAAGTCGGAACTTCTATTCAATCTTCTTCTCCTCTTCTTCTACGTGCCTGTCTTGTTGTTGTTTTGTTTGAATTTGTTGTGCGTTGCTTTCAAATTGTGTTTTTGTTGAATTGTTCTTGAGTGATGTGAGTTGTTGTTGCTCCAGTAGAGTTTTGTTGTTGTATGTGTTGAATTCACGTTATTGAATTTGTGTTGAGTGATGCGTGTGAGTTACTTTGTTGTGAATTTGCAGGTTGCAGAGTTGTTGTTGAGTTTTGAGTGTGAAGATCGGAGGTTTGGGATTTGACTTTGAAGATTGAAAGTTGAGGGCTGAAGTTTGATTATAGGTTGAAGCTTGGTGAAATTTTCCTGCAGAGATTGTTTGGCTGTTCAAAGCTTGATCCAATTTGCGAAGAGAGTGCTTCAATTTATAGAGACTTGAGGGTAGATTAGACATTTTGATTTTGAATGTAAAATTCTGTTATGAACTTTTGAATTGAGATGCTGCTGCGCTTTTCCACCTTGGTCGTGTATGCTTTATGCCTTGCAACTTGTATTGGTTTTTTGTTTGTATTGGACTTTTTCTTGTAAATTCCATTTGTGCCTTGAATGTTTACTTGCACCCTACTTGCTTGAACAATGCTTGAATTGGCTAATAAATCCATAACCACACCACACTTAATTTTGCTAATATTTGAATCAATGATGATCCTTTTGACTTCAAATGTGTGAACCTTTTTTCCACAAGCTTGAATTCTCCTTGATCATCAAGTAATAATGGACGAAATAAGACCTTGAAGAAGGGATGCCTTGCAATGACTTGAAATATGAGGCCCAATGTACGAAATTTCAATACTTTGCAACTTGCCTTCACTAAATGAAACTTGAACTTGCATCAAACCCTAATTTAGAAGTGAGTTTGATCACTTGATGATCTTAAAACACAAAGTACTTAAATTTGACATATCCTTGCCCTTAGAATGATCCATGACAACGATAAATTGAGAATGAAGCAATCATCTTTCTCTTGACCAAGATTAGGTTAAACTTTTACTTGAATCTCAACCATTAATGAATGGATACACACACTTGACTTGATAACCTTGAATGAGGCTTGATTCATCCTTGCAAAATCCTGGGCTTAGACAACAAGAAAATGAAAGCAAAAGGCACATATTTTTGTATTTTGAATAAGGGTTAGTAAACATAAACAAACATAAAGGAAGAAAGAAACACAATGGGAGCCTGGTGATCTCGTACAAAAGTCAAACCCAAGGAGGTAAAAGCTAGGAGAACACCATGTTTGTGATTTTGATGAAATGCAAATGATATGATAGGTGGAATCTTAAGGGTAAAAATTAGGGTATGATAGATGCCCTTAATTAAGTTTTTTCTATCCGGAGATATGAATATTGGAAATCTTTGTATCCAATGCTGATGATATGAATGCAAATGATACAGACTCTACGGGGAAGAACCACGCGGAATAAACTCTACCAAGGATACTGCTGGAGAAAAACTTGAAGGGGTCTATCAAAGAGATACAACTCATTGGGGAGTTGAAATACACCACAATGATTCGTGCTGGGGAAAAACCAAAAGTACTGCCAAAAATGAAAGGAGACCATGGAAACTTCTAATGGGGAAGCAATCAGCAAAGAGAACACTAAGCTTACTACAGAAAACCCTGAGTAGTAAGTTGAAAAGTGAATTAATACCAACTCATAGTCGAAGGAAGTAAAAAGAATAATACCGACTCATGGATGACGGTAAAGAAACAGGTAATACCGACTCATGGATGAAGGTATACCACCAAATCATAGACAAAGGTAGTGACAGGATAATACCGACTCATGGACGATGGGTAAAGAAACAGGTAATAACGAATCATGGATGATGGTATACTACTAAGTCATAGACGAAGGTAGTGAACAGGATGCTACCGACTCATATATGACGGTAAAGAAATAGGTAATACTGACTCTTGAATAAAGGTAAAGAAACATATATTACCGACTAACGGCTTACGGTATACTACCAACTCATAGACGAAGCTAGTGACAGGATTTAAACTGATAACAAGTTTCCCATAACTTTTGGTCTTCAACCTGGAACAAGGATCAACTTCTTCTTTAACCAAGTCTTCCACTTGGAAAGGGTAACAAACCTCCCATGACTTCCGGTCTTCAACCTAGAACGGGTCTCAGTTTCTTCTTTGACCAAATCTTCCACTTGGAAAGGGTAATAAACCCATGACTTTCGGTCTTCAACCCAGAACGGGTCTCAGTTTCTTCGTTAACTAAGTCTTCCACTTGGAAAGAGTAATAAACCACACATAACTTCTGGTCTTCAAGCTAGAACGGGTCTCAGTTTCTTCTTTAACCAATTCTTCCACTTGGAAAGGGTAACATACAGATTTCTTCATCTTCTGGTCTTCAACCTGAAGCGGTCTTCTCTTGCTGGAGATTGAACTTTGATTGGGGACCACAACAGGCTTCTCAAATAAAGAGACAGCCACCTGTTGGAGAAATAATTTGCTGTTAAGTTTGATTTGTTGAATCACAACAAGCTTCTCTGTTGGAGATTAACTGAAGAGATCGCCACTTGCCGCGGGAATAAGGATTGATATTCCAAGAGTGAACAAGCTTCTCAAATAAAAAAATTGTCCCTTGTTGTTGAAATAATCTTGGAGAAGGATCCCTAGAACAATAACTTCCGATGATGATATCTTCATTTATTGAACAAGTTTCTTCTACTGAGAAACATAAGGTTCAAAAGGTGCAAAGCATGCCTTTTCTGTCATCCATGCTTTCAGCTTGGGGATATCAAAATCAATGCTGCAGGGGACCAAAGTTCAATCCAGGAACAAACTGGAGAGAAAAGGTCAAACTCTTACTTGAATCTCAACCTTTAATGAATGGCCACGCACACTTGACTTGATTACCTTGAATGAGTCTTGGTTCATCCTTGCAAAAACCTGGGCTTAAACAACAAGAAAATGAAAGCAAAAGGCATATATTTTTGTATTTTTAATAAGGGTTAGTAAATATAAACAAACATAAAGGCAAAAAAAAAACACAATGGGTGCCTGGTGATCTTTTACAAATTTCATACCCAAGGGGTAAAAGCTAGGAGAACACCATGTTTGTGATTTTGATGAAATGCAAATGATATGATAGGTGGAATCTTAGGGGTAAAAATTAGGGTATGACAAATATATATCTAGAATAATACCATACAAGTGTTAATTATTGGTATTGTCACAACATAAGTGACAAACGACATCTCTATATACATGTCCATAAAATCAAATACACATATGGCACATGTTATACAATAGTTCCTAAATAAAAATAGTGTTTCCCTTGAAACATCAATGCACAAATCCTCTTATATACTAAACCTGAAAACAATACCTGAAAACCAACAACAATAATGGGGTGAGATAATAATCTTAGTGGGTTTCCTATCTTATGGGTCCACTCGGCTCTACAAGGTTCTAATCAAATTCTAACTCAAGTCTTCAAAAGATAAAGACTCAAGCAACTAGGTGATTTTCGCATTGTATGATGTACACTTGAGTTCTCCAACTCAAATCAATCATTATTAGGAAAAAATACTAAGGCATTTTTCCCAGGCCAACCCTACGTCTAGGATTCTCGACACGGGTCACGGTTCCTTGTATCATGCTTCGACTTTCTTGTGGATTGTCCATGTCTTCTATGGGACTCTAACCCATTTGGTTGCACTATGGGACTCTAACCCATTTGGTTGAACATATGGGACTCTAACCCATTTGGTTGCACTATGGGACTCTAACCCATTTTGTTGAACATGCGAACCAATAGTGCATATATCTCAATTCTTACTTTTCATAAGAATTAAACTTTGGGACAACACGACAATGGGGTTGTTTCCAAATACAAAACTAGTTCATCAACGCAACGTGTTTGTAGACATCAATCATTAGGTGTTCACATTCACCAATTCTCATAACAACAAATCATGTTCCATACAAAGCATATTAGCTCACGCCTAAGCTATAATTCTAGTGCATACTCGTCCATGGTACACACCGAGGTACTTTGCATCCAAGCATCTTCATCTAAGTCATTTTCATACCCTAAATCTCTTTCTAGTTCATTCACCTAGTTATAATCCTAGGTTTCCTCACTCATTATCATAGGCTTTTAATCATTCATGCATACAGACAAGTATCATAATCAATCAGTATATATATACTATACATTAACATATCATTCATAGCATACATTAAAGCCCACAAGAAGATATAACAAGCTACAAGGTCCATGGGCAAGATTATCACCCAACCCGCCTCAGTCTAACTTATTCCACTTCCAAATATCATAACAACATTTGTCTGATCATCCCATGGTAGGGGTTCACTAGACTTAAATAGAAAGGTTCAGTGTGTAACACCCTAAACCCCCGCGACAATTAATAACAAAATATCAGAGTAAAAATAACACACATAGATTTAGGATGCTACTTTTAACTATTTAACTTCTCATGCATACTAAAAGTATTACATCAACATCGAAATTAAAACATAGTATTTAAACATTTCTACAGCAGCGGAAATTCAACGAAATCTGAAACATGTTCAACCATGCATAACATCATCAAATAAAAGAGTAATAACACATAACAAAGGAAAAGACTCTAAGCGTTCCGACATCCCGATGTTACAATCAGAGCAGATGCGACTCGATAACGTAAAATAGAAGACCTCGTCTTCGCTACCTCCAACTCCGAACTACTCCTGCTTATCTCCACGTTACCCACGTAGAGGTAACATTCAAACAGAAGGGGTGAGATTCTCAAATTCACATAAGAAATGCATAATATAAGTATGAAAGAACATAAAACATTATATATTTTACCCTATCATCATAACACATCAGCACAACTAGTATTTCCAATTATTACAATACAACAACATAACTAGTACTTCCAACACCAACAGATGATTTACATTCATAATGCAATGCAATGAGACCCACGACTCGACTCAATGCATGTGGTACCAATCGACCCCTATTTCATGGTCACAATCCCCGTCGGGACGTCATAATAGTCGCTCACACCCCACATGGGCACACGACATTCGTGATCGCTCACACTCCACATGGGCACACGATCACCCGTAATTGCTCACACCCCACATGGGCACACGATTACCTCAACAACAACAACAACAATAATGCGATTCCTTTTCAAGGAATCCGGATAAGACGCTCACACTCTACATGGGCACATGGCTTACCCCACGACTCATGCAATCATGAATGCGTATCAACAACAACATACAATGACTCTCATGAAATCAATGTATCACGCCACTGTAGGCCATGACACAACATGCCATAACAACTCAACAACATCATCATTCCATATCATAAGCAACAACTAATGCATTTACAAGTTATGCCACAACAACTCAACAACAACATCATACTACATCATAAGCAACAACTAATGCATTTACAAGTTATGCCACAACAACTAAACTACAACATCATACTATATAATAAGCAACAACTAATGCATTTACAAGTTATGCCACAACAACTCAACAACAACATCATACTACATCATAAGCAACAACTAATGCATTTACAAGTTATGCCACAACAACTCAACAACAACATCATACTACATCATAAGCAACAACTAATGCATTTACAAGTTATGCCACAACAACTCAACAACAACATCATACTACATCAAAAGCAATAACTATTGCACTCAACAACAACATACAACAACAACGTAATGCATATGACTAGAATACAACCAATACATTACCTCACAACTGCCCAACATACAGTATACACCTGTTCAAACATGTAAACATTGCAATCCACCACAATAACACGCATTGCACAACTAATTTCCATATTTCACGGTTCAACGTATTCCCATACAAAACTCAAACACACACCACATGTTGAATAGTTGGAGTTCTGTCATTGAAAATAATTTTAACAGAAAGTACATGAAACCAATTTTCCAACGATTCGAACGGCGGCCCAAACGGACTTACGGATCAAAAGTTATGAATTTTCGAAGTTTAGAAAAACTGTTACGTTCAGTGGTAACCGGTTAGCACATATGCCGTAACCGGTTACACCATTGAAAAATGTCCAAAAACCCCAAATTTGCACTATGTAACCAGTTACGTCCCACACGGTAACCGGTTACTTGACCTGCAGAATCAATTCTCTGATGTTTCTGTTACGAAAATCACTTATTTTCTCAACCCAACCAACCCCAAACATCACATAACACCGAATTCGAATTACTAAACCAATATACATCAACATTCCTCAATTAGAACACATTCTAACATCACAAACACAACTCAAACATGCAATTTACACAATCCGAGCATTTTTATCATCACTGACACGTAACTCCAACTTCTCACCGGAAACATCAAACAATCAACAATCACATGGATAAAAACCTAACAATTTATCTACCCAAATACATACATCATCAACCACAGCAATTCATATGAATACATATATACACAAATCAACCGTTCAATTGCACATTTTCACTTTATCAAACCTTCTGCCATGCAAAAACCTCAATTCCCCCAAATCAACACAAACACCACACAGGATGATCGTCAATGATTTATCTACCCTCATACAAAGATCATGCAGCCCTTAGAGATTTAAGAACCCCACCCTTACCTTAGATGAAGATTCTTCAGATGTCTCTAGGTCTGGCTCTGCTTCCCGTTCCTCTTCTCCTTTCTCCAGAATTCGATCGGTTCCAAAAGTGATTTTTCTCCTTTTTCCAACTTCCTCCTTTTTCCTATGATGACCCTTGGACCTCAATTATGTTTTCCCAACTTCATCCCACTTATTCTCATATAATTACCATTTAGCCCTTCCTTTTATTTTTAAAATAATAATAATAATATAAATATATACCATATAATCATATTATTATTACCAAAATATTATTAACACGTCTCAAACTTCTAAATACTCTCAGCACCCCCCATTCACGTCATCAATACCCCATAGCACAAGTCATCAGGCATCAAAATACTCCACCAAAATTCACCGAAATCACGAATATCTATAATAACTCAAGTAAATAAATATTCTGATTATTTTGGGGCGTTACACAGTGGAATAAGTCATAGAGACATCTCTCTATATCATAGTCATCTGCGTTAGCGTTCTACCGCATCCGTCTGCATCCACAACATAGTTAGAACACTCAATTTATCTATCAATCTAACCTAATCAAGATTTAGGTTAATAACTATTCATTACACAAGTATTCAACAAAAAAAATCCTTAGTCTAGTGGTGAGACACTTGCTCCATAACCAAAAGGTCTTGAGTTCAATTCTTAGTGAAAGCACATTTCAATTTTTCAAGGAATTATGTCAATAGGTCGACCTAAAAAAGTTATGTGTCGAACTATAAGAGGAGACACAAGGAAAATGGCTACAAACTTTAATATTGAGGCGTGGATGTCAACCTAATCAGTTATGGGTCGACCTATATTGAAAGAAAAACTTATACAGGTCAACCTAAACCCGTATGTGTCGACCTATAATAGTATTTTTCAAATAAAAACTCAACTTTTGATGCATACTATATATATATATATATATTGTTGCGATTGACAAAATGATAGAGTCGTCATCATCCTTTATTCGTCCTAAGAGACAGGAAAATAATGATAAAACCTACAAACTAAGGGTGAGACACTAAGGTTTGGGAGTCGGTTAGGTGGGAGGAAGGTGTTAGGCATCTCTCACCTCCATTGTACTCAATGGAATCCTCCTTAAGTTATAGGGTATGTTTGCTTACTACTTGAATGTTTGACTATTTATTCTATTTACAAAAAGCCTTATTATTATACAAAGAAGAAGACTTAGATGTAAGAGGGGGACCCTAAGATTTTTATTATTATTATATTCGCTAGGGTTTACAACTCTATGCCTACGTACCCTCAAATTTGAAGGATCAGGGTTCCCGTAGTTCACCTCCCTAATTTTGTTGGTTGGTTGTTTTTATCCCTTTACCCCTTAATGTTTAAGTTATAGTTATCCCTTACCCCTTATTCCTAATCCTTTATTTATAGTGTCGGATTATTAGAGTTTTATCCCCAAGTTTCTATCCCAATTCTATCCTAATTCTATCCCTAATGTCCCTTAGAATTATCCCATGAGGTTATCCCCTAATTATTTCTTTATAACCCAAATTCTTTTATCCTTTAAATTATCCCTTTTAATTTATTTTAGAAAACAAATTGATTATATAATCATATTTAAATTAATTAAATAAAGAAACTTTTTAATTTATTATCCCTTATCCCTAGTCATATATTTATACTCTTGGATCCAAGAGGTCTATCCCAAAATTTATCATTTTTATCCCTTGTTCTATCCCATGTTTTATCCCCTATCTCAATCCTAATTTTTATACTCTTTACACTCTAAAAGTTTTATCCCAAGTTTCTTTCCCAATTTTATTTGTAAAATTATCCCTTTTATTTTATTTAGAAAAATAAATCAATTATAATATATTAAAATCATATAAAAAATCCTTAATTTTTATCCCCTAGCCTATATCCTAATTTTATACTCTCCGGACCATGAGAGTTTTATCCCAAAACTTATCACTTTTTATCTTAAAATTTTATCCCTTAATTATGCCAAAATTTTATCCCAAAATTTATCCCATGTTTTTATCCCATACTTTATCCCAAGAATTTTTCAGTTAATTATCCCTAATTTATTTTGAAAATAAATTAATTGTTATAATTTATAAAAACCCAATTGTTATCCCTTATCCCAGATCCTAAGTTTTATCCCAAAAATTTATCCCATTTTTATCCCTTATTTATCCCTTATATCCCTTAATATTATTCCTAGTTTTTATCCCTAGTTGTTTGTAAAAATATAGTCCTTAATTTATTTAAGAAAATAAATTGGTGATTATAATTAAACCCTTATCCCATATATTATTCTCAATTTTATCCCTAAAAGGTCATAGAGTTTTATCTCATACTATCTCTAAGTTATCGCAGGATGATCCCAAGAACTAACCATATTTTCCCAATTTAGTTAATATCCCATGATTAACTTATATTTTATATTCCTTATATTGATAATTTGTTTTAAAATTAATCCTTAAATTCAACATGCTTAAATGTTCTAAAATTAATCCCTAATTTAATGTAAATCCCTAATTTTAATTCCATTTTAATTATAATCGTCTAGGTAATTATGTAATTATTTTCAGTGATTCAAATATTAAATTAATCCCTAAATATGTGAATTATCCTAATTAACTATAAATTATAATTCCTTTTTTATTATAAGCAATTTGTATTAAAAGGGAGAAAAAGGGATTCTCCAACCCGATACAAAAAACCAATCAAAATAGAAGAACAACAAAAAGTCTCCTAAAGCTACAAGAAATCTGTAGGATGTTTCAACCAATCATAAAAATTACATCTTCTACGACCTAATTCCACCCATCTCCAAGAAAGAGTAACCACACGATTGAAAATATCCTCTACATCACAAACAACGTCGTTGAAAATGATATTGTTTCGAGTGTTCCAAATACACCAAGAAGTAATGGTCCACACGAAACAACTCATGTCGTCCTTAACCCTATCGAACAAAGCCAAAAACCAAAACAAACCGTGGTTACTAATAGAGTTGGCGATCACCGGGGAATATCTTAACCAGTCAGCAATTTTAAGCCATAAGAGATGAACTTTAGGACAATTCAAAAAAAGGTGCAACACATCCTCTTCCTGTAGAAAACACAAGAAGCAAACCTTGTCATGAGGGGAAACGATGATACCTTTATGAGCAAGATTGTTACGGGTTGGCAGCCTGTCGCAAATCATCCTCCAACAAAAAATCTTAATCTTCAAAGGGATGTGAGTCTTCCACACTACCTTGAGAAGCAACATATCCGGTTCGTGAAAACTAAAGCCCAAAAATTCCTCGATCAAGTGGACATAGCAGGACCGCACCGAAAAAACCTTGGAAGAGTCTAATCTCCAATCCCAAGTATCTATGATATCGCGCGAAATCTGCACGTCGTGAATAGTGTTCAGCAGAGAATTTACCATGGCTTGATCCACCTGATGGCCAGAACTCCAACAATTATCAAAGGACCAGACCCAAACATCCTGGATCCAGAAACTGAGATCAGCAGTCACGCTGTTCTTGTTTACAGCAGCAGAAAATAATTCAGGAAACCTGTCCTTCAGCATAGTATCCCCGCACCAGTAAGAAGACCGGAATGGAATGCAATCTCCGTGACCGATAACCGGCACTGCCACTGACTAGAAGTTGTAATGGTTTCCGATGGTTTTCAGGTTGATCACGTCAGGCATCAAAAGGGATGCATAAGCGATTTTGTTGATAGGTTCGCAACGGAAAACCCAATCGTTAAGCTTGCCGTATCTCCTTGATAAGAAATCCCTCCAAATCTCTTTGCCACCAACAAGAAATTTCCAAAGCCATTTAGACAAGAGGGCTTTGTTGAGCATCCCAATGTGTTTAATGCCAAGGCCTTCCTTCTCAATTGGTTTGCACAGCATAGTCCATTTAATCCATGCTATACTTTTTTTCCGCCGAACCGGACCACAAGAACCGCCGCTGAATAGAGATGATGTCTTTAATAATTTTTGAAGGGGCCTTGAAAAAGGAAAGGTAATGAATAGGCATATTGACTAAAACTGAGTCAATCAAGGTAACCCGACCACCAATGGACAAATTTCTGTCCGCCCAAGAATTTAACCGAGCTTTGAGCGTTGCCAACACCGGATTCCAAAACGCAACTCTCCTATGATTTCCTCCAACAGTTATGCCAAGAAATTTAAAAGGAAGCAACCCAATTTATAGTAGAGGAAACTTTCTGCTGCATTGATATATCCAGGTTGTAGGCCAACACCGTAGATACAACTTTTTGAAAAATTGATTTTTAAACCGAAGACCATTTCAAAACCTCTAAGGATAGACTTCAAAGCCCAAATGTTAGGATATCCACCATCACAAAACAGCAATGTATCATCGGCGAATTGCAAAATTTCAACGGATACTTCGTCTTTATAACCAAACCCGGAGAAAAAGTTTAAGCTAGACACACATCTTACCAAGAAAGCCAACGTTTCAGCAACTAAAGCAAAGAGGAAAGGAGCAAGCGGGTCGCCTTGCTTTAAACCTCTCGAAGCCTCAAAGTCCCCCGTCGGGCTCCCGTTAATCAAAACCGAAACAAAACTAGAGCACACCAACCCTTTAATCCAATTAATCCAATTAGGCCTAAAATTCATAGATGTGAGAACTTGAAGCAAGAAATTCCAGTCTACACAGTCGTAGGCTTGAGAAAAATCAACCTTAAAGAGAAGGCACTGCTTCTTTTCTCTTCTGGCCAAGTCTATAACCTCGTTTGCTAGAAGAACCCCGTCCAACAAATTTCTCCCGAGAATAAACCCTGTTTGTACTGCAGAAACCAAACTAGATATGACAGGAGCTAATATAGTAGAAAGAATCGTAGAGATAACTTTGGAGACGCATCCAACAAGGCTTATGGGCATGTAATCCCCAAAATTTTGAGGGCTGTCCGCTTTAGGGATCAAAGCGATGAACGATGATAAAAAAACTTCCGGAAGCGACTCAGAGTAGGAAAAATATATTAAACACTTTGTGAAATCCGACCCGGCAACATCCCGACATTCCTTGAAAAATATATAAGAGAATCCGTCCGGTCCCGGGGATTTATCACCCTCACAATCAAAAACAGCAGCACGAATTTCTTCATGAGAAAACAGAGCCTCCAAGCAATTTCTTTCCTCCAAACTCAGCTTCTGTAACTTACTGAGATTCATGACAGGCCTACAATGTTATTCTTTTAAGAATTTAGCTTTAAAGAACCTAAAAGCTTCCTTTTTAATAATAGCTGGATCATCCACCAACTGCTCCTCAATACCTATTGCAGAAATAAGGTTTGATCTATTCCTAGATTGAAGGGCAGCGTAGAAATAACGACTATTAACATCACATTCCTTCAACCATTTAGATCTTGATTTTTGAAAAATCATGCTTTCCCAAAAACGCAGGTTACTCCATAGCTCGTCTTGAATCTGTCCCTTCTTTTTAAGGTCCTCCTCAGACAGACCAGCAATAGTTCCCTCCATGACCTCATCTATCTCATTCAGGGCCTCAACATTATTCTCTAACTTAAGGTCAAGCCAGCCAAAGATTTGAACGTTCCACAATTTCAAATGACTTTTAAGAGCACAAAGTTTTTCTTTAAAGACGAATGAGGGAGATCCTTGAAAAGTTAAGGAGTTCCAAGTTTCCTGGATAAATGGCATGAAATCCTTATGATCCATCCAACAATTGAAGAAGCGGAAAGGTTTAGGACCCAAATTAGCACGAAAGGATTTAATCCAAATTGATCTGTGATTGGATATGTCTTGCTTTCCTATAACTTGGTTTTAGTGAGTTTCCGTTTCAACATAGCAGATGTTGAGGCATTGAGAAGGGAAGAATAGACTGAAGGGGAGAAAGGTATTTGGAAGTCCAGTAAATCCGCAAGGGGTTTTTTCTTCTTAAGTTTGGGCCCACCATAAGATCCCACAAGCCCATCAGAAGGGGAAGAAATAGGGTCCGAACCAAGGTCATCAGATGGAACCGGCCCAAGAACTGGGTCCTTAAACAATTGATGGCCCATATCTTCCACGTAGGCAATCTGGTTAGCAGAACATGGTTGATTCTCAACTAAAGGGACTGATTTGAAAGGGGACAAATCCACAACAGGAATCACCAAATCTGATTTGACTTTCTCCAAGGAGTCAGTGACCAAGCAAGCCTCGAGGCTATCCCAACCTTTTGTGTCTTCCAACATATCACAAACAAGGTTAGGTGTACTACCTGCACAACTGCCCATAGCATCTGAACAAGCCTCCACATCCTTTTTGCTAGGCACCTCACTATTCCACGACGGATAATCCTCAGCATCCTCTGATTCATCATCGGGAGTCCATGAACAATCATTATCACTATCTTCTGACTCCATTGAAACAAGAGAATTTTCTCTATCACCAACCACATCCGAAGAACCTACACCAGAATCATGAGGACTTTCGAACAGACTAATAGTAAAAACAGATCTATTAATCTCTAACGACAATTTCTTGTTGAAAATGATTTTCCAGTTAGTTTTAAAAAGCAATCTGGCCTCATCAAACCTAGTTTTCTTCGTGGTATCTTCATCACCTTTGATAAACGTACCAAATTTCTTGGCCAAGCAACGAAAAACATCATCAGTCCATGCAAAGCATGGAAGACCAATGCATCTCACCCACGCATGTCTCTGCTTGTCCACAACCTCTGGGGTCCAAGGTTGTAAATCTGAAAACCATCTATCACACCAATATTTAGATTGCTCAATAAACAGTGAGATATCTCCTTGTTTATTATATTCAAGCAGACACATACTAGCTCCAAGAGGTGTGGCAAGAATATGAAAAAATCCTTCCTCAAATAAGAGCTGTTGAATCGAGAAGGGATTGATCTCATCAAGAACCACACCCACATATGCTGATTCAAACCTCTTAGTATCTTGTATATCTAGCTTGAGCCGACTGAGAGAAGGAAGCTGATCGTCACCTCTACCTACTGAGTTTCCCATGCTGACTACGTGAGCAAAAGAAGCCTTAGCGACGAGCCTTTTCGCGTCCCCTTTTCTCCCAGAATGAACTGATGTGACCTTATTCAGAGGAACACCAACCTTGGCCTCTTTGACAACCTTCTGAAAGCGAGGAATATTCGCGTGCAATTTTCTCCCTTGAATGTATATGCTGTCGAGCTTCACCGTCATAACTCGCGTATCATGAACTTTCCTGAACCGAGCGAAACCGAATCTCTTACCTCTTATATCCCTCCTACCGGGCAGAAAAACCTCCGAGATAACGCCGTAGACTTTAAAGATCTCAAAGAGATCCTTAGCAGAGAATTTGTCTGGGAAATCCGTAATAAAGAATGAGGTAATAGGCTCTCCATCAGCCGCACCTTTACCTCCGTTCTCCCTCCAAACTGAAAAGTTGTGTAAACCATTGGCAAGTTTCTTACGAGAAACCTCTGTCCAATCCATTGTGGGACACGATCAAGCAGTAAACAGAAGAGTCGAACCGATACCAAGGCCCCTAGCCCTAAGGCTAGGAGTTTAAGCCAAAAATACCAGAAAAACACTACTATCAATACTTAATCAAAAATTCCAAGAGGAGGAAGTTGATGAAAAGGTAAGGGTGTTTTTAGAGAGAGGTGAGACTTTCTCACTCATCATAATTTTTATAAATTATAATTCCTATTAATATAAAATATGCTAATTGAAATCTAATTATCCTAATTAGATATTTTTTGTATTTTTAATGGAAATGGGATAGAATATCCATAATTATTATTTTTACCATTTTTATTTAAAGATTTAATTATAAAGCATAAATATATTTAAAAGTGGATTTATACATAAAATTTATCCTAATTAAAACATTGATTAATATATATATATATATATATATATATATATATATATATATATATATATATATATATATATATATATATATATATATATATATATATATATATATTGTCTTTTTATTATTTGTATTAATTATTAATTTGAAAGGAGTTAATTGTATCTAATTATGCCTAATTAATCTTAACCTGAATAAGAAATCAATTGAAATATAATTATGCAAATATTTTCTTTTTAATTATATTAATCATTAAAAAATTAACGTAAATTACTTTAATAAAGTGATATACTTTGATTAGACTAATCCAATTAAACCTGATTCTTATAACCTTATATATAGTATTCTTATATTTATCCTTTTTTATTTATTTTTATTTTACTAAACCAAATGAAATAAATAGAAAAGATTCATTTAGAAATGGGTCTTTGCAAATTGGACTTAAACAAAATATTAGAGTCAATAATCTCATATACTTTCAAACTAAATAATCTTTTGTGAAAACAAATTAAATTAGTGGAATAAGTGGCTACGTAACCAGCTGACAATTATATTCATTTTATTATAATAATAATAATAAAATAAAATAAAAACAATATAATAGATCTTCTAGCAGTGAAAAAAAATATAGAATTCTTCTTCTCTCCCTCTCTTAAATACGTTCTGTTAATAAAAAAACTCAAATCAACCAAAATGCCAAACTCTCAAACTTCATTCCAAAAATGGAAAACAAACAAGGAACAGGAAAGCTATTGATGGTGGATTGATAAAAAAACCTAATGACTTATTGATTGGTTTGATAGAATTATATTATATTTTTCTATTTAAAAAATAAAAATGCTTCATCTTATTTAGTTATTTGAAGAAAAAAATAACACTAACATATATTAATAGGGAAAGCCATGAGCATTATATATCAGACAACCAAATATTAGACAACTAGACAACCAAAGTGCACCAACGAAAAGGATAATACGCAAGGAAGAACGACTTACAGAGAGGAAGTTTTCTCTGGTTTAAACACAACTACAACTTCATTTCGCTTTTTTTCTTCCTTTTCGCTTGCTACCTCGACCCTTATTTGGATTGCAGAAATGATTGGAGTTTAGATCGGGGTTTTATTGTTGTTATTCTTCAATGTGAGGAACAACAACTTTAGGATATAGAATTTTGTAGATTGTGGATGATCAAAATAGGAGAAAACAGAACTCTATTTATAGGAAAAAATCAAGTTAAAAATTAAATGTCAATTGATTTAACCCGATTTTATTCATATTTCTTAAAGTCCAAGCCAATAAATTTAAATGGTTTCATAGCTTGGTGAATTTAAATAAATAAGAATATTTTAAAATAAAATAAAAAGTCTAATAAAAATGGAAAAAGATTTGATTTTATATTGACTTATATGATTTTTTGAGATTTTTTCATAAAAAAACATGATTTTCTTGAAAAAATCAATATTTTCAAAATACACATTAAATAAAATATGAAAATTAATATTTAAATAATAAAAAACTATTTTTTTTGAGATTTTTTTATGATTTAAAGTTAAAATAGAAAAAGTTAGTAGTAAAGGAAAAAATAACTAAAAGTGAAGGAGGTAGCTGAAAGTGAAAACATAGGAGCAGCTGTCGTACCCCAAATTCAAACTCATGCACTCTCTCTTACAATCCTTAGACCTACTCCTCTACCAAATGGGTTACTATGTTCATTCAAAATGAAATTACATCAAAAGACTAATATGCTTATTACAACTTGATTTCTAATTTGCACTCTAATTTTTTTTATTTCTCTCTCCCCCTTTTTTATAGATGCATAGAAATAATATTTAATTTTTAAAAAAGAAAAATTAAAAATACAAACTACTTATTATCACTATTTTTATTATTCGTATAAGAAATAAAAAGGTGAAAAAAAAAGGTGGTCAAAATTTGGGGTACGACAGCTGCTCCTGTTTAATCGGCTTCGAATAAAAAGGATGATGTCAGTGAGTCTTCCTCTTCTTTGAGGAGGAGATGATTAAATATAAGAGGAACCCTAATTTTGACCGCGGAGTTGATTGATTTAGAGTTCGTGTGGACCAATCCCTGATGCTTCGTTAATATCCCAATATCCCTATGTAATATCCCTGGTTGCAGAAGTCGGGTGGGATTCTGATGATCCTCCGATTCCGTTTTGATGGACCCTGGTAGAATCCCTGATAAAATTATCTATTTGATAGAACCTCTTGTGACATTCTTGGTGGATCCCCTGATAATAAGAACCCTGACAGGAATTGTCTGGCGAACTCCTGATGGAATCCCTTGGTTAACCCCTGATGATAAACCCTCGATGAAATTGTTTGATGAAACCCCTTAATTAACCTTTGATGATAAGTTTCAACCCTTCCGGATGAAATTTGCCTATGATTCCTATGATCCTCCGATCATGAAATTGGAATCAGGTAGGACTTTAGTGATACCCATATTACTCTGGATGAAATCCCTTTTGCTAAGACTTTGGTGAAACCCCTCGATAAAGTTCTGGTAGAACTCCTTGATGGAACCCCTTATTCGGATGAAAATCCCTTGATAGAACCCTTTTGATAGAATTCTGGTAGAACCCATTTTTTTGATAAAATTCTGGTAGAACTCCTTTCGGTAAATCCCTTGAAAGAACCCTTTTTGATAAAAACCCTTTTGATATAATGTCTTGGTGAAACTCCTTCTGATAAGGTCCCTTGATAAAAATCTAGTGAAACCCCTTGATAGAATTTTTATAGAACCCCATGATGAAAATCCCTTGATAGAACCCCTTGGATAAAAATCTGATAGAACCCCTTAATAAAATTATGATGAAACCCCTTTTGTAAATCCCTTGTAAATATTTTGATAAAACCCCTTTGAAACATTTGGTAGAACCCCTTGATAAAATTCTGATGAAACCCCATTTGATAAATCCCTTGGTAAAACCCCTTCAGTAAATCGCTTGATGAAACTCTTTTTGATAAATCCCTTGATGAAACTCTTTTGACAAATCCCTGGTGGAACCCTCTGATAGAAGATTCTGGTGAAACCCTTTAATAAATCCTTGATGAAATCTTTTGATAATACCACCTTGTTGAAACTTCTTGGTAAAACCCTAATGAACCCTTGGTGAATAGTGCTCTGATGGAAACCCTTTGATTGAACCCAATTGGAAAAATTCTCTTGATAAAACTCCCTTGACAAAATTCCTTGGTAAAATCCTTTGACAAAACCCTTGATAAACCCCTGATGAATCCCCTGATGAAACCCTTGGAGAAACCCTTAGATGAAACTATGATGCAGTCCCTCTAAGAAAAGTCTGATGAAACCCCCTAATGGAACCCTTGATAAAAACCCTTAATGGACCCCTTGATAAAAAAACCCTTAGATATTTGATGAAACTTATCTGTCGCATGGATAGGTTACTAAGTTGGGGAGTGAGAGGTGAGAACTTGCTCATTAGTTGATAACTGTAATGCCCCAAATTTTGTAAGAATGTTTATTTAATTTATTTAAATATTATATTCGTGGATTTCTGTGAATTTTGGTGTTTCGTGTCGATGTCGGTGTTTTTGTGAAGTTTTGGTTATTTAATTAAATAATAGTATATGTTATGGAATATAATGTATTATTATTTATTTTAAATAATATTAGAGGAATTAAGGGTAAAGTGGATATTTGTGGGGAATTAGTGAGGGCATTATGGTGAAAGCCCATATTTGAGGCCCAAGAGTTAAATTAACCCAAAAGGAGGAATTGAGGAGAATTAGGATTCATTTGTGATTAACCGTGAAAAGAAGGAAAGAAGGTCAGAGCTCTGAGGAAAGAAGGATAACGGCGAGGATTCGTGAGGGTTTCCGCAGGATCGATAGAGAAAGCTCAGATTCGACAATCTAAGGTATGGGGAGTATCACTTTGCAATATTTTGATATAAAGATTAGGTGTTGGTGGGTAATTGGGGTTTTGGGGGAAAACCTAGGAATTGGAGGTTAGGGATGATGGATTTTGATGATTTGCTATGTGATGATTGTTGTTATTGGCATATATGTGATAGTTATAGGTTATAATAACATAGTATGTGGTGATTTAAGGATAAAATCTGGTTTAGGGGTGTTGAATCGCAGATGGAGAAGTGCTGTTATCGCAGGGTTTTTCTGCAGAAATCGCAGAGCCCGCTTAGCGCGGTCTGGAGAAATTTCGCCTCTTTGAGGCAGTGAGTAGCGTGCTTAGCGCAGGTGGGGCGCGCTTAGCGCGACCTGGGATTGTAAAATATTATTTTTATTGATTTAAAACTCATGGAAAATATCAGTTTTATACTATATTAATGTTGTGATGTTGCTGTGAATTGCTGCTATGTGTTGACGTGTTATATGATGATTATTTAGTGATGAAAATGATGACCTGATATGATTGATGTATTGTGAGATGTCCATACATGTGATGTCTCGTGATTAGATGATGATATGAGTATATTGATGATTTTACATGACTATCTTGATGCGTATATTGATGATTTGACGATGATGAATCATGATGTTTTGAGGATGTACATGATGATATGATTAACATGAGGTTTTGATGAATGATGATATAAGTGATGACTTTTGTGGATGAATGATGATGCACATTATGATGTTTAAATGATGATTAATTGACGATATGAATTACCATGATGCATATTAACGTTATGAGCTGTGTATAGATGACGTTTGATGATTAATTGATGATATGAATTACCATGATGTATCTTGATGTTATGAGCTGCGTATATGTGATGTTTGATGGACAATTGATGATGTGAACTACTATGAGATGTGTTGATGATTTTATGGCGATGATACATGACTATTTTGATGTGAATTACCATGAGTTATATTGATGGTTACGAAATGAAGACTAATTATGTTTTGATGGCGTATTTAATGATATGACGAATATGTGAGTTTGATGAATGATGATGCACGTAATGACTTTTGTTGATGATGATGATTATGACGTTGTGCATCATGCATTCATAGCATTTAGACTTTGGTCTATTGACGATGTTAGGATTTTGGTCCAGTGACGATGTTAGAACTTTGGTCCAGTGGTGGCTTCAATCCCATTGTGCGGATTGGGGTATTTTGTGACGTGCTCCCTTGTGGAGGGTTGATGGCCTAGTGTCCATTATTATGACAATTGGATACCACATGCATTTTTA
Source organism: Lathyrus tuberosus (assembly GCA_022829125.1). Lineage (NCBI taxonomy): Eukaryota > Viridiplantae > Streptophyta > Magnoliopsida > Fabales > Fabaceae > Lathyrus > Lathyrus tuberosus. Next base: position 3,679,666 of record JALAZF010000190.1, read on the forward strand.
TGACGTTGCATTTCATTCTTGGTGGCATTGTATGATTGCATATCAGTGATATTGATGATGTGATGTTTTATATGATGTTTTGGGTGAGTCGATGTAGTATTTGATGAAAAACAACTGTTGCCCTGTTAATGTCTTTTCTTTATATGATTATATTGAATTGTGATTACTCACCCTGCCTGTTTGAATGTTGCCTCCACGTGGGTAACGTGCAGGTGATTAGTGTAACACCCCATTTTAATTATTTAATCGTCGTGTGTTATTTTGAATTGTTTGGCCTTGTTAAGGGTGTGTGTTTGAGTGCGTAGGGATAATAATAATAAGATAATAATGAATAATGTGGGGGCATATCCAATAATAGCAGTAGGGAGTAGATTATTATTATTATGCCTAATATTAATATTATTATTATTATTATTATTATTATTATTATTATTACTAAGCATAATATTAATAATGTTATTGTTATTATTAATATTATTCTTATTTTAATATTATTAATTAAAAGAAATTCTGATTAATTTAGAATTAAGGAGAGGTTTAGGGGAATAAGGGAGTTTGCACGTAAAACGAGAAAGGGGTTAGAGAAGGAAGAACAAGGGAAGAACAACTGCTAGGGAAATCTCCAGATCCAACTTTCGCAGAGTTTCTGAGCAATTTCGAGGTAAGGGGGGAGAATGGGTTCAATATAGGTGCTAATACCATGTAAGGGTAGTGAGGGTTCCTTCCCCTCTTAGAAATTTTCGTATTATGTTTGAATTCGAATTATCTGCATGTTGGTGTAAAAATACTTGATATGATGTTGATATGAATCTGAAATTCGTGCGATTGAAACTCTGCTATGTTATTGTTGTATATCTGTTGTAAATCTGGTTGGTTGCAGGTTGAGGATACGGTTGTAGTTAGTAGATGTTAATCTGCTAGAATAATGAAATAGGATAGTAAGATGATAATTACAGGTCCAAAAATCAATGTAGAAACCAATTTAGGATCGATTTGAATGTTAGAGATGAGGGTGTGATGCAGAATTTGGACTGAGATGAAGATGGGTATTGTTCACAGTCTCTGCCTGTACGCGTAACAAGGGAGGCGTTACGCGTATGGCTTGGCGTGCTAGGGGGCATTACGCGTAACATGCAAGCCATTACGCATATGGCAAGGCGTTACGTGGAGATACGCGTATGAAACAACAATTTGACACGACCCTCTGCCCGTACGTGTAATGGTATGCGTATGGAGGCTTGGCCTTATGCGTATGAGAAGGGTTACGCGTATTTGGATCTGAAGGATGGATTTGTGAGGGAGTGACACACCTCTGCCCATACGCGTACTAGGAAGGGAAATACGCGTATGGAGCTGGGCAATACACGTACGGCCAGGGCAATACGCGTATGACCAGTGAGAGTGCAGAATTTTGCCGTTTTCGCGATTTCTTTCCCGTTTTCGCATCCGAAGTGGTTTCTTTTGGTTTGAGAGGTTGGGGATAGATGTCAGAACCTGAGAAATGTAGAATTGATGATAAAAATAATTGATTTAGTAATTTTAGGTGAATTAATTAGATAGTTAACTAATTATCAGCGTGTGAGGTGTTTCCTGTTGTGGTCGTATCTTGGTGAATAGATATCTGATGTATGATCAGGAGGATCGTAAGGATGTGTAATTAATATTATACATGTGCGTCATATGCATAAATATCGTCATGCATTCTTGGTGTATTGGTGGTGATGAGTCATTTCCCAGGAGGAGTGTATGTGGCTCATCTCGACTCCAATGTGGAGTATGGTGGGATAGATCATTGTCAAGTAGGGGTGTGTGTGATCTATTCGGATTCTATTATGAATCGGGTTCGATTGAATGAACCATGGTGTTTTGGTACCACATGCATTATGTTAGTTGTTGAGTCACATTGCATCCTTTTATGTCTATTGAATTATGTATGAAAATGACAAGTGTGTCGTGATATTATGTGACTATGTGTGATGGTGTGATTACTACTCTTATCATATATTATGCACTGTTATTTATTGAATGTAGTTCTCACCCCTTTGTTGTTTGTTGCGTCTGTGCTTCTTCGAAAGTACAGATAATCCAGGTGCTTGAGTGTGCATGGAGTGCGTGTTGCTTGATCGAGTCTTAGGAGTCGCTTTGATACGTAACATGGGATTTGGGGAATTTTTATCATTTGTTATTCGTTATTCGTTCTTTACTTTGTTACGTATCATTTTGTTTTTATTGAACTTATGGTGGACCACGTTTTATGTGGATTTTTGACGTTGTTGGCATGTGGCCGTGATTAAATAAAAACATTTATTTCCGCTATTTTATTTCATCATGAAAGGAGTTCAATTGTTGGTTTTGATGATGTGGCATCCTACTTGTTGGTTGTAAACTCTGATTATTTTAGTAATATTTCTATATTTTATAAAATGGGAAAGTGGAGTGTTACAATTGGTATCAGAGCAGGTTGGTCCGTCCGGCCAGGTTCAATAGTAGAGTCTGTCCTTAGAATAGAAGTCAATTGTGTGTTCTAACCGTATGTTGATTGTTGAACAGTATGGCAGGAAGGAATGATGTTGCTCTTGCTGCTGCTATGCAAGCTATGGCACAAGTGGTAGAGAACACCAACCAGGCTAGGGGTACGCAGTTCTGCGACTTAGCACAGTTCCAGAGCAATAAGCCGCCTACTTATGAAGGAGGTATTTTGGATCCTGAGGCTGCACAGAAATGGCTGAAGGCTGTTGAGAAAATCTTTAGGACCATGGGATGCAGCGATGCTCAAAAGGCACGGTTTGGCACTTATATGCTGGAAGGAGAGGCAGAGGTCTGGTGGGACAATAGCCATCAGAGGTTGGAAGCTGCGGGTACTGAGATTACTTGGACAGTTTTTCAGGTTGAGTTTCTGGAAAAGTACTTTCCGGAAGATATTCGTAGTGCAAAAGAGATTGAATTCCTGGAGCTGAAACAGGGTAGCATGACTGTTGCTGAATATGCTGCTCGGTTTGAAGAGTTGGTACAGTATTGTGCTTATTACAATACGGAAGAAGCTATGAATTCGAAATGCTTGAAGTTTGAGAATGGGCTGCGTCCCGAGATCAAACAGGGCATTGCTTGTCAGAAGATAAGGAATTATCCAGAACTGGTTAGCAGAAGTAGAATTTATGATAATGATAACAGGGCCCAGATTGCTCATTACAAAGCTATGAGTGACCGGAAGGGTAAGCAGAGGTTTGGGGGTACTCCTTATAGTGCTCCAGCTGATAAAGGAAAACATAAAGCTGCGGTGGAAAAGAAACCAAAAGAGGGAGGAGTGGTTCTTGATACTCTCAAGTGTTTCAGATGTGGTGGCGCAGGTCACCGTGCTAATAATTGTCTGAATAAAGTGAAGAAGTGTTTCAAGTGTGGGCGACCAGGTCATGTTATAGCAGATTGTAAGGCCACTATGCCTACCTGTTATAACTGTGGAGAAAAGGGTCACATCAGCACTCACTGTGAGAAGCCAAAGAAATCTCAGGCTAGTGGGAAGGTGTTTGCTTTGGTGCGGACCCAATCCACCAATGAAGAGCGTTTCGTCAAAGGTACTTGTTTTATTAATGATATTCCTTTGATTGCTATCATTGACACGGGTGCAACCCACTAGTTTATTTCTGTTGACTGTGTGAAGAGATTAGGAATTGTGCCGTCTACTCTAGATCAGAGGATGACGATTGAAACTCCGTCTATTGGTTCTGTGGTTACTTCCTTGGTATGTTTGAAGTGTCCGCTGACTATGATTGGTAGAGATTTCAGAGTGGACTTGATTTGTTTGCCACTCGGTAATCTCGATGTTATTTTGGGGATGAACTGGTTGGAGTTCAACCGGGTTTACATTGATTGCTTTAGGAAGACGTTATTGTTACTTACTCCTGAAGAGGAAGCATTAGCGGATTCTTTGTCTAGTAGAGAGTTGAGGACGTTGTTGGAGGATGAAGCTAAGATGTTTGTAGTGTTCGCCTCGTTATCTGTTGAAAGCAAGACTTCAGTAAATGAGCTACCGGTGGTGAGTGAATTTCCTGTAGTATTCCCAGATGATATTACAGAATTGCCTCCGACGAGAGAAGTTGAATTTACTATTGATCTTGTTCCTGGTACTAGACCCATATATATGGCACCATACAGGATCTCTGCATCAGAATTAGCAAAGTTGAAATCTCAGATTGAAGAATTGCTTGATAAGAAGTTTATTAGACCGAGTGTGTCACCGTGGGGAGCTCCAGTGTTGTTGGTGAAAAAGAAGGATGGTAGTATGGGTCTGTGCATTGATTACCGTCAGTTGAATAAAGTGGCCATTAAAAATAAATATCCACTTCCGAGGATTGATGACTTAATGGATCAACTTGTGGGAGCTCGTGTTTTCAGCAAAATTGATTTGAGGTCGGGTTACCATCAGATTAGAGTAAAGGAAGATGATATTCAGAAGACTGCGTTCAGAACTCGCTATGGACATTAAGAATATGCAGTGATGCCTTTCGGAGTGTCTAATACGTCGGGTGTGTTTATGGAGTATATGAACCATATCTTTCATTCCTATCTGGATCAGTTTATTGTGGTATTGTTTGCTTGGAAAATTCGCAAACAACCAATGATCTCCTAATCTATGAAAGATTAGTTAACTTACAGGACCGATCAAACAAATCCTAGGACAATGTGCTCTAACAATTTTGACAATTTTTGTTAGAAAAACTTTTATTTATTGAATTCATCATGGTTTTCACCAATTTTATATTTTTCTGACAAAAGTGACAACACTTTGCTCTTTAAAATAAATGGAAAAATGTAAATGATTTGCGAGTAAGAAAATGACAAAAATGCAAAGGGAATTGTAAAAGAAGAACTTTAAACTTTTATTAAAATGCAAGGAATGAAAACTGGTGTTTTTCAAACGTACATTTTCTCAGTAACTACTCTTTTCTCTCTCACGGTTACTTTGAGTATTTCTTGAATGATTTGTACAAATTCTGAACACACCGGAAATCCAACACTAAGACTCCCTATTTATATACAAACAAAATAACCACCAATAATAGCTATTTCCCTTAATGGCGACAAATGGAATTCTGCATGCATTTGTCAACTAGATGCGTTCCACGCGTCCTATTTCAAAATGAAACCCCCTTATAAATTTGAATTTCAAACATCCGTCGAATGGGCATATTTCTCTTTTGTCGAAATATTCCTCATACTTAAAAAGATCTGCCAATGCTTTCCCTAATCCTCAGAAACATTCTAGTCGAAATGTCCTGTCGAATTTTCGACTTTTCTCTTGAACAATTATCTTGGCGTCGAAATTAGCAACCTACAAATTGCCCCCCAGAAAATGCATTTTCGATAAAGGGAGAAAAGCATTTTTTGCCAATGCAATTCGACGCCACCCATAATTCGACCAGTGACTGTTCACATGACTAGACGTTGGAAATGTCAGAATCATCATTGCGCTTTTCTAAAACGTCCTTTCAGCCCACGTTTTTAAGATCCTCCATCATCACTACTCTAGCCCCCTAGTAGATCATGGGTCAAACCGTAACTGCCACCGTCTGAAACCATCCACTTCGTAACCTCCACGTGTCCCACAATCTTTTTCATTACTTTTCCATTAAAATTTCTGAATTCCAACCGCTTCCATTTTTCTTCCTATAAAGAAGGCAAAAACTTTACTTTGCACTTTTTACGTTTCCTCTCTCTAAAACAAAAATTTTCTTCAAACTTCATCTTCTTCATTTTTTCCTCATTTCTTCTGCAATCAACAATGGCGTCTTCCACTGCTCCTCAAATCGCAAGTAAAGATTCTAAAAAATCTAAAAGCTTACCCCCTGTCAACAAGATCCTTGGGCCAAAGGTGGTGGGGAACCAACAATACTTACCAGAGCCTCCAAATGAAGAGGAGAAATGATGCATTTATCAGTCTCAGGTACTAATCCCTATCTTAATTTCTGGTAAATCCCATGCAATGCTAGGACCCTTACCTGATTTAAAACTAGACCCGGTGAAAGTAAAAGAATTTTTCCCAGCCTATCACCGTTACAAGCCCATAGCTAGTGGGGTTAGGCCCAGGACTGAAAAAGAAAAATCTATAGACGAGAAATCCACCGTTGACGGTCAAGGTTCACCCTCTGAAGAACCCATAAGTTTAGAATACCTGAATCATGCTAGAATTTTTAGATCTTGTCCCCTGTCGAAGAATCCTTCTGACTATTTAGCTTGGCTGGCGAAGATTGAAAACGTTAAAGCTGGTTTTTGGAAAGAGATAGGTATATTCGACTTAATTCAATTATTGAAAGTAGGACCAGGTTATTGTCCCAATATGCTTCTGGCTTCCCCCTACTTCTGGGACAACACCTATAACAATTTTCAACTTCCTTGTGGGATGGTTACTCCTACCCTTTTCGACATAGCTGCCATTACTGGCCTCAGCCCTTTAGGAGTAGATTATGACCCCAACGTGTTGTCTGAAGATTCTATAGGATTCGACACAAACAAATCAACCTTCACAGCTTACATTGCCAACTATCATGATCAAGAGACTCAAGAAGTTTCCGACCAAGAGCATGTAGCTTTCCTGACCCTCTGGCTGTCGAGGTGTGTCTTTTGTTCTAGGTCGCTCCAAGTAGCCAAACGCTACATCACTATAGCTAACCAGCTTCATGCTGGATGTCGATTATGCCTGAGCGAGAAGACCGTCTTCACAACAAATTGTCCTTCGTAGTTAGGAGTCCACTTCCCTCGGGCATCTTTCTATGATGGCAAGATTTTATTGAGTACCAGATCTCCCTCTTTGAATTTCTGCAGGCGAACCTTCTTGTCGAATGCTCTCTTAAGCCTCTTTTGGTATAACTGCCCATGGCACATGGCTTTCATCCGCTTTTCGTCGATGAGGTTCAACTCGTCGTATCTGCTTCGGATCCATTATGCTTCTTCCAACTTGGTTTCCATCAGAATTCTTAAGGATGGTATCTCCACTTCCATTGGGAGAACTACTTCCATGCCATAAACTAAGAAGAACGAGGTTACCCCTGTTGAAGTGCGGACCGAGGTCCGGTATCCATGCAAAGTGAAGGGTAACATTTCATGCCATTCCTTGTAGGTCTTGACCATCTTCTACAACATTTTCTTGATGTTTTTGTTGGCAGCTTCAACAGCCCCATTCATCTTTGGGCGGTAAGGCGAAGAATTATGGTGCTCGAGCTTGAAGGATTCAAACAATTCTTTCATAGTCTTATTGTTCAAATTAGTTCCATTATATGTGATAATTCTGTTCAGAATTCCGTAACGACAGATAATGTCCTTCTTGATGAATCGAGCAACCACTTGTTTGGTCACATTAGCATAGGAAACAACTTCTACCCATTTTGTAAAGTAGTCAATGGAAACCAAGATAAAATGATGGTCGTTGGAAGCTTTAGGCTCGATTGCTACAATCACGTTAATGCCCCACATAGAGAAAGGCCACGATGATGTTAAAACATTCAACAGTGTTGGAGGCACGTGCATCTTATCAGCATAGACTTTACATTTATGGCAATTCCTGGCATATTGGATGCTATCAGATTCCATAGTCAACCAATAATATCCATGTCTCAAACACTTCTTGGACATGGCATGGCCATTGGTGTGAGTCCCAAGTTGTCCCTCATGAATTTCCTACATTAACAGGTTTGCTTCACGCTTGTTGACACATCTTAGCAGGACCATGTCATGATTTCTTTTATATAACACATCATTGCTGAGGAGAAACTTGGACACCAGACTTCTCAAAGTCTTGTTGTCAAGAGAGGTAACATCAGCTGGATATTCTTGGTTTAGCAGATACAACTTGATGTCGTGGAACCAAGGCTTTCCATAATTTTCCTCTTCAACTAATTGGCAATAAGCAGGCTTGGTCTTTTTTTCAATCCGGATGAGTGTCACTTTATTAACGAATCTCACCTTCCACCTGGAGGCTAGCATGGCCAAAGTGTCAGCAACATGGTTCTCAGACCTCGGAACATGTCGAAAAGTGATCTAATCAAAGTACTTGATCATTTCCACAATATAAGCACGGTAGGGAATCAATTTTTTATCTCGGGTCTCCCAATCGCCCTTAACTTGGTATATCACCAAGGCTGAATCTCCACTCACTTCAAGAATTTTGATTCTAAGGTCAATGGATGCTTCAAGGCCTAGAATGCATGGTTCATACTCGGCGATGTTGTTTGTACACTCAAAATCTAATCTTTCTGTAAACGGAGTATAACCATCATCCAGATTCATCAAAACAACACCCACGCCATGCCCATTGTAGTTAGAGGAACCGTCGAACATCATCTTCCAACGGGAGCCAGGCTCGGGACCCTCATCTGGACCAAGCTCTTCACAATCCTTCCTTATTACCATAATGTCTTCATCAGGGAAGTCAAGCTTGAAAGGCTTACACTCTTCAACTGGTTGCTCTGCGAGGTAATCTGACAAGATACTCCTTTTAATGGACTTTTAAGTCACGTATTGGATGTTGTATTCGAACAAGAGAATATGTCAATGGGAAAGCCTTCCAGTATGAGCAAGATTTTCAAAGATATACTTTATCGGATCCATCTTGGATATCAATAAAGTAGTATGACAGATCATGTATTTCCTGAGATGATTAGCAGCCCAAGCCAAAACACATCAAGTTTTCTCTAAGGGCGAATACCAAGACCAATTTGCACTTGATTCTCTTGATGCAAAACCCTAATTAAGATGGAACAAGACAAGACAGTAATTGTACAATATTAGGGTTAACATTGCAATGCTTGATGCCCCTAGAATGATGATGGAATCTAGGGTCAAAATTTGGGGTATAACACATATGCATATAATCATATTAGTATGTTGTGTGGGTTGCATTAATGTGACATTCACATTAATCTTTTGATATAAATTTCAGAATTTATTATGGATCGTAGTTGGATGAAAGGTGATAGATTAGGTGCGGTGTATGATAAATGAGTTCATTATTTCCTTTAATGTGTGTACCAAAATCTTTCAGGAAATAATGGTCTCTTTCATTGTCCTTGTGTTAATTGTGGAAATATAAAAAAAGGTTCAAAGGAAGAAATTTTACATCACCTATGTTGTAATGGAATATGTCAAAATTTTACAATATGGACGTGACATGTAGAAGTGGATAAAAATCAAAATGTGACGTCACAAATGCGTGAAGTTGATGAAGATATGTATGATCGACTAGAAGATATGATCCATGATATTGGAGAATCGTCTTTCATGAAAGCTCATATTTATGATACTTTATGTTGTGATAAGGATGCACCTTTATATAAGGGGTGCACAAGTTTTACATGATAAAGAGTAAATGAAAACTGCTTATGATGGCAGGAAGATCTCATTTCTCAATTAGCCACTAGAGAGACAAATGGTCATTTATGTGTAGTTGAATATCCCTAATACATTCAGGGGGATTACACTAATATGGTGGTTTTTTTCTTATCTCATCTCTTTCATTTTCATATACTTTTGATTATTGAGTATCCTTTAGGATTGCATCTATATGGATCAAGTTTTGAAATGATTCATTTTTAGCATGCATAGACCAATAGTTATGTTTGAACTTGACCATGATGCTTTTAGTCAATTGCATGAGTCAATAGAATACAAACCATATATATAATTCATTCAAGTCAGTTGGAAAGAAAAATCTCAAAGTATTTTGAAAATTAGGAAAAACTGAGAATTTGGGTGTTTGATTCGAATTAAGCACATATCAGATCTCGAATCAAATTGAACAGAGGCAAACTAAACATTTTCAAACACCTTGATTCGAAATTGCATTTGTACTTTATTCAAATCATGTATTTGTGGATCACTTTTAGTTGATTTTATTTGAATCAGACTTTACACCTGATTCGAATAAAAAAGTTTTCTCACATTTTTCAGTTGACTCTGTTTGAATTGCTTTGAATCAGAATTAATAATTGATTCGAATCACGGGGTCTTTGATTCGAATCAGACTTTGTTCTTGATTTGAATCTGATGAGAAATGGGTCAAAATTTTTATTTCTTCTTATTCCACTTCACTTGCTCTTGAATCAAATCTGACTAACTTTTTCCACCTATTTATGTGCTTAATCTCAAGCACACATACAATCTTTTTGTCATCATTTTTCAAAGTAGTGAATATCATGATCAACATTGTGATTTTCTGTGAAACCAACACCATCTCTTTTTGAAAGTTCAAAAACTCTTGCATTATCAACTTTAGTTTGATTTAAGATCTTGATAATGAGGGATTTGTAATTGATTGAAGGAGAAAACATCTTGAAACTAATCCTTCTTGAATATTTGGTTGAGATTTTCAGATAGCTTGCAAGATTTAGGTTGTTGTCATTGATGCTGACAAATTATATTGAAAAGAAGGATGTTATTCTCTCTAGAATGCCTTGGTAGTGACTGTGTGGACGAATACTGACATGGAAGAGTTCTTCTCAAATTTGTTGACAATTCATCGCTCAAGGAATCAATATAATCAATGGGTGATTGCTATACACGAAGGCTTGGAGCAAGCTGTTGATATTGGAAGATTCAAGAAGCTTTAATTGAGTAAAGATTACGCAGAAGAGTTTGGTATTACGTTGTATACAAGCCTAGATCGTGATAGGGGAATTTATTGTGGATTGATGATTGTATGAACACTGTAAATATTCGTCAAAATAAAAAGGTACAATGAAGGTTCAAATCGGAAACCATTGAAGAGTGCACGTAGGCAAAACGAGGTCGAACACCGAAGCACTATAAATCTCGGTATACTCTCTCTGTCCCTTACTCTTGCATTTAATTTTTGTAGGAATTTTCATGCTTAGGTATTTTAATTCTAGCGTAGTTTATCGTTTATTCAATTGGTGGAGATTTATTACGTTAGAGTAGGTTTTGTTAGAATTTGTGCCTAATCGAGCTGAATTGATGATTAAATTCTGAGAAACAATTGAGGTTAGAATTCATTGATATTGAATCATTGTATAATCACACCTCGTGAAATATACAATTGAATGAATTGAATACCTTGTGTATCATCATAAAACCATCAATTGGTGTTTGCAAATTGATTACGCGTTAATGTGATCAAGTTTCAATAAAAGTATAATTTTCATATTTTCCCTTCAAACCTTTCACACACACTTTTGAAAAACTTAGGATATTCTGTTTTTGAAAAAGTGGTTGAATTTTAATAAGGATCTATACACCTCTCTTCTAGACTTTTTTTTCTTTTTCCATATTCTCACCCAACACTATGAACAATCCACCCTAGAACCAAGATTAAAACCCTGATTGAGGGGCAGTCAAAGAGTATCCTTTAGCAATAAAATCCCTATTACGGAATGCTTTCACATTAAGAAACACTGAATAATAATTGAAAAACCCACACGACCAAAACAATAAGACAAAGGGTTTAGAAGATGAACTATGTCGTAGTTTCTCGCAAAGCAAAACACCAAAAGCAAAAAAATAGAAAAAACGAAATTATGTCGTGGAATTATATCATATTACAAAATAAAACATTTCATGCCCATGCCTCGGAGGCAAACAAAAAAACAAAGTTAAATACACAAACTCACTCAATCCTACCCTCGACCACAGTTTTACAAATATCTAGACCCTCAGTCTCCAAAACTATTTCAAGGTTCAACATTCATGACATTTTCAAAGCTCTAGATGACAACAATTGATAATTTTTTTCTCATACTTAAAACATAGCTAGCCAAGTTGAAGCACCTCAGAACTCAGCTAAGAAACCAACAAAGCAAAATAAAAGAGCCTTCGAGATGAACAACAAAGCAATATTATAAGGTACACAAAATTTTGTTGTTGTCTCAAGGATTAATATTATAATGAATTCAAAAGACCTAAATTGTGTAGATAAATTGATTCGCATATTGTGGTTTTTTTATAAGCAAACTATTATTAAAAGAGTTCAAAGACTCCAAACCAACAATACAATAACAGACAACAAACAAACCTCTGTATCAACAAAGAGCAGGAAGCTATAAGAAATCTAAAGGGGATTTAAATCACTCATACAACCTACACCTCCCTTCGGAAACCGAAGTTATAAGAATCCATCTCCAAGATAACGCTAAAACAGACTGAAAAATTGAATCCACATCACAGAATTCGTCTTTAAAAATAATCCTGTTTCTCGCAGTCCATAAGCTCCAACAGGTAACAAACCAAATTGCGCAAACATTTTCAGGTTTACACTTACCTTTCAGGCATAAAAACCAAACCATGGCATGATTAATGCTGTTAATTTCGAGAAACTCATTAATACCTATCCAAATACACACCTTTGCCCACATCAATTTTGAAATGTAGCAGTTAAAGAATAGATGGTTAGACTCCTCAACATCGAAGAAGCACAACACGCATACCTCTTCAAACTTGGTTTTGATTATCCCTCGTTCCATAAGATTTCTTCTAGTTGGCAATCTATTGAGAAAAAGTCTCCAAGCAAACACTTTGATTTTCAAAGGGATGTTGGAATTCCACATTAAATCTAACACAGTAAATAAATCTCCATCCACCTCAGAAAAATCTTCGCCTGCTCTCATAATCTGGCAGCAAGAATTCATAGAGAAAGATTTAGAAATATCCAACAGTCAAATTCAACTATCATCCACATTGGCCTTAGGTTGAATATCATCCAGTAGAATAGTAAGGTCATGTAATTCAACCCTAGCCTCACCAACAGTATTTGGATGGATTTCATCAATAAGCCACTTCCATTTACCATCCGTCCAAACACCCATGTCAACTATGTTCCAATTTCTCGAACCTGTAACAAGGAAAAGATTTGGGAACAGCCACCTAAACTCCATACCTCCTAGCCATTTGCAAAACCAGAATGAGATGTCCCTCCCATTGCCAAGGCCAGCAGAAATACTGTCAAGGAAGCTCTTAGAATTTGGGGATCTGCATAAAGATAAAGTATCTCTCATCCAAAGTGAGCCTCTCTTAACCAACTTGCCACTTTCTTCACTCCAAACAAGATGAGTCAAGCTCCCATATCTAGCTGCCAGAGTTTTCCTCCAAATCTCGTTGCCTTTATGCAGAAATTTCCATAACCATTTGGACATTAAAGCCATGTTGAACTGACCCACATGTCTAATCCCCAGTCCCCCCAAACTTCCTATCTTTGCACAGATTGTTCCAACTCACCCAATGAATACCTCTCTTAGAAGCTGAACCTGACCACAAGAAATTCCTTTGTATACCAATAATTTCTTTTATCACCTGCTTAGGGGCCTTGAAAAAAGCAAAATGGTGGATTGGTAAATTTACCAAGACAGAGTTAATTAGAGTCACTCTTCCCCCTATAGACAAATTTCTCCCCCTCCAGGTAGATAACCTATCTCTCATACACTTAATGACTGGAAGCCAAAAATTGATCCTCCTTTGATTTCCTCCCACCATTAAACCAACGAATCTGAACGGCAGCTGGCCAGACCTACAGAATAAGAAAAGCTCGGCATCCTGCATAAAATCAGCCTCAAAACCTACACCATACAAACAACTCTTCATGAAATTAACCTTTAAACCTGAGACAAGCTCAAATCCCCTTAATAAAGCCTTAATTGTCCACAAGTTTGAGTAGCTTCCATCACAAATAACTAATGTATCATCAGCGAACTGTAACAGACTATCAATTTCAATATTTTCCACTTTGAATCCACTAAGCAACTTCAAGTTAGATGCCCTCTTGACCAGAACTGAAAGTCCTTCAACCACAATGGCAAAGAGCATAGGGGACATTGGGTCTCCTTGTTTTAATCCTCTAGAAGATTTGAATTCACTAGAAGGACTACCATTTATGAGAACAGACATGTAACTGTGCTGAACTGCACCTTTGATCCACCTCCTCCAAGTCCCACCAAAATTCATTGCAAGCATCATTTCATCAAGGAAATCCCAATCAACACAGTCAGAAGCCTGTGCAAAATCTACTTTCAAAATCATACATTGCTTCCTATTTCTTAGAGCATAATCCAAACATTCATTAGCCACTATCACCCCATCGAATAAATTTCTTCCTGGTATAAAGGCGGTTTGAGAATCAGAAATTACCTTACCAATAACCATACTAAACCTCTCTGACAACATTTTAGATATCACCTTCAAAATACAACCAATTAAGCTAATTGACCTATATTCGTCGAAACACAGAGGGTTCTCCACCTTTGGAATCAAGGAAATAAAAGAAGATGCAAAGACTTTAGGCAACTCTGCAGAATGAAATAACTCAAGCACAACATTTGTGACATCAGATCCAACAATGTCCCAACATCCTTTAAGAAATTTAAAATTGAACCCATCGACCCCAGGACACTTATTCCTGTCACAATCCTTCACAGCATCATACACATCTTCCCTTGAAAATTGAGATTCAAGCTCTTCTTTGTCCTTGTCACTCAACTATTTCACATCATTCAACGACATCTTAGGTCTCCTCCTATTTACCTTTTGGAACTTTGAGTTGAAAAATTTTCTAGCCCGTTCCTTAATGCCAACAGGATCCTCAACCACAAAACCTTCCCAATTAATAGAAGTTATCCCATTTTTTCTAAATCTTGATCTCATTGAAGCATGGAAAAATTTTGTGTTTAAATCTCCCTCCAAATTCCACTTCACCCTAGATTTTTGAAGAATAATACTCTCCTTAATTCTCAATCTCTTCCAAACCTCCTCCTGAGCAAAAAACACATCATTTTGGCTCTCCAAGTTTTGATACTCATTCAAAACAGAAATTTGATTCTCTGCCTCATTGAGCTTCTCCACTCCTTTCTCTATATCTAAATCCACCACCGTAAATATGTTAACATTCCACCACTTTAATTTCTTTTTGAGGTCTTTGAATTTTAAGTGAAGCCCTAATCCTGCAGAGCCACTATGATTAGATGAATCCCAAGAATTCTTCACCACCTTCAAAAATTCTTTATGATCAAACTAGCAATTAAAGAACCTAAAGGGTTTAGGCCCCCAATTCACATTATTAGACTTTAACCAAACTGGCTTGTGATCAGAAATGTCTTTGTCTCATATGTGTTGAGCCTTTACCATCCAACCCAAGATCAAAACTTCATCCACAAGAAATCTATCAATACGACTACGGCTACTACCATTTTTACAGGACCAAGAAAACCTACTACCAGTGACAGGAAGATCAACAAGGTCCAACCTATCATTGAACTGACTGAAGTCATTCATCTCCCTGCCATTAAGCACACCTCTCCCCTGCCTTTCTTCCACGCATTTAGTTGAATTGAAGTCACCTCCAATCAACCACTTCCCCTCAGGCATTGTTACTTTCAGATTAAGGATAGTCTCCCAAAGCTCCCTCTTGCCAAATACTCCCTCCGTCCCAAAATATAAGAGAAAAAGTGCATTTTTCTTGTCCCAAAATATAAGAGAAAAAAATAATTTTCATCTTTTTCAAGGTAAAATTTAATGCAAGTTGCATTTAATTTGCTTTCTCTCTCATCTTTTCTATAACTAACAACCAATTAGAATTGTTTTTACATCTTTCAAAGCAATTTTTTTCAACAAAATCTTAGTCAAACTATTATACTTTATACTTTTCTTAATAAGTGTGTTTTTTATTTTTTCTCTTATATTTTGGGACAGAGGGAGTATGTCACAAGGTGAATATACATTAACCATGTAGCAATTAAGGCCACTCCACACAAAATTAACACCCAGGTAACCCTTGCCTGTAAAACTGGAAACAGCCTGGATCACACCTTTTTTCCAAATGATTAACAACCCCCCTAAAAGACCACAAACTTTAGACTCAGACCATTCACAATCCTGTAAACCCCAGATACTTCGAACCTCCACCTCCTTCAAGTTTTGAATTTTTGTTTCCCACAGAAAACAAATATCAGCTCTCCCCTTCAGCAGCGTTTGATTAATCCTTCTTCTCTTCAAAGTGCTGCAACATCCACGCACATTATAAGAGACTAAACTCATGACCCCCTGTTTTCAGCATTCCTCTTCTTGCTAAAGCATTCCTTATCTCTAGCCTCCATATCTCTAATAATACCTTCAAACACACCTTCATCTTCATCATCTTCAATTCCTAACTCTTTGATAGTATGCCAAACTTTTCCAGGCACATCATCAAGCCCCTTCTTGCATCTTAAATTACTAAGAGCCATATCATTATCAGTTAAGGAGTCGCAACATAAAATCGAACCTCCTGAAAATCTTGAAGAAGCATCCTTCTCTCTTGAGGTTAAAATATTTTCCTCCATGTCATGACCATGCTTATCCTCACCTTGTTGTCTACTACCATTACGAATCATAGTAGACTAATAAGAGGCTGAAAAAGGAATTTGGATCCTCTCGTAAAGCTCTTTCACTAAAACCTTCTTTTTTGGTTTGGGCCAAGATAGCAACCCAATAGCACCACTCGGGCTGCATGTTAAAGGGTCAGAACAAATAACATTATTCCTTTTATTACTAATATCTACGTCAGCAATAGCCCTTCCTTCAAAGTCTGACTCCAACCCCACTTTTAAAGATAGCCTTTCCTTGTTAGAGTAGACCTCTGCATCTTCTTTCTGACCTACGATGGGAGTGTTGACTAACTAATTAAATGAGTCTCTATCTCTCACCTCAGATTGCCTTTCCTGTGTACCTCCAAAAGTTTCCTTTTCCTTATCACATGGCCCTTTCATAAAGTAAACATCCCCCCACCTGACTTATTTTCCTTTTTGTCTTTTGATATGTCCTCTCCAATGACTCTATTATTACTAGCCTTTTTCACTTTTCTTGACCTGTCACTCATATTCCCGAATTTATGATACTTTAGGTCTGCTACTAGGTTGTTAGGTTTCACCAACCTCTCATCTTCTCCTTCGTTACTACTGCTCCACGCGCCACCGTCGTCTTTAGCTTTTGAAACCACCCAAGATTCATCTTCTGAGAACTCGTCATCCTCCTCTGCCCAACCAATACGCAATGGACCGTGATTATCTTCTACAAGTTTTATCCTATAGATCCTCTCATTGACCTCAACATTTAAAACCTTATTCAAATTAATAACAATGCTAGTCTTCACCAAAAATCTCGCAACATCAAAGCTTTTCTTTTTGGTCATATTGTCATCACATCTGATAAAGGATCCGCATTCCCAGCCAAGATCTTGAACATCTCAATATCCCAGGCAAAGCATGGTAGCCAAAAACATTTTACCCACGTTACCCTTTCATTATCCTTCTCATTGATACTCCATTCCCTGATATCAAAGAACCATTTCTTGACCCAACCTCGAGCTTGGTCAATCATCTCAGCAATACCTCCTTTCTCCTTTTCCTCAAGTAAGCATAGATTAGCCCCGGGGGGGGGGGGGGGTGGCTTTAATATTGAAAAAACCTTCTTCATTTAAAGCCTGTTGAATATTGAAAGTGTTTTCAGGAATAATAACCTCTCCCACAAAAGCTCTTTCAAATCTAGCCAATTCACTCTTGTCCACATTATACTGAACATGAGCAAATTGAACTTTCTTAATTTGATCCTGCCTGGTTCTATCTTGCCTCTCATTATTCCCCATCAAAGAGGGTTTTGAAGAAACCACTTAGGCATAGGATTTACCTACCGGTACATTAGGTCTTCCACCATTTTCCTGGACTCTGGTTTGAAAGTTATTTCTGGAAATATGATTAAGTTTATCACCTTGCTTCATGTTCATCTCCTGCCTTTGAAACCTGGGGATGTTGGCATGAATCTTTCTATTATGGATTTGAATATTGTCCAACTTAGTCGCCATAATTCTTACGTCATTCACCTTTCTGAAACATACAAACCCATACCTCTTCCCTTTCTTGTCCAGTCTAGCAGGGATATAAACTTCTATCACCAAGCCGTGATCTTTGAACACATCAAACATCTTTTTAGCATCGAACTCATCAGGGAACTCAGTGAAGAAAAACGTGGTAGTTTTTTCCTCATTACCAGCACTTTACCCATATTATCCTTCCAAACAGAAGCCCTCACCCTTGCACCGCCGTTCGCTTTCCTCTTATTAACAACTTTTTCCATTCCATAACTACTACCACACTAATACTACCCTGAAAACAACTAAGAAAATAACAAAGAAACACATAGAATTCAACGAACACCAGAGAAAAAAAGAAAGACACTTCTGGGGGAGGATGGTCCCTAATCATAAGATTAGAACTTTAAACCAAACCCCCAATGCCTAACTCATCTTCCCTAGAATGTTAAATTGCTTTGAAGTAATTGTGTGTTCTCGCATATTGTGGTTTAATGCGCATAAATCCCGACGTAGAAGAAATACACATTTAACTAGTTAACAAAAATGAATGAATCAAAATAAACATTTTCAATAGATATTGTATTTATATGATTCATGCAAATATAAAAAGAGAACATAAATGTTAAAAATCAGACATGAAAATTTATTATGTTGCATCAACAACACAGGTCCTTACATTTATAACCTGAGACTCAAGTCCAACTTCTTAGGCTTACTTGGACCAAGTCTTAATTCCAAATCTAATTCTTTTCTTTCTTGACTTGAATTGGTGACTTCTTGTTGGTTTGCTGCTTGTTGATTGAGATTAATGATCCATTCTTTCATCACCTTATTCTTCTCTTCTTTGTGGACTCTCATGTGGACTCTCATGTGACCATTCAAGGCATTAGTTCTTGGAAAAGTTAGACCACAAAACACACATGTATGAACTTCTCTATTATCCATAGAAAAAAAAAAAACAGCTTCAACCCAAATATTAACCAAAGAGCTGCAACTAGATTTCAGAATATGCAGCAATGAATAAACTTTTAGAACTTTATATTCGTACATTAATTATAATATTAAATTAATTTCTATAATACCTATTTTAATTGATTAATATGATTTTTGTATTTTTTAAATTTTTTCTATATAATTTAGTAAAATAATTATATGTTTGATTAATTTGTTTGGTCTGGTCAAATGAATAAATTTCAAATTATTTGTTTAGTAGAGAATTAATGGGCTTGTTTTTATCTCTTCAATTAAAAATATTATAATCATTATTAAAATTAATATTAATCTTAAAAATTTAAATATTAAAATTATTTTTAAGTTTAATTCATTAATTTGGTTAGTTTAAAATAATAAAGATTTAATGATATAAATTTTAATTTTTTTTTTATATTATACATTTTTTAATTAACAATATTTTTTGGATAAATTAATGATATTAAGTGGGGAGTAATTCATATAAATTCATTTAATTCATTTTTCTATAAATAGTTTATTAAATCATCACACCTCGATGTTTATAAAAATAAAATTTAGAAATTGTATTTGGAACACATCAGATATAGACAAATTTATCTATTTTTATTATAAAAGAAGTAGATGTACACTAAAATATTATAATAGTTTTTTAAAAATAATAAATTATTTGATGAATTAGAATTTTTAAAAGAGAGTAATTTATATCCTTTAATATATTTTTATTTCTATCATTGTATGATTTCGTGTTTTTAAATGGCAAAATAAAAAACTATTATAGGATATATTGTACATAGAAAATTTATAATATTTTGAGCTAATATAATAATTTAAATTACTAAATTTATTTCTATGTTAAATATCATATACAATGAATATTATTAATTGAATATTAAATTTTTTTTAATAATATTTTTTATAACATTTTTAATAATATCTTTATTAGAGTCTTTAATAATATTATAAACGATACATTGGTTTTAATAAGTAAAAATGTAGTGTTAATTACTTCGTTTATTTAATTAATTGAAACTAAATGCCTTAGTGCAGAAGGTGCTGAAAGTGACAGTGAGCTGTGGCACATGAGCTGTGGCACAAGAGATTGAGGCAATGAACTTTAGAAGCTTTGGGCATCTGAGTTTTAAGAAGCTGATACATGCACTATGCCATAAAAGCCTTTAGACAGTGTTTTTTTTTGGCATTACACATCGCTTAAAAGCGCTGTCTAAACTGGTGCTGCTAAAAGATTAGACAATGTTTTGGTTAATGTCAAAAGCGCTGTCTAAAGGGGTGCTTTGACTGAAAAAGCGCTGTCAAAGCACCGCTTTAGACAGCGCTTTTACAATAGGCTTTTGATTATATTTTAGACAACGCTTTTATTGTAAAAGCGCTGTCTAAATGGTGCTTTAGACAGCGCTTTTTGTTTTTTCAGACTAACATTAGACAACACGTTTTTCCTTTTTTTAGTATACCTTAGACAACGCTTTTGCTGTTTTGGTATACCTTAGACCGCACTTTTTGGTCAAAGCGCTGTCTAAACTCCACCTTAGACAACGCTTTTAGTGTAAAGCGCTGTCTAAGGTATACGGAATTTTTTATATAAATTACTTAAAAAAAGCGCTGTTTGTTTTATACAGTTTATATGCACCTGTTTTTAAACCACAATTTGCACCAGGTTTTCAACCACAATTTGCACATGTTTTTCAACCACATTTTGCACCAAAATATCATAAATTGGAGCTTCAATCCAATATATATGCACCAATTTTGCCTATTTATATATACAATTTTCATCCAACAATTTATATATACAAAACAATTGATGATACAAATCATTTCATCCAACAAAACATTTTGCTTCAAATCTACATATTACTTATAGAAATGCTAAGCAAAAAGCAATGCACATGATCAATATAACTCTATCTTCTACTTTGCACATATAACCTGAAACAACACAAAAAGATTGTAATTCAATTAAAACAAGACATAAACAATGTCTATAGTTACAAAGTTATACATACTCAAAATTCTCATCAATTAAAGTAAGAGTACAATATACCTTATAAAACTTCGAGCTCAATAATGAATTGACACCAATCCTCTTTAATTTCATCCAAATGATCTTTTGAGTAATACGCACACTTGAATTCATCAAAGTACTACATAATAATATAACATAGTTTGATTTAGTTTCAACTATTTAATTATATGAGAAATATGTGTTAAATATTAAAATAACTCATAAGTTAGAAATAATCGCAATCTATATCATTACGTTGCCGAGGACACTACACATGAAAAGAAAATATGGATAAATCCTAAGTTTTATCAAGTATCATCACTAATATAATAAAAAATGTGATAATTAATATACCTTCACTCCAATCCATGTAATGTTGTTGGCTCTCCTCTTTGGTACTTGGATATCTCTTTGTGCTCGAAAAGCTTGTATAATGCTAATAAAATATAAATGAATATTTAGAACAATTCACATAAATAAATAAATAAATATACACATGAATATTTAGAACAATCTAACTTATGTATCAATCATATTCTTCATATCCGGGTATCATGAATAGAATCATCATATGGGTGATCCTCGTTAGTAGCCATCTAACCTGTAATAAAGAAAACAAGGATATCAAATATAAATTATGATGAAAGTACTTGTCTAAGCTATAAATTATGATACCAAATGATATATAAAATGAAAAATAAAGAAGAGCATATAACATTTTATTATATTACCTCTTTCACTAACATCTCTTTCTTTTCTTGGTTGGAATATGAATTACTTGTTTCTTAGCAATGCGGACGGATGAATTGATCCAAATTCCCTCGTTATGATCATTTCTGATATATGACTCATTCGCTATAAGATCCTCATCTTGATCATTTCTATTATACAACTCATTCCGTCTAATGCATGACTCATTCTCAACATCAATATCACATTGATCTACACCGCTATCATCAACCACTTTGTTAGATAAAAGCACTATAGACCATTTCGTACTCGTCGGGTCAGTGACATAGAACACTTGTTTAGCTTGAGATGCTAGAATAAAAGGCTCATCTTTGTACCCCACCCTATTAAGATCCACTTGCAAAAATCCTTACTTATCCATTCGTATGCCACTACTATTTACCCACTTGCAACCAAAGATAGGAATCTGAAACTTCTCATAATCAAACACCCAAATGTGCTCAATAACTCCAAAATATGACAGATTTGCATATTTGGGGTTTAAGTCTTTCATACTTGATATGTGCATTGCTTCAGCTAGCACGGTGACACCACTATTTTGCATAGTACTTTTATCATCTTGCTCTTTGGTATAAAATGTGTATCCATTAATTGCGTATGCGCTATGAGAAAACACATGCAAACTTGGACCATATGCCAAACATCTCAACCTTTCTGTTACTGAAGCGGGATCTGAAGAGCGCTTCGAATAAATATGATTCTTTAACCATTGTATAAAACTTTGATTGTGCTCTCGTACTATCCAATTTTCATTTCTGTTCTGATTTAACCTTCGGAGTACATCCTTGTGCATTTCAACATATGGCTCAACCTCATTATCATTGTGCAGAACATACAAATGCACTTGATCCCGTTCATCCCTTGATACTGTCATAATTTTATTTCCAATTAATTTTTTACCTTCCTTTTTTTCGAAAATATGAGTTTTGGGGAGTCCAATCGATTGAACATTGGACAAATATTCAGTACAAAACTCAACCGCTTCTTCAATAATGTATCGTTCAATAATACAACCCTCTGGTCAACTTCGGTTTTTCACGTACCCTTTTAATATTTTCATATAACGTTCAGCAGGGTACATCCATCTCATATAAGCTGGTCCACACAACTGTGTCTCTTTCACAAGATGAACAACTAGATGTACCATTATGTCAAAAAAAGAGGGAGGAAAATACATTTCTAGCTCACACAAGGTAATAACTATTTCTTTTTGTAGTGTTGGTAAGATCTCAGGATCGATCACCTTACTACAAATTGACCTAAAGAAAAAACACAATTTAGTTATGGCACTTCTTACTTTTTCTGGAAAAATAGAACGTATACCTATTGGTAGAAAATGTTCCATTATAACATGGCAATCATGTGTCTTTAAACTCTTCAACTTGAGGTCTTTCATAGACACAAGTATTCTAATATCTGAAGAGTATCCTTCTGGAACTTTAACTTCACTCAGAAACTTACACAATATTTTTTTCTCCTTTCTAGATAGAGTAAAAGCAGCAGGTGGTAGATATGTTCGTCTTCCTTTCTTCACGGGTGCTAATTCAGTTCTTATTCCCATTTTTAACATGTCCTCCCTTGTTATAAGGTCATCCTTAGACTTTCCTTTTATATTGAGTAACGTACCAATAACACTTTCAAATACATTTTTTTTTTCAATATGCATAACATCGAGAAAATGTCTCACGTACAAAGACTTCCAATATGGCGATTCAAAAAATATCGACCTCTTCTTCCACCCACCTTTGACAACCTTATATGCAAAAGGCTTGCCAAACTGAGTACGCACATCTTTCACCTTTTCAAAAACTTGGTCGCCTGACAATGCAGGTGGAGCTTTACGCTGTTCGGTGTCTCCATTGAATGCTTTTCTCCACCCACGGTAGTGATGATTAGAATTTAAGAATCTAAGATGACCGAGAAAGACATTCTTCTGACCAAACTCCAATCGCATCGAATCTGTTTTATCTTCACAAATAGGACACGCATCTTGACCTTTTATGCTGTACCCTGATAGATTTTCGTATGCTGGAAAATCATTAATGGTGCCAAACAACATCGCCCTCAAGTTGAAACTTTCTTTCCTATACCCATCATAAACCTCCGCACTGTTCTCCCACAAAAACTTTAAATCTTCGATTAAGGGTGCCAAGTATACGTCTATGTCATTCCCTGGTTGTTTAGGCCCAGAAATTAACATAGATAACATCATGTACTTATGCTTCATACATAGCCATTGAGGTAGGTTATAAATCATAAGAATCACAGGCCATGTGGTATGTGAGATACTTTAAAGACCATACAGGTTCATTCTATCAGTAGATAATGCCAAGCGAAGGTTTCTTGCTTCTTCTCCAAAGTCAGGATAATCATTATCAATTTTCGACCATTGTGGTGAATCAGCCGGATGTCGATACTTTCCATCAATAATTCTTTCATCTGCATGCCAAGTCAGGTGTCTTGCATCGGTTTCACTACGAAACATTCGCCTAAATCTCAGAATTATAGGAAAATACCATAAGACTTTTGCTGGAGACAATTTTTTCTTATATCGAGACAAACCGCATTTAGGGCGCTCAGTTAACGATGCATATTCGTTTCGAAACAAAACGCAATCGTTTGGACAAGCATGTATCTTATCATAGCTCATGCCAATAGAGCACAACATTTTTTTGGCCTCATAGGTTCGATTAGGAAGAACATTATCCTCCGGTAGCATTTCTCTCATAAGGGCCAACAACTCTGTGAAACTTTTATCCGACCATCCATTGCCCGCCTTTAAGTTGTACAACTTTATTACCGCAGACAGTCTTGTGAATTTAGTGCAACCTTTATACAACGGTTTCTCTGCATCGCTTACCAACCTCTCAAACATTTTGGGATAATCATGAAGATCTTGTTCAAGTGCTTCTGTAATCTCTTCGACTCGATCACAACCTCTCTTCGACTCGATCACAACCGTATGTTTGCGTGTCTTTGTCGTCTGAAGCATAGGTCGTATTACTTTTCCCCCTCGGTTCAACATTCTCGTTAATTTTCTCACCATGAAATATCCAACACTTATAACTTTGATCAATTCCATGCATCAGTAAATGCGATTTCAATCCATCTGCGTCAACCCGACCCACGTAACAACAACCCAAGCAAGGACATTTCATTCGACTGGGGTCTTCAACGTGTTGAACAGCAAACTTAACGAATTCCAATACTCCATTCTCGTACTCTTTGGACAATCGATCGGCAGACATCCATTTTTTATCCATGGTTTTCCTACTTATTAAGGCAAACAAAAACACTACTATAATTATTCACGCAACTATTTCAAAAGAACATAAAAGAAGATTTTCCTAAGAAAAACACTTTCGCGTCACAGAAAGAAGATTAATACAAACTTTTATTTCACGTATCGTCTACCATATGAAGATTTGAGTGCAAGAATAAAATACCTTTCTCGTAGTAGCACTTGGTTCAAAACAAATTCTCCTCAAACAACAATCTGAAAAGAACAATCACAATTGAAAGAAATCAATATCAACTTCAAAACTAAAACCATGAAGATGTTAGTAACACAAGAGAGATTAAAGCAGGAATAAGCCATTGGAGAATTCCAAAATTGAATCGTTTATAATTGTATAGTTTTGAATTTAATAGCATAAAACCAAGATATTAATATCCATAAGAGAACAACAAAACACTTAGTACCTATACCCCACTCTATATCTTGATTTAATTTTTTTTTTGGTTAATCAAGGCATAGTTGTTTATAAAAGAGACAGTATGGTTTACATCAATCAGATTCCTCAAAGAAGAACCCTAAATGCAGAAATGTTTATATAAAAAAATGTAATGATTAAAGTAATGGAGTCTTTTTATGAACCATCTATCCCAAAGTCAGTACCAAGCTACATTCATGAGTAGAACCACTATTTATCATCTCTAACATTAACCATAACAGAAAAGAAGAAATCTTACCGAAACGGTGGAGAACGGTGGAGTACGGTGGAGGACGGTGGAGGACAATGGAGGAAGGACGACGACGAGACTGTAACCGAGACGGTGGAGGACGGTGGACGACGGTGGCGAGAGCTGTTCTTCGTTCGTTCTCGTCGTTCGCAGTTCGCAGCAGAGAGGGAAAGAATAGAGAAATGAAAAATAGAATACTGATACTATACAATTTTTAATTTTAATTAATAAGACCTTAGACAGCGCTTTTCAAAAAGCGCTGGCTAATGTGGTCCTTTACCAGCGCTTTTGAAAAAGCGTTGTCTAAGGTAGGCCTTTTAGCAGCGCTTTTACTCTTTTTCGTATACAGTTTCCGTGTTTTATTTTTTATTTAACTTATAGTAGCGCTTTTGCATAAAAGCGCTATCTAAGGTAGGCCTTTTAGCAGCGCTATTACTCTTTTTCGTATACAGTTTCCATGTTTTATTTTGTATTTAACTTATAGCAGCGCTTTTTCATAAAAGCGCTGTCTAAGGTGCACTAGTAAAAGTCAGTTTTGGCGTAGTGATGGCATTCTTAAGATTGTGAAGCCTGAGAAGCCTTGTGAGATATGCATGAAAGGCAAGCAACCTAGATTTCCATTTGCATCAGAAATGGCCCCAAGAGCAAAACATGCTTAAGGAGTAGTGCATTCTGATGTACGTGGACCATTTGAATTACCTTCACTTGGAGGAAACAAGGATTTTATGTCTTTTGTGGATGAGTTCACAAGGATGACATGGGTAGCAAGTTTAAGCATGATGTGTTTCCTGAATTTCAGAAGTTCAAGGCGAAGGCTGAAAAACAAAGTGGTCAAAAGCTTAAAATTCTCGGAACTGATGGTGGGGGTGAGTACAACTCTATAGAGTTCAGAAGGTTCTGTGAGGAGAATGGAAGTGAGCATGAGGTTACTCCTCTATACACTCCTCAGTACAATGGTCTTGCTGAAAGAAGAAACAAAACTTTGCTTAATATGACAAGGAACATGCTGAAGGAGAAGAAGTTCCCTCATACCTTGTGGGGAGAAGTTGTTTCCACTGCAGTATATGTGCTCAATAGGTGTCCAATCAAGAAGCTGAAGGAAATTATTCCTGTATAGATGTGGATAGGAGACAAGCTAAGTGTGAGTCATCTAAAGGTGTTTAGTTTTGTTTATTATAAACATGTACCAAATGCTAATAGAAGGAAGTTGGATGACAGAAGCAAAGTAATGTTGCTTGTAGGGTACCACAGTACAGGTGCTTATAAACTCTATTGTCTGTCACTTATAAAGTTGAATTCAGCAAATATGTCATTGTGAAGGAAACAGAAGCATGAGATTGGACCAAGTCTCAATCCAACTCTGGTGCAGTGTTAACACCTGGGTTAACTTTTGAAGATATTTCAGAGTCTAAATAAGAATATGCATCTGAAGGAGATTTTAAGTCTGAAGATGAATTAGAGTATGAAGGTGACTTTGATGCGGAAGATGAGTCTGAAGACGAGTTTGAATCGGAAGGTGAAGCTGATTCTAATCCAAATTTTGATGATGATCCAGACGCAGCTGGTAATCATGCCTTTAAAGGTGGTCATACCTCTGAAGGTAGTCCAACATCTGATATTGTTCCAGCATCTGAAGAAGATTATGAACAAGTTCACAGACCACAAAGAATCAAATAAATACCAAGAAGATTTGCATAGTATGACGTGTTGCAAGATACTGAGATAGACTCTAAAGGGGAAGTCATTTAGTGTGCCATGTTGTTAGACTCTAAACCAGTCACTATTGAAGAATATCTCAAGGAGAAAGTGTGGCTGAAGGCCATGAAAGAAGAACTTGAGGTTATAGAAAGAAACAAGACTTGGGAGTTGACTGAGCTTCCAAGGAATAAGAAAGACATCAGCGTGAGACGGGTTTACAAGTTGAAACTGAAGCCAGTTGGATCAATTGGAAAACACAAAGTAAGGTTAGTATCTAGAAGATTTCTATAGAAATCTGGTTTAGACTACTTTGAAGTGTTTTCACATATAGCTAGACATGAAATAATCAGACTAGCGATTGCTATAGCTGCTAGTAGAAATTGACCTTTCATTCATTTAGATGTGAAATCTGCATTTCTGATTGGTCCTTTACAAGAGGAAGTTTACATGTCACAACCTTCTGGATTTGTAAAAAAGAATTAGGAATGGATGGTGTACAAGTTGCACAATGCCTTGTATGGACTGAAACAAGCTCCTAGAGTCTAGAATCTGAAAATTTATTCATTTTTCAAGCTTCAAGAATTCAGAAAATGTGAGATCGAGCATGGTGTATATATTCAACATACATCTTATAGCAATATGATTCTGGTGTGTCTTTATGCTGATGACATATTGCTAACAGGAAGTTGTTCAGATGAGAGACTAAGTTCAAAAAAGTACTGATGGATTAGTTTGAGATGAATGATCTAGGAAACATGACATATTTTCTAGGGATGGAGATTTTGTACTCTAATATGAGTATAATCTTGCATCAGGTAAAGTATGAACTTGAGCTTCTAAAGAGATTTGAGCTAATAAATTACAAGTATGCAATCACACCTGCTGAAATAAATCACAAGTTGGATTTTGATGTTAATTAGGGTGATGATGTAGACTACAAATTTTAAACAGTTGGTAGGCTCATTGAGATATCTCTGTAATACTAGACCTGACATTTGCTATGCATTTGGAATAGTGAGTAGGTTTATGAACAAATCAAAGTGGTCACATTAACGAGCTGCTGTCAGGATACTGAGGTATATTAAGGGGTTTCTGAAGTATGGAGTTTTGTTCCCCTATGATGCTAAATCTAATTCAGAGTTGATATGTTATTCAGACTCTGATTGGTGTGGAGATAGAGTTGACAGAAGAAGTACTTATAGATATTTCTTCAATTATCTAGGAGGTCTTATTTCTTGGTGCTCTAATAAGCAACCAGTGTTTGCATTGTCAACCTATGAAGCTGAGTACATTGCAGGTACTTTGTCTGCTTGTCAAGCTATTTAGATTCTGAACATATTGCAGGATCTGGAGATCAATGTGAGTAAGTTCATGAAGTTGATGATTGACAACAAATCAGCTATAAGCCTTGCCAAGAATCCAGTGTTACATGTAAGAAGCAAGCAGATTGATACAAAGTTTCACTTTCAGGGAAATCAAGTTCGAAGTGGAGTGCTTGAAGTGGTTCATTGTAACACTCAGAAGCACCTGGAAGTTGTGAGAGCAAGAATTGTCTCTACAAGTCAATCTATGTTTTGATGAAAACAATACGTATTTGTGAAAGAACCATTTTATGTTCTAACGTGTGTTGTGTGCAGATCATAATGATAGAATATATCAGATCCAATAAGCACCAGCCAGATGAACGAAATTGATAATATGCGAAGTTATTATGTGTGACACAAGTCGCAAGAAGCAAGAACTCTTCTGTATCTGATCGTGATCAGTCAGATCCAAGGATGCCAATATTGCGGATGCAATTCTCTTGTGGATGCTATCTGAAAGTGGTCGAGATTCTGAAGAAGAGAACCGAAGTGCTGAAGCCTCTCATGACTTGAAGTTCTGAAGGCGGAAGGCTCTGAAGACCAAGTGCAGAAAGACTCTGAAGACTTACGTGTTCTGAAGATTAAGGTTCTGAAGATCAAGTATTGAAGACTCTGATGACAGATTCCTAATGGACAAGTTCTGAAGTTTCAGAAGACTTGAAGAAGTAAAGGATAACATGCTTAAAGACAAGTGCTGAAGTTCTGAAGACTGATTCCTAGTGGACTTCTTCAAATAACTGAAGACTTGAGTATACGATATCCTGATTAAGAAGACTCTACTCATGCTTCATCAATTAAACATCAGAAGCCTCTGAAGTTCAGAAGTCACATGTTACCGTTGTGAGTAACTGTACACGGCGCCCAAGAAAGATATATCCCATCATTTCTCCCACAAAAAAAAGGAGATGTGTCAGTACAACGAGTTATTACACAACGTCTCTTTCCCAACGACCAACAATATTTCAAATGGCTATATTTTTATCAGGCTATTTAAAGGAAAAAGTATTCGCTTCTAATGGATGACGAAGGACGTCGACGACGACACAATCCACAGATCGATTCAGCCATGAATGGGGAATTGATCAAGTCATTGTGTGAAGATAGCAACAACGATGAGTTCTCGTTGTAACACTTAGAATATCCAAAGCTATCACCAATTAAACATGGCCATTGTTGTTGAAGCTCAAAGATCATCATTCAACACAACAACAATGAATTGGTATAGAAGCTATTGATGAAGAAGACAACATTGCAAATCAGTCAAGTCATCAACCACTTTCTCGTCAGCGCTAGATTGAAGATCTGAAGCAAGGAATTATTGCTCAAAGCTTGCTCACCCCGAAGACGAAGAAGAAGAAGATCTACAAGATGTCAACAACTGTCAAATCATTATACATCTCTGTAGTTTCTTAGAATAGCAAGGAGCTGTTGCGCACATCTTGCTTGAACACTTGTGTGTTCTTTTGTACTTAAACTTAGGAGTAATCTGCTTGTTAAGAAGCATCTTTGTAATCTCCTGTATAACTAATTCTTGGTGAATTAGGATTCCTTGAGTGGTCAGTGTGATCGGAGACTCGAGAAGACAATGGCGAGCTGTCATTGTGGGAAATACCTGAAATAGGGTCAGTAGCGTTATATTCATTGCGATGAATCCCTGAACGTCTAGATGTGAAAGCCTAGCAGTAGATCTTGCGAGATTGGAACCTACAGGTCAATGTTCGTTATATTCATTAAGTTGAATCCCTGAACGGTTCATTGTATGTTAGTCACAGTGCGGCTGTGCAAGTGGTTAGTCACCGGTTGTTGCCTGTGCATCTGTAATCGGGATTGATTATTGTGGATTAAGACCTTGTGTTCAAGACGAAATCACCTGAGGAGGGTGGACTGGATTAGCCTTTGTGGTGAACCAGGATATATCGTGTGTTCTTTACTCTTATGCTTAATATTCTTACTTAAGTTTCTATATAGAGTATCAGAACCCTACACAAGTAAGTCAGAACCTTGCAGCTTAACTCTGATAAGCTTCCGCTCTGCAAGTTCTGAGAAGTGGATCTTATATTCAGACTCTTGTTAGTTTTGAAGCCTCATGCTTAGCAAGTCTGAATGTAATGTTGCCAGTCAGAGTCTCTCAACTAACTCTGATGTATTCCTTAGTGATTCAACAACAAGAAACAAAAAAGTAGTCAAAAGAGCAAATACACAATTCAAACCCCCCCTTTCTTGTGTCTTTCTCGCACCTTCAATTGGTATCAGAGCACCGGTTATGTTATTAACGGATATCAAACACTTTACAGTGTCAAAAAAAGATCCAGATGAGGTGCGTAGAAATAGTCTGGGTGAGATTGAAACCCACTTACAATTTCTGTAACAGTTCAGAAGTTGACTGCGTACAAAATTGTAATCAATCTGACTACTCGAGCAAATCACTGATTCTGGAAGTTTTGCTAACCAACAAAATCTTTTCTCACCTAAAGGCTTGTTGAAGATTGAAGAATCAGCTGATTAGATGGACTCATCAGATAAGGAAGTAGTATCTGCTGAATGCTTATCTTGGAAGATACGTGTAGAGGAACTCCATATTTGCTCAAGGTTAAATTATCAGAAGACAAGAAGTCTGGGCTGCTGAAGAATAACTCTTGATGAGCTCCTGAGATGTTTTCAAGAAACGGACTAGGTCCACCCTTGACTTTCTCAGTTAAAGCTCATTCAGAATCTCTTCATGTAAAGAAGAAAACTTGTTGGTCTATGAATTTGAATTTCAAGAAAAGTCGGTTGAAGTCAGGAAGCTGAAGAATTCAAAACTTTTAGAACTGATTCAACATCTGAATCCTTGAACGATCAGAAGTTAATGAACTCAATGAAGAACTGAACATTGTTTTCTTGAAATCTATACAAGGAACTGAAAGAATATCCAGGAAGAAGATTTTCACAGATTCATCAAGCACTTGATCAAGATAAAACACTTAGAGTCTTGATCGAATTAGTGAAACCAAATTCTGATGACTTGAGACTATCTCAGTCGAATCAAATGTTATCGATCAGATCTCTATCTGATAAATTTTTCAGAACATTCTTAGTTCAGAATTCAGAAAATGTTTGTATTTCTTAGAAACCAGAATATAAGAAAGTTTTGAAGAATCTACGAACCTACAGCAGCCCACTCAGAAGCAAGCAGAATCTGAAAAATAATAATATCTCAGAATGGAAAGCACTCAGAATTGCCGTAAAAAGATTTCAGAACCTCTAAGGTATGTCTGTCTTCGTTCATTCTCATTATTTGAAATAGTAGCAATAATTTGAACATTAGCCATATTAGGATTATTGAAACTATAATAATACTCTCATGCATTTATGATTAGACAATTTTCAAGAATTAAATAAGCAGCCATAATCACGTAGTGTTAGCGACCTATTGCTATAGATATACGACGATTAAAGTCCATCACATGTCATTTCACTGACTACCACATCTATTTATAGCTAGTCTTGGAAATGATGAACCCCGCGTGCTCCAGATTGATAAATAGCTATTAAATCTCAAAGTCCTTTTCACTCCATTATCTAACTAGGTAGAACCTCATCTCTCAAACAATTCAACTTTGCTCAGAATGTCTTCCCACAACATCAGAGGAGAAACATCCGATCTAGAACTCCTGAAGGAATTCACTGTGAATTTAAACCTTCTGCCACAGCTCAACAAAACAAGCGTTCTCTCTGGAATTATATTTCAGAACTGGGAAAATTATTTCTCCATGCTTTTTGGACCTATATTCCCTGAACTGGTGATAGAGTTTTGGGCAAATGCACGAACTCTAGAATATGATCTTGGCAAGAATGCTATTCTATCTGTTGTGGCTGGTTGTCCAGTCTTGATCAACCCCACCATCATAGCTTAAGCCATTAGGTGTGTCAAAGATGGTGTGACTGTGGAAAGAAACATCAACAACCATAGTTTTGACAGACATTTTCACATCATTTTTGAAACAGAGGGGCATCCCACTCAACCTTGCACCCTCACTCCATTTGCTAAAGATTGGTACAAGCTTATGGTGACTAATCTAAGACCAAGAGAAAGAGGAGGAGGCTGGTTGTCTGACCAAGAAAGATTGTTTATTTTCTTTTTAGTATCTAGAATCAAAATAAACCTACCTCAGTCCATGTATAATCATCTAAAGGAAGAAATCCTTTTGTCTAGGGAAGGCACAGTCTATCAAGTTCCCTACTGCAGGGTTATCTCCCACATTCTTGATTTTCAAGGAGTTGTTGGCCATTGCAGAAGAAATTGAATGACTGAGAAGATCCTTCCTGAGTTTTGTCAACCTATGACGTTCTTAGTTTAAGATAGGAAGTTAGTCATTTTTAATTAAAAGTTATACTTAGCTAAACTTATCTAAAATCTTGATATTCATATTTCTTAAGTATGTTCTATGTGTTGTTGATTGAATGGTTCTTATGATCACTAATTATCTAATTAAAATAATGAGTGCTGCTTAAAATTCACACGAAAATGCTTGGGATTGTCTAGAGAACATAAATCCCCCATAGGTCATGATTAAGTAACGATTTCATTGCCACTTATTAAGATTATGTCACGACTCTTGATTAAAGAAATTAATCATTAACTTACCTTCCCACGTTGCTTAGTGCGTTTAAGAAAATCAACCATTGCGATTTCAAATTTTCCACAGAATTTACTTCATTCCTTCACCTATAAAAGCATCAAACCCTAAGACAGCAACACAACTCCTATTTACCTGAATCTTCAACCTAATCACTCTCAATTTTCCTTATCACTCTCTGAAAATGACTTTCGTCTCACAAAATGCTTCAATTTCCACAACCACACAAATTCTGGTTGACAGTCTCATAGTATTGTCTGAAACTGTTGTAAACTTCAACAATCTAAAGTCAAATGGATGTGATATGAATCCCTCAATGGAAGCACAAGGACGGAGTAACTACTTCAAGAGGTTGGAAGGACCAACCTATGGATGCTTGGTGAAAGAGTTCTAGATTCATGCTAATGCAGGCTCGACTCTCATTAGTTCTTCGGTCTTTGGAATAAGAATCTACATATCTGAAAAGACTATTGCAGATCTCGTGGAGCATAAGGATAATGGATTCAGAATTACCAATGATCTACTTAATGAGGAGAGAGAATCCAAAGTTATAGCCCTTATTTTCAAAGAAGGAATAGCAGTTGAGAACCAAGTATTCTTAAACCTGAAAGATCCATTACAAGTTTGGTTCAGAATCTTGCAGGGAAGCATTTTTCATCATCTTCTTGCAAATCAACTCAACGACACTCAGAAGTGTGTCTTGTTCCTTCTCCTTAAATGAATTAAGATTAATCTCCCTTCTATTCTCTTCAAACTTCTGAAGGAAACCATAAGAAACTCCATAAGTGGTTCTAATCTGGAGATCAACCTTATTCGGTACGGAAGACTCATCTCTGACATTTTAGTTGAATCTAGAGTAGTTGATGACATTCTAATCGATGAAGGTGAATCAAGAAAGCTACTTAAAAGCGCTGGGAAGATTCTCAAGTTTGAGGATCTTATGAAAGAAGACATCACTCTAGACAATACATTCTTTAGGGAATTAACTCTGACTCCCAGGATTCCAGTTAAAGGTTTTCCAAAATACGCTACTTACAATCAGGCAGAAGTCAGAAACTATCTGAGTAGATTTAAGGATGAAGATATCAGTGTCTGGATCAACATGAATAATATCACTGATGTACTTCAAGAACTCACAAATTGGAAAGAAGGAAGTAAGGAGCAGAAAATGGTTGATGATGAGGAACCCTCATCTAAGAGATCAAAAACCGTGAATGATGCATTAAAATCCTTTAAGGACAATGCAATCACAAAAATCCAAAGCTTAGTAGAAGCTTCCATTTTCTGTATGGACTCTATGGAAATAAGAAATATCTGGACTGAGTTCCATGAATGGATCTCAGTAGAAATTGTGAAGAGCAAGAAATTGGCAATTACTCAAGTAGAAGAGAGGTTGCATGGCTCAAGAAATGATGATTCTGAAAACTCTCGCTCATCTTCCTCATCATCATTAGGCTCGCTCTAGTCTAACTCAATAGGACCCATAAAAACCCAGCTCTATTAGGTCTACGATTACTTAAAACATTTCTAATTAGGAATTTGTGCTTGAATTATCTATGTTTTGGTTATCTTGAACTTTTCAAGATTAAGCTCAACCTATGCTATGAATTTTAAAACTATTTTATGTTGATGCTTCTATCTGATTGTTCATAAATGAAATACTGTAATTAATCTTTACAGATGATCAAAAATCTTCAATTAGTAATCAGTTGATTCCATCTAAAAATCCTTCAAATGAATTTATTATGGTTAAAGATGGTTATCACTAAATGACTTGGATTGCTCTTAAATGCTCAAATGCTAGCTCTATGGTCCTATGTTGTTTAACATATCCAGTATACATATGATGATGTTAATATGCTTAAATGCATAAATGCTCAAATGAGGAAGAAATATATGATGTTCATTGGAAAGAGGAATTATATGCTTAACTGCCCTTATGCTCAAATCACTTTTTGATGATGTCAAAAAGGGGGAGAAATATAATGATTTTGATTGAGAAAAGGAAATCTGAAAGAATGCAGAACTCAAACAAAGTAGTCACATAAAAATGCGTTACTACTAACATTTGTTGTTTGATGTTATCCGAGGAACTCTAAACAAGTTCACTAGGCATTCTAAGATAGGTTAAGAAAGAAGAACAGTGAAGTACACTTCGTGAACATGTGTTCAGAATCAGATCTACCCAATACTGTTCAGAAGTTGAGAACTATCTGAAAGTCACAATTTATCGTGATCTCTGTCTCACTTGGTTCAGAAGCTGTAAGCTGTCTGAAAATATGAAATTCAGAATGCAAGAATCAGAAGAAGAAAACTCTGAAAGCAGTTAAGACAAAGTATACATCTCAAGATGCTTACTCAGAAGAACAGTGCAAATCAGAAGACAAAGAGCAGTCTGAAGATCCGGATTAAAGATCCAAGAGCAAGTAGTTCTGATGTTTACTAGGAACCAATTGAAATGAAAACGATTTGGTATCAGACTAAATCAATAATTGGTAATCAGACTCAGTACACAAAGACTAGTATCAGACTCATCAATCAGAGCAAAGCTGTGAATTATTATGAAATACCTTCACTGGTATCAATTCAACACATTAAGGAAATACCTCTCAAGTGGTATGAGAAGAAATTCTTCACTTGGTATCAGACTCAACATACTCTGGTATAAGACTCAGCACATCACGTGATATCAGACCAGAATCAAATTATGAGTACCAGATTCAGAATCAAGTGTTGATTGATCACAAATATTAACCTTCAATTGGTATCTGATCAAAAATCAAGCTTTGATAAACCACTGAGTTGTGACAATTACAAGATTTTGAGATGAATACCAGTGTTCAAAAGTCAAACTCTGAAAATTCATGATCTTTATTGGTGATTAAAACTTAATATCCCTGAACTACGTTCTGAAAGATCCCAATATCTGACTTATAGAAATTAGGGGGAGACTAACCAGAAGATTCAAATCCAAAATCTCAAATCTTCACAAAGTCTGAAACTCAGGGGGTGTTTCTTAAAAGACAATGTCTGTCTCTGATAGATAGCAAGGCTATGTTATCAGATGAGAACTGATCTGCTTGTGCTTAAATGAATCTGCTGAAAGGTAGAAATGCTTCAGAAGTCTCTGAAGATTACAAGCTCTGATACGACTACAAAGGAACTGAGCTCTGAAGATCTGAAGATAGAGGTTCTGATGAACTAGTCCAGATGCTAAAGACTCTCTGTTCTCTTACAGACAAGATTGTGAAGCGGTCCTTTCTTATTTTTCGTCTGGCAACTCAAGTTGTTATTCTGTATGTCTTTGGATCATATAAGATTCTAGATGATCATAGATAAAACTTCGAGGATAACAAATTTAGGGGGAGTTGTTGTTCCAGACTCTGAATGTGTTTGTTTTGGTGATTACCCTGTATAAAATGTTCAATCAAAATACTTGGTTTTGTCATCATCAAAAAGGGGGAGATTGTGAGAGCAAGAATTGTCTCTACAAGTCAATCTATGTTTTGATGATAACAATATGTATTTGTGAAAGAACCATTTCATGTTCTAACGTGTGTTGTGTGCAGATCATAATTATAGAATATATCAGATCCAACAAGCACCAGCCAGATGAGAAAAATTGATAATATGCGAAGTTACTATGTGTGACATAAGTCGCAAGAAGCAAGAACGCTTCTGTATCTGATCGTGATCAGTCAGATCCAAGGATGCCGATATTGCGGATGCAATGTTCTTGTGGATGCTCTTTGAAAGTGGTCGAGATTCTGAAGATTGCGACGCTTCTAAAGAAGAGAACCGAAGTGCTGAAGACTCTCATGACTTGAAGTTCTGAAGGCGGAAGGCTCTGAAGACTAAGTGCAGAAAGACTCTGTAGACTTATGTGTTTTGAAGATTAAGGGTCTAAAGATCAAGTATTGAAGACTCTGATGACAGATTCCTAATGGACAAGTTCAGAAGTATCGGAAGACTTGAAGAAGTAAAGGATAACGTGCTTAAAGACAAGTGCTGAAGTTCTGAAGACTGATTCCTAATGGACTTCTTCAAATAACTGAAAACTTGACGTATACGATATCCTGATTAAGAAGACTCTACTCATGCTTCATCAATTAAACATCAGAAGCCTCAGAAGTTCAGAAGTCACATGTTACCGTTGTGAGTAACTGTACACGGCGCCCAAGAAAGATATATCCCATCACTTCACCTACAGCAAAAAGGAGATGTGTCAGTACAACGAGTTATTACACAACGTCTCTTTCCCAACGGCTAACAATATTTCAAACGGCTGTATTTCTACCAGGCTATTTAACGGAAAGAGTATTCGCTTCTAATAGATGATGAAGGACGTCGACGATGACACAATCCACAGATCGATTCAGCCATGAATGGGGAATTGATCAAGTCATTGTGTGAAGATAGCAACAACGATGAGTTCTCATTGTAACACTTAGAATATCCAAAGCTATCACCATTTACACATGGCCATTGTTGTTGAAGCTCAAAGATCATCATTCAACACAACAACAATGAATTGGTATAGAAGCTATTGATGAAGAAGACAACATTGCAAATCAATCAAGTTATCAACCACCTTCTCGTCAGCGCTAGGTTGAAGATCTGAAGCAAGGAAATGTTGCTCAAAGCTTTCTCACCCCGAAGACGAAGAAGAATAAGATCTAGAAGATGTCAAAAACTGCCAAATCATTATACATCTCTGTAGTTTCTTAGAATAGCAAGGAGATGTTGCTCACATCTTGCTTGAACACTTGTGTGTTCTTTTGTACTTAAACTTAGGAGTAATCTGCTTGTTAAGAAGCATCTTTGTAATCTCCTCTATAACTAATTCTTGGTGAATTAGGATTCCTTGAGTGGTCAGTGTGACCGAAGACTCGAGAAGACAATGGAGAGATGTCATTATGGGAAAAGCCTGAAATAGGGTCAGTGTAGCGAGCGATTTTGGACGCGGTTCTTAAGCGCTGGTCGCTCTCTGCGGTTGAGCTTAAAACTACAGGTCGATTCATTTTTTATCCTATTAAAGCTGATGAAGGAAGGGAAATAGATGTCTCTAATTAACCATGCTTTGCATACTGAGTTTAAACAGCGGTCTGTTAGGTTACGAATGCTATCAATGTGGGGGGGCCTTTGTACTGGTTATTTGTATTTTCACCAATATTGATTTTATCTAGACAGAGGGTTTCTGGCGGGGAACAAGGATTAGGATGTTGGGACTGATGTTTTTGAATTACTGCTTTTGATATGGGATTTTGGGTTTTTGTTTAGTGTGCTCACTAAGGTTTTTCTTTCAATCTTATGCCTACGTATTCCCGTTTACCGAAACAGGGAAATCAGAGCGTTCATAGTTCCTCCTATTCTATGGGAGGAAATGGTTGTTTTTGGTGTCTTGTTCAAAGCCCAAGACATGAAGCGAAAAGGTGGATTGTATCTTGTTCAAAGCCCAAGATGTGAAGATGAAAAGTCTATTTGTGTCTTTTTCAAAGCCCAAGACATGAAGCTAAAGGTCCCATCTTTAGAGAGAATTTGTCATCTCTAAAGAGGGGGTTGTATGTCACAACTGTTTTATAAAGGAGAATTACTTTAACCGGGATACGCTGATCCGGCAATGCCATAATTTCCTTTATAGGGGATTTTAACCTGAAGGAGAAGACTTTAACTCAGTGTAGAGCAATGCTATCTTTCCTTAGGAATTTCTCATGCTAAAAGAGGGACAGTGGCATGGATGTAGATGATCCAGAGGCTTGCCGCTTACAGCGATTAGATGAAGAGGAAGGAGTTGTTGATGTTTGTGTACTGTGAACGAGGCACAACTTTGATGCTAAAAGGTTAATTGGATTAACCAGTGGTTTTCTTATTCAAAGCCTAAGAGGAGGCTATTATGTGTCTCGTACAAAGCCCAAGAGAGAGGCTAAAAGGTTTTGACTCAACGAGGGAATCTTTTGGTATCTCGCATAAAGCCCGAGATGGAGGCTGTTTGACTCAACAAGAGAGTTTTTGTATCTCGTACAAAGCCCGAGATGGAGGCTGTTGTTTATTTGGCTTAATAAGAACCTTTTTGTATCTCGTATAAAGCCCGAGATGGAGGCCGAAGGGGTGATTGACTCAACGAGGGAGTCTCTTATGTGTCTCGTACAAAGCCCGAGAGAGAGGCTGAACGTTGCTTGACTCCGCTGGGGAGAATTATTGTACAAAGCCCAAGAGGAGGTTATGGTGACTGTTCAGTTAAGTGACAGGTCCAGTATACTAATTTTAAAGAGAAAATCTGTTCTTATATGAGCAATACTGTACTCGAGGATTTGATTCGAGGACCAGGGATATTTCCTGTTCTTTAAGGAAGTGGGAAATCCGAAGGGTATTGAGACTGTCCGAGTCTACGGGTTTTCTTCCTATTTAACGAAGGGGTCACTTGAGAATGTTTTTGAGACTCAAGGAGATTAGACTGTCCAAGTCTAGAGTGTCATCTTTTGTACTGTGCTTTAAGAAACAGTAGTAGACTCTATGAAAGGACTGTTCTATGCAGATGACTAATTTCTGTTCCTATACCTCTAGGAGGTCGTCGGGACAATTTGTACGAAGCCCAAGAGGAGGCTGGAATCTTTTAAGAAGCCGACGGGTCCTTGTACTAAGCCCATGAGGAGGCTATCATTCCCGGAGGAAGAGATCATTATAAGAAGCCTAAGAGGAGGTTGTGAATACTTCTAAGAAGTCGTAGAGTCCTTGTACTAAGCCCAAGAGGAGGCGGGGTTGCTTTTAGGAAGCCTGTGGGGCCTTGTACGATGCCCAAGAGGAGGTCGTTGCTTTTAAGAAGCCGATGGGTCTCCAAACCTCGATAAATTCAAGGCAAGCTATTCACAAGGAATAGATCAAGTCAGGAAAGTTCGAGAATTTGGAAGAAACTCAAGAGATGCCATTCACGGAGAAAAGATCATCTTTGGGGAGTAGAGCTTCTTGACAATTGCTTTTAAGAAGCCTGTGGGTCCCCAAACCCCGAGAAATTCAAGGCAATGCTATTCACTGAGAATAGATCCAAGTCAGGAAAGTTCGAGAGTTTGGAAGAAACTCAAGAGATGCAATTCACGGAGAAGAGATTATCTCTGGGGAATAGAGTTTCTTTGACAACTTCTACGAGTGACAGTCTATGAAAGGGTTCACAGAGAATGCTGCCTTTCATATCTCCATATTGTTTAACCCCAAGAGGAGGGAAGACTGTGTCTGGTAATCCTATGGGGATCTAGTTTAGACTATTTCTAAGAGTGGTCAACGAGCTTAATGCTAGACGTAGTTGCCGGGGAGACTCTAAATATCTATACTATTATTACACAGTTGATATGAGTTTATGAAAGAAGACTTACAGTGAAACAGCCCCACAATACAGTTATATGTATGAAAGCGGTAAATGAAAGCAATAACCA
Organism: Lathyrus tuberosus; assembly: GCA_022829125.1. Classification (NCBI taxonomy): domain Eukaryota; kingdom Viridiplantae; phylum Streptophyta; class Magnoliopsida; order Fabales; family Fabaceae; genus Lathyrus; species Lathyrus tuberosus. Next base: position 3,720,312 of record JALAZF010000190.1, read on the forward strand.
CTTACTCGGTTGTAGAGCTTCCATGCTATTTGGTTAGTTGTTCAACAAAGAAAGATTGAAAACAACAGTATATTCAAAATCAAAGGAGAAAGTGCTTTGAAAAAGAAATATTTGGGGCTTACAGCTCAAGGAGAGGCCCAGGGTTTTATCAGTGAGCGCACTGTTGTTTTTGTACAGAGGGACTTATACAAGTGACTGTGGCCCAAAAATTATTTTCTGTACAAAGGGATGGGTCTTACACTCTCTCAAGAGGCCCAAAAAGTTTTAAAGAAAAAGAGTGGGGCTTATAACACGAGGGTAGGCCCAATTGATTTTTCCGTTTGAAATAGTGATCGCGCCGAAGTTTCCTTTTAACGCAGAGGGACTTATACAATAAGTGAGGCCCAAAAAGATTTTGGTTAAAAGGGGATTGCGTCTTACACTCTAATAGAGGCCCAAAGTGTTTTGAATGGGTCTTATAGCTCAAGGAGAGACCAAGGTTATTTTTAAAAGGCGGCGATCGCGCCGTTTGTTTTTGATGGTATCGAGACTTATACAATACACTGAGGCCCAAAATGTTTTGGTCAAGGAAGAATTGGGTCTTACACTCTATTAGAGGCCCAAAAAGTTTTGAAAATGATTTATGGGGGTTGAATTAATCCAAAAACCCTAATTTGTTTTCAAAAATGTATTTAATTGAATAAAAATTCAATAAAAATGATCAAAATTGTTTAACATGTGAAAAAAAAATTGTGATTTTGGATTAATGCTTCAAAAATTAAGTATTGACCTACAAAATAATTAGAAAGCATTAAAAGTTGCAAAATCAATGTAGAAAAAATATTTAATATGTCAACAACAATTAAAATATTAATTCTTTGCAAAAATATCAATTATATGAAATAAATAATATTTTTGGGATTTTTTGATAAAATAAAATATTTTAACATTTTTGTGAATTATTAAAAAAAGAATCAACTCAAAATCATTAAAACTCAGAGAGAAATTAATTTTTGAATCAATTAAATAAAATCACAAAATTCAAATATTTGAATTTGAAAGAAATGGCGCCAAGAACACACCAAGAACACGCGCGTGTTCTGGGTTTGGCTGATTTGCATTTTCTCCTCAATCTCACTGAATACTTGATTATATCATGCAATCCACATATCATTATGCTCGTCTCAACCTCACGATCATGTCTATAACACTTAATTTCATTTAAATTAAACATAAAACATGAAATCACGAAGAAACCTCAAGAACCCTAATTTCTGCATGAAGGCTAGGATTTTTGATACACGATTCAAACAATGCAATTAATTGAGGGAAAACATTCCATGCATGATTATGAACATATGGCCAAATTATTGTGCGAGGAAATATGCATAGATTGATAGATAACCAAGTATGTGCTTACCTCTAGGCCGTGACAGCAAGTGCAATGTGATTTTTGATTTGGAGGTGTTACAGATGAGTGGTGATGATCTGAACAGCTTCCCTACACCCTACGGAGTGTGTTTGAATGGTTGGACTTGATTGAAATTGGCTGGATCAATTTGTGGTACCTCAGCTGCAACTTGATTGAAAATTAGAGCAACCAGCTGGTGATTTTGTGAAATTCGTGTTTCAGAAGTGATCTAAGTGTTTGATCAGCTCATATGTGATGCATGTGATGTGTGTGAGTGATTGGTTTGATTGGAATTGCTCTCAAACTCAAAACCCGATAGTGACTTGCCTTAGAAGGCAAAATTGGAGTGAAAGAAGAGATTTTGAGGAAAGCATCTGCTTGATGGCTTTGGTGTACTCAAACTGATCACAATTGAGCTCTATTTATAGTAGAGCAAGTTTGTTTTGCAAGGAATAGTGAATGGCAGCTGGTAAGTAGGTTTGGCCAATGTTGGCAAATGAAAATCTAAGTCTCCTCTAGCCATTGACTAGAGGTTAGGGCACAGAGCTTTGGTTCCCTTGGTCTTGGATAAGTCTTGACTGATTTCAGATGAGAATGGCTCAGTCCATGCCACCTTGATGCTTCCATTGAATGCTTCAATCCAAATTTGGAGTCTTGTCCCTATTTTGGCCATTTTAGGTTCAACATGCTATTTCTTGTTCCATGGACTTTGGAGGCTTGGCTCAGTGATTGTCCCCTTTAGATTCAATCCTCAGATGTGTCCAAGTGGACAGGAGCATTTGAATTTGGCTGATTTTGGCAAATCGAGCCAAAATGCAAAATCTGCCTTGCCTTTAACAGATTTCAGCAAGGCAACTTGACAATGTCATATCTCATGGGGTAAGTTGAATTTGGCAATGTTCTTGGCCATTTTGGAAAGCCCTTACATGATAAAACAACTGTTTGGACAAGTTTGGTTTTGATCTCTTTTGATTCCAAGTGAAAAATCCCTCTACATTTGGCAAAAAGTGAAGCAAAATCTGACTTAGTGAAATTTTCACTAAGTGTTGGAACAAAGTGTGATTTCTTGATTTTGATCACTCCATAACTCAAAATCCTTAATGAATTGGACTTAGGTCTAGTTGAAGTTTTTGTAGAGGGTAATGAGGGCTACAAATCCATATTTGGATGAGAAAAAATGGCCATGTGGTTTAGGAGTTATGATCCTTCAAAGTTAGTGTATTAGTGGTACTTTTTCCATAACTTAGAAAATTTTCTAAGTTTTTATGGTTACCCCTTTTACAAGTTATCCCACTTTTCTTGATTTTTCTTGATGAATGATGATTCAAATCATACATTAACATCATTTTAGGGTTAAAAATCCATTTTGGTGAAAAATCTCAAAAAGTCAAAATTGACTTTTGTGCACAGTTGACTTTTTATCAGATGAATTCCAAATTGTGCAATTCTTCAGGAAATCATGTCCTTGACCTAAATCAAACTTGATGGACATGTTCCATGGGTGTCATAGGGTATATTGAATCATGTCTTAGGGTTTGGGAGAATGTCTTGGTCAAAAGTCAAAGTTACAGTTGACTTTCCTCGCGAAACCCTAATTGTGGTGCAGATGAAAATGAGACTTGTTGCTCAAGCTTCTTGGATTAATCCATTGTTCTAAATGGATTAATATAGTTCATTAGAGACCCTCAAACCCTCTCTTGAGGTCTTGGCTCATGATTTGCCCTAAAAGTCAACTTAGGGGTGAATTAGGTCAAGAAACCCTAATTCCTGATTTTTGATGTATGCATCCCCTGAGGCAAAATTGACTTGATGAATGGGTCCATGAGGTTGCATGGAGTACATTAGGTTGTGTTTTGGATCTTTGGCTTATTCGGGCATTCGGGGTGCAAGAGGATTAAATATCGGAATACCCGAAATTTTGATGGTGGTTAGGAATGGCGGATCACATCCATCTTCTTTTGCTGAGCAATGATGCTTAGAAAAGGTAAAATTCCCCTCGATCCTGGTCTTCAGCCAAGGAACTGGTCTCAGTTTCTGATTTAAACTTCCCATCGATCCTGGTTTCCTACCAAGGAACTGGTCTTAGTTTCTGATTTAAACTTCCCCTCGATCCTGGTTTCCTACCAAGGAACTGGTCTAAGTTTCTAATTTAAACTTCCCCTCGATCCTGGTTTCCTACCAAGGAACTGGTCTTAGTTTCTTTTGTCAATAAACTTTATTGACAAGGAACGCTATTCGTAGCGGTTTTCCTTCAAACTTCTCGCCGAATTTTCCTGGGGAGATGCCATTTGAGTGGAAAAAGCTTTGATGTCAGACTTGCTGGAGAACCCAGTCGTCTGAGTTGTAGAGGTGCACAAACTTCTCTGTTGGAGACGCCATTTGTCGATTCTACTGGGGGGAAAACGAGTATCTTGAGAGACTGTTTCCACTTGGGGATCTTACATCATACTTTTCTCGGGATCTTCCCAGAGAAATGCCATATGATGGGGTCCAATTTTGAGGTGCCGATGACCTTTTCACCGACGGTTTTTCGGAGCGAAACTGATGTGCTGCCGAATCTCTGATTACGAGGCTATCTCTGTGGATTTTCCTTAATCCGGGAAAGCAAGGATATCATCTTCAATGGCGAAGAGTGACATCTGTTGAAGGTTCTCTGGCCTTTTAGAGGTTCAAGTTATCAAAGTGGTCTAGTACCGACTCTGATCTAGAGATAAACGGGAGAGAGATTGCTTATATGATTCACTTCCTAACAAGGAAAGGTCCGACAACTCGATTGAGAGGACTTTTATCACTAGGGGATAAGACCGACTAGAGTGATAGCGATGCAATATGAAATGTAAATGAAAATCAATAATGCTTGATGTATGTATGTATATGCTGACAAAACTGACGCGACACACAAACTAAAAGATGAGCATGATTGGATACTCGGCCATCGCGGGGCGTATAGAGATATCGCTGGTTCAAGATAGCAATTCCACCTTGCTTAGGAGAGATAATCCCTGCGGGGAATACCGTTGATCGGGCTTAGGAGGTAAGAACTCTGCCGTGGATGTCAGACAAAACAAGGTATCTGACACAGTTGATCCCTTTATTCAGGCGTACTGGTCTAGAAGGAGTACTTTGATTCTGCACTTTGAGGTTCGAACACCTTTGGAGACGCGATTGATGTTCTTTCGATGTTTAACAGTCAAAAGAAATTGCCATCTTTATTTTAAAAGCAGAAAAAGTTTTAACAAGTAAATTCATTTTTGTTTTATTTCAAGAATCGTTAATCATATTAACAACGTCGTTCTGTAAAGCTAAAACAAGCAAGAATTACAAACAAAAGCACAAGGCTCAAATTTTATTGATAATATGGAGATCAGCCAAACGCGTGATTCCAAAGAGTATGTACAAAGCTAGAAAATGGTAATTTACAGGGAAAAGGGCTACGTTGAAACATGACGACCACTATCCTTCTACCAACTTTGAATTCGGGGCATCTTGAGCTTCAGTCGAAGATGACCTTGACTGGAGTTTTCTTCCGATGGATGATGTAACTGCTATTGCTGAGGGACTTGCCTCTGTTGAACATAGTTACTTGCCATTATCCCTAAATTTTGCCTGGATTGTACTGTGATGTTTCCAATCCACCGGGATGATTTTTTTTTATTTTGTCTCTAACTTTTGCTTGGACCGCCCTTTCGGGTTTTCAATCCACCGAGACGTTTTTTTTAGTTTAGGCGAAGTATTTCTTGACTACATCAACATTCGTGGGGTAGGCAAATTTCTCTCCGTCCATGGTTGCAAGTCTCAAGGCGCCGCCTGAGAAAGCTTTCGTGACCACATAGGGGCCATCATAATTCAGAGTCCACTTGCCCCGGGAATCAGTGAGAAATGATTGTATCTTCTTGAGCACAAGGTCTCCTTTTCTAAAGATGCGAGGTCGAACCTTTTTGTCAAACGCCCTCTTCATTCTCTGTTGATACAACTGACCATGGCATATCACCGTGATCGCTTTTCTTCGCTCAGATTCAGTTCGTCGTGTCGACTTTGACACCATTCAACTTCAGTGAGCTTAGCTTCCATCAATACTCGGATCGACGGGATCTCTACTTCTATGGGGAGCACTGCTTCCATGCCATATACTAGAGAGAAAGGGGTTGCCCCTGTTGAAGTACGGACATATGTGCGATAACCATGAAGAGCAAAGGGTAGCATCTCGTGCCAGTCTTTGTAGGTCACAACCATCTTTTGAACAATCTTCTTGATGTTCTTGTTAGCCGCTTCTACCGCCCCGTTCATCTTGGGTCAGTAGGGAGATGAGTTATGATGTTCGATCTTGAACTCTGCGCACAACTCTTTCATTATCTTATTGTTCAAGTTAGACCCATTATCAGTAATGATATCGCTTGGAACACCATAACGGCAGATGATATTGTTTTTGATAAATCGGACCACCACTTGTCGAGTTACATTAGTGAATGACGCTGCTTCGACCCACTTGGTGAAGTAATCAATGGCTACCAGGATGAACCGATGTCCGTTTGAAGCCTTGGGCTCAATCATGCCAATCATGTCGATTCCCCATATGGAAAAAGGCCATGGGGAAGAAAGAACTTTGAGATGTGATGGCGGTACATGAATTTTGTCGGAGTATATCTGACACTTGTGACACCTCCTCATGTACTTGTAACAGTCGAATTCCATGGTCAACCAATAGTACCCTGCTCTCAGAATTTTTCTCGCCATTGTGTGTCCATTGGCATGAGTGCCAAAGGATCCTTCGTGAATTTATTTCATAAGCATGTATGCTTCTGGTCTGTCGACGCATTGGAGCAAGACCATGTCAAAATTTCTCTTATAAAGTGTATCGCCGCTCAGGAAGAAGCTTCCAGCCAATCTTCTGAGGGTTTTCATGTCTTTTCTGAGTGACCCAGATGGGTACTCTTGTTTCTGAAGGAAGCATTTGATATCATGATACCAAGGTTTGTCGTCTATGACTGCTTCAATCGTGAAGACGTAAATGGGCCATTCAAGGCGCATTATGTCTATCTTAGGTATGTCATTCCATTGACCTACACTAATCATGGAAGAGATAGTGGCTAAAGCGTCAGCCATGTGATTCTCATCACGAGGGATGTGATGAAACTCGACTCTATTGAAGAAAGGTAACAACCTTCTTGCATAGTCTTTGTAAGGAATCAATCATGATTGGTATGTGTTCCAATCTCCTTTTATCTGGTTAATAACCAAAGCTGAGTCGCCATATACGTCCAAGTTTTTTATCCTTAAATCAATCGCTTCTTCGAGACCCATAATACAAGCTTCGTATTCGGCCTCATTGTTCGTACACTTGAACGTAAGTCGAGCGGTGAAAGGAATGTGGGTACCCTGAGGGGTAACAATGATTGCCCCAATTCCATTTCCATAATGATTAACTGCTCCGTCAAAGATTAGTCCCCATTGGGAACCTGGTTCTGGCCCTTCACTGGGTAGCGGTTCATCGCAGTCTTTCATTTTTAGATACATGACATCTTCGTCTGGGAAGTCAAACCCGACTGATTCTTGATCGTCAATCGGTTGATGAGCCAAATGATCGGCTAAAATACTTCCCTTAACGGCTTTCTGAGCGTGGTACTCTATGTCATATTCTGATAACAGCATCTGCCAACGGGCAATTCTTTCCGTAAGAGCAGGTTTTTCAAATACGTACTTGATTGGATCCATTTCCGAGACCAACCAAGTAGTATGACGAATCATGTATTGGCGAAGACGTTTGGTTGCCCAAGCCAAAGCGCAACAAGTTTTCTCAAGCATTGTGTACCGAGTCTCGCAGTCGGTGAATTTCTTGCTTAGATAGTAGATGGCAGACTCTTTCCTTTTCGTTCCATCTTGTTGGCCAAGTACACATCCCATTGAGTCCTCTAGGACTGTGAGGTAAATGATCAGTGGCCTTCCTTCCACTGGAGGTGATAGAATCGGAGGATTCAACTGATATTCCTTAATACTGTCGAAGGCAGTTTGGCAATCTTCTGACCAAACGCAATCCTGGTTCTTTTTCAGTAATTTGAAGATCGGCGCACACGTGGCGGTCATGAGAAATATAAATCTGGAGATGTAGTTCAAACGTCCCAGGAATCCTCTGACTTGTTTTTCAGTTTTCGGAGAAGGCATTTCTTGAATGGCCTTGACCTTGTCAGGATCAACCTCAATTCCTTTCTGGCTGACGATGAACCCTAGTAGTTTCCCTGAACGGACACCGAAGGTGCACTTGTTGGGATTCAAGGGGAGCTTGAATTTTCTTAGACGTTCGAACAATTTTGACAGATGTTCAACGTGCTCACTCTCTATTTTTGATTTTGCAATCATATCATCGACATATACCTCGATTTCCTTGTGTATCATGTCATGAAACAGAGTAGTCATGGCCCTTTGATAGGTTGCCCCGGTGTTCTTCAAACCGAACGACATTACCTTATAACAAAAGGTGCCCCATGGGGTAATGAACGAAGTTTTCTCCATGTCTTTCGGCGCCATTTTGATCTGGTTATAGCCCGAGAATCCATCCATGAAGGAGAATACTTTGAACTTTGCTGTGCTGTCAACCAGCATGTCAATGTGTGGTAAAGGAAGGTCGTCCTTTGGACTTGCCTTGTTTAGATCCCTGTAGTCGACACACATTCTGACCTTTCCGTCCTTTTTGGGAAAGGGTACGATGTTGGCTAACCATTGAGGATATTCAGATGTAGCGAGGAAACTCGCGTCAATCTGCTTTTGTACCTCCTCTTTGATTTTGATGGCCATGTCCGGGTGAGTGCGTCTCAACCTTTGCTTTACTGGCGGACATTCCGATCTTAACGGTAAATGATGTTCCATAATGCTGGTATCCAACCCTGGCATATCCTGATAGGACCAAGCGAATACATCGGGAAATTCTATGAGAAGCTTTATCAAACCCTCTCTGGCAGTTGGACTGAGCAATGCCCCAATCCTGATTTATTTTCTCTCTTGCTCTGAACCCAAGTTTACCGTTTCCAACGGCTCTTTGTGAGGTTCAATGGACCTTTCCTCTTGTCTGAGTAGTCGAGAGATCTCTTCTGGAATTTTGTCGTCATTTTCTTCTTCAGCCTCAAATACCGGGAACTCAAAGTTGGGAGAAGGCATCGGATCGTATGTTTCAACTGGGTTTAAAACAAGCAATCTGCATGACGTGATGATTCGTGTTTAGAAGAGATAGAGAAAAATGCAAGTGTGTGCAGTGTATTTATTTTACTGCTTGTTTTTTATAGTTTTGTTTTTTAGGATTACCATTTTCTTTGAAAAAGCAAAAAGAGAAAACAGCAATTAATGCGGAAATTACAGAACGACGTTATTTTATTAATGAACAAGTCGAATCTTGAAACTACAGCCCTATAAAACAAAACTCTGTCGCTTCGGGAAAAGCGAAGAGGGAAATTTACAGAAAGCGAGCCCTATCAAAACATCCGTTTCACCTGGGCAGGGTGAAAGGTTAAAGATGGAAATTACTTTGACTGATGAACGACCTTCGGAACCTCGACGGCAATCCATTGGTGGCGAACTCCTCAGTGAATCACAAAGTCTGGCACCTTCCTTGATTTGTCTTCAGAAATGGCACTGATTTCTGGTGGAGCGGGATCATTGGAATCGGTCTCCCAGGCAGAATTGTCGTAGGAGAATTCCTCTGTTGTATTTTGCATAGCATTTGTGTTCTCAGCTGTATCTCCTCATCCAATTGGTTGGATATCTTCGAGCCTGATACGAGAGCTTTCGGGCGCAGTGTACTTGACCATAAAGTCATATTTTTCATTTGGTTGTCCCAGAGTGTCCCAAACTTCTTTGAAACTGGAGGAGTCATCTCTCTCAATGACGTTGACCTCGGGAAAAGCATAGTTGATGAACTCAAGTCCTGCAAACGTTGCGAATTCATCTTCATGTTGAGTAGTTTCTGAATGACCTGAGTGTTGATCCCATGGCATGGTGGGGACACAGGTATTCCGTTCAATGACGGTCAGCTGATTTTCATTATTCGGCTGACTTTCTTGCCCCAAGTTTCCTGGGTAAGGTTGCCACATTGGCAGACCATCCATTGGGCCATAGTAGGTGTAGTCAAAATTATCTTTCATCAGAGTGTCTTACTCTAATGAATTTGGCGGAGCGCGGCATCCTTCCGGATCACAATCCCCGTAGATCATTTCGACATCTGATCTTGGTATAAATCTTGGACTTTCTGTAGGAGAGCAAAAAGGCATAGGCACCTCTTCCTGAGACATATAACCGTCCTTGTTAAGGTAGGACTTCCATTCTTCATCCGTGTCAGAGGGATCTTCCTCATTGATTGCATGAACTGTCTGAGACACTGGGTGAAGGAAACCTCCACTGTGGAATAAGTTTTGAAGGGGATGAAAACTTTCATCTTTAGCAGCTGTCTGGGTACAGGTTACAGAAAACCCAAGACCCTTCTTTGTTTTATTGTCAATGGGAATGACAAGCTGTCCCCATCCTGTCGTATCGGTACTCTCGACCGCTTTGATAGCATCTTTGTATGAGGAAATCGAGGTTCCTCCTCTGAACTGATTGTTCTTGCTCACCGACAGTGCTTGGAACTGAGTTCCAATAACCTCCTCGGGTTCTATTCCAGTAGATGATGACAAGTTGCTTACAAGCAAGGTTTGTTCCCCACAAACCGTGACAAGTTGATCGTTCTTGACGAACTTTAGCTTTTGGTGGAGGGTCGAAGTAACCGCTCCAGCTTGATGTATCCAAGGTCTTCCTAATAAACAACTGTATGTTGCCCGGATGTCCATGACCTAGAAAGTGACTTGGAAAGTGTGAGGACCAATAGTTATGGGAAGATCAACTTCACCGATAACTATTTTTCTGGATCCGTCGAATGCTTTGACGACGACCTCGCTGACTCTCATCAGAGGACCCTTGAATGATAATTGCATCAAAGTGGACTTCGGCATAACATTCAGGGCTGGCCCTGTGTCTACCAGTACGCTGGCTAAAGCATCGTCCTGGCAGTTAACTGTGATATTGAGCGCCATATTATGACGGCGACCCTCTTCGGGTAATTCTTCATCACTAAATCCCAAGTTATTGCAGGAAGTGATGTTAGAGACAATGCTATCGAACTGTCTGATTGTTACATCCTGTTCCACAAAGGCTTGCTCCAAGACTTTCTATAGAGCCTCCCTGTGGGCTTCTGAACTGAGTAACAATGATAACACCGAGATCATCATTTTTCGAAAGGTCGGGATTACTGGATTGACCGACTGGGGGATCGGGAGCTTCTGTCTGAAGTTCCTTTTCCTTGTTAAGTTCTCCAACTCCTCGGTTGAAGATTCGACCGCTCCGTGTTACACGACTGATGTCTGCAATATTCACGATGGAGGGTAGTGGAATTTCCTTTCCATTTTCAATTATTGTTGCACAGTATTTGTAAGGGATCGCCTTAGCTGATTCATACGGTAGCGGTCCTGGTAGATAGATGACTACAGGAGCCTTCTGATTTTTCTGACCATCATAAGTAATCTCGATTCGTTCCCGATTGGAAACTTTAGACTCGTCAAGTAGAGGAATAATGGCAAAAACATCCCTGGTCCTGTGATGACTAGAGATCGTGACAACGTCCTCAACTTGCTCGGCAAGGTAGTTCGGCGACCAGTTGATGGGTCCAGAACCCGAATAGGGACGAATTTCTCCACGATCGACCTGACTCTGAAGAGCTGCTCTCACAAGGTAACACCCTTGGTTACTTTCCGAACAGACGCTACAACTGTCATAGTTGTGTGGTGGCACCTGGCCACGCCCACTTTGAATACAATGTAACCTCACTAGGTTAGCTTCCACTGATCGGACATCCTGACTCTGACGCCGAGTGGGGTTTCTATTACTGATACTAATCTGCTGAGTATCTTCATCCATGTAGATTGGCATCCACCAATGATTTAACAAGTGCTGAAGTGCCTCCTGGACAAGGGTATAACCTCGATCGTTTTCGCAACCCGCTTTACAGCTTTGATAGTCATGTGATATTAAGAATCCTAGTCGGACCTGCTCAGCATGTAACTCTACCAGGTTGGTATTCATCACGCGAATATCGAAGATCTAAACCATGTTGATTTGATAGGAATTCCTATCATGGTAGTCTTGGATCCATCCAAGATCCATCTGACGCTGGAGGGCCTCTTGTATGACAGAGCATCCCTGTTTATTTATCGAGCAAATCAGACAAGAACTGTAATCGTGCCGCGGCAGATTATGGTACTGGCTTTGCCTTGAGTGCATCGCCACCAAGTTGACATTCATTGCACGGATGTCGTGGTTCTGAATGATGTTAGAATTCGTGTAGACCATGTTAACTCCACGAACTCGGTGCTCTTGGATCCATCCGAGATCCATTTGTTCCTGTAGAGCTGCTTGCACTACCGAACATCCTTGATTGTCTTTAGAGCAGATATCACACTGATGATAATTATGAGGTGGCACATGGCCATATCCACTCTGTCTACAATGCATCTTAACCAGATTGGTTTTCAACAAGAGTACATTGTGAATCTGATAGACATTGTTAGTCTCTTTCTCAATCAAATTGACTGCAACCTTCTCATGTTGAGGCAGCGGGTTCGTCAGAACATTGGGATTCGTATCCTTGAAAGATAAGAGCTCGCTCCTAACAAGTTTTTGCACGTCAGACTTGAAATTAAGACAAGTCTCTATGTTATGCCCTGAACCTCCTTGATGATAAGGGCATGTTTGATCCACCTTAAACCAAAAAGGCAGATTTTTCGGTACTGTAAGAGGAGATTTAGTCTGAATGTGCCCCTTAGCCAGTAGTAATGGAAACAGTTCTGCGTACGATACGGGTATAGGATCAAATCCTGGCGGCCGTGTTGTACGGTTGTTGTTATATGGAGGACGAGCCTGCTGAAGAGGCTGTTGTGTCCTTTGCTGGTCAGGTTGGCTCTGCGCAACCTGAGGTTGATACGTAGGAATAGACGCAGGGTTGATAGCAGGAGTTACAGCTACTACCGGTTGATAACGTCATCTTTGCTTTCCGAGAGAGATATTCCCAATATCTTGCTCTTTTTTCTTAGGGAGAGTACTACCGTATTTTTTAGTACCGCTCGTCGATCCAGTGTCTTTTACCAAACGTCCTTCTCGGACGGCTTCCTCAAGATGTACACCCATGCCGAGCATTTCGGTGAAATCACTGGGCGCACTGGCAACCATTCGGTCATAGTAAAATGAGCTTAAGGTCTTTAAGAAGATCTTTGTCATCTCTTTTTCCTCAAGAGGTGGACAAATTTGAGCGGCAATTTCACGCCACCTTTGAGCATACTCCTTAAAGGTTTCCTTGTCCTTTTGCGACATCGATCTGAGTTGATCTCTGTCGGGTGCCATGTCCAAATTGTATTTGTATTGTTGGACGAAGACAGTGCCAAGATCTCTGAAAGTGCTGATCGTAGCACGGTTTAAACCCATGTACCATTTGAGTACGACACCGGTTAAACTATCCTGAAAGTAGTGAATCAATAGGTCCTGATTCTTTGTCTGAGCTGACATTCGCCGAGCGTACATCACCAGATGGCTTTGAGGGTAAGAGTTACCCTTGTACTTTTCAAAGTCGAGCACTTGAAATTTGTGCGGGACTTTCACATTGGGGACCAAGCAGAGGTCTGCAACGTCCTTTCCAAATAGATCCTGACCGCGAATGGCTTGCAGTTCTTTCTGCATTTCCAAGAACTGTTCCTGGAATTCATCCATTCTGTCAAACATAGTTTCCTTCTTACCAGAAGGTGTTTGTGGAATCTGTCCTTCCGGGACAGTGTGCACCACAGGGGGTGGTACCGTGACTACGGCAGTGAGTCTTGGCGTTTCCCGAAGTTTGTAACCTTCAGGAGTCTTCAACATGCCCCTGGCATCTTTGCTTTCCCGAAGTTTGTAACCTTCAGGCCCAGCGGCTTCTGTTGTGATTCCCTGATCCTCAGTGATCGGCGGGACATATCCTTCCGGGTATAGTTAACAGGCATGCCCCAAGGATGATCTTTCGGCATCTGATACCTAGGATCATACTTCTCCACTATGGGCATTGAGGTGATCTCTGAGATCACAGTTCGTTGTAGCTGAGCTTCTGCCATGGCTTGCATGTCGTTAAGAAGCTTTCTCATATCCTCTCTTAGAGCGTCGATCTCTTCTTTCAACTCTCTATTTTCTTCCTCAAGATCATCCATCTTTTTCTGACGATTGGCCCAAGTATTATATAAATGAGACAGTTTGACTCTAGAACCGAGACACAAACGTGAAATTCGTAGGGAAGAAGAATACGCGATGTGAGAATGATGAATGCAATGATTATATTAATTGTTCTTTGGTTTAATCAAAATAAACTTCGACAATTAGATTGCAAATATCAAACAGTGGGGAAACCCCTTTTTATTGAAATTCAAAAGATTACAGAAGTGGAAATACAGTAGATTACAAAGTGCAGAAACAGAAACCTAAACTAATGGGTCCTGAGTCCTCTCTGAAGAGAAATCAGGTGCTGATTCTGGTATCTTCATTTTCTTTGAACGGGGCTCTTGGGCCGTTGTCGGGTTGTCATTCCTTTGCCAAGTGAAAGGAGCGAGCAAATTCCTTTGGTCATCTTGATTTATCTACAGCATGTTGCTCCAAAATTTCAATCAGAGCATCGTTTTCTTTCAGTAATTGCAGTATTTTGATGCACTCTATGTCGAGGGTGCGGTACTTGTTCTTCCAAGACCTTCTCTCCTTTTGAACCTTGTTGAGAGTAACCTGAAGCTTTTCAGTTTCCGTCATGAAGTACATGACAGATTCCCTCGACGGAAGAATTCAGTAACGAGGACAAGGCATCTTTATCTTGAGAGCTCTAGTTTGTACCCAATGGAGATAAGGCTACACCGAGACACAGTCCAGTTTTCCTAGAGACTCTCGTCCTTTCTTATGAACATGCTTCCAAGCGTGCACTATTTCCATCTTTAGTGCTCTTTCATTTTCTCCTTCTTTGAAGAAAAGACCTTCCAGATGAACACCCAGTGGGATGTGTCTCATCGGGTATCCAAATTGACGGCGAACCAATACCGGATGGTAGTTGATTCCTCCTTTAGTTCCTATAAGGGGTATGTTGGGGAAGTTTCCACAACGGTCAATGATCCTAATTCCCTCATAAATCCTATTACACCAATCTATATCAGAGTTGGTAAGAGACATGATCTTCTACGACCAACGTAAGGTACTCTTGCAATCCCAAAAAGCAGCAAACTTGGGCAAGTGAGAGATAAACCATTTGTAAAGCAAAGGTACACAGCATGTGATCTCCCCTCCGCTGTACAAATTTCCCAAGTGTACAGAATGATACGCATCTGCGAGCAAAGTCGGCACAGGATTTCCAATGAGAAAAACCTTAATGGAGTTAATATCGATGAAGTTATTAATGTTGGGAAACAAAAATAACCCGTACGTGAGCAAGACAAAGATGCTTTCAAAAGCAGTCACGTTTCCTATACTGGCAAAATATAGGGCCTTCTTCGTCAAGAACTGGGCTGGCAAACCTTGGATGCCACCCTTAGTGGTTAGGTGAGTCCTAACTTCAGACTCGTCCAAATGAATTGCTCTTGCAATGGCCTGATTCTTTGGAATTTCTTCTAGCCCAGAAAATGGAGCTCGATCCGTAATGTGTAGATCGATCAGGTGAGAATACTCCTCTAGTGTTGGTGCAAGCTGGTAATCCGAGGATGTGAAACAGTGATAGACTGGATCATAGAACTAGATTAGTGCATCCATGATTCCCTCAATCACATGGACTCTTAATAGTGGTAGTAAACCTCCGTGCTTGGCTCTGAAAGCCTCTTGGTTAGTGATCATCCTCGCTAACCTTCTCAAATCCTCTTGGTTACCGAAATCCATTAGTGCAATCTTTTTCTCTGATATTTGCAATCACAGTCTTAGTTTATTTTGAAAAAACAGAGAGACTAGAAGAGAAATATTTTTTGAATGTTTTAATGTTTTTTAGATGAATGCATGAATGCAGCACACAAAAACATAGAAAAAACATGGGGTCAAAGGGTCGTTGTCATGAAGTCAAAGCTCTACCCATCCCCAAAGGTTTATACTAGGGTGATTTTTGTACCTGTACTCATTATCATCAGCTCCTCCCAGGAAAGCAAAACAACAAGCGGATCGCCAGCGAGTTGTAAAGCAATCTTAGAGTAAGTGCCATTCACCGAGAATAGATCACCAGCCTCAAATGAGGGTAGTATCGCGTAACAACTATTTTCGATAGTTTCCGCACTACGAAAGGGTTTGGCTCCTCAGCTTCTCAGACTTAACAACCGGCCCATTGTCTAGGTGAGAGAATGGGTTGGGTTGGTCAGCCTCCACTGAGGTTGATGGTCGACCCCGTCGCCATCACTTATCTTAGGTGTATACTCATTCTTTCCACACACGGCATCACCCGCATTCCCATTAGCAGAAAAATAAACACGTATATCAATTAGGAAAAGCAGTATATATATTTGTCCTAATCATCCTAGACCTATGAAGCTAAGAATCCTAAGTTCCTGACAGAAAATGGGTTCCCCGGCGGAAGCCCCAATCTGTGGTATTCACACAAGTGAAGAGAAAAACCGTGCCTAGATCTAACTTTGAAATGAAAGGCCCCACGGTGGGCGCCATTTTTTCTGTAGCGAGCGATTTTGGACGCGGTTCTTAAGCGCTGGTCGCTCTCTGCGGTTGAGCTTAAAACTACAGGTCGATTCATTTTTTATCCTATTAAAGCTGATGAAGGAAGGGAAATAGATGTCTCCAATTAACCCTGCTTTGCATACTAAGTTTAAACAGCGGTCTGTTAGGTTACGGATGCTATCAATGTGGGGGGGGGGGCTTTGTACTGGTTATTTGTATTTTCGCCAATACTGGTTTTTATCTAGACAGAGGGTTTCTGGCGGGGAACAAGGATTAGGATGTTGGGACTGATGTTTTTGAATTACTGCTTTTGATATGGGATTTTGGGTTTTTGTTTAGTGTGCTCGCTAAGATTTTTCTTTCAATCTTATGCCTACGTATTCCCGTTTACCGAAACAGGGAAATCAGAGCGTTCGTAGTTCCTCCTATTCTATGGTAGGAAATGGTTGTTTTTGGTGTCTTGTTCAAAGCCCAAGACGTGAAGCGAAAAGGTGGTTTGTATCTTGTTCAAAGCCCAAGATGTGAAGCTGAAAAGTATATTTGTGTCTTGTTCAAAGCCCAAGACGTGAAGCTAAAGGTCCCAACTTTAGAGAGAATTTGTCATCTCTAAAGAGGGGGTTGTATGTCACAACTGTTTTATAAAGGAGAAATACTTTAACCGGGATACGCGGATCCGGCAATGCCATAATTTCCTTTATAGGGGATTTTAACTTGAAGGAGAAGACTTTAACTCAGTGTAGAGCAATGTTATCTTTCCTTAGGAATTTCTCATGCTAAAAGAGGGACAGTGGCATGGATGTAGATGATCCAGAGGCTTGCCGCTTACAGCGATTAGATGAAGAGGAAAGAGTTGTTGATGTTTGTGTACTGTGAACGAGGCACAACTTTGATGCTAAAAGGTTAATTGGATTAACCAGTGGTTTTCTTATACAAAGCCTAAGAGGAGGCTATTATGTGTCTCGTACAAAGCCCGAGAGAGAGGCTAAAAGGTTTTGACTCAACGAGGGAATCTTTTGGTATCTCGCATAAAGCCCGAGATGGAGGCTATTTGACTCAACAAGAGAGTTTTTGTATCTCGTACAAAGCCCGAGATGGAGGCTGTTGTTTATTTGGCTCAATAAGAACCTTTTTGTATCTTGTATAAAGCCCGAGATGGAGGCCGAAGGGGTGATTGACTCAACGAGGGAGTCTCTTATGTGTCTCGTACAAAGCCCGAGAGAGAGGCTGAACGTTGCTTGACTCTGCTGGGGAGAATCATTGTACAAAGCCCAAGAGGAAGCTATGGTGACTGTTCAGTTAAGTGACAGGTCCAGTATACTGATTTTAAAGAGAAAATCAGTTCTTATATGAGCAATACTGTACTCGAGGATTTGATTCGAGGACCAGGGATATTTCCTGTTCTTTAAGGAAGTGGGAAATCCGAAAGGTATTGAGACTGTCCGAGTCTACGGGTTTTCTTCCTATTTAACGAAGGGGTCACTTGAGAATGTTTTTGAGACTCAAGGAGATTAGACTGTCCAAGTCTAGAGTGTCATCTTTTGTACTGTGCTTTGAGAAACAGTAGTAGACTCTATGAAAGGATTGTTCTATGCAGATGACTAATTTCTGTTCCTATACCTCTAGGAGGTCGTCGGGACAATTTGTACGAAGCCCAAGAGGAGGCTGGAATCTTTTAAGAAGCCGACGGGTCCTTGTACTAAGCCCAGGAGGAGGCTATCATTCCTGGAGGAAGAGATCATTATACGAAGCCTAAGAGGAGGCTGTGAATACTTCTAAGAAGCCGTAGAGTCCTTGTACTAAGCCCAAGAGGAGGCGGGGTTGCTTTTAGGAAGCCTGTGGGTCCTTGTACGATGCCCAAGAGGACGCCGATGCTTTTAAGAAGCCGATGGGTCTCCAAACCTCGATAAATTCAAGGCAAGCTATTCACAAGGAATAGATCAAGTCAGGAAAGTTCGAGAATTTGGAAGAAACTCAAGAGATGCCATTCACGGAGAAAAGATCATCTCTGGGGAGTAGAGCTTCTTGACAATTGCTTTTAAGAAGCCTGTGGGTCCCCAAACCCCGAGAAATTCAAGGCAATGCTATTCACTGAGAATAGATCAAAGTCAGGAAAGTTCGAGAGTTTGGAAGAAACTCAAGAGATGCAATTCACGGAGAAGAGATCATCTCTGGGGAATAGAGTTTCTTTGACAACTTCTACGAGTGACAATCTATGAAAGGGTTCACAGAGAATGCTGCCTTTCATATCTCCATATTGTTTAACCCCAAGAGGAGGGAAGACTGTGTCTGGTAATCCTATGGGGATCTAGTTTAGACTATTTCTAAGAGTGATCAAAGGGCTTAATGCTAGACGTAGTTGCCGGGGAGACTCTAAATATCTTTACTATTATTACACAGTTGATATGAGTTTATGAAAGAAGACTTACAGTGAAACAGCCCCACAATACAGTTATATGTATGAAAACGGTAAATGAAAGCAATAACCACTTACTCGGTTGTAGAGCTTCCATGTTGTTTGGTTAGTTGTTCAACAAAGAAAGATTGAAAACAACAGTATATTCAAAATCAAAGGAGAAAGTGCTTTGAAAAAGAAATATTTGGGGCTTACAGCTCAAGGAGAGGCCCAGGGTTTTATCAGTGAGCGCACTGTTGTTTTTGTACAGAGGGACTTATACAAGTGACTGTGGCCCAAAAATTGTTTTCTGTACAAAGGGATGGGTCTTACACTCTCTCAAGAGGCCCAAAAAGTTTTAAAGAAAAAGAGTGGGGCTTATAACACGAGGGTAGGCCCAATTGATTTTTCCGTTTGAAATGGCGATCGCGCCGAAGTTTCCTTTTAACGCAGAGGGACTTATACAATAAGTGAGGCCCAAAAAGATTTTGGTTAAAAGGGGATTGGATCTTACACTCTAATAGAGGCCCAAAGTGTTTTGAATGGGTCTTATAGCTCAAGGAGAGACCCAAGGTTATTTTTAAAAGGCGGCGATCGCGCCTTTTGTTTTTGACGGTATCGGGACTTATACAATACACTGAGGCCCAAAATGTTTTGGTCAAGAAAGGATTGGGTCTTACACTCTATTAGAGGCCCAAAAAGTTTTGAAAATGATTTATGAGGGTTGAATTAATCCAAAAACCCTAATTTGTTTTCAAAAATGTATTTAATTGAATAAAAATTCAATAAAAATGATCAAAATTATTTAACATGTGAAAAACAAATTGTGATTTTGGATTAATGCTTCAAAAATTAAGTATTGACCTACAAAATAATTAGAAAGCATTAAAAGTTGCAAAATCAATGTAGAAAAAATATTTAATATGTCAAAAACAATTAAAATATTAATTCTTTGTAAAAATATCAATTATATGAAATAAAAAATATTTTTGGGATTTTTTGATAAAATAAAATATTTTAACATTTTTGTGAATTATTAAAAGAAGAATCAACTCAAAATCATTAAAACTCAGAGAGAAATTAATTTTTGAATCAATTAAATAAAATCACAAAATTCAAATATTTGAATTTGAAAGAAATGGCGCCAAGAACACACCAAGAACACGCGCGTGTTCTGGGTTTGGCTGATTTGCATTTTCTCCTCAATCTCACTGAATAATTGATTATATCATGCAATCCACATATCATTATGCTCGTCTCAACCTCACGATCATGTTTATAACACTTAATTTCATTTAAATTAAACATAAAACATGAAATCACGAAGAAACCTCAAGAACCCTAATTTCTGCATGAAGGCTAGGATTTTTGATACACGATTCAAACAATGAAATTAATTAGGGAAAACATTCCATGCATGATTATGAACATATGGCCAAATTATTGTGCGAGGAAATATGCATAAATTGAGAGATAACCAAGTATGTGCTTACCTCTAGGCCGTGACAGCAAGTGCAATGTGATTTTTGATTTGGAGGTGTTACAGATAAGTGGTGATGATCTGAACAGCTTCCCTACACCCTATGGAGTGTGTTTGAATGGTTGGACTTGATTGAAATTGGCTGGATCAATTTGTGGTACCTCAGCTGCAACTTGATTGAAAATTTGAGCAACCAGCTGGTGATTTTGTGAAATTGGTGTTTCAGAAGTGATCTAAGTGTTTGATTAGCTCATATGTGATGTGTGTGAGGTGTGTGAGTGATTGGTTTGATTGGAATTGCTCTCAAACTCAAAACCCGATAGTGACTTGCCTTAGAAGGAAAAATTGGAGTGAAAGAAGAGATTTTAAGGAAAGCATCTGTTTGATGGCTTTGGTGTACTCAAACTGATCACAATTGAGCTCTATTTATAGTAGAGCAAGTTTGTTTTGCAAGGAATAATGAATGGCAGCTGGTAAGTAGGTTTGGCCAATGTTGGCAAATGAAAATCCAAGTCTCATCTAGCCATTGACTAGAGGTTAGGGCACAGAGCTTTGGTTCCCTTGGTCTTGGATAAGTCTTGACTGATTTCAGATGAGAATGGCTTAGTCCATGCCACCTTGATGCTTCCATTGAATGCTTCAATCCAAATTTGGAGTCTTGTCCCTATTTTGGCCATTCTAGGTTCAACATGCTATTTCTTGTTCCATGGACTTTGGAAGATTGGCTCAGTGATTGTCCCCTTTAGATTCAATCCTCAGATGTGTCCAAGTGGATAGGAGCATTTGAATTTGGCTGATTTTGGCAAATCGAGCTAAAATGCAAAATCTGCCTTGCCTTTGACAGATTTCAGTAAGGCAACTTGACAATGTCATATCTCATGGGGTAAGTTGAATTTGGCAATGTTCTTGGCCATTTTGGAAAGCCCTTACATGATACAACAACTGTTTGAACAAGTTTGGTTTTGATCTCTTTTGATTCCAAGTGAAAAATCCCTCTACATTTGGCAAAAAGTGAAGCAAAATCTGACTTAGTGAAATTTTCACTAAGTGTTGGAACAAAGTGTGATTTCTTGATTTTGATCACTCCATAACTCAAAATCCTTAAAGAATTTGACTTAGGTCTAGTTGAAGTTTTTGTAGAGGGTAATGAGGGCTACAAATCCATATTTGGATGAGAAAAAATGGCCATGTGGTTTAGGAGTTATGATCCTTCAAAGTTAGTGTATTAGTGGTACTTTTTCCATAACTTAGAAAAATTTCTAAGTTTTTATGGTTACCCCTTTTACAAGTTATCCCACTTTTCTTTATTTTTCTTGATGAATGATGATTCAAATCATACATTAACATCATTTTAGGGTTAAAAATCCATTTTGGTGAAAAATCTCAAAAAGTCAAAGTTGACTTTTGTGCACAGTTGACTTTTTATCAGATGAATTCCAAATTGTGCAATTCTTCAGGAAATCATGTCCTTGACCTAAATAAAACTTGATGGACATGTTCCATGGATGTCATAGGGTATATTGAATCATGTCTTAGGGTTTGGGATCATGTCCTGGTCAAAAGTCAAAGTTACAGTTGACTTTCCTCGCGAAACCCTAATTGTGGTGCAAATGAAAATGAGACTTGTTGCTCAAGCTTCTTGGATTAATCCATTGTTCCAAATGGATCAATATAGTTCATTAGAGACCCTCAAACCCTCTCTTGAGGTCTTGGCTCATGATTTGCCCTAAAAGTCAACTTAGGGGTGAATTAGGTCAAGAAACCCTAATTCCTGATTTTTGATGTATGCATCCCCTAAGGCAAAATTGACTTGATGAATGGGTCCATGAGGTTTCATGGAGTACATTAGGTTGTGTTTTGGATCTTTGGCTTATGCCCAGATGAAACTTTCCATCTAGAGGCCCTGGTCGACCAAAACCCTAATTTGGTGATACTGGCGATCTTGAGACTTGATCCACCTAGAAGGGAGCAACCTTGTGCTTAATCCTTGAAGTGGGAGTCCTTTTTTATCCATTGTGGATGTTTGAGAGGTTAGACAAGTTGAAGATTATGTCATTCCTTGATTGATCCATTTTCTAAGGCTCTGAGAGGGCTTAAAACCCTAATTTTGATTGTAGTGAATGCTCAACAACCCTTGAGGCATTTGGTGAGGCATGATGGTTCATCCATATTGTGATGATGATTTTCACAATGATGGGAAATCTGAGTGGTAAAAATTTGGGGTATGACAGTCAGTAGCATTATATTCATTGCGATGAATCCCTGAACGTCTAGCTGTGAAAGCCTAGCAGTAGATCTTGCGAGATTGGAACCTGCAGGTCAATGTTCGTTATATTCATTAAGTTGAATCCCTGAACGGTTCATTGTATGTTAGTCACAGTGCGGCTATGAAAGTGGTTAGTCACCGGCTGTTTCCCGTGCATCTGTAATCGAGATTGATTATAGTGGATTAAGACCTTGTGTTCAAGGCGAAATCACCTGAGGAGGGTGGACTGGATTAGCCTTTGTGGTGAACTAGGATATATCGTGTGTTCTTTACTCTTATGATTAATGTTCTTATTTATGTTTCTATATAGAGTATCAGAACCCTACACAAGTAAGTCAGAACCTTGCAGTTTAACTCTGATAAGCTTCCGCTCTACAAGTTCTGAGAAATGGATCTTATATTCAGACTCTTGTTCATTCTGAAGCCTCATGCTTAGCAAGTCTGAATGTAATGTTTCCAGTCAGAGTCTCTCAACTAACTCTGATGTAATCCTTAGTGATTCAACAACAAGAAACGAAAAGTAGTCAAAAGAGCAAATACACAATTCAAACCCCCTTTCTTGTGTCTTTCTCGCACCTTCAGAAGTTGTCCTTACTAAAGCAATCAAGACTAGACACTTTATCCATTTGAGGGATGGAATTTGTATTGTTGATTTTAGTCTTGAATGTGGATTAAGGGATGGTATTAAAGTATAATTAAAATTAAAGTAGTTAGTTGCATTTCATTTAAGTGTAATTTGAGTTTCATTTAGATTAGACTTGTGTATAAAAGTAAAGTTGTAACAGATTCATCATATAATTATTCATAACCAATTTTAGTTTGAGTTCTCTCTCTCTCTCTCTCTCTCTCTCTCTCTCTCTCCCTCTCTCTCTCTCTCTCTTCCATCTTCATCTTCTTCATCTTCAACCTTTTTTTATAAGCAAGAATTTAATCAACAAGGAGTATTAGGGGCACTCCAACCCAATGTACAAAGCTTTACACCATCAACATAATACAAAGAGCTCCTACAAGTAATCTAATAGACATTTAACCCATTCATAATAATTACATTTGATTCTAAGACCTGAAGTAATTGACAACCACCACCACGAGAAAACTATGATTCTCTGCAAAATTACAACAGAATCACCAATTTCTTTATTAAAGATAATCTGATTCCTGGACAACCAAATACACCAACATACAGAAAACTAGATAACGCAACTAGAGTTTTTAAAACATTTCCCGTCATCCTTATAAACCATGCCAACAAATTATTACAACAAGTGTCTTCATTAATCCAAGAGACTCATCCACTCCACAACTTTTTTCTACACTAGTTTAATCTGAGGATAATTAATAAAGACATGGTGTATATCTTCATCAAAGTTAAAACAAAAGACATATATTTTATCATGAGGGTTATCGATGATACCTCACCTTGCAAGATTATTGTGCGTTGCAAGTCTTATCAATAATCAGTCTCCAACCCAATACCTTCACTTTCATTAGAATCTTGGTCTTTCACATTACATCTACATACTTGATCGTGAAGGCTGATCAGATCCTGTGATGGGCCAAGAATGTCTGTGATGCTGGGTGTGTGAGAGGAGAAGGGGGTGTACCTACAAGGCACTCCGACGCTCAAGTAAGAAAAGGTCAGAGAAAAGGGCAAGTACAAAGTGTGAATTCTTAGGATAATTATTAGATACCTGACCCTCTCATTTGAGAGGGTTTTTATAATGCCCCCAGCGCATGGCCAACGGTCCCTATTTTCGGGGCGGAATAACCGTTTCCTGAAGAATAGGTAACTGCCAAAAACTATCCGTTATGACGGGAAGATGTGCCCAAAATTAGCCGTTGCGACGGACAAAGGCATAGTTCCGGGCACAGGCGTCATGACTGTTCTTGGATGGTGGAGCCGTGCGTAATGGGCAGGAATGCCGGGGAGGAGCAGATGACTTCGTATTTCATCTATTCACATGTGCCCGATAGAGGGGCAGAAAGGTAAATGTTGCCCTTCCTCAGCTGGACTTAGGCAATTGGGCCGTTCTGGGAGCAGAAGTGGATTGGGTCATGCCTAGCCATTGGTCCAGTCCGGAACAGGAGCCCCCCAAGTCATTGTTCCCGAGCATGGGAGTGATGACTTAAGGATAGCTCGCAACCTCGTGGAACTTCGACGAGGCCTTTGTTTGTCAACGAGACAGGATTGTCCTTGGGTGCCCAGGAGTTATGGTGCCTGCTGGATATGTAACGTTGTTCGGGATGCCCGGCATGCAGAGAGACCAACAATTGAGGTACTCTGAAGAGACACGATGCCACGTGTGCCTCGAGCCTTCTGCAGCATTATCTGCGCAATGATGGCTAGGATAGGGTCATGATGATGCCCCTAGCCACGCGTATTCGTGCACGTGCTTCCATACTGTATATATAGGAGGGAGAGCTGCTCTTTTGTGTTTTTCGCTTCTCTCTTATTCTTCGTCCTTCTCAGAGAACTCAGTCCGTCGCCGCCGTCAACCGCCGTGTCAGCCGCCATTCGTAGCTTCGAGAAACTTCTTCGGATCTCCACACTCTCTTCGACCACGTAAGTTACCTGATTTTCTCTTTATTTCCAGCTTTTTCGCCTTTATTTAGTTAGAATGCATGTGGTTAGGTTGACTTAGGTGGAATTGTTGCGTTTTTCCGGCGTCTGTTGGTGGTAGACGATGGCTTGGCCATCTTATACTGCTAATGTGGTCGCCGGAGTTCCCTAGGGGCCCCAGAATTGGGCAGTTTCCGGCGCTATCGCGACGATGACGCATGTGTAACTGGTGAAGCTACCTGGTTTTCTGATGTTCTAATGAATTTTCTGGTGGAGCTTCAAACGGAAACTAGGTAGTAGGTCGGGGAGGTTCCTCGTAGCGAATGAGGGGTTGCCCCCGAGCATCTCCTCGTAGGAGACTCTTGTGTTATCTTATTTAGGGCTTAGGTCGGGGATGCCGTCCTCGGCCCTTCGCGCGCCCATTCACTTGACTAGCGGTGGAAGGGTGGATTTGATTTTGCAGTGGAATTCAATTTTGTCCTATGCTTTTCAGGTGATCGTGATGGCGCCCGAGCCTGAGCAAGAGATTCTTATAGACTCATCCGAGGAAAGCTCCTCGGAGAGTAGCAATACCGAGGTGTCCAATGCCCTTAGCGAAGTTGGGGAGGAACAAGAGCAAGATTCTGCAGAGGAATGGACTGTCACGGAGCCGGCCGAGCACGCGTCTACTTTCGCGTCATATACCGGAGATGTCTTTACAGACGTATGGCCTGAGGGGGAGTGAAAGATACACATCCCCAGTCAAGACGATCGGTTATGCATAGATTACGGGGAGAGGTTCTCCATGTATCAGTACGTTTTAAAGGAAATAGGGCTGAGGCTGCCCTTTACCGACTTCCAGCAATCCATCTTCGTTCATCTGGATCTAGCCCCGTCACAACTCTATCAGAATTCGTTGGCGTTTTTCCGCACCTTCGAGCTGACTTGCGAGTTCCTGAAGATAGGAGCTACGAAGCCTCTGTTTTTCACCATATTCCACCTCCAAAGGCAGGTCTCGGGGAAGAGGTATGGCTGGGTCTCGTTGAAGCAGCCAAGAAAGTTGTTTAAGCCTTTCTCAGAGTCAATCAGGACCTTTAAAGAGAGGTTCTATGTCATCGAACCTGTATCCGAGAAGGCCCAAGATACCACGTATTCCTGGGCAATGTCGACGGACGAGGAGGGTAACGATGTGTATGACGAGGAAGGTAAACTGCTGGCGGACAGAGTGTTCAAATTCCCTTTTCGTTGGAGTGGGAGTCACTTTACTCGAGGCACTAGTCATTACCATGCCCAGCCAGACATGCTGGACGAGCAGGACATAGCCGGCTATGAGGCGCTGGTCAGCTACGTTAATTCTTTTAGGCCCGCACAGTGCTGGACGAAGAAGGGGAACCCTATCTTTGAGGGCGGGCAGAGAGTAGAGTATCGTTACATCAATACGAAGGCGCTTTTGGAGTGTAAGACCCTTGCGGATGCTTTTAAGCTACTTGGTAGTTTTAGCTTTTTCAGCTTGTCCGAATTATAACTTCCTCGGTGGCTAACATGTTTGTTATGTTTTTGCAGGTGAGATGCCTTCTGCCCACGAGAGGATGGTGAAGAATGCTATAGCGAGGGGTGTAACACCCTAAATAATCCCCCGTGTAATATAAATAAAATCAGAGTAAAATAAAATATCAAACATTTTAGGACGCTACTTTCATTAAACACCTGCTCATATACTTGATATGCAACACATCATTTTAAAATTATTTTAACAACAACGATAATGATAAAAGATCTCTAACTTCATTTTTTTTTTATTAAAACAGCGGAAACATCAACACATATTCATTACAACGTAAGCATAGTATTTTAATTAAATAAATAACTAAAATTAAGAGATATCTAAAATCTCAAGCAAAACATAGCCTAAGAAAACATAACGTTCCATGACCCCAGTGTTACATATCAGAGCAGACACCGACACAACGGCATAAACGAAAGACTCCATCTTCCACTCACATCAGATCTCCTACTGCGGATTATCTGCACGTTACCCACGTGGAGGCAACATTCAAACAGAAGGGGTGAGATTCTCAAATCAACAAAAGAAATAGATGATATAAATATGAAAGCATAAATCATCAAGTAATTCACCCTTTAACACAACTTTCATTAATTTCAACACAAATAGATAATCACACATTTCATAATGCAACACAACTCTTATACAATGCAATGAGACACCAACTTGACTCAATGCATGTGGTACCAAAATCGACCCCTGTTCCATGGTCACAATTCCCGTCGGAACTCTCGACCCCTGTTTCATGATCAAGTATGACCCCTATTTCATGATCACACCAAGGACCCCTATTTCATGGTCACGTACGACCCCTATTTCATGATTTCACCAACAACTGTGATTGCTTACTTCCCATATGGGCACACAATCACGCCAACAACAACGATTCCATCAAGGAATTCAGATAGACGATAACACCCCACCTGGGCACGCCATCCCATAACTATGCACATGCCATGCACCATCAATGACAACATGCAACAACGACTCATGCACGCACATAACATATTCATCATCATGCCAATACCACTCGACAATCAACACGCATTTATCGAAACATGCATATAACTCATCAAAACATGCCTACCACATAACATGCCATAACAACTCAACGTCATCATCATACTACCACATAAGTAACAACTAGTGCATTTACAAGTTACGTCACAACAACTCAACAACAACATCATGCAACTTCATAAACAACAACTATTGAATTTATCAGTTAAGTCACAACACAGCATACCATATCTAGTTAACAATATCATCACACAATATTATAAGCAACAACGATTACAATCACATGGTATGCTACAACAACTTCTTAACAACATCACGCAACATCATAAGCAACAATCACAACACACATTCCTACGACTAATTCCCACATTTCACATTTCAACACATTCGGAACCTACACGGAAACTCGTATAGCACGTCGAATAGTTATAAATCTATCATTGAAAATAATTTTAAAATAAAGTACATAAATTCAGCTTTCCAACGATTCGAACGGCGACCCAAACGGACTTACGAGTCAAAAGTTATGAATTTTCGAAGTTTTTAAAATAAGCTGCCCAAGGGGACCGCGCTATGCGCCAAAATCCGGGCTAAGCCCGCTCTGCGATTCAACCAAAAGTGCCTGCGATGACAACACTTCTCCCACTGCGATTTCACACCCTTAAATTGCATTTTTAACCCAAGTAACCCTAGTTTAAGTCATTAAAACCCATTTATACCACATATACATTATTCACAACAATCTCAACAATTCCAATACAACAATTTCGTCAATTCTAAACATTTTAGTTATAGATTCTTCCCAAAAACCCCAATTAATCCACAAACAACAATCCATAGCATCAACCTAATGATTCCTACCCACATACCTACATCATCTAACCCTTGAGTGATTAAAGAAATCTCACCCTTACCTTGTATTGATGAGCTTCCCTCTTCCTCAATGGGTTCCTCTCCTTCTTCTTACCCTAGCCTCTTCTCCCTCTTTCTCCCTTTAGCTCTTCAACTTTCTTTCACTTTTACGTATAATGAGAATAACTTTCATTCCCCACTCTTTACATACCCCTAATTATGATTCGTCTCTTTTACCCTTACTTATTCCTATGAATTTACCACATTACCCTTCCACTCTCCACACTTCTAATATTCCAACTTATTCTATTTATTTTATTTTCATTATATTATTATTATCACTTTCACTCATGAAATAATTCTAACAATAACAATATCCACCACAACTCTAATTAAATATATATTCTACACTATGCTTAACAAATATTAAATTAAAGTAATTGAGTTAGTCTTTACTCTCCACACCACCAATTTCTATATTATTAGTCATACACCCCTACTACCCCCAAGACTCACTTCTTAAAGCCACTACCCCTCACTACGGGTACACAAAACACAACGAAAACACACCAAAACACACAATCAACTACAACAAATCATTATTATATTCACAAATAATAATTAAATAAAAACGGGCGTTACAACTCTCCCCCACTTAGAATATTTTCGTCCTAAAAAATTCACCTGATGCGAACTACCCCGGTTGCGTCCTCGTATCTGACTAATCAATTCCCATGCCATGAAAGGAAACACCGCGGTTAACACAAAACAACAAACTACCTTATTAACGACAATAACAACAAAATGCAATGCTCACGCATTGCACTCAACGACCAACTCAAGACACAAAGAATACCCAAGTTAAGAAAACACAGGTTCACTATGAACCAGAACACAACACGATAGTTACCATCACCATAAGCAACACTCCCCTAATTCCCCATCATAGGAATTAGCTACTCGCACTCGAACCATCACCATAGGGACGAGGCAACAACAAAATAGGAATATAAAGTTCCACGACACCACATCAACGTAACTAGACTACCAACCTCGTTGTTACACACGCATGTAAGAACTACGCTACACCATGCTTTCACTGCGCACTCGAATTACCCACAACTATCAAATCTCCCAAGTTCATATCCAACTTCCGACCATCAAAGCAGACTTAAGAAAAAAAAACTTTCGCCTTGACTCATCAGTAATTCTAACCATTCTTGTCGTCTCATACCCCATTCCTTCCGACCAACAGGTATTCTACACTTTTGTGATTACTAAACACTTCGAACCTAGATTCATAAAAATAATACCTCCGGATACCCAACACAATTACAACCTCAGCCAATTCCAAATCTTGAATAGGATAGATACTTTCATGAATCTCCAACTATCGTAAAACATAAGCTACAACTTCACCGTCTTATATTATCACACTGTCTAAACTCATCTTAAACACATAACAACATCCCAATACCATAACCGCATAAGGATACATATTTCCAATTAATTTTGACAAGAAAAAAAAATCACCTTTTTCACTCCCAGACCGCGCTAAGCGAGTTCCAGCTTGCGCTAAGCACGCTCGCTTTTGCCTCGAGAAGGAGAAAATCTTCTAGACCGCGCTAGGCGCGCTCAACGGCGCTAAGCGCCCTTCGCGATTCCTGATACAAAACTCCGTGATAATAAGCAACTAAGTCCAAGAATATTATACTCCCCTTAACCCACTTCAGAGCCTCCTCATTATAGAACTACATCTACTTTGGATGGATCCGCAACAATACCCTCATCTGAATTAACACAACCAAGTAAACTCATCTCTACTAACCAAAAATCACACTTTGATAACTTAACATATAACTCCACTTCTTTCAATACTTGTAACTCAATTCTCAATTACTCTATACGTTCTTCTTCTGATTTTTATAATAGATCCGAGCATCCACAATGAACACCAGTTCTAACTTATCCAAATAAGTATGGAAGATACGATCCATACTCCCTACACATACTTTAAGGCGTACTAGTCACTACTATCCTCTACCAAACATCCTTGGTTGAATCATGGTCTCGTATTTCCATTTACTCCCTCACTGGATCATCTTTCCAATGCTTCAAGTCTCATGTCTATCGGATTCTCGATTCATTTCAAATCAAAACTCAAGCTACCCCGGACACAACTCTGAGTTTCCATACTACTCACCGATCCACATGCAACCTCATGCTGTCATCTTTTTCTTTACTAATAATAATAAGGCTCTCCACGATGACACCCTTGGCAAATCTTTAGACAGTACGTTGTTCTCTGCTTCTGATAAGTAACTATCAACATTATCTGATCAACATACAAAAGCTTCAAATCCGTCTCATCTTCAGATATAGGAATCTGCATCGACTAATCAAACAATCCACAAGCACTTGGCTCAACTTCAAACAATTCAATGTACATACTATACCAGCTGGCAAGACACGTCTATCCCATCCAACATGATTCCGTCTACTATCAACAAGAGGTTAAGGGTGATCAGCTCCTCAATTTGTCAATAGGTAGTCGGCAACCATAACGGTGACATAAATCGCCATTATCCAACTACAATAACGTCCTTTCTTTAATTTCACAATCTCGATGATCCATATAGCTTCACATTTAATCTCATCCTAATCACAATCTTAACAGTACCATCTCATCATTGGGTTGGTGATAGAAACTTTCCAAAATCTTCCTGACACATGTTGACACCATGTCATCAATGACACACAATCCACGTTACTATTTAACCTTCTCCATTCCTCAAAAATATCTCCACTCTAATCATTCTCAACTGGCATACGCCGCATCTCCATGTGTTTCTCTGAGGTCCTCACCTCCGTCCTGTTACCAAACATCTTATACCTGACCTCATCTTTACCCACTTTCAGCAAGACTCACTCAACTTCAAACGCAATTACCTCCTTCAATACAGACCTTTCTTGATACAAAATTATATGCCAAAATGAAGGGAATTTTCTGTAGATCCCAAAAATTCAAGAACCGCTTAAATCCGAGTTACGAGTAAAAAGTTATCACCTGTGTAATAGAGGCTGATCAAGAAATCTTGTATACCTGCCTTCTCCAAAATCAGAATCAGACCCAAATCTTCAAGTGCGTTTTTCTCTCTCGTCAAAAACATGTAGAAGACAAAGTTTATATGAAAACTGTAGGGAATTTCACAAGCTTTCCAAAAAGTCCAGAATTTCTCCCATCGAAGTTACCAGAGAAAAGTTATCACCTGTTTAGTGAAGACTATTCCATAAGTGCGAAAATGAAAATTGGAAATGATGAACATGAGTTCCGCATTTTTCTCTTACTTCCAAGATCCTCCAACTATCCTCACTTTTCACCCAAATCTGAAGGTAATCCGACTTCAATTCAATTATACTGAAAACACACTAGCCCACTAGTTGGTCCATCAAATCATCAATCCCGTTGAAATGGATATTTATTCTCACTCATTACCTTACACAATTGTCAGTAATCCACACACAATCTCGTACTACCTTCTTTCTTCTTAACTAATAACACCGGAGCTACACTTGTCTCAACAACACACTACACCACTCATCTAAATAATTGGTAAACACTTGGTTTATCTCCATCAATTCGTCCCAAAAATGACATCATCTTGTTCCAACTAAAGATAACTGTGCACCTCCTAAGGAAACACGTCAGAATACTCCACACATCACCGGCCTATCTCAAGCCACAACATCGCCTTCCCCCTCACAAGGAAGCGAACAACAAAAACACCTGACCGTCTTCCTTCAAGGATCACACCATTCTCAAACAGTTGGACAATCTAACACTACACTCCCTCATGCGACAACATGATATCCAATCCCTCAACCACTGGAATATCCAAGAGAAGCAGATAGTTCTCCCCCACTTGTTTCATTCCCAACCTGCAAATGGAAAACAAAACAAGCACCGACAGTGTTTTCACACTCATGTCGCATACTAGGGAACAACATAATTAGACAACCTGGCCGGACGGACCAACCTGCTCTGATACCACTTTGTAACACCCTAAATAATCCCCTGTGCAATATAAATAAAATCAGAGTAAAATAAAATATCAAACATTTTAGGATGCTACTTTCATTAAACACCTGCTCATATACTTGATATACAACACATCATTTTAAAATTATTTTAACAACAACGATAATGATAAAAAAATCTCTAACTTCATTTTCTTTTTATTAAAATAGCGGAAACATCAACACATATTCATTACAACTTAAGCATAGTTTTCAATTAAATAAATAACTAAAATTAAGAGATATCTAAAATCTCAAGCAAAATATAGCCTAAGAAAACATAACATTCCATGACCCAGTGTTACATATCAGAGCAGACACAGACACAAAGGCATAAACGGAAGACTCCATCTTCCACTCACATTAGATCTCCTACTGCAGATTATCTGCACGTTACCCATGTGGAGGCAACATTCAAACAGAAGGGGTGAGATTCTCAAATCAACAAAAGAAACAGATAATATAAATATGAAAGCATAAATCATCAAGTAATTCACCCTTCAACACAACTTTCATTAATTTCAACACAAACAAATAATCACACATTTCATAATGCAACACAACTCTTATATAATGCAATGAGACACCAACTTGACTCAATGCATGTGGTACCAAAATCGACCCCTGTTCCATGGTCATGTTGGTTGCAAAATAGGGCAAGCAGCAAAAATATTTATTTTCGGAAGAATTCCCTCCGGGATTTATGTCGTGTCCACAGAGATCGGTTCGAGGGAAAGAATGCCGTTCGACAGTCTCTCGCGTTTATGAGTTTGGATTAAAATAGTTTCAAACAAGAAAACATAAAAGTAAACATTAAAACTAAAAGAAATCATTCTTCAGAGAGAAAAACTCGTCTGACAATGCATATAAATCACTCCTCGCAAACTTAAACTTACCGACCAGTTATACTCCACCTACAATACTCCTCAATATCACCCAGCATCGCTCACAACAAAGGTTATGTCTAACGCAAAGTTGAGATAACAACTGTGTCACTCTCTTCGTCATGCTCGCGAGCGAAGCCTCGAAACACGGAAGGCATTACGCTTCGACACCTATGGAAGATTTGTTAGCTCTTAAATCTATCTCTAGAGTCCAGAAACTAACAGATAATCAACCCTAATCGAAGTTTGCGAGAATTATCTCTAACGCAATTCAAACCCCGTGCATAAAGCAAAAATCAGATACAATCACCAATAAAGATTTGTAAAGAAAATTTTATACAATGACATGGGCGACAAATATACACGAGTTCATAGTAGATACATATACACAACCCAACATAGAAGAAAAACACAAAGAAGAAGAGAAATGAACCAAACATTTCGCGGTTTGTCAGAGCCGATCGACGATCAATCCATCCCGGATCATCCACATGCAAGCTTCAATGTTGTTTTCAAGCTAATCCAATGAAAAATGAAGTTTGATGGAGTTGGGATCACAAAACCTCAAAACCATCCTAAAAAAATAGTGTTTTTGGCCTTGAATGGTGTTTCATCCCGCACAGCATCGCCCGGGGGTGGTTTGGGGCGCCCGGCGGCGAAAGGAGGCTTATTTTGCAAGTTCCAGTAGTGTTCTGGAGCGCCCGACGCTGGAAATACCGCCCGACGCTGAACCGCCCGGCCCTGCAGGGGCGCAGCACACTAGAACAGCAAAAATTCTGTAGTGTTTTATTCGTAACTTTTGAACCGTAACTCCGTTTTTCGCCCGGTTTGAAGCGCTGGAAAGCTTATTAAATGCTCTATACAACAATGGAAAGACATCCTTGATTGGATACCTGCAAAAATTGAGAAAAAATCAATTAAACTCAATGATATTTACACTATACGCAATATATACACTAAAAAGTATCGTAAACGTATTTATAAACAAATCGGGTTTTATTTGCACGATATTTACCACAAAGCATTGATAAGTGCAACAAAACATATATAGAAAAATAGGTATATTTTGCACTTATCAACATTCCCCAACTTACATACTTGTTTGTCCACAAACAAGAATCAAACAAACATGAAAACACAAAAGCGATATCCAAAGAAAGAATAATCAACAGGTTTTGAAAAACAGAAACGAATGAATGGTTCAAATGAAAGAGGTACACACAAAAAGTAAATACTTACCACTAAACTACGACGACAACATAGTCACGAAACAAATGCAAAATACAAAAATCATGCCAAAAATTCTAAAACAACACAAGTTCTAAACTGAATCACACCTAGCAAAAATATCATCGGTAGATGAAAAACACACAATAAGGTAATTTACACTCACATAACACTCATGCAAACAAAAGACTAAATTATGCATACATCCACAAATTCATATTGAGAATACAAAGGCAAGAATCACAAGGACTTTCAAGGTTGTAACGTGGTCGGGTAAACAAACAAGGGGCAATTTCTAAAGGTAATTGAAACAAAAACTTGCCTAAACCTAAGGGAGTGATCAACTCACAAAGACTCAAACACCAAATTCCAATCAACTTCTTCCACAATCCCAAGTGTTACACAACACACAATACTTATTTAGCACAATTATTGAAACTCTTTTTGTTTCTTTTTTCAAGGATTTTCTTTTTTTTTTCACTTTTTTTTTCTCTTTCACAAATTTTTCTCTTTTTTCTTTTCTTTTCCAATCCTCATAGAATCCAACCAATGCGTATGCAATCATCCTCTCCCCAACTTGAATTCAACCGCATCATCATGTGAATACTTCCTACTTTCTAAGGCAAGGAAAAATCCATACAACAACACAAAATTGAGGTCCAAGAAAAAACAAAATTCATTCAAAAATAAGTGAACTAAACACTCATAGACAAGCATTAAGTTCAAATAAAACATGGATCAAAAAGCTCAAAGGGGTTACGAATTCTTACACACTCACAAGGTGAATGACCATTTGGCTAGGGTGGTTGTGCTTAAAATGAAACAGTTGCCTTGATCCTTTTCATGCATTCGTATAATCAACACAAAAAAAGATTCAACATAATAAAATCCAATTAGAACAAGAATGTTGGTTCTCCGCGCATATATGAACAATTGAAAGCCACCTCACAACAAGGTTGGGAACTAAAGTGATTCACAATAGAACAAGTATACAAAAGAATGAATGGCATGGAAGTTTGTAAAATGCCTAAGTATCATGAATATGCTAAAGTCAAGAAAGCGATAAACACATACCTCAGACGTGTACAAAACTTAACAAAATCATTACCATACATCTGCAAGTTGAAACGCACCAACTTGGAAAATCACAAAAGCATCCTTAAATAAGTCAATCAAAATTTGTGAGCAAACAACAACCAAAAACATTCGAAAAGAAAAACAATAAAACATGCTTGTTTTACGTCGTAAGCTCGACGCCTTTACAATGCTTAGCTAGTAACTTCCTTCCTTCATGCAATGGTGATGCCTCACCGCGCAAACCAAAAGCAAGTGCCCTAACCAAACACTTAAACAAACATTAATCTACACGTATCAGTATAACAAGTGAAAATATACAATATATACGATATCTACAAAACTCAAAAACAAAGAAACTATCGCAATGCGATTCAATATCAAAACTGATCCCCGGCAACGGCGTCATTTTGCAAGCAGCAAAAATATTTATTTTCGGAAGAATTCCCTTCGGGATTTATGTCGTGTCCACAGAGATCGGTTCGAGGGAAAGAAAGTCGTTCGACAGTCTCTCGCGTTTATGACTTTGGATTAAAATAGTTTCAAACAAGAAAACATAAAAGTAAACATTAAAAAAAAAGAAATCATTCTTCAGAGAGAAAAACTCGTCCGACAATGCATATAAATCACTCCTCACAAACTTAAACTTACCGACCAGTTATACTCCACCTACAATACTCCTCAATATCACCCAGCATCGCTCACAACAAAGGTTATGTCTAATGCAAAGTTGAGATAACCACAGTGTCACTCTCGAAACACGAAAGGCATTAAGCTTCGACGCCTATTGAAGATTTGTTAGCTCTTAAATCTATCTTTAGAGTCCAGAAACTAACAGATAATCATCCCTAATCGAAGTTTGCGAGGATTATCTCTAACGCAACTCAAACCCCGCGCATAAAGCAAAAATCAGATACAATCACCAATAAAGATTTGTAAAGCAAGTTTTATACAATGACATGGGCGACAAATATACATGAGTTCATAGTAGATACATATACACAACCCAACATAGAAGAAAAACACAAAGAAGAAGAGAAATGAACCAAACATCTCGCGGTTTGTCAGAGCCGATCGACGATCAATCCATCCCGGATCATCCACATGCAAGCTTCAATGTTGTTTTCAAGCTAATCCAATGAAAAATGAAGTTTGATGGAGTTGGGATCACAAAACCTCAAAACCATCCTAAAAAAATATTGTTTTTGGCCTTAAATGGTGTTTCAGCCCGCACAGCATCGCCCGGGGGTGGTTTGGGGCGCCCGGCGGCGAAAGGAGGCTTATTTTGCAAGTTCCAGTAGTGTTCTGGAGCGCCCGACGCTGGAAATACCGCCCGACGCTGCACCGCCCGGCCCTGCAGGGGCGCAGCACACCAGAACAACAAAAATTCTGTAGTGTTTTATTCGTAACTTTTGAACCGTAACTCCGTTTTTCGCCCGGTTTGAAGCGCTGGAAAGCTTATTAAATGCTCTATACAACAATGGAAAGACATCCTTGATTGGATACCTGCAAAAATTGAGAAAAAATCAATTAAACTCAATGATATTTACACTATACGCAATATATACACTAAAAAGTATCGTAAATGTATTTATAAACAAATCGGGTTTTATTCGCACGATATTTACCACAAAGCATTGATAAGTGCAACAAAACATATATACAAAAATAGGTACATTTTGCACTTATCAGGTCACAATTCCCGTCGGAACTCTCGACCCCTGTTTCATGATCAAATATGACCGCTATTTCATGATCACACCAACGACCCCTATTTCATGGTCACGTACGACCCCTATTTCATGATCGCACCAAAAACTGTGATTGCTTACACCCCATCTGGGTACACAATCATGCCAACAACAACGATTCCATCAAGGAATTCGGATAGACGATAACACCCCACCTGGGCACGCCATCCCACAACTATGCACATGCCATGCACCATCAATGACAGCATGCAACAACGACTCATGCACGCACATAGCATATTCATCATCATGCCTATACCACTCGACAATCAACAACATTTATCGAAACATGCATATAACTCATCAAAACATGCCTACCACATAACATGCCGTAACAACTCAACTTCATCATCATACTACCACATAAGTAACAGCTAGTGCATTTACAAGTTACGTAACAATAACTCAACAACAACATCATTCAACTTCATAAACAACAACTATTGCATTTATCAGTTAAGTCACAACACATCATACCATATCTAGTCAACAATATCATCAGACAATATTATAAGCAAGAACGATTACAATCACATGGTATGCTACAACAACTTCTCAACAACATCACGCAACATCATAAGCAACAATCACAACACACATTCCTACGACTAACTCCCACATTTCACATTTCAACACATTCGAAACCTACGCGGAAACTCGTATAGCGCGTCGAATAGTTGGAAATCTATCATTGAAAGTGCCTGCGATGACAGCATTTCTCCCACTGCGATTTTACACCCTTAAATTGAATTTTTAACCCCAATAACCCCAGTTTAAGTCATTAAAACCCATTTATACCACATATACATTATTCACAACAATCTCAACAATTCGAATACAACAATTTTGTCAATTCCAAACATTTTAGTTATAGATTCTTCCCAAAAACCCCAATTAATCCACAAACAACAATCCATGGCATCTACCTAATAATTCCTACCCACATACCTACATCATCTAACCCTTGAGTGATTAAAGAAATCCCACCTTTACCTTGTATTGATGAGCTTCCCTTTTCCTCAATGGGTTCCTCTCCTTCTTCTTGCCCTAGCCTCTTCTCCCTCTTTCTCCCTTTAGCTCTTCAACTTTCTTTCACTTTTACGTATAATGAGAATAACTTTCATTCCCCACTCTTTACATACCCCTAAATACGATTCGCCTCTTTTACCCTTACTTATTCCTACGAATTTACCACATTACCCTTCCACTCTCCACACTTCAAATATTCCAACTTATTCTATTTATTTTATTTTCATTATATTATTATTATCACTTCCACTCGTGAAATAATTCTAACAATAACAATTTCCACCACAACTCTAATTAAATATATATTCTACACTATGCTTAACAAATATTAATTTAAAGTAATTGAGTTAGTCTTTACTCTCCACACCACCAATTTCTACATTATTAGTCATACACCCCTACTACCCCCAAGACTCACTTCTTAAGGCCACTACCCCTCACGACGGGTACACAAAACACAACGAAAACACACCAAAACACACAATCAACTACAATAACTCATTATTATATTCATAAATAATAATTAAATAAAAACGGGCATTACAAGGGGAAAACCCGGTGCGGCCACCTCTAAGTCCCGGTTTACACAGCGCGTGCCTCCTCCCCAACCTGCTGCGGGGGGCTCCTCGCCAGTCCCGTCGCCTGCGCAGGGATCTCCGGTGCACCTGACCTCAAGGTTCAAGTGGACCAGGGCGAATGACCTAGTGGACCTTAGCCGGGCGGCTGAGAAGAGCAAGTTTGAACTTCCCCCGTGCCTCCATGACAAGAAGTTTTTCGAGGGAACGTCCCTGGTGGTTCCTCGGGCACAGTCCCTCAAGCTCGAAGGCATAAACCGTCCAAGAAAGAGGGCCATGCTGGCGCAGGATTCCTCTATGTTGGTTTATGTCCTGGAGATGGAGGTTGTGTACGCTGAGGGGGATTCCTCCTCTGAGTCTGAACTCAAGAAGGCCCAGGCGACTATATCATCCTTGGAGGAGGTGGTGAGGAAGCTTAAGGTGGAGGCCAAGGCTACCAACGACACGAGGAGGAAATCGGACGAGGAGGCTGTCAGGCTGAGAGAAGAGAACGACACTCTGGTTGCGAAGAAGAAAGCAGCTGAGGATCTAGTTGAACAGGTGAAGGTTTCGGCGGCCCCGGGCGAAGATGAGCCTGGGGGGGTGAAGGTTTTGAGGACAAGATCCGAGCATGTTGCTCGTCTTCTAAGGGTAAAAGATGACGTTATTGCCATTGGGGAAGAGTCATTCAACAACGCCGTGGCCCAACTCCGGCTGGTGAACCCAGAGGTCCAGATATCCACGGAGGGTACTAACTTCTTGGGCCATGTTGAGAAGGGCAAGATAGTTGCTCCAGACTTCTTCAACATTTGCGACGAGCACACCCAGCTTTTGAACGAGGAGACTCAGCGGCCTGAGCGTAACTAGGAGCAGCATGACCAGATGGAGGAGTGATTTCTTTTTGCTTTGTTGTAATGTATTCTGGTCTGCGTGCCACTATTGATGT
Source organism: Lathyrus tuberosus (assembly GCA_022829125.1). Taxonomy (NCBI): domain Eukaryota; kingdom Viridiplantae; phylum Streptophyta; class Magnoliopsida; order Fabales; family Fabaceae; genus Lathyrus; species Lathyrus tuberosus. The sequence continues at coordinate 3,760,069 of JALAZF010000190.1, forward strand.
AATTTTATTTTGTTTAGTGGTATTTTGTTCGGCAGGGGCGTGGCCTCTTTGCCTTGTAATATGTACATTTGTGGTCCTGGTGGCCATTTTAATTAAATGTACGTATTCGGTCAGCGTGGCCGACTTGTATGTTTGCGCATGGCTTTTTATGATTATTTTTGCTAAGTGTTATACCTTTGCTCGATACACGTGTGTGCCCGTAATGGGGGTCACTTTGATTTGTTTGACGTTTCATGGAATTTATCAATTTAGAAGTGTTAGGCAGTGAGGGGGACTGGTCGAACGGCCAGGGAATTTCCAGGCAAGATAGCGGAGCTCAGGTCGCGTTTGAGGCATGAGTTCACGACGTGAACCTCCCATCGCGAGTTGGGTGTTCTTCCTATCATGGTACTTTGACGACGGTGGGCTCGATTGAGGAACCGCTGTCGGGAAGGGACCTAACTCGATCCTGAGCGGGGTCCTGCCTTAGCAGGTGTGCAACGCTTATACCTGGGTGCGCATCGTGGTCGGGATGTTATGTTCGTGAATGAAGAAGCAAACCGACAGTTAGGGCCTTAGTTATAGTATTGTTTTAGCTTTTCGGCGTTCCATGGTCGAGCAAGTTCTTCCCCGTTGAGATGTTCTGGGTAGTAGGCCCCATTCTCCGCCTTTGCTCGGACGCGATAGGGGCCTTCCCAGTTAGCGGCGAGTTTGCCTTCCCGAGAGTTTTTGTGGTTCCTTCTCAAGACAAGGATGCCCACTTGGAACTCTCGTTGTATCACCTTAGCGTTATGCCGGATGACAATTTTTTATTTTAACGAGGCTTCGCAGAGTGCTGCCCCTGACCGGACCTCTTCGACGAGGTCTAGCTCCTCTATTAGTGCCTCGTCGTTCATTTCCTCGTCCAGGGGCGACTCGGTCCACCTCGATGGTACGTGTACTTCAATGGGAATTACAGCCTCGGTCCCATAGGTCAGGCGAAAAGGAGTTTCCCAGTTTGAAGAGTGTGGAGTCGTGCGGTATGCCCATAGGACGCTGTGTAGCTCCTCGATCCAAGCTTTCTTCGTTTCGTCCAGCCTTCGTTTGAGGCCTCGGAGGATTACTCAATTTGCTGCTTCGGCTTGCTCGTTAGTCTGGGGATGTTTGACGGATGCGAATTGTTGTTTCGTGCCAAGGTGAGCGACGAAATCCTGAAACTTTCTGTCCGTGAACTCTGTCCTGTTGTCCGTGACTATTGCTTGGGGGATGCCAAAGCGCGCGAGGATGTTCCGTTTATAGAAATGAAGTATGTTGAGGGCCATTATTTTGACCAGAGCTTCCGCTTCTATCCACTTTGTGAAGTAATCAACGCCTATTATTAAGTATTTGTTCTGGTTTGATCCTACTACGAATAGCCCTAGGATGTCCAGGCCCCACCAGGCAAATGGCCACAGGGAGGACATAACTTTGAGCTCGTTAAGTGGAGCTAGGTGCATTTCCCTGTGCCGTTGGCATTTGTCGCATTTCTTCACGTGCTCTTTAGCATCCTGCTGTATGGTTGGCCAGTAGTATCCTGCTCGAAGGGCTTTCCGGGCGAGGGATCTTCCTCCGAGATGTTGGGCATTGATTCCTTCATGGAACTCGCGCAGGACGTGGGTGACCATCTCCTCCTCGACGTATTTGAGTAACGGGATGGAGAACCCTCGCTTGTAGAGTTTGTCTTCGGCCAGGACGTAGGAGCAGGCCCTACGTCTGACTGTGTTGGCCTCTTTGGAGTCGGACGAAAGTTCGTCTTTAGCGAGGTAGTTGTAAATGGGGGTCATCTAGCAGTTGCTGTCGCCGATTACCTGTACGTCGAGGGTCGAAGATGTCTTCTCGATACTGGTTCGGGGAAGCACCTCCTGGATGACGAACTTGTTTTCGCCCTTTTTCTTCGTGCTTGCTAGTTTAGATAACACATCCGTTCTGACGTTGTGTTCGCGGGGAACATGCTTTGCCTCCATTGCAGTGAACTTCTTCATCTTTTCTTTGACCAGGGCCAAGTTCTTGGACAGGCTGTCGTTTTTGGCCTGGTATTCTCCTCAAACCTGAAGGGCCATGAGTTGCGAATATGTGCAGATGACGACCTCTTCTGCCCCTAGATCTTTAGCCAGATGAAGGCCGGCGAGGAAGGCCTCGTATTCGGCTTGGTTATTAGATGTGGGGAAGGATAAGGTGAGTGATACCTCTACGATGATTCCCTTGTCGTTCTCCAGGATGACGCCTGCCCCGCTCCCTGCCGAGCTGGACGCTCCGTCTACAAAAATGGTCCACTTGCAAGCCCCACAGGCAAGGGAATCTGCGAACGTCATTTCTGTGACGAAGTTGGCCAAAGCTTGGGCTTTGAGGGCCTTCCTGCTTTCATACTGAATGTCGAATTTGGACAGTTCTAATGACCATTTGAGCATTCTGCCGGCCATATCTGGCCCCCTCAGTAGTTGCTTTATGGGCTGATCTGTCCGGACCATGATCGTATGGGCCAGGAAGTAGTACCTCAGTCTTCTCGCAGCGTTGATGAGGGCCAGCGCTACCTTCTTCATCTGCTGGTATCTCAGCTCTGGTCCCTATAATACTTTGCTTGTGAAATATATGGGCTTCTGCCCGTCAGGCGTTTCACGAATAAGGCCGGCACTTACGGCCTCGGTTGCCACGGTGAGATATAGATACAGAGCTTCGCCGTTGTCTGGTCGAGAGAGGATTGGTGGTTCTGATAGTGCCCGTTTTAGGTGGAGGAGAGCCTGGTCGCATTCCTCCGTCCATTCAAATGATGCATCTTTGCGGAGGAGTTTGAAGAAGGGCAGGGCATGCTGGACAGATTTAGCCACAAAACGAGACAAAGACGTGACCATCCCGTTGAGGGACTAGATGGATTTCTTCGAGCTGGGCGTTGGAAATTCGGAGAACGCCCTGCATTTGTCGGGTTGGCCTTGATTCCTCGCTTTGTTAGATAGAAGCCGAGGAACTTGCCCGCCCGAACTCCGAACATGCACTTTTCTGGGTTGAAACGCATCCAGTATTTCCTGGCTTATTCAAAGATTTTTCTTAAATGGGCTGTGTGATCAGTTTCATCGTGGGACTGAGGACTCTTGGATCGTCGTCGATTCTTCCTCGGCTGAGGGGATATCGGATGGACAGATTCTTCCAATGCCCTGATCCTCTAGTTTTGTTGGAGGATCCAGAGGTTAGTCTTGTTGATTGCTTCAAGGAGGGCCACCACGGCCTGGTTGGCGTTGGGTGGAGCTGGAACGGGCTGAAGGGACAGTAGGGGCTGGTCGTCAACACGGTAAGCAGGAGTGGGGGAGGGAGACTCGGTAGCTCCGTCTCTCAAATGACGGGCGTCTCCTCCAAGAAGGGATGTAGTTTCGTTAGCATCAGTTTTGTTGACGGGAAGGACAGAGAGTTTACGAGCATCTTGGATGTGATCTTGGGAAGCCATGATCGTAATCTTGGACGGAGAAAGTGCTTTGGTCTTAGAATCTGAGGTGGATGTTAAGACGGGAATAATAGTGAAATTCTAGTGCATGTGCAGAATTCAGATGTCCTAAGACATGTTATTCGACACCTGGTCTGACATGAACACACATGGCAAGGAATAAAAACAGTACTGAAAAGCATAAACAAAACACACAGAATTGTTAACCCAGTTCGGTCGAACACACCTACTCTGGGGGCTACCAAGCCAGGGATGAAATCAATATTCGATAGTATCAATTCAAAGCTAAACTACCCGTTTACAACTTTTCACTTAATCACTACCCAATGACCCTTCTACCTAGATCCTCTCTAGATATGAGACTCCCTTCTCACTCCCAATCATCGCAATGATGTTTAGCATATGACATTACAGCCACTGCATCAACAGCCCTTCACCTATACCATAGTTCACCAAGAACGACACCTTTCCAAGACACCACTTGGAGTTACTTAAAAGCTTCCTCCAAGTAACACAACATACTGCCTCTTACCTACAGGTTTTGAGGAATACGGGTAACCTTCCCACAGGTCGGGAGGTTTACCTATACAAACCCTAGTCTTCTACATGTTGGGCTCGCCACTCTCCAGGGTTACAAACCCTTCTATTTATACCCTGTATCCAACTGGATTTGGGCCTTCAAACACAGCTTCAATAGCTATTACAAACCTGCAAAATAATCTCCAATAAAATAGCTCTTCAATCTAATATTTCCTAATATGTCTCCATATTTAGAAAGTCTTAATTTCTGATTGATTCTTCTAGACCTTTGAATATGCGCCACATATAATGCATAATTTTCTCTTAAACATCTGCACAATTCAAAACATAGCTGATTCTCATTATTCCAGCTCAGCAGGCGCGATGTTGAATGCTTCCTCATAAGACATCTTCTTCGACATGTTGCTCCAGTTGTTGAATACCTTCAACATAACATGTTCAAGCATTCCAAAAGGACATCTTGTTGTACCTGTTCTTCTTAGCAAGTTTATACATCCTATTCTCTATTACAATATTGCTGCTATTATTTGTTTTACAAAAATTAAGCCAATCCTAAACCAAGAGAACTAACAATCTCCCCCTTTGGCAAATTTTGGCTAAAACAAATAATCTATAATTAATTACAGTTCAGGAGTTTACAGCAATATAAAAATACACCCAACAGCTGTAGTGTTCAGAGCAACATATCTTCATGTTGAAAACGATGTCTCACCATCTTTGTTTGACATCTTCTTTGCAGCCCTCTGAAGAACTCCAATGCATGCATCATCACCAACAAACAGCAAACTTCAGGCTAAAAGGAAGGAAGGTCCTGAAGTTTGTTGGTGCACATGAGGAAGAAGACAGCAGAAGCCAGCTTGTACTCCCCCTCAAACTAGGAACCTCTTCTAAATTTGAAGACCAATGGTGGAATAAGAGAACTCTTAATTGCTCTTTGCAGGGCATAAGAGGAAACTTAAGACCAAACCCTCCACCACTCCTGGTAACTCAGATCATAGATCACAAAAAGGTATCCAAAAAGAACCATGATAGACATTTGCTATGGCATGTTTGGACAACACATGCAACATATGCAGCCACAGACTCCTGTCTGAACCTCTGAGCAACAATCCATTTCTCCCCCTTTTTGGCCAAAAATTGACAAAGGAGGCCATCACAAAACCAGACCCAGGCACAACTAACCCAGACCCGAACAAAACCCATAGTCTTTATGAGAACAACCCTTACCTGTGGCTTAATTCAAGGTGCACCGTCCAAAATGACTTTGAATGCCTTTAATAACTCTTAGACCAGTCCTGCATGTCTAGTCAGCACCTACTAGGTTCCCTTCCTATGCGTGGCTGGATGCACAGTCTAGAATATTCCTTTGTTTGGCTCAGGGAAACATGTCTTGAGTGCTGTTCTGACATCTTACCAAAGTAGTTTGTCTGCTTGTTCACAACGTTATCAACCAAAACTCTTCAGAAATTTATTCATTCCAAGCATGTTTTCTTGGATTCCTTCAAAAACAGCAACAATTCTCCTTTTCAGACTTCTCCTGCACAGTCACTAACTCCACTCAGCTATGATATGTCCCATCATGAGTATGGACAACAGCCTTATCATTCAATGCCTTTCATTATATTACACCAATAATGCCACATTCTGGTAAATGTTGGGCAAGACCTCACCATGTTGATTTTGGATACATGGTCTGCCAAGTCCAATAAACAGAATCCCACTTGATTTGAGATTTCTCACACATTCTAAACAAATGTCTTTCAACACAAGATAAGGACTGCCACCACCTTTTACTTGTATTAGAGGAAACCTCCTTATAACACCCTGATAGGGTCTTCAACATGAAAGTAGCCATGTTTTCCAGAGCTACTTGCCATCAAGATTAGAATCTGCCCATTCTAATCCACATTATGTCAGAACTGCCACTTCAGACGATAATGCTGCTTCTTCCAACTCCATAAGTAAGGTACTCAACTAACTAAAATGTTGTAACAAAATGTAGGACATCAGCACGAGATCAAAGATCACACCACTTGATCACAACCAGCAACCAGCAAACAGCCAGACAAGACCTAGGCTCATCCTACTAGTGCAGCCTCTCCCAAGGCACCAGACACGAAGTTCTGGTATCCAATGTGCCCAAAAGAAAACAGGTTCTCAAGAAAACAAATTCCCATGCCAAAGGCATCTTTGACCGGTCAGGCGATACAACCAAGGTCTCTTCATCCATTATAAATACCAAGCCTCCTTGCTCCTACCAGTACACCAAGGAAGGAAGCATGAGTCAGTCTAACAAGAGTGCAGGAAAGAGACACATGCAGGAGGACAAGAAGCCAGATCCTCAGAAGGTGAGGGACACAACACTGTCCACAGCTGGAGCATCTTCAGGAACAACACGAACACGAAAGGCATCAGAAACAAGGATGAAGACCATCAAGAAAACTCAAGTGCAACTTCAAGCTTCTGATGACGAATGGGACGAAGATTGGAAGGCTTTTCTTGATTCGGGGGGTTGGGATAACCTTTAGACCCTTTGTATGGTGTTTTCACAAATCTTGCATGCTTTCAGAAAATATGTAATAAAATTCTGTTTTAATTCTGTTCCATACTAAATCCTTATGTCTGCAAATTCTTAATCTGCTACATATTAATCAATCTCCCCCTTAACATCACACATCCAGCTGTATAGAATTGTAACACTCTCCCCCTATCATGTGCTTCTTAGTACATTGAAGAATGGAAAACACAAGACTCATCTTCATGTTTTCAAGAGCTCACTCTTTGTTCAACTCACCAGTTGACCACAATCATCACTTGTACCAACACTCACATGATCTCAATCTGATCAACTTTTCTCTATAAAAGACTACCTGTACTCCTTTGCAAGAATAATGCCTTAAATGAATGGAGAACATGAGACTCATCTTCATGTCTTCAAGAGCGCACTCTCTGTTCAACATACTTGCTGAACACATTCACCCACTGCTTGACCATCACAACAGTACTGGAATCAAGTAGAGATTTGTGATCTCGGGAGACAAACACCATAACATTCTGAACAGAATGTTCTGTCAACAGATGTTAAGACATTAGTCTTGACATCATGAAAAGTATCCAGCTGAACTAAGAAAAACACCCCATTTCACAACCAGAATCTCCAAACAACCCTTTTTAAGCCTTGGGACCAGCCATCTCATCACAGAAGCGTGAGAGTGGTATTCTCTCATCCAACTCTTATCACTCAGACGGCTTGAGACATGTCTTCAAGGTCTTTCAAAACATCAGGTATTCTTCCTCAGAATCTGCCAAGAGCACTTTAGAGAATCATACATTATCCCCTTCAATATCAGCACAGACTGTGATTAGATCAATACATATCTAGCTTCACAAGATCATTCAGAACATGCCTCCAAAAAGAACATGACCTTGATCTTTGACCTTCATGTCCAAGAAGTCTGCTAGAGATATTACTTCTTGAATCTCAGGATCTCCACTCCTGCAACAAGGACCAGAAATAAACTGACCTCAGGAGTAAATAACATGTTGATCACACCTTGACCAACTCACACATCTAAGATAAGTTTCAGGGCCAGAAACTTCTTAGACATACCACCCAGATGCCTCCTCTTCCAGATCAGGAGTAGGTTCCAAACTCATGTGATCAAACCACATTAGTTTAGCACCCAAAGCATCTGCTATGTCATTCCTTTAGACATCAGAATTCTGCACAATTCTGATGTGATGTTCTAACACAAGATGGGACATCATTCCAAGGAACACATTAAGAGATCAAAAACTGGAGATTAGCCCTTTTAGGAATAGAAGCAAAAGTAAATTACTTCTCACTATCTTCAGATCTCTTCCTTACACCTTCAGTTATCAATGCCTTTATGAGTGGACTTGAACAATAATCTTCAAGTATCGTTGACAAAGTAAGTTGAAGCAGTCTTGCATATATCCTATCACCATAGGATATACATTCAGAGAAGAACAACCTTCTCAGTTACAACCTCAGGAGTTTTCAGATAGATTCGCAGCGGATCAAAAACCAACTCCTCAAAGCCTTCAGGTGTCACATATTAGCCCTAGCATCATAATTCAGGTGACACCACAATAACACAGGACTGAAAATAAATCAAACCACGGCAGTTTTTCAACCACTCAGCACACGCCACTGCCTGTCACGAACAGTCTATCCTCCACTTCTAGGGACCATTCTCACAACTATATGAACTACTCCAAGTTCAAACAACTTTTCAGTAGAAAGCTTCTACCTTGACCTTGAACCAGAAAGTATCTTCCCTGGGATCTCATCCAGATACAGAACAGAATGACCTGCTCTGATACCAATTGAAATTGTGGTGCATGTGTAGAATTCAGATGTCCTAAGACATGTTATTCGACATCTGGTCTGACATGAACACACATGGCAAGGTATAAAAACAGTACTGAAAAGCATAAACAAAACACACAGAATTGTTAACCCAGTTCGGTCAAACACACCTACTCTGGGGGCTACCAAGCCAGGGATGAAATCAATATTCGATAGTATCAATTCAAAGCTAAACTACCCGTTTACAACTTTTCACTTAATCACTACCCAATGACCCTTCTACCTAGATCCTCTCTAGATATGAGACTCCCTTCTCACTCCCAATCATCGCAATGATGTTTAGCAGATGACATCACAGCCACTGTATCAACAGCCCTTCACCTATACCATAGTTCACCAAGAACAACACCTTTCCAAGACACCACTTGGAGTTACTTAAAAGCTTCCTCCAAGTAACACAACGTACTGCCTCTTACCTACAGGTTTTGAGGAATACGGGTAACCTTCCCACAGGTCGGGAGGTTTACCTATACAAACCCTAGTCTTCTACATGTTGGGCTCGCCACTCTTCAGGGTTACAAACCCTTTTATTTATACCCTGTATCCAACTGGATTTGGGCCTTCAAACACAGCTTCAATAGCTGTTACAAACCTGCAAAATAATCTCCAATAAAATAGCTCTTCAATCTAATATTTCCTAATATGTCTCCATATTTAGAAAGTCTTAATTTCTGATTGATTCTTCTAGACCTTTGAATATGCGCCACATATAATGCATAATTTTCTCTTAAACATCTGTACAATTCAAAACATAGCTGATTCACATTATTCCAGCTCAGCAGGCGCGATGTCGAATGCTTCCTCATAAGACATCTTCTTCGACATGTTGCTCCAGTTGTTGAATACCTTCAACATAACATGTTCAAGCATTCCAAAAGGACATCTTGTTGTACCTGTTCTTCTTAGCAAGTTTATACATCCTATTCTCTATTACAATATTGCTGCTATTATTTGTTTTACAAAAATTAAGCCAATCCTAAACCAAGAGAACTAACAAATAGGTTTCCCACAGACGGCGCCACTGATCATGAAGGCTGATCAGATCCTGTGATGGGCCAAGAACGTCTGCGATGCTGGGTGTGTGAGAGGAGGAGGGGGTGTACCTGCAAGGCACTCCGACGCTCAAGTAAGAAAAGGTCAAAGAACAGGGCAAGTACAAAGTGTGAATTCTTAGGATGACTATTGGATACCTGACCTCTCAAATGAAAGGGTTTTTATAATGCCCCCAGCGCGTGGCCAACGGTCCCTATTTTCGGGGCGGAATAATTGTTTCCTGAAGAATAGCTAACTGCCAAAAACTAGCCGTTATGACGGGCAGGTGTGCCCAAAACTAGCTGTTGCAATGGGCAAAGGCATAGTTTCGGGCACAGACATCATGATCGTTCTTGGATGGTGGAGTCGTGCATAACAGGCAGGAATACCGGGGAGGAGCAGATGACTTCGTATTTCATCTCTCCACATGTGCCCGACAAAGGGGCAGAAAGGTAAATGCTGCCCTTCCTCAGTTGGACTTAGGCAATTGGGTCGTTCTGGGAGCAGAAGTGGATTGGGCCATGCCTAGGCATTGGTCCAGTCCAGAATAGTACTCATTCAATCCTATCCGTTGTTACACTTTTTAGGTATCTAGACCCACGTCACCAAGAGTATATCAGGGTTCTCATTCCTTTTCTTTTTTTTGGATAAGCAACAAATTCAATAATTAGGCATACTAGGTGTAAACCAAACCACTACAACAGGAAAGGACAAGTTCAAACAAATCTCCAAATGAAGATGAATACCAAACGGCTACAAGAGATCCTACTTTAAAAATTTGAAAGGAGACTTATACCAATCGTAGAAGCTACACTTACGAGAATGTTTGGATCTATACCCCAACCAAAACCTGGAGGTTTGAATTAATCTTAATGTGATATCCTCAAGATTACCAATCAAACCGTTGAAGATGATTTGGTTCCTTGTCCACCAAATTGACCAACAAGTAATAATCCAAATATAACAAACCGACGATTTTGACGATTTCTGCACCAATTATACGAACCATTCTAAAAAGTGATCTTGCACATTTGACTCCTCCATCCAAGCAATGCCTACCCAATCTGCATCCTTATGCCACACTGTTTGAATGCACGGGCACGTACACATTATATGGTTGGAATCTTCCACTGCATTGAAACAAAAGACGCAAACGATATCATGAGGATCAGAGATTATTCCCCGGGCCAAAAGATTTGCTCTTGTAGGAATTATGTCCCAAACAACACGCCATCCGAAGACATGAGCTTTAAAAGGAATAACAATTTGCAAAAGAACATCCAAGACAACCTTGAGATTAATCCCTATCTCAGTACCAGGCGCAGAATGACGCAATGAATGGTAACACGTGCTAATCACAAAGGAACTTGAATGGCCTGATTTCCAAACAAATGCATCTTCCACATTCATCCAGGGACTAAGCAGCACCTGCATTTCGGAAAATTCCTCCAAAAATTCCACAGGAACGTGATTCCTCATGGCCATAAAATGCCAACTCCAAACACCGTTCAACCACTCACCCATATCCGCAACAACAACATTTTTGATAGTTGACAGATCAAATAAATGCGGAAATAGATTATGAAGAGGTACCTGGTCAGCCCAACAATTAAACCAAAAGGAAATCCGCGTACCATTTCCTAGAACACAAAAAACTTGGTCTAAAAAACCACCACGCATGTTGGAATAAGCAATATCCATAAGGTCCTTCCACCATAGAGATTCCTCCTTAGAAGCCGACAATAACACCTTACGCATGATCCTTGAGAAAAGACAACCATATCTAGTTTCCAGAATGCCACACCAAATCGAAGATGGTTCGGAGATAAAACGCCAAAGCCACTTCGAAAGCAATGCAATGTTGAAAGTATAAAGATCCTTGATCCCTAACCCGCCATGATTCTTTTAGAGGCACACTCTCTCCCAACTTATCCACGCAATGCCCTGCTTATCCAAAGAACCATTCCACAAAAAATTCCTTTGAATTGCTACCAAAACTTTTAAAACTTTAGATGAAACTTTGAAAAAAAACCAAATGATGTATGGGAAGATTTGAAAGGACAAAATTAATCCAGATTACTCTGCCCCCCCCCCCCCCAATCGAAAGTAGTCTCCCTCGTCAAGAGGAAAGTCTAGACTTAAAATAATTAACCACTAGTTTCCAAAAAGATAGGCTCCTGTGATTGCCTCCGACATCTAAGCCTAGAAATCTAAATGGAAGAGTACCAACTCTACAGGCTAAGAATTGTGCAGCAGCGCGTAAACACTCATTCTCGTAACCAATGCCAAACAAGTTACTTTTCCAGAAATTAATGCGCCAGAAAGAAGCTCGAGTTCTCTCAATAACGCTTAAATTGCCCATAAATCCTCCCATGGACCATCACATAAAATTATGGTGTCACAATTTTTAGGGTTATCATTCAATCCTACCCTTTGTCACAATTTTTCAAGCATCTAGACCCACGTCACCAAAACTATATCAGGGTTCGAAATTCAAATTTGACTAGTGATGTTTTAAAACTCTTGATACCAACATCAGTAATCTCTATTATACTCAAAACATAATTGGCTACGTTGATGATGAAGCAAAGCAATATAATAATGAATACAAAATTTTGTTGTTGTCTCAAAGGATTAATTTTATAATAATGAATTCAAAAGACCTAAATTGTGTAGATAAATTGCTTTACATATTGTGGTTCAATTCGCGTAAATTCGGACATAGAAGAAAAACACATTTAACAAGTTAACATAAATGAATCAATCCAAACAAACATTTTCAATAGATGTTACATTTATGGGATTCATGCAAATATAAGAAGATAATATAACTGTTAAAAATGATGACATGAGAATTTAATTTATTATGTTGCATCACAAAACTGTAAACCACTCAAGTCCATACATTTATAACTTGAGACTCAAGTCCAACTTGTTAGACTTACTTGGACCAAGTCTTAATTCCAAATCTAATTCTTCACTTTCTTGACTTGAATTGGTGACTTCTTGTTGGTTTGCTTCACGTTGGTTGAGATTAATGACCCGTTCTTTCATCACCTTATTTTTCTCTTCTTTGTGGACTCTCATGTGATCATTCAAGGCATTAATTCTTGAAAATGTTATTCCACAAAACACACATGTATGAATTTCCCTATTATCCATAGAAAATCAGAAAACAAAATATGTGGACTGGGTATGTACTCTTCTTCCCAACTATTAAGGGCTACAACTAGGTTTCACAATATGCAGAAATGAATAAACTTATACAATTTTATATTCGTACAGTAATTGTAATTATTAAATTAATTTCTATAATACCTATTATAATTGATGAATATGATTATTTGTATTATAATAATTTGCCTTGAATTTTTTCTATATTTGGGTTTTTAAAATAATTATATATTTGCTTAATTTGTTTGGTGCAGATAATTTCCAAATTATTTGTTTATTTAGTAGGTAATTAATTTTCTTGTTTTTACCTTTTATGTTAAATTTTTTAATAAATATTAAATTTTATATTAGTCGTGAAATTTTAAATATTAAAATTATATTTTAATTTAATTTACTTATTTTAACATTTTAAAGTAATAATTAAATATGTTATAAATTTAATACATTTTTTTTACATTATACTGTTTTTTTTTACTTAACAGCTTTTTTGGATAAATGACAATTTTAAGTGGGGAATAATTTTTATCAATGAATTTCTTTTTTTTTTATAAGCAATTGTATTAAAAGGAGAAATAGGGATTCTCCAACCCAATACAAAGGATCAAAAGAAGACTAAAACGCTACTAAAAAGGAAAATTACAGGAAATCGGAAGGACATTTAATCCAATCATACAAACTGCACTTAACTCTACCAATCTCTAACTATCTCCAAGATAAGATCTGAATGCGATAAAAGAGTGCTTTTATGTCACAAACCTCATCACAAAAAATAATATTGTTTCTTAATGACCAAATACTCCAAGCCGTAATGTACCAAACATAATTAGTCATTCCTTCCTTAGAGGAAACTCTGAACAGCATGCTCCACGCCTTAACATGAGAAAGAATTGTTTCGGCGAGTATCGACAAAACACCCATCCAAGAATAAATCTTATTCCACAGATGCTTAATCTTAGGACAAGACAAAAAAAAGGTGGGTAGCATCTTCATCTTCCATAAAACAAAATACACAAACTCTGTCATGAACAGAAGATATCAACCCTCTTGCAACCAAATTATTACGGGTCGACAATCTATTAAACATCAATCTCCAAACAAAAGCTTTAATTTTCATGGGTACTAATGATCTCCACATTGTCGCTCCCGAAAGATTCGCATCCAACGGTACAAACGCGAGAGTGGCGCGGAAAAACACAGAGTCGCCAGCAACGTGTATTTATCCCGGGAGAGGGAAAGGAAACACTGCATAAACCTGAAGAGGAAGGGAAAGAACATGGTCTCACGACCAAGAGAAACGGGTACGGGAGTCGGTTACGCGAAGGGAAGGTGTTAGCACCCAACACGTCCATCGTACTCGATGGGATCCACGCTTGTTGTCTGCATCAAAGGGTGTCGTCGTCTGGAGCTTCACTGCTACTGGACCGGAGAAGAAACGGGAACGGAAAGAACGGAGAAACGAAGAAGAAAAGAAAAAAAGAAGTGACTCGATAGGACGTTATCGTTGTCCTAGGCCTACGTACTCTCTCGGTGCAATGGAAAAGTCAGAGTCACGTAGTTTGGACGGGAACTGTGCGGGAAGGTTGCTCGCCAAGACAATCACTGTCTTGTGCCTGCATATCCTCAATCGGATGAGAGAGAGGAATCAGAGCTGATGTAGTTCATGGGAACGACCACGGATGGGTAAGTGTTTTTTACGTGAGCGACGAGCTCTTCTCTGAAAATGAAATTTGAAACCCAACAATCCCGAAGGATAAAAAAGATTTGAATTTGTTTTGTATTTTTTAGACAGAAATGTCTTTTAAGTTGTTTCGTAACTTGCATTGAACCCAAGTCTTAAATATAGGAACGAATACTTCGCGCATCGTCCCTAACAAGATGTACACTAGGTATCCTAGAAGAATGAGGGGAAGCCCCTCACTCCCCACTTCCCACAAAGAAGGCTCAAGCGCAATACACGTTAACTTTTATTACGTGTTTTCAAGAAGTTTTGAGATGAGAAGAGAGACGACCCAAAGGAAACTCTAAAGGGAAACTACGAGTCCTAATGTTATCATGCATGAATGACCTATGGTTAGTGAGGCTTAGGAGAGACGACTACCTAAAACCTAATGCTAATCCTACTCCAAGCTTAATCAAAAATTAAGTTGGACTAGCTAGCTCTAAGGGAAAAGAATCTAAGACTTAATCAAATCTTGAGATTCATGGGATGAGAAAGAGTGAGAGATAAGAAAGAAGCATCTTAAATGATAAAGCAAACACAAGTATGAAAGCTTAAAAGAGAAAGGAGAAGTTAGAATGTGGATAACTATCCATATCCCATTCACTTACCATTAGTCCCTACATGGTTAGCAAAAACAAACATAAGCAACAATAAGACAATTGAAACCCAAACAAGTCACAACCCAAAGAGAAATTATTAGAAACCAAATGAAACTCATCCAAGTCAGAATGTACACCTTAGAGGTGACCCATAATGTTTACCAAACAAGATCAAGCAAAGAGAATGCAAACAAGTGGCAAAACATACAAGAAAGTCATCAAAGAAGGAGTAGAAGAAGAATGAGTGGATATGCAAGGTGATCATGCAAGAATGCTTCAAATAAAATCAAAGTCAGAATGTGGATGACCTAAACATGTGCCTAAACATGCTATACAAGTGTCACATAAGGTATACAAGCAAGTATCCAAACATTAAGAACCATTAGAAGAAGGAGAAGGAAGCATGTAAGTGAAACATGTTCAAGGATGCAAAATGAAACATGAATAGCATATGACATGAATACAAAGCTCCAAGGTCAGAAACATACATCAAATGAAGTGCAAAGGAATGATATGGCATGGCATACACAAACCAAACACAAGTCAAGAAGAGGCATAGATGAGAAGAAGTGAGAAGATAAGTCAAAAAGAGGCATGTAAATCAAACATTGAACAAGTGCACAAAATATGCAACAACCTCACACCAATGACCTATAATTACAATCAAATGACCTATAATGATTCAAACATGGTTTATGAAGTCAAATAAATAATCCCAAACAATGGCACAAGTGCCTTCTCAAACAAGTAATCAAACCTGATCAAAGATGTGCACAGAAGAAGACCTCAAACAACGAGCAATCAAACAATTAGCAAATCATCTTCCAAAATTAACAAATTAAATTTCAAAACACCTCAACCAGGGGCAAACATCATATTAAAAACTCATGCAAAAATTCACAAGATAAGTCCTTCAATCAATCATACAAAGTCACATAGGAATTATGAACTAATATGCAAAAGAGAGGGACCAAACTGCAATATGAAAAGAGTTTAAAAATATGAGAAAAATGTTTTTATGTACTTCAATATGTTGGTGAAACAATGCAAAAAGAATGGGTTCAAAATGTTTTGTAGATGATGAGAAATAAAATCAGCAAGTTAAGTGTGCACAATTGAAACACATTCAAAAAGAAATTCACACAACAATTAATTCAGATGCCAAAAATAAAATAAAAATGAAAAATAAAATTTGGAAAAATTTTATAGAATTCCAAAGATGATCCATGATTTTTTTGGTAATTTTTGGATGCATAAAACTATTTTTAAAAATTAACAATGGAAATGAAACAATTAATGAAAATAAAAAAATAAATGAAGTAAACATGGGGCGTGCAAACAGCAAGCAACTCACGTTTAAAAATACCAACTGGGCTGAATAGGGGGGTGGGGAAAGCAAGCCCAAACCAACAAATCCATCAGCGTATTCCAAACAAAAAAACAAAGTTCAAGTCAACATGATTGACTCACACACGCCACCAGATTCATCCAAGGATCCACAATCAGTCAACCAAAACCAAAGGTAATCAAGATCAATGCTCAGGATCAAAGGTACACAATAACCAAGGTACATGCGCGCACATCAAATCATCAGAAATAAAAAATAAAACTCGTGAAGGGCACATGAGGTTTTTAATGCGTTAGCAATACATCATCCATCAGATTAAATCAACGCATCATATCAGGTCAACAAAGTCAAAAATCATGCAAGATTAAGGGCTATGATCTAAGGCACATGGTAACTATCATGGACTAACCAACACACAAACCACAAAATAAAACCAAATTTTAAATGGCGTGGCACACAGATGACCATCAGATCCAAAGATCCAACGGTTCAAACATCACCACCTTCATTGAATTCTCAGTTCACCTGAAAGTGAACCAGACGCCGGAGCCCTAGCTCTGGTCGTCTTCTCTGGTGGCTCCCACGGTGGAGTTTTCACAAAAATTCCCAGAAATCAAACATGAGCATACTATCTTGACCAGAATTCAACAAGGATCTCAAATATCATGTCCATTTCATCAAAAGATCAACATACAAGTCAAATCGAAGGAAATAAGTTTAGATCCAAAACTTTCAAACTCAAAATTCAAGCAATTCACACGTCCAAAATCAAAACCAAACATATCAGCATCATCAGTGAACATCATAGATCATCATGCAAGCTTAAAATTCAAGTTATATGATCATGAAAAGTGAGCTAACTTGAGGATTGCAGAGCACGAAATACACCAAGAAACCCTTCCAAAAGATGCAGATCTTCCTCTTTTGAGCTCTATTTGCAAAATAAGTGCAAATAGAGGCTTGAATCTGGCTAGATCTAGGAGTTTGAACTTGAACCAACTTGAGATGCACTTGCTGAAAACCTTGCTATTAGCTCAAAACAATGGTGGATTCTTACTCTACCAATTGTGTAGATCAAGAATATGAAAAAATTTCTTCAGAAACCCTTGAGATGAGAGAGTTTCGAAGAGAGAAAGTTTTGGTGAGAAAAAGAGATTCTGAACAAATGGGAGTGCATGACCTAGCTGTGAAGGCATGAGTTAGCTTATATACATTCCATTAGTCCACTGATCATGATTAGCAATTGGTAAATCCCTTGGTTAATGAGTTTTGGAGTGTTTTGCAAAACTGAAATTAGTGATACCACCACTAATCCACACGTGCATTACCATGCCTTTCATGATGAATCACTCACATTTCCCTTGCTGATCACAAATGGATTGGAATTGGGCCTTGAAATGTCTTGGTTTGCAAGTTTCAATCCATCTTGCAAAATTGTATAATGTGAAATAAATGATGAATATGGCATGAAATGACTTGATTCAAAGGCCAAAAATGATCCTCATGAGGTGTACTTGGATGTTGTAATGTGACATGAACCAATAGAACCAATTACAAGTCAATTTGTACCAAAATGCAAAAGGTGGAAAAAGTGGTATATGTGAAAAACCTCAAAAACACCTTGCATTGTTTTGACCAAACTTGAGTTCTACAAATGATATGGAAACCATCTAGTACTTTTTGGAAATGGGAGAGAAAGATATTCAACTTTAATGTTGGATAAAAATTCATTTGAAGCTTCCTTGATGATGAAAAGTCAAGTTGAATGTAGTGGAAAAATTGCCAAAAATGGAAAGTTCTCATTATAGGTCATTTTCCAAATTTAGTAACTTTTGCACAAACTCTTGATTCTTGAAGAATGATGTATTCAATGCTATTCCTTGACCAAATAAAGGTACATGGACTTGGGAAACGTGATTTAAACCCTTGAAAACCCATGGTTGACTTTCCTTTTGAACTGATGACTTTTGCTTACTTCACAAGTAACTGATCCACTGAACATCTTCCACAATGAATCACTAGCTAAGCCTTCTTCCCTGAGTGCTTGTGAGCATATGGAATACCATAAGAACATGCTTGAATCCACAAATCCCTTCAAGAAGTCCTTTGGATCAAAATCCTAATTTGGACCATCTGATTATGAGAGAAAGATTCACTTGAAATCTCTTGCCAATCTTGATCTTATGAGGATGTGATGAACCCCTCAAACCACCTTGAGGCTTGAGACTCCCTTGAAATGAACCAAGTACCTTAATCCCATGCTAAGAACCATGTTATGCACAAATGCTAATGCAAAAAATGCAAAGAAACATAAGCCAGTTAGCTAAAAACAACAAGGCAAATTTTGGGGTGTTACAGCTGCCCCTATTCAATCAACTTGGTCCTGAAGGTATGATAGCAACGGCTGTCATGCGTTCAAAGGATTCACGGAGATTGAATACCAAAAGAAACCTGAAATTTACAATCCTCAAAGGAGGGACGACTCCACAGGGGAACAAGCAATAAATGCTGCACCGCCACAACACGTACGGGCGTTGGAAACCAATACAAACAATGTATTGAAACGTCTTGAAATAAACACAAACGAGTGTTAACTATGCTGGGGATAAACACTGGCGGGTGTCAAGGGATCAAAGATATCGGGCACTGAGAAGATACATGGACGGATGTAAAAAGGTTCAATACGGACGGGTATCGAAAAGGTACACGGACGGGTGTAAAAAGGTTCAACACAGACGGGTATCGAAAAGGTACACAGACGGGTGTAAAAGGATTCAATACCGACGGGTACTGAAAAGGTACATGGACGGGTGTAAAAAGATTCAATATGGACGGGTATCAAAAAGGTACACGGACGGGTGTAAAAAGATTCAATACGGACGGGTACTGAAAAGGTACACGGACGGATGTAAAAGGTTTCAATACGGATGGATACTGAAAAGGTACACGGACGGGTGTAAAAGGATTCAATACGGACGGGTACTGAAAAGGTACACGAACGGGTGTAAAAGGATTCAATACGGATGGGTACTGAAAAGGTACACGGACGGGTGTAAAAAGATTTAATACGGACGGGTACTAAAAAGGTACACGGATAGGTGTAAAAGGATTCAATAGGGACGGGTACTGAAAAGGTACACGGACGGGTGTAAAAGGATTTAATACGGACGGGTACTGAAAAGGTACACGGACGGGTGTAAAAAGATTCAATACGAATGGGTATCGAAAAGGTTGTAAAACAACTTTTATCGGGAATTAGTCTCGCTGGGGAATGGAAGGCAACACGGACGAGTGTCATCAAAAGGTCCATACGGACGGGTATTGAAACAAAAGGCTCAAACACGGACGGGTGCCAAAGGAAACACGGACGAGTGTCTGACGGTAAAAACCTTGAGGGAATAAACCAAAGAACCACCTGGACGAAGGGGTAAAAAGGGATCACGAGTTAACGATCCTGGAAGACAACTCTGTATGGGAATGTCAAATATTGCCTTGAATGACCAAACCGAACACCTGTGGAGTAAAGTAAAAAGATAGCTCCTGAAATCCGGCTTTTCCTGACGAAGGAAAACTCAAACCTGGCTTATGCTTCGGATGCATATGTTTGAATTTTGCCGTAATGCTCCACACGAATTGGAAATGCTACGCATTTGGGAGGATGCCATGCAAAACAAATGCTCATGCAATGCAAAAGACCGTCCCAGCGAAATAAACGCTGAGAACAGAAGCAACTCCACCGAGGACGACAAAGTAAACTGTCATCAAACCAAAGAAAACATACTGAGGAAAACTTCACCCTGCCAGGTGTAGCGAGTGATTTTGGACGCGGTTCTTAAGCGCTGGTCGCTCTCTGCGGTTTGAGCTTTGACTATAGGTCGATTCATTTTTTATCCTATTGTGAGCTGAATAAGGAAGGGAAATAGATGTCTCCAATTAACCCTACTTGCATACTGAGTTTAAACAGCGGTCTGTTAGGTTACGAATAGTATCACTGTGGGGGGCCTTGTACTGGTTATTTGTATTTTCGCCAATACTGTTTTCTTTCTTTTTACCTGGGCAGAAGGTTTCTGGAGGGGAACAAGGATTAGGATGTTAGGACTGATACTTTTGAATTACTGCTTTTGATTGATGGGGATATGGGATTTTGGTTTTTTGTTGATTGTGCTCGCTAAGATCTTTTATTTCGATCTTATACCGACGTATTCCCGTTTACCGAAACAGGGAAATCAGAGCGTTCGTAGTTCCTCCTATTCTATGGGAGGAAATGGGTGTTTTTGGTGTCTTGTTCAAAGCCCAAGACGTGAAGCGAAAGGTGGTTTGTATCTTGTTCAAAGCCCAAGATGTGAAGCTGAAAAAACCTTGACTTTAGAGAGAATTTGTCATCTCTAAAGAGGGGAGAAGGAGAATTACTTTAACTGGGATACGTGGATCCGAGCAATGCCATAATTTCCGAAGAAAGGGTTTTAACCTGAAGGAGAAGACTTTAACTCAGTGTAGAGCAACGCCATCTTTCCTTAGGAATTTCTCATGCTAAAAGAGGGATAGTGGCATGGATGTAGATGATCCAGAGGCTTGCCGTTTACAGCGATTAGATGAAGGGGAAGGAGTTGTTGATGTTTGTGTACTGTGAACGAGGCACAACTTTGATGCTAAAAGGTTAATTGGATCAACCAGTGGTTTTCTTATACAAAGCCTAAGAGGAGGCTAATTTCCGCTAGGAAAATCATTATACAAAGCCTAAGAGGAGGCTATTTTGTGTCCCGTACAAAGCCCGAGAGGGAGGCTAAAAGTTTTTGACCCGACAATGGAGTCTTTTGGTATCTCGTATAAAGCCCGAGATGGAGGCTAAAAGATTTTGACCCGACGATGGAGTCTTTGTGTCTCGTACGAAGCCTGAGATGGAGGCTATTGTTTGTTTGACTCAACGAGGGAGTCTTTATGTGTCTCGTACGAAGCCCGAGAGAGAGGCTAAAACGTTGTTTGACTCCGCTGGGGAGAATCATTGTACAAAGCCCAAGAGAAAGCTAAGGTTACTGTGTCAGTTAAGTGACATGTCCAGTATACTGATTTTGAAAGAGAAAATCAGTTCTTATATGGGCATCACTGTACTCATGGGTTAGATCTGAGGATCGGGGTTGTTTCCTTTTCTTTGGGGAAATTGGAAATCCAAAGGGTATTGAGACTGTCTGAGTCTGCGGGTTTCCTTCCTATTTAACGAAGGGGTCACTTGAGAATGTCTTTGAGACTCAAGGAAGTTAGACTGTCCAAGTCTAGAGTTTCATCTTTTTGTACTATGCTTTGAGAAACAGTAGTAGGCTCTATGAAAGGACTGTTCTATGAGGATGACTAGGTTCTGTTCCTATACCTCTAGGAGGTCGTCGGGACAATTTGTACGAAGCCCAAGAGGAGGCTGGAAACTTTTAAGAAGCGGACGGGTCCTTGTACTAAGCCCAAGAGGAGGCTAGCATTCCCGAAGGAAGAGATCATTATACGAAGCCTAAGAGGAGGTTGTGAATACTTCTAAGAAGCCGTAGGGTCCTTGTACTAAGCCCAAGAGGAGGCGGGGTTGCTTTTAGGAAGCCTGTGGGTCCTTGAACAATGCCCAAGAGGAGGCCGATGCTTTTAAGAAGCCCGTGGGTCTATCATCTCCTTTCCATTAGGAGAGATAACTCTTTTAAAGATAAAAACCACTGGTAAACGTGCGAGGTTTACTATCCAGCGACTTTTAGCTTTTAAAGAGGGTTCCTTAGTTAAGGTCCAAGATTATGACCTTAGTGGGTACGCAAACCCCGAGACATTCAAGGCAAGCTATCCACAAGGAATAGATCAAGTCAGGAAAGTTCGAGAATTTGGAAGAAACTCAAAGATGCCATTCACGGATAATACATTCATCTTGGGGAGTAGAGCTTCTTGACGATTCCTAAGGAGGACAGCCGAAGAGAAGACTGTATATGGTGCTCCTATTGGGGATCTAGGCGTCTATTTCTACGAATAAACGAAAGGGCGTCACCTAGTTCTAGACGTAGTTACCGGGGAAACTCTAAATATCTATACTATTATTACACAGTAGATATGAGTTTATGAAAGGAGACTTACAGTGAGCAGCCCCACAATACAGTTTATAATATGAAAGCAGTAAACGAAAGCGATAACAACTTACTCGGTTGTAGTGCTTACAAGTTGTTTGGTTAGTTGTTCAACAAAGAAAGATTGAAAACAACAGTATATTCAAAATCAAAGGAGAAAGTGCTTTGAAAAAGAAAGGTTTGGGGCTTACAGCTCAAGGAGAAGCCCAGGGTTTTATCAGTGAGCGCACTGTTGAATTTGTACAGAGGGACTTATACAAGTGACTGGGCCCAAAAATGGTTTTCTGTACAAAGGGATGGGTCTTACACTCTCTCAAGAGGCCCAAAAGGTTTAGAGAAAAAAGAGTGGGGCTTATAACACGAGGGTATGCCCAGATGATTTTTCGTTTAAAAATGGCGATCGCGCCGAGGTTTTCTTTTAACGCAGAGGGACTTATACAATAAGTGAGGCCCAAGATGTTTGGTTAAAAGGGGGTTTGGGTCTTACACTCTAATAGAGGCCCAAAGTGTTTTGAATGGGTCTTATAGCTCAAGGAGAGGCCCATATGATTTTTTATTTTTAAACGGGCGACGATCGCGCCGTTTACTTGTACAGACGGACTTATACAATGAGTGAGGCCCAAAAAGTTTTTGTACAAGGGGGGATGGGTCTTACACTCTCTCAAGAGGCCCAAAAAGTTTTGAAAATGATTTATGAGGGTTGAATTAATCCAAAAACCTAATTTGTTTTCAAAATGTATTTAATTGAATAAAAATTCAATTAAAATGATCAAAAATTGTTTAACACATGGAATACAAATTGTGATCTTGGATTAATGCTTCAAAAATTAAGTATTGACCTACAAAATAATTAGAAAGCATTAAAAGTTGCAAAATCAATGTAGAAAAAATATTTAAAATGCCAAAAACAATCAAAATATTAATTCTTTACAAAAATATCAATTATATGAAATAAATAATATTTTTGGGATTTTTTGGGAAAATAAAATATTTTAACATTTTTGTGAATTATTAAAAAAAGAATCAACTCAAAATCATTAAAACTCAGAGAGAAAATAATTTTTGAATCAATTAAACAAAATCACAAAATTCAAATATTTGAATTTCTAAAAATGGCGCCAAGAACAAGCTGAAGAACACGCGCGTGTTCTTGGTTTCTCAGATTTGCATTTTCTATCCAATCTCACTGAATACGTAATCATATCATGCAATCCACATATCATTATGCTCGTCTCAACCTCACGATCATGTCTATATCCATTAATTTCATTTAAATTAAACATACAACAAGAAATCACGAAGAGACCTCAAGAACCCTAATTTCTGCATGAAGGCTAGGATTTTTTATACACGATTCAAACAATGCAATTAATTGAGGGAAAACATTCCATGCATGATTATGAACATATGGCCAAATTATTGTGCGAGGAAATATGCATAGATTGAGAGATGCCCAAGTTTAGGCTTACCTTTAGGTCGTGACAGCAAGTTCAAAGTGATTTTTGATCTGGAGGTGTTACAGATGAGTTGTGATGATCTGAACAGCTTCCCTACACCCTATGGATTGTGTTTGGATGGTTGGACTTGATTGAAATTGGCTGGATCATTTTGTGGTACCTCAGCTGCACTTTGGTTAAAACCTTGAGCAACCAGCTGGTGATTTTGTGAAATTGGTGTTTCAGAAGTAATCTAAGTGTTTGATTAGCTCATATGTGATGTATGTGAGGTGTGTGAGTGATTGGTTTGATTGGAATTGCTCTCAAACTCAAAACCCGATAGTGACTTGCCTTAGAAGGCAAAATTGGAGTGAAAGAAGAGATTTTGAGGAAAGCATCTGTTAGATGGCTTTGGTGTACTCAAACTGACCACAATTGAGCTCTATTTATAGTAGAGCAAGTTTGTTTTGGGATCCACAATGAATGGCAACTGCAGCAGGTGTTTCCTCAATGTTGGCCAATGGAAATGCAAGTCTCCTCTAGCCATTGATTAGAGGTTAGGGCACAGAGCTATGGTCCCCTTGGTCTTGGATAAGTCTTGACTAATTTCAGATGAGAATGGCTCAGTCCATGCCACCTTGATGGTTCCATTGAATGCCTCATTCCAAATTTGAAGTCTTGTCCCTATTTTGGCCATTCTAGGTTCAACATGCTATTTCTTGTTCCATGGACTTTGGAGGCTTGGCTCAGTGATTGTCCCCTATAGATTCAATCCTCTGAGGTGTCCAAGTGGATAGGAGCAATTGAATTTGGCGGATTTTGGCAAATCGACCAAAGTTGCAAATTCTGCCTTGCCTTGACAGATATCAGCAAGGCAACTTGCCAATGTCATATCTCATGGTGTAAGTTGAATTTGGCAATGTTCTTGGCCATTTTGGAAAGCTCTTACATGATACAACAACTGTTTGAACAAGTTTGGTTTTGATCTCTTTTGATTCCAAGTGAAAAATCCCCCTACATTTGGCAAAAAGTGAGGCAAAATCTGACTTAGTGAAAATTTCACAAAGTGTTGGAAAAAGTGACATTTTCACTTTTCAGCCACTTTGATCACTCCATAACTCAAAATCCTTAATGAATTGGAATGACTTGTAGTTGAAGTTTTTGTAGATGATAATGAGAGCTACAAATCCATATTTGGATGAGAAAAAATGGCCTTGTGGTTTAGGAGTTATGGTCCTCCAAAGTTGGTACCCTTGCCACTTTATTTTTAACTTAGAAAATTTTCTAAGTTTTTATGGTTACCCCTTTTACAAGTTATCTCACTTTTCTTGATTTTTCTTGATGAATGATGATTCAAATCATACATTAACATCATTTTAGGGTTAAAAATCCATTTTGGTGAAAAATCTCAAAAAGTCAAAGTTCACTTTTGTGCACAGTTGACTTTTTATTAGATGAATTCCAAACTGTGCAATTCTTCAGGAAATCATGTCCTTGACCTAAATCAAACTTGATGGACATGTTCCATGGGTGTCATGGGGTATATTGAGGCATGTCCTAGGGTTTGGGAGCATGTCCTGGTCAAAAGTCAAAGTTACAGTTGACTTTTTCCTTAAAACCCTAATTGTGGTGCAGATGAAATTGAGACTTGTTTCTCAAGCTTCTTGGATTAATCCATTGTTCCAAATGGATCAATATAGTTCATTAGATACCCTCAAATCATGTCTTGAGGTCTTGGTTCATGATTTGTCCCAAAAGTCAACTTAGGGGTGAATTAGGTCAAGAAACCCTAATTCCTGATTTTTGATGTATGCATCCCCTTGAGGCAAAATTGACTTGATGCATGGGTTCATGAGGTTCCATGAAGTATATTAGGTTATGTTTTGGATCAATGGCTTGTGCCCAGATGAAATTTTTCATCTGGAGGCCCTGGGTGATCAAAACCCTAATTTGGTGACACTGTCGATCTGGAGACTTGATCCACCTAGAAGGGAGCAGCTTTGTGCTTAATCCTTGAAGTAGGAGTCCTTTTGATCCTTTGAGGATGTTTGAGAGATTAGACAAGTTGAAAATCAAGTCATTTCTTGATTGAGCCTTTGTCTAAAGCTCAGAGAGGGCTTGAAACCCTAATTTTGATTGTAGTGGATGCTCACCCATCTTTGGGGAGACTGATGAAGCATAAAGGTACATCCATATTGTGGTGATGATTTGCACAATGATGGGAAACTTTAGTGGTCAAAATTTGGGGTATTACAGATGCCCCTATTTAATCTTCTTGGACCCGAAGGTGTGAATGACGAAGGGATTCGGGCATTCGGGGTGCAAGAGGATTAAATATCGGAATACCCGAAATTTTGATGGTGGTTATGAATGGTAGCTTACGCATTCATCTTCTTTAGCTAAGCAATGATGCTTAGAAAAGGTAAACTTCCCCTCGATCCTGGTTTCCTACCAAGGAACTGGTCTAAGTTTCTTTTGTCAACTTCCCCTCGTTCTTGGTTTCCTACCAAGGAACTGGTCTTAGTTTCTGAAGTAAACTTCCCCTCGATCCTGGTTTCCTACCAAGGAACTGGTCTAAGTTTCTGATTTAAACTTCCCCTTGATCCTGGTTTCCTACCAAGGAACTGGTCTAAGTTTCTTTTGTCAACTTCCCCTCGTTCTTGGTTTCCTACCAAGGAACTGGTCTTAGTTTTTGAAGTAAACTTCCCCTCGATCCTGGTTTCCTACCAAAGAACTGGTCTTAGTTTCTGAAGTAAACTTCCCCTCGATCCTGGTTTCCTACCAAAAACTGGTCTTAGTTTCTAAAGTAAACTTCCCCTCAATCCTGGTTTCCTACCAAGGAATTGGTCTAAGTTTCTTTTGTCAATAGACTTAATTGACAAGGGACGTTATGCGTAGCGATTTTCCTCAAATTTCTCGCCGAATTTTCCTGGGGAGATGCCATTTGAGTGGAAAAAGATTTGATGTCAGACTTGCTGGGGAACCCATTCGTCTGAATTGTAGAGGTACACAAACTTCTCTATTGGAGACGCCATTTGTCTCTACTGGGGGAAGCGAGTCTCTTGAGAGACTATTTTCGTTTGGGGTCTTACATCATACTTTTCTCGGGATCTTTCCGGAGAAATGCCATATGATAGAATCCAATTTTGAGGTGCCAATGACCTTTTCATCAGTGGTTTTTCCGGAAAAAAACTGCCGTACTGCCGAATCTCTGATCACGAGGCTTTCTCTGGGGATTTTCCTTAATCTGGGAAAGCAAGGATATCATCTTTGATGGCGAAGAGTGACATCTGTTGAAGGTTCTCTGATCTTTCAGATGTTCAAATTATCAAAGTGGCCAAGTGCCGACTCTGATCTAAAGATACACTGGAGACGAGTTTGATCGGCCATAATACTTCCTGACGAGGCAAGAACTGGCAAACTCGATTGAGAGGACAGTTATCACGGCAGGATAAGACCGGCTCAAGTGATAGTGATGCGATATGAAATGTGAATGCAAATCGATAATGCATGATGTATGCATGTTTATGCTGACAAAACTGACGCGACATACAAACTGACGGGTGAACACGATTGGATACTCGGCCATCGCGGGGCGTATAGAAATATCGCTGGTTCAAAATAGCAATTCCACCTTGCTTAGGAAAGATAGTCCCTGTTGGGAACTATGTTGATCGGGCTTAGGAGATAAGAACTCGGCCGAGGTGTGTCAGACGAAACAAGGTCTCTGGCACAGTTGATCCCTTCATTCAGGCATACTGGCTTAGAAGGAGTACTTTGATTCTGCACTTTGAAGTTCGCTTACTTCGGGAGAAGCGATCGATGTTCTTCTGATGTTCAACAGTTAAAAGAAATGCCATCTTTAATTTAAAAGCAGAAAAAGTTTAACAAGTAAACTTATTTTTGTTTTATTTCAAGAATCGCTGATTAAGTTTAAACAACGTCGTTCTGTAAAGCTAAAACAAGTAAAGAATTACAAACAAAAGCACAAGGGCTCAAATTTTATTGATAAGATGGAGATCGCCAAACGCGTGATTCCAAAGAGTATATACAAAGTTAGAAAATGGTAATTTACAGGGAAAAAGGCTACGTTGAAAGATAACGACCACTATCCTTCTACCAACTTTGAGTTCGGGACATCCTGAGCTTTCGTCGAAGATGACCTTTGACTGGAGATTTCCTCCGATAAATCTAACTACAGCTGCTGAGGGACTTGCCTCTGTTGAACATAGTTACTTGCCATTATCCCTAACTTTTGCCTGGATTGTACTATGAGATTTCCAATCCATCGGGATGATTTTTTTTCCATGTCTCTAACTTTTGCCTGGACCGCCCTTTCGGGTTTTCAATCCACCGAAATGTTTTTTTTTAGGCGAAGTATTTCTTGACTACATCAACATTCGTGGGGTAGGCAAATTCCTCTCCGTCCATAGTTGCAAGTCTCAAGGCGCCGCCTGAGAAAGCTTTCATGATCACATAGGGGCCATCATAATTTGGGGTCCATTTGCCCCGAGAATCAGTGAGAAATGATTGTATCTTCTTGAGCACAAGGTCTCCTTTCCTGAAGACACGAGGTCGGACCTTTTTGTCAAACGCCCTCTTCATTCTATGCTGATACAACTGACCGTGGCATAGTGCCGTGATTCGCTTCTCTTCGATCAGGTTCAGTTCGTCATGTCGACTTTGACACCATTCAGCTTCGGTGAGCTTAGCTTCCATCAATACCCTGATTGACGGGATCTCTACTTCTATGGGGAGAACTGCCTCCGTGCCATATACTAGAGAGAAAGGGGTTGCCCCTGTTGAAGTGCGGACAAATGTGCGATAACCGTGAAGAACAAAGGGTAGCATTTCGTGCCAATCTTTATAGGTTACAACCATCTTTTGAACGATCTTCTTGATGTTCTTGTTAGCCGCTTCTACCGCTCCGTTCATCTTGGGTCGGTAGGGAGATGAGTTATGGTGTTCGATCCTGAACTCTGCACACAACTCTTTCATCATCTTATTGTTCAAGTTAGATCTATTATCAGTAATGATCTCGCTTGGAACACCATAACGGCAGATGATATTGTTTTTGATAAATCGGACCACCACTTGTCGGGTTACATTGGCGAATGACGCTGCTTCGACCCACTTGGTGAAATAGTCAATGGCTACCAGGATGAACCTATCTCCGTTTGAAGCCTTGGGCTCAATCATACCAATCATGTCGATTCCCCATATGGAAAAAGGCCATGGGGAAGAAAGAACTTTGAGATGTGATGGCGGTACATGAATTTTGTCAGAGTATATCTGACACTTGTGACACCTCCTCATGTACTTGTAGCAGTCGAATTCCATTGTCAACCAATAGTACCCCGCCCTGAGAATTTTTCTCGCCATTGTGTGTCCGTTGGAATGAGTGC
Source organism: Lathyrus tuberosus (assembly GCA_022829125.1). Taxonomy (NCBI): domain Eukaryota; kingdom Viridiplantae; phylum Streptophyta; class Magnoliopsida; order Fabales; family Fabaceae; genus Lathyrus; species Lathyrus tuberosus. The sequence goes on from JALAZF010000190.1 coordinate 3,789,232, forward strand.
CAAAGGATCCTTCATGAATTTCTTTCATAAGCATGTCTGCTTCTAGTCTGTCGATGCATCGGAGCAAGACCATGTCAAAATTTCTCTTATAGAGAGTGTCACCGCTCAGGAAGAAGTTTCCAGCCAATCTTCTGAGGGTTTTCCTGTCTTTTCTAGATGCCCCAGGTGGGTATCCTTGTTTCTGAAGGAAGCATTTGATATCGTGATACCAAGGTCTGTCGTCTATGACTGCTTCAATCGCGAAGATGTAAGCGGGCCGCTCAAGGCGCATGATGTCGATCTTAGGTATGTCATTCCATCGACCTACACTAATCATGGAAGAGAGAGTGGCTAATGCATCAGCCATGTGATTCTCATCACGAGGGATGTGATGAAATTCGACTCTGTTGAAGAAGGGTAACAACCTTCTTGCATAGTCTTTGTAAGGAATCAATCCTGATTGGTATGTCTTCCAATCTCCTTTTATCTGATTGATAACCAGGGCTGAATCGCCGTATACGTCCAAGTTTTTGATCCTTAAATCAATCGCTTCTTCGAGACCCGTGATACAAGCTTCGTATTCGGCCTCGTTATTCATACATTCGAACGTAAGTCGAGCGGTGAAAGGAATGTGGGTACCCTGAGGGGTAACAATGATTGCCCCAATTCTGCTTCCATAATGATTGACTGCTCCGTCAAAGATAAGTCCCCACTGGGAACCTGGTTCTGGCCCTTCACTGGGTAGCGGTTCATCGCAGTCTTTCATTTTTAGATACATGACATCTTCGTCTGGGAAGTCAAACCCGATTGATTCTTGATTGTCAATCGGTTGATGAGCCAAATGATCGGCTAAAATACTTCCTTTAACGGCTTTCTGAGCGTGGTACTCTATGTCATATTCTGATAGTAACATCTGCCAACGGGCAATCCTTCCCGTGAGAGCAGGTTTTTCGAAAACGTACTTGATTGGATCCATTTCGGAGACCAACCAAGTAGTATGACGAATCATGTACTGGCGAAGACGTTTGGCTGCCCAAGCCAAAGCGCAACAAGTTTTCTCAAGCATTGTGTACCAAGTCTCGCAGTCGGTGAATTTCTTGCTTAGATAGTAGATGGCAGACTCTTTCCTTTTAGTTTCATCTTGTTGGCCAAGTACACATCCCATTGAGTCCTCTAGGACTGTGAGGTAAATGATCAGTGGTCTTCCTTCCACTGGAGGTGATAGAATCAGAGGATTCAACAGATATTCCTTGATACTGTCAAAGGCGGTTTGGCAATCTTCTGTCCAAATGCAATCCTGGTTCTTTTTGAGTAATTTGAAAATCGGCGCACACGTCGCGGTCATAAGGAATATGAATCTGGAGATGTAGTTCAAACGTCCCAGGAATCCTCTGACTTGTTTTTCAGTTTTCGGAGAAGGCATTTCTTGAATGGCCTTGACCTTGTCAGGATCAACTTTAATTCCTTTCTGGCTGACGATGAACCCTAGTAATTTCCCCGAACGGACACCGAAGGTGCACTTGTTAGGATTCAAGCGGAGCTTGAATTTTCTTAGACGTTCGAACAATTTTGACAGACGTTCAACGTGCTCATCCTCTGTTCTTGATCTTGCAATCAAATCATCGACATATACCTCGATTTCTTTGTGTATCATGTCATGAAACAGAGTAGTCATGGCCCTTTGATAGGTTGCCCCGGCATTCTTCAAACCGAACGGAATTACCTTGTAACAAAAGGTACCCCATGGTGTAATGAACGAAGTTTTCTCCATGTCTCTCGGCGCCATTTTGATCTGGTTATAGCCCGAGAATCCATCCATGAAGGAGAAAACTTTGAACTTTGCTGTGCTGTCTACCAGCATGTCAATGTATGGTAAAGGAAAGTCATCCTTTGGACTTGCCTTGTTCAGATCTCTGTAATCAACACACATTCTGACCCTTCCGTCCTTTTTGGGAACGGGTACGATGTTAGCTAACCATTGAGGATATTCAGATGTAGCAAGGAAACCCGCGTCGATCTGTTTCTGTACCTCCTCCTTGATTTTGATGGCCATGTCCGGGTGAGTGCGTCTCAACCTTTGCTTTACTGGCGGACATTCTGATCTTAACAGTAAATGATGTTCCAAGATGCTGGTATCCAACCCTGGCATATCCTGATAGGACCATGCGAATACATAAGGGAATTCTCTGAGAAGCTTTATCAAATCTCCTCTGGCAGTTGGACTGAGCAGTGCTCCGATCCTGATTTCTTTTCTCTCTTTTTCTGAACCCAAGTTTACCGTTTCTAACGGCTCTTTGTGAGGTTCAATGGACCTTTCCTCTTGTTTGAGTAGTCGGGAGATCTCTTCTGGAATTTGGTCGTCATTTTCTTCTTCAGCCTCGAATAACGGGAACTCAAAGTTGGGAGAAGGCATCGGATCGTATGTTTCAACGGAGTATAAAACAAGCAATTTGCATGACGTGACGATTCGTGTTTAGAAGAGATAGAGAAAATGCAAGTGTGTGCAGTGTATTTATTTTACTACTTGTTTTTATTTTTGAATTGTTTTTTAGGATTACCATTTTCTGAGAAAAAGCAAAAAGAGAAAACAGCAATAAATGCAAAAATTACAGAACGACGTTATTTTATTAATGCACAAGTCGGTTCTTGAAACTACAGCCCTATAAAACAAAACTCACTCGCTTCGGGAAAAGCGAAGAGGGAAATTTACAAAAAGCGAGCCCTATCAAAACATCCGTTTCACCTGGGCAGGGTGAAAGGTTAAAAGATGGTAATTACTTTGACTGATGAACGACCTTCGGAACCTCGACGACAACCCATTGGCGGCGAACTCCTCGGTGAATCACAAAGTCTGGCACCTTCCTCGATTTGTCTTCAGAAATAACGCTGATTTCTGGTGGAGTAGGATCATTGGAATCTGTCTCCCAGGCAGAATTGTCGTAGGAGAATTCCTCTGTTGCATTTTGCATAGCATTGGTGCTCTCAACTGTATCTCCCCATCCAGTTGGCTGGATGTCTTCGAACCTGATACGAGAGCTTTCGGGAGCAGTGTACTTGACCATAAAGTCGTATTTTCCACTTGGTTGTCCCAGGGTGTCCCACACTTCTGTGGAACTGGAGGAATCATCCCTCTCGATGACGTTGACCTCGGGAAAAACATAGTTTATGAATTCAAGTCCTGCAATCGTTGCGAATTCATCTTCATGTTGAGTAGTTTCTGAATGACCTGAATGTTGATCCCATGACATAGTGGGGATACAGGTATTCTGTTCAATGACGCTCAACTGAGTTTCATTGTTCGGCTGACTTTCTTGCCCCAAGTCTCCTGGGTAAGGCTGCCACATTGGCAGGCCATCCATCGGGCCATAGTAATTGTGATCAAAGTTGTCTTTCATCAGAGTGTCTTCCTCTAATGACTTTGGCGGAGCACGGCATCCTTCCGGATCACAATCTCCATAGATCATTTTGACATCTGATCTTGGTATAAATCTCGGACTTTCTGTAGGAAAGCAAAAAGGCATAGGCACCTCTTCCTGAGACATATAGCCGTCCTTGTTAAGGTAGGACTTCCATTCTTCATCTGTGTCAGAGGGATCTTCCTTATTGATAGCATGAACTGTCTGAGACACTGGGTGAAGAAAACCTCCACTGTGGAAGAAGTTTTGAAGGGGATAAAGACTTTCATCGTTGGCAGCTGTCTGGGTACAGGTCGCAGAAAAACCAAGACCCTTCTTTGTTTTATTGTCAATAGGAATGACAAGCCGTCCCCATCCTGTCGTATCGGTACTCTCGACCGCTTTGATAGCATCTTTGTATGAAGAAATTGAAGTTCCTTCTTTGAACTGATTGTCCTTGCTCACCGATAGTGCTTGGAACTGAGTTCCAATAACCTCCTCGGGTTCCACACAAGTAGATGATGATAAGTTGCTTACAAGCAAGGCTTGTTCCCCACAAACTGTGACAAGTTGATCGTTCTTGACGAACTTTAGCTTTTGGTGGAGGGTCGAAGTGACCGCTCCAGCCTGATGTATCCAAGGTCTTCCTAATAAACAACTGTATGTTGCCCGGATGTCCATGACCTGGAAAGTGATTTGGAAAGTGTGAGGACCAATAGTTATGGGAAGATCAACTTCGCCGATAACCATTTTTCTGGATCCGTCGAATGCTTTGACGACGACCTCGCTGACTCTCATCGGAGGGCCCTTGAATGATAATTGCGTCAAAGTGGACTTTGGCATAACATTCAGGGCTGACCCTATGTCTACCAGTACGTTGGCTAAAGCATCGCCCTGGAAGTTAACTGTAATGTTGAGCGCCATGTTATGACGGCGACCCTCTTCGGGTAATTCCTCATCACTAAATCCCAAATTATTGCAGGAAGTGATGTTAGATACAATACCATCGAACTGTCTGATTGTTACATCCTGTTCCACAAAGGCTTGCTCCAAGACTTTCTGTAGAGCCTCCCTGTGGGCTTCTGAACTGAGTAACAGTGATAATACCGAGATCTTTGAAGGAGTCTATAACAGTTGATCAACAATGTTGTATTCACTCCTTTGGATGAGTTTTAGCATCTCATCATTTTTTGAAATGTCGGGATTACTAGATTGACCGACTGGTGGATCAGGAATTTCTACCTGAAGTTCCTTTTCTTTGTTGGATTCTCCAACCCCTCGGTTAAAGATTCTACCACTCCGTGTTACACGACTGATGTCTGCAATATTCACGACGGAGGGTAATGGAATTTCCTTTCCATTCTCGATTATTGTTGCACCGTATTTGTAAGGGATAGCCTTAGTTGATTCATACGGTAGTGGTCCCGGCAGATAAATGACTATGGGAACTTTCTGATTTTTCTGACCATCGTAAGTAATCTCGATCCATTCCCGGTTGGGAACTCTAGATTCGTCAAGTAGAGGGATGATGGCAAAAACATCCCTGGTCCTGTGATGACCAGAGATCGTGGCAACATCCTCAACTTGCTTGGCAAGGTAGTTCGGCGACCAAATGATGGGTCCTGAACCTGGATATGTACGAATTTCTCCATGATCGACCTGACCTTGAAGAGCTGCTCTCACAAGGTAACACCCTTGGTTACTTTCAGAACAGACGCCACAATTGTCATAGTTGTGTGGTGGTACCTGGCCACGCCCACTTTGAATACAATGTAACCTCACTAGGTTACCTTCCACTGATCGGACATCCTGACTTTGACGCCGAGTGGGATTCCTGTTACTAATACTAATCTGCTGAGTATCTTCGTCCATATAGATTGGCATCCACCAATGATTTAACAAGTGCTGAAGTGCCTCCTGGACAAGGGTACAACCTTGATCGTTTTCGCAACCTGCTTTACACTTTTGATAGTCATGTGATATTAAGAATCCGAGTCGGACCTGCTCAGCATGTAACTCTACTAGGCTGGTATTCATCACGCGAATATCGAAGATCTAAACCATGTTGACTTGATAGGGATTCCTACCATGGTAGTCTTGGATCCATCCAAGATCCATCTGACACTGGAGGGCCTCTTGTATGAAAGAGCATCCTTGTTTATTTACCGAGCAAGTCAGACAGGAACTGTAATCGTGCCGCGCCAGATTATGATATTGACTTTGCCTTGAGTGCATCGCCACCAAGCTGGCATTCATCGCACGGATGTCGTGGTTTTGAATGACGTTAGAATTCGTAGAGACCATGTTAACTCCACGAACTTGGTGCTCTTGGATCCATCCGAGATCCATCTGTTCCTGCATAGCTGCTTGCACTACAGAACATCCCTGGTTGTCTTTAGAACAGATATCACACTGGTGATAATTATGAGGTGGCACATGGCCATATCCACTCATTCTATAATGCATCTTGACCAGATTGGTCCCCAATAAGAGTACATCGTGAATTTGATAGACATTGTTAGTCTCTTTCTCAATCAGATTGAATGCATTTTTCTCATGTTAAGGCAGGGGGGTCGTAAGAACATTAGGATTCGTATCTTTGAAAGATAAGAGCCCACTCCTGACAAGCTTTAGCACGTCGGATTCGAAATTGAGACAAGTCTCAATGTTATGCCCTGAACCTCCTTGATGATAAGGGCATGTTTGATCCGCTTTAAACCAAAAAGGCGGATTTTCCGGAACTGAAAGGGGAGACTTAGTCTGAATGTGCCCCTTAACCAGCAGTAACGGAAACAGCTCTGCGTACGTTACGGGTATAGGATCAAATCCTGGTGGCCGTGTTGCACGGTTGTTGTTATATGGAGGACGAGCCTGCTGAAGAGGCTGTTGTGTCCTTTGTTGGTCAGGTTGGCTCTGCGCAACCTGAGGTTGATACATAGGAACAGGCGCGGGGCCGATAGCAGGAGTAACAACTGCTACTGGCTGATAACGTCGCCTTTGCTTTCGAGAGAGATATTCCCAATATCTTGCTCTTTTTTCTTAGGGAGAGCACTACCGTATTTTTTAGTACCGCTCGTCGATCTAGTGTCTTTTACCAAACGTCCTTCTCGGACGGTTTCCTCAAGACGTACACCCATGCCGACCATTTCGGTGAAATCACTGGGTGCACTGGCAACCATTCGGTCATAGTAAAATGAGCTCAAGGTCTTTAAGAAGATCTTTGTCATCTCGTTTTCCTCAAGAGGTGGACAAATTTGAGCGGCAATTTCACGCCACCTTTGAGCATACTCCTTAAAGGTTTCCTTGTCCTTTTGTGACATTGATCTGAGTTGATCTCTGTCGGGTGCCATGTCCAAATTCTACTTGTATTGTTGGACGAAGGCAGTACCAAGATCTCTGAATGTACTGATCGTAGTACGGTTTAAACCCATGTACCATTTGAGTGAGGCACCGGTTAAACTATCCTGAAAGTAGTGAATCAGTAGGTCCTGATTCTCCGTCTGAGCTGACATCCGCCGAGCGTACATCACCAGATGGCTCTGAGGGCAAGAGTTCCCCTTGTATTTTTCAAAGTCGGGCACTTGGAACTTGTGCGGGACTTTCACATTTGGGACCAAGCAGAGGTCTGCGGCGTCCTTTCCAAATAGATCTTGACCGCGAATGACTTGCAGTTCCTTCTGCATTTCTAGGAACTGTTCCTGGAATTCCTCCATTCGGTCAAACATAGTTTCCTTCTTACCAGAAGGTGTCTGTGGAATCTGTCCTTCCGGGACAGTGTGCACCACAGGGGGTGGTACCGTGACTACGGCAGTGAGTCTTGGCGCCTCCCGAAGTTTGTAACCTTCAAGAGTCTTGAGTATGCCCCTGGCATCTTCGCTTTCCCAAAGTTTGTAACCTTCAGGCCCAGCGGCTTCTGTTGCGATTCCCTGATCTTCAGTGATCGGTGGAACATATCCTTCCGGGATATAGTTAACAGGCATGCCCCAAGGGCGATCTTTCGGTATCTGATACCTAGGATCATACCTTTCCACTATGGGCGTTGAGGTGATCTCTGAGATCACAGTTCTTTGTAGCCGAGCTTCTGCCATGGCTTGCATGTCGTTACGAAGCTTTCTCATATCCTCTCTCAGAGCGTCGAGCTCTTCTTTCAACTCTCTGTTTTCTTCCTCAAGATCATCCATCTTTTTCTGACGATTGGCCCGAGTATTATATGAATGAGACAGTTTGACTCTAGAATCGAGACACAAACGTGAGATTCGTAGGGAAGAAGAATACGCGATATGAGAATGATGAATGCAATGATTATATTAATTGTTTTTTTTTTGGTTTAATCAAAATAAACTTCGACAATTAGATTGCAAATATCAAACACTGGGGAAACCCCTTTTTATTGAATTCCAAAGGATTACAGAAATGGGAATACAGTAGATTAAAAAGTGCAGAAACAGAAACCTAAACTAATGGGTCCCGAGTCCTCTCTGAGGAGAAACCGGGTGCTGATTCTGATATCTTCCTTTTCTTTGACCGGGGCGCTTGGGCCGTTGTCGGGTTGTCATTCCTTTGCCAGGTGAAAGGAGCGAGCAAATTCCTTTAGTCATCTTGATTCTCTACAGCATGTTGCTCTAAAATTTCAATCAGAGCATCTTTCTCTCTCAGTAGTTGCTGTATTTGGATACACTCTACGTCGAGGGTGCGGTACTTGTTCTTCCAAGACCTTCTTTCCTTTTGAATTTTGTTGAGAGTAACCTGAAGCCTTTCAGTTTCCGTCATGAAGTACATGACAGATTCCCTCGGTGGAAGAATTCCGTAACGAGGATAAGGCATCTTTAGCTTGAGAGCTCTAGTTTGTACCCAATGGAGATAAGGCTCCACCGAGACACAGTCCGGTTTTCCCAGAGACTCTCGTCCTTTCTTATGAACATGTTTCCAAGCATGCACTATTTCAATCTTTAGTGCTATGTCGTTTTCTCCTTCTTTGAAGAAAAGACCTTCCAAATGAACACCCAGTGGGATGTGTCTCATCGGGTATCCAAATTGACGACGAACCAATACCGAGTGATAGTTGATTCCTCCTTTAGTTCCTATGAAGGATACGTTGGGGAAGTTTCCACAACGGTCAATGATTCTGATTCCCTCATAAATCCTATTACACCAATCTATATCAGAATTGGTGAGAGACATGATCTTCTGCGACCAACGTAAGACACTATTGCAATCCCAAAAAGCAGCAGACTTGGGCAAGTGGGATATAAACCATTTGTAGAGCAAAGGTACACAGCGTGCGATCTCCCCTCCGCTGTACAAATTTCCCAAGTGTACAGAATGATACGCATCTGCAAGCAAAGTCGGCACAGGGTTTCCAATGAGAAAAACCTTAATAGCGTTGATATCGACGAAATTATTGATGTTGGGAAACAAAAATAACCCATAGGTGAGCAAGACAAAGATGCTTTCAAAAGCAGTCCCGTTCCCTATACTAGCGAAGTACAGAGCTTTCTTTGTCAAGAACTGGGCTGGCAAACCCTGTATGCCACCCTTAGTGGTCATGTGAGTCCTGACCTCAAACTCGTCCAAATGAATTGCTATTGCAATAGTCTGATTCTTTGGAATTTCTTCCAGTCCAGAAAATGGAGCTCGATCCGTGATATGTAAATCAGCCAGATGAGAATACTCCTCCAGCGTTGGTGCAAGCTGGTAATCCAGGAATGTGAAACAGTGATAAACCGGATCGTAAAACTGAATGAGCGCGTCCATGATCCCCTTAATCACATGGACTCTTAATAGTGGTAGCAAACCACTGTGCTTGGCTCTGAAAGCCTCTGGGTTAACGATCATCCTCGCTAACTTTCTCAAATCCTCTAGCTTTGGAACCTTAAAGGTATACTGGTGAGTTCTCCTTCTACCGAAATCCATTAATGCAATCTTTTTCTCTGATATTTGCAATCACAGTCTTAGTTTAATTTGAAAAACAGAGAGACTAGAAGAGAAGGTTTTTTGAATGTTTTAATGTTTTATTAAATGAATGCATGAATGCAGCACACAAAAACATAGAAAAAACATGGGGTCAAAGGGTCGTTGTCATGAAGTCAAGGCTCTACCCATCCTCAAAGGTTTATACTAGGGTGATTTTTGTACCTGTACTCATTATCATCAGCTCCTCCCAGGAAAGCAAAACAACAAGCGGATCGCCAGCGAGTTGTAAAGCAGTCTTAGAGTAAGTGCCATTCACTGAGAATAGATCACCAGCCTCAAATGAGGGTAGTATCGCGTAACAACTATTTTTGATAGTTTCTGCACTACGAAAGGGTTTGGCTCCTCAGCTTCTCAGACTTAACAACCGGCCCATTGGCTAGAAGAGTGAATGGGTTGCGTTGGTCAGCCTCCACTGAGGTTGATGGTCGACCCCGTCGCCATCACTTATATTAAGTGTATACTCATTCTCACCACATGCGGCATCACACGCATTCCCATTAGCAGAAAAATAAACATGTATAGCAATTAGGAAAAGCAGTATATTTATTTGTCCTAAACATCCTAGACCTTTAAAGCTAAGAATCCTAAGTTCCTGACAGAAAATGGGTTCCCCGGCGGAAGCCCCAATCTGTGGTTTTCACACAAGTGAAGAGAAAAAAGGTTTGTCCAAGGTTTTCACCTTAAACGTTTAAGAAAGAACAAAGTGGCCCCACGGTGGGCGCCATTTTTTCTGTAGCGAGCGATTTTGGACACGGTTCTTAAGCGTTGGTCGCTCTCTGCAGTTTAAGCTTTGACTATAGGTCGATTCATTTTTTATCCTATTGTGAGCTGAATAAGGAAGGGAAATAGATGTCTCCAATTAACCCTGCTTGCATACTGAGTTTAAACAGCGGTCTGTTAGGTTACGAATGTTATCACTGTGGGGGGCCTTGTACTGGTTATTTGTATTTTCGCCAATACTGTTTTCTTTCTTTTTACCTGGGCAGAAGGTTTCTGGCGGGGAACAAGGATTAGGATGTTAGGACTGATACTTTTGAAATACTGCTTTTGATTGATGGAGATATGGGATTTTGGTTTTTTGTTGATTGTGCTCGCTAAGATCTTTTCTTTCGATCTTATGCCTACGTATTCCCGTTTACCGAAACAGGGAAATCAGAGCGTTCGTAGTTCCTCCTATTCTATGGGAGGAAATGGGTGTTTTTGGTGTCTTGTTCAAAGCCCAAGACGTGAAGCGAAAGGTGGTTTGTATCTTGTTCAAAGCCCAAGATGTGAAGCTGAAAAAACCTTGACTTTAGAGAGAATTTGTCATCTCTAAAGAGGGGAGAAGGAGAATTACTTTAACTGGGATACGCGGATCCGAGCAATGCCATAATTTCCGAAGAAAGGGTTTTAACCTGAAGGAGAAGACTTTAACTCAGTGTAGAGCAACGCCATCTTTCCTTAGGAATTTCTCATGCTAAAAGAGGGACAGTGGCATGGATGTAGATGATCTAGAGGCTTGCCGCTTACAGCGATTAGATGAAGGGGAAGGAGTTGTTGATGTTTGTGTACTATGAACGAGGCACAGCTTTGATGCTAAAAGGTTAATTGGATCAACCAGTGGTTTTCTTATACAAAGCCTAAGAGGAGGCTAATTTCCGCTAGGAAAATCATTATACAAAGCCTAAGAGGAGGCTATTTTGTGTCCCGTACAAAGCCCGAGAAGGAGGCTAAAAGTTTTTGACCCGACGATGGAGTCTTTTGGTATCTCGTATAAAGCCCGAGATGGAGGCTAAAAGATTTTGACCCGACGATGGGGACTTTGTGTCTCGTACGAAGCCCGAGATGGAGGCTATTGTTTGTTTGACTCAACGAGGGAGTCTTTATGTGTCTCGTATGAAGCCCGAGAGAGAGGCTAAAACGTTGTTTGACTCCGCTGGGGAGAATCATTGTACAAAGCCCAAGAGAAAGCTAAGGTTACTGTGTCAGTTAAGTGACAGGTCCAGTATACTGATTTTGAAAGAGAAAATCAGTTCTTATATGAGCATCACTGTACTCATGGGTTAGATCTGAGGATCGGGGTTGTTTCCTTTTCTTTGGGGAAATTGGAAATCCAAAGGGTATTGAGACTGTCCGAGTCTGCGGGTTTCCTTCCTATTTAACGAAGGGGTCACTTGAGAATGTCTTTGAGACTCAAGGAAGTTAGACTGTCCAAGTCTAGAGTTTCATCTTTTTGTACTATGCTTTGAGAAACAGTAGTAGACTCTATGAAAGGACTGTTCTATGAGGATGACTAGGTTCTGTTCCTATACCTCTAGGAGGTCGTCGGGACAATTTGTACGAAGCCCAAGAGGAGGCTGGAAACTTTTAAGAAGCCGACGGGTCCTTGTACTAAGCCCAAGAGGAGGCTAGCATTCCCGAAGGAAGAGATCATTATACGAAGCCTAAGAGGAGGCTGTGAATACTTCTAAGAAGCCGTAGGGTCCTTGTACTAAGCCCAAGAGGAGGCGGGGTTGCTTTTAGGAAGCCTGTGGGTCCTTGAACAATGCCTAAGAGGAGGCCGATGCTTTTAAGAAGCCCGTGGGTCTATCATCTCCTTTCCATTAGGAGAGACAACTCTTTTAAAGATAAAAACCACTGGTAAACGTGCGAGGTTTACTATCCAGCGACTTTTAGCTTTTAAAAAGGGTTCCTTAGTTAAGGTCCAAGATTATGACCGTAGTGAGTACCCAAACCCCGAGACATTCAAGGCAAGCTATCCACAAGGAATAGATCAAGTCAGGAAAGTTCGAGAATTTGGAAGAAACTCAAAGATGCCATTCACGGAGAATACATTCATCTTGGGGAGTAGAGCTTCTTGACGATTCCTAAGGAGGACAGCCGAAGAGAAGACTGTATCTGGTGCTCCTATTGGGGATCTAGGCGTCTATTTCTACGAATAAACGAAACGACGTCACCTAGTTCTAGACGTAGTTGCCGGGGAAACTCTAAATATCTATACTATTATTACACAGTAGATATGAGTTTATGAAAGGAGACTTACAGTGAGCAGCCCCACAATACAGTTTATAATATGAAAGCAGTAAACGAAAGCAATAACCACTTACTCGGTTGTAGTGCTTCCATGCTGTTTGGTTAGTTGTTCAACAAAGAAAGATTGAAAACAACAGTATATTCAAAATCAAAGGAGAAAGTGCTTTGAAAAAGAAAGGTTTGGGGCTTACAGCTCAAGGAGAAGCCCAGGGTTTTATCAGTGAGCGCACTGTTGAATTTGTACAAAGGGACTTATACAAGTGACTGGGGCCCAAAAATGGTTTTCTGTACAAAGGGATGGGTCTTACACTCTCTCAAGAGGCCCAAAAGGTTTAGAGAAAAAAGAGTGGGGCTTATAACACGAGGGTAGGCCCAAATGATTTTTCGTTTAAAAATGGCGATCGCGCCGAGGTTTTCTTTTAACGCAGAGGGACTTATACAATAAGTGAGGCCCAAGATGTTTGGTTAAAAGGGGGTTTGGGTCTTACACTCTAATAGAGGCCCAAAGTGTTTTGAATGGGTCTTATAGCTCAAGGAGAGGCCCAGATGATTTTTTATTTTTAAACGGGCGACGATCGCGCCGTTTACTTGTACAGAGGGACTTATACAATGAGTGAGGCCCAAAAAGTTTTTGTACAAGGGGGGATGGGTCTTACACTCTCTCAAGAGGCCCAAAAAGTTTTGAAAATGATTTATGAGGGTTGAATTAATCCAAAACCCTAATTTGTTTTCAAAATGTATTTAATTGAATAAAAATTCAATTAAAATGATCAAAAATTGTTTAACACATGGAAAACAAATTGTGATCTTGGATTAATGCTTCAAAAATTAAGTATTGACCTACAAAATAATTAGAAAGCATTAAAAGTTGCAAAATCAATGTAGAAAAGATATTTAAAATGCCAAAAACAATCAAAATATTAATTCTTTACAAAAATATCAATTATATGAAATAAATAATATTTTTTGGATTTTTTGGGAAAATAAAATATTTTAACATTTTTGTGAATTATTAAAAAAAGAATCAACTCAAAATCATTAAAACTCAGAGAGAAATTAATTTTTGAATCAATTAAACAAAATCACAAAATTCAAATATTTGAATTTCTAAAAATGGCGCCAAGAACAAGCTGAAGAACACGCGCGTGTTCTTGGTTTCTCATATTTGCATTTTCTATCCAATCTCACTGAATACGTAATCATATCATGCAATCCACATATCATTATGCTCGTCTCAACCTCACGATCATGTCTATATCCATTAATTTCATTTAAATTAAACATACAACAAGAAATCACGAAGAGACCTCAAGAACCATAATTTCTGCATGAAGGCTAGGATTTTTGATACACGATTCAAACAATGCAATTAATTGAGGGAAAACATTCCATGCATGATTATGAACATATGGCCAAATTATTGTGCGAGGAAATATGCATAGATTGAGAGATGCCCAAGTTTAGGCTTACCTTTAGGTCGTGACAGCAAGTTCAAAGTGATTTTTGATCTGGAGGTGTTACAGATGAGTTGTGATGATCTGAACAGCTTCCCTACACCCTATGGATTGTGTTTGGATGGTTGGACTTGATTGAAATTGGCTGGATCATTTTGTGGTACCTCAGCTGCACTTTGGTTAAAACCTTGAGCAACCAGCTGGTGATTTTGTGAAATTGGTGTTTCAGAAGTAATCTAAGTGTTTGATCAGCTCATATGTGATGTATGTGAGGTGTGTGAGTGATTGGTTTGATTGGAATTGCTCTCAAACTCAAAACCCGATAGTGACTTGCCTTAGAAGGCAAAATTGGAGTGAAAGAAGAGATTTTGAGGAAAACATCTATTAGATGGCTTTGGTGTACTCAAACTGACCACAATTGAGCTCTATTTATAGTAGAGCAAGTTTGTTTTGGGATCCACAGTGAATGGCAACTGCAGCAGGTGTTTCCTCAATGTTGGCCAATGGAAATGCAAGTCTCCTCTAGCCATTGACTAGAGGTTAGGGCACAGAGCTATGGTCCCCTTGGTCTTGGATAAGTCTTGACTAATTTCAGATGAGAATGGCTCAGTCCATGCCACCTTGATGGTTCCATTGAATGCCTCATTCCAAATTTGAAGTCTTGTCCCTATTTTGGCCATTCTAGGTTCAACATGTTATTTCTTGTTCCATGGACTTTGGAGGCTTGGCTCAGTGATTGTCCCCTCTAGATTCAATCCTCTGAGGTGTCCAAGTGGATAGGAGCAATTGAATTTGGCTGATTTTGGCAAATCGACCAAAGTTGCAAATTCTGCCTTGCCTTGACAGATTTCAGCAAGGCAACTTGCCAATGTCATATCTCATGGTGTAAGTTGAATTTGGCAATGTTCTTGGCCATTTTGGAAAGCTCTTACATGATACAACAACTGTTTGAACAAGTTTGGTTTTGATCTCTTTTGATTCCAAGTGAAAAATCCCCCTACATTTGGCAAAAAGTGAGGCAAAATCTGACTTAGTGAAAATTTCACAAAGTGTTGGAAAAAGTGACATTTTCACTTTTCAGCCACTTTGATCACTCCATAACTCAAAATCCTTAATGAATTGGAATGACTTGTAGTTGAAGTTTTTGTAGATGATAATGAGGGCTACAAATCCATCTTTGGATGAGAAAAAATGACCTTGTGGTTTAGGAGTTATGGTCCTCCAAAGTTGGTACCCTTGCCACTTTATTTTTAACTTAGAAAAATTTCTAAGTTTTTATGGTTACCCCTTTTACAAGTTATCTCACTTTTCTTGATTTTTCTTGATGAATGATGATTCAAATCATACCTTAACATCATTTTAGGGTTAAAAATCCATTTTGGTGAAAAATCTCAAAAAATCAAAGTTGACTTTTGTGCACAGTTGACTTTTTATCAGATGAATTCCAAACTGTGCAATTCTTCAGGAAATCATGTCCTTGACCTAAATCAAACTTGATGGACATGTTCCATGGGTGTCATGGGGTATATTGAGGCATGTCCTAGGGTCTGGGAGCATGTCCTGGTCAAAAGTCAAAGTTACAGTTGACTTTTTCCTTAAAACCCTAATTGTGGTACAGATGAAATTGAGACTTGTTGCTCAAGCTTCTTGGATTAATCCATTGTTCCAAATGGATAAATATAGTTCATTAGATACCCTCAAAGCATGTCTTAAGGTCTTGGTTCATGATTTGTCCCAAAAGTCAACTTAGGGGTGAATTAGGTCAAGAAACCCTAATTCCTGATTTTTCATGTATGCATCCCCTTGAGGCAAAATTGACTTGATGCATGGGTTCATGAGGTTCCATGAAGTATATTAGGTTATGTTTTGGATCAATGGCTTGTGCCCAGATGGAATTTTTCATCTGGAGGCCCTGGGTGATCAAAACCCTAATTTGGTGACATTGTCGATCTGGAGACTTGATCCACCTAGAAGGGAGCAGCTTTGTGCTTAATCCTTGAAGTAGGAGTCCTTTTGATCCTTTGAGGATGTTTGAGAGATTAGATAAGTTGAAAATCAAGTCATTTCTTGATTGAGCCTTTGTCTAAAGCTCAGAGAGGGCTTGAAACCCTAATTTTGATTGTAGTGGATGCTCACCCATCTTTGGGGAGACTGATGAAGCATAAAGGTACATCCATATTGTGGTGATGATTTGCACAATGATGGGAAACTTTAGTGGTCAAAATTTGGGGTATTACACCAGGGAAGACCAC
This sequence comes from Lathyrus tuberosus, assembly GCA_022829125.1. NCBI lineage: Eukaryota > Viridiplantae > Streptophyta > Magnoliopsida > Fabales > Fabaceae > Lathyrus > Lathyrus tuberosus. The sequence goes on from JALAZF010000190.1 coordinate 3,805,297, forward strand.
AACCACCAATTCTGCTGGAGATAGACGAAACTCCGAGAGAATACCCACTCTGTTGGGGAATATCAAGATCAACAACTCTGCTGGAGATGGACGAAACTCCGAGAGAATACCCATTCAGCTGGGGCGGGAGATGAATATTGAAGATGGAAACTCCTCCGCTGGGGATCATCAAATACTTTAGAACTTCGCTTCAACGCCTGCCAAAAACCATTGGACTTAAGACCTGCTGGGGATACCAATCACCACCAGACTCTGCTTGGGGATATGAGCTTAATCTGCTGCTAGGGAAATAACTTTACCCTCACCCTGGTGGGGATTAGATCAAGCCGTTGTCGTTCAGACTATACTTTCTGACCAACTGAGGAAAGTAGACACCAGGACTCTGTGGGGATAATAACATCTTTATCCACGAACTTCCTGCTGGAGATCCAACAACATCCACCTTAGAGCAATTAACTTCTGAACGTTTGCTGGGGAATAGTAATCCAAACACAACTTCGGCTGGGTATACAATCCTCTGTACTCTGCTGAGGAGGACGATCCTCAAAGACTCCGCTTGGGAGAAAAAGTAGTTGTCAACATCCACTCAGCTAGGGGATAAACACATGTTTCCTGACTAGTTGAGGAAGAAACGACTGCCCCATATTCTATGGGGAAACACCCCTGCTGAAGAAAGGTAAGCCAAATCACAACTCTGACTGGGGGAAAACCTCTTATATACTGCTGAGGGAGACGATCCTCAACGACCCCGCTTAGGGAATTACTTCTTTATACTCTAATGAGGAAGACGATCCTCGCTACTCTGATGGGGAAGAGTAATAAACTGCTGAGGACGACCAGGCTTCAAAATTGGGGAGAGCAAAACTCTACTAGGGAGGTATACCTGTCATCCTGCAAAACCAACAGAAAGGTCTACATGCAAAAATGATTACTTTGATTATCATCACAGTGACTGTCGCCTAAGCAATTGCCACTGTTTTCCAACTTGTTTCATAAAGCTCAACATTTAGCATGTAATGTTTATACAAAATATCGAACATTTTCACAAACAAAACAGGTAAAACTGAAACAAAAGCTCTTTGACTGAAATGCAAACTTTATTGAATGATTAGCCTGTAAATAGGCATTTACATCTGGAAGCAATTCCTGAAGAGAGGTAATTACGCAAAAAAAGCAAAAGAAAATACAAAATGTCGGCAATATGGGGAACAGACATCCACCATGACTCGACTCAGCTATAACCCATATGACTTGTTTATTCGCAGAATATTTTGGTTTTTGAAGACGACTGACTGGACTGATTCCTTTCCTTCGACTTTTCCAAGTGTGAATAGTGATAACAGATCGAACGCGGATCGTAGTCTTTGCTTTTATATCCCTAACTTTTGCCTGGATCGCCCTTTTCGGGGTTTCAATCCACCGGGATACCCATTTTTGCCAAAGTTGTCTTTTCAGGTTTTCAACTTTGCGGGTTTATTTCTTTTTCTTTTTTTTATCCCTAATTTTTTCCCGAACCTTTTCTTTTTATGGTTCGCCAGGATGCCCCATTTTTGCCTGAACCTTTTTTTTATGTTCAGCGGGTCTCTTTTATGCAAAGTATTTTTTTACTACATCCGCGTTCACAGGGGACGTAAAATATTCGCCATCCATAGTTGAAAGTAATAAGGCTCCACCAGAGAAAACCTGTCTTACCACATATGGCCCTTCGTAATTTGGAGTTCACTTGCCCCTGTGATCTGTTTGAGGAGGAGTGATCATTTTCAGAACTAATTCACCAGTTTAAAAACATCGAGGACGTAGCTTCTGATCAAATGCTTTCTTCATCCTGCTCTGATACAACCGGCCATGCGCAATGGCTTTCAATCTCTTATCTTCAATGAGGTTCAGTTCATTCAGCCGGGAACACACCCACTCAGCTTCATCAAGCTTCACGTCTGTCAGAATTCTCAAAGAAGGAATCTCAACTTCTAATGGCAGGACTGCTTCCATACCATACACCAGTGAGAAAGGAGTTACCCCAGTTGATGTACGTACCGAAGTACGATACCCGTGCAAAGCGTAAGGCAACATCTCATGCCAGTCTTTGTATATCACTACCATCTGTCATACCCAAAATTTAGACCACTAAGATTCCCATCATTGTGAAAATCATCATCACAATATGGAGGAACTATCATACTTCATCAGTCTCCCCAAAGATGGGTGAGCATTCACTACAATCAAAATTAGGGTTTCAAGCCCTCTCAGAGCCTTAGACAAAGGATCAATCAAGGAATGACATGATCTTCAACTTGTCTAACCTCTCAAACATCCACAATGGATCAAGAGGACTCCCACTTTAAGGATTAAGCACAAGGCTTCTCCCTTCTAGGTGGATCAAGTCTCAAGATCGACAGTGTCACCAAATTAGGGTTTTGGTCGACCAGGGCCTCCAGATGAAATTTTTCATCTGGGCATAAGCCAAAGATCCAAAACACAACCTAATATACTCCATGGAACCTCATGGACCCATCCCTCAAATCAATTTTGCCTCAGGGGATGCATACATAAAAAATCAGGAATTAGGGTTTCTTGGCCTAATTCACCCCTAAGTTGACTTTTAGGGCAAATCATGATCCAAGACCTCAAGATAGGGTTTGAGGGTCTCTAATATACTATATTGATCCATTTGGAACAATGGATTGATCCAAGAAGCTTGAGCAACAAGTTTCAATTTCATCTGCACCACAGTTAGGGTTTTAAGGAAAAAGTCAACTGTAATTTTGACTTTTGATCAGGACATGCTCCCAAGCCCTATGACATGCACCAATATACCCTATGACACCCATGTAACATGTCCATAAAGTTTGATTTAGGTCAAGGACATGATTTCATGAAGAATTGCACAGTTTGGAATTCATCTGATAAAAAGTCAACTGTGCACAAAAGTCAACTTTGACTTCTTGACATTTTTCACCAAAATGGATTTTTAACCCTAAAATGATGTTAATGTATGATTTGAATCATCATTCATCAAGAAAAATCAAGAAAAATTGGATAACTTGTAAAAGGGGTAACCATAAAAACTTAGAAAATTTTCTAAGTTAAAAATAAAGTGCCTAGGGTACCAACTTTGGAGGATCATAACTCCTAAACCACAAAGCCAATTTTTCCCATCCAAAGATGGATTTGTAGCCCTCATTACCCTCTACAAAAACTTCAACTAGACCTAAGTCCAATTCATTAAAAATTTTGAGTTATGGAGTGATCAAAATGGCTGAAAAATGAAAATGTCACTTTTTCCAACACTTAGTGAAATTTTCACAAAGTCCAAATCTGTCTTCTTTTTTTTCCAAATGTAGGGAGATTTTTCACTTGGATTCAAAAGAGATCAAAACCAAACATGTTCAAACAGTTGTTGTATCATGTAAGGGCTTTCCAAAATGGCCAAGAACATTACCAAATTCCATTTGAGTCATGAGATATGACATTGGAAAGTTGCCTTGCTGAAATCTGCCAAGGCAAGGCAGAATTTGCACTTTTGCTCGATTTGCCAAAATCATCCAAATTCAAATGCTCCTATCCACTTGGAAACCTCAGAGGATTGAATCTAAAGGGGACAATCACTGAGCCAAGCCTCCAAAGTCCATGGAACAAGAAATAGCATGTTGAACCTAGAATGGCCAAAATAGGGACAAGACTCCAAATTTGGATTGAAGCATTCAATGGAAGCATCAAGGTGGTATGGACTGAGCCATTCTCATCTGAAATCAGTCAAGACTTATCCAAGACCAAGGGGACCAAAGCTCTGTGCCCTAACCTCTAGTCAATGGCTAGAGGAGACTTGGATTTTCATTTGCCAACATTGGCCAGACCTACTTAGCAGTTGCCATTCACTATTCCTTGCAAAACAAACTTGCTCTACTATAAATAGAGCTTAATTGTGATCAGTTTGAGTACACCAAAGCCATCAAACAGATGCTTTCCTCAAAATCTCTTCTCTTGGCAAAAATGCCTTTCTTAGCAAGGTAGCTATCGGGTTTTGAGTTAGAGGGCAATTCCACTCAAACCAATCACTCACACACCTCACATACATCATATAGAAGTGATCCAAACACTCACATAACATCTGGAACATAGATTTCACAAAATCACCAGCCAATTGCTCAAGTTCTTGACAGTTTTGCAGTTGAGGTGCCATCTTCAACTCCAAACCATTTCAATCAATTCCAAGCACTCAGACACATCACTTGGCACCTAGGGAAGCTATCCACATCATTGGAACCAAGCTATAACACCTCCAACACCAAACACGATCACCAGCTGCAAGTGGTAAGCATGAGCTCTTCTAACTCTATGATTCATGCATTTTTTGCTGCACAATAATTTGGCCATATGTTCATAATCATGCAGGGAATGTTTCCCCTCAATTAATTGCATTGTTTGAATCGTGTATCAAAAATCCTAGCCTTCATGCAGAAATTAGGGTTCTTGAGGATTTTTCATGATTTCTTGTTATATGTTTAATTTAAATGAAATTAATTGACATAGACATGATCGTGAGGTTGAGACGAGCATAATGATATGTGGGTTGTATATTATAATCAAGTATTCAGTGAGATTGGAGAGAAAATGCAAATCTGGCCAAGCCCAGAACACGCGCGTGTTCTTGTTGGGTTCTTGGCGCCTTTTTTCAAAATTTGAATATTGAATTTTGTGATTTTATTTAATTGATTCAAAAATTAATTTCTCTCTGAGTTTTAATGATTTTGAGTTGATTCTTTTTTTAATAATTCACAAAAATGTTAAAATATTTTATTTTCCCAAAAAATCCCAAAAATATTATTTATTTTGTATAATTGATATTTTTGCAAAGAATTAATATTTTAATTATTTTTGACATTTTAAATATTTTTTCCACATTGATTTTGCAACTTTTAATGCTTTCTAATTATTTTGTAGGTCAATACTTAATTTTTGAAGCATTAATCCAAGATCACAATTTATTTTTCATATGTTAAAAAATTTTGATCATTTTAATTGAATTTTTATTCAATTAAATACATTTTTGGACACAAATTAGGGTTTTTGGATTAATTCAACCCTCATAAATCATTTCCAAAAACTTTTTGGGCCTCTAATAGAGTGTAAGACCCAATCCTTTTTTTGACCAAATCATTTTTGGGCCTCAGTGTATTGTGTAAGTCCCGATACCGTCAAAAAACAAACGGCGCGATCGTCGCCTTTTGAAAAATAACCTTTTGGGCCTCTCCTTGAGCTATAAGACCCATTCAAAACTTTTGGGCATCTAATAGAGTGTATGACCCAACCCCCTTTTAACCAAAATCATTTGGGCCTCAGATATTGTATAAGCCCCTTCGCGTTAAAAGAAAATCTCGGCGCGATCGCCATTTTTAAACGAAAAGTCAACTGGACCTACCCTCGTGTTATAAGCCCCACTCTTTTTATTTAAACCTTTTGGGCCTCTTGAAAGAGTTTAAGACCCATCCCTTTGTACAGAAAACCTTTTTGGGCCTCAGTCACTTGTATAAGTCCCTCTGTACAAATTCAAGCAGTGCACTCACTGATAAAACCCTGGGCATCTCCTTGAGCTGTAAGCCCCAAATCTTTCTTTTTCAAAGCACTTTCTCCTTTGATTTCGAATATACTGTTGTTTTCAATCTGTCTTTGTTGAACAACTAACCAAACAGCATGGAAGCTCTACAACCGAGTAAGTGTTTATACGCTTTCATTTACCGCTTTCATATGCATATAACTGTATTGTGGGGCTGTTTCGCTGTAAGTCTTCTTTCATAAACTCATATCAACTATGTAATAATAGTATAGATATTTAGAGTTTCCCCGGCAACTACGTCTAGAACTAGGTGACGCCGTTTCGTTTATTCGTAGAAATAGACAACTAGATCCCCAATAGGATCACCAGATACAGTCTTCTCTTCGGCCGTCCTCATAAGGAATTGTCAAGAAACTCTACTCCCAGAGATGAATATATTCTCCGTGAATGGCATCTTTGAGTTTCTTCCAAATTCTCAAACTTTCCTGACTTTGATCTATGCTCGGTGAATAGCATTGCCTTGAATTTCTCGGGGTTTGGGGACCCATGGGCTTCTTAAAAGCATCGGCCTCCTCTTGGGCATCGTACAAGGATCCACAGGCTTCCTAAAAGCAACCCCGCCTCCTCTTGGGCTTAGTACAAGGACCCTACGGCTTCTTAGAAGTATTCACAGCCTCCTCTTAGGCTTCGTATAATGATCTCTTCCTCCGGGAATGATAGCCTCCTCTTGGGCTTAGTACAAGGACCCGTCGGCTTCTTAGAAGTATTCACAGCCTCCTCTTAGGCTTCGTATAATGATCTCTTCCTCCGGGAATGATAGCCTCCTCTTGGGCTTCGTACAAATTGTCCCAACGACCTCCTAGAGGTATAGGAACAGAACCTAGTCATCTTCATAGAACAGTCCTGTCAAAGAGTCTACTACTGTTTCTCAAAGCATAGTACAAAAGATAAAACTCTAGACACGGACAATCTAAATCTCCTTGAGTCTCAAAGACATTCTCAAGTGTCCCCTTCGTTAAATAGGAAGAAAACCCGTTGACTCGGACAGTCTCAATACCCTTTGGATTTCCCGTTTTCTCAAAGAAAAGGAAATGACCCGGATCCTTGAATCAAATCCATGAGTACAGTGTTGCTCATATAAGAACTGATTTTCTCTTTAAAATAAGTATACTGGACCTGTCACTTAACTAAAACAGTTACTCTAGCCTCCTCTTGGGCTTTGTACAATAATTCTTCCCAGCGAAGCAAATGTTTAGTCTCCATCTCGGGCTTCGTACGAGATATCAAAATTCTCCCCAGTGGAGTCAAACAACGTTTAGCCTCTCTCTCGGGTTTTGTACGAGACACATAAAGGGACTCCCTCGTTGAGTCAATCACCCCTTTCGCCTTCATCTCGGGCTTTATACGAGATACAAAAAGGTTCTTATTGAGCCAAACAAACAATAGCCTCCATCTCGGGCTTTATACGAGATACCAAAAGATTCCCTCGTTGAGTCAAGACCTTTTAGCCTCCTCTTAGGCTTTGTATAAGAAAACCACTGGTTGATCCAATCATCCTTTTAGCATTAAAGTTGTGACTCGTTCACAGTACACAAACATCAACAACTCCTTCCCCTTCATCTAATCGCTGTAAGCGGCAAGCCTCTGGATCATCTACATCCATGCCACTGTCCCTCTTTTAGCATGAGAAATTCCTAAGGAAAGATAACATTGCTCTACACTGAGTTAAAGTCTTCTCCTTCAGGTTAAAACCCCCTATAAAGGAAATTATGGCATTGCTAGGATCCGCGTATCCCGGTTAAAGTAATCCTCCTTTATAATCAGTCACCCAACAGTTGTGACAGACAAACCTCTTTAGAGATGACAAATTCTCTCTAAAGTCAAACCCTTTTAGCTTCATATCTTGGGCTTTGAACAAGATACAAATAGACCTTTCAGCTTCACATCTTGGGCTTTGAACAAGATACAAACCACCTTTCGCTTCACGTCTTGGTCTTTGAACAAGACACCAAAACAACCATTTCCTCCCATAGAATAGGAGAAACTACGAACGCTCTGATTTCCCTATTTCGGTAAACGGGAATACATAGGCATAAGATTGAAAGAAAAAATCTTAGCGAGCACACTAAACAAAAACCCAAAATCCCACACTCTCATACATTCGTCCTAACATCCTAACCGATAGCCTAAAGCACCCCTCGTCAACAAAATAACCTAGGAGAAACCCCGAATCTTTGTAGCATCTGTAAACCAACAGTTTTGACTGTTTAATCTCAGTATGCAAGCAGGGTTAATTGGAGACATCTATTTCCCTTCCTTCATCAGCTTTAATAGGATAAAAAATGAATCGAACTGTAGTACTAGAGCGATCGTGCTTCGCAACCACATCCAAAAATCACTCGCTTCAGAAAAATGGCGACTCTGCTGGGGACGTTGAACTGATCTCATTCTCTTCTTGTCCCCTAGGTAGAAACCTTGACGTCACAAGGATCTTATGTCAAAACGCCGTTAATTTGGAATGAAACCACAGGATGGTGACTCCGCAGGGAAACCATTTTCTGTCAGGAACTTAGGATTCATAGCTTTAAAGGTCTAGGATGATTAGGACAAATATATACTGCTTTTCCTAATTGCTATACGTGTTTATTTTTCTGCTAATGGGAATGCGTGTGATGCCGCATGTGGAACGATTAAGTATACACTTAAGATAAGTGATGGCGACGAGGTCGACCATCAACCTCAGTGGAGGCTGACCAATGCAACCCATTCTCTTACCTAGACAATGGGATGATTGTTAAGTCTGAGAAGCTGAGGAGCCAAACCCTTTCGTAGTGCGGAAACTATCGGAAATAGTTGTTACGCAATACTACCCTCATTTGAGGCTGGTGATTTATTCTCGGTGAATGGTGCTTACTCTAAGATTGCTCTATAACTCGCTGGCGATCCGCTTGTTGTTTTGCTTTCCTGGGAGGAGCTGATGATAATGAGTACAGGTACAAAATTCACCCTAGTATAAACCTTTGGGGATGGGTAGAGCCTTGACTTCATGACAACGACCCTTTGACCCCATGTTTTTTCTATGTTTTTGTGTGCTGGATTCATGCATTCATTTAAAAAACATTAAAAACATTCAAAAAAAATTTCTCTTCTAGTCTCTCTATTTTTCAAAGTAAACTAAGACTGTGATTGCAAATATCAGAGAAAAGGATTGCACTAATGGATTTCGGTAGAAGGAGAACTCATAGTTATACCTTCAAGGTTCCAAAGCTAGAGGATTTAAGAAGGTTAGCAAGGATGATCACTAACCCTGAGGCTTTCAGAGCCAAGCACGGAGGTCTGCTACCACTATTAAGAGTCCATGTGATTGAGGGAATCATGGATGCGCTCATTCAGTTTTATGATCCAGTTTATCACTGTTTCACATTCCCGGATTACCAGCTCGCACCAACGCTGGAGGAGTATTCTCATCTGATCGATTTACATATCACGGATCGAGCTCCATTTTCTGGACTGGGATAAATTCCAAAGAATTAGACCATTGCAAGAGCAATTCATTTGGACGAGTCTGAGGTCACGACTCACCTACCTACTAAGGGTGGCATCCAAGGTTTTCCAGCCCAGTTTCTGACAAAGAAGGCCCTGTATTTTTCCAGTATAGGAAACGTGACTATTTTTGGAAGCATTTTTGTCTTGCTCACCTACGGGTTATTTTTGTTTCCCAACATTAATAACTTCGTCGATATCAACTCCATTAAGGTTTTTCTCATTAGAAACCCTGTGTTGACTTTGCTCGCAGATGCGTATCATTCTGTACACTTGGGAAATTTGTACAGCAGAGGGGAGATCACATGCTGTGTACCTCTGCTTTACAAATGGTTTATCTCTCACTTGCCCAAGTCTGCTGCTTTTTGGGATTGCAAGAGTGCCTTACGTTGGTCGCAGAAGATCATGTCTCTTACCAACTCTGATATAGATTGGTGTAATAGGATCTATGATGGAATCAGAATCATCGACCGTTGTGGAAACTTCCCCAACGTACCCCTTATAGGAACTAAGGGAGGAATCAACTATCATCCAGTTCTCGTTCGTCGTCAATTTGGATACCCGATGAGGCATGTCCCACTTAATGCTCATCTGGAAGGTCTTTTCTTCAAGGAAGGAGAAAACGACAGAGCACTAAAGACGGAAATAGTGCATGCTTGGAAACATGTTCATAAGAAAGGACAAGAGTCTCTAGGAAAACCGGACTGTGTCTCGGTGGAGCCTTACCTCCATTGGGTACAAACTAGAGCTCTCAAGCTAAAAATGCCTTATCCTCGTTACGGAATTCTTTCGCCGAGGGAATCTGTCATGTACTTCATGACGGAAACTGAAAAGCTTCAGGTTACTCTCAACAAAGTTCAAAAAGAGAGAAGGTCTTGGAAGAACAAGTAACGCACCCTCGATGTGGAGTGTATCAAAATACAGCAACTACTGAAAGAGAAAGATGCTTTGATTAAGATTTTAGAGCAACATGCTGTAGAAAATCAAGATGACCAAATGAGTTTGCTCACTCCTTTCACCTGGCAAAGGAATGACAACCCGACAATAACCCAAGAGCCCCGGTCAAAGAAAAGGAAAGTACCAGAGTCAGCACCCGATTTCTCTTTAGAGAGGACTCGGGACCCATTAGCTTAGGTTTCTATTTCCGCACCTTGTAATCTACTGTATTTCCATTTCTGTAATCCTTTGAATTCAATAAAAAGGGGTTTCCCCACTGTTTGATATTTGCACTCTAATTGTCGAAGTTTATTTTGATTAAACCTTAAATAATTAATATAATCATTGCATTCATCATTCTCACATCACGTATTCTTCTTCCCTACGAATCTCACGTTTGTGTCTCGATTCTAGAGTCAATCTGTCTCATTCGTATAATACTCGGGCCAATCGTCAGAAAAGGATGGATGATCTTGAGGAAGAAAACAGGGAGTTGAAAGAAGAGATCGACGCTCTGAGAGAGGATATGAGAAAGCTTCATAACGACATGCAAGCCATAGCAGAAGCTCAACTACAAAGGACTGTGATCTCAGAGATCACCTCAACGCCCGTAGTGGAGAAGTATGATCCTAGGTATCAAATACCGAAAGATCGTCCCTGGGGCATGCCTGTTAACTATATCCCGGAAGGATATGTTTTGCCGATCACTGAAGATCAGGGAATCACAATAGAAGCCGTTGGGCCTGAAGGTTACAAACTTCGGGAAAGCGAAGATGCCAGGGGCATACTGAAGACTCCCAAAGGTTACAAACTTCGGGAAATGCCAAGATTCACTGCCGTAGTCACGGTCCCACCCCTTGTGGTGCACACTGTCCCGGAAGGACAGATTCCACCGATACCTTCTGGTAAGAAGGAAACTATGTTTGACAGAATGGAGGAATTCCAGGAGCAGTTCTTGGAAATGCAGAAGGAACTGCAAGCCATTCGCGGTCAGGATCTATTTGGAAAGGACGCCGCAGACCTCTGCTTGGTCCCCAATGTGAAAGTCCCGCACAAATTCCAAGTGCCCGACTTTGAAAAATACAAGGGTAACTCTTGCCCTCAGAGCCATCTGGTGATGTACGCTGGGCGGATGTCAGCTCATACGGAGAATCAGGACCTACTGACTCACTACTTCCAGGATAGTTTAACCGGTGCCGCACTCAAATGGTACATGGGTTTAAACCGTGCCATGATCATCACTTTTAGAGATCTTGGTACTGCCTTCGTCCAACAATACAAATACAATTTGGACATGGCACCCGACAGAGATCAACTCAGATCAATGTCGCAAAAGGACAAGGAAACCTTTAAGGAGTATGCTCAAAGGTGGCGTGAAATTGCCGCTCAAATTTGTCCACCTCTGGAGGAAAAAGAGATGACAAAGATCTTCTTAAAGACCTTAAGCTCATTTTACTATGACCGAATGGTTGCCAGTGCGCCCATTGATTTCACCAAAATGGTCGGCATGGGCATACGTCTTGAGGAAGCCGTCCGAGAAGGGCGTTTTGTAAAAGACACTGGCTCGACGAGCGGTACTAAAAAATACGGTAGTGCTCTCCCTAAGAAAAAAGAGCAAGATATTGGGAATATCTCTCTCGGAAAGCAAAGGCGACATTATCAACCGGTAGCAGCTGTGACTCCTGCTATCAACCCTGCGTCTATTCCTACGTATCAACCTCAGGTTGCGCATAGCCAACCTGATCAAAAAAGGACACAACAGCCTCTTCAGCAGGCTCGTCCTCCATATAACAACAACCGTACAACACGGCCACCAGGATTTGATCCTATACCCGTGACGTACGCAGAGCTGTTTCCGTTACTCCTGGCTAAGGGGCACATTCAGACTAAATCTCCTCTTACAGTGCCGGAAAATCCTCCTTTTTGGTTTAAGGTGGATCAAACTTACCCTTACCACCAAGGAGGTTCAGGGCATAACATAGAGACTTGTCTCAATTTCAAGTCCGACGTGCAAAAGCTTGTTAGGAGCGGGGTCTTATCCTTCAAGGATACGAATCCTAATGTTCTCACGAACCCGCTGCCTCAACATGAGAAGGCTGCAATCAATTTGATAGAAGGAGAGACTAACGATGTCTATCAAATTCACGATGTACTCTTGTTGAAAACCAATCTGGTCAAGATGCATTGTAGACAGAGTGGATATGGCCATGTGCCACCTCATAATTATCACCAGTGTGATATCTGCTCTAAAGACAATCAAGGATGTTCTGTGGTGCAAGCAGCTCTACAGGAACAAATGGATCTCGGATGGATCCAGGAGAACCGAGTTCGTGGAGTTAACATGGTTTATACGAATTCTAACGTCATCCAGAACCACGATATCCGTGCAATGAATGTTAACTTGGTGGCAATGCATTCAAGGCAAAGCCAGTATCATAATTTGCCGTGGCACGATTACAGTTCCTGTCTGACTTGCTCGGTAAACAAACAGGGATGCTCTTTCATACAGGAGGCCCTCCAGTGTCAGATGGATCTTGGATGGATCCAAGACTACCATGATAGGAACTCCTATCAAATCAACATGGTTCAGATCTTTGATATTCGCGTAATGAATACCAACCTGGTAGAGTTGCATGCTAAACAGGTCCGACTCGGATTCTTAATATCACACGACTATCAAAGCTGTAAAGCGGGTTGCGAAAATGATCGAGGTTGTACCCTTGTCCAGCAGGCACTTTAGCACTTGTTAAATCACTGGTGGATGCCAATCTACTTGGATGAAGATACTCAGCAAATTAGTATCAGTAATAGGAATCCTACTCAGCGTCAAAGTCAGGATGTCCGATCTGTGGAAGCTAACCTAGTGAGGTTACATTGTATTCAAAGTGGGAGTGGCCAGGTGCCACCACACAATTACGAACGTTGCGGTGTCTGTTAAGAAAATAACCAAGGGTGCTACCTTGTGCGAGCAGCTCTTCAGGGTCAGGTGGATCGTGGAGAGATTCGTCCATATCCGGGTTCTGGACCCATCAACTGGACCCCGAGCTACCTTGCCGATCAAGTTGAGGATGTTGTCACCATCTCTGGTCATCACAGGACCAGGGATGTTTTTGCCATTATCCCTCTACTTGACGAATCAAAAGTTCCCAACTGGGAACGGATCGAGATTGCTTATGATGGTCAGAAAAATCATAAGGCTCCTATTGTCGTCTATCTACCGGGACCACTACCGTATAAATCAACTAAGCATATCCCTTACAAATACGGTGCAACGACAATTGAAAATGGAAAGGAAATTCCATTACCCTCCGTCGTGAATATTACAGACATCATTCGAGTAACACGGAGTGGTAGAATCTTCAACCGAGAAGTTGGAGAACTTAATAAAGAAAAGGAATTTCAGACAGAAGCTCCCGATCCACTAGTCGGTCAATCTAGTAATCCCGACCTTTTGAAAAATAGTGATGAGATGTTGAAGCTCATCCAAAGGAGTGAATACAACATTGTTGATCAGCTGTTACAGACTCCTTCAAAGATCTCGGTGTTATCACTGTTACTCAGTTCAGAAGCCCACAGGGAGGCTCTACAGAAAGTCTTGGAGCAAGCCTTTGTGGAACAGGATGTAACAATCAGACAGTTTGATAGCATTGTCTCTAACATCACTTCCTGCAATAATTTGGGATTTAGTGATGAGGAATTACCCGAAGAGGGTCGCCGTCATAACATGGCGCTCAACATTATAGTTAACTACCAGGACGATGCTTTAGCCAGCGTACTAGTAGACACAGGGTCAGCCCTGAATGTTATGCCGAAGTCCACTTTGATGCAATTATCATTCAAAGGTCCTCCGTTGAGAATCAACGAGGTCATCGTCAAAGCATTCGACGGATCCAGAAAAACGGTTATCGGCGAAGTTGATCTTCCCATAACTATCGGTCCTCACACTTTCCAAGTCACTTTCTAGGTCATGGACATCCGGGCAACATACAGTTGTTTATTAGGAAGACCTTGGATACACCAGGCTGGAGCGGTTACTTCGACCCTCCACCAAAAGCTAAAGTTCGTCAAGAACGATCAACTTGTCACGGTTTATGGGGAACAAGCCTTGCTTGTAAGCAACTTGTCATCATCTACTGGTATAGAACCCGAGGAGGTTATTGGAACTCAATTCCAATCACTTTCGGTGAGCAAGGACGATCAATCCTGAGGAGGAACCTCGATTTCCTCATACAAAGATGCTATCAAAGCGGTCGAGAGTACCGATACAACCGGATGGGGACAGCTTGTCATTCCTAGTGACAATAAAACAAAGAAGGGTCTTGGTTTTTCTGCAACCTGTACCCAGACAGTTGCTAACGATGAAAGTCTTCATCCCCTTCAAAACTTCTTCCATAGTGGAGGTTTTCTCCACCCAGTGTCTCAGGTAGTACATGCTATCAATGAGGAAGATTCCTCTGACACAGATGAAGAATGGAAGTCCTATCTTAACAAGGATGGTTATATGTCTCAGGAAGAGGTGCCTATGCCATTTTGCTATCCCGCACAGAGTCCGAGATTTATACCACGGTCAGATGTCGAAATGATATATGGAGATTGTGATCCAGAAGGATGCCGTGCTCCGCCAAATTCATTAGAGGAGGACACTCTGATGAAAGACAACTTTAACCACAATTACTATGGCCCAATGGATGGTCTGCCGATGTGGCAACCTTACCCAGGAAACTTGGGGCAAGAGAGTCAGCCGAACAACGAAAATCAGATGGCCATCATTGAACAGAATACCTGTGTCCCCACCATGTCATGGGATCAACACTCAGGTCATTCGGAAACTACTCAACATGAAGATGAATTTTCAACGTTTGCAGGACTCGAATTCATCAACTATACTTTTCCCGAGGTCAACGTCATCGAGAGAGATGACTCCTCCAGTTCCAAAGAAGTTTGGGACACTCTGGGAGAACCGAGTGGAAAATACGACTATATGGTCAAGTACACTGCTCCTGAAAGCTCTCGTATCAGGCTCGAGGATATCCAGCCAATTGGATGGGGAGATACGGCAGAGAGCACAAATGCTCTGCAAAATGCAATAGAGGAATCCTCCTACGACAATTCTGCCTGGGAGACAGATTCCAATGATCCTGCTCCACCAGAAATCAGCGTTATTTCTGAAGACAAATCAAGGAAGTTGCCAGACTTTGTGATTCACCGAGGAGTTCGCCGCCAATGGGTTGCCGTCGAGGTTCCGAAGATCGTTCATCAGTCAAAGTAATTGTCATCTTTAACCTTTCACCCTGCCCAGGTGAAACGGATGTTTTGATAGGGCTCGCTTTCTGTAAATTTTCCCTCTTCGCTTCACCCAAAGCGACAAAGTTTTGTTTTATAGGGCTGTAGTTTCAAGATTCGACTTGTTCATTAATAAAATAACGTCGTTCTGTAATTTCTGCATTAATTGTTGTTTTCTCTTTTTGCTTTTTCAGAAAATGGTAATCCTAAAAAACAATTCAATAACAAAAACAAGCAGTAATAAAAATAAAACACTCCACACACTTGCATTTTCTCTATCTCTTCTAAACACGAATCATAACGTCATGCAGATTGCTTGTTTTAAACCCCATTGAAACATACGATCCGATGCCTTCTCCTAACTTTGAGTTCCCGGTAGTCGAGGCTGAAGAAGAGTTGACAACGAAATTCCAGAAGAGATCTCCTGACTACTCAGACAAGAGGAAAGGTCCATTGAACCTCACAAAGAGCCATTGGAAACGGTAAACTTGGGTTCAGGGCATGAGAGAAAAGAGATCAGGATTGGGGCACTGCTCAGTCCAACTGCCAGAGAGGGTTTGATAAAGCTTCTCAGAGAATTCCCCGATGTATTCGCTTGGTCCTATCAGGATATGCCAGGGTTGGATACCAGCATCGTGGAACATCATTTACCGTTGAGATCGGAATGTCCGCCAGTAAAGCAAAGGTTGAGACGCACTCACCCGGACATGGCCATCAAAATCAAAGAGGAGGTACAAAAACAGATTAACGTGGGTTTCCTCGCTACATCAGAATATCCTCAATGGTTAGCTAACATCGTACCCGTTCCCAAAAAGGACGGAAAGGTCAGAACGTGTGTAGATTACAGAGATCTGAACAAGGCTAGTCCAAAGGACGACTTTCCTTTACCGTACATTGACATGCTAGTAGACAGTACAGCAAAGTTCAAAGTCTTCTCCTTCATGGATGGATTCTCGGGCTATAACCAGATCAAAATGGTGCCGAAAGACATGGAGAAAACTTCGTTCATTACCCCATGGGGTACCTTTTGTTACAAGGTAATGTAGTTCGGTTTGAAGAACGCCGGGGCAACCTATCAAAGGGCCATGACTACTCTCTTTCATGACATGATACACAAGGAAATCGAGGTATATGTCGATGATATGATTGCAAAATCAAAAATAGAGAATGAGCACGTTGAACATCTGTCAAAATTGTTCGAACGTTTAAGAAAGTTCAAGCTTCGCTTGAATCCCAACAAGTGCACCTTCGGTGTCCGTTCAGGGAAACTATTAGGGTTCATCGTCAGCCAGAAAGGAATTGAGGTTGATCCTGACAAGGTCAAGGCCATTCAAGAAATACCTTCTCAGAAAACTGAAAAACAAGTCAGAGGATTCCTAGGACGTTTGAACTACATCTCCAGATTCATATTCCTTATGACCGCCACATGTGCGCCGATTTTCAAGTTACTCAAAAAGAACCAGGATTGCGTTTGGACAGAAGATTGCCAAACCGCCTTCGACAATATTAAGGAATATCTGTTGAACCCACCTATTCTATCACCTCCAGTGGAGGGAAGACCACTGATCATTTACCTCACAGTCCTAGAGGACTCAATGGGATGTGTACTTGGCCAACAAGACGAAACCAAACGGAAAGAGTCTGCCATCTACTATCTGAGCAAGAAATTCACCGACTGCGAAACTCATTACACGATGCTTGAGAAAACTTGTTGCGCTTTGGCTTGGGCAGCCAAACGTCTATGTCAATACATGATTCGTCATACTACTTGGTTGGTCTCCGAAATGGATCCAATCAAGTACATTTTTGAAAAACCTGCTCTTACGGGAAGAATTGCCCATTGGAAGATGTTGTTATCAGAATATGACATAGAGTACCATGCTCAGAAAGTCGTTAAAGGAAGTATTTTAGCCGATCATTTGGGTCATCAACCGATTGACGATCAAGAATCCATCGGGTTTGACTTCCCAAACGAAGATGTCATGTACTTAAAAATGAAAGATTGCGATGAACTGTTACCCAGTGAAGGGCCAGAACCAGGTTCCCAATGGGGACTTATCTTTGACGGAGCAGTCAATCACTACGGAAATGGAATTGGGGCAATCATTGTTACCCCTCAGGGTACCCACATTCCTTTCACTACTAGACTTACGTTCTAATGTACGAACAACGAGGCCGAATACGAAGCTTGTATTATGGGTCTCGAAGAAGCGATTGATTTAAGGATAAAAAACTTGGACGTATACGGCGTTCAGCCTTGGTTATCAATCAGATAAAAGGAGATTGGAACACATACCAATCGGGATTGATTCCTTACAAAGACTATGCAAGGAGGTTGCTACCTTTCTTCAATAGAGTTGAGTTTCATCATATTCCTCGTGTTGAGAATCACATGGCTGATGCATTAGCCACTATCTCTTCCATGATTAGTGTAGGTCAATGGAATGACCAACCTAAGATCGACATAATGCACCTTGAACGGCCCGCTTACATCTTCACGATATCACGATAAACCTTGGTATCACGATATCAAATGCTTCCTTCAGAAACAAGAATACCCACCTGGGGCATCCAGGAAAGATAGGAAAACCCTCAGAAGATTGGCTGGAAACTTCTTCCTGAGCGGTGACACTCTCTATAAGAGAAATTTTGACATGGTCTTGCTCCGATGCGTAGACAGACCAGAAGCAGACATGCTTATGAAAGAAATTCATGAAGGATCCTTTGGCACTCATGCCAACGGATATACAATGGCGAGAAAAATTCTAAGAGTAGGGTACTATTGGTTGACCATGGAGTCCGACTACTACAAGTACATGAGGAGGTGTCACAAGTGTCAGATATACTCCGACAAAATTCATGTACCGCCATCACATCTCAAAGTTCTTTCTTCCCCGTAGCCTTTTTCCATATGGGGAATCGACATGATTGGCTTGATCGAACCTAAAGCTTCAAACGGACATCGGTTCATCCTAGTAGCCATTGACTACTTCACCAAGTGGGTCGAAGCAGCATCATTCGCCAATGTAGCCCGACAAGTGGTGGTCCGATTTATCAAAAACAATATCATCTGTCGTTATGGTGTTCCAAGCGAGATCATTACTGATAATGGATCTAACTTGAACAATAAGATGATGAAAGAGTTGTGTGCAGAGTTCAAGATCGAACATCATAACTCATCTCCCTACCGACCCAAGATGAACGGAGCGGTAGAAGCGGCTAACAAGAACATCAAGAAGATCGTTCAAAAGATGGTTGTAACCTACAAAGACTGGCACGACATGCTACCCTTTTCTCTTCACGGTTATCAAACATCTGTCCGAACTTCAACAGGGGCAACCCCTTTCTCTCTAGTGTATGGCATGGAAGCAGTGCTCCCCATAAAAGTAGAGATCCCATCAATCCGGGTATTGATGGAAGCTAAGCTCACCTAAGCTGAATGGTGTCAAAGTCGACACGATGAATTAAACCTGATCGAAGAGAAGCAAATCACGGCACTATGCCATAGTCAGTTGCATCAACAGAGAATGAAGAGGGCGTTTGACAAAAAGGTCTGACCTCGTGTTTTCAGAAAAGGAGACCTCGTGCTCAAGAAGATACAGTCATTTCTCACGGATTCGCGAGGTAAATGGACTCCGAATTATGATGGCCCCTATGTGGTCACGAAAGCTTTCTCAGGCGGCGCCCTGAGACTTGTAACCATGGACGGAGAGAAATTTGCCTACCCCACAAATGTTGATGTAGTCAAGAACTACTTCGCCTAAACTAAACTAAAAAAAACGTCTCGGTGGATTGAAAACCCAAAAGGGCAGTCCAGGCAAAAGTTAGAGACATGAAAAAAATCATCCCGGTGGATTGGAAACATCAAAGTACAATCCAGGCAAAAATTAGGGATAATGGCAAGTGACTATGTTCAACAGAGGCAAGTCCCTCAGTAGCAGCAATTACATCATCCATTAGAGGAAAACTCCAGTCAAGGTCATCTTCGACATAAGCTTAGGATGCCCCGAGTTCAAAGTTGGTAGAAGGATAGTGGTCGTTATGTTTCAACGTAGCCCTTTTCCCTGTAAATTACCATTTTCAAACTTTGTATATACTCTTTGGAATCACGCGTTTGGCTGATCTCCATCTTATCAATAAAATTTGAGCCCTTGTGCTTTTGTTTGTAATTCTTATTTGTTTTAGCTTTACAGAACGACGTTGTTAACATGATTAACGATTCTTGAAATAAAACAAAAATGAATTTACTTGTTAAAACTTTTTCTGCTTTTAAAATAAAGTCGGCAATTTCTTTTGACTGTTGAACATCAAAGGAACATCAACCGCTTCTTCAGAAGTAAGTGAACTTCAAAGTGCAGAATCAAAATACTTCTTCTACGCCAGTACGCCTGAATGAAGGATCAACAGTGTCAGATTCAACTATTCCATCTGACATCTTCGGCCGAGTTCTTACCTCCTAAGCCCGACCAACATAGCTCCCGACAGGGACTATTTCTCCTAAGCAAGGTGGAATTGCTATTCTGAACCAGCGGTACTTCTTCGCCTCGCGATGGCCGAGTATCGATTCGTGTTCATCCATCAAGTTGTATGTCGTGTCAGTTTTGTCAGCATAAACATACATACATCATGCATTATTGATTTGCATTCACAATTCATATTGCATCACTATCACTCTAGTCGGTCTTGTCCCCTAGTGATATAAGTTCTCTCAATCAAGTTGTCAGTTCTTGCCTCGTCAGGAAACGCTGCGTTTGAACAATCTCTCTCCTCCAGTTTACATCTGGAATGAAGTTGGCTCCTCGACCACTTTGATAACTTGAACCTCTGAAAGACCATAGAACTTTTAACCGATGTCACTCTTCGCCATTGAAGATGATATCCTTGCTTTCCCGGATTGAGGAAAATCCACAGAGAGAGCCTCGTAATCAGAAATTCGGCAGCATGCCAGTTTCGCTCCGAAAAGACCGCTGATGAAAAGGTCATCGGCACCTCAAAATTGGACCCCATCATATGGCATTTCTCTGGGAAGATCCCGAGAAAAGTATGATGTAAGATCCCAAACGAATGTAGTCTCTCAAGGGACTCGCATTCCCCGAGTAGAGTCAACAAATGGCATCTCCAACTGAGAAGTTTGTACACCTCTATAACTTAGACAACTGGGTTCCCCAGCAAATCTGACATCGAAACTTTTTCCACTCAAATGGCATCTCCCCAGGAAAATTCGACGAGAAGTTTGAAGGAAAGCCGCTACGAATAGCGTCCTTTGTCAGTAAAGTTTATTGACGAAAGAAACTAAGACCAGTTCCTTGGTAGGAAACCAGGATCGAGGGGAAGTTTAAATCAGAAACTAAGACCAGTTCCTTGGTAGGAAACCAGGATCGAGGGGAAGTTCATCTCAAAAGAAAACTGAGACCAGTTCCTTGGCTGAAGACCAGGATCGAGGGGAAGTTAACCCTTTCTAAGCATCATTGCTTAGCAAAATAAGATGAATGCGTAAGCTGCCATTCATAGCCATCAAAATTTCAGGTATTCCGATATTTAATCTTTTTGCACCCCGAATGCCCGAATACCTTCGTCATTCACACCTTCGTGTCCAAGAAGATTAAATAGGGGCATCTGTCATACCCCAAATTTTGACCACTAAGATTCCCATCATTGTGAAAATCATCATCACAATATGGAGGAACTATCATACTTCATCAGTCTCCCCAAAGATGGGTGAGAATTCACTACAATCAAAATTAGGGTTTCAAGCCCTCTCAGAGCCTTAGACAAAGGATCAATCAAGGAATGACATGATCTTCAACTTGTATAACCTCTCAAACATCCACAACGGATCAAGAGGACTCCCACTTTAAGGATTAAGCACAAGGCTGCTCCCTTCTAGGTGGATCAAGTCTCAAGATCGACAGTGTCACCAAATTAGAATTTTGGTCGACCAGGGCCTCCAGATGAAATTTTTCATCTGGGCACAAGCCAAAGATCCAAAACACAACCTAATATACTCCATGTAACCTCATGGACCCATCCCTCAAGTCAATTTTGCCTCAGGGGATGCATACATAAAAAATCAGAAATTAGGGTTTCTTGGCCTAATTCACCCCTAAGTTGACTTTTAGGGAAAATCATGAGCCAAGACCTCAAGAGAGGGTTGGAGGGTCTCTAATATACTATATTGATCCATTTGTAACAATGGATTGATCCAAGAAGCTTGAGCAACAAGTTTCAATTTCATCTGCACCACAGTTAGGGTTTTAAGGAAAAAGTCAACTGTAATTTTGACTTTTGACCAGGACATGCTCCCAAGCCCTATGACATGCACCAATATACCCTATGACACTCAAGGACATGATTTCATGAAGAATTGCACAGTTTGGAATTCATCTGATAAAAAGTTAATTGTGCACAAAAGTCAACTTTGACTTTTTGAGATTTTTCACCAAAATGGATTTTTAACCCTAAAATGATGTAAATGTATGATTTGAATCATCATTCATCAAGAAAAATCAAGAAAAGTTGGATAACTTGTAAAAGGGGTAACCATAAAAACTTAGAAAATTTTCTAAGTTAAAAATAAAGTGGCTAGGGTACCAACTTTGGAGGATCATAACTCCTAAACGATAAAGCCATTTTTTCCCATCCAAAGATAGATTTGTAGCCCTCATTACCCTCTACAAAAACTTCAACTAGACCTAAGTCCAATTCATTAAGAATTTTGAGTTATGGAGTGATCAAAATGGCTGAAAAATGAAAATGTCACTTTTTCCAACACTTAGTGAAATTTTCACTAAGTCCAAATCTGTCTTCTTTTTTTTCCAAATGTAGGGGGGTTTTTCACTTGGATTAAAAATAGATAAAAACCAAACATGTTCAACAGCCAAGAACATTACCAAATTCCATTTGAGTCATGAGATATGACATTGGAAAGTTGCCTTGCTGAAATCTGCCAAGGCAAGGCAGAATTTGCACTTTTGCTCGATTTACCAAAACCAGCCAAATTCAAATGCTCCGATCCACTTGGACACCTTAGAGGATTGAATCTAAAGGGGACAATCACTGAGCCAAGCCTCCAAAGTCCATGGAACAAGAAATAGCATGTTGAACCTAGAATGGCCAAAATAGGGACAAGACTCCAAATTTGGATTGAAGCATTCAATGGAAGCATCAAGGTGGCATGGACTGAGCCATTCTCATCTGAAATCAGTCAAGACTTATCCAAGACCTAGGGGATCAAAGCTCTGTGCCCTAACCTCTAGTCAATGGCTAGAGGAGACTTGGATTTTCATTTGCCAACATTGGCCAGACCTACGTAGCAGTTGCCATTCATTATTCCTTGCAAAACAAACTTGCTCTACTATAAATAGAGCTCAATTGTGATCAGTTTGAGTAAACCAAAGCCATCAAACAGATGTTTTCCTCAAAATCTCTTTCTCTTGGCAAAAATGCCTTTCTTAGTAAGGTAGCTATCGAGTTTTGAGTTAGAGGGAAATTCAACTCAAACCAATCACTCACACACCTCACATACATCATATAGAAGTGATCCAAACACTCACATAACATCTGGAACACAGATTTCACAAAATCACCAGCCAATTGCTCAAGTTCTTGACAGTTTTGCAGTTGAGGTGCCATCTTCAACTCCAAACCATTTCAATCAATTCCAAGCACTCAGACACATCACTTGGCACCTAGGGAAGCTATCCACATCATTGGAACCAAGCTGTAACACCTCCAAAACCAAACACTATCACCAGCTGCAAGTGGTAAGCATGAGCTTTTCTAACTCTATGATCCATGCATTTTTTGCTGCACAATAATTTGGCCATATGTTCATAATCATGCATGGAATGTTTCCCCTCAATTAATTGCATTGTTTGAATCGTGTATCAAAAATCCTAGACTTCATGCAGAAATTAGGGTTCTTGAGGATTTTTCATGATTTCTTGTTATATGTTTAATTTAAATGAAATTAATTGACATAGACATGATCGTGAGGTTGAGACGAGCATAATGATATGTGGATTGCATGTTATAATCAAGTATTCAGTGAGATTGGAGAGAAAATGCAAATATGGCCAAGCCCAGAACACGCGCGTGTTCTTCGTGTGTTCTTGGCGCCTTTTTTCAAAATTTGAATATTTGAATTTTGTGATTTTATTTAATTGATTCAAAAATTAATTTCTCTCTGAGTTTTAATGATTTTGAGTTGATTCTTTTTTTAATAATTCACAAAAATGTTAAAATATTTTATTTTCCCAAAAAATCCCAAAAATATTATTTATTTTGTATAATTGATATTTTTGAAAAGAATTAATATTTTAATTGTTTTTGACATTTTAAATATTTTTTCCACATTGATTTTGCAACTTTTAATGCTTTCTAATTATTTTGTAGGTCAATACTTAATTTTTGAAGCATTAATCCAAGATCACAATTTATTTTTCATATGTTAAACAATTTTGATCATTTTAATTGAATTTTTATTCAATTAAATACATTTTTGGAAACAAATTAGGGTTTTTGGATTAATTCAACCCTCATAAATCATTTCCAAAAACTTTTTGGGCCTCTAATAGAGTGTAAGACCCAATCCTTTTTTTGACCAAATCATTTTTAGGCCTCAGTGTATTGTATAAGTCCCGATACCGTCAAAAAACAAACGGCACGATCGTCGCCTTTTGAAAAATAACCTTTTGGGCCTCTCCTTGAGCTATAAGACCCATTCAAAACTTTTGGGCCTCTAATAGAGTGTAAGACCCAACCCCCTTTTAACCAAAATCATTTGGGCCTCAGATATTGTATAAGCCCCTTCGCGTTAAAAGAAAATCTCGGCGCGATCGCCATTTTTAAACGAAAAGTCAACTGGGCCTACCCTCGTGTTATAAGCCCCACTCTTATTCTTTAAACCTTTTGGGCCTCTTGAAAGAGTGTAAGACCCATCCCTTTGTACAGAAAACCTTTTTGGGCCTTAGTTACTTGTATAAGTCCCTCTGTACACATTCAAACAGTGCACTCACTGATAAAACCCTGGGCCTCTCCTTGAGCTGTAAGCCCCAAATCTTTCTTTTTCAAAGCACTTTCTCCTTTGATTTCGAATATACTGTTGTTTTCAATCTGTCTTTGTTGAACAACTAACCAAACAGCATGGAAGCTCTACAAACGAGTAAGTGTTTAGACGCTTTCATTTACCGCTTTCATATGCATATAACTGTATTGTGGGGTTGTTTCGCTGTAAGTCTTCTTTCATAAACTCATATCAACTATGTAATAATAGTATAGATATTTAGAGTTTCCCCGGCAACTACGTCTAGAACTAGGTGACGCCGTTTCATTTATTCGTAGAAATAGACAACTAGATCCCCAATAGGATCACCAGATACAGTCTTCTCTTCGGCTGTCCTCATTAGGAATTGTCAAGAAACTCTACTCCCAGAGATGAATATATTCTCCGTGAATGGCATCTTTGAGTTTCTTCCAAATTCTCGAACTTTCCTGACTTTTATCTATTCTCGGTGAATAGCATTGCCTTGAATTTCTCGGGGTTTGGGGACCCACGGGCTTCTTAAAAGCATCGGCCTCTTCTTAGGCATCGTACAAGGACCCACAGGCTTCCTAAAAGAAACCCCGCCTCCTCTTGGGCTTAGTACAAGGAACCTACGGCTTCTTAGAAGTATTCACAGCCTCCTCTTAGGCTTCGTATAATGATCTCTTCCTCCGGGAATGATAGCCTCCTCTTGGGCTTAGTACAAGGACCCGTCGGCTTCTTAGAAGTATTCACAGACTCCTTTTAGGCTTCGTATAATGATCTCTTCCTCCGGGAATGATAGCCTCCTCTTGGGCTTCGTACAAATTGTCCCGACGACCTCCTAGAGGTATAGGAACAGAACCTAGTCATCTTCATAGAACAGTCATGTCAAAGAGTTTACTACTGTTTCTCAAAGCATAGTACAAAAGATAAAACTCTAGACACGGACAGTCTAAATCTCCTTGAGTCTCAAAGACATTCTCAAGTGACCCCTTCGTTAAATAGGAAGAAAACCCGTTGACTCGGACAGTCTCAATACCCTTTGGATTTCCCGTTTTCTCAAAGAAAAGGAAATGACCCGGATCCTTGAATCAAATCCATGAGTACAGTGTTGCTCATATAAGAACTAATTTTCTCTTTAAAATAAGTATACTGGACCTGTCACTTAACTAAAACAGTTACTCTAGCCTCCTCTTGGGCTTTGTACAATAATTCTTCCCAACGAAGCAAACGTTTAGCCTCCATCTCGGGCTTCGTACGAGATACCAAAATTCTCCCCAGTGGAGTCAAACAATGTTTAGCCTCTCTCTCGGGCTTTGTACGAGACACATAAAGGTACTCCCTCGTTGAGTCAATCACCCCTTTCGCCTTCATCTCGGGCTTTATACGAGATACCAAAAGATTCCCTCGTTGAGTCAAGAACTTTTAGCCTCCTCTTAGGCTTTGTATAAGAAAAACACTGGTTGATCCAATCAACCTTTTAGCATTAAAGTTGTGCCTCGTTCACAGTACACAAACATCAATAACTCATTCCCCTTCATCTAATCGCTGTAAGCGGCAAGCCTCTGGATCATCTACATCCATGCTACTGTCCCTCTTTTAGCATGAGAAATTCCTAAGGAAAGATAGCATTGCTCTACACTGAGTTAAAGACTTCTCCTTCAGGTTAAAGCCCCCTATAAAGGAAATTATGGCATTGTTAGGATCCGCGTATCCCGGTTAAAGTAATCCTCCTTTATAATCAGTCACCCAACAGTTGTGACAGACAAACCTCTTTAGAGATGACAAATTCTCTCTAAAGTCAAACCCTTTTAGCTTCATATCTTGGGCTTTGAACAAGATACAAATAGACCTTTCAGCTTCACATCTTGGGCTTTGAACAAGATACAAACCACCTTTCGCTTCACGTCTTGGGCTTTGAACAAGACACCAAAACAACCATTTCCTCCCATTTTGAACTACGAACGCTCTGATTTCCCTGTTTCAGTAAACGGGAATACATAGGCATAAGATTGAAAGAAAAAATCTTAGCGAGCACCCTAAACAAAAACCCAAAATCCCATACTCTCATACATTCGTCCTAACATCCTAACCGATAGCCTAAAGCACCCCGCGTCAACAAAATAACCTAGGAGAAACCCCGAATCTTTGTAGCATATGTAAACCAACAGTTTTGACTATTTAATCTCAGTATGCAAGCAGGGTTAATTGGAGACATCTATTTCCCTTCCTTCATCAGCTTTAGTAGGATAAAAAATGAATCGAACTGTAGTACTAGAGCGATCGTGCTTCGCAACCACATCCAAAAATCACTCGCTACACCATCTTCTGCACAATCTTCTTTATGTTCTTATTAGCTGCTTCAACAGCCCCATTCATATTTGGGCGGTAGGGAGAAGAATTGTGATGTTCGATCATAAAGCTCTAGCATAGCTCCTTCATCATCTTGTTGTTCAAATTTGAACCATTATCCGTAATGATTCTCTCCGGGACTCCATACCGGCAGATGATGTCCGTCTTAATAAACCGGGCTACCACTTGTCTGGTGATGTTGGCATACAATGCTGCTTCCACCCACTTCGTGAAATAATCAATAGCCACCAGGATAAAACGATGTCCATTCGAAGTAGTCGGCTCGATCTTCCCAATCATGTCAATGCCCCACATGGCAAAAGGCCAAGGAGACGACAAAACATTTAGAGGAGTAGGCGGTACGTGCACCTTATCAGCATAAATCTGGCATTTATGACATTTCCGGGCGTATTTAAAACAATCAGACTCTATAGTCATCCAATAATACCCCGCTCTCAACAATTTTCTTGCCATAGCATGCCAATTGGCATGAGTACGGAAGGACCCTTCGTGAACCTCTTCCATTAACAGGCCTGCCTCGTGTTCATCAACACAACATAGCAAGACCATGTCAAAGTTTCTCTTGTATAACACATCGTCTTTATTCAAAAAGAAGTTTCCTAATAACCTCCTCAATGTCTTTCTATCCTTGGAAGATGCCCAGCGGGGTATTCCTGACTCTTTAAGAAAACTTTGATGTTATGATACCAAGGTTTGCCATCTGATACCCCTTCAACTGCAAATACAAAAGCAGGTCTATCCAAGCACATGATTCTGATTGAAGGAGTTTCATTCCAATGATTCACTTGATACATTGATGACAACGTTGCCAACGCATCAGCCATCTGATTCTCTATCCGGGGAATGTGATAGAAGTCCACTATGTCAAAGAAAGGTAACAACCTTCTGGCATAGTTGTTATATGGAACAAGATTCGCTTGAAGAGCCTCCCATTCACCTGTAATCTGATTAACCACCAACGCAGAATCACCATAAACATTGAGGTTCTTGATTCTCAAATCAATCGCTTCTTCTAACCCCATGATGCATGCTTCATACTCTGCCTCATTGTTGGTGCATATGAATGCTAATTGGGCAGTGAAGGGTATATGAGAACCCTGTGGAGTCGTAATGATTGCCCCGATTCCGTTACCATATGAATTAACAGCTCCATCAAAAACCATCTTCCACTGAGATCCAATCTCAGGTCCTTCATCAAGCAAAGGCTCTTCAGAATCCTTCATTTTCAGATACATGATATTCTCATCCAAAAATTCAAACTTCATCGGTTGATAATCCTCAATTGGCTGTTCGGCAAGATATTCTGACAAAACACTTCCCTTAATGGCCTTTTGGGAAACATACTGAATATCGTATTCTGTCAAAACCATCTGCCAACGGGCTATTCTACCAGCAAGTTCTTTCTTCTCAAACACATACTTGATCGGATCCATCTTCGAAATCAATAGGGTTGTGTGGTTTAACATATACTTCCTCAAATGCTTAGCGGCCCAAGCGAGTGCACAAAATGTTTTCTCCAGAATCGAGTACCTTGACTCCTAATCAGTAAACTTCTTACTCAAGTAGTAGTTGGCGTGCTCTTTTCTACCTGACTCGTCTTGTTGACCGAGCACACAACCCATTGAATTCTCAAGAACCATGAGATACATAATCAAAGGCCTCCCTGGAACTGGCGGCATACGGACCGGAGGTTCCTGCAAATATTCTTTAATCTTTTCAAACGCCTTTTGACAATTTTTATTCCACCTGGCCGCTTGATCTTTTCTTAACAACTTGAAGATTGGTCCACACGTGGCTGTGAGATGAGAGATGAACCTGGCAATGTAGTTTAATCTCCCCAAGAAACCACGAACCTCTTTTTCTGTTTTCGGCACAGGCATTTCTTGTATGGCTTTTACCTTTGCAGGATCAACCTCGATACCCTTTTCACTAACAATAAACCCCAACAATTTTCCCGATCTCACCCCGAAGGTGCACTTGTTCGGATTCAACCTCAGTCTGAATTTTCTTAACCTTTCAAATAACTTCTGAAGATTCACCAGATGTTCTTCTTCCGTCTGTGACTTCGCAATCATGTCATCAACATAGACCTTAATCTCTTTGTGAATCATATCATGAAAGAGAGTCACCATCGCCCGCTGGTAAGTTGCCCCCGCATTTTTCAATCCAAAGGGCATCACTTCGTAGCAGAAAGTTCCCCACGGTGTTATGAATGTTGTCTTCTCCATGTCCTCAGGGGCCATCTTGATTTGGTTATACCCAGAGAAGCCATCCCTGAAGGAAAACACAGAATATTGAGCAGTATTGTCAACTAACACGTCAATGTGAGGGAGCGGGAAATCATCCTTTGGGATTGCTCTGTTCAAATCCCTGTAATCAACACACATCCTGACCTTCCCATCCTTCTTAGGTACAGGCACGACGTTAGCAACCCATGGAGGATAATTTGTTACAGCAAGAAAACCGACATCTAGCTGTTTCTGAACCTCTTCCTTGATTTTGACAGACATCTCCGGTTTAGTTCTTCTCAACTTTTTCTTGACCGGAGCGCAACCTTCTTTAACTGGTAGCCGGTGTACAACAATATCAGTATCGAGCCCAGGCATGTCTTGGTAAGACCAGGCAAAGATATCCACATACTCTCGGAGCATTCCAATCAATCTTCCCTTGACACTGT
The DNA here is from genome assembly GCA_022829125.1 of Lathyrus tuberosus. Taxonomy (NCBI): domain Eukaryota; kingdom Viridiplantae; phylum Streptophyta; class Magnoliopsida; order Fabales; family Fabaceae; genus Lathyrus; species Lathyrus tuberosus. The sequence continues at coordinate 3,834,688 of JALAZF010000190.1, forward strand.
CTTCCAATGCAGCCCCTACCTTTACTTCCTTTCTGGCGTCCTCGGTTCCTAGATTCACAATCTCAATTTCCTCCTGATGAGGTATGATGACTCTCTCCTCTTGCTTCAACAATCTGGCCAACTCTTCGGGCAGTTCACAATCTTCGTCAGTCTCTTCTTCAGCCTGATAGATTGGATTGTCAAAGTCATACCGAGCTATAGCTGAGTCATGATCAGTGTCATCTGAACAAAAAGACCTGCATGATTGATGAGGTATGTTTTATTATGTATGCAACAAAGGAAACACATTGCCATTTTGATGTGGGTTTTTAATGCATAAAAATAAAAACAGAAAGACAGAGATCAAAATATTTGAGTGTGAAAAGTCCTTTATTGATGATAAAGCAAAACATGCAACAGTTAAAAGCCCTACAAATAAAATCACTACGTCTTGGACAGAACGTAGGACTAACATAATAGGAAAACAAAGCAATTACTCGAAGCCAGTCACTTGAATGACTCTCTCAGAAGACCAGTTGCACAAACTTTCTCCTGGGACGCAAGGACGAATCCAGCTATCCATGTCACAATCACTGTCTCCTTCTTCCTCGATGGCATTAACTCTATCGAAGAAAACATCGGCACTAGTGAAATGGACTGGGCCATAGAATTTGGGAGGATCCCTGTCTTTCCTGGATGGCTTGTATCCCAATCCATAAGTATCCCTCTTCTCCTGAACTTCAACCACCTGGCCCCACCTCTGTGAGCTACCAGCTTCAACCACAGCTTTGGCGTCTTTAAACGAAGACATAGAAACCTCAGGTTGATCTGCCACTGCAGGTTGCTCTATAGTCTCAGACTGGACAACCTCCTCAGAAACCTTCACCTTTTCAAACCCCTGACACAACGTCTCATGGATTTCACCATCCACTTCCATGTATTTGAAGGTCGATAGCTGACTAATCATTGTGTCTTCTTCTCCACACACTATCACTACGTGACCATCAACCAAATATTTCAGTTTTTGATGTAAAGTGGAGGTTACAGCGCCTGCACCATGGATCCAAGGACGACCCAACAAACAGCTGTACGTTGGCTGAATATCCATTATATAAAATGTTGCATCAAAAACTTCCGGTCCAACCTAGATTGGAAGCACAATCTCACCAAAGACAGATCTCTTTGAGCCATTAAAAGCTCGCACCACCAAGTCACTTGGTGTACAAATAAGTCCCCTGGTATCTAACTTCATTAGTGCTTTCTTTGGCAATACATTCAACGATGATCCGGTATCAACCAATACATGTGACATCAGTGAACCACGACACTCAATCGAAATATGCAGGGCATGGTTATGATTCCTCCCAGCAGGAGTCAAATCAAGGTTTGTAAAACCCAAGCCATTACCCGCATTCAGGTGCGCTACAACCCCTTCCAGCTGGTTAACAGAAATCTCTTGAGGAACGTAGGCTGCATTCAAAACCTTCAGAAGAGCATTCCTGTGAGCATCAGAACACAACAACAAAGACAGAATAGAGATCTTGGACGGGGTCTGATGTAACTGGTCCACGATCTTGTAATCACTTTTCCGGATGAGTCTCATAAATTCCTCTACATTTTCAGAAAAATCATCGTCAATCGGCTTTGTTGTAGAATCAATAACCACTGGAGTCTGAACAGAACCATCAGCTACCTGTTTTCCCTTATCTTGCCTAGAAGTGCTGGGTTGATCATTAACAGGAATAAGCACTCTACCACTTCTTGTTATAGCATCAGTCTCAACTTTAACTTCATAACTAGCACTCACTGGTGAAGTATTCAGTAATTCCTGCTTTTGTCCATTGACAAACACCTCTGCACCGTAATTCCAAGGAATAGCCTTAGAACTTTCATACGGAATGGGTTCATCCCTTGTGATAATAACTGGAGGTGGCCTTGCAGGACCAGAAATAGTAATCGTTTTGAACATAATGGTGATAGTAGCAACCTTCTCACTAACAACCTCTTCTTGCTGATTACCTCTATCAAACTATAAGCAGCCCTCATTAATCATACTCTGGATACCCAGCTTCAACGAATCACAACCATTAACCTTTGTTAAACAATCTGAGCAGTTCTCATCACAACCCGGATAGACGCCACCCTTCAATAACCTATTTTTAACCACAGCAAACGGAGTCTTCAACTCCTCAACATCCATGATCAAATTCAAAGCTTCACCTTCCTCAATTATCGTATTCACCTTCGGCCCGTTGTGATCAAGCATTAGGTTTTGAATAACATTGGGCCCAACATTCGAGAAATTGATAGCCTTGGAGTCCACAAGGTCTTGCACCTTGTGATGAAATGCCCTACACTTCTCCACAGTGTGCCCCGGAGCACCAGAGTGAAAATCGTAGTGTGCGTTAGCATCGTAGCCTCGTGGGAGTTCCCCTGTTGGTGGATCCAGGGTACGGAGCTCAACTAGACGCAACTGCAGCAAATGTTGCAACAACTGTCCATATGACATTGGTGGTTGATCAAAATGTCTCTCTGCATTCCTTTGTTTGTTCTGATACTGGCCCTGCTGCCTGTTCTGATTAGCATTATTCCTCTGTTACTGTGGTGGAGGTAACATTGCTGGGATAGTTACCGATGCTAATTGTTGATTATTGCCCTGACGCTGTTTCCCTTTTCCCCTGTGGGACGATACAGCGTTGGCCTCTCCTTTCTTCTTATAACCATCAAACGGCTTCTTTCCATGCCCGGAAGACGATCCGTCACCACTAGAAACTTTTCCAGCCTTAATTCCAACCTCTACCTTCTGTCCGATAGCAATCACATCTGCAAACTTTCTTAGAGAACAAGGAAAAAGCTTCTCATAATAGTGCTTAGGCAGTGTGTCCATAAACATATCCAACATCTCTTTTTCCAACATTGGTGGTTGTACCCTAGCCGCCAATTCACGCCACCTTTGCGCGTATTCTTTGAAACTTTCATCACTTTTCTGGGACATGCTCAACAACTGAGTTCTGTTGGGAGCCATGTCTGTGTTGTACTGGTAATGCTTAATAAAGGCTGCAGCTAGCTCTCTCCAAGTACGAACATCTCTACTCTCCAGCACCATGTACCATTCCAAAGAGGCGCCAGACAGGCTGTCTTGGAAAAAATGCATCATTAGTTTTTCATCTTTGGCATGAGCAGCCATCTTCTTGGTATAAGCCTTTATATGAGTTCTTGGGCAGGTAGAACCATTATACTTCTCCAGTGTAGGAATCTGAATCTTGTGTGGAATGACAATATCAGGGACCAACCCTAGGTCGTCAAAATCTATTCCCAGATCATCCTGTTTCGCAACCCCCTTCAAATCCGCCTCAATTAAACGGATCCTCTCATCACTGACCACAGGTAAGCCAGCGTTCAACCTTCTGACTGATAAAACATCATCCTGTTGATCATCAATACGATGGCAATGGATAGCTCGAACAGTACTTCCTTCTCCAACAACTGAAGGAATCCCACCCTGTCCACCAGCGCCAGGAATAGGAATGTTGATACTAGCACCAACTCCGCCCAGAGGAATAACACGATTAAGAAAACCACCGTGTAAGATACCATTTTCATCAACCTGTGACACCAAAGGCTGAACTAGAGTTCTGAATTCATTCTGACTTTGCACCACACCTTGCATCATCTCCATAAATTGATCGATACGAGCTTGCATAGCTGCCATGTCTACCTGAACTTTGTCCATCACTCTGCTTTGATTAAACCTGGTAGAATACCGATGAGTTGGTTGATCAATCCTGACTGACAAAAAGAGAGAGCATAAGAAAACCAGAGAATCCGAGATAACCTGCTATGCAAAAATGATGATTATGAGATGCAAATGCAAACAAACATATTTAAACATTTCCAAGGTATATCCTTTGATTCCAATCTTTGAAACTGGGCCAGGGATTTGATACCTCATCGGAAAATAAATCCGAACTCAGTAATACCGCAACATTAAACCAAGGAAATAAACCACAATTCAAATAAAAACCACCAAGGCACCAATATCTGAATCAAACATTCTATTATCAAGTTGGAAGAATTCATACAAACAAAGTCAATTGTAACCAACGGTGATTCCATCAACAATCCTGATGGTAACCACAAAAAAAAGATACACAACAACTACAATTCCACCCCAAACAGACTAGCCTCCACTTCTTCCAGAAGATTCAAAGTGTCAGGATGTGTCGGTCGCATGATCAGCCCTTTGATTAACCTGTTTCTCTTCGCAATCTCTTGGTTCAGCGTTGCAATCTGCTCTTCAACGTTGCTACCTTCATGTCTCACCTTCTTGATTCCAGCTTGTAATTTGAGCTCTTCAATCTCCTTTTGGGATTCTTTCCACTTGTTGAAGAAATGCTTTCCTTTTTATTTCGCCTTTTGCTGCTCTTTGTTTAATCCCTCGTTTTTGACTTGGACCTCAATCCACATCTCTTGATAAGCATCAAGTTCGGTTTCAGTCTTAGCCAAAAGCTTCTTAGTCATCCTGGTGGTTTTGCTTGATGTCTCTGCTGCCATGCTAATCTTCTTGAAATGCTGAATTCTGCTATCCAGATCATTTTCGGCCTTCTTCAAATGCTCAGTCGACTCTTTAACTTGCCACTTCAGCTCTAAGTTGTCCTGCAAAACTCCTTGCAACTGACTACTCATACCAGAATTCTCTGCTCTCAATTCGTGCACTAACTTTTGTTGCTTGTTGAACTCTTCAATTGGAACGGTAAATCTTTCCTCCACACTTTCTGGGTACAGCATAGGTGCTCGATCAAAAGGCAAGTAGCACTCCTCAACTCTCTGTTTTATCTAGTCCACATAGGGAAGGAAAGCTTGATTGTTTGGTTTGCCCAGAACGGCCTTTCCTTTCTTCAGTATACTACCCCAAGCTTCAGAAGCTCTCTGCGCCTCCTCCAAACCTTCAGATGAGTGGAAATACAATGATTCTTCTACATCTCTCTTAACAGACGGACCTACCAGAGCGTAACCAAACTGTCTGACGGCCAAAGAAGGGTTATAGTTAATTCCTCCCTTCCTCCCTATCAATGGAACATTAGGGTACTTACCACAACTATGAATATCTTTGCCAAGCAATCCTTGATTTATCCACACGATGTTTTTACTGACCAATCCCATCAGGCGCTGACTCCACTCTAGAGAATCCTTAGAATCAACAAAAGCACCAGATTGAGGTAGACGACTTGCGAACCATTTATAAAACAATGGAGCGCAGCAATGAACCATCCTTCCTCTCTTCTTTTCATTCCTGTTGTATAAGGCATAATGGAGATCTCCCAACAGGGTTGGCACAGGATTCCTCATCATGAATATCCTGATAGCATCTTCATCAACAAAATCAGGCTCATTGGGGAACAACACAATACCATAAACACAAAGGGCTAGCAGTGCGTTGAAAACAATCCATTCTTTATCTTCTGCTGCTTTTTTAGCCTTCTTCGTTAGATACCCCAACTTGAAACCACAGATCTTTCCTTTGTTAGAAATGTTGGCTTCTAACTTTGACTTGCTCAAATAAAGAGCACCGGCCAATTTCCCACAATCCAGATCTCCTTTTAAACCAAAGAAGGGAGGAACTTCCTTGATAGCAATCCCTAGCATGTTAGAATATTCCTCCAAAGTAGGCACCAACAAATAATCCGGGAACAAAAAACATCTCAGTGGAGGGTCATAGAACTGCATCAGAGTATGAAGACCCCGAAACTCATAATCGTCGATGTTGCGAACAAAAGACAGAATCCACCCATACTTCTCCGCGAAAGCATTCAATACTTCAGGACTTGCCATTCCCTTTAGGATAGTGAGAGAACCTATTGTTGGCTTGAGAAACTTGTAGATAACAATATCCTTCTTACCTATTGGAACATCCATCCCTAATACTGCCCTTTGACTGGAATCACAGATTCAGATACAACCTGGAAATGCAAAAATATGAATGTCAGAGAAAAAATGAGATGCAATGCAAAACATGGGATCAAGGCATCAAGCATCTGTGCTGAACTGGCTGGACAATATTGAGGCTCTGTACAAACTCTTGAGTCAAGCCGGGATAACAGAATAACCACACTGATACGGATGTAGAGACAAAGAATCCAAAAACAAAGGGTAGGTAGAAAGTCACGGTTACCTGCAAACTTGTAAACAAACCGCCCCTCTCACATGTGGGTACTAGGATCCTCAGTATCCCGGGCTCTCAGGTCGAGAAATAATGATACGTTCACCACTTCTGGTTTGGCATCATCACCAATCGAGGAGGCCTCAACTGATTCACAAAAACGAAAGATCCTCAGCTTCAGAGGTTTGAGAAGCAATAGGATATTCAGCCCGAAGGATACAATGCTACAGCCAATCAAAGAGGTCGTCCGCTGATTCACCTCAAAAGGAAATCCTATAGCAAGCTCCCAGCATTGGGTCCTCGGATCGAGAATGTGCAATGGGTTTGCCACAGAACGTGGTCTGCCACTGTCACATCTCGGGAGGAGTGCCACGACTGAGTCCTCGGGAATGGTCTCCAGAGTCGACAATCCCTCAAGAGAATACCTACTGGCCTGTACCAATGCACAGTAGCAGGTAGCTCCTGATAGAACCTCGTCTGGTCGTGGGTCTCATGAACGACAATACATGGCCACCCCCATGCAAGCGTCACGACTATCCACTCTAATACCTGTGTATATACTCAAGCCTGGGTAGTGGGCTTATCTCTCAGAACATCCCAACCCGCCAAACAGAAAAACCAGCCAGCACAGCACAGAATATCCAGTATGACAGTAATAAAATAAAATGCAATGCAATAAAAGCTATAAATATAGTAAAACAAGTAAAACAACAATACAGTAATACAGTAATATACAACAAAGTAAAGCACCATAATAATCACCCAATGAAATACGAACAGACAAGCGCTAGGATAGACTCGCTAAAGGGGATGGACCAGCAAGAGGTCAACCAGAGTCCCCAGCAGAGTCGCCAGCTGTCGCTCCCGAAAGATTCGCATCCAATGGTATAAACGCGAGAGTGGCGCGGAAAAACACAGAGTCGCCAGCAACGTGTATTTATCTCGGGAGAGGGAAAGGAAACACTGCATAAACCTAAAGAGGAAGGGAAAGAACATGGTCTCACGACCAAGAGAAACGGGTATGGGAGTCGGTTACGCGAAGGGAAGGTGTTAGCACCCAACACGTCCATCGTACTTGATGGGATCCACGCTTGTTGTCTGCATCAAAGGGTGTCGTCGTCTGGAGCTCTACTGCTACTGGACCGGAGAAGAAACGAGAACGGAAAGAACGGAGAAACAAAGAAGAAAAGAAAAAAAGAAGTGACTCGATAGGACGTTATCATTGTCCTAGGCCTATGTACTCCCTCGGTGCAATGGGAAAGTCAGAGTCAATGTAGTTCGGAAGGGAACTGTGGGGGAAGGTTGATCGCCAAGATAATTGCTGTCTTGTGCCTACATATGCTCAATCGGACGAGAGAGAGGAATCATAGCTGATGTAGTTCATGGGTACGACCACAGATGGGTAAGTGTTTTTTACGTGAGCGACGAGCTCTTCTCTGAAAATGAAATTTGAAACCCAACAATCCCGAAGGATAAAAAAGATTTGAATTTATTTTGTATTTTTTAGACAGAAATGTCTTTTAAGTTGTTTCGTAACTTGCATTGAACCCAAGTCTTAAATATAGGAACGAATACTTCGCGCATCGTCCCCAACAGGACGTACACTAGGTATCCTAGAAGAATGAAGGGAAGCCCCTCACTCCCCACTTCCCACATAGAAGGCTCAAGCGCAATACACGTTAACTTTTATTACGTGTTTTCAAGAAGTTTTGAGATGAGAAGAGAGACGACCCAAAGGAAACTCTAAAGGGAAACTACGAGTCCTAATGTTATCATGCATGGATGACCTATGGTTAGTGAGACTTAGGAGAGACGACTACCTAAAACCTAATGCTAATCCTACTCCAAGCTTAATCAAAAATTATGTTGGACTAGGTAGCTCTAAGGGAAAAGAATCTAAGACTTAATCAAATCTTGAGATTCATGGGATGAGAAAGAGTGAGAGATAAGAAAGAAGCATCTTAAATGCTAAAGCAAACACAAGTATGGAAGCTTAAAAGAGAAAGGAGAAGTTAGAATGTGGATAACTATCCACATCCCATTCACTTACCATTAGTCCCTACATGGTTAGCAAAAACAAACATAAGCAACAATAAGACAAATGAAACCCAAACAAGTCACAACCCAAAGAGAAATGATTAGAAACCAAATGAAACTCATCCAAGTCAGAATGTACACCTTAGAGGTGACCCATAATGTTTACCAAACAAGATCAAGCAAAGAGAATGCAAACAAGTGGCAAAACATACAAGAAAGTCATCAAAGAAAGAGTAGAAGAAGAATGAGTGGATATGCAAGGTGATCATGCAAGAATGCTTCAAATAAAATCAAAGTCAGAATGTGGATGACCTAAACATGCTATACAAGTGTCACATAAGGCATACAAGCAAGTATCCAAACATTAAGAACCATTAGAAGAAGGAGAAGGAAGCATGTAAGTGAAACATGTTCAAGGATGCAAAATGAAACATGAATAGCATATGACATGAATACAAAGCTCCAAGGTCAGAAACATACATCAAATGAAGTGCAAAGTAATGATATGGCATGGCATACACAAACCAAACACACGTCAAGAAGAGGCATAGATGAGAAGAAGTGAGAAGATAAGTCAAAAAGAGGCATGTAAATCAAACATTGAACATGTGCACAAAATATGCAACAACCTCACACCAATGACCTATAATTACAATAAAATGACCTATACTGATTCAAACATGGTTTATGAAGTCAAAGAAACAATCCCAAACAATGGCACAAGTGCATTCTCAAACAAGTAATCAAACATGATCAAAGATGTGCACAAAAGAAGACCTCAAACAAAGAGCAATCTAACAATTAGCAAATCATCTTCCAAAATTAACAAATTAAATTTCAAAACACCTCAACCAGGGACAAACATCATATTAAAAACTCATGCAAAAATTCACAAGATAAGTCCTTCAATCAATCATGCAAAGTCACATGGGAATTATGAACTAATATGCAAAAGAGAGGGACCAAAATGCAATATGAAAAGAGTTTAAAAATATGAGAAAAATGTTTTTATGTACTTCAATATGTTGGTGAAACAATGCAAAAATAATGGGTTCAAAATGTTTTGTAGATGATGAGAAATAAAATCAGCAAGTTAAGTGTGCACAATTGAAACACATTCAAAAAGAAATTCACACAACAATTAATTCAGATGCCAAAGATGATCCATGATTTTTTTGGTAATTTTTGGATGCATAAGACTATTTTTAAAAATTAAAAATGGAAATGAAACAATTAATGAAAATAAAAAATAAATGAAGTAAACATGGGGGGTGCAAACAGCAAGCAACTCACGTTTAAAAATACCAACTGGGCTAAATAGGGGGGTGGGGAAAGCAAGCCCAAACCAACAAATCCATCAGCGTATTCCAAACAAAAAAACCAAGTTCAAGTTAACATGATTGACTCACACACGCCACCAGATTCATCCAAGGATCCACAATCAGTCAACCAAAACCAAAGGTAATTAAGATCAATGCTCAGGATCAAAGGTACACAATAACCAAGGTACATGCGCGCACATCAAATCATCAGAACTAAAAAATAAAACACGTGAAGGGCACATGAGGTTTTTAATGCGCTGGCAATACATCATCCATCAGATTAAATCAACGCATCATATCAGGTCAACAAAGTCAAAAATCATGCAAGATTAAGGGCTATGATCTGAGGCACATGGTAACTATCATGGACTAACAAACACACAAACCACAAAATAAAACCAAATTTTAAATGGCGTGGCACACAGATGACCATCAGATCCAAAGATACAACGGTCCAAACATCATCACCTTCATTGAATTCTCAGTTCACCTGAAAGTGAACCAGACGCTGGAGCCCTAGCTCCGGTCGTCTTCTCCGGTGGCTCCCACGGTGGAGTTTTCACAAAAATTCCCAGAAATCAAACATGAGCATACTATCTTGACCAGAATTCAACAAGGATCTCAAATATCATGTCCATTTCATCAAAAGATCAACATACAAGTCAAATAGAAGGAAATAAGTTTAGATCCAAAACTTTCAAACTCAAAATTCAAGCAATTCACACGTCCAAAATCAAAACCAAATATATCAGCATCATCAGTGAACATCATAGATCATCATGCAAGCTTAAAATTCAAGTTATATGATCATGAAAAGTGAGCTAACCTGAGGATTGCAGAGCACGAAATACACCTAGAAACCCTTCCAAAAGCTGCAGATCTTCCTCTTTTGAGCTCTATTTGCAAAATAAATGCAAATAGAGGCTTGAATCTGGCTAGATCTAGGAGTTTGAACTTGAACCAACTTGAGATGCACTTGCTGAAAACCTTGCTATTAGCTCAAAACAATGGTGGATTCTTACACTACCAAGTGTGTAGATCAAGAATATGAAAAAATTTCTTCAGAAACCCTTGAGATGAGAGAGTTTCGAAGAGAGAAAGTTTTGGTGAGAAAAAGAGATTCTGAACAAATGGGAGTGCATGACCTAGCTGTGAAGGCATGAGTTAGCTTATATACATTCCATTAGTTCACTGATCATAATTAGCAATTGGTTAATCCCTTGGTTAATGAGTTTTGGAGTGTTTTGCAAAAATACAATTAGTGATACCACCACTAATCCACACGTGCATTCCCATGCCTTTCATGATTAATCACTCACATTTCCCTTGCTGATCACAAATGGATTGGAATTGGGCCTTGAAATGTCTTGGTTTGCAAGTTTCAATCCATCTTGCAAAATTGTATAATGTGAAATAAGTGATGAATATGGCATGAAATGACTTGATTCAAAGGCCAAAAATGATCCTCATGAGGTGTACTTGGATGTTGTAATGTGACATGAACCAATAGAACCAATTACAAGTCAATTTGTACCAAAATGCAAAAGGTGGAAAAAGTGGTACATGTGAAAAACCTCAAAAACACCTTGCATTGTTTTGACCATAACATGAGTTCTACAAATGATATGGAAACTATCTAATACTTTTTGGAAATGGGAGAGAAAGATATTCAACTTTCATGTTAGAGGAAAATTCATTTGAAGCTTCCTTGATGATGAAAAGTCAAGTTGAATGTAGTGGAAAAATTGCTAAAAATGGAAAGTTCTCATTATAGGTCATTTTCCAAATTTAGTAACTTTTGCACAAACTCTTGATTCTTGAAGAATGATGTATTCCATGCTATTCCTTGACCAAATAAAGGTACATGGACTTGGGAAACATGATTTGAACCCTTGAAAACCCATGGTTGACTTTCCTTTTGAACTGTTGACTTTTGCTTACTTCACAAGTAACTGATCCATTGAACATCTTCCAAAATGAATCACTAGCCAAGCCCTCCTCCCTAAGTGCTTGTGAGCATATGGAATACCATAAGAACATGCTTGAATCCACAAAGCCCTTCAATAAGTCCTTTGGATCAAAATCCTAATTTGGACCATCTGATTAGGAGAGAAAGATTCACTTGAAATCTCTTGCCAATCTTGATCTTATGAGGATGTGATGAACCCCTCAAACCACCTTGAGGCTTGAGACTCCCTTAAAATGAACCAAGTACCTTAATCCCATGCTAAGAACCATGCTATGCACAAATGCTAATGCAAAAAATGCAAAGAAACATAAGCCAGTTAGCTAAAAATAACAAGGCAAATTTTGGGGTGTTACAGACATCTCATGAAAAACTTCAAGAACCTCGAAAGGAATATCAAGACCTCTCAAAACGAGGCAGCTCAAACTGTAATAAGCATTGACCGAAAAAATAGAGTTGTTATCCGTTTTCCACAACCAGGAATCGTCCTCCAACTTCTTTATCATAACCGCTCTGACAATCACGGTTAAGGCCTGAACAGCTCTACCATCAATAACCATGCTATCCGACCAGAGGGAAGAAAGATTCCACTGCCAACTAACATCAGTCCAGTGCCCCAAATCTGCAACGTGACAATGTTGAAGGAGAGAAGCTTCGAACAGCGCCGGAAAAACTGATCTTAATTCGAAATCACCACACCAGTGGTGCTGCCATAAGAGAATCGTGTCTCCTCTCCCGACGGTAGGTACACACAATCAGAAAACTGTATAGAAGGATTAATAACTTTTAAGGAGATCACGTCCCTCATCCAAAGAGAGGATTTATTGGACTTATAATCAGTCTCAGCACATAAAACAAGATTATAAAGGCTACCATAGCTGCTGCTCATAAACTTCCACCAAATCTCATTCCTTCCATTAAGAAATTTCCAAAGCCATTTTGCGACTAACGCCTTGTTAAACAACCCTACATGTTTAATCCCTAATCCACCTTCCTCTCTAGTCCTACAAACAGAATCCCAATTCACCCAAGCCAGTTTCTTCTTGTCCACCGAACCCGACCATAAAAACCGACACTGAATCGAAGTGATTTTTTTTACGATTTTGGAAGGCGCCTTGTAGAAAGAAAGGCTATGAATAGGAATACTAGACAAAACGGAGTTAATCAGGGTTATTCTGCCTCCTAACAAGAGGTTCCTACCAGTCCACGAGGAAATTCTAGCCTTGAGCAAAGAGATAACCAGGTTCCAAAACGAAAGCCTTAGGTGATTTCCTCCAACAACAATACCCAAGAATTTGAAAGGCAAACTACCAGCCTTGCAGGAGAGAAAAGAAGCCGTTGCGTTAAGGAGAGATTGATGAATACCGACTCCAAACAGACAACTTTTGGAAAAATTAATCTGCAGCCCCAAAATCATCTCGAACTGACGGAGGATAGACTTCAGGGCCCAAAGGTTATGGAACTCTCCGTCACAAATCAATATGGTGTCGTCGGTGAACTGGAGAAGCTCAATAGACTCCTCTCCATTAAAACAAAAACCAGCCAGAAGGTTTCTATCCGTAGCTCTTCTCACCAACGGAGCTAGAGCTTCAGCCACAATAGAGAAGAGGAATGGGGCTAAAGGATCCCCCTGTTTCAGCCCCTTAGTTACCTTAAAGTCCTTAGAAGGACTCCCATTAATAAGAACAGAGATGAAACTAGCACAGACGGCACCTTTAATCCACATAATCCAGTTAGGCCCGAAGTTCATAGCTTCCAAAATGGAGATCATGAAGTCCCAATCAACGCAATCATAGGCTTGCGCAAAATCAACCTTGAACACCAAGCATTTACGCTTCTCACGTTTCGCAAGGTCAAGAATGTCATTAGCAACGAGGATGCCATCTAAAAGGTTTCGGCCAGGAATGAAAGCAGTTTGCGTCGGCGAAATAAGTTTATTAATGACAGAAGAGAGTCTCCTGGCTAACATCTTGGAAACCACCTTCGAGACGCAACCCACTAAGCTTACAGGTCTAAAGTCAGCAAAATGTTGAGGATTATCCACCTTAGGAACCAAAGCTAAGAAAGATGAGGTGAAAGCTTTTGGAAGATATCCAGATAAGAAAAAGTGGCTAACACATTTAGAAAAATCAGGCCCAACAATATCCCAAGCAGCCTTGATGAAATTGAAAGAAAACCCATCCGGGCCTGAAGACTTGTCCCCATTGCAAGCAAACACAGACTCACGAATATCTTCATACGAGAAAACTGAATCCATGATTTCTCTATCCATAGCATTTAACTTTAAGACACCATTAAGATCCAAGAGAGGTCTTTTTGCAGCAGACTTTTTGAATTTAGCATGGAAGAATTCAAAAGCAGCATCCTTGATAAGCTGGGGATCCTCGACTAAATCTTCGCTAGGCCCAATAGCAGAGATTGAATTCAGCCTAGTCCTAGATTTAAGACTAGCATGAAAAAATTTTGAATTAACATCGCCATCTCTTGCCCATTTAGACCGGGATTTTTGGAAGACCATACTCTCCTTGATACGAAGACTACTCCAAATTTGTTCCTGAATTTCCAGCCTTTTCTTGAACAGGTCAGACGACTCAGGAAAATTGGAAGAAGCCAAATCCAATTCCAACGCATTAATTTTCTCCACGCAATCCTCCAATCTAAGGTCAATCCAACCGAACACATGAAGGTTCCACCATCTCAACCTGTTCTTTAAAAACTTGAACTTTTCCTTTAACACAAAGGAAGGTGATCCATTCAAATCAACCGAGTTCCACTGATTTCTAACAAAATCCAAAAATTCCTTATGCTCAAGCCAAGCGTTGAAAGTTCTGAAAGGTTTCGGACCCGAATTGCCAGAGTTAGATTTAATCCAAATTGGTCGATGATCGGACACATCACGATTCGCAACTAGCTGGGCTTTGAGCTGCCAGGCTTCAATAAGAGACTCATCCACCAAAATTCTGTCAAGTTTGCTACAACTCTTCCCATTTGAATTTAATTTATATTTTTTTTTTATAAATATTGTATATAACCATCACACCTCAATTTTTTAAAGAAAAATAGGCATTGTACTTGCACACATAGAAATACAGAGATTTAATTATTTTAATTATGAACGGATAATTTTTATAAACTAATGAATTATTGGATGAATTACACTAATATATTTTTATTTCCATCATCGTATAGAATACATGTTCTAGATGAAAAAAAAAACTAAAATAGGATATATTGTACATAGAGAAATTTGAAATTTCTAGGCTAATATAGTAGTTTAAATTACTAAAACTATTTCTATATTAAATGTCATATACATTGAATATGATTAAATGAATTGTAAATTATTTTGAATAAATTTTTTTATAATATTTTGAATAATATCATTATTAAACACTTCAATAAAACGGCAAAGAATGAGAGATATGAGTTTGATTTGGGTGGTGCTCCATGGAAATGAGACGTTAAAATTTTTTAGCAACGAGTTTGTCATAAATACATTCTGTGTGCGATCGATAACGTTTGGAAGTTCAATTTGTTTTGTTGATGTTAAAAGTCAATCACAATCAAAGAGATTATGATTATATCAACAACAACATTTTGAAAGATAGTTAAAAGATAATTTTCAATCGAATTAATCGAAAAAACAACGAAATCGATAATTTGTAAGAACAACAATCTTTTAGACCCTCTAGCGCCTTTTTGTTTTAGACGTATGGGTTTTTCAGTCATTACTCATTTTTTCTTGATGCAAAGGCATTTTGTAATAGTGATGTTTTTGACCAAGGGATACTCTTTGATTGCCTCTCATTCAGGGTTTAGGCCTTAGTTCTAGGGTGGATTGCTCATAGTGTTGGGTAAGAATATGGAAATAGAAAAGCGGTCAAGAAAGAGGGTAAATAGACCCTTATTCAAAAATTCAACCACTTTTACAAAAATAGAATATCAGAGATTTTTCAAAAGTGCGCGCGGAAGATTTGAAGCGAAAATATGAAAATTTTACTTTTATTGAAACCTGATCACCTTAACTCTTATTCAATTTGCAAACACCAATTGGTGGCTTTATGATGATAAACAAGGTATTCAATTGATCTAGTTGTATATTCCGCGAGGTGTGTTTATATAGAGATTCAATATAAATGAATTCTAACATCAATTGTTTCTCAGAATTTAATTACCAATTCAGCTCTATTAGGCACAAAATCTAACAAAACCTAATCTTACGTAATTAATTGTTACCAATTGAATAAACAATGAACTATGCTAGAATTAAAATACATTATTATTAAAAATCCTACGAAAATTAAATGCAAGAGAGAGAGAGAGAGAGTACATCGAGATTTATAGTGCTCCGGTGTTCGTCCTCGCTTTGCCAACGTTCACTTTTCTATTGTTTCCCATTAAAACCTGCATACATTTTTATTTTGACGAATATTGTCAGTGTTCATACAATCTTCAATCCACAATAATGCTGAGAAAAATAAAATCTCTTTTCTAGATCTTGACTTGTATACAACTTAATGCCAAACTTTTCTGCGTAACCTTTACTAGATTGAAGCTTCTTGTGTCTATCAATATCACCAATTTGCTCCAAGCCTTTGTGTATAGCAATCACCCCTTGATTCTACTAATTTCTTAGGCGGTGAATTGTCCAAAGATTTAAGAAGAACTCCACCTTGTTTGAGCCTTCCACGCACTCATTACCAAGGGAATTTAGAGAGAAGAACCTCCTTCTTTTCACTAGGATTTGTCAGCACCAATGACAATAATATCAATCTTGCAAGCTATCTGAAAATCTCTATCAAATATTCAAGAACGATTAGTTTCAAGACAGTTTCCTCTAATCAATTATAAATCTCTTATGATCAAGATCTGAAATCAAACTGAAGTTGAAGGTGCAAGAGTTTTTGAACTTTCAAAAAGAAAGGGTGTTGGTTTCACATAAAGCACAATGTTGATCATGAATTTCACTATTCTAAAAAATGATGATAAAACGATTTTATATGTGTTTGAGATTAAGCACGTAAATAGGTAGAAAAAATTAGTTAGATTCGAATCAAGAGCAATTCATTATTTGAGTCAAAAGAGCAAGTGAATTGGAATAAGAAGAAAAAAAAGTTTTGACCCATTTCTCATCAGATTCAAATCAAGAACAAAGTTTTATTTAAATCAAAGATCCCATGATTTGAATCAAGTATTAATTCTAATTCGAATAAATTCAAACAGAGCCAACTAAAAAAATGTGAGAAAACTTTTCTATTTGAATCAGGTGTAAAGTCTGATTAGAATCAAATCCACCAGATGTGATCCAAAGATACATGATTCGAATCAATTATAAATGCATATATGAATCAAGGTGTTTGAAAATATTTGGTTTGCCTCTGTTCAATTTGATTCGAGATAGGATATGTGCTTGATTCGAATCAAACACCCAAAATCTAAGTTTTTCATAATTTTCAAAATATATTGAGATTTTTCTTTACACTTAACTTGAATCAATAATATATATGGTTATTATTCCACTGACTCATGCAATTGACAAAAAGTATCGTGGTCAAGTTCAAACATAATTATTGGTTTATGTGAGATAAAAACGAATCATTTCAAAACTTGATCCATATAGGTGATATCATGAAGGATAATCAATAATCAAAAGTAAATGGAATGAAAGCGATGAGACAAGAAGAAAAACTACCGTATTAGGGTAATTCCCTTGAATGTATTAGGGACATTCAATTACACATAAATGACCATTTTTCTCTCTAGTGGCTAACTGAGAAATGAGATCTTCATGCCATCATAAGGGGCTTTCATTTACTCTTTCTCGTGTAAAACTTGTGCGCATCTTATATAAAGATGCATCCTTATTACTACATAAAGTTTCATATATTTGAGCTTTCATAAAAGACGATACTCCAATATCACAGATCATATCATCTAGTCGATCATCCATATCTTCATTAACTTCATGCATTTGTGACGTCACATTTCGATTTTTATCCAATTTTCCATGCCATGTCCATATTGTATAATTTTGACATATTCCATCACATCATAGGTGATGTAATATTTCTTCCTTTGAACCTTTTTTTTATATTCTCGCAATTAACACAAAGACACTAAAAGAGACCATATTATTTTCTGGAAGATTTTGTTACGCGAATTCAAGAACTTCTTTCTTATAGAGCGGACCTAATATATCAGTCTTCATCAAACTATGATCCATAATAATTTATGAAATTTCCCTACAAAATCTGGTGAATTTTGGAGATCAAAATTTGAATATTACAACGATTTTGACCCCCAAAATGTTCAATACCGACGTATATTT
The DNA here is from genome assembly GCA_022829125.1 of Lathyrus tuberosus. Classification (NCBI taxonomy): domain Eukaryota; kingdom Viridiplantae; phylum Streptophyta; class Magnoliopsida; order Fabales; family Fabaceae; genus Lathyrus; species Lathyrus tuberosus. The sequence goes on from JALAZF010000190.1 coordinate 3,852,480, forward strand.
GAATGCTGCTAAGTAAGAAATGGCAGTTTTAAAAGAAACGCCATACAAACGGCCTTAATATACTTTTTATAAAATGGTTGTTATGTTTTTGTAAAGAAATAGCGGTTTCAACAAGCACAAATTTCATTACATTACTATAAAAAATAGTAGATTAAGGTAGTTTTAACCGCAACAATTTTCAATTTTTTCCTATAAAAAAACTGATTGATATCAAATAGACTAGATAACAAAGGTAGCAATAATATATAAATAGATGATAAAACAACATTATATATACACTCAGAGTGGCTCCAAGCATCATATCAAGTACAATGTAACTACATCATCAATTATGTAATTTGTAATAAATATCACAAGATTATTAACATCAATGCCATCTCCATATGTCTCAAATAGAACAAAAACTTGATCCTTAACCTCATTTTATTTTACAACTGAAAAAAAAAATCAAATTTAGTTAAAGTTTAATTTCGATTGATCATAAAAAACAACATTTAAATCTTAAATTGAACTAGTTAAAAATATTTTTAGAACCTTGCAAAAAAAAAACAACTGTACATGAGAATATTAATATTACTAATTTCATAGATTAAGAAACAAACTCATCACTACATATATGAGAAGCATGACAACACAGTTTAAAAATAAACTATCCACATGGTAAACCAAAACAGTGGCATAAAGCCTTATTATCAAACCTATGAGGGAGCAAGCTGTCAGTTTGATTTCGTTTTAAGTAGTAATTTGAAAGCACAAATATGTAAGTTGTGAAGAAGATTCTTCAAGTTTTAAAAAGATGGACGTTGCTAGTGTTATGATCAGAACGTCTTGCGGGATGACTATAAATGAGGTGTTCAATGTTTCTATTAACGATATTGTTTACATAATCAGAATGGTAGAAGAAACATTGGGACCGATTTGTAAAACTAATACGAAGGGATCATCAGTAGAGACAACTTATGAATCTGAGGATTCTCTATTGAAGGAGAGTTCCCGGTGGTGGAGCTCCGGTGACGAGAAGGACGGTGACGGAGAAGATGAAACTAGCGTCTGTAGAGGCTCCACTAGGAGCAGACCTACTCCTGTTGTAGATACCGTAAAGGGCGCTTTTGTTTCTTCTGAGGCGAAAAATCATGTGTCAGAAAGTATAGAAAGTGTGAAAGTTGATCGGCTCGAGAACTTAGGTGCAGGCTACCAGAAAGAGACACATGTTGCCAGTCAGGTGAGGACAGAGTCTGAGCAGTCAGCAGACATTAATGTTAGCAGGGTTGGGAAGTCAAAACAGATATTAGAATTGTTAGATCCCTTTTTGTCTAACAGAATGGAGGTTTGTTTTGATGATCTGGTTAAGGCCCAAATGGTTCCCAAGGCCCATGTTGTAAATAATGGATCGGTGAACAAAGGAAAATCTAAGGCCCAGAATGATTTTGAAAAAATGACTCTGCCAGAATCAGTTTGTAGAGAAAAGGGCTTAGGGTTGGCTTGTGGTCTCGTCTCTCTTTCTCAGACTAAGTGCATTAGAAGGAAGTCAAAAAGCCCATCAGTTCTTTGCTTAGATGATATTTCTGAAGATTCACATGTCAATTGGAATCAATCGATTTCGGTTCAGGATAAGAGTTTAGGAGGAAGGAAAGTGAAAGAGGATCAGGATCATCGTTGTCATTTTGTGACTGATTCAGAAGTAATGATAGGGAACAAAAGATTCTGGGAAGATTTTGAGAGCAAGGTTGCTAGTAAAGTTCGTGACATTGTTGTTTATCTAGGAGTTAGAGGAGGGGATGAAGTGAATGGTATGGAGAAAGAGATTCGATCTTTGGAGAAAAGAGATTAAGAAAGCAAGAGAAGGAGGGAGGCTAAACTAAAGGGTTTGTTATGAATCTTTTATCCCTAAATATGAGAGGCAGTGGTAGTTTTGTGAAAAGGAAGAGGGTGGCTAAGATGGTTCAATCAGTTGATGTTGATGTCTGCTTTCTTCAAGAGACAAAAAGAGTTGGGATAGATAGTCAGGTTGTTTCTTCTTTGTGGGGCAACCGTGAAGTGGAGTGGACGACATCAGATGTTGTAGGTAGTGTAGGGGGTATGGTTATTATGTGGAGAAAAGATTCATTGGAGCTTATTAGTAGTTTTAGAAGGGAAGGATTTGTAGGGATCAATGCTTTTTGGAAAGGGAGAGAACTCTTTTTCGTAAATGTTTATTTTTCTTGCTCTTTGGCCAAGAAGAGGAAGCTTTGGAAAGACCTTGTCAACATTAAGAAAGGGTTTGGGAGGGGAGATTGTATAGTGGAAGGTGATTTTAACTCTATTACTTTTAAAGAAGAAAGGAAAGGAATTCTGGAGAATGTTAGGAGCAAAGAGATGGATGAATTTAGGAGTTTATTTTTTGACATGGAGTGTGTGGATGTTCCTTGTGAGGGAGGAACTTTTACATGGTTTAATAGGTTTGGTAATTCAATGAGTAGGTTAGATAGATTTTTGCTGTCAAAGAAGTTGGTTGAAGATTTAAAGGTAACAGGGAAGCATATTGGGAGGAGGGAGATTTCTGACCACTGCCCTGTTTGGTTAAAAACTAACGATGTCAACTGGGGGCCTAAGCCTTTTAGATTTGTCAATAGCTGGTTGAAGCACCCTGACTTCAAAGAATTTGTCAAGTCTGTTTAGAGTTCAAGGGTAGATGGGACTATGTTCTGAAGATGAAATTGGGAGGTCTTAAGGCTAGACTTAAGAGTTTGAGCAAAGAGATTTTTGGGTGGATTTATGTGAGGGTTGAAGATGCTATCAAAGATCTTAATGACCTAGATGAGGAAGTTAGTAGATCTGGCTTCTCCAGCTTTATGGATATGGTGAACAAGAGAACACAGGCTAGTGAAAAGGTTTGGAAGACTATGAATTTGAAAGAGGAACTGATAAGGATGAAAGCAAGGGAGTTATGGTTGAAGGAAGGAGATTGCAACTCTAGATACTTCCATTTTGCAGTTAGAAGAAGGAGAAAAAGAAATAGCATATGGTTTGTCAATACGAACAGAGGCCTAATAGAAGATGTCACTGGTGTGAAGAAGGAGGTTAGAAGATTTGACAATTTCAGAGAAGTCTATCAGTTTCGCCCGTGTCTTGAAGATTTAGATTTGAAGAGATTATCTGAGTTGGATAAGAACTGGTTGGAATCTGAATTCTCTGAAGAAGAAATTAAGACAGTTGTATGGGTTTGTAATGGTGGCAAGAGCCCAGGGCCTGATGGATTCACGTTTTCCTTCTTTCAAGAGTGCGGGGAGATTGTGAAAGACGATGTAGTCAGGGTTGTTTTAGATTTCTTCGGTAAACCTATATTAACTAGGGCTACTACTGCTTCTTTCTTGTCTTTAGTTGATAAAACAAAGAATCCCCAATCCCTTGGTAATTATAGGCCTATATGTTTAGTTAACTATTATCAGAAGATTTTGTCAAAATTGTTAGCTGGTAGAATGAAGAAAGTTTTTAACTCTATAGTGTCTCCAGAACATACTGCTTTTGTGCCAGATAGATATATTTTTTATGGTGTTTTGGTTACGAACGAGGTGTTAGATCTTGCTAAATGTAGTAAGAGGAGTTATGTTGTTTTGAAAATAGACTTTGAGAGGGCCTGTGACTGTGTGTCGTGGGATTTTCTCAAGTCTTTGCTTGTTAAACTGAACTTTGGTGAGAAATGGTTAGCTTGGATCACTTCTCTTGTTTGTAATGGTTGGATGTCAGTGTTGGTTAATGGTAGTGCCACTAAGGAGTTTAGTGTTAGTAAAGGTCTGAGGCAAGGGGATCCCTTATCCCCTTTCCACTTCATTCTGGTTATGGAAGTATTGACTCAATTGGTGAAAAAAAGCAGAAGTTAGGGGTCTGAATAAAGGGTTCAGAGTTGGTATAGATGATAAATATAGTATAACACAGCTTGCTGATGACACGTTGATGTTGAGAGAGGCAGATTGGAATAATTTGTGGTGTATCAAGGCTGTGTTGAGAGGCTTTGAATTTCTAAATGGCTTGAAGGTGAATTTCTTTAAGAGTAGAATTGGAGGTGTTAATGTGAGTCCTGAATTTTTGGAAGCTGCTTCTTCATTTCTTCATTGTGAAATAATGAAGTTACCTTGTGACTTCCTTGGTGTCTTCATTGGAGAGAGCCCTAGGATGAGTTATATATGGAGGAAAACAGTTGAGAAAGTCAGGAGTAGATTGGCAGATTAGAAAGGGAAACATTTGTCAGTGGGAGGAAGGATAGTCCTTATTAATTCAGTTATTAATGCTCTTCCATTGTATGCTTTTTCTTTTTACAAAGTTCCTACTGGTGTTGTAAAGATTCTGCAGGGATTGCAAAGCAGGTTTTTTGGGGAGGTAGTGAAAATAAGAAGAAGGTCCATTGGGTAGAATGTAAATCAATGTGTTTTCCCTTAGAGAAAGGAGGGCTTGGCGTTAAAGACTTAGCTTGCTTCAACAAAGCTCTTCTAATGAAATGGAAATGGAGGCTGCTTAACTCTGGTGATTATGTTTGGAAGGGTCTCATGGAGAGTAGGTATGGAAGCAGGTTGGCTTTGATCATTAACAATTATGAAAGACAAGCTGCTAAAATGGCATAATCGATTTGGTGGAGAGACTTAAGGGGAATGAGTTTCAATTCAATGGCTAAGAGGGATTTCTTTGTTGAGAATTGCTGAGGCGGTAAAGCGGCAAGCAACAAAAGTTTTTAGAAGTATTTTTCCAGGAATTTATCGTGTCCACAGAGATCGGTGTTATTGAACTTCCATTCGACAATTTCCACAATTCTGAGTTTGGTTTAAAATCTTTAAAGTAAAAGCAGAAAAGTAAATATAAACATAAAAAGAATTTATTCTTCAGATAGAAGAAATTTATCTGACATTCATATAATCCACTCGACACAAACTTAAACCTATCGACCAGTTATACTCAACCTACAATCCTCATCAATATCATCCAGCATTGCTCACAACAGTGTTCATCTCTGACACACTGAGCTGAGAGAACAAGCGTATTACTCTCGTCGACACTCTCGCACCCGACTCAAACAACACAGAGGCATTAAGCTCCGATACACATAAAGATTGTTAGCTCTAAATCTATCTCTAGCATCCAGAAACTAACAGATAATCATCCCTAATCAAGGTTTGTGATGTTTATCTCTAACAAAACCCAAACCCCGAGCATAAAGCAAAAAAATCAAGGACAATCACCGATAAAGATTTGTAAAGCAGATTTTATACAACGTCATGGGCGATAAATATACACGAGTTCAAAGTAAATACATATACAACAACCCAACAAAGAAGAATACACAAAGAAGAAGAGAAATGAACCAAACATCTCGCGGTTTGTCAGCTTCGGTCGATGAGAAATCCACCCCGGATCATCCTTGTGCAAGCTCCAATGTTGTTTTCTAAGCTAATCCTGCTGAAAAATGAGTTTGATGGAGGTGGGAGTAAAAATCCCCAAAACCATAACCTAAAAATTGTGTTTTTGGCCCTTAAATGGTGTTTATGTCCGTCATAATTCGCCTAGCAAAGTCCCGGCTCGCCCGGCGGATCAAAACAGCTTATTCTGCACTTTTTTTACACATTTATGTCTGTCTGCCTCGCCTCTGCTTTGACTGGCGAGCTTGGGGGCGAGAGCAGACATACAACATTTTTTGTTTTCTTGTTTCACCCATAACTTTTGAACCGTAACTCCGTTTTTCGCCCGGTTTGAAGCGTTGGAAAGCTTATTCAATGCTCTTTATGAATATGACAAGATATCCTTGCTTGAATACCTGCAAAAAAAAGGAAAATAATTAAACTCAATGATATTTACACAATAACACAATATATACACTATAACGTAAAGTAAACGTATTTACAAACAAAACGGGGTTTATTCGTACGATATTAACAAAAAGTATTGATAAGTGCAACAAAACTTATATACAAAAATAGCTACAATTTGCACTTATCAAACTCTCCCCAACTTAAACTTGTTTATCCCTAAACAAGAATCAAGCGACTCCAAGAAACAGAGTAACAACCAAAGAATCACGAATCAACAGGTTTTGAAAAATGGACAAATGAATGGTTCAAATGAAAAATGGTACACACAAAGTAAATACTTACCACTAAACTACGAAGACAACATAGGTACAAAACAAATGCTAAATACAAAAATCGTGCCAAACATCCTAAAACAACACAAGTTCAAACGTGAATCACACCTAGCAAAAACAATAATCAGTAGATGAAAAACACAAAATGAGGTACTTTTTACTCACACAACAATCTTGCAAACAAAAGACTAAATTGTGCATTCATCTAAAAGTCATATTGAAAACATAAAAGCAAGAATCACAAGGGATTCCAAGGTTGTAGCGTGGTCGGGTAAACAAATAAAGGACAATTTATAAAGGTAATTGAAACAAAAACTTGCCTAAACCTAAGGGAATGATCAACTCACAAAGACTCAAACACAAAATTCCAATCAACTTCTTCCAAAATCCCAAGTGTTACACAAAACACAATACTTATTTAACACAATTATTTGAACTATTTTTGTTTCCTTTCTCAAGGATTTTCTTTTTCTTTCGTTTTTTTTCTTTTCTTTTTCATATATTTCTCTTTTTTCTTTTCTTTTTCAACTTCATAGATACCAACCAATGAGTAAACAATCATTCTCTCCCCAACTTGAATTCAACCACATCATCATGTGAATACTCCCTACTTTCTAAGGCAAGGTAAAAATTCATACAACAACACAAAGTTGAGGGTTCAAGAAAAAACAATTAAAATCCATACAAAAAGTGAATTCAATACTCATAGACAATCATTAAGTTCAAACAACATGGATAATGATAGAAAGACACAAAGGGGTTTAACAAATGCTCACACACTCACAGGGTGAATTGACTATTTGGCTAGGTAGTTGTGCTCAAAATAAAACAAAATGCCTTGATCATTTTCATGCTTTCATATAATCAACACAAACAAAAGATTAAGCATAATAAAATCCATTTAGAACAAAAATGTTGGTACTCCGCGCATATATGAACAATGGAAAGCTACCTCACAAAAAGGGTGGGAACTAAAGTGATTCACATCAAGAACAAGTATGCAAAAGAATGAATGGCATGAAAGTTTGTAAAAAGTCTAAGTATCATGAATATGCTAAAGTCTAGAAAGCGATAAACACATACCTTGGACGTGTACAAAACTTAACAATATCATTACCATACATCCGCAAGTTGAAACGATCAAACTTGGAACATCACCTCAAATTTCCTCATGTTACTCAGAACAAGCTCTTAGACAATCACAAAAAATATTAATATAAAAAAACTAAAAGACCGGCTGAAAATGGATTAAACAAGTTGTAAAGTGAAGATTTGAGAATTTTACGAACAATCCGAGTACAACTTGTTTAATGAATGTTCACCACACTACCTAAGCTAGAATGAAAAAGTAATAACGAAACAAAAAACGATAAAACATGTTTGTTTTACATCGTAAGCTCGATGCCTTTGCTGTGCTTAGCTAGTAACTTCCTCCCTTCATGCCATGGTGATGCCTCACCACGCAAACCAAAAGCAAGTGTCATAACTAAACACTTGAACAAATGTTACGTTAACAAAATGTATACAACACTTGAACAAACATAATGTAAAATAAAAGCAAAACAAGTATCTATACAAGCATATATACAATATAAACAATTATGTACAAAACTCCAAAACATCGAAACTATCGCAATGCAATTCAATATCAAAACCAATCCCCGGCAACGACACCATTTTGCTGAAGCGGTAAAGCGGCAAGCAACAAAATTTTTTGGAAGTATTTTTCCAGGAATTTATCGTGTCCAAAGAGATCGATGTTATTGAACCGCCGTTCGACAGTTTTCGCAATTCTGAGTTTAGTTTAAAATGTTTAAAGTAAAAGCAGAAAAGTAAATATGAACATAAAAAGAATTCATTCTTCAGAGAGAAGAAACTTATCCGACATGCATATAATCCACTCGTCACAAACTTAAACCTATCAACCAGTTATACTTAACCTACAATACTCATCAATATCATCCAGCATCGCTCACAACAGTGTCCATCTCTAACACACTGAGTTGAGAGAACAACCGTTTTACTCTCGTCGACACTCTCGCACCCGACTCAAACAACACGGAGGCATTAAGCTCTGATACCCATAAAGATTGTTACCTCTAAATCTATCTCTAGCATACAGAAACTAACAGGTAATCATCCCTAATTAAGATTTGTGATGTTTATCTCTAACATAACCCAAACCCCGAGTATAAAGCAAAAAAATCAAGGACAATCAACGATAAAGATTTGTAAAGAAGATTTTATACAATGCCATAGGCGATATATATACATGAGTTCAAAGTAAATACATATACAACAACCCAACAAAGAAGAATACACAAAGAAGAAGAGAAATGAACCAAACATCTCGCGGTTTGTCAGTGCTGGTCGATGAGAAATCCACCCGGATCATCTGTGTGTAAGCTCCAATGTTGTTTTCTAAGCTAATCCTGCTGAAAAATGTGTTTGATGGAGGTGGGAGCAAAAATCCCCAAAACCATAACCTAAAAATTGTGTTTTTGGCCCTTAAATGGTGTTTATGTCCGTCAAAATTCGCCTGGCGAAGTCCCGGTTCGCCCGGCGGATCAAAACAGCTTATTCTGCACTATTCTTACATGTTTATGTCTGTTTGGCTTGCCTCTTCTTCACCTGGCGAGCTTGGGGCGAGAGCAGAAAGACAACATTTTCTGTTTTCTTATTTTGCCCATAACTTTTGAACCGTAACTCCGTTTTTCGCCCAGTTTGTAGCGTTGGAAAGCTTATTCAATGATCTTTATGAATATGACAAGATATTCTTGCTTGAATACCTGCAAAAATAAATAGAAAACAATTAAACTCATTGATATTTACACAATAATGCAATATATACACCATAACGTAAAGTAAACGTATTTACAAACAAAGCGGGGTTTATTCGTATGATATTAACAAAAAGTATCGATAAGGGCAACAAAACTTATATACAAAAATAGCTACAATTTTCACTTATCAAGAATCTAAGTTGTAAGTTGGGAAGTGGCAAGGATATATCCTTTTGGCATAACAAATAGTTACTTAAGGAACCTCTTAAGGATGTGTTTCCTAATCTCTTTCAGTTTGCTACCAAATCTAACATTTCTATTGCAGGGTCTAGTTGTTGGAGTGAAGAGGAGTGGATATGGAAACTGAACTTCTCTGTTTTCCCTTTTGGTACTGTTATGGAAAAGGAAAAGGATGATCTTTTGGAAATACTGAAGGCTACTTCCCCTAAGCTGAATGGAGATGATGATTTTGTTTGGAAACCTGAGAACCTCATTAGTACCTCAATTGCTGATGGATTTTCGGTTAGGTCATGTTACGAGATGCTTTGTCAAGACAGGGAAGACAACAGAGTAGGAAAGGATAAACTAATGGCTTTGAGGAAAATGTGGAAGGTGTCTTTGCCGTCAAAAACTAAAGTGTTTCTTTGGCGTGTTATAAGGGACAGGATAGCAACCAAGGTTCAATTGGCTAAGAGGAACATATTTGTTGGAGGTGGAGACTTGAATTGTGTTTTCAGTGATCAAGCAGAGGAGACGACTGATCATGTGTTACTAGAGTGTAAGATAGCAGTTGAAATTTGGAACGGTATAGAGAAATGGCTTGGAATTTCTTATAATAGGCAAGGTGATTGTTATGTTTTCATGAAGGAATTTGCAGATACTGTGAATAAAGCTTTTGGTACCTCTATTGGATTGGTTGTGTGGGGAACTGTAGTGTGGTTCTTATGGTATGGCAGAAATTGTAAAATTTTTGAAAACAAGTCCAAGTCTGTTTTAGATCTTCTGAACTCAATTAAATTTTTCAGTTGGAAGTGGATTTTTGCTGCTAAGACATGTAATAATATATCTTTTTTTGACTGGTTTTCGGCCTCTCTTGTGTGTATTAAGGGGTAGTTGATCTGTTTTGCTGTAAGGGTTGTTGCACCCCTTGTGCAGTCTGGTTTTATAATCTCATTGCTTTTAGAAAAAGAAAAAAAGAAAAAAAAATACATTGCCACATTCATAAGTTTAACTCGTTCTACCTAAAAGTTAAGCTTTTTTAAAGAACCGTGAACATATAAATATGTGTAAAAAATTAGGACTAATAGTGGATCACATTTTAGATATAAGCATAATCTTATGTTGTCAATACTAATTGCTCCAAAACAAATTCAATACTCAGCTAAGAATCCTAAATCTACGAAACCGATTTTCATTACTTGAAAACATAAATAGATAATTCTCTTACAATAGAAACATACAGGATTACGACAACCTTGCAATTCTCCAATCAATATAGAGATTAAAATCACGATCCACAAAAAAAAAACTAGGGTTGTTCATGATACAGTTCATAGAGAAAACCGTACCGAAACGAACCAAACTGTTGTACCCTAAATTTTTACCCTTAGATGTTATCCAGCTTTTGTGCATCTTAGGTCAAGCATCTTTGCATTGTTTGAGCTAACCCATATCTTGTAGTTTGTTTCTTTGTGTTCAAATTAGGTTTACATATCACCATGAAGCTCCACAAGTTGTTTGAAGCAAGTCAAGTCAACAAAAGACCTCCAGTGCAAGGACTTTGGAATTAGGGTTTTGCTCTGAAGAAATCATTGAGTATTTGGCTCTATCAAGTCAAGATTTGTGTGGTTCACTTACCACTTAAGGTCCTCTACATCCAAGAGACATCATTCAACAAGAATCCAAGATCTATGGGTCCTCAACAAGAGAAGTTTGAGCCTCAGCCCCTCTATACTTCTAAATTAGGGTTTCTGTAACACTTATCAGTCAATGGATTTGATTTTCATCAAGATGAACTCCCAAACCATAATTCTTGATTCTATTAGTTTATAAATATCCTCAAGAGTCTCCTAGAACCTTTGGATGAGAAAGAAGAAGCAAGTTTACAAGATTTGACCTCAGTTCATTCACAGTCAAAATTAGGGTTTGACTGAAACCCTAATCTTTTGGAATTTTGGTTCAAATGAAGTGTTAATGGTTCTAATCATCATATAAAATCTCATGAGGTATACAAAGTATCCATACCAAGTTTCATGAGGTTTCTTGCAAGAGAAGTAGGGTTTTGACCAAGGAAGGTGTCATTTGTGAGATTTTTCCCCTAATAGCATAATTTGAAATGACCATAACTCCTAAACCACACATCCAATTGGAGTGACTCAAATCTCATTGGAAAGCTCTTTCCAAGATCTTCAATTTGTTCCACATGACTTTTTGTCTAAAAATGCTTGGTTTTTGAGTTATGAAGCTTGCAAGATTTTTTGACCCAACACTTAGAAAATTTTCAACACTTTTCACCACACTTTTTCCCAACTTTAACCTCATTTTTCACCCATTACCATTTGGATTCAAGACTTGAGTCCCAAATGAAAGTTGTAGAGCATGATGAGAGCTTTCCAACCATGTGTGGAACATCTCAATGGGATAAGCCATTCTCAAGTTATGGATTGTCAAAGAAGGGCACTTGAAGTTGTCAAATTTCTATAACTTAGAAATTTTCCAAGTTCATTTTGGCAGCTTGATGGACACGACTTGTAAGCCATTTTTCTACCAATTCAAGGCATCATTTCAACTACTTTCCAACACCAGCATTTTAGTTTGATGTATGAACTTTCATTAGAACCAAAGGGCATGAAATTTGGATCACACAATTGAGAGATATCATGCATGGAATATGGTTACTCGAGCTGATTTTGCACCAAGTTATCTCAGATTTTGAATTTCAAATTTTATCCTCTCTCTCCAAGTACACTTTCTGCAGACCCACCACATCTTTTCCAACTCCAGTTTACCCCTAAAGTACGTTGCCAAGTGCTTTTGCTTTTGTACTATCATGTTAACATTTACAAGCCACCACAAACCATTCCCTCGTGTACATTCTTAATCCACTAGATACAAACCAAAATACCCTACACTTTCTGACCTAGTGGTATCAAAAAAGAACTTCACTTGGCTCAATGATATTATGATCAGAACAGCTATTCCAAATCCTTCCACGATTTTTCTCTTCAAGAAAAACCCTTGGTACTTTGGATATTGACTCTCATGGACCAACTGACCTCCCTATAAAAAAGACCCTTCTCCTCTTCATTTCTCACCAACAACAATATAAAAACCACTCTAAAAACTTGTTCTTGGAGGAGCACACGAGCTAGCTGGGAAAGGAAAGGAAGCATTTGAAACTTGCTTGGAAACTAGGTAAGTTTTCTCAAACTCTCATTTATCATGCTTATCATACCATGTTAAATACATTCTACCTGCATTTAGATCACCTCTTTTTTCTGTTTTATAATGTTTAAGTGCTTATGGTATGTATCTTGTAGTTACCTAGGTTGAGTTTGTTTTAAGAAGTTTCATACTTATCCATGGCTACCCTAATGGTTTAAACGTTTTTATCATGTGTGAGTTTTGTGTTAGAAGCATGCTGGCTTGTTTGGTTATTTATAAGTTTGTATGGTCTGAGATGTTAATGTTACAAATGTTCATATGTTGCTTCCATTTTACTTTGAAATGATATCGTGCATACCACCATGAATCCATGTTAGAAGTTGTAATGTTTTTTGGCTTTGAACACCAAGATAATGATCCTTTGAATGTATGATGTATGTTAATATGCTGCTAAGGTGTGTTGTTCTTGTGCATTATTTTGCTTGTACTGTATGTGTGTGTCGTATGCTCTGAGCTTATATGATGCTTGATGCAAGACACATTTATGCCATGTAGTTAGATGTGTGTGCTCATTACTGTTTGTAGTAAAGTGCAGAGGTTGTTTGAGATGCATCTGTGGTGTGTGATGTTAAAATATAAGTTCATAATATGCACGTGATTTTGGCAGTATAGCATGCAGTGTATGAATTTATAATTTGAGATGCTGGAGTATTAATGTCGTGGTTACTATCCAAAGTTTTGCTAAGTTGTATGATATAATGTTATCTAGCATGTCTAGTACAATTTAGTTTAATGTAGTGTGTACGTGTATGTGTTGTGTTGTGTGGTATGAGCTGTGTTGTATGCTATACGTTGCTTCTTACACATGTATATGCTGACTGTGTGATGATTGGTAGCTTTAGTGCCCACAAAAGAGATAGTGATGTGTGTATGTGCAATGTGCATTGTATGTTTTTGATACTGTTAAGTTGGCCATTGTATGTCGTTGTGGTGTTTGGCGTACGTTAATGAGTTGAGTTGTGTGGCATGCAGTGCTCGTTTGATTTGTTTAGAGAATATGGATCTTGTGATAACCTGTCATGTTTTATGTTAGTGTATGTGCAATGTGTACTACATGCTATTGTATATTTATGTGGTGTGTGCTTGTACTGGTATGGTGTACATTGTAGTATCTGCTTTGACCATTCGCATTTTTGGATTGTTGTTCTTTTTCAAGCTGTGTGGATGTGAAATGTGTGTTATTGTGCTATGAATGTGTTGCATGCTGTGCTTTATATCCAGGCCTGTTATATGATAATATGAATGTTCTGATATTATGAAACTAGTATGTACGTTGCAAGTATAATATGAGGGTTACGTCATGGTGTGATATGGGGTAATGTTAAGTTGTAGTGATGAGTTATTATTGCATAAAGTTAATAGTGTGAATGTGTGTTTTTGGTTATGTGTTGTAGTCATGTTGAGTGTGTGCGTGTGAATAATGTGTGGTGTATGGTGTGGTACGTTCACGTGCGTTCATATGTTTCTTCCATTCAATACATTTTCATTGGTTCTGTTTAGCTTATAACTTAGTGGAAGCGAGTATTAACCAGATGAAACATGTCGTCCCAATGGTTTAACCTTGCCTTGCCATTACCCTTTCGCTCACATGACCTGGGTTCGATCCTTGGATCAACCTTTTTTGCTTTTTTGTTCTATTTTTGCCTGTGCTTCTCTTTCTATCCTTTTTGGGCCTTACGCCCCTAATGCTACAGCCACCCCCCTTTCATCTGGTCCAATTTCAATCCTTTATCTTTTTAACTAAACCAATTTACTTGATACCCCCCCCCCCCTTGCGTGTTTAATTTAATTCAAAGTTTTCACATTATTTCAAGCCCTTTTTTTTATTAAAACTTTATTTTATTTAAAATATTTTCTTATTTCAAAAAAACTCCAAAATATTTTTATCTCCTTTTTTAAATTAGCAATTTATTTTTAATGGTTAATTTTTGTTCTCATTTTAATTTTAATTATCAATTGGTATTGTTAATTTAATTGTTAATTGTTTATCAATTTGCATTTAGTTGTTAATTGTTAACCCTTAATTTTAAAGTGTATCTTAATTGTATTGTTAATTCTAATGGTGTTGTTCTTTGTTAATTGTTATCACCTTGGATTAATTGTTAATATTTCTTTATGAACATCATTGATTTTATGAGTGTTATTCACTAATACTTGTTTAAATCTTGAACTACTATCTATGCTTGATTTATCTTGTATTTAACTTTGACATGAACTTTATTCTTCTTTAAAAGTCATCCTTTATTAATATCATTCTCTTTATCTTGTGAGTATTCTATATGTTTGTCTTCCTTAAGATTGAAACATATTGACATGTCTTTATAATAATCATGTTCATCCTATACATACTTTGTCATGAAACATATTGCCATCCTCATGCTTATGTTGCTTTCATTATAGTATATCAATGTTTTATCTATTATGCCTTTTATCATTATCTTAAACTGTTTCCCCCCCACCCCACCCCCCCCCCCCCCCCCCCCCCCCCCCCCGCCATTCCAAAGGAAGGTGATTAGTATTGACTCTTAAAGTCATAGCCCCCACCTTAACCTAAGTAACCTCTTAGGAGAAACTTTATTTCTGGGCCTCATCAAGGGCCATGGAATTACAACTAGCCTTAGGAAAGAGTTCTTACACTCTTAGTGATATTCATCCTAATGAATTTATCACCTCCCCTACTAACTAAACTTCAACATAGGTCCATTACAACTAGATTTAGAGAGTTCCTAAACTCTACAATGAGCTTGTACTCATTTCCCCTCTGAATATTGACCACAGTCAATCATTCAGTAAAAGTAGAACTACGCATACTCTGATTCTATTCCCGAGGATACGTAGGCGTAAAGTGCGATGCTTTATCGAGTATACTTAGATACTAACCCCTAGGGTTTTCAACCTCTAGCATAGAACCTTTAGCAAACATAAGATAACAATAAAACAAGAGGTTCCCGTAGAGTACTACGGACGTTTAGGGTGCTAATACCTTCCCTAGGCGTAACCAACCCCCGAACCTTAGATCTCCCCCTTTTAGGTTTTTCTAACGATCTTGAACCTTTCCTTTGGATAAATCAAAGTCGGTTGTAAAAGAAATATGATGCAAGTTAATTAGTAGCTTGTTATCCGATTTTCACCGCAACAGAAATTGCGACTTCACTGGGGAATAGTATTAGACCTATTGCTGGTCCTTTCCTAAGAGGGTTAAGCCTATCTTGTTTATGTGTTATTCATGTTTGCTTATTTATATGCTTATGTATGTTATATCTGCTTATATACTTGTATATCTGTTCTTGTTTTGATTATCCTGTTTGATGTGGGTATAATATCTGTGAGTGAGATAAATCCTATACCCGGATTTGAGTGTACACTTATTATAGGACGATGGTATTCAAGGAGGCTTTGAGGGAGTCGAATCCTGAAAGGTTGAATTGATAACACCATCACTCAGTTGGGGCCCTCTCGAGAGTCTAGTTATGTTGATCGAATTCGTTCGTGAAAGCGTGCTACTCTCGACCTAGGAGCCCGTGATATTGAGAACAGTAGTTACCAAACCCAACTTAAGCCTTTTAGATGTAGTGCGGAGACCATGATGGAGTCTATTTCTGAATTAGTTGTCACGCAATACTACACTCAGACGAGATCCTCTTGAGAATTTTATCGATTACCAAGTCATCTGGGAAATCTTAAAAATCCGAAAGATGGATCGTAGACTCTGGGAACTTCTTAGAACCTTGTTTGGCAGGTGAAAACCAATAGAACATACCAATGGGAAAGGTGAACCTTTGACTCCATGCTCAACTTATTCCCCTTTGTCTTTGTTTGTTTGTGCTTTGTGTGTGTTTGTTGCATCCATATAGCATAAGCATCCATGTTGCATCTGTTTCATGGAACTCAGACTTTTTTTCTTATATCAGAGAAATATCATGGATAGCTCAAGAAGAAACACCATCAAATACACTTTCAAGAGTCCCAAATTGGATGACCTAAGGAAATTGAGAGATTTGTTAACAGACCCTGAAGGATTCCTAAGCAGATATGGAAAGTTGTGGGTTTTGATGAGGAAGACTGTTGATGAAGGACTTCTCTCAACTCTGCTTCAGTTTTATGACCCAAAATATCACTACTTCACGTTTCCCGACTATCAGCTCTTACCCACCCTTGAGGAATACTCTCAGATAGTAGGTCTGCCTATCAAGGATGAATCCCTGTTTCCTATCTTTGAAAAGGATCCAAAAGAGGAAGAAATAGTAGAGAAGACCCATCTGGAGTTAGTTGACATCAAAAGCAATTTGACTTCTAAGGGAGGAATTTTTGGGTTAACTGCTAAGTTCTTAATTGAAAAGGCCCGATACTTTGCTAAGAACTCCAATAGGGATGCCTTTGAAGTTGTATTTACTTTGCTCAGTTATGGACTCTTCCTGTTCCCGAACATTGACAACTTTGTGGATCTAAACGCAATCAAGATTTTCTTAAAGCAGAACCCAATACCTACCTTACTTGCTGAAGCCTATCACTCAGTCCATACAAGAAACGCTCATAGAAATGGACAGATTACTTGTTGTGTCACCATACTGTATAGATGGTTTGTTTCCCACTTACCGAAGAAAGGCACATTCTGGGATTCCAAGAAAGGATGGTGGTCTCAGAAGGTTATGGCACTCTCCCATGCAGATATTGACTGGTATAATAGGCTGTATGATGGAATCTTGATTATAGATAGCTGTGGAAACTATGGTAACGTGCTTCTTCTTGGCATCAAAGGTGGTATTAATTACAACCCTATATTGGCACGCCGCCAATTAGGACATCCTTTGGAAGACAAACCTCTCAGTGCTCATGTGGAAAGTATCTATTTTGAAACATATGACAAGAACGAAAGACAGAAGGAGCTAATCTTGAACGCTTGGGGTAGCAAGCGCAAAAGAGGAAGAAGTTCTTTAGGAAGGCCTAACTGTGTGTCTTTGGAGCCCTACCTCCAATGGGTTAGAAGAAGAGCTATAGAGTTGAAGATGCCCTACAAAAGACAAGAGCCAATTACTTTGAAGAAAGAGCCTGCATTGTACTTCATGACAAAAGAAGAAGAGCTGGAGATTTCTCTAAGACAAGCCCAAAGGTCAGAAGAAGCCTGGAAGCTCAAGTATCAAGTGGTCGTTGAAGAGAATCTGGAACTCCAGAAACAACTGCAGATCAAGAATGAGGAGTTACTTTCCTACAAGAAGAGAAAGGCCCAAGAAGATCCAAGTTCTTTAAGCACTCAGTCTCCCGCTTGGAAATCCATTCTTGACAACCTCGTCACAGAAAGAGATCAGATGGAGAAAGAAATCAGAAGACTCAACGCAAGGCTTCTAAGAGAATTTCCTTAGGACTTGCTAGATTTTATTTAGCTTTATGTTTAGGGCTTTTGAAAGTGTATCAATTGTTGTAATTCACCTTTTTATTTAAATAAAAATGAGGTCTTTTGATATCTCTTGATATTTTGCGGACGTCTGAATTCCATGAAACTCTGCATTTTTGCATATCATTTTGCATCCTTGCATGTGCATGTTCTTCCCGGTCTCATTGTCATCTTGTTCTCAGCACCCGTCACCCTGATTTTCCAACTCGACAAGGATACCTATCCTTATTCATGACAATGGTAACGATGAAAGAAATTTTGAAGAACCAGGAAAAACTGAAAGAAGAAGTCAGAATCCTCAAATGCCAGATGAATTGGGTTCTAGAAACTTTGATGGAAAAGGAGAATCACATTCACCCTATCATACCAACATTCAACGATCAAGCTTCCATTTATCAGCCAGTTTCTCAATCACCAATCTATCAACGAGCGCCCAACGCTCTTGCTTATCCACAACAAACTCAAATTCCTCGTCAAAACGTTCCAAATAAGAGACAGGGTGGTAGGCCTCCGATTCCTTCCATTCCTATGACGTATACAGCGTTGTATCCTTCTTTGGTGCAACAGAGGTTAATAACTACGAGGTCATCAGGCCCACCTCCTGATCCGCCTCCATCTTCCTACAATCCCAATGCTCATTGTGCATTCTATCAAGGTGCACCAGGCCATGACTTAGAAGGTTGTTTTGCTTTGAAACATATTGTGAGGGATCTAGTGGAAAGAAATATTTTATCCTTCATTGACTCCCAGTCCAAGAACAATCCTTTGCCATCTCCTGAGGAACTCCCATACCAGCCGACCTGTGGTCTTGTTCCTAGGCTAGAATGTAATCGCCGTCAGGTGTCTACCAAAAGGGCATTTCAGACTCTAACAGATGATTCTCCTCGAGGTTCTCAAGGCCGAGATAAGAAAAAGTGTGCTTCCAAAAGAGGAAAATTCAACCACAAGCCTATCCTGGTGTCGTTAAGCAAACTTTTCCCGCTGTTGATGCAAAACAAGCTGGTAACTCCACGACTTCTCACACCTTTCCAGGGACCTTGGTATGATCCCAACCTAACCTGTGAATTCCATAAGGGAGCTGAAGGGCATGATTTGGATAATTACCGAGCGTTAGAATATTTTGTGCAAGAGCTGATCCATGACAAGGACTTGATCTTCGAAGAACACCACCCAAGGACTGAATGCAAATTTTGCACTGGGACGATCGGACATCCCATTGAAGAATGCAAGGAATTTGAAGAGAAGCTGATGAGCTTGCTAAAGAATCTGAAACCTCAGGAAGGTACTTCAGACGCTGGTACCTCAACTTTTGAAGCAAAAGGTAAAGGACCTGCAAGACCTCTCAAAGTTCGATACCACAAAGAGCAAGTGATTGTTGGTGAAGACGTTTCCCCGTTTGGACCCGGAAACTAAGATCTTTGAGATGACTTGCCAAAGTTGGCTGTGTTTTGTATTTCAGTTGTATTTCCTTTAATTGTATGGATATTTGCTTATGAGCTTTGTTGTACCTTTAAATTGGCAACATTAATGAAATATTTATGCACCTTTTGGTTAAGTCCAGTCGTTTCACTCATTTACTTTTATTTTCATAAAAGCAAATATATATCTCTTTCACTCCTTTTTCAAACATTTGTTTAAATAAAGATTAGGGAGGATGATGAAAACCTCATGTTCATAATTGTTGTGGTATACTTTCAAATTAACCTCGCCGAGGATGTAAGGCATTGTTTCAATTCATCCCTTGTTAACCCCTTTCGAGTCTAGAAGTAGTGGTTTTCTTTCTTTACACAACAAAAATCATAATCTCAACCTTGGGGCTAGGTAGTTCTCAGTTTAACTCGGTTATGCATTCAAACACGAGCGCTTCACATAAGGCGTCAGTCAGCTTTCAAATCAAGTGACTTCCTATTTTCGGAGATTTAAACGTATATCTTGAGTTAACTGAGCGTAGGATTCGAGCCTTTATCTCTTGTTTCATAAACCATGAACCAGACCACATTACAACCCCTAAAAGACCTAATTGAGGTAAGGTTGTTTTGAAAAGCATACTACAGAAAGGTTGAGTAACCTGACTCCTAATAATCTTTGTTACCCGCGTGTGTCGGTCACTTCCTTAATGACTAGACCCACCATTGTTTTTTACTATTTAATCATTTCACTGTGCACTTTTTTATCAAAGCTTTGTTTTCAACTTTGCATTAAATCTTTGCATTAAATTTTGCCAATTTTAATGGACAACACTTGTTTGCAATATCATTCGATATCAAGGAATCCAAGCAAACGCGGTCAGTCAAGGAATTGAACTTGATAAAGGAAATTTGACTCAGACAGGGGCAACCAAGTGAGAATTGACAAATCAGGGGCGAAACGCTGCAGTTCAGAATATTGGGGCAAATATTCTTGAGATCATCTTATGACAAGTTTTGTCTTCAGTAACCCATCAGCAGGGGCAAATCCGTTCCCCGGTAATTTCTAATACAGTTTGAGTATCTCGAGTATAACTAAACAGAAACAGCTACGTCAAGATTCAAGTTGGAAGATATTGAAGCATCTGGTATTTCAATCCTTCCGTAAAATTCTTTTGATGATTCAAGTTGGAAGATATCAAAGTATCTGGTATTTCAATTCTTCCGTAAAATTCTTTTGATTATTCAAGTTGGAAGATATCGAAGTATCTGGTATTTCAATTCTTCCGTAAAATTCTTTTGATGATTCAAGTTGGAAGATATTGAATCATCTGGCATTTCAATCCTTCCGTAAATTTTTTTTGAATATTCGAGTTGGAAGATATTGAAGTATCTGATACTTCAATCCTTCTGTAAAATTCTTTTGATTTTTCATCCCCTAATATGGGGTAGTTATGCCGAGATCTCCCAAGAGTTTGAAGATATTGAAACACCCTGTATGCCAATTCTTCTATAAAATCCTCTTGTTATCGTATAGACCGTCTAGCATGGGGCAGATAAGATTTGAAGATGGTAGCCATGCCAGTGGAATGCATGATTACTTTGTTAGCTCCCCATCAAGTTGCTACATCAGCTGATTTTGACAAATGGATTTATTTTCCCTAATAAAGAAGAAGAACTTTCCCAATCTGCCCAACATTTGTCTAAGCTAGGCTTATGCTTTGGTTGTCACCTTTGAGTACCAGACCCCAGCTCTTTATGCAGGAATCCCCAAAGAAGCTCAAGTTTTGCTACAACTGGAGTTTTTAGTCACTAGAGTTGTTATTGGTCTTTGAATACAATGACTTCGTCATTTTTATCTGATTCTTGGAAGCGGAAAGTTTTAAGAAAACACAAAGATAAACTAAGTTTTACTCTAATATCAAGTTGTTTTATGGAATCAAATTTGTGCAAGAAGAGTTAGCAGTACTGTATTTTTGGCATAGATCTGCCATCTCCAGTGAAAAGAAGATTGTCCTGGTTATCCTTGATGTTGGGATTTTAGGGTGTTAGCTTGTGCTCTCCTTTCTTCTTTCCTGTTTTGCGTCGTTCGCGTCGTTTCTCGCATATAGCTAAGCATGCGCATCATACCCTAGCATCTTTGCGTTCTTTGTGCTCTGCTTTGCTTGTGGTCTTTTGTTGTGCCTGTCTTTATTTCCCCGGTGAAGTAAAGACATTCTCGGTTTGCTTTGTGTCGTGCTTGTTCAGTCCTAACCTTTGCGCGCCAGATTTGAATCTTTAAAACCTTTTTCTGTTCCCCAAGAAGTTTAACTTTAAAGATTTTGCAAAACTGTTCTCATTTGAATCGTGTCAAACTTGAACTTTGGACCTTGCTTGAATCGTGTCAAGCATTGTCTTATGTGTTCTCGTTTGAATCGTGTCAAACTTGAACTTGGACTTTGTTTGAATCGTGTCAAGCATTGTCTTTTGGTGTTCTTGTTTGAAGCGTGTCAAACTTGAACTTGGACTATGTTTGAATCGGGTCAAGCATCGTCTTGCTTGTTCTCGTTTGAATCGTG
The DNA here is from genome assembly GCA_022829125.1 of Lathyrus tuberosus. Taxonomy (NCBI): domain Eukaryota; kingdom Viridiplantae; phylum Streptophyta; class Magnoliopsida; order Fabales; family Fabaceae; genus Lathyrus; species Lathyrus tuberosus. Next base: position 3,874,172 of record JALAZF010000190.1, read on the forward strand.
TCAAACTTGAACTTGGACCTGGCTTGAATCGCGTCAAGCATTGTCTTATGTGTTCTTGTTTGAATCGTGTCAAACTTGAACTTGGACTCTGTTTGAATCGTGTCAAGCATTGTCTTATATGTTCTTGTTTGAGTCGTGTCAAACTTGAACTTGGACTATGTTTGAATCGTGTCAAGCATCGTCTTATGTGTTCTCGTTTGAATCGTGTCAAACTTGAACTTAGACCTTGCTTGAATCGTGTCAAGCATTGTCTTCTTAAACTTGTTCTTGTTTAAATCATGTCAAACCTGAACAGAGTCTTTGTTCGAATTGTGTCGGACACTGACTCTTGTTTTAAAACCGTTCTTGCTCGAATCGTGTCGAACTTGAACTGGGACTTTGTTTGAATCGTGTCAAACACTGTCTTTTGTTTTAAAACTGTTCATGTTCGAATCGTGTCGGACATTGAACCCTTATCTTGATTTTTATGAAACTTGCTTTAAGCTAATCTTCTTGGAACAAATTTCTTCAACCTTATAAGGCTCCTATCTGGTGCGCAGAGTTAGTCTCTGTCTTCCTGGTTTTTCTTGAGGATCCCATTTTGAACTCTTCAGTTTGAGATCCCCAGGAAGTCTTTGTTTGGTTGTTTGTCTCCTTTAGACTGATCCCTGGTGATCAGGTTTTTCTTTATGGTTTCGTGCCCAAGAAGAGCGTGGGTTTGTTTTGTCTCCTATGTAGTCTATCTCCCTGAATCTTTCCCCAGTGGAGATTGTCTTTTGGTTTTTCCCCAGTGTTTCTTTGGAGTCTCTCCAGTGAGTCTCTTTTGTTGGTTAGCCTGTATCCCCAATGAGTGTTTTTTCTTGCGGATACTAGCTTTCTTCTTTCCCCGACGAAGCTTATCTTGTGTGTTTTCTCCCTGTTGTCCCTGGTGTCTGGTCTGTCTGAATCTTTTGCATTCCTGGCATCATATCATCATCTTAGAAGTTCATGGCATGTCAGCATTTGCATGTCTATCGCTTGTCCTTAGCATTTGCATTCCATATAAGGGCAAAAATTTTGGTTTCCTATATTTAAAAACCTTTCACCTTGATGCCCCTGGAATCTCCGTTCCTCGTGCCATCTGGTGAAGCTATTTAAATAGGGGCAACTGTTGTACCCTAAATTTTTACCCTTAGATGTTATCCAGCTTTTGTGCATCTTAGGTCAAGCATCTTTGCATTGTTTGAGCTAACCCATATCTTGTAGTTTGTTTCTTTGTGTTCAAATTAGGTTTACATATCACCATGAAGCTCCACAAGTTGTTTGAAGCAAGTCAAGTCAACAAAAGACCTCCAGTGCAAGGACTTTGGAATTAGGGTTTTGCTCTGAAGAAATCACTGAGTATTTGGCTCTATCAAGTCAAGATTTGTGTGGTTCACTTACCACTTAAGGTCCTCTACATCCAAGAGACATCATTCAACAAGAATCCAAGATCTATGGGTCCTCAACAAGAGAAGTTTGAGCCTCAGCCCCTCTATACTTCTAAATTAGGGTTTCTGTAACACTTATCAGTCAATGGATTTGATTTTCATCAAGATGAACTCCCAAACCATAATTATTGATTCTATTGGTTTATAAATATCCTCAATAGTCTCCTAGAACCTTTGGATGAGAAAGAAGAAGCAAGTTTACAAGATTTGACCTCAGTGCATTCACAGTCAAAATTAGGGTTTGACTGAAACCCTAATCTTTTGGAATTTTGGTTCAAATGAAGTGTTAATGGTTCTAATCATCATATAAAATCTCATGAGGTATACAAAGTATCCATACCAAGTTACATGAGGTTTCTTGCAAGAGAAGTAGGGTTTTGACCAAGGAAGGTGTCATTTGTGAGATTTTTCCCCTAATAGCATAATTTGAAATGACCATAACTCCTAAACCACACATCCAATTGGAGTGACTCAAAGCTCATTGGAAAGCTCTTTCCAAGATCTTCAATTTGTTCCATATGACTTTTTGTCTAAAAATGCTTGGTTTTTGAGTTATGAAGCTTGCAAGATTTTTTGACCCAACACAGAAAATTTTCAGCACTTTTCACCACACTTTTTCCCAACTTTAACCCCATTTTTCACCCATTTCCATTTGGATTCAAGGCTTGAGTCCCAAATGAAAGTTGTAGAGCATGATGAGAGCTTTCCAACCATGTGTGGAACATCTCAATGGGATAAGCCATTCTCAAGTTATGGATTGTCAAAGAAGGGCACTTGAAGTTGTCAAATTTCTATAACTTAGAAATTTTCCAAGTTCATTTTGGCAGCTTGATGGACACAACTTGTAAGCCATTTTTCTACCAATTCAAGGCATCATTTCAACTACTTTCCAACACCAACATTGTAGTTTGATGTATGAACTTTCATTAGAACCAAAGGGCATGAAATTTGGATCACACAATTGAGAGATATCATGCATGGAATATGGTTACTCGAGCTGATTTTGCACCAAGTTATCTCAGATTTTGAATTTCAAATTTTATCCTCTCTCTCCAAGTACACTTTCTGCAGACCCACCATATCTTTTCCAACTCCACTTTACCCCTAAAGTACGCTGCTAAGTGCTTTTGCTTTTGTACTATCATGTTAACATTTACAAGCCACCACAAACCATTCCCTCGTGTACATTCTTAATCCACTAGATACAAACCAAAATACCCTACACTTTCTGACCTAGTGGCATCAAAAAATAACTTCACTTGGCTCCATGATATTATGATCAGAACAGCTATTCCAAATCCTTCCACGATTTTTCTCTTCAAGGCAAACCCTTGGTACATTGGATATTGACTCTCATGGACCAGCTGATCTCCCTATAAAAAAGACCCTTCTCCTCTTCATTTCTCACCAACAACAACACAAAAACCACTCTAAAAACTTGTTCTTGGAGGAGCACACGAGCTAGGAGGGAAAGGAAAGAAAGCTTTTGCTACTTGCTTGGAAACTAGGTAAGTTTTCTCAAACTCTCATTTATCATGCTTATCATACCATGTTAAATACATTCTACCTGCATTTAGATCACCTCTTTTTTCTGTTTTTTAATGTTTAAGTGCTTATGGTATGTATCTTGTAGTTACCTAGGTTGAGTTTGTTTTAAGAAGTTTCATACTTATCCATGGCTGCCGTAATGGTTTAAACATTTTTATCATGTGTGAGTTTTGTGTTAGAAGCATGCTGGCTTGTTTGGTTATTTATAAGTTTGTATGGTCTGAGATGTTAATGTTACAAATGTTCATATGTTGCTTCCATTTTACTTTGAAATGATATCGTGCATACCACCATGAATCCATGTTAGAAGTTGTAATGTTTTTTGGCTTTGAACACCAAGATAATGATCCTTTGAATGTATGATGTATGTTAATATGCTGCTAAAGTGTGTTGTTCTTGTGCATTATTTTGCTTGTAATGTATGTGTGTGTCGTATGCTCTGAGCTTATATGATGCTTGATGCAAGACACATTTATGCCATGTAGTTAGATGTATGTGCTCATTGCTGTTTGTAGTAAAGTACAGAGGTTGTTTGAGATGCATCTGTGGTTTGTGATGTTAAAATATAAGTTCATAATATGCACGTGATTTTGGCAGTATAGCATGCAGTGTATGAATTTATAACTTGAGATGCTGGAGTATTAATGTCGTGGTTACTATCCAATGTTTTGCTAAGTTGTATGATAGAATGTTATCTAGCATGTCTAGTACAATTTAGTTTAATGTAGTGTGTACGTGTATGTGTTGTGTTGTGTGGTATGAGCTGTGTTGTATGCTATATGTTGCTTCTTACACATGTATATGCTGACTGTGTGATGATTGGTAGCTTTAGTGCCCACAAAAGATATAGTGATATGTGTATGTGCAATGTACATTGTATGTTTTTGATACTGTTAAGTTGGCCATTGTATGTCATTGTGGTGTTTGGTGTACGTTAATGAGTTGAGTTGTGTGGCATGCAGTGCTCGTTTGATTTGTTTAGAGAATATGGATCTTGTGATAACCTGTCATGTTTTATGTTAGTGTATGTGCAATGTGTACTACATGCTATTGTATATTTATGTGGTGTGTGTTTGTACTGGTATGGTGTACATTTAGTATCTACTTTGACCATTCGCATTTTTGGATTGTTGTTCTTTTTCAAGCTGTGTGGATGTGAAATGTGTGTTGTTGTGCTATGAATGTGTTGCATGCTATGCTTTATATCCAGGCCTGTGATATGATAATATGAATGTTCTGATATTATGAAACTAGTATGTACGTTGCAAGTATAATATGAGGGTTACGTCATGGTGTGATATGGGGTAATGTTAAGTTGTAGTGATCAGTTATTATTGCATAAAGTTAATAGTGTGAATGTGTGTTTTTGGTTGTGTGTTGTAGTCATGCTGAGTGTGTGCGTGTGAATAATGTGTGGTGTATGTTGTGGTACGTTCACCTGCGTTCATATGTTTCTTCTATTCAATACATTTTCATTGGTTCTGTTTAGCTTATAACTTAGTGGAAGCGAGTATTAATCGGATGAAACACGCCGTCCCAACGGTTTAACCTTGCCTTCCCATTACCCTTTTGCTCACATGACCTGGGTTCGATCCTTGGATCAACCCTTTTTGCTTTTTTGTTCTTTTTTCGCCTGTGCTTCTCTTTCTCTCCTTTTTAGGCCTTGCGCCCCTAATGCTACTGCCACCCCCCCTTTCATCTGGCCCAATTTCAATCCTTTATCTTTTTCACTAAACCAATTTACTTGATACCCCCCCCCCCCCTCCTTGCGTGTTTAATTTAATTCAAAGTTTTCATATTATTTCAAGCCCTTTTTTTTTATTAAAACTTTATTTTATTTATTTTATTTTATTTAAAATATTTTCTTATTTCAAAAAAACTCCAAAATATTTTTATCTCCTTTTTTAAATTAGCAATTTATTTTTAATGGTTAATTTTTGTTCTCATTTTAATTTTAATTATCAATTGGTATTGTTAATTTAATTGTTAATTGTTTATCAATTTGCATTTAGTTGTTAATTGTTAACCCTTAATTTTAAGGTGTATCTTAATTGTATTGTTAATTCTAATGGTGTTGTTCTTTGTTAATTGTTATCACCTTAGATTAATTGTTAATATTTCTTTATGAACATCATTGATTTTATGAGTGTTATTCACTAATACTTGTTTAAATCTTGAACTACCATCTATGCTTGATTTATCTTGTATTTAACTTTGACATGAACTTTATTCTTCTTTAAAAGTCATCATTTATTAATATCATTCTCTTTATCTTGTGAGTATTCTATATGTTTATCTTCCTTAAGATTGAAACATATTGACATGTCTTTATAATAATCATGTTCATTCTATCCATACTTTGTCATGAAACATATTGCCATCCCCATGCTTATGTTGCTTTCATTATAGTATATCAATGTTTTATCTACTATGCCTTTTATCATTATCTTAAACTGTTTTCCCCCCATTCCAAAGGAAGGTGATTAGTATTGACTCTTAAAGTCATAGCCCCCACCTTAACCTAAGTAACCTCTTAGGAGAAACTTTATTTCTTAGCCTCATCAAGGGCCATGGAATTACAACTAGCCTTGGGAAAGAGTTCTTATACTCTTAGTGATATTCATCCTAATGAATTTATCACCTCCCCTACTAACTAAACATCAACATAGGTCCATTACAACTAGATTTAGAGAGTTCCTAAACTCTACAATGAGCTTGTACTCATTTCCCCTCTGAATATTAACCACAGTCAATCATTCAGTAGAAGTAGAACTACGCATACTCTGATTCTATTTCCGAGGATACGTAGGCGTAAAGTGCGATGCTTTATCGAGTATACTTAGATACTAACCCCTAGGGTTTTCAACCTCTAGCATAGAACCTTTAGCAAACATAAGATAACAGTAAAACAAGAGGTTCCCGTAGAGTACTACGGGCGTTTAGGGTGCTAATACTTTCCCTAGGCGTAACCAACCCCCGAACCTTAGATCTCCCCCTTTTAGGTTTTTCTAACGATCTTGAACCTTTCCTTTGGATAAATCAAAGTCGGTTGTAAAAGAAATATGATGCAAGTTAATTAATAGCTTATTATCCGATTTTCACCGCAACACAAACCATAATAAAAATTTACTCGAACTAAACCGAACCGTTTACTTTTACTTAGAACCGAACTGAACCAAAGTCATTGGTTTAGTATACCGTTTAGAAATTCCAAACCGTATCGAACCGTTAGAAGATAATTTTTCCAAACAGAACCGTTTATTAAAGAACTGAACCATTAAACTATTTTTCAAAATTTTAAAATAATAAAAATTAAAACTTGTTTTTAGTATTTTTAATTTTCAGTTCGGTTACAGTTTCGGTTCGGTTCGGTTTCAATTTGGTACGGTTTTAGAACTGTTTTGTGTAATATGGTTTGGTTCACTAACCAAACATAACGGTTCGGTTATTTTAACTTCAGTTCGGTTCAATTCGGCAGTTCAGTTCGGTTCGTAGTTTTTTGAACAACCCTAATAAAAACTATCCACAAACAACATATCCATACCAGAGAACAATTGAAAGAGCACGACTGCCTCCAATGTCGGCCTCAAAAATAGTGGTAAAAAATGAAACATTAAACTATGAATCCAAAAAAAGATTAATTAAATAGGATAGTGTCATATATATTCAAACTAAAAAGTGGAAGTTTATAGTTATTCAAATAATGATTACTAATTAAACACAATAATTTTTGTGAATTCGCCAAATAATAATTCAAGAATAGTTTCTATATCACTACTCAACCAAATCTATGCAGGAATACCACCGTTTCATCTCCCCAAATATTCAAAAATTCCCTTGCATTTCACTAAATATTACTCCACAAATACTTTAGCATTAAAACATGATGGAAAAATCAAATCAGACCTCATTACAATCCAACATACCGCTAGAATTTTAACGGTGTGAAATTACAACTAAACCAACAATGAGTAGAGTTACAAGTAATCAACAACAAAAATAAATATCAATCCCCAATTTTGAAAGTGAGATTAAAATGTAAACGAAATTTACATGTTGGTTACCATAATTAATTGTTACGAGTTGAGGAAAGTTAGAAAATTGGGATAAAGTGTGAGTACATGTAATCTTGTCATTCAGATAATAATATTTAACAAGTTCTCAAGTTCAAGTTTAACTTCATATCTAAGTTCTCAATAAGAATAAATCTATAATTCTACCAGATACCTCTAAACTCATAGAAAAGTGTATTGATTGTTTTGTTGCATAAATAAATACATATTTGTACTAATTCTTATCATGCCTAGCTCACAATCATGCTAAAAGGTCCAAATAAAAATGGTAGAGATTTCCACACAAGTAATCAAATCAACATTAATAATGAACAAATAAAAATGATTTTTCGCAGCACAACAAAGACAACGCTTTTTGGCAGAAGCGCTGCTATATGTTTCGCTAAAAACAAAAATAAAAAATGAAAGAAAAAAGCGCTGCTATATGGGGGACATAAGACAGCGCTTTTGAAAAACACTGCTAAAGCGCTAAGGCAGGTGAACTTTAGAAAACGTTTTATGAAAAGCGCTGCTAAAGGCCTTTCGTACAACACACTTTAGCCAGCGCTTTTGGAAAGTGCTGCTAAAGGCCTTTCATTTTTCCCACATTAGAAAGCGTTTTTATCTCCAAAGCACTACTAAAGGCCTAATATAAGAAAGCGCTTTCTAAAAGCGCTGCTAAAGGTCTTTTAAAATATTAAAATTAAAACAGATTCTGATATCCCTCTATTTTCATTTCGACCGTTTCTATTTCGCCCTAACTCTCGCGACTGTTTATCATCGTCTTCATCTTCTACAAACGAAACTCCCTCCGTCCTCCGTCATTTCTGCAAACGAAACTCCCTCCTTTCGTGGCTTCAATCCGTTCGTGGCTTCCCTCCGTCCTTTCTGCTACCGTCGTACCGCCGTTTGAGGTTTTTACTCTCCTTTTTTCTGGTTTTCTCTCCAATAATGGAAATGTCTAATATTCTCCATTGTTGATTGTTTCTCTGCTGTTTCTGTGAGATAAAAAAGTTGTATTATTAGTTGTTGATGTTAGATTTTCATTTTTTGATTTGTAGAAGTTAGTTAGTGATTAATTAGAAAAGTGTTTAAATAGAAAAGTGATTAATTAGTAGAAGTTAGTATAGTGATTATTGTGTAAAATGTAATTAGTTTGTAGAAGTTAGTTTAATGATTAATTTGTAGAATAGTAGAAGTTAATTAGTATAGAGCATAATTTGTAGAATAGTGATTAATGTGTAAAATTTGTAGAATAGTGATTAATTAGAAAAGTCAAGGTAGTTAAGAGTGTTGTAGAAGTTAGATTGTTGAGGTTGTTATAGGGCTCTTTGTAAAGTTAATAGGAATATTTATCGAAAAATTTTAGTGATGTAAGAATTTGGTTGTTGATTGAAAATGATAATGAAATTAGTTGTTAATTGAACTAGTGATTGAATTTATTTTGAGAGTTGATTGAAAATAATTATAAATTAATTGTTATTTTGATAGTTGATTGAAAATGATAAATAGTGATTGAATTTTTAATTGAATTTGAATTGATGATAGAACTTTGAAGTTAATTGAACTTAAGCGTTGAAGTTGTTTTTTTTTTGACAATGTTGAGTTGAAAATTAAGTGTTGATGTGTCATTTGTGACGAATCAAATTATACCATGCTATTTGATTTAATGATGATGCTTACTAAATTTGTTTCTTGAAACTTTGACTTGTTCCTCCGATATTTCTTGTTTGTCATATTACATACTAAATTTGTCTTGTTATATGTGGTATACACCATCAGTTACTAACTTACGTTCATTTGCTATAGGGGTTACTTGTGAAGGGTGAATTCGGATCGTTTTCAAGAATCTTACACTTTGTGGTTCAGTCCAGAAGTTGCTGACTTCTATATATATAGGTACGTAGTTGTTCTTTTGTTTTTGTTTTGGTTACTTAGTAAAATCATGGATAAAAAATGGATGTCGTCCAATCAATTGTCGAAAGAGTACGAGAATGGGGTATCAGAATTCGTTAAGTTTGCTATTGATCACGCCAAAGACCCTAGTCGAATCACATGTCCTTGCTTGGGTTGCTGTTTTGGGCGTCAGATTGACGCGGGTCAGATGGAATCACATTTAAAGAGGCATGGAATTGATCGAAGTTATACAAGTTGGACACTTCATGGTGAGAAAAGTAACAGGAATGTTGAACCAGGGGATAATAAGACATATGCTTCAAACGACAATGCCACAGATACATACGATTGTGATCTTCAGGATTGTCCCAAAATGTTTGAGAGGTTGGTAAGCGATGCAGAGAAACTGTTGTATATGGGTTGCACTAAATTAACAAGATTATCTACGGTATCAAAGTTGTACAACTTAAAGGCGAGTAATGGATGGTCCGATAAAAGTTTTACAGAGTTATTAGTCCTTATGAAAGATATGCTTCCGGAGGATATTGTTCTTCCCAATCGAACATATGAGGCCAAAAAGATGTTGTGCTCTATTGGCATGAGCTATGATAAGATACATGCCTGTCCAAACGAATGCGTTTTGTTTCGAAATGAGTATGCATCGTTAAACGAGTGTCCTAAATGCGGTGTCTCTCGATATAAGAAAAGTTATCTCCAGCAAAAGTCTTGTGGTATTTTCCTATAATTCCGAGATTCAGACGCATGTTCCGTAGTGAAACCGATGCAAGAAACTTGACTTGGCATGCAGATGAAAGAATTATAGATGGAAAGTTTCGACATCCGGAAAATTCACCACAGTGGACGAAAATTGATAATGATTATCCTGAATTTGGAGAAGAAGCAAGAAACCTTCGCTTGGCATTATCTACTGATGGAATGAACCCACATGGTCTTCAAAGTATCTCACATACCACATGGCCTGTGATTATTATGATTTATAACCTACCTCCATGGCTATGTATGAAGTGTAAGTACATGATGTTATCTATGTTAATTTCTAGGCCTAAACAACCAGGGAATGACATAGATGTATACTTGACACCCTTAATCGAAGATTTAAAGATTTTGTGGGAGAACGGTGTGGAGGTTTATGATGGATATAGGAAATAAAATTTCAACTTGAGGGAGATGTTGTTTGGCACAATTAATGATTTTCCAGCATACGGAAATCTATCAGGGTATAGCATAAAAGGTCAATGTGTGTGTCCTATTTGTGAAGATAAAACAAATTGGACGCGATTGGAGTTTGGTCAGAAGAATGTATTTCTCGGTCATCGTAAATTCTTAAATTCTAATCATCACTACCGTGGGTGGAGAAAAACCTTCAATGGAGAGGCAGAACAAGGTAGAGCTCCACCTATATTGACAGGTGATAAAGTTTTTGAAAAGGTGAAAAATGTGAGTACTCAGTTTGGCAAGCCTTTTGCACATACCCTTGTCAAGAGTGGGTGGAAGAAGAGGTCATTTTTTTTAATTGCCATATTGGAAGTCGTTGTATGTAAGACATTTTCTTGATGTTATGCATATTGAAAAAAATGTATTTGACAGTGTTATTGGTATGTTACTCAATATACAAGGAAAGTCTAAGGATGGCCTTAAAGCAAGAAAGGACTTGATAGCGATGGGGATAAGAACTGAATTAGGACCCTTGAAGAAAGGAAAACGAACATATCTACCATCTGCTGCTTATACTCTATCTAGAAAGGAGAAAATAATATTGTGTAAGTTTCTAAGTGAAGTTAAAGTTCCAGAAGGATACTCTTCAGATATTAGAAGACTTGTGTGTATGAAAGACCTCAAATTAAAGAGTTTAAAGACGTATGATTGCAATGTTATAATGAAAAATTTTCTAATAATAGGTATACGTTCTATTTTGCCGAAAAAAGTAAGACGCACAATAACTAAATTGTGTTTCTTATTTAGGTCAATTTGTAGTAAGGTGATCGATCCTACGATCTTACCAACATTGCAAAAAGAAATAGTCATTACATTGTGTGAGCTTGAAATGTTTTTTCCTCCCTCGTTTTTTGACATAATGGTACATCTAGTTGTTCATCTTGTAAAGGAGGCACAATTGTGTGGACCAGCTTATATGAGATGGATGTACCCTGCTGAACGGTATACGAAAATATTAAATGGGTATGTGAAAAATCGAAGTCGACCAGAGGGTTGTATTTTTGAACGATACATTGTTGAAGAAGCGATTGAGTTTTGTACTGAATATCTTTCCAACGTTCAATCCATTGGACATTCCAAATCTCACGTCGTTGAAAAAAAGAAGGAAAAAAGTTAATTCGAAATAAAATTGTTACCGTATCAAGGGCTGAATGGGAGCAAGTGCATTTGTATGTTCTGCACAATGACAATGAGGTTGAGCCGTATGTTGAAATGCACAAGGATTTTCTCCGAGGTTTAAATCCGAATAAAAATGAAAATTGGATAATACGAGAGCACAATCGAAGTTTCATACCATGGTTTAAGGATCACATTTATTCAAAGTTTTGTGTAGATCCCGCTTCAATATCAGAAAGGTTGATATATTTAGCATATGGTCCAAGTTCGCATGTGTTTTCTTATAGCGCATGCGCAATTAATGGATACACATTTTACACCAAAGAACAAGATGACAAAAGTACAATGCAAAATAGTGGTGTCACCTTGGTAGCTGAATCAATGCACATTTCAACCGTGAAGGACTTAAACCCCAAATATGCATATATGTCATATTTTGGGGTTATCGAGCGCATTTGGGTTTTTTATTAGGAGAAGATTCAGATTCCTATCTTTGGTTGCAAGTGGGTTGAAAATAATAGTGGCATACGAATGGATAAGTCAGGATTTTTGCAAGTGGATCTTAATAGGGTGGGGTACAAAGATGAGCCTTTTATTCTAGCCTCTCAATCTAGACAAGTGTTCTATGTCACTGACCCGACAAGTACGAAATGGTCTATAGTGCTTTTATCTAACAAAGTAATTGATGATAACATTGGAGATCAAGGTGATATTGTTGGAGCGAATGCATCATATATTATAAGTGATCAAGATGAGACTGTTGGAGCGAATGAGACGTTAATAAAGAGGTAATAGTAAAATTATATATTCTGTCATGTATTGTTCATATTTGAGAATGATTATGGATTATGGATTATAGATTATAGATTTATATGTTTGTCATGTGTTTGTCATTTCATATTTGATTATGGATCATGGATTTATATGTTTGTCGTGTGTTTGTCATTTCATATTTGATTATGGATTATATTATGTTCAACTGATTATGGATTATGGATTATGGATTTATATGTGTTTTTCTTTATTATAGGTAAAATGGCTATACTAATGAGGATAACTCGCACGATACTTCCAAGAATGATCCAAAAGAATCAGTTCAAGATGCGGAAGGAGATGTTTCAAGAGGAATAACAATCATAAAAGGAGTTATTCGTGCTAGAGACAAGGGAATAAAATATGACGTTCATTGGAATGAAACGGGTCAACTAATTGAGCCAAATGGCGCAATGTTGACTAGTTACATTGGTGCACTTGTCCGTTCACTAGTTCCTATTACTTGTGACAATTGGTGAAATCCACAGTTGAAACCCGCCAAAGATAAAATATGGAGTGAGATACAGGTACTATATGTGATGTTATTTGTTATTTTTGACGATTATATTTTTATGTTAATTATACTAACACACTTTATTTGTTATTGTAGAGATCTTTTAACATTGGTGACGAGAAGCAAAAATATTGTCTTCAATTAGCCGGAAAAAGACTTAGAGGGTTCCGAGCATTTTTATCCAACAAGTTTCTGAGGGATGCCCAAGTAAAGTTTGTTGAAGCGGAATGCCCGTAGAAGTATGTGGACTTGATTGCACTCGAAGAATAGGACACTTTTGTCGCCAAACGAAGAACTGAAGAATTCCATGTAATCTTAATTTAATTTATCATGAACATTGTATTATATTCATGTAGTTATTACATGTGTTCTGATATGACTTATAATTGTTTATGCAGGTTGTGAGTGACGTAAATCGTCAAAGAGCCTCGAAACCCGCGTATCCATACAAGAAAGGAAGTTTGGGATATGCACGATTGGAACAAAAAATTGTAAGTATATATAATTGCTATGGTCTTTTTGTATTATTATTCATCCTAATTCTTGACTTAATGTGTAGCTTGCAGAGGAGAAAAGTGAAGAAACATCTCTTCCGGAGCATGTTTTGTGGAAGGATGCCCGTGTGGGAAAGGTTGGAGTTGTTACTAAAGGTGTTCAACAAGTTTTTGAACAATGTGTAAGTATAACGTTATTTGTTTAATTATATAGAAAGTTCTTGATTATCTAATATATTTATGCGTTGCTCTGATATTGAATTTCAGGAGACTCTATCTCAGTCCTTAACTCTCACGGAAGACCAGGATTGCAGGAGCATACTAAGTCGAGTATTAAATGTTCCTGAGTATTCTGGTCGCGTGAGGGGTAAGGGATTTGAAGTCACTCCATCTGCCTTGTATAAGCGTTCAAAGACGAAAAATCCTAGCAATAGAGAGGTGATGGAAACGTTGGAAGAATTGAGAGCTCAAGTTCGTGAACTGCAACAGGATAAAGAAAGATATATGTCGGAAAGGCGCGGTTCATAATTTATAGATACTAGTGACAAGGTCAGTATCAATTGTCAAAAAAAAATTCCGGAGGTAATTATATTTATTAAATTAGTACAATTTTTATATTGACATCATTTCCCAATAACAATTTCGTATTATTTTTGTTTTGTTTAGGGCATTTCACCTTGTCAGCTATATTTATCGGCACCGACATATCGCATGGTTGGCAAGGGAAAAGTGCATAACACTCTGGGAGACTTCCTTCACACTAGACCTCCCCTTGCTGGATTTTTGAAGGTTTCGATTGATATTGCTTTAGAGCGGGATGTGTTAGTACCTATACCTGACGACGTTTCAGATGCAACATTGGTGGGGGACGCAATAGGGTCGTATGTTGCATGGCCGTCAAACCTCATCGTCATAGATGACTCGGTATGTTGAAAACCATTATTAACCTTTTAGTTTTCAAATGTTTTACTTGCATATAAGTTATGTTATGCTTACTTTTACCTACATTTTATTTACATGACATTGTTAGACTCCTACAAAATCCAAATCAAGAGATAAAGGGATTGTGCGGCAAACCGAGTCAGTTGCATCACAAAAAGAGGTACATTGATATATATGCATCGAAAATGTTAATTCTATGATCTGAATTCAAAAGCTTCATGATTACTAACTTTATGACTTATATGATTTTCAGATTCCTACACAAGAGGTGCAGCAAGGGAGCAATAACAAGAAGCCAATAGTAGCCAAGGCAAAAAAAGCATCTATTTCTCGATTTCGGTTGTGCCTTGAAACAATTGTAGCACAACGGATTTGATGGAAGGTGGTATCCGTGAAATACCTATGGAAGCACGTATTTTTGGGTTTCCCTATTCAGAAACAATTGCTAAAGAAGACTTTGATCAGATATTTACGCATTCTGAATTAGGCGTCGGTGTTATGAATTCATACATCAGGTAATCCATCGATTTTATTTATTTATTTGATCAATTTATTTACTCATTTCAATGAATATTAGAATGTTAATTATAATAACATATTTATTATAATCTATTTTTATTTCAGGTTCTTGTATGAAAAATTGATGCTCCCGTGTCAGTTGACTGAAAGATACTCCTTCTTGTCTCCCAACTGTGTCAATGCAAATTTAATCAATCGAACTACAGATGAGGTCAAAGATCACTTAGTAGGTGCATTTATGACCAACATTGATACAGAGAAGTTGTATCTTTTACCATATAATACTAGCCATGGGTAAGATTTTCATCCTAACTTCCTTTATTATAATCTTTCGCTTTTTTACTTTGTGTATAATATTTCCATCTATACTTTTGTTTTATTTTACAGTGGACACTGGTTGTTACTTGCGATTAATCCGATAAAAGAAATAGCCTATTATCTGGATTCGCTAGAGGGTGATCAAACGAAATACCCGGAGATGAAGAAGATGATTGATACGTAAGTGATGCGATTGTTCTAAATATTTACGTGTGTATTTATTTATTTATGTGAGATTGTTTTAAATATTCGTTTATATTATGATAGATCCATACAAATATTTCGATCACAACGACAAGCTCGGGTACCAAAGAGCAAAGCAAACAATATTACATGGATAAGAGTGGAGGTATAATTTGTTATTATAATAGAAATGCTACTTGATAACACAAGTCATTTATGATACATATTAATACTTTTTTCTATGTGTAGTGTCCTCGGCAGCGCAATGGTATCGATTGTGGTTATTTTGTCTTGAGATTCATGAAAGAAATTATTCATTTGGAACAAATAGAGATTCCGAACATGGTATGGATTTATATATAAGTTATGATTTATTTTAGGCTTAAATAATGTTTTCGTCCCTGTAAGTTGGCGTGTTATTGGTTTTCGTCCCTGTATCTTTTTTTTTTTCAGTTTTAGTCCCTATATCTTTTTTTTTGTTGGTGTTTAGTCCCTAGAGCCAAAATTCGCAGGAAAATCCGAAGGTTTCCTGTGGATTTTCCTAAAAATCAAAATCCGTAGGAAAATCCGCAGGAAAATCCACATGAAAATCCGCAGGAAACCTCTGTAGGGACTAAACACCAACAAAAAGTAAGATACAGGGACTAAAACCGAAAAAAAATGATATAGGGACGAAAACCAAAAACTCGCCAACTTACAGGGACGAAAATACTATTTAAGCCTTTATTTTAAGATTTATTATCGGATATTTCATCTAATTAATTACTTTTAACTAAAATCATGCATATTATGTTATATGTAGTATTTTGATGAATTCAAGTGTGCCACCTACACGAAAGACAAATTGGAGGAAATAAAGGAGGATTGGTGTCAATACATGGTTGAAATGAGAATTTGTTGAATAGTTTTAAAAATTGTGTTAGGTTTATGGAAGGTGTTGTATATATAGGTTATCGAAATGGTGTATAAGGTTTCGAATTGGTGCATGGAATTGGTGTTGTATAGTTTGTATTGAGTTATATATATATATATATATATATAATGGTTATTTTGGTGTTGTATATATAATGGTTTGTACGGTTTATGTGTTGAATTTTAATCGTATAAAAGCCTATTATTGATTATAATGGTATAAGGCCTATGTGTTGAAATATAATGGTATCAAACGCCATATGTTGAATGATTATGGATTCTGTTTAATTATACAGGTTTAATAATTGATTTTTAAAAGACAGCGCTTTCTAAAAAAAGCATTGCCTAAAGGGGTGTCATGGCATATACATAAGACATCGCTTTTAAAAGCGCTGCTAAAGGAGGCATACGAAAGCGCTTTTATTTGAAAAAGCGCTACCTAAAGGGGGACCTTTAGCAACGCTTTTAAAAGCGCTGCTAAAGGGGGTCCTACGAAAGCGCTTTTCTTTGGAAAAGCGCTGCTATATGGGGTCATACAAAAGCGCTGCTAAAGGGGGTCCTAAGGGGGAAAGGAAAAAAAGCAATGTCTTTACCTTTAGCAGCGCCACCTTTGGCAGCGCTTTTAAGCGCTGCTAAAGGCAAAAAAAAAAAAAAGTGATGCTAAAGGTCTTCTTTGGCATAGTGACATGTAATCTTGTCATTCCGATAATAATATTTAACAAGTTCTCAATTTCAAGTTCAACTTCATATCTAAGTTCTCAATAAGAATAAATCTATAAATCTATCAGATACCTCTAAACTCATAGAAAAGTGTATTGATTGTTTTGTTGCATAAATAAATACATATTTGTACTAATTCTTATCATACCTAGCTCACAATCATGCTAAAAGGTCCAAAATAAAAATGGTAGAGATTTCCACACAAGTAATCAAATCAACAATAATAATGAACAGATAAAAATGTTATAAGTTAAAACAATTCAAATTTGAAAGAATATCATAAAATTCAAAACAAAAAATGGAGGAGGTGGAAATTCCATACCCTTAGTTAGTGTTGAATGTTGTTTGAAGTCAGAGATGGGTGATGGCTGAGAAAAAATTAGGAGAGCACAACAAAGAGCACATAGAAGACAGAACAAACCTGTGCGTGAGGGATATAAAGAAGTGTGACGCGAGAGAGATTCATGTACGTGAGGGAGACAATATTTAAGAGTGGTTCATGTATTACATTTTAAAAAGAACCCTAAATATTAGCAAGGATCAAATACAAAATCAAAGAATCCTAAACTTTAGTAAGGGAGATTGTCAACTTACATTAAGAGTTCGTCACATGATAGTTTCCAAATGAATGTGCTTTCTCTCAACATAAGAGGGGGTGGGTCAGCGGTTAAGAGAAAGAGGGTGGCTCACATCATTCAATCGAGTAAGGCTCATCTTTGTTTTCTACAGGAAACGAAAATGAGTGACATTGATGTATTTGTTATTTCTTCTTTGTGGGGTAATGACGAGATGGAGTAGACTGAATTAAGTTCAGTAGGAGCGGCGGGTGGTATGTTGATTCTTTGGAGGAAGAATGTCCTTAAGCTTTCCTATAGCTTTAGGGGTTGTGGGTTTGTTGGCGTTAACGTGGAGTGGAAAGGGCATGACCTTTTCTTTGTGAATGTTTACTTACCTTGCAGTGTAGAGGGGAAGAAGGTTCTTTGGAGGGAGCTAGTCGATGTGAAGCGGAAATTCAATAGAAAGGATTGGTTGATAGGCAAGGATTTCAATGTCATTGCTATGGGAGGTTTGTGCAAGTTTATAGCTAAGCTCGATTGTATCAATGTCCCAATTTCTAGAGGAAAATACACTTGGTTCAATTGTTCTGGGTCGGCCATGAGTAGAATCAATAGGTTCCTCATTACACAAAGGTTAGCTGAAAAGTTGCAGATAATGGGTCAAACGGTTGGCGCCAGGGGCATCTCAGATCACTCTCCGATTTGGTTAAAAGCTTGTGTGACGCCCCGTTTTGTCTTATTTATTTAATCGAGTCGATTTAATTAGTTTCGTTTTTATATTATTTTATTCTTGACTTTTATTTGACAATATATTATTTTTCATCGTTGTTTATGTTTTGTCGCGTTTTGAGAGTGTTTACGGGATATTTGAGTTTGAGGGGTAAAATAGTATTTTAGGGGTTTTGATATTTTATATAAATAGAAAGTGGAAAGAAAAAGAGAGAAAAGAAAGAAAAAGGAAAGAAAGAGAAGGGACGGAAAGGAAGAGGAGAGAAAATAGGAGAAAGAGGAAAATCGCGGGAACCCCGTTTCGAGCGCGAATAATCGGGTAAAGGTGAGAAGTTTCAATTATATCTTGCTTGTGTATGTATATGTGTTGTTTGTTGTAATTGTTTTGGTTGTTTCGCGACTTTTCTTATCGATTCAAATTAGGAGCAATTGATAAAAATCGATGTTGTCACGGATGAAATTCGATATAAATCGCGTAGAATACTCGTTGATTATGTCTGAACATGTTTTGGTTGTTCTGGTATGAATTAGAAGGGTTTGGGTGGTAAAACTGATGTATTTTGGTCCCATATGACCGATATTGACGTTGCTGCGAATTCTGGGTTTCGCGGGTTCACCTAGCGAACCCCAGCGAAGGAACGGGCAAATGTTCGCCTAGAGGTTAGCCTAGCGAACTTTATGTCTGTTTTCCACTGCCTTGGTTCGCTAGGGTTCGCCCAGCGAATGCTGGAGCGAACGTAATATTTTTCTATTTTGTTTTCTTCATAATTTTCAAACCGTAAGTCCGTTTTGGTCGCCGTTCGAAGCGTTGGAAAGCTAATGAAATATTATTTCTATTAAAAATGGGTTGGAGGTCAGTAGATGATTTATTTAAGTTGTGGTTTTGAAAAAAGTGTTGGTTTGTCGGATTTTTACCGTCGTATTGGTGTGCGAATGATGTGTTATCATGCTATATGCTTTTGATATGTAACGTATAGATGGTGAGCGGTTATATGGCGTGAATATATGTGATGAAATGTTGTGCATGATTGATACGCATTGGTGATGGATATATGATATTTGAATGGTGTTGTTTTGTCGGCTTTTGTCGTTGTCATTGTGTGTAATTGATGTGTATCATGCAATGTGTTGTTGATATGGATATTGTATGACTTATGTGCTGTTGTGAAATGAAAATGCACGTGATACATGTTGTGATGATGATTTGTGGCCTAAGGGAAGGAAAATGCAATGTGTGGTATTTGATGATATAATGTGAATTGATATGAGTGTATATGTGAAAATGCTAATTGTTGTGGTTTGTGGATTATGATGAAATGCATTGTTATTTGAAATGCAATGTGTGTTATTGGGTGGCCTTATGGAAAGTAAATGCATTGTTTGAATTGATTTCCAATGTATGAATAATGATAATGAGATAATTCATATGGTTGAATTATGAGGATGTATTTGATTGTCATGAGTTCTTGTGTGTCCAGCATCATGATATGCATCTTGTGATGTCGTGTGCCCTAGTGGGTGTGAGCGATGAAATGATTCCAGAGGGAATCCGCTATAATGTCATGTGCCTTATACAAAGAGCACCTAAAACGATGATTATAGACGATCTTGTGCCTTATACAAAGAGGACCTAAAGCGATCGGATCGTGTGCCTTATACAAAGAGGACCTAAAGCGATCCATAAACATCGTGTGCCTTAAACAAATAAGAGGACCTAAAGCGACGGGGAACATCGTTTGCCCGACGGGGTGTTACATGAGTAATCCTAAGTAACAAGCGATGGTTCCAATAGTTCCTGAGTGAACTAGTGTTGAGATGATGGATGGATGGTACCGCATTTGCATAGAGTCGTTGTGTCGGTGTCGGTTGCAGAATAGGGCAAGCAAGCAAAAATATTTATTTTCGGAAGAATTCCCTCCGGGATTTATTTCGTGTCCACAGAGATCGGTTCGAGGGAAAGAATGTCGTTCAACAATCTCTCGCATTTATGAGTTTGGTTTTAAATGGTTTCAAACAAGAAAATAGAAAAGTAAACATTAAAACATTAAACAAATTCATTCTTCAGCAAGACAAACTTATCCGGCATGCACATAATCGACTCCTCACAAACTTAAACTTACCGACCAGTTATACTCAACCTACAATACTCCTCAATATCACACATCATCGCTCACAACACATGTTATGTCTAACATAAAGTTGAGAGAACAACCGTGTTACCATTGCCGATACTTTCGTACGCTAGCTCAAGGCACGGAGGCATTAAGTTTCGACGCCTATTGAAGATTGCTAGCCCTAAATCTACCTCTAGAATCTAGAAACTAACAGACAATCATCCCTAATCGAATTTTGCGACGGTTATCTCTAACGCAACCCAAACCCCACGCATAAAGCAAAAATCAGAGACAATCACCAATAGAGATTTGTAAAGCAAGTTTCATATAACGCCATGGGCGACAAATATACATGAGTTTACAGCAAATACATATACACAACCCAACCATAAAGAAAAATACAAAGAAAAAAAGAAATGAACCAAACATCTCGTGGATTGTCGGAGCCGGTCGACGATCAATCCACCCCGGTTCATCCGTATGCATGCTCCATAGTTGTTTTCTAAGCAAAGCAATGAAAAATGAAGTTTGATGGAAATGGGATCAAGAAACCCCAAAACCATCCTAAAAAAAGTAACTGAAATGAATTATATACATTGCAAATTCTGCATGGTTCGCAGTGCGAACGATCATTCGCAGTGCGAATGACTCAAAAAATGGCACTTCAAGAATAGGGCAAGATAGCCTTTATTAAATACCTACAAAAATGAGATAAAAATCAATTAAACTAAGTAATATTCACACGTTACGCAATATATGCACTAAAACGTAAAGTAAATGTATTTATAAACATAGTGGGGTTTATTTGAACCATATAGACAAAAAGTATCGATAAGTGCAATAAAACTTATATTCAATAATAGGTACATTCCGCACTTATCAAACTCTCCCCAACTTACCTAATTGTTTGTCCACAAACAAGAATCAAACAAACTTGAAAACGCACAAGCAATATCCAAAGAATGACGAATCAACAGGTTTTGAAAAACGGAAACGAATGAATGGTTCAAATGAAAATGGTACACACAAAAAGTAAATACTTACCACTAAACTACGACGACAACATAGTCACGAAACAAATGCAAAATACAAAAATCATGCCAAAAATTCTAAAACAACACAAGTTCCAAAGTGAATCACACCTAGTAAAAATAATCATCGGTAGATGAAAAACACACAATAAGGTACTTTACACTCACACAACACTCATGCAAACAAAAGACTAAATTATGCATACATCCACAAATTCACATTGAAAATACAAAGGCAAGAACCACAAGGGCTTTTCATGGTTGTAACGTGGTCGGATAAACAAACAAGGGGAAATTTCTAAAGATAATTGAAAAAAAAACTTGCCTAAACCTAAGGGAGTGATCAACTCACAAAAGTTCAAACACAAAATTTCAATCAAACTTCTTCTTTCATCCCAAGTGTTACACAACACACAATACTTATTTAGCACAATTATTGAAACTCTTTTTGTTTCCTTTTTCAAGGATTTTTCTTTTTTTCTTCCTTTTTCACTTTTTTCTTTTCTTTTCTTTGTCATATTTTTCTCTTTTTTCTTTTCTTTTTCAATCATCATAGAATCCAACCAATGAGTATACAATCATCATCTCCCCAACTTGAATTCAACCGCACCATCATGTGAATACTCCCTACTTTCTAAGGCAAGGAAAAAATCCATACAACAACACATAGTTGAGGTCCAAGAAAAAAGAAAATCCATTCAAAAATAAGTGAACTAAATTCTCATAGACAACCATTAAGTTCAAATAAAAACATGGATCAAAAAGCTCAAATGGGCTACGAATTCTTACACACTCACAAGGTGAATGACTATTTGGCTAGGGTGGTTGTGCTCAAAATGAAACAATTGCCTTGATCCTTTTCATGCATTCATATAATCAACACAAATAAAAGATTCAACATAATAAAATCCAGTTAGAACAAAAGTGTTGGTTCTCCGTGCATATATGAACAATAGAAGGCTACCTCACAAAAAGGTTGGGAACTAAAGTGATTCACAATAGAACAAGTATACAAAAGAATGGATGGCATGAAAGTTTGTAAAAATGCTTAGGTATCATGAATATGCTAAAGTATAGAAAGCGATAAATACATACCTCGGACGTGTACAAAACTTAACAAGACCATTACCATACATCCGCAAGTTGAAACGAACCAACTTGGACAATCACAAAAGCATCCTCAAATAAGTCAATCAAAATCTCTGAGCAAACAACAACCAAAAACATTCGAAAAGAAAAACTATAAAACATGCTTGTTTTACGTCGTAAGCTTGACGCCTTTACGGTGCTTAGCTAGAAACTTCCTTCATTCATGCCATGGTGATGCCTCACTGCGCAAACCAAAAGCAAGCGTCCTAACCAAACACTTGAACAAACATTACGGGAACAACATGTATACAACACTTGAACAAACATAATGGAAACAGAAAATATATACGATATATACAAAACTCAAAAACAAAGAAACTATCACAATGCGATTCAATATCAAAACCAATCCCCGGCAACGGCGCCATTTTGTTGGTTGCAGAATAGGGCAAGCAAGCAAAAATATTTATTTTCGGAAGAATTCCCTCCGGGATTTATGTCGTGTCCACAGAGATCGGTTCGAGGGAAAGAATGCCGTTCGACAATCTCTCGCATTTATGAGTTTGGTTTTAAATGGTTTCAAACAAGAAAATAGAAAAGTAAACATTAAAACATAAAACAAATTCATTCTTCAGCAAGACAAACTTATCCGTCATGCACATAATCGACTCCTCACAAACTTAAACTTACCGACCAGTTATACTCAACCTACAATACTCCTCAATATCACACAGCATCGTTCACAACACAGGTTATGTCTAATGCAAAGTTGAGAGAACAACCGTGTTACCATTGCCGATACTTTCGTACGCTAGCTCAAGGCACGGAGGCATTAAGTTTCGACGCCTATTGAAGATTGCTAGCCCTAAATCTATCTCTAGAATCTAGAAACTAACAGACAATCATCCCTAATCGAAGTTTGCGACGGTTATCTCTAACGCAACCCAAACCCCGCGCATAAAGCAAAAATCAGAGACAATCACCAATAGAGATTTCTAAAGCAAGTTTCATATAACGCCATGGGCGACAAATATACATGAGTTTACAGCAAATACATATACACAACCCAACCATAAAGAAAAACACAAAGAAAAAAAGAAATGAACCAAACATCCCACGGATTGTCGGAGCCGGTCGACGATCAATCCACCCCGGTTCATCCGTATGCATGCTCCGTAGTTGTTTTCTAAGCAAAGCAATGAAAAATGAAGTTTGATGGAAATGGGATCAAGAAACCCCAAAACCATCCTAAAAAAAGTAACTGAAATGAATTATATACATTGCAAATTCGTCATGGTTCGCAGTGCGAAAGATCATTCACAGTGCGAATGACTCAAAAAATGGCACTTCAAGAATAGGGCAAGATAGCCTTTATTAAATACCTACAAAAATGAGATAAAAATCAATTATACTAAGTAATATTTACACGTTACGCAATATATACACTAAAACATAAAGTAGACGTATTTATAAACAAAGTGGGGTTTATTTGAACCATATAGACAAAAAGTATCGATAAGTGCATTAAAACTTATATTCAATAATAGGTACATTCCGCACTTATCAGTCGGTCTCTTTGCATTTGCATAAATCATGAATGGATTGATTATGTGTGGAAAATCATGAATTAATTGGGTGTATATTGAGATTTGTGTTTGAATTGGTGAATTGATGTGCATACGTGATAAATGCATTGGTTGTGGATAATATGTTTTATGTATAGACACATGTTATGTGATGTGGTGGTGTGTTTCCATATGTTATGACTTTGGTGTGCCTTATGTGTGAATATGTGATTATGTTGGTGTAAACGGTATATGCTATATGTATTATTATGTGATGTGTGTGGTGAGAATAACTGTGCATGTGAATTTATATGTGTTTGCATATTATTATGCAATCTTGATTTAGTTGTTATTTCTCACCCTTCTGCTGATTTATAATGCTCTATGAGGCATTGTAGATTAGAGATGCTGGAGGTCTTTTTGTGAAGATTAGCCCTCCGTTCTGTTGTCGGTCTTGGTGTCTGCTCTAATACCTAGCACGGGAGTCGGGGAACGATTATATATATATATATATATATATATATATATATGTATACATTTTTTGAATGTATTTTGTAGTACTTTTGTATATATAGTTGATGTTCTAAAATGATTTATTTTGTAAAACAAGTCGGTTATGGATCTTTCCGCTTTATTCCATAATTGACCTTTCCCTTTAGATGGAAAAAGTTTCCCGTTAATGATTTTCTCTATTATGTGTTATGTATCAAATAATTGAGCATGGATTGTGTTTTCTTACTTTAAAATGTTGCATCCTTATTTCTGTCGGAAAAAATAAATTTTTAGTTACTCTGATTTATTTATGTATTATTTATTCGCGATGGGAATTGGGGTGTTATATTAGTGGTATCAGAGCAGGTCGGTCCGTCCGGCCAAATTGTTGAGTCAGTTGGGGTGACAGTTGAATACCGTTGATGTTGTTTGTTCCTTAGTACGTGATATGTGTGTGAAACACTGTCACTGCTTTCTGGTTTTTCTAATCCTTTGTCTTCAGGATTAAGAATGAGATAAGTGGGGGAGAATCTGGAACTTCTCCAAGTTGCTTCGGTTGTGGAGCGTGGGCTCAGTGTGCCGTTGGTTGCAAGAGTGTAAGTGTTGTTTGGACAGTGTTTTCCCGGTCCCGGCAGGAATGCGGAGGTAAGGTTTAGGTCAGCTAAGGTAGTTTTGTGCACAGGATACAAGAAATGCTATTATAGGTGGGTAAAGACGGTTTATGCCCCATCATGATTGTCGACTGTCTATTGACAAATTGAGGAACTGATCACCCTTATTCTCTTGTTGATAGTAGACGGGAATTATGTTGGATGGAATAGACGGGTCTTTTCGGCTTGGATAGTGTGTGCCATGAATTTTTTGGAATTGAGAAAATGATTACGGATTGCTTCGATGAGTTGATGAAGACTCTTATACTGGAAGATGAGACGTATTAGAGGTTTTTGGTATGTTGGTCAAGTTGGGAAGTCATTGGGAGAGAACGATTGGCTATTGTTAAAGGTTGTTCTCAGAGAGCAGAGTGTGAACTCAAATTGGACGAAGGTAAGGATTTGAGGTTTGGATCTGCTACGTAAGTAAAAGAACTTTTAGGACGTGAAACTAAGATGTTGTTATGTTTGTGACGATAGTTTTCTAGAAATTGGCAGAAAGGACACAGTGATGAGCTACCGGTTGTGCATAATTTTTAGATGTATTCCCGGATGGAATATTAGATGTTAGTATTAGAAGTACCCGGACTGATAGAGCAGTTGGAAGATTTACTAGAAAGGAGAATTTTGAGGCCAAGTGTGTCGTCTTGGAGAGCTCCAGTATGGTTAGTAACAAAAAGGAGGGATGATTGAGGTAAATTTCGTCTTGGAGTCTTTGGAATTTTAGAGCATTAATGGAAATTTTGAGAAAACCTTAAGTGTGGATGTACTATTTGAGAGTTCTTTTGGGATGGTTGTTGCTACACGTGGGGATTTATGGAATTTGGACTGTTAAGAGAAGAAATTGTGTATAGATTACTAGCAGTTGATTAAGGTAACGATTGAGAATAAGTGTCCACTTTCATGAACAGATGACTGGAATGGTTTGGTTGAGTTTGAGTGAAATTGCAATTGTTTGGAATGTTTGATAAGAGTGGTGAATGGTGTGAGTTGAGGCTTTGATCGATTTAATGTGACTGGTTATGTTTGTTATCGTCGGGATAGGCTGTTATTTACTCGGTTAAGTTTGTATGTGAGTAACCAGTTACCCAGTGAAAAGTTTTGCAAAAGCTTTAAGAATTTTTATCTTTCGGAGTTTGGTTGGACATTACAACGTGCAGTGATGTTATTTGGTGTTAGTAATGCATCTGTAATGTTTGTGGAGTAGAGGAATCGTATCTTCCATATTTATTTGGATAAGCTCATAATGGCTTTGATTGAGGATATTTGGATCTGTTGTAAACTCGGAGGAAGAACAGGTAGAGTGTTTGGGATTTGAATTACAAGTGTCAAAAAGAGACAAAGTTTTATGCTAAGTTATTCGAGTGAGAATTTGGGTTGAAAAAGGTTAGTTTTCTTGGATATGTTATTTCAGATGAGAGTATGGTTATGGATCCATCGGAAGTAGATGCAGTTCTACATTGAGAGGCTCCTAAGTCGGTTAAGGAGATTAGAAACTTTTGGGATCAGTTGGTTGTTACTGCAGGCTATGGAAGACGTTGCTAAGTTAGTACTTCTGTTATCTCAGTTGACTCGCAAAGGGTAAGTCGTTTGCTTTGGATGTTCATTGTGGGGGAAGTTTGAGAGAGCTGAAGTAGGATTTGTCTACGGCTTCAGTTTTGATTCTGTGTGATCCTGATGAACCGTTTGTGAGGATATTGGGATGCGTCTTTGATGAGTTTAGTCAGTGTGTTAATGCAAGAGGGTAAAGTCGTGGCTTATGCTTTACGAAAATTGAGGATTCATAAAAGGATCGATGCTATTCGGGATTTGGAATTGGACGCGATTGTATTGTGTTGGAGAATCTGGAGGTATTATTTTAAGGGTTTTAGGTTCAAGGTGTATGGATGGAGAAAATGATGGTTTTGGATGAGTAACAGCGCTGCTGGAATCCTGAGTTTTCCATAGTTCGCCTAGCGAACCCGACAGCGAAGGTCAGCGAATGTTCGCCGACGACATTCGCCTAGCGAAGGTGGTAGCGAATGCTCGCTAGGAGGTTCGCCTAGCGAACATGACAGTTTGTGCAGTTTTGTTTCCTTCATAACTTTTGATTTGTAACTCGGATTGAGGCACGGTCGGATGGTTGGAATTCCTGATTAGTTATGACTTTGGCTCGAATTATCCTATTGGTAAAGTTTATGTCGTGTGTGATGAGTTAAGTCAAAAGTTTTACTTATGTCTGCTTTGATGGTTAAAGAGTGGGAACTTTTAGGAGAATTTAGAGATTTGGGTTGGTGTGTGAATTGACATCTGATGGTGTGTGGTTGGGTATATTAACAGGGAACAGTGATTTTTGGTGAATATGAGAAAGAGTTAGACTTCGGACGTGAAATTGATAGTTTTGATGGTTACGAGTAATCAGAGTGTGCAATGGAAGCGTGAGGTGGCATGATTCGTATACGCGTGTGGGACTGGTAAGAGTTCATAGGTTGAACATTGGAAACATGTAGGAATGAGGAGACCATTGGACGCTCCAGAATGGAAGTGTTAGGTGAAAGGTTTAAATATTATTCACGGGCTACTATGTAGATGGATGTTTTGGTGGTATGTTCGATTGGTGAATCGTAACATTGTTGTAATAATGTTGTGTGACAAGGATGTTGGTATTGTGGTTATGTAGAGGTTGTTGAATCGATGTTGGGTCGTGGAACTTGTGTTCTTGTTTGTGTTGTTGCCTCGTTTCCATCGTGTTGGTTCGAGTGTGAGTAGCTAACTCCGGTGTGTGTTCGTAGCTTGGGTTTTCCTTGAGTCGTGAGTTGGTCGTCAAGTGCATTCTATGGGCTTTGCATCTTGTCGTTGTAGTTGTCATCTTTGTCGTGTTGTTGTTGTAGTTGCTGTTAGCAAGGTGGTTTGTCAGTTTGTGTTATTCGTGGTGTGCTTTTGTTGGCATGTTAGTTTGTTGGTCAGATGCGAGAGTCGTATCCGGAGTTGTTCGTATCGGTTATATTTTTTAGGACGAAAATGTCTAAGTGGGGGAGAGTTGTAACGCCCCATTTTGTCTTATTTATTTAATCGAGTAGATTTAATTAGTTTCGTTTTTATATTATTTTATTCTTGACTTTTATTTGACAATATATTATTTTTCATCGTTGTTTATGTTTTGTCGCGTTTTGAGAGCGTTTGCGGGATATTTGAGTTTGAGGGGTAAAATAGTCTTTTAGGGGTTTAGATATTTTATATAAATAGAAAGTGGAAAGAAAAAGAGAGAAAAAGGAAAGAAAGAGAAGGGAAGGAAAGGAAGAGGAGAGAAAAGAGGAGAAAGAGGAAAATCGTGGGAACCCCGTTTCGAGCGCGAATAATCGGGTAAGGGTGAGAAGTTTCAATTATATCTTGCTTGTGTATGTATATGTGTTGTTTGTTGTAATTGTTTTGGTTGTTTCGCGACTTTTCTCATCGATTCAAATTAGGAGCAATTGATAGAAATCGATGTTTTCACGGATGAAATTCGATATAAACCGCGTAGAATACTCGTTGATTATGTCTGAACATGTTTTGGTTGTTCTGGTATGAATTAGAAGGGTTTGGGTGGTAAAAATGATGTATTTTGGTCCCATATGACCTATAATGACGCTGCTGCGAATTATGGGTTTCGCGGGTTTGCCTAGCGAACCCCAGCGAAGGAACGGGCGAATGTTCGCCTAGAGGTTCGCCTAGCGAACTTTATGTCTGTTTTCCACTGCCTTGGTTCGCTAGGGTTCGCCTAACGAATGCTGGAGCGAACGTAATATTTTTCTATTTTGTTTTCTTCATAATTTTCAAACCGTAAGTCCGTTTTGGTCGCCGTTCGAAGCTTTGGAAAGCTAATGAAATATTCTTTCTATTAAAAATGGGTTGGAGGTCAGTAAATGATTTATTTAAGTTCTGGTTTTGAAAAATGTGTTGGTTTGTCGGATTTTTAACGTCGTATTGGTGTGCGAATGATGTGTTATCATGCTATATGCTTTTGATATGTAACGTATAGCTGGTGTGCTGTTATATGGCGTGAATATATGTGATGAAATGTTGTGCATGATTGATACGCATTGGTGATGGATGTATGATATTTGAATGGTGTTGTTTTGTCGGCTTTTGTCGTTGTCATTGTGTGTAATTGATGTGTATCATGCAATGTGTTGTTGATATGGATATTGTATGACTTGTGTGCTGTTGTGAAATGAAAATGCACGAGATACATGTTGTGATGATGATTTGTGGCCTAAGGGCAGGAAAATGCAATGTGTGGTATTTGATGATATGATGTGAATTGATATGAGTGTATATGCGAAAATGCTAATTGTTGTGGTTTATGGATTATGATGAAATGCATTGTTATGTGAAATGCAATGTGTGTTATTGGGTGGCCTTATGGCAAGTAAATGCATTGTTTGAATTGATTTCCAATGCATGAATAATGATAATGAGATCATTCATATGGTTGAATTATGACGATGCATTTGATTGTCATGAGTTCTTGTGTGTCAAGCATCATGATATGCATCTTGTGATGTCGTGCTCCCTAGTGGGTGTGAACGACGAAACAATTCCAGAGGGAATCCGCTATAACGTCGTGTACCTTATACAAAGAGGACCTAAAGCGATGATTATAGACGATCGTGTGCCTTATACAAAGAGGACCTAAAGCGATCGGATCGTGTGCCTTATTCAAAGAGGACCTAAAGCGATCCATAAACGTCGTGTGCCTTAAAAAAATAAGAGGACCTGAAGCGACGGGGAACATCGTTTGCCCAACGGGGTGTTACATGAGTAATCCTAAGTAACAAGCGATGGTTCCAATAGTTCCTGAGTGAACTAGTGTTCAGATGATGGATGGATGATACCGCATTTGCATAGAGTCGTTGTGTCGGTCTCTTTGCATTTGCATAAATCATGAATGGATTGATTATGTGTGGAAAATCATGAATTGATTGGGTGTATATTGAGATTTGTGTTTGAATTGGTGAATTGATGTGCATACATGATAAATGCATTGGTTGTGGATAATATGTTTTATGTATAGACACATGTTATGTGATGTGGTGGTGTGTTTCCATATGTTATGACTTTGGTGTGCCTTATGTGTGAATATGTGATTATGTTGGTGTAAACGGTATATGCTATATGTATTAGTATGTGATGTGTGTGGTAAGAATAACTGTGCATGTGAATTTATATGTGTTTGCATATTCTTATGCAATCTTAATTTAGTTGTTATTTCTCACCCTTCTGCTGTTTTATAATGCTCTATGAGGCATTGCAGATTAGAGTTGCTGGAGGTCTTTTTGTGAAGATTAGCCCTCCGTTCTGTTGTCGGTCTTGGTGTCTGCTCTGATACGTAGCACAGGAGTCGGGGAAAGATTATATATATATATATATATATATATATATATATATATATATGTATACATTTTTTGAATGTATTTTGTAGTACTTTTGTATATATAGTTGATGTTCTAAAATGATTTATTTTGTAAAACAAGTCGGTTATGGATCTTTCCGCTTTATTCCATAATTGACCTTTCCCTTTAGATGGAAAAAGTTTCCCGTTAATGATTTTCTCTATTATGTGTTATGTATCAAATAATTGAGCAGGGATTGTGTTTTCTTACTTTAAAATGTGGCATCCTTATTGCTGTCAGAAAAATAAATTTTTAGTTTCTCTGATTTATTTATGTATTATTTATTCGCGATGGGAATTGGGGTGTTATAGCTTGCAAGGAGGATTGGGGACCGAAGCCGTTTAAATTCAACAACAACTGGTTTTCTCATAGGGACGTTGTTGATTTTATCAAAGAAGAATGGAAGAAATTCCATGTTTCGAGCAAAAGCGATTTCGTTTTGAAGGAAAAACTTAGATTTCTGAAGAATAGTTTGAGGAGGTGGAATGTTAAGGTTTTTGGGTGGGTGGATTTGAAGGTATATAGGCGGTTGATTCGTTGAATGAACTTGATGTGGAGGCAGCTGATTTTGTCGGGGAAGATCCAAATCAGTTAACCGATAAAAGGAGGTTAGCGTCTAAAGAGGTGTGGGATAGTATTGGTTTGAAAGAAAGTATGCTTAGATAGAAGTTAAGAGTCCTTTGGTTAAAGGATGGTGACAGAAATTCTCGATTTTTCCATAGTGTTATGCGAGCAAGACATAGGAGGAATTTTATCTCCTTTGTCAATACTGCTCAAGGAAGAAAAGAGGAAGTTTAAGTTGTTAAAAATGAAGTTTGCTTGTTTTTCAAAAAAAAAATCAAAGATGTCGCATTCAGAAGGCCAGTTATCGAGGGTATAGTATTAAAAAGCCTTTCAAATATCGATTGCAGCATCTTAGAGGCTCCTTTTTCTGCTACTGAAATCAAGGCAGCAGTTTGGGAGTGTGAGGGTTCTAAAAGCCCACGCCCTGATGGATTCTCGTTTGCTTTCTTTCAAAAATGTTGGGATTTTATTAAGGCTGATATGGTCAGGTTTGTGATGTATTTTCACTCTAAACCGTCGTTGTGCAAGGCTGCCACTGCTTCCTTTTTTACTCTTATTCCTAAGGTTGTCGATCCCCAGAATTTGTCTAATTATAGGCCAATATGCTTGGTTAGTTCCTTCCAAAAAATCCTGTTGAAGTTGTTGGCTAACAGGCTGAAGAAAGTCATCGGTAAACTTGTTTCTAGGGAACAATCAACATTCATGGCTGGGAGAAGTATGCTCGACGGAGTGGTGGTCGTTAACGAAATCATGGACCTTGCGAAGCGAACTAAGAAAGAGTGTTTTATTTTGAAGGCAGACTTTGAATGGGCATACGACTGTGTGAGTTGGGACTTCTTAAGATTCATTTTGAGCAAGATGAATTTTGGTCCGCTGTGGCAGAAATGGATGGAGGCGCTATTTTCAACGGGTCTATGTCGGTTCTTGTTAATGGTAGCGCTACTAAGGATTTCCAAGTTCGAAAAAGGGTTGGATAAGGAGACCCTTTGTCTCCATTTCTTTTTATCTTAGTTATGGAAGGGTTAAATGGGATGATGAAGAAGACCGATGATTTATCTATATTCAAAGGATTTAAGGTGTCTAATTCTGTTTCCCACAGTATTGTCCAATTTGCCGACGATACGGTAATTGTGGGCGAAGGGACATGGGATAATTTATGGTGTGTCAAGGCATTTCTAAGAGGATTTGAGCTTATTTCTAGTCTTAAAGTGAACTTTGTTAAGAGTAGTTTATTCGGTATTAACCTTGAGAGCAGTTTCATGGAGGTTGCGGCTTCTTTCTTGAATTGCGAGGTGAGAACGCTTCCTTTCAAATTTCTTGGGATTATGGTAGGTGATAGCCCAAGGAAAACCAAGATGTGGAACCATGTCGTTGATGTTGTTAGGAATATGCTGGCAGTGTGGAGGAACAAAAACTTGTCTATTGGAGGGAGAGTTACCTATATTAACTCAGTGTTGAACATGATTCCTATCTTCTCTCTATCGTTTTATAAAGCTCCGGTGCACATCATTA
The DNA here is from genome assembly GCA_022829125.1 of Lathyrus tuberosus. Lineage (NCBI taxonomy): Eukaryota > Viridiplantae > Streptophyta > Magnoliopsida > Fabales > Fabaceae > Lathyrus > Lathyrus tuberosus. Next base: position 3,906,600 of record JALAZF010000190.1, read on the forward strand.
AAGTGATTTCTAAAACTCAAGGTAATTTTTTTTGGGGCGGCTTGTCGGCTAAGAAGAGTATTCATTGGGTGAGTTGGAAACTAGTTTGTCTTCCAAAAGATCGAGGAGGTCTTGGAGTGAAGGACTTACCACTTTTAATTTATTGGTTTTGCTGAAGTGGAAGTGGAGGATAATTGCGGAAGAAGGAACCCTTTGGAAAGGCATTCTCGAGTTCAAGTACGCGTCTCAGTTTTGCAATCTTGGTATGGCTGTGCTTTGCGGTGATGGTTCTGGTGGCTATAAATCAGATTCAATATGGTGGCGCGACTTGTTGGCAACTGGGTTCGATAAAGATCTAAATGTGGATCTATTTTCGAATGCAGTGGAAGGGTCGTTTGGCAACGGCAACATACTATCGTTTTGGTATTCTTGTTGGCTGGGAGATAACCCTCTCAAGGACTATTTTCCTCTGTGTTTCTCTTACAGCAGGTTTAAAAAAGGGTCTATGGAAGATTTGTGCAAGCATAAGTCATTTTTGTGGTGGTGTAACTCTTTTATGCCCACTCATGTTCATGGTTCAGTGTTTCTTGATGAAAGTGTTAAACTTTTCCAGTTGTTGTCCGCATTGGTTTTAGAGCCCAATAGGAAGAATAAGCTGCTCTGGAATATAGATGAAGACCATTTATTTTCTTCCAGTTCTGGATAAATTTTGCTTCTAAAGGTTGGTTCGGATTCTTTTGTAGATAAAGACCCGGTTAAGGCGCTGAATATTGTGTGGTCAGTGTATATTCCTTCTAAATTGCAGGTGTTTTTGTGGCGCTCTTTTTGGACATGTTGGCAACTAAAGATCAATTGACCAAGAGAGGAATTTACTTTGGTAGCTCTGATCTGGGGAGCGCAGGGTGCGACGATGCTATCGAGTCTTCTCTTCATCTTTTTCAGGATTGTAGGTTTGCTGTTAGTGTCTGGAGAAGTTTGGATATTTGGACTGGTTTAGTCGTCGAAGCAAGCTCGAATTGTGCAAAACTTTTTCATGGGGAATAATTCCCTTTGCGTGGGTGCCCCTGAAGCTCAGGCCATCTTAGGCGTCGACAAGGTCTCTCGGAGAAAGACGCTCGTGGAGGATATGTCCACTGTGATGCGGGTTTGTGCGGCTGCCCTGGTTCTGAACGACGAGGGCGGAAGGCAAACTGAACAGGTTGCGCGAGAGTTTCCAGTCTATCTCAGCCGAAATGGAGAAGGTGGGTGTAGCACCTCAAAATTTGCCCTACCTTTTTTCTGGCTTATGTTTCTTTTTCATTCGCATCTCATTTAGGTCATAGCTCATTCACTCATTTGCATTGTGCTCCTAAGGCATGGGATCATGGTTTCTTATCTTCTGTGCGACTTGGTTGATATTCATCAATAGAAGATGGTGGTTGGGGTTCATGGCAAAAGGCATCTTGACATGAGATCCAGTTGTGGATTTATATTATGGTCTAACCAATGTTGCCCTCTCAATTGTTGGTTGCTTGTAGTGCAAGTTTAATATGGATGGGAGATTGGAACAGAGGATCTATTAAGAATGCAGAGTTGATTTGGATTTGAAGTTGATTTGAAAAGATGTTCAATAAGATTGGTCATGTGGATTTTCTTGAAATTCAAGTAGCAAATGTATTGTTCATCATCATTTGTCATTTTTTCAATATCCGTTTTCATGAACCATATCGATTTCAATAACCATATTTCAATTCATTATATTCAAAAATCCATAGTTATTTTTTAATACATATCCATTTTGCCATTTTTTTAGCCCACATCCATTCTTGTTTATACCCATTTTTCAATCCAAATCCAATTAAATTCACTTCATCCTAATTAAAACTAGTCCCATTTTGACTTTTAGGTTCAAATAACCAATTCATTATGCATACATATCCATAGTTATTTTTTAATACATATCCATTTTGCCATTTTTTTAGCCCACATCCATTCTTGTTTATACCCATTTTTCAATCCAAATCCAATTAAATTCACTTCATCCAAATTAAAACTAGTCCCATTTTGACTTTTAGGTTCAAATAACCAATTCATTATGCATACATAAAACAATATCCACAATCCATATAGAAAGCTGCGGTATAAAGAAAAAAGAGGATATTCAGTGCACATCAGAAATGCACAGCAAAGTTAAAAACTAATTTTTTTTTCATAACAGAATAACTATCAGAAAAAACCAACTAACCAATTCACATAAGAACTAGCATAACGATCCTCTAACAGTTTTCCAACAAAATTTTTCATGAACCCATAACAGAAAAACGTTCAACTTCTAACTAACAAAAAACTGACCCTAACGACCTAACTGAAAATCTCTAACAAAAAACTTCTGCAACCATCTTCTCTTGATTTAATCCTCAATCTCCATCTCACTCCCCAAAATCCTCAACCTTGAATCTTCTACCTTCAATCCTCCACCATTAATCTTGGATTTTCAATCTCCAAAAACCATAAGCCATCTTCATCAATCTTCCATTTTTTAACCTGCAGAACTCTGCAATAACTCCATCATCATCTGATACATCTTCAAGTCTTAACTCCAACGCACCTTTGCCATCATCTTCATTGCGAATTCAAGAACCTGCAAATCAGTGTTTGAACAACAATAATTCAGTTCAGCGATCGACGTAATTTCACGGCCACAACAACAAATCAACAACGTGACGACGCACAACACCAAAAGAAAACCGATCCAACGCAACCGGATTCGAAAAAGTAAAAACCAAAGATAGATCTTGTATACCATGCCGGAACCGCTGCAGCATCATCATCTTCGTCACGAACACGATAACTTCACTATGAGCTTCGATCGTACAACGCAATCACTGTGGCTTCGGATCTGAAGTATGTGGCTGAGCTAGTTTCAGAGTCCGTTCAAAGTTCCGAGGTTTTCACTCTTCTTGAGATTACGGTGGAGAAATGTTCTCCACATCGCATCGTGCTCACAAGCTCGGGGAATAGCGGAGAATGTTGTTTGGAAACGTTTGAAAAGAATTCGAAACATAGAGGAAAGATGGAGCCAACACAACGTTTGTCGTTCTCATTCTCCGGCGCCGTTTGAAAGGAAAGAAGACATTGAAGGAGAGGGAGGAACAAGAAAGAAGACGGCGGTGAAGTTAGAATGGGGTTGGTTGAAGAACCATTGGGGTTCTCTGGTATTTAAAACTCGGTGTCCATCCAAACCGAACCGGATTGGGCCACTGCACCATGGAAGTGTTATCTCCACAACTTCGTTGCTAATACACCCCTCCCGAACATGGATCAAAGATCTTGGGCCAGACTGTTACTATTCACACCAATGGACTCTACTTCTGCACCCCCTCTGTTTATCTATTATTTTTAATTTAATTTGCGATTAATTGATGAGTTTTTTCTTGGTGACGATTATGATTTTGTTTCTATTGATTGGTACCTCGATTAGTTTCTCGACAATTCTAATGGAATTTTTGTTGATAATTTTTTATCGGTGTTGATTAATTTCGACTTAAGACGTTGACCGATTTCGATTAAAGGCTCATGGATTTTTGGATCGATGACGATCGATCTTTTGGATATCTCTTCATGGAATAATTTTGGAAGGTTAGGCATTTATTTTGCCTCCAAGGTTGATTACAAGACTTGCACGAAGTTTTCGGGTTTCTTATTACGTGAAGAATCGCTACTTCGACCAAGTAAGAAATCTCGACTTTAATGCATCATTATAGCTTGTATGTGGTTTAGGATCATATAGCGTAGGTTGCATATTGAGCCCTCCCACCTGAGGCACTAGTTATAACTTGATTTGTGATGATATGTGATGATTCGAAGCTTAGGATTTAAGTTAGGCGTGATGAGTTTGGATTCCTAGCACTTTCCCTTAACCGCATTTTTTTGCTCGTTTCGTTCCAATTATTAAAAATAGTTTCGTGCTTAAGAAAATTCCAATAAAATTCATGTATGTTTTTAGGGGTGTTAATTAATTTTTGGATATTTTAATTCCATTTTGGGGGCTGTTTGATATTTCTTCTGGAATTTTGGAAAGGGTTGTGTTCTTAATGGTGTGTCTTGTGATGCAAGTCTTAGAATATGATATTACCTTGACAATTTGGAGCTAATTTTTGGTGCACACTTAGTCCTCTGATTATGTGACCTAATGATGTTTTATTGGTGCCATGTCCATGATTATTGAATTGATTTTGAGCATCATCGTTGTGCCTTATCTTGTAAGAGCATCATTGATAAATCGATCCATGTTTGCAATTGATTGAATATGTTTGGTGCATGGTATAAACCCTATCTTTTTCATGTGATTACCTACTGGACTTGGAATGACTTGGTCGATCACTCATAATTTTCAAGAGTATTTTGCTATTTTTCACTCATTTTCCAATGTGAACCGAACATGTTGATACATGCTTAGAAAAAGGTCATGTTATGAATTGTATGAGGGCACTTTGGACCAACTTTGAATATGAGTTTTAGCACATTATTAAGTGTATTTTGATGCACAATTGAGACATGCTTGAGTATTGTATTTGATCATTTCACATGCCATAAATGATGCCTTCTTTGTGTGTATGCGAGCTTGAATTTGTGTTTCACTTTGGCCACTTCTTTTGATGCCATTTGTATGCCATGCTCATGATTGTTTTGGGATTCAATTAGGACATTTTATAGGTCATTTGCCTCTGATGTGTGGGCTTTAACATTGCCTTACCATGTCATTTCATTTGTCTTACTTGAGTGACAATTTTACATACTTGTATGAGAAATTTGAATGTGATTTTGCTCATGGAATGAATTGACTTTGGAGAGAGAGTTTGATGCAAACCTTTGTGACACTTTGAGATTAGGTTTAAGCATGTGGATAAGTTGTTTCACTTCTGACTTTGGTCCATTTTCACGTTTTAATTCAATTCATCTAACTTGTAATGGTTTTCTTTTGTTGGTTTACCTTTAACTTCAAGGTAGATTAGTCTTGTAGCATAGTTGTAACTTGACTTGTAATTTCATAATCCTTTTAGGTCTTTCACTTTGACTAGTGTGATTCAAATGTACATAGCCATTAGACTTAGGTTTCATGTTGTACATACACTCTCTTATTATTACTAATGTCTTTGGTTCACATGTGCAAGGTGCATAAAGGAGACATTCCAAAGGTGGTTTGACCATTTCATTTCGTAAATAAAAATTTGTTTCTAACTTGGTTTGCCATTTGTTTATAGGTGCTTTCGTGACTTGCTTTCGTTGCGCTTTCGTTACTTTGCTACGGATTCATATCCGTTTGGTAGGACCTCTTATCTCTTCACTTCTTGTCATACCCCAAATTTTGACCACTAAGATTTGCCATCATTGTGCAAATCATCATCACAATATGGATGAACCATCATGCCTCACCAAATGCCTCAAGGGTTGTTGAGCATTCACTACAGTCAAAATTAGGGTTTTAAGCCCTCTCAGAGCCTTAGACAAAGGATCAATCAAGGAATGACATGATCTCCAACTTGTCTAACCTCTCAAACATCCACAATGGATCAAAAAGGACTCCCACTTTAAGGATTAAGCACAAGGATGCTCCCTTTCAGGTGGATTAAGTCTCAAGATCGACAGTGTCACCAAATTAGGGTTTTGGTCGACCAGGGCCTCCAGATGGAAATTTTCATCTGGGCACAAGGCAATGATCCAAAACATAACCTAATGTACTCCATGGAACCTCATGGACCCAAGCATCAAGTCAATTTGACCTCAGGGGATGCATACATCAAAAATCAGGAATTAGGGTTTCTTGACCTAATTCACCCCTAAGTTGACTTTTGGGACAAATCAAGGGCCAAGACCTCAAGACATGATTTGAGGGTCTCTAATGAGCTATATTGATCCATTTGTAACAATGGATTAATCCAAGAAGCTTGAGTAACAAGTCTCAAGTTCATCTGCACCACAATTAGGGTTTCGCGAGAAAAGTCAACTGTAACTTTGACTTTTGACCAGGACATGCTCCCAAACCCTAGGACATGCCTCAATATACCCTATGACACCCATGGAACATGTCCATCAAGTTTGATTTAGGTCAAGGACATGATTTCCTGAAGAATTACACAGTTTGGAATTCATCCGATAAAAAGTCAACTGTGCACAAAAGTCAACTTTGACTTTTTGAGATTTTTCACCAAAATGGATTTTTAACCCTAAAATGATGTTAATGTATGATTTGAATCATCATTCATCAAGAAAAATTAAAGAAAGTGGGATAACTTGTAAAAGGGGTAACCATAAAACTTAGAAATTTTTCTAAGTTATGGAAAAAGTACCACTAATACCCTAACTTTGAAGGATCATAACTTCTAAACCACAAGGCCATTTTTTCTCATCCAAAGATGGATTTGTACCTCTACAAAAACTTCAACAAGACCTAAGTCCAATTCATTAAGGATTTTGAGTTATGGAGTGATCAAAATCAAGAAATCACACTTTGTTCCAACACTTAGTGAAAATTTCACTAAGTCAGATTTTGCTTCACTTTTTGCCAAATGTAGAGGGATTTTTCACTTGGAATCAAAAGAGATCAAAACCAAACTTGTTCAAACAGTTGTTGTATCATGTAAGGGCTTTCCAAAATGGTCAAGAGCATTACCAAATTCAACTTACACCATGAGATATGACATTGACAAGTTGCCTTGCTGAAATTTGTCAAGGCAAGGCAGAATTTGCAATTTTGCTCGATTTGCCAAAATCAGCCAAATTCAAATGCTCCTATCCACTTGGACACATCTGAGGATTGAATCTAAAGGGGACAATCACTGAGCCAAGCCTCCAAAGTCCATGGAACAAGAAATAGCATGTTGAACCTAGAATGGCCAAAATAGGGACAAGACTCCAAATTTGGATTGAAGCATTCAATGGAAGCATCAAGGTGGCATGGACTGAGCCATTCTCATCTGAAATCAGTTAAGACTTATCCAAGACCAAGGGAACCAAAGCTCTGTGCCCTAACCTCTAGTCAATGGCTAGAGGAGACTTGGATTTTCATTTGCCAACATTGGCCAAACCTACTTACCAGCTGCCATGCACTATTCCTTGCAAAACAAACTTGCTCTACTATAAATAAAGCTTAATTGTGATCAGTTTGAGTACACCAAAGCCATCAAACAGATGCTTTCCTCAAAATCTCTTCTTTCACTCCAATTTTTCCTTCTAAGGCAAGTCACTATCGGGTTTTGAGTTTGAGAGCTCTTCCAATCAAACCAATCACTCACACACCTCACATACATCATATAGAAGTGATCCAAACACTCACATAACATCTGGAACACTGATTTCACAAAATCACCAGCTGGTTGCTCAAGGTTTTAACCAAGTTGCAGCAGAGGTAGCACAAAGTGATCCAGCCAATTTCAATCAAGTCCAACCATTCAAACACACTCCATAGGGTGTAGGGAAGTTGTTCAGATCATCACCACTCATCTATAACACCTCCAAATCAAAAATCACATTGCACTTGCTGTCACGGCCTAAAGGTAAGCACATACTTGGTCATCTCTCAATCTATGCATATTTCCTCGCACAATAATTTGGCCATATGTTCATAATCATGCATGGAATGTTTTCCCTCAATTAATTGCATTGTTTGAATCGTGTATCAAAAATCCTAGCCTTCATGCAGAAATTAGGGTTCTTGAGGTTTCTTCGTGATTTCTTGTTGTATGTTTAATTTAAATGAAATTAATGGACATAGACATGATCGTGAGGTTGAGACGAGCATAATGATATGTGGATTGCATGATATGATTACGTATTCAGTTAGATTGGATGGAAAACACAAATCAGCCAAATCCAGAACACGCGCGTGTTCTTGGTTTGTTCTTGGCGCCATTTTTGAATAATTCAAATATTTGAATTTTGTGATTTTGTTTAATTGATTCAAAAATTAATTTCTCTCTGAGTTTTAATGATTTTGAGTTGATTCTTTTTTTAATAATTCACAAAAATGTTAAAATATTTTATTTTAACAAAAAATCCCAAATATATTATTTATTTCATATAATTGATATTTTTGCAAAGAATTAATATTTGAATTGTTTTTGACATATTAAATATTTTTTCTACATTGATTTTGCAACTTTTAATGCTTTCTAATTATTTTGTAGGTCAATACTTAATTTTTGAAGCATTAATCCAAGATCACAATTTGTTTTCCATATGTTAAACAATTTTGATCATTTTAATTAAATTTTTATTCAATTAAATACATTTTTGAAAACAAATTAGGGTTTTTGGATTAATTCAACCCTCATAAATCATTTTCAAAACACTTTGGGCCTCTAATAGAGTGTAAGACCCAATCCTTTCTTGACCAAAACATTTTTGGGCCTCAGTGCATTGTATAAGTCCCGATACCGTAAAAAATAAACGGCGCGATCATCGCCCTTTTCAAAATAACCCTTGGGCCTCTCCTTGAGCTATAAGACCCATTCAAAACACTTTTGGGCCTCTAATAGAGTGTAAGACCCAATCCCCTTTTAACCAAAATCATTTGGGCCTCACTTATTGTATAAGTCCCTCTGCGTTAAAAGAAAACCTCGGCGCGATCGCCACTTCAAACGGAAAAGTCATCTGGGCCTACCCTCGTGTTATAAGCCACACTATTTTTATTTAAAACTTTTGGGCCTCTTGAGAGAGTGTAAGACCCATCCCTTTGTACAGAAAACATTTTGGGCCTCAGTCACTTGTATAAGTCCCTCTGTACAAATTCAAACAGTGCGCTCACTGATAAACCCTGGGCCTCTCCTTGAGTTGTAAGCCCCAAAACTTTCTTTTTCAAAGCACTTTCTCCTTTGATTTTGAATATACTATTATTTTCAATCTTTCTTTGTTGAACAACTAACCAAACAGCATAGAAGCTCTACAACCGAGTAAGTGGTTATTGCTTTCATTTACCGCTTTCATATACATATAACTGTATTGTGGGGCTGTTTCACTGTAAGTCTTCTTTCATAAACTCATATCAACTGTGTAATAATAGTATAGATATTTCGAGTTTCCCTGGCAACTACGTCTAGAACTAGGTGACGCCGTTTCGTTTATTCGTAGAAATAGACAACTAGATCCCAAATAGGATCACCAGATACAGTCTTCTCTTCGGCTGTCCTCATTAGGAATTGTCAAGAAACTCTACTCCCCAAGATGAATGTCTTCTCCGTGAATGGCATCTTTGAGTTTCTTCCAAATTCTCGAACTTTCCTGACTTTGATCTATTCTCGGTGAATAGCATTGCCTTGAATTTCTCGGGGTTTGGGGACCCACGGGCTTCTTAAAAGCATCGGCCTCCTCTTGGGCATCGTACAAGGACCCACAGGCTTCCTAAAAGCAACCCCGCCTCCTCTTGGGCTTAGTACAAGTACCCTACGGTTTCTTAGAAGTATTCACAGCCTCCTCTTATGCTCGTATAATGATCTCTTCCTCCGGGAATGATAGCCTCCTCTTGGGCTTCGTACAAGGACCCGTCAGCTTCTTAAAAGCTTCCAGCCTCCTCTTGGGCTTCGTACAAATTGTCCCGACGACCTCCTAGAGGTATAGGAATAGAACTTAGTCATTTGCATAGAACAATCCTTTCATAGAGTCTACTACTGTTCCTCAAAACATAGTACAAAGATGACACTCTAGACTCGGACAGTCTAATCTCCTTGAGTCTCAAAGACATTCTCAAGTGACCCCTTCGTTAAATAGGAAGGAAAACCCGTAGACTCGGACAGTCTCAATACCCTTTGGATTTCCCGCTTCCTTAAAGAACAGGAAATATCCTTGATCCTCGAATCAAATCCCTGAGTACAATGTTGCTCATATAAGAACTGATTTTCTCTTTAAAATCAGTATACTGGACCTGTCACTTAACTGAACAGTCACCATAGCCTCCTCTTAGGCTTTGTATAATGATCCTTCTTCAGTGGAGTTAGCCTCCTCTTGGGCTTTGTACAATGATTCTCCCCAGTAGAGTCAAACAACGTTTAGCCTCTCTCTCGGGCTTTGTACGAGACACATAAGAGACTCCCTCGTTGAGTCAGTCACCCCTCTCGCCTCCATCTCGGGCTTTATACGAGATATAAAAAGGTTCTTATTGAGCCAAATAAACAACAGCCTCCATCTCGGGCTTCATATGAGATACAAAAACTCTCTTGTTGAGTCAAATCGCCTTCATCTCGGGCTTTATATGAGATACCAAAAGATTCCCTCGTCGAATCAAAACCTTTTAGCCTCTCTCTCAGGCTTTGTACGAGACACATATTAGCCTCCTCTTAGGCTTTGTATAAGAAAACCATTGGTTGATCTAATCAACCTTTTAGCATCAAAATTATGCCTCGTTCACAGTACACAAACATCAACAACTCCTTCCCCTTCATCTAATCGCTGTAAGCGGCAAGCCTCTGGATCATCTACATCCATGCCACTGTCCCTCTTTTAGCATGAGAAATTCCTTGGGAAAGATAGCATTGCTTTACACTGAGTTAAAGTCTTCTCCTTCAGGTTAAAATCCCCTTTAAAGGAAATTATGGCATTGCTAGGATCCGCGTATCCCGGTTAAAGTAATTCTCCTTTATAACCAGTCACCCAACAGTTGTGACAGACAAACCCTTCTTTAGAGATGACAAATTCTCTCTGAAGTCGAGGTCCTTCAGCTTCACGTCTTGGGCTTTGAACAAGACAGAAATAGACTTTTCAGCTTCACATCTTGGGCTTTGAACAAGATACAAATCACCTTTCGCTTCACGTCTTGGGCTTTGAACAAGACACCAAAAACACCCATTTCCTCCCATAGACTAGGAGGAACTACGAATGCTCTGATTTCCCTATTTTGGTAAACGGGAATACGTAGGCATAAGATCGAAAGAAAAGATCTTAGCGAGCACACTAAACAAAAACCCAAATCCCATATCTCCATCAATCAAAAGCAGTAATTAAAAAACATCCGTCCTAACATCCTAATCCTTGTTCCCCGCCAGAAACCTTCTGTCTGGATAAAAAGAAAGAAATCAGTATTGGTGAAAAATACAAATAACCAGTACAAAGGCCCCCCCACATTGATAACATTCGTAACTTAACAGACCGCTGTTTAAACTTAGTATGCAAAGCAGGGTTAATTGGAGACATCTATTTCCCTTCCTTCATCAGCTTTAATAGGATAAAAAATGAATCGACCTGTAGTTCAAAGCTCAAACCGCAGAGAGCGACCAGCGCTTAAGAACCGCGTCCAAAATCGCTCGCTACAGAAAAATGGCGCCCACCGTGGGGCCTAATTCTGATTTCCTTTTTTACCTCTTGTGTGAATACCACAGATTGGGGCTTCCGCCGGGGAACCCATTTTCTGTCAGGAACTTAGGATTCTTAGCCTCATAGGTCTAGGATGTCTAGGACAAATATATATACCGCTTTTCCTAATTGCTATACATGTTTATTTTTCTGCTAATGGGAGTACGGGTGATGCCGTATGTGGAAAGAATGAGTATACACTTAAGATAAGTGATGGCGACAAGGTCGACCATCAACCTCAGTGGAGGCTGACCAACGCAACCCATTCACTCTCTTAGCCAATGGGCCGGTTGTTAAGTCTGAGAAGCTGAGGAGCCAAACCCTTTCGTAGTGCGGAAACTATCGGAAATAGTTGTTACGCGATACTACCCTCATTTGAGGCTGGTGATCTATTCTCGGTGAATGGCACTTACTCTAAGATTGCACTACAACTCGCTGGCGATCCGCTTGTTGTTTTTCTTTCCTGGGAGGAGCTAATGATAATGAGTACAGGTACAAAAATCACCCTAGTATAAACCTTTGGGGATGGGTAGAGCCTTGACTTCATGACAACGACCCTTTGACCCCATGTTTTTTCTATGTTTTTGTGTGCTGCATTCATGCATTCATCTAAAAAACATTAAAACATTCAAAAAATCTTCTCCTCTAGTCTCTATGTTTTTCAAATTAAACTAAGACTGTGATTGCAAATATCAGAGAAAAGGATTGCACTAATGGATTTCGGTAGAAGGAGAACTCACCAGTATACCTTCAAGGTTCCAAAACTAGAGGATTTGAGAAGGTTAGCGAGGATGATCACTAACCCAGAGGCTTTCAGAGCCAAGCACGGAGGTTTGCTACCACTATTAAGAGTCCATGTGATTGAGGGAATCATGGATGCGCTCATTCAGTTTTATTCTCACTTGACCGATCTACACATTACAGATCGAGCTCCATTTTCTGGACTGGAAGAAATTCCAAAGAATCAAACCATTGCAAGAGCAATTCATTTGGACGAGTCTGAGGTTAGGACTCACCTAACCACTAAGGGTGGCATCCAAGGTTTGCCAGCCCAGTTCTTGACGAAGAAAGCCATGTACTTCGTCAGTATCGGGAATGTAACTGCTTTAGAAAGCATCTTTGTCTTGCTCACCTACGGGTTATTTTTGTTTCCTAACATCAATAACTTCGTCGATATTAACTCCATTAAGGTTTTTCTCATTGGAAATCCTGTGCCGACTTTGCTCGCAGATGTGTATCATTCTGTACACTTGGGAAATTTGTACAGCGGAGGGGAGATCACATGCTGTGTACCTCTGCTTTACAAATGGTTTATCTCTCACTTGCCCAAATCTGCTGCTTTTTGGGATTACAAGAGTGCCTTACGTTGGTCACAGAAGATCATGTCCCTCACCAAATCTGATATAGATTGGTGTAATAGGATTTATGAGGGAATCAAGATCATTGACCGTTGTGGAAACTTCCCCAACGTACCCCTCATAGGAACTAAAGGAGGAATCAACTACCATCCGGTATTGGTTCGCCGTCAATTTGGATACCCGATGAGACACATCCCACTGGGTGTTCATCTGGAAGGTCTTTTCTTCAAAGAAGGAGAAAACGACAAAGCACTAAAGATGGAAATAGTGCACGCTTGGAAGCATGTTCATAAGAAAGGACGAGAGTCTCTAGGAAAACCAGACTGTGTCTCGGTGGAGCCTTATCTCCATTGGGTACAAACTAGAGCTCTCAAGCTAAAGATGCCTTATCCTCGTTACATAATTCTTCCACCGAGGGAATCTGTCATGTACTTCATGACGGAAACTGAAAAGCTGCAGGTTACTCTCAACAAAATCCAAAAGGAGAGAAGGTCTTGGAAGAACAAGTACCGCACCCTCGACGTAGAGTGCATCAAAATACAGCAATTACTGAAAGAGAAAGATGCTCTGATTGAAATTTTGGAGAAACATGCTGTGGATAATCAGGATGAGCAAAGGAATTTGCTCGCTCCTTTCACTTGGCAAAGGAATGACAACCCGACAACGGCCCAAGAGCCCCGGTCAAAGAAAAGGAAGATACCAGAATCAACACCTGATTTCTCTTCAGAGAGGACTCAGGACACATTAGTTTAGGTTTCTGTTTCTGCACCTTGTAATCTACTGTATTTCCACTTCTGTAATCCTTTGAATTCAATAAAAAGGGGTTTCCCCACTGTTTGATATTTGCAATCTAATTGTCGAAGTTTATTTTGATTAAACCTAAAACAATTAATATAATCATTGCATTCATCATTCTCACATCGCGTATTCTTCTTCCCTACGAATCTCACGTTTGTGTCTCGATTTTAGAGTCAAACTGTCTCATTCGTATAATACTCGGGCCAATCGTCAGAAAAAGATGGATGATCTTGAGGAAGAAAACAGAGAGTTGAAAGAAGAGATCGATGCTCTGAGAGAGGATATGAGAAAGCTTCGTAACGACATGCAAGCCAATGCAGAAGCTCAGCTACAAAGAATTGTGATCTCAGAGATCACCTCAACGCCCATAGTGGAGAGGTATGATCCTAGGTATCAGATACCGAAAGATCGTCCTTGGGGCATGCCTGTTAACTATATCCCGGAAGGATATGTTCCGCCGATCACTGAAGATCAGGGAATCACAACAGAAGCCGCTGGGCCTGAAGGTTACAAACTTCGGGAAAGCGAAGATGCCAGGGGCATACAGAAGACTCCTGAAGGTTACAAACTTCGGGAAACGCCAAGACTCACTGCCGTAGTCACGGTCCCACCCCCTGTGGTGCACACTGTCCCGGAAGGACAGATTCCACAAACACCTTCTGGTAAGAAGGAAACTATGTTTGATAGAATGGATGAATTCCAGGAACAGTTCCTGGAAATGCAGAAGGAACTGCAGGCCATTCGCGGTCAGGATCTATTTGGAAAGGACGCCGCAGATCTCTGCTTGGTCCCAAATGTGAAAGTCCCGCACAAGTTCCAAGTGCCCGACTTTGAAAAGTATAAGGGTAACTCTTGCCCTCAAAGCCATCAGGTGATGTACGCTCGGCGGATGTCAGTCCAGATAGAGAATCAGGACCTACTGATTCACTACTTTCAGGATAGTTTAACCGGTGCCGCACTCAAATGGTACATGGGTTTAAACCGTACTACGATCAGCACATTCAGAGATCTTGGTACTACCTTCGTCCAACAATACAAATACAATTTGGACATGGCACCCGACAGAGATCAACTCAGATCAATGTCACAAAAGGACAAGGAAACTTTTAAGGAGTATGCTCAAAGGTGGCGTGAAATTGCCGCTCAAATTTGTTCACCTCTTGAGGAAAAAGAGATGACAAAGATCTTCTTAAAAACCTTAAGCTCATTTTAATATGACCGAATGGTTGCCAGTGCGCCCAGTGATTTCACCGAAATGGTCGGCATGGGCGTACGTCTTGAGGAAGCCGTCCGAGAAGGACGTTTGGTAAAAGACACTGGATCGACGAGCGGTACTAAAAAATATGGTAGTGCTCTCCCTAAGAAAAAAGAGCAAGATATTGGGAATATCTCTCTTGGAAAGCAAAGACGACGTTATCAACCGGTAGCAGCTGTGACTCCTGCTATCAACCCTGCGTCTATTCCTACGTATCAACCTCAGGTTGCGCAGAGCCAACCTGACCAGCAAAGGACACAACAGCCTCTTCAGCAGGCTCATCCTCCATATAATAACAACCGTACAACACGGCCACCAGGATTTGATCCTATACCCGTAACGTATGCAGAACTGTTTCCGTTACTACTGGCTAAGGGGCACATTCAGACGAAATCTCCTCTTACAGTATCGGAAAATCGGCCTTTTTGGTTTAAGGTGGATCAAACTTGCCCTTATCATCAAGGAAGTCCAGGGCATAACATAGAGACTTGTCTCAATTTCAAGTCTGACGCGCAAAAACTTGTTAGGAGCGGGGTCTTATCCTTCAAAGTTACGAATCCTAATGTTCTCACAAATCTGCTACCTCAGCATGAGAAGGCTGCAGTCAATCTGATAGAAGGAGAGACTAACAATGTCTATCAAATTCACGATGTACTCTTGTTGAAAACCAATCTGGTTAAGATGCATTGTAGACAGAGTGGATATGGCCATGTGCCACCTCATAACTATCATCAGTGTAATATCTACTCTAAAGACAATCAAGGATGTTCGGTAGCGCAAGCAGCTCTACAGGAACAGATGGATCTTGGATGGATCCAAGAGCACCGAGTTCGTGGAGTTAACATGGTCTACACGAATTCTAACGTCATTCAGAACCACGACATCCGTGCAATGAATGTCAACTTGGTGGCGATGCACTCAAGGCAAAGCCAGTATCATAATCTGCTGCAACACGATTACAGTTCTTGTCTGATTTGCTCGGTAAACAAACAGGGATGCTCTTTCATACAAGAGGCCCTCCAGCGTCAGATGGATCTTGGATGGATCCAAGACTACCATGATAGGAACTCCTATCAAATCAACATGGTTCAGATCTTCGATATTCGCGTAATGAATACCAACCTGGTAGAGTTACATGCTGAGCAGGTCCGGCTTGGATTCTTAATATCACATGACTATCAAAGCTGTAAAGTGGGTTGCGAAAACGAACGGGGTTGTACCCTTGTCCAGGAGGTACTTCAGCACTTGTTGAATCATTGGTGGATGCCAATCTACATGGATGAAGATACTCAGCAAATTAGTATCAGTAACAGGAATCCTACTCGGCGTCAGAGTCAGGATGTCCGATCAGTCGAAGCTAACCTAGTGAGGTTACATTGTATTCAAAGTGGGCGTGGCCAGGTGCCACCGCACAACTATGACAGTTGTGGTGTCTGTTTGGAAAGTAACCAAGGGTGTTACCTTGTGAGAGCAGCTCTTCAGGGTCAGGTCGATCGTGGAGAAATCCGTCCATATCCGGGTTCTGAACCCACCAACCGGTCGCCGAACTACCTTGCCGAGCAAGTTGAGGATGTTGTCACAATCTCTGGTCATCACCATACCAGGGATGTTTTTGCCATTATCCCTCTACTTGACGAATCTAAAGTTCCCAACCGGGAACGAATCGAGATTCCTTATGATGGTCAGAAAAATCAAAAGGCTCCAGTAGTCATCTATCTACCAGGACCGCTACCATATGAATCAGCTAAGGCAATCCCTTACAAATACGGTGCAACAATAATTGAAAATGGAAAGGAAATTCCATTACCCTCCGTTGTGAACATTGCAGACATCAGTCGAGTAACACAGAGTGGTAGAATCTTCAACCGAGGGGTTGGGGAAGTTAACAAGGAAAAGGAACTTCAAACAGAAGCTCCCGATCCACCAGTCGGTCAGTCGAGTAATCCCGACCTTTCAAAAAATAATGATGAGATGCTGAAGCTCATCCAAAGGAGTGAATATAACATTGTCGATCATCTGTTACAAACTCCTTCAAAGATCTCAGTGTTATCACTACTACTTAGTTCAGAAGCCCACAGGGAGGCTCTACAGAAAGTCTTGGAGTAAGCCTTTGTGGAACAGGATGTAACAATCAGACAGTTCGATAGCATTGTCTCTAACATCACTTCCTACAATAATTTGGGATTTAGTGATGATAAATTACCCGAAGAGGGTCGCCGTCATAACATGGCACTCAATATCACAGTTAACTGTCAGGACGATGCTTTAGCCAGCGTACTGGTAGACACAGGGTCAGCCCTGAATGTTATGCCAAAGTCCACTTTGATGTAATTATCATTCAAGGGCCCTCCGATGAGAGTCAGCGAGATCGTCGTCAAAGCGTTCGACGGATCCAGAAAAACGGTTATCGGTGAAGTTGATCTTCCCATAACTATTGGTCCTCACACTTTCCAAGTTACTTTCCAGGTCATGGATATCCGGGCAACGTACAGTTGTTTATTAGGAAGACCTTGGATACATCAGGCTGGAGCGGTCACTTCGACCCTCCACCAAAAGCTAAAGTTCATTCAGAACGATCAACTTGTCACAGTCTGTGGAGAACAAGCCTTGCTTGTGAGTAACTTGTCATCATCTGCTGGTATAGAACCCGAGAAGGTTATTGGAAATCAGTTCCAAGCATTGTCGGTGAGCAAGGACAATCATTTCAAAGGAGGAACCTTGATTTCCTCATACAAAGATGCTATCAAAGCGGTCGAAAGTACCGATACGACAGGATGGGGACAGCTTATCATTCCCACTGACAATAAAACAAAGAAGGGTCTTGGTTTTTCTGCAACCTGTACCCAGACAGCTGCCAACGATGAAAGTCTTCATCCCCTTCAAAACTTATTCCACAGTGGAGGTTTTCTTCACCCAGTGTCTCAGACAGTTCATGCTATCAATGAGGAAGATCCCTCTGACACAGATGAAGAATGGAAGTCCTACCTTAACAAGGACGGTTATATGTCTCAGGAAGAGGTCCCTATGCCTTTTTGCTTTCCTACAGAAAGTCCGAGATTTATACCAATATCAGATGTCGAAATGATCTATGGGGATTGTGATCCGGAAGGATGCCGCGCTCCGCCAAATTCATTAGAGGAAGACACTCCGATGAAAGACAATTTTGACTACACCTACTATGGCCCAATGGATGGTCTGCCAACGTGGCAACCTTATCCAGGAAACTTGGGGCAAGAAAGTCAGCCGAGTAATGAAACTCAGCTGAGCATCATTGAACAGAATACCTGTGTCCCCACCATGTCATGGGAGCAACACTCAGGTCATTCAGAAACTACTCAACATGAAGATGAATTCGCAACGTTCGCAGGACTTGAATTCATCAACTATGCTTTTCCCGAGGTCAACGTCATTGAGAGAGATGACTCCTCTAAATCCAAAGAAGTTTGGGACACTCTGGGAGAACCAAGTGGAAAATTCGACTACATGGTCAAGTACACCGCTCCCGAAAGCTCTCGTATCAGGCTCGAAGATATCCAGCCGACTGGATGGGGAGATACAACTGAGAGCACAAATGCTCTGCAAAATGCAACAGAGGAATTCTCCTACGACAACTCTGCCTGGGAGACAGATTCCAATGATCCTGCTCCACCAGAAATCAGCGTCATTTCTAAAGACAAATTAAGGAAGGTGCCAGACTTTGTGATTCACCGAGGAGTTCGCCGCCAATGGGTTGCTGTCGAGGTTCCGAAGGTCGTTCATCAGTCAAAGTAATTGCCATCTTTTAACCTTTCACCCTGCCCAGGTGAAACGGATGTTTTGATAGGGCTCGCTTTCTGTAAATTTCCCTCTTCGCTTTGCCCGAAGCGACAGAGTTTTGTTTTATAGGGCTGTAGTTTCAAGGATCGACTTGTTCATTAATAAAATATCGTCGTTCTGTAATTTTCGTATTAATTGCTGTTTTCTCTTTTCGTTTTTCAGAAAATGGTAATCCTAAAAAACAAGTAAAAATAAAAACAAGCAGTAAAATAAAACACTGCACATACTTGCATTTTCTCTATCTCTTCTAAACTCGAATCATCACGTCATGCAGATTGCTTGTTTTACACCCCGTTGAAACATACAATCCGATGCCTTCTCCCAACTTTGAGTTCCCGGTATTCGAGGCTGAAGAAGAAAATGACGACAAAATTCCAGAAGAGATCTCTCGACTACTCAGACAAGAGGAAAGGTCCATTGAACCTCATAAAGAACCGTTGGAAATGGTAAACTTGGGTTCAGAACAAGAGAGAAAAGAAATCAGGATTGGGGCACTGCTCAGTCCAACTGCCAGAGAGAGTTTGATAAAGCTTCTCAAAGAATTCCCCGATGTATTCGCTTGGTCCTATCAGGATATGCCAGGGTTGGATATCAGTATCGTGGAACATCATTTACCGTTAAGATCGGAATGTCCGCCAATAAAGCAAAGGTTGAGACGCACTCACCCGGACATGGCCATCAAAATCAAAGAGGAGGTGCAGAAACAGATTGACGCAGGTTTCCTAGCTACATCTGAATATCCTCAATGGTTAGCCAACATCGTACCCGTTCCCAAAAAGGACGGAAAGGTCAGAATGTGTGTTGATTACAGAGATCTGAACAAGGCAAGTCCAAAGGACGATTTTCCTTTACCACACATTGACATGCTGGTAGACAGCACAACAAAGTTCAAAGTATTCTCCTTCATGGATGGATTCTCGGGCTATAACCAGATCAAAATGGCACCGAAAGACATGGAGAAAACATCGTTCATTACCCCATGGGGCACCTTTTTCTACAAGGTAATGCCGTTCGGTTTGAAGAATGCCGGGGCAACCTATCAAAGGGCCATGACTACTCTATTTCATGACATGATACATAAGGAAATTGAGGTATATGTCGATGATATGATTGCAAAATCTAAAATAGAGAGTGAGCACGTTGAACATCTGTCAAAATTGTTCGAACGTCTAAGAAAATTCAAGCTCCGCTTGAATCCAAACAAGTGCACCTTCGGTGTCCGTTCAGGGAAACTACTAGGGTTCATCGTCAGCCAGAAAGGAATCGAGGTTGATCCTGACATGGTCAAGGACATTCAAGAAATGCCTTCTCCGAAAACTGAAAAACAAGTCAGAGGATTCTTGGGACGTTTGAACTACATCTCCAGATTCATATTCCTTATGACCGCCACATGTGCGCCGATTTTCAAATTACTGAAAAAGAACCAGGATTGCGTTTAGTCAGAAGATTGCCAAACTGCCTTCGACAGTATTAAGGAATATCTGTTGAATCCTCCGATTCTATCACCTCCAGTGGAAGGAAGACCACTGATCATTTACCTCACAGTCCTAGAGGACTCAATGGGATGTGTACTTGGCCAACAAGACGAAACCAAAAGGAAAGAGTCTGCCATTTACTATCTAAGCAAGAAATTCACCGACTGCGAAACTCGGTACACGATGCTCGAGAAAACTTGTTGTGCTTTGGCTTGGGTAGCCAAATGTCTTCGCCAATACATGATTTGTCATACTACTTGGTTGGTCTCCGAAATGGATCCAATCAAGTACGTATTTGAAAAACCTGCTCTTACGGGAAGAATTGCCCGTTGGCAGATGCTGTTATCAGAATATGACATAGAGTACCACGCTCAGAAAGCCGTTAAAGGAAGTATTTTAGCCGATCATTTGGCACATCAACCGATTGACGAGCAAGAATCAATCGGGTTTGACTTCCCGGATGAAGATGCCATGTATCTAAAAATGAAAGATTGCGATGAACTGTTACCCAGTGAAGGGCCAGAGCCAGGTTCCCAGTGGGGACTTATCTTTGACGGAGCAGTTAATCACTATGGAAACGGAATTGGGGCAATCATTGTTACCCCTCAGGGTACCCACATTCCTTTCACTGCTAGACTTACGTTCAAATGTACGAACAACGAGGCCGAATACGAAACTTGTATCATAGGTCTCGAAGAAGCAATTGATTTAAGGATCAAAAACTTGGACGTATACGGCGACTCAGCCTTGGTTATCAATCAGATAAAAGGAGATTGGAACACATACCAATCAGGATTGATTCCTTACAAAGACTATGCAAGAAGGTTGTTGCCTTTCTTCAACAGAATTGAATTTCATCACATCCCTCGTGATGAGAATCACATGGCTGACGCTTTAGCCACTATCTCTTCCATGATTAGTGTAGGTCAATGGAATGACATACCTAAGATCGACATAATGCGCCTTGAATGGCCCGCTTACATCTTCACGATCGAAGCAGTCATAGACAATAAACCTTGGTATCACGATATCAAATGCTTCCTTCAGAAACAAGAGTACCCATCAGGGGCACTCAGAAAAGACAGGAAAACCCTCAGAAGATTGGCTGGAAACTTCTTCCTGAGCGGTGACACTCTCTATAAGAGAAATTTTGACATGGTCTTGCTCCGATGCGTAGACAGACCAGAAGCAGACATGCTGATAAAAGAAATTCATGAGGGATCCTTTGGCACTCATGCCAACGGACACACAATGGCGAGAAAAATTCTGAGAGCAGGGTACTATTAGTTGACAATGGAATCCGACTGCTACAAGTACATGAGGAGGTGTCACAAATGTCAGATATACTCCGACAAAATTCATGTACCGCCATCACATCTCAAAGTTCTTTCGTCCCCATGGCCTTTTGCCATATGGGGAATCGACATGATTGGCATGATTGAACCTAAGGCTTCGAACGGACATCGGTTCATCCTTGTAGCCATTGACTACTTTACCAAGTGGGTCGAAGCAGCGTCGTACGCTAATGTAACCCGACAAGTGGTGATCCGATTTATCAAAAACAATATCATCTGCCGTTATGGTGTTCCAAGGGAGATCATTACTGATAATGGGTCTAACTTGAACAATAAGATGATGAAGGAGTTGTGTGCAGAGTTTAAGATTGAGCACCATAACTCATCTCCCTACCGACCTAAGATGAATGGAGCGGTAGAAGCGGCTAACAAGAACATCAAGAAGATTGTTCAAAAGATGGTTGTAACCTATAAAGATTGGCACGAGATGCTACCCTTTGCTCTTCATGGTTATCGCACATCTGTCCGTACTTCAACAGGGGCAACCCCTTTCTCTCAAGTGTATGGCATGGAGGCAGTTCTCCCCATAGAAGTAGAGATCCCGTCAATCAGGGTATTGATGGAAGCTAAGCTCACCGAAGCTGAATGGTGTCAAAATCGACATGACGAACTGAATCTGATCGAGGAAAAGAGAATAACGGCACTATGCCACGGTCAGTTGTATCAACAGAGAATGAAGAGGGCGTTCGACAAAAAGGTCCGACCTCGTGTCTTCAGAAAAGGAGACCTCGTGCTAAAAAAGATTCAATCTTTTCTCACTGATTCTCGGGGAAAATGGACCCCGAATTATGATGGCCCTTATGTGGTCACAAAATCTTTCTCAGGCGGCGCCTTGAGACTTGCAACCATGGACGGAGAGGAATTTGCCTACCCCACGAATGTTGATGTAGTCAAGAAATACTTCGCCTAAAATAAAAAATAAAAAAACGTCTCGGTGGATTAAAAACCCGAAAGGGCGGTCCAGGTAAAAGTTAGAGACATGAAAAAAAATCATCCCGATGGATTGGAAATATCATAGTACAATCCAGGCAAAAATTAGGGATAATGGCAAGTAACTATGTTCAACAGAGGCAAGTCCCTCGGCAGCAGCAGTTACATCATCGGAAGAAAACTCCAGTCAAGGTCATCTTCGACAGAAGCTCAGGATGCCCAGAATTCAAAGTTGGTAGAAGGATAGTGGTCGTTATGTTTCAACGTAGCCCTTTTCCCTGTAAATTACCATTTTCTAACTTTGTAAATACTCTTTGGAATCACGCGCTTGGCTGATTTCCATCCTATCAATAAAATTTGAGCCCTTGTGCTTTTGTTTGCAATTCTTATTTGTTTTAGCTTTATAGAACGACGTTGTTAACATGATTAACGATTGTTGAAATAAAACAAAATGAATTTACTTGTTAAACTTTTTCTGCTTTTAAAAATAAAGATGGTATTTCTTTTGACTATGGAACATCAGAAGAACATCAACCGCTTCTCCAGAAGTAAGCGAACTTCAAAGTGCAGAATCAAAGTGCTCCTTCTAACCCAGTACGCCTGAATGAAGGGATCAACTGTGTCAGAGACCTTGTTTGGTCTGACACCCCTCGGCCGAGTTCTCATCTCCTAAGCCCGACCAACATAACACCCAACAGGGACTATCTCTCCTAAGCAAGGTGGAATTGCTATCTTGAACCAGCGATATCTCTACACGCCCCGCGATGGCCGAGTATCCAGTCATGTTCATCTTGAAGTTTGTGTGTCGCGTCAGTTTTGTCAGCATAAACATACATGCATCATGCATTATTGATTTGCATTCATATTGCATCGCTATCACTCTAGCCGGTCTTGTCCCTTAGTGATAAAAGTCCTCTCAATCGAGTTGTCAGTTCTTTACTCGTCAGGAAATGTTGTGTCTGAACAATCTCGCCACCAGTGTATCTTTAGATCAGAGTCGGCACTCGACCACTTTGATAACTTGAACCTCTGAAAAGCCAGAGAACCTTCAACAGATGTCACTCTTCGCCATTGAAGATGATATCCTTGCTTTCCCGGATTAAAGAAAATCCCTAGAGAGAGCCCCGTAATCGGAGATTCGGCGGTACATCAGTGTTTCTCCGAAAATCACTGATGAAAAAGGTCATCGGCACCTCAAAATTGGACCACATCATATGGTATTTCTCTGGGAAGATCCCGAGAAAAGTATGATGTAAGATCCCAAGCGAAAATAGTCTCTCAAGAGACTCGCTTTCCCCAGTAGAATTGACAAATGGCGTCTCCAACAGAGAAGTTTGTACAACTCTACAACTCAGACGACTGGGTTCCCCAGCAAGTATGACATCAGAAGTTTTTTCGTCAAATGGCATCTCTCCAGGAAAATTCGGCGAGAAGTTTGAGGAAAACCGCTACAAATAGCGTCCCTTGTCAATAAAGTTTATTGACAAAAGAAACTGAGATCAGTTTCTTGGTAGGAAACCAGGATCGAGGGGAAGTTTAAATCAGAAACTAAGACCAGTTCCTTGGTAGGAAACCAGGATCGAGGGGAAGTTTAAATCAGAAACTAAGACCAGTTCCTTGGTAGGAAACCAGGATCGAGGGGAAGTTTAAATCAGAAACTAAGACCAGTTCCTTGGTAGGAAACCAGGATCGAGGGGAAGTTTACCTTTTCTAAGCCTCATTGCTTAGCTAAAGAAGATGAATGCGTAAGCTACCATTCATAACCATCATCAAAATTTCGGGTATTCCGATATTTAATCCTCTTGCACCCCGAATGCCCGAATACCTTCGTCATTCACACCTTCGGGTCCAACAAGATTAAATAGGGGCATCTGTCATACCCCAAATTTTGACCACTAAAATTTTCCATCATTGTGCAAATCATCATCACAATATGGATGAACCATCATGTCTCACCAAATGCCTCAAGGGTTGTTGAGCATTCAATACAGTCAAAATTAGGGTTTTAAGCCCTCTCAGAGCCTTAGACAAAGGATCAATCAAGGAATGACATGATCTCCAACTTGTCTAACCTCTCAAACATCCACAATGGATCAAAAAGGACTCCCACTTTAAGGATTAAGCACAAGGATGCTCCCTTTCAGGTGGATTAAGTCTCAAGATCGACAGTGTCACCAAATTAGGGTTTTGGTCGACCAGGGCCTCCAGATGGAAATTTTCATCTGGGCACAAGGCAATGATCCAAAACATAACCTAATGTGCTCCTTGGAACCTCATGGACCCAAGCATCAAGTCAATTTGACCTCAGGGGATGCATACATCAAAAATCAGGAATTAGGGTTTCTTGACCTAATTCACCCCTAAGTTGACTTTTGGGACAAATCAAGAGCCAAGACCTCAAGACATGATTTGAGGGTCTCTAATGAGCTATATTGATCCATTTGTAACAATGTATTAATCCAAGAAGCTTGAGCAACAAGTCTCAAGTTCATCTGCACCACAATTAGGGTTTCGCGAGAAAAGTCAACTGTAACTTTGACTTTTGACCAGGACATGCTCCCAAACCCTAGGACATGCCTCAATATACCCTATGACACCCATGGAACATGTCCATCAAGTTTGATTTAGGTCAAGGACATGATTTCCTGAAGAATTACACAGTTTGGAATTCATCTGATAAAAAGTCAACTGTGCACAAAAGTCAACTTTGACTTTTTGAGATTTTTCACCAAAATGGATTTTTAACCCTAAAATGATGTTAATGTATGATTTGAATCATCATTCATCAAGAAAAATCAAAGAAAGTGGGAGAACTTGTAAAAGGGGTAACCATAAAACTTAGAAATTTTTCTAAGTTATGGAAAAAGTACCACTAATACCCTAACTTTGAAGGATCATAACACCTAAAACACAAGGCCATTTTTTCTCATCCAAAGATGGATTTGTAGCCCTCATTACCCTCTACAAAAACTTCAACTAGACCTAAGTCCAATTCATTAAGGATTTTGAGTTATGGAGTGATCAAAATCAAGAAATCACACTTTGTTCCAACACTTAGTGAAAATTTCACTAAGTCAGATTTTGCTTCACTTTTTGCCAAATGTAGAGGGATTTTTCACTTGGAATCAAAAGAGATCAAAACCAAACTTGTTCAAACAGTTGTTGTATCACGCAAGGGCTTTCCAAAATGGTTAAGAGCATTACCAAATTCAACTTACACCATGAGATATGACATTGTCAAGTTGCCTTGCTGAAATCTGTCAAGGCAAGGCAGAATTTGCAATTTTGCTCGATTTTCCAAAATCAGCCAAATTCAAATGCTCCTATCCACTTGGACACATCTGAGGATTGAATCTAAAGGGGACAATCACTGAGCCAAGCCTCCAAAGTCCATGGAACAAGAAATAGCATGTTGAACCTAGAATGGCCAAAATAGGGACAAGACTCCAAATTTGGATTGAAGCATTCAATGGAAGCATCAAGGTGGCATGGACTGAGCCATTCTCATCTGAAATCAGTCAAGACTTATCCAAGACCAAGGGAACCAAAGCTCTGTGCCCTAACCTCTAGTCATTGGCTAGAGGAGACTTGGATTTTCATTTGCCAACATTGGCCAAACCTACTTACCAGCTGCCATGCACTATTCCTTGCAAAACAAACTTGCTCTACTATAAATAGAGCTCAATTGTGATCAGTTTGAGTACACCAAAGCCATCAAACAGATGCTTTCCTCAAAATCTCTTCTTTCACTCGAATTTTTCCTTCTAAGGCAAGTCACTATCGGGTTTTGAGTTTGAGAGCTCTTCCAATCAAACCAATCACTCACACACCTCACATACATCATATAGAAGTGATCCAAACACTCACATAACATCTGGAACACTGATTTCACAAAATCACCAGCTGGTTGCTCAAGGTTTTAACCAAGTTGCAGCAGAGGTACCACAAAGTGATCCAGCCAATTTCAATCAAGTCCAACCATTCAAACACACTCCATAGGGTGTAGGGAAGCTGTTCAGATCATCACCACTCATCTATAACACCTCCAAATCAAAAATCACATTGCACTTGTTGTCACGGCCTAGAGGTAAGCACATACTTGGTTATCTCTCAATCTATGCATATTTCCTCGCACAATAATTTGGCCATATGTCCATAATCATGCATGGAATGTTTTCCCTCAATTAATTGCATTGTTTGAATCGTGTATCAAAAATCCTAGCCTTCATGCAGAAATTAGGGTTCTTGAGGTTTCTTCGTGGTTTCTTGTTGTATGTTTAACTTAAATGAAATTAATGGACATAGACATGATCGTGAGGTTGAGACGAGCATAATGATATGTGGATTGCATGATATGATTACGTATTCAGTGAGATTGGATGGAAAACGCAAATCAGCCAAACCCAGAACACGCACGTGTTCTTGATGTGTTCTTGGCGCCATTTTTGAATAATTCAAATATTTGTATTTTGTGATTTTGTTTAATTGATTCAAAAATTAATTTCTCTCTGAGTTTTAATGATTTAGAGTTGATTCTTTTTTTAATAATTCACAAAAATGTTAAAATATTTTATTTTAACAAAAAATCCCAAAAATATTATTTATTTCATATAATTGATATTTTTGCAAAGAATTAATATTTTAATTGTTTTTGACATATTAAATATTTTTTCTACATTGATTTTGCAACTTTTAATGCTTTCTAATTATTTTGTAGGTCAATACTTAATTTTTGAAGCATTATTCCAAGATCACAATTTGTTTTCCATATGTTAAACAATTTTGATCATTTTAATTGAATTTTTATTCAATTAAATACTTTTTTGAAAACAAATTAGGGTTTTTGGATTAATTCAACCCTCATAAATCATTTTTAAAACACTTTGGGCCTCTAATAGAGTGTAAGACCCAATCCTTTCTTGACCAAAACATTTTTGGGCCTCAGTGCATTGTATAAGTCCCGATACCGTCAAAAACAAACGGCGCGATCATCGCCCTTTTCAAAATAACCCTTGGGCCTCTCCTTGAGCTATAAGACCCATTCAAAACACTTTTGGGCCTCTAATAGAGTGTAAGACCCAATCCCCTTTTAACCAAAATCATTTGGGCCTCACTTATTGTATAAGTCCCTCTGCGTTAAAAGAAAACCTCGGCGCGATCGCCACTTCAAACGGAAAAGTCATCTGGGCCTACCCTCGTGTTATAAGCCACACTATTTTTATTTAAAACTTTTTGGCCTCTTGAGAGAGTGTAAGACCCATCCCTTTGTACAAAAAACATTTTGGGCCTCAGTCACTTGTATAAGTCCCCCTGTACAAATTCAAACAGTGCGCTCACTGATAAACCCTAGGCCTCTCCTTGAGCTGTAAGCCCCAAAACTTTCTTTTTCAAAGCACTTTCTCCTTTGATTTTGAATATACTGTTATTTTCAATCTTTCTTTGTTGAACAACTAACCAAACAGCATGGAAGCTCTACAACCGAGTAAGTGGTTATTGCTTTCATTTACCGCTTTCATATACATATAACTGTATTGTGGGGCTGTTTCACTGTAAGTCTTCTTTCATAAACTCATATCAACTGTGTAATAATAGTATAGATATTTCGAGTTTCCCCGGCAACTACGTCTGGAACTAGGTGACGTCGTTTCGTTTATTCGTAGAAATAGACAACTAGATCCCAAATAGGATCACCAGATACAGTCTTCTCTTCGGATGTCCTCATTAGGAATTGTCAAGAAACTCTACTCCCCAAGATGAATGTCTTCTCCGTGAATGGCATCTTTGAGTTTCTTCCAAATTCTCGAACTTTCCTGACTTTGATCTATTCTCGGTGAATAGCATTGCCTTGAATTTCTCGGGGTTTGGGGACCCACGGGCTTCTTAAAAGCATCGACCTCCTCTTGGGCATCGTACAAGGACCCACAGGCTTTCTAAAAGTAACCCCGCCTCCTCTTGGGCTTAGTACAAGGACCCTACGGCTTCTTAGAAGTATTCACAGCCTCCTCTTAGGCTTCGTATAATGATCTCTTCCTCCGGGAATGATAGCCTCCTCTTGGGCTTCGTACAAGGACCCGTCGGCTTCTTAAAAGCTTCCAGCCTCCTCTTGGGCTTCGTACAAATTATCCCAACGACCTCCTAGAGGTATAGGAACAGAACTTAGTCATTTGCATAGAACAGTCCTTTCATAGAGTCTACTACTGTTCCTCAAAACATAGTACAAAGATGACACTCTAGACTCGGACAGTCTAATCTCCTTGAGTGTCAAAGACATTCTCAAGTGACCCCTTCGTTAAATAGGAAGGAAAACCCGTAGACTCGGACAGTCTCAATACCCATTGGATTTCCCGCTTCCTTAAAGAACAGGAAATATCCCTGATCCTCGAATCAAATCCCTAAGCACAATGTTGCTCATATAAGAACTGATTTTCTCTTCAAAATCAGTATACTGGACCTGTCACTTAACTGAACAGTCACCATAGCCTCCTCTTAGGCTTTGTATAATGATCCTTCTTCAGTGGAGTTAGCCTCCTCTTGGGCTTTGTACAATGATTCTCCCTAGCAGAGTCAAACAACGTTTAGCCTCTCTCTCAGGCTTTGTACGAGACACATAAGAGACTCCCTCGTTGAGTCAGTCACCCCTCTCGCCTCCATCTCGGGCTTTATACGAGATACAAAAAGGTTCTTATTGAGCCAAATAAACAACAGCCTCCATCTCGGACTTCATATGAGATACAAAAACTCTCTTGTTGAGTCAAATCGCCTTCATCTCGGGCTTTATACGAGATACCAAAAGATTCCCTCGTCGAATCAAAACCTTTTAGCCTCTCTGTCGGGCTTTGTACGAGACACATATTAGCCTCTGTTGTACCCCAAATTTTTCCCTTAGATCCATTGATCTCTTGCATTTCATATTAGGTCAATCATATGGCATAGCTAACCATCTCACCAGTTTTTGTTCGTTTCATTTCATTTGTGAATCAGGTTTTATTTCAAGAGGCTTCAAGGGCTGATTAATCCAGGTTTTGGATGGATCACTGGACCAAGCAAGTTTCTTATACTCCTAAGAGACTTCCTCTCCTCAATAATCCAACGTGGTTTATTCTATCACAATTTTTCTGAGGCTCAAGTCTTGTAAGATCAAATCAAGGATCGGGCAAAGTTATCAGGTCAATGGTGTGCGGTGCGGTTTAAATTTCAATGGATGTTAGAAGTGGTTTGTTTCAGTATCAAGTTACCAGGATATGACAAAGGCATTTGTGGTTGAGGAACTATCAGAGCCGGTTCATCTTCAATTAGGGTTTTGGTACAGTCGCCCCAGTTAATGTCTCAGGTCATCTGGGTCACTGACTATTTTGAGGACAAGTGTGGATTGAATTCGAGTACTGGTGTTTGAAGATTAAGATCAGGATTTTGTGCAAGTTCAAGTTTATCTGATGAAGTCAAGCTATAAGAGCCATTTAAAGTCAAGACATTCAGTCAATCAATTGCAAGTCCTAATTATATGGTTCATGTTCGTGTCAAGATTGTTTCGAGATGAAGTCAGGATATGGTGTATTTCTCTCATGGAATTGATTCAACGTTTCAACACAATTCTGGTGGTTCACTTCTTGAGTTGATTCATGGTTTTCGTCGAAATTCAAAGTTCAAGTCTAACTTCGGAAGTTCAAGTTGCATAACTAAGTCTTTCTTTTATTCCATCCAATTTCAAATTCTCTCTTCATTTCAAGTTCAAAATTGAATTCATGTCCAAAATTCCAATTTCTTTCACTCAAGTTCCACATTCCATTCAATCTCTTCCCAAATTCATCTTTTGTCAAGATTAAAAAAAATATTACTTTTCAAGTTACAAAATTCAATTCAAGATTCAAAATGCACTTCACTCAAAATTCAAACTATAGTAAAGTTGTAAAACTCTAAGCCCATTCAAAAAAATAAAATAGTGTCAAGGTTCATCAAATTGTGTCTCACAACTGTTTTTACAAAAAAAAGGTCCATATACACATTTACGTTCAAGCCATGATACAAAGTCCATGAAAAAATAATAACGACCATGAAGTCATGAACTATAGTAGCTACTATCAAATGCCAACATGTATCAGTACACCTCAATTTACAAGCCACTACACACCCTACGTTATGCCTGCGACTTCATTTCACCAAAATGGAACTCTGCACCCTGTGTACCTCCTACTGTACGACCTCTGCTCAACACGCAACAACACACCCAGCCCAACGTAAACCTGCTCTGTGAACACCAACAGACCTGCAAGTTTGAAAGCAACAACACAATAACGTTCAAAATTCAAATACAACAACGACAACAATTTCGATTTTGGAGAGTAAGAGTTGTTGTTTAAAAGGGGATCCACTAACCTTCTTCAAGGGGAGAGTCAACAGCAGCAACACGACGGGTTTTCGGTCTTCTCTTTATCAAACGAAAAACAACCAAAGCCTTCAAACAACCATGTTTTTTTTCCTATTTTGATACTTACCACAAACACACCTTATTACTCAGGTAAAACAGCTTTGCTGCAACATCAAAACCACCCCTTTTGTTTCTTCCAACGACGCATAACCATGTTTCCTCAAACCACAAATGAAAACTGAAACCAACTTAAACTCATCGTCCACCGCCATCACCTTCAACACAAACCTCCATCCGTTTTCGTTTTCAACCAATCACGACCTCATATCACCTTCAATCTCAAAATCGGTACTGAACCTACAAACGCCAACATCAACGTCACAAGCATTAAAACCACAGCAACCCAACTACCATTACCATCCACCCTCTTTCAACCTTCAAACCCCTTTTCAAAATCTGACCGCTCACAACATAATCGCCCGCGAATCAGAACCAACAACCTCTCACCTTTCTTCAACTATTAACCACAACAAACTTCCATCAACCTTTTTTCAGATCCACCAAACACTCAACCATCACGAAAACGGAGAGATTGAGATGAAGAGAAGTTGAATCCAAACCAATACTCATAAACCTAAAACGAATCCCAAAACGAAACCAGGATAGAGAATGAGCTGGAGAGAACTTGTGAACTAAAGAAATGAAACTAACTTGAACGAGCTTACCCAAACACAGTGAGGGAGATATCGAAAGGAGGAACGCGTCGCGCAAAGTGAAGGTTGGATCGGATACGATCTTGTTGTTTCTGTTCTTCGCACCTCCGCCTTTCACTTTCGTTAATGTTTCGCCCTTGACTCTTGGTTTAAGCGTGATAATGTTGGGTTTTGTTTTATGATTCTCATTGGCATGGATTTATTATTTCATTATTTATTATTTTTTTTATGAGATGTTGGGCTCATATGTTTCCCTTTTTTTATCGCGCCCTCAATATTAGTTCAACACCCCGTGTTTCCCCCAACTCATTTTGTCACTACCGGACTTGGGCGTGAGAATGGGTGATGGGTTCATAGCCCAAGTGATCCCATTTTTTAATCACACCCGTTGTTTTGGTCCAGCGCCCCTGTTCTATTATCTTTTTTAAGTTTTTCTTTTTCATGTGACTAATATTTTTGTTCTAGCTAAAATGAGTTTTTAGTTATTCTTATGTTTATTTCATAATATTTATTTAGGCCAATGACATACAAAAAATCTTGACCTTGATGATTTATTTTAAATCAATAAAGTCTTGATAAATGCGAGGCTACTTTTATTTATTTTAGTTGGTCAATGAAAGTCACATATCAAGATTATCGATTTCTCGATTAATTCTTAATTTAGACGAGACCGATTTTGTTTCTCATTTCGATTCCACTTTCTTTATTTTGGTCAATGACATAACAAACCTCATGGTTTGGTTGATTTCATTGAGTTGACAAAACTTTGATCAACATGAGACCACTTTCTATTTAGTCGATGAAAGTCAAGAATCATTGATTATCGATTTCTCGATTAAATCATGATTAAGACGAGACTATTTCATTTTATTTCATCTTATATTTTTATCATTGTCTAACATGTTTAATTCTCACTTTGCATTGATATCATGATTTTTATCTTATCTAATTCATATATTATTGTATCATTGTATTTGTACTAATCTCTTTATCTTAGTAACTTATAACTGTTAACTTTTCTCCCTATTCCAAAGGAAGGTGAATAGTGTTGACTCTTAAAGTCATAACCCCCACCTTAACCTAAGTAACCTCTTAGGAAGAAACCTTATTTCTTGGCCTCATCAGAGCCATAGAAGTCATAACTAGCTTTAGGAAGAGTTCTTCAACTCTTAGTGATATTCATCATAATGAATTTATCACTTCCCCTACTGACTAAACTTCAACATAGGTCCATTACAACTAGATCTAGAGAGTTCTTAAACTCTACAATGAGCTTGTACTCATTTCCCCTCTGAATATTGACCACAATCAATCATTCAGTAGAAGTAGAACTACGCATACTCTGATTCTATTCCCGAGGATACGTAGGCGTAAAGTGCGATGCTTTATCGGGTATACTTAGATACTAACCCCTAGGGTTTCAAGCCTTTAGCATAGAACCTTCAGCAAACATAAGATAACATTTAACAAGAGGCTCCCGTAGAGTACTACGGACGTTTAAGGTGCTAATACCTTCCCTAGGCGTAACCAACCCCCGAACCTTAGATCTTTCCCTTTAGGTTTTTCTAACGATCTTGAACCTTTCCTTTGGATAAATCAAAGTCGGTTGTAAAAGAAACTGATGCAAATTAATTAATAATTTGTTATCCGATTTTCACCGCAACAGAAATGGCGACTTCACTGGGGATTGTTAGACCTATTGCTGGTCCTTTTCCTAAGAGGGTTAAGCCTATCTTGCTTTTATGTTATTCATGTTTGCTTATTTTCTTGTATGTGCTTATGTATGTCATATTTGCTTATCTGTACATTTGTTCTTGCTTGATCCTTGGGTTGACATGGTATCCATGAGTGAGATAAGTCCTAACCCGGACTTGAGAGCACATTATTAATAGGATCGTGGTGTGATCAATAGTCGGTTGTTGGCAGTAGTACCAACAATTTATGGCATATGATGACCACACTTAGATGAGGCCCTTTGGGATTGTCGATGTCTGATGTGAGAAGTCACATTGATATTACTTTTTCAAATGGGAGCCGTAGATTCTGAGGACCGTAGTTACCTTCACCCCACTTGGCCTTTTAGGATGTAGTGCGGTGACTATGAGGGAGCCAGTCCTGAGTAGTTGTCACGCGATACTACACTCAGACGAGTTTATCTTGAGAATATTATTAACCCGTGTAAGTAGTTACATGGGCCGATAATATCCAAAAGATTTACGTAGACTCTGGGAACTTTTTAGAACCCTGTTCTGCGGATGACAAACCTGTAGTCCACACCTTGTTGGGATGGGTAGACCTTGACTTCATTCACGAGACCTATAAACGTAGGATTTGTTTGCTTTGTTGTGTGTACATCTGTGTTTGCTTTGTTGTGTGTTGCATTCATCTCTGCATTCAAGCATTCCTAGCCCTTTGGTTTCGAGAAACTCAAATGTTTGTTTCCTTTTCAAAAAGATCAATAGAGATCAAAGACTTTAAAAACAAATACTCTTCAATTTTCCAAAAGGTTCGCAACTTGCCTTTGAGTTCCTTGAAACCCTTTGGCTTGCATTAGCATCTCATTTGCATCATGTCATAGCATGGACATTTCCTCTCTGTCTTCGTCTCATGTCGTCGTTTTCCCTCCAGAATCGTCTTTGAGTTGTTACCCAAGTCCAAACTCGACAAAGGATGTCTAAACAATACTGCGAAATGGACAGAGTCCACGATGAATTAAGTGAGCTCCGAGGAAGAATGGGGCAAATCATGGAAGTTGTGAATGTTATACGAGCAAAGGTGGATACGCAGGTCACCGTAGCCTCAGAAGTCGTTGCTACAACTGTAGAGCCTCCCGTTACTATTGTGAACCCCACTTTAGGCATGCCTTTAAATTTTATGCGTGCTCCGGCCGTCACTTCTACTCAAAAGGCTGTTCCCTTGATTAATGAGGCTTTTCAAGCTTTTCCTACCTTCACTCCAGCCACAGTGCAAGCCCAGATGTACCCAGTTTTTCAGAATCCACATCCGGTTCATGATCATGTCAATATGTCTGAAGAAGGAAGGCTGAAGGAAAGTATGAAGACAATGCAGAAGAAATTGAGAGCATTAGAAGGGAGCGACGGGTCTAATATTAATGTTAAAGACATGTGCTTAGTCTCAGACTTGGTAATTCCACCCAAGTTCAAACTACCCAATTTCGACCTGTACTCAGGAACGACCTGTCCTAAGTCGCATTTGGTCATGTATTACCGACGGATGGCTGCATTCATGGATAATGATAAGTTGATGATCCACTGCTTCCAAGATAGTTTGAAAGGAACTGCTGCAAAGTGGTATTTGACTTTGGACCAATCTAGGATCCGATGTTTTCAAGATGTATCTGATGCTTTTGTAAAGCATTACAAGTATAACATGGACCTGGCGCCAGATCGTAGACAACTACTGAATATGTCACAGCGTGATACCGAGTCTTTTAGAGAGTATGCACAGAGATGGAGAGAACTGGCTTCACAGGTAGAGCCACCTTTATATGAAAAAGAGCTAACTGATTGGTTTGTCGACACAGTGAGACCAGAATTCTATGAAAGGATGATCAGTAGCGTGTCTGCTAATTTTTCTGATATCGTGACTGTGGGGATTAAAGTAGAGCTTGGTCTGAAAAGTGGGAAAATAACCAAGAGAGCTGGTAGTCCGAGCAACGATGCCAAGAAATCCTTCAAAAGGGAAGGAGAAACCAGTGTGGTGATGACGCACAAAAAGAAGAGAAGTCAATCCTGGAAACATCAGCAACAACAGCGTTATTATGGTCAGCAACCTTATGTAGCCGCCATTGCACCAATGTTCAACAACCAAGCTTCTGTTTATCAGCCGGTTCCTCAACCACCAATGTATCAACGAGCACCCAATGCTCTTGCTTATTCACAACGGACTCAAGTTTTTCGTCAGGATATTTCAGGTAAGAGAGGGGGTGGAAGGCCTCCGAATTCTCCCATCCCTATGACTTATACAGCATTGTATCCTGTTTTGGTACAACAAGGATTAATAACTACAAGGTCACCAGGCCCACTTCGGGATCCACCTCCACCTTCTCACGATCCCGATGCTCATTGTGCATTCCATGAAGGGGCACCAGGCCACGATTTAGAAAGTTGCTTGGCCTTGAGGCACATTGTGAAGGGTTTAAGAGAGAGTAACATTTTGTCTTTCGATGGCTCCCAGCCTATCATCAAGAACAATCCTTACCTGCTCACGAGATAAGTAATGCCGTGAGGGATGTATCAAGACAAAGAAGGACTGTGATTGAACACCTTTTTGGTTCTCTGTATTCGATTCCCTAAAACTGGAAATCTTTAGGCTGTTCCGGCAATTTCATTGTATTTCTTTTGTACTTTAAATTTGTATTTTGCTTATAAACTTTGTTGTACTTTCAAATTGGCAGGATTAATGAAATATTTATGCATATTTTGATTAAGTCCATTCGTTTCACTCATCTACTTTAATATCTCTATCTTATTTCTTTCCCTTTATCAAATTGTTTATTTAAGCAAAGATTAGGGATGATGATGAAACCTCGTGTTCATAATTGTTGTGGTATGCTTTCAAATAAACCTCGCCGAGGATGTAAGGCATTGTTTCAGTTCATCCCTTGCTAACCCTTTCGAGCCTAGAAGTAAGAGTTTTCCTTCCAAATCTCAACCTCGGGGCAGGGTAGTTTTCAGTTTAACTCGGTTATGCATTCAAACACGAGCATTTCGCATAAGGCGCCAGTCAGCTTTCAAATCAAGTGACTTCCTATTCTTGGAGATTTAAACGTATATCTTGAGTTAACTGAGCATAGGATTTGAGCCTTTATCTTTTGTTTCCTAAACCACGAACCAGCCACATTACAACCCCTAAAAGACCTAATTGAGGTAAGGTTGTTTTGAAAAGCATACTACAACAAGGTTGAATAACCTGACTCCTAATAATCTTTGTTACTCGCGTGTGTTGGTCACTTCCTTAATGACTATACCCACCTTTGTTTTTGACTATTTAATCATTTCACTATGCGTTTTTATCAAAGCTTTGTTTTCAAACTTTGCATTAAACCTTTGCATTAAATTTTGCCAATTTTAATGAACAACACTTGTTTGCAATACCATTTGATATCAAGGAATCCCAACAAATGCGGTCAGTCAAAGTATTAAACTTGATAAAGGAAATTTGACCCAGTCAGGGGCAACCAAGTGTGAGGATTGCCAATCTATTATCCCAAGAGTTGACAGATCAGAGGCAGAATTCTGCAAATTCA
Organism: Lathyrus tuberosus; assembly: GCA_022829125.1. Classification (NCBI taxonomy): domain Eukaryota; kingdom Viridiplantae; phylum Streptophyta; class Magnoliopsida; order Fabales; family Fabaceae; genus Lathyrus; species Lathyrus tuberosus. The sequence goes on from JALAZF010000190.1 coordinate 3,943,235, forward strand.
GAATATTGGGGCAAATATTCTTGAGATCATCTTATGACAAGTTTTGACGTCAGTAACCCATCAGCAGGGGCAGGTTGTTCCCCATTCACTTCTACTACAGTTTGGGTATCACAGAAGCAGTGATGTCAAGGCTCATGAACCTTTTCAAAAGTTTGAAGATGTTGAAGCACTTGGTATGACAATTCTTCTGTAAAATCCTTTTGATTACCTATCAGTTAATCAGGGGAAGTCAAGTCGAGATTCGATGAATCTCTAAAAGTCAAGGACATCTCCTCCACAGATTAACCAAGTTGACAGGGGCATATCTTCCCCAAATCGTCAAACAACCAGTCTGAAGCAAGTTCAAAGACCTTATTGTGTGAATACAGTTAATCTGGGGCAGTTATGCCAAGATTTTTTTCCAAGAGTTTGAAGATGTTGAGACACCCTGCATGCCAATTCTTCTATAATATCCTCTTGTTATCGTATTCTGATCAAGACCATTGAGCCTGGGGCAGATGAGATTTGAGGATGGTAGTTATGCCAATGGAATGCATAATTACTTTGTTAGCTCCCCCATCAAGTTGTTATTTCAGCTGATTTTGACAAATTCCCAATGGATTTATTTCCCCAACAAAGGAGAAAGAGCATCCCCAATATATCCCAAAACATTTGTCTAAGCTAGGCTTATGCTTGGTTTTCACCTCCGAGTACCAGATTTCAGCTTTTCGTCCAGGAGTCCCCAGAGAGGTCAGCTGTTAGGCTATAGAGTTCTTAGTCGCCAGAGTTGTTATTGGTCATTGAATACAATAACCTTATCATCTTCATTTGATAGAATCAAGTTGGTACAGGAAGAATTAGTAGTATTGTATTTTTGGCATGGGTCTGCCATCTCTAGAGAAAAGAAGATTACCTCGGTTGTCCTGGATGTTTGGATTTTAGGGTGTTGGCTTGTGTTATCCTTTCTTCTTTCTTGTTTTGGCGTCGTTCGCGTCGTTTCTTGCATATAGCTAAGCATATGCATCATGCCCTAGCATCTTCGCATCTTTGTACTTTGTTCTGCTTCTGGTCTTTTAGTGGTGTCTGTCATTATTTCCCCAGTGAAGTAAAGACATTCCCGGTTTGCTTTGTGTCGTGCTTGTTCGGTCTTAACCTTTGCGCGCCAGATTTGAATCTTTAAACCTTTTGCTGTTCCCCAAGAATTTTAACATTAAAGATTTTGTAAAACTGTTCTCGTTTGAATCGTGTCAAACTTGAACTTGTTCTTGTTTGAATCGTGTCAAACCTGAACAGAGTCTTTGTTCGAATCGTGTCGGACACTGCCTCTTGCTTTAAATCTGTTGTTGCTCCTCGTCAACCGGTTTGATGAGATGTTCTGAGTTCAGGTTTCATACCTTCGGATGTGTTCCTCGTCAACTTGTTTGATGAGAAGTGTTGTTCCTCGTCAACCGGTTTGATGAGATGTTCTGAGTTCAGGTTTCGTACCTTCGGATGTGTTCCTCGTCAACTTGTTTGATGAGAAGTGTTGTTCCTCGTCAACCAGTTTGATGAGATGTTCTGAGTTCAAGTTTCGTACCTTCGGATGTGTTATTGTTCCTAAACCGTTCTTGTTTGAATCGTGTCAAACCCGAACCGAGTCTTTGTTCGAATCGTGTCGGACATTGCCTCTTAAACTGTTCTTGTTTGAACCATGTCAAACTTGAACTTGGACTTTGTTTGAATCGTGTCAAGCATTGTCTTGTGTTTTAAAACCGTTCTTGTTTGAATCGTGTCAAACCTGAACCGAGTCTTTGTTCGAATCATGTCGGACATTGCCTCTTAAACCGTTCTTGTTTGAATCGTGTCAAACCCGAACCGAGTCTTTGTTCGAATCGTGTCGGACATTGCCTCTTAAACTGTTCTTGTTTGAACCATGTCAAACTTGAACTTGGACTTTGTTTGAATCGTGTCAAGCATTGTCTTGTGTTTTAAAACCGTTCTTGTTTGAATCGTGTCAAACCTGAACCGAGTCTTTGTTCGAATCATGTCGGACATTGCCTCTTAAACTGTTCTTGTTTGAATCATGTCAAACTTGAACTTGGACTTTGTTTGAATCGTGTCAAACATTGTCTTGTGTTTTAAAACCTGTTCTTGTTTGAATCGTGTCAAACCTGAACCGAGTCTTTGTTCGAATCATGTCGGACATTGCCTCTTAAACCGTTCTTGTTTGAATCGTGTCAAACCCGAACCAAGTCTTTGTTCGAATCGTATCGGACATTGCCTCTTAAACTGTTCTTGTTTGAACCATGTCAAACTTGAACTTGGACTTTGTTTGAATCGTGTCAAGCATTGTCTTATGTTTTAAAACCGTTCTTGTTTGAATCATGTCAAACCTGAACCGAGTCTTTGTTCGAATCATGTCGGACATTGCCTCTTAAACTGTTCTTGTTTGAATCATGTCAAACTTGAACTTGGACTTTGTTTGAATCGTGTCAAACATTGTCTTGTGTTTTAAAACCCGTTCTTGTTTGAATCGTGTCAAACCCGAACCGAGTCTTTGTTCGAATCGTGTCGGACATTGCCTCTTAAACTGTTCTTGTTTGAACCATGTCAAACCTGAACTTGGACTTTGTTTGAATCGTGTCAAGCATTGTCTTGTGTTTTAAAACCGTTCTTGTTTGAATCATGTCAAACCTGAATCGAGTCTTTGTTCGAATCATGTCGGACATTGGCTCTTAAACTGTTCTTGTTTGAATCATGTCAAACTTGAACTTGGACTTTGTTTGAATCGTGTCAAACATTGTCTTGTGTTTTAAAACCTGTTCTTGTTTGAATCGTGTCAAACCTGAACCGAGTCTTTGTTCGAATCATGTCAGACATTGCCTCTTAAACCGTTCTCATTTGAATCATGTCAAACTTGAACTTGGACTTTGTTTGAATCATGTCAAGCATTGTCTTGTGACTTAACTTGTTCTTTATTCGAATCATGTCGGACATTGAACCCTTACCTTGGATTTTGAAAACTTGCTATGCTCCTTGGGATAAATTTCTTCAACCTTATAAGACTCTTAGTTGGTGCGCAGGGTTTGTCTCTGTCTTCCTGGCTTTTCTTGAAGATCCCATTTTGAACTCTTCAGTCCAAGAATCCCCAGGAAGTCTTTGCTTGGTTGTCTGTCTTTTTAAGTTGATCCCTAGTGATCAGGTTTTTTCTTTCTGGTTTCGTGCCCAGGAAGAGTGTGGGTTCGTTTTGTCCCCAGTAGTCTATCTCCCCGGATCTTTCCCCAGTGGAGATTATCTGTGGTCTTTCCCCCAGTGTTTCTTTGGAGTCTCCCCGGCGGATCTCTTTCGTTGGTTGACCTGTATCCCCAGTGAGGTGTTTTCTCATGGATACTAGTTATCGTCCTTCCCCAGTGAAGCTCGTCTGTTTGCTTCCTGTTTGCCCCTTGGTGTCCTGTTTTGTCTGCATTCTTGCATCTTGCATGGCATCATACCATCATATTAGTAGCATTGCACGTCTTTGTATCTAAGGGCAAAATTTTCGGTTTGCTATATTTAAATACCTTTCACCTTGGCGTCCCGAGGATTGTCGTTCCTCGTGCCATCCGGTGAAGATATTTAAATAGGGGCAACTGTTGTACCCCAAATTTTTCCCTTAGATCCATTGATCTCTTGCATTTCATATTAGGTGAATCATATGGCATAGCTAACCATCTCACCAGTTTTTGTTCGTTTCATTTCATTTGTGAATCAGGTTTTATTTCAAGAGGCTTCAAGGGCTGATCAATCCAGGTTTTGGATGGATCACTGGACCAAGCAAGTTTCTTATACTCCTAAGAGACTTCCTCTCCTCAATAATCTAATGTGGTTTATTCTATCACAATTTTTCTGAGGCTCAAGTCTTGTAAGATCAAATCAAGGATCGGGCAAAGTTATCAGGTCAATGGTGTGCGGTGCGGTTTAAATTTCAATGGATGTTAGAAGTGGTTTGTTTCAGTATCAAGTTATCAGGATATGACAAAGGCATTTGTGGTTGAGGAACTATCAGAGCCGGTTCATCTTCAATTAGGGTTTTGGTACAGTCGCCCCAGTTAATGTCTCAGGTCATCTGGGTCACTGACTATTTTGAGGACAAGTGTGGATTGAATTCGAGTACTGGTGTTTGAAGATTAAGATCAGGATTTTGTGCAAGTTCAAGTTTATCTGATGAAGTCAAGCTATAAGAGCCATTTAAAGTCAAGACATTCAGTCAATCAATTACAAGTCCTAATTATATGGTTCATGTTCTTGTCAAGATTGTTTCGAGATGAAGTCAGGATATGGTGTATTTCTCTCATGGAATTGATTCAACGTTTTCAACACAATTTTGGTGGTTCACTTCTTGAGTTGATTCATGGTTTTCGTCGAAATTCAAAGTTCAAGTCTAACTTCGGAAGTTCAAGTTGCATAACTAAGTCTTTCTTTTATTCCATCCAATTTCAAATTCTCTCTTCATTTCAAGTTCAAAATTGAATTCATGTCCAAAATTCCAATTTTTTTCACTCAAGTTCCACATTCCATTCAATCTCTTCCCAAATTCATCTTTTGTCAAGATTAAAAAAATTATTACTTTTCAATTTACAAAATTCAAATCAAGATTCAAAATGCACTTCACTCAAAATTCAAACTATAGTAAAGTTGTAAAATTCTAAGCCCATTCAAAAAAATAAAATAGTGTCAAGGTTCATCAAATTGTGTCTCACAACTGTTTTTACAAAAAAAAGGTCCATATACACATTTACGTTCAAGCCATGATACAAAGTCCATGAAAAAATAATAACGACCATGAAGTCATGAACTATAGTAGCTACTATCAAATGCCAACATGTATCAGTACACCTCAATTTACAAGCCACTACACACCCTACGTTATGCCTGCGACTTCATTTCACCAAAATGGAACTCTGCACCCTGTGTACCTCCTACTGTACGACCTCTGCTCAACACGCAACAACACACCCAGCCCAACGTAAACCTGCTCTGTGAACACCAACAGACCTGCAAGTTTGAAACCAACAACACAATAACGTTCAAAATTCAAATACAACAACGACAACAATTTCGATTTTGGAGAGTAAGAGTTGTTGTTTAAAAGGGGATCCACTAACCTTCTTCAAGGGGAGAGTCAACAACAGCAACACGACGGGTTTTCGGTCTTCTCTTTATCAAACGAAAAACAACCAAAGCCTTCAAACAACCATGTTTTTTTTCCTATTTTGATACTTACCACAAACACACCTTATTACTCAGGTAAAACAGCTTTGCTGCAACATCAAAACCACCCCTTTTGTTTCTTCCAACGACGCATAACCATGTTTCCTCAAACCACAAATGAAAACTGAAACCAACTTAAACTCATCGTCCACCGCCATCACCTTCAACACAAACCTCCATCTTCAATAAACACAAACCTCCATCCGTTTTCGTTTTCAACCAATCACGACCTCATATCACCTTCAATCTCAAAATCGGTACTGAACCTAAAACGCCAACATCAACGTCACAAGCATTAAAACCACAGCAACCCAACTACCATTACCATCCACCCTCTTTCAACCTTCAAACCCCTTTTCAAAATCTGACCGCTCACAACATAATCGCCCGCGAATCAGAACCAACAACCTCTCACCTTTCTTCAACTATTAACTACAACAAACTTCCATCAACCTTTTTTCAGATCCACCAAACACTCAACCATCACGAAAACGAAGAGATTGAGATGAAGAGAAGTTGAATACAAACCAATACTCATAAACCTAAAATGAATCCCAAATCGAAACAAGGATAGAGAATGAGCTGGAGAGAACTTGTGAACTAAAGAAATGAAACTAACTTGAACGAGCTTACCCAAACACAGTGAGGGAGATATCGAAAGGAGGAACGCGTCGCGCAAAGTGAAGGTTGGATCGGATACGATCTTGTTGTTTCTGTTCTTCGCACCTCCGCCTTTCACTTTCGTTAATGTTTCGCCCTTGACTCTTGGTTTAAGCGTGATAATGTTGGGTTTTGTTTTCTGATTCTCATTGGCATGGATTTATTATTTCATTATTTATTTTTATTTTTTATGAGATGTTGGGCTCATATGTTTCCCTTTTTTTATCGCGCCCTCAATATTAGTTCAACACCCCGTGTTTCCCCCAACTCATTTTGTCACTACCGGACTTGGGCGTGAGAATGGGTGATGGGTTCATAGCCTAAGTGATCCCATTTTTTAATCACACCCGTTGTTTTGGTCCAGCGCCCCTGTTCTATTATCTTTTTTAAGTTTTTCTTTTTCATGTGACTAATATTTTTGTTCTAGCTAAAATGAGTTTTTAGTTATTCTTATGTTTATTTCATAATCTTTATTTAGGCCAATGACATACAAAAAATCTTGACCTTGATGATTTATTTTAAATCAATAAAGTCTTGATAAATGCGAGGCTACTTTTATTTATTTTAGTTGGTCAATGAAAGTCACATATCAAGATTATCGATTTCTCGATTAATTCTTAATTTAGACGAGACCGATTTTGTTTCTCATTTCGATTCCACTTTCTTTATTTTGGTCAATGACATAACAAACTTCATGGTTTGGTTGATTTCATTGAGTTGACAAAACTTTGATCAACATGAGACCACTTTCTATTTAGTCGATGAAAGTCAAGAATCATTGATTATAGATTTCTCGATTAAATCATGATTAAGACGAGACTATTTCATTTTATTTCATCTTATATTTTTATCATTGTCTAACATGTTTAATTCTCACTTTGCATTGATATCATGATTTTTATCTTATCTAATTCATATATTATTGTATCATTGTATTTGTACTAATCTCTTTATCTTAGTAACTTATAACTGTTAACTTTTCTCCCTATTCCAAAGGAAGGTGAATAGTGTTGACTCTTAAAGTCATAACCCCCACCTTAACCTAAGTAACCTCTTAGGAAGAAACCTTGTTTCTTGACCTCATCAGAGCCATAGAAATCATAACTAGCTTTAGGAAGAGTTCTTCAACTCTTAGTGATATTCATCATAATGAATTTATCACTTCCCCTACTGACTAAACTTCAACATAGGTCCATTACAACTAGATCTAGAGAGTTCTTAAACTCTACAATGAGCTTGTACTCATTTCCCCTCTGAATATTGACCACAATCAATCATTCAGTAGAAGTAGAACTACGCATACTCTGATTCTATTCCCGAGGATACGTAGGCGTAAAGTGCGATGCTTTATCGGGTATACTTAGATACTAACCCCTAGGGTTTCAAGCCTTTAGCATAGAACCTTCAGCAAACATAAGATAACATTTAACAAGAGGCTCCCGTAGAGTACTACGGACGTTTAAGGTGCTAATACCTTCCCTAGGCGTAACCAACCCCCGAACCTTAGATCTTTCCCTTTAGGTTTTTCTAACGATCTTGAACCTTTCCTTTGGATAAATCAAAGTCGGTTGTAAAAGAAACTGATGCAAATTAATTAATAATTTGTTATCCGATTTTCACCGCAACAGCCTCCTCTTAGGCTTTGTATAAGAAAACCATTGGTTGATCCAATCAACCTTTTAGCATCAAAATTGTGCCTCGTTCACAGTACACAAACATCAACAACTCCTTCCCCTTCATCTAATCGCTGTAAGCGGCAAGCCTCTGGATCATCTACATCCATGCCACTGTCCCTCTTTTAGCATGAGAAATTCCTAGGGAATGATAGCATTGCTCTACACTGAGTTAAAGTCTTCTCCTTCAGGTTAAAATCCCCTTTAAAGGAAATTATGGCATTGCTAGGATCCGCGTATCCCGGTTAAAGTAATTCTCCTTTATAACCAGTCACCCAACAGTTGTGACAGACAAACCCTTCTTTAGAGATGACAAATTCTCTCTAAAGTCGAGGTCCTTTAGCTTCACGTCTTGGGCTTTGAACAAGACACAAATAGACTTTTCAGCTTCACATCTTGGGCTTTGAACAAGATACAAATCACCTTTCACTTCACGTCTTGGGCTTTGAACAAGACACCAAAAACACCCATTTCCTCCCATAGACTAGGAGGAACTACGAACGCTCTGATTTTCCTATTTTGGTAAACGGGAATACGTAGGCATAAGATCGAAAGAAAAGATCTTAGCGAGCACACTAAACAAAAACCCAAATCCCATATCTCCATCAATCAAAAGCAGTAATTCAAAAACATCCGTCCTAACATCCTAATCCTTGTTCCCCGCCAGAAACCTTCTGTCTGGATAAAAAGAAAGAAATCAGTATTGGTGAAAAATACAAATAACCAGTACAAAGGCCCCACCACATTGATAGCATTCGTAACTTAACAGACCGCTGTTTAAACTCAGTATGCAAAGCAGGGTTAATTGGAGACATCTATTTCCCTTCCTTCATCAGCTTTAATAGGATAAAAAATGAATCGACATGTAGTTCAAAGCTCAAACCACAGAGAGCGACCAACGCTTAAGAACCGCGTCCAAAATCGCTCGCTACACTTCTCTTTAATGCTTTCAAATGCCATGAGAAGTAGGAATAGTCGATGCCATGATAAGTAGGATTGTATGGAATGCCCTCAAGTGAGGCCATGATTGTGCTTGTTTAATATTGTGTTGAAGACCTCTAAAGAGGCATCCCGTTCCCGTGTTCCCTTGTAAGATCTCCAAGAAGGCAATCGACGGAAGGTAGGGTTCGCAATCGACCCCCATTATTCTAGTTGAGTCGTTCTTAGCTCTTATTACATGATTGAAGCTTTGGACATCACCTACTCTTGTTATCGAGTCGGTCAAGTGGAATGAGGGTTTAGCAATCAAACCCCCACGCCTTGTCTATAGCTCGCATTGACCTATGTTGATGCTTATGTGATCTGATTCACATCTTCCCCTTCTTACTTTGCTCTCCATGGTTCTCGATATCATCAGATGAGTACTCTTATTTCCCACAGATAGCTTGTTTTCCTCGGTTAATATGACCCCTTGGCTAAAGCCCCCCTCTCCTTATTCGGTTATGTGACATTATTGCTAACTGACGCTCTTTATTCTTTTGTTGCTTTTGTTCATTTTGTGATTGATTTATCCTGTGTTTACTTGTCTGATGACATGATCCTGTAGGATTCCTTGCTCCACTTAATTTTTTATTAAGTCGGAGGTAGGAGAGACATTAGGATAGAAATCCATGCATGACAACATTAGGTAGACTTCCCTCTTGATCCTGACCTTAGGGCCACCTTCGCATGATAACATTAGGACAATTAGGTTCCCTTTAGTGTTTTATTTTCGACTTGAGTCTTGTCTCCTCGTCTCGTAATCTTTATAAAACACTTAATAAAGGTTAAACGTGCATTGCGCTTGAGCCTCAGGTGTAGGAAATGAAGAACGAGGGGTCTCCCCTCCTCTTCTAGAGTCGGGTAGCATACGTTCCATTTGGGGGCGACCATGCGACTCATTCGTTCCCGCATGGTAAACTTGGGTGCAATGCTAGTTACAAACAACTTCAAAAACACTTCTGTCTAAAAAACACAAAACAAACTCAAACCTTTTATCCTTCGGGATTGTTAAGTTTCAAAACTCATTTTCAGAAACGGGCACGTTACTTCCGTCTCGTCGCAAACAGGCATCGACCCTAACTGCCGGACGCGAACTTAACGTCGCTCATAAAAAACACCGACTTCGTTGAGTCGAACTACAACTGCTCTGATTTCCTCTTTCTGGTTAGATTGAGGATACTTAGGCACGAGACGGCGATGTCTTGGCGAGCAACCTCCCCTCTTAGTTCGTGTTCGAACTACGTTGACTCTGATTTTCCTGTTCCCGAGGGAATACGTAGGCCTAGGACTCCGAGGACGTCCTATCGAGTCACTTCTTTTCCTTTTCTTCCCCGTTTCTCCATTCTTTTCCGTTCTCGTTCCTTCTCCGGTCCAGTAGCAGTGGAGCTCCAGATGACGACACCCTTTGATCGAGACAACAAGCGGGATCCCATCGAGTACGATGGACGTGTTGGGTGCTAATACCTTCCCTTAGCGTAACCGACTCCCTTACCCGTTTCTCTTGGTCGTGAGACCATGCTTTTCCTTTCCCTCAGGTTTATGCAGTGTTTCCTTTCCCTCTCTTGGGATAAATACATATTGCTGGCGACTCTGTTTCCTTGCCACTATCGCGTTTGTACTTGGATGAAAATCCCGGGAGCGACAGCTGGCGACTCTGCTGGGGAAATTTGGTTCCCTAAGCGAGTCAATCCTAGTGCTTGTCTGTTTTTATTTCATTGGGTGTTTTTGTGGAGCTGTAGTTCTGTATTTTGATGTTTTACTGTATTGCTATTTACTGTATTATTGCTTTACTGTACTACTATTTTACCGCATTTATTGCATTTTCATTTCATTATTATACTGGACTGTGCTGTGCTGTGTTGGTTTTTTTCTGTTTGGTGGGTTGGATTCATGGGAGAAAAGCCAAATACCCAGGCTTGAGCATACACCTATGATTAGCGTGGAAAGTAGTGTGACTTGTTTGGCATTTGGCCAGACGTAGTATACATGAAAACTCCACATCCAGACGAGGTTTTCTTTGGTAATATTCTATCCTGCGCATTTGGGGCAGACGATGGAATGTAACCTGGAAAACTGTCGACTCTGGCGACTGTCTCCCGAGGACTCAGCAACGCCTCTCCTCCCGACATGTGATAATGGCAGACCAGAAATGGCAAACCCATTACGCATTCTCGATCCAAGGACCCAATGCTGGGAACTTGCTATAGGGTATCCTTTTTGAAAGAGAATCAGTGGAGACACTCCTCGATTGGCGATAGTACTGTACCCCGAGGGATGAATGTACTATTGCTTCTCGACCTCAGTGCCAGAAGCTGAGGACCTTTCATTTTTGAGGGAATTCAGTTGAGTCCTCCTCGATTGATGATGATGCCAAACCAGAAATGGTGAACGTATCATCATTTCTTGACCTGAGAGTCCGTGATATTGAGAATCATCACCTTTCTAGTAACCACATGTGAGAGGGGCGGGTTGTTTACAGGTTTGCAGGTGACCGAAACCTTCAACCTACCTGGTATTCTGGTTTTCCTATCAGTGTGGACTCATCAGCCTGGTATTATGGTATTCTGACATTCTGACCATCCCGGTATTCTGACTAGGTCGGTATTCTGATTATGCCGATATTCTGGCATTCTGGTATTTTGATTATACCGATATTCTGGAATTCTGGTACTCTGCTTATGCCGATATTCTGGCATTTGGTATTCCGATTATTCAGATATTCTGGTATTTTAGTATTCTAATTATTTGGATATTCTGGTATTCCGATATTCTCTTCAGAGCAGACCTATGAGCTTATTCGGCCATCAGCACAGTGATTATTCAGACTATATGGAAGCTTTGATCCCATGTCTTATTGCACTCATATTATTGCATTGCATTTACATATTGCATCATTTTGCATATCATTCTCCCAGCCAGGCCAGTGAGCTCATCCATCCTTTGCCTCGACCAATCGATTTCCCGATTTTTGGTATTGGACTTGAATCAGCTTCTGGGGAAATGATGAACTCTGAAGAGCGGAATCAGTTTGTGACTAGGGCCGATGTCAATTTGATGAAGCATCAGTTGGACCAACTCATGGAGGCTATGAAAGCCATGACAAGGGGAAAAGGCCAATGTTCAGAGGACTGCCGTGATTGGGAATGTCATCCCACCTCTAGTGAACAATGTTGCTCAAGCTCAGCCTGTGGGAGTCCCTGTTGAGGATCCTGTTATGCAAGAGCGTCCCATTGTCCTAGGCAGACATTCATCTTCTCTTGATGTCACTGATTATCCGAGTTTTGCTTCCTCTGTGCCAAGAGTCCAAGGGGTATTTCCAAAGATAAAGCCGAAGGGCCCACGATCTGTTGAGTTTGACGAAAGATATCGTGCATGGGAAGAAAAGCTGAAAGCCTTAGGGAGACGTGATACTCTTGATCTGAATGCTACGAGCATGTGTGTGGTGCCTGGCCTTGTACTTCCTCCGAAGTTTAAGACACCGAAATTTGAGCAATACAAAGGGGATAGTTGTCCAAACTACATTTGGTGATATTTTTCCGAAGAATGACTTCGTATACCCACAATGACAAGCTCATGATCCACTGTTTCCAAGACAGTCTAAGTGGGGCATCTTTGTACTGGTATATACAGTTACAAAGTGGTTGCATCCAATCATGGTCAGATCTAGCCAACGCCTGCGTGAAGCAATACAACTATAATCTTGACATGGCTCCCAGTCGAATGTATTTGCAAGACGTGTCTCAGGCGGATAATGAATCATTCAGAGGGTATGCTCAAGAGATGGAGAGAGTTAGCTACTCATGTTCAACCACCACTTTCGGATAGAGAATTGTTAGATTTGTTCATGGATACCTTGCAAGGTTCGTACTTGGAAAAGGATTGTCAATAGGGCTGAAAAATTTTCTGAGCTGGTAATGGTGGGAGAACGTATCGAGAAACTCTCAAGTATGGAAAGATGCAAGACGTCTCGAACTTCCAAGCTAATGAAAGTGCATCAGTTGTCAATTCTCAAGAAGAATTCGAGGAAGAAAATAGTTTCATCCAGGAATCTACAATACCTCATTCTCAACGTTCATGCATGTCAACTGGTCAGACTCAACGATATTCTGAGTCTTCATATCGAGGACAGTTTCCATCTCCAAATCAGGGACCTCCAAAGAATCAAAGATAATACTGTCATCAGCACGCCCGACAAAGGCCTAGGAAGCCAGAGAGGCATTTCACTCAGTTGCCAATGTCATACAGTCATATGTTGCCAGATTTGATCAGAGGTGGACTTATAGTGCCAAAGGAGATAGGGCTAGTGATTCCTCTGTTCCCACCAGTTTTGATGTCAACGCCCATTGTGATTACCACGTTGGGGTATAGGGGCATTCAACTGAAGACCGTACGGTGCCCAAGAGCAAGGTTCAGACACTTCTTGACCCCAATATGTTCTCACACATGCCTCAGGGTATTCAGATCAACAATTCTTCTTTAGCCAGTCAGGTGGGTTCATCAGTCCAAGTTATGGAAGAAGGCACCGAGAGCAGTTGTGCAGATGGTTATCAGAGTGACTTCACAGAGAAATTCTGAAGATGGCTAGCTCAGTAGCAAATCAAGCTTGGAAAGTCCAGTTACACAAAGTTAGCAATCATTATATCATGTCATTTCTTTGCATTTGTAGTTTCTTTTCTGTTAAAGTGCAAACTCATTTGTAAAACTTGTCTGTTTTTAATTGATAATGGTAATGAAATGAATATGCATGTTTTGACTAAATCCATTCGTGTTCACTCATACTTTTTTATCGATACTGTATACTTGTTTAAGCAAGAGCCTAAGGAGGATGAAAAAATCGAAGACGCAAAACTTGTGATTTGTATGCTTTTGAACAAAAACCCTGTTGATGATGTACCGGCATTGTTCAAATCCCCAAACACTGGAGATATAAGGGAGATAGACCCTCGTTAACCCCTTTGAGCCTTGAAGTAGGAGTTTCTTTTTTCTTTTCGTATGAAAAAACCCTCACACTTAACCTAGGGGCAGGGTAGGCGTTAGTTAATTTGACCCAGCGTTCAAATTTCAAAAGGAGTGTGCATCTGAGGATCCATTACCTTCTATTCCTCCGTCAGGAGGCCAAGAGATGTGAAACCACAATGGTTATCCATCAACAATCAAGGAGTGAGGCAGTCATAACCCTTTAAAACAAGTCAGACAAGACAGTGTCACACGATTCGTTCAAAAAAAAGAGAAAAAGGAAAAAACCCGCTAAGTCGAAACTTGAAAAAAACGACTTAGGAAAAAGTCAGGGCATCCCGCTGGAGTTCGAAATCGAAAGATTCAAAAAGAATCAGTCCAAGCAAAAATCAGGGAAATCAAAAGAACAGAAAAGCGAAAAGTAAAAAGGATTACAAAAAGAAAAATCCTCAAGCGAAAGAACAAGTCGTGTGATTACAGACACCAAAAGAAAAAGGGGTGACTGTCACTCCGAAAACCATGTGGGTTCCTTTTATCCTCTTACCATGCAGTAAGCTTTTTGAAAGGTGAGTGCTCGTGTCGAATTAGCTAAACGTAGGACTGGAGAACATCAAGGAGAATGGGTGGGTTAAAATAAAACTTTGAACCTTATATCCTTTCTTTCTCAAACCGTGAACCAGGCCATGTTACAACCTTCAAAAGACCTAATTGAAACAGGGTTGTTTCGAAAGCATACTTCGGTTAATATTGCGTCAGTTCTGACTCCTAAAAGGCTTTTCTTACCATTCATGTTGGTATCGATGTGACATTCTGATAAGTGATTCGCTCACTATATGCCACCACATTTTTCAGAGAACAGATTTGGATTTCAAAACTATCATATGCATGGCATTAAAAGTGTCATTTTCAAAACGCATTGTTTTACTTGCGAGTAAGCACTTGACATCAGGAAAGTTTCTATAGTGGAAATGTTGATCAAGATAAGATGCAAACGCCAGAAGACTTCGTTGAGCAAGGGCTAGTCACTAAATGATCACGCCAAATGGGCAATTTATTCTAGGATTCAGCCAATCTGAGCCAATCACGTCGAGAAATCGCTTCAGAGTTCAGCCAAACTGGGGCAATTATGTCGAGATTCAATAAATCTCTCCACAAGCGCTTAATATGGGGCGGTCGATTTGACAAATCTTTGTAAGATCAGTCAGGGGCAAAGTTTCTTCAAGACTTGGGACAGGCCACCCCTAGAACGTGAGAAGTTATCCACTCCTGAAGACGGTTAATTGAAAGCACCTCTTCAAAGTTTAGAATACTGGGGCAGTGTATTTTCAAGTCATTACAAATCCTTTCGAGGTAATTTACTGCGTGGATTATGAAGTCTGGGGCAGTTGCGTCGAGATCTGATAAATATTTCCAAGAGTTTGAAGACCCTGGGGCAGTGTGAATGCCTGGTCTTCTATAAAATCCTCTTGAGATGATTTCTTCCTTTAGACTTGGTGGTCTGGGGCAAATGAAGAGTTCAAAAGGCCGTTTATGAACATAGAGATGGTTCAGGTTATCATATGGATGCAGGGTAACAAACTTGTTTTCCCCAGTAGAGTTTCTCTCCCCAGCACTGAAAGTTCATCATCCTCAGCAGAGCTTACTCTCTCCAGCAAGAGTACAGAGGATTGTGTTCCCCAGCTGAAGTCATGGTTGGTTGATTATTCCCCAGCAAGCAGTTTAAAGTGGATTGCTCCGAGGTGAATGTGGTTGTATCTCCGGCGGGAGATGTGTTGGATGTCTTTGAAAAGACTTTATTTTCCCCACAGAGTCTGATACTCACTTTCCTCGGTAGGTCAGGAAGTGTAATTCCGTCAGCAACGACACGCTCTAATCTCCAGCAGGGTAAATTCTTTCCTCCAACGGCAGGTTAAGCTCAATGATATTCCCCGGCAGGTTTCGTTGACTTTCCTCCCCAACAGAGTTGAGGTTTCATCACCTTCATTAGATTATCACTCTCCCCAATCAGAGTACAAAAGATTGTTCCTTAGCCAGCATCTAAAGTGGATTACTTTAGGATGGATGATTGTTTTGTTACCACAGGAGATTTGTGGAGCATATTCCCAAGACAAAGATGTTGTCTTCCCCGCAGAGTATTGGTGTCCCCATCGGGTCTAGTATTGGTGATTTGTCTCCCCAAGCAGGGTTTAGTGGTAATTATCGCAGCGGTTTATCCAACGATGGTTGACATCCCCAGCAGGTTTTAAGTCCAAGTGTTATTTGGCACTCTTCTGATTCAGGTCTTGGTTTCCTTTTCAAAGAGTATGTATAATCCCCAACAGAGTGGAATTTATCTCGGGGTTTCCATCTCTAGCAGAGCTTGTGATCAGGAAGTCGTTCATGGAAGTCTTCCTCAGCAGGGTTTTATTCTCGGTGACAATTTAGTTTGTCATCCCCAGTGGAGCTGCCTTGGTCTTCAGCATTTATTTTGCTAAGACGCCTCTTTTGCATTGCATAAGCATTTTTACATGGCATCCTCCCAAATGCGTAGCATTTCCATTTCGTATGGAACATTACGCCATAGAAAAATTCAAACATATGCATTTGAAGCATAAGCCTTTGATATCTTTTACCAGTACCTTTCCCCAGCATAAAGAGATGTAATTCAGGAGATGTTGTTTAACATTACACCGCAATCAGTGGGTCTTTCTTACTGTTGTTCCTTCTGGTAATCCCATACAGAGTTGTCTATGTAGACTTCTCTTTCCCCAACGGAGTCATCTTCTTTTCAGGTCGTAAGTCCGTTGATTCTACTTCCTGTGCATTGGCGACTGTTATCCCAACTTTTGGTTGGTATTCCATTTGTTTTCCCAACTTTTGGTTGGTATTCTCTGCTCTCACTCAATATTGGTTAGCTTCCCTCATTCCAACTCTTGGTTGGTAATCCCTTTCTTTATCCCAACTTTTGGTTGGCCTCTTTTGTTTAGTTCGCCTTTGGTCGGCGTCCTCGGTATCCCAACTTTTGGTTGGTATCCTTTGCTTCATCCCAACTTTTGGTTGGTATCCTTCGTTTAGCCCAACTTTTGGTTGGTCTTGCTTGTTGTGAGTACGCCTTTGGTCGGCGTCCTCGGTATTCCAACTATTGGTTGGTATTCCCTTCGTTATTCCAACTTTTGGTTGGTAATCCCTTTCTTCATCCCAACTCTTGGTTGGTATCTTCATCCCAACTTTTGGTTGGTATTCTCTTGGTAATTCCAACTTTTGGTTGGTACCCTTCGTTCATCCCAACTTTTAGTTGGTATTCTCTTGGTTATTCCAACTTTTGGTTGGTGCCCTTCGTTCATCCCAACTTTCGGTTGGTATTCTCTTGGTTATTCCAACTTTTGGTTGGTACCCTTTGCTTATCCCAACTTTTGGTTGGTATTCTCTTGATTATTCCAACTTTTGGTTGGTACCCTTTGTTTATCCCAACTTTTGGTTGGTTTTCTCTTGGTTATTCCAACTTTTGGTTGGCACCCTTTGCTTATCCCAACTTTTGGTTGATATTCTCTTCGTTATTCCAACTTTTGGTTGGTGCCCTTTGGTTATTCCAACTTTTGGTTGGTGCCCTTTGCTTATCCCAACTTTTGGTTGGTATTCTCTTTGTTCATCCCGACTTTTAGTGGTATTCTCTTTGTTCATCCCAACTTTTGGTTGTTATTCTCTTTGTTTATCCCAACTATTGGTTGGTCTCTTTTGTTGTGGGCGCGCGTTTGGTCGACGTTCTCGTACATCCCTACTTTTGGTTGGTATCCATTGCTTTTGAGTCCACTTTCGGTTGGCGAGCACTTCATTTTGTATCTCTCCGCAGGTTGCAAATTTTCAGGTTATTTTGGTATTCAAACCCCGTGTATCCCGATTGTCTGAAAGCCGTTGCTATCATACCCTCGGATCCAAGAAGTTTGAATAGGGGCAGCTGTAGCACCTCAAAATTTGCCCTACCTTTTTTCTGGCTTATGTTTCTTTTTCATTCGCATCTCATTTAGGTCATAGCTCATTCACTCATTTGCATTGTGCTCCTAAGGCATGGGATCATGGTTTCTTATCTTCTGTGCGACTTGGTTGATATTCATCAATAGAAGATGGTGGTTGGGGTTCATGGCAAAAGGCATCTTGACATGAGATCCAGTTGTGGATTTATATTGTGGTCTAACCAATGTTGCCCTCTCAATTGTTGGTTGCTTGTAGTGCAAGTTTAATATGGATGGGAGATTGAAACAGAGGATCTATTAAGAATGCAGAGTTGATTTGGATTTGAAGTTGATTTGAAAATATGTTCAATAAGACTGGTCATGTGGATTTTCTTGAAATTCAAGTAGCAAATGTATTGGTCATCATCATTTGTCATTTTTTCAATATCCGTTTTCATGAACCATATCGATTTCAATAACCATATTTCAATTCATTATATTCAAAA
This sequence comes from Lathyrus tuberosus, assembly GCA_022829125.1. NCBI lineage: Eukaryota > Viridiplantae > Streptophyta > Magnoliopsida > Fabales > Fabaceae > Lathyrus > Lathyrus tuberosus. Next base: position 3,961,148 of record JALAZF010000190.1, read on the forward strand.
ATCCATAGTTATTTTTTAATACATATCCATTTTGCCATTTTTTTTAGCCCACATCCATTCTTGTTTATACCCATTTTTCAATCCAAATTTAATTAAATTCACTTCATTCAAATTTAAACTAGTCCCATTTTGACTTTTAGGTTCAAATAACCAATTCATTATGCATACATAAAACAATATCCACAATCCATATAGAAAGCTGCGGCATAAAGAAAAAATAGGAGATTCAGCGCACATTAGAAATGCACAGCAAAGTTAAAAACTAATTTTTTTTCATAACAGAATAACTATCAGAAAAAACCAACCAACCAATTCACACCAGAACTAGTATAACGATCCTCTAACAGTTTTCCAACAGAATTTTTCATGAACCCATAACAGAAAAACGCTCAACTTCTAACTAACAAAAAACTGACTCTAACGACCTAACTGAAAATCTCTAACAAAAAACTTCTGCAACCATCTTCTCTTGATTCAATCCTCAATCTCCATCTCACTCTCCAAAATCCTCAACCTTGAATCTTGTACCTTCAATCCTCCACCATCAATCTTGGATTTTCAATCTCCAAAAACCATAAGCCATCTTCATCAATCTTCCATTTTTCAACCTGTAGAACTCTGCAATAACTCCATCATCATCTGATACATCTTCAAGTCTTAACTCCAACGCACCTTTTCCATCATCTTCATTGCGAATTCAAGAACCTGCAAATCAGTGTTTGAACAACAATAATTCAGTTCAGCGATCGACGTAATTTCACGGCCACAACAACAAATCAACAACGCGACGATGCACAACACCAAAAGAAAACCGATCCAATGCAACCGGATTCGAAAAAGTAAAAAGCAAAGATAGAGCTTGTATACCATGTCGAAACCACTGCAGCATCATCGTCTTCGTCACGAACACGATAACTTCACTATGAGCTTCGATCGTACAACGCGATCACTATGGCTTCAGATCTAAAGTATGTGGCTGAGCTAGTTTCAGAGTCCGTTCAAAGTTCCAAGGTTTTCACTCTTCTTGAGATTACGGTGGAGAAATGTTCTCCACATCGCATCGTGTTCACAAGCTCGGGGAATAGCGGAGAATGTTGTTTGGAAATGTTTGAAAAGAATTCGAAACATAAAGGAAAGATGGAGCCGACACAACATTCGTCGTTCTCGTTCTCCGGCGCCGTTTGAAAGGAAAGAAGACGTTGAAGGAGAGGGAGGAACAAGAAAGAAGACGGCGGTGAAGTTAGAATAGGGTTGGCTGAAGAACCATTGGGGTTCTCTGGTATTTAAAACTCGGTGTCCATCCAAACCGAACCGGATTGGGCCACTGCACCATGGAAGTGTTATCTCCACAACTTCGTTGCTAATACACCCCTCCTGAACATGGATCAAAGATCTTGGGCCAGACTGTTACTATTCACACCAATGGACTCTACTTCTGCACCCCCTCTGTTTCTCTATTCTTTTTAATTTAATTTGCGATTAATTGATGATTTTTTCTTGGTGATGATTATGATTTTGTTTCTATTGATTGGTACCTCGATTAGTTTCTCGACAATTCTAACGGAATTTTTGTTGATAATTTTTTATCGGTGTTGATTAATTTTGACTTAAGACGTTGACCGATTTCGATTAAAGGCTCATGGATTTTTGGATCGATGACGATCGATCTTTTGGATATCTCTTCATGGAATAATTTTGGAAGGTTAGGCATTTATTTTGCCTCCAAGGTTGATTACAAGACTTGAACAAAGTTTTCGGGTTTCTTATTATGTGAAGAATCGCTACTTCGACCAAGTAAGAAATCTCAACTTTAATGCATCATTATAGCTTGTATGTGGTTTAGGATCATATAGCGTAGGTTGTATATTGAGACCTCCCACCTGAGGCACTGCTTATAACTTGATTTGTGACGATATGTGACGATTCGAAGCATAGGATTTAAGTTAGGCGTGATGAGTTTGGATTCCTAGCACTTTCCCTTAACCGCATTTTTTTGCTCGTTTTGTTCCAATTATTAAAAATAGGTTCGTGCTTCAAAAAATTCCAATAAAATTCATGTATGTTTTTAGGGGTGTTAATTAATTTTTGGATATTTTTAATTCCACTTTGGGGGCTGTTTGATATTTCTTCTGGAATTTTGGAAAGGGTTGTGTTCTTAATGGTGTGTCTTGTGATGCAAGTCTTAGAATGTGATATTACCTTGACAATTTGGAGCTAATTTTTGGTGCACACTTAGTCCTCTGATTATGTGACCTAATGATGTTTGATTGGTGCCATGTCCATGATTATTGAATTGATTTTGAGCATCATCTATGTGCCTTATCTTGTATGAGCATCATTGATAAATCGATCCATGTTTGCAATTGATTGAATATGTTTGGTGCAAGGTAAGAACCCTATCTTTTGCATGTGATTACCTACTGGACTTGGAATAACTTGGTGGATCACTCATAATTTTCAAGAGCATTTTGCTATTTTTCACTCATTTTCCAATGCGAACCGAACATGTTGATACATGCTTAGAAAAAGGTCATGTTTAGGAATTGTATGAGGGAACTTTGGACCAACTTTGAATATGAGTTTTAGCACATTATTAAGTTTATTTTGATGCACAATTGAGACATGCTTGAGTATTGTATTTGATCATTTCACATGCCATAAATGATGCCTTCTTTGTGTGTATGCGAGCTTGAATTTGTGTTTCACTTTGGCCACTTCTTTTGATGCCATTTGTATGACATGCTCATGATTGTTTTGGGATTCAATTAGGACATTTTATAGGTCATTTTCCTCTGATGTGCGGGCTTTAACATTGCCTTACCATGTCATTTCATTTGTCTTACTTGAGTGACAATTTTACATACTTGTATGAGAAATTTGAATGTGATTTTGCTCATGGAATAAATTGACTTTGGAGAGAGAGTTTGATGCAAACCTTTGTGACACTTCGAGATTAGATTTAAGCATGTGGATAAGTTGTTTCACTTCTGACTTTGGTCCATTTTCACGTTTTAATTCAATTCATCTAACTTGTAATGGCTTTCTTTTGTTGGTTTACCTTTAACTTCAAGGTAGATTAGTCTTGTAGCATAGTTGTAACTTGACTTGTAATTTCATAATCCTTTTAGGTCTTTCACTTTGACTAGTGTGATTCAAATGTACATAGCCATTAGACTTAGGTTTCATGTTGTACATACACTCTCTTGTTATTACTAATGTCTTTGGTTCACATGTGCAAGGTGCATAAAGGAGACATTCCAAAGGTGGTTTGACCATTTCATTTTGTAAATAAAAATTTGTTTCTAACTTGGTTTGCCATTTGTTTATAGGTGCTTTCATGACTTGCTTTCGTTGCGCTTTCGTTGCTTTGCTACGGATTCATATCCGTTTGGTAGGACCTCTTATCTCTTCACTTCTCTTTAATGCTTTCAAATGCCATGAGAAGTAGGAAAAGTCGATGCCATGATAAGTAGGATTGTATGGAAAGCCATCAAGTGAGGCCATGATTGTGCTTGTTTAATATTGTGTTGAAGACCTCTAAAGAGGCATCTCGTTCCCGTGTTCCCTTGTAAGATCTCCAAGAAGGCAATCGACGGAAGGTAGGGTTCGCAATCGACCCCCGTTATTCTAGTTGAGTCGTTCTTAGCTCTCATTACATGATTGAAGCTTTGGACATCACCTACTCTTGTTATCGAGTCGGTCAAGTGGAATGAAGGTTTAGCAATAAAACCCCCACGCCTTGTCTATAGCTCGCATTGACCTATGCTGATGCTTATGTGATCTGATTCACATCTTCCCCTTCTTACTCTGCTCTCCATGGTTCTTGATATCATCGGATGAGTACTCTTATTTCCCACAGATAGCTTGTTTGCCTCGGTTGATATGACCCCTTGGCTAAAGCTCCCCCTCTCCTTATTCGGTTATGTGACATTATTATTGACTGACACTGTTTATTCTTTCGTTGCTTTAGTTCATTTTGTGATTGATTTATCATGTGTTTACTTGTCTGATGACATGATCCTGTAGGATTCCTTGCTCCATTTAATTTTGTATTAAGTCGGAGGTAGGAGAGACATTAGGATATCAATCCATGCATGACAACATTAGGTAGACTTCCCTCTTGATCCTGACCTTAGGGCCACCTTCGCATGATAACATTAGGACAATTAGGTTCCCTTTAGTGTTTTCTTTTCGACTTGAGTCTTCTCTCCTCTTCTCGTAATCTTTGTAAAACACTTAATAAAGGTTAAACGTGCATTGTGCTTGAGCCTCAGGTGTAGGAAATGAAGAACGAGGGGTCTCCCCTTCTCTTCTAGAGTGGGTAACATACGTTCCATTTGGGGGCGACCATGCGACTCATTCGTTCCCGCATGGTAAACTTAGGTGCAATGCTAGTTACAAACAACTTCAAAAACACTTATGTCTAAAAAACACAAAACAAACTCAAACCTTTTATCCTTCGGGATTGTTAAGTTTCAAAACTCATTTTCAGAAAAGGGCACGTAACTTCCGTATCGTCGCAAACAGGCATCGACCCTAACTGTCGGACGCGATCTTAACGTCGCTCATAAAAAACACCGACTTCGTTGAGTCGAACTACGACTGCTCTAATTTCCTCTTTCTAGTTAGATTGAGGATACGTAGGCACGAGACGACGATGTCTTGGCGAGAAACCTCCCCCCTTAGTTCGTGTCCGAACTACGTTGACTCTGATTTTCATGTTCCCGAGGGAATACGTAGGCCTAGGACTCCGAGGACGTCCTATCGAGTCACTTCTTTTCCTTTTCTTCCCCGTTTCTCCGTTCTTTTCCGTTCTCGTTCCTTCTCCGGTCCAGTAGCAGTGGAGCTCCAGATGATGACACCCTTTGATCAAGACAACAAGCGTGGATCCCATCGAGTACGATGGACGTGTTGGGTGCTAATACCTTCCCTTCGCGTAACCAACTCCTTTACCCGTTTCTCTTGGTCGTGAGACCATGCTTTTCCTTTCCCTCAGGTTTATGCAGTGTTTCCTTTCCCTCTCTTGGGATAAATACACATTTCTGGCGACTCTGTTTCCTTGCCACTATCGCTTTTGTACTTGGATGAAAATCCCGGGAGCGACAAAGGGCAAGGAGCTGGCCGACTGCAAAAGCCAGAACCAGGCCCAAGTCGAGCTTCAAGGGAAGTTGGAGGAAAAGTTGAAGAATGCTGAGGAAGAGCGGAGATATCTCGTCGGGATTGAAGAGGAGAGGGATCGTCTCTTGGCGAGGAATGCCGAGTTAGAGGAGGCTGTCTGCCCCGCTGATGAGGAAATCGAGGAAGATAGGTTGCTGACCTCGCGGGCAGCGCTCATAGAGAAGCTTCGGGAATCCGAGGAGGTTAACCTCGAAGCATCCGACATAGGATTCAGAAACGCCGTGCAGCAGCTTTGGGTTCTCAACCCCGACCTCACAACCGAAGGGATTGACCCCGACTCCGAGGTGATCGACGGTCAAATCGTGTAGCCGATGCGGGTGGACGAGGTTCATGAACGCGAGGAGCCCGAAGGGACTGTCGTCGAGTAGGCTTTTCTTCTTCGTTTTGTTCGGCCTACGAGCCGTTTTATTTATTTTTCAATATATATGCCCGGCCTGCGTACCAGGGGCTTTTGATACTTGTTTGTAATATTTGTACAATGGGCTTCTGCCCGCTTCAATGCATTTTTGCTTATCTACTCGTGTGTTGTTTGTATAGTTTATACTGTGTGTGATGTTATAGCATTTGTTATACTTTGTTTTTGTCTAAGTAATAAAAAATTTGGGATTTTCTCGACCTTGATAGTCCCTGACCGCGTGGAGAGCTGGTCGGGTGGTCGGAGGCAAATTCCGACCTTCAACGTGGCTAAGAGCTTGATCGAGGTCTTAGCTTCGTGGCATGAAATTTCCATCGTGAGCTGGGTGTTCTTCCTAATTGGTACAATTACGGCGGAGCTCGATCGAGGTATCCCCGTCGGAGCAAAAGTCCTCGCGCACACATAACACGACCTTCGATTATCGTGTTCTGTATAGGGGTGTCGCGCTCGTACCTTAGTGTGTCCCCGTAATCGCGGTACTAGTGAGTCGCGGGAAGTGGTTAACTGTAGTACTGTTTGAGCTTCTCAGCGTTCCATGGTCGAGCAAGTTCTTCCCCGTGCAGATTTTCGAGAAAGTAGGCTCCTGTCCCCGTTTTCCCGCAGACGCGGTACGGGCCCTCCCAGTTTGCGGCGAGTTTGCCTTCTCGCGAGTCTTTCTGGTTCCTTCGTAGGACGAGGGTGCCCACCTGAAAATCACGTTTGATAACTTTGTCGTTATAACGTAGTGTTATTTTCTGCTTAAGTGAAGCTTCTCTGAGAGAAGCGCCCGAACGTGTCTCCTCGACCAAATCGAGTTCTTCCCTCAGGGCTTCGTTGTTCGCGTCCCCGTCGAGGGGGGTTTCTGTCCTCCTCGAGGGTTCCTTGATTTACACGGGGATCACCGCTTCCGTTCCGTAGGTTAGACGGAAAGGGGTCTCCCCGGTCGTGGAATGTGGGGTCGTTCGGTAGGCCCAGAGGATGTTGTGTAGCTCCTCGACCCACCGTTGTTTGGCGTCACCTAATCGACATTTCAGTCCTTGTAGGATTACTCTGTTCGCCGCCTCAGCCTGTCCGTTCATTTGAGGGTGCTCGACCGACGTGAAGTGCTGCTTCGTGCCTAGCTTGGAGACGAAGTCTTGGAAGTTCTTGTCGGTGAACTGTGTTCCGTTGTCGGTGACAATAGCTTGAGGCATGCCGAATCGGGCGAGGATATTCCTTTTGTAAAAACGCAGTATGTTGAAGGTCGTGATTTTGGCAAATGCTTCTGCCTCAATCCACTTCGTGAAGTAGTCCACCCCGACGATGAGGTATTTGTTTTGATATGACCCATGGACGAAAGGTCCGAGGATATCCACCCCCACCACGCAAACGGCCATGGGGAGGACAGTGTTTTGAGCTCGTTGGGAGGAGCAAGGTGCATGTCTCCGTGTCGTTGACATCTGTCGCACTTCTTGACGTGTTCCTTGGCGTCCTGTTGCATGGTGGGCCAGTAATACCTTGGTCAAAGCGCCTTACGGGCTAACGATCGCCCATCGAGGTGCTGTGCATTGATTCCTTCATGGATTTCCTGAAGGACGCTGGGGACCTTGGTCTCCTCGACGCACCTGAGAAGGGGGATAGAGAACCCTCGCCGGTATAGCTTGTCCTCGACTATCGTGTATGAGCATGCCTGCCGTTTGACCATTCCGGCTTCCTTGGGATTTTCGGGCAGTTTGCCCGTCGTGAGGCACTCGTACACGAGGGTCATCCAGCAATTGCTGTCACCAATGGCATTTACGTCTGCCACTGGAGTGGGTTTGTCGATGCTCGGCCGGGAAAGTACTTCTTGTATGACGGATTTGTTCCCGCCTTTCTTCTTTGTGCTTGCCAATTTGGACAAGACATCTGCTCGGGCATTGTGCTCGCGGGGGATGTGAGTTACTTCCGCGGAAGGCCTCATATTCTGCTTGGTTGTTCGACGTCGGGAAGGATAGTTCGAGGGATACCTCGATCAGGATTCCTTCCTCGTTTTAGAGGATGATGCCCGCCCCGCTTCCCTTCGGGCTGGATGCTCCGTCGACATAGATCGTCCATTTCTGGGATCCGTTGGTCGAAGGTTCCGGGACGGTCATCTCCCTTCGTATTGGATGTCAAACTCGGCGAGTTCGAGCGACCACCTGAGCATCCTCCCCGCCATGTCCTGTCGTCTAAGGAGCTGCCTTATAGGTTGTTCGGTCCTTACGACGACAGTGTGGGCAAGGAAGTAGTGGCGTAGTCTCCTGGCCGTGGTAACGAGGGCCAGGACGACTTTCTCTATTTACTGATACCTGAGCTCAGGGCCTTGGAGGGCTTTGCTCGGGAAGTAAATTGGCTTCTGCCCATCCGGGGTTTCCCGAATGAGGATGGCGCTGACTGCTTCACTCGTGATTGCAAGATACAAGAAAAGTGTCTCCCCGCCCTCAGGCCGTGAGAGGACCGGGGGTTGTGATAGGACTTGTTTTAGGTGGAGGAGCGCCTGCTCGCATTCTTTGCTCCATTCAAACTCCGCTTTTTGTCGAAGAAGTTTGAAAAATAGGAGTGCGTACTATGCATACTTGGCGACGAAGCGGGAGAGAGCGGTGAGCATCCTGTTCAATGATTGTATCGACTTCTTTGAGTCCGGAGTAGGGATCTCGGAAAAATCCCTACACTTGTCGGGGTTGGCTTCGATTCTTTGCTTTGTGAGGTAAAAGCCGAGGAACTTACCTTCCCGAACGCCGAAGGTACATTTGTCGGGATTGAACCTCATGCGGCACCTCCTCGCTGTGTCGAACACCTTCTTGAGGTGCGCGGCATGGTCGACTTCTTCCGCTGATTTGACGATCATGTCGTCCATGTAAACCTCGAGCATGTTGCCGATTTTAGCCCAGAAAACCTTATTCATCATCCGTTGGTAGGTCGCACCGGCGTTCTTCAGACCGAAGGGCATCACGTTGTAATAGTAGTTGCCCAACGCGGTCATGAAAGCCATGTGCTGTTTGTCGACCTTGTCCATGGGAATTTGGTTATATCCCAAGTAAGCGTCCATGAAGGATAGTAGTTTGTAACCTGCAGAATTGTCGACCAGTTGGTCGATGTTAGGCAAAGGGTAGCAGTCTTTCGGGCAAGCCCGGTTAAGATCAGTATAATCAATGCACATCCTCCATTTTCCATTATTCTTTTTTACAAGTACAACGTTGGACAGCCAGGTTATGTACCTGGCCTCCGAAATAAAATTTGCCTCTAGGAGGTCTTTTACAGCTTTTTCAGCAGCCTCCATTTTTTCGGGAGATTGCCTACGTCTACGTTGAGCTATGGCTCTAGCGGCCGAATCTACTGCGAGCTGATGGCAAGCCACCTCGGGGTCGAGGTCAGGCATCTCGAAGGCGCTCCACGCAAAGAGATCAGCGTTCTCCCATAGACATGCCTTCAGCTGCTCCTTCGCCAGGTCGGGGATTCCGGTGCCAATCTTAACGTTATGGTCTGGATCGTCCCCGAGTACCACGAGCTCAAAGCCTCCGTCGGGGATGGGGCGCGTTGGGTGGAGAGGGCGCCCGTTATTTTCCGCCTGGAGGTCGAGGTCTTCTTCCCCGTCTTCATCGGGTTTACCCGAGAACCTGCTGTCGAGTTAGACCGCGTTGACGCGTGGGAGAGGTACCTATTCGACGTCCGGGGGTGGCTTGGCCACGGTCTTGGGTTTGGTGCTGATGGAACTCATGCCTTTGACAGCTGCGTTGAAGCATCTCCTGGCCGCGTCTATTTCCCCGTGCATCGTCACTACTCGTCCCCTGGCCGTGTAGTACTTCATTTTGAGGTGGACTGTTGATGGCACCGTCGTAAGCTCGGCCAGGTTGGTCCTCTCGAGGATGCAGTTGTAAAGGGATGGGCATTCGACCACCAGGAAACGGATCTTCACCTGTCAGGCAGTGTCTTCGGCCCCGAATGTAACCATCAGCTCAACGTAACCCCATGGTTTGGTGGTGGTTTCGTTGAACCCCTACAGATCTGAACCGACGTACGGGGTCAGATGTCTCTCGTCGAGCTGAAGGGTCCCGAACAGATGGGCATACATGATGTCGACCGAACTTCCCTGGTCGACGAGGATCCTTCGAACGTCAAAGCTCGCCATCTGTGCCCTGACCAGGAGGGGAATAGTGGCGTTTGGCACTCCCCCGGGGAGTTCCTCGAGGTAGAAGGTGATAGGGTTGGAGTTCCACCGCACTTTCTCGAGAGTGGTTATCTTCGCCGACATTGCGGATTCCAGCTCATCAAATTTCCGCTTGATCGATCCGATAGACAGCTTCTCAGGACCACCCTCAGAGATGATTATCGCTTTGGGGAAGCTTTCCCAGGTGCTACGGGCAGTGACGGGGTCCTCGTGGGGGAAGGTCGCCCACATGTTGCAAATTGCTTCTTGGCCCTCAATGATTACGGGGACAAAGAAGTCCTCGGGTCGAGTGATGCTGAGGGCGACCTGAAGCCGACTCTCATCGGGCGGGGAGCATCGTCTCCTCGATGTTCTGGGCTTCCCGGGAGCTGGGACGAGGAGTATCCTTCTTCTGGGCGTATTTATTTAGGTGCCCTTCCTTGATTAGAATTTTAATCGCATCTTTGAGATGAATGCAGTCTTCTGTGACATGCCCGTGACTCCGGTGGAACCTACAGTGTTTTGACTTGTCAACGTTTGATTTGGGGGCAGTGGGCTTCGGAAAACAGACTCCCCCTTTCACAAATTCTGACTTCTGGCACTCGGAGAGGATTCGCGCGGGGAGCGTTGAGTGGGGTGTATTCAGTGAACCGGCCAGCTGGTCCGCATGGCTCACGAGGTTCACGGGGGCGATTATCTCTCTTTCTTTCTCCTCCTCGCCGGGGAGGAGAGTCTTCTTCTTTATGGCCGCGGGGGCCTTCTTTGCGTCTCGATTCAAGGGCGATATATGCTGCCTCCAACTCCTCGAGCTCGATGTACGACTGAGCCCGTTGGAGGAGATCCTCCAGACGGCGGGGTCTGCGGAGGCCCACGGACTTGGCAAAGTCAGATCCAAAACGTAGCCCATGGATGATTAAATACTTCTTCATGTCGTCGGTCGTATGGACCTCGACAGCTTCTCTGTTTAATCTCTCAATGTAGTTTCGGAGAGATTCGTTCTTCCCTTGGAAGATGCATTCTAGGGCAGCTTCCGTCTTCGGGTGTCGATGAGATACAATAAAGTGTTTGGTGAAGCGTTGTCTTAGTTGCTTCCAGGATGTGATCGACCCGGGTACCAGACCCTTGTACCAAGTCATGGTGCCCTTCCGCAAGGTGGTGGGGAAAAGCCTGCACTTAATGGCTCCCCTGACGTTTTTGAAGTCGATTATGGCATCGAAACTTTCGACGTGGTCGTCGCGGTCGGCCAGTCCGTCGTAGTTCCCCAGTTGCAGAGGTTTCTCCATGCACGCAGGAATTGGGGCGTTCATGATCTCCCATGACAGAGGGGTCCTCTGGTCGTCGTCGTCACTTCCTGTCGGGGACCTCGAAGGGGATCGCTGATGCCGTGGAGGGGAATTCCTCGAACGGTTCCTCGGCCTCTCCTCGGTCTGTTTGGACTTCTTGGTAGTGGTGGAGGCCCTGGGTTCCTTCCGAGACGGGGAACGAGGGCGCTTCTGGGAGATCGTCGGCTGGGGGTGCTCAAGACGTGGCCGGCGGCCCCCGTGCACCGGCGAGGGGGTTCGATATTCTTCGGAAGGGGTCCTTCGCAGGGAAGGAGAACGGCGAGGTGACGGTGGACGACGATGTCTTCGGAGGGAAGATCGCCATGTCCGCCCTTGCTCCAGTGCTTCAATTCTGGTATTCTGGTGTGCGATCAGCTGATTGGTCTGATTGATCAAGGCAAATAGGGCCACGGTTCTCGCATCTGCATTGGGCGGAGTAGCAACTGGCTAAAAAATGGCTTGCTGATCATCTTGGTGGGCGGCGTTGTAAGCCACGTCTTGGGAGTCCGGGGAGGCGGTCTTCCCATCTCTTACGTCGCCTTCATCGCCGTTGAGGATAGCGGCGTCCTCGTGGTGGTTTTCGTTCTCGAGTTGTGCGAGGACGGCGTCCAGAGCTTTGTTTGCGGACGGATTAGCCATGTTGGTGATGAATGAGAGGATTGCTTTGGTTTATCAAAGAAAAAAATGGGGAAGCAAAGAGTTCCCACAGACGACGCCACTGATCGTACCTGGATCAGACAGTATCTGGTGGCCAACAACGTCGTCTGGACTTCAGCTCCAGTAAGGTTGAAAGACGGCCGGGGGGGGGGGGGGGGTGGGGGGGTGTACCTGTAAGGTACTCCGACGCTCAAGTAAGGCAAGGGTCACAAGTAAAAGCAAGTACAAGGTTAGAGTAAGAAAATGTGTGTGTAACCTGACCCTCTCAAGTGAGAGGGTATTTATAGAGAGCCCCCAGCGCGGGGACAACGGTTACTTGCATTGGGTTGGATTGCCAGGCCCAATCCAAGTAACTGCCAGGGCTTACGTGGCGTAGTGAATACTAGCACATGGTCTTCACCCTGGGGTAACCGTTCCTAGATCTCCGGAATTAGGGCAGACTAATTCCATCTGGAGTGGGTGGTTACATGTGAACGTGTCCTCGTGAGGAGGAGTCTTGCGTGTCGGGGAGAGACGTGTCCTCGTGGGGAGGACTCTTATGTGAGAAGGAGATGGCTCCTCACAGGGAAGAGCACCTGAGTGTCGAAGAAGAGCAAGCCCTGAGGGGCTTGATGCCTCTGCTCGACGGACTCTGCTGATCCTGACAATGTTGAGGGGTGGCACGTGCCCGACGCTGTTAGGGCGTGTATGTGCCCGACAGTGGTCTTGTAAAGAGGTCCTTGTTGGGCCATCTCATGTCCTGTGGGTTGGGCTTTCTCCACTGAGGGGCAGACCCTGGTCCAGTCCAGAACAAAGTCCTTTCAAGAACCAAATTCAATGTCAAAGCTAAGTTGTTTTCATTTCATGACAAGTTGAATGCATTCAAGAAAAATTCCATAAAGGCCTTTGTTCAAGATTACAAGTTGGTTTTGATATGTTTGAATCACAAGTTTATTTGGATAAAAGGAGAATTCCAAGTGTGTTATTATTTAAATTGCATTGTGAGTTGGTATCAAGTTAAGTTTGTCCCAAATACCTCAAAGTTTAATCATGATTTTACTTGGTGACAATGAAGGAAAGATTCAAAAGACATAGCTACAACAGTTTTTTTTATGTCAATTCAATGTTTGGTTACAAATTATTCCATGAGGTTTACATGTTTCAATCATTCGGCAAAGTTACTTTGATTTCAAGTCTTAATTACAAGACATTTTGAATAAACATAGTAAGTTCCATGTTGCTATCCTAAGGTGTGATTCTAAGCGTATTACAAAAACCCTCAAGCTTCACTTGTTCAACTGTGCCAAGTCTTCCTTACCTCCAAGGGATCTTCATGTTTCCACCATGCTTCGTCTGCACGCCTCCAAGAAACCTACACAAAACCAAAGTTCAAATAAGCTATAACCCAATATTCAAACAAATCATTCCAATTCATTCATGCCATATCCAATCTTCATCCATCAAATTCAAACAATCAAAATTCAAATTCAACCATCACATAATTATGTCACACATGACATCTTGTTACACACCACATACATTCACATCTTCAAATAACACACGCCACTATTCAAATACACCATTCAATTAAGACAAACCATTTCAACCACATCACAAGTTCAAAGCCAAACAAAATTCAAAGAGGTTTCAATTCAAAATCAATTTACCATCATCTTTCAAATTCAAGTTCAAAGCCCATCTCTCCACAAATTCAAGTCATCATTCAATCAAATCCATGTTAAAAATGCCACATTTCATTCAATTCACACCATTGAACAAACATATTTATAATCATCATGCCAATCCCATTTTCATATCATCACTCAAATTCAAACCTATACATTATATACATTTAACAATTCACATCATCCAAGCTTACATACATCTATATGCATATTTGTTCGAGCCATCATCCGTTCATGTCAAGTTCAACTCATTTTTCAATCAAATTCATCATGGCATAGGCATTTTGCACAAAGAAGCATAGAGGGCAGCAAGAATTTAAAGCATAACATCCATAACCTACTCATTACAATGTGGCAATTAAGAACATACACACAGGGCCAAGGCATACGCGAAATAATAAAGCAAAGAATACTCAGAATTCTTAAAGTCGTAAAGGCAAAAGAGGGTGGGACCCTGAGTTGTTTTTTCACTACAGACAAAAAATGTCCAAGGAAACAATTTTCACAGAACCGTATGTTACCCTTCCCACCCACATAGCACCATCTTGTACTCAAATTCATCCTTCCTCAGCAAGTTTTCAATCGTACCTCACTTTACTCACAACTGTTTTCTACTAAATTTCACATAGAAAAACCCTAAGTGATACCCTATAAAAGGTTCACTATTAATCATCAAAAAAGGAGAGACCTAAGTCCTTTAATCAGCAGCTGCGATACATAGAAAAACCCTAAAAAAAACTACTCTGTAAAATTCTCAAACCCCCACCTAAGAGCTCTAATCATTGAAATAGTTGAAGAGAACCGAGGAAGAAGAGAAGAAAGGAAACGAGAAGGAAGAGAAAGGATTCAAAGCTAGTACCTGAGTGCGTTTGGAAACTCATTCGGAAGAGGTCTTCAAGAGGTATCATCCGCGAAACTGCATTTCTCTTCAATCTGAGCTCCGTTTTCTTGCTATTGCGTTGACCATGGCTTTCTGAGTAGAGTAGCTTGCTTTTCATTATTTGGATTTGTTCCTTGAGGTCTGATTTAGACTAGGGTTACGTTTGGGAACGGGTTTGATTCGTTGATTTGGGTAGTTTTTAGAGAAATCTAAGGTTAGATTTCGAGAGAGGAGAAAAAGTTAAGGAGGGTTGAAATAGAAACTTTAGGGTTTGGACGGTGGCTCGCCGGAGAAGACGGCGGTTTCCGTCGCACTTCATCTTCTCCTGCGGCTTTTGTGGGTTTCCGACGAGTGTTTTTAGTGAGAGAGAAAAGAATGGCGTAGAGAGAGAGGTCAATGTTAAATGTTTATTTCAGAATCCGTGTCCTTGTTTATTTTCTCTCCCTGGCCACGTTTCACTTTCTCAGTGCGTGTGGTTTCCAACATGTCACCGGTTTTGTGTTTTCTCTTATTTTTCAAGATCTTGTGTCATGCACCTCACTAAACACACCATAGTCCTCCAGTCTGGATTTCGTTTTGCTTTCCCATCTCCTCAGATCCAAGATCTGACGGTCTCACGCGTAGGTACACGGTGGAGTCTCCCTAGATTCCACCCACTGAATCATGTGAGTCTTCATTCTGGGCTGGGTTCCCCCCCCCCCCCCCTGTTTTATTAATTAGTATTTACTTACTAGTTTAATTTTTCAATTAGGTTTAGTCTTAGTTAATTAGTTTCGTTATTTAGTTTCTTAATTATTATTTTTAATTAGGTTTAATTAGAAATTATTTATTTTTGTTTATTTAGATTTAATTAATTATCCTTTTAATTAGAAATTATTTAATTATGTATCTTTAATTAGAGTTTAGTTTTTTTTAATTAGATTTTTAAATTAATTAGTTTTTAACTAGAATTAATTAGTTTCAATTAGATAGTTTTTTTTTTAATTAATTGGTCTTCAGTTAGAATCATTTAGTTAATTAGTTTTTCTTAGAATTGAATAATTAATTTAGTTTTTATTAATTATTTAGTTCTTTAATTAGATTTTGTTTTTTTAATTATTTAGTTTGATTTAATTTTAGTTAGTCTTTATTTAGAACTTAATTGATTAGTTTTAGTTAATTAGAGTTAATTATTTAATTAGTTTTATTTATTTAGGATTAATTAAATAGTTTTGATTAGAATATTTAGTTGATTATAATTAATTTAATTAGGTTTTATTTATTCTATTTTCTTAATTCAATTTTGGAAATTTGTTTTGTTCCATTTTAGTTACTTTCTGATAGTCATTATGTGCATTGTGCTGTGTTTAAGTCCTGATTTTTTCTTATGATTCTATCCATTAAGCTTTTGATTTGCTTAAGCATTTGCCTTACATATTGCTATTGTTCTTGCATTTGTCACTTGAGGCTTCTCTCTTTGTCACTCTTTTGCATATACCTAATTCCAAAAGAAAGGTTTCATTTATGTTGACTCCATGTCATGTTTAGGATAGCTTAGCCTAGCTTTCTCCTTCCTTCCCTTTATCCTAGCCTTAGCATTAGAGTCGCCATACTCTATGTGAGTGTCTTGCCATGGATACTTACTTTTCCTGATATCCTAGCCTTAGGATTAGAGTCGCTGTACTCTATGTAGGTGTCTTGCCATGGACACTTCCTTCCCTTTAACCTAGCCTTAGGTTTAGAGTCGCCGCATTCTATGTAAGTGTCATGGTTATGAACACTTACTTCCCTTTGGAACCGTGACCACAGTCAAGAGTTTCTCGCCCCTAGTAAGGTGAACTACGAATGCTCTGATTTCATCCTAGTCAGGATACGTAGGCACGAGATGCGATGTCTTTGCGAGCATACTTAGTGTATATACCCTAGGTCTTTACCTTAGCACATTTCCCTTAGCACCTTTCCTTAGCAAACTTTAGCATAACACAAATACTAATAAGAGGTTCCTGTAGAGTACTACAAATATTTAGGATGCTAACACCTTCCCTAGGTATAACCGACCCCCGAACCTTAGATCTCTAGTTGTGTTGTTACATAACATGCTTAGGGTTTTCTTTGATCTTTACCCTTTCCTTTGAATAAATCAAAGCTTGGTGGTGAACTTCCTGATTTGTGATTCAAGTTAATTGATAGCTTGATATCCGATTCTCACCACAACTGAAATGGCGACTTCACTGGGGGAAAGAAAAATCATCCCCTAAGAGGGTTAAGCCTATCTTGTTTGTATTTATGTTATTTATAAGTTTGCTTGCCTGTATACTTGTATATCTGTATATCTGTATATTTGTATCGGCTTGGGTTTTTCTGTATGCAGGGTTGTTACCTTGAGTGGTGAGATAAGTCCTAACCCGGACTTGAGCGTACACCTATGATAGGATTGTGGTATAATCAACAGTTAGCTGTTAGGAGTAGTCCTAACATGTCTAGCATATGATAACCACACTCAGTGGAGGCTCCTTTAGGATTACTAGTGTTTGACGCGAGTAGTCGTATTGGCATCACTTTTTCCGACCTAGGAGTCTGTGAAGCTGAGGACCTTTAGTTACCCTTCACCCCACTTGGCCTCTTAGGACTTGGTGTAGTGATTATCCAGGTGTAGACCTGTGGTGTTTGTCATGCGATACTATACTCAAACGAGTTTATCTTGAGAATATTATTGGCCAGCATGAGTAGTCGGGTAAGCTGATAATATCTGAAAGATTTATCTATGACTCTGGGAACTGTGTAGAACCCGTTGTGCAGGAACATACCCATAGTACATACCTTTTGGGATGGGTATACCATGGCTCCACGCTCGTGATCTTCAAACCTAAACCCCATGTTTTTTTGTATATATGTGAATATGTGAATACATGTATACTTGAGTTTGTACATTATGTCCATCCATACATTCATGCATTCATGAATCTTTTAGTTTCAAGGAACTCAGTTGTCTTTTCCTTTGCAAAAATTATAGGTGTCATGGATTTTTGGAAGAGGAACACTAAGAAGTACAATTTCAAGAAACTTGACTTAGTAGAGTTGAGAAAGCTGGGAGCCTTGGTGTCGTGTCTTGAGGATTTCAGAAAATGCTATGCAAGATTGTTGGGCATTATCAAGACTAAGGTGGAAGAGGGAGTTCTTGACACACTTATGCAATTTTATGACCATCTCTATCATTGCTTTACTTTTCCCGGCTATCAGCTCGTCCCGACTTTGGAGGAGTATTCGTATTGGGTTGGTCTGCCGGTATTGGATAAGGAGCCTATCAACGGTTTAGAGAAGATTCCTTCACCAAAGGACATTACTGATGCCATTCACTTGGAGACATCCAAAGTCAAAGTTAACCTTACCACCAAAGGAGGAATCAAGGGTTTTCCCTCTAAGTTCTTGATAGAGAAAGCTTTCTTCTTAGCCAAGGAGGATAGCATGGACACCTTCGAAGCTATCTTCACATTGCTTATCTATGGTTTGGTTTTGTTCTCTAATGTTGAAGAGTTTGTTGATGTCAGTGCCATTTGGATCTTTCTAAGTGGGAACCCTATGCCTGCATTGCTTGGTGATACCTATCACTCCATTCATCACAGAACTCTTAAGGGAAATGGGACCATCCTGTGTTATGCGCCTCTACTTTATAAGTGGTTTATTTCACACTTGACTCAGACAGAACTCTTCAGGGAAAATCCCAACAAGCTTCGATGGTCTCAAAGACTCATGTCTCTTACTCATACTGATGTGCATTGGTATGACCCAGCCTACAACAAGGGAGTCATCATTGATAGTTGTGGCCAATTTCCCAATGTACCAATCCTTGGTATCAGAGGTGGGATTAGCTACAATCCTATTCTTGCAAGGCGTCGGTTTGGGTATCCTATGGAAGAGAAACCTAGCAACATCCTTTTGTCTGGTTTCTTTTATCTTAATAAGGAAGCCAGCACAGAAACTAAGGATAGAGTTTTACATGCTTGGGGGACAATTCATTGGAGGACTAAGAACGATTTGGGAAGGAGAAATTGTGTAGCCTTTGATCCTTTCATTCAGTGGGTTCGATCCCGGGCTTGTGACCTCAAGATGTCATATCTCCTTGAAAGACCTTCACAACCATCTGTTGCATCATCATCTACTATCCCTGTCGAACGTATGGAAGAATATCATGAAGTGTTGGCAAGGATGAAACTGGAGCGTGATACTTTGGAAGGAAAGTACCATGCCATCTATGCCGAGCAGATAGAGATGAGGAAACATCTAAAGGAGAAATATGATTTGATTAAGCTACTTGAGAGACGCATTGTGGATAGACATGTGACGCAAGAGGATTTATTTTTCTCTAGCGTGCAGCCAGCTCCCAGTACTCATGAGTATTTCGACATTCCTCCAACGCCAGGTGCTTGGAAAGGGATCGTTGACAAACTTTTGCTGGAAAACAAGGAGTTAAAGAGGCAGAAGAGGATGCATGGAGTAGGCCCTTCTTAGATGGGATTCCTTAGCACCCACTCGACTTTACTTTTTCCTCTTGTATTTTGAGTTTCTTGTTTTGTACTTCAAGATTGTAACTTTTCCTATTATTAATGAAAGAAGTTTTTGTCCCAAAATGCATTATTTCCTTTGATATTTGCAATTTACCTCTTGGGTTCCTTGAAATCATTGCATTTGCATTGTATTCATGACATCGCATGTACATTTCTTTGCATTTGCTCATTCTATTGTCTCATCTTCAGTTCTTTCATCCTGAATCCTCTACGCCCATACAACACCTGAGCTCAAGCTCGTAGGAGAATGGCGGAATAGAGTCAAGAGCTTGATCGTGTCAGCAATTAATTAGAGGACCTACGTGGGAACGTAGGGAAAATCATGGAGATACAACAGGTTATAAGCACGAAAATGTATATTCAGCCCACTGTTGTTTCAAAGATTGTCAATACAGTTGTGGAACCTCAGCCAACAATTGTTACTACAGCAAATTTACCTCCATACGGTCTCCTACAAGGTTTCGTGCCACCACCCGCTGCAATCCCTACTGTTCAACAAATCCAACAGACTGTTCATTTGGTTACCAAAGCTCCTCGTGTGGTTCCAAGTTTTGTACCAGCTGTTGTGCATACTCATGTGCAACCAAATTTCAATGAACATCAGCCAGTATATAATGTCCCTGACATGTCGCAAGATGGGGATGAACGTTAAGAGAGGCTTAGAGAAAATGTGGAAATTATTGATAAAAGGTTAAGAGCAATGGAAGAAGACCAAGTCTTTGGTGCAGCTGCCAGAGAAATGTGCCTTGTGTCTGGTCTGGTCATCCCTCCAAAGTTTAAAACTCCTGTCTTTGATCACTATAAGGGAACTATGTGCCCAAAGATCCATCTAATCATGTACTATTGAAGAATGGCCGCTCATGTTGATAATGATAAACTGATGATTCATTGTTTCCAAGAAAGTTTGAGGGGTGCTTCGTCGAAGTGGTATTTGAGTCTGGGTCATTCTCGCATTACGAGTTTCCAAGATCTATCCGATGCTTTTATTAAGCACTATAAATACAATATGGACTTGGCTCCCGACTGAAGGTAACTGTTAAGCATGTTCCAAAAGAGTTCTGAGTCGTTCAAGGAGTACGCTCATTGATGGAGGGAAACTGCTTCGCAGGTGGAGCCTCCTTTGACTGAAAAAGAGCTGGCAGATTGGTTTGTCGACACCGTACGTCCTGAATTTTATGAAATAATGGTGGGAAGTGTGACCGCCAATTTTTCTGATATTATTGTTGTAGGTGTGAAGGTGGAGTTGGGACTTAAGAGTGGAAAAATGTCAAGTACTACTGGTAGTTCAAGTTCCCACAAAGACCGTGCTAAGAAGCCTTCCAATAGTTTTCACAAGAAAAAAGAGAGTGAAACTAATGTCGTGGTATCAAGCAGAAGAAGAAATCAGCCCTGGAAACAACAGCAACAACAACACTATGCTCAACAAGGTTATCCTGTTCAGTTTGTGCAAGAACCATATGTGGGTGCTGTTGCACCTGCTTTTAATCAGCAAGTTCCAGCATACCAACCTGTGCAACCGGCCCCTATTTATCAACCAGCTGTTATACAACCATCTCCTGTTTATCAACCACCTCCTGCTTACCAGCAACCGAGAAATCAAGCACCTCGCCAGAATGCTCCCAACAGAAGACAGTATAAGCCTCTAGTTCCTCCTATTTCAATGACCTATACTAAGTTGTATCCTTCACTGGTGCAACGAGGTTTGATAACTACAAGGGCTTTGGGTCCACCTCCTAACCCACGTCCACCTAATTATAATCCAAATGCCCGTTGTTTGTTTCACGAAGGTGCACCTGGCCATGATTTAGAAAGTTTTTATGCTCTCAAGCACCTTGTGAGAGAGTTAATGGAGAAAAAGATTATGTCTTTTGGTGATTCTCAACTGAATGTTAAGAACAACCCATTGCCCACCCATAGGTCTGTTAATACTGTTGATGAGGTGACCGATGAATGTTTAATTCTGGATGTTTTCGAGATTAAAACTCTTCTCTGAGTCTTCCATTCAAAGTTATTTAAGACCGGTTTAGTGAATGTTTTCCATGATGATTGTAAAGATTGTGACGCCAGTGCCAAAGGATGTGTGTTGGTTCAGAATGATGTCTAGAATTTGATCAATGATGGTTTTCTACAAGTGAGTAGTAAATTGAAGAAGGGTGAAGTTGTCGTGATTGAACCTATCTTTAACTGGCCAGAACCAATAGATAAAGTGCCCGTTTTTAATTTTCCAGAATCAAGTTCTGCAGTACCTATTTTTAGTGCGCCAAAGCCTGTGTTCAACATACCAAATTCTGTTATTGCTTCTGCAGTTAATCAACTGAAACCGGTAATTATTCAAAAGCCCAGTCCTTTCCTTTCAGAGACTCTAAATCTGTACCTTGGAAGTACGATGTGACAATGATTGAAAAAGAATCTTGGAATTTTATTCCAAGAAAAGAGTTGAAAAGTGTTAGTGAAGAAATGACTAATATAGTTGGGGCAGGCAAGATGACACGAAGTGGTCATATTTATACTCCTAGTTTCAATGAGGCTCCGCCTAAGGAAACTATCGCCACTATGCCTACCAAAGACAAAGAGAAAGAAGTGGTTGCAAATGATGAAGATGATGAGTTCTTGAGGATTATCAGAAAAAGTGATTATAAAGTCATTGACCGGCTTCACCAAACTCCTTCCAAGATCTCAATCCTGTCTCTTTTGATGAGTTCACCCTCTCATCGAGCTGCATTGCAAAAGTTGTTGCCTCAAGCTCATGTCGCGCAAGACATTAATATTGGCCGGTTTGATAGTGTGATTGCAAACATTATTGCCTGTAACACCCTTAGCTTCAGCAAAGAGGAGTTACCAAGTGAAGGTCAGAATCACAAATGTTCTTTGCACGTGTCCATGAAATGTTAGGACGACGCTTTGGCAAGCGTACTTGTGGATATCGGTTCCTCTTTAAATGTTTTACCTAAGAGGACTCTTGCAAAGTTAGCTTACAAAGAGACTGAGATGAGACCTACTTCTTTGATAGTCAAGGGTTTTTATGGTTCTCGTAGAACCGTAATTGGAGAAGTTAAGCTACCGATCTTAATTGGCTCGCATGTATTTGACATCACATTCCAAATGTTGGATATAAACCCTGCTTATAGTTGTTTACTTGGAAGGGCGTGGATCCACACTGCTGGTGTTGTAACTTCAACATTACACCAGAAAATGAAGTTTGTGATTGATGATAAGTTGGTAATTGTGCATGGTGAGGAGGACTTGATGGTAAGTAACTTGTCTTCATTCCGTTATATAGAGGCGGATAAGGATGCTTTGGAAACTTCTTTCCAAGCACCTAAGATAGCCAACACTGTCCTATTCGAAGTTGAGGAACCAATGGGCAAGAGTAATCCGTCTTTTGCATCTTTCGAGAGTATCAAATCAACAATTGCAGATGGTGTACCCAAAGGTTGGGGAGAGGTGATAGATGTCAAGACAAATATGGGTCACCATGGGTTGGGTTACAAACCAACTAAAGATGAAGCGTCGACATCTGCCAAAGGTCGCCCGAAGAGCTTTCAAGAAGTGTTTATCAGCGGAGGTTTCCAGATCAATGCTGTTGAAGATGATAATGAGGACGAAGACTTGAGCAATCTGGTGTTCAAGTGTGATGCTGCTTTTGACAAATGGGAGGCAATAGAGATCTCAGTGATTTTTCCTTCGTCAAAGTGATTTATTGTCTTTTGTTTGTTGTTTTCAAAAATTCCATAGCTATGCCCAAAGCTATTGGATTATTTTGTAGGGCCAACTTTTACTTTCAAATGATTATTAATGAATGCATTTTGTTAAATTCTTGTTATTTCATTTACCGTTTTTCGCTTTTACTTTTAAAAGAAATTGGAAATCTTTCAAAACAAAAAAAAAAACATATTTCCTCTTGCATTTTTCTTTGTGCCTTTAATAAAATAAGCCATTCCAAACATGCAGAATTATCCTAAACCACGTTGAATCTGATGGGCCTACTTTCACTCCTAACTTTGATTCACCCATTTATCAAGCTGAGGATGAGGGTGAGGAAGATTTCGAAATTCCCGCTGAACTGGCCAGATTGGTTGAGTATGAGTACACTGAACTCCAACCGCACAAAGAACGAGTAGAGTTGATTAATCTTGGCACTGATGAGGAAAAGAAAGAGGTCAAGATTGACACAACACTTGGGGCTGATGTCAAACTGAAGTTGGTCAAGGTTTTAGAGGAATATGTTGATGTGTTTGCATGGTCGTATCAAGACATGGCCGGTCTAGACACTGATATTGTTGTTCACAAACTGCCACTTAAAGCAGATTGCCCGCCTGTAAAGCAGAAACTTCGAAGAACTAGACCTGACATGGCATTGAAGATTTGAGATGAGGTTAATAGACAACTTGACGCTGGTTTTCTAACAGTTGCAAAGTATCCTGAGTGGGTAACCAACATTGTATCAGTGCCCAAAAAGGACGGTAAAGTCAGAATGTGCGTAGACTATAGGGATTTAAACAAAGCAAGCCCAAAAGATGATTTCCATCTACCACATATTGATACACTTGTGGACAATATAGCCCATTTTACAGTCTTTTCTTTCATGGATTTTTTCTCCGGTTATAACCAGATTAAGGTGGACTCTGCTGATAAGGAAAATACTACTTTCATTACTCCTTGGGGAACCTTTTGTTATAAGGTTATTCCCTTCGGTCTGAAGAATGCAGGGGCAACATATCAGAGGACGATGGCCACTCTCTTTCATGACATGATGCATAAGGAGATCGAGGTGTACGTCGACGATATGATTGCCAAGTCCTAAAGTGAGGAGGACCATTTGGATCATCTGTTGAAATTGTTTGAACGACTCAGGAAATACCAGTTGAAACATAATCCTGCTAAGTGTACCTTTGGTGTTAGATTTGGAAAGTTACTGGGATTTATCGTGAGCCAACAAGGAATCGAAGTAGACCCTGATAAAGTTCAAGCCATTCAAGAAATGCCCGCTCCACAAACTGAAACACAAGTCAGAGGTTTTCTTAGACGCCTGAATTATATTTGCAGATTTATATCCAATATGACTGTTACCTGTGAACCAATGTTCAAATTACTCCGCAAGGATCAGACTATTGACTGGAATTCTGATTGTCAATAAGCATTTGAAAAGATCAAGGGTTATTTGCAAGAGCCTCCCATCTTGATTCCACCTGTTCCTGGAATACCTTTATTCATGTATCTGATTGTGCTAGAGAAGTCTATGGGTTGCATATTGGTCCAACACGATGAGATCGGGCGAAAAGAGCACGCCATTTACTATTTGAGCAAGATACCGACTGTGAAAGCTGATAATCAATTTTGGAGAAGACTTGTTGCGCTTTAGCATGAGCTGCTAAGCATCTCAGGAAATATATGATCTGTCACACTACTTTGTTGATCTCAAAAATGGATCCAATAAAGTATATTTTTGAGAAGCCTGCTCAGACTGGTAGACTTGCTCGTTGGCATATGTTGTTATTCGAATACGACATCCAATACGTGACCCAAAAGGCTATTAAAGAAAGCATCTTGTCGGATTATCTTGTAGACCAACCGGTTGAAGATTATGAGCCTCTAAAGTTTGATTTTCCTGATGAGGACATTATGTTGGTAAAGAAAGACTATGAAGAGCCAGGTCCTGATGAGGGCCCCGAGCCAGGTTCCCGTTGGAAGATGAAGTTTGACGGTTCCTCTAATTACAGTGGGCATGTCATAGGTGCTGTTTTGATGAATTCCAATGATGGTTATACCTCATTCACAGCAAGGTTAGATTTTGAATGTACAAACAATGTTACCAAGTAAGAGGCATGCATTCTAGGCCTTTAAGCAGTTATTGACCTCCGAATCAAAATTTATGAAGTGAGGGGAGATTCAGCTTTGGTGATCTACCAAGTCAAGGGTGAATAGGAGACCCGAGACGAAAAGCTGATCATGTACCGTGCTTATATTGTGGAGTTGATCCGATACTTCGATGAGGTTACATTCTGACATGTCCCAAGATCTGAAAACCATATTGCTGATGCATTGGCCATGCTAGCTTTGATGTGGAAGGTCAGATTTGTTAATGAGTACCACTCATTCGAATTGAGCGCAAGACCGAGTCTGCTTACTGTCAACTAATTGAAGAGGAAACTGATGATAAGCCTTGGTTCCACGACATTAAGAATTATCTGTAAAACTAGGAATATCCGGCCGATGCTACAACTCTTGACAAATAGACTTTGAGAAGATTGGCATCCAAATTCTTCCTCAGTAATGATATGTTGTATAAAAGAAACTATGACATGGTTCTTCTTAGATGTGTTGACAGACGTGAAGCGGACATGTTACTCCAAGAAATTCATGAGGGGTCATTTGGAACTCACGCCAATGGTTATGCTATGTCAAAGGAAATTTTGAGAGCTGGGTATTATTGGTTAACCATGGAATCTGATTGCATCCAATATGCCAGAAAATGCCATAAGTGCCAAATTTATGCTGATAAGGTGCACGTGCCTCCAACGCTGTTGAATGTTTTATCATTGTCGTGGCCTTTCTCAATGTGGGGCATTGACATGATTGGGGCAATCGAACCTAAATCTTCCAACGGTCACCGTTTCATTTTTGTTGCCATTGATTATTTTACAAAATCGGTGGAAGTTGCTTCCTATACCAATGTAACCAGACAAGTGGTTGCTGGCTTCATTAAGAAAGAGATTATATGTCGTTATTGAATTCCAAGCCGAATTATAACAGATAATGGGACTAATTTGAACAATAAAACCATGAAGGAGTTGTGTGAAAGTTTCAACATCGAGCACCACAACTCTTCTCCTTATCATCCTAAAATGAATGAAGTTGTTGAAGCCGCGAATAAAAACATCAAGAAAATCCTGTAAAAGATGGTAAAGACTTATAAAGATTGACATGAAATGCTACCATTTGTTTTGCACGGATACAAAACTTCAGTGCAGACTTCAACAGGGGCAACCCCTTTTTCATCGATGTATGGAATGGATGTGATTCTTCCTATTGAAGTAGAGATACCGTCCTCGAGGGTATTGACAAAAACAAAACTCGATGAAGCAGAATGGGTCCGAGAAAGATTTGACCAGTTGAAACTCATCGATGAGAAGCGTATAACTGTAATGTGCCACAGCTAGTTGTACCAGAAGCGGATGAAGAGGGCATTTGACAAAAAGATCTGAATACGACAGTTCCGAGAAGGAGAGCTTGTACTCAAGAAGATCTCGCCAGTTCATAAAGACATGCGTGGGAAATGGACTCCCAATTATGAAGGCATATTTGTTGTGAAGACACAATTCTCAGGAGGATCGCTAATTCTCACAACAATGGATGGTGAAGAACTCGCGCATCCTATGAACTCTGATGCAGTCTGAAAGTATTTTGCCAAAAAAACCCTCTAGTCGAAAATCTGAAAAGGCGACTTATGCAAAAATGGGTATCCCGGTGGATCAAAACCTATGAAGGCGATCCAGGAAAAAGTTAGGGATGAAAAAAAAATAAGAGCTTGCTAGGTTGAAAACTCGAAAGGGCGACTTAGGCAAAAAAGAGCGTCCCGGTGGATTGAAAATCCGAAAGGGCGATCCAGGCAAAAGTTAGGGACAAAAGGCATTTCACTGCATCAGATGGTGTTCGCCATTGCAGAAGATTAAAGCAGGAGTCCAATTCAGCCGCTCTCGCCAGAAGCGGGATTTTGGGAAGTCTTAGTTATTAGGGTTAGTAGGTGTCGTTGGATTCAATGTAACCTTTCCATATTGCCAATTTCAATTATAATACTCCATGGAGCTTTGCCATTTGCAAGCTACCATTCTTTAATAAATCAGACTTTTGCCTTTCAATTGTTGCCATTTATGCTTTCTCTACTTTTCCTTGTTTTGCAAAATTTCATTTGTTAATAATAATTTTGAAAGTGAAAAGTTTTCGAATTTAAAACCGTTTTTTTAAAACACAATGAAAATAACATAAAGTTGCTTTGACCTGTGGAAGGAATTAAAGGAAATATTTGTTCCCCAATAAGTCTTAATGTTGCAAAAGCATTTTTAGACCATTTCCAGGGAAGTTCTCATTAAAGCATAAACTAACTGATAACACTCTTGGATTGATCGTTTGATCATACGTGATTTTCAAGACTGCAGAGGATCTCCCCAGTATCTACCATTGTAATACATGTTGTTAATGTTGTGGACTTGCTCCCTAGTGGAGTCATCTTTGATCCTCACTGAAGTTACTCTATCTTCCTCTATGAAGCCTTTAATCATGGGTAACTCTTTCCAGTGGACGTTTTCTTCTTTGACAAGGAAAATAGATTCATGATGGCAAACCCTCTGGTGAAGTCATGAGGTTGTATCCTCGAATGTGATACTCTTTTCCCTAGAGGAAGTTGAAACTTTGAAGTAAGATCGTTGTTCCGCGTGTAGCTTTCTATCCATCTCTTGATAGATGTCTCTTTCTTGTGGAGGTTGGCCGAGTATCCTCGTTGAGATGTTTATTTCATCTCCAGTTTACTTCCCCTCTTTTGTTTTGTCAGCATGAGCATAAGCATGATATTCACACATTCATACATGGCATATGAGCATGTTTGCTACCTTTTTGTCTTTGTGTCATTTAGTTTGGCTGGGTTTGTTGTCTCTCTCCAAGTAGAGTTGTCAGCTTTAGGCAGAAAGTGCACATCCTTTCTAAATTCCCCACGGAGTTTGATCCTCGTGGATGATGGTTACTTCAGTTATCTTTTCCATGTTTGGATAAGATAAATCCCCATTTGAGTTCTTTCCTCAATGAGATAAGTCTTGTTTGAATTTTTCTTTCTAGCTTGTTCCTAGATTGAACTTTGGTCCCTGGAAAGTGATTCTTTTGAACCTGATTTGGTATCCAAACCTAGTTTGAGCGTGCGTTTATTTTGCACTGTGTCACAAGAAGAATCTATTTACAAATCCCCATTGCGGATAAGTGGTCGTCTCTCCTAATAAGCTTATCCTTTTTGCTTTTTAGATAAGTGGGAGTCTCATTCGAGAAGCTTATCATTTTTACCCTTTCAACAATAAGTGGAAGTCTCTTCTGAGAAGCTTATAATTTTTGTCAGATAAGTGGCAGTCTCATTTGAGAAGCTTATCCTTTTTGCTTTGTCATATAAGTGGTAGTCTCTCTTGAGAAGCTTATCCAGTTTCCTTCTTTTCAGATAAGTGGCAATCTCATTCGAGAAGCTTATCCTTTTTGCTTTGTCACATAAGTGGCAGTCTCCTTTGAGAAGCTTATCCTTTTTCCAATAAGTGGCAGTCTCTCTTGGGAAGCGTATCCCTTTTTCTTTCTTTTGATAAGTGGCAATCTCTCTTGAGAAGCTTATCCATTCTTGGTGGTATGTAAGTCCCTACGATGATAAGTGGCAGTCTCCTTTGAGAAGCTTATCCAAAGGGCGTTTCCCCATGAAGTCCAATTATTTTGGCATACAGAAGAGTTTAATTACCCTGTATCTTTCCTGATGTTTCCTGAAGATCTTGTTTGATCTCTTCATTTATGGAATTTCTAGAGGCTTGGATGTTTATTCTTGTTTGAAAACTCCAGGATTTTTTTGGTCCAATACTAAGGCTTTGAGGGTTGTGTCCTGTCTTTTT
Source organism: Lathyrus tuberosus (assembly GCA_022829125.1). Classification (NCBI taxonomy): domain Eukaryota; kingdom Viridiplantae; phylum Streptophyta; class Magnoliopsida; order Fabales; family Fabaceae; genus Lathyrus; species Lathyrus tuberosus. The sequence goes on from JALAZF010000190.1 coordinate 3,989,560, forward strand.
CCTAGAGTGTCAGCCGGTCATTCTTGAACCTGTTGGCCAGCTACTCTGGATATTCCTCAGTGGAGACCGTCTTCCCGGTTCTACCTCCAATGAGGATTTTATGTTGTCTTTCTTTCTAAAGTGTCAGCTGGTCATGCCTGGACCAGTTGATCTGTCACTTTAGATTTCCCTGCTTCTTTTTCTTTTTTTCAGTTTTTGGTCACCCTCAGTGAGTGGTCATTTATTGTTGTTGGCTCTATCTCTCTTTGCTTTCGCTTTTTGTCTGCATTCTACATTTATCATCTCATCATTTTCATCATGCTAGAGTTCATTGCATGTCAGCATTGCATAATTTCCTTTTGTCCATATCATAGCATATCATTGCATCTAAGGGAAAAAATTTCGGTTATCTGAATTTAAATACCTTTCACCATGATCTCATGAAGATTGTCATCACTCATGTTATTCGGGGAAGATATTTAAATAGGGGAAACTGTCATACCCCAAATTTTACCATTAGATTCTTTGATCTTTTGCATATCATATAGAACATTCATGCATAGCTAACTATTTTGTCAGGTTTTGGCTTTGTTTTGTTTCTTGTGAATTATGGTTCGTTTCAGAAGGTTCAAAAGACTAACCAATCAAGGTTTTGGATGTGTAAGCAAGTTCACATAACTCTCAAGGGATCTCTCTCCAGTGATAATCCAGTATAACATGGTCTCCCTACAAGTTCTTCAAAGTTCAAAACTCATCTGGTCATGAATTTAAATTCTTCATCATCGTTGGATGTATGAAGCGAATGGATTGTCAAAAAGGGATCTTGTTCCTTTTCAAAGCAATAAAAGTCCTAAGAAAATTAGGATGTGAGCTACTGCAAGACCCGAGGATCAGGAAACCCAGAGCAAATTTGGTTTACTTCTGATCAATTGAGGGAATATAAACTTCAAAGAGTTTTTATCCACGCCTGGTTCAAGACATTACTTGATCAAGATAAGTTATTGACTAATTGAAGCGTTTTGTTAGCCTTCTCATTTGATAGAGAGATTCAAAGGCATTGAGATCTTTGGTCGTAAGTGCAAAGGATGAGCTTTTATTTGCAAACTCATGGAATTCAAGCTTGAGTCCAAAAACAAGATTTGCATGTTTTGAAAATGTACATTACCAAGGTTCCTTTAGGAGTAATTTTTGTGATTGGTAAATTCCAAATATCAAAATTCTTTCAAATTGCCAATTTCAAAGTTATTTCAAGATCGTGAACCCTTTCTAGGTGAAAAATTTGCTTTAAGATTTGAAAACTCTAAACTTCAAATTACAAGTCCTTTCAAGAACCATATTCAATGTCAAAGCTAAGTTGTTTTCATTTCATGACAAGTTGAATGCATTAAAAAAAATCCATAAATGCCTTTGTTCAAGATTACAAGTTGGTTTTGATATGTTTGAATCAAAAGTTTATTTGGATAGAAGGATAATTTCAAGTGTGTTATTATTCAAATTGCATTATGAGTTGGTATCAAGTTAAGTTTGTCCCAAATACCTCAAAGTTTAATCATGATTTTACTTGGTGACAATGAAGGAAAGATTCAAAAGACATAGCTACAAATGTTTTTTCTATGTCAATTCAATGTTTGGTTACAAAAGATTCCATGAGGTTTACATGTTTCAATCATTCGACAAAGTTACTTTGATTTCAAGTCCTAATTACAATACATTTTGAATAAACACAGTAAGTGCCATGTTGTTATCCTAAGGTGTGATTCTAAGCGTATTACAAAAACCCTCAAGCTTCACTTGTTCAACTGTGCCAAGTTTTCCTCACCTCCAAGGGATCTTCATGTTTCCTCCATGCTTCATGCGCACGCCTCCAAGCAACCTACACAAAATCAAAGTTCAAATAAGCTATAACCCAAAATTCAAACAAATCATTCCAATTCATTCATGCCATATCCAATCTTCATTCATCAAATTCAAACAATCAAAATTCAAATTCAACCATCACATTATTATGTCACACATGACATCTTGTTACACACCACATACATTCACATCTTCAAATAACACAAGTCATTGTTCAAATACACCATTGAATTAAGACAAACCATTTCAACCACATCACAAGTTCAAAGCCAAACAAAATTCAAAGAGGTTTCAATTCAAAATCAAATAATCTTTCAAATTCAAGTTCAAAGCTCATCATTCCACAAATTCAAGTCATCATTCAATAAAATCCATGTTAAAAATGCCACATTTCATTCAATTCACACTATTGAACAAACATATTCATCATCATCATGCCAATCCCATTTTCATATCATCACTCAAATTCAAACCTATACATTATTGTTAGCTCCTAATTTCGACGCCTGACATTGGGATAAAAATCTCTCCCAAGAGAAAGAATATATGGAGTTTTTGTGAAGCTTCGACAGAAGTGTGGTTGTGAGGAAAGCTGGTCGAAAGTTAGTTTCTGCAGAAGAATGAAGGTTTTAAGGACTTAGAAATATTTCTAAGAGTTTAGGAGAATTTTTGACCAAAGTTCAAGAAAGGGTCGTTCGATGCGAATGTTTTGAATTCAAAAACAAGAGGGAACGATTATTCCTTTCTAGATTTTGAAGTGGGACATGTGGCGTTCATCCAAGAGTCCAAGACATGCACGACGCCAAGTGTTTCGTTCTGTTTGATGACCCGTTAATGGGTAGTTATTTTCTACCATTATAAATAGAAAATCTTAGGAATAATTTTGGTGTGTTCCATTTGTATACAAAATTCAGTGTGCCTAAAGTACTAGCGTAGAGAAACGAGCGTGTGAAAATGTATGTAGGAGTAACACCATTTTTTATGATTCAATGCAATTTGCCAAGTTCTTTTTGTTAAAAGTATCTTTTAATTTCACGCAAGTTAAATTCCTGCATTTACGAGTCTCTTCGATTTAAACCTTTCTCAAAGTCTTTTACTTTTTGGTTTCTTTAAGTTTCTTGAAGAAATATTTTTTCACTTCTTTACTTAGTCGAAACAAAGAAGTCTACGTAAGAAATTAATTTAGCACATGTGTTAGGATTTGTGTGGTCGATCCTGCAAGTTACTCAGTTTTACGTGAAATTGATAGACTAGCGGTTGTTTACTATTTTTACCAGTAAACAAATTGGCACGTCCAGTGGGACAATGCTAAATAACATTTTTGCAAAACTTAGCATTCTGTGATTTGAATATCCTTTTTGTGTCAAGTACTTCGTTGTATGTTATTAAGGAGTGGAAAGGTAGCAACCACAAACGAAGAGAGACCAAAAAGAAAATATACGAGGAAAATGGCAAGTACTAATCAGCCAAATAGTTCAAATCCTCAAACTACATCCGATGTCAATGTAGAGCCAACTCTCATGTCTTCGACTGGAGGACCCACTATTCTTGCGTCTGCATCCGAAACTATGCCTTCTATGGCTAGTTCAACACCAACACATTCCATTCCCCATACCTAACCAGTCTTGACATATGCGGGGCCAAGGGGACCCCCAGTAACTCCTCCTCCGATCGGGACGTCTACTTATCGACCGTTCCCACCACCAGGTTTTTGAATGCCCTTAAATGGTCGAGAGTAGCCTTATGGGATGCCAACTTCCATGATGATGAATTTAAAAAATGTACCCCTAGTGTATTCTGAACTCGTAATGACATCACCTTTATAAGGGTCGGGGTCTGGAGTAAATATGGGTCGAAACCAATCCTTAGGAGTAGGATATTCAACCCAAGTGCCAGGCTTGACGAATACCACCGTAGCCTATTTAAGGCAGCAAATGGATGAAAGTAACCACCAAATGGTCCAAATGATGTCTCAAACCATGGGGGAAATCTTTCAGCCTCTAATCCAAAATACTACCTAGACCAATCAGTAAATGGCTGCGCAGATGATGCGCCTTGCAGATTTCTTTGGTGTTCCTAACCCTCCTCGACACCCTCAAAGAGAGTATATTGGAGCAAACCAAGGGGTGATATTCGAAGAGGACCCCACTATTAACAAAAATCAACAAAATCCAGGGAATATTCCTCAGGTAAACGTACCAAATCAGGTAGCAGTCGAAGCCCCTAGGATTCAACAGCCAGTGCCTGTGGGAGATCAACCAAGGGTGGTTTTGGTGAATAGAAATCAGGATGTTGATGATGTCGTACAACATGTTCGACGTAACGACATGGTGGCAGATAACAATCTGGCAGCTATGATCGAAAGGATAATGGTCCAAAATGGGGTAAATGTGGCCTGCGAAGGCCAAATTATACATCCCCATTGTCAGAATATGTTCTCTAGTCGAAGTTACCCCCTAGAACAAAAGTCCCTAAGTTTACTAAGTTCTCTGGGGATACCACTGAATCCACCGTCGAACACGTGGCTCGATACGTGATAGAGGCCGGGGAAATCGCAAATAATGAGAACCTTAGGATAAAATACTTTCCAAGTTCTCTGACGAAGAATGCCTTCACGTGGTTCACAACTTTACCACCTAATTCGATCCACAATTGGACCCAATTAGAACGGTTATTTCACGAATAAATCTCTATGGGAAAAACTAAAATTAGTTTGAAAGAGTTGGCTAGTATTAAACGTAAATTCACAGAGCCAATTGATGATTACCTAAATAGGTTCCGACTGCTCAAAGCTAGATGCTTTACACAAGTACCAGAGCACGGGTTAGTCGAAATGGCCGCTGGAGGCCTAGATTATTCTATTAGAAAGAAGTTGGATACGCAGTATCTTAGAGATATGGCCCACCTAGCCGATAGGGTTCGACAGTTATAACGCCTGAAGGAGGAAAAGGCTAGGGCAAATAAGAACAAGAGGGTGTTTTACATCGAAGTTAATAACGACGATGAAAAATATCATGATGAGCCAGTTAGTTTTGACGAAGGCGAGATCGATCTTACTGAGTTGAAACAAGGTCCACCTTACTCTTGTAGGTTGCTGGCACCTTCGAATGGGAAAAATCATGTCGAAACTGAGAAAAATGACAAATTTCCCGAGAAAACTTATACTTTCGACGTTACTAAATGTGACAAAATTTTCGATTTATTAGTTAAAGATGGTCAGATGATAGTGCCACCTGGTGCTAAATTGCCTCCTTTAGAACAAAGGATAAAAAGAAGATTTTGTAAATATCATAATTTCTTAGGCCATAAGACTTCTTAATGTTTTCTTTTCGGGGATCTTGTTCAGAACGCAATTCAGGAAGGAAGGATGAAGTCTGGAGAGAAGTCCAAAAGTCAAATGAAGATCGATTCAGACCCCCTGCCAATAGCTGATGCTCATTATACTGAGCCAATGGAGGCCCATATGCTTGAAGTTGCTGAAGGCCTAAACAATGATGTCAATGTGATTGAGATCGCTGCTGATTTTAACAATGAAACAGTCATGGCCAGGGTTACTGAAAATCTTGACCAGAAATTCCTAAGGAGCTTGGTTATTAGTACTGTCGAAGGATTCACCAACAATACTACTGATGGCGTTGAGATTATTGAAGGCGCTGATAAGGGAGTTGCTGCGGATTCCCAGAAGATGCTGGTAACCAAGGAAACCACTGATAGTTTCATCCAGATGGATAAGGCTATTGAGAGCCTATAGATGAAATTATGCAAGCTTGACATCATTGAGGATGTCAAAATGGAAGTTAATATGGTGGAATTTTCTGAAGAGGCACCAATGGAAGTCGGCGAGGAACGCCGACAGGAAGAATACAATAAACTGGCCTTCCCAAAAGAGGAAGAAAATTTGGTTGACTTCATACACAAATGTCAACCAAAAGGGATCTGAAGTAATGCTTTGCCCTAGGTGCAGCACTGTTTTCGACAAAAAAGCGGCGCAGAATCTTGAAGGGGTACAAAAAGCTAAGCAAAAGTGGGAGAAGGCCAATCATGGCCCTATAAGTTTCGACCCAAGAAGGTATGAGTCGAAGGCTAGAGCACCAGGAGCAAGGCCTGCTACCTTCAAACCATTTGCTGAACTTTCTAACGACAAATGGGTAAAACCAAATGAGAACAGGCAGAAAGGTCAGCAGAAGTGGAAAAACTTCGATGTCAACAGGGGCTCTTTGATCGCCTATCGCAAGGAGTTTAAATCCTCCAACAAAACTTCCCACATTTCTGAGAACTACAAAGGGAAAAATCTTATGTCAAGGTCATAGTGGAGGAGGGAGCAGCGAAGGAGGAATGCCAAGAGGGAAGCCGAGTTGAAGGATAAGGCTGAATCAAGCACAAACCTACCTGCTGGAAACAACGGAAGGGGAGGAACTGTCGAGAAGTTGCCCATTGGGTGAAAATTATTCAAAACTGAAGTCAAAATGGCTAAAGAAAAACATGATCAGGCCATAGCAGAAGACGAGATGATGACAAACAATTTCAACTCGAATTCTGATGCTTCGTTAGACATCTTCATGAATGTGGTTTCGGTATTGCCTAGGGAATTTGACCAAATCATAGAGGTTGAGGAAGGTGATGACTATTCTGAGGCTGAGATGGCAGCACACAAACCAGTATGCTACTATATAATGAATAATGGTTGCGTCGAAGAGCAGAATGCCTTCTTTGAACGGCCAGATGAGGCTATAAAAAACCATCTGAAGTCGCACCATATCTTGGTTCCGGTAAACAAGATCTTGGTTGACTGCGGCGCTACAGTGAATCTGATATCGCACCATATCTTGAGAAAAATAGGAAAATATGATACGGAAACCAACCACATAACATGCTTCTATCGAACTATGAAGGGAAAATTGACACCACTTTGGGTGTTATACAGGTTGACCTAACTGTTGGGAGGTGACAAGACCTACAGTTTTCATGGTGGTCGAAACAAAGGTAAACTATAATCATCTTTTAGGACGCGAATGGATACATGGAATTGGGGCCGTACCATCTTCCATGCACCAAAGGATCACCATATGGAGGCCAGATGGTATTGTTGAAAACATTGAAGCTGATCAAGGGTATTTTAAGGCCCTAGTCAATCATCTCGACAGGTGCCAGTTTGATAAGCACTTGGCAAATATTGCTCCATGTAGTCCTGCCGAGTTTGCTTTTACCCCAGATGATGAAGCATATTGCTCATTGCACTTGCATTCTGTCAATGGTTTTCGATGGGATAGGGAAGTAGTAGGTGAGGATGATTTCGCATATCCTGCGCCTGTACCTCAAATAACCCCAACAGGTTGAGGAAGTGAGTTCAGTGATGATGTCTGAGCTCGAAGTAATGAGAAAGATTTCGGCTTATATAGCCGAGAACAAGTTACAAGCGGCCTTGGAGGCTAAAGTTCAAAACATGGCTGATGAAGCCAATAAAGATTTACATAAAGCAGGTCCTGGTAACGACTGCGACCCAGAACCACCTGATCAAGTTCGGGATGAAGAACAGAGGCTCGATGCTATTTATGATGATGAGCCTTTGGGTTTTGAGAAGGATCTGTTGGCAAACAATGTTCGAATGCTTGCGCAAGATCCTCTTGAAGAAATTGACCTTGGAGAGGGGGCAGTGAAAATGCCTACTTACATTAGTGCCAACATTACTCCATAACTCAGAGTTGAAGTAATCCAATTATTGAAAGAGTTCAGAGACTGTTTCGCGTGGGATTACAACGAGATGCCTGGTCTAAGCAGGGAGTTGGTAGAACTGAAGCTACCAATCAAGTCCGGGAAAAAGCCGGTCAAACAAAATCCCAGAAGGTTTGCACCAGCGATCCTTTTGAAGATAAAAGAGGAAGTCGAAAGGCTTCTTCGTTACAGATTTATTCGAACGGCCGGGTATGTCGAATGGCTTGCAAACATAGTACCTGTTATAAAAAAGAATGAGACTTTGAGGGTTTGCATAGATTTCAGAGATCTGAATGCTGCGACCCCAAAGGATGAATACTCAATGCCTGTGGCGGAAATGTTAGTCGATTCTGCCACTGACCATGAATACCTAAGTATGTTCGACGGGTATTCTGGGTATAACCAAATATTTATTGCTGAAGATGATGTCCCTAAAACGGCTTTTGATGCCCTGGGGCCTTAGGCACCTACAAATGGGTGGTTATGCCTTTTGACCTAAAAAATGCTGGGGCAACATATCAAAGAGCGATGAATACAATATTCCATGACTTCATAGAAACTTGTATGCAAATTTACATTGATGACATTGTTGTGAAGTCTGTTTCAGGGGAGACCCATATTGACCATCTTCGACAATCATTCGAAAGGATGCGAAGACATGGTCTTAAAATGAATCCTCTCAAATGCGCTTTTTGTGTGCAGGCGGGAGACTTTTTAGGCTTTGTGGTCCACAAGAAGGGAATAGAAATCAATCAAAATAAGACCAAATCCATCATAGAAGCGAAAGCACCATCAACAAAAAAGGAACTACAATCGCTGTTGGGAAAGATTAACTTCTTGAGAAGGTTTATATCAAATCTCAGCGGGAAGACTCAAGCCTTTTCACCTATACTCCAATTGAACAAGGAAGGATTCGACTGGGGGCAAGCCCAACAAGAGGCCTTCGACAAAATCAAAGAATATTTAAGTCATCCTCCAATATTGGCACCATCTTGTAGAAATAGGAGTATGAGATTGTACATAGCTGTGTCGGACAAAACCTTAGGGAGCATGTTGGCTCAAGAGGATGAAAATGGCGTCGAAAGAGCCATTTATTACCATAGTCGGGTTTTGAACGATGCGGAAACTAGCTATAGCATGGTTGAGAAATTATGTTTATGCTTGTATTTCTCTTGTACAAAGTTAAAGCAATACATAAAGCCAGTTGATGTTTATGTTTCGTCTCATTTTGATATTATTAAACATATGTTATCCAAACCTATTTTGCATAGTCGAATTGGTAAATGGGCCTTGGCATTAACTGAATACTCCTTAACGTACAGACCTTTAAAGGCTATTAAGGGACAAGTGGTAGCAGACTTTATTGTCGACCACTCTATAAATGAAAACGTGTCGAATTATCTTGAGCTTGAACCTTGGAAATTATATTTTGATGGTTCAAGTCATAAAGATGGCACAGGTGTAGGAGTTTTGATTATTTCTCCTAATAAAATCCCAACAAAATTTAAATATAAAGTTGAAGGTGTATGTTCAAACAACGAGGCTGAATATGAAGCCTTAATAGCCGGACTTGAAATTTTGTTGGAATTGGGGGCAACTCGATTCGAAATAATGGGAGATTCAGAGTTAGTCATCAAACAGATTACAAGGGAATACAAGTTTGTAAAAGAGAATCTCATCATGTACTTTGTTATAGTCAATAGACTACTGAAATAATTCGAGATGGTGAACATACGACATATACCTCGACTGGAGAACCATGTGGCCAATGACTTGGCTCAAATTGGAATATGATGCTGGATGAGTTAGTAGATTTGGATGAAGAAAGACTTAATGCCTTGGAGTTGTTAAAAAGGCAGAAGAAAAGGGTAGAAAAGTCTTATAATAAGAAGGTTAAAGTTAAGACTTTCTCTCCTGGAGAATTGGTTTGGAAAGTTATTTTGCCTATGGATCGAAAGGTTAGGTCATTAGGGAAATTGTCCCCTAAGTGGAAGGGCCTTTTCAGATCATACAAGTATTTTCAAATGGTGCTTATGAGGTTGAAGAGTTAGACGAAGATAAGATAGTCTTGAAATTTAATGGTAAGTATTAGAAAAAATATAAACCTATGCTTCAAGAACTAAAAATTATCTATGAGTAATCACAGAAATAAAAAGTCAAAGCCAACATGGTATAACACTGCCAGAATGGCTCAATTCATTACATAAATGCCTCAAAGGGAAGAGAAACATTGTGCTAGCAATAAAGAGATTGAAACTGCAAATTAAAAGGGGAGTTTTTTCTTCATATCAAGGTACTCCGACTTTTGGAGCTCAAGGCGTCTCTCGCATAAATTTTTATCAAGCTTTAGTGCTGCAACCTCCCCCTCCAACTGTCGAGCCTTGTCAAGAAATTATAGAGCAAACTTTAGTTCTTTGACTATTTCAGATTCATTAGAATCTCGCAGTTCAGTGTTGCATTGTTCAGCCTTGGAGATTTTTGTTTGCAGTTCTTCAATTTGCTTCTTCCATTTAGCAATATCTGCTTTATTGCCCTCGATCTTCTTAGCATGTTGCTCTTTTATCTGCTCTAACTCTCCTACCCTAGCTTCTGATTCAGCAACCGTCGTCCATGGAGCAGCCTCACTCCCAGACTTAGTTTCCAGTGCATCATTAATTCGGTGGCAATTTGATTAATCATGGTTTCAAGTTTCAAAATGATGGTGGCGATTTCAGGAGAAACAGTTTGAAGATTCACTTGCTTAAGAAGGGTCTTTAATTCAAGCGATGCAGTGGCCTCAGATTCTAAAAGATTGAAGAGGTTACCTTTGAAGATTTTTTCTTTGATCTTTAAAAGGACCTCATTTGGCGGCTTGCTCGAAGAATGACCCCCAGAAGCCATCGAAGCGCTCACACTGCTATCAGAGGAATTGCCCCGTTTGCTGAGAATAATTTTTAGGTGCTCACGAGGATTGGTGGCCTTGAGGCATTTAAGATCTTCCTCAGAGTAAGAAAAAAGTGTTTTTGTCGAAAGTTTGGCACTCTCTGTAGTCATAGTAACTTTGGGGGCAGCAGTATGTTCTTTTTGGACTTGCTTCTTGGCAGGTTCATTGGTGGCTTTATCTTCGACGTCCTTACCATCACCTTCTTGGTCACCATCATCATCATCATTTTCATTACCTTCATCATCATTATCATTTCCGCCAGCCTTAGTCTGGAACATTGAGTGTTCCTCCTCTTCTTCTATTTCCTCTTCTTGGACAGCAGCATCTGGATCAGCGTTGGTCAGGTCTTGGTCGCCTGTGAGATCGACCACTGGGGAGCCACTGTCAGAAGGGTTCTCTCCTAGAGTGTGGCCTTCATCCATAGCCACTGTTTCTTTACTCATCGCTTTAGGATTTTCTTGCTCCTGATTTTCCTATTCAGAGTCACTCGTTTGAGATTGATGTACAAAGGAAGTTGGGACTTCTTTTGAAGCAGGCTTGTTGGCTGGGGCAGGAAGAGTAGTAGTTGGAGGAGGAGAGTTGGTTGTTGGTCGAGTCGAAGTACTTGTACCCTAAAATGATAAGTAATTGAGGTTAGGAGTGAAATAATATAAAAAATGTGTCAGTGAAAGTAAACAGTTTAAGAGAAATTACAATTACCTTAAGCTCTTCGACTCCAGGACTGGAGTTATCACTTTCGGGTTAAGTGGAGGTTGCCTTTGAGGTGCCTTGAGGACAAGACTCCAAGATCCTGCGAGCAGTGGATGCCTCAGAGACCTTTTCTACCTTTACTTTAGGTTGTTTCGAAGTCTCAGGAATCTGGAGTTGTTTCTTTCTCTTCTTGGTTAGTTGATCATCGGGGGGAGATTGATCCTCATCATCTGACTCAAGCACAATTTGAGGGGTAGCCCTTATGGATTTTTTATTTTGAAGGGTCGGAGGTGGTCTTCGGGAACCCTGAGAAAAATCAAAGTATAAGAAGGCATAATCATATACATCATAATAGACGTTAAGGAACGAAGGTTACTCTTGTAGATTGCTCAGATTCTTCTTCGACGGGTCTTAGTGCTGCAGGTCTTTTTATTTTTACAGCTGCAGATAAAACAAAATAGTAACACGTCAATAAGAACAGTTAAGAAAGAAAAACATAAAGTTCGACAATCTGTATTCCACACCTTCATAGTTTCGAATTCGATGCGAACATCTTCGATACTGATATGAAGTGGTCCTTTGAAACTATCTAGAGTGTACTTAGTCGGAACCACCCGCTGAGCCTTTGGTTTCGACTGCTGACGAAGGATCTTTATAGAATCCCCACAGATGAACCAATTTGGAAATGGAGGGTCAAGGGACACTCCAAAATCAGTAGTTGGCAGTCGAGGAAATTTGGGAGGAAACATATTGAAAGTCGTTTCGTAGCATTTCTCAGGAGGAATATACGAAGGGATCTTTAAGTTCTCCATTTTCTTTAAAAAAATTTCCTTCAAAGTAACAGCGGCTTCGCGGATGGTTCGACTAAGATCAGATAGGCGATAAATAGTTTTAAAGTACTTCTGGAATGATTGGATTTCCTTGACATGGTAGAATTACCATTCTTGGTTTTCTCCTGCACAGAGAGAAAAGCTTTGTCAATTAGCTGTGTGAAGAAAGCAACGTCAAAGAACTTCTCAGTGTAGTACTTCGACCACCACTGGTAAAATTCCGAGGTGCAGAGGTAAAGAGGTTCAAAATCGACTGGAGTGAGGAATGCTTTATGTGCATAACGCACCATTTGTATTGATGCCAGCTCTTCAGTGTAGCAGGTGTGATGGAGAAGGATGTGTCCTTTCCTCTCATACAAACATTTAGGGAGGGTTTGGATCAAACCAAACAGGCGAGAAACCAGATTAGGTTGGTAGGCAATCAAACAGACTAGACCTCTTCCCAAGTTAAGTCGAAGGGGCAGAAGTCGAGGCATTAAAAAGGCTTCCTAGATTGATTTTGATTCTTCTTCCTGGGCTTTGTCCAATTGGGGGAAGGGTCTGGTGAACCATTCAGGACCATATTTACTTTGGGCAAAAGGGGCCATGTTCGAAGTAAACTCATGGCACCAAGCGAACATTTTGACGAAGCTGAGGAATGTTTGCCTCAGCAGCTGACCTTCTTCTGTAGGGGTTAAATGAACTAAGCGGGTCCATTCGACGTGCCTTTCTTTGATTTCTTGGGCTTCTTCTTCGACAAGACCTTTGTTAGGAAGGCTAGCTTCGAAAGAAACATTCAACCAAAGTTGAAGAAGCCAGAAGGGCCCTGACAGTAATAGTTTCCCTCCTGCAGCTAATCCTTTGAGTTGAGTGACACCTTCACTCAAGGACTCATAGAGGTGCCCTAAAATCATCTCACTCAGACAAACGTCTCGACCATAATGGAGTTGGGTGGCAAGGGTGAGAAATTTTCTGGCCACTTTTAAGGACTTTGAGCAAAAAACGCAGTGCGACAGCCAGACAGTCAAGAAAGCTATGTGTTCTCGATCAGTAACAGTAGTTATTTTGGAGTCATAGTAATGCTTGATAAAATTTGTGTAAGTAGGTTTGGCTGATGCAAAACCTATCTGGTCATCAGAATCTAACTCCGGGTCATAGGGTTTTCCAGTTGGTTTTAGCCTAGTGATAGCAGCCACATCGAATAAAGTCGGGGTCATCATCCCACAAGGGAGATGGAAGGTATAATGGGTGCTGCCCCAGAAGTAAAGAGATGAGACCAGCATGGTCGAACAATATGTGGGTCCTGTTTTTGACAACATGATCAGGTCAGAAATTCCTAAGCCTTTCCAAGATTGAGCCTTAACCTTTTCTATTTTTGTCAACCAACTCAAATAGAGATCAGAATCTTTGAATGAAGGAGTTTCCCTAAAAATTCTAGATCCGTCGTTCATATACTGCAATTCAATACTGTTAAGAGCTACAGCATCATGGCGTCAGTTTCTACCTTAGCTTTGTTGGCTTGCCCTATTGGCTTTGTCTTATGGTACGAGGGGAAATAATCATTGATTATCTCAGGGTCAGTATCTGGAGCAGATAAAGGGCCAGATAATGCATGCGATTTTCCAAAAACAAGGATAGGAATTAATACCTGAGACTCGTAGATGGCCCTCTTCTCCTTCTCAAGTGATTCTGGGATGCATTGCAAGTTTCTCACTATCTTAGGCCCCGCAAGTGTGGCGAAAGGCGGAAGTAGAGATTGGGTCTTGGGCCCTCTGGGTTTCTGGGTTCTTCTGGAGTCTTGAACGTTTGAGATTAAGGATGCCATGACTGAAGAACAAGGAATTTGGGGTTTGTTTTCTGAGGAGTTAGGAAGATGAGAAGAAAGCAAAGATTTTTGGAAGCGTGAAAAAGAAAAATGATTTGGAAAAAACTATTTAAAGGCTGTAGAATATCAACAGACCTCAAATCAACATTAAGTGACTAATGATGTAGTGGGACACGTGTCTCTTTGGGGATGATGGATGAGATGGTGGCAGTTACTACCTATACCCCACTATCTCCTAGGTTTTAGGAGGTATGATGATGGTTAGTGATTTGATGCGCTTTGAGAAGAGATTTTGTAGAGATTATCATGATGACCATGACGTCATGGAATGGTTCAGAAGAAGCTGAATAGTTGGAACGTGGGAGTTCTAATTGCATCAAGATCCATGAAAGTTGGGAATAAGGCGTCGAATGCTGCTATCAAAAAATGACCTTTACTTCAGTAATGTCGAAAAATACATTTTTGGGGGGCAATTTGTTAGCTCCAAATTTCGACGCCTGACATTGGGATAAAAATCTCTCCCAAGAGAAAGAATAGGTGGAGTTTTTGTGAAGCTTTTACAGAAGTGTGGCTGTGAGGAAAGCTGGTCGAAAGTTAGTTTCTGCAGAAGAAAGAAGGTTTTAAGGACTTAGAAATATTTCTAAGAGTTTAGGAGAATTTTTTACCAAAGTTCAAGAAAAGGTCGTTCGACGCGAATGTTTTGAATTCAAAAATAAGAGGGAACTGTTATTCCTTTCCAGATTTTGAAGTGGGACATGTGGCGTTCATCCAAGAGTCCAAGACATGCACGACGCCAAGTGTTTCGTTCTGTTTGATGACCCTTAGTGGGTAGTTATTTTCTACCATTATAAATAGCAAATCTTAGGAATAATTTTGGTGTGTTCCATTTGTATACAAAATTCAGTGTGCTTAAAGTACCAGCAAAGAGAAACGAGCGTGTGAAAATGTATGTTGGAGTAACACCATTTTCTATGATTCAATGCAATTTACCAAGTTCCTTTTGTTAAAAGTATCTTTTAATTTCACGCAAGTTAAATTCCTGCATTTACCAGTCTCTTCGATTTAAACCTTTCTCAAAGTCTTTTACTTTTTGGTTACTTTAAGTTTCTTGAAGAAATCTTTTTTCACTTCTTTACTTTGTCTAAACATAAAAGTCTACGTAAGAAATTAATTTAGCACATGTCTTAGGATTTGTGTGGTCGATCCTGCAAGTTGCTCATTTTTACGTGAAATTGATAGACCAGCGGTTATTTACCATTTATACCAGTAAATAATTATATACATTTAACAATTCATATCATCCAAGCTTACATACATCTATATGCATATTTGTTCGAGCAATCATCTGTTCATGTCAAGTTCAACTCATTTTTCAATGAAATTCATCATGCATACGCATTTTACACAAAGAAGCAAACAGGGAATCAAGAATTTAAAGCATAACATCCATAACCTACTCATTATAATGTGGCAATCAAGAACATACACACAGGGCCAAGGCATACACGAAATAATGAAGCAAAGAATACTCAGAATTCTCAAAGTGGTAAAGGCAAACGAGGGTGGGACCCTGAGTTGTTTTTTCACTACAGACAAAAAGTGTCCAAGGAAACAATTTTCACAGAACCGTACATTACCCTTCCCACCCACATAGCACCATCATGTACTCAAATTCATCCTTCCTCAGTAAGTTTCCAATCGTACCTCACTCCACTCACAACGGTTTTCTACTAAATTTCACATAGAAAAACCCTAATTGATACCCTATAAAAGGTTCACTATTCATCATCGAAAAAGGAGAGACCTAAGTCCTTTAGTCAGCAGCCGCGATACACAGAAAAACCCTAAAAAACTACTCTACAAAATTCTCAAACCTCCACCTAAGAGCTCTAATCATTGAAGTATTTGAAGAGAACCGAGGAAGAAGAGAAGAAAGGAAACGAGCAGGAACAGAAAGGATTCAAAGCTAGTACCTGAGTGCGTTTGGAAACTCATTCGGAAGAGGTCTTCAAGAGGTATCATTCGCGAAACTTCATTTCTCTTCAATCTGAGCTTCGTTTTCTTGTTATTGCGTTGACCATAGCTTTCTGAGTAGAGTAGCTTACTTTTCATTAATTGGATTTGTTCCTTGAGGTTTAATTTAGAACTAGGGTTACGTTTGGGAACGGGTTGATTCGTTGATTTGGGTAGGTTTTAGAGAAATCTAAGGTTAGATTTGGATAGAGGAGAAAAAGTTAAGCGGGGTTGATGTAGAAACTCTAGGGTTTAGACGGTGGCTCGCCGGAGAAGACGGCGATTTCTGCCGCACTTCATATTCTTCGACGGCTTTTGTGGGTTTCCGGCGAGTGCTTTTTTTAGTGAGAAAGAAAGGAATAGCGTAGAGAGAGAGAGAGAGAGAGAGAGAGAGAGAGACATGCCAGTGTTAAATGTTTGTTTAAGAATCTGTGTCCTTATTTATTTTCTCTCACTGGCCACGTTTCACTTTCTCAGTGTGTGTGGTTTCCAGCCGGTGACATGTGTCACCGGTTTTGTGTTTTCTCTTATTTTTCAAGATCATGTGTCATGCACCTCACTAAACGCACCATAGTCCTCCCGTCTAGATTTCATTTTGATTTCCCATCTCGTCAGATCCAAGATCTGACGGTCTCACGCGTAGGTACACTGTGGAGTCTCCCTAGACTCCACCCACTGGATCATGTGATTCTTCATTTTGGGTCGGGTTCACTATCTACACCCCTATGTTACATGCCCATTAGTTTTTCTTCTAGTTCACTATTCATCATCAAAAAAGGAGAGACCTAAGTCCTTTAGTCAGCAGCCGCGATACACAGAAAAACCCTAAAAAACTACTCTGCGAAATTCTCAAACCTCCACCTAAGAGCTTTAATCATTGAAGTAGTTGAAGAGAACCGAGGAAGAAGAGAAGAAAGGAAACAAGCAGGAACAGAAAGGATTCAAAGCTAGTACCTGAGTGCGTTTGGAAACTCATTCGGAAGAGGTCTTCAAGAGGTATCGTTCGCGAAACTCCATTTCTCTTTAATCTGAGCTCTGTTTTCTTGCTATTGCATTGACCACAACTTTCTGAGTAGAGTAGCCTACTTTTCATTATTTGGATTTGTTCCTTGAGGTCTGATTTAGAACTAGGGTTACGTTTGGGAACGGGTTTGATTCGTTGATTTGGGTAGGTTTTAGAGAAATCTAAGGTTAGATTTGGATAGAGGATAAAAAGTTAAGGGGGGTTGATGTAGAAACTCTAGGGTTTGAACGGTGGCTCGCCGGAGATGACGACGATTTCCGCCGCACTTCATATTCTCCGACGGCTTTTGTGGGTTTCCGACGAGTGCTTTTTTTAGTGAGAAAGAAAGGAATAGCGTAGAGAGAGAGAGAGGCCACTGTTAAATGTTTGTTTAAGAATTTGTGTCCTTGTTTATTTTCTCTCACTGGACACGTTTCACGTTCTCAGTGTGTGTGGTTTCCAGCCGGTGACATGTGTCACCGGTTTTGTGTTTTCTCTTATTTTTCAAGATCAAGTGTCATGCACCTCACTAAATGCACCATAGTCCTCGCGTCTGGATTTCGTTTTGATTTCCCATCTCGCCAGATCCAAGATCTGACGGTCTCACGCGTAGGTACACTGTGGAGTCTCCCTAGACTCCACCCACTGGATCATGTGATTCTTCATTTTGGGTCGGGTTCACTATCTACACCCCTATGTTACATGCCCATTAGTTTTTCTTCTAGTTTCCTTCCTCTTCCCCCACCCCCCCCCCCCCCCCCCCGACCCGTTTTATTAATTAATATTTATTTACTAGTTTAATTTTTCAATTAGGTTTAGTCTTAGTTAATTAGTTTCGTTATTTAGTTTCTTAATTATTTTTTTAATTAGGTTTAATTAAAAATTATTTATTTATTTTATTTAGATTTAATAATTAGCCTTTTAATTAGAAATTATTTAATTATGTAACTTTAATTAGAGGTTAGTTTTTTTAATTAATTAGTTTTTAACTAGAATTAATTAGTTTCAATTAGATAGTTTTTTTAATTAATTGGTCTTTAGTTAGAATCATATAATTAATTAATTTTTCTTAGAATTGATTAATTAATTTAGTTTTTATTAATTATTTAGTTCTATAATTAGATTTTGTTTTTTTTTAATTATTTAGTTTGATTTAATTTCAGTTAATCTTTATTTAGAACTTAATTGATTAGTTTTAGTTAATTAGAGTTAATTATTTAATTTGTTTTATTTATTTAGGATTAATTAAATAGTTTTGATTAGAATATTTAGTTGATTAGCTTTAATTTAATTTTGGTTTAATTAGGTTTTATTTATTCTATTTTCTTAATTCAATTTTGGCAATTTGTTTTGTTCCATTTTAGCTACTTTCTGATAGACATTATATGCATTGTGCTGTGTTTAAGTCCTGATTTTTTTGATGATTCTATCCATTGAGCTTTTGATTTGCTTTACATATTGCTATTGATCTTGCATTTTTCACTTGAGGCTTCTCTCTTTGTCCCTCTTTTGCATATACCTAATTCCAAAAGAAAGGTTGAATTTCCATTGACTCCATGTCGTGTTTAGGATAGCTTAGCCTAGCTTTCTCCTTCCTTCCCTTTATCCTAGCCTTAGGATTAGAGTCGACGTACTCTATGTGAGTGTCTTGCCATGGGCACTTACTTTTCTTTTTATCCTAGCCTTAGGATTATAGTCGTTGTACTTTATGTAGGTGTCTTGTCATGGACACTTCCTTCCCTTTAACCTAGCCTTAGGTTTAGAGTCACCGCATTCTATGTAAGTGTCATGGTTATGAACACTTACTTCCCTTTGGAACCTTGACCACAGCCAAGAGTTCCTCACCCCTTGTGAGGAGAACTATGAATGCTCTAATTCCATCCTAGTCATGATATGTAGGCACGAGATGTGATGTCTTGGCAAGCATACTTAGTGTATATACCCTAGGTCTTTACCTTAGCACCTTTCCTTAGAAAACTTTAGCATAACACAAATACTAACAAGAGGTTCCTGTAGAGTACTATAGATACTTAGGATGCTCACACCTTCCTTAGGTATAACCAACCCCCGATCCTTAGATCTCTAGTTGTGTTGTTACATAGCGAACTTAGGGTTTTCTTCGATATTTACCCTTTCCTTTGGATAAATCAAAGCTTGGTGGTGAACTTCATGATTTGTGATTCAAGTTAATTAATAGCTTGATATCTGATTATCACTGCAATAGAAGTCTTTATAAAATTTTGAGTAAGATTTTGCCTAAGAGATTGAAGTTTGTTTTGGATTCTTTGATTTCAAATAGTTAGACGACTTTCGTTCCTGGCAGGAATTTATTGGATGGGGTGGTGGTGGCTAACGAAACGGTGGATTTTGCAACTCGTGAGAAGAAAGGTTGTCTTTTATTTAAGGTAGACTTCGAGAAATCTTACGACAATGTTAACTGGAACTTTCTTAGGTATATGCTAAGGAGGATGGGATTCGGTTGTCGCTGGATGAGGTGGATGGAGGCTCTGGTTTTTTCGAGCTATATGTCGGTTTTAGTCAATGGTAGTCCGACGAATGACTTTGTGGTGGAGAAGGGCTTAAGGCTAGGAGACCCTATTTCTCCTTTTCTCTTCGTAATTGTCGTCGAAGGCTTATCTGGGATAGTTAGAAAAGCTTCTAAGCTTCGTGATTTCAAAGATTTCTCCTTCTACGGGAAGTGCGAAGTTGATATTTTGTTGTTCACGGACAACACTCTTCTTATAGGTGAAGGAAGATGGGAGAACATTTGGGCAATCAAATATATTTTGCGTGGTTTCGAGATTGTTTCAGGTCTTGGGGTGAACTTTCATAAAAATCGAGTTTTTGGGGTTAACACTAATTTGAATTTTCTGCAGGCAGCAACAAATTTTCTTTCATGTAGAGTGGAAGACAAATTATTTACTTTTCTAGGTATTCCTATTTGGGCGAATCCTAGAAGAATAGCGACTTGGAAACCTTTGGTGAACAAATTGAGAGCTAGATTGTCCAGCTGGACGGGCAGAAATTTTTCGTTCGGAGGTAGATTAACTTTGGTGAAATCTGTTCTTGGAAGTCTCTCGATATTTATGCTCTCTTTTTACAAAGCTCCAAAATCGGTGTGGAAGGAGATAGACGGCATAAGGAAAAAATTTCTTTGGAGCGGCTCAGACGCTCTTAGGAAGGTTTATTGGGTGGCTTGAGAGGATGTCTGTAAACCTTTCAACGAGGGAGGATTAGGAATGAAGAAAATCGAAGAAGTTAATGCGGCGTTAGTGATGAAATAGAGGTGGAGAATGTTATCTAAAAGGGACACTCTTTGGTTGAAAGTTTTGTCGGCTCGTTACAGAGCTATTTCGTCTGCAGTGAAGGAAGGAAAATGGAATGACAGATTGAAGCATTGTTCCAGCTAGTGGAAGGGCCTTTTTCAGATCGAAAAGGCTGCTGCAGGTACTGTTTCTGATTTCAGTTTTACGAACTATTGCAAACTCAGATTAGGTGATGGTAAAGATTTGTTGTTTTGGTATGATAAATAGGCAACGGATGTCCCTTTGAGAGATTTGTATCCTACTGTGTTTAAGACTAGCTTGTTAAAAGAAGCTTCTGTTGGTTGTATGGGAGAGTGGCAAGGAGGTATTTGAAGCTGGAGTGAGTTTGGCCTGGCAGCATAAACGGGCGACGGCAGAGCGCAGATTTTGAATGTTTTGCAGGATATTACCCCAATGCAGGGCGCTTCGGACGGTGTTAGTTGGCTTCCTGACGCAGAGGGTAGGTACACGGTGAAATCAACTACCTGTATTCTTGAAAAAGGTAGACTGATAAATGTTGTGGATCTTGATTTTCAGTCTTCTTTAGATCTGTTGTGGCACACTAATTCTCCTTATAGAGTGAGGGCTTTTGTTTGGAGGTGTTTTTTTAATTGAATTCCAACAAAGGACTTATTAATGCGAAGAGGAATTATCAGCTTTGTTCATAACCTTCCCTGTGCTTTGTGCTTCCAAGTGGACGAAGATCTTCAAAATTTATTTTATGGTTGTGAAGTGGCAAAGGGCATTTGGAACAGTGTTATAACTTGGACTGGGACTCTTTGGGAACTGGAGGAGATCATTTAGAAAAGTTTTTTAAGTTGGTCTAATAAGGAGTGTTTTAAGAGTGTGAAGAAAAGGGACTCGGGATAATTTGGTTGGCGGTGGTGTGGAACATATGGAAGGCTAGAAACTCGATTATTTTTAACAGGGATGCTTGTATGGTTTCAAATCTTTTATGGGATATGAAGCTTACGGCGTGGAAGTGGTTTTTTATTAGGGAAAATTCTAAACCCAATTGTAATTTCTTTTATTTTTGTCAAGCTCCGTTGATTTGCTTGTCTTAATCTTCAGTTGGTTAGTATTTTCCTTGTTTCGGTAGTGTTTTCTTTCGTTTTGTCGTGCTTCTCTTATAAGGAGCCTTTATTGTATCAAGGATTTGAGTACTCTTAGTACTCGTTTAATCATTATCCTTGCTTACAAATATATATATATATATATATATATATATATATATATATATATATATATATATATATATATATATATGATGTTATCAAATGTATATTTCATAGATGTGTGTACAAAATTATCAAGTTGATAATGAGTTTGTTCTTACTTGTCGAATTGACCTTGAAAAGAAACTTGAATGGTTAAACTTATAGGGGTATGATCTCAAGGGTCAAGTTGATGATAAATACCCTTTCTTGGAGATGGTTAGAGCTCGGCCGAAGAAGATGTAGTTTTTACGATTGGTTGAAACACCCTACAGATTTCTAGTAATTTTTAGTTTTTCGTTTTCCCTCTCTTTTGATTGGTTTTTTGTATCGGGTTGGAGAATCTCTGTTTCTCCCTTTTAATACAAATTGCTTATTAAAAAAATGTCATGCTCCCACATATTTCTATGTAAAATGGAAAATTTAAATTTATATAATACTTGAAAATTTATAAGTATAAAATTATTTTTCCTTTCTCACACTAATCAACTATTATTTGCTAACTAGGTATTATATGTTGTTGATATATGGCCAACTAACCATATTAACATGAGATATGTCACTCATAAACATGCAAATATGTCACTCATGCATATATGCTACACGCTCACGCCAATCAACAGGACCATCCATCACCATACACACACGCAAATTATGTATCTAAATACTCAGAATCACAAAACTTTAAATCTTAACAAGATATCACACATTAATGTATGATCAGTGAGGTACGTACATGTATAGTTTATAAAATAAAAAACATGCCCTCATTTCGTTATTTAGGGAAAAAATTACTCTCTACGCACAAATAATTTCAACCACGAGATTTTTTCAGTTGTACAATATAATCAATAAGTTGTGCTTTGTTGAACAATGATGGTGTTTAGTGGCACTATATCCATCTTCATATAATCTTATTTTTACGTAATATTATAATTGAGATTTTTATTGTTAAACTCAATTTAAGAAATGATATTCAATTAGTGATTTGATTATTTTTATTTTAATAAAAATAATCTTCAAAAGCATTAAAAAAAATTTAATTTTACAATTATTTTATTTTTATTTGATATACATTAAAATTAATTAATTAAATTTATTTTTTGGCATAGTATATTACAAATAAAATTTCAAGTAGTAATTTTCTATGCTTTTTGTTTTTTTTTTTTTTTAGAATTTATTCTCAACTTTTATATTATTTATATATATTAATTTTCCTTTAAAATAAGTTGTAATTTTTAATAAAAAAATATTAGTAGTAATTTAATTAAGCACTCGTGTTGCATAGTTTAATCAGTATGTTCAAATAATAATGCAAGAATAGTTTTATCAGTATATTCAAAGTCACTCCCTAACAAAATCTACGCAGTAATACCACTGTTTCATCTCCCCTCATATTCAAATATTCCCTTGCATTTCAGTAAATATTACTCCACAAATACTTTAGCACTTTAGCATTAAAACATGCTGGAAAAATAAAATCAAACACCACTACGACCCAACATACACTGGAATTTTACCATTGTGAAATTACAACTATACCAATATTCAGTAGAGTTACAAGTTATAAACATCAACAATAAAAACCCCTGTTTTTTCAAATAAAATAAATATCAATCTACAATTTTGAAAGTGAGATTAAAATGTAAAAGATATGTCCTGTTGGTTACCATAAATAATAAATTGTTATGAGTTGAAGAAAGTCAGGAAACTATTCTCCATGTTGTATAAAGTGTGAGTACCTGTAATCTTATCATTAAGATAATAATATCTAATAAGTTCTCAAGTTTAGGTGCACGTTGATTTTCTAGTTCTCAATAAGCATAAATCTATAATGATACCTCTAAACTCATAGAAAAGTCCATTGCTTGTTTTGTTGCATAAATAAATACATATTTGTACAAATACTTATCTTGTCTTGCTCACTATCATGCTAAAAGGTCAAAATAAAAATGGTAGAGATTTTCACACAAGTAATCAAATCAACAATAATAATGAACAAATAAAAATGTTACAAGTTAAAACAATTCAAATTTGAAAGAATATCATAAAATTCAAAACGAAAAATGGAGGAGGTGGAAATTACATACCTTAGTTAGTGTTGAATGTTATGGGAGATTAGAGAAGGGTGATGGTCTGATAAGAAATTAGGAGAGCACAAACAAAGAGCACATAGAAGACATAACAGACATATGTGCGAGGGAGACAGAGAAGAAGTGCGATGCGAGAGAGATTCATGTGTGTGAGGGAGACCATATGGAGAGCGGTTGATCCGAACACTGCACCAAAGCAGACTTGTCTTATCAAAGCCCCAGATTTTAGGACATAGTCAACTAGGGTTTAGTTTTGCATGGCTCAAGGATGGTGATGTATGTAACGCCCCAGTTTTAGTTAGTTTTATTTAATCGAGTCGTTTTGATTATTTTATTATTATATTATTTTATTTCTGACTTTTATTTGACAATATATTATTTTTCATCGTTGTTTATGTTTTATCGCACTTTGACTGCGTTTGCGAGATATTTGAGCTGAGGGGTAAAATAGTCTTTTATGGGTTTAGATATTTTATATAAATAGGGATTAGAGAGAAATAGAGAGGAAAGGAAAAGAAGAGAAAGAAAAGGAGAAGAAAGAAAGAGAGAAGAGGAGAAAGAGCAAAATCGACATAACTCCGTTTCGAGCGCGATTAATCGGGTAAGAGTGAGAAGTTTCAATTATATCTTGTTTGTATATGTATATGTGTTGTTTGTTGTAATTGTTTTGGTTGTTTCACGACTTTTCTTATCGATTGAAATTAGGAACGATTGATAGAATTCGATGTTTTCACGGATGAAATTCGATACAAACTGAGTAGAATACTTGTTATTAGGTTTGGATCATGTTTTGGTTGTTATAGTATGAATTGGAAGTGTTTGGGGTGGGAGAATGATGAATTTGGACCCAAATGACCTATGTTAGCGCTGCTGGGTTTTTCTGGTTTCGCAGGTTCGAACTGCGAATGGCCAGCGAAGGGGAAAACGAACGTTCGCGAGAGGTTCGCACTGCGAACGTTGTGTTGTTTTTCCTTCTGCCACGTTTCGCTGGGGGATTCGCATTGCGAAGAGGACAGCGAAGGTTCGCTGGGAGTTCGCACTGCGAACTGTAGGCTATTTTCCTTTCTGCCATGGTTCGCTAGGGTATTCGCACTGCGAATGAGGGAGCGAAGGACTCGCTAGGAGCTTCGCATTGCGAACATGACAGCTTTTCCCAATTTGTTTTCTTTATAACTTTTGATCCATAAGTCGGTTTGAGGCGCGGTTCGATGCGTTGGAAAGCTTTTGACATGTTCTTTCTTATTAAAATGGTTTTGAGATTATTGGCCGATTAAATTATGTCGGGAATTTGGAAATGTGTCGTTTTGTCGACTTTTACCGTTTTAACTGTGTGTATTTGATGTGTTATCATGCAATATGCCTTTGGTAGATATGGTATGACTTGTGTGCTGTTGTATGATATGAATGCATGTGATTAAATGATGTGATGATGGTTTGTGGCCTTATGGCAAGTAAATGCTTGTTTTGGGTTAAACTTCGATGCATAATTAATGATGTTGTTGGGTTGTAAAATACATTGTTGGATTGAATATCAATGTATGTTGTTATGATGTGTTGTGGGTAGCTTTTGTGGTGTGAATTCCTTTTGGAAGTAATTGTGATTGCATGATTGTTGTGGTTTGTGGTTTGTGATGAAATGCTTTGTTTGAAGTGTTTTCAATGCATGAATAATGATGATGAGATAATTCATATGGTTGAATTGTGAAGATGCATTTGATTGTCATGAGTTCTTGTGTGTCAAGCATCATGATATGCATCTTGTGATGTCGTGTGCCCTAGTGGGTGTGAGCGACGAAACGATTCAAGAGGGAATCGGCTATAACATCGTGAGCCTTATACAAAGACGACTGAAAGCGATGATTATAGACGTTCGTGAGCCTTATACAAAGAGGACTGAAAGCGATCGAATAGTGAGCCTTATACAAAGAGGACCGAAAGTGATCCATAAACGTCGTGAGCCTTATACAAAGAGGACCGAAAGTGAAGGGGAACATCGTTTGCCCGACGGGGTGTTACATGAGTGGTCCTCAGTAACAAGCGATGATTCCAATAGTTCCTGAGTGAACTAGTGATGAGATTGATGGATGGATGGTACCGCATATGCATTGTATAGAGTCGTTGTGTCAGTCTCTGTGCATTTGCATAAATCATGAATGGATTGATTATGTGTGAGAATTGTGAATGGATGCATTATGTGTGGAAATTGTGAATTAATTGATTATATGTTGAGATTTATGTTTGAATTGGTGAATTGATGTGCATATGTGATAAATGCATTGGTTGTGGATAATATGTCTTATGTGTAGGCATGTGTTATGTGATATGGTGGGGTGTTTCCATATGTTGTGACTTTGGTGTGCCTTATGTGCAAATATGTGATTATGTTGGATAATTTATATATGTTATGTATATGTGGCATGATATATGTATTAGTATGTGATGCTTGTGGTGAGAATAACTGTGCATGTGAACTATTATGTGTTTGCATATTATTATGCAATCTTGGTTTAGTTGTTATTTCTCACCCTTCTGCTGTGGTTTATTGCTCTATGAGGCAATTGCAGATTTGTGTCTTGGAGGCTTTTGTGAAGATTAGCCCTCCGTTCTATTGTCGGTCTTGGTGTCTGCTCTGATATGTAGCACGGGAGTCGGGGAACGATTATGTTATATATGTATACCTTTGTTAGATTTATTTTGTATTACTTTTGTATATATATTTTGATGTTATAAAACAATTTATTTTGTAAAACAAGTCAGTTATGGATCTTTCCGCTTTATTCCATAATTGAGGTTTTCCTTTTGTTGGAAAAAGTTTCCCCTTTGAGGGTATTCTATACTGTGTTATGTATCAAAATTTATGAGCAGGGATTGTGTTTTCTTTCTTTAATTGTGACATCCCTGTTTTCTGTCAGAAAAATAAATTTTTATTTACTCTGATTTATATATGTATTATTTATTCGTGATGGGAATTGAGGTGTTACATTAGTGGTATCAGAGCAGGTCGGTCCGTCCGGCCAAGTTGTTGAGTCAGTTGGTGTGACAGTTGAATACTGTCGATGTTGTTTGTTCCTTAGTATGTGATATGTGTGTGAAACACTATCAGTACTTTCTGGTTTTTTAATCCTTGGTCTGCAGGATTTAGAATGAGATAAGTGGGGGAGAAACTGGTACTTCTCCATGTTGCTTCAGGTGTGGAGCATTGGCTCAGTGTGCCGTTGGTTGCAAGATTGTAAGTGTTGTTTGGACAGTGTTGTTCCCGATTCTGGAGGGAATGCGGAGGTAAGGTTTATGTCAACTAAGGAATTGTGCCTTAGGAAGTCTTGTGCACAAGATGCAAGTAATGCTATTATAGTTTGGTAAAGACGGTTTATGCCCCATCATGATTTTCGGCTGTCTATTAACAAATTGAGGAACTGATCACGCTTAATCTCTTGTTGATAGTAGACGGAATTATGTTGGAGGGAATAAACGTGTCTTTCCGGCTTGATAGTGTGTGCAATCAATTGTTTGGAATTAAGAAAGTGCTTACAGATCGTTTTGTTAAATTGATGAAGATTCTAATACCGGAAGATTAAATGGATTAGAGGTTTTGGTATGTTGGTCCAGTTGGGAAGTTATTGAGAGAGAATGATTGGGTATCGTTAATGGTTGTTCTTGGAGAGTAGAGTGTGAACTCAAATTTGGCAAAGGTGAAGATTGGAGGTTTGGATCTGCTAAGTACGTAGAAGAACTTTTAGGAAGTGAAACTCAGATGGAAAGAGCGGTGGGAAGATTTACGGGAAAAGGGATTTGTGAGACCAAGTGTGTCGTCTTAGAGAACTCCAATATTGATAGCAATAAAAAGGGAATGATGATTGAATGGAATAACAAGCATGATGTGTATGACGGTATTGAGACTATGGAAAGCAAAACTTAGAGTTCTGGTGAGGTTTGGAGTCTTTGGAATTTTAGAGCATTAATGGAAATTTGAGAAAACCTTAGGTGTGGATGTAATATTTGAGAGTTCTTTTGGGTTGGTTGTTGCTACACGTTGGGAGTTATGGAATTTGGACTGTTAAGAGAAGAAATTGGGTATGGATTACTGGCAGTTGAATAAGGTAACGATTGAGAACAAGTGTCCACTTTCATGAATAGATGACTGGAATGGTTTGGTTGAGTTTGAGTGGAGTTGCAAGTGTTTGGATTGTTCGATAAGAGTGGTGAATTGTATGAGTTGAGGCTTTGGTCGAATTGATGTGACTGGTTATATTTGTTATCATCGGGATAGGCTGTTATTTACTCGGTTAAACTTGTTTGTGAGCAACCAGTTACCCAGTGGAAGATTTTACAAAAGCTTTAAGAATTTATATCTTTTAGAATTTGGTTGGGCATTACAATGCACACTGATGTTGTTCGGTGTTAGTAAGGTGTCTGGAATGTTTGTGGAATGGATGAATCGTATCTTCCATATTTAATTGGATAAGGTTGTAGTGGCTTTGATTGAGGATATTCGGATCTGTTATAAACTCAGAGGAAGAACAGGTAGAGTGTTTGAGAATTGAATTACAAGTGTTGAAAAGAGACGAAGTTTGGTGCTAAGTTATTCAAGTGAGAATTTGGGTTGAAAAAGGTTAGTTTTCTTGGATATGTTATTTCAGATGAGAGTATGTTTAAGGATTCATCGGAAGTAGATGCAGTTCTACAATGAGAGGCTCCGAAGTCGGTTAAGGAGATTAGAAACTTTTGGGCTCAGTTGGTTGTTACTGCAAGCTATGGGAGACTTTGCTAAGTTCGTACTTCTGTTATCTTAGTTGACTTGCAAAGGGTGAGTCGTTTGTTTTGGATGTTCGTTGTAAGGAAAGTTTCAGAGAGCTAAAGTAGAAGTTGTCTACGGCTCCAGTTTTGATACTGCGTGATCCTGATAAACCGTTTGTGAGGTATTGGGATGCGTCTTTGATGAGTTTAGCCAGTGTGTTAATGCAAGAGGTTAAAGTCGTGGCTTATGCTTTACGACAATTGAGGATTCATAAAAGGATCTATATTATTCAGGATTTGGAATTGGTTGCGGTTGAATTATGTTGGAAAATTTGGAGGTATTAATTGTATGGTTCTAGGTTCGAAGTGTTTAGTAATCACAAGAGTTTAGAGTACTTGTTTGGTATGAAGGAATAGAGTATGAGACAACGAGGAGGGTTAGAATTTGTGACGAGTTATGAATTTGGCTTGGATTATCCTTCGGGAAAAGCTAAGGTTGTGCCTGATGAGTTAAGCCGAAAGTTTTTATGTAAGCTGTTTTGATGGTCAGAGAATTAGAATTATTTGAGCAGTTCAGAGACTTATGTATGGTGTGTGAGATAACACGGTAGAGTGTGAGGTTGGGTATATTGAAAGTGAACAGTGATTTTTGGAGAATATGAGAAAGAGTTAGACTTTGGACGTGAGATTGGTAGTTTTAATGGTTACGACTAATCAGAGTGCGCAGCGAAAGCGTGATGTGGCACATTTCGTATATGCGTGTGTGACTTGATAGAGTTCAAAGGTCGAACAGTGGGAAACGGTAAGAATGATGAGACCGTGGGATGTTCTATAATGGAAGTGATAAGAGGAAGGTTTCAATATTAATCAGGTACTAATATGTAGTTGGGTGTTTTGGTCGTATGTTCAATTGGCGAATCGTAGCATTGTTGCAATATTGTTGTGTGACAAGGATGTTGGTAATGTGGTTACGTAGAGGTTGTTGAAGCGATGTTGGGTTGTGGAACCTTGTGTTCTTGTTTGTGTGGTTGCCTCGTTTCCATCGTGATGGTTCGAGTGCGGGTAGCTAATTCCTGTGTGGGGAATTAGGGGAGTGTTACCTGTGTGTTCGTAACTTGGGTATTCTTCGAGTCGTGTGTTGGTCGTCAAGTGCATTATATGGGCGTTGCATCTTGTCGTTGTAGTTGTCATCATTGTCGTGTCGTTGTTGTAGTTGCTGTTAGCGAGGTGGGTTGTCAGTTTGTGTTATTCGTGGTGTGCTTTTGTGGGCATGTTAGTTTGTTGGTCGGATGCGAGAGTCGTATCCGGAGTTGTTGGTATCGGTTATATTATCGAGGACGAAAATTTCTAAGTGGGGGAGAATTGTAACGCCCCAGTTTTAGTTAGTTTTATTTAATCGAGTCGTTTTGATTATTTTATTATTATATTATTTTATTTCTGACTTTTATTTGACAATATATTATTTTTCATCGCTGTTTATGTTTTATCACACTTTGAGAGCGTTTGCGAGATATTTGAGCTAAGGGGTAAAATAGTCTTTTAGGGGTTTAGATATTTTATATAAATAGGGATTAGAGAGAAAAAGAGAGGAAAGGAAAAGAAGAGAAAAAAAGGAGAAGAAAGAAAGAGAGAAGAGGAGAAAGAGCAAAATCGACATAACTCGGTTTCGAGCGCGATTAATCGGGTAAGGGTGAGAAGTTTCAATTATATCTTGCTTCTATATTTATATGTGTTGTTTTTTGTAATTGTTTTGGTTGTTTCACGAATTTTATTATCAATTAAAATTAGGAACGATTGATAGAATTCGAAGTTTTCACGGATGAAATTTGATATAAACTTAGTAGAATACTTGTTATTAGGTTTGGATCATGTTTTGGTTGTTATAGTATGAATTGGAAGTGTTTGGGGTGGGAGAATGATGAATTTGGACCCAAATGACCTATGTTAGCGCTGCTGGGTTTTTCTGGTTTCGCAGGTTCGCACTGCGAATGGCCAGCGAAGGGGAAAGCGAACATTCGCGAGAGGTTCGCACTGCGAACGTTTTGTTGTTTTTCCTTCTGCCACGGTTCGCTTGGGGATTCGCACTGCGAAGAGGACATCGAAGGTTCGTTGGGAGTTTGTACTGTGAACTGTAGTCTATTTTCCTTTCTTCCATGGTTCGCTAGGGTATTCGCACTGCGAATGAGAGAGCGAAGGACTCGCTAGGAGCTTCGCATTGCGAACATGACAGCTTTTCCCAATTTGTTTTCTTTATAACTTTTGATCCGTAAGTCGGTTTGAGGCGCGGTTCGATGCGTTGGAAAGCTTTTGACATGTTCTTTCTTATTAAAATGGTTTTGAGATTGTTGGCCGATTAAATTATGTCGGGAATTTGGAAATGTGTCATTTTGTCGACTTTTACCGTTTTAACTGTGTGTATTTGATGTGTTATCATGCAATATGCCTTTGGTAGATATGGTATGACTTGTGTCCTGTTGTATGATGTGAATGCATGTGATCAAATGATGTGATGATGGTTTGTGGCCTTATGGCAAGTAAATGCTTGTTTTGGGTTAAACTTCGATGCATAATTAATGATGTTGTTGGGTGGTAAAATACATTGTTGGATTGAATATCAATGTATGTTGTTATGATGTGTTGTGGGTAGCTTTTGTGGTGTGAATTCCTTTTGGAAGTAATTGTGATTGCATGATTGTTGTGGTTTGTGGTTTGTGATGAAATGCTTTGTTTGAAGTGTTTTCAATGCATGAATAATGATGATGAGATAATTCATATGGTTGAATTGTGAAGATGCATTTGATTGTCATGAGTTCTTGTGTGTTAAGCATCATGATATGCATCTTGTGATGTCGTGTGCCCTAGTGGGTGTGAGCGACGAAAGGATTCCAGAGGGAATCCGCTATAACATCGTGAGCCTTATACAAAGAAAACTGAAAGCGATGATTATAGACGATCGTGAGCCTTATACAAAGAGGACCGAAAGCGATCGGATCGTGAGCCTTATACAAAGAGGACCAAAAGCGATCCATAAACGTCGTGAGCCTTATACAAAGAGGACCGAAAGCGAAGGGGAACATCGTTTGCCCGACGGGGTGTTACATGAGTGGTCCTCAGTAACAAGCGATGATTCCAATAGTTCCTGAGTGAACTAGTGATGAGATTGATGGATGGATGGTACCGCATATGCATTGCATAGAGTCGTTGTGTCGGTCTCTGTGCATTTGCATAAATCATGAATGGATTGATTATGTGTGAGAATTGTGAATGGATGCATTATGTGTGGAAATTGTGAATTAATTGATTATATGTTGAGATTTATGTTTGAATTGGTGAATTGATGTGCATATGTGATAAATGCATTGGGTGTGGATAATATGTCTTATGTGTAGGCATGTGTTATGTGATGTGGTGGGGTGTTTCCATATGTTGTGACTTTGGTGTGCCTTATGTGCAAATATGTGATTATGTTGGATAATTGATATATGTTATGTATATGTGGCATGATATATGTATTAGTATGTGATGCTTGTGGTGAGAATAACTGTGCGTGTGAACTATTATGTGTTTGCATATTATTATGCAATCTTGGTTTAGTTGTTATTTCTCACCCTTATGTTGTGGTTTATTGCTCCATGAGGCAATTGCAGATTTGTGTCTTGGAGGCTTTTGTGAAGATTAGCCCTCCGTTCTATTGTCGGTCTTGGTGTCTGCTCTGATACGTAGCACGGGAGTCGGGGAACGATTATGTTATATATGTATACCTTTGTTAGATTTATTTTGTATTACCTTTGTATGTATATTTTGATGTTATAAAATAATTTATTTTGTAAAACAAGTCAATTATGGATCTTTCCGCTTTATTCCATAATTGAGCTTTTCCTTTCGTTGGAAAAAGTTTCCCCTTTGAGGGTATTCTATACTGTGTTATGTATCAAAATTTATGAGCAGGGATTGTGTTTTCTTTCTTAAATTGTGATATCCCTGTTTTCTGTCGGAAAAATAAATTTTTATTTACTCTGATTTATATATGTATTATTTATTCGCGATGGGAATTGGGGTGTTACAATCTAACCTCTTCAGTCTGTACTACCTTTTGGTAAATGCCTATTTACTCAAAAGGTGTTGTGGACAATGCTACTATTCAGTGGTCAAAGCTTCTGACTAGATGCAAGTCTCCAACATCTCTCTTGTCATACCTTTTCACTAAATTTGTTGTTGTTCAAACCTCCAACAACTCGTTTCTATCTTTATAAAATGAAGATGAAGACTCAAAGGAAGGTTACAACATTACAACATATAGAAAGATCTTAACATAACTCTGAGTTGTTATTGTAACTGTTATAGCATAAGATCTTAGGATTTCTTATCTTAGATTTATATTAGAAATCTTAGAAAGGTTGAAAACCTTTGTGATTATTGCACAACTGTTATACTTCTAATAGTGTATCAAAGTGTAGTATTTATCTTGTATATTAAACAGTTTGTTTAAAGTAGAAGAAGTCTCTTGTTTGTGTGCTTGAGCAAGAAAGTCTTGAACTAAGGGTTTAAGCAGGAAGTCTCATTCTAGGTTGATTGAGCAAGGAAGTATTAAACCAAGGGTTTAAGCAGGAAGTCTTAAGCAAAGGCTTAAGTAAGGAAGTCTCATTCAAGGTTGATTGAGCATGAAGTCTTGAGCAGTGGCTTAAGCATTTGTAATCAGTTTGGTTATAGTGAAAAACTCTTGTTGAGGCAATGGGACTGGACTACTCTTAGTTGAGGAGAGGAACTAGGATAATCTTTGTGTGTTTCTTGCATTTACTTCTGAACTTTATTTTCCGCCGCTATTACACATCTGATAACATACTCTGAACGTAGTTCAGATTTTGAAGTTCTGAATTCAGAAGTGGAACGAATTTTGGCATACACAATTTAAACCCCCTTCTTGTGTATTTTTCTCACCTTCATTTGGCATCAGAGCATAGGTTGTGCTAAACACTTAACCATGGTACATTGAACCGATCCTGAGAAATTTACTTTCAATATCATGTATGGTCCTATCGTTTCTTATGACTATAATGCTATTGAGAAAAGTCATTATTGTGCTAAACAACCCTCATTCAGTGGTGATTCCACACAGTTTGAGTGGTGGAAGACAAAAATGTGTACTTACATCATTGGCCTTGATGATTTGTTATGGGACATACTTGAGGATGGCATTGACTTGACTGTTGATGGTGTTGGGATGGTGAAAGATAGAAAAACTCTTACACCAGCCCAAAAGAAAGTTTACAGAAAACACCATTGAGTAAGGGGTATTCTGATTGAGGCTACACCTCACTCTAAATATATTAAAATCATTGATAAGTCTACAACTAAGACTATCTTTGAATCGTTGACTTCCACTTATGAAGGGGATCAACAAGTGAAAGAAGTGAAGGTTAATCTTCTTGTTCAACGCTAGGAGTTGTTCAGAATGAAGGATGATAAGGACATTGAAACCATGATTTATAGTTTTCAAACTCTTGTATCAGACCTTCAGTTCATGGGCAAAGGTTACACTACTAATGACCATGCAAAGAATATCTTGAGGAGTCTTCAGGCTAAATACAGAGCCAAGTTCACAGCTATTCAAGAGGCTAAAGACCTGAATACTATGAGTCTTGAAAGTATGATTAGCAACCTTCAGAGTCATGAAATGGAACTAAATAGGGATGATCCATTGGTAAAATCCAAAACACTTGCATTAAAGTCTGTCACTGGAAGATCTGGTGGTAAATCTGTAAGATCCTCCAAGACCAGGAAATTTGAAGAAGCTTCAGATGAAAAAGTTTCTGATGGTGATTCTGATGAGGAGGAAATGGACTTTATCATCATAAGGTTTCAATAACTGGCGAGAAGGAACAAAAAATTATATGGTAAATGCAATAGCTTCAGAGGCTCTAGTTCTAAGGATAATGTAGATGATCAGAAAAGTTGCTTCAACTGAAAGAAGTATGGTCACTTCATGGATGAGTGTCCTGACTTGCAAAAAGAAAAGGCTAAAGAAGGGAAGCTTTCAAAAGGAAAGTTTCAAGAACAAACTCAAGAAGAGTCTTATGGGAACATGGGATGAACTTGATAATGAAATCAACTCAGATAAAGATGAGGGAGAGGCAAATATTGCCATAACAACTTTTACTTCCTCAGGTATAGAATATGAATCAACCTTTGATTCAGACTCTGATGAAGAAGACATGGTATTTTCTAACTTATCTCATTCTGATTTAATCTCTTTTGTTCAAAAACTCAAGTGTCGTTGTCAAGATAAAGCAAGACATATGAAGACCTTGGAAAATGAACGTGATCGATCTTCTAAAGGAAGAACTTAAAATTTCTCAAAACAAAGTTGAGTCCTTGGAGAAAGATCACATTACTCAAGTTAACAAAATTTCTGATAAAACCTTGAGTAAGCAGGAAGTTTCTCTTAAAGACTGTATCATGACAGGTCTCGAGGGAACAAAGATTTCCTCCATGATATATAGGGTGAGCAAGAGCAAAGAAAAGGTTTGAGCAACAATGAGTAATGTGATATTTCTAAAGCTCAACTCTTGAAGAACTCAGATGCTTCTTCAAGTAGTGTTGAGACAGAGATGAAACACTACAAGAAAAATGATTTTTAGCAGCGACATATGTCATTGAAAAAATTACAAAGTTGTTGCGAAATATATTTTCCCAACGAAAAAAATGTCGTTGCATGTCGTTGGTATATGTGTTGTTGCGAAAAGTTTTGTAACAACATTTTTTGTCGTTGTCATATCTAATGTTTTTGCAACAACAATAATCGTCGTCTTATTTTACATAATACAATGACTATTGTCGTTACAAAGGTATCTTTGTCAACAATAAGTGTTGTTGCAATTAGTTGTTTCATGCATATTGTAGTTATATCGCTTATATCTCAACAAATTTTTGATAAAATTACATTTTGCAACAACTTATGTCTTTTAATTAAAGTATATTTTAAAATTTTTGAGTTTAATATTTTTAATTTAAATTAACATAACTATTAAATATTAAATATTTTAGAATATAAACTATAATATTCTTAATGTAACTTTTTATTATCAAGAAACATAAAAAAAAAATGAATATGACACTAAAATATAAATTGTCATAAATTATAGTTTTTGCAAATAATCTTATTCTCATAAAAAAACTATAAATTTACATAATAAACAAATAAAATTGTGACACCCATCACCAACAATATTAATTCTTCTTTACAATTTATCTTCAAACATTTCCTTATAAAATACTTGAGACATCCTTTCTTTACTTGCAATTTAACCTGCAATTTCAACACAATTAAAAGTTATTAATTTAAAGGATACTTTAATACTTTTTGTGTGCAAAGAGAAAGTATATTAAAAAGACATATCCAAGAGATGTACAAAGATGAGCATAAAAAAAGTCACAATACAAATTAGCATACAAACACATCTAACCAAATTAAAACACAAAAACTCCAACGCAATAACTATACCTCAAAGAACTATCATCCAAACAAAAACCCTGCATAATTATAGTTCAAATAGGTTAATACATTGCAAAAATTGAATTATTTTTTGCAACAATAAATCATTATTTTAAAATTCATATAAGTAATTATAATGTTCTATACCCCTATCAATCCAATGGTATTTGCAATGATCTTAAAAATTATAGTTGCAATATAATCATTTGAGAAAGATCTATAAGATCTTTGGTATAAGTGTTGCTTTGTAAAAATTGAACATAACCATTACAAGTAGGTGAAATTCCAACATGTTGTAATTGAAGAAAAAAATATCTAAACATGAAAAGAATAGGTTGAACTGAGTAAGAAATAAAATTAATGGTACTAATCTAAAAAATCATACCAAAGGAGAAAGAGGTTACTGCAAAGTGGTCGTCAGGTAATTGCGCTTAGATCGTGAAGACAATTGAAAATTGAGCATTTCATGGGAATCCTAGGTAAACATTTTTGTTTGGAAAACAAGTAAATAAAAATAGAGGATTTCTTATTACACCACCTATGTTTCTTAGGCACCACGCGAATTTCTGTTTTTGCCCCCAATTTCCGGATATGCACATCCGGACGCACTATTTTTTTTTAAAAACGTTGATTTGTTCCAGATGTGCATATCAGAAATAATTCCTGATGTGCAGATCTGAAAAAATAGCAGAACTTTATTTTTTTTTTACAAAATCAGTTTTGTTGGTTGGTCGCAGATGTTAATATATCGTCGCAACTTAATATACATTCGAAAACATCCATATATAAAATAAAATGATATATATACATAATAATACTCTTGCCAAAATACAGTACATAAATGTAATAAAAATAGAATACATCAAACAAAAAACTACTGTGTATGCCGAAAGATCTCTCTTGGTTGCCCTGCTCCTCTGCCCCTACCCGCCGTCCTGGCTCGATGTCTACGGTACTGAAGTGCCCCCGAGCAATCTCAATAATCCTATCCATGAGATACGGAGGATTTGGAGTGTCTCGAAAATAACTCCGAAACTCTAAAATTCGAAAACTTACCGATTAAATTGAGATACAGAGGATTTGGAGTGTCTTGATCGTTGTAGAAGTTGCTCTGCGCCGAACTCGAGGGAAAAAAGTCGGGATTTATGGGATTGAGAAATTGAGAGTTTGAGAGAGTTTGGTTGTTTGAAATGTGAAAATGTAAAGAATGAGGGGGGAGAAGCTCTGGCGCCAAGTTATAAGAAATGGTTCCGGATTTGCACATCAGGAATTATTCCTAATATGCACATCCGGAACAAATCAACGTTTTTAAAAAAAATGGTGCGTCCGGATGTGCATATCCGGAAATTGGGGGCAAAAACGAAAATTCGTGTGGTACCTAAGAAACATAGGTGGTGTAATAATAAATCCTCTAAAAATAATGTTCATGAAGAAAGGAAATATTTGTAGTGGTTGTGTGAGTGTAAGCTATTAATTAACTTAACTCAAAAAACAAGAGTCGCCACCGCACTTTTATTTTATCCAAAAAGGAAAGGAAAAAGAGCGAACAAAACCTACACGAGCTCTAAACAAGAACAAGTGAAGAAAGACTGGATAAGGGGGGTTGATTACGCAATGGGAAGATGTTAGCACGCA
Source organism: Lathyrus tuberosus (assembly GCA_022829125.1). Classification (NCBI taxonomy): domain Eukaryota; kingdom Viridiplantae; phylum Streptophyta; class Magnoliopsida; order Fabales; family Fabaceae; genus Lathyrus; species Lathyrus tuberosus. Next base: position 4,026,844 of record JALAZF010000190.1, read on the forward strand.
AAACGTCTATAGTACTCTATAGGAGCCCTTTGAAATATCTACCGCTTTTGGTCTGAAAAAGTTTGCTTGAAAAGTGATTGAGGAGATGAGAAGAGAAATTGTCTTTAGGATTTTTGTGATTTGGATAAAGTAAAAAGATATGGATAATGAAAAGATAAAAATGATTAAAAATGGATTTTGGAATATTTGGATAATTGGCTATATAAAAAAATGGATATGGACTTTGATGACAATTGAAATGGGCTTTGTAGATTTTTGGTGAAATTTTTAAATGAACTTATGGATCAAAAATGGATTATTGAAAAGAAGATGGATATGAAAAGTTTAGGAAAGAAAAATGGATTAAAAATGGATATTTAGAAATTTTGGATATAATGGATAACTCTAAAATATGGATAAATGGAAATTGGATTTTTGAATAAAGATGGAATTGGTTTAGAAAAAGAAATGGATAAAATTGGAAAAGGAATATGGTTTAGAAAAAGGAATGGTTTAAGGAATGGAAAGCAAATCTTTATTTTCAGCCCAAAACCAAACTCGACTTTTTCCACAAGCCTCTGATAAAGTGCACGCAGCTAACACTGAACAAACCACAACTGAAACAACAGCCATATTTGACATGAAATCACTTCATTGTCTTTTGAGAAACTTGCACAACACACAGAGAAAGAAACTGCAGCAAATTTTGGTATTTTGGTTAGAGATTAGTAAACAAAAACAAGTGAAAATAATATATAGATGCTCAGGAGAAACACAGATTGTGATCTTGTTTGTGGTATGAGATGCAAATGAAATGTGCGAAATCTTAGGGGTAAAAATTAGGGTCTTACAGCTGCCCCTATTTAAGTTTCTTCTATCAAGAGATATGAAGGTTAAAAACTTCGTCTCGACAAGATTGAAGATACTTAAATACAAAAAACCAAATTTTTAGCCATAAGATGCCACAAGATGATGTGAATGCAAAGGATGAAACAGACTACGGGGAAACTTGAAACAAGAGAGTTATGGTAAATTGAGTGAGATGACATGAAAAGACACGCCAGGGAACACAAGATATTTCTGGAGATCTGTCAAGGTGACAAGAAATATCCATCAATAATTGGAAAGAGAGGGACAAGACACTGGGAAGACGAGTAGTGTCATCCAAGAATGGCATTGGATGAAAACTACAAACGAGACAAAGGTATGCCAATAGACGTCCAAGAATAGCATTGGACGGCAACAAGAAAGTTTCTGGTAAAAACAACAACGTCATCCAAGAATAGCATTGGATGGAGGTGAAGAACACTCTAATGGGGATAAGATATCCAAGAATGGCATTGGATGAAAGGAACTACAACATTCAAGAATGGCATTGAATGAGGCAAAATTAAACATCAGAGTCATCCAAGAATAGCATTGGATGGGAAAAAAATTCCATTTGAAAAACTTCACTGGGGACATCCAAGAATGGCATTGGATGACAAGGTTAAACATCAGAGGTATCCAAGAATAGTAGTGGACTTGGATGGGGAAAAGGTGTCCAAGAATGGCATTGGACAAAAGTAATCACAACATCCAAGAATAGCATTGGATGAAGTGAGAAAAGTTCTGGAAAATATATCAGAAACTTCCAAGAATGGCATTGGATAAAAGAGTTCACCATATCCAAGACTGGCATTGAATAAAGTGAGCAGGGACTTTCAGGAATGGCACTGAAAGGTAAAGGTAAACTCATTCAGGAATGGCACTGAAGGAATAGATAAAACTTTAAGGAATGACACTGAAAGGTAAAGGTAAATCACTACATCCAGGAATGGCACTGAATGGTAATGAGAAAGACATCCAGGAATGACACTGAATGCAAAGGAGAAAACTCATTCAGGAATGGCACTGAATGAACAGATAAAACTTTCAGGAATGGCACTGAAAGATATCCAAGAGAAATGATTACAAAACAGAGGCAAAATTTCCAGGAATAGCACTGGGAGAAACAAGAGGAACAAGATATCCAGGAATAACACTGGAGATCAAAAGAGACAGACATCCAGGAATGGCACTGGAGTGAAAGAAGAACAAAGATCCAGGAATAACACTGGAATGAAAGAAAACAAACATCTAATAACAACAATAGATGCACAGGGACACGACAATATCCAGGAATGGCACTGGAAAGAAAGAAAATAAACAAGACATCCAGGAATAGCACTGGGTGAAAAGACAGGTAAATGACAACATTCAGGAATGACACTGAATGCAAAGGCATGTAACTGTTTTGGTAGGTGCCAAGTAAGTTGAACTTTGACCACAAGGTAAGATGTTGACAGCAACAGGACCTCGGAAATGCATATGAGCGCGAAGCACACTTCGAGCTATGAAAATCTTTCTATGCAATGATAGATGAATGATTTATGTATGCAATGCAAATGATTGAGACAACTGAGATAGAATCTTTTGTGAGGGAAGAAAGGGAACTCTGATTCCTCAACACAAGGAACACTGCCCACTATGCTTGGAGAGAAGATGTTGAACACATCTATGTCACACTTATGAATTGTATCAGGCTGATGGTCTTTTGAGGAGAGACATCTTGAGGATTCTTGAAGAAGATTGCCCCAGATTGATTCACTGATAAAGATAAACTGATTATGGCTTTAGTTTGACTGCTGTAGGGGAAAAGATTGAACTGATCATGGCTTCAATTCTTCAATGATTGCTGAGGATAAACTGATCATGGCTTCAGTTGCTGGGGATGGGCTGATCATGGCTTCAGTTCTTGAAATTACTGTTGGGAAGCTTAACTCAGTATGAATCTGGAAAGAGATCTTCGGGTTAACCAATTATGAGAATAACTTGCACTGAGCAACAAATCTTGGATTGATTCACAACAGGCTCTGGAAGTAATGTGCCCCTGATAGGAACACTGACCAAGTTTCTCAACTGTTTGAAAATTCTTGATGAAGAAAGTTTGCCTGCAAATAGGATTATTCAAACAAACATGGTAATTTTAATGCAAAACTCAATGCAGTTTTGAAATCAAAAATCATTTTTGGAGTGATGTTATTGATGTAAAGCAAATGAATCAGTTGTCAAAACACGGCGGTTTAGACATTCAAAAATGAAAGAGAAAGGAAAAGTAAGACATCAAAGCAAATGATTGGAAACAAACATTGGAGTCAGTTTACGCAACCTTGCTGTAGTATGCTTTCAAAAGAAACCTGGCTTCAATTAGGTCTTTTGAAGGTTATAACGTGGTCTGGTTCATGGTTTTTTGAAACAAAGGATATATGCTCAAAGTTTATTTGTACCTAACCCATTCTTTGTGATGACCTTCAGTCCTATGCTCAATTAATTCAAACTATGCATTTAGGTTCCAGGAGATTTTGGAATTGCAACACTCTTATGATGATGGCTCAAGAGATTTTTGAGATGGCAATCACTCTTTCTTACAACATTTTATTGTTTTTGACGAGGACCTCAGTCAACTCGTTTTGTCTTTGAGGATTTTGGTAACCTCTTGATTGATTTTTTTGTTATCCCTATCTTTTGCCCGAACTATGTCATTTGAGCTTACAGTCAGCGGGATGCCCCAATTTTTTTTCCTAAGTCTCCTTCATAGGTTTTGACTTAGCGGGCTTTTCTTTTGATTTTTTTCATTCTTCTTTTTTTTGAAAGATAGTGACTGTTTGGCTTAATGATTACAGTGAACCATCATTGGCTTTTAATTTGAAAGACATCTTCGACACTTCTTTGGTGTGTGCGAAGGAAAGTTCGTGATTGCAACCTTTATTGGAAGGCGTCTTGCATGCACAGTCAAATTAACTGAGAACTACCCATCCCCAGGTTAAGATTGCGGGTTTTTTCGTACAGAAAGAAACTCCAACTTCTAGGCTTGAAGGGGTTGACAAGGGATTAACTTCCTTATTTCTCCAGTGTTTGGGAGTTGAAACAACGCCTGTACATCATCAGTCAAGTTTTAAATTAAAAGCATACAGTTCAGCAATTTCAGGTATTTCGTTTTCATCATCCTCCATCCAATCTTTGCATAAACAAAAGTTTGATAAAGAAAATGAACAGGAGATATATTTTTGTTTTGTGAAAAAGAAAGCATAAAGATGCACACAGTGGATATAAATGAATTGAATCGAAAATTGCAATGCTCATTTCATTGAAATTACCATGAAAGTACAAATAAAGTTCGAAAGCAAACAGTCAATACAATCAAAGAAAAATGCAAACAGAAAGAAACAAGGCCTAGTGACTAATCAGCAACAAGGATGAGTTGTCCTGCTGAAACACTGGCTTTAGTAGATGAGCCGTCTAAACTGACTCAAACTTCACTTAGCATGCTCTGGCAAAGGATTGTTGACAACATTGGGATTATCATCAGCAAAGGACAGAATCTTTGAGTTCACCAATTCTTGTACTCAAGCTTTCAATGCATAACAACCTTCCAAGTTATGGCCTGCCCCACCTCGATGGAACTCACAGTGAAGATCAACCCTATAGCCGGGGGAGAGGATTTGGAGGAGGAGGTAGATCCCTCGTTGTAATTAAACCTTTCTTTACAAGACATGTATACAACTCAATGTAGGACATCGGGATAGGATCAAAGTTAACCCTATTGCGATTCTGATTCTGTCTAACAGCTTGACGAGGAGCTTGAGCTGGTTAAACATTAACAACAGAAGCAACTGCAGCTACATATTGTTGTCTGCGGCGAGGTTTCCCTTCAACTGAAACAACATGGGTATCACCATCCTTTTTCTTTTGAAAATTCCCAGCATACTTTTTAGCACCACTAAAGGCTTCAGCATTAACAATCCTTCCTTTCTTGATACCCTCTTCTAGTCTTTCTCCGATAGTGACTAGGTCAGCAAAACCAGACGATACACTGCCTATCATCTTTTCCCAAAAGAGTGGCTGAAGAGTGTCCATGAACAATCCAGTCAATTCTTTTTCAGCCAATGGTGGCTCCACTTGAGCAGCTAGCTCTCTCCAGCGCTGAGCGTACTCCTTAAAGGATTCTTTTTCTTTCTGAGACATGTTTTACAATTGACGGCGATCAGGTGCCATGTCCAGATTGTACTTATATTGCTTTAAGAAAGAATCAGACAAGTCCATCCAGCTTTGGATACGGTTCTTCTCAAGTCTCATATACCATTTCATTGAAGCCCCACTCAAGCTGTCTTGGAAACAGTGAATGAGCAGTTTTTCATTTTTGGTGTGAGCAGCCATCTTGCTACAGTACATCACCAAGTGGGTTCTGGGACACGTGTTCCCCTTGTATTTTTCAAAATCAGGAGTCTTGAATTTTGGAGGAATAACCAAGTCGGAAACCAAGCACATGTCCATTGCGGCAGCATTAAAGACATCACTTCCTTCCACGACTCATATCTTTTTGTCTAGAGTTTGCCATTTCTCTCTGACTTCTTCAATGTATCCAGGTTCTCCCTGACTTTCAGATTGTGGACCAGCAGCATGGTACATGAAAGGATTCTCAGGAATAGCTTGAGCAACAGAATGCACAATAGGTTGAGGTTCAGTGAACAATGGAGCTGAAGATACTGGTGAGACAAACACAGGAGTGGTTGCAAAGAGTGGCGAGTAATTCGGAGGTAACCCAAATTCTGGCCAAGTAAAAGCTAGTTGCTGAGTCGGTGGAGGGTCAACAGTAGCAGTTGAAGTTTCAACAATCACAGTCCTCTGACGTGGTTCAGCTCTAGCAATCAGAACTTGCAGCATTTCTGTGAGCTTGGTCATACTGGCCTTCAACTCATCAATTTCCATTCTGACTTCGGCGTTGTGTTGTTCTTGGTTTTCCATTCTCAATCTGACAGTAGCTCTAGTTCCGTAGTTGTGTTGAGGAAACAGCTTGATGGCGAACAGATAACTGAAGAAGGAGAAAGTTGAAATGAGTTTCTGAGACAACTCGGAAGAATGCATATGTATGCTCATGGATGCAAGAGTGCACAGATTCAACAACCACATACAAGATCACTCAAAGCACACGGGTCCAAAGGTTCGAGTCACGAGCATGAAGCCAAGGTTAAGAAACCAACCCACAAAGGTAAGTACTAAGGGTATAACACCTGCCGAACAAGGTTCTAAAGGAGTTCCCAGAGTCTACAACCCATCTTTCGGATATTATCGATTTCCCAACTGCTAGGTAGTCAATAGTATTCTCAAGAGAGTCTCGTCTGAGTGTGGTATCGCGTAACAACTGATTCAAGTTTGCACCTGAATAGCCACCACACCACGTCCTAATAAGGCCAAGATGGTTAAAGGATCTAAAGTTCTCAGCTTCGGGTCCTCGGATCAAGAAGCATAATAGGTTTGCCATTACTACCTCTTGGGAGGAGTGCCTCAACTGAGTCCTCGGGAATGGTCGCCAGAGTCGACAATTTTCCAAGTTACATTCCATCATCTGCACCAAATACGCAGGATAGAACATTACCAAAGAAAACCTCGTCTGGATGTGGAGTTTTCATGTATACTACGTCTGGCCAAATGCCACACAAGTCACACTACTTTCCACCCTAGTCTTAGGTGTACGCTCAAGCCAGGGTATTGGGCTTATCTCACCACACAGAAGAATTCCCAAACAGAACAAACAAGTAACAAGCAAATCAGACGAAAAGCAGTAAATAAATCAAAGTAGGCTAAACCCTTCAAGGAATGGACCAGCAAGAGGTCAATCTTCTCCCCAGCAGAGTCGCCATTTTTCCTGTAGCGGAAAAATCGTGAGTGTAAGCTATTAATTAACTTACCTCAAAAAGCAAGAGTCGCCACCACACTTTTATTTTATCCAAAAAGGAAAGGAAAAAGAGCGAACAAAACCTACACGAGCTCTAAACAAGAACAAGTGAAAAGAGACTGGATAAGGGGGGTTGGTTACGCAATGGGAAGGTGTTAGCATCCAAAACGTCTATAGTACTCTATAGGAGCCCTTTGAAATATGTACCGCTTTTGGTCTGAAAAAGTTTGCTTGAAAAGTGATTGAGGAGATGAGAAGATAAATTATTTTTAGGATTTTTGTGATTTGGATAAAGTAAAAAGATATGGATAATGAAAAGATAAAAATGATTAAAAATGGATTTTGGAATATTTGGATAATTGGCTATATAAAAAAAATGGATATGGACTTTGATGACAATTGAAATGGGCTTTGTAGATTTTTGGTGAAATTTTTAAATGAACTTATGGATCAAAAATGGATTATTGAAAAGAAGATGGATATGAAAAGTTTAGGAAAGAAAAATGGATTAAAAATGGATATTTAGAAATTTTGGATATAATGGATAACTCTAAAATATGGATAAATGGAAATTGGATTTTTGAATAAAGATGGAATTGGTTTAGAAAAAGAAATGGATAAAATTGGAAAAGGAATATGGTTTAGAAAAAGGAATGGTTTAAGGAATGGAAAGCAAATCTTTATTTTCAGCCCAAAACCAAACTCGACTTTTTCCACAAGCCTCTGATAAAGTGCACGCAGCTAATACTGAACAAACCACAACTGAAACAACAGCCATATTTGACATGAAATCACTTCATTGTCTTTTGACAAACTTGCACAACACACAGAGAAAGAAACTGCAGCAAATTTTGGTATTTTGGTTAGAGATTAGTAAATAGAAACAAGTGAAAATAATATATAGATGCTCAGGAGAAACACAGATTGTGATCTTGTTTGTGGTATGAGATGCAAATGAAATGTGCGAAATCTTAGGGGTAAAAATTAGGGTCATACAACGTGGTACCTAAGAAACATAGGTGGTGTAATAAGAAATCCTCTAAAAATAATGTTCATGAAGAAAGGAAATATTTGTGGTGGTTGTGTGACCATTATAGCACAAAAAAAAAAAACTGCAGTGTGCAGTTAAAGAGGAGAGAAGGTACAGTTATGCGTTTGAGGGAGAAGATTTCTCCTATTTATGTGTTTTTTAACAAAAAATACAAGTTTATTGGTGGAGTAAATAAGTGTTAAAAATTACTACTATTAAATATCAATAAAAGAGTGCAAATAATGGATTCAATCTGAAAAAAAATTTTACTTAAAAAAAATTTCTATAGAACTTTCTTATTAATTTGTTAATTTTCATACTTTAATCATTAAATAATTTGTTTTATATAATGACTAGTTATTTGTGATTTTTAAATCGGTTACTAAATGACAGTTTTTATTTTTTAATTAAATAATTTTATTTAATATTTTAATACATTTATATTTTTAATTGAAAAATCAATCAAATATCGTTTTAATATCAACAATCTCATTGCAATGGAAAGAATATCACACTAATAAAAGCTTATTTTAAATTTATTTTTGAAAAGTACTTCCTCGTAAAATAAAATTGTCAATTGCAATAAAATATACAATTAAGCAGAATTTAAAAAAAATGTGATATAACTATACGGATTTCACACACATCTTAATATTTTGTTTAATATATAGTTGAACACGCTAAAAAATGTGTTAAAAAATACTCTAAAAAATCAATAATATATTAAATATATGATTTTCAAACAGTGTTGCTCTAAGAAAAATATTGTGTTACTCCCAATGAAGATGACATCTTTGAAAAAGTTGTATAATTTACAATAACAAATTATGTTGTTGTAAATATATTTGATTGTTTTCAATAGTAATAATATATTATGTTGCTGTAAAAAATCTTGAGATAAATCATTTTTTTATAATTATAATGAGATTATTAAAAATATACATTTTACTACAAGACATTAATAGTCACCGTTAAATGCTAGTAAAAAAATTGTATTCTTTTTCGCAACGATAATTATTGTTGGAATATGTCATTTTTTCCAGCGATAGTGAAATTGTTGAGAAAAAATAACTTATTGCAACAACATAAAACAATCGTTGTTATATGTAAATAAAATAGTTGAATTATTTTTCGCGACAATAATTTTAGTTGGGATAAGTTATTTTTCGCAACAATAATGAAGTCGTTGAGAAAAAATAACTTATTATAATAACTTAAATTAGTCGTTGCTATATGCATGTTATTGCCAACAAATTAATTGTCGTTGAGAAAAAGTCGCTGCAAAATGTCTTATTTCTTGTTGTGAAAACTTGTTTTGTGTGTGGCTCTGATAAAGGTAAGAGTTTAAACAAATCAAAATCCAAGATTATTGAATCAAAGGTTCTGAACAAAACAATACCCAAGATGTCAAAATCAAAGGAAGTGAAGAGATCAGTACCTAAAATTTAAAAGTCAAAGGTTCTAAAGAATTATGAACTCGAAAATCCAAAGTCAAAGATTCTGAAGAGAATAGAACCCAATACCTATGGACCAAAAGTTCAGAGAGGTTTAGATGTCAAAACTCACCCTAGATAGAACTTTTTTAAATGAAAAGTCTTGAAAGATTATAAACCTTACTATCAGAAAAAGGCTCAAAACAAAAGGAAGACTGTGAGAACTAACCATATAGGACCCATAAGAGTATTGGTAGATGAACTATTGGTAACTCTCTAATCTCTATCAATAATGTTTGGATGGTAAGTAGACTCAAGCATAATCTACTGAGCATAAGTCAATTTGGTGATAGTGATTATGATGTTGTGTTTGATAAGAACTTATGTTCTATAATCAACGAGTCTGACAAAATTATTATGTTCAAAGGTTAGGGGAAAGGATATGTTTACCAAATTAACCTTTTTGAATTGACTGACCAAAAGTTTGTTTGCCTTATGTTAGTGAGTGATGAAAAATGGCTCTGGCACAAGAGGTTAGGTCATGCTAACTAGAGGTTGATCTCCAAACTTAGCAAGCTAAAAATTGTTAAAGGATTTCCTAATCTTGATTATCACTCAGATGCTCTGTGTGGTGCATGTCAAGTTGGAAAGATTAGTAAAACCTCTTTCAAATCCAAAAACATTGTCTCAACCTCTAGACCCTTAGAACTACTTCACATTGACTTGTTTGGTTCTACTGGGACTGCTTCAATCAATGGGAAAAAGTATGGTTTGGTCATTGTTGATGATTACAGCAGATAGACTTGGGTTAAATTTCTCAGATATAAGGATGAATCATATAAAGTATTTAGCAACTTCTGTACATAGATTCAGTCTGACAAGGAACTAAAAATTCTGAAAGTCAAAAGTGATAATGGTGGTGAATTTGAAAACGAGCCTTTTGAAATCTTCTGTAATGAACATAGAATCATTCACGAGTTCTCTTATCCTAGAACTCCACAGCAAAATGGGCTTGTAGAAAGAAAGAACAGATCATTACAAGAGATGGCTAGGACCATGATCCATGAAAATAATCTTCTTATATATCTATGGGCAGAAGCTGTTAATACTTCTTGTTATGTTCATAATAGGAATTATATCAGACCTATTTTAAACAAAAAAATCATATGAATTATTCAAAGAAAGAAAGCCAAGTATATCCTACTTTCATCAATTTGGATGTACTTGCTACATTCTAAATAACAAGTTCTACCTAAATAAATTTGATGCTAAAGCTCAGAAGGGTATCTTTTTAGGATATTCTAATTGTTCTAAAGCATATAGTGTATAGCTCTGAAACCAAGATGGTTGAAGATTCTATACATGTCAAGTTTAATGAAAAAATGCCTGAGAATGATACGTCAAAGCATGTTGAAAGTATTGTTGATATGGAGGTGTATGAAGAGCATCCAGAGAATGGATCTTTAGAGGTTATAATCTCAAAAGTCAGAGGTTTATAAGCTATTGAGCCAAAAGATGATCATGAGTCTGAAGCTCTTCTAGAAGTGGAGGATTAAGAAGATGTGCAAGATGGTTCAAAAATAATAGCTCAACCCAAGAAGTCTTTCCAATATAAAGACTCACATCCAGAAGATCTAATAATTGGAAATAAGGATGATCCCTTAATAACTAGATAAGCTTTCTGAGATGATAACTGCTTGCTAGATTTCATTTCCTTGATTGAGCCAACTTCTATGTATGAGGCTTTATCATATGGCGAATGGATTGTAGCCATGCAGGAAAAACTGAACCATTTCCAAAGGAATGATGTGTGGGATCTTGTTCCAAGACCAAGTCAGAGGAACATCACTGGAACAAAGTGGGTGTTCAGAAACAAGCTAAATGAACAAGGAGAAATGGTAAAGAATAAGGCTCGACAGGAAGGTATAGATTTTTCTGAAACCTTTGCCCCTGTGGCAAGGATAGAGGAAATCACACTTCTTCTCGCTTATGTTGTCAATCATAGTATTATTCTTTATCAAATAGATATTTAGAATGCTTTTCTAAACAGAATCATTTATGAAGAAGTGTATGCCAAACAACCCCCCTGGATTTGAGGACTCGGTCCACCCTGATTTTGTGTTTAAACTCAAGAAATCACTCTATGGACTCAAACAAGCTCCTAGAGATTCGTATGAGAGATTGAGCAATTGTCTATTGGAAAAAGGTTTTGAAAAGGGCTAGGTTAACACTATATTATTCAGGATGACTCTGAACAAAGAAATCTTAATTGTTCAGGTTTATGCTTATGACATTATATTTGGTTCCACTAATGCCTCTCTATGCAAATAATTCTCTATTACTATGCAGGTTGAGTTCGAGATGAACATGATGGGAGAATTGAAATACTTTCTAGGAATCCAAATCAATCAAGGCAAGGATGGAACTTATGTTCATCAATTCAAATATACAAAGGAGCTTCTGAAGAAGTTTAATCTTGAAGATTGCAAGATTATGAAAACTCTTATGCATCCTACTTGTAGCATGACCAAAGAGGAAAGTAGCTCAAAAGTTGATCAAAAGTTGTTCAGAGGTATGATTGGTTCTTTCTTTTATCTTATATCATCTAGGCATGATGTCTTATTCAGTGTGTCATTTTGTGCAAGATTTCAATTCGACCCTAGAGAGACTCATTTAACTGCTATTAAGAGGATCTTTAGGTATCTGAAAGAAACAACAAATCTGGGATTTCTTTATCAACAATCTCTAGATTATAAGTTGACTGGATTCAGTGATGTTGGTTATGCTGGGGATAGAATTGAGAGAAATTCCAATAGTGGGAACTGTCAATTCATATGTGAAAACTTAATATCCTGGGCTAGCAAGAGACATGCAATTATTGCTCTCTCTACAATAGAAGCTGAATATATCTCTGCTGCTAAGTGTTGCACACAACAACTCTGGATGAAGTATCTGTTAAAGGATTATCAGATTTGTGGTAACAATATCCCTATCTTCTGTGATATTAGTGCTGCTATCTGTCTAACAAAGAATCCAGTTCAACACTCTAGAATCAAGAATATTAAAATTAAACATCACTTCATAAGAGACTATGTTTAGAAGGGTGTTATAAATATTAAGTTCATTGATACTGATCATCAATGGCTGACATATTTACAAAACCCTTGGTTATTGAAAGGTTTGATTTCATCAAGAAGAATCTCAACATGTTTTATATTGAAGAATAATGCTTGTGTCTGGTCAGAGTATCAAAGTCTGATGTTTCTTAGAAGTAGCTCCATTCAAAGGATAGGAAAGTACCTATGATGAAAAGTTGCTTTTGATAAATTATCAGACTCTGAGACTCTGGAAGTGGATTATTTGCCTTAGATTGCATTCACATGTCTGATAATTATCTTGCATAGTATCTGTTGGGTAAAGACTGTTGGATAGTGATGTGAAACTTCTTTTTTCTTTGAATCTGCCCCTCTGTCATCACCTCATGCTTGTTTATTTGTTCATTTATTGTTTGTTTTCTAAAGATAAAATTTGAGTGGTTCTTAAGCAAAGAATATTGTCTTGAATCCTTCTATCAATTTGTTTTCTTTAGAAACATTTGCCTGTCTGTTCATTTTTTTTATAAAATGTCTCTTTTTTGCATCTTTTATCTTACTTCGTTTATCTTACTGAATGATTCATAAGTTTAACCATAGTTGAAGAAGTTAAAAGACGGTTAATAACTACTGAAGAGAAAAAGAAACTTTATTCATAAGGGTTTCTCATATCTTAAACTACATGGCATATATGTAAATCTGGATGTTTTTTGAATCTACTTCGCAAAGAGTTTACCCGCGAGTCTCTAGTAAATGAGCTTGAACTGGTTGCAGAAGTTTGGCCATCCATCATAAAATCCATTTTTAGGTGTCTTCTTGTAAATGACCATAGGATTGTCCTATAACATATGTGTATGGCCTTGTCATCTTTTCATAACACATAATTGAGTTCATGATGTTTCCTATATGTACGAGGGATCAATTTCGTTATTAATATTTTCAATTAAAAAATAATTTAAATAAAAAAATCAATTTAATATCAATTAATTAAATGAATGGCGTAGTTAAAATTATTTTGACTTAATTAAACCAATAAATCATTTATAAAAATATTATAGGACTCTCACTAAAAGAAAAACTTTATTTTTTTAGGGGTTAAACCTTCCACTAAATTAATAAGATGTTTAGAATTAAATCCCCGGCAATGCAGGAATAAAAAAAATCATTGCATGGGGTTGCCCCTTGCAGATATTAGGGAGGATATTTTGAATTTTGAACATATATGTTTGCGAGAGACAGCCCCAGCCAATTATTACAATTCATTTTGTTAGGGGTGCTCTATCGCAACTTTTGAAATTCCTCTGTCGTTTGATCAAATCACTACTAACTTGTCAATTGCTTTAATGAGTTGCAAGGAGCAGCCCTAGCGGTCTTCCAATTTAAAAAGCATAAACTCTTTAATATATCCCTCACATCTCTTTGATTCATGTTTCTTCTTCTTCATTTTTTTTTCTAAAACACGAACCAAAGCTCTCCCTCACATCTCTCTTCAATTCATTCAAAACAACAAAATATTAACTCCCTTTTATCTCTTTCAAACCAAACGCAACAATGATCAAACTATAAGTAAAAATCAAGGCTGTTTTTTAGGGTGTGCAAGACGGTTGTTAGCTCTTAATTTTGACGCCTGGTTTGAATTAGTGGAATAAATAAGGGAAAGAGAATTTTTGTGAAGTTATGATGAACTTCGACATGACAATATAATTATGGAGGTCCAGTCGAAGTTACCCTTGTGCAAGAAGGAAGGGTTGGTTGGACTTAGGGAGATTTTCTAAGTTTGAAGATGTAATTCGACAAAGACGCTACTGATGGTGTCTTCGATTAGAAGTTTGAATTTAAATAAAGGAGGGAAATTTGTTCTTATCCAGTTTTAAGAGAAGACACGTGGAACACATTAAGGAAATGAAGACATGTCAAGCGCCACTTGTCTTGATTTAGGAGAAAGGCTGTTGAAGGCAGTTATTTCGATTTAGTATAAATAAGAGGTCTTAGTGTTAGGATTTCGTGTGTGGTCAAGTTCGTACAAGTCACTCAAATTACTCAAAGTACCCAATGTGCAGAGAAAAGAGTTATTAAGAAATGTACGTTTGATGAAACACCATTTACATACATTTTAATCAAATTCAGTTTATACATTTTTGCCCAAAAATTTATCTTCTTTATTTGCACAAGTTACTTTTAACGCATTTTACTGCACTTTCTATTACTTTCTTGCAACGTAATTTCTTTTATATTTTCGAAGTGAACTATTTTTCAAATCATGAATATTGTCGAAGTGTTCATTGTTTCTCAGACTTTAATTTAAAAAGCATTAGCACATGTCCTCGGATTCACTAGTTGATCCTGTAAGTTAACCAATATTTGAAGACCAGCGGTTGTTTGACAATTTTCACAGTAAACAAATTGGCATGCTCAGTGAGACTGTGCTAGTGACATTTTTAAACAATTTTTCTATTGAAAATTTATACTAAGTTCTTCATTTTTGTTGTCTCTTTCTTTCAAAACTTCGTTGTATGTTACTAAGAAGTGGTAAAGTAGCCACCATAAACAAAGATAGACCAAGGAGAAGATACACAAGGAGAATGACAAATCAAAATCAGCCAAACAATTCAAATCTTCAAAATACATCGAATAACAATGGAGAACCTACCCCAGCGTCTTCGATAGGGGGAACAACGGTTTCAATACCTATTTCTGAATCGATACCGTCCATGGCAAGTTCGACGCCTACACAGTCGATTGCCCATAGTGAGCCAATTTTAACTTACATTGGGCCACGGGGTCCTCTAGCAACCCCACCAATAGGGAACGCATCGAACATACCCTTTATGCCTCCAAGCTTCTCTATGCCTTTAAGTAGTCGAGAACAGCCTTATGGAATGTCAACATCCATGATGGCGAACTTATATAACGTCGGGTCAACATTCTCATAACCCGTAATGAACGTAACTTCACCATTACAGGGATCAAGGTATGGGATTAATAATATGGGTTGAAATGGCCAACCCTTAGGGATAGGTTTTTCCACCCAAATGTCAAGCTTAACCAATAGTTCTTCGGCAGTTATTAGGTAGCAAATGGACGAGAGTAACCATGAAATGGTCCAGATGCTTGCTCAAACAATGGGGACAATCTTTAATCCTCTAATCCAAATACTACCCAAACCAACCAACAAATGGTCGCGCAAATGACGCGCATTGAGGACTTTTTTGGTGTACCTCAGCCTTCTCGACACCCACAGAGGGAGTATATGGTGGAAAATCAAGGGTTAGCCTTTGGAGAGGATGTCACTATAAACCGAGTCCAACAAAACCAAAGGAACGCACCCCGAGCAAACGTGGCGAACCAGGGAGAGGTAGTCGAACAGCCTAGAGTCGAACCCCCTGGGAATCAACCACGAATTTCAATAGAGGAGGAACCAAGGGTAGTAATGGTGAATAGTGTAATGCCCCGATTCCAATTATTCCCATTTTGTTGAGTCTTTTATTTAAATTGAGTGATAAATTATTTTATTTGTGAAATTGGTATGTTAATATGCTATGTTGACGTGTTATGATATTTGACCGTTTTGAGAGTTTTCGGGGAAAAAGTAGGATGGAGGGTATTTTAGACATTTCTCATTAATGTTAAGTTAGAAAATTTAGTGGAAATATAATTGTGTGAGAAAATGAATTAAATGGAATTTGGGTAAAAAGAGAAATAGAAGAGAAAGAGATAGAAAGGAAAATAGAGAGAAAAAGGAGAGAAAGAAAGAGGAAGAGGAGAAAAGAGAAGGAAAAGAGGAAAACCAAGAAAATCAACCTCTAGGAATCGATTTAATCGGGTAAGGGTGTGAAATCTCATTATCTTATCAATGTATATTATTATGTATGATTGTGTATGTGTGTATTGGATTGGTTGTGGTGTTTTTATAGTTTTCCATTTTAGGTCGATAATGAGAAATCGATGTTTTCGCGGTTGGAAATCGACGAAAATGTGGTAGAATGCTTGTTGCCATGATTAGATTGAGTTCTGATGGATGTATGTTGTTTTGAAAATGTTTTGGGTTGAAAAATAGGTTTTTTGGGTTTTCAACAGCGCTGAAGGATTCTGAGTTTTCGCAGGTTCGCCTAGCGAACCAATCAGCGAAGGGTAGCGAAGGTTCGCTACGGGTATTCGCCTAGCGAACCAGTTGGCGAAGGTCAGCGAAGGTTCGCTGAGTTGTTCGCCTAGCGATGTTTGGGTGTTTTGAATGTGGGTAGTTGCTGCCTTGGTTCTCCAAGGGGTTCGCCTAGCGAACTTTGTGTCTGTTTTTATCTAACAGTTGGTTCGCTGGAACATTCGCCTAGCGAAGGAGCTAGCGAATGCTCGCGAGGGATGTTCGCCTAGCGAAGGAGCTAGCGAATGCTCGCGAGGGAGGTTCGCCCAGCGAACAGTGCTGTTTGTGTAATTTTGTTTTCTGCATAACTTTTGATCTGTGGTTCGGTTTAAGGTGTGGTTTGATGCATTAGGAAGCTTATGAAATGCTTTTTCTTATTATGATGATTTGGAGATTGTTAGCCGATTATATAAGTCAGAAAAGTCGAGAATAGTGTTATTTAGCGACTTTTACCGTTTTGAACGTGTGTTTGGATGTGAACCATACAATAGTGCATTGATGTGAATGCATATAGATTGTATGTACTTGTATGAGAAGAATGCATGAACATATTGTGAATATGTATGCATTTCAAGAATGTCTTGAGTCATTTGCGTGTGAAGCATAATGATGTGCATTCTTGTGTTGAGGGATTCTTATGAGAATCCGCTATAACATCGTGTGCCTTAAAAATAAGGGTTGTGAGCGATCGGATGGATCGTGTGCCTTAAAAATAAGAGGTGTGAGCGATGGGTATAGGCGATCGTGTGCCTTATACAAAGAGGTGTGAGCGATCGGGTCGTGTGCCTTAGACAAAGAGGTGTGAGCAATCCATAAACGTCGTGTGCCTTAAAAATAAGAGGTGTGAGCGGTCAGATTGGATCGTGTGCCTTAAAAATAAGAGGTGTGAGCGATGGGGAACATCGTATGCCCGACGGGGAGTTACAGTGATGTAACGAACGATGGTTCCAGCAGAGTTCCTGAGTGAACTTGTGATGATTGAGTCGGTACCGTCTTGCATTTGCATAGAGTCGTGAGTTGGTCTCTATGATTTGCATTTATCATCTTTAAAATGGTGCTTTGATGAATAAACATATATGTGTATGTTTATGTGGATTGGTAAGAATTTGTGAAAATATGCATGAGGTATATGCTTGTTTCGAATAGGTATGTATACATTGCGATGTGTATGAGTGAGATGTGATGAATTGTGGTGAGAATGTGGAATATGAGTATTTTTATGTAAGATATATAATTATATGCATTGTTATTATGATAATATTTCTCACCCTTCTGTTGTTTTATAATGCTCTATGAGGCATTGCAGAGTAGGTATGCTGGTGGTCTTTTTGTGAAGCGTGTCTTCATTCTTTTGGTCGGTCGGCTCTGATATGTAGCACCGGGTAGCTAGGAGGCTATGATTCTTTTGTGATACATTGTATATGTATCTTGTTGATGAATGTTTATGTAAACATGAATTCTGTTGGGAGATAATACTTGATGATGTATATATGATATGTATATATGTTAGTTGTGATTCAACGTTTAGATTTTCCGCTTTTATTCTAAATATTGAGATGTGGGTGTAAGGACTAAGTTCCACTGTTGCAAAGTTACCCCACTGTTGCATATCAATTGTTGAGCAGGTGTTGAATGTTTTAATTTAAAGTATAATGTGATATACCTCTTTTATACCATGTTTATAATTATACTCTGACGAAATTTTAATATGTGCCTAAATGATTATGTGATTATTTGGGGGTATAGAAAGGGGGTGTTACATTAAGTGGTATCAGAGCCAGAGTTGAGTCTGTCGTGTCTGTCTTGTTGTTGTGTTGGTTGAACTGTTGTTTAACCTTGCTGTCATTTTTGGGAATGATCAGAATATGGCTGGTAGAAACGACAATGCGATGGCTGCTGCTTTGGAAGCAATGGCTAGGGCAGTGCAAGGTGCGCCGAATGTGAATGCCAATGACGAGTTCAGGAAGAATCAACCACCGGTCTTCAAAGGAAGATTTGATCCCGATGGTGCTCAACTTTGGTTGAAAGAGATTGAAAGAATCTTCAGAGTCATGGACTGTGTGGAAGAGAATAAGGTGAGGCTTGGGTCTCACATGCTGAAGGAAGAAGCCGACGATTGGTGGGTCGGTATGCGTCAAGTTCTTGAGGTGGATGACGAAGAGGTAACTTGGGATTTATTTCGTACTGAGTTCTTAAGGAAGTATTACCCTGAAAGTGTGAAAGGGAAGAAGGAGATGGAGTTCCTTGAATTGAAACAAGGTAGTATGTCCGTGGTGGACTATACTGCTAAGTTTGTGGAGTTGGTTCAATTCCATCCTCATTATGCCGCGATTACTGTTGAGTTCTCAAAGTGTATTAAATATGAGAATGGTTTGCGTCCTGAGATTAAACAAGCTGTGGGATATCAAAGAATAAGAAGGTTTTCGGATTTGACAGAATGTTGTAGAATCTTCGAGGAAGATAGCAAGGCTCGTTCTACACATTATAAAAGTTTGAATGAGAGGAAGGGAAAACAACAAGCTAGAAGTGGACCTTATGTGACACCCGCTGATAGGGGCAAGCATAGGGGGAACTTTGAGAAGAGATCTGGAGGAGGAGGTTACAAGTGTGGTGAAATGGGTCATAAATCATTTGAGTGTGGGAAGACAGTGGCGAGATGTTCTAACTGTGGAGGCCTTGGGCATGCTACTACTGATTGTAGAAGGAATGTGGTGAAATGTTTTAATTGTGGGGAACCTGGTCACATTAGCACGAAGTGTCCGAATCCGAAGAAAGCTCCAACTGGTGGGAAAGTATTTTCTTTGGCGGGAACTCAAACTTCCAGTGCAGACCGTCTGATTAAAGGTACTTGCTTTATTAATAGTACACCTCTAGTTGCTATTATTGATACGGGAGCGACTCATTCGTTTATTTCGTCTGAGTCCGCGAATCGTTTGAATCTTGTGTTGTCCCTGATGGATGGTAAGATGGTTATTGATACTTCAACAATGGGGTCAGTAACTACTTCGTTGGTTTGTTTGAGTTGTCCTTTGACCATTTATGGTAAAGACTTCGAGATGGATTTGGTGTGTTTGTCGTTGGAAGGCTTGGACGTAATCTTGGGTATGAACTGGTTGCGATTTAATCGAGTTCATATAGATTGCTATCACAAGTTAGTGAGGTTTCCTTCTTTGGAAAAGGATGAAGATGAGAGTTTCTTATCCACTACAGAGTTGAAGAAACTTTTAGCGGACAAAGCTCAATTGTTTGGTTTGTTTGCATCATTGTCTGTGGATAGTCAAGTGTCACTTGATGTGTTTCCTGTTGTGTGTGATTTTCCAGAAGTGTTTCCTGAGGATATTAAGGATGTACCGTGGGAAAGAGAAGTTGAGTTTTCTATTGCTCTAGTTCCGGGTACTAGACCGATTTCGATGGCACCGTATCGTATGTCGGCATCGGAGTTGGTAGAATTGAAGAAGCAATTGAATGACTTGTTGGACAAGAGATTAGTAAGACCAAGTGTTTCTCCTTGGGGTGCTCCGATATTGTTGGTAAAGAAGAAGGATGGGAGTATGCGGTTATGCATTGATTATCGACAATTGAACAAGGTGACAATTAAGAACAAGTATCCGCTTCCAAGGATCGATGATTTGTTGGACCAATTGGTTGGTGCACATGTTTTTAGCAAGATTGATTTGAGATCGGGATATCACCAGATTCGTGTGAAAGAAGAGGATATTCAAAAGACGGCCTTTAGGACACGGTATGGCCATTACGAATATTCCGTGATGCCATTCGGGGTTTCTAATGCGCCGGCGGTGTTTATGGAATACATGAATCGTATTTTTCATGAGCAGTTAGATCGTTTCGTGGTTGTGTTCATCGACGATATTTTGATTTACTCTAAGTCTCAAGAGGAGCATGAAGAGCATTTGAGGATTGTGTTACAAATTTTGAAAGAGAAACAATTGTATGCTAAGTTGTCGAAATGTGAGTTTTGGTTATCGGAAGTAAGTTTTCTTGGTCATGTTATTTCCGGTAGCGGTATTAGTGTTGATCCAACCAAGATTGATGCGGTGATGCAATGGGAGGCTCCTAGGTCGGTTACGGAGATTCGAAGCTTTTTAGGCTTGGCGGGTTATTATCGGAGGTTTATTGAGGGATTTTTGAAGTTGGCACTTCCGTTAACGCAATTGACTTGTAAAGGAAAGGCTTTCATTTGGGATATTCATTGTGAAGAGAGTTTCAATGAGCTAAAAAGAAGGTTGACAACGGCTCCGATCTTGATTTTGCCAAATCCGACAGAACCATTTGTTGTGTATTGTGATGCTTCCTTGGTTGGTTTAGGTGATGTTTTGATGCAAGATGGAAAAGTTGTGGCTTATGCTTCAAGACAATTGAGAGTGCATGAAAAGAATTATCCTACACATGACTTGGAGTTAGCGGCCGTGGTGTTTGTTTTGAAAATATGGAGGCACTATCTTTATGGTGCAAGATTTGAAGTTTTTAGTGATCACAAGAGCTTGAAATATTTATTTGTTCAAAAAGAATTGAACATGAGACAAAGAAGGTGGTTAGAGCTTTTGAAAGATTATGACTTTGGTTTGAATTACCATCCGGGTAAGGCAAACGTGGTGGTCGATGCTTTGAGTCAGAAGTCGTTACATATGTCCTCATTGATGATGAGAGAATGGGAACTTTTGGAGAGTTTTAGAGACTTGAGTTTGGTTTGTGAAATGACGCCGAGAAGTGTGAGACTTGGTATGCTACATGTTACGAATGATTTTCTTGCAACCGTATGTGAAAAGCAAAAGTTGGATTTGAAATTTGTTGATTTGATGATGAGTGAGAATGAGGATTTCAAGGTTGATAATTTTGGAGTTTTGAGATTCCGTGGTCGTATTTGTATTCCCGATGATGCGGAGTTGAAAAAGATGATATTGGAAGAAGGACACCGAAGCAACTTAAGTATTCATCCGGGAGTGAATAAAATGTATCAAGATTTAAAGAAAATCTTTTGGTGGTCCGCATTAAAGAGGGATGTTGCTCAATTTGTGTATGCATGCTTAACTTGTCAAAAGTCGAAGGTGGAACATCAAAAGCCTAGTGGATTGATGCAACCGTTGGACATTCCGGAGTGGAAATGGGATAGTATATCGATGGATTTTGTTACGGGGTTGCCGAATACACAAAGAGGTCATAATGCTATTTAGGTAATCGTTGATAGGCTTACTAAATCTGCTCACTTCATTCCAATTGATATTAGTTATCCTTTGGAGAGGTTAGCCGAGATTTATATTCTTGCGGTTGTGAAGTTGCATGGAGTTCCTAAGAGTATTGTATCGGATAGAGATCCTAGATTTACATCGAGGTTTTGGGAGAGTTTACAAAAGGCTTTGGGTTCTAAGCTAAGATTGAGTTCGGCGTATCATCCGCAAACGGATGGTCAAACCGAGAGGACAATTCAATCGTTGGAGGATTTGTTGCGTGCTTGTGTGCTCGAGCAAGGTGGTGCTTGGAATAGTTATTTGGCGTTGATTGAGTTCACCTACAATAACAGTTTTCATTCGAGTATAGGTATGGCACCATTTGAGGCTTTGTATGGTCGGAGGTGTCGAACACCTTTGTGTTGGCATGAAACCGGCGAGAGGACGATAGTTGGACCGGAGATGGTACAACAAACAATGGAGAAAGTGAAGTTCATTCGGGAGAAGATGAAAGCTTCTCAAAGTAGACAAAAGAGCTATCATGACAAGAGAAGAAAAGATCTTGAGTTTCAAGAAGGCGACCATGTGTTTTTGAGAGTTACGCCGGTTACGGGTGTGGGTCGTGCTTTGAAGTCGAAGAAGTTGACTTCTCGTTTTATTGGTCCGTATCAGATTTCTGCACGAGTTGGTGCCGTGGCTTACCATGTGGCGTTGCCTCCGAATCTTTCGAATTTGCATGATGTATTCCATGTTTCGCAACTTCGGAAGTATGTTCCGGATCCGTCACATGTTATTCCTATGGACGAGGTTGAAGTGAGAGATAACCTTAAGGTCAAAACTTTACCGAATAGGATTTTGGACCGCTAAGTTAAGAAACTAAGAGGCAAGGATATTACACTTGTGAAAGTAGCGTGGGGAGGCGCAGCGGAAGGCGATATGACTTGGGAACTAGAGAGTAGGATGCGAGAGTCGTATCCGGAGTTGTTTGAATCAGGTAATATTTTCGAGGACGAAAATTTCTAAAGTGGGGGAGAGTTGTAACGCCCCGATTCCAATTATTCCCATTTTGTTGAGTCTTTTATTTAAATTGAGTGATAAATTATTTTATTTGTGAAATTGGTATGTTAATATGCTATGTTGACGTGTTATGATATTTGACCGTTTTGAGAGTTTTCAGGGAAAAAGTAGGATGGAGGGTATTTTAGACATTTCTCATTAATGTTAAGTTAGAAAATTTAGTGGAAATATAATTGTGTGAGAAAATGAATTAAATGGAATTTGGGTAAAAAGAGAAATAGAAGAGAAAGAGATAGAAAGGAAAATAGAGAGAAAAAGGAGAGAAAGAAAGAGGAAGAGGAGAAAAGAGAAGGAAAAGAGGAAAACCAAGAAAATCAACCTCTAGGAATCGATTTAATCGGGTAAGGGTGTGAAATCTCATTATCTTATCAATGTATATTATTATGTATGATTGTGTATGTGTGTATTGGATTGGTTGTGGTGATTTTATAGTTTTCCATTTTAGGTCGATAATGAGAAATCGATGTTTTCGCGGTTGGAAATCGACGAAAATGTGGTAGAATGCTTGTTGCCATGATTAGATTGAGTTCTGATGGATGTATGTTGTTTTGAAAATGTTTTGGGTTGAAAAATAGGTTTTTTGGGTTTTCAACAGCGCTGAAGGATTCTGAGTTTTCGCAGGTTCGCCTAGCGAACCAATCAGCGAAGGGTAGCGAAGGTTCGCTACGGGTATTCGCCTAGCGAACCAGTTGGCGAAGGTCAGCGAAGGTTCGCTGAGTTGTTCGCCTAGCGATGTTTGGGTGTTTTGAATGTGGGTAGTTGCTGCCTTGGTTCTCCAAGGGGTTCGCCTAGCGAACTTTGTGTCTGTTTTTATCTAACAGTTGGTTCGCTGGAACATTCGCCTAGCGAAGGAGCTAGCGAATGCTCGCGAGGGATGTTCGCCTAGCGAAGGAGCTAGCGAATGCTCGCGAGGGAGGTTCGCCCAGCGAACAGTGCTGTTTGTGTAATTTTGTTTTCTGCATAACTTTTGATCTGTGGTTCGGTTTAAGGTGTGGTTTGATGCATTAGGAAGCTTATGAAATGCTTTTTCTTATTATGATGATTTGGAGATTGTTAGCCGATTATATAAGTCAGAAAAGTCGAGAATAGTGTTATTTAGCGACTTTTACCGTTTTGAACGTGTGTTTGGATGTGAACCATACAATAGTGCATTGATGTGAATGCATATAGATTGTATGTACTTGTATGAGAAGAATGCATGAACATATTGTGAATATGTATGCATTTCAAGAATGTCTCGAGTCATTTGCGTGTGAAGCATAATGATGTGCATTCTTGTGTTGAGGGATTCTTATGAGAATCCGCTATAACATCGTGTGCCTTAAAAATAAGGGTTGTGAGCGATCGGATGGATCGTGTGCCTTAAAAATAAGAGGTGTGAGCGATGGGTATAGGCGATCGTGTGCCTTATACAAAGAGGTGTGAGCGATCGGGTCGTGTGCCTTAGACAAAGAGGTGTGAGCAATCCATAAACGTCGTGTGCCTTAAAAATAAGAGGTGTGAGCGGTCAGATTGGATCGTGTGCCTTAAAAATAAGAGGTGTGAGCGATGGGGAACATCGTATGCCCGACGGGGAGTTACAGTGATGTAACGAGCGATGGTTCCAGCAGAGTTCCTGAGTGAACTTGTGATGATTGAGTCGGTACCGTCTTGCATTTGCATAGAGTCGTGAGTTGGTCTCTATGATTTGCATTTATCATCTTTAAAATGGTGCTTTGATGAATAAACATATATGTGTATGTTTATGTGGATTGGTAAGAATTTGTGAAAATATGCATGAGGTATATGCTTGTTTCGAATAGGTATGTATACATTGCGATGTGTATGAGTGAGATGTGATGAATTGTGGTGAGAATGTGGAATATGAGTATTTTTATGTAAGATATATAATTATATGCATTGTTATTATGATAATATTTCTCACCCTTCTGTTGTTTTATAATGCTCTATGAGGCATTGCAGAGTAGGTATGCTGGTGGTCTTTTTGTGAAGCGTGTCTTCATTCTTTTGGTCGGTCGGCTCTGATATGTAGCACCGGGTAGCTAGGAGGCTATGATTCTTTTGTGATACATTATATATGTATCTTGTTGATGAATGTTTATGTAAACATGAATTCTGTTGGGAGATAATACTTGATGATGTATATATGATATGTATATATGTTAGTTGTGATTCAACGTTTAGATTTTCCGCTTTTATTCTAAATATTGAGATGTGGGTGTAAGGACTAAGTTCCACTGTTGCAAAGTTACCCCACTGTTGCATATCAATTGTTGAGCAGGTGTTGAATGTTTTAATTTAAAGTATAATGTGATATACCTCTTTTATACCATGTTTATAATTATACTCTGACGAAATTTTAATATGTGCCTAAATGATTATGTGATTATTTGGGGGTATAGAAAGGGGGTGTTACATTAAGTGGTATCAGAGCCAGAGTTGAGTCTGTCGTGTCTGTCTTGTTGTTGTGTTGGTTGAACTGTTGTTTAACCTTGCTGTCATTTTTGGGAATGATCAGAATATGGCTGGTAGAAACGACAATGCGATGGCTGCTGCTTTGGAAGCAATGGCTAGGGCAGTGCAAGGTGCGCCGAATGTGAATGCCAATGACGAGTTCAGGAAGAATCAACCACCGGTCTTCAAAGGAAGATTTGATCCCGATGGTGCTCAACTTTGGTTGAAAGAGATTGAAAGAATCTTCAGAGTCATGGACTGTGTGGAAGAGAATAAGGTGAGGCTTGGGTCTCACATGCTGAAGGAAGAAGCCGACGATTGGTGGGTCGGTATGCGTCAAGTTCTTGAGGTGGATGACGAAGAGGTAACTTGGGATTTATTTCGTACTGAGTTCTTAAGGAAGTATTACCCTGAAAGTGTGAAAGGGAAGAAGGAGATGGAGTTCCTTGAATTGAAACAAGGTAGTATGTCCGTGGTGGACTATACTGCTAAGTTTGTGGAGTTGGTTCAATTCCATCCTCATTATGCCGCGATTACTGTTGAGTTCTCAAAGTGTATTAAATATGAGAATGGTTTGCGTCCTGAGATTAAACAAGCTGTGGGATATCAAAGAATAAGAAGGTTTTCGGATTTGACAGAATGTTGTAGAATCTTCGAGGAAGATAGCAAGGCTCGTTCTACACATTATAAAAGTTTGAATGAGAGGAAGGGAAAACAACAAGCTAGAAGTGGACCTTATGTGACACCCGCTGATAGGGGCAAGCATAGGGGGAACTTTGAGAAGAGATCTGGAGGAGGAGGTTACAAGTGTGGTGAAATGGGTCATAAATCATTTGAGTGTGGGAAGACAGTGGCGAGATGTTCTAACTGTGGAGGCCTTGGGCATGCTACTACTGATTGTAGAAGGAATGTGGTGAAATGTTTTAATTGTGGGGAACCTGGTCACATTAGCACGAAGTGTCCGAATCCGAAGAAAGCTCCAACTGGTGGGAAAGTATTTTCTTTGGCGGGAACTCAAACTTCCAGTGCAGACCGTCTGATTAAAGGTACTTGCTTTATTAATAGTACACCTCTAGTTGCTATTATTGATACGGGAGCGACTCATTCGTTTATTTCGTCTGAGTCCGCGAATCGTTTGAATCTTGTGTTGTCCCTGATGGATGGTAAGATGGTTATTGATACTTCAACAATGGGGTCAGTAACTACTTCGTTGGTTTGTTTGAGTTGTCCTTTGACCATTTATGGTAAAGACTTCGAGATGGATTTGGTGTGTTTGTCGTTGGAAGGCTTGGACGTAATCTTGGGTATGAACTGGTTGCGATTTAATCGAGTTCATATAGATTGCTATCACAAGTTAGTGAGGTTTCCTTCTTTGGAAAAGGATGAAGATGAGAGTTTCTTATCCACTACAGAGTTGAAGAAACTTTTAGCGGACAAAGCTCAATTGTTTGGTTTGTTTGCATCATTGTCTGTGGATAGTCAAGTGTCACTTGATGTGTTTCCTGTTGTGTGTGATTTTCCAGAAGTGTTTCCTGAGGATATTAAGGATGTACCGTCGGAAAGAGAAGTTGAGTTTTCTATTGCTCTAGTTCCGGGTACTAGACCGATTTCGATGGCACCGTATCGTATGTCGGCATCGGAGTTGGTAGAATTGAAGAAGCAATTGAATGACTTGTTGGACAAGAGATTAGTAAGACCAAGTGTTTCTCCTTGGGGTGCTCCGATATTGTTGGTAAAGAAGAAGGATGGGAGTATGCGGTTATGCATTGATTATCGACAATTGAACAAGGTGACAATTAAGAACAAGTATCCGCTTCCAAGGATCGATGATTTGTTGGACCAATTGGTTGGTGCACATGTTTTTAGCAAGATTGATTTGAGATCGGGATATCACCAGATTCGTGTGAAAGAAGAGGATATTCAAAAGACGGCCTTTAGGACACGGTATGGCCATTACGAATATTCCGTGATGCCATTCGGGGTTTCTAATGCGCCGGCGGTGTTTATGGAATACATGAATCGTATTTTTCATGAGCAGTTAGATCGTTTCGTGGTTGTGTTCATCGACGATATTTTGATTTACTCTAAGTCTCAAGAGGAGCATGAAGAGCATTTGAGGATTGTGTTACAAATTTTGAAAGAGAAACAATTGTATGCTAAGTTGTCGAAATGTGAGTTTTGGTTATCGGAAGTAAGTTTTCTTGGTCATGTTATTTCCGGTAGCGGTATTAGTGTTGATCCAACCAAGATTGATGCGGTGATGCAATGGGAGGCTCCTAGGTCGGTTACGGAGATTCGAAGCTTTTTAGGCTTGGCGGGTTATTATCGGAGGTTTATTGAGGGATTTTTGAAGTTGGCACTTCCGTTAACGCAATTGACTTGTAAAGGAAAGGCTTTCATTTGGGATATTCATTGTGAAGAGAGTTTCAATGAGCTAAAAAGAAGGTTGACAACGGCTCCGATCTTGATTTTGCCAAATCCGACAGAACCATTTGTTGTGTATTGTGATGCTTCCTTGGTTGGTTTAGGTGATGTTTTGATGCAAGATGGAAAAGTTGTGGCTTATGCTTCAAGACAATTGAGAGTGCATGAAAAGAATTATCCTACACATGACTTGGAGTTAGCGGCCGTGGTGTTTGTTTTGAAAATATGGAGGCACTATCTTTATGGTGCAAGATTTGAAGTTTTTAGTGATCACAAGAGCTTGAAATATTTATTTGTTCAAAAAGAATTGAACATGAGACAAAGAAGGTGGTTAGAGCTTTTGAAAGATTATGACTTTGGTTTGAATTACCATCCGGGTAAGGCAAACGTGGTGGTCGATGCTTTGAGTCAGAAGTCGTTACATATGTCCTCATTGATGATGAGAGAATGGGAACTTTTGGAGAGTTTTAGAGACTTGAGTTTGGTTTGTGAAATGACGCCGAGAAGTGTGAGACTTGGTATGCTACATGTTACGAATGATTTTCTTGCAACCGTATGTGAAAAGCAAAAGTTGGATTTGAAATTTGTTGATTTGATGATGAGTGAGAATGAGGATTTCAAGGTTGATAATTTTGGAGTTTTGAGATTCTGTGGTCGTATTTGTATTCCCGATGATGCGGAGTTGAAAAAGATGATATTGGAAGAAGGACACCGAAGCAACTTAAGTATTCATCCGGGAGTGAATAAAATGTATCAAGATTTAAAGAAAATCTTTTGGTGGTCCGCATTAAAGAGGGATGTTGCTCAATTTGTGTATGCATGCTTAACTTGTCAAAAGTCGAAGGTGGAACATCAAAAGCCTAGTGGATTGATGCAACCGTTGGACATTCCGGAGTGGAAATGGGATAGTATATCGATGGATTTTGTTACGGGGTTGCCGAATACACAAAGAGGTCATAATGCTATTTAGGTAATCGTTGATAGGCTTACTAAATCCGCTCACTTCATTCCAATTGATATTAGTTATCCTTTGGAGAGGTTAGCCGAGATTTATATTCTTGCGGTTGTGAAGTTGCATGGAGTTCCTAAGAGTATTGTATCGGATAGAGATCCTAGATTTACATCGAGGTTTTGGGAGAGTTTACAAAAGGCTTTGGGTTCTAAGCTAAGATTGAGTTCGGCGTATCATCCGCAAACGGATGGTCAAACCGAGAGGACAATTCAATCGTTGGAGGATTTGTTGCGTGCTTGTGTGCTCGAGCAAGGTGGTGCTTGGAATAGTTATTTGGCGTTGATTGAGTTCACCTACAATAACAGTTTTCATTCGAGTATAGGTATGGCACCATTTGAGGCTTTGTATGGTCGGAGGTGTCGAACACCTTTGTGTTGGCATGAAACCGGCGAGAGGACGATAGTTGGACCGGAGATGGTACAACAAACAATGGAGAAAGTGAAGTTCATTCGGGAGAAGATGAAAGCTTCTCAAAGTAGACAAAAGAGCTATCATGACAAGAGAAGAAAAGATCTTGAGTTTCAAGAAGGCGACCATGTGTTTTTGAGAGTTACGCCGGTTACGGGTGTGGGTCGTGCTTTGAAGTCGAAGAAGTTGACTTCTCGTTTTATTGTTCCGTATCAGATTTCTGCACGAGTTGGTGCCGTGGCTTACCATGTGGCGTTGCCTCCGAATCTTTCGAATTTGCATGATGTATTCCATGTTTCGCAACTTCGGAAGTATGTTCCGGATCCGTCACATGTTATTCCTATGGACGAGGTTGAAGTGAGAGATAACCTTAAGGTCGAAACTTTACCGAATAGGATTTTGGACCGCTAAGTTAAGAAACTAAGAGGCAAGGATATTACACTTGTGAAAGTAGCGTGGGGAGGCGCAGCGGAAGGCGATATGACTTGGGAACTAGAGAGTAGGATGCGAGAGTCGTATCCGGAGTTGTTTGAATCAGGTAATATTTTCGAGGACGAAAATTTCTAAAGTGGGGGAGAGTTGTAACGCCCCGATTCCAATTATTCCCATTTTGTTGAGTCTTTTATTTAAATTGAGTGATAAATTATTTTATTTGTGAAATTGGTATGTTAATATGCTATGTTGACGTGTTATGATATTTGACCGTTTTGAGAGTTTTCAGGGAAAAAGTAGGATGGAGGGTATTTTAGACATTTCTCATTAATGTTAAGTTAGAAAATTTAGTGGAAATATAATTGTGTGAGAAAATGAATTAAATGGAATTTGGGTAAAAAGAGAAATAGAAGAGAAAGAGATAGAAAGGAAAATAGAGAGAAAAAGGAGAGAAAGAAAGAGGAAGAGGAGAAAAGAGAAGGAAAAGAGGAAAACCAAGAAAATCAACCTCTAGGAATCGATTTAATCGGGTAAGGGTGTGAAATCTCATTATCTTATCAATGTATATTATTATGTATGATTGTGTTTTGGGTTGAAAAATAGGTTTTTTGGGTTTTCAACAGCGCTGAAGGATTCTGAGTTTTCGCAGGTTCGCCTAGCGAACCAATCAGCGAAGGGTAGCGAAGGTTCGCTACGGGTATTCGCCTAGCGAACCAGTTGGCGAAGGTCAGCGAAGGTTCGCTGAGTTGTTCGCCTAGCGATGTTTGGGTGTTTTGAATGTGGGTAGTTGCTGCCTTGGTTCTCCAAGGGGTTCGCCTAGCGAACTTTGTGTCTGTTTTTATCTAACAGTTGGTTCGCTGGAACATTCGCCTAGCGAAGGAGCTAGCGAATGCTCGCGAGGGATGTTCGCCTAGCGAAGGAGCTAGCGAATGCTCGCGAGGGAGGTTCGCCCAGCGAACAGTGCTGTTCGTGTAATTTTGTTTTCTGCATAACTTTTGATCTGTGGTTCGGTTTAAGGTGTGGTTTGATGCATTAGGAAGCTTATGAAATGCTTTTTCTTATTATGATGATTTGGAGATTGTTAGCCGATTATATAAGTCAGAAAAGTCGGGAATAGTGTTATTTAGCGACTTTTACCGTTTTGAACGTGTGTTTGGATGTGAACCATACAATAGTGCATTGATGTGAATGCATATAGATTGTATGTACTTGTATGAGAAGAATGCATGAACATATTGTGAATATGTATGCATTTCAAGAATGTCTTGAGTCATTTGCGTGTGAAGCATAATGATGTGCATTCTTGTGTTGAGGGATTCTTATGAGAATCCGCTATAACATCGTGTGCCTTAAAAATAAGGGTTGTGAGCGATCGGATGGATCGTGTGCCTTAAAAATAAGAGGTGTGAGCAATGGGTATAGGCGATCGTGTGCCTTATACAAAGAGGTGTGAGCGATCGGGTCATGTGCCTTAGACAAAGAGGTGTGAGCAATCCATAAACGTCGTGTGCCTTAAAAATAAGAGGTGTGAGCGGTCAGATTGGATCGTGTGCCTTAAAAATAAGAGGTGTGAGCGATGGGGAACATCGTATGCCCGACGGGGAGTTACAGTGATGTAACGAGCGATGGTTCCAGCAGAGTTCCTGTGTGAACTTGTGATGATTGAGTCGGTACCGTCTTGCATTTGCATAGAGTCGTGAGTTGGTCTCTATGATTTGCATTTATCATCTTTAAAATGGTGCTTTGATGAATAAACATATATGTGTATATTTATGTGGATTGGTAAGAATTTGTGAAAATATGCATGAGGTATATGCTTGGTTCGAATAGGTATGTATACATTGCGATGTGTATGAGTGAGATGTGATGAATTGTGGTGAGAATGTGGAATATAAGTATTTTTATGTAAGATATATAATTATATGCATTGTTATTATGATAATATTTCTCACCCTTCTGCTGTTTTATAATGCTCTATGAGGCATTGCAGAGTAGGTATGCTGGTGGTCTTTTTATGAAGCGTGTCTTCATTCTTTTGGTCGGTCGGCTCTAATATGTAGCACCGGGTAGCTAGGAGGCTATGATTCTTTTGTGATACATTGTATATGTATCTTGTTGATGAATGTTTATGTAAACATGAATTCTGTTGGGAGATAATACTTGATGATGTATATATGATATGTATATATGTTAGTTGTGATTCAATGTTTAGATTTTCCGCTTTTATTCTAAATATTGAGATGTGGGTGTAAGGACTAAGTTCCACTGTTGCAAAGTTACCCCACTGTTGCATATCAATTGTTGAGCAGGTGTTGAATGTTTTAATTTAATGTATAATGTGATATACCACTTTTATACCATGTTTATAATTATACTCTGATGAAATTTTAATATGTGCCTAAATGATTATGTGATTATTTGGGGGTATAGAAAGGGGGTGTTACAAATAGAAACCAGAACATTGACAATGTCATACAGCAAATTCGACGTGATGATATGGCAGCGGATGACAATATAGCATCCATGGTCGAAACGATTATGGGGCGAAATGGGGTAAATTTTGGCCTGCGAATACCAAATTACACATCACCATTATCAGAATACATGTTGCAATCAGATTTAGCCGCTAGATGGAAAGTCCCTAAATTCACTAAGTTTTCGGGGGATACCAATGAGTCTACTGTCGAACACGTGTCTAGGTACTAAATAGAGGCAGGAGAGATTTCGAACAACGAAAACCTTAAGATTAAATATTTCCCAAGCTTTCTCACTAAAAACGCCTTCACGTGGTTCACAACCTTTCCAGAAAACTCGATCCATACATGGACTCAATTAGAGAGATCGTTCCATGAACAATTTTACATGGGATAAACCAAGGTTAGCCTAAAAGAATTGACTAGTCTAAAATGAAAGTTTACTGAGCCAATACACGATTATCTGAACAGATTTTTCCTACTCAAAGCCAGATGTTTCACACAGGTGCCAGAACATGAGTTGGTTGAAATGGTCGTTGGGGGCCTTGACTACTCTATTTGGAAGAAGTTAGACATCCAGTACTTCAGGGATATGGCCTAGTTGGCTGATAGGGTTCGACAGTTAGAACGCCTGAAGGAGGAAAAGGCTAGGGCAAATAAAAATAATAGAAGGGTAGCCTACATCGAATTTAATGAAGACGACGAAGGAAAATATGACAAGCCCTTACACTTCGATGAGAACGAAATTGGCCTTGCTGAACTAAAGTAAGGGCCACCTTACTTTTGTAAGGTCTTAGCCCCTTCGAATGGAAAAAACCCAGTCGAACCAGAAAAGAACGATAGATTTCCTAAGAAGACTTACACTTTCGACGTCACAAAATGTGACGAAATCTTTGATTTGTCAGTTAAGGATGACCAAATGATAGTGCCTCCTGGTGCTAAAATGCCCACTTTAGAACAAAGAAAAAAGAGAGGTTTTTGTAAGTATCATAATTTCTTGGGTCATAAAACATATCAATGTTTTCTTTTCAGGGATATCTTTCAGAATGCAATTAAGGAGGGAAGGCTCAGATTTGGAGAGAAATCGAAGGCCCAAATGAAGATTGATTCCGACCCTCTTCAGGTGGCCGATGCCCACTACATGGAGCCATCTCTAATCAATATGGTCGAAATTAATGAAGACTTTGCCAATGAAGTGGTCATAGTCAAGGTTACAGAGGATCTCGACAGAGAGATTGTTGAAAGTTTCATCTTTGAAGTCACTGAAGGCTTCACCACAGAAACCACTGAGGGTTTCGAGAAAGAAACTGGTGATAGTTTCGCTCATGGAGTCACTGAAGGCTCCAACGAACGAATCACTGAAGATTTCAACTCGATGATAACAACAAAAGAAACCATTGAGGGTTTCGTGCAAATTGATAACCTGACTGAGGCTATTGAGGGCCTTAGGGTGAAACTGGAAGAGCTGAACATTGCTGAAAAGGCCAGCGTGGGTGTGAACATGGTCGAAGTCTCTCAGGAAACTTCGATGGTGGTTGACGAGGACCTTCGACAGGAAGAATATAATAAGTTGGCTTTCCCAAAGCAGGACGAAAGCCTTACCAATTTCCTTCACAGATGTTAGAGGAAGAAATCAGAAGTTATGTTATGCCCTCGATGCAGCGCGGTCTTCGACAAGAAGGTGACTCAGAATCTCGAAGGGGTTCGTATGGAGAAGAATAGAAGAAATTGGAAAGCCTCTCATGGCCGCCAGACTTTTGACAACAAGAGTGACCCTAGGAGACAGGAGCAAACAAGGAAAAGGCTCAGTGGCAACAAATCCACTACTTTCAAACCTACAGCGGGGGCTCCCAGAGACAAATGGATCTGACTAGTCGAAAATCGAGAGCAAGGCCAAAAAAAGTGGAAAAACTTTGAAGTTCAGAGAGGCTCTTTTTTGACGTACCGAAAAGAATTCCAGGCGTCGAAGCGGCTAGAATACCCTTTAGAGAATTATAAAGGAAAGAATCTGATGTCAAGATCCCAGTGGAGAAGACAGTTGAGGCGGAGAAAGGCCGAAAGAGAAGCCATGGAGAAGGCGAAGCCTGAATCCAGTAGCAACATACCGATGAAGAAAGAGGAAAAGAGACAAGTCGAGCGAAAACTGTTCTCTCCTCAAAAGGAGGCATCTTCAAAAAAGTCTGATCATGAAGATGACATAATGAAAGACAATTTCGGTTCTAGGTCAGAAGCCTCACTAGACATCTTGTGAAATGTGATGTCAATACTTCCTAGAGAGTATGACCAAGTGATAGAGGTAGAGGAACCAGAAGATGCAATGGAAATGGAGACGACTCGACACGAGCCTGTCTGTTACTACATCATGAATAATGGCTGCGTCGAGGAACATAACGCCTTCTTTGAAAGGAATGATGAGTCGATGAAGAGACATTTAAAACCTCTGTTTATCTGCGGGGAAGTAGGAAATGTAGGAATAAGTAAGATCATGGTCGACGGCGGGGTGACAGTTAACTTAATGCCGCATCATATGCTGAAGAGGTTCGGGAACGATGACACAGATACAAAACCTTATAATATGGTTTTGTCAAATTATGAGGGCAATATAGGAACCAAAATGGGAGTTATACAGGTAGACTTGACCGTTGGCACTATAACTAGGCCAACGATGTTTACGGTGATAGCCTTGAAGGCTAATTACAATCTACTGCTTGGTAGGGAGTGGATTCACGGCATCAGTGTCGTTCCCTCCTCAATGCACCAAAGTATCATTATTTGGCGCAATGATGGGATCGTCGAAAACATCGACGCGAACCAGAGTTATTTTATGGCCGAAGTGAATCAGGTCGACAGAAGGAGCTTCGACCAGAATTTTTCCTACATTGGTCCATGTAATCCTGCGGGATTCGACATGACGTCCACAGATAACGCTTTATGTTCTCTCTATTTTCACCCAACTTATGGGTTTCTGTGGGACAGAGAAGTCGTATGCGAAGAAGACTATGTCTTCGGAACAGCCCATATCCAGCCAACTGGATGGGGAAGTGAATTTGGTGACGATGACTGAGTCACTGGCGCTCGAAAGGATTTCGGCTTATAGTCGATTGACTATCACGAAGTACATGATAAGATTTTCCTTAACGCACTTATAGTCGATATCTTCAAGTGGATCTTGTGCCAGCATTTTGATGTTGCTTGCTAGCGGATCCTTCTCGAAGCCCAAAGGCTCATCATCATAGATGGCATCGAGCCTCTGGCCTTGCACCTCATCCTGAACCTTATCAGGTGGTTTTGGATCGAAGTCCTTATCATGACCTCCTTGATGTGCTTCAATTTTCTTGTCATCGACAACCATACATTTTACTTCAGCCTCTAAGGCCGCTTTACTTTGTTCGCCAGTATGTTGGTACGGGATTCAGGCTTCGCCTAGTAAAGTGGCCTTAGAGGCTGAAGTAAAATGTATGGCAGTCGAAGCCAAGAAAATTGAAGCGCATCAAGGACGTCATAATAAGGACTTCGATCCAGAACCACCTGATAAGGTTCAAGATGAGGTACAAGGCCAGAGGCTCGACGCCATCTATGATGATGAGCCTTTGGGCTTCGAGAAGATCCGCTAGCAAGCAACATCAAAATGTTGGCACAATATCCACTTGAAGATATCGACCTGGGAGAAGGGGTAGTGAAGAGGCCGACATACATCAGCGACAACGTCATCTCACAGCTCAAGGTCGAAGTAATCCAATTGCTTAAGGAGTTCAAAGACTGCTTTGCATGGGATTACGACGAAATACCTAGTTTGAGCAGAGATCTGGTCGAACTGAAGCTGCCAATAAAGCCTGGGAAGAAGCCCGTCAAGCAGACTCCAAGGCGATTTGCACCTGAAGTTCTCTCGAAGATCAAAGAGGAGGTCGAAAGACTTCTTAGATATAAAATCATCCGCACGACCAGGTATGTTGAATGTCTTGCCAATATTGTTCAAGTTATTAAGAAAAATGGGAAGTTAAGGGTGTGCAATGATTTTAGAGACTTAAATTCTACAACCCCGAAAGATGAATATTCGATGCATGTGGCGGAAATGATAGTCGATTCTGCTGCAGGACATGAGTACCTTAGTATGCTCGACGAGTATTCTGGGTACAATCAAATTTTCATTGCTGAAGAAGACGTCCCAAAAATGGTGTTTAGATGCCCTGGAGCCTTAGGCATCTATGAATGGGTCGTAATGCCTTTTGGTTTAAAAAAAGCTGGGGCAACAAACCAAAGAGCAATGAATTCTATCTTCCATGATTTTATCGAGACTTTTATGCAAATCTATATTGATGATATTATTGTTAAATCTATTTCACGGTTTAAAAATGAACCCTCTCAAATGTGCATTTTGTGTACAGGCGGGAGATTTCTTAGGCTTCGTAGTCCACAAAAAAGGAATCAAAATAAACCAGAACAAGGCCAAAGCCATAATTGGTGCGGTACGAGGGCACTAACGAGATCGTCAAACTAAGAGTGCAAGTATACAGCTGTTCGCGTAGTTTTAAATAAGGATGTCAAACCCACAAGAAAGGGATAATCAAACTAATGCAATCAATAGCTGCAGTGTAAAGCTAAGGCTAGGAATTTACGGAAATTAAATGGAAAGGAAGAAACACTAATTCTAACGGTTTTAGGAAATAATATTAAAATCGAGTCCGAAATATGGATTCTGCGTACCTAAGGGACTTGTAGAAGTCGGGTGCTAATTGCGACTACAGTTCGTTCCGTAGGAAATACTAACTTAAGGACTCTGTCTCACTCTCTCGCGCTATCGACAAGAACCACACCTAACAACCACAGGATTTTGCTCTCGCTCTCCCTTTTTAATTAAAAACATATTTTGGAAGTTAATGAAATCCTAAACGATGCCTAAAGAGCTCTTGCTGTTTTTAGGATCGGTGCCTAGTTTCTACTATCCGCTCTTTCCTCACACTCTCACGCTATCGGTCCGAACTTGGTATATTCCTCACTTTCGTGTCGGAATAATAAAACATGAAAAATAGAAACAAAGACCAAAACTAGCATGCATTGACTTAAAGTCGCACCTACATTTTCTACGGAGCCCCGTCGGAGACGACGGTCCTCACATGCTGAGCTCAAGCAAATTTAGCAACACATTTTGGTTTTAATTACAAACATAGTTACGGTGATTAACATGGAAAAATACATAACATACAAGACAAGAATCTTAAATTGAAAAATAAAAGTAAGCAAAAGTAAATAACCTGTAAAAGTAAATACGAAATTTGAATTGCAAAGAGAAAACGCTGGAAGGCTTGTTCGAAATCAAAGTACAGCACCGAATGTAAATTACAAGTAATCTGCGACAATTCCTCGATGTGAGTAATTGTCGCTCTAAAAGTGAATATATGCCTAAACGAAATTTGACAAAGCTTCCGTGTCTAAAATCTGGTGATTAAAACATGAATGAAAGGTCCTGTATATAGAGAAAAATCCCAAACATAACTGCCAAGTCGTATAAAGGAAGTGGAGGGAAAATATACGATGGAGAAAACTGCTCAAGGCAGTTGCAGTTTTTAAATTTTGCAACTGCGCAGTGATGGCGAACGCCATGGTCCTGGCCTTTTTAAATACGCGACATCCTTGCTCATGGCGAATGCCATATGGTGATGGTGAATGCCATATCAGTAGAATGGAAGAATTTTATCTTCTTTACTGGATTTTCCTCGTCTTTCGTTCTTTTTCGATCCTTTGCCCGATTTTTCCACAGAGGAAGCTGTCAACTCCAAAACACATAAAACTCGATTAAATACAATTTTTTGTTATCAAACTCCCCCACACTAATACTTTTGCTTGTCCTCAAGCAAACTCCCGACATAATTATAAACAATAAGTGCAGCATCCGAAACGAAAGCACGACACGACTTTAAAACCGAACACGACTAATAGGATAATGTTAAATGATAGGTACTAGACTTCGACAATGAGGATACCGTGATGTCACATATCCGCACTTGCGGACAAAGACTCCCCCCTATGCAATACTAATCCAAATCGTAGCATTATAACTCGACCTATATTCCTTGTTTATTTTTCCCTCTTTTTCATTCTCACGCGATCACATTAAGCCCGTTATCCCTACACTCGCATGGTAAGTGA
This sequence comes from Lathyrus tuberosus, assembly GCA_022829125.1. NCBI lineage: Eukaryota > Viridiplantae > Streptophyta > Magnoliopsida > Fabales > Fabaceae > Lathyrus > Lathyrus tuberosus. The sequence goes on from JALAZF010000190.1 coordinate 4,064,887, forward strand.
AACTGTTAGTGTTTATGATCTCAATTTTCAACTTTTTGCATTATTTCTTCTTTTCTTTTTCTTTTCTTTTCGAATTTCAAAAATCTGATCCGTTGGGCTAAATGGCCGGGAGAGGGCCACCTAATTTAGAAGTAAACAAATTCTTTCATTCGCTTTTCTACAATACAGCTCTAAACAAATTATCATTAATTTTTTGAGAACACCATATATTTGCATCGGTTCCTTACTTAGCGTGTGTTTTTGGGATGGTGCTGACCGCTAACATAAACTACTCAAGAGACTACTATAGAAACTCGGAAATCAAGGTCTCGACATAATGGTTATTTAAATCGGTGCTGCATACTTAGGGAGTCTAGGGTTCTAAAACGGTACTGACAATGTCAATACTTTCCCAAGTCTAAATAACAAAGTCTAAAGGTGAATAAGTTTCATGCAATAGATTCAGATGAAATTTTTTTCGTTGGGGTTGCTTTTTATCAATCTTAGGGGAATTTTTCCAACGAAAGAAAAAGGTAAAGTACAATAAGACTCAATTACACATAAACGACTCGACATAAAGGAAACTAACTAAAAAGCATAAAAATAGCATGAAAATAACGAAAAAAAACAAAAAACAAAGCAAGTTAAGCTCCTCCCTCACACTTGAACCGAACATTGTCCCCAATGTTTTAGTACAAGGTGAAAAAGGAGTGGAAGAACCTGGAATAATCAATGGTGGCGTCCCCGGCCGCGTGGTCATCCAATACCTCTGACAAGGGCAGGGTTAGGAACATGCTGAACACACTCTCTCAAAGTGGTAACCTGCATCCTCATGCCTTCCATCTGGACAGTCAGATCCACCATATTTAGCTCTATGCGCTCTGCAAAATCAACCTGCTGTTGGTTGGTGTGATCCATAACAACTCTGATATCCTCTTGCTGACGCTGTAAGATCTGGAGCAGTAATTCACGCTCCGCCTCCCTGTCATTCCAATACCGCAGTTCAGACAAAATATCATCTAAATAGCTTCGAATAGCGACGTAGTCGTACTCTTCCTGAGGCTGGTAGGTACCTGAAATTTGGTCAGAGAAAGTGGGTGCAGTGGGTGATCTTTGACTTGGCCTTGGGATGTCAGCATTGGCACGGGGGCCAGGCTGTGGTGCAAATCCCATAGTCTCAACATAGGCCCTATTCACAGCTTCATCATCTAAGTTCGGGGCCTCAGTATCAAATAGCTAATTTGTGCTAACGCACACATTAATGCGCGATGCACAGGGTAAATATATACTCCTCACCTCCCTATTCCTGATCATAAGCCTATACTTGCCGCTTGGCACATTCTTAATAAGTCGCATGTTGCGACAGTACTCTAAATCGAAAAAAGGGACGGCTAATCCCTCAAGGGTACCTATCTCATCTTGCAGTCATAAACCTAAAGCTATGGAGGTAATCACGCCTCCAACACAGATGTCACCACCAGACCGACCAGCGACAGAACCAAGGTGAGCTAACAAGAAAGTCGTAGGATTAACCTTAGTTTCCGACAATGCACAGTGAATGAAAAATAAATCCTTGGAATTCACATTCCCCGTGTTCTCTCTACCAAAGATAGTGCACGCTAAAACACGGTGAAAATACCTAATTGCGGGGTTGTGAATGGAAGTGGATTTTAGGCCCTCCCATGTGGATGTGGTTTTGCTAGTGATTTGGCGCCAGAAGTCTAAGGCATTGGCTTGACATTCGCTTTCAAGCAGTGCCAGACACGCGTATGCTTCACCACTCGAAAACTGAAAAATCTCACCTATCCTCTCTTGTGGCAGCAAATAATCTTTGTTGAACATCCTAAAGTTCACGGTGCCAGTGGTGCGAGATGGGTCATACAGGTATTGAAATGAACTTAAAAACTCATAGGTTAGTCTAACAAAAGTATGGCTCGGATTAGAGAAAAAGTAAGACAAACCTACGTTAGTCAGCATCCAGTTGATGTTGCCGAACAATCCTAGTGCACGGACAATATCGATATGAGCATATAGCGTGGCTTCGACATGCCTTTTATGAATTTTGAGAAAAACAACCCGCTGTCGCTCGCCAAGGATACCATCGGGAAATTCGATTCCCATGTAGTCAATGTCGCGAGCAACTCTAGGAGGCATTCTGAATTCTTTTTTCTAGAAAGGTTTTGAGAGTTTGGAAACAAGAACAGAGAGTAAGAGAGTTTTAGAATATTGGTGGTGATGATGTAGAATGAGGTTTGGAAGTTTTAAATAGAAGGAAAAATGGTATATGAGTGGTTAGGAGTTAAGATGATGATTAATGGGAAGTTATTTGGATGGTTAAAGACATGTATGGGGAGTTAGAAGGGTTTCGTTTGAAACCCGTGCTTATTCTGCAACAAAATATGCGCAGGAAAAACTGCATGTTCCGTCTCCATGGAGAACGCCATTAAGCACATGGCGAAAGCCATGTGTTTAATGTTGGAAATTTGAAAAATAAAGAACTGATGGCGAACGCCATCATGCCATGGCGAACGCCATTAGGCAGAATTGCTCAAAATTTCAATTTTTGGTTAAGAAGCATAATTTTTTGGGTTTTTGATAATTTAAATAAACGATATACATAAGTCTAACTGCAGAATTGTAATTGCGAGATTAAGATTGGAGAAAAATAAAAATAAGCATTAAATATTACGAAACAATGTAAAAGACATAAACGAAAAAAAATCATATTAATGCAATAACTAGAACAACATGTCTTCGCCGATGAATCGACGATACAAAAGAATACAAATTACAACAGAATGAAAATACAATAAAAACCAGAACAAACTAAAACATAAAAGCAATAAGAACTTCGTCGGTACAAATCATAATTCATTTGCTAAAGTGCCTAGTGAAAGAATGAACTAGCTGGAACAAATGGTCAAACTGCTCATTAGCAATATTCATGAATCCAATGAGGTCCCCTCAGATGGAAGTGATCTGATCCCTAAGGGTGTCCACTTGGCACTTTAGAGCATCAATGATAGCATCATAATCAATACGAGATCTAGAGATGTATGATGTGGCATCAGGGGGATTGGTATTAGGTATCTCATAAGGTTGAGTGCTATAAGGAGGTGTTGGTGATTCACTCTCTTCCTCAAGGTCATAAAGCCAATTATTTCTATTATGCATATTTGTCCTCTCTTGGTTAGGCAGGGTAAAGTTATGGACCACTTTGTTGTCAATTAGGAATTCAAACTCGGCTGGTCCTAGGTTAGCCAACATACCACGGTTAAAATAGAAGTTCAAGTGCATCGGACGGAAGCCTCCATAAGCACGGATGCGGTTAAGTTGGTAACAAAAACCTATTGCTTCAGCGATCATGGTAACTAAACCTCCAGCAAGGATAGAACCATCGGTCTCTTGAGCAATGTGGTTCAAGTTAGCCAACATAAAGGAAGTAGCATTCACAGGCCTTCCCTGTGAAGCACAGCACATAATAAATAATTCATCCTTAGAAACAGAGGTTATATTCTCTTCCTTACAAAATAGGGTGTGAGCCAAAATCTTATGAAAGTGCCGAAAAGCAGGGTTATGTATGTTACTAGAGAACATAGTGTCAGGTTCGGGATGGTAGTTACAAGTTGTCATACCCAAAATTTTGACCATCAAGATTTCCCATCAATGTGAGAAGCATTTCCATAATATGGATGTACCTTAATGCCTCATCAATCTTCTCAAATATGGATGTACCTTAATGCCTCATCAATCTTCTCAAAACATGATTTTTTTTGGAAAAAATGATCCTTATGACTCATATTTTCATAAGATATGATTTATAATGTCATTTGAACAAGAATTGATCAAGAAATCATGATAACTTGTAAAAGGGGTAATCTTGAAAAATTGAAAAATTTTTAAGTTACTAAATTTGAATGGTTTTGGTGCCAACTTCCAAGGACCATAACTTGTGATCCAAGCAGCCATTTTGAGTGATCCAAAGCCTGATTTGTAGGTCTTCCTACATTCTACAAAAGCTTCAACTACCTCAAACTCCAATTCTTCATAGATTTTTAGTAAAGGATGGATCAAAGTGGCAAAAAAATCAAACAATAAACACTTAGTGAAAACTGACTGAGTTTTCAGCCTTGAACATCAATGTTCATGAGGATTTTTAAGTTGGATTTAAATAGTTTCAAGAAAAACTATGATCATATATGGATTGTATCATGTTAGGGCTTTCTAAAAATCATAAGAGCTTTCCATAACTCCATTTGAGCAAGGAGATATGATCCTCCCAAAATGGCACTTTCCAACTATCATGTACAAGGCAGTTTTGTGCACTTTTGCTCGAGCTTGCCAAATTATGTAACCTTAAGCCTTGTCACACTTCTGAAAACATATAAGGATCTTATCCAAGCAAGTACTTCTGATCCACAAGCCTTGCAAGTCAAGACACCACCCCTTTTGGCATGCGGAATTCAATGTTTCAAATCCAAAAACTCCAATCTTGTTTCAAGGCATTCAAGAGGTGCATTGAGGTGGCATGGATTGAGTCTTTAATCATTGAATGAGTCAAGCCTTATCCCTGCAATAGAAGACCATAGGCATGTGCTCTAATCTCAAGTCAATGATCATGGAAGACTAGAATTCCTTTATGCAACCATTGGCCACAGACCTGTACCAGTTGCCATTCATTATTGCTTGCAAAATAAACTTGCTCTACTATAAATAGAGCTCATTTGTGATCAGTTTGAGTGCACCAAAGCACTCAAACTGATTCTTTCCTCAAACTTTCTCTTTCACTCCAAAAAACACCTTTTCTTGCAAGTCACTATCGGGTTTTGCATTTGAGAACATTTCATTCCAAACCAATGATGCAAACACCTCACATACATCATATGTAAGTGTTTCAAACACATAAACAACATCTGGAACATCAGAATCACAAAGTGGTATCCCATTTGCTCAAGTTCAAGAACCTGCTGCATAAGGATTCGAGCTGGTCAGACCAAGAAGTTTCCAACCACTCCAAGCATTCAAACACGTTCCTTGACACCTAAGGAAGTTGTTCAGATCATTGGAACACATCTGTAACATCTCCATCTGCAAATACAGGGTCGCGCGTGTTCTTCCCTTGACCGTTGGCGCCATAATTCAAATTATTTGAATTTTTGAATTTTTGTTATTTTATTTAATTGATTCAAAAATTAATTTCTCTCTGAATTTTTATGTTTTTGAATTGATTCTTTTTTTCAAAATTCATGAAAATGTTAAATTATTTTATTTTACAAAAAAAATAAAATTTATATTATTTTTTTAATATAGTTAGAATTTTTGTAATTAATTTCATTTATTTGTTTTTTAAACATTTTAAAATGAAATTCCCACCTTGATTTTTCATTCCAATTGAATTTCAAGCTTTCATGTGATTAAACCTGATTTTTCAAAATATTTTTCAAAGTATACAACTTATTTTTGAATATATTTGGTATTTTATATCATTTTTTATTTAATTTCGTTTGAAAATTATATCTTTTAAATTCAAAATTAGGGTTTTCTCTAAATTTTGATTTTTCAAACTTCACATACACACTTTGGGCCTCTAATAGAGTGTAAGACCCATCCCTTGTTGTACATAAAACCTTTTTGGGCCTCAGTCATTGTATAAGTCCCTCTGCGATTCTTAAAATGACGGTGCTATCACTGTCTTTCATTGGGCCTCTCCTTGAGTTATAAGTCTCATTCCCTTTTCTTAAAATACACTTTGGGCATCTAATAGAGTGTAAGACCCATCCCTTGTAAATATAAAACCTTTTTGGGCCTCAATCATTGTATAAGTCCCAGTACGTTAAAAAAATCTCGGCGCGATCGCCGTTTTCAAAACAAAATTATCTGGGCCTTCCCTTGTGTTGTAAGTCCCATTTTTCTTCTTTTTTAAAACACTTTGGGCCTCTATTAGAGTGTAAGACCCAACCCCCTTGTACATAAACAATAATTGGGGCCTCAGTCATTGTATAAGTCCCAGTACAGTTTTCTGAACAACAGTGCGATCACTGTTATTTCCGGGCCTCTCCTTGAGTATAAGCCCTAAACTTCTTTTCAAAACAACTTTCCATTTTGATTTAAATTCAAATTCATAGTTGTTATCAAAACTTTCTTTAATTTCTTGAATAACTAACCATACAGTTGTAGTACTGGAAGCTTGCTCACCTGCAAGTTCTATCATCTCTCTTTTACATACTTGTATATATTTCATATGTATATATATGCCTGTATATTATCTGCTTAGAGTTTTCCCCAGCAATTAGGTCTAGGATTAGATCAAACCAGTGGTCACTTTTTCAAAACAGTCAAAACTAGTTCCCCGTAGGAAATTCCAGATACAGTCTTGCCTCCTCTTGGGCTTATACAAAATGGAATAGAGAAAGGCATTATTCCCAGTGAAACTTTTCTCAAGACTGTCACTATCTAGAAATTTGTCTAAGAAATTCATTTCCCCCAGAGAGGATTAATTCCCGGTGAAACCTCTCTTGAATTTCTTCAAACCCTAGAACTGTTCACTAAAGAAAGGATTATTCTCGGTGAAACCTTTCTTGATCTTTTCTTATGTTTGGACCCACAGGCTTCCTAAAAGCATACCCAGCCTCCTCTTGGGCTTTGTACAAGGACCCTCAGGCTTCTTAGAAGTTCTCATGCCTCCTCTTGGGCTTAGTACAAGGACCCAAAGACCTCCTACAGGTATAGGACAGAACTTAGTCATCTTTTGATAGTTCAATTCTCTAGAGAGTCGGAATCTCAAAACAACAGACCAATTTAGGGTTGACACTCATCCCTTAAAACACCAGCCTCCCCTTGGGCTTCATACAAGCAGACTTGGACAGTCTCAGCCTCTTCTTGGGCATCATACAAAGATCATCTACCAGTTAAGAGTTAACCTCTTCATACCAGTAAACTTGGAGAGTCTCACCTCCTTTTTGGATCTCCAGAAACCCTCAAGTTTCCTAAAAGCATAGGAAAAAACCCTGATCAATCACCAACAGAGTTAAAACCTTCACAGGTTTCAAAACACATCCCTAAAATCCTCACTTTAAATTTCCCCATCTAGGGTCAAATTACTATCAATAAATCTCTATCAGAACCTCAAGGCATCTGATATTTCAACTCTTCTGCAATCCTCAGCAAGAGTTGATTCCTCAATTTGGACCTGCCTCTGGATCTCAATAATCCTCAGCAGAAGTTAGCTTCCTCTTAGGCTTTGTATAATGATCATCCCTGAGCACCTTTTAGCCTCAATCTTGGGCTTTGTACAAGACACCTATAAACATTCTCCAGCTGAGTCAGTTAACCTTTTTTAGCCTCAATATTGGGCTTTGTACAAGGCACATATGGAACTTCCCCAGTGGATTCAATCCTCTTTTAGCCTCAATCTTGGGATTTGTACAAGACAGAGAAAACCTATCACCAGTAGAGTCAATCCCTTTTAGCCTCAATCTTGGGCTTTGTACAAGACAGACAAAATATTTCCCCGCAAGAGTCAATTCCTTCCAGCCTCATCTTAGGCTTTGTATAATGATCTCTCCAAAAGAGTCAATCTCTTTCCAGCCTCAATCTTGGGCTTTGTACAAGACAGATATAAAACTCCCTAGTAGAGTCAACCTTTTAGCTTCAACCTTGGGCTTTGATCAAGGCACACAAAAATCAATACCCCCTCAGAGGAAATCAAAAACTCACTGTAGGAAGACATTTATATGTACATCACACATCAAAACATAAAATTAAAACAAACCCTAATCCCAGATAACTGCTATAAGTGGCACACTTGTTGATTCAAAAATCCAAGTTGTAGTCCATCTCTTATCCTAGTAAATCCCCTTCTTTCATCTAACTGCTGTAAGTGGCAAGCCTCTGGATTATTTACATCCAAGCCAATGTCCCTCTCTTAGCATGAAAGATTCCTAAGGAAAAATGGCATTGCTCAACACTGAGTTAAATTTTTCTCCTTCAGGACAAATCCCTTATAAAGGAAATTATGGCATTGCTGAATTCCATATATTCCAGTTAAAGTAATTCTCCTTTATAATCAGTCACCCAACAACTGTGATAAAAATATGAGATATCTCCCTTTAGAGATGACAAATTCTCTCTCAGTCAAACCTTTAGCTTCAATCTTGGGCTTTGAATAAGACACAAATACCTTTTAGCTTCAATCTTGGGCTTTGAACAAGACACTAGACATCTTTTCCTCCCATAGAATAGGAGGAACCACGACTGTTCTGATTTCCCTATTTTTCTTTAACAAGAATACGTAGGCATAAGATTGTGAAATCCTAGCGAGCACATTAATAAAAAAACTTTAGGTTCAGTACCTTACCAAAAGCATCGGAAAAACTCGACATAAAAAAAAATACTCTCTCTCAAACACTCCCAAAGGAGAAACTTTCCCAACCCTCGACAGATAAACACCAGTAAATAGAAAACAGTAGAAATTGCTAACGATCTATGGATAACCATATATAGTATGGGTAATTGACAACTCCCCATTGTATAACCTGACCCCAGACACCCCAATCTCTTAGAATTTGTTAAAGAAAACATTTGCGTGCAAGGTTAGTTTTAGATAGCTTCCCTTTCCTTTCCAACTTCATAGAATAAATAAGAAATCAAAAAGTAGCACCCAATTCCAACCAATAGCGATAAGGTGGTCGCGTCACCGACAAAAATCGCACGCTACACAAGTAATGGTTCCCCAGAAGTAGTTAATGTCAAGGTCAGTAAAAGCATCATCAGGTGTCACAGAATGGGCATCGGGTCCATTAGGAAATTCTAACAGGTTGGCCATTTCGTGATGGGTATAACGGTTTTTGGTGTTGAACAACCTGAATGTGGCTAAACCTCGGCCAAAACCAAGACCTCGGTTTGGGTCATGATAGAGTGAGCTAAGAAACTCTAGGGTCAGCATATGGTAAGAGCAATATCTGTGCCTTTCTCCAAAGTTCACCCAACGAATCTGGTCAAGCAAGTACATCACATTGTCCCTCAATCCTTGGGTGGTCAAGGTACGACCATCAGGGTATATAGGAAGTGTTAACTCCCTCTGAACCAGAATATCAAAACGGTGTCTCTAAGCATCGATCCTAAATACAATATCCACATCAGCATTGTGATCCATACTCTAAGTCAGTGAAGGTTATCCAAAGCTAAGCTAGCCTGAAAATAGACAAAGAGTACACTATCAATGAACTATACCGTGAAGGTGTCAAAAAAAAATAGTTATAATAATAGTAGTAGTAATAATAGTAATAATAATAATGATAATAATAGTAAACAAACACAAGAACAAATAATAAAAAAGGGTTGCCTCCCTCGCAGCACTTGTTTAATGTCTTTAGCTTGACATCAGGGTCGAACTAGTCTTTCAAAAGAGCGGGTAGCTCCTCCAACTTATAACTTATGCAGAAATCTTTGTTCTCAATGTTATGCTAGTGTTTAAGTCTCTGCCCATTAACAATGAAAGTCTCGTCAGATTTTCCTTTAATTTCCACTGCTCCGTTTTGGAGAACTCTTACAACTTCAAAGGAGCCAGACCATCGGGAATGAAGTTTGCCAGGAAACAGCTTAAGTCGAGAGTTAAAAAGTAGAACTATGTCACCTTGTTTGAACTCTCGTCTAGCTATTCGTCTGTCATGCCACTGCTTGGTTCTTATTTTATAAATTCAGGCATTTTCGTATGCGTCCAATCTAAGTTCCTCTAGTTCATGGATATCAAGGATTCTTTTCTCTCTTACCTCTGTATAGTTCATATTTAGGGTTTTAATGACCCAATAAGCTTTATGCTCAAGTTCGACAGGCAGATGACATGATTTGTCATAAACTAGTTTGAATGGGGTGGCTCCGATCGGAGTTTTGTAAGTTGATCTATAAGCCCACAGAGCTTCATGAAGTTTTGCAGACCAATCCTTCCTAGAGGTCGCAACTGTTTTCTCTAATATTTGCTTGATCTCTCTATTGGAAACCTCTACTTGTCCACTCTTTTGAGGGTGATATAGTGTTGTTACTCGATGTCGCACTCCATATTTAAGCAATAGTTTCCCAAAAATATTCGAGATAAAATGGGATCCACCGTCGCTAATGTTAACTCTCGGAACACCGAATCTAGGAAATATAACATTCTTGAAGAGTCTTATGAATACTCGTGAATCGTTGGTAGGAGAAGATATTGCTTCAATCCATTTTGAAACATAATTGACTGCAACGAGTATGTATTTGTTGCCAAATGATGATGGAAAAGGGCCCATGAAATCTATCCCCGAAACATCAAAGACTTCTACTTCTAGAATCACTATTAGTGGCATCTCATCGTGTCTAGAAATGTTACCAGTGTGTTGGCATCGGTCATAATTTGTAACAGCGATGTGGACGTCCTTCCAAAGGCTAGGCCAGAATAGGTCAGAATGTAAAATCTTTGCGCAGGTCTTTGAAATGCTTGCATACCCTCCATAAGGTGCAGAGTGGCAATGAGATATGATATCTTCAACTTCAAATTCAGAGACACTTCGACGGAAAATTCCATCGGCGCCTCGCTTGAAAAGTATGGGCTCATCCCAATAATAGTGTTTGAGATCATGGAAGAATTTCTTCTTTTATTACTAGGATAAATCCGATGGAAGTACCCCAGCTGCTAGGTAGTTGACAAAGTCAGCATACCACAACAGTGTGGTCTTTGAGCATATTGATTCTACTACTTCATTTATTTCTGCATCATGATAAATTAAAGAGCACTCACTCGTTTCGCTTTTGTTTTCTAACTGGGCTACATGTCTATCGTATGGAAAATCATCATTGATGGGGACTCGCTCAGGTTCTTGATCCTCGATTCTAGAAAGGTGATCCGCTGCAACATTTTCGGTTCCTTTCTTATCTTTGATTTCCAAATCAAACTCTTGCAAAAGCAAGATCCATCTTAAAAGTCTCAGTTTGGCATCCTTCTTATTCAACAGATACCTAATTGCGGCGTGATAGGTATAGACAATAATTTTCGCTCCCACCAAGTAAGAACGGAATTTATCTAAAGCGAACACAACAGCCAGGAGTTCCTTTTCTGTGGTAGCATAGTTCATATGTGCACTGTCTAAGGTTCTACTTGCATAATATATAGCATGAAGCCTTTTATCTTTTCTTTAGCCTAAGACAGCACCAACAACATAATCCCTAGTGTCGCACATTATTTTGAATGGTCTACTCCAATCCGGCGGTTGCATAATAGGCACAATTATGAGAGCCTTTTTCAGATGTTCGAATGCTTTTAAGCAATCCTTATCAAATACGAATTCAGTATCTTTCATTAACAAGCCTGTTAGTGGTTTGGTTATCTTAGAGAAATCTTTAATGAATCGTCGCTAGAAACTGGCGTGTCCTATAAAGCTTCGAATTTCTCTAACTGTTTTCGGAGATTGAAGGTTTTCTTTGATTTCAATTTTTTCTTTATCAACTTCAATTCCTCGGCTAGATACTACATGTCCAAGCACAATTCCTTCTCGGACCATGAAATGGCATTTCTCCCAATTCAGCACTAGGTTGACTTTAACGCAACGTTCGAGTACAATTTCTAGGTTCGATAAACATCCTTCAAAACTTTCCCCACAGACAGAGAAGTCATCCATGAATACTTCCATTATATTATCTATAAAGTCGGAAAAATTGCCATCATGCACCTCTAAAAGGTTGCTGGTGGATTACACAATCCGAACGACATTCGTCTATAGGCAAACGTACCGTAAAGGCAGGTAAATGTAGTCTTTTCTTGATCTTCAGGATGGATAAGGATTTGGAAAAATCCTTAGTATCCGTCTAAATAGCAGAAGTGAGAATGTTTAGCTAGTCGCTCAAGCATTTGATCTATAAAGGTTAAAGAAAAATGATCCTTGCGAGTGGCTTTGTTTAGCTTTCTATAGTCTATGCACATTCTCCATCCAGTTTGAGTTCGTTTAGCAATGGATTCGCCTTTTTCGTTACTAACAACCGTAACACCTCCCTTCTTTGGCACGACGTGCATAGGACTAACCCAGTTACTATCAGATATCGGGTATATGATTCCTGCTTCTAGCAGCTTTTGTACCTCCTTTTTTACTACATCGCTTAAGATATGATTTATCTTTCTTTGGTGCTCTCTAGAGGTCTTACAGTCTTCTTCGAGCATAATTCAATGCATGCATATAAAAAGATTATTCCTTTCAGGTCCTAAATGTTATACCCCAACGCTTTAGGATACTTTCTTATAACATGTAGAAGTTTTTCGGTCTCTATCTTTCCCAAGTCAGTGTTAACTATCATTGGTTGTTCCAGTTCGGTGTCTAGGAACTCATACCTTAGGTTTTTGTGTAGCATCTTAAGTTCTACAGAAGGTTTCTTCGGGCATGGTATTGGATCGGGTGTTAGTGCTAAGCATTCTCTCAGACTGTCATCTACGTATGGCTCGCGCAAATTATCGTCTTCGAGTATAGGAGGTGTTGGAATCTTTAGTATCTCTGCACACTTAAATGATTCCATCTCCACTTCTTTTACGTATTCGTCGATGACGTCGAGAAAACAACATGAATCATCTATAGCGGGAGCTTTCAAGAATTGGGCCAGAATAAATTCAACTTTTTCTTCGCCAACTTCAAAAGTTAGATTTCCTTTCTTAACATCAATAATCGCTCCGGCTATAGCTAAAAAGGGTCTTCCTAAAATGAAAGGAATGTTGGAATCCTCTTTTATATCCATTACCACAAAATTGGTAGGAATGTAGAATTGTCCTATACGAACGGGCACGTTCGCTAGCATACCTATAGGAAATTTAACAGAATGGTCCGCTCGTTGTAGAGACATTTTCGTTGGTCGCAACACTCCTAATTCGAGCTTTTTATAGGTGGATAAGGGCATTAGACTAACATTGGCTCCTAAATCGCATAGAGCGTTGTCTATGACGTACTTTCCTATTACACGGGGTATCGAGAAACTACCTGTGTCTTTCAATTTAGGAGGCATGTTATTTTGAATGATAACGCTACACTCGGCAGTGAGCACAACGGTCTCGTTATCCTCTAGCTTTTTCTTATTAGACAGGATCTCTTTAAGGAATTTGGCATATGAATGCATTTGTGTTATGGCTTCTGTTAAAGGTATAGTAATATTAAGTTGTTTCAGAAGTTCCATAAACTTTTTGAATTGTCCTTCATTTTTAGGCTTAGCGAGCCTTTGTGCATAAGGTATTGGTGGTTTGTATGGTGGTGGAGGCACATAAGGTGTTTCTTTCTCTATGGCCTCTTCACGTTTGTCATTTTTGTCATTTTTTGGTTCTGTTACCTTTTCGGTTCCTTTGCCAAGATTCTAATACATGGCATGGTTTTGAAGTCTTGGATCCATTGGTCCATCTAGTTCGATTCTGCTTCGCAATCTAATAGCATTAGCATGTATTTTTGGGTTTGGTTGTGGTTGTCTAGGAAATGTTCTTGCAGGGGCTGCTATTGTTGCTTGTTGTTGGGTTTCTAACATTTTGTTATGAGTAGCCATGGCGTCAAGCTTAGTTGCCATCTGCTTTAACAATTCACTTGTGTGCATATTTTGGTTGGCAAACTCTTTGTTTTGTTGGGTTTGTGTTGCGATGAATTTTCTAGTAAAACCTCAACGTTTGACTTTCTTAGTGCGTGAGGGGCAGTGGCTGCTCCCTTTTGATAGCCTGGAGGAACTGCAGGGGCTTGAGTTGGGGCAAATAAAGCGTTATTGTTCTTGTATGAGAAATTTGGGTGATTCCTCCATCTAGGATTGTAAGTGTTTGAGTACGGGTTTCCTTGGGCATAGTTCACTTGGTCAGTAGGAATACTAGCTAGTAAATGAAATTCAGCGTTACTATGTCCAGGGGTTCCGCATAATTCACAATTTGGCGTCACAGCGGCCACGGTGGCTGCTGGAGCTACGGTCAAAGTTTCTATCTTTTGAGTAAGCGCATCCACTTTAGCACTAACACGGTACAAACTGCTAACTTCGTACATTCCGTTCTTCGTAGCAAGTTTTTCTGTTGGAGTTCTCTCACCTCCCCATTGGAAGTGGTTTTGAGCCATATTTTCAATGAGTTGATAAGCGTCTTCATACGGTTTGTCCATCAGAGCGCCGCCAGCTGCAGCGTTCAGATTCAGCTTTGTGTTGTAAAGAAAACCATTATAGAAAGTATGGATTATCAACCATTGGTTCAAGTCCATGGTGCGGGCATAGCCTTAACATGTCCTTGTATCTTTCCCAAGCATCGAAAAGAGATTCATTGTCTTTTTAGCTAAATCCATTAATTTGGGCTCTTATCATAGCAGTTTTGCTTGGCGGAAAATATCGGGCTAAAAAGACTTTCTTCAACTCGTCCCACGTAGTGATAGAGTGGGATGGTAGATACTGGAGCCAAGCTCTAGCTCTATCTCTTAGAGAGAAAGGAAAAAGGCGTAGTCGTATGGCTTCGTTACTAACACCATTTGCTTTTATGGTATCAGCATATTGCACAAACATCGACAAATGAAGGTTCGGGTCATCTGTGGAACTTCCAGAAAATTGGTTCTGTTGAAAGGCTTGTAATAGTGAAGGTTTCAGCTCGAAATCATTTCGATTAATGGCATGGGCAACAATGATGTTATGCGGTTCATCTTGTAATGGGACAGCGTAATCCTTAAGAGGACGATTTTGAGGGTTCTCAGCCATGGGTATTGGTAATTCTGGGTAAGGAATTTCAAGTTCAGGAAGATTATACTTAACTTGGAATTTGTTAATTCGGCTTCTTAAGTTAATAAAACGCTCGATATCATCAATTACTTGCTCAAGTTTGTTGCCTATAGAACGAGTGTTTGGCATACAATCGACGAATTAGAGAAAAAGGAAAAAATTTGGTGCCATAGTCTATACTGTGTAACAATGGATTCACAATATTGACTAAATCAGCCTTCCCCGGCAACAGCGCCAAAAACTTGGTGTGGTACGAGGGCACTAACGTGACCGTCGAACTAAGACTGCAAGTATACAGCTGTTCGTGTAGTTTTAAATAAGGATGTCGAACCCACAGGGAAGGGATAATCAAACTAATGCAATCAATAGCTGCAGTGTAAAGCTAAGGCTAAGGATTTATGGAAATTAAATGGAAAGGAAGAATTACTAATTCTAACAGTTTTAGGAAATAATACTAAAATCGAGTCCAGAATATGGATTCCGCGTACCTAAGGGACTTGTAGAAGTCGGGTGCTAATTACGACTACACTTCGTTCCGTAGGAAATACTAACTTAAAGACTCCGTCTCACAATCTCGCGCTATCGACAAGAACCACACCTAACAACCACAAGATTTTGTTCTCACTCGCCCGTTTTAATTGAAAAGCGCATTTTGGAAGTTAATGAAATCCTAAACAATGCCTAAAGCGCTCTCATTGTTTTTAGGATCGGTGCCTAGTTTCTACTATCCGTTCTTTTCTCACACTCTCGCGTTATCGGTCCGAATTTGGTATATTCCTCACTTTCGTGTCGGAATAATAAAACACGAAAAATAGAAACAAAGACCAAAACTAACATGCATTCAATTAAAGTCACACCTACATTTTCTACGAAGTCCCGTCAGAGACGACGGTCCTCACACGCCGAACTCAAGCAAATTTAGCAACACATTTTGGTTTTAGTTACAAACATAGTTATAGTGATTAACATGGAAAAATACATAGCATACAAGACAAGAATCTTAAATTGCAAAATAAAAGTAAGCAAAAGTAAATAACCTGTAAAAGTAAATACGAAATTTGAATTGCAAAGAGAAAATGCCGGAAGGCTTGTTCGAAATCAAAGTACAGCACCGAATGTAAATTACAAGTAATTTGCGACAATTCCTCGATGTGAGTAATTGTCGCTCTAAAAGTGAATATATGCCTAAACCAAATTCGACATAGCTTCCGCATCTAAAATATGGTGATTAACACATGAATGAAAGGTCCTATATGTTGAGAAAAATCCCAAAAATAACTGCCAAGTCGTGTAAAGGAAGTGGAGGAAAAATAGGGTGGAGAAAACTGCCCAAGGCAGTTGCAGTTTTTAAATTCTGCAACTGCGCAGTGATGGCGAATGCCACCAGGCCATGGAGAACGCCATGGACCTGGCCTTTTTAAATACGTGGCAGCCTTGATAATGGCGAACTCCATCTGGTGATGGCGAACGCCATATCAGTAGAATGGCAGAATTTTCTCTTCTTTGCTGGATTTTCCTCGTCTTTCGTTCTTTTTCGATCCTTTGCCCGATTTTACCACAGATGAAGCTGTCAACTGCAAAACACATAAAACACAATTAAATACAAATAAAACTCAAATAAAAACGAATGAAACATATGCGTAATGAGCCAAAAAGTACGATACGATTTCCCGTTATCAATAATGGAGGCAAAAGCGCCATCAACCAAGAAGGAGTTGCAGTCACTGCTTGGCAAGATTAATTTCTTAAGGAAGTTTATCTCAAACCTCAGTGGAAAGACTCAACCTATCTCACCTTTGCTTCGACTCAAGAGGGAATATTTTGAATGGGGAAAATCTCAGCAAAAAGCCTTCGACAAGATCAAGGAATACCTGGTCCACCCTTCAATTCTGATGCCACCTTGTAGGAATAGAAGTATGAGGTTGTACATATCTGCGTCGGACAAGACGTTAGGGAGCATGTTGGCTTAAGAGGATGAAAATGGAATTGAAAGAGCAATTTAATACCTTAGTAGGGTCTTGAACGATGCAGAAACAAGGTATAGCGCAGTTGAAAAATTATGCTTATGTTTGTATTTCTCATGTACGAAGTTAAAGCATTATATAAAACCAGTGGATGTTTTTGTTTCATCTCATTTTGATGTTATAAAACATATGTTGTCTAAACCGTTCTTGCATAGTCGAATTTGTAAATGGGCATTAGCTTTAACTGAATATTCCTTAACCTATATGCCTTTAAAAGCTATTAAGGGTCAAGTGATAGCCGACTTTAAGGGTCAAGTGCTACACTGAATGCCCAGGGTATTTTATTACTTTTCTGTTGGGTGTGTAAACTTTTAACTTTGAACTGGTTTATAGGTTTTTGGGTTAGTCTTTCTACCTTTGTCATATTGTAGCTAAAAAGGGGGAGAATTACTAACATCACTAACCACTGCTGACTGCTGATGATCTACTAACTACTGAGGGGGAGTAGATATGAACTGATTGAGGGGGAGACATGTTTTGATTTCGCTGCTGCTCTGATAGTGGTCTCTCCCTGATATGTTGCTGCAGGTGAATGGAAGTTAGTTTTAGCCAAAATCTGCCAAAGGGGGAGATTATTGAGTCCCTGGTTTTTAGGTTGGCATTAATTTTGGTAAAACTAAATTAGCAAAAAGATGTTGGACAAGATGTCCAAACATGTTAGACTAACTGCAGGTTGAGTTATTTGACACGATGTCCTATCAGGAGGATTCGACATCTTTGTCTGTTAGGGTTTTGAACTAACTGTTTTTGTTAGCAGGTGTGATTGAAATATGACTAGGATTCCAGGTGGCATCTGAGATTGTGGAATCAGAGATTCTGATTCTAAATGAATTTGCGGTTTCCTTGTGAAGGAGACATTTTTGGTAACTTGGGATTGAAGAAAGAATTAGGTCGCTAATTCTGAGGAACATTTCTGCTGCGGTTTAAAAGCCCAAGTCCAGCTGTGGTTTACGATATAAATAGGTTAGAATTAACCTAGTTTGGGGTTGATTGTTGTAGCTATTTTAGAAGTACTAGGTTTTGTACTTGTGAGCTTCTCGTGTATTGTGTGAATACTTGAGAAGGACGTTCTTATTGAGTTGTAATATTTTTAGTCACTACTGTGATTGAAAGGGAATTGAGAAGGGTCTCATACCTAGGAGAGTCTTAGGTAGAATCTAGGAAGGGTAGTTTCTAGGTGATAAACTATAAACATTTGAGTTTAGTTTAGAACCAATTCTACTTAGTGATTTCATTCCTGACTTGGTAGCCCCCAGACGTAGGTGTTGGTGTTCACCGAACTGGGTTAACAATCTCTGGTGTTATTTACTTTCTGCAATTTTCATTTATTCTTCCTTAGATCCTTGTGAGAAGCAGAGATCAAGTGTCACGACATCCTGTCTGACATCTTCATGATCTGCTTAACCAGAATTTCACTATTTATAGCTGAGCAGTTTCCTTATAAAGTAACGAACCACAGAAAATAACGTCGGCCAATTCAAAGGAACATCAATCAAAGGAAATAACTCCACCAAAAGCGCACCAGCCAAGACTGCTTTGACTATTTCTTCTTTTGAGAATACCATTCAAAAAACTTATTACATGCACACATGTTTTATAACATGGTCCTAACATCATGTCAAACATTGTCTCTTCTCTACTAGCTTGCCTTCATACCTGACAAAGACTTCAAATATTGGCTTTTCAAACAAAAACACACAGAATCATCTTCTTCCTTCCATAATTCTAAATGAAACACCTTCATCCAGAAATAACAGCATTGATGATGCACTTTCAGTGATTCTTAATTCAGTCAGCAGAGAAAAGTAAACTCTCCCAGACTAAACCAATGATTCTTAGGCATCTATCAAGAATCATATAAATTACACTGCCAAGTCTCCCCTACTTGAAACAGTACAAAAATGTCAAGACATCCTTCTTGACATCTCATCCTCCTAGGAAGGAAACATAATCACAACTTGCTTGACGCACAACCCGTGAGTAGCCTCCTTTCTTGGGTCGTAGGATATGAGCAACGATCCACTGGAGAATCCTATCAACGGTCTTCAACTGTCCTGTTGTAACCATCTTAGGAAATAAATTACTATTCATAATGTTGTCACAAAAAGGATCTTGCGGCATGGAGTTCAAGGCAGTCTTAAATTCATAATCATTGACAAACTTAGAATCCGTCACCTTTGGAAGAGTAGATCCCTGTGGGTCTATGTTAACCGAATTCTTCCACACAGTTGAATTAACAGTATACATCTTACCACCCATCATGTATTTAAAAGTAGAACCTTCGAACTTACCCTGAATTCCTGTGTAGAACAACTTAACTAAGTCCTCATTGTACTTGGTGTCACACTCCAAGAACTCATAATATTGTTGAAAATTCAGCAATTCAATAATTTCAGGCAAATGTAAACGCTCAGCCCTCAAAGGATAGTAAACAAATTGTTTGACAATTGACTGGTTACAAAAATCCTTGTTGAAAGTCTCAGTAAAATCATTAGATAACAAAGAGAGAGCATTTACCGGCATGTTTGATGTAGCCGCTCTTGAAGTAGAAGCTCTGGATGATCTCTTTCTGGTGATCCTTGTTGAAGCCATCGAAAAACACTCTTAATAACACAGATGAACAGTACACGAAATGTAGATGATGATGAACAATGGTCGAATCTTGATGATGAAGATAAACAAACTAGGAAAC
Organism: Lathyrus tuberosus; assembly: GCA_022829125.1. Classification (NCBI taxonomy): domain Eukaryota; kingdom Viridiplantae; phylum Streptophyta; class Magnoliopsida; order Fabales; family Fabaceae; genus Lathyrus; species Lathyrus tuberosus. Next base: position 4,084,309 of record JALAZF010000190.1, read on the forward strand.
CTTGATTCTATGTTGAGAGAACCCTTGAACACCCTTTTGATTTTGGAACTTTTGGATTTTGGAGAAGATATATGTAATGGATTTTTTGGGTTTTGGAAGTTTGAAAGGAGAGGAGAAGAATGAGGAAGGTAGTAGATGCAATGTATAATGATGAGAAATTGGAAAATGTAACATATAATTTAATGTGGTTAAGTTTTCTATCATGAGGAGCGGGTGCGCATTTTCCCGAGGAAAAAAAATTCAAACATTGTCAGCGATGCGTCGACCGAAACAGGTCATGCATCGATGCACACTGAACGAATTTTTATAATTTCAAATTTTTAAAATGATGTTTCGACAATAAGTTTAACCTGTGCTAACCCGCTCCTAAATGTGAGAAAATTTGATATTCTTTAGTCGACCCATGCCTTGTTTTGGTCGACTCAAACAAGTAGAACACGGAAAAATGCACATTTTGAGAATATTACGAATCAAGTAGATATAAATAACAAGCCACACACATGCCAAACTTTAAAAAATGGATCAACGTTGCACCCAATCATGAAATAAACATTAATCCAATCCATATTTTGGCACAATAGGTTACACATATAATTGATCAAGAGTAGTAATCTAAGAAGGAACGATATTACCTCCGACGATTGATAACAGATGCCCTCACATGTAGCTTAATCTTTTCAATTATTATTAGTCAAAGAAAATATAGACAAGCAATAGTATAGAGCATGCAATCATGTATACATAATCAAACGCGATCCAAGATAACGAGAACACCAAGTTCCCTACGAATATTAAAGAAAGGCTCCGTCGCAAGAGGTTTGGTGAAAATATCTGCAAGTTGATTCTTAGAATCAACATGCTCAAATACTACATCGCCTTTCTCTACATGATCCCTAAGAAAATGATTCCTTACTTCTATATGTTTTGTGTGAGAATGTAATACCGGGTTTTTGGTTAGGTTAATGGCACTTGTATTATCACACAAAATAGGAATACGTTCAAGTTGAACATTATAGTCGAGTAATTGTTGCTTAAGCCACAAGACTTGAGCACAACAACTACCGGGCGCAACATATTGCGCCTCGGCTATTGACAAAGCAACGAAAACTTGCTTTTTGCTATGCCAACTCACTAAGGAACTCGAGAAAAAGTTACAAGTACCACTAGTGCTTTTCCTATCTGATTTGCAATCGGCAAAGTCGGTTTCAGAATAGCCAACCAAAGAGCAGTCGCTTCCCTTGGAATACCAAAGCCCATACTTTGGAGTACCGCATAGATACCTAAGTATACGCTTCACGGCTTTTAAATGAGACTCCTTGGGACACGATTGGTACCTAGCACACATGCAGACACTAAATATGATATCTGGTCGGGATGCGGTAAGATAGAGGAGAGAACCAATCATACCTCTATATCTCTTGACATCTACATCCTTACCATTCTCATCTCGACTCAAGTTGACGCAGGTAGGCATTGGAGTGTCAATAGCCTTTGAGCTAGCCATGTTGAAGCGCTTGAGTAATTCAAGACAATACTTCGTCTGGCTCACGAATGTCCCTTCATCAAGTTGCTTGATATGCAATCCGAGGAAATAGTTTAGCTCCCCCATCATGCTCATCTCGAACTCTCCCTGCATTAACTTAGAAAGCTCCTTGACCGTATTTGTGTTAGTAGAACCAAATATAGTATCGTCTACATATACTTGTACCAAAATTTGGTGTTTTCCTTGACGTTTAATGAAGAGAGTTGTGTCAACATTTCCTCTAGAGTACCCTTGATCAAGTAGAAATTTGCTAAGACGCTCATACGAAGCCCTAGGGGCTTGTTTGAGACCGTACAAAGCACGTTTTAGCTTGTAAACATGACCGGGATACTCATGGGACTCAAATCCAGGAGGTTGGGCTACATAAACCTCTTCATTAATGTAAACATTAAGGAATGCATTGTTTACATCCATTTGAAATAATTTGAAGTTTTTTGCACATGCGTAGGCAAGCAACAGGCGTATAGCCTCGAGTTAGGCAACAGGCGCATAAGTTTCCTCATAGTCTATGCCTTCATCTTGGTTATACCCTTGCACAACTAAGCGCGTCGAGCTTGTTCCTAAACACCCATCGGGTGCCGATTACTCGATGGCCTGGCGGAGGAGGGACAAGGTTCTAAACCTCATTTCTTTTAAATTGATTCAACTCCTCTTGCATTAACAAAAGCCAATGTTCATCGAGTAAGTCCTCTTTTGAGTTTTTAGGCTCAACTTGCGAAACGAAAGTGGAGTAATAACAGAAGTTACTTAGCTTGGAACGAGTTGTTACTCCCTTTGAGATGTCACTGAGAATGTTGTCGATGGGATGGTCTTTGGAAGACTTTTAAGCTGGAGGAAGGTTATCTTTATTAGACAGATGATCCTCTTCATTCTTCACATGTTGGTGATCTTTTTCCTCCTCAACATGCACTGCTTCAGGTTGATCAGTCCCTTTATCGGTGTCCTTGAGTATGTCTTCTGAAGATACACCTGTACCATGAAAAAAACTACCTTTTCTGACATTTTTCGGATAAGACTCATCAAAAGTAATGTGTACCGACTCCTCAACAGTAAGTAACCTCTTATTGTAAACCTTATATGCCTTATTAGACTGAGAGTATCCAAGAAAGATACCTTTGTCGGCCTTAGCATCAAACTTACCAAGTGTTTCCTTACCATTATTCAACACGAAACACTTACAACCAAAAACGTGAAAGTGAGATACGTTGGGCTTTCTCCCTTTTAAAAGCTCATACGGTGTCTTGTTTAGAATAGGACGGATGCGCACCCTATTCAAAACGTAACAAGCCGTACTAATGGCATCGGCCCAAAAGTATTTTGGAAGGCCACTCTCATTGATCATAGTCCTTCCTAATTCTTCCAAAATTCTATTTTTATGTTCAACAACCCCGTTTTGTTGAGGGGTACATGGTGCGGAAAAATTATGATCGATCTTATGGCTTTCACAAAATGCTCCAAAAAGATGATTTTCGAACTCACCTCCATGATCACTTCTAATTGATATAATGTTTGTGTTCAAATTGTTTTGGGATAACTTGGCAAATTTTTCAAAAGCCGAAAAAGTATCACTCTTGCTTGCTAAGAAAATAGTCTAGCAAAACCTAGAAAAGTCATCGACAATCACAAAACCATAATAGTTACCACCTAGGCTCTTAATCCTTGATGGTCCAAAGAGGTCCATGTGGAGGAGCTCAAGGGGTCTCGTGGTTGAAACAATGTTTTTAGACTTAAACGAGATCCTTGTTTGCTTCCCCATTTGGCATGAATCACATAAGTGATCCTTTGTGAATTTGATTTTGGGTAAGCCGATTACTAGGTCTTTAGAAACTATTTTATTAAGCAAATCAAAATTAACATGCGCCAACCGTTTATGCCATAGCCATGAATCTTCACTCATGGTGACTAGACACTTGTTGTTACTCAACGATGCCTCGTTCAAGTCTAGCATATAGATGTTATTGACCCTCAAGCCTTTAAACACATCCTTTTTATCACTATTTTCAATTGTGCAACAATCCTTTGAAAATGATACTTTATAGTCCTTGTCACATAATTGACTAATGCTTAAGAGGTTGTGTTTAAGACCCTCAACAAGAAGCACGTCTGAGATAGTAGTAGATGAGGGATTACCTACACTACCTTTGCCGAGTATTGACCCTTTATTGTTGTCTCCGTAGGTAACAAATCCCTTTTTCTTCACCACGAAGTCGATGAAAAGAGATATGTCTCCCATCATATGTCTTGAGCAGCCACTATCAAGAACCCATCTTCTTTCCGTGGTCTCAAGACGTTGTACCTACACAATCAATCAAGGGAAATAGGTACCCAATTCTTATTGGGTTCTTTTTTGTGAGTGAAAATAGAATTACATTTGGGAAACCATTGATAAACGCCTTTAGGAACTAAAAACCTCTTAAAGCAACATTTCGCAATGGTATGGCCCCGTTTGCAACAATACAAGCAAGTAAGGTTAACATGAGATTCACTTTTTCTAGGTTAATTTTTAATCACATAATTATATTTTTGATATTGATTAATCATGCTTTTCTTAAAATGTGATCTATCAATAGCAAAAGTCATCTTTGGTTCTAGAGCCTTGTCAAGTTTGGCCTTTAGAGTTCTAACCTCTTTTTGCCAAATATGACAAGTATCACAACCAAAATTTAACCATTTACTTTTATCTTCCTCAACATCTACTTTTGTTACTTCCACCATAGACTTTTTGAAAGCCTCTAATTCCTTTTTGAAATCGGAGATCTTTTACTCCAAATAAGAAAATATTTGTTTATTTGAAGCTAACCGATTAAAGGCTTCCTTGGCCTCATGGTGTAGAGTATCAAAAGCATGTTGTAGTTCAGAATAAGACATTGAATTAGAGTTACTGTACTTAGAATGTCTTACCTTTTTGTTCTTTTTCCTTTGGTGAGCGGAAAGACAAAGGTTAACAGACTCTCCTTCGTCACTTGAACTTTCATCACTAAATGATTCACTATTGCTTTCCCAAGCGATATAGGCTCTTCTAGGTTTACCTTATTTCCTCCCTTGACGATTTTATCCTTTCCTTTGTCCTTCTTCAACAATGGACAATCCGGCTTATAGTGGCCGACTTTTCCACAATTATAGCAAGACCCCTTAGTTTTTCCACTCTTTTTGTCTTCATTTTTGGAAGACCTTGATTGTTTTCTAAAGTTGACGAGGTTCTTCTCTGAATGTTAAAAACCATTTTTCTTTATATAGCGTTATATCGCTTCACAAATAATCTCATGTCTTCATTCGAATCCTCTTGCTCGTCATCACTAGATTCACTCTCGCTTAGCTCATTTGCGGAGGACTTTGAACTAGAAGTCTTTAGAGCTATTGACTTATTTTCCACATCTTTGGTCTTGTTCTTTTCCTTCTTCTCTCTTTTCTCAAATTGGTCTAGGCTAATGAGCATTTGCTCATGTTCCTCGAGCTTCTCAAATAAAGTTGTGATGTCTAACGTCATTAGGTCGTTGGCTTCTTTTATGGCGGTCACCTTTGGTTGCCAATCCCTAGTAAGACACCTCAAGATTTTATTTGTAGCAACGTCATTGGAAATTGGTCTACCAAGTGAGTTAAGTCTATTGATTAAATGAGTGAACCTCTTTTACATGTCGGCAATGGTTTTCCCTTGCTTCATGTGAAAGAGGTCGAACTCTTGAGTCAAGGTAATGATTCTAGCTTGCTTGACGTCGTTAGTTCCCTAATGGGAAACTTTCAACGCGTCCCACATAGCTTTAGCACTTGTACAATGTTAAACTTTATAATACTCATCAACACCCAATGAGGAGATCAGAATATTTCTAGGTTTCTAATCGTAGTTGTACTTTTTCTCGTCTTCTTCATTCCATTGTGCTTCAGGCTTAGGTACTACCACGTTATTCGCATCGGTCATGATAATTTCCATTGGACCATTTTGTATAACGCTCCATACCTTCCTATCAATAGAATTGATATGTACACGTATAAAATCCTTCCAGTAACTATAGTTCTCACCGTTAAAAACTGGTGCTCTATTGTAAGCCCCTTTTGGTTTGTTTGCCATTTTCTAAAAAATTATACTTGAAGCACGAGATTAACCGGTGCTCCTGACACCACTTATTAGACAACGACAACTGATCTAGAAGGGGGAGTTGAATAGATCACTACTTTTTAATTGTGAATCGGCGCTAAAATTTGATTTTCAAAATTGTTTGCGGAAGCGGCCGAGGATAATTCATCTACACAAACCGGTTACTAGGAGAATCAGATATATGTAAGCCAAATGGAACGAAAGGCTCGATGAGAAAATTTGAATCACAACTTAACTATTAATCAATTTACCAACAACACTCTCTATGGTGCAATCTCCAATGAACAATAAAAAATAAAACCAAAATGACAAAAACACCTTGTAAGCGTTCAATTTATCGAGCACTTGGAGTGCGTAACACTCCAAGCTAAACCTTCTATATTAGTTAGTGTATAATTTTCACTAAGCACAATCTAAAACAATTGTGCAATGTTTTTCAAATCAGTTTTTCTGCACTATACTATACGAGAAATTTTTATCGATTAATTGAACAATCACAAGCGTAAACAGTTCGAAAATTAAAGGAGATAGGGAAAGAGAAATGACACCAAGTTTATTTAGGCAGTTCCCCTTTTGTCGTCGCTTCAGGTACGTATGCCCCCAATTCTAAATCTAGAATTGAGATATCTATAATCTTGTTTGCAAATTGTTTTTATAAGAGAAGGCTTAGCTATCACACACTCAAGAAACTTCGTTGATGCTGATACTATGTCTTCTCTTCCCTTGATTCGAGTCGAATCAAATGCCTCGAACTTTTTGGATGAACCTCCGTTTATCGTTACTAGATTGAATGAACACACCAGTCTTCAATCACCTTCACTCGGCTAATTCCGATCCATACACAATTTGATCCCCAAACATTTGTTGCACAATCCTCTGGTTGATGCTACTAGATCGACAAAATCCACAGTTCTTCGATCACCTTCGCTCGACTGAATTCAATGCACACAAAGATCTGAACCAAAAACCCTCAAAATCCAATTGATCTTAGAGGACAAAACCATAGAGGTTTTATTCAAGAAAAAACCCACTAATACACTCACCCCAAACAAGATACACTTCTATGTTTAGACGTTATCACCTCATGATGCAAAGGATCAACAAAAATGGTTATGTGTATTTGTTGAGAAAATGCAAGAATGAAGATGAAGGTGATGAGAGAAAAGTTTAAATGTAAATCTTTCACTTTTTCTTGTTGTTATGTAAAAAATGAGGAACCAAGTATTTATATGACGCTAGGACCAACTAGCACAACTAACAACATTTTGAACTTTGAAAAAATCAAATAAATGGGTTACATTCAGCGAAGAGTCGACCGCACTTTAATGAAGTCAGCCTACGCTGACCCGTGGGCAAATATGCGCAAGTTTGAATACCATACGTCGACCGCTACAGGGGTCATGCATCGACGCACAGCTGAAGAAAATTCAGAAAGTAGAATTTCTACAGTATGGGTCGACCATAGGATCAGCATGCACTAACCCAAGGAAAATTCAACAATTGTCAACTTTTCATAAGTCGACCAAAGCTTGGTTTAGGTCGACTCAAGCTACCAAAACTCCTAAAAACTGATTTTTGCACATGTTTTCATCTACTTAGGCAATGTTTATGCATACCTAAGACTCATAGCATGATCACATACATGTAATAGATGTGCAAGACTCTTCCTATATGTTTGGACACATGATTATTGATTGTTTATGCATTGCGAAATACGAATGCTGACAATGATGAGATGATACCGTCCAAATTGCATACTACGAGCTAGTACATGTTTTGACATCATTAAAATAAAGATCGAGTGTAAGATACCTTGCCCTCACATGCTTGACTGAACTTTGTATTGAAAGGGGTGTCTTCCAATAGGATGATACAGTTGTTGTAACTGTTAGATAATCACAGGTTGTGATTTAGGGAGTGAGATGGGTTTCTCTTATCTAGGATGGAGTTCTTAGATAAAGTCTTCATTGGGTAGTGATAGGTAAACGTGGGTGTTTATTGTAAACCAACGATTATTTACATAAAACTATACTACTAATAGTGGATTCTTCTTCCTGGATTGGTATCCCCCAGATGTAGGTGATTTGCACCAAATCGCGCTATCATATTCTATGTTATTTATCATTCTGCAGTTTATAGTTCAATTTTGATTAACATGTTGTAACAGATGTCGAAACATCTCTCATTCTGCAGTTTCTGATATTCTGGATATTAGTTTACTGTTCTGCTCCTTGTTTACTAATTATGCAGAACAATGTCTTGACATGTGTTAGGACATCTGTTGTCTGCTATGCCAGAATTTCAATTGGTATCAAAGCATGCATCATGTCTGTTTCTGGATGAGATCTTTGGGAGATACTTTCTGGCGCTTTAAACAAGGAGGTGTTTTGGAGATCAGATCATGAACTCAGACATACTCAATGGTATTAATGGACGGGATAAATTTTCTGGATCAAAGGTAACAACCTGATGGTTGTTCATGTTTCTGAGGAGGTTCTACAACAACTGCCGGAGAAGTGGCTAGTTCTCTTGTTGGGGTGTCTTGTAAGATGTTCTGACATCTTATTAGGGCATGTTGAATTTGATCCTTGGTGGTTCCGCTGCATATGCTTCTGATGGAAGAACTCTGGTATTTATGGAATTCTGGAGTTGTTACTGAAGACAAATGGTGGAAGATCTCAATCGTCGGCTTCTATATTTGAAGATATCTGCATCTTTTTATTCCAAAGTCGGGAGCGATGGAATGGAAAGAGTTGTTGGTAGATGTCAGTTATGGTGACTTGGTACTTGGAAACTTGGTTCCATTGTGCATCTTGAAGTCAGTCGGAAAGAAGGGGAGTTGAGAATAGGTTTATCAAGTTTTTGCTCTAGGAATTTGATAAATTATTGATCGGCTAAGTTGTCAAAGATACTTGGAATTCTCTCAAGTCCACTTATAAAGACATCTCAGTCGTGCATCTGGAGTCTTCAGTTATTCTTCTGACTAAAGGGTGTTTCTGTGAAACATAAATCTGGAGAAAATGGAGGTGATTTATTTTCACCACCCAAAAGTGCAAGGAAGGATTCATCTTTCTTAATCCTAAGGATAAATCCAATCTGAATGGATATTTCAGAACTGTTGAGGTAAATAGGGTTCGTTAAAATATAATCTTCGTTACTTGACTCAAGGGTGGCAGCCTTGGTATCTCAACACTTTGCTTGTCAAGGAAGATACTTGCAAACATTGAATACCTGATAAGTGTTCATGGAGCGATCTGTTGGAGTATGCCTTCAACAGTAAAACAGGGTTATTGAACAAGGATTAAAGATCAATTGCTATTTGTGATATTCACAAGTATTTTATTGATTATTCTTGTATTTGAAGTTCAAGATTGCTAATGTTCAACAAGATGTTGTAACATCTCTTCATCTGGGTTTATGCAGAATCATGGGAGAGGTACTGCATATGCTTTTGGATCTATTTCTCTTGGGTGTTGACCTAAGAATCTGCTTCAAATTGGTGTGGCAGTAGCATCTGATCTCTGGAGAGTTTCCTGGAAAGAAACTGGTCTAGACAATGGTGATGTTGAAGATGTAGAAGAAGACATCATAATCTTGATGAATAGTTCTTGGATCAGTTTATTTCTGATCTAGGAGTATTGAAGTGCAGCAAGTGTGTTCCAGTTATTACTAGAAGCATCTGATGCTCATCTGGGAAGTGTCATGGCAAGAGACTTGTCCAGAATATGGTGCTGGTGATGGCACAACTTGGGTCAGTTTATTTCTGATCTAGGTACATAGGAGCATGTGATCTTGCTCATCTTGGAGGTCTAGGGTAAGTGGCATTTATCTCTGACTTTCTGTAGCTTGCTCTACTTAAGGAAAGTGACATTCTTTGGTATAGCTGTGGGGTAGTCTATGACTATGTCTTTCTGAAGAATTAGACTTGGCACGTTTGAGTTCTTTGGAGTTGTGAAGCAGATATTCATCAAGGTGTGAGCTTGAATTAAATACCTGTGATATGTTTAAGCAGGATGGAGGTTGTCTACTCAAACTTGGTTGTTGACTCAAGTCTATGAGAACATGGAACTCTTGTTCTGTTATAGGGAGGAGGTTCTTCTAAATGGCAGAAGGAAGGGCTGAATTCCTCAGCTAGATGTCTGATCAGATGTCATGACATCAAGCAATAACTTCAGGGTCTTAGTTGATGTTGTGGCGCATCATCGTAAGATAAGTTGATCTTCTTAGAAATAAATGGAATTAACGCTTCAAAAAGGTCTATCTCATGCAGTTTTCGGGAGTTGTCAGAAGGAGAAGATATTACATGTCTAAGGCTTGGTGTATCCAAGATGGCTTGCTATAGAGTAAGTAGATCATGTAACTTGAAGATAAGGTTTCATTGGTGGATCAGAAAGTTTTCTGAAACTCTGAATTAAAGTTAAGATTAACCAAATAGTGGCATTTGGTTGATCTTTATCATGCATTCAAGCAGGGTGCTTGGAACTAACTACTCTTGGGCAGAAGGGTAGTTGGTTGAAGACTTAAGGAGGTTCTGGTTCAGTTCTATCTTGGAGCTTATGGTAAAAGTTCTAAGTTGATTATGGAAGATTACCTTCTTTTGGTGGATGAGAGTTTATTTCTCTCTTCGGTTATCTGGAGTTCTTGTTGATCAAGCTGGTGGCACAGTGTTGTTTGAAGATCTTCAGCTGGATTACTATGCAGTAGTAAGTCCAGTGGTGGAGCATATTAAAAACCATGTTGGTTGGTGTCTGTGATATGTGAAGGATGTCCTAACTGATGTTAAAACATCATCTGGGTTTGTTGTAACGCCCCAGTTTTTGTGAGTTTTATTTAATCGAGTTTAATTGATTATTTTATTATTATATTATTTTATTTTCGACTTTTATTTAGAAAAATGTTATTTTTCAATGTTGTGATCTTTTATCGCATTTTGAGAGCGTTTGCGAGATATTTGAGTTGAGGGGTAAAATGGTCTTTTAAGGGATTAGATATTTTGAATAAATAGAAAAGTTGAGAGAAAAAGAGAGAAAAGAAGAAAACAGAAAAATAGAAAGAGAAGAGAAGAGAAAAGAGAAGGAAAGAAGGGAGAAGAGGAAAAGAGAGGAAAGTCGAGAAAACTCCGTCTAAAGCGCGAATAATCGGGTAAGGGTGAGAAGTTTCAATTATATCTTGCTTGTGTATGTATATGTGTTGTTTGTGGTGAATGTTTTGGTTTGTTTTCCATATGTTTCCGTTTATGCCGTATTGGGCAAAATCGATAGAAACCGATGTTTCTACGGTCGGAAAGTCGTGTAAATACATGTGTTGGTTAATTATATGTATGCGAGCTGCTGTTTAAAGTTTCATGACGTTTGGTTAGGTTTCGGTTAGTTTTCGTTATGGTTCCGTTGTTTTTTTTTTGTTTAGGTCGATTGTAGGAAATCGATAGAAATCGATGTTTTCACGGATGAATTTCGAAATAAATTACGTAGTTGTATCGAGGAAGGTTAGGTCGTCGTATAGCGTGCTTTTCATTCGATTTGGTGACGTTCGAAAATTCTGGTTTTTAAACGGTTGAAATTTAATCGAAAAATCGAACGTCGTAGAAATTTCGTTTAAGTGTTCTAAATTGTTCTTATGTATTTGGTGTTTATGAGTATATGTTTGTTTCGGTGAAAATGTTCGATTTAGTCGAGTTTTTGGGTGTTTCGGAAAAGGACAGCATAGGTGTAATGGAGAAAATCTGGTTTTTTGTGAAAAACAGGGTTAGGGATCGATACCTAATCCCAGGGATCGATCCCTACTGTGAAAATTGGGAAAAATGGAATTTTACTACAGCAGGGATCGATACATGCGAGTTAGGGATCGATGCCTAATGTGCTGCACCAGAAAATTCTGTTTTTCGGGGAAACTTCGGAAATTCATATCTTTTGATCCGTAGCTCGGATTGGGACGTTCTTTATACCGTTGGAAAGCTAATGAAAAGCTCTTTCTATTAAAAATGGTTTGGAGGGTAAAAGATGATTTAATTAATTCGTGTTTTTGGAAAAATAGTCGAGTTGTCGGGTTTTTATCGCGTTAATCGCGTGCGATTGATGTGCTATTATGCTATAAGCTTTTGATATGTAATGTGTAGCTGGTGTGTTGTTATATGATGTGAATATACATGATGAGTTGTTGTGATATGGTGTTGTGATGCAATGTTGTGGTTTGTGGTTTGTGATGAAATGCATTGTCATGTGAAATTCAATGTATGTGGTGTGGTGGCCTTTATGGTTTGAAATGCATTGTTTGAATTGTGTTGCAATGCATGAATGTGTTGTTGATTTGTGGCCTAAGGGCAAGAATATGCAATGTGTGGTATTTGATTATATATGCATGATTATGGATGTGTATGTGGGTGCAATGTGAATGTCATGAGTCATTGTATGCCAAACATCATAATATGCATTGTTGAAACGTCCTGAGTGACGGTTTGATTCCAGAGGGAATCTGCTATAACACCGTGGGCCTCGAAAATATGAGGCGCTGCCTGAGGACTTAAAGCGGTGGTTATAGACGATTGTGGGCTCCTTTGGAGACTTAAAGCAATCCTTAACGTCGTGGGCCTCGAAAATACGAGGCGATGCCTGAGGACTTAAAGCGACGGGTGAACATCGTAGACCCGACGGGGTGTTATTGGCTACGTCCCAGTAACGAGCGATGATTCCAAGAGTTCCTGGGGAACTAATGAATTACAAGGTTGGAAGTCGGTACCGCATGGCATGTGCATAGAGTCGTAGTGTCGATCTATGTGCATTGCATAAATCATGAGTCATTTGTGCATGAAATTGTGATTGTGATTGATGAGATGAAATATGTGCAATTGTATTGAATGGTATATGTTTGTTTGACATATGTGATTGTGAATGGATGCATGATTGGTGGAAAATCATGATTTGATGACTATGTGTGGAAATTGTGCATTGATTTGTTATGTGTTGAGGTTGTGATGGCCTTGGTAATTGGATGTGCATATGTGATACATGCTATGACTTGGTATGCTTTATGTGCAAATGTGTAGTTATGTTTTTAAGTGTGATGTGTGAGGTGAGAATAACTGTGTATGTGATTTTATGTGTTTTTGCATATTATTATGCAATCTTGCTATAGTTGTTATTTCTCACCCTTCTGCTGGAATATGCTTTTTATGGCATAGTGCAGATTGTCAGCTTTAGAGGCTTGGAGGCTTTTGTGGAGATTAGTCCTCCGTTCCGTTGTCGTTCGTGGTGTCTGCTCTGATACGTAGCACGGGAGTCGGGGAACGTTTTGTTATATGTATTTAATTGTTGAATGTATTTTGTATTTATATTTTGATGTTCAAAAACCATTTATTTGTAAAACAAGTCAGTTATGGATCTTTCCGCTTTATTCCATAATTGACCATCCTTTTGTAAGGAAAAGTTTCCCTTTGTGTTATGTATCAAAGATGTTGAACAGGGATTGTATTTTATTTCTTTAAATGTGGCATCCCTGTTTCTGTCGGAAAAATAAAATTTTAGTTACTATGATATTTATTATGTGTTATTTATTTCGCGATGGGAATTGGGGTGTTACATTAGTGGTATCAGAGCAGGTCGGTCCGTCCGGCCAAGTTGTTGAGTTAGTTGGTGTGACAGTTGAATACTGTCGTTGTTGTTATCTCTTAGTACGTGATAGGTGTGTGGAACACTGTCAGTACTTTCTGGGTTTTCTAATCCTTTGTTTTCAGGATTGAGTTTGAGATAAGTGGGGGAGAAGTTGGTACTTCTCCATGTTGCTTTAGGTGTGGAGCGTTGGCTCAGTGTATTGTGAATTGCAAGATTGTAAGTGTTGTTCGGACAATGTTGTTCTCAGTTCCGAAGGGGATGCGGAGGTAAGGTTTATGTCAACTAAGGATTTGTGCCTTAGGTAGTTTTGTGTACAGGATGCAAGAAATACTATTATAGTTTGGTAAAGACGGTTTATGCCACATCGTGATTGTCGGCTGTCTATTGACAAATTGAGGAACTGATCACCCTTAATCTCTTGTTGATAGCAGACGGAAATTATGTTGGATGGAATAGACGTGTCTTTCCAGTTTTGATAGCGTGTGAAATGAGTGTTTGGAATTTAAGGAAATGATTACAGATTATTTTGACGAGTCGACGAAGATGCTAATATCGAAAGATGAAACGGATTAGAGGCTTTGGTATGTTGGTTCAATTGGGAAGTTTTGAGAGAGAGCGGTTGGGTATCGTCAATGGTGGTTCTCAGAGAGAAAAGTGTGAACTCAAATTGGACGAAGGTAAGGATTTCAGGTTTGGATCTGCTAAGTAAGTAGAAGGACTGTTAGGATGTGAAACTAAGATGTTCTTATGTTTGTGGTGATAGTTTTCTAGAAATTGGCAGGAAGGGCACAGTGATGAGCTACCGGTTGTGCGTGATTTTCAGATGTATTCCCGGATGGAATATTGGATGTTAGCGTTAGAGGTACCCGAACTGATAGAGCAGTTGGAAGATTTACTGGAAAGGAGAATTGTGAAGCCAAGTGTGTCATCTTGGAGAGCTCCAGTGTTGTTAGTAACAAAAAGGAGGAATGATTGGACAGAATAACAAGCATGATGTGTATAATGGTATTGAGACTTTGGGAAAGTGAAACTTAGAGTTCTGACGAGGTTTGGAATCTTTGGAGTTTTAGAGCATTAATGGAAATTTTGAGAAAACCTTAAGTGTGGATGTACTATTTGAGAGTTCTTTTGGATTGGTTGTTGCTACACGTTGGGATTTTTGGAATTTGGATTGTTAAGAGGAGAAATTGTGTATGGATTACGGACAGTTGAATAAGGTAACGATAGAGAATAAGTGTCCACTTTCATGAGCGGATGACTGGAATGGTTTGGTTGAGTTTGAGTGAACTTGCAATTGTTTGGAGTGTTTGATAAGAATGGTGAATTGTGTGAGTTAAGACTTTTATCGATTTGATGTGACTGGTTATGTTGTTATCATCGGAATAGACTGGTAATTACTCGGTTAAGCTTGTGTGTGAATAGCCAGTTACCCAGTGCAAGGTTTTGCAAAAGCTTTAAGAATTGATATCTTTTGGAATTGGTTGGACATTACAACGTGCGGTGATGTTGCTTGGTGTTAGTAATGCGTCCGTAATGTTTGTGGAGTATATGAATCGTATCTTCCCTATTTAATTGGATAAGTTGTAGTGGTTTTAATTGAGGATATTCGAATCTGTTATAAACTCAGAAGAAGAACATGAAGAGTGTTTGGGAATTGAATCACAAGTGTTGAAAAGAGACGAAGTTTTATGCTAAGTTATTCGAGTGAGAATTTTGGTTGAAAAGGTTAGTCTTCTTGGATATGTTATTTCAGGTAATGGTATTGTTATGGATCCATCGGAAGTAGATCTGGTTTTACAATGAGAGGTTCCGCAGTTGGTTAAGGAGATTAGAAACTTTTGGGCTCAGTTGACTTGCAGAGAGTAAGTCGTTTGCTTTGGATGTTTATTGTGAGGTATTGTGAGGTGTCTTGGATGAGTTAGTCAGTGTGTTAATGCAAGGGAGTGAAGTCGTGGCTTATGCTTTACGACAATTGAGGATTCCTAAAAGGATCTATACTATTCTGGATTTGGAATTAGTCGCGGTTGTATTGTGTTGGAAAATTTGGAGGTATTATTTTTATGGTTCTCGGCTCGAAGTGTTTAGTAATCACAAGAATATTGAGTGCTTGTTTGGTCAGAAGGAATATGGTATGAGACAGAGAGGATGGTTGGAATTTGTGATGAGTTATGACTTTAGTTGGAATTATCCCGTTGGTGAAGTTAATGTCGTGCCTGTTGAGTTAGGTCGAAAGTTGTTATGCATGTCTGTTCAGATGGATGAGAATTATTTGAGCAGTTCCGAGACTGGTGTCTGGTGTGTGAGATAACACAGTAGAGTGCGAGGTTGGATATATTAAAAGTGAACAGTGATTTTTGGTGAATATGAGAAAGAGTTAGACTTTGGTCGTGAAATTGGTAGTTTTGATGGTTGCGAGTAATCAGAGTGCGCAGCGGATGCGTGGTGTTGCACAATTTGTATTTGCGTGTGTGTGACTTGTAAGATTTCGTAGGTGGAACATTGGGAATATGTAGGACTGATGAGACCATTGGACGTTTCAAAATGGAAGTGATAAGTGAAAGGTTTAAATGTTATCCATGGGCTACTATGTAGATGGATGTTTCGGTTATATGTTCGATTGGTGAATCGTAGCATTGTTGTGGTATGATTGTGTGACAAGGATGTTAGTATTATGGTTGTGTGGAGGTTGTTTAATCGATGTTGTGTCGTGGAACTTGTGTTCTTGTTTGTGTTGTTGCCTCGTTTCCATGGTGATGGTTCGAGCGTGTGTAGCTAATTCCTGTGTGGGGAATTAGGGGAGTGTTACCTATGGTAGGGTAACGATCTTGTTGTGTTTCGGTTCTAGAGTGAACCTGTGTGTTGGTATCGTGGTTTTCCTTGAGTTGTGAGTTGGTCGTCAAGTGCATTGTATGGGCTTTGCATCTTGTCGTTGTAGTTGTCGTCGTATCGTGTTGTTGTAATTACGGTTAGCAAGGTGTTTATCTGTTGTGTTATTCGTGGTGTGCCTTTTGTTGGCATGTTGGTTTGTTTGTCGGATGCGAGAGTCGTGTCCGGAGTTGTTCGTCTCGGTTATATTTTCGAGGACGAAAATGTCTAAGTGGGGGAGAATTGTAACGCCCCAGTTTTTGTGAGTTTTATTTAATCGAGTTTAATTGATTATTTTATTATTATATTATTTTATTTTCGACTTTTATTTAGAAAAATGTTATTTTTCAATGTTGTGATCTTTTATCGCATTTTGAGAGCGTTTGCGAGATATTTGAGTTGAGGGGTAAAATGGTCTTTTAAGGGATTAGATATTTTGAATAAATAGAAAAGTTGAGAGAAAAAGAGAGAAAAGAAGAAAACAGAAAAATAGAAAGAGAAGAGAAGAGAAAAGAGAAGGAAAGAAGGGAGAAGAGGAAAAAAGAGGAAAGTCGAGAAAACTCCGTCTAAAGCGCGAATAATCGGGTAAGGGTGAGAAGTTTCAATTATATCTTGCTTGTGTATGTATATGTGTTGTTTGTGGTGAATGTTTTGGTTTGTTTTCCATATGTTTCCGTTTATGCCGTATTGGGCGAAATCGATAGAAACCGATGTTTCTACGGTCGGAAAGTCGTGTAAATACATGTGTTGGTTAATTATATGTATGCGAGCTGCTGTTTAAAGTTTCATGACGTTTGGTTAGGTTTCGGTTAGTTTTCGTTATGGTTCCGTTGTTTTTTTTTTGTTTAGGTCGATTGTAGGAAATCGATAGAAATCGATGTTTTCACGGATGAATTTCGAAATAAATTACGTAGTTGTATCGAGGAAGGTTAGGTCGTCGTATAGCGTGCTTTTCATTCGATTTGGTGACGTTCGAAAATTCTGGTTTTTAAACGGTTGAAATTTAATCGAAAAATCGAACGTCGTAGAAATTTCGTTTAAGTGTTCTAAATTGTTCTTATGTATTTGGTGTTTATGAGTATATGTTTGTTTCGGTGAAAATGTTCGATTTAGTCGAGTTTTTGGGTGTTTCGGAAAAGGACAGCATAGGTGTAATGGAGAAAATCTGGTTTTTTGTGAAAAACAGGGTTAGGGATCGATACCTAATCCCAGGGATCGATCCCTACTGTGAAAATTGGGAAAAATGGAATTTTACTACAGCAGGGATCGATACATGCGAGTTAGGGATCGATGCCTAATGTGCTGCACCAGAAAATTCTGTTTTTCGGGGAAACTTCGGAAATTCATATCTTTTGATCCGTAGCTCGGATTGGGACGTTCTTTATACCGTTGGAAAGCTAATGAAAAGCTCTTTCTATTAAAAATGGTTTGGAGGGTAAAAGATGATTTAATTAATTCGTGTTTTTGGAAAAATAGTCGAGTTGTCGGGTTTTTATCGCGTTAATCGCGTGCGATTGATGTGCTATTATGCTATAAGCTTTTGATATGTAATGTGTAGCTGGTGTGTTGTTATATGATGTGAATATACATGATGAGTTGTTGTGATATGGTGTTGTGATGCGATGTTGTGGTTTGTGGTTTGTGATGAAATGCATTGTCATGTGAAATTCAATGTATGTGGTGTGGTGGCCTTTATGGTTTGAAATGCATTGTTTGAATTGTGTTGCAATGCATGAATGTGTTGTTGATTTGTGGCCTAAGGGCAAGAATATGCAATGTGTGGTATTTGATTATATATGCATGATTATGGATGTGTATGTGGGTGCAATGTGAATGTCATGAGTCATTGTATGCCAAACATCATAATATGCATTGTTGAAACGTCCTGAGTGACGGTTTGATTCCAGAGGGAATCTGCTATAACACCGTGGGCCTCGAAAATATGAGGCGCTGCCTGAGGACTTAAAGCGGTGGTTATAGACGATTGTGGGCTCCTTTGGAGACTTAAAGCAATCCTTAACGTCGTGGGCCTCGAAAATACGAGGCGATGCCTGAGGACTTAAAGCGACGGGTGAACATCGTAGACCCGACGGGGTGTTATTGGCTACGTCCCAGTAACGAGCGATGATTCCAAGAGTTCCTGGGGAACTAATGAATTACAAGGTTGGAAGTCGGTACCGCATGGCATGTGCATAGAGTCGTAGTGTCGATCTATGTGCATTGCATAAATCATGAGTCATTTGTGCATGAAATTGTGATTGTGATTGATGAGATGAAATATGTGCAATTGTATTGAATGGTATATGTTTGTTTGACATATGTGATTGTGAATGGATGCATGATTGGTGGAAAATCATGATTTGATGACTATGTGTGGAAATTGTGCATTGATTTGTTATGTGTTGAGGTTGTGATGGCCTTGGTAATTGGATGTGCATATGTGATACATGCTATGACTTGGTATGCTTTATGTGCAAATGTGTAGTTATGTTTTTAAGTGTGATGTGTGAGGTGAGAATAACTGTGTATGTGATTTTATGTGTTTTTGCATATTATTATGCAATCTTGCTATAGTTGTTATTTCTCACCCTTCTGCTGGAATATGCTTTTTATGGCATAGTGCAGATTGTCAGCTTTAGAGGCTTGGAGGCTTTTGTGGAGATTAGTCCTCCGTTCCGTTGTCGTTCGTGGTGTCTGCTCTGATACGTAGCACGGGAGTCGGGGAACGTTTTGTTATATGTATTTAATTGTTGAATGTATTTTGTATTTATATTTTGATGTTCAAAAACCATTTATTTGTAAAACAAGTCAGTTATGGATCTTTCCGCTTTATTCCATAATTGACCATCCTTTTGTAAGGAAAAGTTTCCCTTTGTGTTATGTATCAAAGATGTTGAACAGGGATTGTATTTTATTTCTTTAAATGTGGCATCCCTGTTTCTGTCGGAAAAATAAAATTTTAGTTACTCTGATATTTATTATGTGTTATTTATTTCGCGATGGGAATTGGGGTGTTACATTTGTTATCCTTGAAGTAGGATTCTAAGTTCTGTATGTGGAACTTGACACTACATTGTGTCTAAGAAGTATTAATCTTGTCATACGAGAGAATGATGAGTAAAGAACTGTCTTGGAAGTTTGATATGAATGTGGTATCAGACTAAAGTAGATCATGGGTTGATTGCATAAGGGTCTGGATTCTGATGTGTTCAGAATATGGTAGCTAATATTCACCAGTTGAATTAAAAGTGTTCTATCTTATCATATGGAAGAATGATAGATTGAAGAATGTCTTGGATCATGGGGTGTTGATTTAGAAGATAGACTCTTGCTAAAGTCAGAATACTTGTGGAGAGGTGGCTTCTTCTACTACAAGTCATGCTAGAGAGAAGTGGATTAGTTTGGTGCTTGTGGAGCAAATAAGCTGAGGATTTTTGGAGCATGTGTTTGATGTCCTTCAAGTGTGAAGAACATCTGGGCAAGCTAGCAAAATAGGGGGCCCTGTATGTCTCTTTGAGGAATGTGAATCATTCCATATTCAATTGGGTTATATCTCAGGGAACAAGGATATCTTTACATGAGAATTCAGAAGGAATTCGTGTGGTGTATGGATGGTTTCTGGACGAGAGGGATCAATGGTGTTTTGGTCTCAATCCAAGAGTTTGTTGGTTATGGTACAAGGATGAGTTCCTAGTACTCTCACTATATGATCATGAAGTTGTCATGGGATATCGTGTGGTGATTTTGGGTGTTTCTTGCTGAAGAAGCATCTGTTGAGAAAGATAGGGGGAAAACTTATGCTTGTTAAATATACTAGTGTGGTACATGGATTGCTTGAGGTTCAAGCATTAGGTGAATGCGTTCAGCAGGTGTATTGAGCGGAGGGTGCACTCTTTAAGACATGAAGATGCGTCTTATGTTTTCCATTCATTCAGGATGTTCTTCTTGCAAATGAGCACTGATTATCTATGACAGGGGGAGTTAGACTTCGATTGTGGATATATTGCTGTAGTAGTGCAGATTGGATATCAAGATTGTTTGTGCTTTCAAGTAGTTTGTGATATATTGCCTCGGTTGAGGATGGTATGTTAGATGAGATGTCGTGGCATTGCTCTACTGGTTATGTTCTAGGTGAACTTATCAGGTTGTTCTGATTCTGTCATTGGTGTCAATGAATTGAATCAAAAGTGGTACAAGTATCTTGGGAGTCTCTGTTGCTATCTAGAAGAAAGTTCAATAGGAGCATCCTGTAGTGATCAAGTCTGCTAATTCTGGATTAAGGAATTGATTTAGAATAAACAGAAGAAGGTTGTAATTGTAGTTCTGTCTGTGGGGACCATAAATCTGACAAAATCAGATTAGGTATCAGGACACTGTTCAAAAGCGGTTTCAAGGACAAGTCAGAAAAAGTGGAATCTTTCGAAACTAACTTGACTAGTAGTTATTGCACTCGTTGACTTGTCTTTTCTCCCTCCTTCCACTGCATGCACCATCAAGCTGAAGAATATTTTAGCCAAAATTTGTCAAAAGGGGGAGATTGAAAGCTCCAATGGTTTGACTAAATTTTGGAAAAACATAATGTTGGAAGAGATGTTCTAACATGAAGATTTATGCCCCAGACCAGAGATGTCAAATGAAATATCATAGCATGAAGATTTGACATCATGAAACATGTTTTGTTTTTAAATCTGTTCCAAGATTCAAGGCGCGATTGGCAGTGGATCAAAGAAAGAAGATTTGAAGCCCAATGCAGCAGAAGGTTATAAAAGAAGACCAAGACCTGGCCAGAAAAGTGAGAGAGGACGACATAAACTTAGGAATCCTATTTTGTAAAGTAGGGTGTAGGTTTTGAGAGTCGTAGGCTTTCTTGTAAGTCTCCCTTTGTATCGATTTGATACATTGTGGTAGACATAGGTACTTGTACAGATTCAGAAACCCGTAGGTAATGAATCGTGTATTGTTCTTGGATGAAGCTTTGAAGCAAATCCAAGTTAACTTGTTAGTTAAGGATGCTTGACTGAACTTTGTATTGAAAGGGGTGTCTTTCACAAGGAATGATACAGTTATGGTGTAGTAACTGTTAGATAATCATAGGTTGTGATTTAGGGAGCGAGATGGGTTTCTCTTATCAATTAGATGTGACTTCTAATAATAAAGTCTTCATTGGGTAGTGATAGGTAAGCGTGGGTGTTTACTGTAAACCTTACGTTGTTTACATAAAACTATACTCACTACTACAAAACGCCCAAACAACAACGCCAGGTTTACAACGGCATCCTATACACCGTTGTTATAGTGCATACTGGATGCGCGTGCATTATTTTAATTAGAAATTTCAAGGGTATAATAACGGTTATTGTGAACACCGTGGTGATAGAATCAAGCTTTCATGGGTTCAAACCTCATCGCCCTTATATAGTTTATTCCTTTGACGTAAATGCGCCCTTTTTAAGTTTTATTTATATTTAACTAAAAAATAATAAGGATACCACTACGGTTATTTCTTAAAACTGTTGTTACAAACTGAAGCTTCTTTTTATGTATTTTATACACCAATTATATATCAATTTATCCACTGAAAAAAGAAACAAGACGAAACAACCCTAACACCAACGCCGTCACCATTGTCGGGAACAAGACAACAACAACAAGAAAGTGTTCTACTTTTAGGTGTTGCAATGTCGCATTTGAAGACAAAATCATCCAAAGGTGTTTCTATGCCTTCTTCCGCTGTAAAATCTCGATTTGGAAATTTTTGTGGTTGTGATGGTCATATGGTTTCGTACCAATGCAAGAAGGGACAAAATAAAGGAATGATTTTTTGGAGATGCCCATTTTGGAGGAGCGATGAAACATGTAATTTGTTCATATGGGATGAAGACGTGGGAGAAAGAGATGGAAATGAAGATGAGAGCATTATGAAGTCAGAGTTGGAAGTTGTGGGCTATTTGAAGGTTATGTATGAGGATTTAAAGAAAAAGAACAAGAATTTGAAGAACAAACTGAAATCAGATATATTTTCTGGAAATCTCAAGATGTTATGTTTTCTTGTCTTCTTTATGTTTAATGTTTACTTTGTTATTAAATGTAATAGTTGAATTAGGGTTTGAATTACATTGTTGATGTTTAAACTGCAGATGCATTGTGAATTACATTGTTGATGTTTGAATTACATTATGAAGACAGGAATCCAACTAATAAAACTTTTGTCGGTTCGAACCTCAGCGCCATAAAATATTTTATTCCTTTAATGTTAAGGTGCACTTTTTCTTTTTTATTTATTTTAAAATTCACAAATAAAAGGGTTATCACTACGGTTCTTCTTGTTAACCGTAGTGATATATTTATAATAAATAAATACCTATCTAAACGGTTGGTATTGTTAACCGTTGTGAAATAGTTTACCCATATATAAGCGAAATAACTTTCACTTATTGACAGTAGCGCCGTTGCCTTCAAAGTGAAACCCTAGAATCCATTTTTTCTCTTTGTTTTCACCATTAGCCATGAATCTTGTGCTTCATACATTAATGTATTCTTCTTCTTCCATCTATTGTTAGATATTTCCCATTATCTCGTTTGTTGCATGTTGTTTTTGTTGATTGTTCTCATTTTTTCAGATTCGTTTTCACTACCTTAACAAAGAGCATACTTTGGAAACTTCATAATGTTTGTGTTGCTATGGAAAAATGTATAAGAAGCATGAAGCTGTGATGGAAACTTCATCCACCTTATACTTTTTTTTCATAGCATCACGAACAAGATGTTAGTAAATGAAGAAACAAAAGTGTAAGCAAACTTCATCTAGTTTTAGAAATAATGAAAAGAAATATAAGAAGTATGAAGCTTTTGTGTAAGCTTCTGCATCCTTATATTTCTTCTTCATTGATTCCCAAACTAGTTGAACATCATAATTGATTCATGTTCCGCAATTAGTTTCATTAAAAGGTGAGTTATTCATGTTCCTCTCTTTACTCTTCACTGGATTATGGTTTTAGGGTTTGTTTTCAACTGAGGATGCTCATTTTTGAAGTTTGTTGTGTTTCCTTACAGGTTAAGGGGATGATACAGCGTGATGATGCTGGTGGTAGCAAGCGTATTATATGAGTTTATAATATATGGATCTGGTATAGAATGTTGTTTGAGTTTATTATATACTATTTAGATTGTTTGTTTCACTAACCCTCACTTAAAGTTTGCTGGTGGTAGCAAGCGTATTATATGAATTTATAATATCTGGATCTGGTATAGAATGTTGTTTGAGTTTATTATATTTTATGTAGATTATTTGTTTCACTAACCCTCACTTAAAATACATTCATTTAATTTGACATAGATACTTATAATCTGCAAATTAACTTGTATTTGAAAACCAACTTATATGAATCAATGTTTTCGAATTGCATCCCTCTCATTGTTCATATCACGTTGTTTGATATATATTTATCATGGTATATTGATATGCCTCCTTAGATGCATAGTCATCTTCCATTATAGTTAAATTTCATTAACAACAAATTATTAGTTAATTTGCCTCTCCATCAACACTTATAATCGTAAAACTTCTGATTATAAAAATTATGATGATAAATGATGATGATGAGGCAGATTATCCAATGTTTTGTTCTTATGAAAATTTAACTATAATCGAAGATAGCGATATATCGAAGGAGTCAGATCAATAAACCACAATATATATGTAAAACATCGTGAAATGCCCGATGAGACGAGTGCAATCAGAAAACATTGGTTTGTTTAAGTTGGTTTTCAAGAACAATTTAATTTGCAGATTATAGACTTCTTCATCAAATTGATTCCATGTATATTTCTTTAGTGAGGTGTTTGGAAAACAAGCAATCTACATTTAATATAATAAACTCAGGGTACTTACAACAACGGTTATCTATTGTAACCAAGATCATAGGTAATTTATGTTTTACATAATTCGCTCCTAATGGGGTTTCGAACCCAGTACCTAAGTGTATGTATCACAACGGTTTATTATCATAACCGTTGTGATATATGGAGCGCGTCATGCCTTTCAATAATGGTTTCCAGACCGTTGAAGAAACAACGAACTTACAACAACAATCTACATAACAACGCCTTCGCCCGCATCATTATATGTCATTCCCAACCGTTGTTAAATGGGTTTTTCGTAGTAGTGACTACTGATAGCGGATTCTTCTTCCTGGATTTGTATCCCCCAGATGTAGGTGAGTTGCACCGAACTGAGTCATCATATTTTGTGTTGTTTATCATTCTGCAATTTACAGTTCAATATTGATTAACATGTTGGAACAGATGTCGAAACATCTATGTTTATACAGTTACTGATAGTTTGGGTATCAATTTGTAGTTCTGTTCTTTATTTAACAATTATACAGAACAATATTTTGACATGTGTTAGGACATCTGTTGTCTGCTATGCCAGAATTTTAATTGTCAACCTATGAAGCTGAGTAAATTGCAGGTACTTTTTCTGCTTGTCAAGCTATTTGGATTTTGAACTTATTGCAAGATCTGGAGATCAATGTGAGTAAGTTCGTGAAGTTGATGATTGATAACAAATCAGCTATAAGCCTTGCCAAGAATCCAGTGTTGCATGGAAGGAGCAAGCACATTGATACAAAGTTTCACTTTCTGAGAAATCAAGTTCGGAGTGGAGTGCTTGAAATGGTACCACTGTAACACTCAGAAGGACCTGGCAGATGTCCTGACTAAAGCAATCAAGACTAGACACTTTATCCATTTGAGGGATGGAATTTGTGTTGTTGATTTTAGGCTTGAATGTGGATTAAGGGATGGTATTAAAGTATAATTAAAATTCAATTAGTTAGTTGCATTTCATTTAAGTGTAATTTGAGTTTCATTTAGATTAGACTTGTGTATAAAAGCAAAGTTGTAATAGATTCATAATATAATTATTAATAACCAATTTTAGTTAGAGTTTCTCTTTCTCTCTTCCATCTTCATCTTCTTCATCTTCAACCTTTTTTTATAAGCAAGAATTCAATCAACAAGGAGTATTAGGGGTACTCCAACCCAATGTACAAAGCTTTACACCATCAACATAATACAAAAAGCTCCTACAAGTAATCTAATAGACATTTAACCCATTCATAATAATTACATTTGATTCTAAAACCTGAAGTAATTGACAACCACCACCACGAGAAAACTATGACTCTCTGCACAATTACAATGGAATCACCAATTTCACTATTAAAGATAATCTGATTCCTGGACCACCAAATACACCAACATATATAAAACCAGATAACGCAACTAGAGTTTTAAAACATTTCTCATTCATCCTTATAAACCATGCCAACAAATTATTACAACAAGTGTCTTCATTAATCCAAGAGACTCATCCATTCCACAACTTTTTTCCGCACTAGTTTATCTGAGGACAACTAATAAAGACATGGTGTATATCTTCATCAAAGTTAAAACAGACGACACATATTTTATCATGAGGGTTATTGATGATACCTCACCTTGCAAGAATACTGTGCATTGCAAGTCTGTCAATAATCAGTCTTCAACCAAATACCTTCACTTTCATTAGAATCTTGGTCTTCCACTTTACCTCTACATACTCATTCAATCCTATCCTTTGTTACAATTTTTCAAGTATCTAGACTCACGTCACCAAAACTATATCAGGGTTCTCATTTTTTTTTGGATAAGCAACAAATTCAATAATTAGGCATACTAGGTGTACACCAAACCACTACAACAGGAAAGGACAAGTTCAAACAAATCTCTAAATGAAGATGAATACCAAACGGCTACAAGAGATCCTACTTCAAAAATGCGAAAGGAGACTTATACCAATCGTAGAAGCTACAGTTACGAGAATGTTTGGATCTATACCCCAACCAAAACCAAGAGGTTTGAATTACTCTTAATGTGATATCCTCAAGATTACCAATCAACCCGTTGAAGATTATTTGGTTCGTTGTCCACTAAGTTGACCAACAAGTAATAATCCAAATATAACAAACCGGCGATTTGGACGATTTCTGCACCAATTTTACGAACCATTCTAAAAAGTGATCTTGCACATTTGACTCCTCTATCCAGGCAATGCCTACCCAATCAACAACCTTACGCCACACTGTTTGAATGTACGGGCACGTACACATTATATGGTTGGGATCTTCCATCGCATTGAAACAAAAGACGTAAATGGTATCATGAGGATCAGAGATTATTCCCCTGGCCAAAAGATTTGCTCTTGTAGGAATTCTGTCCCAAATAACACGCCATCCAAGGACACGAGCTTTAAAAAGAATAACAGTTTGCCAAAGAACATCCAACATAGCCTTGAGATTAATCTCTATCTCAGTACCAGGCGCATAATGACGCAATGAATAGTAACACGGGTTAATAGCAAAGGAAATTGAACGGCCTGATTTCCAAATAAATGTGTCTTCCACATTCATCCGGGGACTAGTAAACATAAGCAGCACCTGCATTTCAGAAAATTTCTCCAAAAATTCCACAGGAACGTGATTCCTCATGGCCACAAAATGCCAACTCCAAACACCGTTCAACCACTCACCCATATCCGCAACAACACCATTTTTCATAATTGACAGATTAAATAAATGCTGAAATAGATTACGAAGAGGTACCTGATTAGCCCAACAATTAAACCAATAGGAAATCCGCTCACCGTTTCCTAGCACACAAGAAACTTGGTCCAAAAAACCACCACGTAAGTTGGAATAAGCAATAGCCATAAGGTCCTTCCACCATAAAGATTCCTCCTTAGAAGCCGACGACGACACCTTACGCATGATCCTCGAGAAAAGACGACCATATCTATTTTCCAGAATGCCACGCCAAATCGAAGACAGTTCGGAGATAAAATGCCAAAGCCACTTCGAAAGCAATGCAATGTTGAAAATATAAAGATCCTTGATCCCTGACCCGCGACGATTCTTTTGGAGGCACACTTTTTCCAACTTATCCACGCAATTCCCTGCTTATTCAAAGAACCATTCCACAAAAAGTTCCTTTGAATTGCTACCAAAACTTTTAAAACTTTAGATGAAACTTTAAAAAAAGCCAAATGATGTATGGGAAGATTTGAAAGGACGTAATTAATCAAGATTACTCTGCCCCCATCGAAAGTAGTCTCCCGCGCCAAGAGGAAAGTCTAGACTTAAAACAATTAACCACCGATTTCCAAAAAGCTAGGCTCCTGTGATTGCCTCTGATGCCCAAGCCTAGAAATCTAAATGGAAGAGTACCAACTCCACAGACTAAGAATTGTGCAGCAGCGCGTAAACACTCATTCTCGGAACCAATGCCAAACAAGTTACTTTCCAGAAATTCATGCGCAGTCTAGAAAGAAGCTCGATTCCTCTCAATAACGCTTTAATTGCCCATAAATTCTCCCATAAACCATCACATAAAATTATGGTGTCACAATTTTTAGGGTTATCATTCAATCCTACCTTTTGTCACAATTTTTCAAGCATCTAGACCCACGTCACCAACACTATATCAGGGTTCGAAATTCGATTTTGACTAACGATGTTTTAAAACTCTTGATACCAACATCAGTAATCTCTATTATACTCAAAACATAATTGGCTACGTTGAAGATGAAGAAAAGCAAAATAATAATGAATACAAAATTTTGTTGTTGTCTCAAGGATTAATTTTATAATAATGAATTCAAAAGACCTAAATTGTGTAGATAAATTGATTCACATATTGTGGTTCAATTCGCGTAAATTCGGACATAGAAGAAAAACACATTTAACAAGTTAACATCAATGAGTCAATCCAAACAAACATTTTCAATAGATATTACATTTATGTGGTTCATGCAAATATAAGAAGATAATATAACTGTTAAAAATGATGACATGAGAATTTAATTTATTATGTTGCATCACAAAACTGTAAACCACTCAAGTCCATACATTTATAACCTGAGACTCAAGTCCAACTTCTTAGACTTACTTGGACCAAGTCTTAATTCCAAATCTAATTCTTCACTTTCTTGACTTGAATTGATGACTTCTTGTTGGTTTGCTTCACGTTGGTTGAGATTAATGACCCGTTCTTTCATCACCTTATTTTTCTCTTCTTTGTGGACTCTCATGTGATCATTCAAGGCATTAATTCTTGAAAATGTTATTCCACAAAACACACATGTATGAATTTCCCTATTATCCATAGAAAATCAGAAAACAAAATATATGGATTTGGGTATGTAATCTTCTCCCCAACTATTAACCTAAGGGCTGCAACTAAGTTTCACAATATTCAGAAATGAATAAACTTTTAGAATTTTATATTCGTACAGTAATTATAATATTAAATTAATTTTTATAACACCTATTTTAATTGATTAATAGGGTTATTTGAATTTTTAAAATTTTTCTATATTTAATTTTGTAAAAGAATTATATATATCATTAGTTTGGTTGGTGCAGTCAAAACATTAATTTTAAAATGATATATTTATTAATAAATAATTAATTGTCTTTTTTAATCTTTCCAATTAAATGTTATTATAATAAGTATTAAAATTAATAATAGTCTTGAAAATTTAAATACTTAAATTGTTTTTCAATTTAATTTATTAATTTGATTATTTTAAAATGATACCAATACAATGATTTAAAATTTAAAAAAAAGTTATATTATATTATTTTTTAATCTTAGGTTGGGATTAATTTAATTCATTTTTTCTACAAATATTTTACTGAAACATCTCACCCCAATTTAAAAAATTTCAAAGTTGTATTTAACACATCAGAAATAGAGAAATTTAATGATTTTTATTATAAAAGGGTGAAATATACACTAAAATGTTATAATAATTTTTTGAAATAAATTATAGGATGATTTGGATTTTTTAAAATAGAGCATTTATATCAAATAATATATATATTATTTCTATATTAATTTGAAAATTAAAAATAGTTTTAAATGACATATTAAACATTAAAAATAGGATATATTGTACATAAAGAAATTTGATAATTTTGAGCTAATATAGTAGTTTAAATTACTAAATTTATTTCTATATTATATTTCATATACAGTAAATATAATAAATTGGTAAATTGTTTTGAATAATATTTTTTTAACATTAATATATTTACTACACATATAATACTATTATAAATAATACATTGGTTCAAATAAGTCAAAATAATTTTAATTACATGATTAATTCAATTAATTTATATTTGATTGATTATCTTTTATGTATTTGTCTAATTTGAAATAGTAATAACCAATTTGAGCCCCCACGCAGGTAAGAAATGTCATGCGCTCGTAAACATGCTGTAAGAAATGTCATGCGCTCTTAATAGGCATGTCGAGCTACAACTTCAACAGAAATTTGATTAACACACAAAATCCACTTGAAAAAGAATTCCCTCTAGCCAAGACACGGAGTGACAACTTGAACCTATTTGAGTGCAGCCCAACCGGCATGCTAAGCATAGAATCAAGGGTAGTCTTACACCACCTAACAATCAACTATCTGTGTTTGTTTCCGCGTTTGGAATAATAGAAAAACGCACGTCTAACAAAAACTAGTATTTGGAGTTTTAAAAAATCACAGAGAATTATATATTGGGATGCAAAAATAGACTGTCAAACCAGGATCCAAACATAAGTTATACTGTCTAACATGTGGTAAATACAAAAAGGAAGCTAGCAGACAAGATAAAAGTTAAAAATCCAGAAACTAGAGAATGTGACTTTAATATGAGAAATATTTTAACCGGCGTGGTTGTCAAATATTGTAATGGTAAAATGAACTACGAAAAATGAAGGGTATACGTAAACTACGCGTATCTGAATAAGGTATGTTCCAAATTTTCATATACCATACATAGATACGCTAGTGCCTAGTAGAGGAGGCATCAAGTTGCAAGGCTCTCATCATCCTTAATGATTATGCAAGCTACATCTCTATAATGATAAAACGGTTAAAATTTTGAACTATACGATAAATGAATAATGGAGAAATCAAGTGTGGAGACGGAGAAAGAAATTGAGGGTGAAAATGATCATTAACAATTATTATTGACGAAGATGCCTCCAAGGCATTTAAACAAACAAGACAAGTGGATTGTGACACAAGTTACATAAGTCAAATAAGAGAAAAACAAAATTCTCAGACCTGTAATCAATTATACAGAACTGGTAATCGATTACAGCTGTTAAAAACCAGAACTTAACTAACAGTGATAATCGGTTACTGCGAATGCATAACCGGTTACACCAACGTCAAAGTCACTTTTCTTTGGCTTATTTGACTTATTTTGATACTTGTCACAGGTTACACACCCATGTTAATCGGTTACATCACTTGAATTACTAAAAAAAATCTTAACACACCACCTTAATTCAAGTGTTCAAAGTCTTCCATGTCGAGGTTCATCTTCAACTTTTTGAACACTTTAATTGTGACTCCCTTGGTGAATAAATTAGCAACTTATTCTTCACTTCGACAATATCTCAATCTCAATCTTCCTTCACTAACAAGTTCCCTCGGGTAGTGAAACCTCATCTCAATGTGTTTGCTCCTCTCATGTGCAATTGGGTTCTTAGCTTGATTAACTGCGGAAGCATTATCAATTAGGAGGTAACAACATCACCCTAATCACTGCCTAGCTCCTTCAATAGATTCATTAGCCAAACAGGTTGGCACGCACATAACAAAGTGGTAATGTACTCGACCTCACAAGACGA
Source organism: Lathyrus tuberosus (assembly GCA_022829125.1). Lineage (NCBI taxonomy): Eukaryota > Viridiplantae > Streptophyta > Magnoliopsida > Fabales > Fabaceae > Lathyrus > Lathyrus tuberosus. Next base: position 4,115,159 of record JALAZF010000190.1, read on the forward strand.
GAGTGCAACTACTGGTTCCTTCTTCAAACACCATGAGATTGGTGTTCTGCCAAACATGAAGATGCATCCAGGTGTAGACTTTCTATCATATTTATCATTGCACCAATTGGAATCGGTAAAGCCAAGAAAATTACATTTTCTTCTTGTGTTTGCTGCGGTAGAGAGAATTCTGCATCCAATCGATCATTGGACGTATCTTAGGATCCTTTTGACTGCTGCCAAGTGAGACACCTTTGATCTCTCCATGGTTCTACTCACAATACCGACACTAAACTCCAAGTTGGGTTGCGTATTGCACAAGTAACGCAAGGATCTTGAAATTCTGGCATAGCAGATAACAGATGTCCTAACACATGTCACGACATTGTTTTCTGCATAACTTTAAAACAAGGGCAGAACAGTCAAGCTGATTCTCAGAATATCAGCAACAGAAACACGAAAAATGTTTCAACATCTGTTACAACATATTAATCAACATGCAACTACTGAACTGTAAATTGTAGAATGATAAATAACACAAGATATGTGAAATTCTGGCCTATGCAGACAGCAGATGTCCTAACACATGTCAAGACATTGTGCTACATAATCATTTAAACTCAGAGGCGCAACAGCAGACTGATACCTTGAATATCAGAACTGCACAATCACAGATGTCACGACATATGATCCAACATGTCAGTCAAGAACAATAACAAAACTGTAAATTGTATAATGTTAAATAAGACAGTATGTGTTAACCCAGTTTGGTACAAATCATCTACATCTGGGGGATACCAATCCAGGACGAAGACTTCACTATCTGTAGAACTGTTATAAAGCTAAACTCCCCCGTTTACAATTTTATACCTAACATCTACTCAATGAACATCTTTACCAAGGCTAAACTCAAACGTTTACAACCCTGATATGAGAACCCCACTCACATCCTAATCACAACCTGTAAAATCTCTGTCATCTGCCAATACAGAACCTGTCGGGTTTCTTGACCTCCAAGTTATCTAGGACTTGCTTCAAAGCTTCGTCCAAGAACAATACAACAACCATTACCTACAGGCTTCTGGTTGTATCCTTGTACCTATGCCTTCCACTCTGCATCCCATATTACAGAGTGGAGACTTACAACTCCTAAGAGAGCCAACGACTCTCAAACCCTAAACCCTTATTCAACACAAGAGAACTAGGTTACAAAGTTATAAGTGATACAAAGTACAGTCCCCTTTTTTTTACCCTAGGTCTAAGTCTCCTTATAAAGTCTTCTGTTGTCTTGGGCTTTCAATCTTTATCTTGTGATTCCTTGATCCGTTCCTTAATTCTTGTAACAGATTAAAACCTGCTAACTTAGTAAGTCAATAAGGATGTCGAGTCACCATGCTGGGACATCTTCTTCGACATCTTTTTCTTCTACAGATTCTTCAATTATATCATTAGAATGTTTTAGCAAAATTTAGTCAAACAACAAGTGCTTTCAATCTCCCCCTTTTGACAAATTTTGGCTAAAACATTTTCTTCTGCTTTCTGCAATCAGCAAGACTCCTACATCAAGACTCATCTTGAGAATTGATTGGACCTAAGGTCTGAGAGAGTCTCCCCCTTAACATATTCCCTCTTCTTTCAAGGGAGGTCTTGAGAACCAGAAGACTCCTCCAGAAAAGAAACAGCAGTTGTAGACTTCGTAACACTGAGAGCAAAGATTGCGTAACTTAGGTCACAAGACACAACCTGCTTCACAACTCAGATCACAAGACACAAGGAAAATAATATTGTTAAGATGTCAGAACATCTTACCCAACATTCTTGCAAAACAACTGCAGGAATGTAACCAGAAAGCAACAGATAACCATTCTCCCCCTTTTTAGCCAAAACTTGGCAAAAGTGACCAAGACAGCTCCAAATCCAGACGCAACATACCCATATTTTGAAGAACCCCATCTGTCACTAACCCAAAGGGAGTATTGAGACTCAAGAAGATCAAAGCAATCCTATTTATAGTCGAACCATTTCCTTAGGAAGTAACGAACCACGAAAAATAACTGTTGAAGCAGTAAAGCGGCAAGCAACAAACATTTTGGAAGTATTTTTCCTGGAATTTATCGTGTCCACAGAGATCGGTTCGAGGGAAAGAATGTCGTTCGACAGTTTAAACATTAAAGAGTTTGGGTTTAAAATGGGTTTAAATTAAATGCGAGAAATAAAACTTATGAACATAAAAAGAATTCATTCTTTGGAGAGTAGAGAACTCTCGAGTTTACATTTCATCTACCCTATCAAATACTCAAACTCACTACTCAGTTGCACGCAACCTAAATCACTCGTCAACATTATCATGTATCGCTCACAACAAAGGTTATGCCTAACGCAAAGTTGAGAGAACAACCGCATAGCCTCGAAGGTGATGTCTCACGCAACTCGACCACCCGGAAGCATTTAGAATCGATACTCAAGTGAGTATTAAGCCTAAATCTATCTCTAGAGTCTAGAACATAATAGATGTTCATCCTAAATCTGGATTCAAAGAGAATATGTCTACCGTAACTCAAACCCAAATAAAGAAATCATGGCACCAACATTAATTTGTAAAATGAGCTTTATACAACACCATGAGTAATGAATATACATATAATTAAGGTAAACTTACATACAAAATCACACCAATGGAAACTACAAAGGGAAGAGAGAAGAGGAACCAAAATCTCTCGCGGTGTCAATCACGATCCAAGAATCATCTGCCTTCCATAGTCGAGTTGCAACCACCATTGATGCTTTTCTACGCTCTAAACTAACAAAGAATGAATATTTGATGAATTGGGAACAAACAACCCAAAACATAACCTAAAAAATGACTGAAAATGAACTTATAGTATTACAAAATCTGTCACGTTCGCTAAGAGAACGTTTTACTCGCAAAGCGAGCCTCAAAAAGTGGCACTTAAGTGCCTATTGAACAGTTAAACCGACTCTGCACGAGCATTCGCTGGGATATTCACTTTTCTAACTTTGGTCCCTTTTTACTCTGTCTCGTTCGCTGGGAAGTTCGCTTTGCGAACCTTCTGGTGAACATTCGCTGGGAAGTTCGCTTTGCGAACTTAACAGCAAACCAGCTCTTATTTTGACCACAAATTCTAAACCGTAACTCGGATTGACGCACGGTCGGAAGCGTTGGAAAGCTTATTCAATGCTCTATACAACAATGGAAAAATATCATTGCTTGAATACCTACAAAAATGAGAGAAAATCAATTAAACTCAATGATATTTACACTATACGCAATATATACATTAAAATGTAAAGTAAACGTATTTATAAACAAATCGGGGTTTATTCAAACGATATTAACCAAAAAGTATCGATAAGTGCAACAAAGCTTATATACAAAAATAGGTACAATTTGCACTTATCAATAACGCTAGTCAATTCAAATGACCATTAATGGAAGGTAATAACTCAACTAATAGCGCCTTGACCAAGACTGCTTTGACTATTTCTTCTTTTAAGAACGCCGACCAAAGAACCCATTACATGCACACATGTTTTATAACAATGTCCTGACATCATGTCAGACATTGTCTATTCTTCCCAGATTCTTCTTCTAATTTGACACTACAGAGATTTCTTCACATAATTACGATCACAGTCTGCAGAGAAAAATAAATTCCCCCAGACTCAACCAATGATTCTTAAGCATCCAATAAGAACCATTTCACATGCACTGCCATGGCTCCCCCAACTTGCAACAATACAAAAAAAATGTCAAGACATCCTTTTTACCATCTCATCCTCCTAGGATGGACACATAATCACAGCTTGCTTGACGCACAAATGCAAACTGGAACTCCAACTACGTCCTCGCAGTAAAACATCTTAGATCAAGGAGCAACTCCCCCTATCTAAGGTAACTAGTGCTCCTCCACAGAACACCTAGCTAATGAATGGAAAACATAAGACGCATCTTCATGTCTTCAAGAGCGAACCCTCATTTCAAGCCACCTGCTGAACACAATCATCAACTCTCTTATTGCTTCTTCTGACAAGAACCAATAATCACTCACACATGATCACCATCATGCTACTCGTGAGGGAATAATAAAGGATAACAATCCTACCATAACAAACTCTTGGCTTAAGATCAAAGTCCCATTGATCCCCTCCATCATGCAACCATCTACACACCACACGAACTCCTATTGAATTCTCATGTATAGACCTCCAGCTGCTTGAGGCACAAACCAATTGGTTCAGAATGCTTCACATTCCTCAAAGAGATGCACAGGGCCCCTTAGTTTGTTATAACGATGTCAGATATCGTATGCATGCTCCAGAACTTCCCAGCTGCCAAACTGATCCACTACTAGCATGACTTGCAGCCAGGGGCAATATCCCCTTCGCAAGATTTTCTACTAACCTTACCAAGCCAGCAATAGAGATAGACACCCCACAATCAAAGACACTCATTCCTTCATCATTCTCCCGTATGATAACCTGGAATACTTCTAATTTTCTAGTGAATATCCACTTCTGAACGCATCAGAAACTAGACCTTCATGCAATCATCAGACTTCCAAGGCAGTTCTTCTACTCCATCATTCTCCCATATGACAATGTAGATGCTTCCTAGATACGATGCAAGTAACCAGTTCCTCACAGAACCTGAAATCCTCCACCAAGGATAACTAACCCAAAAATGTTCTAACATCAGTTAGGACATTTTCCACACATCATAGATACCACACACCATGGTTCTTGATATGCTCCACCACTAAACTTACTATCAGCATAGTAATCCACACTGAAGATCTTCAAACAACACTGCGCCACCAGCTTGAAAGAGAAAACTTCAGAAACTCGGAGAGAAATAAACTCTCATCCACCAAAAGAAGGTATACTTCCATCCTCAACCCAGAACTTCTGCCACAAGCTCCGAGAGAACTAGAACCTCCTTACGTTTTCTACTAAATACTCTTCTTCACAAGAGCAATCAGTTTCAAGCATCCTGCTTGAATGCACACTATGAAACCAATCAAATGCCACCTTTTGATTGATCTCACTCTTCTCCGGAATTCCCACAAGATACATTGATCCACCAATGAAATTAGATCTTCAAGTCACATGAACTACTTGCTCCATAGCAAGACATCTTGGATCCACCAAGCCTCTTAGTCATGTAACATCTTCCCATCCACAGCTCTCGCAAACTGCATGAGATAGACCTTTTTGAAGCATCCATAACTTCCATTCTTCTGTAGATCACCTTATCTTAAGCTGATGTGCCACATCACCAGCTGTACCAGCTGAGACTTCTGATGTTAAGCTAGATGTTAGAACATTTTGATATGATATCCAGCTGTTGAATTCATCTCCTCCTTCTTCCACTTAGAAGAACCTCCTCCCTTTGCAGAACAAGAGTTTCATGCTCTCATAGACTTGATTCAACAACCAAGTTTGAGTAGACAACCTCTATCCTACTTTAGAACTCCAAAGACTTCACACCTGCCACGTCTGAATCTTCAGAAAATAAGTAGTCCAAGACTACACCATAGCCATACTAAAGAATGCCACTTTCCTTGGTAGAGAAGACTGTAGAAAGTCAGAGATAACCGCCACTTAACTTTGACTTCTAAGAAGAGCAAGATCCATGCTCCAAAGCACCTAGATTAGAAATAAATTGATCCAAGCTGTAACCATCAAGATTATGATGTCTTCATCTTCATCTTCAACAGCATTAAAGTCCAGGCTAGTTTCTTGCCAGGAAACTCTCCAGAGAACACATGCTTCTGTCACACCCGGCTGAAGCCACTTCTTAGGTCACCACCTAAGACTAAAACAGATGCTAAAGCGTATACAGCACCCCTCCCATGATTCTGTACAAACTCTAATTATGAGATGTTCCAACATCTTGTTGAACATCAGCAATCTTGACTTTCAAGGATAATCAATTAAATACTTGTGGATTCCACAAATAGCAATTGATCTTAAATCCTTATTCAATAATCCTTCTTCACTGTTGTAGCTGAGCTCCACCAGATCACGTCATGAACACTTATAAAGTATCCAATCTTTTCCAAGTATCTACTTCAAAGGACAATGTTAAGATACCAAGGCTGCCACCCTTGACTCAAGTAACTAAGATTCTCTCTGAAAGAATCTTATTTACCTCAACAAATCTTCAATCAGATTGGATCCACTTTTAGGGTCAAGAGAGATGAATCCTTCCTTGCTGTTTTGGATGATGAAAATAAATCACCTCCACTTTCTTCAGATTGTGTTTCAGAGAAACACCTTCTAGTCAGAAGAGTAACTAGAAGACTCCAGATACACGACATAGATGTTTTTATGAGTGGACTTGAGAGAATTCTCAAGTATCTTTGACAACCTAGCCGATCAATAGTTTATCAAACTCCTAGAGCAAGAACCTGATAAACTAAAACTCAACTCCTCTCCTCTTCAACTGACTTCAACTGCACCAAGAAACCAAGCTTCAAAGTACCAAGTCACCATACCAGATATCTAACCACAACTCCCTTTCACTCCATCGCTCCCAACCTTGGAATAAAAGAATGCAGATATCTTCAAATATAGAGGCCGACGATTGAGACCTTCCGCCTACTGTCTTCAGTAACAACTCCAAAATCCCATAATTCTAGAGCTCTTCCATCAGAAACACATGCAGCGGAACCACCAAGGAACAGATCCTTCTTGCCCTAATAAGATGTCAAAACATCTTATAAGACACACCAACAAGAGAACTAGCCACTTCTCCTGTAGTTGTTGTAGAATCTCATCAGCAACATGAACAACCTCCGGGTTGCTCCCTTCTGTTGTTTCTTTGGTTTTATGGTTGGCATTATTTTGCTAAAACTCATGTAGCAGCAGATGTTGAATGAAGGTGTCTAGAAATATGTTTCACTACTCCTTGTTCAACATGTCGAATGAAGATGTTCCATGACTGCTCATAGGACATCGCGCTGTGAAATCAGGTTTTATTGCAGATTCTGTTACAAAGATTTGTAACTGAATATTCTGTGAATATTTGGTTATCCTATGTGGCATCCAAAGCATTTTTGGATTAGGGTTACTTGTTGGTTTTCGGATTTGCTGCTGTTTCTAATTATGGAGACATAATAGGAAACTTTGGATTGAGGACATATTTTATTGGAGTTAATTTTGCAGATTTGTGAGCAGCCTAATTTCTGCGTTTTTGAAGCCCAAATTCAGTCCAGATTTCAAGCTATAAATAGACTGATGTAAACCTAGTTTTAGGTGTCGAACTTACATGTATTTTTAGGGTTGTGTGCTTGTGTTTTGTGAGCCTAACTGGTATCTTATGATAACAGTATAAGGACTGTAGTGTAAGTTGTGTAAGGTTGCTCATAAGCTTTTAAGCATTGATTAGCTGAGTGTTAATTCTCATAAGCTGTGAAGTATTGAGAATTTGTGTTTCGACCATTGTTACTTGTCTTGTAAGGAACCAGTCACGGGTTGTGATTGAAGAGGGATTTGAGGAGGGCCTCGTACCTAGGGGAGTCTTAGGTAGAAGTCATAGGAAGGGTAGTGATTAAGTGAGCTGATTGAACCGGGTGTGGTTATCAGTGAATTGATACTATCGAATATTGATTTCATCCCTGGCTTGGTAGTCCCCAGATGTAGGATAGTTAGATCCGAACTGGGTTAAAAATTTCTAGTGTTCTTTACATTTTATGCACACTTTTGTTTTGAACTTGTTCATTGTTGTTGTATATCAGTGTCACGACATCTCGATAGGAGATCTGATATATATAGGCCAGAATTTCAATTGGCATCAAGAGCAGGCACCCTTAGTTGTTTCTGGGTGAGATTCGAAGGTACTTTCTGGCACAATGGACAAGGATGGAGGAGCTCTGAATAAACCACCTCTGCTGGATGGTTCAAACTATGAGTATTGGAAACCTAGAATGATAGCTTTCATCAAATCCATGGATGATCAAGCATGGAAAGCTGTCATCAAAGGATGGGAGCCCCCTAAGGTTAAAGATGATAAAGGTAACCCTACTGATGTTCTGAAGGAAGAAGAGGACTGGGATGATGCTGACTACAAAGGGTCTGTTGGAAATTCTAAAGCAATGAATGCATTGTTCAATGGTGTCAATAGAAATATCTTCAGGCTGATTGAGCATTGTACTATTGCCAAAGAGGCTTGGCAGGTCTTGAAAGTTGCTCATGAAGGGACCTCAAAGGTGAAAATGTCAAAGCTTCAGCTTCTCACTAGCAAGTTTGAGAGTTTGAAGATGAAAGAGGATGAGAGCATTCATGATTTTCATATGAACATTATTTAGATAGCTAATGCCTCTAGTGCCTTAGGAGAAAAGATGTCTGACAGCAAGCTGGTCAGGAAGATTCTCAGGTCTCTTCCTAAGAGATTTTATATGAAGGTTACTGCTATAGAGGAAGCTCAGGACATTGACAAGATGAAGGTGGATGAGCTTATGGGATCACTCCAAACTTTTGAGTTAGGACTCGGTGAAAAAGCTGAAAAGAAGAAGAGTATAGCATTTGTGTCAAGTGCTGATGACTCAGATGATGAAGGAAAACTGGTCAAAGATGAAGATGTGTCTAAAGATCTGGTATTACTTGGTAAACAATTTAACAAAGTGTTGAAGAGGATTGACTGGAAGTCGAGAGCTAATGCTCAGAACAAGTCACTCGACATCAGAAAGAATCAGGATGGAGGCAGAACTGAAGAAGACTCTAATCAAGGGAAGAGAGTTCAATGCTATGAATGTGAGGGATATGGGCACATAAAGACTGAGTGTCCCACGTATCTCAAAAGGCAGAAGAAGGGCCTATCTGTGTCTTGGTCAGAAGGAGAGTCTGAGAGTGATATTGAAGAAGAATCAGCAAAATTGGTGACAACTTTGACTGGAGTATGTAAGGCTGATGAAGAAACTTCTTGTGAATCTGACTCTGACAATGAATCTTATGTTGGAGAACGTACTAAGGAAGAAGTATTCTCAGGGTTTTCAGAACTGTGTATCAAGAATGAAGAAAGGTGCCAGATTATATTGGAGCAGAATATCTTGATAGCTCAACTGGAAGCTGAGAAGGAAGAACATCTATCAACCATTGTTGATCTGAAGGAGGAGGTTGAATGGAAAAAGTCAAAACTTGACAATATGACCAAATCTATAAGAATGCTGAACAATGGTACCACGCAGCTGGATGAGATCCTTCAGAATGGGAAAGAAGCTGGAAATGTGCAAGGCCTTGGTTTTAACAATCAAGCAGAGACTTCCAAGAAGACTGTATTGAAGTTTGTTCCTCAGAAAATAAAGCAAGAAGTGGAGATGTATAATAACATGTTGCAACAGCCTCCTAGACATCAGAAGAAATTCATAAAGAAAAAGAATCAAAGATGGACATGCTACCATTGCGGGAAGTTTGGTCATATAAAAGCATTTTGCTACAAGCTGCATGGTTATCGCAAACCCATGCAACAGTATAGTAGGAAAAAGGGCAGGGTTGAAACAAGAAGGATATGGACTTCAAAGGATTTTGTAAAAGAACATAGGGACTACAAGTCTTTCAGAGTCTCTACAGATGAAAAATGGTTCTTTGATAGTGGATGTTCTCGACATATGACCGGTGTTAGTAGATATATGTCAGATGTTAAGTACCATGCTCCTAATGAGGTGGTTTTTGGTAATGGATCAAAAGGAAAAGTGCTTGGTGTTGGAAGAGTGGACCATCCAAGACAACCAATTTTGGAAGAAGTATTGCTTGTTGAAGGATTAGATACTAATCTGATAAGCATAAGCCAGTTGTGTGATCAAGGTCTTAGGGTCATCTTTACAAACTACGAATGTTTAATAGTGGATGAAAAGAATTTTGTTGTTATGAGAGGTGAAAGAACCTCAGAGAATTGCTATTTGTGGAAAGATGAAAGCACCATTGTGGAAGTGTTAAACTAAAGAACTTGTGAATGACACGTGTATAAGGACCCATTTCCAAAACTTATAAATAGCACAGCTGACACATTCCAACTTCAATCCTACAGTGCAAAAACTTCATCTGATCCATTCTCTCAAAACTCTTCTCCGCTAGGGTTTGCTCTTACTTTCTTCAATACTGCATTTTGTGAACAACAAAAAATGTCTCAACATCATGATTCTCCTGCTGATTCAAAAACTTCTCCAGTCAATGATGAAGACTATGATACGCACCGAATGATCAAATTCTCCGACCTTGTGCTTGATATCGCCCCGTTGAATGTTGTCCCTGCTGACACTAGAGGTAAGCAACTAGCTTCCCACTCTGTAAATAAAAGTATGAAGTCTAAACCCCTGTCATCTAGGAAGAAAGACAAAATGATTACTAGGTTTTATTCTGATAAGATAAGCCCTAGAAAAAATGTTACTGACAAGGACTCAAATAGGAGGGGGGATAAAACTAAGAATGATAGTAGGACTCTTGATGATAATGTTTCCAGCAGAGATTAGAGTCTCAGAAGATTTGCCACCATTGCTGTTAGTGAAGCTGATAAAGATGTCGGGTCTGATGTCCCAATATCCATGGCTGGAAATACAAATAATAGTCCTACTGATAGGACTGAAAGTTATATACCAGTTCAGGTGGCTAGGGAAAGAAGAAGCAAGAAGAGGGCTGAGATGTCTAGTAATATTGCTGAGAAAAACTCTGATGAGGAACCAATAGCTGACATACTTCAAAGAATCAGGAGTAGAAAAGAGAATACCATTGTGACTGAGACTTCAAAGGATGCAGAAATGATTAAGAAATCTGCTGATGTGGGGACTAACAAAAGAAAGGCTGGAGCAGGTCCCTCTAAGCAATGGAGTAAAGTTGTGGTTCCAATCAAGAAAAGGAGGGTCACAGAACTAAATGAGTCAAATGCTGGAACTAATGTCCAGGACATCAGTGGGAGAAGGGAGGATCAAACTGTCAGATCTCAGAGGCAAACTGATAGGTTGAACATTGTCAACCAAAGAAGAGTAGCTTTAGAGAGAGAACTGGGAAAAGACTTCAACAAGTATAAGGAAGTAGTTGATCTTATTGAAGCTGCTGGGTTGATGAAGACTGTGTCTGACATAGGACCATGTTATGAGAATTTGCTTAAGGAGTTTGTTGTGAGTATCCCTGAAGGCTGTAATAGCAAACTCAGAAAAGTCTATGTAAGAGGTAAAGCTGTGAAATTTTCTCCCAAAGTGATTAATAACTTTCTGGGGAGACCTAAGGACCATCAGGCTGAGTTAGAAGCAACAGATGATGAAATCTGTGAGGAGATAACAGGGGGCTGCATCAAAGGTTGGCCAAATGAAGGAAAGCTCTCTTCTGGGAAGCTAAGTGTCAAATATGCTATCCTTCACAGAATTGCAGTGGTAAACTGGGTTTCTACCAACCATATTTCTACCATCTCATCTATGCTTGGAAAATTTATCTATGCTATTGGAAAGAAGGTCCCTTTCAACTTTGGAGCATATATCTTTGAACAAGTTTTGAAGCAAGCTAGCTCATCTGCTGTTAAGCTACCCATATGTTTTCCATCCTTAATCTGTGGAATGATCTTGGACCAATTTCCTGAATGCTTAGTAAGAAGTGACAAAGTCAGCAAGAGAAAACCTCCAATGACTTTGAATTATAGGCTGTTAGGTGGAGATCATGTGTCTGATGTTGGAACATCCTTCTCAACTTCAAGTCATGTTAGTCTTGATGATGAAATCATTGCTCAGATGCAGGAAACTTGCAAAGACCTGGAAGAATCTATCAGGAGAGATACAACAAGGAAGGCAAAGCTAGAGCAGCTGATTAAAATCTTGATTGAAAAGAGAAATGCTGCTAAAGATCAAGAGCGGACTGAAGATGATGGACAAGGTGAATCTACTGAGTCTGACAGAAGGAGTGTCCAGCAGTCTGAAGATTCTGGTTCTGAGAATGGTGCTTCTGAATCTGAAGGTGAAAGTGATGAGGTTGCTGATGAAGAGGACAGTGCTGATTAACTAGGCTGTCTGCAAGTTTATCCTCTGCTTTTGTCTGTTTTCGTCTGCATGTTTTTGTTTTTCTCTTTTCTTTTTGGACAACTTAATTCTGGTTTGGTGTTGAACAATTTAATGTGATTTGGTTACATTTGTCTATGACCTCTCTTTGTCATATTTGTGGCTAAAAAGGGGGAGTAGTAAGTGTGAGGGGAAGCAGCAAGTGTGAGGGGGAGCAGCATTAGTAAGTGCTTGTGCTATTGAGGGGGAGAATGTGAAATGTTGCTGCTGTTGAGGGGGAGTTTTTGCCAGTGTTCTTGTTGTAATGTGTGCTTTTACTGCAGATGAGAGAATTGTTTTTGCTTTTACTGCAGATGAGAGAATTGTTTTGATGGTGTTTGAGTGTTTTTCCGCTGCTGATACTGATGGTGTTTGAGTGTGTGTGGAGTTTTAGCCAAAAATAAGCCAAAGGGGGAGATTGTTGTTTCTTTGGTTTTATGGTTGGCATTATTTTGCTAAAACTCATGTAGCAGCAGATGTTGAATGAAGGTGTCTAGAAATATGTTTCACTACTCCTTGTTCAACATGTCGAATGAAGATGTTCCATGACCGCTCATAGGATATCGCGCTGTGAAGTCAGGTTTTATTGCAGATTCTGTTACAAAGATTTGTAACTGAATATTCTGTGAATATTTGGTTATCGTATGTGGCATCCAAAGCATTTTTGGATTAGGGTTACTTGTTGGTTTTCGGATTTGCTGTTGTTTCTAATTATGGAGACATAATAGGAAACTTTGGATTGAAGACCTATTTTATTGGAGTTAATTTTGCAGATTTGTGAGCAGCCTAATTGCTGCGTTTTTGAAGCCCAAATTCAGTCCAGATTTCAAGCTATAAATAGACTGATGTAAACCTAGTTTTAGGTGTCGAACTTACATGTATTTTTAGGGTTGTGTGCTTGTGTTTTGTGAGCCTAACTGGTATCTTATGATAACAGTATAAGGACTGTAGTGTAAGTTGTGTAAGGTTGCTCATAAGCTTTTAAGCATTGAGTAGCTGAGTGTTAATTCTCATAAGCTGTAAAGTATTGAGAATTTGTGTTTCGACCATTATTACTTGTCTTGTAAGGAACCAGTCACGGGTTGTGATTGAAGAGGGATTTGAGGAGGGCCTCATACCTAGGGGAGTCTTAGGTAAAAGTCATAGGAAGGGTAGTGATTAAGTGAGCTGATTGAACCGCGTGTGGTTATCAGTGAATCGATACTATCGAATATTGATTTCATCCCTGGCTTGGTAGCCCCCAGATGTAGGATAGTTAGATCCGAACTGGGTTAACAATTTCTGGTGTTCTTTACATTTTATGCACACTTTTGTTTTGAACTTGTTCATTGTTGTTGTATATCAGTGTCACGACATCTCGATAGGACATCTGATATATATAGGCCATAATTTCACCTTCGATCCAGAACATCCATCTCATCCATTAATACCCTTGAGTATGTCTGAGTTAATTAATCTGATCTTCAAAACTCCTCCTTGTTTAAACGCCAGAAAGTATCTCCCAAAGATCTCATCCAGAACCAGACAGGATGCCTGCTCTGATACCAATTGAAATTCTGGCCTATGCAGACAGGAGATGTCCTAACACATGTCAAGACATTGTGCTACATAATCATTTAAACTCAAAGGCGCAACAGCAGACTGATACTTTGAATATCAGAACTACACAATCACATATGTCACGACATCTGATCCAACATGTCAGTCAAGAATAATAACAAAACTGTAAATTGCATAATGTTAAATAAGACAGTATGTGCTAACCCAGTTCGGTGTAAATCACCTACATCTGGGGGATACCAATCCAGGACGAAGACTTCACTATCTGTAGAACTGTTACAAAACTAAACTCCCCCGTTTACAACTTTATACCTAACATCTACCCAATGAACATCTTTACCAAGGCTAAACACAAACGTTTACAACCCAGATATGAGATACCCCACTCACATCCTAATCACAACCTGTAAAATCTCTGTCATCTGCCAATACAGAACCTGTCGCGGTTTCTTGACCTCCAAGTTATCTTGGACTTGCTTCAAAGCTTCGTCCAAGAAGAATACAACAACCATTACCTACAGGCTTCTGGTTGTATCCTTGTACTTATGCCTTCCACTATGCATCCCATATTACAAAGTGGAGACTTACAACTCCTAAGAGAGCCAATGACTCTCAAACCCTAAACCCTTATTCAACACAAGAGAACTAGGTTACAAAGTTATAAGTGATACAAAGTATAGTCCCTTTTTTTTACCCTAGGTCTAAGTCTCCTTATATAGTCTTCTGTTGTCATGGGCTTTCAATCTTTATCTTGTGATTCCTTGATCTGTTCCTTAATTCTTGCAACAAATTAAAACCTGCTAACTTAGTAAGTCAGTCAGGATGTAGAGTCACCATGGTGGGACATCTTCTTCGACATCTTTTTCTTCTGCAGATTCTTCAATTATATCATAAGAATGTTTTAGTCAAACAACAAGTGCTTTCAATATGTTAACCCAGTTCAGTTCATCTCACCTACATCTGGGTGCTACCAAGCCAGAAAGAAGAATCCACTATCAGTAGTATAATTTTATGTAAACAACCTCTGGTTTACAGTAAATAACCTCTGGTTTACAGTAAACAACCTCTGGTTTACCTATCACTACCCAATGAAAACTTTATCATTAGAAGTCACATCTAATTGATAAGAGAAACCCATATCACTCCCTTAATCACAACCATTGATATCTAACAGTTATAGTCACAATAATTGTATCAACCTACTTGAAAGAATCCTCTTTCAATGCAAAGTTCAGCCAAGCAACCTTGACTAACAATCCTACTCGGATTCTATTGGATTTGATTAAAAGCTTCATCCAAGAACAATATACAATTCATTGCCTAAAGGTTTTTGAAATAGTATAAACATCTATGTCTACCACAATGTATCAAACCGATACAAAGGGAGACCTATAATCCAAGAAAGCCTACGACTTTCAAAACCTTAAACCCTATTTTCTACTTTACAAGTATTACAACAGGATTATTTTAGTTTCTACCCTAGGTCTTGGTCTTTTATAGTCTTCTGCAGTCCATGGGCTTCGAAATATCTGATTATTTCTTCCTTGATCCATGTTTTGATTGCTCCTTAAATCTTGGACTAGATTAGCAACAACCTGCTATATGAGGTCAAGATGTTGAGGCATAAGCTAAGACATCTTGTCTGACATGTGTTCTTCCATCAGACTTCTTCATGTTGGAAGATCTTGCACAACATCCTGTTTTACAAAAATTTGCTCAAATCTGCAGAGGCTTAAGATCCAATCAGCCTCTTATACAGAGTTGGATCGACATCTTGCTCATCTTTGCTTTCACTAAGGCATTTAAGTAAAACCCCTTCGGGAGTCTTTTTAAACAATGCATTGACAATGATAACATAACTTAATGCCTTGTATTAGATCTTTCGATCTGTTTTACCTATTGGATCTTTTAAAAATTCTACAATTGATTTTTGCCAATCATTATTCGAAAAATTACCAATGGCGAAAATTTAAAAAATTTGCAAGTCTTCCAACCTTTCTACCCCCACCAGTTTTTATTTTGACAACTCTGAGTGGAAAGTATTGTTCGAAATCAATTTTTCTTTAACTTCTATTAACTCTTCCAACTTTTTCTTGGAGACTCTATAACCTGAAGCGGTTTATGTCAAGTCATTAGCCTCTTGATTCTCTTTTTGAGGCACATGTTTGATGTCGATTGAATCAAATATTTTTAATAATGAGTTGCCTTGAATAAAGGACATCAATAGATTCTCTTTGATGCATTTGTATTCTCTTGTTAATTGCTTCACAACCAACTCCGAGTAGCCTTTAAGTTTGACTCATTTTGCCCCCAAGTCTAATAAGATCCTAAGACTTGCAATTAAAGTTTCATATTCAACTTCATTATGTAAGCAACAACCATGAATTTTGAATTTGATCTTGGTTGGAATCCCTTTGGGGGAATAATCAGAATTCTAATACCTTATTCATTCTTGTGTTTGGAGCCGTTGAAGTATAACTTCCAAGATTTTATATCAACATTGCTTTGTGTCACTTTAACTACTGTATGATATACAATAAAATCATCCACAATTTGGCCTTTCATGGCCTTTAAAGGCGCATAAGTTAAAGCCAAACCCAATTTCGAATTAGACTATACAAAATAGGTTTTTATAGCGTATATTTAATAACGTCGAAATGAGAATAGACAAAAACATTTGTTGGCTTTATATAATATTTCAATTTCATACAAGAAAAGTACAAACATAGACATAATTTCTCTATTGAACTATATCTAGTTTCCGCATCATTTAGGACTCGACTGAGGTAATAAATGGCTCTTTCAACACCATCACCATCCTTTTGTGCTAACATACTGCCTATTGTCAAGTCAAATGCAAAAATGTATAACTTCATTGGCTTATTCCTCTCTAGAGGTAATAATATGGGAGGGTTCAACGGATATGCCTTGATCTCCTCAATGGCTTTTTGATGTTTTGGTTCCCTTCTAAATCCTTCTTCTTTCTTTAATCGTAGCAAGGGAGAAAAAACTTGTCTCGCCACTTAGATTCAAAATGAACCTCCTTAATAAATTTATCTTTTCCAACAATGACTGGAGTTTCTTTTTGTTCGAAAGAGGCGTGGTATTGAATATAGTTGTTGTTTTGTTTTGGTTGATCTATATGTCTTTCTTGTGAACTACAAGGCCTAGAAAATCACTTGCATAATCACCAAAATCACACTTTAATGGATTTATTTTAAGTCCATATTCCCTCATACTTTCAAAGGATTTTCGAAGGTGATCTAGATGACCATTTTTCGATGAGGACTTAATGACTATGTCATCAATGTATACCTGCATAATGGTTTTGATGAAATCATGAAACATATGATTCATCATCCTTTGGTATGTTGCACCATCATTATTTAGGCCAAAGGGCGTCACTACCCATTCATAAGTTCCTAAGGCCACAGGGAATCGAAATTCCGTCTCCGACACATCTTCCTCTGCAATAAAAATTTGATTATATCCTAAACAATCATCTAAAAGAGTTAGATACTCAAAGCATTCTGTTGAATCTACTAGCATTTTTTCCACAGGCATAAGGTATTCATCTTTTGAAGTAGCAACATTTAGGTCTCTAAAGTCTATACAAACTTTAAGAGTATCATTCTTTTTAATCACATGAACAATGTTTGTTACCCATTTGGCATACCTAGCAGTTCTTATGAACTTATTTCTGATAAGCCTTTCGATTTCCTCTTTAATCTTTGACATTATTACTGGTGAAAACCTCGTTGGTGTTTTAATTCCTCCAAATCTCTGCTGAGTCCTGACATTTCATCATAGTCCCAAGCAAAGTAGTCTTTGAATTGTTTTAGCAACTCTATTATTTGGGACTTCAGGCTTGGTTCCATCTTGGCAGTGACGAACATTGGCCTTTTGCTTGTACCATTCCCTAAATCGACATCTTCTAATAGGTCTTGTGCATGGATCCTCCGAGTCGAAACCAAAGGATCTTTCTTAAATTCCAAAGGCTTGTCCTTATAGATGCAGCCGAGCCTTTGGCTTTCTGGAACAGGATCTTCCATAATCCTTGGATTATTTTTCTCAATATGGTTGGCTTCGACATCCATCTTTTCTTTAAATTCGGCCTTTAAGGTCACTATTATTCTATTCTCAGTCATATAGGCCGAAATTCGAGCAAGCGCACTCGACTCAGTCATGGGTATCATCTGGCTCTGACCAACCATTATTTCCTCTGATGGTCTCATACTCCCACATAAATCCATGTGTGGGATGCAACTTTATTGAATAATCGACATCTCCCTACAAGGAAAATCTTCTTCCCGCAGGTGTACATGGCAAAATGTTCTACAATTGTCTGTAAAGTTTCTCTGATCTATCTGGTTCACATCAGTCGAGAAATAGATTTGGTCTGTCTAAATGTTCTCGATAATTCCATTAGCTTTCCAAATTGTGATTCTTTGATGCATGGTCAAATGGATAACCCTTCCCCACAAATCTATTCTCTACCAAGGAGTAAGTTATAGTTCGCCTTGGTTTGAACAACAACAAACAAAGTTGGCCTGGTAGTTATCCCTACAACAACTTCCACATGTATAACCCTTAGAGGCTTACTTGTCTTTCCTTCATAGTTTGATAAAACCATGTTGTGGGGTTTCAAGTCTGTGTCATATTTTCCAATTTTCCTTAGCAAAGAATGTGGCATTATGTTAATGCAAGCTCCATCATCTACAAAAAACGTGTTTATCCCAATGTTCCCGACCTTGGCCATTATGAACAAGGGCTTCAAATGTTGTTGTATTGCCATATCAGGCTTTTCAAATACAAATTTCTCTTCATCGACACAATGGTCATTCATCACTGGAGGTGATAAAAGTACACAAGAATGGGGGTTGAATTATATTTTCTGTTTTCTTAATTTACGTCTGATCAGAGTTCAGAATCTAAACTGGTGTTCAGATTCTGGTTATACTTAGCAGCGAAATGTTAACAGAAGCAAATAAGTAATAGCAGAAGACACAAAAATTTATACCGGTTCCTCCCAAATGAGAGTAGTCCAGTCCCCTGGCTTCATAAGATATTTTCACTATAATCAAATCATGATTATAATCGCTTATGCATTCTGCATAAGACTTTTACAATGATCAGACCCTAAGTCTCAGACTTCTTGTTTGAACCCCTAAAGCTCAAGACTTCCTTTCTCAAGTCCTACAGACTCAAGACTTTCTTGAATAGACCCTCTGCCTAATACTTTCCTGCTCAAGTCCCTCATACTCGAGACTTCCTTCTCAAGTCCCTCAGGCCTAAGACTTCTTACTCAGACCCACGGTCCAAGACTTCCATGCTCAGGTTCCACCAAACCAAGAATTCCTGATTAAACCCCTCAAGTTCAATACTTCTGCACATACCCTCGATCTGAGACTTCCTTGCTTAAATCCCACAGATTCAAAACTTCTGCTCAATCAATCCACTTGATTAAGTATTTCATTGCTCTAGCACAAAGAAGGAGACTTACATGGATCGAACATCTTGGCGAGAGACTTGGTTGCTTAATTAATCTACTTGATTAAGACTTTCAATGCTCTAGCACATAGCAGGAGACTTACATGGAAAAAGCATCTTTGCGAGAGACTTAATCTAAACTGCTAAGCAACATATTCAGTAGAATAGAGAACAAGGTGTACTTGATACAAATGTAAGAGGTATAGGGAAATCACCATAACAAAGACCTAAAGCTCTTAAGATTTCTTATTCAATGTTAAAGAAATCTTAAGGCTTTTTGAATTATAACCTATAACCAAAATTCTGCATACTGGATTGTTTTGATAATTGCTGATCTTGTTACTCCTCCATCAGGTTCGTCCTTGTTAAAGATTCAGTTTGAACCTTTATCTACTTATATAGCAATTACAAAAGACTAGCCATTGGAGAAATAACTTGATCAAATGTCTTTGCTTTCTCCATAGTACAAGAGACATTGAAGACTGATACACCAAAAGACCTTGATCCATTGTGTAACGTGTTTACCCATTGAGTCTTCAAAAGATCTTGTACTATAGAGCCATTAAGAGTAGATAGCCATAAAACATTCTAATTTTTCTTGAGCCTTGTGAACTAAGACTCTAGGTGACAAATTGATTTGACAATGCAGCTTTCTTTCTACAGTACGGATAACTTCAGATTTATCACTAACTTTGAATGATCACTATAAGCCAATTTACATTCACCAATTGTTGAGACAATTATGTTGCTTCTTCTGATGTTGAGACCTGTACCTTCAAATTCTACTCCAGACATTACTTATAGAGTGTTCTTCAGATTTTGCACCACCAGAAGCTAGCTATTCAGCTACTCTCAAGTGTGCCCTTGTATATCAGATTCTGAATATATAAATCTATAAGTATTAGAGCCTGCATACATGAAACACACATCAAATATAACCATTGTTCTTTTAATACTTTTATTCATCAAAACCCAAGGAATATATGTTACGAACAAATCTTGTTCTATCAAACTCCTCCTTTTTTATGATGACAAACACAAGTATTTAAAGGACAATGTTAGGCAGTTATAATTTTCTATGCAACATCAGAGTATGAGGTTTGTAAGCCCCCCCGAGTCTAATAGTCCAAAGTTGAGTTATGTAAACCCATCCTATGTACAACTTTTAAGAAAAAGTATTTTAATTTTCTTAGTAACATCAAAGTCTGAGGTTTGTAAGCTCCCCCTGAGTCAAATAGTCCAAAGTTGAAGTTTGTAAGCTCCCCCTTAGATCTATATTTAAGAAAACTAAAAATAATATTTTAACTTCCTTTGGCAACATCAGAATACGAGGTTTGTAAGCTCCTTCTTGGTCTGATAGTCTGAGGTTGAGGTTTGAAAGCTCCTCCTTAGTTCTATGTACAAGAAAGTTAAAAATGTGTCGCCCGGGCAAAATAACCATTATGTACAAAAATTTGTTAGACGAAGGCAATTGATCTAGAAGAGGGGTTGAATAGATCACTTCTTTTTAAGTACGAGTCGGCGCTAAAATTTGTTTTTAAAAATATTTTGCGGAAGCGGTCGAGGATAATTCGTCTGCATGAAGCGAGTTACTGAGAGGATCGGATATACATAAGCCAAATGGAACGAAAGGCTTGAAGAGAAAAAATAGAATCGCAACTTAACAATTAATCAATATTCCAAAAGCACTTAACAAGGTGCAATCTCCAATGAGCAGTCAAAAATTAAACCAAACTTGATAATATATCAAACACCTTGTATGCGTTCAATCTATCAAGCACTTGGAGTGCGTAAAACTCCAAGTTAAGCCTTCTATTATAGTTGATGCAGAATTTTCACTAAGCATAATTCAAAATGATTATGCAATGGTTTTCAAATTAATTTTCTGCATAAAACTATACCAGAACTTTTGTTGATCGATTGAACGATTACAAGCGTAAACAGTTCAAAATATAAATGAGATAAGGAAAAGGAAACGACACCAGGTTTGTTTAGGCAGTTCCCCTTTCGTCCTCGCTTCGGGTACGTCTGCCCCCAATTCTAAAAACTAGAATCGAGATATCTATAACTTGTTTGCAAATGTTTTTACAAGAGAAAACATAGCTATCCCACACTCAAGAACACTTCATTGATGCAAATACTTTGTCTTTTCTTCCCTTGATTCGAGTCGAATCAAGTGCCTCGAACTTTTTGGAAGAACCTCCGTTTACCATTACTAGATTGCAAGAACATACAGGTCTTCAATCACCTTCACTCCGCTGATTCTGATCCACACACAGTTCGATCCTCAAACCTTGTTGCACAATCCTCCAGTTAACGCTACTAGATCGACAAAACCTTTCGTTCTTCGATCACCTTCGCTCGGCTGAATTCAATGCACACAAGATCAGAACCAAAAAACCCCCAAATCCAATTGATCTTGGAGGACAAAACCCTATAGGTTTTATTCAAGAACAAACCCACTAAAACACTCGCCCCAAACTAAGATACAACTCTATGCTTTGGACGTTATCATTTCATGATGCAGAAAATCAACAAAAATGATTATGTATATTTGTTGAGAAAGGTGCAAGATGAAGATGAAAGTGATGAGAGAAAAAGTTTCAATATATTTCTTTCACTTGTTCTTGTTGATGTAAAAAAATATAAGGAACCAACTATATATATATGATGCAAGAACCAACAGAAATTAATAACAACATTTTGAACAAAGAAGAAAAACAAAAAAATTAGTCACTTACAGCTAGCGATCGACCGCTCCTTGAAGAGGGTCAGCCTGCGCTGACCCGTGGAGGAACCTGCGCAAATTGGACGACCATGCGTCGACCGCTGCAGGGACCATGCGTCAATGCATGGCTGCGAAAAATGCAGAGTGAGAAACCCAGAAGTGTGCGTCGACCGCAGGGTAGGCATCCGCTTACCCGAGGGAGACACACTCATTTTCCACATGGTGTGAGTCGACCGGACCCAATCTTAGGTCGACTCAAACTTTAAAAATACTCAAAAATTACCTTTTCGGCACAGTTTTAAGTATATAGGACCAGTTTATGCATTCCTAATACTAGTATCATGAATACCCATATTTTATGGATATGCAAGACTCCACCATGTATTTAGACTCATGATTATGCAATGCAAAATTGGAATGCCGGCACCAATGAGATGACACCGTACAAATTACAAACTACTAGCCCTCACATACATTTTGACATCATTAAAATAAAGTTCAAATGAGAGGCACCTTGCCCTCACATACTCCCCCTTTTTTATGATGGCAAAATCTTCAGCTTGTTTTGTAATTTGAATCTCATCCTCCCCCTAACTGTGTGAATTCCTCTAAGATTCAATCTTTTGCTGCTTGTACATGTCCTTCTCCCTCTTTGACAACATCAAAAAGAGAACAAGATGATGGTCAATGAAACATATCATATACGTATGGATACACTCAACATGTTGCAAACAAGATACATTAACAAACATTCACATAGAATGATGATAATGAAAAAATTAGATGGATAAATAAGGTACAAGAGATGCAAACAAATAGATTCAACATACATTCCATAGTAGTTCAAAAGTCAACATAATCCAAAAGCAAACCAAGTACATAAACAAAATGCAAGCAAATAACAAGTCATACAAGCCAAAAACTAGATATAACATGCATCAAACTATGATCCTATCTCTCAGGGTCTCATTCCCCTAAAGTGATGGCCACATCCTCAGAAATTGGGATCGTGAGGTGGAGGAAGAAGATGTTCTTCCAAACGCTCATTCAGTTCCAATACAGCCCTGTTGAGTGTGTTGATACCATTCGTTACACAGCGTGTCTGAGCTTCAGCAGCAGTATCCAACTTATCAAAACGAGTCATGACAGCAGTAGCAAACCTGTTGAAAGTTTGATTTTGTGCCTCCAGCTGGTTTGAAAGAGCTGTATACCTCTCTTCTTGGGTGGTCATGAATGTCACTTGTTGCAGCTGCATAGAACTTAACATGTTGAGGATTTCCTCGTTGCTCTGTTGTTGTGGCGGTGTAGGTGTAGGAATCAAATATTTGAGCCGGTGCTATTCATATTCTTCACGTTGTTGCCAACCATGATTTGGAGGAACATAGGATGACCCAAGAGTGGTCCATCCCATGTGGTGCCATTCTCCCCAACCCTGATTTTCGTATGGATCTCGAGGTGGGGAGTATCCCATTCATTCAACATTGTCTCCTTCTTCCACCGTATTTACCTCAGTTTGCATGTTGTTTTCGGCTTATCCTTCCTGGCCATTCTCTTCTGCATCCGCTTGTTCATTTGGAACATCATACTGAAGATCTTGGTACGTTGCTTGGTGCTTAAACTTGAATTCCTCGTCTTCAGAGTCCCAAAAGTAACCCATCATAGTCAGAGTCTTCTGTGTAAATTTTTTATCAGGGGTAATGGTTACGTAAGGAATACCCGGGACCGTTACCCCAACCTTTTTCAAGAGACACTGAATAAAGGAGGCATAACACAAAGCCGTACCTCTAGTAGAATCCCTGAGTGCAAACATCCGATACGTGAAGTAGTGCGGCCAGTTAATGCAAATTTTGTTCTTCAGCAGATAGATCAAATGGACTTCTGCTTGATTGACCTGAGAATAACCTCCTATCTTAGGCCTTAAGATGTGAGCGAAAATCCATTGCAGAATACGATCAACTGCTTTCAACATTCCCGTTGTGACCGTTTTAGGAAACAGGTTGTTGTTCACAATGCACTCGGAGAAGGGGTCACGTAGCATTGAGTTCAAAGCAGGTTTAAACTCATAGTCGTCAACAAATACAGTATCAGTTACCTTAGGAAGACCTGCAGTTTCTAGCTTAACCAGACTGTTCCAAATAGAAGTATTCATAGAGTAGTTCTTACCACCAATAGTATACTGTAAGTCATTACCTTCAAATTTGTCCAAAATTCCAGTGTAAAACAGTTTTACCAAGTCTTCATTGTACTTGGTGTTACATTCTAGAAATTCGTCAAATTTTTGAACATCTAGCATTTCAATAATTTCAGAGAGGTGATAATCTTTCGCCCTTACTGGGTAGTACACAAACTGCTTAACCACATAGCGGTTCCGAAAATCTTTGTTTAATATCTCAGATAAATCATCAGACAGTATTGAAAGGGCGTTTACCAGTGTTGTCGATGAACCAGCCATTGATGTTGAAGCTTTGGAGGACCTCTTTCCTTTAAGTCTTTGTGATGCCATTGATAAGCAATCTGTGAACTCGGATGAACAGTGCTTGCTTTGTAGAAGAAGATGAACAGTATGAAATCTTGATCATTAAGATGTCTAGACTGAATAACCTTGGTTCTTATGTAGATAAAACCTTGGAACACCTCTTGGATTGTAAGATTTGTTGGATTTGGAGATACTTGTTGCAATGGGTTTTTAGGGTTTGAGATTTTAAGGAGAGGAGAAGAGAGAGATGAGGAGACAATAGAGATAAAGTTTTATGATATGCACTTCGAAAATGAAACAAGAAAAATTATGATGTAGTCAATTTTCTTTACAAATGAAACGACGCGCGTCTTCCCGAGAAAAGAAGAATCAGAATTCGTCAGTGATGCGTCGATCGAAACAGGTCATGCGTCGGCGCACGCTGAGCGAATTTTGACAGTTTTAAAATTTTAATGGGATACGTCGACCATAGGTCGGCGTGCGCTGACCCGCGCCTACATTTGAGGAAAACGACCTTTCTTGAGTCGACCCATGCCATGTTTTGGTCGACTCAAACCAGCATAAAATGGAAAAATGCATATTTTGATCTACTTATGCACCAAGTAATGATAAATAACACACCATACACATGCCAATACTCCCAAATGGATCAAAAATACATTTAATCATGAATAAAACATCAAATTAAACCACATTTTGGCCATAATAATTCACAAGCATAATTGATCAAGAATAGAATTTCTAAGAGGGAACGATATTACCTCCGACGATTGACGATGGATTCCCTCACATATTGCTTAATCTTATCACTTGTTGTTAGTTAAAAGAAATAAAGACAAGCAAAGGAATAGAGCATGCAATCAAATAATCAAACTCGATCCGAGATATCGAGAACACCAAGTTCCCTACGGATATTAGAGAAAGGCTCTGTCGCAAGAGGTTTAGTGAAAATGTCCGCAAGTTGATTTTTAGAATCAACATGCTCAAATACCACATCACATTTCTCTACATGATCCCTAAGAAAATGATGCCTTACTTTTATATGTTTTGTGCGAGAATGCAATACCGGGTTTTTGGTTAGGTTAATGGCACTTGTATTATCACACAAAATGGGAATAGGTTCAAGTTGAACATTGTAGTCGAGTAATTGTTGCTTAATCCATAAGACTTGAGCGCAACAACTACTAGCCGCAACGTATTCTGCCTCGGCTGTTGATAAAGCAACGAAAACTTGCTTTTTGCTATGCCAACTCACTAAGGAATTCGAGAAAAAGTGATAAGTACCACTAGTACTTTTCCTATCCGATTTGCAACTGGCAAAGTCGGAATCGAAATAGCCAACCAAAGAGTAACCGCTTCCTTTAGAGTACCAAAGCCCATACTTTGGAGTACCACATAGATACCTAAGTATACGTTTTACGGCTTTTAAATGAGACTCTTAGGACACGATTGGTACCTAACACACATGCAGACACTAAACATGATATATGGTCGTGATGCGGTAAGGTAAAGTAGAGAGCCAATCATACCTCGATATCTCTTGACATCTACGTCCTTACCCATTTCATCTCGACTCAAGTGGACACACGTCGGCATCGGAGTGTCAATCGACTTTGAGCTAGCCATGTCGAAGCGCTTGAGTAATTCAAGACAATACTTCGTCTGGCTCACGAAAGTTCCTTCATCGAGTTGCTTGATTTGCAAACTGAGGAAATAGTTAAGCTCCCCCATCATGCTCATATAGAACTCTCCCTGCATTAACTTAGAAAATTCCTTGACCATATTTGTGTTAGTATACCCAAAAATGATATCGTCTACATATACTTGTACCAAAATTTGGTGTTTTCCTTAACGTTTAATGAAAAGGGTTGTGTCAACCTTTCCTCTAGAGTACCCTTGATCTAGTAAAAATTTGCTAAGACATTCATACCAAGCCCTAGGGGCTTGTTTGAGACCGTACAAAGCATGTTTTAATTTGTAAACGTGATCGGGATACTCATGGGACTCAAATCCAGGAGGTTGGGCAACATAAACCTCTTCATTAATATAGCCATTAAGGAATGCACTTTTTACATCCATTTGAAATAACTTGAAGTTTTTAGCACATGCATAGGCGAGCAATAGGCGTATAGCCTCGAGTCGGGCAACAGGCGCATACGTTTCCTCATAGTCTATGCCTTCCTCTTGGTTATACCCTTGCGCAACCAAGCGCGCTTTATTTCTAGTTATGACTCCATTTTCGTCGAGTTTGTTCCTAAACACCCATCGGGTGCCGATTACTCGATGGCCTCGCGGAGGAGGGACAAGGTCCCAAACCTCATTTCTTTTAAATTGATTTAACTCCTATTGCATTGACAAAAGCCAATGCTCATCGAATAAGGCCTCTTTTGAATTTTTAGGCTCAACTTGCGAAACGAAAGCGGAGTAATAACAGAAGTTACTTAGCTTGGAACGAGTTGTTACTCCCTTTGAGATGTCACCGAGAATGTTGTCGATGGGATGGTCTTTGGAAGACTTCCAAGCTGGAGGAAGGTCATCTTTATTAAACGGATGATCCTCCTCACTCTTCACTGGTTGGTGATCTTTTTCCTCCTCAACATGCACTGCTTCAGGTTGATCAGTCCCTTTATCAGTGTCCTTGAGTATGTCTTCAGAAGATACACCTGCACCATGAAAACACTACCTTTTCTGAAATTTTTCGGATAAGACTCATCAAAAGTAACATGAACTGACTCCTCAATAGTAAGTAACCTCTTATTGTAAACCCTATATGCTTTACTAGACTGAGAATATCCAAGAAAAATACCCTCGTCGGCCTTAGCATCAAACTTACCAAGTGTCTCTTTACCATTATTCAACATGAAACACTTACAACCAAAAACGTAAAGGTGAGATACATTGGGCTTTCTCCCTTTTAAAAGCTCATACGGTGTCTTGTTTAGAATAGGACGGATGAGCACCTTATTCAAAACATAACAAGCCGTACTTATGGCGTCGGCCCAAAAGTATTTTGGAAGTCCACTCTCATTGATCATAGTCCTTCCTAATTCTTCCAAAATTCTATTTTTATGTTCCACAACCTCGTTTTGTTTAGGGTTACGTGGTGCAGAAAAATTATGATAAATCTCATGGCTTTCACAAAATGCTTCAAAAAGATGATTTTCGAACTCACCCCCATGATCACTTCTAATTGATATAATGTTTGTGTTTAATTTGTTTTGGGATAACTTGGCAAATATTTCAAAGTCCGAAAAAGGATCGCTCTTGTTTGCTAAGAAAATAGTCCAGCAAAACCGAGAAAAGTCATCGACTATCACAAAACCATAATAGTTACCACCTAGGCTTTTAATCCTAGATGGTCCAAAGAGGTCCATATGGAAGAGCTCAAGGGGTCTGGTAGTTGAAACAATGTTTTTAGATTTGAACGAGATCCTTGTTTGCTTCCCCATTTGACACGCATCACATAAGTGATCCTTTGTGAATTTGATTTTGGGCAAGCCGATCACTAGGTCTTTAGAGACTATTTTATTCAGCAAATAAAAATTGACATGCGCCAACCGTCTGTGGCACAACCATGAATCTTCACTCATGGTGACTAGACATTTGTCGCTACTCAACGATACCTCATTTAAGTCCAGCATATAGACGTTATTCACCCTCAAGCCCTTAAACACATCCTTTTTATCACTATTCTCAATTATGCAACAATCCTTGGAAAAAGATACTTTATAATCCTTGTCGCATAATTGACTAATGCTTAAAAGCTTATGTTTAAGGCCCTCAACAAGAAGCACATCAGAGATAGTAGTAGATGAATGGTTACCTACACTACCTTTACCAAGTATTTGTCCCTTGTTGTTGTCTCCGTAGGTAACAAACCCCTTTTTCTTTGCCACAAAGTCGATGAAAAGAGATATGTCTCTTGTCATATATCTTGAGCAGCCACTATCCAAAACCCATCTTCTTTCCGTGGTCTTAAGACGTTGTACCTACATAGTCAATCATGGGAAAGAGGTACCTAATTCTTATTCGGTCCTTGGTTGTGAGTGAAAACAGGATTGCATTTAGGCAACCATTGATAAACGCCTTTAGGAACCAAAAACTCCTAAAGCGACACTTAGCAATGGTATGACCCCTTTTGCAATAATATAAGCAAGTGAGGTTAACATGAGAATCACTTTTTCTAGGTTGATTTCTAATCACATAAGTATATTTTTGACATTGATTAATCATGCTTTTCTTAAAGTGTGATTTATCAATAGCAAAAGTCATTTTTGGTTGTAGAGCCTTGTCAAGCTTGGCCTTAAGAGTTCTAACCTCTTTTTGCCAAATGTGACATGTATCACAACCAAAATTTAACCACCTAGTTTTATCTTCCACAACATCTACCTTTGTTACTTCCACCATGGAATTCTTAAGAGCTTCTAATTCCTTTTCGGAATCGGAGATCTTTTGCTCTAAATGAGAAAATATTTGGTCATTTTAAGCTAACCGTTTAAAGGCTTCCTTGGCCTCATGGCGTAGAGTATCAAATGCACGTTGTAGTTCAGAATAAGACATCGAATTAGAGTTTTCGTACATAGAGTGTCTTACCTTTTTGTTCTTTTTCCTTTGGTGAGCGGAAAGGCAAAGAATGACGGATTCTCCTTCGTCACTTGAACTTTCAGCACTAGATGATTCACTATTGCTTTTCCAAGCGATATAGGCTCTCCTAGGTTTTGATTTTTTCTTCCTGTGACAACTTTTGTCCTTACCTTTTTCCTTCTTCAACAATGGACAGTCCGACTTGTAGTGGCCAACTTTCCCACAGTTATAATAAGAACCCTTAGTTTTTCCACTCTTTTTGTCTTCATTCTTGGAAGACTTTGATTGTTTATGAAAGTTGACAAGGTTTTTCTCCGAATGTTGGATACCTTTTTTTTTGATATAGCGATTGTATCGCTTCACAAATAATCGCATGTCTTCATTCGAATCCACTTCGTCGTCATCACTGGATTCACTCTCTCTCGGCTCGTATGCGGAGGACTTTGAACTAGAAGTCTTTAGAGCTATCGACTTCTTTTCCGCTTCCTTGGACTTGCTCGTTTCCTTCTTCTCTCTTTTCTCAAATTGGTCTAAGCTTATGAGCATTTTCTCATGTTCTTCGAGCTTCCCAAACAACATTGTGATGTCTAGCATCATTAGGTCGTTGGCTTCTTTGATGGCGGTCACCTTCGGTTGCCAATCCCTAGTCAAACACCTCAAGATTTTGTTAATAGTAACCTCATTGGATATTGGCCTACCAAGTGAATGAAGTCTATTGATTAAATGAGTGAACCTCTTTTGCATGTCGGTAATGGTTTCCACTTGCTTCATGTGAAAGAGGTCGAACTCTTGAGTCAATGTATTGATTCTAGCTAGCTTGACGTTGTTAGTACCCTCATGGGCAACTTGTAACGCGTCCCACATAGCTTTAGCACTCGTACAATGTGGAAATCGATAATATTCGTCAACTCCCAATGAGGAGATCAGAATATTTCTCGCCTTCCAATCGTAGTTGTACTTTTTCTCGTCTTCTTCATTCCATTGTGCTTTAGGCTTGGGTACTACCATGTTATTCGCATCGGTCATGGTTATTTCCATCGGACCATTTTGAATAACGCTCCATACCTTCCTATCAATAGAATTGATGTGAACACGCATACAATCCTTCCAGTAACTATAATTCTCACCATTAAAAATAGGTACTCTATTATAAGCCCCTTTTGGTTCGTTTGCCATTTTTTAAAAAGTTATACTTGAAGCACTAGAATTAACCGGTGCTCCTGATACCACTTGTTAGACGAAGGCAATTGATCTAGAAGGGGGAGGGGTTGAATAAATCACTTCTTTCTAAGTGCGAGTCGGCGCTAAAATTTGTTTTTAAAAATATTTTGCGGAAGCGGCCGAGGATAATTTGTCTACACGAACTGAGTAACTGAGAGGATCAGATATACGTAAGCCAAATGGAATGAAAGGCTCGAAGAGAAAGATTTGAATCGCAACTTAACAATTAATCAATTTTCCAAAAGCACTTAACAAGGTGCAATTTCCAATGAGCAGTCAAAAATTAAACCAAACTTGACAATATATCAAACACCTTGTATGCGTTCAATCTATCAAGCACTTGGAGTGCGTTGATAAATGCAAATTGTAGCTATTTTAGTGTATAATTTTTGTTGCACTTATCAATACTTTTTGTTGATATTGTTCGAATAAACCCCGCTTTGTTTGTAAATACGTTTATTTTACGTTATAGTGTATATATTGCGTTATTGTGTAAAGTGTAAATATCATTGAGTTTAATTGATTTTCTCTCATTTTTGTAGGTATTATAGCAATGAAATTTTGCCATTGTTTTATAGAGCATTGAATAAGCTTTCCAGCGCTTCAAACCGGGCGAAAAACAGAGTTACGGTTCAAAAGATTCGAATAAAACAGTGCTGGATTTTTGCTGTCAACTGTCATGCTGCGCCTTAGCAGGGCCGGGCGACGCAGCGCCGGGCTGTACTTCTAGCACCGGGAGCTCCAGAACAATACTGGAACTTAGAAAATAAGCCGCCTTTCGCCGACGGGCGCCCCAGAATACCGCCGGGCGAAATTGGACAGGCAGAAACACCATTTAAGGGCCAAAAACATAATTTTTAGAGTATGGTTTTTGGGTTTTGTGATCCCAACTCCATCAAACTTCATTTTTCAATAGGATTAGCCTGAAAACAACATTGAAGCTTGCATGTGGATGATCCGGAGTGGATTTCTCATCAACCGGCTCTGACAATCCGCGAGATGTTTGGTTTATTCCTCTTCTTCTTTATGTATTCTTTTGTGTTGGGTGTTTGTATAGTTACTCTGAACATATGTATCTTCGTTGATCATAATATTGTATAAAAACTTGCTTTACAAATCATTATCGATGTCTTCCTTGATCTTTTTGCATTTATGTTTGGATTTGTGTTGTGTTAGAGATAAACATCACAAATCTTGATTAGGGATGGATATCTATTGTCTAGATGCTAGAGATAGATTTAGATGATAATCTTTATGGTGTCGGAACTTAATGCCTTCCGTGCTTCAAGGCTTCGTGCGCGAGAGTGACGAAGAGAGTGATACGGTTGCTTTCTCAACTCAGTGTGCCAGAGATGGACACTGTTGTGAGCGATACTGGATGATTTTGACGAGTATTGAAGTAGAGTGAAAATGATCGATAAATTTATGTTTGTGACGAGTGGATTATATGTATGCTTGATAAGTTTCTTCTCTCTTAAGAATGATTTCTTTTTATTTTAATGTTTACTTTTCTGAATTTACTTTAAACCAATTTAATCCAAACTCATTAACGCAAGAGATTGTCGAACGACATTCTTTCCCTCGAACCGATCTCTGTGGACAGGACATAAATCCCGGAGGGAATTCTTCCGAAAATAAATATTTTTGCTGCTTGCCGCTATTCCGCAACCAACATGCGTAAAACTCCAAGTTAAGCCTTCTATTATAGTTGATGTAGAATTTTCACTAAGCACAATCCAAAATGATTATGCAATGGTTTTCAAATTAATTTTCTGCACAAAACTATACCAGAATTTTTGTTGATCGATTGAATGATTACAAGCATAAACAGTTCGAAATATAAATGAGATAAGGAAAAGGAAACGACACCAGGTTTGTTTAGGCAGTTCCCCTTTCGTCCTCGCTTCGGGTACGTCTGCCCCCAATTCTAAAAACTAGAATTGAGATATCTATAACTTGTTTGCAAATATTTTTACAAGAGAAAACTTAGCTATCCCACACTCAAGAACACTTCATTGATGCAAATACTTTGTCTTCTCTTCCCTTGATTCGAGTCGAATCAAGTGCCTCGAACTTGTTGGAAGAACCTCCGTTTACCGTTACTAGATTGCAAGAACACACAGGTCTTCAATCACCTTCACTCGGCTGATTCTGATCCACACACAGTTCGATCCTCAAACCTTGTTGTACAATCCTCCGGTTAACGCTACTAGATCGATAAAACCTTCCGTTCTTCAATCACCTTCGCTCGGCTGAATTCAATGCACACAAGATCTGAACCAAAAAACCCCCAAATCCAATTGATCTTGGAGGACAAAACCTTAGAGGTTTTATTCAAGAACAAACCCACTGAAACACTCACCCCAAACCAAGATACAACTCTATGCTGTGGATGTTATCACTTCATGATGCAAAAAATCAACAAAAATAATTATGTATATTTGTTGAGAAAGGTGCAAGATGAAGATGAAAGTGATGAAAGAAAAAGTTTCAATGTATTTCTTTCACTTGTTCTTGTTGATGTAAAAAATATGAGGAACCAATTGTATATATGATGCAAGGACCAACAGAAATTCATAACAGCATTTTGAACAAAGAAGAAAAATAGAAAAATTAGTCACTTACAGCGAGCGGTCGATCGCTCCTTAAAGAAGGTCAGCCTACGCTGACCCGTGGAGGAACCTGCACCAAATTGGACGATCATGCGTCGACGCATGGCTGCGAAAAATGCAGAGTGAGAAACCCAGAAGTGTACGTCGACCGCAGGGTAGGTGTGTGCTTACCCGAACGAGACACACACATTTTCCACATGGTGTGAGTCGACCGGATCCAATCTTAGGTTGACTCAAACTTTAAAAATACTCAAAAATTACTTTTTCGACACAGTTTTAACTATATAGGACCAGTTTATGCATTCCTAATACTAGTATCATGATCACCCATATTTAATGGATATGCAAGACTCCACCATGTATTTAGACTCATGATTATGTAATGCAAAATTGGAATGCCGACACCAATGATATGACACCGTCCAAATTACAAACTACTAGCCCTCACATACATTTTGACATCATTAAAATAAAGTTCAAATGAGAGGCACCTTGCCCTCACAATATTTAAATACAAAATATTATAAATGACCATTATATACAAACTGAATGGGTTCAGTTTCTAATTAAATACTTACTTTCTTTTTCCCCCTTTTGTCACATAAAAAAGAATAAAAAGAGAGAAAAGAAAAGAATTACAGTCATAAATGCATATCAGGTAATCATTACAAGATCATTTTCCAAGGAACAGAAAACGATCAAGTAACAGGGATCAATAAAGGATTGTGCAATGCATGTTAAATATTTATTGGTCGTCACAGTCCCAAGAATCAAGTAAATTGTCTTATTCTGTCGATTAGGTTACTCAGAAGTCATTATAAAAGCAACCAAAACCTAGTTCATTTTCATCAACATCCACCAATACGTCATGGAGTCATCAGCTGAGAGCAATAAAATATATGTTGTGAAAGATGTCACAGAGAGATCTACGAATCTGAATATCCAAAACCTTCAGAAGCTAGCAGCTTTAGAAGCATCTGTTATTAGGCTTATACCCTCTACCATGAACACTCCAGAAGAAGTTTCGTCAGCAGTACCTCAACAACCTATAGAAGCAGGTCAATCAGTAGCTGTGATGAAGCCAAAGAAGAAGTCCATGACGAAGACAAGTAGGAAGAGGCTCAACAAGATGTTTTACTATCCTGTTATCCCAGAGGTAGAAGAGGAGAACATAGATGAAGATGAACCAGATTTTGATTATGGCAACTGATTCTCCTCCAAGGAAGTGGATGAGTTAGATAAGGATTTATTCTAAGTACATATCAATTCCTTTTGTAATCCTTTAACCTGATTAATGAAGAAGAAGTTTTGACCAATTTATTTGTTATACATTGCATGTAACTTTTGACCAATTTATTTGTATATACATTGCAATTTATTTGTATATATAAACAAAAGCAAATTTGAGTTCCAAAGAGAGATTTCAGAAAGATAGCCATGCTTAATGCAACAACTCAAGCAAATAAGAGTGATGCAGCAACTGAAGGATCTACAAGTAAGCAAATGGCTTCAGAACCACACACTTCTTCAGCAACCTTCGTTGAGACACACAGAAGAAGAAGAACTTCTAGGTCAAAACGCAGAAATCAACTGAGAAAGGAAGCTGTAGAGTTTGCAAAGGAAGAATGGTAAGATTATTTAGACAATCTAGATATGTCAGATGATCCAAGGGAATACCTTAGGGCAAATCTGAATGCCTAGAAAGTCTTAACAATTTGTAATAACTTCCAGTTAATGAGAATGTTGCATATTTAAAGTTTTTAATCCTATTTGTTTTATCCTATTAAACAACAATATAAATGAATATTTATAACAGTTAAGATGCACAAAAGCATGAACAAACTTGTATTAACAATAAGATTGTTTAATACAAAAAGTCTTAACAATTACAAGACATAAATTTGCAGAAGTCTAACATCAAAATATCTCATAGATAGCTTCAAACTTGTCGCTCCAGATTTTAGAAGAATCAAACTCTGAACTTATGATAACTCCATACTAGATCAGTAGTTTTGAAAGAACTCATCCATAAGGAATGAAGAAAGTATTTCCCTTGTGAAAGGAAGAAAAAGTCTTCTTCAAATAGTCAAACATAACTTGAGGAAGATCAATCTGCAAGTCTGAATTGAGAAGTAGTAGTAAATCATTTTGAATAAGGTCCATGAGGTCTAGATCATTATCCTTAGGAAGCAAGTTTGAGTTCAAAATTTGATTCCAAACAATTTCATCAAGACAAAGATTTGAGACCAAATATGTGTTAGATATGTCTACAAAGATACGCCAAGTATGAAGATAGTGTTCACAAACAAGAGTTCCTGGGATTTCTCCAATCTCCTCACAATTGATCACATTAGTAATCAATTTAGAGGTTACTGTTATAGAAACACCAATCACTTTAGAAAGAATAACACACTCAGAATTTAGCTCAACAATGGAAGCATTAATCCAAAACTCTTTGACAAGACTTGGATAAGTGAAACCATATAGCAACTCAAAGTATCCATTCCAACTGTGTTTAGAGAGAGTCTTCCAGAAGTTAAAACCTAGCTTAAGCAACTCATCAAAATCCACAAACTTTTCATTGATGACAACTAGTTGATTCAAAAGAGAATTGAGTAGAGAATTCATCTCAGGTTTGGTTTGATTAGCACACAAGCAAAGAAAATAAAAAGAAAAGAAAAGAACAGAACAAGACTCTAAAGGAATAAGAATCTTGTCAGAAAAAGGACACAAAATGATGTTTCACAAGACAGGGGATAAAGATAATAATAATATAAAAAATAAAAACATCATTACCCAAAGGTTCTTATCCAACAGATATCCTGAATCCACTAGATGATTCTCACATTTATGAATATTTAAGTAATATAAAAGTTTTTGAAAAACATTTTACTTAAACTTCTTTATCATAAGTAAAGAATCCTTTTCGGAATCTTAGAGTCTGACAATTTTCAGAAGCTATCATCCATCAGAGTCTAGTAGATCTAGACTTAGAGTGAGACATCTTCTATCAGTCATCAGTCTTCAAGATTCTACTCAGAACCAAACATTTTCTCTTGAAACAAGAGTCATGAGTGATTATTGAATATTGAATTGGTTTCTTTAAAAGCTAACAAATATCAGTATCATCACAAAAAGTGAGGAAACTGTTTCCATAAATATGACCATCATCTAGCTAATGATATATTTAGTATAGACAAATACAACATAATTTCTTCTTAAAGATCTCTGAAGATTCTTCTGTCAAAATAACTTCTCTAGAAATCTAATAGATACTTTGTACTTACATATACACAAATATCTCATTGATTTAAGTAATAAGCCAGAAAAGAACAAACATACCTTTTTTTGGTTATTTTCTCGGCCAGACTCGTATGAGTATTCAGATTTGACCATAGAATCTGAATACTGCTTTGAGTGGATTCTGATTCAATGTCTATTAAACCATTGACTCCACTTCTTTCACCAAACTCAGTTCCTCTAGCACTTGAGTCTTGGTTGTAGGTTTTTCTTCCATCAAATGTTGTAAACAACCTTTAATAAGCAACATGGAAGATGCCTTTGCTTCTTTTCTTCGATATCTGCAGCAACTACATTTAAATAATGATACTCATATTTCTATGAGTCCATACATGTTGGTCTAGACAGGCTTTCATTTGCCTTATGCCTCAATCTAATAGCAGTACCATGATTAATTACAAAGTATTAGTCTAGAATGTGTCATGATATGAACAAGATCTTGTTCTTAGCAGAATCATTGACTTCACTGTCTTGGATTAAATCTTTTGACTTTGAAATCTTTGACAAGCATAGAACCAGATAGTGTTAGCTATCAAAGATCGACATAAAACAAATTAAAGCATTGTCATGTGATTGCTGGCAGTACACAAAGAAGAATTAAAGGTTTCTCGTAGAATTGTCCTTTAACACGAATTAAATGATGACCCTCAATCAAGGAGCAATGGAGTTACTTAAGATATCACCTTAAAGAACAGACTCCTTATTATAAAATATTGAAGCAAGATAGATTTTTATTCCAGGATTCAGATGCTTCTTCAGAAGTAGTAATGACCGGAAGAGCTAGATTACTCTTTCTTCTGAATCCTACACTAATGTCAGCTTCAAATGAATATTCAGTGAAGACCTCTGACATTAGGTTCTGGTAGTGTTTCTCCTTATTCTTGAATTTGGGAAATACGTGGAAATACGAATATCTCACAAGCTTCTGATGTTACTCTTCTAACAACAAATATGACATTCCTTTAATCCAGTTAAAAAAATATTTTGATTAGGAAGGTTAATTCCTCATTATCAGACATTCCATAGGAAGTATCCTTCAACTTGCTTTAGGAAAGATGATCTGTTAGATAGCTTTTCATCATCTAATTCCATTTATTTTTAATGAAGATTACAAGATAAACCTACTAGGCACAGTAAATTCAAGTTGTATGACTTCTTAAATAACTGTGACCTCAGGTTTGAATTCAAAACAATCTTCTCAGAATTTGCTTGGAAAGATTAGATGAATTGTAACTGAACAAGCTTCATAACTGATTCCTACAAATTTGAGCACAAGTATTCAAAGATAGTCTAAGCATTAGACATATCAATGATGTTGATATACTCAGGATCGAGATAGAGCACCTACCAGAATGCATCTACCTCTGAATATATTTTCAATAAGTTTCTTCTGTGCTGGTGAGAGAGACTTTCAAACTTTGATCATCCCTACACCATCAACTTCTATATTAATACCTTTTTTAAGAGTATTCTACAGACCTTCACAAACCCTTTATCAAGTCCAGTGAATTAAAAATATATTTAAATTTTCCATCATTTAAATTCAGCGGAATCACCCTTTAAATATGGTAGGAAAAGCAATGTAATATTTTTCATGTGGCACTTGATTCCTTCTTGAAGGAAAGTATTTAACATACATACTTTTCTCATTGGATCATTATCTGCACCATTGCTAAGTGTTATGTACAGACCATGCTCTGATACCAATTGAAGGTGAGAAAAGTACACAAGAGGGGGGGGGGGGGGTTGAATTGTGTTTTTCGTTTTCTTAATTTGCGTATGATCAGAGTTCAGAATCTAAACTGGTGTTCAAATTCTAGGTATACTTAGCAGCGAAATGTTAACATAAGCAAATAAATAATAGCAGAAGACACAAAGATTTATATTGGTTCCTCCCAAATGAGAGTAGTCCAGTCCCCTTGCTTCACAAGAGATTTTCACTATAATCAAATCATGATTATAATCGCTTATGCATTCTGCATATGACTTTTACAATGCTCAGACCCTAAGTCTGAGACTTCTTGCTTAAACCCCTAAGGCTCAAGACTTCCTTGCTCAATTCTTACAGACTCAAGACTTCCTTGCTTAGACCCTCAGCCTAAGACTTTCCTGCGCAGGTCCCTCAGACCCGAGACTTCATGCTTAAGCCCCTCATGCCTAAGACTTCTTGTTCAGACCCATGGTCCTAGACTTCCCTGCTCAGGTTCCACAAACCCAAGACTTCCTGCTTAAAGCCCTCAGGTTCAAGACTTCTACTCAGACCCTCGATCTGAGACTTCCTTGCTTAAATTCCATGGATTCAAGACTTATGCTCAATCAATCCACTTGATTAAGTCTTTCATTGCTCTAGCACATAGCAGGACTCTTACATGGCTCAATCATCTTGGCGAGAGACTTAGTTGCTCAATCAAACTACTTGATTAAGAGTTTTAATGCTCTAGCACATAGCAGGAGACTTACATGGCTCAAGCATCTTGGCGCGAGACTTAATCTAAACTGTTAAACAACATGTTCAGAAAAATAGAGATTAATGTGTACTTGATACAAATATCAGAGGTACAGGAAAATCACCATAACAAAGGCCTAAAGGTCTTAAGATTTATAAGATATTCAATGTTTAAGAAATCTTAATACTTTTACAATTATAGCCTACAATAGAAATTCTGCATACTCGATTGTGTTGATAATTGTTGATCTTGTTACTCCTCCGTAAGGTTGATCCTTGTTAAAGATTCTATTTGAACCTTTATCTACTTATATAGCATTTGCAGAAGACTAGCCGCTGGAGAGATAACTTGATCAAGTGTCTTTGCTTTCTCCGTAGTACAAACCATTGAGTCTTCAATGAGATCATGTATTATATAACCGTTGAGAGTAGATATCTATAAAGCATGTCAACTATTATCGAGCCTTGTGAACTAAGACTCTAGCTGACAAACTGATTTGACAATGCAGCTTATTTTCTGTAGTACGAAGAGTTTCAGCTTTATCACTAACTCTGAATGATCACCAGAAGCCAAGTTACATTCACAAAGTGTAGATACAATTATTTTGCTTCTTCTGATGCTGAAACCTTCAGCTTCAGAGTCTACTCCAAACATCACTTAGAGAGTGTTCTTTAGATTCTACACCACCAGAAGCTAGCAATTCAGCTTATCTCAAGTGTGCCCTTGTATATCAAATTCTGAATGCATACATGAAACACACATCAAATATAACCATTGTTCTTTTAATACTTTGTTATCATTAAAACCTAAGGAATATATGTCATGAACAAATCTTGTTCTAAGAATCACATAATAACACAAAGGTTTGTTAACATTAAAACCCAAGGAATATATGTCATAAACAAATCTTGTTTTAACAATCATATTCAATAGATAACATTGATATCCTGTTACATATTATACTTAGCTCAGGTTCGAGTCCCGAATCGAAATCCTCTATAGCCCTGTCTTCGTCTTGGTCATGTGTGGCCTATTTCTCCTTGGACTTTTCCATGAGCTAGTAAAGAAGGGAATAACCTTTGCTTCACAGACCTTTTGGTAAACTAGCATTATTCATGGCTTGAATATTGCCACTTTTTCTTGAAATTTTTTCCTCGAAGGCAGCCTTCTTCTTTCGCTAGAGCCTTATCCATTGCGTCCTGGTCATATGATTCTTTCTCAGGTAATTCTTAGAAGTATAAGAATACTTCTTCAAAACTGGTGAATTGTCATGGTACGGTGATCGTGTACCAACTTCAATCGATCTCTATTTGAATTTATCATTCTCTATTTTTCTTGCATGTCTGATCCGCTCACCTAAAGGAACATTGATGGGTGGGAGATAAGTCCCGCTTTGTTGTGTTTTTTAAAGGGCCCCCCCTCTTGTCAAAGAGAAACGTACCCTGCTTGTCTTTCTTACCATAACTCCTTGGTTGGTGGCTATAGGGTCTTACTTTCTCCAGCTCTTTTGGCAACTTCTTTGTCCAAGACTGCACTGCAGCGTGGGCAAAAGCATAGCTTTGGAGTCTTTAATCTTAAATATGTTTAGGAAGTCAATGAGTTCTTCCTTGGATCTGGGATAAACGACTTTCATATGCTCGATATAGTCGAGCCTGTTAACTTCATCTACTTTAGTGTCGAGGTCTTCAGTGATGTTTATAACACCCGGGGCCAAAGAGGGCGGGGAAAGGTTGTAACACCCAAGGCTGACTTTCTTCAGAGTTTGATCTTCAAGTTTCTCAAGCATCCCTTCATCTGTTTTTAGTGATTATATTCCTGCAAACTTGAATAGATGTTAGAGTACACTATTATTCTTTAAATACTTTATTATCGTCGAAACTCAAGAGATATAATACAACCAATTTTGCTCCAACATTTTCTCTTCAAAATATTAACCCCAATAAAAAAAACTCCTTGAAATTGGCACTACTAACCCCGGAAGTAGTTCTATTCACACCTCTAATTATATTTTTTATATGTTATTTTTTATTAGCATACAATTGTATTTATATTTTATTTTTAATTATTATATATATTTTTTTTAATTTAGACTATTTTCTAAACTAGAATGCGGCTTTGGGATTGATTGCAGTGACTCTGACCATATTGAATCTATACACAATAAAAATAGAGTAACACATTGCACGTGTTCTCATTACTGAGTAAAATGGCAAATGAAATGAATATTACCAAATACTATATATGTAGCTAAATAATATAATTACTCGTAAAATATCTCTAATATTTGTGTTGTGTCCCATAAAAATTTTCTTTAAGTTTCATTGATCACCCCTTTAACATTAATAGTTCAAATATTTCAAAAAGGTTTCTTTATCTCTTTTAAATCCCTTCTAAAAAACTAATTCCTTAACCATGACTCCTTGGAAATCAGTTATTACGCACAAATTTAAAACCGCATCAACTCATTACGGAGTTGTGATGGTTTTAAATTTTATTTGGACTGTATGATACCTGTTATGTTTGTAATATTGTTATCTTCAATCTGCAGCATGACTTATGCTACTAGAATGAATTTGTTATAATTTTATTTTTTTTGCTTTTTTAAAAAAATACTTTACGAAATGCTTTCAGATCAAGATACAATGAATAAGGACTGAAAACCCACTTCGACCAAAACAATAAGACGTAGAGGGTCTAGAAGATGAAATATGCTACAGTTTCATGCAAAGTAAAGCTCACAAAGAAAAAAAAAAAAAGCAAATCGGGACCGTACCCTTAAAATTATATCCATTTTACAAAAGAGAATATTTCATGTTCATATTACAAAATTGTTAGCTACGTTGAAGATGAAAAACAAAGCAATATAATAATGAATACAAGATTTGGTTGTTGTCTCAAGGATTAATTTTATAATAATGAATTCAATAGATCTAAATTGTGTGGACAAATAGATTCCCATATTATGGTTCAATGCGCGTAAATTCCGACGTAGAAGAAAAACACATTTGACTAGTTAACATAAATTAATCAATCCAAACAAACATTTTCAATATATCTTACATTTATGTGACATGAGTATTTATTATGTTGCCTCATAAAATTGTAAACAATACACCTATAACCTGAGACTTAAGTTCAACTTCTTAGCCTTACTTGAACCAAGTCTTAATTCCAAATCTAATTCTTCACTTTCTTGACTTGAATTGGAGACTTCGTGTTGGTTGAGATTAATGATCCATTCTTTCATCACCTTATTCTTCTTTTTTTTGTGGACTCTTATGTGACAATTCAATGCCAAATTTCTTACAACAGTAACATTGAACCTTTTTCTTATCATACCTCTCCTTCCCCTTCTGAGCACTCTTCTGTATTTCTGAAGTTGAGATTTCTGACTGCTTAACACCATCAGATCTCTTCCTG
This sequence comes from Lathyrus tuberosus, assembly GCA_022829125.1. Classification (NCBI taxonomy): domain Eukaryota; kingdom Viridiplantae; phylum Streptophyta; class Magnoliopsida; order Fabales; family Fabaceae; genus Lathyrus; species Lathyrus tuberosus. Next base: position 4,157,017 of record JALAZF010000190.1, read on the forward strand.
CCTTCTGACCACGACTGCTTCTGATATTTCTTACCAGAAGCTGCTTTCACGGCCTACTGCTCTACCACTCTTTTAGAGCTTCTCTCAATCGTATGCAACTCTTGTGACTATAGACTGCTTTGTAGCTCTTCAATTCTCATGGTGCTAAGATCCTTAGAATGTTCAATTGCTACCACAATATAATCAAACTGAGGAGTAAGGTATCTAAGTACATTCTCAGTGATTTTTTCTTCACTGAGAGTTTCTCCACAAACTCCGTCTCATTTGTGATCAGAATCACTCTAGATATCTAGTCAGGTACCTTCTCATTGTTCTTCATGTTGAGATTCTCATACTGCTTACGTAGAGACTGAAGTTTCACCTTCTTCACTGATGCATCACCGTCGTAGCATCGTACCAGTGTGTCCCAGGCAGCCTTCGCCGTCGTCGAATCAGCGATTTTCTTAAATACGTTGGCATCCACAGACTGATGGATGTAGAACAACACCTTCTGATCCTTTTTTCTCATTTCTCTTTGCATGTTTCTCGGTGCTTTTTTCGCGTCCGCTGCAACTGGAGCATAACCGTCGTTGACGAGATCAAGAACGTCTTGAGCGCCAAACATCACACTCATCTGAATCATCCACCAATTCCAATTCTTGCCATAGAACACTAGAAGCTTGGTACTCAGATTTAACGTTTTCGTTCATCTTTAACCTTGTGCAAATCACTTAGATCTTAACAAACACTAGTGTTTCCCAATCCTGCAGAATCAGGAAATATAATTCTATTACGATTTCGATAAAAAATTCAACATAGATTGAAGAAACGAAATCAAACACACAACGCCTCATCGTTCAATCGTGTTTCCCTATGTTTTCCTGTGGATCTGAACCGTAACTCTAGATATCATTTATTGGTGCACAAGGTGAAAAAGATGACGATGGAAGAAGAGAGAAGAGAGACTAACAAACTTCCACTACTCTACTAAAACGATTACAAAATGATTACTCCACTACACTACTATGTGCACTACTTTCTACTCAGTGTGTGTACCTATTAACAACTATATATATATATATATATATATATATATATATATATATATATATATATATATATATATATATATATATATATAAATGAAATATCATGTAAACTAAATACTAAAATACTGAATTACCTTTCAACAGACTTTTGTGGTTTGATAGTCCAAATGCGCCAAGTTTGCCATTGAATGAAGTATACGACGAACTCCAAAATAAAATGAGAAAAAAAGATGAAGATTCCAAAAAGGATCAATGATTGATGGGTGCTGAAATATAGAACCCATTAATACCATATTTAGAGCCGGTCATGTACAAGAGCAACACAGGGCCCTAACTACAAGGAGGCCAAATACTTCTTTTTTTAAAATATAATAAAATGCTATAATAAAAAACTAACATTTAAAATAATGTTATAATAAAAATTCAATATATTAAAAAAAATGAGATTGATTAAAAGTCAAATGATTATAATTAAATTTATTTTTGATTAATATATAATTATATTTTTGATATATTATTTTTAATTATGATAATTGATTTTTTTAATTTAAAATATTTTTTAAAATTAAAATGAAACCTTCTTATTGATTGGCCGACTTTAACCATGTTAAATCTATATGCACAATTAAGATAAATAATTGTCATGTGTACCAGTTAGTTAGTATTTTGTGAGTATATAAATAATAAAACATACATATGAATATTATCAAATATATAGGTAGTTGGTGTTGAGTTTTAATTCATAATTGTCATGTGTACCAGTTAGTTAGTATTTTGTTACAAATTAGTTGTTAGTTAGTTACCTTGTTTATGGATGACTTGCTTAGCAAGCTATTGTGTAACAAATATAAATAACACTTTGTAATGTGAAAATATAATAAATGAGAATCATCTTTATTCTCTTTCTTCTTCTCCTCCAAGATGTCAAAATATTAAAGTGTGTGTGTGTGTGTGTGTGTGTGTGCGCTATTATTTTCATCTTGCAATTACAATCTTGCTGCGCATTAACTGTGTGTTCATCACGGTGCTTGTGTTCTAACAATTGGCATCTAGAGCTAGATTCAATCTAAGGGAAACACGAGTGAAAAGTGGGGGGTTCAATCTAAGGGAAACACTGAGTGATAGCTTTTGAAAATGATTTGTCAGAACATCCTAAAGGACAAAATGATTTGGATTTGTTTGTGAATTTTAACATAAGTGAATTAAATTTATTTGAGATTCATATTGTACTAAAGTCTATGACATAGGATCAAATGCTTCATAAGATCGATCCAAGAAGGGACGTATACAAAACACTCTAAACAAGGTAAGGAGAGTCTCTCGCTTATCATTTACCATATACTTAAGCCTCGTGGCGCACAATATTCATCGTATTTATTAAGTGTTTTAATTTTTGTTTTGAGAAAGAAGAGAGACTCAAAAGGGCAAAAGAAAATCTAAGGGACACCTACATAGATGTTATCATGCAACATGGCCCTATAGTTGAGGATGAGAAGGGAAGTCTACTTAATGTTATCATACAAAGATGGACCTAAGATTGAGGTCAAAAGGAACTACCCTAATGTTGTCATGTAAAGGTTTGAGAGCTTAATGTCTATCCTACTTTGAACCTAATCAAAAATTAAGTTCAAACTTGGAGCCCTAAAGGAGCATGTGATCAAGCACAAGTAAACATTAAACAAACTCAATCACAAAGGGAAACCAAATACTAAACAAGGGTTAAGTACACGCAACACTCATGTCAAAGTATCAAGCATAGAAAATAAACATGGACCTCACGGCCCATATGACCAAGCTAGGTAATGCGCATAGATTCACGACCCTTAGTTGTTGTTTTTGGTTGAAGAGATTTTTGAGCAAAGAGTTCTTGGTTCTAAAGAACTTGTCCAAGAGTGAAGGATTGGAGTCGATTTATAGAATTGGATAGAAGGTAGAAATGGAAAGAGTGGAAAGGATTGTGAGAGCTGCTGAGGTTTACACGGAATTTGTCGTTTGTGACGTTGGCATAACGGTTTTGGGTGAATTGTGTAGTGAGGTTTTGGTATGGTCGTTTTGTTATTTGTTCTGATGTTTTTGCGTTTTCGTTTTTGGAAGATCGTTTTGTACTGCACGTGAAGGTTTTGTGAAATATTTGTGCAACATCTTGTAAGTTTTGTGTGGGGTCTGATGTTTGTAGGATGAAAGGCTCAATTGAAAGGTGTAGCTTGTGGGCGTATTGCTTTTGCTTGACTTGCATAGTGGCTGGCTCATTTGTTTTATGAATGTGACTGTTGTGCCTTGAAGGAAGGCTGGTGTTTGATATTGATGTGTGTGCGTTGCAGGCGAGGATGCTGGCTTGTGTGGGGTTGCCCATTGTGTATTTGGACTGGCTTAGAAATGTTTAGTGTGTCTACTGTGTATGGCTTGTGTGGGAATCCTTTAGACGTGTATTGTTGTTGTGCGGCTTGAAAATTGAAGTTAGCTTTTGCAATTGGAAAATTCGTGGCTTATCTCACATATACGTATTGCTTGGAAAGTGGTAGTGTGCTGGTATAGCTTGGGTGGGGTAGGCTCAAGTTTCTTTGTTTTGGCTGAAGGATGCATTGAGTGTCTCACATGGGTCTTGCGTGAAATTGTAGTGCTGATGGTTTTTGTAATTTTGCAAGTTATGTTGTATTGGTCAAGGTTTGTGACGATGTAATTGAAAGAAATGTTATGGTGTCATGTGGTGTGCCTTTGTGAATTTGTTTGGAGTATATTTTTTTGTAATATTCTTTTTTGGGTAAATGGATTTGTAGAATTGTAATGGACTCTTTATTCTTGAATGGGCCTTGCCAATAGGTTTTTCTTGTAAATTAAATCAATGTTGAATTTCCTTTGTAGCAAGTTTGGACCTTGAAATGAGTCAATGATTTTGAAATTACAATAATTTGAATGTGGCCATTCTTGAAGCAAAATGAGATCCCTTGAACCTTAAACAAAGCCCAAATACATAACTTGATGTTAAGGACCAATTCTTGCTCTTTTGATTTACCTTGCCTTTTGAATTTAGAGTCATTGTCTCCCTTGTCATGATACTTCACAAACTTGCATTTGAAACTTTGAATGCCCTTGAGAAACCTTCATGTTTTAGGATCTAAAATAAGCTTGAATAAACAAATCTTACAAGAAAAAATCAATCTTAAATCTTTCTTGAACTCTGATGGAGTCATCTTGAATTCTCTTCGAACCAATGCCATTTGGATGACAGATAAACCGAATTATTCACCGTGACAATTCTTGATTATGCCTTGGAATTCGATCCTTGAAATGGAAAATAAACCTAATTTCACCAAATAACTAGAATTGGCACAAAAGCCTTGACTGAAAGCTCAGACCCACACCACTTGAGTTGCACACCCTAGCCTTGATCTTGAAACCAACCCTTTCCTGACCAAACAAATTAGGTCAAAATCACTAAACTTCAATCAACATTGAACACACCACTGCCCTGATAGCCTCAAATGAATCTTAACAGAATGACACCTCTTCTTAATCAACAAATGGATAAGAAAACCTAATCTCTATGCTCTGGGTGCATACTGGTGAAGAAAGTAGCTTGAGATGTTGAATGGAAACAAAACCCTAATCCACAACCTTCTCAATTAAATCAAAGATGAAACCCCAAACACTTGATACTCTTGACAAATCTTGAAGAAGATAAACTTGATACTTGATGAATCTTTGTAGAGGACAAGCCTCGTAGCTGGATGAACTTTGATAGAAAGATACGCACAATGCTGTGAGATCAAACCCTTGCTTCAAACTTGAATTGATGTACCTCAAATCAAAAGGGAACCCTAATTTTAAAGAACCAATGTAATCCCATGTCTTAGAAGACCAATGCAATGTATGATTAATAGTTATGACCTAATGGAGATGTAGATGAACACGAAGCGAAATACCAATGTAATTGTTATATTTCTTATTTAATATTGTTGAAAGTATTATTTGAGAAATAAAAAATTATTTTAAAGATATGTAATACTTTATTAAATCCAATAACTTTTATTCAATATTTTATAAAAATGGATTTCAATTCTCTTTATATTATGTAAGTGATGGACATGCCCTATTGGTGTAACGTTATTTGACATGATTATTGTGTGATAGAGAAAATAGTTGAATATTTGTTTAAAATTTTTTCAAAACTCTTAATCTTAGTTCAACTATTATTCTCTATCATGTGGGAGAATTTAACATGTCAATTGTTTAAAATTGATAAACAAATATTATTTATTTATTACTTTATAGAGACTTATGTTGAGGATATTATATTCTTATGTTAGTAATAAAGTTTATGACTATTTGTGCTATATCCTCAATAATAGTTAAATTTAAAGTCTCATTTTTTTCTGCTGCGTATAACATAATATGTTTCTCAAATGTGTGTAGTTATATTTATAGCATTTGAGTTTTGAGGGAGTTATTAAGATATTGTATATAATTATATATTATATTTAAAATTATATGGGTTGGATCTCACTCAATTGATGGTAAATATTTTATATGACCATCCTATTCTTTCATGTGAAACTATTTAAATAATGACATATTCTATTTACGTGCAAAATATATGGTTGAGTTTGTAAAACTCCAATGATGATATATTATAAAACCACTTCTCTGTATAGTTTTGCACTAAATATAATAATTAGTATCCCATTGTTCAATTAGAGTATTTAATATTAGTGGACTTTGATAAATCCTTATCCTATTGGATTAGTGGGAGTGCATGTGTACACAATCATATAATCTGAAAATTTTAGATTATTATTCTCATAGTGTGATATATTCTTGCCACAATGTAAATATGACATATTCTAAAAGGACTTCAAAATATAAAATAATTCTAAGAAGTCATATTCTATTATACTGAGATATATATTATTCTTTTAATCTCATAAAATATCATAACTTGATGTTTAGGTCAATATTGAAAAGACACAATAATTCTTTACCATGCAATAATAGTGTTATTCTATCTTCAATAGTCCACATTTGTTAGGTCATAATATGAAAGTACAATTAAATATCAATACTCCTATCGAGTATGATATTGTGTTATAAAGGTACTTATGGGTAAATGTAATTACTCTCGTAATAGGGCATGCCTATTGTAACTCCCCAATTCCCATCGCGAATAAATAATACATAATTAAATCAGAGTAAATAAAAATTTATTTTTTCGACAGAAACAAGGATGCCACAATTAAGGAAAAAAAACACAATCCCTGCTCAACTATTTGATACATAACACAAAATGGAATAAACATAAAAGGGAAACTCCTTCCATACAAAAGGAAAGGTCAATTATGGAATAAAGCGGAAGATCCATAACTGAATTGTTTTACACAATAAATGGTTTTATAACATCTAAAGATTTATACAAAGTTAATACAAAATATATCCAACAAATGTATAAATATAACAAAAGCGTTCCCCGACTCCCGTGTTACGTATCAGAGCAGACATACCGACAAAGGACGAAAGACTAATCTTCACAAAAGCCTCTAAGACACAAATCTGCAATTGCCTCATAGAGCAACAAACCACAGCAGAAGGGTGAGAAATAATAACTAAACCAAGATTGCATAATAATATGCAAACACGTAAAAATTCACATGCATAGTTATTCTCACCACAAGCATCACATACTAATACACATAGCATATATCTATTACACCAACATACTCACATATTCACACATAAGGCACACCAAAGTCATAACATATGGAACACCCCACCACATCCCATAGCATATGTCTATGCATAAACATATTATCCACAACCAATGCATTTATCATATAAGCACATCAATTCACCAATTCAAACATAAATCTCAACACATACTCAATCAATTCACAATTTCCCACACATAATCAATCCATTCATGATTTTCAACCCATAATCAATCCATTCATGATTTATGCAAATGCAATGAGACCGAAACAACGACTCTATGCAAATGCGGTACCATCCATCCATCATTCTCATCATCAGTTCACTCAAGAACTATTGGAACCATTGCTTGTTACTTAGTGCAACTCCCCGTCGGGCAAACGTTGTTCCCCGTCGTTCACACCTCTTTGTATAAGGCACACGATGTTTATGGATCGCTCACACCTCTTTGTATAAGGCACACAACCCGATCGCTCACACCTCTTTGTATAAGGCACACGATCGTCTATAATCATCGCTCACGCCTCTTTGTATAAGGCACACGATGTTATAGCAGATCCCCTCGGGAAATCGTTTCATCGCTTACAACCACTAGGGCACACGACATCACAAGAATGCATATCATGATGCTTGGCATACAATGACTCATGACATTCAAATGCACACATATACACATCCATAATCATGCATATACCATCAAACACAACACAATGCATTTTCTTTCCCTTAGGCCACAAACCATCATCACAACATTTTATCACATACATTCACATCATGTAACATGACACAAGTCATACGATATATATCAAAAGCATGTTGCATGATAACACATCAAATACACACCATTAAAACGGTAAAAGTCGACAAAACGACACATTTCCAAATTCCCTACATAATTAAATCGGCCACAAACCTCAAAACCATTTTTATAAGAAAGAATAATTCATTAGCTCTCTAACGGTACCAAGAACGCCTCGATCCGAGTTACGGATCAAAAGTTATGAATTTTCAAAGAAAACAAATTTATTGAAATTCCCCAGGAGCGGCGTAAAACCCCCAACCAAAACTTAAAAGATTCAGCAGCGTGACAAGTTGCGCCTCTAGTGTATCGCCCAGTGGAGCAGCGGCGCAACTCAAGCGTCGCCCGGTGCCCAAACCACCGTCCGGCGGCCTACACCAGAAACAGAAAAATCTGCTTGCATTTTTCACGGTTTCAAACCCCAAAAATCCCATTTTTCCAACCCAAATCAATTCCAGCAGCAAAACAAATATCAATGATTGATCATAAACATAGTGTGATCATACAACGCAATTTATATCGAATTCCGACCGTGAAAACATCGATTTCCAATCATTTGTTCATCAATTTATCAAATGAGAAAAAATTGTAAAACAACCAAAACAATTACCACAAACAACACATATACATACACAAGCAAGATATAATTGAAACTTCTCACCCTTACCCGATTAATCGTGATTGAAACGGAGATTTCCTCTATCTTCCTCTTTCTCCTCTTCTCTCTTTCTTTCTTCTCCTTTTCCTTCTTTCTTTCTTTTCTTTCTCTTCCTTTTCTTTTCTCTCTATTTCTCTCTAATCTTTATTTATATAAAAATATCTAAACCCCTAAAAGACTATTTTACCCCTCAGCTCAAATATCTGGCAAACGCTCTCAAAACGCGATAAAACATAATAACGATGAAAAATAATATATTGTCAAATAATATTCAAGGATAAAATAATATAAAAACGAAAATAATTAAATCGACTCGATTAAATAAATAAGACAAAACGGGGCGTTACAATTCTCCCCCACTTAGACATTTTCGTCCTCGAAAATATAACTAAACGAATAACACAAACTGACAAACCACCTTGCTAACAACAGCTACAACAACGACACGACAACGACGACAACTACAACGACAAGATGCAAAGCCCATACAATGCACGTGACGACCAACTCACAACTCAAAGAATACCCAAGTTACGAACACACACAGGAATCAACGACTCGCACTCGAACCAACACAATAGGAACGAAGCAACAACACAAACAAGAACATAAAGTTCCATGACACAACATCGTTTCAACAACCTCTACATAGTAGCCCATGAATAATATTTAAACCTTTCACATAACACTTCCATTCTGAAACGTCCAATGGTCTCATCATTCCTACATGTTTCAATTGTTCAACCTATGAACTCTTACAAGTCCCACACGCATATACAAAATGTGCCACATCACGCTTCCGCTGCACACTCTGATTACTCGAAACCATCAAGTCTACCAATCTCACGTCCAAAGTCTAATTCTTTCTCATATTCATCAAAAATCACTGTTCACTTTAATATACCCAACCTCACACTCGACTATGTTATCTTACACACCAGACACAAGTCTCTGAACTGCTCAAATAATATTAATTCTCTGACCATCAAAACAGACATGTATAGAAACTTTCGACTTAACTCATCACGCACGACATTAACTTCACCAATAGGATAATTCCAGCTAAAGTCATAACTCATCACAAATTCCAACCATCCTCGCTGTCTCATACTCTATCTCTTCAGACCAAACAAGTACTCAATATTCTTGGGATTACTAAACACTTCGAACCTAGAACCATAAGGATAATACCTCCAAATATTCCAACACAATACAACCGCAACCAATTCCAAATCCGAAATAGTATAGATCCTGTTATGAATCCTCAAATGTCATAAAGCATAAGCCACGACTTTACCCTCTTGCATTAACACACAGACTAAACTCATCAAAGACACGTCTCAATACCTCACAACCGGTTTATTAGGATCACACAGAATAAAAAATGGAGCCATAGACAAATTCTACTTCAGCTCACCAAAACTTACTCACAACGAACATCCAAAACAAACGACTCACCCTTTGCAAGTCAACTGAGATAACAGAAGTACGAACTTAGAAAAGTCTCCCCTAGCCGGCAGTAACAACCAACTAAGCCCAAAAGTTTCTAATCTCCTTAACCAACTTCGGAGGCTCTCAATGTAGAACTGCATTTATTTCCGATGGATCCATTAACCATACTCTCATTTGAAATAACATATCCAAGAAAAATAACCTTTTTCAACCCAAATTCTCACTTGAATAACTTAGCATAAAACTTCGTCTCTTTTCAACACTTGTAATTCAAATCTCAAAAACTCTACCTGTTCTTCCTCTGAGTTTATAACAGATCCGAATATCCTCAATCAAAGCCATTACGAACTTATCCAAATAAATATGGAAGATACGATTCCTCTACTCCACAAACATTACAGACGCATTACTAACACCAAATAACATCACTGTACGTTGTAATGCCCAACCAAATTCCAAAAGATATAAATTCTTAAAGCTTCTGCAAAAATTTTCACTGGGTAACTGGCTACTCACATACAAGCTTAACCGAGTAAATAACAACCTATTCCGATGACAACAAACATAACCAGTCACATGAAATCGATCAAAGCCTCAACTCACACAAATTCACCACTCTTATCAAACGTTCCAAACAATTATAATTTCACCCAAACTCAGCCAAACCATTTCAGTCATCTGTTCATGAAAGTGGACACTTGTTCTCAATCGTTACCTTATTCAAATATTAGTAATCCATACACAATTTTTTCTATTAACAGTCCAAATTCCATAAATCCCAACATGTAGCAACAACCAACCAAAAAGAACTCTCAAATATTACATCCACACCTAGGGTTTTCTCAAGATTTCCATTAATGCTCTAAAACTCCAAAGACTCTAAACCTCACCAGAACTCTAAGTTTTGCTTTCCATAGTCTCAATACCATCATACACATCATGCTTATTATTCTGTTCGATCATCCATCCTTTTTGTTACTAACAATATTGGAGCCCTCCAAGACGACACAGCCTCATAATTCTCCTTTCCAGTAAATCATCCAACCGCTCTTTCAATCTGATTTTCACTTCCTAAAAGTTCTTCTACTTACTTGGCGGATCCAAACCTCAAATCTTCCCCTTCGTCAAATTTGAGTTCACACTCAACTCTCTGAGAACAACCTTTAAAAATACCTAATCGTTCTCTCTCAATAACTTCCCAACTTGACCAACATACCAAAACCTTTAATCTGCCTCATCTTTCGATATTAGAATCTTCATTGACTCAACAAAATAATCTGTAATCATTTTATTAATTCCAACCAATTCATTTCACACACTATCAAAGCCTGAAAGACACGTCTATCCATCCAACATAACTCCCGTCTGCTATCAACAAGAGATTAAGGGTGATCAGTTCCTCAATTTGTCAATAGACAGCCGACAATCATGATGAGGCATAAACCGTCTTTACCAAACTATAATAGCATTTCTTGCGTCTTGTGCACAAAACTACCGAAGGCACAAATCCTTAGTTGTCATAAACCTTACCTCCACATTCCCTCCAGAACCGGGAACCACACTGTCCAAACAACACTTACAATCTTGCAACCAACAGCACACAACTGAAGCAACTTGGAGAAGCACCAGATTCTCCCCCACTTATCTCACTCTCACACCTGAAGACAAAGGATTAGAAAACCAGAAAGCACTGTCAGTGTTTCACACACATATCACATACTAAGGGACAAACAACATCGACAGTATTTAACTGTCACACCAACTGACTCAACAACTTCTCCGGACAGACCGACCTGCTCTGATACCACTATTGTAACACCCTAATTCCCATCGCGAATAAATAATACATAATATTTATCAGAGTAAATAAAAATTTATTTTTCCGACAGAAACAAGGATGCCACAATTAAGAAAAAAAACACAACCCCTGCTCAATTATTTGATACATAACACAAAATGGAATAAACATAAAAGGAAAACTCCTTCCATACAAAAGGAAATGTCAATTATGGAATAAAGCGGAAGATCCATAAATGAATTGTTTTACACAATAAATGGTTTTATAACATCAAAAGATTTATACAAATTTAATACAAAATATATCCAACAAATGTATACATATAACAAAAGCGTTCCCCGACTCCCGTGTTACGTATCAGAGCAGACAGACCGACAAAGGACGGAAGACTATTCTTCACAAAAGCCTCCAAGACACAAATCTGCAATTGCCTCATAGAGCAACAAACCACATCAGAAGGGTGAGAAATAACAACTAAACCAAGATTGCATAATAATATGCAAACACGTAAAATTTCACATGCATAGTTATTCTCACCACAAGCATCACATACTAATACACATAGCATATATCAATTACACCAACATACTCACATATTCACACATAAGGAACACCAAAGTCATAACATATGGAACACCCCACCACATCACATGGCATATGTCTATGCATAAAACATATTATCCACAACCAATGCATTTATCACATATGCACATCAATTCACCAATTCAAACATAAATCTCAACACATACTCAATCAATTCACAATTTCCCACACATAATCAATCCATTCATGATTTTCCACACATAATCAATCCATTCATGATTTATGCAAATGCAAAGAGACCGACACAACAACTCTATGCAAATGCGATACCATCCATCCATCATTCTCATCATCAGTTCACTCAGGAACTATTGGAACCATTGCTTGTTACTTAGTGTAACTCCCCGCCAGGCAAACGATGTTTCCCGTCGCTCACACCTCTTTGTATAAGGCACACGAAGTTTATGGATCGCTCACACCTCTTTGTATAAGGCACACGACCCGATCGCTCACACCTCTTTGTATAAGGAACACGATCGTCTATAATCATCGCTCACACCTCTTTGTATAAGGCACACGATGTTATAGCGGATCCCCTCGGGAATCGTTTCGTCGCTCACACCCACTAGGGCACGCGACATCACAAGAATTCATATCATGATGCTTGGCATACAATGAATCATGACATTCAAATGCACACATATACACATCCATAATCATGCATATACCATCAAACACAACACAATGCATTTTCTTGCCCTTAGGCCATAAACCATCATCACAACATTTCATCACATACATTCACATCATATAACATCACACAAGTCATACGATATATATCAAAAGCATGTTGCATGATAACACATCAAATACACACCATTAAAATGGTAAAAGTCGACAAAACGACACATTTCCAAATTCCCAACATAATTAAATCAGCCACAAATCTCAAAACCATTTTTATAAGAAAGAATAATTCATTAGCTCTCTAACGGTACCAAGAACGCCTCGATCCGAGTTATGGATCAAAAGTTATGAATTTTCAAAGAAAACAAATTTATTGAAATTCCCCAGGAGCGCCCGACGGTACATATTTTCACCCGGCGGTGCTCCCTTAGCCTCTGTGTCGCCCGGCGATGCAGCAACGTAAAACCCCCAACCAAAACTTAAAAGATCCAGCAGCGTGACAAGCTGCGCCTCTAGTGTATCGCCCGGCGGAGCAGCGGTGCAACTCAAGCGTCGCCCGGCGCCCAAATCACCACCCGGCGGCCTACACCAGAAACAGAAAAATCTGCTTGCGTTTTACACGATTTTAAACCCCAAAAATCCCATTTTTCCAACCCAAATAAATTCCAGCAGCAAAACAAATATCAATGATTGATCATAAACATAGTTGATCATACAACGCAATTTATATCGAATTCCGACCGTGAAAACATCGATTTCCAATCATTTGTTCATCAATTTATCAAATGAGAAAAAGTTGTAAAACAGCCAAAACAATTACCAAAAGCAACGCATATACATACACAAGCAAGATATAATTGAAACTTCTCACCCTTACCCGATTAATCGTGATTGAAACGGAGATTTCCTCGATCTTCCTCTTTCTCCTCTTCTCTCTTTCTTTCTTCTCCTTTTCCTTCTTTCTTTCTTTTCTTTCTCTTCTTTTTCTTTTCTCTCTATTTCTATCTAATCTCTATTTATATAAAAATATCTAAACCCCTAAAAGAGTATTTTACCCCTCAGCTCAAATATCTCGCAAACGCTCTCAAAACGCGATAAAACATAATAACGATGAAAAATAATATATTGTCAAATTAAAGTCAAGGATAAAATAATATAAAAACGAAAATAATTAAATCGACTCGATTAAATAAATAAGACAAAACGGGGCGTTACACCTATATGTAATAACTATTCTTAGACCTATGTGGATATTTTATGATCTATAATTTAAAACTCATTAGTATAATCACTAACCATAGACTTATACACATAAGTAAGTCTTATGATATTTTGGGTTAGTGGGAGTTTATCAATAGCATTTTCATATGTCTGGGCCATTCTTTATAACGTATTACTCTTAACTTAAATATGTTACTCTAAATTCATCATTTTTTTTATATAAAGTTGTGAGTTTTAACATGTATGATTTGTCTTCCCTATCGGATACAATTTCTGCAGCGTTGAAATTTACTTCTTTTTGATTGATTAGTGTTTTGACTATTATTGAAATTCTAATATTAAAATCAATATTTTTTAATAATTAATTATTGTCATATAAGTGGGAGATTGTTAGATTAATTATTTAATTAAAAAAATATGGATTGACATAATTAATTATTAATTAATAATATTATGGTCTATTATTATTAAACACTAATTAGATGAATTGTTTGATTGAGTTTTGTGCCTCAATGGACCGTTATGGGTTGGACCATTCAGTTAAGCCCAATGAGAGGTCCCTGCCCTCAGTCGTTTAGCTATTTAAGTGTCTCCCTATTAGACAATTAACTGTTGAGTTGTAATTCCTTGTGTCGAAGCAGTTTAGCTCGACAGAAACAAGGAGCAGTCGAATTGTAATATTGTGTGTGTCAAGTTGTAATAATGTTGAAGTGTCGAAGGAGGTTCCTTCACACAGGATTTCGACTTAGGCCTGTTTTAGTAATGTTAGCTATTTTGGGCTTTTATAGTTTTGGGCTTTTGCTTGGAGAACAAGTAAACCTAAATCTATAAATATGGAGAAACCCTTGTATTTAATAATAACAAGAAGCTTAGAATTGAAAGCTTGTATTCACAGTTGCAGTTAGCAAGTGAAATAAACAGATCTCCACAGTTGTGGGCAGAGAGTTCTCTGTGGAATTTGTTCATTCTCTCATCCAAATATTTTCTTCTTTCGTTTCTTTTCTTGCTGTTCTTTCTCAATCTCTTTCATTGCCATTTCGTGTTTGTGGGTTTGTCAACAATCTTGAGATCAAGATTGAAGAGGAATTCCCATAGGTTATGGGTTAATTCCAACATATGGTATCTAGAGCTCCGGTTGCGATTCAAGGAAGGAAAATCGTGATGGCGATGAACTATCCGATCGGGCACTTTTCCGGCGAGTCTTCCGATTCTTAAGAAAGATAATTATGAGAATTGGTGCAAGCAGATCAAGGTGGTTTTGTGGTATCGAGATCTTTGGGATCTTGTGAAGGAAGGAGTAACACCGCTTGCGGAGAACGCGACAGATCAAGAAAAGGCTGGACACAAAGAGTTGAAGAAGAAAGATTATAAAGCTCTCTTTATAATCCATCAGTGTGTTGATCCAGATAACTTTGAAAAAGTTAGCGATGTAGAGTCAGCGAAGGAAGCATGGGAGATTCTTGAAAAATCGTTTGGAGGCGAAGAGAAGGTGAAAGAGGTGAGGCTACAAACTCACAAGAGAACCTATGAGTTGCTTCAGATGGAAGACAACGAAAGTATAACAGTTTTCTTCACCAGAGTTACAAAGCTGGTGAATCAAATCAAGGTATGTGGAGAGGTGCTGACATCAAGATCAGTTGTTGCAAAGATCTTGAGGTCGTTGGCTCCAAAGTTCGACCACGTGGTAATAGCCATAGAAGAATCGAAAGACTTGTCAGTATTGACGAAGGAAGAGCTTCAAGGGACGCTTGAGTCTCATGAACAAAGGATGGCTGAAAGAGCTGCAGGAAAGTCGAAGAGCGATATGGCTTTGTAGGCGCAGTCAGAAAAGGAAAGGAAAGGCAAAGGAAACGTGAATGGCAATAAAGGCAGAGGAGGCTACAACAATCAGAAAAACCCTGGAACCAAGGCAACCAAAGAGGTGGTGCTGCAAGTAAAGGAAGAGGTGGTGGTCGAAAGCCGGACAAAAGTCACATTCAATGCTTCAATTGTCAGAAGTATGGTCACTATGTTAGTGATTGTCCAGAAAAGAAGAAAAATCATGAAACTGATGCAAAGCTGGCGAAACATGAAGAAGAAGAAGAGACGTTGCTGATGGTCACAACAAGAGATGAAGAAAGATTCCAAGATCAGTGGTACTTGAACTCAGGATGCTCATCACACATGACTGAAAGGAAAAATTAGTTTGTCAACATGAAGCCCTCGTCGAAGAACACTGTGAAGTTTGCAAATGACAACACTCTAGCAGCTGAAGGTGTTGGAGATGTTCTAATTATGAGGAAAGATGGAAAAAGGTCAACAATTTCCAATGTGTTGTACATACCAGACATGAAGAGTAATTTGCTCAGTATATGGCAACTTGTTGAAAAGAACTCCAAGGTAGTTGTCGAAGACAAGATGATGAGAGTTCTCGACGCAGGTGGTAGGTTGATCTTGAAGGCTCCAATGTCTGAGAATAGGACCTTCAAGATTGAACTCAAGGTGATGGAGCACAAGTGTCTAGCAACTGCAGCCAGCAGAGATGAGTGGTTATGGCATTTTCGACTAGGCCATCTCAACTTCAATGACATCAGAGAGCTAAAGAGAAGAAATATGGTTTCAGGATTACCAGACATCGACATTCCAAGTGAAGTTTGTGAAGAGTGTGTTCAGTCAAAACAACACAAGAATAGCTTCAGCAAGGATGCAAGAAGGAAGTCGAAGGCAATTCTGGAAGTCATATACTCTGATGTATGTGGTCCAATCCAGGTGGATTCGATTGGTGGAAACAGGTATTTTGTCACGTTCATAGATGATTACAGTCGAAAGTTGTGGACTTACCTCATCAAGAAGAAAAGTGATGTGATCGAGGTATTTGCCAGATTCAAATCTATGGTCGAAAGACAGAGTGGTCGAAAGCTGAAAATTCTGAGGACTGATGGTGGTGGAGAGTATGTGTCGAAAGAGTTCGATGCATTATGTGAAAAAGAAGGGATTGTGCATGAGGTGGTGCCACCCTATACTCCGCAGCAAAATGGAGTTGCAGAACGAAAGAACAGAACCATCATCAACATGGTGAGAAGTATGTTGAATGGAAAACATCTATCCAAAGAATTATGGGGAGAAGCGGTTTCGACAGCAACATATATTTTGAACAGATGTCCGACGAAGAAGCTTGAAGGAATCAAACCAGAAGAATGTTGGTCTGGTGTCAAGCCTAGCCTCAGTCACTTGAAGGTGTTTGGATCTATAGCACATAGACATGTGCCAGATCAGTTGAGAAGGAAGCTTGATGACAAGTCAAATCAGATGATCTTGATAGGATATCATTTGATTGGAGGTTACAAGCTGTTCGACCCAGTGAATAAGCAGGTAGTGATCAACAGGGACGTGATCATGGATGAGCTTACAGAATGGGATTGGACTGAGAATGCAAAGAAGGATTAAGTGAGAATCTCTTGTGAAGAACCAGCCACTGAAGTCGAAAGAGAAGTTCGACAGGAACCATTCATAGATGAAGCAGGTCCAAGCAGACCTCGACGAACAAGACACATGCCTGCAAGGTTGCAAGAATGTGTAATTACATCAGATGATGTGGTCGGTGAAGAGGGTGAGCTGGTGCATTATGCTTTCTACGCAGATGTCAAACCAGTCAATGCAGCTGAGGCATTGAAAGATTCGAAGTGGGTGAAAGCAATGAATGAAGAGTTAGAGTCCATCGAAGTCAATAACACCTGGTCACTTGTCGAATTGCCTCAAGGCAAGAAGGAGATTGATGTGAAGTGGGTTTACAAGGTGAAGGTGAATCCTAGAGCAGAAGTAACTCGACACAAGGCGAGACTTGTGGCGAAAGGATTTCTTCAAAAGGAAGGAATCGACTTCGATGAAGTGTTCACACCTGTTGCTAGGATCGAAACAATCAGGTTGGTTGTTGGTCTAGCAAACATGATAAATTGGCACACATGTCAGATGGATGTGAAGTGTGCGTTCCTTAATGGCCCCTTAGATGAAGAAGTTTATGTCGCACAACCAGCTGGGTATGTGAAACGAGGCGAAGAAGGAAAGGTGTACAGGCTGCATAAAGCCCTGTATGGACTTAAGCAAGCTCCAAGAGCTTGGAATAAGAAAATTGACAACTTCTTAAGGAAGAAGGAATTTGTGAAGTGTACGACTGAGCATGGAGTGTATGTAAGGAGAAGCAATAATGAATTGCTTATATTATGCCTCTATGTCGATGACCTGTTGATAATAGGGAGTTGCAAGAAGGAGATCGAAGATTTCAAACATTACCTAAGTGTGGAGTTTGAAATGTCAGACTTGGGAAATCTCTCATATTTCCTTGGCATCGAATTCTACAAGACTAGTAGAGGTTTGATGATACACCAAAGACGATATGCAGGCGAAATACTCAAGAGATTTGAGATGCAAGATTGCAACCTAACTTCGACTTCAGCTGAGATCAGACTGCAACTGTCGAAGGATTCAGATGAAGATAATGTCGACCCAACCCAATACAGAAGACTTATTGGGTTACTTAGATACCTTTGCCACACAAGGCCTGACTTAGCATACAGTGTGGGTATGGTAAGTAGATTCATGCAGAAGCCAAAGGTATCACACCTAACAGCGACAAAGAGGATACTGATGTATCTGAAAGGGACTCTCGACTACGACATTTTGTTTCCTGCAGCTGGTGAAGGGAAAGAATGCAAGTTAGTGGGATACACCGACTCTAGATGGTGTAGTGGTGGTGAGGATAGAAAATCCACAGCTGGATATTTGTTTATGTTAGGTGGTGCACCAGTTGCTTGGAGTTCGAGAAAGGAGCCAGTAGTGGCATTGTGATCATGTGAAGCAGAATATATAGCTGCTTCTCTTTGTGCATGTCAAGCAACCTGGATGGTGAACTTTGTCGAAGAGATTACACGGAAGAGTCATGGAGCAATTACCATGAAGATCGACAGCATGCCAGCTATCAACTTGGCGAAGAATCCAATAGCTCACGGTCGAAGCAAGCACATCGAAATTAGGTTCCATTATCTTCGAGAGCATGTAGTAGAAGGGAAGATGAATTTGGAACACTGCAGAACTAAGAATCAGATTGCAGATATCATAACGAAGGAAATGCAGGTCGAAGTTTTTAGAAGACTAAGAGCCATGATGAATGTAGACAGCTTAGACACAATGAATTAGGTGGTGTGTTGAGTTGTAATTCCTTGTGTCGAAACAGTTTAGCTCGACAGAAACAAGGAGCAGTCGAATTGTAATATTGTGTGTGTCAAGTTGTAATAGTGTCGAAGTGTCGAAGGAGGTTCCTTCACACAAGATTTCGACTTAGGTCTGTTTTTGTAATGTTAGCTATTTTGGGCTTTTATAGTTTTGGGCTTTTGCTTGGAGAACAAGTAAACCTAAATCTATAAATAGGGAGAAACTCTTGTATTTAATAACAACAAGAAGCTTAGAATTGAAAGCTTGTATTCACAGTTGTAGTTAGCAAGTGAAATAAACAGAATCTCTCCACAGTTGTGGGCAGAGAGTTCTCTGCAGAATTTGTTCAGTCTCCTCCAAATATTTTCTTCTTTCGTTTCTTTTCTTGTTGTTCTTTCTCAATCTCTTTCATTGCCATTGCGTGTTTGTGGGTTTGTCAACAATCTTGAGATCAAGATTGAAGAGGAATTCCCATAGGTTGTGGGTTAATTCCAACATTAACATACTCTAAAAACCCTAGACGACAATGAGTATAGTAATCTTCTCATACCCACTCTACCGTTGACAACTTCTCCAATCTTACAAGGTACACAATTCTTATCAGTGTTAATTATTCATTAATATAATAATATGTTATAATTTGTATCTATCCAATAAAATAATTAAATCTATTAGTTTGATCATTGTTGCGTTTGATTTGAAAGAGATAAAAGTGAGTTTATGTTTGTTGTTTTGAATGAATTGAAGAGAGATGTCACTGAGAGATTTGGTTCGTGTTTTAGGAAAAAAATGAAGAAGAAGAAATGTGAATCAGTTTTTAAATTGGAAGTATGTTAGGGGTTGTTCCGCGCAATTTACAAAGCAATTGACACGTTAGTGGTGATTTGAACAAATGGCTGTGGAATCTCAAAAGTTAATGGAGCACCCCTAACAAAATGTATGGCAATAATTAGTTAGAGGTTGTCTCTGGCAAACATACACGTTCAAAATTCACATACACGTTCAAAATTCACAAATACCTTCTGAGGTGCAATCCCATGCAATAATTTTTTTTTTCCCTACGCTACGATGAGTTTAACTCTAAGTAACATATTAATTTAGTGAAGGGTTTAATGTCTAGCATTTAATCTTGAAAAAAATAAATTTTTTCTCCACTCATAATATTTTTATAAATGATATATTATATTTTTATAAATTATATATCGGTTTAATTAAGTCAAAATAATTTTAACTGCACCATTCATTTAATTAATTGATATTTTTATTTTAATTATTTTTTTGATTAAAAATATTAATAACCAATTTGGGCCCTCGTACATCTAGGAAACGTCATACACTCAAATACGTTTTATGAAAAGATTACAAGGCCATAGACATAATTGTTGTACCCCAAATTTTACCTCTTGGATGTCATAACATCTTGCATAGACATTTTGAATCAATCACATATATGCACTATTTAACTAACCCATATCTTACAGTTTGTTTTTCTCATGTTTGGAACTAGGGTTTACACAGAGAAATTCAAAGCCTCCTATGTAACACCCCAATTCCCATCGCGAATAAATAATACACAAATAAATCAGAGTAAATAAAAATTTATTTTTCCGACAGAAACAAGGATGCCACAACAGTAGAAAGAAAATACAATCCTTGCTCATAAATTTTGATACATAACACAGTATAGAATACCCTCAAAGGGGAAACTTTTTCCAACAAAAGGAAAAACTCAATTATGGAATAAAGCGGAAAGATCCATAACTGACTTGTTTTACAAAATAATTGTTTTCTAACTTCAAAATATACATACAAAAGTAATACAAAATATATTCAACAAATGTATACATATATAACTAAAGTGTTCCCCGGCTCCCGTGCTACGTATCAGAGCAGACAGACTGACAAACGGATGGAGAACTAATCTTCACAAAAGCCTCCAAGACACAAATCTGCAATTGCCTCATAGAGCAACAAACCACAGCAGAAGGGTGAGAAATAACAACTAAATCAAGATTGCATAATAATATGCAAACACATAAAATCCACATGCATAGCTATTCACACCACAAGCATCACATACTAATACATATATAGTGCCACACATACATAACATATATCAATTATCCAACATAATCACATATTTGCACATAAGGCACACCAAAGTCACCACATATGGAAACACACCACCACATCACATAGCACATGCCTACACATAAGACATATTATCAACAACCAATGCATTTATCTCATATGCACATCAATTCACCAATTCAAACATAAATCTCAACACATAATCAATCAATTCATGATTTTCCACATATAATCAATCCATTCATGACTTATGCAAATGCAAAGAGACCGACACAACGACTCTATGCAAATGCGGTACCATCCATCCATCATTTCTCATCACTAGTTCACTCAGGAACTCTGCTGGAATCATCGCTTGTTACTTAGTATAACTCCCCGTCGGGCAAACGATGTTCCCCGTCGCTCACACCTGTTATTATTTTAAGGCACACGACGTTTATGGATCGCTCACACCTCTTTGTATAAGGCACACGACCCGATCGCTCACACCTCTTTGTATAAGGCACACGATCGTCTATAATCAATGCTCACACCTCTTATTTTTAAGGCACACGATCCGATCCGATCGCTTTAGGTCCTTTTATTTTTAAGGCACACGATGTTATAGCGGATTCCCTCTGGAACCGATTCGTCGCTCACGCCCTCTAGGGCACACGACATCACAAGATGCATATCATGATGCATGACACACAAGAACTCATGACAATCAAATGCATCACCACAATTCAACCATATGAATTATCTCATCATCATTATTCATGCATTGAAAACACTTCAAACAATGCATTTCATCACAAACCACAAACCACAACAATCATGCAATGACAATTACTTCCACAAGTGATTCACACCACAAAGGCTACCCATAACACATCATAACAACATATATTGATATTCAATCAAACAATGTATTTTACCGCTCAACAACATCATTAATCACGCATCGAAGTTTAACCCAAAATAATGCATTTACTTGCCATAAGGCCACAAACCATCATCACATCATTTAATCAGATGCATTCACCTCATATAACATCACACAAGTCATATGACATATATATCGAAAGCACATTGCGTGATACACATCAATTACACACAATTATAACTGTAAAAGTCGACAAAACGACGCTATTCCAAATTCCTGACATAATTAAATTGGCCAACAATCTCGAAATAATTTTAATAAGAAAGAACATTTCATTAGCTTTCCAACGATATAAAGAACGTTCAAAACGGATAATCAGATCAAAAGTTACGGACTTAACAAGAAAAGTATTCGCGAAAAGACAACATTCTGCACCCTTGCTGGCCATACGCGTATTGCCCTGAGCCATACACGTATTGCCCTGAGCCATACGCGTATTGCCTACTTTCCTTCCTTGCCATACGCGTATTGCCCTAACCAATACGCGTTTTGCCCTACCCCATACGCGTATTGCCCTGTCCCATACGCGTATGGGCAGCGAAACCCATAATTTTTCCTGCATCATTTTTGTTACGAATTTCACCCCAAAACCTCTCCAAATCTCATCTAAACACTTCCAAATCACAATATATCAACCTAAATATGTCCCAACATAATCAACAATTATTCTACACAGTTTATATCGAGTTTCAACCGCGAAAACATCGATTTCTATCAATTATTCATCAATTTATGAATTAGAGAAAAAGTTGTGAAACAACCAAAACAATTACACAAACAACACATATACATACACAAGCAAGATATAATTGAAACTTCTCACCCTTACCCGATTAATCGCGCTTGAAACAGATGAATTCTCGATTTTCCTCTTCTCCTCTTTTTCCCTTCTCTTCCTTTCTCTCTTCTCTTTTTCCTTCTTTCTATTTTTCTTTCTTTTTCTTTCTAAGTTTCTATTTTTAAGAAAATATACCCAAGCAAAAGACCAAAATACCCCTCAGCTCAAATATCTCGCAAACGCTCTCAAAACACGATAAAACACAATAATGATGAAAAATAATATATTGTCAAATAAAAGTCAAGAATAAAATAATATAATAATAAAAATAATTAAATCGACTCGATTAAATAAATCTAACCAAAACTGGGGCGTTACAACTCTCCCCCACTTAGAAATTTTTGTCCTCGAAAATATAACCGATACGAACAACCCAGGATTCGACTCTCGCATCCGACTAACCAACCAACATGCCAACCAATGGCACACTAAGAATAACACAACAAACCAACCACCTTGCTAACAGCAACCACAACAACGACACGGCAACGACAACAACTACAACGACAAGATGCAAAGCCCATACAATGCACTTGACGACCAACTCACAACTCAAAGAATACCCAAGTTACGAACACATGGGTTCACTCTAGAACCAGAACACCACAAGATCGTTACCCTCATCAAAGGTAACACTCCCCTAATTCCCCACAAAGAAATTAGCCACTCGCACTCGAACCATCATCATGGAAACGAGGGAACCATACAAACCAGAACATATCGTTTCACGACACAACATCGTTTCAACAACCTCTACACAACCACAATACCAACATCCTTGTCACACAACATTATTACAACAATGCTACGCTCCAACAATCAAACATATAACCAAAACACCCATCTACATAGTAGCCCATGAATAATATTTAAACGTTCCACCTATTACTTCCATTCTGAAATGTCCAATGGTCTCATCACTCCTACATGTTTCCAATGTTCAACCTATGAACTCTTACAAGTCCCACACACAAATACACGAATTGTGCCGCATCACGATTCTGCTGCGCATTCTGATTACTCGAAACCATCAAAGTTACCAATCCCACATCCGAAGTCTAACTCTCTCTCACATTCACCAAAAATCACTGTTCACTTTAATATACCCAACCTCACACTCTATTGTGTTATCTCACACACCAGACACAAGTCTCGGAACTGCTCAAATAATTCTAATTCTCTGGCCATCCAAACAGGCATGCATAACAACTTTCAACTTAACTTTTCAGGCACAACCATAGCTTCTCCCGAAGGATAATCCAAGCCAAATTCATAACTCGTCACTAACCATCTTCGGAATCTCTCAATGTAGAACTACATCTACTTCCAATGAATCTTTTACCATACTCTCCTCTGAAATAACATATCCAAGAAAACTAACCTTTTTCAACCCAAATTCCCACTTGAATAACTTAGGATAAAACTTCATCTCTTTTCAACACTTGTAGTTCAAATCTCAAACACTCTACCTGTTCTTCCTCTGAGTTTATACCTGATCCGAATATCCTCAATTAAGACCACTACGAACTTATCCAAATAAATATGGAAGATACGATTCCATCTATTTCACAAGCATTACAGATGCATTACTAACACCAAATAACATCACTATACGTGGTAATGCCCAACCAAAATCCAAAAGATATAAATTCTTAAAGCTTTTTCAAAACTTGTCGCTGGGTAACTGGTTACTCACATACGAGCTTAACTGAGTAAATAACAGCCTATCCAACGATAACAAACACAACCAGTCACATTAAAACAATCAAAGCCTCAACTCCCACAATTCACCACTCTTATCAAACATTCCAAACAATTGTAATTTCACTCCAACTCAGTCAAACCATTCCAGTTATCTAATCATGAAAGTGGACACTTGTGCTCAATCGTTACCTTATTCGACTGTTAGTAATCCATACCCAATTTCTTCTCTTGACAGTCCAAATTCCATAAATCCCAAATTATAGCAACAACCAACCAAAAATAACTCTCAAATATTACATCCACACCTAAGGGTTTTCTCAAGTTTTCCATTAATGCTCTAAAACTCCAAAGACTCCAAACCTCACCAGAACTCTAAGTTTTCTTTCCATAGTCTCAATACCATTACACACACATCATGCGTGTTATTCCATTCAATCATCATCCCCTTTTATTACTATCAATACTGGAGCTCTCTAAGACGACACACTTGGGCTCACGAAACCCTTTTCCAGTAAATCTTCTAACCGATCGTTCCATCTGAGTTTCACTACCTAAAAGTTCTTCTACTTACTTAGCAGATCCAAACCTCAAACCTTCACCTTTGCCAAATTTGAGTTCACACTCTACTATCTGAGAACAACCATTAACGATACCCAATCATTCTCTCTCAATGACTTCCCAACTGGACCAACATACCAAATCCTCTAATCCGCCTCATCTTCCGATAAAAGAATCTTCATCGACTCAACAAAACAATCTGTAATCATTTCCTTACTCCCAAACAATTCATTGCACACACCATCAAACCCGGAAAGACACGTCTATTCCATCCAACATAATTCCCGTCTGCTATAAATAAGAGATTAAGGGTGATCAATTCCTCAATTTGTCAATAGACAGCCGACAATCATGATGGGGCATAAACCATCTTTACAAAACTATAATAACATTCCTTACCCTTGTGCACAAAACTACCCAAGGCACAAATCCTTAGTTGACATGAACCTTACCTCCGCATTCCCTCCAGAACCGGGAACAACACTGTTCAAACAACACTTACACTCTTGCAACCAACGGCACACTGAGCCAATGCTCCACACCTGAAGCAACCTGGAGAAGTACAAGCTCCTCCCCCACTTATATCATTCTCAAACCTGAAGACAAAAGATTAGAAACCAGAAAGTACTGACAATGCTTCACACACATATCACATACTAAGGAACAAACAACATCGACAGTATTCAACTGTCACACCAACTGACTCAACAACTTGGCCGGACGGACCGACCTGCTCTGATACCACTATTGTAACACCTCAATTCCCATAGCGAATAAATAATACACAAATAAATCAGAGTAAATAAAAATTTATTTTTCTGACAGAAACAAGGATGCCACAACAGTAGAAAGAAAATACAATCCTTGCTCATAAATTTTGATACATAACAAAGTATAGAATACCCTCAAAGGGAAAACTTTTTCCAACAAAAGGAAAAGCTCAATTATGGAATAAAGCGGAAAGATCCATAACTGACTTGTTTTACAAAATAATTGTTTTCTAACTTCAAAATATACATACAAAAGTAATACAAAATATATTCAACAAATGTATAAATATATAACTAAAGCGTTCCCCGACTCCCGTGCTACATATCAGAGCAGACAGACTGACAAACGGATGGAGAACTAATATTCACAAAAGTCTCCAAGACACAAATCTGCAATTGCCCCATAGAGCAATAAACCACAGCAGAAGGGTGAGAAATAACAACTAAATCATGATTGCATAATAATATGAAAACACATAAAATCCACATGCATAGCTATTCCCACCACAAGCATCACATACTAATACATATATCGTGCCACACATACATAACATATATCAATTATCCAACATAATCACATATTTGCACATAAGGCACACGAAAGTCACCACATATGGAAACACACCACCACATCACATAGCACATGCCTACACATAAGACATATTGTCAACAACCAATGCATTTATCACATATGCACATCAATTCACCAATTCAAACATAAATCTCAACACATAATCAATCAATTCATGATTTTCCACACAAAATCAATCCATTCATGATTTATGCAAATGAAAAGAGACCGACACAACGACTCTATGCAAATGCGGTACCATCCATCCATAATTTCTCATCACTAATTCACTCGTGAACTCTACAGGAATCATCGCTTGTTACTTAGTATAACTCCCCGTCGGGCAAACGATGTTCCCCGTCGCTCACACCTGTTATTTTTTTAAGGCACACGACGTTTATGGATCGTTCACACCTCTTTGTATAAGGTACACGACCCGATCGCTCACACCTCTTTGTATAAGGCACACAATCGTCTACAATCATCGCTCACACCTCTTATTTTTAAGGCACACGATCCGATTCGATCGCTTTAGGTCCTCTTATTTTTAAGGCACACGATGTTATAGCGGATTCCCTCTGGAATCGATTCGTCGTTCACGCCCTCTAGGGCACAGGACATCACAAGATGCATATCATGATGCTTGACACACAAGAACTCATGACAATTAAATGCATCACCACAATTCAACCATATGAATGATCTCATCATCATTATTCATGCATTGAAAACAGTTCAAACAATGCATTTCATCACACACCACAAACCACAAACCACAACAATCATGCAATCACAATTACTTCCACAAGGGATTCACACCACAAAGGCTACCCACAACACATCATAACAACATACATTGATATTCAATCAAATAATGTATTTTACCACACAACAACATCATTAATCACGCATCGAAGTTTAACCCAAAATAATGCATTTACTTGCCATAAGACCCCAAACCATCATCACATCATTTAATCACATGCATTCACCTCATATAACATCACACAAGTCATATGACATATATATCAAAAGCACATTGCGTGATACACATCAATTACACACAATTATAACAGTAAAAGTCGACAAAATGACACTATTGCAAATTCCCGACATAATTAAATTGGCCAAAAACCTCGTAATAATTTTAATAAGAAAGAACATTTCATTAGCTTTCCAACGATATAAAGAACGTTCAAAACGGATAATCAGATCAAAAGTTACGGACTTAACAAGAAAAGTAATCGCGAAAAGACAACATTCTGCACCCTTGCTGGCCATACGCGTATTGCCCTGAGCCATATGCGTATTGCCCTGAGCCATACGCGTATTGCCTACTTTCCTTTCTTGCCATACGCGTATTGCCCTACCCCATACGCGTATTGCCCTGTCCCATACGCGTATGGGCAGCGAAACCCAGAATTTTTCCTGCATCATTTTTGTAACGAATTTCACCCCAAAACCTCTCCAAATCTCATCTAAACACTTCCAAATCACAATATATCAACCTAAATATGTCCCAACATAATCAACAATTATTCTACGGAGTTTATATCGAGTTTCAACCGCGAAAACATCGATTTCTATCAATTATTCATCAATTTATCAATTAGAGAAAAATTTGTGAAACAACCAAAACAATTACACAAACAACACATATACATACACAAGCAAGATATAATTGAAACTTCTCACCCTTACCCGATTAATCGCGCTTGAAACAGATGAATTCTCGATTTTCCTCTTCTCCTCTTTTTCCCTTCTCTTCCTTTCTCTCTTCTCTTTTACCTTCTTTCTATTTTTCTCTCCTTTTCTTTCTAAGTTTCTATTTTTAAGAAAATATACCCAAGCAAAAGACCAAAATACCCCTCAGCTCAAATATCTCGCAAACGCTCTCAAAACGCGATAAAACACAATAACGATGAAAAATAATATATTGTCAAATAAAAGTCAAGAATAAAATAATATAATAATAAAAATAATTAAATCGACTCGATTAAATAAATCTAACCAAAACTAGGGCGTTACAACTCTCCCCCACTTAGAAATTTTCGTCCTCGAAAATATAACTGATACGAACAACCCAGGATTCGACTCTCGCATCCGACTAACCAACCAACATGCCAACCAAAGGCACACTACGAATAACACAACAAACCAACCACCTTGCTAACAGCAACCACAACAACGACACGACAACGACAACAACTACAACGACAAGATGCAAAGCCCATACAATGCACTTGACGACCAACTCACAACTCAAAGAATACCCAAGTTACGAACACACGGGTTCACTCTAGAACCAGAACACAACAAGATCGTTACCCTCATCAAAGGTAACACTCCCCTAATTCCCCACAAAGGAATTAGCCACTCGCACTCGAACCATCATCATGGAAACGAGGGAACCATACAAACCAGAACATATCATTTCACGACACAACATCGTTTCAACAACCTCTACACAACCACAATACCAACATCCTTGTCACACAACATTATTACAACAATGCTACGCTCCAACAATCAAACATATAACCAAAACACCCATCTACATAGTAGCCCATGAATAATATTTAAACCTTCCACCTATTACTTCCATTCTGAAATGTCCAATGGTCTCATCACTCCTACATGTTTCCAATGTTCAACCTATGAACTCTTACAAGTCCCACACACAAATACACGAATTGTGTCGCATCACTCTTCTGCTGCGCATTCTGATTACTCGAAACCATCAAAGCTACCAATCCCACATCCGAAGTCTAACTCTCTCTCACATTCACCAAAAATCACTTTTCACTTTAATATACCCAACCTCACACTCTATTGTGTTATCTCACACACCAGACACAAGTCTCGGAACTGCTCAAATAATTCTAATTCTCTGGCCATCCAAACAGGCATGCATAACAACTTTCAACTTAACTTTTCAGGCACAACCATAGCTTCTCCCGAAGGATAATCCAAGCCAAATTCATAACTCGTCACTAATTCCAACCCTCCTCGTTGACTCCTACTCGATTCCTTCAGACCAAACAAGTACTCAATATTCTTGTGATTACCAAACACTTTGAACCTAGAACCATAAAGATAATACCTCCAAATATTCCAACACAATACAACCGCAACCAATTCCAAATCCAAAATAGTATAGACCCTTTTCTGAATCCTCAATGGTCGTAAAGCACAAGCCACGACTTTACCAGAAGTACGAATTCAACAAGGTCTTCCATAACCTGCAATAACAACCAACTGAGCCCAAAAGTTTCTAATCTCCTTAACCAACTTCGGAATCTCTCAATGTAGAACTACATCTACTTCCGCTGAATCCTTTACCATAATCTCTTCTGAAATAACATATCCGAGAAAACTAACCTTTTTCAACCCAAATTCCCACTTGAATAACTTAGCATAAAACTTCATCTCTTTTCAACACTTGTAGTTCAAATCTCAAACACTCTACCTGTTCTTCCTCTGAGTTTATACCTGATCCAAATATCCTCAATTAAGACCACTACGAACTTATCCAAATAAATATGGAAGATACGATTCCATCTATTTCACAAGCATTACAGATGCATTACTAACACCAAATAACATCACTGTACGTGGTAATGCCCAACCAAAATCCAAAAGATATAAATTCTTAAAGCTTTTGCAAAACTTGTCACTGGGTAACTGGTTACTCACATACGAGCTTAACTGAGTAAATAACAGCCTATCCAACGATAACAAACACAACCAGTCACATTAAAATAATCAAAGCCTCAACTCCCACAATTCACCACTCTTATCAAACATTCCAAACAATTGTAATTTCACTCCAACTCAGTCAAACCATTCCAGTTATCTAATCATGAAAGTGGACACTTGTTCTCAATCGTTACCTTATTCGACTGTTAGGAATCCATACCCAATTTCTTCTCTTGACAGTCCAAATTTCATAAATCCCAAAATATAGCAACAACCAACCAAAAATAACTCTCAAATATTACATCGACACCTAAGGGTTTTCTCAAGATTTCCATTAATGCTCTAAAACTCCAAAGACTCCAAACCTCACCAGAACTCTAAGTTTGCTTTCCATAGTCTCAATACCATTACACACACATCATGCGTGTTATTCCATTCAATCATCATCCCCTTTTATTACTATCAATACTGGAGCTCTCTAAGACGACACACTTGGGCTCACGAAACCCTTTTCCAGTAAATCTTCTAACCGCTCTTTCCATCTGAGTTTCACTTCCTAAAAGTTCTTCTACTTACTTAGCAGATCCAAACCTCAAACCTTCACCTTTTCCAAATTTGAGTTCACACTCTACTCTCTAAGAACAACCATTAACGATACCCAATCATTCTCTCTCAATGACCTCTCAACTGGACCAACATACCAAATCCTCTAATCCGCCTCATCTTCTGATAAAATAATCTTCATCGACTCAACAAAACAATCCGTAATCATTTCCTTACTCCCAAACAATTCATTGCACACACCATCAAAGCCGGAAAGACACGTCTATTCCATCCAACATAATTCCCGTCTGCTATCAACAAGAGATTAAGGGTGATCAATTCCTCAATTTGTCAATAGACAGCCGACAATCATGATGGGGCATAAACCATCTTTACAAAACTATAATAACATTCCTTACCCTTATGCACAAAACTACCCAAGGCACAAATCCTTAGTTGACATGAACCTTACCTCCGCATTCCCTCCGGAACCGGGAACAACACTGTTCAAACAACACTTACACTCTTGCAACCAACGGCACACTGAGCTAATGCTCCACACCTGAAGCAACCTGGAGAAGTACAAGCTCCTCCCCCACTTATCTCATTCTCAAACCTGAAGACAAAAGATTAGAAACCAGAAAGTACTGACAGTGCTTCACATACATATCACATACTAAGGAACAAACAACATCGACAGTATTCAACTGTCACACCAACTAACTCAACAACTTGGCCGGACGGACCGACCTGCTCTGATACCACTATTGTAACACCCCAATTCCCATAGCGAATAAATAATTCACAAATAAATCAGAGTAAATAATAGTTTATTTTTCCGACAGAAACAAGGATGCCACAACAGTAGAAAGAAAATACAATCCTTGCTCATAAATTTTGATACAAAACATAGTATAGAATACCCTCAAAGGGGAAACTTTTTCCAACAAAAGGAAAAGCTCAATTATGGAATAAAGCGGAAAGATCCATAACTGACTTGTTTTACAAAATAATTGTTTTCTAACTTCAAAATATACATACATAAATAATACAAAATATATTCAACAAATGTATACATATATAACTAAAGCGTTCCCCGACTCCCGTGCTACGTATCAGAGTAGACAGACTGACAAACGGATGGAGAACTAATCTTCACAAAAGCCTCCAAGACACAAATCTGCAATTGCCTCATAGAGCAACAAACCACAGCAGAAGGGTGAGAAATAACAACTAAATCAAGATTGCATAATAATATGCAAACACATAAAATCCACATGCATAGCTATTCTCAGCACAAGCATCACATACTAATACATATATCGTGCCACACATACATAACATATATCAATTATCCAACATAATCACATATTTGCACATAAGGCACACCAAAGTCACCACATATGGAAACACACCACCACATCACATATCACATGCCTACACATAAGACATATTATCAATAACCAATGCATTTATCTCATATGCACATCAATTCACCAATTCAAACATAAATCTCATTACATAATCAATCAATTCATGATTTTCCACACAAAATCAATCCATTCATGATTTATGCAAATGCAAAGAGACCGACACAACGACTCTATGCAAATGCGGTACCATCCATCGATCATTTCTCATCACTAGTTTACTCAGGAACTCTGCTGGAATCATCACTTGTTACTTAGTATAACTCCCCGTCGGGAAAACGATGTTCCCCGTCACTCACACCTGTTATTTTTTGAAGGCACACGATGTTTATGGATCGCTCACACCTCTTTGTATAAGGCAGACGACCCGATTGCTCACACCTCTTTGTATAAGGCACATGATCGTCTATAATCATCGCTCACACCTCTTATTTTTAAGGCACACGATCCGATCCGATCGCTTTAGGTCCTCTTATTTTTAAGGCACATGATGTTATAGCAGATTCCCTCTGGAATCGATTCGTCGCTCACGCCCACTAGGGCACACGACATCACAAGATGCATATCATGATGCTTGACACACAAGAACTCATGACAATCAAATGCATCACCACAATTCAACCATATGAATTATCTCATCATCATTATTCATGCATTGAAAACAATTCAAACAATGCATTTCATCACAAACCAGAAACCACAACAATCATGCAATCACAATTACTTCCACAAGGGATTCACACCACAAAGGCTACCCATAACACATCATAACAACATACATTGATATTCAATCAAACAATGTGTTTTACCACACAACAACATCATTAATCACGCATCGAAGTTTAACCCAAAACAATGCATTTACTTGCCATAAGGCCACAAACCATCATCATATCATTTAATCACATGCATTCACCTCATATAACATCACACAAGTCATATGACATATATATCAAAAGCACATTGCGTGATACACATCAATTACACACAATTATAATAGTAAAAGTCGACAAAACGACACTATTCCAAACGACACTATAACAGTAAAAGTCACACAAGTCATTTGTATTTGGAACAACTTTTTTTAACTACTATTTTGTCCATTTCACATTGGACTAGGATAGGTATAGGGTTGGAATCATGACTGACATAACAAATATCAGCTCACACCCTCTCTTAACTTAAGTAGCCCATGTAATAACCCCTTTCTCTAAACTCCAGTGTCTTGTTTGTTACATGTTCATACCCTGGCACTAAGTTCAAGGAAATAAAGTTCTATCACTGAACAATATGGGGAGTTTGGTATGAGGTTATATTGGTATGGTAAGAATGAAATGTACTCTTGTTTTATGAACATGTGCACAAGCTGACACCCTGTCTGTATTACCATAAGGAAGTTGGGATCCCACTGCTGATCATATGCCTCTCATTTGAGGTCATACTATTAGTTTTGCTTAAGGTTTCAATGCTGAACATGTCCTCATGCTCAGGAATTTATGTTTAGGTGTTTAGATGGTTGTTGTTGTCACTTTGAAATGCTACTATATGCTTCATTATAAGTTGGTAGTGGTTCCTTGATGCTTGATAAGTGAAAAGAGAGTGATACCTTGCACTATCAGTTGATGTTTTGGAGCACATTGGTGTGTATTTTGGGATCCATTGAATATTGTCTCTAGTAACATAACTTGAAAAATTACCTGAATCAGGTGTTGTTTTATTTGACAGTTATATTTGTTTAGTTATGTGAGATTATCCTTTGTTGGTCCAGGCACGACATGATCAAACTCTTAGTGCAGGTCTTTTAGTTAACTCTTAGCTTAGTATGAGCTTAGAGCATTGTAGAGCCAGTACAGAAATTTTGGCATTTTGGCAACATGTCCTCATCCCTGTGTTTTGTTTTTAAGAAGTTTCTCCACCATCCTCTATCACATGTGCATAGGCCTGTTACCAAATCCAAATTGTGCAGGGTTGCAGGTTTGTTTATTTTGACAGTGCCTGGATTGTGTGCAGGTTAGTATGTTCATTTCATTTGGAGTAAAACTTCGAGTTTCATTCCAGCCATTAAGGCATGATAATATGAATGAAAGTTTTAGTTCATAAAAGATTTTTGCCCTGCTAGCTTTAGATATGTCATACTCAAGTTTTCTTTGAACATTAGGACAACTCAAGTTGCCCATATCATGTTAGTTTTGGTTTGGTCAGCATGGAGGACAAAATTGGGACTGTGTTGATACCAACTTTTGCTCTTTTTCTATTTTTTTTCTCTCTTATGTTGTTAATACACAAGTCTACTGGCAGTATCTTTACCATACTGCCATTGTGTGGATTATGTTGCATCTATTTTCATCCAAACCACTAGTGCCAGTTCTGTAGTGACTATATTCTGCCAAGGGAACATTATGATTTTGTTCCTAATTGTAAAACTATTCAGTTGTGGAGGGAGTGGTACAGTTTGCTGTTAAATTCAAGTGATTTCTTTGTTATTTAGCACTACCAATACTTGATGCTTTGTTGTTTCATGCTTATAACCCGACAATCATTAAAATTTGTCTTGTGGCTATTTGAGTGTTAAGTGTTTGAAAGAGGACATGTGATTTCTTTGTTAAATTTTGGTTTACTACTGACATTTTGAAATATGTTGTGTTCATGATTGTGAAGTTGAAACTATTTTGAACCATGTGTCTACATCATGCTAGTGTGAACCAGAACAACATGAGGACTATAGGGAGTCTTTGTTGGCCATAATGTTTAGTTACTTTCACTAAATACTGTGAGTATGTCATTATCCTGCTACCATCATATATTTGTTAGCATTTTAAAACCAAATAACCATGTTAATAACACTGTTAAGGATATGGAATGCTGCTGGTACCATTTGCTATTGTGTATATAATATTCTCATGTTGTAGTTTGTATGTTTGTCCATTTCATAGTGTCGCTCCCGGGATTTTCATCCTAGTACAAACGCGAAAGTGGCACCGAAACAGAGTCGCCAGCAATGTGTATTTATCCCAAGAGAGGGAAAGGAAACACCGCATAAACCTGAAGGAAGGAAAGAGCATGGTCTCACGACCAAGAGAACTGGATTCGGGAGTCGGTTACGCGAAGGGAAGGTATTAGCACCCCCTCGCGTCCATCGTACCCGATGGGATCCACGCTTGCTTGTTTCGATCAAAGGGTGTAAAGGAAAGAATACTGGAAAAGGAACCGAAAGAAAGAAAAGAGAAAGAATGGAAGAGGAACGAGAAACAAATGTAGGGAAAATAAAAGAAGTGCTCGCATGGGCCCTACCCCACTGCCTACGTATCTCATCGGGAGCATGAGAATCAGAGCGACGTAGTTCCCCTCACTAGGGACGGATTGTTTGTGTTTTTTAGTGGAATACGTCAACGTTCGCGTTCTAGCAGTTTAGGTGTTGCAGCTCGCTGTAGGGAGACTTAGGCGTTACCTGTTTGCGGTAGAACGGAAATGACGCATCCTTAAGGAATGAGTGAAGGAGATGAGGAAAGAATTCCCGAAGGAAAGACGTGATTGTTTGTTTTTGTCTTTTAAGAGTTTTTTTCATTTGTTTGCATATGATAGTGTATCCAAATCTTAGCCATTGGAATGTGTACGTTCTCACATTCCAAGATGGAATGAGTAAGAGAGCACACTAAGGGTGAAGAAGACCCCCACACCTAGTTCCAATTGTCAAGGTTCAAACACACTAGCATACTTGTATTTATTAAGTGTTTTTGTTGATTAAGAAATGAAGAAGTGTTTTATTATTTGTATCTTCAACAAGTATTGCATTTAAGTCCCTCATACAAGATCAAATGTTTAACACATTGACCCAAGATGGGCTATATGCTACACATTATAAGATTATAAGAGAAGACCCCTTATAATCTTTTCTTTGTATGAAAGGCCTAAATGCAATAAATGCTTACCTTTATTAAGTATTTTACATTTTTCTTTGAGGTGAGAAGAGAGACTCAAGAGAGGAGAAAAGGTAAAATCTATATGAACTAAGACTCAATCCTAATTGATTAGTTAAGGGAGTGATCCTAAAGGTTTGTGAGGTTTCAACCTAAAGTCTAAAGAAAGAAAGAATTAAACAATTCACTTCTAAAGTAGAAGATGAATTGTAATTCAAAAGGGAAAGTGATGAGTTATTAAAAGAAAGCACATAAATGCTTAACAAAACACAAAATGGAATTGTAAAAGAGATGAAAGGAAAGAAATTTGAATGTGGATTCCTTATCCACACTCAATTGCAACTTACCAAAGCCCCTACATGGTTAGTAAACATGTACAAGAAGTATAAGAAGTAAAAGAACATTTAATGCACCATAAAACTCAAAAGAATTAGATGAGAAATCAAATCCTATTGGTCACAACCAGCATGTGCATCCTATGGAAAACAAATGATTATTATCATGCAAGTCCAAATGGATAGGCAACAAACATCATCCATGACATTAGAACATGCTACCATAAGAAAAGGGAGAATGAAAGATGAAAAGAAATGGAAGAAACATGCCTAAATGGAACATGTAATCCAAGGATCAGAATTGAAATGAAATAAAAAATGATTCACAAACATCTCAAAAGTATTCATGCATGACACATCAAAACATTTGAGAAGTGATAGAAGAAGTAGAATTGAAATGGGAGTTCAAAAGAAAACACAATTACAAACACAACATGTTAAAGGTGCACAAGGTTCAAATGATAACCAACATGCAAAGATGACATATGATATGTATCAATGACCTATTATGTCACATGAATATCTCACAAAGTAGGCAAATGATCATGCAAGTATGTACAAAAGAAAACATGTAAACATGCACAAAAGATTACAATGATGTGACATGTTATAATGCTTTAAATGAAATGCATCAAACAAAAATCAAATGGCCTTAGGAAAATTAAGCAAGCATGGTTTAAAGATACACATGTCATGAAATGACTTAAAAAATCAAATTAAAATCAATCAACATACTTCAATATGTTAATGACTCAGTATAAAAAGAAGCAACTCAAAACAATTTTTAATGATCAAGAACAAAATTAAACAAAATCATGTACCACATTGACAATGCACACCAAAGAAATTCAAAGAAAATTATAGAACAGGGGCAAAAAGGTCATAAAATCAAGAAATAAAATCATGAAAAATTTTCTAAATGTTTTAATGATGCTCATGAATTTTTGTTGAATTTTATGATGAAGTTTGATATTTTAAAAAGTTAGAAAGCAAACGTGTAGAAAAAATGGAAAATAAAATGAAATGGAAATAAAGAAAGGGGGTGCAAGCATAGCAATCCATCAGTTCAAACTCATTGGGCTTGAAAAACATAGGGTGCAAATATCAATTCAGAGCCTGGTCCACACACGCGCTATCCACAACAACTAGCATGCACTCTCAGTCAACAAAAGTCAATCAATTCACGCCATTGGATCAAGTCAAGTCAGCATAATAGTCAAAGTAATCAGATCAAACGTTCACACACGCATGTCCACGTTCCATACCATACACCACACCACACCATGTTTAATTGAAATCAGAAAAAGGGCACATGCCTTGCACATGTGTTTTAATGTGTTGTCATGCTCTTAGCCACACGATGAGAAAAAAACAACGGACAGGATTAAAACATGGCAAAAACCCTAGCTCTAACAGTCACCGGCCGAGAGAACCTCCGGTCACCTTCTCCGGCCAACAGCCACCACCTGCAAACTCCAATTCCTCCAGAAATTCACAATACGTACACCAATCGAAAGCTGAGCTCATGTACATCATGAATCTAACACTATTTTTCACATAACATACACGTATAACACAAACCGATCCAAAACAAATTGCCCTAAAATCACATCTAAACTCCTAAAGAGCCTATCAACTAGACAGAACTAACGCATAGCTCCTAATAAGCTCCAAACATCATAAAACAAGCTTAAATCACAAGAATACAATGCATTAAAATTGAGTGAAATAAACCTGAAATTGATGAGGCTTCGGGGTGCTCTTCAGAAAACCAGAGATCCTAGCTTCTCCTTCAACCTTGAAGCTTCACAAACTAAGCAAAATAAATGCTATAACTCGTTGTCTTGAAAGCAGGGAGATCCAATGTTGAACAATGCTTGTAGCAATCTTGAGGACTGTGCTGAAATCTCCTTCAATCCAATGCCATTGATGATGATGAATTGAGGTGGATGAAGATGAATGATTCGTGCACAGAGAGAGAGAGAAAAAGCTCAGGGAAGATTGAGAGAGTGAGAGCGTTCTTGAGAGTGGAAAGAAAAAGTGAAGTTGAAAAATGAATTTGTGAAGAGAAGTTTTGTTTTATAGTGAGCTAGGAAGTGAGTTGGGTGACTGAGTTGGGTGAGTTCACTCTAACTAACTGAGTCAGTTAGTTAGAGGCGAGTTGATCTTGGGTTTTTTATGGTGTGGGTGATGCTTAGAGTGTTATGGTGAGGATGAAGAGAATGAAGCTGCAGCAAGCAACTTTTTATACAAGTTTGTATTCTTTCCACTTCTATGCATGAGCAACACACGTGACCTGGTGAATGTAAAGGTGTTTGGCTAAATGAAGCAAAGGTTGGTGAGTGTGATCAAGAATGCGCAAACTAATTCAATCAACAATAAATTCCACTTGCTTTTTTTTGGTTTTATGTGACAGTTGAAGACAGATGAAGATAGGGTTGCTTGAGGATGCATTACTCCATGAAATGTGGATGGTTTGGTGAGTTCACGGGTTCATTTGAAAGAGGGTACATTGAGGAACAATATTGGTTTGAAAATTGAAGTGAAATGAGGTCTCAAACATACCTAAAAATGACCACAAACAGATGGATAAAGAACTGGTACATATACGTACGAAGCAAGTCATGGCATGGCAAGTGACATGCATGGAAGTTCAGCCTAATCAACCTATCTTGAGACCACTATAACTCACTCATACTTGATCAACTCAAAATTTTCCAAACATCAATATTAAAGATGACACTACAAAGAACGACTTTGATGTTGAAAACTTTTCCATTTGAGGTTTTTATCTTGATGAAAAATGGGTGGACATTTGGCTCACCAACTGTTTGAGAAAATGACTGCGCGCGTGCCCTGAAAATCTTGGTCATGACCTAGTTTTGAACCTACTTTGCTCAAACTTTGATCAATCATATCTCACTCAATTTTTATCCAATAGAGATGTTCCACATATGGATGTGAAGCTTAAAGCAAGACCTTTTGTTGTGGCCTGGTGGAATTTTCATTTGGTGCTTCAATTTTAAATGGCCTTGGTTCAAACTCTGATGCAAAATGGCCAAAACTTGCTATTTTTAGTAACCCTACTTCACCCAAAAATGGCAACTTTTTACATCTTGATTTTTTCATGATTCCTATGGAGTTTCTTGATCAAATTTTGCACATTGGACACATATAACATGAATTTCATGAATTTGGCCTCAAAAAGTCAAGAGTTGACTTTTTCCTCTGATTATTTGACTTGGCCCCAAATTCTCTGATTTTTGATCTTTCTTCCAATTGAACCACCTCCAAAACCAATTGAGAAGCAATTTTCCACACACATACACTTAAGAACATGTAGAATACCATGACATCATGTTTTTTCCAAAAAATCAAAGATTCTCTGATTTAATGGGAAACCCTAGTTTTGGTGCCCACCTCCTAGGAGAAAAATGTGCAGTCTTCAATTTCAAATTCCTCAGAGTATGTTGTGTATCCTCTTAAAGGATGATGGGATATACCATTTGAGGATGATTTTGGATCAATGAGCTATCTCTTTTGAGGGTTTTTCTTTCAATTTTTGAACCTCTTGCATGTTGAAGTATGTATTGCTTCAATCTCCCATTGGATCTCACTTCCTTGAGATTGTGGATGATCAATTGAGATGGTATGAGACATGAAAGACTCTTGGCTTGCCTGGAGGCAACTTGATTGACCTCTTTGTGCTTTGAATGATCCCTTGATTGTCCATCTTTCCCCTAATCACATGCCTTGATGGTGAGAGGAATGCTATGCTTCATTTTTCTATGTTAAATGCAATGCAATGCTAATGAGATGGATACGATATGATAGATGATAGTGCTATGCTAAGATGCAAAAAGGGGAGAGCAAATTTTTGGGTATTACAGCTGCCCCTATTCAAACACTGTAGACCTGAGTGCCTGAAAGCGAATGCTTCCAGACTTTCAAGGTATATAGTGATTGAATACCAAATATAACCGAAAATTTGCTCTGGATGATGAAAAAGAAAAGGGATATAAACCCAATGCGATTGTTGGATTGAATCTTCAAATGAACATTGCCGGAGAGATCTGTCTTTTGAACGACGCCATGCGACTACTGGCTTGCCATACTGTTGATAGTCTTTAACAAATGTCTTTTTGAACGACGCCAGACGACTACTGGCTTGCCACACTGCTGGTGGACTTTAACAATGTCTTTTGTACGACGCCAGACAACTACTGGCTTGCCACACTGCTGGTGGACTTTAATAACGTCTTTTGTACGACGCCAGACGACTACTGGCTTGCCACACTGCTGGTGGACTTTAATAACGTCTTTTGTACGACGCCAGACGACTACTGGCTTGCCACACTGCTGGTGGACTTTAATAACGTCTTTTGTATGATGCCAGACGACTACTGGCTTGCCACACTGCTGGTGGACTTTAATAATGTCTTTTGTATGACGCCAGACGACTACTGGCTTACCACACTGCTGGTGGACTTTAATAATGTCTTTTGTACGACGCCAGACGACTACTGGCTTGCCACACTGCTGGTGGACTTTGGTGCTTACCCAACTGTCGTTGGAAGCTTAAAATTGTCAGATGATCACTCCACCTGCTGGAATAACATGACCAAACTGTACGCATGCCAAAAATAAATTGGACTTTGGATTGTAAATGAGCATTGTTGAGAATTACACCACTTGCTGGGTAATATCATACGTTGACACCTTGCTGAAGGAGAGATTCTGTCGATCTCTTTAAACCCTGCTGGGGAACCTACCGCGACTCGGCTGGGGAGTATAGCAGACAAGATTCAATGTTGAACTCTGTGAGGGTACCATTACCGGAGATGCGATCTTGCTGGGGATCAGGGCTACTCTGCCGGGGATATGCAAATCTTGGTTGAAAGATAATCCGTTGCAACATGCTGAGAGAGGGTCCCTAGAGATCTGTTAGGGGAACCCAAAGTAATTCCTTGGTAATCTGCTGAGGAAGATGACTGTCAAGTTTAGGATAAATGTCACAATGCCCCATGTTGGGCAAACTTTCCTTTTGACGACTCCGCTGGGGATAATGAGTTTACACACACTCTGCTAGAGAAAGCTGCTTTAAAGCGTCTCGTGCTGAGGAATTCCCTTTTAAGAGGATTTTACAGAAGACCAAGTGTCTCCAAACTCTACTGGGGATATTAGATCTGGAACATCTTCTGCCGGGGAAATAACATGCCCCAGGCTTGGGAGGGTCAATAACTCCGCTGGGGATTATTCGTCGACAAATTTCCCATGCCGAAACCTGCGGGAAACATGATACTACCACTTGGTGGTATATCCGGCCAAGAGTAAACTCCACAAGGGATGTTAGTACTACAAGTTTCGTCTCTTAAGAGTGTTTTATAGAAAACCAAACGTTTTCAAACTCTTAGACAAACACTCTGCCTTGAACTACCTTTCACATCGTCTGCAAGGTACCGGAGGATTGGCACTCGTTATTGACCCGGAGTCTTCACTGCATTAATAACCGTTATCAACACAGAAGAAATCCATCTTCGAATACCGTTGCCGTCACGAAACTCGGTGGGATCTCTTGAATGGAAGAATTGACTTAATAAGATACAACAATATCAAGTCATAGCAAATATCTGCTCGTGGTTACGATCATGCTGCTTGGATCAATCGCGTTCATTACCTATAACAGAAAAAGAATATGCACATGCCCCAGGATATTGCGTGGTCTTTTAAGTCCACCATCCCAGGTTGTCCAACAAGCAAAGTAATTCTAATCGTCTTTTTGTGCATGCTTTTGCAAGGCCAATATATTTTCAAAGTAATGTTTTATTATCAAAAATCGGACGTTTTTGCAAACAAAACAGTAAAATGAAAATAAAAGCTCGTGACTGAATATTCAATTTTATTGACGAAATGCCAAAAATTGGCGAATTTACAATCATAAGCAAACCCCTGAAAGAGGCGATTGCCATAAAATTGAGAAAATAAATCTATCCTAATGATAATGCGGAAATTGGTTTCCAACTGATTTCTGATCTTGTTATAGCCAGTATGTATTCCAACTCTCCTGATTATCTTTGCCTTCAGAAGCTCATGATCGGACCAATTCCTCCTTTGGAATTTTGCCAGTTTGCTGAAGAGTAGAAAACGTACAGATTAATTCAGACTGCAGTCATTCGCTTTAATCCCTCTTTTGTGTGGATCGCCTTTTCAGGTTTTCAATCCACCGGGATACCCTTTTTTGCCTAAGTTGCCCTTTCGGGTTTTCAACTTACCGGGTGTACAATTCTTTTCATTTATATCCCTAATTTTTGCCCGAACCTTTATTCTGTTTTTGGTTCGCCGGGATGCCCTTTTTTGCCTGGATTCTTCTTCTTTTTTTTTTTTATCCAGCGGGTCTCTTTATACGAAGTATTTTTTAACTGCATCTGAATTAACAGGGGATGAAAAATCTTCACCATCCATGGTTGTCAGCAACAAGGCTCCTCCTGAGAAGACCTTTTTTACCACGAACGGACCTTCATAGTTAGGAGTCCATTTGCCCTTGTGATCTGTACTCGGAGGAAGTATTCTCTTGATTACCACATCCCCGACTTTGTAGACTTGAGGTCGAACCTTTTGATCGAATGCCCTCTTCATTCTGCGCTGATATAACTGGCCATGGCATACCGCTGCTAAACGCTTTTCCTCAATAAAGCTCAGCTGATCAAATCTGGCTCGCACCCATTCAGCTTCATCTAGCTTAACATCCATCAATACTCGGAGAGAGGGGATCTCAACTTCTATCGGTAGAACTGCCTCCATACCATATACAAGCGACTATGGTGTTGCCCCAGTGGACGTGCAGACTGATGTTCGATACCCATATAAAGCCAGTGGTAACATCTCATGCCAATCTTTGTATGTGACAACCATCTTCTGCACAATCTTCTTGATATTTTTGTTGGCCGCTTCGACCGCGCCGTTCATCTTCGGGCGGTACGGAGAAGAATTGTGGTGCTCGATTTTGAAGTCCCGGCATAGCTCAGCCATCATCTTGTTGTTCAAATTAGAACCATTATCAGTAATGATTCTTTCGGGCACTCCATATCGACAAATGATATCTCGCTTCAAGAAACGAGCCACTACTTGCTTAGTGACACTGGCGTAAGATGCTGCTTCAACCCATTTAGTGAAGTAATCAATGGCGACCAAGATGAAACGATGGCCGTTTGAAGCAGTAGGCTCAATTTTCCCGATCATATCAATGCCCCACATTGCAAATGGCCACGGAGAGGACATGATACTCAATGGATTGGGAGGAACGTGCACTTTGTCTGCATAGATCTGGCATTTGTGACACTTGCGAGCATACTTGCAGCAATCTGACTCCATGGTCAGCCAATAATACCCTAATCTCAACAATTTCTTAGCCATCGCATGTCCTCCGGCATGGGTACCGAAAGAGCCTTCATGCACTTCAATCATCAACAGGTCTGCTTCGTGTCTATCCACACATCTGAGCAAAACCGTGTCAAAATTTCTTTTATACAGCACACCATCTTTGTTCAAGAAGAAACTACCAGCTAGCCTTCTTAATGTCTTCTTCTCATTGGAAGATGCCCCAGGCGGGTATTCTTGATTTTTTAAGAAGCATTTGATGTCATGGTACCAAGGCTTATCGTCAGACACTGCATCAACCTCAAACACAAAAGCAGGCCTATCAAGACGAGATACATCAATCCTGGGCACAAAGTTCCAACCATGCACTTTGATCATCGAAGAGATAGTGGCCAAGGCATCTGCAAACTTGTTTTCCTCTCTAGGAACATGGTACAACTTGACAGTTGTAAAGAAGGTCAGCAATCTCCTCGTATAATCTCTATACGAAATCAAATTCTGCTGATGTGTGTGCCAAGTTCCCTTTACTTGATTGATTACCAGTGCTGAATCACCAAAGATATCGAGGGTCTTGATTCGTAAATCAACAGTTTCCTCGATCCCTAATATGCAAGCTTCGTATTCTGCTTCATTGTTGGTACACCCGAAAGTTACTCG
The DNA here is from genome assembly GCA_022829125.1 of Lathyrus tuberosus. NCBI lineage: Eukaryota > Viridiplantae > Streptophyta > Magnoliopsida > Fabales > Fabaceae > Lathyrus > Lathyrus tuberosus. The sequence continues at coordinate 4,201,505 of JALAZF010000190.1, forward strand.
GGCAGTGAAGGGCATGTGAACACCTTCTGGCGTAATAAGGACTGCACCAACTCCGCACCCATTCATATTAACTGCCCCATCAAACTTCAAACTCCATTTGGACTCAGGATCAGGCCCCTCCTCCAGAAGTGGTTCCTCGCAGTCTTTCGCTTTGAGAAACATGATGTCCTCATCAGGGAAATCAAATCTCATGGGCTGGTAATCATCAAGAGGCTGTTGCGCAAGATAATCTGATAGTATACTTCCTTTGATTTCCTTTTGCGAAGTAAATTGAATATCGTACTCTGTCAGTACCATCTGCCACCTTGCAACTCTGCCTGTAAGTGCTGGTTTCTCAAAAATATACTTGACAGGATCCAATTTAGAGATCAACAGGGTTGTATGTGTGAGCATGTATTGTCTCAATCGCTTAGCGGCCCATGCGAGTGCACAGCATGTCTTCTCAAGCATTGAATAACGCGATTCACAATCTGTAAATTTCTTACTCAGGTAATAGATAGCATGTTCTTTCCTACCTGTCTCGTCGTGTTGACCGAGAACACAACCCATGGATCCTTCGAGCACTGTCAAGTACATAATCAGTGGTCTCCCTTGAACTGGAGGTATCAGAATTGGAGGTTCCTGCAAATATCTTTTTATTTTATCGAATGCATTTTGACAATCATCATTCCACCTGACCGTTTGATCTTTTCTTAGCATTTTGAATATCGGTTCGCAAGTGGCAGTTAGGTGAGATATGAACCTTGAAATGTAGTTCAATCTTCCTAGAAAGCCGCGAACTTCTTTCTCAGTCTTTGGTACAGGCATATCTTGTATAGCTTTCACTTTAGCAGGGTCAACCTCTATCCCTTTTTCACTGACAATGAAACCAAGCAATTTTCTGGACCGCACGCCGAAAGTACACTTGTTAGGATTCAGTCTCAACCTGAATTTCCTCAGCCTCTCAAATAACTTCTTCAAGTTGATCAGATGTTCCTCTTCTGTCTTTGATTTAGTAATCATGTCATCCACATAGCACTCGATCTCTTTATGAATTAGATCGTGGAATAACGTCACCATTGCTCTTTGATAAGTTGCCCCTGCGTTCTTCAACCCAAAAGGCATTACTTTGTAACAGAAGGTACCCCACGGGGTAATGAATGTTGTCTTCTCCATGTCTTCAGGCGCCATCTTTATCTGATTGTACCCGGAGAATCCATCCATAAATGAGAACACTGAAAACTGAGCGGTATTATCAACCAGCACATCAATATGAGGGAGTGGAAAATCATCTTTAGGGCTCGCCCTGTTGAGATCTCTGTAATCCACACACATTCTGACTTTGCCATCTTTCTTCGGCACCGGTACTATATTGGCCACCCAGGGAGGATAGTTGGTTACCGGCAGAAAGCCTGCACCCAACTGTTTCTGTACTTCTTCCTTGATCTTCAAAGCCATTTCGGGTTTTGTCCTGCGCAGCTTCTGCTTGACCGGTGGGCAGCCCTCTTTCAATGGTAGTCTATGCACAACTATGTCTGTATCTAAACCTGGCATATCTTGGTATGACCAAGCAAAGATGTCAACGTATTCACGTAGCATGACTATCAGCTCTTGCTTTACATCAGCCCGCAGACTCGCACCAATCTTGATCTCTTTCTTGCTTTCCTCTGACCCAATATTGATGATCTCAAGAGCTTCATGATGAGGCTGAATGGTCCTCTCTTCCTGTTTCAACAACCTAGCCAACTCTTCCGGGAGTTCATAGTCTTCATCACTTTCTTCCTCAGCTTGATAGATCGGATTGTCGAAATCATACGTGGGCATAACAGAATCATTTTCAGAGAAATCCACAGAATCCAGTCTGCATGATTGGGTTTATGCTTTATTTTAGATTATTTTTGTTTGAAAACAAAAGAAAAGAAAGTGCATTATCATTTTTAATTTTCTTTGTGCAAAAATAAAAATAAAGAAAGAGTAAAGGAACACAAATTTGTAAACAAAAACGTCCTTTTATTGATATTTGAACATTATATGAGAAAATATGGTGGCCCTACAAATGGATCCTCACACCTTGGGTAGAGTGTGGGATTTCATGCATTATGAAAGACAAGAATTGTTACTCTGCATAATGAACCACATGAACGATTTCTTCGCTAGACCAATTTCGCAATGCCTCGCCTGGAGCCAGTGCATATACCCATCTGTCCAGATAATCTGAGCTTTCAGCGTCATCTTCTATTGCTGAGCAGGACTGGTTGGGATTGATAATTCCTCCACTGTTGAAGTTGATTGGCCCACGGAATCGGGGAACTGGCGTCCGGCCCGGCTGGTATCCAATGCCAAACTTATCTTCTTTCACGAACACATCTATAGCTTTGCCCCAGCCTTGGGCATTCCCGCTTTCGACCACTTCTCTGGCCTGCTTGTACGACGCAATTGATGCAGTCGGCCCACCTGGCACATTCGACACCACCGCTGCTGAAGTAGATTCTGGTAAGTTATTGACATTCAGGGCTTCAAAATATTGGCACAATGTTTCATGAATCTCTCCATCCATTTCCACATATTTAAAAGTGGATAAATGACTCACGAATATATCCTCCTCGCCGCAAACAGTAACCACTTGACCCTCGAACACATACTTGAGCTTCTGATGAAGTGTGGAGGTAACTGAGCCTGCTGCGTGAATCCACGGTCGGCCCAACAAACAGCTATAAGCAGGCTGAATGTCCATAACATGAAAAGTCGTCTTGAATATCTGTGGACCAACCTGTATTGGTAATTCAACCTCCCCAAACTCCGATCTTTGGGATCCATCGAAAGCTCTCACAATCAGATCGCTGAGTCTCAGAACCAATCCATCTACTTCGATTTTCATCAGGGCCTTTTTGGGTAACACATTTAAGGAAGAACCTGTGTCAACCAGCACATGTGACAAAATTGCTCCTTTGCATTCAAGTGTGATGTGCAGTGCTTTGTTGTGGTTACGTCCGTCCGGTGTCAAATCCCTGTTCGTGAATCCCAACCCGTGGCTCACACTCACATTAGAAATTACTCCTTCCAACTGATTAACTGTAATCTCTTGGGGAGCGTATGCCATATTCAGAACTTTCAACAAAGCAGCCCGGTGTGCATCTGAACTCATTAACAGGGACAATATCGAAATTTTAGAGGGTGTCTGATTAAGTTGGTCAATGATCTTGTAATCACTCTTTTTGATAACCCTCATAAATTCCTCAACATCATTATCAAAATTGACTTTAGAGTCCTCTTCCTGAGCAGGCACCTTGTCATCAACAACCTGCTTTCCTTTCGCTCTTGCAGCGGCTTCAGCCTCTTTATCATTCCTTAGAGTCTGGGGAGCAAACAGTCGACCGCTCCTGGTGAAACCACTTGGTCCACTGACATTCTCAATGCTAGTACCAACGGCCTCTGCCTTCTGCCGACTTCCTCCTTGACGAGTATCAGTTCCATACTGCCACGGAACTGCCCTATTAGACACATAAGCAGCCGATTCAGGAACTATAATCGTAACTGGTCTCGGCCTCTCGGGCACGATGATAGCAACAGGCTCTGCAACAGGCACCTGTATCTCGACTGGATTATAGTAAATGGTAACGGCAGAAACATCCTGTTCTTTCTCTACTTTATCAAACTGAAGACTTCCCTCATCCATAAGATCCTGCAATCCAACTCTCAACTTACTGCATCCATTAACCTGCTTTAAACAATCCTCGCAATCAGAGGCGCATCCAGGAAATACCTTTCCTTTTAACAGACGTTCTTTTACAATCAACAGCGGAGTCTTCACCAAATTAACATCAGTAATCAAATTCAACTTCTCGCCATCAAAAATGGCATTTGTGCCTGCACCTCCATGATGAGGCATTGGATTGTCACGAACATTCGGCGGCCTAGAGAAGTTGATAGCTTTTGCGTCGATCAGATCTTGAACCTTATGTTGAAAGGTCCAGCACTTTTCTATTGAATGACCTGGCGCGCCAGAATGAAATTCACATCGAACATTAGCATCGTACCCTTGAGGCAACTTTCCGGAATCCAGCGGCTTCATAGTCCGAAGTTCAACCAACTTCTCTTTAAGCAGTTGTGGCAACAAAGCGGCATATGTCATAGGCAAGGGATCAAACTTACGGTCCCTTTGTCTATTGTTCTGAAATCGGGGTCTACCTTGCTGATCTGGCGTTTGCTGTCCAGTTGGAACCGGAATGGTTACCGCATCCACCTGATGATAGGACTGAATCCTTCCTCTGCCCCCTCCTCTATACACAGCACTGGACTCGCCTTCTCTTTTCCTTGGTCCATTGGCAAAGGGTTTCTTTGAATTTGAAGCAACATCTTGAATCTTACCCAATTTCAACAGACTTTCTATTCGTTCCCCAGCAACGACAATGTCGGCAAACCCGGTGGAAGGACATGCAGCAAGTCTATCCAAATACGTCCCTTGAAGTGTACTCATGAACATATCAGCCATCTCACGATCACCCAAAGGTGGTTGAACTCGAGCAGCCAATTCTCTCCATCTCTGTGCGTACTGCTTAAAGCCCTCCTTGTTATCCTGAGTCATACTCTGCAATTGAGTACGATTAGGTGCCATGTCCAGATTATATTGATACTGCTTCAGAAAAGCAGCGCACAAATCTTTCCAACTCCTTATATGAACCCTGTCTAGCTTAATGTACCATTCCAGGGAAGCGCCTGACAGGCTATCCTGGAAAAAATACATCCAGAGCTTTTGGTCCTCGGTGTAAGCGGCAATCTTGCGATTGTAAGCTTGCAAATGTGTTTTGGGACAGGTACTGCCGTTGTACTTATCCAAAGCAGGAAGCTTGAACTTGGGGGGAATTCGCACACCCTGCACGAGACCCATGTCTTCTACATCAATTCCAAGAGGATTTTCGCTCTCAATAGCCTTGAGTCTTTCATCCAGCCCTTCATACTTCCAGTCGTCATTGTAGGAACCCATGTCATTGTTGAATGCAGTGAACTGGTCCTCCTGACCATCCTCATTGTTATCAAGTCCCAGATGTTCCCCACCAGCAGGGATTGTGCCAACAGGAGGAGTGCGCACGTTGCGATTTGTGATTTCAGTTTCCAGCCTCTGGATAGTGGTTCTCATAGCTTCTTGTCCAATCCTCATGTTTTCTTGACCGGTCCTCAGCTCTTGCTGACCTTGAGCAATCCCCTGCATGAGGTTCATGAACTGTTCCATCCTTCCCCTCAAATCGGCTAACTCTGTCTGAACTTGCTCCATTACTCTTGCTTGATTGCGTCGGGTAGAATATCGGTGAACTGGGGTATCACCTATTGTGCCTGAAAACCAAATAAAGGTTAGCAGGCGCCTGCAAAAGGAAAACCTGCAATGCAAAAATGATATGCAAATGCAAATGCAAAGTTATGTTTGTCATTTCAAAATGCTTTTCATATCCTGATTCCAATCGTAACCAAGAATTCCTGAAGACCAGGAGTCATGATTACAGAGTTTTACCATGAAGAGATATTCATATACATCGATCACAGATGTCTGAAGACCAAAAATAGTGATTTTGTAGTGTGCTAATGTGCAGATATCACATCACATATATCTGAAGATCAGAAATTGTGAACAGAAGTAACCCATTTTATACAAATTCCCAAAACTTCTCAAGCACGTTTGTCGTAGTTTCAGCAACAAAATAGAAAACAGGCAATCAAATGGATCCATCAACAATTCTGATGGTAACCATTGCAAATTACAAAGAAATGACAAAAATCACTAATCCGACAGCTCTACATCTTTCAGCTTCTGACTGGAGTACTTAATCTCTTCAAACAGGATGCGGGTACGCTGATGATGCGGCTTCTCAATCAGCTCTTTAATCACTGCGTCCCTTTTTTCCAATGCATCCTCTAATGACCCCACGTGCATCAGCAAGGCTTCATCTTCATTGGCTCCTTTGCGCCTCTTGATTCCGGCTTGATTTTTAACCAGTTTCAGCTCTGCTGTGACCTCTCCAAGCTCCTTGTTGGTGATTTTCAGCTTACCTTCAGCATTTCTCACTTGTTCTTGACTTTTGCCAAGATCTTCTCGATACTTTTTTCTCTCCACGTGCGCTTTCTTCAGCTCTTCATCTTTATCTTTTAGCTGGGCCTGCAATTCGGAGTTCTCAATTCTGACCTCATCCCAAGCTTGATGGAGTTTAGCTAACGAATCCTTGCTTCGGGCCAGCGCCTGCTTTGTAGCCTTATGAGCCTGACTAGTATCATCGGCTCCCAAGGTAAGCTTCCGGAAATATCGAGCTCTCTCATCGAAATCTTCTTCTTTGTTCGCCAGGGTTTTTTCTGCTTTCAACGCTCTCTTTTCCAACTCTTTGTTGTCAGCTAGAGCTTTCTGAAGACATCTGCTCATTCCAGAGTTCTCTATCTGCAGATCTCTAACCATTTTCTTCAATTTCTCGTGCTCCTCGGCCGGTACCGTGGAATGTTGATCAGGACATAAAAGAACTTCTCGGGAAAAGGGTAACAACAGCTTTTTGACCTTCATCTCAACCCAGGCATCGTAGTCAGGGTATGATCTGCAGTCTCCTTTGCCGAAAGTCAATTTTCCCTCTCTTTGCCTAAATTTCCAAGCATTTATTACTTCCGGCACTCTTTCGTTCTTGGTCCCCACGAAAAACAGAGAAGCGCTAATCTCTTCATCAGCAGGAGGATGTCTCGAGGCATAACCAAATTGTCTAACTGCCAACACTGGGTTGTAATTAATCCTACCTCTTCTTCCAAGTAGAGGTACATTAGGAAAACTTCCACATTTGACAGTAAGCTCTATTGTCAGTAGTTTGGGATCAAACCAAATAATATTATTGGCAGTCAAACCTATCAGTCTCTTGGACCACTTCATCGTCTCAGCAGTTTCTACAAACGCACCAGTCCGGGGTAAATGTTTGAAGAGCCAATGGCATAACAATTGGGTGCAACAACTAACCAGACTCCCTCTTGCCTTCTCACTTTTGTAGTGTACGGAGTGATAAAAATCCCCTAGCAGGGTAGGAATCGGATTCTTCGAGACAAACACTTTCAATGCCTGCATATCAACAAAATCAGGCTGACCGGGGAAAAGCACCAAGCCATAGATACAAAGAGCTAACACAGCGTTGTAAGTAGTCCAATTGTTAGCCTTGGCAGCTTCCTGAGCTTGTCGAAAAAGGAACTCCAAGTGAAATCCTTCATCTTCTTTGAGCCTGCTTAGGCCACTTTTCACAACAAACAAGTCCAGATGCAGGACAACAGCGATTACTTCAGGGGCAAGAGCACCTTCAGAAAAATACGGTATAGCAGACGTGATTGGAATTCCCAAAATAAATGAGAATTCCTCCAGAGTGGGCATCAGAATGTAGTCGGGGAATAGGAAATATCTCATTGATGGCTCATAGAACTGTAAGAAAGTATGCAACCCATCCTTCTCATACTTTGTGAATGCACAGACCATCTTAATCAGCTCTCCGTACTCCTTCTGAAAAGTGCTGAGAACATCAGAACCAGCCATACCTATCATCTTGTTCAATACACCCAGCTTAGGATCATGGAATTTGTATGACACATTATTCTTCCTTTTAACCTCAGCATCTTGGGAACTCATGATTGGAATCAGACAATATGGTAAGTACCTGAAAATGACAAACATAACCATGTTATGATATGATTATGCAAATGCAAAAGGCATGTGATCAGGTATCCAGGTGTCGGTGTCTGTGTTGAACTGTGTGCACTGTGTCTCTGTACTAAATCTGGCAATATATCTGAGACGAATACTCAAACCACTGTCATAGGATACACTGTCTGAAATAATCATAGAATCACAAGTACGGTATGTAGGAAGCTGGGTTACCTGCAAACCTGTAAACATACCCCCCATACTCACATGTGGTTCCTAGAAAATAAGGCTTGTCAGCTTCGGAGGTTTGAGAAGCGATAGCACATTTAGCCCGTAGGATACAATGCTATGCCAATCAAAGAGGTCGTCCACTGACTCGCCTTAGAAAAGAAAGGTCATCCTATGCAAGTACCAAAGTGGGCTCTCGGGTGCGAGTGGGTTTGCCACAGAATGTGGTCTGCCACTGTCACCGCTAAAGAGAGATGTTTCCACTAAGGTCCTCATGATCGGTCACTAGAGTCGACAGCTCTCTAGATCGACATCCTGGAATACGCAAGATGCGCACGCCATGATGGGTCCCAAGATAGCCTCGTCTAGCTGTGAATTTCGTGATTACCCACGTACACAGATGGCACGTAGGTCCCACTACTCTCCACTCTAAGTCTAAGTGTATACTCGAGCCTGTGTACTGAGCTCATCTCTCAGAAATCCCATACTGCCAAAAAGACAGAATAGTGCAACACAATATAATATATGAAATGTAAATGCTAACATGCTGTAAATATGGTACAAGTAATAAAATACAGTAAACAACAAATACAAGATAATAGTAAACACCCAATGAAAGAAAAGCAAACAAGCGCTAGGATTGACTCGCTTAGGATGGACCAGCAATAGGTCAACCTGTCCCCAGCAGAGTCGCCAGCTGTCGCTCCCGGGATTTTCATCCTAGTACAAACGCGAAAGTGGCACCGAAACAGAGTCGCCAGCAATGTGTATTTATCCCAAGAGAGGGAAAGGAAACACCGCATAAACCTGAAGGAAGGAAAGAGCATGGCCTCATGACCAAGAGAACTGGATTCGGGAGTCGATTACGCGAAGGGAAGGTATTAGCACCCCCTCGCGTCCATCGTACCCGATGGGATCCACGCTTGCTTGTTTCGATCAAAGGGTGTAAAGGAAAGAATACTGGAAAAGGAACCGAAAGAAAGAAAAGAGAAAGAATGGAAGAGGAACGAGAAACAAATGTAGGGAAAATAAAAGAAGTGCTCGCATGGGCCCTACCCCACTGCCTACGTATCTCATCGGGAGCATGAGAATCAGAGCGACGTAGTTCCCCTCACTAGGGACGGATTGTTTGTGATTTTTAGTGGAATACGTCAACGTTCGCGTTCTAGCAGTTTAGGTGTTGCAGCTCGCTGTAGGGAGACTTAGGCGTTACCTGTTTGCGGTAGAACGGAAATGACGCATCCTTAAGGAATGAGTGAAGGAGATGAGGAAAGAATTCCCGAAGGAAAGACGTGATTGTTTGTTTTTGTCTTTTAAGAGTTTTTTTCATTTGTTTGCATATGATAGTGTATCCAAATCTTAGCCATTGGAATGTGTACGTTCTCACATTCCAAGATGGAATGAGTAAGAGAGCACACTAAGGGTGAAGAAGACCCCCACACCTAGTTCCAATTGTCAAGGTTCAAACACACTAGCATACTTGTATTTATTAAGTGTTTTTGTTGATTTAGAAATGAAGAAGTGTTTTATTATTTGTATCTTCAACAAGTATTGCATTTAAGTCCCTCATACAAGATCAAATGTTTAACACATTGACCCAAGATGGGCTATATGCTACACATTATAAGATTATAAGAGAAGACCCCTTATAATCTTTTCTTTGTATGAAAGGCCTAAATGCAATAAATGCTTACCTTTATTAAGTATTTTACATTTTTCTTTGAGGTGAGAAGAGAGACTCAAGAGAGGAGAAAAGGTAAAATCTATATGAACTAAGACTCAATCCTAATTGATTAGTTAAGGGAGTGATCCTAAAGGTTTGTGAGGTTTCAACCTAAAGTCTAAAGAAAGAAAGAATTAAACAATTCACTGCTAAAGTAGAAGATGAATTGTAATTCAAAAGGGAAAGTGATGAGTTATTAAAAGAAAGCACATAAATGCTTAACAAAACACAAAATGGAATTGTAAAAGAGATGAAAGGAAAGAAATTTGAATGTGGATTCCTTATCCACACTCAATTGCAACTTACCAAAGCCCCTACATGGTTAGTAAACATGTACAAGAAGTATAAGAAGTAAAAGAACATTTAATGCACCATAAAACTCAAAAGAATTAGATGAGAAATCAAATCCTATTGGTCACAACCAGCATGTGCATCCTATGGAAAACAAATGATTATTATCATGCAAGTCCAAATGGATAGGCAACAAACATCATCCATGACATTAGAACATGCTACCATAAGAAAAGGGAGAATGAAAGATGAAAAGAAATGGAAGAAACATGCCTAAATGGAACATGTAATCCAAGGATCAGAATTGAAATGAAATAAAAAATGATTCACAAACATCTCACAAGTATTCATGCATGACACATCAAAACATTTGAGAAGTGATAGAAGAAGTAGAATTGAAATGGGAGTTCAAAAGAAAACACAAGTACAAACACAACATGTTAAAGGTGCACAAGGTTCAAATGATAACCAACATGCAAAGATGACATATGATATGTATCAATGACCTATTATGTCACATGAATATCTCACAAAGTAGGCAAATGATCATGCAAGTATGTACAAAAGAAAACATGTAAACATGCACAAAAGATTACAATGATGTGACATGTTATAATGCTTTAAATGAAATGCATCAAAAAAAAATAAAATGGCCTTAGGAAAATTAAGCAAGCATGGTTTAAAGATACACAGGTCAGAAGTGAATCATGTACCAAAGTAGCATACAAGAAATCAAGGCAAAATGATGTCAAACAATGCATTTAGGTCAAATAGACATATCATACAAAGTAGCACAAAAATGAACACTAAACATGTCATGAAATGACTTAAAAAATCAAATAAAAATCAATCAACATACTTCAATATGTTAATGACTCAGTACAAAAAGAAGCAACTCAAAACAATTTTTAATGATCAAGAACAAAATTAAACAAAATCATGTTCCACATTGAGAATGCACACCAAAGAAATTCAAAGAAAATTATAGAACAGGGGCAAAAATGTCATAAAATCAAGAAATAAAATCATGAAAAATTTTCTAAATGTTTTAATGATGCTCATGAATTTTTGTTGAATTTTATGATGAAGTTTGATATTTTAAAAAGTTAGAAAGCAAACGTGTAGAAAAAATGGAAAATAAAATGAAATGGAAATAAAGAAAGGGGGTGCAAGCATAGCAATCCATCAGTTCAAACTCATTGGGCTTGAAAAACATAGGGTGCAAATATCAATTCATAGCCTGGTCCACACACGCGCTATCCACAACAACTAGCATGCACTCTCAGTCAACAAAAGTCAATCAATTCACGCCATTGGATCAAGTCAAGTCAGCATAATAGTCAAAGTAATCAGATCAAACGCTCACACACGCATGTCCACGTTCCATACCATACACCACACCACACCATGTTTAATTGAAATCAGAAAAATGGCACATGCCTTGCACATGCGTTTTAATGCGTTGTCATGCTCTTAGCCACACGATGAGAAAAAAACAACGGACAGGATTAAAACATGGCAAAAACCCTAGCTCTAACAGTCACCGGCCGGAGAGGACCTCCGGTCACCTTCTCCGGCCAACAGCCACCACCTGCAAACTCCAATTCCTCCAGAAATTCACAATACGTACACCAATCGAAAGCTGAGCTCATGTACATCATGAATCTAACACTATTTTTCACATAACATACACGTATAACACAAACCGATCCAAAACAAATTGCCCTAAAATCACATCTAAACTCCTAAAGAGCCTATCAACTAGACAGAACTCACGCATAGCTCCTAATAAGCTCCAAACATCATAAAACAAGCTTAAATCACAAGAATACAATGCATTAAAATTGAGTGAAATAAACCTGAAATTGATGAGGCTTCGGGGTGCTCTTCAGAAAACCAGAGATCCTAGCTTCTCCTTCAACCTTGAAGCTTCACAAACTAAGCAAAATAAATGCTATAACTCGTTGTCTTGAAAGCAGGGAGATCCAATGTTGAACAATGCTTGTAGCAATCTTGAGGACTGTGCTGAAATCTCCTTCAATCCAATGCCATTGATGATGATGAATTGAGGTGGATGAAGATGAATGATTCGTGCACAGAGAGAGAGAGAGAAAAAGCTCAGGGAAGATTGAGAGAGTGAGAGCGTTCTTGAGAGTGGAAAGAACAAGTGAAGTTGAAAAATGAATTTGTGAAGAGAAGTTTTGTTTTATAGTGAGCTAGGAAGTGAGTTGGGTGACTGAGTTGGGTGAGTTCACTCTAACTAACTGAGTCAGTTAGTTAGAGGCGAGTTGATCTTGGGTTTTTTATGGTGTGGGTGATGCTTAGAGTGTAATGGTAAGGATGAAGAGAATGAAGCTGCAGCAAGCAACTTGTTATACAAGTTTGTATTCTTTCCACTTCTATGCATGAGCAACACACGTGACCTGGTGAATGTAAAGGTGTTTGGCTAAATGAAGCAAAGGTTGGTGAGTGTGATCAAGCATGCGCAAACTAATTCAATCAACAATAAATTCCACTTGCTTTTTTTTGGTTTTATGTGACAGTTGAAGACAGATGAAGATAGGGTTGCTTGAGGATGCATTACTCCATGAAATGTGGATGGTTTGGTGAGTTCACGGGTTCATTTGAAAGAGGGTACATTGAGGAACAATATTGGTTTGAAAATTGAAGTGAAATGAGGTCTCAAACATACCTAAAAATGACCACAAACAGATGGATAAAGAACTGGTACATATGCGTACGAAGCAAGTCATGGCATGGCAAGTGACATGCATGGAAGTTCAGCCTAATCAACCTATCTTGAGACCACTATAACTCACTCATACTTGATCAACTCAAAATTTTCCAAACATCAATATTAAAGATGACACTACAAAGAACAACTTTGATGTTGAAAACTTTTCCATTTGAGGTTTTTATCTTGATGAAAAATGGGTGGACATTTGGCTCACCAACTGTTTGAGAAAATGACTGCGCGCGTGCCCTGAAAATCTTGGTCATGACCTAGTTTTGAACCTACTTTGCTCAAACTTTGATCAATCATATCTCACTCAATTTTTATCCAATAGAGATGTTCCACATATGGATGTGAAGCTTAAAGCAAGACCTTTTGTTGTGGCCTAGTGGAATTTTTATTTGGTCCTTCAATTTTAAATGGCCTTGGTTCAAACTCTGATGCAAAATGGCCAAAACTTGCTATTTTTAGTAACCCTACTTCACCCAAAAATGGCAACTTTTTACATCTTGATTTTTTCATGATTCCTTTGGAGTTTCTTGATCAAATTTTGCACATTGGACACATATAACATGAATTTCATGAATTTGGCCTCAAAAAGTCAAGAGTTGACTTTTTCCTCTGATTATTTGACTTGGCCCCAAATTCTCTGATTTTTTATCTTTCTTCCAATTGAACCACTTCCAAAACCAATTGAGAAGCAATTTTCCACACACATACACTTAAGAACATGTAGAATACCATGACATCAAGTTTTGTCCAAAAAATCAAAGATTCTCTGATTTAATGGGAAACCCTAGTTTTGGTGCCCACCTCCTAGGAGAAAAATGTGCAGTCTTCAATTTCAAATTCCTCAGAGTATGTTGTGTATCCTCTTAAAGGATGATGGGATATACCATTTGAGGATGATTTTGGATCAATGAGCTATCTCTTTTGAGGGTTTTTCTTTCAATTTTTGAACCTCTTGCATGTTGAAGTATGTATTGCTTCAATCTCCCATTGGATCTCACGTCCTTGAGATTGTGGATGATCAATTGAGATGGTATGACACATGAGAGACTCTTGGCTTGCCTGGAGGCAACTTGATTGACCTCTTTGTGCTTTGAATGATCCCTTGATTGTCCATCTTTCCCCTGATTACATGCCTTGATGGTGAGAGGAATGCTATGCTTCATTTTTCTATGTTAAATGCAATGCAATGCTAATGAGATGGATATGATATGATAGATGATAATGCTATGCTAAGATGCAAAAAGGGGAGAGCAAATTTTGGGGTATTACACATAGTATTCCAAGTTAACAACCTTTTAGTTTGCTAACTGACAGATGAACATTTTCCTTCCTTGCTCTTTAACTCTAAGGGCTCATAGCATGAACCTTCTTACTGCTATCATATGTTTGTATTCATGATTGCATATTTGAAACTATTGTGAACCATCTGTCCTTTTCATGTTAATCTGAACTAGAATAAAATGAAGCTTTTATGGATTTTTGGTGGCAATGACCGGTAGTTATTTTCACTCACAATCTCATGTTGTTAAGGTGAATGTATGATATATGTTATCTTCTACACGCATGACCATATGCATAAATTATTATTTATGCCCTGACCAACACTGCCACGATTCAAGGGGTATCATCCCAAGATTTGCGGTTTCCAAAATGTTCTTCAAGGGTCCATTTTATGCTGGTTTTAACGGCTTAGAAGGCTTTGGTTAGGGTCGTGCCATTATGACAAGTTTATTCTTATTCTCCTTTAAAGACATAACTCCCTCATAGGCATTCTTGTTGTTGTCATATATTTGTTTTGCTTTAAAATCACATGATAATTTGGTGCATGAATTCTATCGATGCCTCTTTAAACACAGTCGTTTGCTGTATTTGAATTACCTTGTCTTTGTACCATAGCTCATAGGTCTGAATGGTTACTGAGCTTTTTATTTTCATGTGGTTCAAGTTAGCCACACTTAGATTTCATTGAGGTTATGTGCTTGGTTCTACTCTTGAACTCACCCTGTTACTGTTGCTTGTATTATCAAAAAGGGTTGATATAAGCATAGTTAAACACACATGTTTTACTTCGTTTTTCCATGGGTAATGGTGGTGTTCTGTCAGAATTTAAGGTTGAGTAGTATCCTTGGTTTGGAGTATCATTATGCCATGATTTTATCTGTGATGTTTAGTCAAGATTGGAGCATGATACTAATACTCCATGGTTCAGTCCCATGAGGCTCCATTTTTTTGCTCAACCTTCGTTGCATGTTGCATGTGAAACATGGTGTGGCAGTGAGAGATTGGGGAGGGATTTATTCTGTCCGTTAGCCACTTGAAGTGTGGTCTGACCAATTATTTAAATCATTAGTGTTCATTGCTTTTTTTTTTGTTTTCTGTCAAAGAGGTATAATTTTCTTTCGCTTAGGTTTATATGATTGTAGGGGTGGCATATACAACGGATGTATAGCCACCCCAGTGGTAATGAGCCGCGCCGTGAACCTTGGGATTTGGGCCTAGCGGAAATGTTAACCACACCCCCAATTTGCAGGCCCATGTGCCATTTACGTGTACTTTAGTTCTTTCCCCTTTTCTAAATACACCCCTCCATTGTTTTATATATAAAACAACATTTCATTTTAATTTTTATTTCTTTCTTTTCTTTTTCTTTTTCCATTTTAACTCTAATTTAAATAAGCTCCAAAATTTCATAAATGTTTTTGATACTTAATTTGAATTTTATATAATTTAATTTTCACTTTTATTTTATTAAATAAAAAATTCACAAAAACATGTATAACTATTTTCTAATTTAATCTTGAATTACCTCTAGAAAACACTTGATCTTTAAGTTCTAGTTTTTGGTACATAAGAGTTCTTCAAACTTGGGTGAGTTCATTTTGCAAAGGTTTTTGACTTTGTTACTAAGTTTCTTGCTTTGAATGTTTTGCCTTTAATTTCAAGCTTGATAAAGATATGTATGTGTTCTCACGTGCTTAATTGTTGTGAATCATATTACTCTCTTTTGCTACACATGGATGTTTGAACCCTATCTTTGAGTTTAATGGTTGCACATCTTCTTTGAATTCTTAAACTTATATTGTTCATTTGAATCTCAAGTCCATATAAACTTCTTGTTTCATAAAAAACTGTTATTCTCCCTTTCCAAAGGAAAGTCTTTCTATTGATCTCATAGTCATATGATACCAGCTTTGACCCCATAGTCATGGCCACCTTCTCTTGACCTCATAGTCATAGAGCCATCTCTTAAACCTTTGACCTCATAGTCAAAGGTAGGCTTTGGCCTCATAGTCATAGCCATTCTCCCTTGGCCTCATAACCATTCAACCTACGACTTACAACGAGTTAGAGTTCTTGAACTCTATGTGAGACTCATCACCTTGAGTATTCACTTCCCCTAATAATTTAGACTTAGGGAGTTTCTTTTAACTCTGTATGTGTGACGCCCCCGATCTAATACCCCCAAATAACACGCAATTAAGGCGGTAAAAGAAAATTTGAAAATTCGTCAGAGTATATTTGAAATACGGCATAGAAAGGGGAATCACATCAAAGTAACCAAACATACACATAACATGCAACACCTGCCCATAATGATATGCAACTGTGGGGTAGCAATCATACAGAGGAAACTTTGTTCCTTACACCCACTTTTCAGAAATTAGAATTAAAGCGGAAAATCTAAAATCTGATTAACATATATACATATACACATATAAACAGTTTGTCATACATCAGGTAGCATATGTACAACCAAAATATATCATCAGATATACAAAATAATAGCATGCGGCCACCCTAACTACCCGGAGTCACATATCAGAGCCGACCGACCAAAATAATGAAGACGCAACGCTTCACAAAAAGGAATACCTCCAGCAGCTCTAATCTGCAACGCCTCATAGAGCGTTATAAAACAGCAGAAGGGTGAGAAAAACAACCATAATATAATTGAATAAAATTATATATATAAACACAAAAATGTACAAGTAACACATTCTCACCACATCCGCATATAACATAATACCGCACAATTCTCAAGCATCGAATACCATTACACACCACACATATACCATACAATCATCAATCACATTCACAAATTCACACACAATTAATTCATGATTTATGCAATGCACATAGACCGACACAACGACTCTATGCACATGCCATGCGGTACCGACTTCCATTGTTTCTCATGTCTCATCATCAGTTCACTCAGGAACTATTGGAACCATCGCTCGTTACTGAGAATCTCAAGTAACTCCCCGTCGGGCCTACGATGTTCACCCGTCGCTTTAGGTCCTCAGGCATCGCCTCATATTTTCGAGGCACACGACGTTAAGGATTGCTTTAAGTCTCCAAAGGAGCCCACAATCGTCTATACCCATCGCTTTAAGTCCTCAGGCAGCGCCTCATATTTTCGAGGCCCACAATGTTATAGCAATTCCCTCAGGAATTAAACCGTCACTCAGGACGTTCCACAATGCACACTATGATGCTTGGCATACAATGACCCATGACATTCCATATGCACACATAAATACATTTATTTCGTTGATAAAACCACACTTTGCACTTATGCCCAAAACAATGCATTTAATTTCCATATGGCCACAAATCACCACAACATCATCTAAACACATACATTTACATCATACAACAGCACCTTGCACATTATACCTCAACTACGCACACGTATAATGACAAAAGTCGACAACCGACACTATTCCTAATTTTCCGACATAATTAAATCGGCTAACAATTCCAAAATCATCATAACAAGAAAGTACAGCTCAATAGCTATGTAACGATACCAAGAATGTAAAAATCGGACAAACGGATCAAAAGTTACGAACGAAAACGAAAAACGATATTTTGAAAAGTCACATTTTGCAAAAGCTCTGCCCATACGCGTACCACCATGAGCCATACGCGTATGAGCAGAGACTCATTTTTCCCAAGGTTCACGTGTAAATGACCATACGCGTAATGCCCAATCCCGTACGCGTATTGCCCTGAAATGCTACGCGTATCATACGCAAATGGGCAGATGGTCGGGGAAAACAACATCTCATACGCGTATTGGCCCATGACTCTCCCTCCATACGCGTATTGCCAAGGTCCATACGCGTATGAACATGCCCCATACACGTATGACCTGGAAAAAACCAGAAAAATTCCTGCATAATTTGTTCCACGATTTTCCACCCAAAAACCTCTAATTCATCATCCAAATCTCAGAAAAACAGCAAATGGAAGTGTAATAATACCTATCAAACATGTATAGACAATCTCAACACATTCAACACAAGTTTTAACACATTTAAATCAATTCCTACTCAATTGTTCCAAAAATGATCTTACTAATTTTCTCTAAATCAATCCAACATCAATCACAAACACACATACATAATCATATACAATTATACAATAATCGAGTTTCGCACCCTTACCCGATTTAATCGACTCTAGAACTTGATCTTGATGATTTTTCCACACTTCTCCAATTTTCTCTCTTCTCCTCTTTTCTTCTCTTTTTCCTTCTTTCTCCTTTCTTTCTCTCTATTTTTCTTTCTTTCCCTTTTCTATTTTCTATTCTTACTAACTTATCCAAATATCTATGAAATGCCCAAAATACCCCCACACTCAAATATCCCGCAAATGTTCCCGAAACGCGATAAAATATATTTACGACTAAAAATCACATATTTTCACACAAAAGTCGAAAATAAAATAAAATAACAATAAAATAATAAAAAAGACTCCATAAAATAAAATTGGCAAAACGGGGCGTTACAATTCTCCCCCACTTAGAAATTTTCGTCCTCGAAAATATTACCTGCTACAAACAACTCTGGATACGACTCCCGCATCCTACTCTCTAACTCCCACGTCAAATTTCCCTCAGCAACGCCGCCCCACGCCACTTTCACAAGTGCAATCTCTTTACCCCTCAACCGCTTCACCTCGCGATCCAAAATACTAACTGGTAATGCCTCGATCGTAAGGTTATCCCTTACCTCAACCTCGTCCATCGGAATCACATGTGAAGGGTCCGGAACATACTTCCGAAGCTGTGAAACATGAAACACATCATGCAAATTCGACAGATTCGGCGGTAACGCCACACGATACGCCACAACACCAACTCTCGCAGAATTCTGGTAAGGACCAATAAATCGAGAAGTAAGCTTCTTAGATTTCAAAGCACGACCAACACCCGTTACCGGCGTAACTCTCAGAAATACGTGATCACCCTCTTGAAACTCAAGATCCTTCCGTCTCCGATCATGATAACTCTTTTGTCTATCCTGAGAAGCCTTCATTTTCTCACGATAAACTTTACCTTTTCCGTCGTTTGTTGCACCAAATCCGGTCCAACCACCGAACTTTCACCTGTTTCGTGCCAACACAACGGCGTTCGACATCTTCGTCCATTTAAGGCCTCAAAACGTGCCATTCCAATACTAGAATGGAAACTGTTATTATACGTGAACTCAATCAAAGCAAGATAACCGTCCCACGCACCACCTTGTTCCAAAACACACGCTCTTAACAAATCCTCCAAAGACTGAATAGTTCTTTCGGTCTGACCATCCGTCTGCGGATGATAAGCCGAACTTAACCTCAATCTAGAACCCAAAGCCTTCTGTAAACTTTCCCAAAATCTCGATGTAAACCTAGGATCTCGATCAGAAACAATACTCAAGGGAATCCCATGCAATTTCACAACCACACTGATATAGATCTCTGCTAACCTCTCCAAAGAAAAACTGATGTCAATCGGAATGAAATGCGCCGATTTAGTCAGCCTGTCCATAATCACCCAAATAACATTATGACCTCTTTGCGTATTCGGCAATCCCGTTACAAAATCCATCGAAATGCTATCCCACTTCCACTTAGCAATATCCAACGGTTGCAACAAACCACTAGGCCTCAAATGTTCCACTTTCGATTTCTGACAAGTCAAACATGAATACACAAACTGAGCCACATCCCTTTTCAAACCAGACCACCAGAAAATCTTCTTCAAATCTTGGTACATCTTATTCGCTCCCGGATGAATACTTAGGTTACTCCTGTGTCCTTCCTCCAAAATCATTCTTTTCAACTCCGCATCATCAGGAATGCAAATACGACTACGAAACCTCAAAACACCAAAATTATCCACCTTGAAATCCACATTCTCATTCCTCATCAAATCAACGAATTTCAAATCCAGCTTTTGTTTCTCACTTACCGACAACAAAAATTCATTAGTAACTTTCAACATTCCAAGCCTTACACTAATCGATGTCACTTCACAAACCAAACTCAAATCTCTAAACGATTCCAAAAGTTCTAACTCTTTCACCATCAATGCGGACATATGCAACGATTTCCGGCTCAATGCATCGGCTACCACATTAGCTTTACCAGGATGGTAATTCAAGCCAAAGTCGTAGTCTTTCAAGAATTCCAACCATCTCCGCTGCCTCATGTTCAACTCTTTCTGATCAAATAAATATTTCAAGCTTTTATGATCACTAAAGACCTCGAACCTTGCACCATAGAGATAGTGCCTCCATATCTTCAACACAAAAACTACAGCCGCTAATTCAAGATCATGAGTAGGATAGTTTTTCTCATGAACTCTTAACTGCCTTGAAGCATAAGCTACAACCTTACCTTCCTGCATCAGAACACCACCCAAACCAATTAAAGAAGCATCGCAGTACACAACAAACGGTTCAGTAGGATTAGGTAAAATCAGAATAGGAGTTGCCATCAATCTTCTCTTCATCTCACAAAAACTTTAATCACATTGTATATCCCAAATGAATGCTTTGCCCTTACAAGTCAACTGCGTCAAAGGAAGAGCTAGCTTAGAAAAACCTTCAATGAACCTCCGGTAATAACCAGCCAAACCCAAAAAGCTTCGAATTTCCGTAACAGATCTAGGAGCCTCCCATTGTAGAACTGCTTCCACTTTAGATGGATCCACAGCAATACCATTACCTGAAATTACGTGCCCAAGAAAACTCACCTCAGACAACCAGAATTCACACTTTGACAATTTGGCAAAAAGCTTCCTTTCCTTCAAAACCTGCAAAACAATACGCAAATGCCCTGCATGTTCCTCACGAGACTTAGAATAGATTAAAATATCATCAATAAACACCACGACAAAACGATCCAAATGCTCGTGGAAAATACGATTCATGTATTCCATAAACACACCAGGCGCGTTATAAACCCCGAACGGCATCACTGAATATTCATAATGACTGTAACGTGTTCTAAAGGCCGTCTTCTGAATATCCTCTTCCTTCACCCTTATCTGATGATACCCCGATCTCAAATCAATCTTACTAAACACACAAGCACCGACCAACTGATCCATCAGATCATCAATCCTTGGAAGCAGATACTTATTCTTAATCGTCACTTTGTTCAACTGGCGATAATCAATACATAATCGTATACTCCTATCTTTCTTTTTCACTAACAAAACTGGAGCACCCCAAGGAGAAACACTTGGCCTCACGAACCTCGTTTCCAACAACTCACTTAACTGCTTTTTCAACTCCACCAATTCGGATGCCGACATTCTATAAGGTGCCATAGAAACAGGTCTAGTACCAGGAACTAGATCTATCGAAAATTCCACCTCTCTCACCGGCGGTACATCTGAAATATCCTCAGGAAACACCTCAGGAAAATCACACACAACAGGAAACACCTCCAATGAAACTTGACTATCCACAGTTAAAGATGCAAACAACCCGAACAACTGAGCTTCATCGGCCAAAAGTTTCTTCAACACTTTGGTAGATAAGAAACTCGAGTCTTCATCTTCCTCAAGAGAAGGAAACCTTACAAGCTTATGATAACAATCAATGTGCACCCGATTGAATTGCAACCAATTCATTCCCAACACCACATCTAAACCTTCCAACGGTAAACACACCAAATCCATCACAAAGTCTTTACCATAAATGGCCAAAGGACAACTTAGACACACCAAAGAAGTAGTTACTGACCCCATCGCTGGAGTATCAATAACCATCTCAAAATCCATCACAGACAACACAAGATTCAAACGTTCCGCGCACTCAGACAAAATAAACGAATGAGTCGCTCCAGTATCAATAATAGCAATTAAAGGCGTATTATTAATAAAGCAAGTACCTCTTATCAGACGATCAGCACTGGAAGTCTGAGTTCCCGCCAATGAAAACACTTTGCCACTAGTTGGAGCTTTCTTCTGATTCGGACACTTCGAGCTAACGTGACCAGGTTCCCCACAGTTATAACACTTCACTACATTCTTCCTTTTACAATCAGCTAAAACATGTCTGATACCACCACAATTAGAACACTTATCCACTTTCTTCTTACATTCCATCTGGCGATGACCCAATTCACCACATTTAAAACACCTAGGAGCATTAGACATACTTCCTCCACCTGATCTTCGATCAAAATTACCCCTTTGTTTACCTTTATCAGCCGGTGACACATACGGACCACCACGGAACTGTTGTTTCCCTTTCCTGTCACTTACACTTTTATAGTGAGCAGAACGAGCCTTACTATCTTCATCATAAATCCTACAGCATTCCACCAAATCAGCAAACCTTCGAATCCTCTGATATCCAATAGCCTGCTTTATCTCAGGACGCAACCCACTTTCATACTTCACACACTTTGAAAATTCAGCAGTCGCTTCCACATAATGACGATAAAACTGCACAAGTTCCACAAACTTAGCAGTATATTCAACAACAGACAAATTACCTTGTTTTAGTTCCAAAAACTCAATCTCTTTCTTTCCTCGGACATCCTCCGGAAAATACTTCCTTAGAAACTCTCGGCTAAACACCTCCCAAGTGATCTCTTCTTCCTCTTCCTCAGCTTCCAACACCTGACGAGTACTGACCCACCAGTCATCAGCCTCTTCGTGTAACATATGAGTGCCCAGCTTCACCTTATCATCATCGTCATCACAATCCATCACCCTGAAAATCCTCTCAATCTCTTTCAACCACAACTGCGCACCATCCGGATCATGCTTCCCTTTAAAGACCGGCGGCTTATTCTTTCTAAACTCATCATTTCCTGCAGCATTCGGTGCACCCTGCACAGCTCGTGCCATACCCTCCATCGCCGCAGCCAAAGCAGCATCATTACGACCAGCCATATTCTGTTTGTCCAAACACAGAAACTATGGTTAAACAACAACTCGTCCAACACAACTCGCCCAATATGCCAGACACAACCGACACAACAAACACAACTGACACGGACTGGCTCTGATACCACTTAATGTGACGCCCCCGATCTAATACCCCCAAATAACACGCAATTAAGGCGATAAAAGAAAATTCAAAAATTCGTCAGAGTATATTTGAAATACGGCATAGAAAGGGGAATCACATCAAAGTAACCAAACATACACATAACATGCAACACCTGCCCATAATGATATGCAACTGTGGGGTAGCAATCATACAGAGGAAACTTTGTTCCTTACACCCACTTTTCAGAAATTAGAATTAAAGCGGAAAATCTAAAATCTGATTAACATATATACATATACACATATAAACAGTTTGTCATACATCAGGTAGCATATGTACAACCAAAATATATCATCAGATATACAAAATAATAGCACGCGGCCACCCTAACTACCCAGAGTCACATATCAGAGCCGACCGACCAAATAATGAAGACGCAACGCTTCACAAAAAGGAATACCTCCAGCAGCTCTAATCTGCAACGCCTCATAGAGCGTTATAAAACAGCAGAAGGGTGAGAAAAACAACCATAATATAATTGAATAAAATTATATATATAAACACAAAAATGTACAAGTAACACATTCTCACCACAACCACATATAACATAATACCGCACAATTCTCAAGCATCGAATACCATTACACACCACACATATACCATACAATCATCAATCACATTCACAAATTCACACACAATTAATTCATGATTTATGCAATGCACATAGACCGACACAACGACTCTATGCACATGCCATGCGGGTACCGACTTCCATTGTTTCTCATGTCTCATCATCAGTTCACTCAGGAACTATTGGAACCATCGCTCGTTACTGAGAATCTCAAGTAACTCCCCGTCGGGCCTACGATGTTCACCCGTCGCTTTAGGTCCTCAGGCATCGCCTCATATTTTCGAGGCACACGACGTTAAGGATTGCTTTAAGTCTCCAAAGGAGCCCACAATCGTCTATACCCATCGCTTTAAGTCCTCAGGCAGCGCCTCATATTTTCGAGGCCCACGATGTTATAGCAATTCCCTCAGGAATTAAACTGTCACTCAGGACGTTCCACAATGCACACTATGATGCTTGGCATACAATGACCCATGACATTTCATATGCACACATAAATACATTTATTTCGTCGATAAAACCACACTTTGCACTTATGCCCAAAACAATGCATTTAATTTCCATACGGCAACAAATCACCCCAACATCATCTAAACACATACATTTACATCATACAACAGCACCTTGCACATTATACCTCAACTACGCACACGTATAACGACAAAAGTCGACAACCGACATTATTCCTGATTTTATGACATAATTAAATCGGCTAATAAATTCCAAAATCATCATAACAAGAAAGTACAGCTCAATAGCTACGCAGCGATACCAAGAATGTAAAAATCGGACAAACGGATCAAAAGTTACGAACGAAAACGAAAAACGATATTTTGAAAAGTCACATTTTGCAAAAGCTCTGCCCATACGCGTACCACCATGAGCCATACGCGTATGAGCAGAGACTCATTTTTCCAAAGGTTCACGTGTAAATGACCATACGCGTAATGCCCAAGCCCGTACGCGTATTACCCTGAAATGCTACGCGTATCATACGCAAATGGGCAGATGGCCGGGGAAAACAACATCGCATACGCGTATTGGCCCATGACTCTCCCTCCATAAGCGTATTGCCAAGGTCCATACGCGTATGAACATGCCCCATACGCATAGGACCTGGAAAAAACCAGAAAAATTCCTGCATAATTTGTTCCACGATTTTCCACCCAAAAACCTCTAATTCATCATCCAAATCTCAGAAAAACAGCAAATGGAAGTGTAATAATACCTATCAAACATGTATAGACAATCTCAACACATTCAACACAAGTTTTAACACATTTAAATCAATTCCTACTCAATTGTTCCAAAAATGATCTTACTAATTTTCTCTAAATCAATCCAACATCAATCACAAACACACATACATAATCATATACAATTATACAATAATCGAGTTTCGCACCCTTACCCGATTTAATCGACTCTAGAACTTGATCTTAATGATTTTTCCACACTTCTCCAATTTTCTCTCTTCTCCTCTTTTCTTCTCTTTTTCCTTCTTTCTCCTTTCTTTCTCTCTATTTTTCTTTCTTTCCCTTTTCTATTTTCTATTCTTACTAACTTATCCAAATATCTATGAAATGCCCAAAATACCCCCACACTCAAATATCCCGCAAATGTTCCCGAAACGCGATAAAATATATTTACGACTAAAAATCACATATTTTCACACAAAAGTCGAAAATAAAATAAAATAATAATAAAATAATAAAAAAGACTCCATAAAATAAAATTGGCAAAACGGGGCGTTACAGTATGAGCTCATACTCATTCCCCTTGGAACTTTGACTATAGTCAATGGTTCCTCTCTCACCCTTAGTTAGGTGAACTACGGTTGCTCTGATTCTTTAGTCAGATACGTAGGCACAAGATGCGACGTCTTGGCGAGCAAACATAACATAACACAAACTCTTTGGTCTTTACCTATACCTTTAGCAGATTTTCTTAGCAAGCAAACATAACATAACACAAACTAAACAAGAGGTTCCTGTAGAATACTACAGATATTAAGGGTGCTAATACCTTCCCTTAGTATAACCAACCCCCGAACCTTAGATCTCCCCCCTTTTAGGTTTTCTCGATCTTGAACCTTTCCTTTGGATAAATCAAAGTCGGTGGTGAACTTCAAAGTTTTGCGATGCAAGTTAATTAATAGCTTGTTATCCGATTCTCACCGCAACAGAAATGACGACTTCACTGGGGATACCTTCTTTTGAGGGTTAAGCTCACCTTGTTTATGCTTGTTTTGTTATATGTTTTGCTTGTATATTTGTATATATCTACTTGTATATCTGCTTGGTTTCTTCTGTTTGGCAGGGTGTTCTTGAGTGGTGAGATAAATCCTAACCCAAATTTTATGTGCACTTATGATAGGAAGATGGTATATTCAAGGAGGTTTTGAGGGAGTCGATTCCTGAAAAAGCTGACTTGAGACACCATCACTCAGTTTAGACCCTCTTGAGAGTTTAGTCATGTTGAACGAGTCCATTCGTGAAAACGTGCTACTCTCGATGTAGGTGCCATCGACACTGAGAACCGTAGTTATTTCCAAACCCCACTTAAGCCTTTTTAGGATGTAGTGCGAGGACTGTGAGGGAGTCTATTCCTGAATGGGTCGCTATACAATACTACACCCAGGCGAGATTCTCTTGAGAATTTTATTGACTACCAAGTCATTTGGGAAATCGATAAAATCCAAAAGATGGGTTGACTCTGGGAACTTCTTAGAAACATGTTCTACAGTTTGAAAAACCAATAGTACATACCAATGGGAAGGGTAAACCATGGCTCCATGCTCTTTACCTCAACCTAGACCCTTTTTCTGTGTGGTGGTACATTTGTGAATATGTGTGCTTATGTGCGTTTGTGTATACATTTATACAGTCATGATAGCCATTTGGTTTCAAGGAACTCAGACATTTTTTCCTTTGCAAAGATCAATAGAGATCAAGGATTTAAAAAAAAACTCTTTAATTTTCCAAAAATGTTTGCAACTTGCTTTTGAGCTCCTTGAAACCACTTGGCTTGCATTTACATTTCATGCGCATTCACATTGCATTTGCATTTCTCAGTCTTGTGTCTCTTCTTCTATGTCTGAAGGATACCTAGCACCTATTCAAGACAATGACAACAATTAATAAAATTCTGAAGAACCAAGAAGACTTGAAATAGGAGGTCAGAATCCTCAAATGCCATATGAGTTGGGTTTTGGAAACTTTGCAAGCTCTGATAAAAGAGGGGCATGCTCACCCTGTCACTCCTAGAGAAGTTATCAATTCATCATCTCTTGTGGTTCTCCCATACCAAGGATCTGCCTTTGGGGAAACTTCATACCAGCCAACCTTTGGTCTTGGTCTTGCGTCAGAATATAATCGTCATCAAGTGTCTACCAAAAGGGTATTCCAGCCTCCAACAGTTGTTCCTCCTCGAGGTTCCCAAAATCAAAACAAGAAGAAGTACTCTGCCAAAAGGGGCAAGGTTCACTACCAACCCATTTCAGTGCCATTAAGCAAACTCTTCCCACTATTGATGCAGAACAAATTGGTAACTCCTCGACTTCTCAATCCTATGCCAGGACCTTGGCACAACCCAAATCTGAGTTGTGAATTCCATAAGGGAGCCTAAGGGCACGACTTGGATGGTTGTCGAGCCTTAGAATCTACTGTGCAAAATCTGATCCACGACAAAGATTTAATCTTCGAAGAAGATTGCCCATAGATTGTATGCAAGTTCCACACTAGGACAATGAGGCATCCCATTGAAGAATGCAAAGAGTTTGAAACAAGACTGCTAAGCCTGCTAAAAACACTACAACCTCAGGAAGGTACGTCAGATGTCATTACCTCGACTCTTGAAGCAAAAGGCAAAATACTTTCCAGGCCTCTCAAGATTCTGTATCACAAGGAACAATTGATTGATGGCGAAGGTGTTCCTCTGCTTGGACCCGAAAACTGAAATCTTCTGAAATCAATTCGCCAAAGCTGGCTGTATTTTGTTCATTTCAGCATTTTTAATTGTATTTCCTTTGCGTTGAATTTGTTTTTGCTTATAAGCTTTGTTGTACTTTCAAATTGGCAAGATTAATGAAATATTTGTGCACCTTTTGATTAAGTCCATTCGTTTTACTCATCTACTTTTATGTTCATGAAAACAAAAAATATATATATATCTTTATCTTGTTTCTTCCCATTTATCAAAATTGTTGTTAAGTAAAGATTGGGGAGGATGATGAAAATATTATCCATAATTGATGTGGTATGCTTTCGATTAAACCTCGCCGAGGATGTAAGGCATTGTTTCAATTCCCAAACACTGGAGAAATAAAGAAGATAATCCCTCGTTAACCCTTCGAGCCTAGAAGTAGGATTTTTTTTCCTTACACAAAAAAAAACCTTAAATCTCAACCTTGGGGTGGGTAGTTCTCAGTTTAACTTGGTTTTGCATTCAAATGCAAGCGCTTCATGCATGACACCAGTCAGCTCTTTCAAATCAAGTGACAATGAAAAGACAAGGTCTCATAAATGAAGATAAAGAAGAGGTCTCATAACCTCAACCAAGGAAAAAGGGTCTCAAAACCAAAACAAAGAAAAGGAGAAGTCCCAAAACAAAGAAAAGGAGAGGTCTCAAAATGAAGAAAAGAAGAGGTCTAAAAATCTCAATAAAGACAAGAAGAGGTCTCATAACCTCACCAAAGAAGAAAAGAGGTCTCATAACCTCAATGAAGAAAAAGAGGTCTCATAACCTCACCAAAGAAAAGAGGAGGTCTCAAAACCTCAGCAATGAAGGATAACCAAATTCTGCAAGGGAGTAATGACTAAAAAGGTGTCTAAATCATCGTCAACTATCATCAATTTATTCCTAACCTAGAGGAAGCTGAATGTATAGCTTGAGTTAACTGAGTGTAGGATGGGAGTTCATCACGAAGATGGAGTGGGGACAAATAAACTTTGAGCCTTTATCCTTTGTTTCATAAACCGTGAACCAAGCCACGTTACAACCCTTAAAAGACCTAATTGAGGTAAGGTTGTTTTGAAAGCATACTGTAGCAAGGTTGATTAACCTGACTCCTAATGATCTTTGCTATTTGCGTGTGTTGATCACCTCACCTGTCATTCCGTAAATAATTAGATCCACCTCTGTTTTGATTTAATCATTCTACCGTGTGTGTTTCATCAATAAAACTTGATTTCAAAAGCTTACATAAATTCTGCATTAAAATTACCAATTTTTAATGAACAATACTTGTTTGCAAGGACAATTAAATGTCAAAGGAATTCCGACAAATGCAGCCAGCTAGGGAATTTGTCTTGATAAAGGAAGCTCAGTTAGGGGCAACCAAGCGGAGGGATTTGCCAATCCACCATTTCAAGTGCTGTTGAATTAGGGGTAGAACTCCTCCAAAGTTTAGAATATTGGGGCAAGACTTCTTGAGGCCATCTTATAACAAGTATGTTTCAAGGCAAGGATTCCAAGGACCCATCAATAGGGGCAAGTTTGTTCTCCAATTGTTTCTACCCTAGTCTGAGTAGTTTGTTGTGTAAATACAGTTGAACAGGGGCAGTTATGTCGAGGCTCATGAACCTTTTCAAAAATTTGAAGATATTGAAGCATCCGGTATGCCAATTCTTCTATAAAATCCTTTTGATGACTTACCCTCATAAATCAGTTAATCAGGGGCAGTCAGGTCGAGATTCGGTAAATCTCTAAAAAGCCAATCATTCTGGGGCAAGCTTGTTCCTCAGTTGTCAACAACCACTCTGAAGAACAAGTTTAAGGACCTTGTTATGAGAATACAGTTAATTTGGGGCAGTTATGCCAAAATTTATGAATCTCTCTAAGAGTTTGAAGATGTTGAAGCATCTCGCATGCAAATTCTTCTGTGAAATCCCCTTGATATTTTCTTCTGATAGACCGTGTACTCTGGGGCAAATGAGTTATGCATAACTACTCAGCCTTTGTGACATCTTTTGCTAGCTCCCCAGTAAGCTGTTACTTCAGCTAATCTTGGCAATTCTCTCTGGATTTCCCTCCAATAAAGAAATGACGCTCATGATGGCAATCCTAGTGAAGTCATGATGCTATACCAAGCGGAGTACTATTTCCCCGGAGAAAGTTGTAATCTTGAAGTAAAACCACTGATTTCTGCAGATTCATCCCCAGTAATAGTCCAATCTGATGAGTTTGGATGGGTTTCCTTGCCGAGATATTTATTTTATCTCCAGTTTTGCTTCATGTCTGTTTTGTCAGCATAAGCATAAGCATGGCATAGGCAATCATGTGCATATTATCTTATCGTTTTTGCTTCCCTTTCTGGTACTTACCTGTTTTGTTCACTTTGGCGTTTATCTCCCCAAGTGACTAGGTTTATCTATTCTCTCCAATAGAGTTGTCAGCCTTAGGCATAACGTGCCCATTTTTTCTAAATTCCCCACAGAGTTTTATCCTCGTGGATGATGGTTGGTTCAGTTATCTTTTCCATATTTGGATAAGATAAACCCCCATTTGAGTTCATTCCTCAATTGGAGTCTTGTTTGACCGTTTCTTTCTAGCTTGTTCCTAGATTGAACTTTGATCCCTGGAATGTGTTGTTTCTGAGCCCATCTTGAACGTGCATTTATTTTGCACTCTGTCTCGCAGGAATAATCTTTTGTAGATCCTCATTAAAGACAATTATTTCTCCAGCAGTGTTGTAATATCAACATCTCTTTGGAATTTATACCCAACAACAAGTGGCAATCTCCTTAAAAAGCTTGTTTTTCTATCATCACCTTTACAACGATAAGTGGCAATCTCTCTCACGAAGCTTATCCATCCTTGGTCTTATTCATATTTCTACAGTTACAAATGATGTTACCTTCAATCAGTCACTCTCCATCAACCTGTTTGATGTGATCCTTATTTGAGTCATTCCTTGCCGTCAAACCTTTTGATGATGTGAATCTCCAGATATGCTATTATTCCTTGCCGTCAAACCTTTTGATGATGTGAATCTCCAGATATGCTATTATTCCTTGCCTTCAAACCTTTTGATGAGGTGAATCTCTGGATATGTATTATTTCCATGCCGTCAATCTGTTTGATGAGGTGTTCCGAGTTCAGGTTTCGTACCCTCGGATATGTATTATTTCCTTGCCGTTAATCTGTTTGATGAGGTGTTCCGAGTTCAGGTTTCGTACCCTCAGATATGTATTATTTCATTGTTGTCAATCTGTTTGATGATGTGTTTCGAGTTCAGGTTTTGTACCCTCGGATATGTAATATTTCCTTGCCATCAATCTGGTTGATGAGGTGTTCTGAGCTCAGGTTATGTACCTTCAGATATTCTTTATTCCTTGCCGTCAACCTTTTTGATGATGTGAATCTCCAGATATGCCTTATTCCTCGCCATCAAACCTTTTGATGATGTGAATCTCCAGATATGCCTTATTCCTCGCCATCAAACCTTTCGATGATGTGAATTTTCAAGTTTCCTTGTTGTCAATCTATTTGATGAGGTGTTCCGAGTTCAGGTTTCGTACCCTCGGATATGTATTATTTCCTTGCCATCAATCTGGTTGATGAGGTGTTCTGAGCTCAGGTTATGTACCTTCAGATATGCTTTATTCCTTGCCGTCAACCTTTTTGATGATGTGAATCTCCAGATATGCCTTATTCCTCGCCATCAAACCTTTTGATGATGTGATCCCTGCTTTAGTTTCCTTGCCGTCAAACTTCTTGATGATGTGATCCCTATTCTGGTTTCCTTGCCATCAAACCTCTTGATGATGTGATCCCTGTTATTTTTCCTTTCCATCAAAAATTTTGATGATGTGATCCCTGTTCTATTTTCCTTGCCGTCAAACTTCTTGATGATGTGATCCCAGGTGTTGTACCCCAAATTTTACCCCTTAGATGTCATAACATCTTTTGCATGAGCATCATAGAGCAATCACCTATGCATTGTTAACTAACCATTTTATCAGTTTTTGTTTGTTTTGTTTCACTTTTAAATCAGGTTTTGTTTCAAGAGACCTCCTCTCCTCAATAATCCAATGTGATTTGTTTTCATCACAAGTTCTTCCTCAAGGACCAGACAAGGTCATCAGGACAAGGGTCTGTATAGTGTGGTTTGAGATTCAGTGGAAGTTTGACCTAATCTTGGTCAAACAAGTGGTTCGTATCAGTATCAGGTTATCAGGTTGTGGCAGAGATTCTGAATCAGGGTTTTGGTCCTCATCCAGTCATTTGTTTCATAAGTGTGCACTCAAGGCACGAGGATTAGGGTTTCTCACCCTTGGAGTTTATGATTGACAAATATCGTTCAGTTGAGTCTCCAAATCTAGGTGGTTCATGGTGTGTGCAGTACTGTTTCAGTTCAATTGAGGTTGTAAAGCCCGTCAAAGAGATTAGAACAGTTGGTACATTTCAAGTTATGTGCAAGTGTTTGGTCATGTAGTTCAGGATTCGTGGTAGTCAAGTGCAATTGTCAAGGTTTAGGTGTTGTTCAAGTGTGGAAGCATATGTCCATTCCCGTAACCGTTTTATCCATGTGTTATTATCCATTTTCGTTTCTTAATCCAATCCCACATCTCATTTTCAATTTAATCCACTTTCCTAAACCATTTTTCTTATCCAATTACCCATTTCGATATCTAATCCACTCTTATCCATTTCGCTTTAAGCCATTAAATCCATCCATATTCCATTTTTTGATTTCATATCTATTTTCAATTCTAATCCATTTCCATTTTCCAAATTTCATTTACCCATTTCCATCATCTTATTCAATTTATTTTTCCATTTTTTCTAAATTCATTTTCAAATCCATATCCACATTTTCACATCAATTATCCATTTATCTCTAACCATAAACCATTTTTCAATTCAATTTCCAAATCCATTCCCAATTTCATTTTAATTCAAATAAATACATTCCAATTTTAATTCCATAATTATCCACATTTTTCTTAAACCATTTCCAAATAATTTTCTTTTAATGCTTCAATTTCTTTCATTCAGATTTCATTTAATTTCCCATTTTGGTCCAAAAACATTCAAGTTCAATTCAAGTGTCAATTTCAGCTTCATCCAATTTATTCCAAATTCTATTTTACTTTCATTCAATTCAAAGGTCCATAAGTTATTTGCTGTTCACCAAAAGCCCATAAAAGGTCCATTTACATCCACTTAGTTGCAACAAATATACGAAAAAATAATAAAATTTCTGTCACAAAAGGCTTTGTCCTACAGCGACCTCTCCATGCTACAAAACTCTGCATCACTGCCCTAATGGTACCTACACAATATCCAAAACCTGCTATTAAGTCTCCAAGCCAAGTCAAAACCAAGATATCTCCACAAACTGCCAAAACATCCTGAAAGCAACGGGTCAGCATGAAACCTGTATCATACGTTGCACATCCCAAGAGCAACAACATTCATATTTGCACCAAAATACCATCTGCACGGTCCTGCAAAATCAAAAGAAAAAACTTTATCATGTGTAAAACACAACCTGCCAGAAATTCTGCAATTCAAACCTGCAGAACCTGAACCTTGAAAGCAACAACATAGGCCAGAATGGACAGAAAAAGAGAGAGGCGGGAAGAGATGAAAGGGAAGTTTCATTTTTGAAACGATAAAGAGAAGGGATACCTTCTGTTCCGGAGAGCTTCAAGAACACATGTAATCCTCATAAAACACTCCAATCTCTCTCCATTCAACTCACCATCACCTTCACAAATTTTCTTCACCAAAATCTCGTTCGGATACTCGCCCTTTAACCAAACATCACAAACCATTCCAAAACCCACAAACCAGAAAGGATGAAGAGAGTTTAGTTTGAGACACAACCTCCAATCTCTTAATCTTCTTTCACCTTCCATTCAACAACACACCTCCATGAACTTTTTTTCACTCCCACACTGCCACAGACAAAATCCAGACTAAATACAACTTTGCAAACCATCTGATACCAAATCAATTTCGAGCAGAGATAGAGAGTTGAATAGAAGAGAGAAAGCTAATGAATTAGTATTTAGAAATCAAACCCGAACTCTGTTTCATCGTGTGAACCCTCCACGCGACCGTCCACTTCTAATCCCTGACTTCCATAACAACACAACGAATAACCCTTTCCTCGGAACCCTCTTCAAAAACACCCATCATTCCTTCAATCAACACCCATCACCACAACATAATATTCACACACGGCGCATCATACCTTTCTTCAACCCATCACCGTACAAACTAATCCTTTAATCCTTAAAAAAAACCATCCTTTCAGAACACAACAGAACTGTGAAAAGGAGATGAAGAGAATGTGAATCTCAGCGAAAACGTAATCAGAACTCACAACTCACCATAACCGAAGCGGGCCAAATGATTCGACGAAGAAGTTTGGAATTCAGTATGATGCGGTTCCGGTTTCATAATCTTGATGTGCTTCCCGTCTCTTTATTTGCTGAGAAGGACTGTGAATAGGGTGGTCCTTTTACCTGGAAGGGCGTCGTTTTCCTTTTTTTCTGACCTAATGAGTTTGTTTTAAAAAGAGAAATCCATTTCTTGAAAAATCGTGGCTTTGTAAGCTGTTGTTGGAACGTGCTGGACCGTGTTGATGATTTTAACCTAAATCCTTTTTTTTCTATCTTTTTGTTTTCTAACTAAACCTAAAACCCAATTGGGCTTCTCAGCCCATATAGGTACACATACACACCCTTCCTGCGCTAAACCCCCCTCTGTTTTGGTTTCTTATTTTTTTAATTCATTTTATTTTGTTTTACTATTTTGATTTTTATGTTATAAAACTTGTTACTATTTATTGTTTTTGTCACTTATTTTATCAACTCCATTTTTATTTTCTTTTCAATCTTGGGCCAATGATATAGAAAAATCTTGACTTGGTTGATTTATTCAAAATGACTAAAAGTCTTGATATGTATGAGGCTCATTTCTTTATTTTTGTTGGTCAATGAAAGTCGAATATCAAAAGATTATCGATCCTCTGATTAAATCTTGATTAAGACGAGACTAACTTTATCTTCCTTTCGATTCCATTTCCTATTTTTATTTTGGGCCAATGACATTACACAAAACTTGACTTTGATTTATTTTTAAATCAATAAAGTCTTGATAAATATGAGGCCACTTTTTATTTATTTTTGTTGGTCAATGAAAGTAAAAAATGTAAGATTATTGATTTCTCGATTAAATCTTGATATAGACGAGACCGACTTTATTTTTTCATTTCGATTCCATTATCTTTATTTTGGTCGATGATATAACAAAGTTCATGGTTTGGTTGATTTCATTGAATCGACAAAACTTCGATCTATATGAGACCACTTTCTCTTTATTTCAGTTTCATTCTCTTTTTGGTCAATGAAAGTCAAGAATCATTGATTATTGATATCTCGATTAAATCATGATTAAGACGAGACTAATTCTATTTCTTGTCAATCTTTAAGTTCTTTGAATACTAACTTTTCATTTCTCTCTTTGACGAGACTTGTAAATATTTTCTGATAAAGTCTTGTGGAATACTATTCTTGTTGCCTGTTTCATTTGACACTTTCTCAATACCTTCCAAAGGAAAGTTCTCCTCAGTTGACTCATAAGTAAATAAAAAAATCACCCCACATTGGCCTCATAAGAGCCATTTCCCACCTTGGCCTCATAAGAGCCTTTCCCTTTTCCTGGCCTCATAAGAGTCATGGAATCATAACTTAGCAATAGGTTAGAGTTTTGAATTCTATGTGATTCTCATCATCATGAGAACTCACTTTTCCCATCATAACTTAGATTTAGATAGTTTCCTTAAACTCTAAATGAGCTCATACTCATTTCCCCTTGGAACTTTGGACATAGTCAATGGTTCCTCTTTCACCCCTAGTTAGGTGAACTACGGTTGCTCTGATTCTTTAGTCAGATACGTAGGTACAAGATGCAACGTCATGGCGAGTAAAATTATTATACATACCCTTAGGTCTTTACCTTTAGCAGATTTCTTTTAACAAGCAAACATAACATAACACAAACATAAACAAGAGGTTCCTGTAGAGTACTACAGATATTAAGGGTGCTAATACATTCCCTTAGTATAACCAACCCCCGAACCTTAGATCTCCCCCCTTTAGGTTTTTCTCGATCTTGAACCTTTCCTTCGGATAAATCAAAGTCGGTTGTGAATTCAAAGAAATGTGATGCAAGTTAATTGATAGCTTGTTATCCGAGTCTCACCACAACAGAAATGGCGACTTCACTGGGGAACAACTTATTTTTTAGGGTTAAGCCCACCTTGTTTTTGTTTGTTTTATTTATGCTTGTTTGCAATATTTGTGTATATCTATTTGATTGCCTGTATATATGTTGTGCTTGAGTTTCTTTTGTTGGCTTGGTTCTTGAGTGGTGAGATAAATCCTAGCCCGGATTTGAGTGCAATTAGGAAAGGACGATGGTATTCAAGGAGGCTTTGAGGGAGTCGAATCCTGAAAAGTTGAATTGAGACACCATCACTTAGTTGAGGCCCTCTTGAGAGTCTAGTTATGTTGAACGAATCTGTTCGTGAAGACGTGCTACTCTCAATCTAGGAGCCCATGATATTGAGAACCGTAGTTACCAAACCCCACTAAGCCTTTTTAGGATGTAGTGCGGTGACCATGATGGAGTCTATTTCTGAATTGGTTGTCACGCGATACTACACTCAGACGAGATTCTCTTGAGAATTTTATTGATTACCAAGTCATCTGGGAAATCATTAAAATCCGAAAGATGGATTGTCGACTCTGAGAACTTTTTAGAACCCTGTTCTGCAGATGAAAACCCATAGTACACACCTTTTGGGATGGGTAGACCATGGCTCCATGCTCGTGATCTTCAAACCTAGGCCCTCATTTGTTTGCTTGTACATATATGTGAATACGTGAATACCTGTATATGTGTGTTTGTGCATACATTCATGACAGCCTTTCAGTTTCAAGGAATTCAAGTGCCTTTTCCTTTGTAAAAACCAATAAAGATCATGGTTTTCAAACAAAACACTTCAGTTTTTCCACAAAATTTTTTGAAACTCGCCTTCGAGTTCCTTGAAACCATTTGGCTTGCATTAGCATTGCATCACATTTGCATTTGCATTACATTTGCATTCTCAGCCTTGAGTCTCATCCACCCTCTGTCTGTAACCTAGTTGACTTCCTGAAGCCATCATTGGACTTGGAGTAGCTTGTGAAGGATCATGAACACAGAAGAGCAGGGCCAGTTTGTGACCAGAGTAGATTTCGACTTGTTGAGAAACCAGTTAGATCAGATTATGACAGCCTTGGCAAAGAAAGATGACAACACTCAGAGGACTTTTATTGCCCAACCTGTGCAGATTCCTGTTGAGAACCAGGTTATTCAAGAACATGCCATTGTCCGAGATAGACATTCCTCTTCTCTTGATGCCATGGAATATCGTAGCTTCGCATTCTCTGAGCTAGATTCCCAAGAAGTAGTCCCTGTGATGAAAATCAAGGATCCACGAGACGTTGAGTTAATTGAAAAATTTCGTGCCTTGGAAAAGAAGCTTGATGCCATAAGGGGTCGTGACTCTGCCGATCTGAATGCTTTGAACATATGTTTCGTACCCGACCTTGTGATACCTCCTGAGTTCAAAACGCCGAAGTTTGAGAAGTACAAAGGGGATAGTTGTCCGAAACAACATTTGGTGATATTTTGCAGAAAAATGACTTCACATGTTCGTAACGACAAGCTCATGATTCATTGTTTCCAAGACAGTCTGAGTGGAGCATCACTGAGTTGGTACATGCAGCTAAAAAGCAATCACATCCAATCATGGTTAGACCTAACTAATGCCTTTGTGAAGCAATACAACTACAATCTTTACTTGGCTCCCAGTCGCTTGCACTTATTAGACTTATCTCAAGAAGACAATGAACCCTTCAGAAAGTATGCTCAGAGATGGAGAGAAATAGCTTCCCGCGTTCAACCACCACTTTTAGATAAGGAATTGGTTGACTGGTTCGTGGATACCTTGCAAGGACCATACCGAGAAAAGTTGTTTAGCATTACGACGTCAAACTTCTCTGATTTGGTAATAGCTGGAGAGCGCATTGAGAGCGGTCTCAAGAGCGGAAAAATCCAGGGCACCAGAAACATCCTAGCTGGTAGGAGTGAATCAATTGTCAGGTCTCAATAAGAATGGGAGAAAGAAAGTAATTCCGCTTGGGAACCTCCAATACCTCAACCTCAGCGCTCATGCAACTCAAGTATTCAGAGTCAGCAATCTTTTGGGTCTCAACGTCAGATACCATTCTCTCTACAGAGTCAATATTTCTCTCCAAATCAAAGACCTCCTCAGTATCAACAGTCATTTCGACGTCATCTCCGTCAGCACGCACGACGAAGGCCAAGAATGCCAGAGAGGAATTTCACTCAGTTGCCAATGTCATACAATAAGTTCTTGCCAGATTTAATCAAAGGTGGATTGATACTACCGAGGGAGATAGATCCTGCAATTCCTCCAAATCCACCAGGCTTTGACGTCGACGCCCGTTGTGACTACCATGCTGGGGCACAGGGGCATTTAATTGAAGACTGCAAGGTGCTTAGGAGCAAGGTTCAGACTCTGCTTGACTCCAATATGTTCTCGTTCATGCCTTAAGGTATTCAAATCAACAATCCTGCACCTAATCAAGTGGGTTCATCAGGCTCTGAAGCGGAAGAAATTTCCGAGAGTGGATGTGAAGATGATTCTCAGACTGATCTCGACAAAAAACTATGAAGACGGATATCACAACTTGGCAAATCAAAAAGGAAATCCCAGTTCCTCGAAGCTGGCAATATTTTGGCTATTTCAGCATTTTGTTGTATTTTTCTTTGCATGTTTGAATTTGTATTTTCTTATAAGCTTTTGTTTTTCAAAATGGCAAGATTAATGAAGTGTTTATGCATCTTTTGATTAAGTCCATTCGTTTCACTCATTTACTTTTACGAAAAACAAAAAAAAAAATCTTTATCTTGTTTCTTCCCACTTATCGAACTGTTTGTTCAAGCAAAGATTGGGGAGGATGACGAAAACATTACATCCCTAATAGCTGTGGTATGCTTTCGATTAAACCTTGCCGAGGATGTAAGGCATTGTTTCAATTCCCAAACATTGGAGAAATAAGGAAGATAATCCCTCGTTAACCCTTTGAGCCTAGAAGTAGGAGTTTTCCTTTCTTACACAAAAACCCTTAAATCTCAACCTTGGGGCAGGGTAGTTCTCAATTTAACTTGGTTATGCTTCCTAATGCAAGCGCTTCATACAAGACACTAGTTAGCTCTCTCAGATCAAATGAGTTAGCATTATACAAGTTGTTCCTCCAAGCGACAAATAAGGAAGGATCGTCGAGAAATCCTTAATCGAAGAATAAGCCGAGTCCCTTTCAAGGCAAAAGCCAAGAAAGATGGGAAGCCCAAAACTTCGCCTTATACAAGAAGGTTCGTACAACAATCAAGACAAAGAAGAGGTCCCACAACCTCAATCAAGCAAAGAGGAGGTCTCATAAAGAAAAAGAGGAGGTCTCACAAAGAAAAGGAAGAGGTCTCAAAATCTCAACAAAGACAATAAAAAAAGGTCTCAAAACCTCAACGAAGACAAGAAAAGGTCTCAAAACCTCAGCGATAAAGGATAATCAAATGCTGTAAGAAAGTAATGACTACCCTAAGTGTCTTAATCATCACCAGCTATCATCAGTTCAATTTGCAGCCTATGGGAATCTGAATGTATAGTTTGAGTTAACTGAGTGTAGGATTGGAGTTCATCACGAATAAGGGGAGGGTACAAATAAACTTTGACCCTTTATCCTTTGTTTCATAAACCGTGAACCAGGCCACGTTACAACCCTTAAAAGACCTAATTGAGGTAAGGTTGTTTTGAAAGCATACTACGACAAGGTTGATTAACCTGACTCCTAATGATCTTTGCAAATCGCGTGTGTTGATCACTTCATTTATTATTATGTAAATGACTAAATCCACCTTTGTTTTTTATTATTTAATCACTCCGCCGTGTGTGTTTCATCAATAAAATTTTGTTTTCAAAAGCTTGCATCAATTTTACATTGAAATTGCCAATTTTTAATGAACAATACTTGTTTACAAAGACAATTAAATTTCAAAGAAATTCCCACAAATACAGCCATCTAGGGACTTTGACCTGATAAAGGGCTCAGTCTGGGGCATCTTCTCCATAGATCAAGCATTCCAAGAGCTGTCGAATTAGGGGCAGAAGCTTTTTAAATTCAGGATATTGGGGCAAGCCTTCTTGAGGTCATCTAATGACAAGTTTAGACTCCAGTGACCTACCAACAGGGGCAAGTGTGTCCCCCGGTCGTTTCTACCGTAGTATGAGGACTTTGTATCACGAATACCGTTAATCAGGGGAAGTCAGGTCGAGATTTGGTAAATCTCTAAAGGGCCAATCAGTCTGGGGCATCTCTTTCATAGATCAGTCAGTCTAAAGAACAAATTCAAGGACTTTGTTGTGCAAATGCAGTTAATCTGGGGCAATTACGCCAAGATTCATAAATCTAAGAGTTTGAAGATATTGAGGCGTTTCGTATGCCGATTCTTCTGTAAAATCCTCTTGGTATTTTCTCCCAACAGACCATGTAATCTAGGGCAGAGAAGATTTGAAGGTTACCTGTTGCAAGAGTTGTTGTTTATTATGGTGATCATCATACAAGTCAGGATGCAGAATTACCCTATTCTTGTGATATCCTTGGCCAACTTCCCAGTAAATTGTTACTTCGGTCGAGCTTGGACAATCTCCATGGATCTTCCTCCTCCAGCAAGGAAATTAAGCTCATGATGGAAATCCTAGTGAAGTCATGATTCTATACCTCAAGTGGAATACTCCTTTTCCCAATGAAGTAGATCTGACGATCCTACTTGTTCATCCCCAGTAATGGTCCAATCTGATGAGTTTGGCTGGGTATCCTTGTCGAGATGTTTATTTCATCTCCAGTCTCATTTCCTTTTGTCTGTTTTATCAGCATATGCATAAGCATCTTAGC
This sequence comes from Lathyrus tuberosus, assembly GCA_022829125.1. Lineage (NCBI taxonomy): Eukaryota > Viridiplantae > Streptophyta > Magnoliopsida > Fabales > Fabaceae > Lathyrus > Lathyrus tuberosus. The sequence goes on from JALAZF010000190.1 coordinate 4,242,076, forward strand.
ATTTTTGCTTCCTTTTCTGGTGTTTACCTGTTTTGGTTCACTTTGGCGTTTATCTCCCCAAGTGACTGGGTTTATCTATTCTCTCCAATAGATTTGTCAGCCTTAGGCATAAAGTGCCCATTCTTTCAGAATTCCCCACAGAGTTCAATCCTCGTGGATGATGGTTGTTTCAGTTGTCTTTTCCACATTTGGATAAGGTAAATCACCATTTGAGTTCATCCCTCAATTGGAGTCTTGTTTGACCATTTCTCTCTAGCTTGTTCCTAGATTGAACTTTAATCCCTGGAAGGTGTGGTTTTCAAACCTATCTTGGAACGTGCATTTATTTTGCACTGTGTCTCGCAGAAGAATCTTCTATAGATCCTCATTGGAGACAAAATTATTCCTCCAGCAGTGTTGTAATATCAACATCTCTTTGGAATTCATACCCTACAACAAGTGGCAATCTCCTTGAGAAGCTTGTTTTGCTATCAATACCTCTACAACGATAAGTGACAATCTCTCTCACGAGAAGCTTATCCGTCCTTGGTCTTATTCACCCTTCTACAGTTGCCAATGGTGTTACCCTCAATCAGACATTTCCACCAATCCCTTGATGAGTTTCTTATTTGAGGTCTTCTCATTTCTGTCAACTCTTTGACGATGTCATCATTTATGTCGGTATATTCCCCATCAACCCGTTGATGATGTCACTCTTTAGTGAAAAGTTTCCTCTTCATCTACCCTTGGATGATGTCACTCTTTAGTGAGCCAATTGTTTTCTGCCAATCCCTTTGACGATGACAACTTTCTTTCCATCAATCCTTTGATGATGTGGCCATTTATTTCAGTGTCTTTACCATCTATCCTATGATGATGCCACTTTTAAGTGATTTGTTCCATTCTGTCAATCCTTTGACGTAGATGATGTTTGGTGTTTGTTTTCATTCTGTCAATCCTTTGACGTGGATGATGTTTGGTGATCCGTTTCTTTCCGTCACTCCTTTGACGAGGTGTCTTTTCGATGAAGTCATTTTCTTCATTCTGTCAATCCTTTGACGTGGATGATGTTATATGTCGTCAACCCTTTCGACGATATCAGTTAGTTTTCATTCCGTCAATCCTTTGACGTGGATGATGTTTGGTGATCCATTTCTTTCCGTCATTCTTTGACGAGGTATCTCTTCGATGAAGTCAATTCCTTCATTCCGTCAATCCTTTGACGTGGATGATGTTCGATAAAGTCAATTTCTTCATTCCGTCAATCCTTTGACGTGGATAATGTTCGATGAAGTCAATTTCTTCATTCCGTCAATCCTTTGACGTAGATGACGTTATAGGTCTTGTTCCTTGCCGTCAGCCCTTTTTGACGATGTGAACTTTGGTCAGTTGTGAACCTCAATTCAAAGTCTACCTCATGTGAACTTTGTTCAGTTGTGAACCTTAATTCAAAGTCTACCTCATGTGAACTTTGGTCAGTTGTGAACCTCAATTCAAAGTCTACCTCATGTGAACTTTGGTCAGTTGTGAACCTCAATTCAAAATATACCTTCAGTGGCATTCGCTTGAAGAAGCTTGTTTTTCTATGGCGATAGGTGGCGGTCTCTTATGAGAAACTTATCTATCTCCAGTTTTATTCAACCTCTTTGCAACCATAATGGGTATTCCCCAGGAAGTCTAATCTTCATTGATGTAACCCCGGTACCAATCTATCTGATACTTAATCTCCTCATTTGGATACCTAAAGTCCAGTAATCGCTGGCATTGTTTAACCAGGTCAAATATGAACCTAAACTTCAGATTATCGTGAATCTGTTGTTTGAACCCAGGTTATCGTGAACCTAAACCTCTGGTTATCGTGAACCTAGACCTCTGGTTATCGTGAACCAATTGTTTGTATCAGGTTATCGTGAACCTAAACTTCAGGTTATCGTGAACCCGTTGTTTAAAACCAGGTCAAATATGAACCCATTATTCAAAATCCCACCTCATATTAGTGTCCAAGTCCAGTTCTTGCTGGCAAACCAACTCAAATTGTCACCTTGTTCAAATCAGTATCTCTTGACATATCACTTCTGAGTCCAATCCTTGTTGGTACTTTAATCTGGTTTCCAGCAGAAGTTCAGTCATTATCATTATCTCTTTGAAAGTCCTTGTGATTGATCATCATTTGATGCATACAGAGTTTGTCTCTGTCTTTTCTGGCTTTTCTTGAAGATCCCGTTTGAACTCTTCAGTATAAGAAATCCCCAGAAAATCTTTGTAGGATGTCTATCCTTTTATTTCAAATTGATCCCCTAGTGAAGATCATGTTTTCTTTCTAGTTTCATGCCCAGTAAGAATGTGTTTTTTCCCCAGTGTCGTCCGATCACATATGAACCTGTCGTCCATCTCCCTGGATCTTTCCCCAGCGGAGAACACCTCTCTGGCTCCTATCTCCAGTGAGGATTTGTAGGGTTTCCCCCTTTATTTTTCCATCCCCAGTGTTTCCTCAGAGTCTATCCATTAAGTCTCTTTTGTTGGTTAGTCTGTATCCCCTTTGAGTCTTCCTCGTGGATACTAACCTTCATCCTTCCCCGGTGATGCTCACCTGTGTTTATCCTTTGGTGTCTTGTTTGGCTGCATCTCCGCACAATCATGACATCATATCATCATACGAGAAGTTCATGGCATGTCAGCATTTGCATGTTTGTTGCTTTTCCTTAGCATCTGCATTCCATCTAAGGGCAAAATTTTCGGTTTGCTATATTTAAATACCTTTCACCTTAATGTCCCGAGGATTTCCATTCCTCGTGCCATCCGGTAAAGCTATTCAAATAGGGGCAACTGTTGTACCCCAAATTTTACCCCTTAGATGTCATAACATATTTTGCATGAGCATCATAGATCAATCACCTATGCATTGTTAACTAACCATTTTATCAGTTTTTGTTTGTTTTGTTTCACTTGTAAATCAGGTTTTGTTTCAAGAGACCTCCTCTCCTCAATAATCCAATGTGATTTGTTTTCATCACAAGTTCTTCCTCAAGGACCAGACAAGGTCATCAGGACAAGGACCTGTATGGTGTGGTTTGAGATTCAGTGGAAGTTTGACCTAATCTTGGTCAAACAAGTGGTTCGTATCAGTATCAGGTTATCAGGCTGTGGCAGAGATTCTGAATCAGGGTTTTGGTCCTCATCCAGTCATTTGTTTCATAAGTGTGCACTCAAGACACGAGGATTAGGGTTTCTCACCCATGGAGTTTATGATTGACAAATATCATTCAGTTGAGTCTCCTAAGGCTAGCTGGTTGATGGTGTGTGCAGTACTGTTTCAGTTCAATTGAGGTTGTAACGCCATCAAAGAGATTAGAGCAATTGGTACATTTCAAGTTGTGTGCAAGTGTTTGGTCATGTAGTTCAGGATTTGTGGCAGTCAAGGGCAATTGTCAAGGTTTAGGTGTTGTTCAAGTGTGGAAGCATATGTCCATTCCCGTAACCGTTTTATCCATGTTTCATTATCCATTTTCATTTTTAATCCAATCACATATCTCATTTTCAATTTAATCCACTTTCCTAAACCATTTTTCTTATTCAATTACCCATTTCGATATCCAATCCACTCTTATCCATTTCGCTTTAAGCCATTAAATCCATCCATATTCCATTTTTTGATTTCATATCCATTTTCAATTCTAATCCATTTCCATTTTTCCATATTTCATTTACCCATTTCCATCATCTTATTCAATTTATTTTACCATTTTTTCTAAATCCATTTTCAAATCCATATCCACATTTTCACATCAATTATCCATTTATCTATAACCATAAACCATTTTTCAATTCAATTTCCAAATCTATTCCCAATTTCATTTTAATTCAAATAAAAACATTCCAATTTTAATTCCATAATTATCCACATTTTTCTTAAACCATTTCCAAATAATTTTCTATTAATGCTTCAATTTCTTTCATTCCAATTTAATTTAATTTCCCATTTTGGTCCAAAAACATTCAAGTTCAATTCAAGTGTCAATTTCAACTTCATCCAATTTATTCCAAATTCTATTTTATTTTCATTCAATTCAAAGGTCCATAAGTTATTTGTTTTTCACCAAAAGCCCATAAAAGGTCCATTTACATCCACTTAGGTGCAACAAATATACGAAAAAATAATAAAATTTCTGTCACAAAAGGCTTTGTCCTACAGCGACCTCTCCATGCTACAAAACTCTGCATCACTGGCCTAATGCTACCTACACAATATCCAAAACCTGCTATTAAGTCTCCAAGCCAAGTCAAAACCAAGACATCTCCACAAACTGCCAAAACATCCTGAAAGCAATGGGTCAGCATGAAACCTGTATCATACGTTGCACATCCCAGGCGCAACAACATTCATATTTGCACCAAAATACCATCTGCACGGTCCTGCAAATTAAAAAGAAAAAACTTTATCATGTGTAAAACACAACCTGCCAGAAATTCTGCAATTCAAACCTGCAAAACCTGAACCTTGAAAGCAACAACATAGGCCAGAATGGACAAAAAAAGAGAGAGGCGGGAAGAGAGGGAAGGTAAGTTTTGTTTTTGAAACGATAAAGAGGAGGGATACCTTCTGTTCCAAAGAGCTTCAAGAACACATGTAATTCTCACAAAACACTCCAATCTCTCTCCATTCAACTCACCATCACCTTCACAAATTTTCTTCACCAAAATCTCGTTCGGATACTCGCCCTTTAACCAAACATCACAAACCATTCCAAAACCCACAAACCAGAAAGGATGAAGAGAGTTTAGTTCGAGACACAACCTCCAATCTCTTAATCTTCTTTCACCTGCCATTCAACAACACACCTCCATGAACTTTTTTTCACTCCCACACTGCCACAGACAAAATCCAGACTAAATACAACTTTGCAAACCACCTGATAACAAATCAATTTCGAGCAGAGACAGAGAGTTAAATAGAAGAGAGAAAGCTAATGAATTAGTATTTAAATATCAAACCCGAACTCTGTTTCATCGTGTTAACCCTACACGCGACCGTCCACTTCTAATCCCTGAATTCCATAACAACACAACGAACAACCCTTTCTTCGGAACCCTCTTCAAAAACACCCATCATTCCTTCAATCAACACCCTCTTCAAGGTTCTAACAACAATTCGTATTAATCCCAGAGCGTAGTGTCGCTCCCGGGATTTTCTTCCAGGTACAAACGCGAAAATGGCGCGGAAGAAAGAAAGAGAGTCACCAGCCAGACATTTATCCCTAAGAAAGGGAAGGGTAATGCTGCACAAACCTGGGAGAAAGGAAAGAACGAGGTCTCGCGAACCAAAAAGAACGGGTGAGGGAGTCGGTTGCGTGAAGGGAAGGTTATCGCACCCCTCCACGTCCGTACTACTCGACGAGATCCACGCTTGAAGTACTGCTCAAAGGGTGATAGAAAAAGATGTTGGAAAAGGAATGGAAAGAGAACGAGAAAAAAATGTAGGGAAAATAAAAGGAGTGCTCGAATGGGCCTTACCCCACTGCCTACGTATCTCATCGGGAATATGAGAATCAGAGCGACGTAGTTCCCTTGACTAAGGGAAAACTGTTTGTGTTTTTTAGGGAACGACTAATGTTCTAGCTTAGGTGTTGCAGGCTCGCTGAATCGAGTGCGTTATCGTATTGCTAGAGAACAAGGAGAAGCACATTCGTACGTTGAGAGTGAGTGATATGAGAAGAGAATTCTCGAAGGAAAGACGTTTTTTGTTTGTCTGAAGTGTTTTAGAAGTTTTTTCTTATTTGAAGTGTTTTGCATAGGTAAGTGTACCGAAGTCTTTTTGAATGGAATGTGCATCTTATGCATAATTCCAAAATGAAATGATGATGAAGTACACTAAGTATGAGGAAGATCGTTAACTTACTTCCCAAAGTTAAAGGCTTAAGCACATTAGCCTATTCCCTTTATTAAATGTTTTTGTTATTTTTAAATGAAGAAGTGTTTTTTTTTATTTTGTTTGTGAAATCTCTTCATGTTAAAGACTTGTACATCATGCTAGAAAACCTACAACACATTCCAAGATGGAATGTATGCAAGCCCCCCCCCCCCCCCATGTAATAAGGCTCATGACACATGAAGATGTTTCAACCTTTATTAGGTGTTTTGAAGTTGTTTTGAGATGAGAGAAGAGAGACTCAAAAGAAAAAAAGGTAAAGACTAAAGGGGACTAAGACTCACCCTAATGTTATTATGCTTGGATGTTCCTAATGGTTTAGTGTGGTTTAGAAACCTAAGTCTAAAAGAAGAGAGAAGAAGAGCAAGTTCTAACTTACTTCAAAGATTGAAGTTAAGTTAAGAACTCAAAGGGATGAAAGAAGTTGAAAAAGGAAAGCATTAAAATGCTTATCACAATCACAAGTTGAAAACTTAAAAATATAAGAGAAGAGATTGTATGTGGGAGCACACCCACGCACTTGACTTACCATTAGCCCCTAAAATGTTACCAAAACAATTTACAAGTAAAGAAATAAGGAAAGAATAACAAGTAAAGGTCAAACAAGTTAAAAACTAAAGAAGAAAGGTTCTATGGGTTGAGAAGTATTCAAGGTCAGTATATACACCATAAGGAATCATACCAATGGATACATGTTTCATGAAATCAAATAAAAGCTAACTATGTGCCAAACAATTGCATAAATGTAGTAATGTGCTACTAATGTAAACTAGGTGCATAAGAAAAGCAAACATGTACAAATTCAAGAACATAGCTCAAGGTCAGAATTAAGAGTCATTAAAGGATTCATATGAAGGTAATGGAAGTATCATACAAGACATGAGTGCAATGATTCAAGAAGAAAAGACAAGATGAAAAGAAGTCCAAACAATGTTCAAGTTCAAAAGATTGCATACTTGTAATGCAAGTTATGAATGAAGGATGAAACATGAACGTGAATAAGAATGGATGCAAGTCAGTAATATATGATATGCTTGATCATATTAGAATGGAAGAATGATGTCACAAAGATGCACATAAAACATGTTAAGGCACATAAAAGAAGATGCACACAATTAGGTCAAACTTAGTTCACATAAGCACCAAACATTTATGAACCAAAATAAAATGACAAGTGACCTATAATATAACATGAATGACCTATAATGTTTATTAAATGACCTATAAAATGATCACATAAGTCCTAATGCAATGGCAAGAGTGCCTCTTAATCAAACAAAGTTGGAAAGTCAAACAAAAGCACACAAATGATACTTATATCAATCATCAAGGAAAAAATAGAAAGAGACTTGGAGAAAATATGAAATTAATTCACAAAGTACCTAAGTCTGAACCTAAACATGTATCAAAAGGTCACACAAAGATGCAACAAGAAAATAGTTCAAATGAGAGTTCAAAGTCACATTGAAGCAAGGAAAAAGAATGCACAAAGATGATCATCACAATACATGATAAAATGACTTTAAAAATATGGGAAAAATGTTTTTAGATGCTTTAAGATATTGGTCAAGCATGACAAAAAGATGGGATGCAAAATGATTTTTGAACTATGCAAAATAAATGGATGAAATTCAAGTATCATGAAGAAAGTCATTCAAAAGGGAAATAAAAAGAAATTGGGAAAATATGAGCAACAAAAATTAAAATCAGAATTAAAAAATAATGGAAAATTATTTAAATGTGTCAAGATGAGGTATGAATTTATTTGGAATTTTTAGAATGTATTTAGTATTTTAATGAAAAGAAATGAAACATGTATAAAAAAGAAAATAAAATTGTAATGAAAATAGTCAGGGGGTGTGGCGAAAGTAAAGTGATAGTTCAAATATTCTTGGGCTCAAAACAAAGGGGTGCGAACAGCAAATGGAGTCTAGTCCAATAAGCGCTCTCAGATAAGGTCCATGATACGCGCTTCAGTCAAACAATTGACTCATCCTCAACCATTGGATGAAGTCAACATAAGATGATCACAAAAGTAACTTAATCACGTGGTTCAGAATGCACACACATGAGTAAGATATAACACACATACATGATCAAGTAAAATCAAACAAAACACAACCGTCTGATCAAAGCATATCAACGGTCCAGATTGCATCTAGCAAAGTGAATTAGGGTTTTTGTGAGATCAAAGCATCACCGGCCGGAGAAGACTCCGGTCGTCTTCTCCGGCGAGCCTCCGCTGTGGTTCAAGCTGCAGGTCACCAGAAATGGACAAACGATACACCAAAATGATCCTCAGGTTGCATAGATCACGAATCCAGCCTCAAATTTCACCAACACCTCACACAAAGAGAGAAACGAAGAGAAACATTTTGCCCTAAGTTTTGAGATCTACGCTCCTATGGAGCCTATCAACTAGCCGGTGGTTACTTTGCTTCTATTAAGCTAAACAACACATAAAACAAGTTCAAATCAGTGCAATATGAAAGCAAAAGTGTGAAGTAAAACCTGTGTTTTGATGGATCCTTAGCTCAAAAGAAATCCAAAGAGGAGATTCCACTTGCTTCTTGAACTTCAAGTTGGCCAAATAAAGGTAGTGATGATGCTATATGCTTAAAAAACCCAAATGATGAAGATGATTTTGAAACTCGGATCCAAGGATTGAGCCACTATAGATGTGATTTATTGCATACAGAAGCTTCAATCCATGATGGTGATGAATAATCTTGATAGAAATTGTAGAAAACAAGCTTGTGGAGAGAGCACGAATTCAGAGAGCAAAAGGTGTAAAAACTTGGAAATGTGGAAAAATGAACCAATCTCCCTCGAAATTCTGTTAAAGAAGCTATTTATATCTGTGGTTAGGAATTAACCATCTCAGTTGATGGTTAGAACCCTGGTTAGGTTACTTGTGGTGTGAGTAGCAAGAATGAGGTGTATTGTGCAATTTGAATAATGAGAGGGAAGTAGCTCGTGAGTGCTGTTATTGTGTGAGCAAGAACATGATATGTTATAGTGATACTTAGTGAATGGTAGTGATGTATGTGTCATGAAGCTGCAAGACTTATGAAATAAGTTTACTCTTTTCCTCTTTGATGTATGCTGCTATGTATGGAGCATGTATGCATAGGGTATGTTGGACCAAATGAAGCAAGAGGTGATGTATGTATCCCATGCGTGTGAACTGATGTAAACTAAACAACAACAATGCAAAAACATCTCATTCCTGGAAGCATAAAACAATGGAAATGTGGAAGTTTGTAGGTGAAATTCCCTATGTATGATGGATGGAATTATGAGCTCTTGGTGTCTATGAAAAGAGGATACATAATGGAACATGTTTGGTGTTGAAATTAGATTGAATGGACGATTGTAAGATAATAAAAAATGACTTAGAAATCAAGTGTGCAAAACTGAACCATGGGCGTGGGCAAGCTGTGACATGTATGGCAACATGGCCTATGGGAATTCAGTGTGAAACCTCTCCCTTTGAACCTTCATATGACCTTCATAACATGTTTAAATGAAAAAATGTCCATCATCAAAGTTGAAGAGGACATGGAGATGAACAACTTTGATGTTCAACAATTTTTCATTTGAAGCCTTATTGATGGAGAAAATTGGCTTGACATTTGGCACACCACCTGTTTGATGAAATTATGGCCTGGAGGCCTGAATCTGCCTTGCCATGACTTGAGATTTGCCTTGATTTTACCAAACTCTGATTGATCATAACTCCCTCAATTTTGATCCAATGGAAGAGTTCTTGGTATGGATTTGAAGCTTAGGATGTGATCTTTAATTAGATCAACTTGGGCCTAAAGTTTGAAGCTTTTATCTTGAAGAAAGAATGCCTTGAAGTAGAGTGCAAAATGGTCCAAACTTGCCATTTTTAGAAACCCTAAGTTTCTAAATTTGGCAACTTTGCACAACTCTTGATTTTTCATGAATCTCTTGACATTTCTTGATCAAATCTTGTCCAATGAACATATGTGACTTGAATTTCATGAATTTGACCTTAAAAAGACAGGGGTTGACTTTTTCCTTTGCACAGTTGACTTTTCCCCAAATTTCTTGATTCTCGAGCAACTGATCAATTGAACCTCTTTTGAAATGAGCCAATGGGCAATCTTCCATCCTTAGATACTTGACATCATGTAGAAAACATTGAGATCAAGTTTGAACCAAAATTTCATCAGGAGACTGCTTGAATCCAAAACCCTAATTTTGATTGCTTTTGATAGGAGATGATGAACTGTCCAATCTTTTTGATGAATTCCCATCTTCCAATGACTTGTGGGATCAAATGAGATGATATATGATGAAAGAGACCTTTGAGACTTGTTTGAAGACCCTTGGCTCTTGTTTTCTTGCTCTAGATGCTCAATACTTTGAAATCAACTGATCACATGCCCTATGCATGAACCAATGCTGAATGTTTTTATTTTTCTATGACGTGAATGCAATGCAATGCAATGAAAGCACATGCTAAATGATATGAAAGATGAGAGGGAAAATTTTGGGGTATTACACGTAGCACCGCGATTCAAAAGAGAGAATCCACGAATTCACATCGTGTCAGCAAGAATTTAACAAGCTCAGAGCATGGAAGAACACGTATGAGCCACACCAAAGATCACACGCAGAAGAAGGAGAATGGAGGAAAAAAGTTGAAGAAGATGAAAAACGAATTAGGAACAAGGGAAAGAGAGAGGTTCACAAACGTGTTTGAACTGTGAGGGATTGCCCTCCGCCGCTGCTGGTGACGTTGCAGGCTCTTTATGCAAGATGATGATGGAGTTGGGAAGAAGATGATGATGATGGAGTTGCGGTACTGTTTGTGGTGGTGGTGGTTTGTTTGTGAGTGAAGTTATTGTTATGGTTGTTGTGAAAGTCCCACATCGAAAACTATTTACTAAATGAAAGTGTTTATATATGTTACTTGTCAATCATATAACAAATGAAATAATATATGGGCCAGAAAGATTGGAGTTATAATGGGCTTGTGTGTGTGTTTGTTTGTGGCTCAATTAAACTAATTTTTAAAATAACAATTTGTTTAAAATAGAATTAAAAATAATTTCAGAAAAAAATATTAATAAAAATAATTTTAAAAAACGTAAAAAAATTAATACAAAAATATAATATATAAAAAAATTAATAAATAAAGGGTGACTTGGAAAAAAATAATTAAAAAAATATAATATATAAAAAATTTAAAAAGTAAAAAATAAAGATTAAAAAATTTAAAAAATAAATATAAAAATCCATGTGGTAGTCAACTCATACCCATTCAGCGAGGTCAACATGTCACGTCACAGAATCTTGAACCCATGGGTGAATCAGGGTCTTTGTAAATGGAATCTGGGAAAGTTGAGAGGGGAATAAAAAATTTTTTTCTTAAGGGGGGGTAAACCAAAACACGCCTATATGGCAGGGGGTAAACACTATTTAACCCATATAATAATTATGTAACTGTACATTTTTTTATAAAAAAGTTATGATATTATTGGGAAATAAAGAGTCATTACTCATTAGTCATTAGTGGAAATTTTATTTACTAATCCTAGAAAAGTGAACGATGCATATACAAATTACAATGTTAAACGTCTTTTCTTCTTATTCTTCTTCTTAGAAGAGTCTTTTTTTGTCTCAAAACTATTTGTCTTCTCCATTACTCCTCTCCTTTGTTCTCATCATCATCACAACAATCACTCTCTTTTGTTTATTCTCAATTTCTCCTCAACGCAACAACAATCATCATTGTGCTATTTACACTCTCTCTATCTCTTTTTTTCAAATTTTAATAATCTCTTTGTCTCTTTTTTTCAATATGTTTCTAAAGTGATTGCTATGAGTTTGTTTTTGTGTGAGAACTTGTTGTTTAGTTATGGCTTTTTTATTTTATTTTATTAATTATTATTATTATTATTATAATTATTATTATCAACTATTATGGCAAAAACCTAATTAAGGAAAAACCTAATTTTGATCGGAAAAAAAATTAAGATTTGAAATTTGTGAATCTCCGTGGATACCGTGGGGATTCGTGGGGATGGGGATGGGGAAAAATATTCCCCCGTGGCGGAGATCGGGGATAGAGATGGGGAAAATTTTGTGGACGGGGCGGGGGACGTGTAAGCATTCTCCGCACATTCCCTACCCCGTTGACACCCCTAGCGCACACTTTGTTTTAGTTTGAGCATTCGTCTTCTATATATATATATATATATATATATCAGACGACAGACTTCGATCTAGAGGGGGTGAACATATTACAAATTTAAAAATAGAACTTTTGGCAAAAATCAATTTTCAAAAGTTTTATGGCACAACAGAAACAACCCGAATCGAATCGTCTAACCGAACATACTATCAAAAAACTCAGATATGCGTAACGTATACCTATGGAATGATAATGAACACAAATTGTTCAACATCGATTAATTCATGGATCAATCAAATGCAAAACTATTCATAAAGCTTATTTCCGATGAACACAAAGCAATAAAAATACTCAAAGGAAATTTATCGAACACTTTGTGTGTGATCGATAACGTTTGGAAATTCAATTTATTTTGTTGTTGTTAAAAGTCAATCACAATCAAAGTGATTATGGTTATATCGACAACAACACTTGAAAGATAGTTAAAAGACAATTTCCAATCAAATTAATCGAAACCAGAACGTAATCGATAATTTGCAAGAACAACACTTAAAGTGATATATATATATATATATATATATATATATATATATATATATATATATATATATATATATATATATAGAGAGAGAGAGAGAGAGAGAGAGAGAGAGACAAAGATTTGTTTAGCCAGTTCCCTAATCGGCCTCGCTATGGGTATGTTTACCCTCAATCCGAAATCGATATGAGATTGCTTGCAATTAACCTTATCTTTGCAAAAAAAAATATACAAGAGGTGAAGAACTCTAACCCCACTAACCCTATGGTTTATTGTTGATTCAACCACCTCCAAACCCTTGATCAAAGCTTGATTAAGTCACCAACAATGTTGCTACAATCCACCTCTTGTTGACTATTTCCTTGCAAGACCTCCTCGTCTTTAAGGTTTTAGCTCGGTTGGATTATCTCTAGCACGTACTTGTTGAACCCTAGATTCCCGAACACGATTCACCATCTCGCGCTACTCCCTTGCAAGGAAACCACCTTGTCCCAAGGCCTTCACTCGGTCGAATTTGTGTTAACGTGATCCTACCCAAAACATTCAAATCCCAATGATCTTGAAGTAAAACCAAGCCTTGGTTTTCTTATTTGAAACACATAAAGATCCCAACCCAATATTATCGGTTACACCAACCTAATTGGACATTATCAACCCTAATCTAGATGCTCATCCAATCAAAAAATGATTATGTGTAGTTTGATTATGTGTATCCATAGAAGAAAGGTTGAAGATGATGGGAATGCTTTGTAATTCTGGTTTCGTTTAGGTTTTACACTAGTACCTTGCTATAAACACTACTACGGAAATCATATACAACAACTGTTAGAAAAGGGATAACATCACGTGTGACCTGTCGTTGTTACGTAGGCTGTGGTTATATATGCGCTACTTACAATTACTATGATCACAGTTTCTATAACTAACTGTTGTAATATATTAAAGGTCCCAGGTTCGATTCTCAGCGATGCATCTTTTGGTGTAATATATTATTCTGGATAGCATTCACTATACAACCACGGTTATATATTACAACCACCGTTAAATTATATCCTTTTTTAAAAATAATTTTATGCATTTTGAAAATTTTCTATTTTTTAACCTGTATTTTTTTTGAACCATATCAGAACAGAAACAACAATTGTATCATAATGAAAAATTGTATTGTATTACATTAAATCTATATATTGGATTAAGAACCGAACATTGTATATATATTACTTCAAAATAAAAATGACACAAAACAACCTACAAACATTATATAACATCACATAATTGTATCTTATAGTGTTTTTGTTTCTTTGTCTCTTGGTGTCTTGTCTCTTTGTGTATTGACTTTAAACACCTACAATTTCAAATAATCATACTTGTTAGTAAATATACTTAGAAATAATGACTTACATCAATTAAATTATGAATAAAGAATAAAATACTAATTACTTGTTAATTTTCCCATATGCCTTCATTATGATCGATATGAATAACATGCACATCATCTCTATCAACTTCATCATAAGTCGTAGGTACTTTTGTTGTGTAAGAAGGAGTAAAAGGAATACCAAACTTTCATCACTACTAGGAATGTCTTTTCCTCGGAGAACGATTGACCATTTCCCCAATGTGTCCGAAGGGTCGGTCACATACAAAACTTGTTTTGCTTGTGAAGCCCTAATGAATTGTTCGGTCATATAATTTGGCTTGCCAAGGTCAACTCAGGTGAATCCTAAGTCATCCGTTTATACACTATTAATATTATTAGGAACTCACTTGCATTTAAATAAAGGCACTCTGAAGATAACATAATCAATCTCTCAAATCTCCTCAATGACACCATAGAACGCACTATATGCCACTATTGGATTCTTATCTTTCGAACTAGAGAAATACATGGATTCGGCCTCAGCCATAACCCCACTATTTTGCATTATACTACGATCATCTTTTGATTGTGTATAAAAGGTATAATGACCAATGTCATATGCAATCCAAGTTATCACATTAAATTTTGGCATGAATGACAACTAACTTATTCAATATATAGAAATGTGCCTGAATAACTACATCCTGAGCTATTGACTTAACATTTAAACCTTGAATACCTCTACCTTCAGTGTCAGCATGACGAGACTTTGGAATTCCTATAGACTCTGCTTCTGACAAATAGTTTGTACAAAACGCAATAACTTCTTCTATGATGTACCTTTCAATAATCAAAGCTTCTGGTTGGTGATGATTCTTTGTATATCCTTTAAATATCTTCATGTATCGCTCTATTGGATCGTCTACCATAAATAAATTGGACCACAAATTCTGATTTCTCTAACTAGATGAACAAGTAAGTGAGCCATGATGTCAAAAAATGATGTAGGAAAATACATCTCCAATTGACACAAGATTATGGCAGCTTCATTTTCTAATTCATCTAATTTTTTGAAATCAAGAACTTTATTACATATGACATTTAAGAAAAAAAACAATCCAGTGATAGTTACTCTCCTATTTTTTTTGTAGGATGCCACTGATAGCCACTGGTAGAAGTTGTTGCATCAATACATGACAATCATGAGATTTCAAACCAATTAACTTGAGATCTTTCATTGATAGAAGTTTATTGATGCTTGATGAGTAGCCTTGAGGAACTTTGATACCATGCAAACACTCGAAAAAAATTTTCATTTCCTGTTTACATAGAGTGTAACAAGCCGGAGATTGCTTACTATGTTTAGTCTTTCCAATTGTTTTAGTATACCCATCGCCTCCATATCGAGACGAGATTGCTTACTATATTTAGTCTTGTCTGGAATGTTTAGAAGTGTTCCAATCAAACTATCACACTTATTTTTCTCCACATGCATCACATCAAGACAATGTCTTACATCGAGACTTGACCAATATGAAAAATAAAAGAACACAAACCTCTTTTTCCATATATTTTTCCCAACAACTTGCCCTTTTTCCTTTTCTCTCTTTCCAAGGAAAACATTAATGTGTTTATGACATTGATAAAATTCATCCCTGATTAAAGGTTTAGGAGCGATATCAAACTCCCGCTCTCTGTTAAAAGCCTTCCGCAATCTACGATAAGAATGATCGGGTTTTAGAAAATTTTGATGCCCAAGGTAAACAGTCTTTTTTTCAAACTCAAGTTCGTGATAACATGTATCAGATTCACAAATAGGATACACTTTGTCTCCTTTGACACGATATCCATCCAAATTACCATATGTAGGAAAGTTGTTGATTGTGCAAAATAACATTGCACACGTCTTAAACTTTTCACTAGAATATGCATCTTCAACTTCAACACCTTCCTCCCACAAAAGTATTAGATCTTTAATTAATGAATTTAGATAAACATCTATGTCATTTCCAGGTTGTCGTGGTCTAGAAATCATCATATTTAACAACATATACTTACGCTTCATGCACAACCAAAGGGATAGGTTAAAAATCATGAGAAGAACAAACTACGAAGAATGGTTAGTAATCATATTACCAAATGGGTTCATTCCATCAGTGGCAAGCCCAAGCATAACGTTTCTTGGCTCAGTGCCAAAATCCGAAAACAACGAATCAATTTTCTTCCATTGCAAAGAATCAGCTACATGGCGTATGTTTCCATCACATTTTCTTTCATCTGCATGCCATATAATATTCTTTGCGTCATCAACATTAGAAAAGAGTCTCTTGAATCTTGAAATTATTGGCAAGTACCATAACACTTTAGCAAGAGGCCTCTTCCTACTAACATTGTCATTTTCATTGTCATCACCATTGTTGTCCTTTTGCTTGTAATGCGACACCCCCACATTCCGTACATTGATCAAAATTTTCATATTCTTTCCTGTATAATATTGTTGAAGAGCAAATCAGGGGGTGTCTTATCGTATCAACATGGATTGTGTGTTATCAATGCTTTTCGTTCAATAGTTTACCATTTTAAGTAAAGGGTTTTCAAATGATTCTTAGTTTTGTAACATAAGTTTTTAGCAAAGAAGTAACTTAGAGAAAAGATGTTGTAAGTTTTAGAAAAGCATGTCAAGACTAGATTTCGCGAATCCTTTTCATGCATATCCGATTAATCAAGCATATGAACTTAGTTTCGATCAATACAATCGCGTATCCTCGCAAATAAGTTTATGTCTAAAGCAAATTCGTGAGTAGATGATGTCTCACACTAATAATCGAAACAACAAACGTTAAGATCGATACAAAACGAATATTAAACCCAAAATCTATATCTATAGTTTGGTTTTTAAGAGATGAAGATATTAGGTCAAGATTTGGAAAATCTATGTCTAGAGTGATTCAAACCACAAATATACCATTAAAAGCAAACAACTTCCTCATATATTGATCATGAACCTTGTTCATATACAAAAGATCAAAAGAAATACATACAAGCAAGATTAACTACCTCAAATCTTGACACAAAATGTATTTAGCTACACATATTCATGGTAGCTTGTTTCACAAGTTTTGTGAGGAGATGAAAAAGCATCTGCGTTGAATAATCGAGATCGGATGCGAATTCAGCTTCTCAATGTGTAAAATCCCTCTTGGATGAAGAAATATCAGAAAAATAGGTTTTGGAATGATAAAGTGAAATTATGATCCCAAGAAAATACATAAAATCTATTTATAGTACACTTGAAATCAGACACGTTCGCACTGCGAACTATTTGTTTGCCTAGAGAATGATGAAAGTGGCACCTGAAGTGCCTTCTGATAAGCTAAATCGCCCTTGAGTTTCTGCATAAGTTTACAATGCGAACTTTTATTCGCAAAGCGAACAATTCGCCAAAAAGTTCGCAAAGCGAACTTAGGCTCCTTTTGCTACTACCTCATCCAAGGGTTCCTTCGCCAGGTATTCGCAGTGGAATGAATTCAGCGAACATTCGCTGGGAGTTTGCAAAGCGAACTTTAGTCCCTTTTCCTACTGCCATAATTCTGGGACCATTCGCTGGGATTTCGCCAGTTGTTCACAAAGCGAACATTTGCTGGCAAGTTCGCAAAGCGAACTTGCTGATGTTTTCTTCCTTTCTTTGGCAACTTAGATCCTTTCTTTATGTCTTACAACTTTGATCATTTAGGGCCTTTTTCTGCACAATAACACATATATTACAAGCACCAAAGGTATATTCACAATGTTTGAAGAATAACAACAATTCATGAGTAAAATCCACAATTTGTCATAAAAGAGTTGAAAAATGTCAAGTATCAAATAGAAATATATAGCATGTTTGACATCTAACAAACTCTCCCCGACTAACTCTTTGTTTGTCCTCAAGCAAAGTATGCCTCTCATTAAAAATAAGAGGATTTACTCAAGCATTAGAATCAACCAAGAAAAGATAAACGACTCAAATAAGCAACAATTGTAGACAAGCAACAATTACATATTCCTAAAATCGAACAATGCAAAAGAACTTGATTCTTAAACAAAGAATTTGATTCCTAAACTCTCATGCTCATGTCCCTCTAACACTCCTCTTCGAAAAAGAATTGAAGGAAATTAACGCGTTTGCAACCGCGGGGCAATTTCGCTCAAATGACAAATGATGCAAATACAAAGAAATTCATACATCGATCACATAAGAAATCGTGGAAGCAAAAGGACCACTAAAGGCTTTTAAGGTTGTAGCTTGGTCGGGTTAACAATAAAGGGACATTTCTAAAGGCCATTGAATCAAAATTTTCGATGCAAAAGAACATTCACTATACAAGGTATTCACAAACATATTAACATCATTCACCAATTTCATTCCTTTATCACCAACCTTTTCAAACTTCCTTATGCACAATTATTGGACTCTATTTTTCTCATTCAAGCAAGCATTCTTTTTCTCTTTTTTCACATTTTCTTTTTCTTTTCATGCTTGCTTGAATTTTTCAAAAGTTTGAGCAATTTACCAATCTTCTTTTTCATTCTCCCCAAAAGTGAATGTTCCTTGCTTTTTAAGGCAAGGAAATCAATAAAACAAAGTTCCAAGGTTCAAGAAGAATGTTTTTTAGAAACTCTCAAAAATTCAATGATGAACTTGATTTTCAAATTATGTACAACACAAAGTTCATCACTAAACGAGATCTAAACTGTTTAGGCTCAAGGGGTTAACAAATACTCACTACTCACAGGTAAATCACTGTTTGGAAATGGTTGTGCTCAATATCAACAAATGCCTTGATCATTTCTAATGCTTCCACAAAATCACACAAATCACAAGATAAAGCATGAATTAAAAGTATAAAACAAAATTCATAATCAATCCTATGCATTTAGTATACCATGGAGGTTTCTCACCATTGTGGTTTTTGGACCTAAATGACATAAGCAATACAAAGACAAAAAGTTCTAACATATTCTAAAATCTAGAAATAGGTAACTATGTACCTTGCCAACAATAACATGCTTAAAATACTATCATAGCCATCCAACTTGGAGGAATATTCTCTGATGAACCCAATCACCAACCTAGAAGTCTTTCAAGTCAACACCAAAAGATGGAAACATTAAACTTCCACAAGCATACCAACATAAAACGATAAAAAGCATACCAACAATTTAAGAGTTGAACATTCGTTAACTGAAGAATTCAACTCTTAAAAATAATAATAATAATAACTAAAATAAAAAAATAAAACTGATCAAATTTAACTGAAAAACAATATACTAATAATATCATAATAGTGCTATGGTGTGAAAACACCAACAAAAGTCATTAGTACCTCAAACGGATACACATTACATCAAATTTCAAAATAAATCCACCTAATGGATAAATTACAACAAGAACAACTGATACATAAAGTATAATAATAGAAAACTTCACTTTGAAGAATCAAAGGAAGTACAAAATGATAACAACAAAATCAGTCCTCTTCGGACTCGGATCCAGAAACCTCAATCAACTCTTCCTCAGAACCCGACTCTGATCCAGATACCTCCACATCATCACCATCAACCTCTGCATCAGCATCCTCCTCAACATCTTCAGGATCACCAGCTTCCTCTGATTCCCCCTCCAAAAACTGGCCTGGCCTCAGGCCAACCAGCATGAGCAAGGAATTGCTCCCTTGTCATTAAAGAGTGATCCACAGCGGGCTCACAGATCTGCAGCTGTAATACCTGCATCGAATCATGTAAGTCCATCATAGCACGCTGAGAAGCCGCCATCCAATCCCAATTATATTGGCATATTTCCTGCTGATACGGATAATAACCTTGAGACCAAGAACTACCAGACCCATCGCCAGCACCTGTACCGGCATCAACACTAGCACCAAAAGTCTCACCCCGCAATCCCTTAGGTTTACAATACTTGTCCATATACTGGTCATCAATGGCAGCCGGGATGGTTACCTGACGACGCGTGGGGATATTAACCTCTGCCTGTGCACAAAGAACCATGATTATACAAGGAAAGGCAAGAGGAGCATTCTTCCTAGAAGTGGAACCTAGCCCACTCTCCACAATAGCCCTCATCTCATCCGCTATAATCCGGGCAACATCGATCTGGACATTTGTCATTATGCTGTGGACCAAATGGGTAAGGGGTATGGGAATGGTTAAGGAATGTGACTTTGGCTTAATGTTAGTGAGAACCAAAAGCAAGACAAATTGGGCCAAGGGACGCATATCTTCACGATGGTACCTTTTTGCAGCCCCAGATGGGTTAAGCTCAACAGATTTACCTTCTTGCAAAAGATCTTTAGTCATGGTCTCAATGTCTCTGTGGAGTCTCAATGTTCTATGGAAAGTATCAATCTGGTTTTCTCTCAATGGTAATGGATCCTCAAGAACAGTGTTAATGGTTACTCGATCAAACTTCACCACTTTTCCCCCAACTAAGGTCTTCCACGCAAATTCCTCCCCATCATCCAGGAGGGCATTAACATAAAATTCTCGTACCATCTCTACGCTGTAACTATCCATAGATGTGATCAGCCTCCCCCATTTTTTTTCTTCGAGGAGTTGAGCTACCGCCCAGTAGCTTCCCTGTGGATTCAGATTGAACCTCTTCTCAGGTAATATGGTTCTCCTTTTCAAAGTCAGGTACCTAGCAACTTGTTTTGCTCCACTAAAGCGTACATTGTCGAACTAAATCGGAACTGTTCATGAAGTACCTCCGATCATTCTCTTTTTGGATAGAATGATCTTTGGATCCATCTGTAAAAACCACCTGATAAAACAATAACCAGCCAACAAAACAGTCCATTAGAATAGGAACAAAACAAAATCCCAAACTGAGATAGTAAAAAATAATTTTAAAATTCTGGTTTGTTCGCGTAAAGTTCGCAAAGCGAAGTCCTGGTGAACATTCGCCCCAGATTCGCAAAGCGAGGTTCTAGCGAATGCTCGCCCAGGTTCGTAAAGCGAACTGGTCAGCGAACCTGCGAACATTTCAAAAAACAACAGCATCTCAAATTTTCCAACATCAGATTAGTTTCACAATGCAACTCTACTCATAATGCTTGATCAAATTTCAACATGCAGCAACAACAAAGCATTATAACCAGAGGTGCACTAATACCACTTTTAAAACCTAGAATGAATTTGTCTCTAATATTCAACCTAACTACCCTAACCACATTGTTCTAACAGAAATAAACATAGAGAAAAGGAATTCAAACCTGTGCTTGTTAGCACTTGAGAAAAACTTGGTGAAAGATGATAGGAACAGAGCACGTGAGAGAGTTTTGTTCTTGTGAGTGTTTGTGATTGTGAAAGAGGCAAGGTAAGAGTATCAAAGGGAGTAGGGTTACCCACAAAAGTTCAGAATAAGTGGTGGGTCATGGGCCCAAGTGTCTGGCCCACACCAAATAAACTCCCTTTTTAATGAGGTGGCAGCAGGAAAACATTTAGCTATCTCGCTAAGTTCGCAATGCGAACTGGTCAGCGAATGCTCGCCCCAGGTTTGCAAAGCGAACTAGCCAGCGAACATGACAGGACTTTGAAAAAAATTTCTGCAGCTGCTACCACACTATACCAATTCTAAACAATTTAATCACTTAAAAACAGTAGAAAGACAGAAATACTTATAATGTTGGGGTGCCTCCCAACTAGCACTTTGTTTAACGTCGTTTGAGCTCAACGGTCCAAGATGATTGACACCTCGAAACCAAAAGCTCAAGAGTTAGCTTCCGAGAAAACGACACTTCACAAAAAAAGACCTCAACCATTATCGTATCCAGTCTTTGATCCCCTCTTCTTTAAAAAGGAAAAATCCCAACATTGTTGCATCATAGCCACTTTCGCATCTTGATCCTTTTTCTTCCGCAAAGCTTCTCTTTCAAACTCTCTCTCTTTGTGAACGTCTTCATCCACTTGATTCGAATACATCACTCCTTTGAAGACTGTGAAACAAGCTTCCTCCTCTTTTCAACTAGCTTTGATCCTCACCTTCATTATGCCTTCATCGACATCCACCAACATTTTGGCGGTTTTCATGAAGGGTCTTCCAAGAATAATCGGCGTATCCTCATCCTCATCCATCTCAATGACCACGAAATCAACCAGAAACAGGAATTTGTCCACTTTTACAAGCACATTTTCCACAACACCATGCGGACGAGTTCTTGACTTATCTGCAAGTTGCAATGTCATGGTTGTTGATTTCACGTTCATATTCTTAAGTCTTTTAACCATGGACAAAGGAATTAGGTTAATACAAGCACCCATGTCAACCAAAGCTTTACATTTAAAATCATTACCTATAGTAATAGGTAAAGCTACTCTTCCCGGATCTTGCTCTTTCCACGGAAGCACACTTTGAATGATGGCACTACATTCGGTATTAAGATCAATGTTATCCTTATCCGTGCACCTCTTCTTTTTAGTAAGTATGTCCTTTATAAATTTGACATACTTAGGCATTTGCTTGAGAGCCTCAGAGAAAGGAACTGTTACTTGCAACCGACTAAACAACTCTAAGAATCTTGCATAATGCCTATCGTTCTCTTTTTTCTTAGGAGCAGGAGGATATGGTAATCTTCTCTATAAAACATGTTTCTCATACTCCTTTCTTTTTTTTCTCTTTTCTCTTCTTCACCTGTTCCTCATTTTTTTCAACTACAACATTTTCATCATTTTTTTCGACTTCCTCCACTACAATATTATTCTCCTTTTCAACTACCACCTCATCTTCAACATCTCCACTGATTATTCTTCCACTTCTTATGAAAATGGCCTTACAATGCTCATATGGATTTGTTTGAGTGATAGCAGAGAAGGATGGCCCCGGTTGCTTCTCGGCTATTTGCTTTGCAAGTTGCCCAACTTGATTTTCGAGATTTTTAATTGACGCTTCCGTACTCTTTTGAGTGGTTGTTGATAATTGCATGAATTGTGTGAAAGTCTCCTCCATCCTTGAACTTCCACCTTGATATTGCGTTGGATGATAAGGATTTTGTTGATATCCTTGTTGATTTTGATAATTCCCTCAGGGTTGGTATCCTTGAGTGTTTTGGTAAGGTTGTTGAGCATTTTGGTAAGGAGGTCTTCCTTGATAACCTTGAGTTGGATTTCCAGCATAATTTACTTCTTCCACTACCGGAGGACAATACCCGATAGGATTATCTCCTCCACACAATTCACACAAGCTATTTGCACATTCTTGCTCGGCAAATCATGCATCTCCTTAATCTGTTGAGGTAGCTTTGACATTTGTTGCATTAACAACTCAACTTGTTGAGATAGTAATTTGTTCTGAGTAAGAATTGCATCATTTGTCCCTAACTCTAGCTAGCACTCCCGATTTCTTTTGAGATCGGCCACGGTTATGATTCCCTTGATGGTCGTTTAATTCCATCTTGTCAATGATAGAAATGGCTTCGTCGGCGCTTTTAGTCATTAAAGATCCGCCCGCGGTAGCATCCAACAAGGTTTTATGATTTGGTTGGAGACCATTTCTGAAAATATGAACTTGCGTAAGCTCATCAAAACCGTGCCCTTTGCATTTTCTAAGCATGGACTTGAATCTCTCCCAAGATTTGTTGAGAGACTCATTCCCACCTTGTGAGAAAACTGCAATCGCCGTTTTCGCTTCCATGAAACGATTGTGAGGAAAAAATCGTTCCAAGAACTTCTCTTCTAACATGTTCTAGTCCGTCATAATAACAGTTGATTGGTCAAGGTACCACTACTTTGCCTTCCCAATTAGGGAATGCGGGAACGATCTCTTAAACAACGACTCTTCTTCATCTTCTGGGGCTCCAGTTGCGCTCGCAATCTCATAGAATTTTGTCAAGTGAGTATAGGGTTCCTTGTGATCCATACCGGTGAATGGATTCTAGTATAGAAGAGCGAGGATACCCATTTTCATTTTAGAGTGTCGACCATTGTGAGCATTACGTGCAAATTGAGCAGTATGCCTCGAACTATTAACACAAGGTGTTGAAGCAGGTGGTGGTGGTGGTGGTGTAGCCATGGTTGGCGGTAACTGTGGTATTGGTGTCGAAGTTGAACTTTCTCCTCGTTCTCGTCTTTCCTTAGCAAGTTGCCTCCTCCGCCTTGTTCTGCTATTTAACTTACGCGCAGTTCTTTCAATCTCAGGATTGAAAAGAAGTTGGTCTGCGGGTAACTTCCCTCGCATAAACAGAGTCGGCACACTTAGCCAAAAAAATTAACAAGCAAAAGAAAAAGTTAAACAAGCTTAAAACTTAACAACTATTGCGATGCTTGCAATAACAAACAACAATCCCCGGCAATGGCGCCATTTTGTTGAAGATAAATTCGGGGGGTGTTTTATCGTATCCACAGAGATTGTGTGTTATCAATGCTTGTCGTTCAATAGTTTACCGTTTTAAGTAAAGGGTTTTCAAATGATTCTTAGTTTTGTAACATAAGTTTGTAGCAAAGAAGTAAATTAGAGCAAAGATGTTGTAAGTTTTAGAAAAGCATGTCAAAACTAGATTTCACTAATCCTTTTCATACATATCCGATTAATCAAGCATATGAACTTAGTTTCGATCAATACAATCGCGTATCCTCGAAAATAAGTTTATGTCAAAAGTAAATTCGTGAGTATTGTTGTTTAAATTGTTAGATGATGTCTCACGCTAACAATCGAAACAACAAACATTAAGATCGATACAAATCGAATATTAAACCCCAAATCTATATCTAGAGTTTGGTTTTTAAGAGATGAAGATATTAGGTCAAGATTTGGAAAATCTATGTCTAGAGTGATTCAAACCACAAATATACCATTAAAAGCAAACAACTTCGTCATATATTGATCATCAACCTTGTTCATATACAAAAGATCCAAAGAAATACATACAAGCAAGATGAACTACCTCTAATCTTAACACAAAATGTGTTTAGCTACACATATGCATGGTAGCTTGTTTCACAAGTTTCCCGAGGAGATGAAAAAGCATCCCCGTCGAATAATCGAGATCGGATGCGAATTCAACTTCTCAATGTGTAAAATTCCTCTTGGATGAAGAAAGATCAATAAAATAGGTTTTGGCGTGATAAAGTGAAGTTATAATCCCAAGAAAATACATAAAATCTATTTATAGTACACTTGAAATCAGACACGTTCGCACTGCAAACTATTTGTTCGCCTAGCGAATGATGAAAGTGGCACCTGAAGTGCCTTCTGATAAGCTAAACCTCCCTTGAGTTTCTGCATAAGTTCGCAATGCGAACTTTTATTCTCAAAGCGAACAATTCGCTAAAAGTTCGCAAAGCAAACTTAGGATCCTTTTGCTACTGCCGCATCCAAGGGTTCCTTCATCAGGTATTTGCAGTGCGATGAATTCAGCGAACATTCGCTGGGAGTTCGCAAAGTGAACTTTAGTCCCTTTTCCTACTGCTATAATTCTAGGACCATTCGTTGGGACTTCGCCAGTTGTTTGCAAAGCGAACTTGCTGATATTTTCTTCCTTTCTTTGGCAACTTAGATCCTTTCTTTGTGTCTTACAAATTTGATCATTTAGTGCCTTTTTATGCACTATAACACACATATTACAAGCACCAAAGGTATATTCACAATGTTTGAAGAATAACAACAATTCATGAGTAAAATCCACAATTTGTCATAAAAGAGTTGAAAAATGTCAAGTATCAAATAGAAATATATAGCATGTTTGACATCTAACAAATATGCAGTCATTAGGGCATGGATGTATTTTGATATACTCCAAACCCATAGGACATAATATCTTCTTGGCATCATAACAACGATCACGCAAATTGTTATCTTCTGGTAGCATTTGTTTTAGCAAATGAAGCAATTTCGTGAAACTTTTATCCGACCACCCATTTTTTACTTTCAGATTAAACAATTTTAAAACTTCAGAAAATCGTGTAAAACATGTGCATCCCTTATATAAAGGGGTGTCCTTATCACTACATAAAGTATCATAAATATGGGCTTTCTTAAAAGAAGATTCTCCTATATCACGAAACATATCTTCTAAGCGGTCATCCATATATTCATCTTCATCAACTTTGTGACTTTGTGATGCAGGGTTTCGATTTTTTCCCACCTCACCATGCCATGTCCATATTGTATAATTTTGACATATACCATCATAACATAGGTGATGGTGTAGCGAGCGATTTTTGTCGGTGACGCGACCACCTTATCGTTGAGGTTTAGGTTTTCCTCCTCGAGGAGAAAGGGGTGCTACTTTTTGATTTCTTATTTATCCCATGAAGCTGGAAGGGAAAGTGAAGGTATCTAAAACTAACCTTGTACGCGAATGTTTAACTGAACAAATGCTTAAAGAGATTGGGGGGGTCTGGGGTCAGGGTATACAATGGGCAGTTTTCAGTTACCCATCCTATATGTGGTTATCCACTGGATATTAGCTTTAGGTTCTGCTTTGTACTTGATGGTGATTATCTGTTAATGGGTTGGGAAAGTTTCTTGGGAAATATGAGAGAGTAAGATTGCAAGTTTTTGATGATTTTGGTGAGGTATTGGACATAGAGTTTTTAATTAATATGCTCGCTAAGATCTCGCAATCTTATGCCTACGTATTCCCGTTTAAACGAAACATGGAAATTAGAGCAATCGTAGTTCCTCCTAGTCTAAGGGAGGAAAAAGATGTTTTGGGTGTTTCGTTCAAAGCCCAAGACAGAGGCTAAAGGTTATTTGTATCTTGTTTAAAGCCCAAGATATGAAGCTAAAGGGGATTTGTATCTTGTTGAAAGCCTAAGATATGAAGCTAAAGGGTTTTGGCTGAGAGAGAATTTGTCATCTCTAAAGAGGGATGGTTGATTTTTATGTGCTTTGATCAAAGTATAAGTTTGATACTAAAAGGTTGATTGACTCCACTGGGGAAGTCCTTATACAAAGCCTAACCGGAGGCTGGGAATGACCGACTTAACAAGAGAGTGGATATATGGGTGTCTTGTACAAAGCCCAAGACGGAGGCTAAAAGAGACTGACTCTTTGGGGATATCATTATATGAAGCCTAAAAGGAGGCTAAAAGTTTGACTTTTCTGAGGAAAATGTTATTTCTGTCTTGTACAAAGCCCAAGATTGAGGCTAAAAGGGATTTTTGACTCCGTTAGGGAGGCCTATATGTGTCTTGTACAAAGCCCAAGACGAAGGCTGAAATGAGTTTGTCTCAACCAGCGAGTGTTTTTATATGTCTTGTACAAAGCCCAAGACGAAGGCTAAAGGAGATTAAGCCAACAAGAGAGTCTGAAAAGTGGTTAACTCAACAAGAGATTCTGAGAAGTGATGGACTCAACAAGAGAGTCTGAAGAGTTGATTGACTCAACAAGAGAGTCTGAAAAGGTTAGCTCTGCTAGGGGAGGATCATTGTACAAAGCCCAAGAGGAGGCTGACTTTCTTGGGGAAAGGATAATTATACAAAGCCTAAGAGGAGGCTATCTTATTGCTGAAGATTAGATCCATAAACAGGTCCAAGGATGGGGAACTCTCATGCGAGAGGTCAGGTTTCTGTTGGAGATTTATCCAGAGTGATCGGTGTTTTTTCCTATGTTTGAAAGGAACTTGAGAATGTATTTGAGACTCAAAGGGGTCTTAGACTGTCCAAGTCTACTGGTGTTGAGTTTTATCTTTTGTAGGATGCCTAAAAGAGAGCAAGGGCCTTAAGGGATGAGAATCAACCCTAAAGTGACCAGAGGTTTGGCACTGGAAAGACTGCTCTAGCAAAGGATGACTAAGTTCTGTTTTATACCTTTAAGAGGTCGTTAGGGTCCTTGTATTAAGCCCAAGAGAAGGCATGAGAACTTCTAAGAAGCCGACAGGTCCTTGTACAAAGCCCAAGAGGAGGCGGGGATACTTTTAGGAAGCCTGTGGGTCCCCAAACCAAGAGAAGTTCAAGAAATACAATTCATAGAGAAGAGATCATTCCAAGAAAGTTCGAGTATTTGGAAGAAACTCAAGAGATACTATTCACAGAGAATAGATCAACTCTGGGGAGTAGAATTTCTTTGACAATTTCTAAGGGTGACAGTTTGAGAAAAGGTTCACCGAGAATACTGCCTTTTTCTTTGTTCCATATTGATTAACCCCAAGAGAAGGGAAGATTGTATCTGGAAATACTACGGGGATCTAATTTAGTTTGTATTTAAGAATGACCAATGAGCTTTACCTAGTTCTAGACGTAGTTGCCGGGGAAAACTCTAAATAACTATACTAGTATATATACAGTTGATATATGACAAGTATTCAAAGGAGTATGAAAGAAGACTAACCATGCGCAGCTTCCCACAATACAGTAATGTATATGAAATCATATAAAAGAAAGCGGATAAACACTTACCCGTTGTAGAGCTTCCATGTTGTTTTGTTAGTTGTTCAACAAAGAAATTAAAGAAAGTTTTGATAGCAACTATACATTTGTGTTCAAAATCAAAGGAGAAAGTATTTTGAACATAGATCGGGGTTTACAGCTCAGGGAGAGGCCCAAATTTTAACAGTGATGGTACTGTTGTTTTGTATCGGGACTTATACAACGACTGAGGCCCAAAAAGTTTTGGTCAAAGGGGATTCGGTCTTACACCTCAAGGAGAGGCCCAAAGGGTTTGAAAATGAATAAAGATGGGTCTTATGGCTTAAGGAGAAGCCCAATTGATTTTGTCAAAAAGGCGACGATCGCGCCGAACGTTTGAAAATATACAGAGGGACTTATACAAGGTGTGAGGCCCGAAAGGTATTTTTTACAAAGGAGTTGGGTCTTACACTCTATTAGAGGCCCAAAATTGTTTTTGTACAAGTGATGGGGCTTACAACTCAGGGAGAGGCCCAATGATTTTAAATTGGCGATCGCGCCGAGATTTTTTATTGTGTCGGGACTTATACAATATCTGAGGTCCAAAAATTGTTTATGTATAACAAGGGTTGAGTCTTACACTCTATTTGAGGCCCATGAGTGTTTGAAAAAGATTTGTGAGGGTGAAAATCAAGGAAACTCTAATTTTGTTTAAAATGTATTTTAATTAAATGAAAATTTGATTAAAATAATCAAAATTATCAAACATGTGTGAAAAACAAGTTGTGATCTTGGATTAGTGTTTGAAAAATCAAGTTTTTATCCACAAATGATTGAAAATCAATTAAGTTTGGAAAATCAAGAAAGAAAAAATATTTTACATGTTAAAAAAACAAATAAACATTAATTCTTTGCAAAAATATCAAGTATATGAAATAAATAATATTTTTGGGAATTTTTGGTAAAATAAAATATTTTAACATTCTTGTGAATTCTTAAAAAAAGAATCAACTCAAAATCATTAAAATTCAAATAGAAATTAATTTTTTAATCAAATAAATAAAATCACAAAATTCAAATATTTGAATTTTTGAAAATGGCACCAAAAACATGGGCCATGAACACGCGCGAAGGGAGTTTTGCTCAGATTTGCATTTTCTATCCAATCTCACTGAATACTTAATGAAATCATGCAATCCACATATCAATCTGCTCGTTTTTACCTCACGATCATGTCTATGGTCTTTAATTTCATTTATTTTAAGCATGGAATAAGAAATCAAGACAAAACCTCAAGAACCCTAAATTCTGCATGAAGGCTGAGAAATTCTATACATGATTCATTCAAAGCAATTAATTGAGGGGAAACATTATATGCATGATTATGAACATGTGGCAAAAGTATTGTTCGAGGAAATATGCATAGATTAAGAGATGACTAAGTTTAGGCTTACTTGAAGGTCGTGGCAGCAAGAGCAAATTGATTTTTGAGTTGGAGGTGTTACAGATGAGTTGTGATGATCTGAACAGCTTCCTTACACCATATGGAATGTGTTTGAATGCTTGGAGTGATTTGAAATGGACTGGAACAGATTATGGCACCTCAGCTGCAAATTGGTTGAAAACTTGAGCAATTGGCTGGTGATTTTGTGAAATTGGTGTTCCAGATGTTGTTTAAGTGTTTGGATCACTTCTATATGGGGTTTATGAGGTGTGTGTGTGTGATTGGTTTGGTTGGAATTGCTCTCAAACTCAAAACCCGATAGTGACTTGCTTTAGAAGACAATTTTTGAAGTGAGAAGGTAATTTTGCAGAAAGCATCAGTTGTAGTGCTTTGGTGTACTTAAACTGAGCATAAATGAGCTCTATTTATAGTAGAGCAAGTTTGTTTTGCAAGCAATAGTGAATGGCGGCTGCAGTAGGTTGTTGGCCAATTGGATCACTTTGGAATCTCAAGTCTCCTCTAGCCATTGACTAGAGGTTAGAGCACATGCCTATGGTTCTTTGATTCAAGGATAAGGCTTAACTGAAGTGTTCATTTTTGCTCTGATACATGCCACCTCTAAGCATCAATTGAATGCTCCAAAATAAAATTGGAGTCTTGAAGCATCTTTGGCTTTTAGGGCTGCCAAACCTATATGTAGTTCCAAAGACTTGGGAGGCCTATGGATCAGTGTTTGTCCCTCCTTGGTCTCTCCTTGAGGTGTGCAGATGGATAAAATTGTTTTTCATTTGCACAAATTAATCAAATCGATCCAATGTGCACAAATCTGCCTTGTCTTGACAGTTGCAGCAGTCATAATTCTTAGCTCAGATGGAATTTGATGGAGTTCTTGGCCATTTTGGAAAGCTCTCATATGATACAACACATGTGTGATCATAGTTTGTCTTGACACTTTTTGGATCCAAGTGAAAAATTCCTCTAAATTTTGAAAAAAGTAAAACAGATTCTGACTTAATGAAAATTTCACCAAGTGTTGGAAAAAGTGGCATTTTCATGTTTTTGTCACTTTGGTCACTCCATAACTTAAAATCCATGAGAAATTGGAATGAGGTGTAGTTGACACTTTTAATTTATTCCATTAGAGCTACAAATACATCTTTAGATTATTCAAAATGGTTGCTTGGATCTCAAGTTATGATCCTTGGAAGTTGGTACCCTAGCCACTTTGTTTCATAACTTAGAAAAATTGTAAGTTTTTTATGGTTACCCCTTTTATAAGTTATCTCACTTTCTTTGGTTTTTCTTGATGAATGATGATTCTACTCACACATTAACATCATTTTAGGGTTAAGGAACCATAATTGTGAAAAATCTCAAAAAGTCAAACTTTGACTTTTGTGCACAACTGAATTTTTATCAGTGAAATCCAAAATGTGCGATCCTCTATGAAATTAAGTCCTTGACCTAAATCAAACTTAATAGATGGCTTACATGGGTGATATAGGGTGTATTGGATCATGTCCCAAGGTTTGGGAGCATGCCTTGGTCAAAAGTCAAAGGCACAGTTGAATTTTTCTTCAAAACCCTAATTGTGGTCCAGATGAAAATAAAACTTGTAGACCAAGCTTTTTGGATCAATCCATTATTGAAAATGGATCAATGTAGTGTATTAGAGACCCTCAAATCATGTATTGAGGTCTTGGCTCATGTTTTGTCCCAAAAGTCAACTTAGGGGTGAATTAGGTCAAGAAACCATAATCCCCGATTTTTGGTGAATGCATCCCCTGAGGCCAAATAAACCTGATGATTGGGTCCATGAGGTCCCTTGTAGTATCTTGGGTTATGCTTTGAAGCATTGGCTCATGCCCGAGGAAAATTTCCATCTGGAGGCCTTCGTCGACCAAAACCCTAATTTTGTGACACTGACGATCTTGAGGCTTAATTTGAAGGTGCGAGAAAGACACAAGAAAGGGGGGTTTGAATTGTGTATTTACTCTTTTAACAACTTTTCGCATCTTGTCGTTAAAGTACTTAGGATAACATCAGAGTTCGTTGAGAGACTCTGACTAACGAAGTTACATTCAGACTTGCAATGCATGAAGCATGAGAACCTACAAGAGTCTGAACACTATGAGTAACATTCAGAACTTGCAGAGCGGAAGCTTATCAGAGTTGCAAGGTTCTAACTTATTTGTGTAAGGTTCTGATACTAAATATAGAAATATAAACAAGACATTAAGCATAAGAGTAAAGAACACACGATATATCCTGGTTCACCATAAAGGGTAATCCGGTCCACCCTCCTCAGGTGATTTCTCCTTGAACACAAGGTCATAATCCACTATAATCAATCTCGATTACAGATGCACGGGCAACAGCCGGTGACTCACAACTTGCACAGCCGCACTGTGACTAACATGCAACCGTTCAGGGATTCAACTTAATGAATATAATGAACATTGACCTGCAGGTTCCAATCTCAAAAGATCTACTGCTAGGCTTTCACAGCTAGACGTTCAGGGATTCATCGCAATGAATATAACGCTACTGACCCTATTTCAGGCTTTTCCCACAATGACATCTCGCCATTGTCTTCTCGAGTCTCCGGTCACACTGACCATTCAAGGAATCCTAATTCACCAAGAATTAGTTTTACAGGAGATTACAAAGATGCTTCTTAACAAGCAGATTACTCCTAAGTTTAAGTACAAAGAACACACAAGAGTTCGAGCAAGATATGAGCAATAACTCCTTGCTATCCTAAGAAACTACAAAGATGTATAATGATTTGACAGTTGTTGACATCTTGTAGATCTTCTTCTTCTTCGTCTTCTTGGGTGAGCAAGCTTTGAGCAACAACTCCTTGCTTCAGATCTTCAATGTAGCACTAACGAGAAGGTGGGTTGATGACTTGACTGATTTGCAATGTTGTCTTCTTCATCAACAGTTTCTGTACCAATTCATTGTTGTTGTGTTGAATGATGATCTTTTAGCTTCAACAACAATGGCCATGAGTAAATGGTGATAGCTTTGGATATTCTAAGTGTTACAATGAGAACTCATCGTTGTTGTTATCTTTACACAATGACTTTGATCAATTCGCCATTCATGGACTTAATCGATTACCTCAGAAGCGAGAACTCTTTCCTTTAAATAGCCCAGTAGAAATATAGTCGTTTGAAATACTGTTGGCTTTTGGAAAAGAGACGTTGTGTAATAATTAGTTGTACTGACACATTTTCTTTTTGCTGTGGGAGAAGTGACAGGATATCTTCTTGAGCAGTGTGTACAGTTGTTCACAACGGTAACATTTGACTTCCAAACTTTAGAGGCTTCTGATGGTAAATTGATGAAGCATGAGTAGAGTCTTCTTAACAGGATACCTGACATGTCAAGTCTTCAGTCATCTGAAGAAGTCCATTAGGAATCAGTCTTCAGAACTTCAGCACTTGTCTTTAAGAACATTATCCTTTACTTCTTCAAGACTTCTGAATCTTCAGAACACATAAGTCTTCAGAGTCTTTCTGCACTTGGTCTTCAGAGCCTTCCGCCTTCAGAACTTCAAGTCATGAGAATCTTCAGCACTTTGGTTCTTTTCTTCAGAAGCTTCACAATCTTCAGAATCTCGACCACTTTCAGAGAGCATCCACAAGAGCATTGCAACAACAATATCGATATCCTTGGATCTAACTGATCACGATCAGATACAGAAGCATTCTTGCTTCTTGCGACTTGTGTCACACATAGTAACTTCGCATATTATCAATTACGCTTATATGGCTGGTGCTTGTTGGATCTGATAACCTCTATGAATATGATCTGTACACAACACACGTTAGAACATAAAATAGTTCTTTCACAAATACTTATTATTATCATCAAAATATAGATTGACTTGTAGAGACAACTCTTACTCTCACAATCTCCCCCTTTTTGATGATGACAAAACAAAGTATTTTGATTGAACATTTTATACAAGGTAATCACCAAACAAACATATTCAGAGTTTGGAACAACAGCTCCCCCTGAATGTGTTATTCTCAAAGTTTTATCTGTGATCATCTAGAATCTTATATGATCCAAAGATATACAGAATAACAACTTGAGTTGCCAGAACGAAGAATAGAAAAGGACTACTTCTCTATCTCGTCTTTAAGAAAATAAAGAGTCTTCAGCATCTGGACTAGTTCATCAGAACTTCCATCTAAAGATCTTCAGAACTCAGTTCCTTTGCGGTCGTATCAGAGCTTGTAATCTTCAGAGTCTTCTGAAGCATTTCTACTTTTCAGCAGATTCATTTAAGCACAAACAGATCAGTTCTTATCTGATAACATAGCCTCGCTATTCATCAGAGACAGACACTGCCTTTTAAGAAACTCCCCCTGAGTTTCAGAGTTTGTGAAGATTATAGGATTTATCATTTGAATCTTCTGGGTAGTCTTCCCCTAATTTCCATAAGTCAGATATTGGGATCTTTCTTAACATAGTTCAGGAATATTGAATTTTAATCACCAATAAAGATCATGAATTTCAGAGTTTGACTTTTGAACACAGGTCTTCATCTCAGAACCTTGTTATTGTCACAACTCAAAGCTTGATTTTTGATCAGATACCAATTGAAGGTTAATTTTTGTGATCAATCAACGCTTAATTTTGAATCTAGTACACTTGATTTGATTTTAGTCTGATACCAAGTGATGTGCTGAGTCTTATACCAGATAAGTTGAGTCTGATACCAAGTGAATGTATTCTTCTTATACCACTTGAAGGGTATTTCCTTAGAGTGCTGAGATTGATACCAATGAAGGTATTGAAAGCATTATACAACTTAGCTCTGATTGATATTACTGTAGACTGAGTCTGTTACCAATTTTTGTGTGTACTGAATCTGATTACCATTTGTTGACTTAGTCTGATACCAAATCATTTCTTATTAATTGAGTTCTTGGTAGACATCAAAACTACTTCTTCTTGGATCTTCAATCCGGATCTTCAGATAATTCTTTGATTTCAGATTTGCACAGTTCTTCTGAATAAGCATCGTGAGATGTAGACTTTGTCTTGCTTTCTTACAGAGTTTTCTTCTTTGGATTCTTGCATTCTGAATCTCATACTCTCAGACAGTTTACAGCTTCTGAACTAGGTGAGACAGAGATCAAGATAAACTTTGACTTTCAGACAGTTCTCAACTTCTGAACAGTACTTGGTAGATCTGATTCTGAACACATGTTCATGAAGTGTACAACTTCTATCATATGACTAACAGAGTTCTTCTTTCTTGACCTGTCTTAGAATTCCTAGTGAACTTGTTTAGAGTTCCTCGGATAACATCAAACAACAAACGTTAGTAGTAACACATTTTATATGATAGAATACTTGTTTGAGTTGCATGATTTTTGTTTTAAGATTTTCTTCTTCCTTTCAATCAATATTCATATTCATCAATCAAAATCATATTCTTTCTCCCCCTTTTTTACATCATCAAAAAGTGATAGAGCATCTAAGCATTTAGACATATGTAGATTAATACGATAATGATCATTAATAGACTCAAGGGATGAATCATTAATCATACGAAGGTTGATATGATAGGGAACAATTCTAGTGATCATCGTTAGATAATGTTTTACATGTTTTATTTATGCAATGTAAGAATCTTAGAGTATGATAAAAAATTTTAAGTTATGAATTTAATACTGATATGATTATAGATGATAAAACAGAAAGCATCATTGATTCATCGATTAAAATGATATAGAACCATCAGCACAAAACTACAAAAACAATTTGAGATTTACTAAGGTTTAAAGCTTAATCATTAAAATCTTCCACTTCATCAACTTTTTCACATCTAGTTTCGGCTGGTGTAGGTCCTGGTCCGAGCCTGCTGATCAATTCCCAGGCCTTCTCTTTCAACATTATTTCAGATATTATTCTTCCATAAGGAATGTGAAAGGACCTCTTGTTTCTTGAGACTCTGATAGAGTGTCTCATGTGATTAAAGATAGTCTTGGGAAGGTCTATTGTAATATGATGAGTTAGGAGAAAGACGAAGATTCTATCATCATGAGTCAGTGTGCCCCTTGCAGTCCATCGAGGACGAAGGTTGGTCAGAGAAAATTTGAACCAGGTTTTTGGAGCAGGAAGGAGTTTCTCAGGATTATTCGGTTCGTGTGGAACTGAATCATCAAACAGGATTCGACATCTCTCTACCATGCTTAAGTCAGATTGAAAGTGATAAATCGTGACTCCGTCGGAGACACACCCAATGATTTTCTCTATTGAGGCGACAGAGATAGCAATGGGGTGATAATGAAACTCAGACCAGATGGTCTTCCTATCAGTGCTAACCCTAGCAAAATTCCAGAACTATTTAACAAGACCAGGAAAGATAGAACCATTTAATAGAGAGTAATAACACTGCTAGGACTGGGCCTGCATGTTTCTTATTATCTCTAACCCGTCGTTTCCTAGACGAGTGAGGTTGGATATTTTCTCAGGAATGACCTCTAAGTTTTCTTTTCTACCTAAGAAGGTTGGACCGTTTCTTTGGGAATTCATCATCTTGTTGTAATAAGAGTTTTGAGATAGTTACGAACTAGGTTTTGAGGATGGATTGGAGTGAAGCTAAATCCTATTATTTATAGGCAAATGAGAGTAAGGAGTATGATAGCTAAATAGGTACTTAAAGATTTGGGTTTACTATTTCCTAGATAGGTTATGATTACTTAGAGTATACTAAGGGTTGTATCTGTGTGGGAAAAGAAAAACGGAGTAGTTACTAATTTATTTAGGAAGAGTTAATGTGTTAACAAATGTTTTGCAGCGAGTGGATAAAGGGCTGATAAGTTAATAATGACGGTTTCTTGAGCCACTAAAAGATCTTTCAAATATCTTTCAATAGATAATATCAATTAATGTTTTGTCAAATACTTGATTTTCTTAATTCAATTAATGGTTAGAAATGTGCGATAAAATTTCATATTCTTAGAATAACTTAGAGGAGGTATTGATTTAGATAATAAGCTTGACACTTCATTTCTCTTAAATAGTTCAGAACCAACTTTGGTGCAAGTACAACTACCTAGATCAAATACGGTTTAAACTAATACATAACAAAATCCAGACATAATTTAAACAGAGATAAAATAATTTGTTTTTCTAGTTGCTAAAGATTTCACATTTAGTCTTCAACAAGAAGTTATCTGGAAGGCTTTCAGGACCATCTTCTTTAATTTTCTCTTTGATCATGTCCACAATTCCATCTCTAAAGAAAATCTCTGACAAAACTCTTCCATAAGGAATGTAGGACTTTGTGAGGTTTCTGGACTCAGAGATGGTTTTCCAGAGACAGTTGAAGATAGTGTGTGGTAAATTTATCTGAAATTCATTCATTAGTAAATAAATGAATTCATGGTCATGAAATCTGATTATGTCATGGATTTCTCCTTTGGGAAGAAAATTGGACAACATGAGCTTGTACCAAGCTTTGGGAACAGGTAGGATATTTTCAGGATTGAAGGGTATGTATCCTAAAGTTAGGTCATGAAGAGATGCAAAATTTTTAGCAGTAAAGAATTTATTTTTGTCAAAATCAACAGGGATTCCAACATTCTCACACCCAGTTGCAAGAGTGACTGAGAACAGGTTGATGATGATTGGGACTTCAAAAACAAAGGAGGTGATGCATTTGCTCTCAAAATCAAGATCGGCATGTTTTCAAAAATCTTTGACAAGACTTACATAGATAAGTTTTTCTAGCATCATGGAGTATCTAATCCATTGTTGAGTGTAAATCACATCTACTAGACTGTAAGTAACGTAACTCGGAAGAGGAGGGGTGCTGATTACAAACTATTTTTCAGGAATGAGTTCAAGAAGATATTGGTTTCCTATGAAGGTTAGTGGAGGCTGTCATACCCCAAATTTAGACCACTAAGATTTCCCATCATTGTGCAAATCATCATCACAATATGGAGGAACCATCATACTTCATCAGTCTCCCCAAAGATGGGTGAGCATCCACTACAATCAAAATTAGGGTTTTAAGCCCTCTCAGAGCCTTAGACAAAGGATCAATCAAGGAATGACATGATCTTCAACTTGTCTAACCTCTCAAATATCCACAATGGATCAAAAGGACTCCCACTTCAAGGATTAAGCATAAGGATGCTCCCTTCTAGGTGGATCAAGTCTCAAGATCGTCGGTATCACCAAATTAGGGTTTTGGTCGACCAGGGCCTCCAGAGGGAAATTTTTCATCTGGGCACAAGCCAAAGATCCAAAACACAACCTAATATACTCCATACAACCTCATGGACCCATTCTTCAAGTGAATTTTGCCTCAGGGGATGCATACATCAAAAATCAGGAATTAGGGTTTCTTGACCTAATTCACCCCTAAGTTGATTTTTGGGACAAATCATGAACCAAGACCTCAAGAGAGGATTTGAGGGTCTCTAATGAAATATATTGATCCATTTGGAACAATGGATTAATCCAAGAAGCTTGAGCAACAAGTCTCAATTTCATCTGCACCACAATTAGGGTTTCGCGAGGAAAGTCAACTGTAACTTTGACTTTTGACCAGGACATGCTCCCAAACCCTAGGACATGCCCCAATATACCCTATGACACCCATGGAACATGTCCATCAAGTTTTATTTAGGTTAAGGACATGATTTCCTGAAGGATTGCACAGTTTAGAATTCATCTGATAAAAAGTCAACTGTGCACAAAAGTCAACTTTGACTTTTTGAGATTTTTCACCAAAATGGATTTTTAACCCTAAAATGATGTTAATGTATGATTTGAATCATCATTCATCAAGAAAAATCAAGAAAATTGGGATAACTTGTAAAAGGGGTAACCATAAAAACTTAGAAAATTTTCTAAGTTAAAAATAAAGTGACAAGGGTACCAACTTTGAAGGATTATAACTCCTAAACCACAAAGCCATTTTTTTTCATCCAAAGATGGATTTTGTTATTTCCTTGGTTTTATGGTTGGCATTATTTTGCTAAAACTCATGTAGCAGCAGATGTTGAATGAAGATGTCTAAAAATATGTTTCACTACTCTTTGTTCAACATGTCGTATGAAGATGTTCCATGACTGGTCATAGGACATCGCGCTGTGAAGTCAGGATTTATTGCAGAATCTGTTACAATGATTTGTAACTGAATATTCTGTGAATATTTGGTTATCCTATGTGGCATCCAAATCATTTTTGGATTAGGGTTACTTGTTGGTTTTCGGATTTGCTGCTGTTTCTAATTATGGAGACATAATAGGAAACTTTGGATTGAAGACCTATTTTATTGGAGTTAATTTTGCAGATTTGTGAGCAGCCTAATTGCTGCGTTTTTGAAGCCCAATTCAGTCCAGATTACAAGCTATAAATAGACTGATGTAAACCTAGTTTTAGGTGTCGAACTTACATGTATTTTTAGGGTTGTGTGCTTGTGTTTTGTGAGCCTAACTGGTATCATATGATAACAGTACATGGACTGTAGTGTAAGTTGTGTAAGGTTGCTCATAAGCTTTTAAGCATTGAGTAGCTGAGTGTTAATTCTCATAAGCTGTGAAGTATTGAGAATTTGTGTTTCGACCATTGTTACTTGTCTTGTAAGGAACCAGTCACGGGTTGTGATTGAAGAGGGATTTGAGGAGGGCCTCATACCTAGGGGAGTCTTAGGTAGAAGTCATAGGAAGGGTAGTGATTAAGTGAGCTGATTGAACCGGGTGTGGTTATCAGTGAATTGATACTATCGAATATTGATTTCATCCCTGGCTTGGTAGCCCCCAGATGTAGGATAGTTAGATCCGAACTGGGTTAACAATTTCTGGTGTTCTTTACATTTTATGCACACTTGTATTGAGCTTGTTCATTGTTGTTGTATATCAGTGTCTCGACATCTCGATAGGACATCTGATATACAGGCCAGAATTTCAGATTTGTATCCCTCATTACCCTCTACAAAAACTTCAACTAGACCTAAGTCCAATTCATTAAGGATTTTGAGTTATGGAGTGATCAAAATGGCTGAAAAGTGAAAATGTCACTTTTTCCAACACTTAGTGAAGTTTTCACTAAGTCAGAATCTGCCTTCACTTTTTGCCAAATGTAGGGGGATTTTTCACTTGGATTCAAAAGAGATCAAAACCAAATATGTTCAAACAGTTCTTATATCATGTAAGGGCTTTCCAAAATGGCCAAGAACATTGCCAAATTCCATTTGAGTCATGAGATATGACATTGGAAAGTTGCCTTGCTGAAATCTGTCAAAGGCAAGGCAGAATTTGTAACTTTGCTTGATTTACCAAAATCGGCCAAATTCAAATGCTCCTATCCACTTGGACACATCTGAGGATTGAATCTAAAGGGGACAATCACTGAGCCAAGCCTCCAAATTCCATGGAACAAGAAATAGCATGTTGAACCTAGAATGGCCAAAATAGGGACAAGACTCCAAATTTTGATTGAAGCATTCAATGGAAGCATCAAGGTGGCATGGACTGAGCCATTCTCATCTGAAATCAGTCAAGACTTATCCAATCCCAAGGGAACCAAAGCTCTGTGCCCTAACCTCTAGTCAATGGCTAGAGGAGACTTGGATTTCCATTGGACGACATTGGCTAAACCTACTTACCAGCTGCCATTCACTATTCCTTGCAAAACAAACTTGCTCTACTATAAATAGAGCTCAATTGTGATCAGTTTGAGTACACCAAAGCCATCTAACAGATGCTTTCCTCAAAATCTCTTTCTCTTGGCAAAAATGCCTTTCTTAGCAAGGTAGCTATTGGGTTTTGAGTTTGAGAGCAATTCCAATCAAACCAATCACTCACACACCTCACATACATCATATAGAAGTGATCCAAACACTCATATAACATCTGGAACACTGATTTCACAAAATCACCAACTGGTTGCTCAAACTTTCAATCAAGTTGCAGCTGAGGTACCACAAATCGTTCCAGCCAATTTCAATCAAGTCCAAGCATTCAAACACACTCCATAGGGTGTAGGGAAACTGTTCAGATCATCATCACTCATCTGTAACACCTCTAAATTAAAAATCACATTGCACTTGCTGTCACGGCCTAGAGGTAAGCACATACTTGGTCATCTCTCAATCTATGCATATTTCCTCGCACAATAATTTGGCCATATGTTCATAATCATGCATGGAATGTTTCCCCTCAATTAATTGCATTGTTTGAATCGTGTATCAAAAATCCTAGCCTTCATGCAGAAATTAGAGTTCTTGAGGTTTCTTCGTGATTTCATGTTTTATGTTTAATTTAAATGAAATTAATGGACATAGACATGATCGTGAGGTTGAGACGAGCATAATGATATGTGGATTGCATGATATGATTACGTATTCAGTGAGATTAGATGGAAAATGCAAATCAGCCAAACCCAGAAAAACGCGTGTGTTCTTGCTTGTGTTCTTGGCGCCTTTTTCACAAATTCAAATATTTGAATTTTGTGATTTTGTTTAATTGATTCAAAAATTAATTTCTCTCTGAGTTTTAATGATTTTGAGTTGATTCTTTTTTTAATAATTCACAAAAATGTTAAAATATTTTATTTTACCAAAAAATCCAAAAAATATTATTTATTTCATATAATTGATATTTTTGCTAAGAATTAATATTTTAATTGTTTTTGGCATTTTAAATATTTTTTCTACATTGATTTTGCAACTTTTAATGCTTTCTAATTATTTTGTAGGTCAATACCTAATTTTTGAAGCATTAATCCAAAATCACAATTTGTTTTTCACATGTTAAAACAATTTTGATCATTTTTAATTGAATTTTTATTCAATTAAATACATTTTGAAAACAAATTAGGGTTTTTGGATTAATTCAACCCTCATAAATCATTTTCAAAACACTTTGGGCCTCTTGAGAGAGTGTAAGACCCAACCCACTTGTACAGAAATATTTTGGGCCTCATTCGTTGTATACGTCTCTCTGTACATTTTCAAATAAACGGCACGATCATCGCCTTTTGAAAAATCACCTTGGGCCTCTCCTCGAGCTATAAGACCCATTCAAAACTTTTGGGCCTCTAATAGAGTGTAAGACCCAACCCCCTTTTAACCAAATCAATTTTGGGCCTCACTTATTGTATAAGTCCCTCTACGTTAAAAGAAAACCTCGGCGCGATCGCCATTTTAAACGGAAAAACCATCTGGGCCTACCCTCGTGTTATAAGCCCCACTCTTTTTCTTTAAACCCTTTGGGCCTCTTGAGAGAGTGTAAGACCCATCCCTTTGTACATAAAACCTTTCTTGGGCCTCAGTCACTTGTATAAGTCCCTCTGTACAAAAATAATAGTGCGCTCACTGATAAAACCCTGGGCCTCTCCTTGAGCTGTAAGCCCCAAATCTTTCTTTTTCGAAGCACTTTCTCCTTTGATTTTGAATATACTGTTGTTTTCAATCTTTCTTTGTTGAATAACTAACCAAACAGCATGGAAGCTCTACAACCGAGTAAGTGGTTATTGCTTTCATTTACTGCTTTCATATACATATAACTGTATTGTGGGGCTGTTTCACTGTAAGTCTTCTTTCATAAACTCATATCAACTGTGTAATAATAGTATAGATATTTCGAGTTTCCCCGGCAACTACGTCTAGAACTAGGCGACGCCGTTTCGTTTATTCGTAGAAATAGACAACTAGATCCCCCAATAGGATCACCAGACACAGTCTTATCTCAGGTTGTCCTCATTAGGAACTGTCAAGAAACTCTACTCCCAAAGATGAATGTATTCTCCGTGAATGGCATCTTTGAGTTTCTTCCAAATTCTCGAACTTTCCTGACTTTGATCTATTCTCGGTGAATAGCATTGCCTTGAATTTCTCGGGGTTTGGGGACCCACAGGCTTCTTAAAAGCATCGGCCTCCTCTTGGGCATTGTACAAGGACCCACAGGCTTCCTAAAAGCAACCTAGCCTCCTCTTGGGCTTAGTACAAGGACCCTACGGCTTCTTAGAAGTATTCACAGCCTCCTCTTAGGCTTCGTATAATGATCTCTTCCTCTGGGAATGATAGCCTCCTCTTGGGCTTCGTACAAGGACCGATCGGCTTCTTAAAAGTTTCCAGCCTCCTCTTGGGCTTCGTACAAATTGTCCCGACGACCTCCTAGAGGTATAGGAACAGAACTTAGTCGTCTTCATAGAACAGTCCTTTCATAGAGTCTACTACTGTTTCTCAAAGCATAGTACAAAAGGTGAAACTCTAGAGTTGGATAGTCTAACTTCCTTGAGTCTCAAACACATTCTCAAGTGATCCATTCGTTAAATAGGAAGGAAACCCGCAGACTTGGACAGTCTCAATACCCTTCGGATTTCCCGCTTCCCTAAAGAAACAGGAATAACCCGGATCCTTGAATCTATGAGTACAATATTGCTCATATAAGAACTGATTTTCTCTTTTAAAAATCAGTATACTGGACCTGTCACTTATAGCCTCCTCTTAGGCTTTGTATAATGATCCTCCCCAGCGGAGTCAAACAATGTTTAGCCTCTCTCTCGGGCTTTGTACGATACACATAAGAGACTCCCTCGTTGAGTCAATCCCCCTTTCGGCTCCATCTCGGGCTTTATACGAGATACAAAAAGGTTCTTATTTAGCCAAACAAACTTTAGCCTCCATCTCGGGCTTTATACGAGATACCAAAAGATTCCATCGTTGAGTCAAAACCTTTTAGCCTCTCTCTCGGGCTTTGTACGAGACACATATTAGCCTCCTCTTAGGCTTGGTATAAGAAAACCATTGGTTAATCCAATTAACCTTTTAGCATCAAAGCTGTGCCTCGTTCACAGTACACAAACATCAACAACTCCTTCCCCTTCGTCTAATCGCTGTAAGTGGCAAGCCTCTGGATCATCTATATCCATGCCACTGTCCCTCTTTTAGCATGAGAAATTCCTAAGGAAAGATAGCATTGCTCCACACTGAGTTAAAGTCTTCTCCTTTGGGTTAAACCCCCTATAAAGGAAATTATGGCATTGTCGGATTCACAAATCCCGGTTAAAGTAATTCTCCTTTTATAAACAGTTGTGATATACAACCCCCTCTTTAGAGATGACAAATTCTCTCTAAGGTCAGCACCTTTTAGCTTCATATCTTGGGCTTTGAACAAGATACAGATAAACCTTTTAGCTTCACATCTTGGGCTTTGAACAAGAAACAAATCACCTTTCGCTTCATGTCTTGGGCTTTGAACAAGACACCAAAAACACCCATTTCCTCCCATAGAATAGGAGGAACTACGAACGCTCTGATTTCCCTGTTTCGGTAAACGGGAATACGTAGGCTTAAGATCGAAAGAAAAGATCTTAGCGAGCACACTAAACAAAAACCCAAATCCCATATCTCCATCAATCAAAAGCAGTAATTCAAAAACATCAATCCTAACATCCTAATCCTTGTTCCCCACCGGAAACCTTCTGTCTAGAAAGAAAACAGTATTGGCGAAAATACAAATAACCAATACAAAGGCCCCACCACATTGATAGCATCTGTAACCTAACAGACCGCTGTTTAAACTCAGTATGCAAAGCAGGGTTAATTGGAGACATCTATTTCCCTTCCTTCATCAGCTTTAATAGGATAAAAAATGAATCGACCTGTAGTTTTAAGCTCAACCGCAGAGAGCGACCAGCGCTTAAGAATCGCGTCCAAAATCGCTCGCTACAGAGGCATGATGATGGATAGACAACAAATTTTTGACCCTTATGTTTTATGAAGTAAGGATTTAGTTATGAAATTATATGACGGGGAGAAGTTATTTTTATACACATAAATGGATAGGATGAGTTGTGCCCAGTCTACGAAAACATAGATCAGGTACAAAAGATTTTAATAAGATTTTAAGTGAGCTTATGTTGTCAGACGGAACAAATTTTACCACTAAGGATATATCATGATTACTCAAGATATGCAATTATGATAGATGTTATAGTGAGTGAACACATTATCCAGAGGTGTGATCAAAAGATTTTTCTTGAAAGAAAGAATCTCATTAATGTTTTTGCCTACCGATTAATTTTTAGTTCCTAATCAGTCTTTTGACAAGGAGAGTCGTACCTTAGAAAATCTGAAATTCTTCAGCTGAGTGCTTTACATTCTGACTTCTGAGCTTCTGATCAAAACATTCTGCTT
This sequence comes from Lathyrus tuberosus, assembly GCA_022829125.1. Classification (NCBI taxonomy): domain Eukaryota; kingdom Viridiplantae; phylum Streptophyta; class Magnoliopsida; order Fabales; family Fabaceae; genus Lathyrus; species Lathyrus tuberosus. The sequence goes on from JALAZF010000190.1 coordinate 4,287,022, forward strand.
CTTCCTTCTTATGAGAGAACTGCTGTGGGTTCTTGGATTCTTCACGATTCACTTGCATTCTGGTTTCTGAAGAATGTGAACATTTTCTGAACCCTGTTTCTAGGTAGAGAGCTGGAATCATTCTACGCAAAAATCCTTTCCTTTTTCTTGTTCAGAGCTATTCATCTGACTTCTGAGAACAACCAATCAGAGACTTTGAATCTGCGTAGTCAGGTCTACAAGCTTTCATCAAGCCATCTAGAAGATCATCAATATTTAATTATCGACCCTTTTTAGATAATGTGCTTCTAGAATTTATTTCCATAGCATCTTCTGACATTGTTTCTTCAATCAGATGCAGATCAATTTTATAGCTGACTATCATCCAGCATGTGTACAACATGAAACATAGTTTGCATGATACACCTTGGTCTCACAATGCTGATCTAGCTTAAAACAACATATTTGCTTCTGAAAGAATGACAACTGATTTCTTCCTTCTGAAGAACATCAGTAGCTTAAGTTTCAAGCAGTAATTCAAAAATATCCGTCCTAACATCCTAATCCTTGTTCCCCGCCAGAAACCTTCTGTCTGGATAAAAAGAAAGAAATCAGTATTGGTGAAAAATACAAATAACCAGTACAAAGGCCCCCCCACATTGATAGCATTCGTAACTTAACAGACCGCTGTTTAAACTCAGTATGCAAAGCAGGGTTAATTAGAGACATATATTTCCCTTCCTTCATCTGCTTTAATAGGATAAAAAATGAATCGGCCTATAGTTCAAAGCTCAAAGAGCAGAGAGCGACCAGCACTTAAGAACCGCGTCCAAAATCGCTCGCTACAGGTCCATGAGGTTCCATGGAGTATCTTAGGTTATGCTTTGAAGCATTGGCTCATGCCCTGAGGAAAATTTCCATCTGGGGGCCCTGGTTGACCAAAACCCTAATTTGGTGACACTGTTGATCTTGAGGCTTGATCCACCTAGAAGGGAGCAGCCTTGTGCTTAATCCTTGAAGTGGGAGTCCTCTTGATTATGTCATTTCTCGATTGATCCTTTGTCTAAGGCTCAAAGAGGGCTTGGAACCCTAATTTTTTATAGTAGTGAATGCTCACCCATCCTTGGGGAGACTGATGAGTATAGCGAGCGATTTTGAACGTGGTTGTGAAGCACTATCGCTTTGGGGTACTACAGTTCGATTCATTTTTTATCCTATTGAAGCTGATGAAGGAAGGGAAATAGATGTCTCCAATTAACCCTGCTTGCAAACTGAGTTTGAACAGATGACTGTTGGTTTACAGATGCTATTAAGATTGTGGGTCTCTCTTAGGTTATTTTGTTAAGAACACAGTGTCTAGGCTATTGGTAGGAGGTTAAGACTGATGCTTTTTGATTGATTTGTGAAGGTATGGGATTTTGGATATTTTTATTAGTGTGCTCGCTAAGATTTTTGTAATCTTATGCCTACGTATTCCCGTTTGACAAAACAGGGAAATCAAAGCGATCGTAGTTCCTCCTATTCTATGGGAGGAAAAAGGTTGTTTTGGTGTCTTGTTCAAAGCCCAAGACGTGAAGTTAAAGGTGGTTTGTATCTTGTTCAAAGCCCAAGATGTGAAGCTGAAGGGTTTTGACTTTAGAGAGAATTTGTCATCTCTAAAGGGGAGTTGTTGATGTTTGTATGTTATGAACAAGGCACAGCTTTGATGCTAGGAGGTTGATTGAATCTACCGAGGTCTTCTTTATACAAAGCCTAAGAGGAGGCTATTGATCCAACAAGAGGGTGCTTTTATGTGTCTCGTACGAAGCCCGAGAGAGAGGCTAAAAGGGATTGACTCAACAAGAGAGTCTTTTATACTCAACAAGAGAGTGATTTTTATCTCGTACGAAGCCCGAGATGGAGGCTGAAAAGGCTGATTGACCCAACCAGAGACTCTTTTATACTCAACAAGAGAGTAATTTTGTATCTCGTACGAGGCCCGAGATGGAGGCTGAAAATGGGTTTGACTCAACAAGAGAGTCTTTTATACTCAACAAGAGAGTGATTTTTATCTTGTACAAAGCCCGAGATGGACGCTAAAAGGGTTTGACTCAACAAGAGAGTCTTTTATACTCAACAAGAGAGTGTTTTTTATCTCGTACAAAGCCAGAGATGGACGCTAAAAGGGTTTGACTCAACAAGAGAGTCTTTTATACTCAACAAGAGAGAGATTTTTAGTATCTCGTTGAAGCCCGAGATGGAGGCTAAAAGGGAGACCGACTCAACAAGAGAGTCTGAAAAGGTTAGCTCCGCTGGGGAGAATCATTTGTACAAAGCCCAAGAGGAGGCTAACTTTCTCGAGGAAAGGATCATTATACAAAGCCTAAGAGGAGGCTATTCGTTGGCGCCTGTTTCAGTTTAGTGACAGGTCCAATATGTTGGATAGAAGAGAAAATCAGTTCTTATGAAGGGAATGATTAAAGGTATCATTTTGCTTTGGTACTGACAGAGGATCATGGTTATTTCCTGTTCTTTAAGGAAAGGGGAAATCCAAAGGGTATTGAGACTGTCCAAGTCTACGGGTGTCTTGAGAAATTGATTCTCAGATAGTGAATTATCTTTGTATAAGCCCCAAGAGAAGGCTGGTATGTTAAGGGATGAATGTCAACCCATCAACAGGTCTGATACTTGACTCAGAAAGACAGCTCTAGCAAATTGATGACTAGGTTCTGTTCCTATACCTGTAGAGGTCTCGGGGTCCTTGTACTAAGCCCAAGAGAAGGCATGAGAGCTTTTAAGAAGCTGAAGGGTCCATGTACAACGCCAAAGAGGAGGCGGGGATGATTTTAGGAAGCCTGTGGGTCCCTAAACCCCAAGAAGTTCAAGACATGCTATTCACAGAGAATAGATCAAACCAGGAAAGTTCGAGAATTTGGAAGAAACTCAAGAGATGCCATTCACAGAGAAAAGATCATCTCTGGGGAGTTAAAGTTTCTTTGACAATATCTAAGGGTGACAGTCTGAGAAAGGGTTCACCGAGAATGCTGCCTTTCACGTCTCCATATTGTTTAACCTGAAGAGGAGGGAAGACTATGTCTGGTAATCCTATGTGGATCTAGTTTTCTTTGTATTTAAGAGTGACCAACAGGGCTTTACCTAGTGCTAGACGTAGTTGCCGGGGAAAACTCTAAATAACTATACTATTATTACACAGCTTGATTATTTGACAAGTATACAAAAGTTTGTGAAAGAAAACTTACAGTGAGCAGTCCCAAAATACAGTTATATATATATATATATATATATATATATATATATATATATATATATATATATATATATATGAAAGCGGATAAAGAAAGCGGGTAAACACTTACTCGGTTGTAGAGCTTCCATGATGTTTTGTTAGTTGTTCAACAAAGAAAGCTTTGGTAACAATATTATATTCAAAATAAAAGGAGAAAGTGCTTTGAAAAGATTGTTGGGGCTTACGGCTTAAGGAGAGGCCCAAAGTTTTAACAGTGATTGCACTGTTGTTTTGAATTTGTACAGGGTCTTATACAAGTGACTGAGGCCCAAAAGTTTTTCTGTACAAAGGGATGGGTCTTACACTCTCTCAAGAGGCCCAAAAGTTTATTTTTATACAAGTGGTGGGGCTTACGGCTCAAGGAGAGCCCCAAGGTTTTGTTTTTGAACTGGCGATCGCGCCGAGATTTTTTTCTTTTGACAAAGAGGGACTTATACAATGTCTGAGGCCCAAAAAATGTTTTGGTTAAAAGGGGATTGGATCTTACACTCTATTAGAGGCCCACTGATTGATTTTTGTACAAGTGATGGGGCTTACAGCTCAAGGAGAGCCCCAATTGGTTTGTTTGAAAACGGTGATTGTACCGAGGTTTTTTTGAAAACGCAGTGGGTCATATACAATGACTGAGGCCCAAAAAGTTTGGTTTTCAAGGGGGATTGGGTCTTACACTCTATTAGAGGCCAAAAGATTCATTTTTGAAAAGAAATGGGTCTTATAGCTCAAGGAGAGGCCCAGATGATTTATTTTAAATGGGCGATGATCGCGCCGAACGTTTTGAAATACAACGGGACTTATACAACATTTGAGGCCCAAAATGTTTTGTATTTACAAAGGATTGGGTCTTACACTCTATTAGAGGGCCAAAGTGTTTGAAAAAGTTTGATGAGGGTTGAATTAATCAAAAACCCTAATTTGTTTTCAAAATGTATTTTAATTGAATAAAAAATTCAATTAAAATGATCAAAATTGTTAAACATGTGGAAAAAAATTGTGATCTTGGATTAATGTTTCAAAAATCAGGTTTTGATCCACAACATGATTGGAAATCACTAAAATTTGAAAAATCAAGAGGGAAAAAATATTTTAAATGTCAAAAAACAATTAAAATATTAATTCTTTACAAAAATATCAAGTAAATGAAATGAATAATATTTTTGGGATTTTTTGGGAAAATAAAATATTTCAACATTTTTGTGAATTATTAAAAAAAGATTCAACTCAAAATCATTAAAACTCAAAGAGAAATTAATTTTTGAATCAATTAAATAAAATCACAAAATTCAAATATTCAAATTTTCAAAAAGGGCACCAAGAACAAGGGCAAGAACACGCGCCACCCTTTGTTTCTGCAGATTTGCATTTTCTATCCAATCTCACTGAATACTTGATTATATCATGCAATCTACATATCAATCTACTCGTTTCAACCTCACGATCATGTCTATGGTCTTTAATTTCATTTATTTTAATCATGGAATAAGAAATCAAAGAGAAACCTCAAGAACCCTAAAAATTGCATGAAGGTTCAGAAATTGCATACACGATTCAAACAAAGCAATTGATTGAGGGAAAACACTCTATGCATGATTATGAACATATGGCCAAATTATTGTGCAGCAAAAAATGCATGGATCATAGAGTTAGAAGAGCTCATGCTTACCTCTTGCAGCTGGTGATCATGTTTTATGTTAGAGGTGTTGCAGCTTGGTTCCAAGGATATGGGCAACTTCCCTAGATGCTATGAAGTGTGTCTGGATGCTTGGAGTGAATTGAATTGAGCTGGAACTTGATTTGGCACCTCAACTGTAAATCTGTCAAAGGCTTGTGCAGTTGGCTAGTGATTTTGTGATTTTGGTGTTCCAGATGTTATGTGAGTGTTTGGATCACTTCTAAATGATGTTTATGAGGTGTGTGTGTGATTGGTTTGATTGGAATTGCTCTCAAACTCAAAACCCGATAGTGACTTTCCTTATAAGGCAAAATTGGAGTGAAGAAGGAGATTTTGAGGAAAGCATCTGTTTGATGGCTTTGGTGTACTCAAACTGATCACAATTGAGCTCTGTTTATAGTAGAGCAAGTTTGTTTTGCAAGGAATAGTGAATGACAACTGCTACATAGGTTTGGCCAATATTGAGCAATGAGAATCCACGTCTCCTCTAGCCATTGACTAGAGGTTAGGGCACAGGCTGCTGGTTCACTTGGTCTTGGATAAGTCTTAACTCAATTTAGTTGGGAAGGGCTTAGTCCATGCCACCTTGGTGTATGCATTGAATGCTCCAATCCAAAATTGGAGTCTTGTCCCTCTTTTAGGAAATTCTAGGTTTGGCATGTTATTTTTGGTTCCAAAGACTTGGGAGGCTTGGGATCAGAGTTGGTTACTCCTTGGTCCCCCCTTGAGGTGTTTAGATGGATAGAGTTGCTTGCCCTTTGCAAAATTTGGGCAAATCGAGCAAAACTCCAAAATCTGCCTTGCCATGATAGTTTTCAGCAAGCCATATTGGCATTGTCATATCTCATGGCTCAAGTGGAATTTGATGGAGTTCTTGGCCATTTTGGAAAGCCCTTATATGATATAACAACTGTTTGATTATAGTTGGTTTTGATACTTTTTGGACCCAAATGAAAAATGCCCCTACATTTGGAAAAAAGTGAAGGCAGATTCTGACTTAATGAAAATTTCACTAAGTGTTGGAAAAAGTGGCATTTCATGTTTTCAGCCATTTTGATCATTCCATAACTCAAAATCCATGATGAGTTGGAATGAGGTGTAATTGAAGATTTTGTAGAGGGCCATGAGGGCTACAAATCCAGCTTTGGATGGGGGAAAATGGCGTTGTAGTCTAGGAGTTATGATCCTCCAAAGTTGGTACCCTAGCCACTTTGTTCCATAACTTTTCTTGATTTTTATGGTTACCCCTTTTACAAGTTATCCCACTTTTCTTGATTTTTCTTGATGAATGTTGATTCAAATCACACATTAACATCATTTTAGGGTCAAAGAACCATATTTGTGAAAAATCTCAAAAAGTCAAAGTTGACTTTTGTGCACAGTTGACTTTTTGTCAGATGAATTCCAAACTGCGCGATCCTCTATGAAATCAAGTCCTTGACATAAATCAAACTTGATGGACATGTTCCATAGGTGTTATAGGGTGTATTAAATCGTGTCCCAAGGTTTGGGAGCATGTCCTGGTCAAAAGTCAAAGCTACAGTTGACTTTTCCCGCGAAACCCTAACGGCGGTTCAGATGAAATTGAAACTTGTTGCTCAAGCTTCTTGGATTAATCCATTGTTGCAAATGGGTCAATTTAGTATGTTAGAGACCCTCAAATCATGTCTTGAGGTCTTAGCTTATGTTTTGTCCCAAAAGTCAACTTAGGGGTGAATTAGGTCGAGAAACCCTAATTCCTGATTCTTTATGAGTGCATCCCCTGAAGCAAAATTGACTTGTTGATTGGGTTTATGATTTCCCTTGGAGAATCATATGTTATGCTTTGAATCATTGGCTCATGCCCAGAGGAAAATTTCCATCTGGAGGCCCTAGTCGACCAAATCCCTAATTTGGTGACACCGGCGATCTTGAGGCTTGATCCACCTAGAAGGGAGCAACCTTGTGCTTAATCCTTGAAGTGGGAGCCCTTTTGATCCTTTGTGGCTGTTTAAGATGTTAGACAAGTTAAAGATCATGTCATTCCTTGATTGATCATTTATCTAAAGCTCAGAGAGGGCTTGAAACCTTAATTTTGATTGTAGTGAATGCTCACCCGTCTTTGGGGAGACTGATGAGGCATGAAGGTTCATCCATATTGTGATGATGATTTGCACAATGATGGGAAATCTTAGTGGTCAAAATTTGGGGTATGACAGATGCCCCTATTTAATCTACTTGGACCCGAAGGTGTGAATGGGGAAGGAATTCGGGCATTCGGGGTGCAAGTGGATTAAATATTGGAATACCCAAAATTTTGATGGCGGTCATGAATGGCAGTTTGCGCATCCATCTTCTTTTGATAAGCAATGATGCTTAGAAAAGGTAAAAACTTCCCCTCGATCCTGGTTTCCTACCAAGGAACTGGTCTTAGTTTCTGATGTAAACTTCCCCTCGATCTTGGTTTCCTACCAAGGAACTGGTCTCAGTTTTCTAAAATAAACTTCCCCTTGATCTTGGTTTCCTACCAAGGAACTGGTCTAAGTTTCTGAAATTAACTTCCCCTCGATCATGGTTTCCAACCAAGGAAAATGTCTTAGTTTCTTTTGTCAATAAACTTTCTTGACAAGGGACGCTATCTGTAGCGGGTTTCCTCAAACTTCTCGCCGAATTTTCCTGGGGAGATGCCATTTGATGGGAAAAATTTTGATGTCAGAGTTGCTGGGGAATCCAGTCATCTGAGCTGTAGAGGTGCACAAACTTCTCTGTTGGAGACGCCATTTGTCGACTCTATCGGGGAAAACGAGTCTCTTGAGAGACTATTTATGCTTGGGTATTACATCATAATTTTCTCGGGATCTTCCCGGAGAAATGCCATATGATGTGATCCAATTTTGAGGTTCTGATGACCTTTTCGTCAGCGGATTTTTTCAGAGAAAAACTGCTGCATTGTCGAATCTCTGATTGAGAGGCTTTCTCTGGAGATTTTCCTTAATCTGGGAAAGCGGAGATATCATCTTCACTGGCGAAGAGTGATGTTTGTCGAAAGTTCTCTGGTTCTTTAGAGGTTCAAGTTATCAAAGTGGTCAAGGGCCAATTCTAATCCAGAAATAAACTGGAGGAGAGATTGTTCAGACGCAACATTTCCTGGCGAGGAAATAACTGACAACCCGATTAAGAGGACTGTTATCACTAGGGGATAAGACCGACTAGAGTGATAATGATGCAATATGAATGCGAATGTATATCAATAATGCATGATGTATGTATGTTTATGCTGAAAAACTGACGCGACATACAGACTAGTAGACGAACACGACTAGATACTCAGCCACTGCTGGGACGAAGAAGTATCGCTGGTTCAAGATAGCAATTCTGCCTTGCTTAGGAGAGATAGTCCCTGCGGGGAACACCGTTGGTCGGGCTTAGGAGATAAGGACTCTGCCGAGGATATCAGATGGAAAAATTACATATGATACAGTTGATCCTTCGTTCAGGCGCACTGGTTTAGAAGGAGTACTTTAATTCCGCACTTTGAAGCTCGATTACTTCTGGAGATGCGAGAGACGTTCTTTCGATGTTCAACAGTCAAAAGAAATTGTCATCTTTATATTAAAAGCAGAAAAGTTTTACAAGTAAATTCATTTTTGTTTTGTTTCAAGAATCGTTGATCATATTAAAATGTCGTTCTATAAAGCTAAAACAAATAAGAATTGCAAACAAAAGCACAAGGGCTCAAATTTTATTGATAGGATGGAGATCAGCCAAACGCGTGATTCCATAGAGTATTTACAAAGTTAGAAAATGGTAATTTAAGGGAAAAGGGCTACATTGAAACATTACGATCACTATCCTTCTACCAACTTTGAATCCGGGGCATCCTGAGCTTCTATCGAAGATGACCTTGACCTGAGTTTTCTGATGGATAGTTTAACTGCTGCTAAGGGACTTGCCCCTTTGTTGAACATAGTTACTTTCCATTATCCCTAACTTTTGCCTGGATTGCACTGTGATGTTTCCAATCCACCGGGATGATTTTTGATCATGTCTCTAATTTTTGCCTGGACCTCCCTTTCGGGTTTTCAATCCATCAAGACGTTTTTTTTTATTTAGGCGAAGTACTTCTTGACCACATCAACATTCGTGGGGTAGGAAAATTCCTCTCCATCCATGGTTGCAAGTCTCAAGGCACCACCTGAGAAAGCTTTCTTGACCATATAGGGGTCGTCATAATTCGGGGTCCATTTGCCCCGGGAATCAGTGAGGAATGATTGTATCTTTTTTAGCACAAGGTCTCCTTTTCTGAAGACGCGAGGTCGGACCGTTTTGTTAAACGCCATCTTCATTCTTTGTTGATACAACTGACCGTGGCATAGCACCGTTATTCTTTTCTCTTCGATCAGATGTAGTTCGTCGTGTCAACTTTGACACCATTCAGCTTCTGTAAGCTTTGCTTCCATCAATACCCAGATTGATGGGATCTCTACCTCTATGGGGAGTACTGCCTCCATGTCATATACTAGAGAGAAAGGGGTTTGCCCCTGTTGAAGTGCGGACAGATGTGCGATAACCGTGAAGAGCAAAGGGTAGCATTTCATGCCAGTCTTTATAGGTTACAACCATCTTTTGAACGATCTTCTTGATGTTCTTGTTAGCTGCTTCTACCGCTCCGTTCATCTTGGGTAGGTAGGGAGATGAGTTATGGTGTTCGATCTTGAACTCTGCGCATAACTCTTTCATCATCTTATTGTTCAATTTAGATCCATTATTAGTAATGACCTTGCTCGGAACACCATAACGGCAGATGATATTGTTTTTGATAAATCGGACCACCACTTGTCGGGTTACATTAGCATATGATGCTGCTTCGACCCACTTGGTGAAGTAATCAATGGCTACCAGGATGAACCGATGTCCGTTTGAAGCATTGGGCTCAATCATGCCAATCATGTCGATTCCCCATATGGAAAAAGGCCACGGGGAAGAGAGAATTTTGAGATGTGTTGGCAGTACATGGATTTTGTCGGAGTATATCTGACACTTGTGACACCTCCTCATGTACTTGTAGCAGTCATATTCCATTATCAACCAGTAGTACCCTGCTCTTAGAATTTTTCTCGCCATTGTGTGTCCGTTGGCATGAGTGCCAAAGGATCCTTCATGAATTTCTTTTATCAGCATGTCTGCTTCTGGTCTGTCGACGCATCGAAGCAAGACCATGTCGAAATTTCTCTTATAGAGTGTATCCCTGCTCAGGAAGAAACTGCCAGCCAGCCCTCTAGTGGTTTTTCTATCTTTTCTTAGTACCCCAGGTGGGTATTCATGTTTCTGAAGGAAGCATTTGATATCGTGATTCCAAGGTTTATCATCTATGACTGCTTCAATCGCGAAGATGTAAGCGGGCCGTTCAAGGCGCATTATGTCGATCTTAGGTAGGTAATTCCATTGACCTACACTAATCATGGAAGAGAGGGTGGTTAATGCATCAGCCATGTGATTCTCATCACGAGGGATGTGATGAAACTCGATTCTATTGAAGAAGGGTAGCAACCTCCTTGCATAATCTTTGTAAGGAATCAGTCCCGATTGGTATGTGTTCCAATCTCCTTTGATTTGATTGATAACCAGGACTGAGTCACCATATACATCTAAGTTTTTGATCCTTAAGTCGATCGCTTCCTCGAGACCCATAATATAGGCTTCGTATTCGGCCTCGTTGTTTGTACATTTGAACGTAAGTCTGGCTATGAAAGAAATGTAGGTACCCTGAGGTGTTATGATGATTGCCCCAATTTCGTTTCCATAATGATTGACAGCTCCGTCAAAGATAAGTCCCCACTGGGAATCTGGTTCTGGCCCTTCACTGGGTAACGGTTCATCGCAATCTTTCATTTTTAGATACATGACATATTCGTCTGAGAAGTCAACTTCGATTGATTCTTGATCATCAATCTGTTGATGAGCCAAATAATCGGCTAAAATACTTTCCTTAATGACTTTTTGAGCATGGTACTCTATGTCATATTCTGATAACAACATCTGCCAACGGGCAATCCTTCCCGTGAGAGTAGGCTTTTCAAATACATACTTGATTGGATCCATTTTTGAGATTAACCAAGTAGTGTGACGAATCATATATTGGCGAAGACGTTTGGCTGCCCAAGCCAAAGCGCAACAAGTTTTCTCAAGCATAGTGTACCGAGTCTTGCAGTCGGTGAATTTCTTGCTCAAATAGTAGATGGCAGACTCTTTCCGTTTAGTTTCGTCTTGTTGGCCAAGTACATCGCCCATGGAGTCTTCCAAGACTGTTAGGTAGATGATCAGTGGTCTTCCTTCCACTGGAGGTGATAGAATCGGCAAATTCAATAGGTATTCCTTGATACTGTCGAAGGCGATTTGGAAATCTTCTGTCCAAACGCAGTCCTGGTTCTTTTTGAGTAATTTGAAAATCGACGCACAGGTCGCGGTCATGAGGAATATGAATCTGGAGATGTAGTTCAAACGTCCCAGGAATCCTCTAACTTGTTTTTCAGTTTTCAGAGAAGGCATTTCTTGAATGGCCTTGACCTTGTCAGGTTCAACCTCACTTCCTTTTTGGTTGACGATGAACCCTAATAGTTTCCCTGAACGGACACCGAAGGTGCACTTGTTGGGATTCAAACGGAGTTTGTACTTTCTCAACCGCTCGAATAATTTTGACAGGTGGGTCACATGCTCCTCCTCTGTTCTAGATTTGGCAATCATGTCATCGACATATACCTCAATTTCTTGGTGTATCATGTCATGAAAAAGAGAAGTCATGGCCCTTTGATAGGTTGCCTCGACGTTCTTCAAACCGAACGGCATTACCTTGTAACAAAAGGTACCCCATGGGGTAATAAAGGAAGTTTTCTCCATGTCTTTCGGCGCCATTTTAATCTGATTATAGCCCGAGAATCCATCCATGTCAATGTGTGGTAAAGGAAAGTCATCCTTTGGACTAGCCTTGTTCAGGTCTCTATAGTCTACACACATTCTGACCTTTCCGTCCTTTTTCGGAACTGGTACGATGCTAGCTAACCATTGAGGATATTCAGACGTGGCGAGGAAACCCGCTTCAATCTGTTTCTGTACTTCCTCTTTGAAATTGGTGTCCATGTCCGGGTGAGTCTGTCTCAACCTTTGTTTTACTGGCGGACATTCCAATCTTAACGGTAGATGATGTTCCACGATGTTGGTATCCAACTCTAGCATGTCATGGTAGGACCAAGCAAACACATCGGGGAAGTCTCTGAGAAGCTTTGTCAGATTCTCTTTGGCAGTTAGACTGAGCAGTACCCCAATCCTGATTTCTTTTCTCTCTTTTTCCGAACCCAAGTTGACCGTTTCCAACGGCTCTTTGTGAGGTTCAATGGACATTTCCTCCTGTTGGAGTAATCAAGAGATCTCTTCTGGAATTTCGTTGTCAACTTCTTCTTCAGCCCTAAATACCGGGAACTCAAAGTCGCGAGAAGGCATCGGATCGTATGTTTCAACGGGGTTTAAAACAAGCAATCTGCATGACTTGATGATTGTTTTTAGAAGAGATAGAGAGAATGCAAGTGTGTGAAGTGCATTTTTTTTGAAAAACTGCTTGTTTTTATTATTGAGTTGTTTTTTAGGATTACCATTTTCTGAAAAAGAGAAAAGAGAAAACAGCAATTAATGCGGAAATTACAGAACGACGTTATTTTAATAATGAACAAGTCGATTCTTGAAACTACAGCCCTATAAAACAAAACTTTGTCGCTTTGGCAAAGCGAAGAGGGAAATTTACAGAAAGCGAGCCCTATCAAAACATTCGTTTCACCTAGGCAGGGTGAAAGGTTAAAGACGGCAATTACTTTGACTTATGAACAATCTTCGGAACATCGACAGCAACCCATTGGCGGCGAACTCCTCGGTGAATCACAAAGTCTGGTACTTTCCTTGATTTATCTTCAGAAATAACGCTGATTTCTGGTGGAGCAGGATCATTGGAATCTGTCTCCCAGGCAGAGTTGTCGTAGGAGGATTCCTCTGTTGTATTTTGCTGAGTATTTGTGCTCTCAGGTAAATCTCCCTATCCAGTTGGCTGGATGTCTTCGAGCCTAATATGAGAGCTTTCAGGAGCAGTGTACTTGACCATATAGTCGTATTTTCCACTCGGTTTTCCCAAGGTGTCCCACACTTCTTTGGAACTGGAGGAGTCATCTCTCTCGATAACGTTGACCTCGGGAAACGGATACTTGATGAATTCTAGTCCGACAAGTTTTGCCAATTCATCGTCGTGGTGGATACTTTCTGAATGACCTAAGTAATGATCCCATGACATGGTGGGGACACAGGTATTCTGTTCAATGATGCTCAGCTGATTTTCATTGTTCGGCTGATTTTCTTGCCCCAAGTCTCCAAGGTACGGCTGCCAAATAGGCAGGACATCCATTGGGCCATAATAGTTGTGGTCAAAGTTGTCTCTCATCATGGTTTCTTTCTCTAATGAGTTTGGTGGAGCACGGCATCCTTCCGGATCACAATCTCCATATATAATTTTGACGTCTGACCTCGGTATAAATCTCGGATTTTGTGCAGGATAGCAAAATGGCGTAGGCACCTCATCCTGAGACATATAATCGTCCTCGTTAAGATAGGACTTCCACTCTTCATCCGTATCGGAGGAATCCTCCTCGTTGATAGTATTGACTGTTTGAGGCACTTGGTGAAGGAAACCTCCACTGTGGAAGAAGTCCTGAATGGGATGAAGACTTTCATCGTTAGCAGCTGTCTGGGTGCAGGTTGAAGAAAAACCAAGACCCTTCTTTGTTTTGTTATCGGTAGGAATGACAAGCTGTCCCCATCCTTTTGTATTGTTATTTTTTATCACTTCGAGAGCATCTCTGTATGAGGAAATCGAGGTTCCTTTCTCTGGTTGATTCTCATTGCTCACCGAAAGTGCTTGGAACTGAGTCCCAACAACCTCCTCGGGCTTTACACAAGTAGACGATGAGAGGTTACTCACGATCAAGGCTTGCTCTCCACAGACCGTCGAAGTGACTGCCCCAACCTGGTGTATCAAAGGTCTTCCTAATAAACAGTTGTACGCTGCTCGGGCGTCCATGACCTGGAAAATGATTAAGAAAGTGTGAGGACCAATAGTTATGGGGAGGTCGACTTCGCCAATAACTGCTTTCCGAGATCCATCAAAAGCTTTGATGATGGCCTCACTGCCCCTCATCGGGGATCCTTTGAATGATAGTCGCATTAAAGTGGACTTTGGCATAACATTGATGGCTGATCCTATGTCTACCAGTACGCTGGCTAAAGCATCGTCCTGGCAGTTAACTGTGATATTGAGCGCCATGTTGTAACTTTTGCCTCCCTCTGGAAAGTCCTCATCACTAAATCATAAGTTGTTGCAGGAAGTGATGTTAGAGATGATGCTATCGAACTGTCGTATTGACACATCCTATTCCACGAAAACCTGCTCTAAGACTTTCTGTAGAGCCTCCATATGGGCTTCAGAACTGAGTAAAATTGATAGCACTGAGATCTTTGAAGGAGTCTGTAATAGTTGATCAGCAATGTTGTATTCACTCCTTTGGATGAGCTTCAGCATTTCATCATTGTTTTTCGAAAGGTCGGGATTACTGGATTGACCAACTGGTGGATCAGGAGCTTCTGTCAGAAGTTCCTTTTCTTTGTTAGGTTCTCCAACTCCTCGGTTGAAGATTCGACCGCTCCGTGTTACTCGACTGATGTCTGCAATTTTCACGACGGAGGGTAATGGAATTTCATTTCCATTCTCAATTATTGTTGCACCGTACTTGTAAGGGATCGCCTTAGCTGATTCACACGGTACTGGTCCTGGTAGATAGATAACTACAGGAGCCTTCTGATTTTTATGATTATTGTAAGTAACTTAAATCAGTTCCTGGCTAAGAACTTTTGATTCGTCCTGTAGAGGGATGATGGTACAAATACCCCTGTTCCTCTCAGGGTCGGAGATTACAACCACGTCTCTGATCTGATCAGCGAAGTAGTCCGGCGTCCAGTCAACAGACCCTGAAGCTAGGTTTGGGTGAATCTCCTTACGATCCAACTGACCTTGGAGAGCTGCTCGTACAAGGTAGCATCCTTGGTTATTCTCCGAGCAGACTCTACAATGTTGGTAGTTGTGTGGTGTCACCTGGCCACGCCCACTTTGAATGCAGTGTAACCTTACCATGTTTGTTTCCATAGATCGGACATCTTGATTTTGACGCCGAGTAGGGTTTCCATTAAGTACACTGATTTGTTGCGTGTCTTCGTCCATATAGATCGGAAGCCACCAGTGATTTAACAAGTGTTGTAAAGTTCTCTGAACGAGAGCGCACCCTTGGTTACTCTCACAATATCCTTTAAAGTTCTTATAATTATGCGAAGTGAGAAAACAGAGCTGGACCTGCCTGGCATGTAACTCCACCAAGCTGGTATTCATCAGACGAATATCAAATATTTGAATCATGTTGATCTGATAGGGATTTCTATCATGGTAGTCCTGGATCCATCTAAGATCCATCTGACGCTGGAGGGTCTCTTGTACAAAAGAGCATCCCAGTTTATTTACCGAGCAAGTCAGACAGGAATTATAAACGTGTCGTGGAAGATTATGATACTGGCTTTGCCTTGAGTGCATCACGAACAGGTTGACATTCATTGCACGGATGTCGTGATTCTGAATGATGTTGGAATTCATATAGGTCATGTTGACTCCACGAACTCGATGCTCTTGGATCCATCCGAGATCCAATTGTTCATGTAGAGCTGATTGCACCACAGAGCATCCCTGATTGTTCTTAGAGCAGATATCATATTGGTGATAATTATGACGTGGCACATGGCTATATCCACTCTGTCTACAATGCATCTTGACCAAGTTGGCCCTTAATAAGAGTACATCATGAATTCGATAGGTGTTGTTAGACTCTCCCTCTATCAAATTGATTGCAGCTTTCTCATGTTGAGGCAGTAGGTTCGTGAGAACATTCGGATTCGTATCTTTGAAAGATAAAACCCCGCTCCTAACAAGCTTTTGCACATCGGATTTGAAATTGAGACAGTTTTCTATGTTATGCCCTGGTCCTCCTTGATGGTAAGGGCAAGTTTGATCCTCTTTGAACCAGAAAGGTGGATTTTCTAGTACTGTAAGAGGAGACTTAGTTTGAATGTGCCCCTTGACCAGTAGTAATGGAAATAGCTCTGCGTACAACACAGGTATAGGGTCAAACCCTGGTGGTCGCGTTGTACGGTTGTTGCTATATGGAGGGCGAGCCTGCTAAGGAGGCTGTTATGTCCTTTGTTGAAGTTTTTGTTGATTAGGTTGGCTCTTTGCAACATGAGGTTGATACGTAGGAACAGGCATGAGGTTGATAGCAGGAGTTACAGCTGCTACTGGTTGATAACGTCGCATTTGCTTTTTGAGAGAGATATTCCCAATATCTTGCTCTTTTTTCTTAGGGAGAGCACTACCGTATCATTTTGTACTACTTGATGATCCAGCGTCTTTAACTAAACGTCCTTCCCGGACCGGTTCCTCAAGACGAACGCCCATGCCCACCATCTCGGTGAAGTCACTGGGCGCACTGGCAACCATTCTGTCGTAGTAAAATGAGCTTAAGGTCTTTAAGAAGATCTTTGTCATATCTTTTTCCTCAAGAGGTGGACAAATCTGGACGGCGATTTCACTCCGTCTCTGAGCGTACTTCTTAAAGGTTTCCTTGTCCTTTTGTGACATCGATCTGAGTTGATCTCTGTCTGGTTCCATGTCCAAATTGTATTTATATTTTTGAACGAAGGCAGCGCCAAGATCTCTAAACGTGCCGATCGTAGTGCGGTTTAAACCCATGTACCATTTTAAGGTGGCACCGGTTAAACTATCCTGAAAGTAGTGAATCAGCAGCTCCTGGTTCTTTGTCTGAGCTGACATTCGCCGAGCGTACATCACCAAGTGACTCTGAGGGCAAGAGTTACCCTTGTATTTTTCAAAGTCGGGAACTTCGAACTTGTGCGGAACTTTCACATTGGGGACCAAGCAGAGGTCCGCGGCGTCCTTTCCAAATAGATCCTGACCGCGAAGGGCTTACAGTTCTCTCTACATTTCCAGGAACTGTTCCTGGAATTCATTCATTCTGTCGAACATGCTGTCGTTTCCACCAGAAGGTATCTAGGGAATCTGTCCTCCTGGGACAGTGTGTACCACAGGTGGTGGTATAGTCATTATGGCCGATACTATCGGTGTCTCCCGAAGTTTATAACCTCAGGAGTTGTTGTCATGCCCATGGCATCTTCGCTTTCCCAAAGTTTGTAACCTTCAGGCCCAGCGAGAATGCTTCCTTTCACGTCTCCATATTGTTTAACCCCAAGAGGAGGGAAGGCTGTGTCTGGTAATCCTATGGGGATCTAGTTTTGTTTGTATTTAAGAGTGACCAATAGGGCTTTACCTAGTGCTAGACATAGTTGCCGGAGAAAACTCTAAATAACTATACTAGTATTACACAGTTTGATTATTTGACAGGTATATAAAAGTTTGTTAAAGAAGACTTACAGTGAGCAGCCCCACAATACAGTTATATTTATATATATATATATATATATATATATATGAAAGCGGATAAAGAAAACGGGTAAACACTTACTCGGTTATAGAGCTTCCATGTTGTTTTGTTAGTTGTTCAACAAAGAAAGCTTTGATAACAATATTAACTTCAAAATCAAAGGAGAAAGTGCTTTGAAAAGATTGTTGGGGCTTACAGCTCAAGGAGAGGCCCATAGTTTTATCAGTGATTGCACTGTTGTTTTGAATTTGTATAGAGTCTTATACAAGTGACAGAGGCCCAAAAGGTTTTCTGTACAAAGGGATGGGTCTTACACTCTCTCAAGAGGCCCAAAAGTTTATTTTTATACAAGTGGTGGGGCTTACAGCTCAAGGAGAGGCCCAAGGTTTTGTTTTTGAACTGGCGATCGCGCCGAGATTTTTTTCTTTTAACACAGAGGGACTTATACAATGTCTGAGGCCCAAAAATTGTTTTGGTTAAAAGGAGATTGGGTCTTACACTCTATTAGAGGCCCAATTATTGATTTTGGTACAAGTGATGGGGCTTACAGCTCAAGGAGAGGCTCAATTGGTTTGTTTGAAAACGGTGATTGTACCTAGGTTTTTTTGAAAATGCAGTGGGTCTTATACAATGACTGAGGCCCAAAAAGTTTGGTTTTCAAGGGGGATTGGGTCTTACACTCTATTAGAGGCCCAAAGATTAATTTTTGAAAAGAAATGGGTCTTATAGCTCAAGGAGAGGCCCAAATGATTTATTTTAAACGGGCGATGATCGCGCCGAACGTTTTGAAATACAACGGGACTTATACAACATTTGAGGCCCAAAATGGTTTGTATTTACAAAGGATTGGGTCTTACACTCTATTAGAGGCGCAAAGTGTTTGAAAAAGTTTGATGAGGGTTGAATTAATCAAAAACCCTAATTTGTTTTCAAAATGTATTTTAATTGAATAAAAAAATCAATTAAAATATCAAAATTATTAAACATGTGGAAAACAAATTGTGATCTTGGATTAATGTTTCAAAAATCAGGTTTTGATCCACAACATGATTGGAAATCACTAAAATTTGTAAAGTCAAGAGGGAGAAAATATTTTAAATGTCAAAAAACAATAAAAATATTAATTCTTTACAAAAATATCAAGTATATGAAATAAATAATATTTTTGGGATTTTTTGGGAAAATAAAATATTTTAACATTTTTGTGAATTATTAAAAAAATAATCAACTCAAAATCATTAAAACTCAGAGAGAAATTAATTTTTGAATCAATTAAATAAAATCACAAAATTCAAATATTCAAATTTTCAAAAAGGGCGCCAAGAACAAGGGCAAGAACACGCGCCACCCTCTGTTTCTGTAAATTTGCATTTTCTATCCAATCTCACTGAATACTTGATTATATCATGCAATCTACATATCAATCTACTCGTTTCAACCTCACGATCATGTTTATGGTATTTAATTTCATTTATTTTAATCATGGAATAAGAAATCAAAGAGAAACCTCAAGAACCCTAAAACTTGCATGAAGATTCAGAAATTCCATACACGATTCAAACAAAGCAATTGATTGAGGGAAAACACTCTATGCATGATTATGAACATATGGCCAAATTATTGTGCAGCAAAAAAATGCATGGATCATAGAGTTAGAAGAGCTCATGCTTAGCTTTTGCAGCTGGTGATCGTGTTTTGTGTTAGAGGTGTTGGAGCTTGGTTCCAAGGATATGGACAACTTCCCTAGTTGCTATGGAGTGTGTTTGGAAGCTTGGAGTGAATTGAATTGAGCTGGAACTTAATTTGGCACCTCGACTGCAAATCTGTCAAAAGCTTGTGCAGTTGGCTAGTGATTTTGTGATTTTGGTGTTCCAGATGTTATGTGAGTGTTTGGATCACTTCTATATGATGTTTATGAGGTGTGTGTGTGTGTGATTGGTTTGATTGGAATTGCTCTCAAACTCAAAACCCGATAGTGACTTGTCTTAGAAGGCAAAATTGGAGTGAAGAAGGAGATTTTAAGGAAAGCATTTGTTTGATGGCTTTAGTGTTCTCAAACTGATCACAATTGAGCTCTATCTATAGTAGAGCAAGTTTTTTTTTGCAAGGAATAGTGAATGGCAACTTCTACATAGGTTTGGCCAATGTTGAGCAATAAGAATCCAAGTCTCCTCTAGCCATAGACTAGAGGTTAGGGCACAGGGTGCTGGTTCCCTTGGTCTTGGATAAATCTTGACTGAATTCAGTTAGGAAGGGCTCAGTCTATTCCACCTTGGTGTATGCATTGAATGCTCCAATTCAAAATTGGAGTCTTGTCCCTCTTTTAGGCAATTCTAGGTTTGACATGCTATTTTTGGTTCCAAAGACTTGGGAGGCTTGGGATCAGAGTTGGTTCCTCCTTGGTCCCCCTTGAGGTGTTCAGATAGATAGAGTTGCTTGCCCTTTGCAAAATTTGGTCAAATCGAGCAAAACTCCAAAATCTGCCTTGCCATGACAGTTTGCAGGAAGGCATATTGGCATTGTCATATCTCATATCTCATATTGGCTTGCCCTTATATGATATAACAACTGTTTGATCATAGTTGGTTTTGATACTTTTTGGATCCAAGTGAAAAAGGCCCATACATTTGGAAAAAAGTGAAGGCAGATTCTGACTTAGTGAAAATTTCACTAAGTGTTGGAAAAATTGGCATTTCATGTTTTCAGCCATTTTGATCATTCCATAACTCAAAATCCATGATGAATTGGAATGAGGTGTAGATGAAGCTTTTGTAGAGGGCCATGATGGCTACAAATCCAGCTTTGGATGGGGAAAAAAGGCCCCTACATTAGGAGTTATGGTTACCCCTTTTACAAGTTATCCCACTTTTCTTGATTTTTCTTGATGAATGTTGATTTAAATCACACATTAATATCACTTTAGGGTCAAAGAACCATATTTGTGAAAAATCTCAAAAAGTCAAAGTTGACTTTTGTGCATAGTTGACTTTTAGTCAGATGAATTCCAAGCTATGCGATCCTCTATGAAATCAAGTCCTTGACCTAAATCAAACTTGATGTACATGTTCCATAGGTGTTATAGGGTGTATTAAATCATGTCCCAAGGTTTGGGAGCATGTCCTGTTCCATAGTTGACTTTTCCCGCGAAACCCTAACGGTGGTTCAGATGAAATTGAAACTTGTTGCTCAAGCTTCTTGGATTAATCCATTGTTGCAAATGGATCAATTTAGTATGTTAGAGACCCTCAAATCATGTCTTAAGGTCTTGGCTTATGTTTTGTCCCAAAAGTCAACTTAGGGGTGAATTAGGTCAAGAAACCCTAATTCTTGATTCTTTATGAGTGCATCCCCTGAAGAAAAATTGACTTGTTGATTGGGTTTATGATGTCCCTTGGAGCATCATAGGTTATGCTTTGAATCATTGGCTCATGCCCAGAGGAAAATTTCCATCTAGAGACCCAGGTCGACCAAAACCCTAATTTGGTGACACCGGCGATCTTGAGGCTTGATCCACCTAGAATGGAGGAGCCTTGTGCTTATTCCTTGAAGTGGGAGTCCTTTTGATCCTTTGTGGCTATTTGAGATGTTAGACAAGTTGAAGATCATGTCATTCCTTGATTGATCCTTTATCTAAAGCTCAGAGAGGGCTTGAAACCCTAATTTTGATTGTAGTGAATGCTCACCCGTCTTTGGGGAGACTGATGAGGCATGAAGGTTCATCCATATTATGATGATGATTTCCACAATGATGGGAAATCTTAGTGGTCAAAATTTAGGGTATGACAATGAGGCATGATGGTTCATCCATATTGTGATGATGCTTTACACAATGATGGGAATCTTAGTGGTCAAAATTTTGGGTATGACATCTAGGTCCTTCCCTCTCCCGAAGTTTGTAACCTTCAGGAGTTGCCGTCATGCCCCTGGCATCTTCGTTTTCCCAAAGTTTGTAACCTTCAGGCCCAGCGGTTCCAACTGCGGTTCCCTGATCCTCAGTGATCGGTGGAACATATCCTTATGGGATATAGTTAATAGGCATGCCCCAAGGACGATCTTTCGGCATTTTGTACCTAGGATCTTACTTCTCCACTATGGGCGTTGATGTGATCTCTGAGATCACAGACCTTTGTTGTTGCATATGAACTTCTGCTAGAGCTTGCATGTCGTTATGAAGCTTTCTCAGATCTTCTTTCAGAGTGTCGATCTCTTCTCTCAACTCTCTGTTCTATTCCTTGAGATCATCCATTTTCTTTTGTCGATTGGCCCGAGTATTGTACGAATGAGACACTTTGACTCTAGAATCAAGACACAAATGTGAGATTCGTAGGTAAGAAGAATGCGTTACGTGAGAATGATGAATGATATGCAATGATTATATTAACTTTTTATTTAATCAAAATAAACTTTGACAATTGGATTGCAAATATCAAACAGTGGGGAAGACCTCTTGTCCTGCATTCCTGCATTCCACATTGAGAATGTGGTACTTGTTCCTCCAAGACCTCTTGTCCTGTTGAACTTTGCTGAGAGTAACCTGAAGCATTTCCGTCTAAGACATGAAATAAAGGGTAGAGTCCTTTAATGGAAGAACTTTCTAGCGAGGGTAAGGCATCCTCAGCTTGAGAGCTCTAGCTTGTATCCAATGGAGATAAGGCTCCATCGAGACACAGTCTGGTTTTCCTAGAGACTTTCGTCCTTTCGTATGAACGTGTTTCCAAGCATGCACTATTTCTGTCTTTAGTGCTCTATCATTTTCTCCTTCCTTGAATAAAAGACCTTCCAGATGAGCATTCCGTGGGACATGCCTCATCGGGTATCTGAATTGACGACAAACTAAAATCGGATGATAATTGATTCCTCCTTTAGTTCCTATGAGGGGTACATTTGGGAAATTTCCACAACGGCCGATGATCCTGATCCCGTCATAGATTCGATTGTACCAATCGATGTCAAAGTTGGTAAGAGACATGATTCTCTACGACCAATGTAAAGTATTATGTTGATCCCAAAATGCAGCAGACTTTGGCAAGTGGGAAATGAACCATTTGTATAACAGGGGTACACAGCATGTGATCATTCCTCCGCTATACAAATTCCTTAAATGTACAGAATGATACGCATCTGCGAGCAAGGTCGGTACAAAGTTTCCAATCAGAAAAATCTTAATGGCGTTGATATCTACAAAGTTATCAATGTTGGGAAACAAAAATAACCCGTAGCTAAGCAAAACAAAGATGCTTTCGAAAGCGGCCACGTTCCCTATACTAGCAAAGTACAGAGCTTTCTTTATCAAGAAATAGGCTGGCAAACCCTGGATACCACCCTTAGTGGTCATGTGAATCATGACTTCTGACTCGCCCAAATAGATTGCTCTTGCAATGGTTTGATCCTTTGGAACTTCTTCCAAACCAGAAAAGGGAGCGTGATCAGTAATATGTAGATCAGTCAGGTGAGAGTATTCCTCCAGTGTTGGTGCAAGCTTATAATCTGGGAATGTGAAGTTGTGATAGACCGGATCATAGAACTGGATTAGTGTAGACAGAATTCCTTCAATTGCATAGACCCTTAATAGAGACAGCAGTCCGCCATACTTGGCTCTGAAAGCCTCAGGGTTAGTTATCATCCTCGCCAACCCTCTTAAATCCTCTAGTTTTGGAACCTTGAAGATATACTTGTGAGTTTTCCTTCTACCAAAATCCATTAGCAATCCATTTATCTGACATTTGCAATCATTATCTTAGTTTAATTTGAAAAAGAGAGACTAGAAGAGAAATTTTTCTTTGTTTAAATGTTTTTTAAATGAATGTATGAATGCAGCACACAAAAACATAGAAAAAACATGGGGTCAAAGGGTCGGTGTCATGAAGTCAAGGCTCTACCCATCCCCAAAGGTTTATACTGGTATTTTTTGTACCTGTCTGCAAAATCATTGACCCCTCTTGGGATAACAACAGCAAGCGGATCGCCAGCGTGCTGATGTATCTTAGAGTGATCTCAAATGAGGGTAGTATCGGGTGACAACTATTCCCGATAGCTTCCGCACTACAAAATGGTTTCAGTCTACTAAAACCTCACCTTCTCAGATAACCCAATCGACCACACTACTTTCAACAACCGAAGTCGTATAGGTAACGCATCTGCAAAGGGAGTCTCTAATGAGTTTGATGGTCGACCGGGAACTCTTAACTGGGATTCACTCCCCGTAAGATTACCTGTATAATGCCATCCCCTATCTTAGGTGTATACTCAATCTTTCCAGATGCGGCATCACATGCATTCCCATTAGCAGAAAAATAAACACGGGTATCAATTAGGAAAAGCAGTATATATATTTGTCCTAATATCCTAGACCTCTAGTCTTATGATCCTATACAAACAATGGCTCCCCAGCAGAGTCGCCATTTCTGTAGTATTTTGTGAATTTAAGGCCTTCACCCTAAAAGAGGCTAGAAATAATGCCTCCCACTGTGGTCGCCATTTTTCTGTAGTGCGGTTTTTGTCATTTTGAATCACTATCGCTTTGGTACTACAGTTCGATTCATTTTTTATCCTGTTGAGCTTATTAAATAAGGGAAATAGATGTCTCCAATTAACCCTGCTTGCAAACTAAGGTTAAACAGTCAAAACTGTTGGTTTACAGATGCTATTAAAATAGGGGGGTTTTCTTTAGGGTTATTTGCTTAAAAACAGTATCTAGACTATGGGCTAGGTTTCTGGTAAGGTGTTACGTCTGATGCTTTTGATGGATATATGAAGATTTTGGATTTTGGTTAGTATGCTCGCTAAGATTTTTGCAATCTTATGCCTATGTATTTCCGAAACAGGGAAATCAGAGCGATCGTAGTTGCTCCTATTCTATGGGAGGAAAAATGTTGTTTTGGTGTCTTGTTCAAAGCCCAAGACATGAAGCTAAAGGTGGTTTGTATCTTGTTCAAAGCCCAAGATGTGAAGCTAAAGGGTTTTGGATGAGAGAGAATTTTTCATCTCTAAAGAGGAGTTGTTGATGTTTGTATGTTGTGAGCAAGGTACGAATTTGATGCTAAAAGGTTGATTGACTCAACCAGGGTTTCCTTATACAAAGCCTAAGAGGAGGCGGGAAGTTTGACTTTTCCAGGGCAAACGTTCTTTCTGTCTTGTACAAAGCCCAAGATTGAGGCTAGAAGGGATTTTGACTCCGTTGGGGAGAATGTATCTTGTATAAAGCCCAAGATGGAGGCGGAAAGGGTTTGACTCAACAAGAGAGTACTTTTATCTGTCCTGTATAAAGCCCAAGACGGAGGCTAAAAAGGTTGACTCAACAAGAGAGTCTGGAACAGGTGATTGACTCAACAAGAGAGTCTGTTTGACCTAACAGGAGAGTCTTTTATACTCAACAAGAGAGTGTTTTGCTGTCTCGTACAAAGCCCGAAATAGAGGCTAAAAAGAGATCGACTCAACAAGAGAGTCTTTTTATACTCAACAAGAGAGTGTTTTATATGTGTCTTGTATGAAGCCCAAAACGGAGGCTAAAAGGAAGACTGACTCAACAAGAGAGTCTGAAAAGGTTAGCTTCGCTGGGGAGATTCATTGTATAAAGCCCAAGAGGAAGCTATCCTACTTTTGAGGATTAGATCCATAGACAGGCCCAAGGGTGGGGAACTCTCATGAGAGAGACCGGGTTTCAGAGTGATCAATGTTTTTTTCTATGTTTGAAAGGAACTTGAGAATGTCTTTGAGACTCAAGGGGGTTTAGACTGTCTAAGTCTAGAGTTTTATCTTTTGTACAATGCCCAAAAGGAGGCATGGGCATTAAGGGATGAGTATCAACCCTAGAATGGCCGGAGTTTTGACGCTGGAAAGACTGCTCTAGCAAAGGATGACTAAGTTCTGTCTTATACCTTTAAGAGGTCGTCAGGGTCCTTGTATTAAGCCAAATAGAAGGCATGAGAACTTCTAAGAAGCGGAAGGGTCCTTGTATAATGCCCAAGAGGAGGCGAGGATGCTTTTAGGAAGCCTGTGGGTCCCCAAACCAAGAGAAGTTCAAGAAATGCAATTCACAGAGAAGAGATCATTCCAGGAAAGTTTGAGAATTTGGAAGAAACTCAAGAGATGCTATTCACGGAGAATAGATCAACCCTAGGGAGTAAAGTTTCTTTGACAATTTTTAAGGGTGACAGTCTGAGAAAAGTTTCACCGAAAATACTGCCTTTCTCTTTGTTCCATATTGTTTAACCCCAACAGAAGGGAAGACTGTATCTGGAATCCTACGGGGGATCTAGTTTTGTTTGTATTTAAGAGTGACCAACGAGGCTTTACCTAGTGCTAGACGTAGTTGTCGGTGAAAACTCTAAATAACTATACTAGTATTACACAGTGGATATGTGACAAGTATATAAAAAGATGTTAAAGAAGACTTACAGTGAAGCAGCCCCACAATACAGTTATATACATATGAAAGCGGTAAATGAAAGCGGATAAACACTTACCCATTGTAGAGCTTCCATGTTGTTTTGTAAGTTGTTCAACAAAGAAAGTTTTGATAACAACAGATATTTGAATTCAAAATCAAAGGAGAAAGTGCTTTGAAAAGATTGTTGGGGCTTACAGCTCGAGGAGAGGCCCAAAGTTTGAACGATGAGTGCACTGTTGTTTTGAAAACTGTACAGAGGGACTTATACAATGATTGATGCCCAAAGAGGTTTTTATTTACAAAGGGGATGGGTCTTACACTCTAGTAGAGGCCCAAAGAAATTTAATGAAAAGAAATGGGGCTTATAACAAGAGGGTAGGCCCAAAGGTTTTTTGTTTTGAAATGACGATCGCGCCGAGATTTTTTTAACGCAGAGGGACCTATACAATATCTGAGGCCCAACAAGGTTTTGGTTAAAAAGGGATTGGGTCTTACACTCTATTAGAGGCCCAAGAGTTTGAAAATAAGTAAAGATGGGTCTTATAGCTCAAGGAGAGGCCCAATTGATTTTGTTAAAAAGGCGACGATTGCACCGAACTTTTGAAAATATACAGATGGAATTATACAATGTGTGAGGCCCTAAAAGGTTTATTTACAAAAGGATTGGGTCTTACACTCTACCAAGAGGCCCAAAGAGTTTTAAAATGATTTATGAGGGTTGAATTAATCAAAACCCTAATTTTGTTTAAAAAGTAATTAATTTTCTTAAAAAATTAATAAAAAGTGATGAAAACATGTGAAAAATGAGTGGTGATCTTGGATCAATGTTTCAAAAATCATGTTTATATCCACAAAATGATTGGAAACCAATTAAATTTGGAAAATCAAGGGGGAAAAATATTTCAAATGTTAAAAACCAATAAAACATTAATTCCTTGCAAAAATTATCAAATATATGAAATAAATAATATTTTTGGGATTTTTTTGTAAAATAAAATATTTTAACATTTTTGTGAATTATTAAAAAAAGAATCAACTCAAATTCATTAAAACTCAGAGAAATTAATTTTTGAATCAATTAAATAAAATCACAAAGTTCAAATATTTGAGTTTGTGAAAAAGGCGCTAAGAACATGGCAAGAACACGCGCGTGTTCTGAGTTTGGCCTGATTTGCATTTTCTATCCAATCTCACTGAATACTTGATGAAATCATGCAAACCACATATCAATCTGTTCGTTTTCACCTCACGATCATGTCTATGGTCTTTAATTTCATTTATTTTAAGCATGGAATAAGAAATCAAAGAGAAACCTCAAGAACCCTAATTTCTGCATGAAAGCTCAGAAATCTCATACATGATTCAAACAAAGTAATTAATTGAGGGGAAACATTCTATGCATGATTATGAACATTTGGCAAAAGTATTGTGCGAGGAAATATGCATAGATTATGAGATGACCAAGTTTAGGCTTACTTGAAGGTCGTGACAGCAAGAGCAATGTGATTTTTGAGTTGGAGGTTTTACAGATGAGTTGTGATGATCTGAACAGCTTCCCTACACCATATGGAGTGTGTTTGAATGCTTGGACTTGATTGGAAATGGCTGGATCACTTCATGACATCTCAGCTGCAACTTGGTTAAAACCTTGAGCAACTGGCTGGTGATTCTAAGAAATCAGTGTTACAGTTGTTGTTTAAGTGTTTTGATCACTTTTATATGATGTTTATGAGGTGTGTGTGTGTGTGATTGGTTTGGTTGGAATAGCTCTCAAACTCAAAACCCGATAGTGACTTGCCTTGGAAGGAAAATTTGGAAGTGAGAAGGTGATTTTGAGGAAAGCATCTGTTTGATGTCTTTGGTGTACTTAAACTGAGCACAAATGAGCTCTATTTATAGTAGAGCAAGTTTGTTTTGTAAGGAATAGGGAATGGCAACTGCAGCAGAGGTTTGGCCAATGTTGATCAATAGGAATCCAAGTCATGGTTCTTTGGTTCAGATCTTATCCTTGACTCATTCAGTTAGAAATGGCTCAGTTCATGCCACCTTGGTGCATCCATTGAAGGCTCTAAAACAAAATTGGAGTCTTGTCCCCTCGTTAGGCATTTTAGGGTTGGCATGCTACTTTGGGAATCTTGGACTTGGGAGGCTGAAGAATCAGTGTTTGTCCCTCCTTGGTCCTTCCCTGAGGTCTTCCGATGGATAAGCATGCTTGTCATTTGCACAAATTGCTCAAATCGAGTAAAATGCACAAATCTTCCTTGCCATGACAGTTTACAGCAAGGCACATTGCCATTGTCATATCTCATGGCTTAAGTGGAGTTTCATGGGGTTCTTGGCCATTTTGGAAAGCTCTCGTATGATACAACATATGTGTGATCATAGTTTGTCTTGACACTTTTGGATCCAAGTGAAAAATTCCCTCACATTTTGGAAAAAGTGAAACAGATTCTGACTTAGTGAAAATTTCACTAAGTGTTGGAAAAAAGTGACATTTTCACTTTTTGTGATTTTGGTCATTCCATAACTTAAAATCCATGGATAATTGGAATGAGGTGTAGTTAAAGCCTTTGTAGTATGCCATGAGAGCTACAAATCCATCTTTGGATCAGCCAAAATGGTTGCTTGGATCTCAAGTTATGATCCTTGGAAGTTGGTACCCTAGCCACTTTGTTCCATAACTTAGAAATTTCTAAGTTTTTATGGTTACCCCTTTTACAAGTTATCCCACTTTCTTTGGTTTTTCTTGATGAATGTTGATTCAAATCACACATTAACATCATTTTAGGGTTAGGGGACCATAATTGATCAAAAAATCAAAAAGTCAAACTTTGACTTTTGGGCACAGTTGACTTTTTATCAGATGAATCCCAAACTGTGCGATCCTCTATGAAATCAAGTCCTTGACCTAAATCAAACTTGATGGATTGATTTCATAGGTGTTATGAGGTGTATTGAATCATGTCCTAGGGTTTAGGAGCATGTCCTGGTCAAAAGTCAAAGATACAGTTGACTTTTCCTTCAAAAACCCTAATTGTGGTTCAGATGAAATTGAAACTTGTTGATCAAGCTAATTGGAATTATCCATTGTTGCAAATGGATCAATGTAGTGTGTTAGACACCCTCAAACCATGTCTTGAGGTCTTGGCTCATGATTTGTCCCAAAAGTCAAGTTAGGGGTGAATTAGGTCAAGAAACCCTAATTCCTGATTTTTTTAGTGAATGCATCCCCTGAGGCTAAATTGACTTGATGATTGGGCCCATTAGATCCCTTGGAGTATCTTAGGTTATGCTTTGAAACATTGGCTCATGCCCAGTGGAAGATTTCCATCTGGAGGCCCTGGTCGACCAAAACCCTAATTTGGCGACATTGGCGATCTTGAGGCTTAATCCACTTGAAAGGTTGCAGCCTTGTGCTTGATCCTTGATATGGGAGTCCTCTTGATCTATTATGGATGTTTGACAGGTTTAGACAAGTTGAAGATCATGTCATTCCTTGATTGATCCTTTGTCTAAAGCTCAGAGAGGGCTTGAAACCCTAAGTCTGATTGTAGTGGATGCTCACCCATCTTTGGGGAGACTAATGAGGTACGATGGCCCATCCATATTGTGATGATGACTTGCACCATGATGGGAAATTTTAGTGGTCAAAATTTAGGGTATGACAGAACGGTACTGGTCCTGGTAGATAGATAACTACAGGAGCCTTATGATTTTTCTGACCATCCTAACTGGCCTCAATTGGTTCAAGATTGAGAACTTTTCCACCATCAAGAGGGACCCTCGATTCATGGAGTAAAGGGATTATGGCACACACATCTTTGGCTATTTCTCATTTAGGGATCAAGATAACATCCCTGCTTTGATCAAGATGATAGGTCGACATTGAATCAGAGCTTGACCATGGTTGAATTTCCTTATGGTCCAACTGACTTTGAAGGGCTGGTCGCACGAGGTAGCATCCTTGATTATTATTCGAGCAGGCTCTACAGCGCTCGTAGTTGTGTGGTGGCACCCGGCCACGTCCGCTTTGAATGCAGTGCAACTTTACTAGATCGGTTTCCATTGACCGAACATCCTGACTTTGATGCCAAGTATGGTTCTCGTCGGTCATACTGACTTGTTGCGTGTCTTAATCTAGATAAATCGGAAGCCACCAGTGATTCAATAAGTGTTTCAGTGTTCTTTGAATGAGATCACATCCTTGGTCTCTCTTACGGCACACTTTGCTGTTCTGATACTCATGCGAAGTCAAAAAACCGAGTTGGACCTGTTTAGCATGTAATTCCACAAAGCTGGTATTCATCAAGCGAATATCAAAGATTTGAATCATATTCACTTGATACTGATTTCTATCGTGGTAATCCTGAATCCATCCAAGATCCATCTGACGTTGGAGGGCCTCTTGTACAAAAGAGCATCCCTGATTATTTATAGAGCAAATCAGACAGGAATCATAATCGTGTTGTGGAAGATCATGATGTTGGCTTTGCCTTGAGTGCATTGCCACCAAGTTGACATTCATCGCACGGATGTCTTGGTTTTGAATGATGTTGGAATTCGTATAAGTCATGTTGACCCCACGAATTCGGTGCTCTTGGATCCATCTGAGATCCAACTGTTCTTGTAGAGCTTATTGCACCACAGAACACCCTTGATTGTTTTTTGAGTAGATATCACACTGGTGATAGTTATGAGGTGGTACATGACCGTACCCGCTCTGTCTGCGATGCATCTTGACCAGATTAGCCCTTAATAAGAGTACATTATGAATTTGATAATTGTGGTTAGACTCTCCCTGTATCAAATTGACTGCAGCTTTCTCGTGTTAAGGCAGCGGGTTCGTCTGAACATTTGGATTTGTATCCTTGAAGGATAAGACCCCTCTCCTAACAAGCTTTTGCACATCGGATTTAAAGCTGAGACAGGTTTCTATGTTATGCCCCGGTCCTCCTTGATGGTAAGGGCAAGTCTGATCCGCTTTGAACCAAAAAGGTTGATTTTCCAGTACTGTAAGAGGAGATCTGGTTTGGACGTGCCCCTTGACCAGTAGTAATAGAAACAGTTCTGTGTACGACATCGGTATAGGGTTGAACCCTGGTGGTCGCGTTGTACGGTTGTTGCTGTACTGAGGACGAGCCTGCTGAAGAGGCTGTTGTGTCCTTTGCTGATATTGTTGTTGATTAAGTTGGCTTTGAGCAACCTGAGGTTGATACGTTGGAACGGGCACAGGGTTAATAGCAGGAGTTACAGCTGTTACTAGTTGATACCGTCGCCTTTGCTTTCCGAGAGAGATATTTCCAATATCTTGCTCTTTTTTCTTAGGGAGAGCACTACCGTACGTTTTGGTACTACTTGATGGTCCCGTGTCTTTAGCTAAACGTCCTTCTCGGACAGCTTCTTCAAGACGTTGTCATACCCCAAATTTTGACCACTAAGATTTCCCATTATTGGGCAAATCATCATCACATTATGGATGACCCATTATACCTCATCAGTCTCCCCAAAGATGGGTGAGCATTCACTACTATCAAAGATTAGGGTTTTTAGCCCTCTCAAAGCCTTTAGAAAAAGGATTAATCAAGAAATGACATGATCTTCAACTTTTATAACCTCTCAAACATCCACAAAGGATCAAGAGGACTCTCACTTCAAGGATTAAGCATAAGGCTGCTCCCTTCTAGGTGGATCAAGCCTCAAGATCGCCAGTGTCACCAAATTAGGGTTTTGGTCGACCAGGGCCTCCAGATGGAAATTTTCCTCTGGGCAAGAGCCAATGCTTCAAATAATAACCTAAGATACTCCATGGAACCTCATGGACCCAATCATCAAGTCAATTTGGCCTCAGGGGATGCATTCATCAAAATTCAGGAATTAGGGTTTCTTGACCTAATTCACCCCTAAGTTGAATTTTGGGACAAATCATGAGCCAAGACCTCAAGACATGATTTGAGGGTCTCTAATAAACCACATTGATCCATTTGCCACAATGGATTGATCCAAGAAGCTTGATCAACAAGTTTCAATTTCATAAGAACCACAGTTAGGGTTTCGCAGAAAAAGTCAACTGTGCCTTTGACTTTTGACCCAGGAATGCTCCCAAACCTTGGGACATGATTCAATACACCCTATAACACCTATGAAATCAATCCATCAAGTTTTATTTAGGTCAAGGACTTGATTTCATAGAGGATCGCACAATTTGGAATTCATCTGACAAAAAGTCAACTGTGCAAAAAAGTCAACTTTGACTTTTTGAGAATTTTCACAATTATGGTTCTTTAACCCTAAAATGATGTTAATGTGTGATTGGAATCATCATTCATCAAGAAAAATCAAGAAAAGTGGGATAACTTGTAAAAGGGGTAACCATAAAAACTTAGAAAATTTGCTAAGTTATGGAACAAAGTGGCTAGGGTACCAACTTTGGAGGATCATAACTTCTAAACCACAAGGCCATTTTTCCCCATCCAAATATGGATTTGTAGCTCTCATGGCCCTCTACAAAATCTTCAAACACAACTCATTCCAATTCACCATGGATTTTAAGTTATGGAATGATTAAAATCACAAAAAGTGAAAATGTCACTTTTTTCCAACACTTAGTGAAATTTTCACTAAGTCAAAATCTGCCTTTCACTAAGTCCACCCGCAGCGTGGCAAGCCAATAATCGTCTGGCGTCGTTCCAAAAGACGTTCCTAAAGTCCACCCGTAGTGTGGCAAGCCAGTAGTCGTCTGGCGTCGTTCGAAAAGACATTCTTAAAGTCCACCCGCAGTGTGGCAAGCCAGTAGTCGTCTGGCATCGTGAAAAAGACGTTTTCCAAAGTCCATCTGCAGCGTGGAAAGCCAGTAATCGTCCGGCGTCATACAAAAGACGTTCCTGAAATCCACCCGCAGTGTGGCAAGCCAGTAGTCGTCTGGCGTCGTTTAAAAGACATTGTTAAAGTCCATCCGCAGTACGACCAGCCAGTAGTCATCTGGCGTCGTTCAAAAGACATCTCTCCAGTGTTATGGTTATCATCAGAGTTTTATCCGAGCAGAGATCATTTGGTTGGGTTTATATCCCTTTTCTTCTCCTCCACAGAGTCCAAATTTTCTGGTTATTTTCGGTATTCAATCCCTCCATACCTTAAAAGTCTGAAAGCAATCGCTATCATCCATTCAGGCCTACAATGATTGAGTAGGGGCAGCTGCAATACCCCAAAATTTGCCCTCTCATTTCTCATATCATTTAGCATACGCTTTCATTTCATTGCATTGCATTCAAGTCATAGAAAAATAAAACATTCAGCATTGGTTCATCATAGGGCATGTGATAAGTTGCCTTTCAGGTATTGATCATCCAGAGCAAGAGAGCAAGAGACAAGGGTCTCCCAACAAGCCTCAAGAGTCTCTTATATCATGTGACATCCCATTTGATCCCACAAGTCATTGGAAGATGGGAATTCATCAAGAAGGTTGGACAATTCATCATCTTCTATCAAAAGCAGTCAAAATTAGGGTTTTGGATTCAAGTAGTCTCCTGATGAAATTTTGGTCCAAACTTGATCTCAATGTTTTCTACATGATGTCAAGCATCTAAGGATGGAAGATTTCCCATTGGCTCATTTCAAAAGAGGTTCAATTGATCAGTTGCTTGAGAATCAAGAAATTTGGGGAAAAAGTCAATTGTGCAAAGGAAAAAGTCAACTCCTGACCTTTTTAGGTCAAATTCATGAAATTCAAGTCACATATGTTCATTGTACAAGATTTGATCAAGAAATGATGGAGGAATCATCAAGAATCAAGAATTGTACAAAGTTGCCAAATTTAGAAACTTAGGGTTTCTAAAAATGGCAAGTTTTGAACCATTTTGCACTCTACTTCAAGGCATTCTTTCTTCAAGATAATAGCTTCAAACTTCAGGTCCAAGTTGATCCAATCAAAGATCACATCTTAAGCTTCAATTCCATACCAAGAACTCTTCCATTGGATCAAAATTGAGGGAGTTATGATCAATTAAAGTTTGGTAAAATCAAGGCAAATCTCAAGTCATGGCTAGGCAGATTCAGGCCTCCAGGCCATAATTTCATCAAACACTTGGTGTGCCAAATGTCAATCTGGTTTTCCCCATCAAGAAGGCTTCAAATGAAAAATTGTTGAACATCAAAGTTGTTCATCTCCATGTCCTCTTTAACTTTGATGTTGGGTATTTTCTCATTTGAACAAATTATGAAGGAGTTATAGTGGTCCAAACATGGAAGCTTCATACTGAATTTTTCATAGGTCCATGACCAGGTCTGCCAACAACTTGCCTCGCCCATGCACCAGTTGTGGTTCCTTGACTTTCAAGCCATTTTCAAGTGTGTTACAAGCCTCCATTGGATTCAAGCCAAACATCAACATTGTTCTTTGATGTCTCATCTTTCCATAACATCCAAGATCTTTCCATTTCATGCACCATACATGGAGAATTTCATCCTCAAACATCAACATTTCCACTGATTGTTTTGGCTGCCAAAAATAGGATGATTGGCATTGTTTGTTTTTCTTTCAATTGGTTTGCACGCATGCCTTCATACCATCCACATTGCCATTAAAAGACAAACACAATTCTTACACATACATGTACATAACCATGTCCATACACCAAAGAGGAAATGAGAGACTTGTTCACTAAGTTTCACTTGTTGCAACATACATCAGCACCAATACCATAACATCACCATCATCATTCCATGTTCTCACCATAACATAAATAACAACACACACGAGCTCTTTTCCCTCTCATTTTTAAATTGCTTCAACCACCCTCTCATTGCTTCACACCACCACAGTTAACTCAACTTGAGTTCCAACTGTCAACTGAGTTGGTTAGAAGCTAACCACACTTATAAATAGAAACCTCTAACTGTTTTTGCAAGGGACTTCATTTTTCTCACATTTCACAAACCTCACTCTCAAATTTATCTCTGATTTTTCTCTTTCTCTCTGCACAATTTCATCATCATCATCATCAATTCATCATTATCAAGCTTCTCTGATCAAGAACAAGGAAGAATCAAGATCAATTCCTCAAGTTTAGCAACTTTTCCAATTCGAATTTCATTCTATTTCCTTCAAGATCTCAAGCCTTAGAGCATTTATTTTGCTCTAGTGAAGCTCAAGAACAAGCCTACACCTCTGGTTTTCTTGTTGATTCAAGTTCTTCGCAGTTCCAGGTTTGAAATTTCTCAACTGATCTTGCTTCGTTTTCTTGTGTTTTAAGTTTGTTTTATGTTGATTTGAAGCTTACTAGAAGCTATGAATGATCTGGCTAGTTGATAGGCTCTCTAAGAGCATAGTTGCAGAACCTAGGGCAAAATGTTTGTTATCGATTCTCTCTGAT
Organism: Lathyrus tuberosus; assembly: GCA_022829125.1. NCBI lineage: Eukaryota > Viridiplantae > Streptophyta > Magnoliopsida > Fabales > Fabaceae > Lathyrus > Lathyrus tuberosus. Next base: position 4,322,282 of record JALAZF010000190.1, read on the forward strand.
CATGCACTGTTTGTGAATTTGAATTGTGGATCCATGTTCTACGTAACTTCCTCTTTCATTTGATGTACTTTTTGTGAATTTCTGGAGAGTTGGAAGGTTGCAGGTGGTGGTGCTTCGCCGGAGAAGATGACCGGAGGTCCTTCTCCGGTCGGTAAGGTTTAATTAGGGTTTAGTCTTCAGTTTATATCACAGCCGTTTGATTTATTTCATCCAACGCGCATAAGCATGCCAACGCATTAATGACCATGTGCATCTCACGTGCATTAATTTTGTGACCTGAATGCTTGTGTATGTGTGCCTCATGATTGCTATCGTGTGCTTTAAATCTGATCCACTCATCTTGCATACTTCACTTGATTAATCATCATGATTTAATCCAACGCACATGATTGAGTCAACCTGTTGACTGAGTTCCACCATATTTCTGTACACACATGCGCCTTATTGGACCTAGGTCACTATTGCTTCTCACACACCCTATCTTTGAGCCCAATCACATTTTAACATGATAATTACTTTTCATACACGCCCTGGCTATTTTCTTTTTTATTTTAAATATTCTTTTTCATACTGTTTTGATTTCCTTTTATTAAAAATACCAAATGTATTGTAAAAGTTCTATAAAAATTCACATGTCATCTTGACACATTAAACTAATTTTCCATTATTTTTAATTCTGATTTTAATACATTTTGCTCATATTTTTATGATTTCCTTTTATTTTCTTTTTAAATGACTTTCTAAATGATACTTGAACTTCATCCATTTATTTTGCATAGCTCAAAAATCATTTTGCACCCAATCTTTTTGCCATGATTAAATAACATCTTAAGACATCTAAAAGCATTTTCTCATATTTTTAAAATCATTTTTGCATAGTATTTGAACCATATCTTTGTGCATTATTCATTGTTGACCTAATGTGACCTTGATGACTTGTTTGAACTAGCTTCTTCTTGAACCTTTGCATCAGTTTTTGACATGTGTTTAGTTTCTGACTTAGGTACTTTTTTATTTAATTCCATATTTTTTCCAAATTAATTTCTATTTTTGCTTTGTTTGATTGATTACATGTGCATTTATGTGCTTCATTGTGTGTATATGCTAGGGTTTTGTGTCATATTGCCTATGGTCTCTTAATATGATTGATGTTATCTTTTGAAACATGTTTACTTGAATATTATAGGTCATGTATGTCAAATTATAGGTCTTCCATATTTCATTTTGACATGTTTTGCAATTGATGTTCATCTTGCATTCATACTTAATTGTACATCTATCACTTGTTCTTCTTCAACATAGCTTGTGTGTATCTCATATTGGTATGCCATTCACATTCATTCTTATATTTCCATCTACTGTATATGAACCATTTCATCTATATTTATTGACTCATAAATGGCATATCATATGCATTACAATTACATGAACATTTGAGGCATGTTTCATTTTGTATGAACTTCAACTTGTGTTCTCTTCTTCTTAATCTCTAATGTAACTTGTGTATGAATCAAACTTGTTCATTTGTGCATTCTCATGTCATATTATAACATGTATGCTACTGAGCCATGTTCATTTGCATTCATAATTGCATTTCCCTCTCCTTTGTGACTTGTTTTGTAAGTAAACAACATTGTGAATTCTTGTGGGACATTGTTCTACTTCTTCCCACTTCTTTTTCTTGAGTTTTATTCTCATATTATGGATGATAATTCATGGATACTTAATGACATTTATGAAGTGATTTCCTACTGGTTGTGGTGTTTCATATTGCATCATTGCATGTTTTACATCTCTTAAATGTTCATGGTGCATCTTTAGTGCATATCATTGCATTCCTTTGATGTTTGGTAGAGTGTTTAGGCATAGATTCATGTTGTAAGCCATTGTAACCATTGGTGGATGTAAATAGGCTTTGCTACTGCCCTAGGCTAGTACCACCCTTTAGTGATTCATTCTTTTTAGGTCTAGCTCTTTAGAAGCTTCCTAGAGTTTCCTTTAGAACACTAGGATTTATTTGCTTACATTTTTCAATTATGCTTTCTTATTCCATTATTGAACTAACCTTTACTTGTAGGGGCTAATGGTAAGTTGAGTGTGTGGATATGCTTCCACACACACTTTCTTCCCTCATCTTTTAATGCTTTTTCTTTTGTGTTTGTGCAAATCATTTCAATGCTTTCTTTGTTCAACTTCCTTCTTCTCCCTTTTGGTTCATAACTCATCTTCTATCTTAGAAGTGAGTTATGTTACCTCTTGCTCTCTTCTTCTCTTTTCTTTTAGACTTAGGCTTCTAAACCACACTAAACCATTAGGAACATCCAAGCATGATAACATTAGGGTGAGTCTTAGTCCCCTTTAGTCTTTACCTTTGTTTCTTTTGAGTCTCTCCTCTCTCATCTCAAAACAAATTCAAAACACATAATAAAGGTTGAAACATCTTCATGTGTCATGAGCCTTATTCCAAGGGGGGGGGTGGGGGGGGGGGGGTTGCATACATTCCATCTTGGAATATGTTGTAGGTTTTCTAGCATGATGCACAAGTCTTTAACATGAAGTGATTTCACAAACAAAAATAAAAAATACTTCTTCATTTAAAAGCAACGAAAACATTTAATAAAGAGATTAGGCTAGTGTGCTTAAGCCTTTAATTTTGGAAGTAAGTTTGAGGATCTTCCTCATACTTAGTGTACTTCATCATCATTTCATTTTGGAATGATGCATGAGATGCACATTCCATTGAAAAATACTTAGGTACACTTACCTATGCAAAACACTTCAAATAAAAAATTTCTAAAACACTTCAAACAAACAAAAAACGTCTTTCCTTCGGGAATTCTCTTCTCATCTCATTCACTCTCAACGTATGAACGTGCTTCTCCTCATTCTCTTACAATACGAAAACGCACTCGATTCAGCGAGCCTGTAACACCTGAGCTAGAACATTATCCGTTCCCTAAAAAACACAAACAATTTTCCCTTAGCTGAGGGGAACTACGTCGCTCTGATTCTCATGTTCCCGATGAGATACGTAGGCAGTGGGGTAGGGCCCATTTGAGCACTTCTTTTATTTTCCCTACATTTGTTTCTCGTTCTCTTTCCATTCCTTTTCCAGCATCTTTTCTATCACCCTTTGAGCAGTACTTCAAGCGTGGATCCCGTCGAATATGACAGACGTGAAGGGGTGCGATAACCTTCCCTTCACGTAACTGACTCCCTTACCCGTTCTCTTTTGTTCGCGAGACCTCGTTCTTTCCTTTCTCCCGGGTTTGTGCAACATTACCTTTCCCTTTCTTTGGGATAAAAATGCCTGGTTGGCGACTCTCTTTCTTTATTCCGCGCCACTTTCGCGTTTGTACCTGGATGAAAATCCCGGGAGCGACAGGGACAAGACTCCAATTTTGTTTTGGAGCATTCAATGGATGCACTAAGGTGGCATGGACTGAGCCATTCCCAACTGAATTTAGTCAAGACTTATCCAAGACCAAGGGAACCAGCAGCCTGTGCCCTAACCTCTAGTCAATGGCTAGAGGAGACTTGGATTCTCATTGCTCAACATTGGCCAAACGTATGCAGCAGTTGCCATTCACTATTCCTTGCAAAACAAACATTCTCTACTATAAATAGAGCTCATTTGTGATCAGTTTGAGTACACCAAAGCCATCAAACAGATGCTTTCCTCAAAATCCCCTTCTTCACTTCAAAATTGCCTTCCAAAGCAAGTCACTATCGGGTTTTGAGTTTGAGAGTTATTCCAACCAAACCAATCACACACACACACCTCATAAACATCATATAGAAGTGATCCAAACACTCACATAACATCTGAAACACTAAAATCACAAAATCACTAGCCAACTGCTCAAGCTTTTAGCAGACTTGCAGTTGAGGTGCCAAATCAAGTTCCAGCTCAATTCAATCCACTCCAAGCATCCAGACACACTCCATAGCACCTAGGGAAGCTGTCCATATCCTTGGAACCAAGCTGCAACACCTCTAACACAAAACACGATCACCAACTGCAAGAGGTAAGCATGAGCTCTTCTAACTCTATGATCCATGCATTTTTTGCTGCACAATAATTTGGCCATGTGTTCATAATCATGCATAGAGTGTTTTGCCTTAATCAATTGCTTTGTTTGAATCGTGTATGAAATTTCTGAACCTTCATGCAAATTTTAGGGTTCTTAAGGTTTCTCTTTGATTTCTTATTCCATGCTTATAAAAAATGAAATTAAAGACCATAGACATGATCGTCAGGTGAAAAATTAGTATTTCTTTGATTTCTTTGATTTCTTATTTCATATACTTGATATTTTTGTAAAGAATTAATATTTTAATTGTTTTTGACATTTAAAATATTTTCTCCTTCTTGATTTTTCAAATTTTAGTGATTTCCAAACATTTTGTGAATCAAAACCTGATTTTTGAAACATTAATCCAAGATCACAATTTGTTTTCCACATGTTTAGCAATTTTGATCATTTTAATTGAATTTTTTATTCAATTAAAATACATTTTGAAAACAAATTAGGGTTTTTGATTAATTCAACCCTCATCAAACTTTTAAAACACTTTGGGCCTCTAATAGAGTGTAAGACCCAATCCCCTTTAAAAACCAAAAACTTTTTGGGCCTCAGTCATTGTATAAGACCCACTGCGTTTTCAAAAATCTCAGCGCGATCACCATTTCAAAACGGAAAACCCTGGGCCTACCCTCGTGTTATAATCCCCATTTCCTTTCTTTAAAATCATTGGGCCTCTTGAGAGAGTGTAAGACCTATCCCTTGTAGATAAAACTTTTCTGGGCCTCAATGCATTGTATAAGACCCAGTACGTTAAAGAAATCTCGGCACGATCGTCATTTTTCAAACAAAAACCTTTGGGCCTACACTCGTGTTATAAGCCCCACATATTTTCTTTAAATCACCTTTGGGCCTCTTGAGAGAGTGTAAGACCCATCCCTTTGTACAGAAAACTTTTTTGGGCCTCAGTCACTTGTATAAGTCCTTGTACAATTTCAAAACAATAGTGCAATCACTGATAAAACTCTTTGGGCCTCTCCTTGAGATGTAAGCCCCAACAATCTTTTCAAAGCACTTTCTCTATTGATTTTGAATATCTTATTGTTATCAAAGTTTTCTTTGTTGAACAACTAACCAAACAGCATGGAAGCTCTACAACCGAGTAAGTGTTTACCCGTTTTCTTTATCCGCTCTCATATATATATAACTGTATTGTGGAGCTGCTCACTATAAGTCTTCTTTCACAAACTTTTATATACTAGTCAAATATCAAATGTGTAATACTAGTATAGTTATTTAGAGTTCTCCCTGGCAACTACGTCTAACACTAGGTAAAGCCCCGTTGGTCACTCTTAAATACAAAAAAATACTAGATCCCCATAGGATTACCAGACACAGTCTTCCCTCCTCTTGGGGTTAAACAATATTTAGACGTGAAAGGCGCATTCTCAGTGAACTCTTTCTCAGACTGTCACCCTTAGAAATTGTCAAAGAAACTCTACTCCCCAAAGTTGATCTATTCTCCGTGAATAGCATCTCTTGAGTTTCTTCCAAATTCTCAGACTTTCCTGGCTTGATCTATTCTCTGTGAATAGCATGTCTTGAACTTCTCGGGGTTTGGGGACCCACAGACTTCCTAAAAGCATCCCCGTCTCCTCTTGGGCGTTGTACAAGGACCCTTCGGCTTCTTAAAAAGCTCTCATGCCTTCTCTTGGGCTTAGTACAAGGACCCAAAGACCTCTACAGGTATAGGAACATAACCTAGTCATCAATTTGCTAGAGCTGTCTTTCTGAGCCAAGTATCAGACCAGTTAATGGGTTGACCTTCATCCCTTAACATACCAGCCTCCTCTTGGGCATCATACAAAGATCATTCACTTATCCGAGAATTGATTTCTCAAAATACCAGTAGACTGGGACAGTCTTGATACCCTTTGGATTTCCCATTTCCTTAAAGAACGGGAAATAACCCTGATCCTCTGATCAATTCCTAAGCACAACATTACCCATATAAGAACTGATTTTCTCTTTACCTAATATACTGGGCTTGTCACTAAACTGAAACAGTCACCAGCATATCTAGCCTCCTCTTGGGCTTTGTACAATGATTCTCCCCAGCGGAGCTAACCTATTCACACTCTCTTGTTGAGTATAAAAGACTCTCTTGTTTAGTCAAACCTTTTAGCCTCCATCTCGGGCTTCGTACGGGATACAAAACACTCTGTTATTGAGTATAAAAGACTCTCTTGTTGAGTTAAACCTTTAGCCTCCGTCTTGGGCTTCGTACAAGACACATAAAAAGACTCTCTTGTTGAGTCAATCACCTTTCAGCCTCCATCTTGGGCTTTGTACAAGACACATATAAAAACTGTAATCTATTGTTGAGTCACCCCTTTTAGCCTCTATCTGGTGCTTCGTACGAGACAGATAAAAAACACCCTCTTGTTGGGTCAATAGCCTCCTCTTAGGCTTTGAATAAGGAAATCTCGGTTGAGTCAATCAACCTTTTAGCATCAATATGCGCCTCACTCACAGTATACAAACACCAACAACTCCTTTTCCCCCATCTAATTGCTGTAAGCGGCAAGCCTCTAGATTATTTACATCCAGGCCATTGTCCCTCTTTTAGCATGAGAAATTCCTAAGGAAAGATATCATTGCTCTACACTGAGTTAAAGTCTTCTCCTTCAGGTTAAAAATCCCCTATAAAGGAAATTATGGCATTGCTGGATTCACATATCCCAGTTAAAGTAATTCTCCTTTATAACCAGTCACCCAACAGTTGTGGCAAATAGATACCCCCTTTAGAGATGACAAATTCTCTCTGAAGTCAAAACTCCTTTAGCTTCACATCTTGGGCTTCGAACAAGATACAAATAGACCCTTTAGCTTCACATCTTGGGCTTCGAACAAGATACCAATAAACCCTTTAGCTTCACGTCTTGGGCTTTGAACAAGACACCAAAATGACCTTTTTTCCTCCCATGGAATAGGAGGAACTACGATCGCTCTGATTTCCCTGTTTCGTTAAACGGGAATACGTAGGCATAAGATTGAAAAATCTTAGCGAGCACACTAATTAAAAACATCAAATCCAGTACCTATCCAAAATCCCCAGGAATAGTCCCATCATTTCATTCTTAACAAAATAAGCAGAGAGAGGCCCACAATCTAAACCGCATATGTAAACCAACAGTCATCTGTTTAAACTCAGTATGCAAGCAGGGTTAATTGGAGACATCTATTTCCCTTCCTTAGTCAGCTCAATAGGATAATAAATGAATCGACCTGTAGTACCCCAGAGCGACAGTGCTTAAGAACCACGTCCAAAATCGCTCGCTACAGAAAAATGCGCCCACCGTGGGGCCCTTCAGGGCATCTTGTCCCTCTTATCTCTCTGGGTGAAACCTTCAGTCTGAAAACTGCCAAAGAAAAATGGTGACTCTGCTTGGGAGAATCGTTGTTTGATCTTGATCCCTTCTCATTTCTTAGGTAGAAACCTTATATAGTGCCACAGTAAAGTGACGACCACAGTGGGAGGCATTCTTTCCTGCTTTCCCAAGGGACGAAACCCTAAATTCATGTCACAGAAATGACAGCTCTGCTGGGGAGTCATTGTCTCTATATGATCATAAGACTAGAGGTCTAGGATGATTAAGACAAATATATATACTGCTTTTCCTAAATGATATCTGTGTTCATTTTTCTGCTAATGGGAATACGTGTGATGTCGCATGTGGAAAGATTGAGTATACACCTAAGATAGGTGATGGCAATACAGGTAATCTTACTGGGAGTGAATTCCAGTTAAGATCCCCAGATCGACCATCAAACTCAATGGAGACTCCCTTTGCAGATACATTGCCTATACGACTTCGGTTGTTGAAAGTAGTGTGGTCGAATGGCTTATCTGAGAAGCTGAGGTTTTTAGAAGACTTAAGCCATTTTGTAGTGCGAAAGCTATCGGAAATAGTTGTCACGCGATACTACCCTCATGTGAGATCACTCTAAGATACATCAGCTCGCTGGTGATCCGCTTGCTGTTGCTATCCAGAGGGGTCAATGATTTTGCGGACAGGTACAAAAAATCACCAGTATAAACCTTTGGGGGGTGGGGGGCGGGTAGAGCCTTGACTTCATGACGCCGACCCTTAGACCCCATGTTTTTTCTATGTTTATGTGTGCTGCATTCGTGCATTCATCTAAAAAACATTAAAACAAAAAAAATCTTCTATCCTAGTCCCTCTTTTTCAAATTAAACTGAGACAATGATTGCAATTGTCATACAAGGAGATTGCGCTAATGGATTTCGGTAGAAGGAAAACTCATAAGTACACCTTCAAGGTTTCAAAGTTAGAGGATTTGAGAGGTTTGACAAGAATGATCACCAACCACGAGGCTTTCAGAGCTAAGTATGGAAGACTGTTGTCTCTATTAATGGTCCATGTAATTGAAGGAATCCTGTCTGCGCTAATCCAGTTCTACGATCTGGTTTATCACTGTTTCATATTCCCGGATTATCAGCTCGCACCAACACTAGAGGAGTATTCTCACTTGACTGATCTACACATTACTGATCAAGCTCCCTTTTCTGGACTGGACGAAATTCCAAAGGATCAAACCATTGCAAGAGCAATTTATTTGGACGAGGCAGAAGTCCGAACTCACATGACCACTAAGGGTGGCATCCATGGTTTGCCAGACCAGTTCTTAACAAAGAAGGCTATATACTTTGCTAGTATAGGGAATGTGGCCGCTTTCAAGAGCATCTTTGTTTTGCTCACCTACGGTTTATTTTTGTTCCCCAACATTGATAACTTCGTAGACATCAATGCCATTAAGATTTGTCTAATTGGAAACCCTGTACCGACCTTACTCGCTGATGCGTATCATTCGGTACACTTAAGGAATTTATACAGCAGAGGAATGATCACGTGTTGTGTACCTTTGCTTTACAAATGGTTCACTTTCCATTTTCCCAAGTCTGCTGTATTTTGGGATCAAAAGAATACTTTACGTTGGTCACAAAGAGTCATGTCTCTTACCAACTCTGACATCGATTGGTACAATCGAATCTACGACAGGATCAGAATCTTTGACCGTTGTGGAAATTTCCCAAATGTACCCCTTATAGGAACTTAGGGAGGAATCAACTATAATCTAATTCTTGTTCGTCGTCAATTTGGATACCCGATGAGGCATATTCCGCGTAATGCTCATCTGGAAGGTCTTTTCTTCAAGGAAGGATAAAACGACAGGGCACTAAAGACAGAAATAGTGCATGCTTGGAAACACGTTCATAGGAAAGGACGAGAGTCTCTAGGAAAACTAGACTGTGTCTCGATGGAGCCTTATCTCCATTGGATACAAGCTAGAGCTCTCAAGCTGAGGATGCCTTACCCTCGCTAGAAAGTTCTTCCATTAAAGGACTCTACCCTTTATTTCATGTCTTAGACGGAAATGCTTCAGGTTACTCTCAGCAAAGTTCAACAGGACAAGAGGTCTTGGAGGAACAAGTACCACATTCTCAATGTGGAATGCAGGAAAATACAGCAGATATTAAAAGAAAAAGATGCTCTGATTGAGATTTTAGAGCAGTATGCTGTAGAGAATCAAGATGACAAAGGAATTTGCTCGCTCCTTTCACTTGGCAAAGGAATGACAATCCGGCAACAGCCGAAGAGCCCCGGTCAAAGAAGAGGAAAGTACCAGAACCAGCACTTGAGCTCTCCTTCGAGGGGACTCAGGATCCATTAGTTTAGGTTTCTTTTTTTTAGCACTTTGTAATCTAATGTATTTCCATTTCTGCAATCCTTTGAATTCAATAAAACGGGGTTTCCCCACTGTTTGATATTTGCAATCCAATTGTCGAAGTTTATTTTGAATAAAAAAAACATACAATTAATATAATCATTGCATATCAATCATTCTCGCGTAAATGCATTCTTCTTACCTACGAATCTTACGTTTGTGTCTCGATTCTAGAGTCAAATTGTCTCATTCGTACAATACTCGGGCCACTCGTCAGAAAAAGATGGATGATCTCGAGGAAGAGAACAGAGAGTTGAGAGAAGAGATCGACACTCTGAAAGAGGATCTGAGAAAGCTTCATAACGACATGCAAGCTCTAGCAGAGGCTCAAATGCAACAATAAAGGACTGTGATCTCAGAGATCACATCGACGTCCATAGTGGAGAAGTCTGATCCTAGGTACAAAATGTCGAAAGATCATCCCTGGGGCATGCCTATCAACTATATCCCGGAAGGATATGTTCCGCCGATCGTGGAAGATTAGGGAACCGCAGTTGGAGCCGCTGGGCCTGAAGGTTACAAACTTTGGGAAAGCGAAGATGCTAGGGGCATGACAGCAACTCCTGAAAGTTACAAACTTCGAGAGACGCCAAGAATATCAGCCATAATGAATATACCACCACACGTGGTACACACTGTCCCGGAAGGACAGATTTCACCGATACCTTCTGGTGAAAACGACAGCATGTTCGGCAGAATGAATGAGTTCCAGGAACTGTTCCTGGAAATGCAGAAAGAGTTGCACGCCCTTCATGGTCAGGATCTATTTAGAAAGGACGCCGCAGACCTTTGCTTGGTCCCCAATGTGAAAGTTCCGCACAAGTTCCAGGTGCCTGACTTTGAAAAGTACAAGGGTAACTCTTGCCCTCAGAGCCATTTGGTGATTAACGTTCGGCGAATGTCAGCTCAGACAAAGAACCAGGAGCTACTGATTCACTATTTTCAGGATAGTTTAACCGGTGCCGCATTAAAATGGTACATGGGTTTAAACCGCGCTATGATCGCCACGTTCAGAGATCTTGGCTCCGTCTTCATTCAGCAATATAAATACAATTTTGACATGGCACCGGACATAGATCAACTCAGATCAATGTCACAAAAGGACAAGGAAACCTTTAAGGAGTACGCTCAGAGATGGCGTGATATCGCCGCCCAGATTTGTCCACCCCTTGAGGAAAAAGAGATGATAAAGATCTTCTTAAAGACCTTGAGCTCATTTTACTACGACATAATGGTTACCAGTGCGCCCAATGACTTCACCGAAATGGTCAGTATGGGGGTACGTCTCGAGGAAGCCGTCCGAGAAGGACGTTTAGTTAAAGACGCTGGATCATCAAGTAGCACAAAACGATACGGTAGTGCTCTGCCTAAGAAAAAAGAGTAGGATATTGGGAATATCTCTCTCCAAAAGCAAAGGAGACGTTACCAGCCAGTAGCAGCTGTAACTCCTGCTATTAACCCAACGCCTGGTCCTACGTATCAACCTCAGGTTGCTCAGAGCCAACCGAATCAGCAAAGGGCACAGCAGCCTCTTCAACAGGCTCGTCCTCAGTACAACAACAACCGTGCACCACGACCACCAGGGTTTGACCCTATACCCATGTTGTACGCAAAGTTGCTTCCATTATTACTGGTCAAGGGGTACGTTCAAACTAAGTCCCCTCTTACAGTACCAGAAAATCCGCCTTTTTGGTTCAAAATGGATCAGACTTGTCCTTACCTTCAAGGAAACTGTCTCAGTTTCAAATTCGACGTACAAAAGCTTGTTAGGAGCGGGGTCTTATCTTTCAAAGATACGAATCCTAATGTTCTCACAAACCCGTTGCCTCAACACGAGAAAGCTGCAGTCAATTTAATAGAGGGATAGTCCAACAACACCTATCAAATTCACGATGTACTCTTGTTAAGGGATAACTTGGTCAAGATGCATTGTAGACATAGTGGATATGACCATGTGCCACCTCATAACTATCACCAGTGTGATATCTGCTCTTAAAACAATCAAGGATGCTCTGTGGTGCAATTAGCTCTACAGGAACAATTGGATCTTGGATGGATCCAAGAGCATCGAGTTCGTGGAGTCAACATGACCTATACGTATTCCAACATCATTCAGAACCACGACATCCATGCAATGAATGTCAACCTGGTGGAAATGCACTCAAGGCAAAGCCAGTATCATAATCTGTCGCGACACGATTATAATTCCTGTCTGACTTGCTCGGTAAACAAACAGGGATGCTCTTTTGTACAAGAGGCCCTCCATCGTCAGTTGGATATTGGGTTGATCCAGGACTACCATGATAGAAATCCTTATCAGATCAACATGATTTCAATCTTTGATATTCGTCTGATGAATACCAGCTTGGTAGAGTTACATGCCAGGCAGGTCCAAATTGGTTTTCTCACTTCACATGATTATCTGAACTCTAAAGGATGTTGTGAGAGTAACCAAGGGTGCACTCTCGTTCAGAGAACTTTACAACACTTATTAAACCACTGTTGGCTTCCAATCTATCTAGATGAAGACACGCAACAAGTCAGTGTGCTTAATGGAAACCCTACTTGGCGTCAAAGTCAGGATGTCCGATCTATGGGAACAAACCTGGTAAGGTTACATTGTATTCAAAGCGGGCGTGGCCAAGTGCCACCACACAACTACGAACGTTGTAGAGTCTACTTGGAGAATAACCAAGGATGTTACTTTGTGCGGGCAGCTCTTCAAGGTCAATTGGACCGCAAGGAGATTCACCCATACCCAGCTTCGGGGACTGTTGACTAGACACCAGACTACTTCACTGATCAAATCAAAGATGTGGTTGTAATCTCTAACCCTGAGAGGAACAAGGATGTTTGTACCATCATCCCTCTACTGGACGAATCAAAGGTTCTTAGCCAGGAACTGATTGAAGTTACTTACGACAGTCAGAAAAATCAGAAGGCTCTTGTAGTTATCTATCTGCCGGGACCATTACCGTATGAATCAGCTAAGGCGATCCCTTACAAATACGATGCAACAATAATTGAGAATGGAAGGGAAATTCCATTACCCTCCTTCGTGAATATTGCAAACATCAGTCAAGTAACACGAAGTGGTCGAATCTTCAACCGAGGAGTTGGAGAACCTAACAAAGAAAAGGAACTTCAAACAGAAGCTCCTGATCCACCAGTCGGTCAATCTAGTAATCCCGACCTTTCAAAAAACAACGATGAGATGTTGAAGCTCATCCAAAGGAGTGAATACAACATCGTTGATCAACTGTTACAAACTGCTTCAAAGATCTTTGTGCTATCACTTTTACTCAGTTCTGAAGCCCACAGAGAGGCTTTACAGAAAGTCTAAGAGCGGGCCTTTATGGAACAGGATGTGTCAATACGACAGTTTGATAGCATCATCTCTAACATCACTTCCTGCAACAACTTAGGATTCAGTGATGAGGATTTGCCAGAGGGGGCAAAAGTCACAACATGGTGCTCAATATCACAGTTAAATGCCAGGACAATTCTTTAGCCAGCGTACTGGTAGACACAGGATCGACCATCACGTTATGTCGAAGTCCACTTTAATGCGACTATCATTTAAAGGATCCCCGATGAGGGGCAGTGAGGTCATCGTCAAAGCCTTTGACGGGTCTCAGAAAGCAGTTATCGGCGAAGTCGACCTTCCCATAACTATCGGTCCTCACACTTTCCTAATCACTTTCCTGGTCATGGACGTCCGGGTAGCGTACAGCTGTTTATTAGGAAGACCTTGGATACACCAGGCTGGGGCAATCACTTTGACGCTGCACCAAAAACTGAAGTTCGTCAAAAACGATCAACTCGTCATGATCTGTGGAGAACAAGCCTTGCTCGTGAGTAACTTGTCATTGTCTACTTGTGTAGAGCCGGAGGAGGTTGTTGGAACTCAGTTCCAAGAACTTTCGGTGAGCAACGAGAATCAATCAGAGAAAGGAACCTCGATTTCCTCGTACAAAGATGCTCTCAAGGCAATTGAAAGTAACAATACGAAAGGATGGGGACAACTTGTCCTTCCTACAGATAACAAAACAAAGAAGGGTCTGGGTTTTTCTGCAACCTGTACCCAGACAGCTGCTAACGATGAAAGTTTTCGTCCCATTCAGGACTTCTTCCACAGTGGAGGTTTCCTTCACCATGTGCCTCAAGCAGTCCATACCATCAATGAGGGATATTCCTCCGATACAGAGGAGGAATGGAAGTCCTATCTTAACGAGGACGGTTATATGTCTCAAGAAGAGGTGCCTGCGCTATTTTGCTATCCCGCACAGAGTCCGAGATTTATACCCAGGTCAGATGTCAGAATGATATACGGAGATTGTGATCCGGAAGGATGCCGTGCTCCACCAAATTCATTAGAGGAAGACACTCTGATGAAGGACAATTTTGACCACGACTACTATGGCCCAATGGATGGCCTGCCTATCTGGCAGCTGTACCCAGGAGACTTGGGGCAAGAAAATCAGCCGAACAATGAAAATCAGCTGAGCATCATTGAACAGAATACCTGTGTCCCCACCATGTCATGGGATCATTACTCAGGGCATTCCGAAAATATCCAGTACGACGATGAATTGGCAAAGCTTGCCTGACTAGAATTCATCAACTATGCTTTTCCTGAGGTCAACGTCATCGAGAGAGATGACTCCTCCAGTTCCACAAAAGTGTGGGACACCTTAGGACAACCAAGTGGAAAATACGACTATATGGTCAAGTGCAATGCTCCTGAGAGCTCTCATATCAGGCTCGAAGACATCCAGCCCACTGGATGGGGAGATTTTCCTGAAAGCACAAATACTATGCAGTACCACTGAGGAATCCTCCTACAACAACTCTGCCTAGGAAACAGATTCCAATGATCCTGCTCCACCAGGAATCAGCGTCATTTATGAGGACAAGCCAAGAAGGAAGGTACCCGACTTTGTGATTCACCGAGGAGTTCGCCGCCAATGGGTTGCTGTCAATGTTCCGAAGATTGTTCATAAGTCAAAGTAATTGTCTTTTTTAACCTTTCACCCTGTCCAGGTGAAACGGATGTTTTGATAAGGCTCACTTTCTGTAAATATCCCTCTTCGCTTTGCCCAAAGCGACAAAATTTTGTTTTATAGGGCTGTAGTTTCAAGAATCGACTTGTTCATAAATAAAATAACGTCGTTCTATAATTTTCGCATTAATTGCTGTTTTCTCTTTTTCGCTTTTTCAGAAAATGGTAATCCTAAAAACCCAATAATAATAAACAAGCAGTTTATCAAAATATATACACTGCACACACTCTTGCATTCTCTCTATCTCTTCTAAACACGAATCATACCGTCATGCAGATTGCTTGTTTTAAACCCCGTTGAAACATACGATCTGATGGTTTCTCCCGACTTTGAGTTCCCGGTATTCGGGGCTGAAGAAGAAGTTAATGACGAAATTCCAGAAGAGATCCCCCGATTACTCAGACAAGAGGAAAGGTCCATTGAACCTCACAAAGAGTCGTTGGAAACGGTAAACTTGGGTTCGGAAAAAGAGAGAAAAGAAATCAGGATTGGGGCACTGCTCAGTCCAACTGCCAAAGAGAGTTTGACGAAGCTTCTCAAAGAGTTTCCCGATGTATTCGCTTGGTCCTATCAGGATATGCCAGGGTTGGATACCAACATCGTGGAACATCATCTACCGTTAAGATCAGAATGTCCGCCAGTAAAACAAAGATTGAGACGGACTCACCCAGATATGGCTATCAAAATCAAAGAGGAGGTACAGAAACAGATTGACGCATGTTTCCTCGCCACATCAGAATATCCTCAATGGTTAGCCAACATTGTACCCGTTCCAAAAAAGGACGGAAAAGTCAGAATGTGTGTAGATTATAGAGATCTAAACAAGGCTAGTCCAAAGGATGACTTCCCTTTACCACACATTGACATGCTGGTTGACAGTACAACAAAGTTCAAAGTTTTCTCCTTCATTGATGGATTCTCGGGCTATAATCAAATTAATATGGTGCCGAAAGATATGGTGAAAACTTCGTTCATCACCCATGGGGTACCTTTTGTTACAAGGTAATGCCATTCGGTTTGAAAAATGTCGGGGAAACCTATCAAAGGGCCATGACTACTCTTTTTCATGACATGATGCATAAGGAAATTGAGGTATATGTCGATGACATGATCGCCAAATCTAAGACAGAAGAGGAGCCTGTGACCCACCTGTCAAAACTCTTCGAGCTGCTGAGAAAGTACAAACTCCGCTTGAATCCCAACAAGTGCACCTTCGGTGTCCGTTCAGGGAAACTCTTAGGGTTCATCGTTAGCTAGAAAGGAATTGAGGTTGATCCTGACAAGGTCAAGGCCATTCAAGAAATTCCTTCTCCGAAAACTGAAAAACAGGTCAGAGGATTCCTGGGACATTAGAACTACATCTCCAGATTCATATTCCTCATGCCCGCGACATACGCGCCAATCTTCCAATTATTCAAAAAGAACCAGGACTGCGTTTGGACAGAGGACTGCCAAACCGCCTTCGACAGTATCAAGGAATACCTGTTGAACCCACCGATTCTATCACCTCCAGTGGAAGGAAGGCCACTGATCATCTACCTCACAGTCATAGAGGACTCAATGGGTTGTGTACTTGGCCAACAAGACGAAACCAAATGGAAAGAGTCTGCCATCTACTATTTGAGCAAGAAATTCACGAACTGCGAGACTCGGTACACTATGGTTGAGAAAACTTGATGTGCTCTAGCTTGGGCAGCCAAACGTCTTCTCCAGATACAATCATTTCTCACTGATTCCCGGGGCAAATGGACTCCAAATTACGACGGCCCCTATGTGGTCAAGAAAGCTTTCTCAGGCGGTGCCCTGAGACTTGCAACCATGGACAGAGAAGAATTTGCCTACCCCATGAATGTTGATGTAGTCAAGAAATACTTCGCCTAAACTAAAAAAAAAGAAAAAAACAGTCTCGGTGGATTGAAAACCCGAAAGGGTGGTCTAGGAAAAAATTAGAGACATAATCAAAAATCATCCCGGTGGATTGGAAGTCTCAAAGTACAATCCAGGAAAAAGTTAGGGATAATGGCAAGTAACTACGTCCAACAGGGGCAAATCCCTCAGCAGCAGTTACACCGTCCATCGAAAGAAAACTCCAGTCAGGGTCATCTTCGACAGAAGCTCAGGATGTCCCGAATTCAAAGTTGGTAGAAGGATAGTGGTCGTTATGTTTTGATGTAGCCCTTTTCCCTTAAATTACCATTTTCAAACTTTGTAAATACTCTATGAATCACGCGTTTGGCTGATTTCCATCCTATCAATAAAATTTGAGCCCTTGTGCTTTTGTTTACAATTCTTATTTGTTTTAACTTTACAGCATGATGTCATTTTAACATGATCAACGATTCTTGAAATAAAACAAAACTGAATTTACTTGTAAAATTTTTCTGCCTTTTAATAAAGATGGCAAATTCTTTTGACTGGTGAACATCGAAAGAACCTCAAAGTGCAGAATCAAAGTACTCCTTCTAAACCAGTGCACCTGAATGAAGGATCAGCTGTATTAGATGCGACGTTCCCATCTGATAACCCCGACAGAGTTCTTACCTCCTAAGCCCGACCAACGGTTGTCCCCACAGGGACTACTTCTCATAAGCAAGGTAGAATTGCTATCGTGAACCATTGATACTTTTCATCCCCCGCAGTGGCCGAGTATCCAGTCGTGTTCATCTGTCAGCTTGTATGTCGTGTCGGTTTTGTCAACATAAACATTCATACATCATGCATTATTGATTTACATTCGCATTCATATTTCATCACTATCACTCTAGTCGGTCTTGTCCCATCGTGATAACAGTCCTCTCAATCGAGTTGTCAGTTCTTTCCTCGCCAGGAAATGTTGCGTCTGAACAATCTCGCCTCCAGTTTATTTCTGGATACAAGTTGGTTCCTCGACCACTTTGATAACTTGAACCTCTGAAAGATCAGAAAACGTTCGACAAATATCACTCTTCGCCATTGAAGATTATATGTTCACTTTTCCGGATTAAGGAAAATCCCCCAGAGAAAGCCTCACAACTACAGACTCTCAGCAACAGATTGTTTTTTCTCTCCAGAAAGTCAATCTTAATGAAGTCATCAGCACCTCAAAATTGGGGTACATCATATGACATTTCTCCGAGAAGATCCCAGGAAAAGTATGATGCAATATCCCCAAGCGAAAGCAGTCTCTCAAGAGACCCATTTTCCCCAGGTAGAGTCAACAAATGGCGTCTCCAAAACAGAGAAGTTTGCACACCTCTACAACTCAGACGAATGGGTTCCCCAGCAAGTCTGACATCAAAATTTTTTCTGTCAAAAGGCATCTCCCTAGGAAAATTTGGCGAGAAGTTTGAGTAAAATCGCTACACGTAGCGTCCCTTGTCAATAAAGTTTATTGACAAAAGAAACTTAGACCAGTTCCTTAGTATGAAACCAGGATCGAGGGGAAGTTCATTTCAGAAACTGAGACCAGTTCCTTGGTAGGAAACCAGGATCGAGGGAAAGTTCATTTCAGAAACTGAGACCAGTTCCTTGGTAGGAAACCAGGATCGAGGGGAAGTTTACATCAGAAACTGAGACCAGTTCCTTGGTAGGAAACTAAGATGGAGGGGAAGTTTATATCAGAAACTGAGACCAGTTCCTTGGTAGGAAACCAGCATCGAGGGGAAGTTTACCTTTTCTAAGCATCATTGCTTAGCAAAAGAAGAAGGATGCGTGAACTACCATTCCTAAACACCATCAAAATTTCGGGTATTCTGATATTTAATCCTCTTGCACCCTGAATGCCCGAATACCTTCGCCATTCACACCTTCGGGTCCAAGAAGATTAAATAGGGGCATCTGTCATACCCCAAATTATGACCACTAAGATTTCCCATCATTGGGCAAATCATCATCACAATATGGATGACCCATTATGCCTCATCAGTCTCCCCAAAGATGGGTGAGCATTCACTACTATCAAAGATTAGGGTTTCTAGCCCTCTCAGAGCCTTTAGACAAAGGATCAATCAAGAAATGACATGATCTTCAACTTTTCTAACCTCTCAAACATCCACAAAGGATCAAGAGGATTCCCACTTCAAGGATTAAGCACAAGGCTGCTCCCTTCTAGGTGGATCAAGAATCAAGATCGCTAGTGTCACCAAATTAGGGTTTTCGTCGACCAGGGCCTCCAGATGGAAATTTTCCTCTGGGCATGAGCCAATGCTTCAAAGCATAACCTAAGATACTCCATGGAACCTGATGGACCTAATCATCAAGTCAATTTGGCCTCAGGGGATGCATTCATCAAAAATCAGGAATTAGGGTTTCTTGACCTGATTCACCCCTAAGTTCACTTTTGGGAAAAATCATGAGCCAAGACCTCAAGACATGATTTGAGGGACTCTAATAAACCACATTGATCCATTTGCAACAATGGATTGATCCAAGAAGCTTGATCAACAAATTTCAATCTCATAAGAACCACAGTTAGGGTTTCGCGGAAAAAGTCAACTGTGCCTTTGACTTTTGACCCATGCATGCTCCCAAACCTTGGGACATGATTCAATACACCCTATAACACCTATGAAATCAATCCATCAAGTTTGATTTAGGTCAAGGACTTGATTTCATAGAGGATCACACAGTTTGGAATTCATTTGACAAAAAGTCAACTGTGCACAAAAGTCAACTTTGACTTTTTGTGATTTTTCACAATTATGGTTCTTTAACCCTAAAATGATGTTAATGTGTGATTGGAATCATCATTCATCAAGAAAAATCAAGAAAAGTGGGATAACTTGTAAAAGGGGTAACCATAAAAACTTAGAAATTTTTCTAAGTTATGGAACAAAGTGGCTAGGGTACCAACTTTAGAGGATCTTAACTCCTAAACCATAAGGCCATTTTTCCCCATCCAAAGCTAGATTTATAGCTCTCATGGCCCTCTACAAAAGGTTCAAACACAACTTATTCCAATTCACCAAGGATTTTAAGTTATGGAATGATCAAAATCACAAAAAGTGAAAATGTCACTTTTTTTCAACATTTAGTGAAATTTTCACTAAGTCAGAATATGCCTTTACTTTTTTCCAAATGTAAAGGGGGATTTTTCACTTGGATCCAAAAGGTATCAAACCAACTCTGATTTAACAGTTGTTGTATCATATGAGGGCTTTCCAAAATGGCCAAGAACTCCATCAAACTCCACTTGAGCCATGAGATATGACAATGCCAATATGCCTTGCTGCAAACTGTCATGGCAAGGAAGATTTGGGAGTTTTGCTTGATTTGCTCAAATTTTGCAAAGGGCAAGAAACTCTATCCATCTGAACACCTCAAGGGGGAACCAAGGAGGAACCAACTCTGATCCCAAGCCTCGTAAGTCCTTGGAACCAAAAGTAGCATGCCAAACCTAGAAATCCCTAAAGAGGGGACAAAACTCCAATTTTGTTTTAGAGCATTCAATGGATGCACTAAGGTGGCATGGACTAAGCCATTCCCAACTCAATTCAGTCAAGACTTATCCAAGACCAAGGGAACCAGTAGCCTGTGCCCTAACCTATAGTCAATGGCTAGAGGAGACTTGGATTCTCATTGCTCAACATTGGCCAAACCTATGCAGCAGTTGCCACTCACTATTCCTTGCAAAACAAACTTGCTCTACTATAAATAGAGCTCATTTGTGATCAGTTTGAGTACACCAAAACCATCAAACATATGCTTTCCTCAAAATCTCCTTCTTCACTCCAAAATTAACTTCCAAGGCAAGTCACTATCGGGTTTTGAGTTTGAGAGCTATTCCAACCAAACCAATCACACACACACCTCATAAACATCATATAGAAGTGATCCAAACACTCACATAACATCTGGAACATGAAAATCACAAAATCACTAGCCAACTGCTCAAGCTTTTAGCAGACTTGCATTTGAGGTGCCAAATCAAGTTCCAGCTCAATTCAATCCACTCCAAGCATCCAGACACACTCCATAGAACCTAGGGAAGCTGTCCATATCCTTGGAACCAAGCTGCAACACCTCTAACATAAAACACGATCACCAGCTGCAAGAGGTAAGCATGAGCTCTTCTAACTCTATGATCTATGCATTTTTTGCTGCACAATAATTTGGTCATGTGTTCATAATCATGCATAGAGTGTTTTCCCTCAATCAATTGCTTTGTTTGAATCGTGTATGGAATTTCTGAACCTTCATGCAAATTTTAGGGTACTTGAGGTTTCTCTTTGATTTCTTATTCCATGCTTAAAATAAATGAAATTAAAGACCATAGACATGATCGTGAGGTGAAAACGAGCAAATTGATATGTAGATTGCATGATATAATCAAGTATTCAGTGAGATTGGATAGAAAACGCAAATCTGCAGAAACAGAGAGTGGCGCGTGTTCTTGTCATGTTCTTGGCGCCCTTTCTGAAAATTCAAATATTTGAATTTTGTGATTTTATTTAATTGATTCAAAAATTAATTTCTCTCTGAATTTTAATGATTTTGAGTTGATTCTTTTTTTAATAATTCACAAAAATGTTAAAATATTTTATTTTCCCAAAAAATCCCAAAAATATTATTTATTTCATATACTTGATATTTTTGTAAAGAATTAATATTTTAATTGTTTTTGACATTTAAAATATTTTCTCCTTCTTGATTTTTCAAATTTTAGTGATTTCCATACATTTTGTGAATCAAAACCTGATTTTTTAAACATTAATCCAATTGCACAATTTGTTTTCCACATGTTTAGCAATTTTGATCATTTTAATTGAATTTTTTATTCAATTAAAATACATTTTGAAAACAAATTAGGGTTTTTGATTAATTCAACCCTCATCAAACTTTTAAAACACTTTGGGCCTCTAATAGAGTGTAAGACCCAATCCCCTTTGAAAACCAAAAACTTTTTGGGCCTCAGTCATTGTATAAGACCCACTGCGTTTTTAAATATCTCGGCGCGATCGCCATTTCAAAACGGAAAAACCTGGGCCTACCCTCGTGTTATAAGCCCCATTTCCTTCCTTTAAAATCGTTGAGCCTCTTGAGAGAGTGTAAGACCCATCCCTTGTAGATAAAACTTTTCTGGGCCTCAATGCATTGTATAAGACCCAGTACGTTAAAGAAATCTCTGCGGGATCATCATTTTTCAAACAAAAACCTTTGGGCCTACACTCGTGTTATAAGCCCCACATCTTTTCTTTAAATCACCTTTGGGCCTCTTGAGAGAGTGTAAGACCCATCCCTTTGTACAGAAAATTTTTCTGGGCCTTGTCGCGGTGAAAATTGGATACCATAGTTATTTGTTAACTAGGATCGCATTTTTTTAATGTCACCACCGTCTTTGATTTTATCCAAGGGAAGGGAGAAAGACCGAATACCCACAATGCAATGCAAATGCACTAAGATTCTAAGTTCGGGGGTTGGTTATACCTAGGGAAGGTGTTAACATCCTAGATATCTGTAGTACTCTACAGGAACCTCTTGATTAATTTTATGTTATCTGTTTTTGTTTTGCTAAGGTTTAAGGGTAGGTGATTTATTATTTTTAATCCTAAGTGTGCTCGACAAGATATCGCATCTTGTGCCTACATATCCTGTCAGGAGGGAATCAGAGCACTTGTAGTTCCTTATTACGGATACTAAATGTTTTAAAGGTTTAGGAGAGGAAGATGAGTCATCATCTTAAGAAAGACCACCACAGTTTGAAAATGTTTGTATTTTGTGGGGTATGGGATTGTATGTCCCTTTCTTTGAGATGATTAACATCTAATTCTCTTGTGTGGAGAATTAGGTAGGCTAAAGTTTGATTTTAAATCAAAATTAAAGGGGGACTAACCTAGGAAATCTATCCTAAGTTGTCTAATAGTCTTAACTTAAGGGTGTCGATTATGATGCAAATGATGTGCACCATGCACAATAACATGGTTATCATGCATGGGATTTTCCCTTGGATATTTATGCGATTAATTAATTGTTATTTAGGCGAGGGTGCTAGCAAAGTGATGCTAGACTTGTGTCTAGTGACCAAAAGGTTGAATGCGATGCCCAGAGGCAATCGACTTACATGGGTAGAAAATGGGCTCGACGTTGGATCGAGAATTTTGATATTGTTTTTGAAAGGGTTTGAGACAAAATCAAAAATCAGGTAAAAACATAAACAAACCAATAAAGCAAAACATGCGAACACTCACGAACCCATGACTAAGCGAGGTGAGAGATTCTAAAGGAGCGGTTTATTAAGAAAGGGTTTTAATTCTCTTAGGGAAACTAAAAGAAGGTTTATTTTAAAAGATTGTTTTTTAAGAGTTTTCTTTTCGCTAAATGTTTTAATTATTCTTAAAGTTTTATTATCTTTTATTTTTAAAGTTATATTAACAAGGTTAATAAATAAAAAGGTTTTCTAATTTAAAAAAGGTTTTCTAATTTAAAAAAGGTTTAATTATTAAAAGTTTAATTATTATTTTATTTTAAAGTTATAGAAAAAGATAAAAACCGGCTTTTCTTATTAACTAGAAAAGATTAATTTTAATTTTTAATAAAAAAAGTTTTTTTTATTATTATTTTTAAATAAAAGGAGGGTTTTACTAATTTAGAAAGAAGTTTTATCAAAAAGTTTATGATTAATTTTTAAGAAGAAAAGTTATTTATAAAAAAAAGGGTTTTATTATCTTAAATAAATGACAAGTTTATTAATAAAGAATTTTATCCAACAAAGGTTTTATATATTATACTAAACTTATTGTAAAAGGTTCATTATTTATAAAAAGTGTTTTATTAAGGTTATATTATTTTTAGCTCTATTATTAAAAGTAAGTCTGTTTTTATTTATAAAAAAAAAAAGCCATGCTTATTATTAAAAGGAGTTTAAAGAGTTTTATTTTTTTATAAAAAAGATTTAATTGTAAAAACAAACAAACGAAAAAGAAAAAAAGCTGAGGGAGCCCCTCCCCCATCGTCCCATCGTCACCCTCTCCCTTTCTCTCAAAACGCAGGGTCCCAAACCCTAATTTCCCAAATCCGCTGCCACCTCTTGATTTCTCTCGTTCTCTCAAGACCTAGCTTCTAAACGGCGAAAACAAAAAAACCCAAATCCCGCAGAAACCCTAAACCCCAATCCACTATCATTGGTCATGATCTTATGATTTACAACGATTATATGAATAAAGCAAAAAAAGGAAAAAAAAAAGGGAACGGCCGGTGAAAGTTGACGATGGAGGCGCGATTGAGACTCACGATCCTCGATCACAGATAAGTCTTTTCTTCTCTGTTTGCGTTGTTGTCTATTGTCCGCCGTGTATGTGTTTGCTTCAATCCCCTGGCCTTGCGTGTTGTACGTATGTATGTGATTCTGACGAAAGGTTTGGTGGTGGTTTGATGATTGGTTTATGATTGGTTTGAGTTTGTGGTGTTTAGATCGTGTATGTATGAATTGATGTGAGTTGTTGGGTTTTGATAAGTTAGTAGTATGAGAGTTCGTGGATTTCGAGTTGTATATGGTTTTGGATATTGATGATAGAAACTGTGTTTGGTTGGATTTTCTGGGTTTTGACGAATGGTTGTGTATTGCTTCCAATTTGGTCGTGGATGCGTGGTGGATTTGAACTTGTGGTTGCGAATTCTCTGGAGTATGTGTGTATGTATTTTGGTGTGTGGATTTTCTGATCTCCCTTTGTATCGTTCTCTTCTCCCTTTTATAGACTTGGTAATCAAGATCCTGATTGAATGCCTTCCCTTTTCATTCAATGCAGTAATTGAGCTTGTTTTAGAATGAATTCAAAATATGTCTTGATGATGTCTGATGTGTTTTTGATCTGGTTTAATGTTTGGGAAAAACTATTGAAGTGTAATGAATAGACTTATATTTCCACCATGTTTTATGTTTTGGTTTTGGTCTGAGGATTGTTGGAATATTTGAATATATTGAAATTGGTTTAGGAAAGCCTTTGAAATGTGTGGGGACATGGTCTAATGTTGTTTGATTGTGTTTTTGTTTTGGAAAGTTTCCTTAACTATGGTCTGACAGCTGTTTTGGAAACGTAATTCAAATGGATGATTTTGGAAAGACGATGAATTGTATGGATTGGGTTTAGCTCTTTGTAGAAAGGAATCAAAAAGTTAGGACCTGCGTTTTATGAACTTCTGATCTCTCTCTTGATTTTCATGTGTGGTCGGATAATCTCGTGCAAGATGAACTTGGCAACTTAGATGGACATTTGGTTTCCTTCGAGTCTTCAGACCAAGGGCACAGCCGGTAAGTAAATCCTAGTTCAATGCTTATAATACAGAGCAGTGAGCCCCTATTGAGTATTTCTTTGAGTTTTGGGAAACTTGGTCATCTTTCTGGTTTTGTTGAAGTGTCTTGATTGATAATTTGTTTCTTTTGAACAACATCTTCATGTATTAGCTTGCTTCCACATTTCTGCCACATGACTTGGAGGCACCCATTGCTATCTGCTGCGTGAAAGCAATAAGGAGTACGTTGTACGTAGCCAAGTCCTCTATACCCAACCAAAATCTTTCTTTTTCTCTTGAATTTTCACAATAATCACTTATTTTGATTCATGCTTGCAGGTTCGTTTTGTTCAAAGTTTCTGATGTTTCGCGAGGCGCTCCCCCGGACTTCTTCTGTAAGACAAAAGCTTAAGCCCCTATGGGTCTTGGGTAAGTGAACGCTTTCCACCGGATTCACAACGACAACTGTACCATGCTCTGCGCACATTTGTAGGTCGTACCATCCTCTTATCATCTTGTTGAGTGCCTCGAGATAACTATTGTTATATTAATGTGTAGGACTATCAAGAGCTTACCACTGTGGAGAGGCTATCCTATGAGCATGAATGAGCAGCATTTAGAGTTGATGGAAAGAGGTTACTCGGCAGTCGGTCATGAAGTTAGCTTGGAGTCCATATGCTAGTACATCTCACGGTAATGCAGCGGTTTCTATTTGGATAAAAAATGTTTATTGGTTTTAGATTGAATCTTGTTCTAATGGTATCATAATAGGGTTGTTAGTGAAAAGGCATGAGCTAGTTTATGCAAATGGTCGGGTTGTAGGAATTTGGAATATTAAGAGCATTGCTGAATTTGTCCAGTTAATGAGTCAAATGTCAATGCAGTTAGGATGCTCAGGGTTAGATATAATTAGGATGTTGAATTGTTTGTCTTCCATTATGTCAATGCATTATTGTGGTGAGATTGGTAAGGCTGGCTGTGAAGTTACACTTTGTGACATTTGGGTTTTCTTTTGGACGTCTCTAATTTGCTTGTTTTGGGATTGTTTGTCTTAGGAACTGACACGCCCTTCTTGTTTTCATCAGGTAACAACTTGAATATGTATGGCGATTCTGCTCTTTTGCAGAACCTGCTGTCATGTTGAAAATGTATCCAAACCTCTGTTAGCTGTGCTTAATTATTTTCAGTTGGCATGTCATCCGACAATGGGCAGTTTCTAAGGGTGGGGTCTACAAGATGCGTGCAGTTGGAAAACGGGTCCTCAAGCCAATTCGGGTTCACCACAGTTGGCAGTCAAGTCCTTCAATAGATAAATCCAAGCGATTCTTCGTTGTGAAATGATGGTTGCAACATGAATTGATTCAATTTTAAAGTGTCCTGTACTTGAAATTTGATATTGTAAATCTTCAAAGTTAACCTTCTCAAAGACTTAAATTAGTAATTTTTCTTGTAGATTTGTAAAGAAACTTTGTCATAAACTTGTAATATTGTAAGCTTGTAGACTTGTTTCTCCTCTAATGATATGTTTTTCCAACGTCGATTCTCGTGTCTTTCCTAAAACCTTGAAAACGTGTTATAACAATAAAACACGTTAATGCCAAATTGCTCAACCAGTTCGAAAAACAAGATGTTCAATGCTATATACAAACTTCATGTCAAAGTATTTATATTGAAATAGCATAAGTCAAACAACCATCATTATTGGTTTGTAACATTCTAAAGCTTGAACTTGAACTATATAAAACCATGAGTCAAATTAAGCTTTGAGAATCTCTTTTCCAAACTTGCTTTAGAATTTCATCCGATTTAACGCTTTCAAACACGTGGGTCACAAACTTGAAATGGTATCTTGGACTTCGTTAAGCACGTGAAGTTTTTTTGAATTTGGAATAAAACTTAAAGGACCTTATTCTTCCTCAACATTAGAAAATAAGGAGTAGACCATGTAACTTGGATGATGAAATGAAATTGGCTTGAACCGGGGAAAATGAAGTCCTTGTAAACCTTGAGGTTTTGATGGCATATTCATGGTGAGGTGTGAATCCAAAATTGCCAATTTTGAAAGTAGAAAGATTTTGTGATTGATCTTGAACATTTGTAGAAACGTAGTGAAATGATCCTTTAAGATTGAAAGATAACTAATCTAGACTTCCACTGCCATGATCACAACTGGTCATACCTTGGTCTTCCTTGAGTAGTTCTTCTGTGGAGTTTTAAGAAAGAAGGACTTTATAGTGGCTTTAGGGACCAAAGGGATGAGGACACGATCACACAAGAGTCCAACACACATCTTGCAAAGACCAGAGAACCTCCACAAACACACACACAACACCGCCTTCAAGTTCTTTGAGCCTTCCACAACAGCACCTATCCTTAAAAGAAACAAACAGACAACAACTAGGTAAACCGGTTAGTTATGCATGAAAGAAAATGACCTAATATGCTATGCAAGAAAGACGGAATCTTAGGGTAAAAAATTAGGGTGCGACAGGCCTCAGTCACTTGTATAAGTCCTTATACAATTTCAAAACAACAGTACAATCACTGATAAAACTCTTTGGGCCTCTACTTGAGCTGTAAGCCCCAACAATATTTTCAAAGCACTTTCTCCTTTGATTTTGAATATCTTATTGTTATCAAAGTTTTCTTTGTTGAACAACTAACCAAACAACATGGAAGCTCTACAACCGAGTAAGTGTTTACCCGCTTTCTTTATTCGCTTTCATATATATATATATATATATATATATATATATATATATATATATATATATATATATAACTGTATTGTGGGGCTGCTCACTGTAAGTCTTCTTTCACAAACTTGTATATACTTGTCAAATATCAACTGTGTAATACTAGTATAGCTATTTAGAGTTTTCCCCGGCAGGTACGTCTAGCACTAGGTAAAGCGCCGTTGGTCACTCTTAAATACAAACAAAACTAGATCCCCATAGGATTACCAGACACAGTTTTCCCTCCTCTTGGGGTTAAACAATATGGAGACGTGAAAGACAGCATTCTCGGTGAACCCTTTCTCAGACTGTCACCCTTAGAAATTGTCAAAGAAACTCTACTCCCCAGAGTTGATCTATTCTCCGTGAATAGCATCTCTTGAGTTTCTTCCAAATTCTTGGACTTTCCTGGCTTGATCTATTCTCTGTGAATAGCATGTCTTGAACTTCTCAGGGTTTGGGGACCCACAGGCTTCCTAAAATCATCCCCGCCTCCTCTTGGGCATTGTACAAGGACCCTTCAACTTCTTAAAAAGCTCTCATGCCTTCTCTTGGGCTTAGTACAAGGACCCAGAGACCTCTACAGGTATAGGAACAGAACCTAGTCATTAATTTGCTTGAGCTGTCTTTCTGAGTCAAGTATCAGACTAGTTAATGGGTTGACCTTCATCCCTTAACATACCAGCCTCCTCTTGGGCATCATACAAAGATCATTCACTTATCCGAGAATCGATTTCTCAAAATACCAGTAGACTGGGACAAACTCGATACCCTTTGGATTTCCCATTTCCTTAAAGAACGGGAAATAACCCTCATCCTCTGATCAATCCCTAAGCACAACATTACCCATATAAGTATTGATTTTCTCTTTACCCAATATACTGGACCTGTCACTAAACTGAAACAGTCACCAGCATATCTAGCCTCCTCTTGGGCTTTGTACAATGATTCTCCCAAGCGGAGCTAACCTATTCTCACTCTCTTGTTGAGTATAAAAGACTCTCTTGTTGAGTCAAACCTTTTTAGCCTCCATCTCGGGCTTCGTACGGGATACAAAACACTCTCTTGTTGAGTATAAAAGACTCTCTTATTGAGTCAAACCTTTAGCCTCCATCTTGGGCTTCATACAGGACACAAAAAAAGACTCTTTTTGTTGAGTCAATCACCTTTCAGCCTCCGTCTTGGGCTTTGTACAAGACACATATAAAAACAGTACTCTCTTGTTGAGTCACCCCTTTTATCCTCTATCTCGGGCTTCGTACGAGACAGATAAAAAGCACCCTCTTGTTGGGTCAATAGCCTCCTTTTAGGCTTTGTATAAGGAAAACTCGGTTGAGTCAATCAACCTTTTAGCATCAATCTGTGCCTCGCTCACAGTATACAAACACCGACTACTTCTTTTCCCCCATCTAATTACTATAAGCGGCAAGCCTCTGGATTATTTACATCCATGCCACTGTCCCTCTTTTTGCATGAGAAATTCATAAGGAAAGATAACATTGCTCTACACTGAGTTAAAGTCTTCTCCTTCAGGTTAAAAATCACCTATAAAGGAAATTATGGCATTGCTGGATTCACATATCCCAGTTAAAGTAATTTTCCTTTATAACCAGTCACCCAATAGTTGTGGCAAACAGATACCCCTTTAGAGATGACAAATTCTCTCTGAAGTTAAAACCCATTTAGTTTCACATCTTGGGCTTCGAACAAGATACAAATAGACCCTTTAGCTTCATATCTTGGGCTTCGAACAAAATACCAATAAACCCTTTAGCTTCACGTCTTGGGCTTTGAACAAGACACCAAAACGACCTTTTTTCCTCCCATAGAATAGGAGGAACTACGATCGCTCTGATTTCCCTATTTCGTTAAACGGGAATACGTAGGCATAAGATTGAAAAATCTTAGCGAGCACACTAATTAAAAACATCAAATCCAGTACCTATCCAAAATCCCCATGAATAGTCCCATCATTTCATTCTTAACAAAATAAGTAGAGAGAGGCTCACAATCTAAACCGCATATGTAAACCAACAGTCATCTGTTTAAACGCAGTATGCAAACAGGGTTAATTGGAGACATCAATTTCCCTTCCTTAGTCAGCTCTATAGGATAAAAAATGAATCGACCTGTAGTACCCCAGAGCAACAGTGCTTAAGAACCACGTCCAAAATCACTCGCTACAGACCTACTCACATACCCACCATCTCAGTGAAGTCACTGGGCGCACTGGCGACCATTCTGTCGTAGTAAAACGAACTTAAGGTTTTCAAGAAGATCTCTGTCATCTCTTTTTCCTCAAGAGGTGGACAAATCTGGGCGGCGATTTCACGCCATCTCTGAGCATACTCCTTAAAGGTTTCCTTATCCTTCTGCGACATGGCTCTGAGTTGATCTTTGTCCGGTGCCATGTCCAGATTATACTTATATTGTTAAACGAAGGCAGCGCCAAGATCTCTGAAGGTGATGATCTTAGTGCGGTTTAATCCCATGTACCATTTGAGTGCGGCACCGGTTAAACTATCCTGGAAGTAATGGATCAATAGTTGTTGGTTCTCTGTCTGAGTTGACATCCTCCGAGCATACATCACCAAGTGACTTTAAGGGCAAGAGTTACCCTTGTATTTTTCATATTCGGGCACCTTGAATTTGAGTGGAACTTTCACATTGTGGACTAAACAAAGGTCTGTGGCGTCCTTTCCAAACAGATCCTGGCCGCGAATGGCTTGCAGTTCTTTCTGCCTCTCCAGGAATTGTTCTTGGAATTCCTTTATTTTGTCGTTCATACTCTCATTTCCACCAGAAGGTATCTGTGGAATCTGTCCTTCTGGGACAGTGTGTACCACGGGTATTGGTACAGTCATTACGGCAGTGACTCTTGGTGCTTCCCTTTCCCGAAGTTTGTAACCTTCAAGAGTTGTTGTCATGCCCCACTACTACAAAACGCGTAAACAACGACGCCATGCTCACAACGCTTCATCCCTACACCATTGTGACATATCTAAACTAAAGTGCGGTTGTATTTTATTTGTTTATTAAATAAAAATTATCTGTATATAACAACGGTGGATAAACCAACCGTGGTGATTATCTGTATATAACAACGGTTTATAAATCAACCGTGGTGATACCTTTAAGCTTTCATGTGTTCGAACCTCAGCGCATTCATATATATTATTCCTTTTATGTTAAAGTGCGACTTTACTTTTTATTTACTTTTAATTAAAAAAATTAAAAGTTATGACTACGGTTGTTTATATACATCGTTGTGATATATTTTGTATGTTTTTTTAATTTTTAATTCTAAAAATAACTCTGGCGCTTTAATATGAAATTTCATTATGAAAATAATATATCATAACGGTTTAAATTGTTGACCGTTGCATTAGCTTTTCAATATTCTCCAAGCTAGCTAGTTTCATTGTCTCTTCAGTATCCTTTTTTCCATTGAAAATAGAAACCAGACAAAACGTTATACTATTTCAACCCTAAACCCTAACGTTTAATACTGTGAAACAATATACGATTTCCACCAAAGCTTGCATCATCAGTATCCATTTGTTGTCATTTTCGTCATCATCGTCACCATCGTGAAGAAAATAGAAGATTACGCGCATACCAACACCGTCGTCATCATCGTCACCGTCGAGAAGGAAGATAACAACAACACCGTCGTTGTCGTAAGGAAGGAAGACAACAACAACACCAACACCAACATTGTTTACTTCGTCGTCATGTTTAGGGTACGTAAAGTATTTTCCCCATGCATCTACAATAAAATCTTTTTCCATTGTTGTTCATGCTGTTGTTGTTGTTTTTGAACTTAAATGTCGACCTTGTCGAGTTCTTCATCAGAAACCAACGAAGAAACTCAAACAAATGAAAGGTTAGCCAATGAAACTCAAACAACTGAAAGTCAAACAAAAAGGTCACAAAGAGGTGTCACAATGATGCCCCAATTCACATCAGTCCGCAACTCATCTGGCGTAAAAATTCCGATCGAGTTTGATTCGCACTACAGATTAGTGGATTGTCCACATTACGCTACTTTTAGGAGTTATGTTGCGTTCCTTTCACGTAGCAAAGTCAGTATACTGATTGATGATTGGAGAGAAGTGGATATTAATGTCAAAGACAACATATGGACAGACATTAAGGTATTTCATACTATAATTTTCATATATTTGATATCATTAACTATAGTTTCTAATTCATACTTATATATTGATTTAATGTAGCTGAATTTTGAGTTTACCGATGACTCAAAATTGAAAAGAAAGTGGATAACTTATGCCGGTGTTCGTTGGAGGGGATTTAAGTCACGGCTCATGGCTGACTACATTACGAAGCCTAAGAGCGGTCTTCAACCTCCATGGATTCGGTATAGTTTTTTATCGAAGAAGGTGTCATACCCCAAATTTTGAACACTAAGATTTCCCATCATTGTGAAAATCATCATCACAATATGGATGGGCCATCATACTTCATCAATCTCCCCAAAGATGGGTGAGCATTCACTACAATCAAAATTAGGGTTTCAAGCCCTCTCTGAGTGCTTAGACAAAGGATCAATAAAGGAATGACATGATCTTCAACTTGTCTAACCTCTCAAAACTCCACAATGGATCAAAAGGACTCCCACTTCAAGAACTAAGCACAAGGCTGCTCCCTTCTAGGTGGATTAAGTCTCAAGATCGACAGTGTCACCAAATTAGGGTTTTGGTCGACCAGGGCCTCCAGATGGAAATTTTTCATCTGGGCACAAGCCAATGATCCAAAACCTAACCTAATATACTCCATAGAACCTCATGGACCCAGTCATCAAGTCAATTTTGCCTCAGGGGATGCATTCATCAAAAATTAGGAATTAGGGTTTCTTGACCTAATTCACCCCTAAGTTGACTTTTAGGGCAAATCATGAGCCAAGACCTCAAGAGAGGGTTTGAGGGTCTCTAATGAACTATATTGATCCATTTTCAACAATGGATTAATCCAAGAAGCTTGAGCAACAAGTCCCAATTTCATCTGCACCACAGTTAGGGTTTTAAGGAAAAAGTCAACTGTAACTTTGACTTTTGACCAGGACATCTTCCCAAGCCCTATGACATGCATCAATATATACCCTATGACACCCATGGAACATGTCCATCAAGTTTGATTTAGGTCAAGGACATGATTTCATGAAGAATTGCACAGTTTGGAATTCATCTGATAAAAAGTCAACTGTGCACAAAAGTCAACTTTGACTTTTTGAGATTTTTCACCAAAATGGATTTTTAACCCTAAAATGATGTTAATGTATGATTTGAATCATCATTCATCAAGAAAAATCAAAGAAAGTGGGATAACTTGTAAAAGGGGTAACCATAAAAACTTAGAAAAATTTCGAAGTTATGGAAAAAGTGACACTAATGTGCCAACTTTGGAGGACCATAACTCCTAAACCACAAGGCCATTGTTCCCCATTCAAAGCTTGATTTGTAGATCTCATTGCCCTCTACAAAAGCTTCATACTGACCTATGTCCAAATTCCTCATGGATTTTGAGTTTTAGAGTGATCAAAATCAAGAAAAGTCACTTTGTTCCAACACTTAGTGAAAATTTCACTAAGTCAGATTTTACCCTACTTTTTGCCAAATGTAGGGGGATTTTTCACTTGGATTCAAAAGAGATCAAAACCAAACATGTTCAAACAGTTGTTGTATCATGTAAGGGCTTTCCAAAATGGCCAAGAACATTACCAAATTCAATTTGAGTCATGAGATATAACATTGGCAAGTTGCCTTGTTGAAATCTGTCAAGGCAAGGCAGATTTTGCATTTTTGCTCGATTTGCCAAAATCAGCCAAATCCAAATGCTCCTATCCACTTGGACACCTCTGAGGATTGAATCTAAAGGGGACAATCATTGAGCTAAGCCTCCAAAGTATTTGGAACAAGAAATAGCATGTTGAACCTAGAATGGCCAAAATAGGGACAAAACTCCAATTTTGGATTGGAGCATTCAATGGAAGCATCAAGGTGGCATTGACTGAGCCATTTGTAAGTGAATTCAGTCAAGACTTATCCAAGACCAAGGGAACCACAGCCCTGTGCCCAAACCTCTAGTCAATGGCTAGAGGAGACTTGGATTTCCATTGGCCAACATTGAACAAACACCTGCTGCAGTTGCCATTCACTGTGGATCCCAAAACAAACTTGCTCTACTATAAATAGAGCTCAATTGTGATTAGTTTGAGTACACCAAAGCCATCAAACAGATGCTTTCCTCAAAACCTCTTTCTCTTGGCAAAAATGCCTTCTTTAGCAAGGCAACTTTGAGTTTTTGAGCTTGAGAGCTTTTTCATCACAATCAATCACACACACACCTCATATATATCATATGTAAGCTGTGCAAACTATCACAAGTGACCTGTAATCACAAAATCACAAAGTCACTTCTCAAAATCTCAAAATAGGCTTTTTTTGCACTTTTCAAGCCATGTCTTGATTCAGTCACTTTCCAAACCAGATAAAACCTCAAACACACTCCAAATATCATCCTTGAACTGTCCCAAATGGTTCCCCTCATCTGGAACACCATTTGAGAGAGTTTCTATTTTGGTCAATTTTAACCCCTTTTGCAAGAAAGGGACTGTTTGTGTTTTTGCAGGTACCACTCAATTCCAATCATCCTAAAAGCTTCTAAGGGATCATTTGAGTGTGTTTAAAACATCAAATCATTTCTGGAACAAGAGGTTTGACAGATTGCACAAAAACTCCAAAATCTCAAAAAAGAGGTAAGCCTCACAACTTGGAATCTTTCAAACATGCAATGCTTTGAAGTCCATTGATCATAAACATCTCATACATGTTGTATATGTTGTGTTTGAGCTAATTCACCATGTAATCCATGCTTGTACCAAGTTGAAGCATAGAAAATGCATTTATAGGTCATTTTCAAAACCACTAACGGGTTTTGAGGAGGGAGTGTAATCTGAAAAAACTACCACCACCATTGGATTCCTTATGAAATTCTGGTCCAGATGCATATAAATTTTGTCTCAAACCATTAAGAATTGAGAAAGTTATGACCTTCACGTTTCTGAGCCAAAACTTGCCTTGGGCCAGGCCTAAAACCAAGTCATGCCTTGTATATTTGTTGTTTTGTTTCAAACAATGGATGTACCACCACCCCAGTGGTAAGGCGCGCGCCTTGTAACCTTGAGGTCTTGGGTTCAAACCCCACCCATGCCATTTTGTGTTTTTTCACATTTTGCCATTTTTTCCAATATTTTCATGGTTTATTAATTAATTGGAAAATTAATAACTCTTTCAATTTTAATTATTTTTTATTGGTTCTTTTTGCAAAAAATCACAAAAATGTTGAAATATTTTATTACACAAAAAAATTGAATTTATATTATTTATTTAATATAATTATTATTTTTGTGAATAAATTCACTTTTATTTGTTTTTAAACATTTTAAAATGAATATTCATCTTGAAAAATCAAGACCAAATGAGTTTTAATATCTCTTGTGATTTATACCTCATTTTTCAAACCTTAAAAAAAAAATCACAAGTGGTTTATTCAAACCTATTTGGTATTTTTCATTGATTTTCTTTAAATATTTACTTTTAAAGAATAAAATTAGGGTTTCTTTGATTTTCACTCAAACAAATCATTGTCAAACACTCATGGGCCTCTAATAGAGTGTAAGACCCAATCCTTTTTTTGATCAAATCATCCTTGGGCCTCAGTGTATTGTATAAGTCCCGATACCGTCAAAAACAAACGGCGCGATCGTCGCCTTTTGAAAAATAACCTTTTGGGCCTCTCCTCGAGCTATAAGACCCATTTAAAACTTTTTGGGCCTCTAATAGAGTGTAAGACCCAACCCCCTTTTAACCAAAATCATTTGGGCCTCAGATATTGTATAAGCCCCTTCGCGTTAAAAGAAAATCTCGGCGCGATCGCCATTTTTAAACGAAAAGTCAACTGGGCCTACCCTCATGTCATAAGCCCCACTCTTTTTATTTAAACCTTTTGGGCCTCTTGAGAGAGTGTAAGACCCATCCCTTTGTACAGGAAACAATTTTTGGGCCACAGTCACTTGTATAAGTCCCTCTGTACAAATTCAAACAGTGCGCTCACTAATAAAACCCTGGGTCTCTCCTTGAGCTGTAAGCCCCAAATCTTTCTTTTTCAAAGCACTTTCTCCTTTGATTTTGAATATACTGTTGTTTTCAATCTTTCTTTGTTGAACAACTAACCAAACAGCATGGAAGCTCTACAACCGAGTAAGTGTTTATACGCTTTCATTTACCGCTTTCATATACATATAACTGTATTGTGGGGCTGTTTCACTGTAAGTCTTCTTTCATAAACTCATATCAATTGTGTAATAATAGTATAGATATTTTGAGTTTCCCCGGCAACAACGTCTAGAACTAGGTTACACCGTTTCATTTATTCATAGAAATAGACAACTAGTTCCCCAATAGGATCACCAGATACAGTCATCTCTTCGGCTGTCCTCATTAGGAATTGTCAAGAGACTCTACCCCCAGAGATGAATGTATTCTCCGTGAATGGCATCTTTGAGTTTCTTCCAAATTCTCGAACATTCCTGACTTGATCTATTCCTTGTGAATAACTTGCCTTGAATTTCTCGGGGTTTGGGGACCCACGGGCTTCTTAAAAGCATCGGCCTCCTCTTGGGCATCGTACAAGGACCCAAAGGCTTCCTAAAAGCAACCGTGTCTCCTCTTGGGCTTAGTACAAGGACCCGCCGGCTTCTTAGAAGTATTCACAACCTCCTCTTAGGCTTCATATAATGATCTCTTCCTCCGGGAATGATAGCCTCCTCTTGGGCATTGTACAAGGACCCGTCGGCTTCTTAAAAGTTTCCAGCCTCCTCTTGGGCTTCGTACAAATTGTCCCGACGACCTCCTAGAGGTATAGGAACAGAAATTAATCATCTGCATAGAACAGTCCTTTCATAGAGTCTACTACTATTTCTCAAAGCACAGTACAAAAGATGACACTCTAGACTTGGACAGTCTAATCTCCTTGAGTCTCAAAGACATTCTCAAGTGACCCCTTCAAGAATAGGAAGAAAACTTGTAGACTCGGACAGTCTCAATACCCTTCGAATTTCCCACTTCCTTAAAGAACATGAATAACCCGGATCCTCAAATCAAATCCTTTAGTACAGTGTTGCTCATATAAGAACTGATTTTCTCTTTAACAATCAGTCTACTAGACCTGTCACTTAACTGAACAGTCGCCACAGCCTCCTCTTAGGCTTTGTATAATGATCCTTCTCCAGTGAAGTTAGCCTCTCTCTTGGGCTTTATACAATGATTCTCCCCAGCGGAGTTAACAACGTTTAGCCTCTCTCTCGAGCTTTGTACGAGACACATAAGAGACTCCCTCGTTGAGTCGATCACCCTTTCGCCTCCATCTCGGGCTTCGTACGAGATACAAAAAAACTCTCTTGTTGAGTCAATTAGCCTCCATCTCGGGCTTTATACGAGATACCAAAAGATTCCCTCGTTGAGTCAAAACCTTTTAGCCTTTCTCTCGGGCTTTGTACGAGACACATATTCGCCTTCTCTTAGGCTTTGTATAAGAAAACCACTGGTTGATCCAATCAACCTTTTAGCATCAAAGTTGTACCTCGTTCACACTACACAAACATCAACAACTCTTTCCCCTCCATCTAACTACTGTAAGTGGCAAGCCTCTGGATCATCTACATCCATGCCAATGTCCCTCTTTTAGTATGAGAAATTCCTAAGGAAAGATGGCATTACTCTACACTGAGTTAAAGTCTTCTCCTTCAGGTTGAAATCCCCTATAAAGGAAATTATGGCATTGCCGGATTCACAAATCCCGGTTAAAGTAATTCTCCTTTATAAACAGTCGTAACAGACGAACCCCTCTTTAGAGATGACAAATTCTCTCTAAGGTCAACCCTTTTAGCTTCAAATCTTGGACTTTGAACAAGATACAAATTGACTCTTCAGCTTCACATCTTGGGCTTTGAACAAGATACAAACCACCTTTCACTTCACGTCTTGGGCTTTGAACAAGACACCAAAACAACCATTTCCTCCCATAGAATAGGAGGAACTACGAACGCTCTGATTTCCCTGTTTCGGTAAACGAGAATACATAGGCATAAGATTGAAAAAAAAATCTTAGCGAGAACACTAAACAAAAACCCAAAACCCTATACTTTCATATATATATATATATCCGTCCTAACATCTCAATCAATAGCCTAAAGCACCCCTTGTCAACAAAATAACCTAGGACAAACCCCAAATCTTTGTAGCATCTGTAAACCAACAGTTTCGACTGTTTAATCTCAGTATGCAAGCATGGTTAATTGGAGACATCTATTTCCCTTCCTTCATCAGCTTTAATAGGATAAAAAATGAATTGAACTGTAGTACTAGAGCGATCGTGCTTCGCAACCACATCCAAAAATCACTCACTACAGAAGAATGGCGACTCTGCTGGGGAATGCGCAAGTCTCTCTAGGGATCTTATTCTTTTTTGTCCCCTAGGTGGAAACCTTGACGTCACTAGGATCTTAAGTCAAAACGCCGTTAATTTGGAATGAAACCACAGATTGGTGACTCCGTCGGGAAACCATTTTCTGTCAGGAACTTAAGATTCTTAGCTTTTAAAAGTCTAGGATGATTAGGACAAATATATATACTGCTTTTCCTAATTGCTATACGTGTTTATTTTTCTGCTAATGGGAATGCGTGTGATGCCGCATGTGGAAAGATCGAGTATACACTTAAGATAAGTGATGGCGACTAGGTCGACCATCAACCTCAGTGGAGGCTGACCAATGCAACCCATTCTCTCACCTAGACAATGGGCCGATTGTGATGTCTGAGAAGCTGAGGAGCCAAACCCTTTTATAGTTCAGAAACTATCGGAAATAGTTGTTACGTGATACTACCCTCATTTGAGGCTAGTGATCTATTCTCGGTGAATGGCACTTACTCTATGATTGCTCTACAACTCGCTGGCGATCCGCTTGTTGTTTTGTGTTCCTGGGAGGAGCTGATGATAATGAGTACAGGTACAAAAATCACCCTAGTATAAACCTTTAGGGATGGGTAGAGCCTTGACTTCATGACAACGACCCTTTGACCCCATGTTTTTTCTATGTTTCTGTGTGTTGCATTCATGCATTCATTTAAAAAACATTAAAAACATTCAAAAAATTTCTCTTCTAGTCTCTCTGTTTTTCAAATTAAACTGAGATTGTGATTGCAAATATCAGAGAAAAGGGTTGCACTAATGGATTTCGGTAGAAGGAGGACTCATAGTTACACCTTCAAGGTTCCAAAGCTAGAGGATTTGAGAAGGTTAGCAGGAATGATCACTAACCCAGAGGCTTTTAGAGCCAAACACGGAGGTTTGCTATCACTGTTAAGAGTCCATGTGATTGAGGGAATCATGGATACGCTCATTCAATTTTATGATCCGGTTTATCACTGTTTCACATTCCCAGATTACCAGCTCGCACCAATGCTGAAGGAGTATTCTTATGTGATTGATTTACATATCACAGATCGAGCTCCATTTTCTGGACTGGAAGAAATTCCAAAGAATCAGATCATTGCAAGAGCAATTCATTTGGACGAGTCTGAGGTTAGGACTCACCTAACTACCAAGGGTGGCATCCAAGGTTTGCCGGCCCAGTTCTTGACAAAGAAAGCCCTGTATTTTGCCAGTATAGGAAACGTGACTGCTTTTGAAAGCATCTTTGTTTTACTCGCCTACGGGTTATTTTTGTTTCCCAACATCAATAACTTCGTCGATATCAACTCCATTAAGGTTTTTCTCATTGGAAACCCTGTGCCGACTTTGCTCGCAATTGCGTATCATTCTGTACACTTGGGAAATTTGTACAGCGGAGGGGAGATCACATGTTTGTACCTCTGCTTTACAAATGGTTTATGTCTCACTTACCCAAGTCTGCTGCTTTTTGGGATTATAAGAGTGCCTTACGTTGGTCGCAGAAGATCATGTCCCTTACCAACTCTGATATAGATTGGTGTAATAGGATCTATGATGGAATCAGGATCATTGATCGTTGTGGAAACTTCCCCAACGTACCCCTTATAGGATCTAAGGGAGGAACCAATTACCATCCAGTTCTCGTTCATCGTCAATTTGGATACCCGATGAGACACATCCCACGGGGTGTTCATCTGGAAGGTCTTTTCTTCAAGGAAGGAGAAAGTGACAGAGCACTAAAGACGGAAATAGTGCACGCTTGGAAACATGTTCATAAGAAAGGACGAGAGTCTCTGGGAGAACCGAACTGTGTCTCGGTGGAGCCTTATCTCTATTGGGTACAAACTAGAGCTCTCAAGCTAAAGATGCCTTATCATCGTTACAGAATTCTTCCGCCGAGGGAATCTGTCATGTACTTCATGATGGAAAATGAAAAGCTTCAGGTTACTCTCAACAAAGTTCAAAAGGAGAAAAGGTCTTGGAAGAACAAGTATCGCACCCTCGACGTAGAGTACATCAAAATACAGCAACTACTAAAAGA
The DNA here is from genome assembly GCA_022829125.1 of Lathyrus tuberosus. Lineage (NCBI taxonomy): Eukaryota > Viridiplantae > Streptophyta > Magnoliopsida > Fabales > Fabaceae > Lathyrus > Lathyrus tuberosus. The sequence continues at coordinate 4,362,696 of JALAZF010000190.1, forward strand.
AAAGGATGCTCTGATTGAAATTTTAGAGCAACATGCTGTAGAGAGTCAAGATGACCAAAGGAATTTGCTCACTCCTTTCACCTGGCAAAGGAATGACAACCCGACAACGACCCAAGAGCCCCGGTCAAAGAAAAGGAAGATACCAGAGTCAGCACCCGATTTCTCTTCAGAGAGGACTCGGGACCCATTAGTTTAGGTTTCTGTTTCTGCACCTTGTAATCTACTGTATTTCCATTTCTGTAATCCTTTGAATTCAATAAAAAGGGGTTTCCCCACTGTTTGATATTTGTAATCTAATTGTCAAAGTTTATTTTGATTAAACCTTAAACAATTAATATAATCATTGCATTCATCATTCTCACATCGCATATTCTTCTTACCTACGAATCTCACGTTTGTGTCTCGGTTCTAGAGTCAAACTATCTCATTCGAATAATACTCGGGCCAATCGTTAGAAAAAGATGGATGATCTTGAGGAAGAAAACAGAGAGTTGAAAGAAGAGATCGACACTCTGAGAGAGGATATGAGAAAGATTCGTAACGACATGCAAGCCATGGCAGAAGCTCAGCTACAAAGGACTGTGATCTCGGAGATCACCTCGACGTCCATAGTGGAAAAGTATGATCCTAGGTATCAAATACCGAAAGATCGTTCTTGGGGCATGCCTGTTAACTATATCCCAGAAGGATATATTCCGCCGATCACTAAAGATCAGGGAATCTCAACAGAAGCCGATGGGCCTGAAAGTTACAAACTTCGGGAAAGCGAAGATGCCAGGGGCATACTGAAGACTCCTGAAGGTTACAAACTTCGGGAGACGCCAATATTTACTGCCGTAGTCACGGTCCCACCCCCTGTGGTGCACACTGTCCCGGAAGGACAGATTCCACAGATACCTTCTGGTAAGAAGGAAACTATGTTTGACAGAATGGAGGAATTCTAGGAGCAGTTCTTGGAAATGCAGAAGGAACTGCAAGCCATTTGCGGTCAGGATCTATTTGGAAAGGACGCCGTAGATCTCTACTTGGTCCCAAATGTGAAAGTCCCGCACAAATTTCAAGTGCCCGACTTTGAAAAGTACAAGGGTAACTCTTGCCCTCAAAGCCATCTGGTGATGTACGCCCGGCGGATGTCAGCTCAGACGGAGAATCAAGACCTACTGATTCACTACTTTCAGGATAGTTTAACCGGTGCCGCACTCAAATGGTACATGGGTTTAAACCGTGCCACGATCAGCACATTCAGAGATCTTGGCATTGCCTTCGTCCAACAATACAAATACAAATTAGACATGGCACCCGACAGAGATCAACTCAGATCGATGTCGTAAAAGGACAAGGAAACCTTTAAGGAGTATGCTCAAAGGTGGCGTGAAATTGCCGCTCAAATTTGTCCACCTCTTGAGGAAAAAGAGATGACAAAGATCTTCTTAAACACCTTAAGCACATTTTACTATGACCGAATGGTTGCCAGTGCACCCAGTGACTTCACCGAAATGGTTGCCATGGGTGTACGTCTTGAGGAAGCTATCCGAGAAGGACGTTTGGTAAAAGACACTGGATCGACGAGCGGTACTAAAAAATACGGTAGTGCTCTCCCTAAGAAAAAAGAGCAAGATATTGGGAATATCTCTCTCGAAAAGCAAAGGCGAGGTTATCAACCGGTAGCAGCTGTGACTCCTGCTATCAACCCTGCATCTATTCCTACGTATCAACCTCAGGTTGCGCAGAGCCAACCTGATCAACAAAGGACACAACAGCCTCTTCAGCAGGCTCGTCCTCCATATAACAACAACCGTACAACACGGCCACCAGGATTTGATCCTATACCCGTGTCGTACGCAGAGCTGTTTCCATTACTACTGGCTAAGGGGCACATTCAGACTCAATCTCCTCTTACAGTACCGGAAAATCCGCCTTTTTGGTTTAAGGTGGATCAAACTTGCCCTTATCATCAAGGAGGTCCAGGGCATAACATCGAGACTTGTCTCAATTTCAAGTCCGACGTGCAAAAACTTCTTAGGAGCGGGGTCTTATCCTTCAAGGATACGAACCTAATGTTCTCACAAACCCGCTGCCTCAACATGAGAAAGCTGCAGTCAACCTGATTGAGAGATAGTCTAACAATGTTTATCAAATTCATGATGTACTCTTGTTGAGGACCAATCTGGTCAAGATGCATTGTAGACAGAGTGGATACGGCCATGTGCCACCTCACAATTATCACCAGTGTGATGTCTGCTCTAAAAACAATCAAGGATGTTCTGTGGTGCAAACAGCTCTACAGTAACAGATGGATCTCGGATGGATCCAAGAGCACCGAGTTCGTGGAGTTAACATGGTCTATACGAATTCCAACATCATTCAGAACCACGACATCTGTGCAATGAATGTCAACTTGGTGGAAATACACTCAAGGCAAAGCCAGTATCATAATCTGCTGCGGCACGATTACAGTTCCTGTCTGACTTGCTCGGTAAACAAACAAGGATGCTCTTTCATACAGGAGGCCCTCCAGCATCAGATGGATCTTGGATGGATCCAAGACTACCATGATAGGAACTCCTATCAAATCAACATGGTTCAGATCTTCAATATTCGCGTGATGAATACCAACCTGGTAGAGTTACATACTGAGCAGGTCCGACTCAGATTCTTAATATCACATGACTATCAAAGCTGTAAAGCGGGTTACAAAAACGATCGAGGTTGTACCCTTGTCTAGGAGGCACTTCAGCACTTTTTAAATCACTGGTGGATGCCAATTTATATGGATGAAGATACTCAGCAGATTAGTATAAAAAACAGAAACCCCACTCGACGTCAGAGTCAGGATGTCCGATCTGTGGAAACTAACCTGGTGAGGTTACATTGTATTCAAAGTTGGCGTGGCCAGGTACCACCACACAACTATGAACGTTGTGGTGTCTGTTCAGAAAGTAACCAAGGGTGTTACTTTGTGAGAGCAGCTCTTTAGGGTCAGGTAGATCATGGAGAGATTCACCCATATCTGGGTTCGGGACCCATCAATTGGACGCCGAACTACCTTGCCGAGCAAGTTGAGGATGTTGTCACGATCTCTGGTCATCACAGGACCAGGGATGTTTTTTCCATTATCCCTCTACTTGACGAATCTAAAGTTCCCAACCGGGAACGGATCGAGATTAATTATGATGGTCAGAAAAATCAGAAGGTTCCCATAGTCATCTATCTGCCGGGACCAACACCGTATGAATCAACTAAGGCTATCCCTTACAAATACGGTGCAACGACAGTTGAAAATGGAAGGGAAATTCCATTACCCTCCGTCGTGAATATTGCAGACATCAGTCGTGTAACACGGAGCGGTAGAATCTTCAACCGAGGAGTTGGAGAACCTAACAAGGAAAAGGAACTTCAGACGGAAGCTCCCGATCCATCAGTCGGTCAAACCAGTAATCCCGACCTTTAAAAAAATAACGATGAGATGCTGAAGCTCATCCAAAGGAGTGAATACAACATTGTCGATCAACTGTTACAAACTCCTTTAAAGATCTCGGTATTATCACTGTTACTCAGTTCAAAAGCCCACAGGGAGGCTCTACAGAAAGTCTTGGAGGAAGCCTTTGTGGAACAGGATGTAACAATCAGACAGTTTGATAGCATTGTCTCTAACATCACTTCCTGCAATAATTTGGGATTTAGTGATGAGGAATTACCCGAAGAGGGTCGCCGTCATAACATGGCACTCAATATCACAGTTAACTGCCAGGACGATGCTTTAGCTAGCGTACTGGTAGACGCAAGGTCAGCCCTGAATGTTATGCCGAAGTCCACTTTGATGCAATTATCATTCAAAGGCCCTCCGATGAGAATTAGCGAGGTCGTCGTCAAAGCATTCGACGGATCCAGAAAAACAGTTATCGGCGAAGTTGATCTTCCCATAACTATCGGTCCTCACACTTTCCAAGTCACTTTCTAGGTCATGGACATCCGGGCAACATACAATTGTTTATTAGGAAGACCTTGGATACATCAGGCTGGAGTGGTCACTTCGACCCTCCACCAAAAGCTAAAGTTCGTCAAGAACGATCAACTTGTCACAGTTTGTGGGGAACAAGCCTTGCTTGTAAGCAACTTGTCATCATCTACTGGTATAGAACCCGAGGAGGTTATTGGAACTCAGTTTCAAGCACTGTCGGTAAGCAAGGACAATCAGTTCAAAGAAAGAACTTCGATTTCTTCATACAACGATGCTATCAAAGCGGTCGAGAGTACCGATACAATAGGATGGGGACAGCTTGTCATTCCTACTGGCAAGGCAACAAAGAGGGGTCTTGGTTTTTCTGCAACCTGTACCCGGACAGGTGCCAACGATGAAAGTCTTCATCCCCTTCAAAACTTCTTCCACAGTGGAGGTTTTCTTCACCCGGTGTCTCAAGCAGTACATGCTATCAATGAGGAAGATCCCTCTGACACAGATGAAGAATGGAAGTCCTATCTGAACGAGGACGGTTATATGTCTCAGGAAGAGGTTCCTACACCATTTTGCTATCCCGCACAGATTCCAAGATTTATACCAAGGTCAGACGTAGAAATGATCTACGGAGATTGTGATCCGGAAGGATGCCGTGCTCCGCCAAATTCATTAGAGGAGGACACTCTGATGAAAGACAACTTTGACCACAATTACTATGGCCCAATGGATGGTCTGCCAATGTGGCAGCCTTACCCAAGAAACTTGGGGGAAGAGAGTCAGCAGAACAATGAAAATTAGCTGACCGTTTTTGAATAGAATACCTGTGTCCCCACCATGTCATGGGATCAACACTCAGGTCATTCAGAAACTACTCAACATGAAGATGAATTTGCAACTTTTGCAGGACTTGAATTCATCAACTATGCTTTTCCTGAGGTCAATGTCATCGAGAGAGATGACTCCTCCAGTTCCAGAGAAGTGTGGGACACCTTGGGACAACTGAGTGGAAAATACGACTATATGGTCAAGTACACCGCTCCCGAAAGCTCTCGTATCAGGCTCGAAGACATCCAGCCTACTGGATGGGGAGATACAGCTGAGAGCACAAATGTTATGCAAAATACAACAGAGGAATTCTCCTACGACAATTCTGCCTGGGAGACAGATTCCAATGATCCTGCTCCACCAGAAATCAGCGTTATTCCTGAAGACAAATCAAGGAAGGTGCCAGACTTTGTGATTCACCGAGGAGTTCGCCGCCAATGGGTTGTCGTCGAGGTTCCAAAGATCGTTCATCAGTCAAGGTAATTGCCATCTTTAACCTTTCACCCTGCCCAGGTGAAACGGATCTTTTGATAGGGCTCGCTTTCTGTAAATTTCCCTCTTCGCTTAGCCCAAAGCGACAGAGTTCTATTTTATAGGGCTGTAGTTTCAAGAATCGACTTGTTCATTAATAAAATAATGTCGTTTTGTAATTTCCGCATTTATTGCTGTTTTCTCTTTTTGCTTTTTCAGAAAATGGTAATCCTGAAAAACAATTCACATAAAAACAAGCAGTAAAATAAAAACACTGCACACACTTGCATTTTTTCTATCTCTTCTAAACACGAATCATCACGTCATGCAGATTGCTTGTTTTAAACCCCGTTGAAACATACGATCCGAGGCCTTCTCCCAACTTTGAGTTCCCGGTATTCGAGGCTGAAGAAGAAAATGACGACAAAATTCCAGAAGATATCTCTCGACTACTCATACAAGAGGAAAGGTCCATTGAACCTCACAAAGAGCCGATGGAAACGGTAAACTTGGGTTCAGAAAAAGAGAGAAAAGAAATCAGGATTGGGGCACTGCTCAGTCCAACTGCCAGAGAGAGTTTGATAAAGCTTCTCAAAGAATTCCCCGATGTATTCGCTTGGTCCTATCAGGATATGCCAGGGTTGGATACCAGCATCGTGGAACATCACTTACCATTGAGATCAGAATGTCCGCCAGTAAAGCAAAGGTTGAGATGCACTCACCCGAACATGGCCATCAAAATCAAAGAGGAGGTACATAAACATATTGACGCGGGTTTCCTCGCCACATCTGAATATCCTCAATGGTTAGCCAACATCGTACCCGTTCCCAAAAAGGACGGAAAGGTCAGAATGTGTGTCGACTACAGGGATCTAAACAAGGCTAGTCCAAAGGACGACTTTCCTTTACCACACATTGACATGCTGGTAGACAGCACAACAAAGTTCGAAATTTTCTCCTTCATGGATGGATTCTCGGGCTATAACAAGATCAAAATGGCGCTGAAAGACATGGAGAAAAATTCGTTCATTACCCCATGGGGCACCTTTTATTACAAGGTAATGCCGTTCGGTTTGAAGAACGCCGGGGCAACCTATCAAAGGGCCATGACTACTCTTTTTCATGACATGATACACAAAGAAATCGAAGTGTATGTCGATGATATGATTGCAAAATCTAAAATAGAGAGTGAGCACGTTGAACATCTGTCAAAATTGTTCGAACGTCTAAGAAAATTCAAGCTCCGCTTGAATCCCAACAAGTGCACCTTCGGTGTCCGTTCAGGGAAACTACTAGGGTTCATCGTCAGCCAGAAAGGAATTGAGGTTGATCCTGACAATGTCAAGGCCATTCAAGAAATGCCTTCTCCGAAAACTGAGAAATAAGTCAGAGGATTCCTGGGAGGTTTGAACTACATCTTCAGGTTCATATTCCTTATGACCGCGACCTGTGCGCCGATTTTCAAATTACTCAAAAAGAACCAGGATTGCGTTTGGTCAGAAGATTGTCAAACCGCCTTCGACAGTATCAAGGAATATCTGTTGAATCCTCCGATTCTATCACCTCCAATGGAAGGAAGACCACTGATCATTTACCTCACAGTTCTAGAGGACTCAATGGGATGTGTACTTGGCCAACAAGACGAAACCAAAAGGAAAGAGTATGCCATTTACTATTTGAGCAAGAAATTCACGGACTGCGAAACTCGGTGCACGATGCTTGAGAAAACTTGCTGCGCTTTGGCTTGGGCAGCCAAACGTCTTCTCCAATACATGATTCGGCATACTACTTGGTTAATCTCCGAAATGGATCCAGTCAAGTACGTCTTCGAAAAACCTGCTCTCACGGGAAGAATTGCCCGTTGGCAGATGTTGTTATCAGAATATGACATAGAGTACCACGCTCAGAAAGCCGTTAAAGGAAGTATTTTAGCCGATCATTTGGCTCATCAACCGATTGACGATCAGGAATCAATCGGGTTTGACTTCCCAGACGAAGATGTCATGTATCTAAAAATGAAAGACTGCGATGAACCGCTACCCAGTGAAGGGCCAGAACTAGGTTCCCAATGGGGACTTATCTTTGACGGAGTAGTTAATCATTATGGAAACGGAATTGGGGAAATAATTGTTACCCCTCAGGGTACCCACATTCCTTTCACCGCCAGGCTTACGTTCAAATGTACGAACAACGAGGCCGAATACGAAGCTTGTATCATGGGTCTCGAAGAAGCAATTGATTTAAGGATCAAAAACTTGGACGTATACGGCGACTCAGCCTTGGTTATCAATAAGATAAAAGGAGATTGGAACACATACCAATCAGGATTGATTCCTTACAAAGACTATGCAAGAAGGTCGTTACCCTTCTTTAATAGAGTCGAGTTTCATCACATCCCTCGTGAGGAGAATCATATGGCTGATGCATTAGCCACTCTCTCTTCCATGATTATTATAGGTCAATGGAACGACCTACCTAAGATCGACATAATGCGCCTTGAACGGCCCGCTTACATCTTCACGATTGAAGCAGTCATAGACGACAAACCTTGGTATCACGATATCAAATGCTTCCTTCAGAAACAAGAGTACCCACCTGGGGCATCCAGGAAAGATAAGAAAACCCTCAGAAGATTGGCTGAAAGCTTCTTCCTGAGCGGTGACACTCTCTATAAGAGAAATTTTGACATGGTCTTGCTCCGATGCGTAGACAGACCAGAAGCAGACATGCTTATGAAAGAAATTCATGAAGGATCCTTTGGCACTCATGCCAACGGACATACAATGGCAAGAAAAATTCTAAGAGTAGGGTACTATTGGTTGACCATGGAATCCGACTGCTACAAGTACATGAGGAGGTGTCACAAGTGTCAAATATACTCCGACAAAATTCATGTACCGCCATCACATCTCAAAGTTCTCTCTTCCCCATGGCCATTTTCCATATGGGGAATCGACATGATTGGCATGATTGAGCCCAAGGCTTCAAATGGACATCGGTTCATCCTGGTGGCCATTGATTACTTCATTAAGTGGGTCGAAACAGCGTCATTCGCCAATGTAACCCGACAAGTGGTGGTCCGATTTATCAAAAACAACATCATCTGCCGTTATGGTGTTCCAAGTGAGATCATTACTGATAATGGATCTAACTTGAACAACAAGATGATGAAGGAGTTGTGCGCTGAGTTCAAGATTGAACATCATAACTCATCTCCCTACCAACCCAAGATGAACGGAGCGGTAGAAGCAGCTAACAAGAACATCAAGAGGATTGTTCAGGATATGGTTGTAACCTACAAAGACTGGCACGAGATGCTACCCTTTTCTCTTCATGGTTATCGCACATCTGTCCGCACTTCAACCGGAGCTACCCCTTTCTCTCTAGTATATGGCATGGAAGCAGTGCTCCCCATAGAAGTAGAAATCCCGTCAATTAGAGTATTGATGGAAGCTAAGCTCACCGAAGCTGAGTGGTGTTAAAGTCGACACGACGAATTGAATCTGATCGAGGAGAAGCGAATCACGACACTATGCCATGGTCAGTTGTATCAACGGAGAATGAAGAGGGCGTTTGACAAAAAGGTCTGACCTCGTGTCCTCAGAAAAGGAGACCTCGTGCTCAAAATGATACAATCATTTCTCACTGATTCGCGAGGTAAATGGACTCCGAATTATGATGGCCCCTATGTGGTCACGAAAGCTTTCTCAGGCGGCGCCTTGAGACTTGCGACCATGGATGGAGAGGAATTTGCCTACCCCACGAATGTTGATGTAGTCAAGAAATACTTCGCCTAAACTAAAAAAAAAAAAAAAAACGTCTCGGTGGATTAGAAACCCGGAAGGGCGGTCCAGGCAAAAGTTAGAGACATGGAAAAAATCATCCCGGTGGATTGGAAACATCGAAGTACAATCCAGGCAAAAATTAGGGATAATGGCAAGTAACTATGTTCAACAGAGGCAAGTCCCTCAGCAGCAGCAGTTACATCATCTGCCAGAAAACTCCAGTCAAGGTCATCTTTGATAGAAGCTCAGGATGCCTCAAATTCAAAGTTGGTAGAAGGATAGTGGTCGTTATGTTTCAACGTAGCCCTTTTCCCTGTAAATTACCATTTTCTAACTTTGTAAATACTCTTTGGAATCACGCGTTTGGCTGATCTCCATTTTATCAATAAAATTAGAGCCTTTGTGCTTTTGTTTGTAATTCTTATTTGTTTTAGCTTTACAGAACGACATTTTAATATGATCAATGATTCTTGAAATAAAACAAAGATGAATTTACTTGTTAAAACTTTTTCTGCTTTTTAAAGACGGCAATTTCTTTTGACTGTTGAACATTGGAAGAACATCGGTCGCTTCTCCAGAAGTAATCGAACCTCAAAGTGCAAAATCAAAGTACTCTTTCTAACCCAGTACGCCTGAATGAAGGGATCAACTGTGTCAGAGACCTTGTTTCGTCTGACACGCCTCGACCGAGTTCTCATCTCCTAAGCCCGACCAACTTAGCTCCCAACAGGGACTATCCCTCCTAAGCAAGGCGAAATTGCTATTCTGAACCAACGGTACTTCTTCGCCCCGCGATGGCCGAGTATCCAGTCGTGTTCACCTGTCAGTTTGTATGTCGCGTCAGTTTTGTCAGCATAAACATACATGCATCATGCATTATTGATTTACATTCACATTTCATATTGCATCACTATCACTCTAGTCGATCTTGTCCCCTAGTGATAAAAGTCCTCTCAATCGAGTTGTCAACCCTTTCCTCGTCAGGAAGTGTTACGTCTGAACATTCTCTCTCCTCCAGTTTTATTTCTGGATTGAAGTTGGGTCCTTGACCACTTTGATAACTTGAACCTCTGAAAGACCAGAGAGCCCTCAATTAACATCACACTTCGCCATTGAAGATGATATCCTTGTTTTCCTGGATTAAAGAAAATCCCGAGAGAAAGCCTCCTAAATCGGAGATTCGGCAGTACGGCAGTTTTTCTTCGAAAAACCCACTGATGAAAAGGTCATCGGCACCTCAAAATTGGATCACATCATATGGCATTTCTCCGAGAAGATCTCCTAGAAAAGTATGATGTAAAGACCCCAAGCGAATGCAGTCTCTCAACGGACTCGCATTCCCCAAGTAGAGTCAACAAATGGCATCTCCAACAGAGAAGTTTGTACACGTCTACAACTCAGACGACTGGGTTCCCTTGCAAGTCTGACATCGAAACTTTTTCCACTCAAATGGCATCTCCCCAGGAAAATTCGGCGAGAAGTTTGAAGGAAAGCCGCTACGAATAGCGTCCCTTGTCAGTAAAGTTTATTGACGAAAGAAACTAAGACCAGTTCCTCGATTGGAAACCAGGATTGAGGGGAAGTTTACATCAGAAACTAAGACCAGTTCCTTGGTATGAAACCAGGATCGAGGGGAAGTTTATTTTAGAAACTGAGACCAGTTCCTTGGCTGAAGACCAGGATCGAGGGGAAGTTTACCTTTTCTAAGCATCATTACTTAGCTAAAGAAGATGAATGCGTAAGCTACCATTCATAACCACATCAAAATTTCGAGTATTCCGATATTTAATCTTCTTGCACTCCGAATGCCCGAATACCTTCGTCATTCACACCTTCGTGTCCAAGAAGATTAAATAGGGGCATCTGTCATACCCCAAATTTTGACCACTAAGATTTCCCATCATTATGAAAATCATCATCACAATATGGATGGGCCATCATACTTCATCAGTCTCCCCAAAGATGGGTGAGCATTCACTACAATCAAAATTAGGGTTTCAAGCCCTCTCTGAGTGCTTAGACAAAGGATCAATCAAGGAATGACATGATCCTCAACTTTTCTAACCTCTCAAACATCCACAATGGATCAAAAGGACTCCCACTTCAAGGACTAAGCACAAGGCTGCTCCCTTCTAGGTGGATTAAGTCTCAAGATCGATAGTGTCACCAAATTAGGGTTTTGGTCGACTAGGGCCTCCAGATGGAAAATTTTCATCTGGGCACAAGGCAATGATCCAAAACCTAAACTAATATACTCCATGGAACCTCATAGACCCAGTCATCAAGTCAATTTTACCTCAGGGGATGCATTCATCAAAAATCAGGAATTAGGGTTTCTTGACCTAATTCACCCCTAAGTTGACTTTTAGGGCAAATCATGAGCCAAGACCTCAAGAGAGGGTTTGAGGGTCTCTAATGAACTATATTGATCCATTTTCAACAATGGATTAATCCAAGAAGCTTGAGAACAAGTCCCAATTTCATCTGCACCACAGTTAGGGTTTTAAGGAAAAAGTCAACTGTAACTTTGACTTTTGACCAGGACATCTTCCCAAGCCCTATGACATGCATCAATATATACCCTATGACACCCATGGAACATGTCCATCAAGTTTGATTTAGGTCAAGGACATGATTTCATGAAGAATTGCACAGTTTGGAATTCATCTGATAAAAAGTCAACTGTGCACAAAAGTCAACTTTGACTTTTTGAGATTTTTCACCAAAATGGATTTTTAACCCTAAAATGATGTTAATGTATGATTTGAATCATCATTCATCAAGAAAAATCAAAGAAAGTGGGATAACTTGTATAAGGGGTAACCATAAAAACTTAGAAAAATTTCTAAGTTATGGAAAAAGTGACACTAATGTGCCAACTTTGGAGGACCATAACTCCTAAACCACAAGGCCATTGTTCCCCATTCAAAGCTTGATTTGTAGATCTCATTTCCCTCTACAAAAGCTTCATACTGACCTATGTCCAAATTCCTCATGGATTTTGAGTTTTAGAGTGATTAAAATCAAGAAAAGTCACTTTGTTCCAACACTTAGTGAAAATTTCACTAAGTCAGATTTTACCCTACTTTTTGCCAAATGTAGGGAGATTTTTCACTTGGATTCAAAAGAGATCAAAACCAAACATGTTCAAACAGTTGTTGTATCATGTAAGGGCTTTCCAAAATGGCCAAGAACATTACCAAATTCAATTTGAGTCCTGAGATATAACATTGGCAAGTTGCCTTGTTGAAATCTGTCAAGGCAAGGCAGATTTTGCATTTTTGCTCGATTTGCCAAAATCAGCCAAATCCAAATGCTCCTATCCACTTGGACACCTCTGAGGATTAAATCTAAAGGGGACAATCACTGAGCCAAGCCTCCAAAGTCTTTGGAACAAGAAATAGCATGTTGAACCTAGAATGGCCAAAATAGGGACAAAACTCCAATTTTGGATTGGAGCATTCAATGGAAACATCAAGGTGGCATGGACTGAGCCATTTGCAATTGAATTCAGTCAAGACTTATCCAAGACCAAGGGAACCATAACCCTGTGCCCTAACCTCTAGTCAATGGCTAGAGGAGACTTGGATTTCCATTGGCCAACATTGAACAAACACCTGCTGCAGTTGCCATTTACTGAGGATCCCAAAACAAACTTGCTCTACTATAAATAGAGCTCAATTGTGATCAGTTTGAGTACACCAAAGCCATCAAACAGATGCTTTCCTCAAAACCTCTTTCTCTTGGAAAAAATGCCTTCTTTAGCAAGGCAACTTTGAGTTTTTGAGCTTGAGAGCTTTTTCATCACAATCAATCACACATACACCTCATATATATGATATGTAAGCTGTGCAAACTATCACAAGTGACCTGTAATCACAAAATCACAAAGTCACTTCTCAAAACCTCATAATAGGTTTTTTTTGCACTTTTCAGGCCATGTCTTGATTCGGTCACTTTCCAAACCAAATAAAACCTCAAACACACTCCAAATATCATCCTTGAACTGTCCCAAATGGTTCCCCTCATCTGGAACACCATTTGAGAGAGTTGCTATTTTGGTCAATTTTAACCCCTTTTGCAAGAAAGGGACTGTTTGTGTTTTTGCAGGTACCAGTCAATTCCAATCATCCTAAAAGCTTCTAAGGGATCATTTGAGTGTGTCTAAAGAATCAAATCATTTATGGAACAAGAGGTTGGACAGATTGCACAAAAACTCCAAAATCTCAAAAAAGAGGTAAGCCTCATAACTTGGAATCTTTCAAACATGCAATGCTTTGAAGTCCATTGATCATAAACATATCATACATGTTGTATATGTTGTGTTTGACCTAATTCACCATGTAATCCATGCTTGTACCAAGTTGTAGCATAGAAAATGCATTTATAGGTCATTTTCAAAACCACTATCGGGTTTTGAGGAGGGAGTGTGATCTGAAAAAACTACCACCACCATTGGATTCCTTATGAAATTCTGGTCCAGATGCATATAAATTTTGTCTTAAACCATTAAGAATTGAGAAAGTTATGTCCTTCACGTTTCTGAGCCAAAACTTGCCAAAACTTGCCTTGGGCCAGGCCTAAAACCAAGTCATGCCTTGTATATTTGTTGTTTTGTTTCAAACAAAGGATGTATCACCACCCCAGTGGTAAGGCGTGCGTCTTGTAACCTTGAGGTCTTGGGTTCAAACCCCACCCATGCCATTTTGTGTTTTTTCACATTTTGCCATTTTTTCCAATATTTTCATGGTTTATTAATTAATTGGAAAATTAATAACTCTTTCAATTTTAATTATTTTTTATTGGTTCTTTTTGCAAAAAATCACAAAAATGTTGAAATATTTTATTCCAAAAAAAAATTGAATTTATATTATTTATTTAAAATATTTAGTATTTTTGTGAATAAATTCACTTTTATTTGTTTTTAAACATTTTAAAATGAATATTCATCTTGAAAAATCAAGACCAAATGAGTTTTAATATCTCTTGTGATTTATAACTCATTTTTCAAACCTTAAAGAAAAATCACAAGTTGTTTATTCAAACCTATTTGGTATTTTTCATTGATTTTCTTTAAATATTTACTTTTAAAGAATAAAAATAGGGTTTCTTTGATTTTCACTCAAACAAATAATTGTCAAACACTCATGGGCCTCTAATAGAGTGTAAGACCCAATCCTTTTTTTGATCAAATCATCCTTGGGCCTCAGTGTATTGTATAAGTCCCGATACCGTCAAAAACAAACGGCGCGATCGTCGCCTTTTGAAAAATAACCTTTTGGGCCTCTCCTCGAGCTATAAGACCCATTTAAAACTTTTTGGTCCTCTAATAGAGTGTAAGACCCAACCCCCTTTTAACTAAAATCATTTGGGCCTCAGATATTGTATAAGCCCCTTCGCGTTAAAAGAAAATCTCGGCGCGATCGCCATTTTTAAACGAAAAGTCAATTGGGTCTACCCTCATGTCATAAGCCCCACTCTTTTTATTTAAACCTTTTGGGCCTCTTGAGAGAGTGTAAGACCCATCCCTTTGTACAGGAAACAATTTTTGGGCCACAGTCACTTGTATAAGTCCATCTGTACAAATTCAAACAGTGCGCTCACTAATAAAATCCTGGGCCTCTCCTTGAGCTGTAAGCCCCAAATCTTTCTTTTTCAAAACACTTTCTCCTTTGATTTTGAATATACTGTTGTTTTCAATCTTTCTTTGTTGAACAACTAACCAAACAACATGGAAGCTCTACAACCGAGTAAGTGTTTATACGCTTTCATTTACCGCTTTCATATACATATAACTGTATTGTGGGGTTGTTTCACTGTAAGTCTTCTTTTATAAACTCATATCCACTGTGTAATAATAGTATAGATATTTCGAGTTTCCCCGACAACTACGTCTAGAACTAGGTGACGCCGTTTCGTTTATTCGTAGAAATAGACAAGTAGCTCCCCAATAGGATAACCAGATACAGTCTTCTCTTCAGCTGTCCTCATTAGGAATTGTCAAGAGACTCTACCCCCAGAGATGAGTGTATTCTCCGTGAATGACATCTTTGAGTTTCTTCCAAATTCTCGAACTTTCCTGACTTAATCTATTCCTTGTGAATAGCTTGCCTTGAATTTCTTGGGGTTTGGGGACCCAAGGGCTTCTTAAAAGCATCGGCCTCCTCTTAGGCATCGTACAAGGACCCACAGGCTTCCTAAAAGCAACCGTGCCTCCTCTTGGGCTTAGTACAAGGACCCGCCGGCTTCTTAGAAGTATTCACAACCTCCTCTTAGGCTTCATATAATGATCTCTTCCTCCGGGAATGATAGCCTCCTCTTGGGTATCGTACAAGGATCTGTCGGCTTCTTAAAAGTTTCCAGCCTCCTCTTGGGCTTCGTACAAATTGTCCTGACGACCTCCTAGAGGTATAGGAACAGAACTTAATCATCTGCATAGAACAGTCCTTTCATAGAGTCTACTACTATTTCTCAAAGCACAGTAAAAAAGATGACACTCTAGACTTGGACAGTCTAATCTCCTTGAGTCTCAAAGACATTCTCAAGTGACCCCTTCAAGAATAGGAAGAAAACCTGTAGACTCGGACAGTCTCAATACCCTTCGGATTTCCCAATTCCTTAAAGAACAGGAATAATCTGGATCCTCGAATCAAATCCTTGAGTACAGTGTTTCTCATATAAGAACTGATTTTCTCTTTAACAATCAGTCTACTGGACCTGTCACTTAACTGAACAGTCACCACAGCCTCCTCTTAGGCTTTGTATAATGATCCTTCTCCAGTGAAGTTAGCCTCTCTCTTGGGCTTTATACAATGATTCTCCCCAGCGGAGTTAACAACGTTTAGCCTCTCTCTCGGGCTTTGTACGAGACACATAAGAGACTCCCTCGTTGAGTCGATCACCCTTTCGCCTCCATCTCGGGCTTCGTAGGAGATACAAAAAACTCTCTTGTTGAGTCAATTAGCCTCTATCTCGGGATTTATACGAGATACCAAAAGATTCCCTCGTTGAGTCAAAACCTTTTAGCCTCTCTCTCGGGCTTTGTACGAGACACATATTAGCCTTCTCTTAGGCTTTGTATAAGAAAACCACTGGTTGATCCAATCAACCTTTTAGCATCACAGTTGTGCCTCGTTCACAGTACACAAACATCTACAACTCCTTCCCCTCCATCTAACTGCTTTAAGCGGCAAGCCTCTGGATCATCTACATCCATGCCAATGTCCCTCTTTTAGTATGAGAAATTCCTAAGGAAAGATGGCATTACTCTACACTGAGTTAAAGTCTTCTCCTTCAGGTTGAAATCCCCTATAAAGGAAATTATGGCATTGCCGAATTCATAAATCCCGGTTAAACTAATTCTCCTTTATAAACAGTCGTAACAGACGAACCCCTCTTTAGGGATGACAAATTCTCTCTAAGGTCAACCCTTTTAGCTTCATATCTTGGGCTTTGAACAAGATACAAATAGACTCTTCAGCTTCACATCTTGGGCTTTGAACAAGATACAAACCACCTTTCACTTCACGTCTTGGGCTTTGAAAAAGACACCAAAACAACCATTTCCTCCCATAGAATAGGAGGAATTACGAACGCTCTGATTTCCCTGTTTCGGTAAACGGGAATACGTAGGCATAAGATTGAAAGAAAAATCTTAGCGAGCACACTAAACAAAAACCCAAAACCCCATACTTTCATATATATATCCGTCCTAACATCTCAATCAATAGCCTAAAGCACCCCTCGTCAACAAAATTACCTAGGACAAACCCCGAATCTTTGTAGCATATGTAAACCAACAGTTTCGACTGTTTAATCTCAGTATGCAAGCAGGGTTAATTGGAGACATCTATTTCCCTTCCTTCATCAGCTTTAGTAGGATAAAAAATGAATCGAACTGTAGTACTAGAGCGATCGTGCTTCGCAACCACATCCAAAAATCACTCGCTACAGAAGGTGTGGCATAAGTTTGCGAAGAAACGCCGTTCTGAGGAATTCAAGGTTAGTACTAGTCTTATGTAACCTACAATGTTATGATAATGAGTTATAGATACTAATCATACACATTTTTCACAATGTTAATAACAGGCTAAAAGCGAAGTAGGAATTCAGAACAAGGCGAAAAACATGTACCCCCATAGATTGTCTCGTGGGGGTTACAAGAAACTTGAGAAGAGGATCCTGCAGGAAACACTACAAGAAGGAGGAGATGGTGACATTCCATCTCCACCTTCAAGACATGAGAAATGGAAGAGGGCTCGATTAAGACCTAATGGAGAGTACACCTCTGAGGCTTCAAGAGTAGTTGCTGAGAAAATTGTAAGTATATGTTTTGTTTAAATGCGTTTGCTTATGTAAGTTGCTCATGAGTTGTTATTTAAATGCGTTTGCTTATGTAAGTTGCTCGTGTTGTGTAGGATAATTTGGTTGTGGCGGCCCGTGAAGGCACATTTGTTCCGGAAGCACGACATGACATATTAGACGAAGCTATCGGAACAGCTGAGCATGGAGGTCGTGTCCGTGGTGTTGGAGATGGTGTCGGCTTGAGGTCATACTTTGGATCTCAAAGAAGAAGCACCGAAACCGCTGAATTTCTTGCTCAACGACTAAAGATTGAGAATGTTGAGAAGCAATTGGCGGAGCAAAGGAGTCTGTTTGAAGAGGAGAGGGAAAAAAGGGAGAAAGAAGTGGAAAGGTTACAAGAGTTGTATTCGGTATGTGTCTAAATCGCACTTATTTTTGTATGATATATATTGTATGTTCTAATTGAATATATTGTGCTTATTTTTGTTTTATGTTCTAATTGAATGTTATGATGTAGAGATTAAGTGAAAGCCTCGAACAACGAACTAATGAAGATCATCGTTGCGTTGGTGATGATCAAACTCCAAGTAGAAGTGTCGTAAATCACGCTTCTACGAAAGGG
The DNA here is from genome assembly GCA_022829125.1 of Lathyrus tuberosus. Taxonomy (NCBI): domain Eukaryota; kingdom Viridiplantae; phylum Streptophyta; class Magnoliopsida; order Fabales; family Fabaceae; genus Lathyrus; species Lathyrus tuberosus. The sequence continues at coordinate 4,380,661 of JALAZF010000190.1, forward strand.
AGTAATTGTACAACCCCTCCCCTGTAGATAACCGCAATGGGATATTGGACCCTAGTCCAAATGAAATAACAAGTTTATACTTGTCCATTTCAACAACAGACCTTGCGCAAGCTCTCCCGCTAGAACATTGCCCTAAATTGGATTTAGTGTATTACACTTCTGAAGATGTGAGGGATTTTCTGGCAGGATATAAGTGGCTTGACATATCTATTTTGCAAGTTTGGTGCACGTAAGTATATAGTCGAATATACATGTCATTATAGAACATTATAATCTTTTGTATTTTCTCCCTTAATCTATTCATTTTCTTTGACCATTTAGGTACATTCACCGTGTTTGTATAGAATTGAATAAATCGAGTACCTATGGAATCTTGGACCCAAGTTTTATTTCTTGGGCGTATAATGATAAAAATATCAGAGAAAAGTACTTGAAAAGCCTGCTAAATGACGGAGGAAAAGAATGTTACCTTGCACCATTCCTATGTAGGTTAGTATTGTTGTAATTTATTTCTATATTCTATATTTAGTTTTGTTTTAGTAAAAACTAATAATGTATATATATATATATGTATATATATATATATATTCTCATGTTCATTCAGTGGTCATTGGCAATTGATCGTAATATCGTTTAGGACAAATACGGTGACATTACTGTGTTCCTTGCACGATCCACTCCACAAACCAATGAAAGATCTTGAATTAACGTAAGTGTCTTTGTTTAATATCATTTTCTTTGGCATTAATTGTAATTAGTTTATCATGTAATATGTTTAATTCAATTTTCAATGTGCAATATTGTGGAGCAAGTTAATATATTGAATAATGTTAGAAAAAAGCCCACATACCTTGCTCCTAAAGTAAGTGGCCCGATTACCTATTTGTTTCATTTACATTCATGCATGTGTGGTTGTACTCATGTTTTTATATTCATGTAATTTGTAGACGAGGAAACAACGCGGGAGTTACGAGTGTGGGTATTTTATCATGAAACACATGTTAAACATTGTCCTTGCCGACACTTTTTATTCATGGGATATGGTAATATATGCCATAAAATGTTTACATATATTAATATATAAGTTGACTATTGAATTATTATCATGCATGATATTCAATTTTTTGCTCTTATGTAGATGTTTAACGATGAAACCCCATTCCCCATTGAGGACTTTGCGGATCTTCGTAAACGTTGGGCGTATATCCACAATGCGCTTAAGGGTTCTGCTCCTGCTATTTGATATAACAGCAACATTTTTTTATGCACATATTTTTTGGCTTTTGATGCACATAATGAAATCAATAATATTGGCTTTTAATTTAAACAATTTTAGCAGTTTAATTCTCTGATTCATTTAGCTTTTGATGTAAATTTCTTTTGATGTAAATTCTCTAATTCATTTATAAGGATAAAATATAGGAAGAATTGTGTTTGATGCACATATTGTGTTTGCATGTAAACAGAAGTTGTTTTGATAGGATAAATTATAGGAATAATTTGATAAGCAGATAAATTTTTTATTTAAAATAGGTGTTTTTGGCAGCGGTTATAAACCTATCCGTAGTTGTATGTCAAACGCTAATATAAATAAAAAATGTTGTTGCTGGGAATCGAACCAGATCACAATTTAGTTATATCACAACGGTTGACTAAACTAACCGTCGTGAAATGGTGCGCGCATACTGGAATACAACAACGGTCCCGGGACCGTCATTGTACGTACCTCATATACAATAACACTCTACATAACAACGCTTTCGCCCCCGTCATTATATGCCATTTCCAAACATCTCTGCTTTCCCGAAGTTTGTAACATTCAGGCCCAGTGGCTCCTGCTGCAGTTTCCGGATCTTCCATGTCCCAGGGATGATCTTTAGGCATGTTATATCGAGGATCATACTTTTCCACTATGGGCGTCGATGTAATCTCTGAGATCACAGTCCTTTGTTGTTGTATCTGAGTTGCTACCAAAGATTGTATGTCATTGTGAAGTTTCCTCAGATCTTCTTTCAGAGTGTCGATTTCTTCTCTCAACCCTCTGTTCTCTTCCTCGAGATCATCAATTTTATATTGACGATTGGCCTGAGTATTGTACGAATGAGACAGTTTGACTCCAGAATCGAGACACAAACGTGAGATTCGCAGGGAAGAAGAATGCGTGATGTGAGAATGATGAATGATATGCAACGATTATGTTAACAATTTTTTATTATTTAATCAAAATAAACTTTGACAATTGGATTGTAAATATCAAACAGTGGGGAAACCCCATTTTATTGAATTCAAAGATTGCGGAAATGGAAATACAGTAATTTACAAAGTGCTGCAAAAGGAAATGTCTAAGCTAATGGTGTCATACCCCAAATTTTGACCACTAAGATCTCCCATCATTGTGTAAATCATCATCACAATATGTATGGGCCATCAGACCTCATTAGTCTCCCCAAAGATGGGTGAGCACCCACTACAATCAGACTTAGGGCTTCAAGCCCATTCAGAGCTCTTAGACAAAGGATAAATCAAGAAATGACATGATCTTCAACTTTTCTAACCTCTCAAACATCCACAAAGGATCAAGAGGACTCCCACATCAATAATCAAGCACAATGTTGTAGCATTCCAGGTGGATCAAGCCTCAAAATCGGCAGTGTCACCAAATTAGGGTTTTGGTCGACAAGGGCCTCCAGATGGAAATTTTCCTCTGGGCATGAGTCAATGCTTCAAAACATAACATAATATACTCCATGGGACCTCATGAATCCAATCATCAAGTCAATTTGGCCTCATGGGATGCATTTACTAAAAATCAGGAATTAGGGTTTCTTGACCTAATTCACCCCTAAATTGACTTTTGGGACACAAAATGGTCCAAGACCTCAAGACATGATTTGAGGGTCTCTAATACACCACATTTATCCATTTGCAACAATGGATTGATCTAAGAAGCTTGATTCCCAAGTTTCAAGTTCATCAGGACCACAGTTAGGGTTTCGCGGAAAAAGTCAACTGTGCCTTTGACTTTTGACCAAGACATGCTCCCAAACCTTGGGACATGATTCAATACACCCTATAACACCTATGAAATCAATCAATCAAGTTTTATTTAGGTCAAGGACTTGATTTCATAGAGGATCGCACAGTTTGGAATTCATCTGATAAAAAGTCAACTGTGCCCAAAAGTCAAAGTTTGACTTTTTGATTTTTTGATCAATTATGGTTCCCTAACCCTAAAATTATGTTAATGTGTGATTTGAATCAACATTCATCAAGAAAAATCAAAGAAAGTGGGATAACTTGTAAAAGGGGTAACCATAAAAAACTTAGAAATTTTCTAAGTTATGGAACAAAGTGGCTAGGGTGCCAACTTCCAAGGATCATAACTTGAGATTCAAGCAACCATTTGGGATGATCCAAAGATGGATTTGTAGCTCTCATGATATACTTTAAAAGTGTCAACTACACCTCATTCCAATTCCTCATGGATTTTAAGTTATGGAGTGACCAAAATGACAAAAAGTGAAAATGTCACTTTTTTCCATCACTTAGTGAAATTTTCACTAAGTCAGAATCTGTCTTGCTTTTTTTCCCAAAAGTAGGGGCATTTTTCACTTGGATCCAAAAGGTATCAAGACAAACTATGATCACACATGTGTTGTATCATATGAGAGCTTTCCAAAATGGCCAAGAACTCCATCAAATTCCATTTGAGCTAAGAGTTATGATAGTTGCAAAATGCCTTGCTGCAACTGTCATATCTAGCAGATTTGTGTATTTTGCTCGATTTGAGCAATTTGTGAAAATAAAAAACAAGTTTATCCATCTGAACACCCCAGGGGGAGACCAAGGAGGGACAAGCACTGATCCATAAGCCTCCCAAGTCTTTGTAACCAAAAGTAGCATGCCAAACCTAGAAATGCGTAATAGGGGGACAAGACTCCAATTTTGTTTTGGAGCATTCAATGGATGCACCAAGGTGGCATGGACTGAACCATTTCCAACTGAATTAGTCAAGGATAAGATCTGAACTAGGGAACCACAGCTCTGTGCTCTAACCTCTAGTCAATGGCTAGAGGAGACTTGGATTCCCATTGATCAACATTGGCCAAACCTCTGCTACAGTTGCCATTCATTATTGCAGCCAAAACAAACTTGCTCTACTATAACTAGAGCTCAATTGTGATCAGTTTGAGTACACCAAAGCCATCAAACAAATGTTTTCCTCAAAATCTCCTTCTCACTTCCAATTTAGCCTTCTAGGGCAAGTCACTATCGGGTTTTGAGTTTAATAGCTATTCCAACGAAACCAATCACACACACACCTCATAAACATCATATGGAAGTGATCCAAACACTCACATAACATCTATAAAACCAAAATCACAAAATCACTTGCCAACTGCTCAAGTTCTTAACAGAGGTGCAGTTGAGGTACCATCTCAAGTTTCAGCTTGTTTCAAACCACTCCAAGCATTCAGACACATTACTTGGTGTAGCGCGATTTTTGTGGTCTTGTATCACGATCGCTTAGGTACTACAGTTCGATTTGTTTTTTATCCTATCGAGCTGATTATGGAAGGGAAATAGATGTCTCTAATTAACCCTGCTTGCAAACTGAGTTTAAACAACTGTCAGTTAATTTACAGATGCAATTAAGATGTGGGCCCCTCTTCGGTTATTTTGTTAAGATTAGAATGCCTGGACTATTTGCGAGGGTTTTGGTAAGATGTTAGGATTTGGTGCTTTTAGTTTGATATATGGGGGTGATGGATTTTGGGTTTTTTTTATTGGTATGCTCGCTAAGATTTTTCAATCTTATGCCTACGTATTCCCGAGACAGGGAAATTAGAACGATCGTAGTTCCTCCTATTCTATGGGAGGAAAGAGGTTGTTTTGGTGTCTTGTTCAAAGCCCAAGACGTGAAGCTAAGGGTTTATTTGTATCTTGTTCAAAGCCTAAGATGTGAAGCTAAAAGGTATGGATGAGAGAGAATTCGTTATCTCTAAAGAGGAGTTGTTGATGTTTGTATGCTGTGAGCAAGGCACAACTTTGATGCTAAAAGGTTAATTGACTCAACCGAGGTTTCCTTATACAAAGCCTAAGAGGAGGCGATTGACCCAACAAGAGGGTATGTTTTATTTGTTGTCTCGTACGAAGCCAGAGATAGAGGCTAAAAGGGTTGACTCAACAAGAGAGTACTAACAAGTGACTAACTCAACAAGAGAGTGCTTTTTATGTGTCTTGTACGAAGTCCAAGACAGAGGCTAAAGGGTTTGACTCAACAAGAGAGTACTTTTATTTGTACTGTATAAAGCCTAGGGCGGAGGCTAAAGAGTTGACTCAATAAGAGAGTCTGTTTGACAGGGGATTGACTCAACAAGAGAGTCTTTTATACTCAACAAGAGAGTGTTTTGCTGTCTCGTACGAAGCCCGAGATAGAGGCTAAAAGGGGATTGACTCAACAAGAGAGTCTTTTATACTCAACAAGAGAGTGTCTTATAGGTGTCTTGTATGAAGCCCAAGACGGAGGCTAAAGAGAGATTGACTCAACAAGAGAGTCTTTTATACTCAATAAGAGAGTGGGTTTTTATTGGTGTCATGTACGAAGCCCAAGACGGAGGCTAAAAGGTTTGACTCAACAAGAGAGTACTTTTATCTGTCTTATACGAAGCCTAAGACGGAGGCTAAAAAAGGGTTTGACTCAACAAGAGAGTCTGAAAAGGTTATCTCTGCTGGGGAGAGTCATTTATACAAAGCCCAAGAGGAGGCTATCTTACTGCCGAGGATTAGATCCATATGCAGGACCAAGTGGGAGAGCCCTCATGAGAGAGGCCGGGTTTCTGAGTGATCAGTGCTTTTTCCTATGTTTGAAAGGAACTTGAGAATGTCTTTGAGACTCAAGGGGTTTAGACTGTCCAAGTCTGGAGTTTTATCTATTGTACAATTCCCAAGAGGAGGCACGGGCATTAAGGGATGAGTATCAACCCTAAAGTGGCCGGAGTTTTGACGCTGGAAAGACTGCTTTGGCAAAGGATGACTAAGGTCTATTTTATACCTTTAAGAGGTCGTCAGGGTCCTTGTATTAAGCCCAAGAGAAGTCATGATAACTTCTAAGAAGCCGAAGGGTCCTTGTACAACACCCAAGAGGAGGCGGGGATGCTTTTAGGAAGCCTGTGGGTCCCCAAACCACGAGAAGTTCAAGAAATGCAATTCACAGAGAAGAGATCATTCCAAGAAAGTTCGAGAATTTGGAAGAAACTCAAGAGATGCTATTCACGGAGAATAGATCAACTCTGGGGAGTAGAGTTCCTTTGACAATTTCTAAGAGTGACAGTCTGAGAAAAGGTTCACCGAGAATACTGCCTTTCTCTTTGTTCCATATTGTTTAACCCCAAGAGAAGGCAAGACTGTATCTGGAAATCCTATGGGGATCTAGTTTTGTTTGTATTTAAGAGTGACCAACAAGGCTTTACCTAGTGCTAGACGTAGTTGCCGGGGAAAACTCTAAATAACTATACTAGTATTACACAGTGGATATATGACAAGTATATAAAAGGATGTGAAAGAAGACTTACAGTGAAGCATCCCCACAATACAGTTATATACATATGAAATCGTTAAATGAAAACGGATAAACACTTACCCGTTGTAGAGCTTCCATGCTGTTTTGTTAGTTGTTCAACAAAGAAAACTTTGATAACAATATTATATTAAAAATCAAAGGAGAAAGTGCTTTTAAAAGTTGTTGGGGCTTACAGCTCAAGGAGAGGCCCAAGTTTTAACGATGATTGCACCGTTGTTTTGAAAACTGTACAGAGGGACTTATACTATATGTGAGGCCCCAAAAGTTTTTATGTACAAGGATTGGGTCTTACACTCTACCAAGAGGCCAAAAGAAAAGAAATGGGTCTTATAACACGAGGGTAGGCCTAGATGATTTTTGTTTGAAAACAGCAATCGTGCCGAGGTTTTTGAAAACACAGTGGGTCTTATACAATGACTGAGGCCCAAATTATTTTGGTTTCAAAAAAGGGTTGGGTCTTACATTCTATTAGAGGCCCAAAAGTATTTGTGTACAAATGGTGGGTCTTACAACTCAGGGAGAGGCCCAAATTGGTTTTGTAAAACAAAGGTGACGATCGCGCCGTTGTTTTTGAAAATATAGTGGGACTTATAGAACGATTGAGGCCCAAAAGTGGTGTATTTAGAAAGGGGATGGGTCTTACACTCTAATAGAGGCCCTTATTATTTTAAAGAAAGGAAATGGGGCTTATAACACGAGGGTAGGCCCAGATGATTTTCGTTTTGAAATGGCGATCGCGCCGAGATTTTTGAAAACGCAGTGGGTCTTATACAATGACTGAGGCCCTAAAATGTTTGTTTTCAAAAGGGATTGGGTCTTACACTCTATTAGAGGCCTAAAATTGTTTTAAAAATATTTGTGAGGGTGAAAATCAAAGAAACCCTAATTTTGTTTTTCTTTAAAAGTAAATATTTAAAGAAAATCAATAAAATTATAAAAATACCAAATAGATTTGAATAAACCACTTGTGATTTTTGTTTAAGGTTTGAAAAATAAATTTTTAATCACAAGATGATTTAGAACTCATTTGGTTTTGATTTTCAAAATAAATATTCACTTTTAAATGTTTAAAAATAATTAAAAATGAATTTATTCACAAAAATACCAATTATATTAAATAAATAATATAAATTTGGTTTTTTTGTGGAATAAAATATTTCAACATTTTTGTGATTTTTTGCAAAAAGAACCAATAAAAAATAATTAAAATTGAGGGAGTTATTAATTTTTCAAATCATTAAAAAATAATATGAAAAATAATAAAAAAGTGAAAAAACCATTAAAAAAGGGTCTGGGGCGAGGAGGATTCGAACCCCAGACCTCATGTGTGCAGCATGCGCGCCTTACCACTGGGGTGGTGATACATCCGTGTTTCAAACCTCAGCCAAAAATATACAAGGATTGCCTTGTTCTTGGCCTGGCCAAGGCAAGGCAAAGCAAGACTTTTGGTCAGAAACGTGAAGGCCATAACTTCTTCATTTCTCCATGGATGGAGACAAAATTTATATGCATCTGGCCTAGAATTTCCCAAGGAATCCAATGGTGGTGGTGGTTTTTCCAGAAAATCAATCCTCCTCAAAACACGATAGTGGTTTTGAAATAGGCCATAATGTGCATGTTATGTGTTACCTCTTGGTACAACCATGAATTACATGATGAATTGGTTCAAACACAACACATATAACATGTATAAGAGATGCATGATCAGTGGACTTCAAAGCAATGCATATTTTAAAGAGTTCAAGTTGTGATGCTTACCTCCCTTGGAGTTTTTTGGGCTATCTGCCAAGTGCTTTATTCCATAAATGTTTTGATGCTTTGAACACTCTCAAATGACCCCTTAGAAGCTTTTAGGATGATTGGAATCAGCTGGAAACCTCAGAAATGGAATTGGCCCTTTCTTACAAAAGGGGCAAAAGTGGCCAAAATAACAACTCTCTAAAATGGTGTTCCAGATGTGGGGAACCATTTGGAAAAGTTCAAGGTTGATATTTGGAGTGTTTTTTTAGGCTTTATCTGGTTTTGAAAGTGATTGAATCAAGACATGGCTTGAAAAATGCAAAAAGGCCCTATTTTGAGGTTTTGAGAGGGGACTTTGTGATTTTGGTGTTACAGGTCACTTGTGAGAGTTTGGACAGCTTAGATATGACATATTGGATGTGTTTGGATCATGAGCTGTGATGGAATTGCTCTCTAACTCAAAAACTCAGAGTTACCTTGCTAAAGAAGACATTTTTGCCTAGAGAAAGAGATTTTGAGGAAAGCAAGTGTTGTAGTTCTTTGGGGTACTTAAATTGAGCACAAATGAGCTCTATTTATAGTAGAGCAAGTTTCTTTTGGCTGCAATAGTGAATGGCAACTACAGTAGAGGTTTGGCCAATGTTGATCAATAGGAATCCAAGTATCCTCTAGCCATTGACTAGAGGTTAGGGCACAGGTTGCTGGTTCCCTTGGTTCAGATCTTATCCTTAACTCATTCAGTTGGAAATGGTTTGGTTTATGCCACCTTGGTGCATCCATTGAATGCTCCAAAAAAATTGGAGTTTTGTCCCCTCTTTAGGGTTTTTTAGGTTTGGCATGCTATTTTTGGTTCCAAAGACTTGGGAGGCTTATGGATCAGTGTTTGTCCCTCCTTGGTCCCTCCTAGAGGTGGTCAGATGGATATGCATGCTTGTCATTTACACAAATTGCTCAAATCGAGCAAAATGCATAAATCTGCCTTGCCATGGCAGTTTGCAGCAAGGCACATTGCCATTGTCATATCTCATGGCTCAAATGGAATATGATGGAGTTCTTGGCCATTTTGGAAAGCCCTTATATGATACAACACATGTGTGATCATAGTTTTTCTTGAAACTTTTTGAATCCAAGTGAAAAATGCCCCTACATTTGGAAAAAAAAGCAAGACAGATTTTGACTTAGTGAAAATTTCACTAAGTTTTGGAAAAAAGTGACATTTTCACTTTTTGTCATTTTGGTAATTCCATAACTTAAAATCCATGGAGAATTGGAATGAGGTGTAGTTGAAGCTTTTTAGTATGCCATGAGAGCTACAAATCCATCTTTGGATGAACCAAAATGGTTGCTTGGATCTCAAGTTATGATCCTTGGAAGTTGGTCCCCTAGCCACTTTGTTCCATAACTTAGAAAATTTCTAAGTTTTTTTATGGTTACCCCTTTTACAAGTTACCCCACTTTTCTTGATTTTTCTTGATGAATGATGATTCAAATCACACATTAACATCATTTTAGGGTTAGGGAACCATAATTGATCAAACTTTGACTTTTGGGCACAGTTGACTTTTTATCATATGAATTCCAAACTGTGCAATCGTCTATGAAATCAAGTCCTTGACCTAAATCAAACTTGATGGATTGATTTCAGAGGTGTTATAGGGTGTATTGAATCATGTCCTAGGGTTTGAGAGTGTGTCTTGGTCAAAAGTCAAAGGCACAATTGACTTTTTCTGCGAAACCCTAACCGTGGTTCTGATGAACTTGAAACTTAGGAATCAAGCTTCTTGGATCTATCCATTGTTGCAAATGGATCAATGTGGTGTATTAGAGAACCTCAAACCATGTCTTGAGGTCTTGGCTCATGATTTGTCCCAAAAGTCAACTTAGGGGTGAATTAGGTCAAGAAACCCTAATTCCTGATTTTTAGTGAATGCATCCCCTGAGGCCAAATTAACTTGATGATTGGGTCCATGAGGTTCCATGGAGTATTTTAGGTTATTCTTTGAAGCATTGGCTCATGCCCAGAGGAAAATTTCCATCTGGAGGCCCTAGTCGACCAAAACCCTAATTTGGTGACTCTGGCGATCTTGAGGCTTGATCCACCTGGAATGCTGCAACATTGTGCTTGATTCTTGCTGTGGGAGTCCTCTTGATTCTTTGTGGATGCTTGAGAGGTTTAGACAAGTTGAAGATCATGTCATTCCTTGATTGATCCTTTGTCAAAGAACTCTGAGAAGGCTTGAAACCCTAATTATTGTTTGTAGTGAATGCTCACCCATCTTTGGGGAGATTGATGAGGCGTGATGGTTCATCCATATTGTGATGATGATTTGCAAAATGATAGGAAATCTTAGTGGTGAAAATTTTGGGTATGAAAGATGCCCCTATTTAATCTTCTTGGACCCGAAGGTATGAATGGCGAAGGTATTCGGGCATTCGGGGTGCAAGAGGATTAAATATCGGAATACCCAAAATTTTGATGGCGGTTAGGAATGGTAATTTGCACATCCTTCTTCTTTTTCTAAGCAATGATGTTTAGAAAAGGTAAACTTCCCCTCGATCCTGGTTTTTAGCCACGGAACTGGTCTAAGTTTCTGAAATAAACTTCCCCTCGATCCTGGTTTCCTACCAAGGAACTGGTCTCAGTTTCTGATATAAAATTCCCCTCGATCCTGGTTTCCTACCAAGGAACTGGTCTTAGTTTCTGATATAAACTTCCCATCGATCCTGGTTTGCTACCAAGGAACTGGTCTCAGTTTCTAAAATAAACTTCTCCTCGATCCTCGTTTCCTACCAAGGAACTGGCCTAAGTTTCTGAAATAAACTTCCCCTCGATCCTGGTTTCCTACCAAGGAACTGTTCAAAGTTTCTTTTGCCAATAAACTTTCTTGACAAGGGACGCTATTCGTAGCGGTTTTCCTCAAACTTCTCGCCGAATTTTCTTGGGGAGATGCCATTTATTGGGAAAAACTTTTGATGTCAGACTTGCTGGGGAACCCATTCGGCTGAGTTGTAGAGGTACACAAACTTCTCTATTTGGAGACGGCATTTGTCGACTCTACTAGGGAAAACGAGTCACTTAAGAGACTGCTTTCGCTTGGGGTATTACATCATACTTTTCTCGGGATCTTCTCGGAGATATGCCATATGATATGATCCAATTTTGAGGTGTTGATGACCTTTTCGTCAGCGGATTTTTCGGAGAAAAACTACTGTATTAACGAATCTCTGATTAAGAGGCTTTCTCTGGGGATTTTCCTTAATCCGGGAAAGCGAGGATATCATCTTCAATGGCGAAGAGTGATGTTTGTCGAAAGTTCTCTGGTCTTTCAGAGGTTCAAGTTATCAAAGTGGTCGAAGGACCAACTTGTATCCAGAAATAAACTGGAGGCGAGATTTTTTAGATGGTTCACTTCCTGATGAGGAAAGGGCCGGCAACTCGATTGAGAGGACTTTTATCACCAGGGAACAAGATCGACTGGAGTGATAGTGATGCAATATGAATGTGAATGCAAATCAATAATGCATGATGTGTGTATGTATATGCTGGAAAAACTGACACGACATACAGACTGACGGATGAACACGACTGGATACTCGGCCACTGCGGGGGATGAAAAGTATCACTGGTTCAAAATAGCAATTCTGCCTTGCTTAGGAGAGATAGTCCCTGCGGGGAACAACGTTGGTCGGGCTTAGGAGGTAAAAAAATATTTCGGGGGTATCAGATAGAATATTCGCATCTGACACAGCTGATCCTTCATTCAGGCGTACTGGTTTAGAAGGAGTACTTTGATTCTGCACTTTGAAGCTCGATTACTTCTGGAGAAGCGATCGATGTTCAACAGTCAAAAGAAATTGCCCTCTTTATTTAAAAGGAGAAAATTTTTTACAAGTAAATTCATTTTTGTTTTATTTCAAGAATCGTTAATCATGTTAAAACGTCGTTCTGTAAAGCTAAAACAAATAAGAATTGCAAACAAAAGCACAAGGGCACAAATTTTATTGATAGGATGGAAATCAGCCAAGTGCGTGATTCCATAGAGTATTTACAAAGTTTAGAAAATGGTAATTTAAGGAAAAAGGGCTACATTAAAACATAACGACCGCTATCCTTCTATCAACTTTTAATTCTGGGCATCCTAAGCTTCTGTCGAAGATGACCTTGATTGGAGTTTTCCCTGATGGATGGCATTACTGCTACTGGGGAATTTGCCCCTGTTAGACGTAATTACTTGCCATTATCCCTAACTTTTGCCTGGATTGTACTTTGAGATTTCCAATCCACCGGGATGATTTCTGCCTATGTCTCTAATTCTTGCCTGGACCGCCCTTTCGGGTTTTTAATCCACCGAGACGTTTTTTTATTTATTTAGGCGAAGTATTTCTTGACTACGTCAACATTCGTGGGGTAGGAAAATTCATCTCCATCCATGGTTGCAAGTCTCAAGGCGCCGCTTGAGAAAGCTTTCTTGGCCGCATAGGGGCCATCATAGTTCGGAGTCCATTTGCCCCGAGAGTCAGTGAGAAATGATTGTATCTTCTTGAGCACAAGGTCTCCTTTTCTGAACACGCGAGGTCAGACCTATTTTTTGAATGCCTTCTTCATTCGTTGCTGATACAACTGATCGTGGCATAGTGTCGTGATTCTCTTTTCTTCGATCAGATTTAGTTCGTCGTGTTGACTTTGACACCATTCAGCTTCTGTTAGCTTACCTTCCATCAATACCCAGATTGATGGGATCTCTCCTTCTACGGGGAGCACTGCTTCCATGCCATACATTAGAGAGAAAGGGGTTGCCCCTGTTGAAGTGCGGACACATGTTCGATAACCGTGAAGAGCAAAGGGTAGCATCTTATGCCAGTCTTTTTTAGGTTACAACCATCTTTTGAACGATCTTCTTGATGTTCTTGTTAGTCGCTTCTACCGCCCCGTTCATCTTGGGTCGGTAGGGAGATGAGTTATGGTGTTCGATCTTGAACTCGACGCACAACTCTTTCATCATCTTATTGTTCAAGTTAGATCCATTGTCGGTAATGATCTGGCTTGGAACACCATAACGGAAGATGAGATTGTTTTTGATAAATTGGACCACCACTTGTCGGGTTACATTGGCGTATGACGCTGCTTCAACCCACTTGGTGAAGTAATCAATGGCTACCAGGATGAACCGATGTTCGTTTGAAACCTTAGGTTCAATTAAGTCAATCATGTCGATTCTCCATATGGAAAAAGGCCATGGGGGAAGAGAGAACTTTGAGATGCGTTGCCGGTACATGGATTTTGTCTGAGTATATCTGACACTTGTGACACCTCCTCATGTACTTGTAGTTGTCGGATTCCATGGTCAACCAGTAGTACCCTGCTCTTATAATTTTTCTCGCCATTGTGTGTCCGTTAGCATGAGTGCCAAAGGATCCTTCATGAATTTCTTTCGTTAGCATGTCTGCTTCTGGTCTGTCTACGCATCGGAGCAAGACCATGTCAAAGTTTCTCTTATAGAGTGTATCATCGCTCAGGAAGCAACTGCCTGCCAGCCTCCTAAGGGGTTTTCTGTCATTCGAGGATGCCCCAGGTGGGTACTCCTATTTCTGAAGGAAGCACTTGATATCCTGATACCAAGGTTTGTCGTCTATGACTGCTTCAATCGTGAATATGTAAGCGGGCCTCTCAAGGCGCATTATGTCGATCTTAGGTAGTTCGGTCCATTGACCTACACTAATCATGGAAGAGAGAGTGGCTAATGCATCAGCCATGTGATTCTCTTCACGAGGGATATGATGAAACTCGATTCGGTTAAAAAAGGGTAACAACCTCCTCGCATAGTCTTTGTAAGGAATCAATCCTGATTGGTATGTGTTCTAATCGCCTTTGATCTTATTGATAACCAGGGCTGAGTCGCCATATACATCCAAGTTCTTGATCCTTAAGTCGATCTCTTCTTCGAGACCCATGATACATGTTTCGTATTCGGCCTCGTTGTTTGTACATTTGAATGTCAATCTTCCAGTAAAAGGAATGTGGGTACCCTGAGGGGTTATGATGATTGCCCCAATTCTGTTCCCATAATGATTGACAGCCCTGTCAAAGATTAGTCCCCATTGGGAACCTAGTTCTGGCCCTTCACTGGGTAGCAGTTCATCGCAATCTTTCAACTTTAAATACATGATATCTTCGTCTGGGAAGTCAAACCCGATTGATTCCTGATCGTCAATCGGTTGATGAGCCAAATGATCGGCTAAAATACTTGCCTCAACGGCTTTCTGAGCGTGGTATTCTATGTCATATTCTGATAACAACATCTGTCAACGGGCAATTCTTCCCGTGAGAGCAGGTTTTTCAAAGACATACTTGATTGCATCCATTTCGAAGATTAACCAAGTAGTGTGACGAATTATATACTGGCGAAGACGTTTGGCTGCCTATGCCAGAGCACAGCCAGTTTTCTCAAGCATCATGTACCGAGTCTCGCAGTCGGTGAACTTCTTGCTCAGATAGTAAATGGCAGACTCTTTCCTTTTTGTTTTGTCTCGTTGGCCAAGTACACAACCCATTGAGTCCTCTAGGACTGTTAAGTAGATGATCAGTGGTCTTCCTTCCACTAGAGGTGATAGAATCGGCAGGTTCAACAGATATTTCTTGATACTGTCGAAGGCGGTTTGGCAATCTTCTGTCCAAATGAAGTCCTGACTCTTTTTGAGTAATTTGAAGATGGGAACGCATGTCGCGGTCTTGAGGAATATGAATCTAGAGATGTAGTTCAAACGTTCCAGGAATCCTCTGACTTATTTTTTAGTTTTCGGAGAAGGCATTTCTTGAATGGCCTTGACCTTGTCAGGATCAACCTCAATTCCTTTCTGGCTGACGATGAACCCTAAGAGTTTCTCTGAACGGACACCGAAGGTGCATTTATTGGGATTCAAGAGGAGTTTGTACTTTCTCAACCACTCGAATAGCTTTGACAGGTGGGTCACATGCTCCTCCTCTGTTTTAGATTTGGCAATAATATCATCGACATATACTTTGATTTCCTTATGTATCATGTCATGAAAGAGAGTAGTCATGGCCCTTTGATAGGTTTCCCCGGCGTTCTTCAAACCGAACGACATTACCTTGTAGCAAAAGGTACCCTATGGGGTAATGAATGAATTTTTCTCCATGTCCTTCGGTGCCATTTTTATCTGATTATAGCCCGAGAATCCATCCATGAAGGAGAAAACTTTGAACTTTGTTGTACTGTCTACCAGCATGTCAATCTGTGGTAAGGGAAAGTCATCCTTTGGACTAGCCTTATTTAGATCTCTGTAATCCACACACATTCTGGCCTTTCTGACCTTTTCTGAGTAATCGGGAGATCTCTTCTGGAATTTCGTCGTCAACTTCTTGTTCAGCCCCAAATACTGGAAATTCAAAGTTGGGAGAAGGCATCGGATCGTATGTTTTAACGGGGTTTAAAATAAGCAATCTGCATGACGTGATGATTATTTTTAGAAGAGATAGAGAGAATGCAAAAGTGTGTGTAGTGTATTTTATTTTACTGCTTGTTTTTATTATTTGAATTGTTTTTTAGGATTACCATTTTCTGAAAAAGCGAAAAGAGAAAACAACAATTAATGCAGAAATTACAAAACGACGTTATTTTATTTATGAACAAGTTGATTCTTGAAACTACAGCCCTATAAAACAAAACTTTGTCGCTTTGGACGAAGCGAAGAGGGAAATTTACAAAAAGCGAGCCCTATAAAAACATCCATTTCACCTGTGCAGGGTGAAAGGTTAAAGACGACAATTACTTTGACTTATGAACAATCTTCGGAAAATCAACTGCAACCCATCGGCGGCGAACTCCTCGGTGAATCACAAAGTCTGGCACCTTCTTTCTTGGTTTGTCCTCAGAAATGACGCTGATTTTTGGCGGAGCAGGATCATTGGAATCTGTCTCCCAAGCAGAGTTGTCGTAGGAGGATTCCTCTGTTGTATTTTGCATAGGATTTGTGCTCTCAGGTAAATCTCCCCATCCAGTTGGCTGGATGTCTTCGAGCCTGATACGAGAGCTTTCAGGAGCAGTGTACTTGACCATATGTCGTATTTTCCACTTGGTTGTGTCATACCCCAAATTTTGACCACTAATATTTCCCATCATTATGCAAATCATCATCACAATATAGATGGACCATCATGCCTCATTAGTCTCCCCACAGATGGGTGAACACTTACTACAGTCAAATATAGGGTTTCAAGCCCTCTCAGAGTTCTTAGACAAAGGATCAATCAAGAAATGACATGATCTTCAACTTGTCTGACCTCCCAAACATCTACAATGGATCAAGAGGACTCCCACTTTAAGGATTAAGCACAAGGCTGCTCCCTTCCAGGTGGATAAAGCCTCAAGATCACCAGTGTCACCAAATTAGGGTTTGGTCGACCAGGGCCTCCGGATGGAAATTTTCCTCAGGGCATGAGCCAATGCTTTAAAGCATATCCTAAAATACTCCATGGAACCTCATGGGCCCAAGCATCAAGTAAATTTGACCTCAGGGGATGCATACATCAAAAATCAAGAATTAGGGTTTCTTAACCTAATTCACCCCTAAGTTGACTTTTGGGACAAATCATGAGACAAGACCTCAAGACATGATTTGAGGGTCTCCAACATACCACATTGATCCATTTGTAACAATGGATTGATCCAGGAAGCTAGAGCAGCAAATCTCAATTTCATCAGTACCACAATTAGGGTTTTGCGAGAAAAGTCAACTATAGCTTTGACTTTTGACCAAGACATGCTCCCAAACCCTAGGACATGATTCAATACACCCTATAACACCTATGAAATCAATCCATCAAGTTTGATTTAGGTCAAGGACTTGATTTCATAGAGGATCGCACAGTTTGGAACTCATCTGACAAAAAGTCAACTGTGCACAAAAGTCAACTTTGACTTTTTGAGATTTTTCACAAAAATGGTTTTTTACCCCTAAAATGATGTTAATGTATGATTTGAATCATCATTCATCAAGAAAAATAAAAAAAAGTGGGATAACTTGTAAAAGGGGTAACCATAAAAACTTAGAAAATTTTCTAAGTTATGAACAAAGTGGCAAGGGTACCAACTTTGGAGGATCATAACTCCTAAACCACAAGGCCATTTTTCCCCATCCAAAGCTAGATTTGTAGCTCTCATTACCCTCTACAAAAGCTTAGAACTGACCTCCTTCCAAATTCATCATGGATTTTGAGTTATGGAATGATCAAAATCACAAAAAGTGAAAATGTCACTTTTTTCCAACACTTAATGAAATTTTCACTAAGTCAGAATCTGCCTTCACTTTTTGCCAAATGTAGGGGGATTTTTCACTTGGATCCAAAAGGTATCAAAACCAAATATGATCAAACAGTTGTTGTATCATATGAGGGCTTTCCAAAATGGCCAAGAACATCACCAAATTCCACTTGGGCCATGAGATATGACAATGGCAATATGCCTTGCTGTAAACTGCCAAGGCTAGGCAGAATTTTGTATTTTTGCTCGATTTGGCAAAATCATATCATTCCACGCCTTGTCATCACTTTGGACACATCTGAGGATCAAATTTAAAGGGGACAAACACTGAGCCAAGCCTCCAAAGTCCTTGGAACAAGAAGTAGCATGCAAAACCTAGAATTGCCTAAAAGAGGGACAAGACTCCAATTTTGGATTGGAGCATTCAATGCATACACCAAGGTGGCATGGACTGAGCCATTTGCAACTGAATTCAGTCAAGACTTATCCAAGACCAAGGGAACCACAACCCTGTGCCCTAACCTCTAGTCAATGGCTAGAGGAGACTTGGATTCCAAAGTGCAACCATTGGACAAACCTCTGCTGCAGTTGCCATTCACTATTGATCCCAAAACAAACTTGCTCTACTATAAATAGAGCTCATTTTTTCTCAGTTTGAGTACACCAAAGCCATCAAACAGATGCTTTCCTCAAAATCCCTCTCTTTAGGCCAAAATGCCTTCTTTAGCAAGGTAACTCTGAGTTTTTGAGTTAGGGAGCATTTCCATCACAACTCATGATCCTAACACCTCATAAACATCATATGTAGGTGATCCAAACTATCAAAAGTGACATGTAACACCAAAATCACAAAGTCACCTCTCAAAACCTCAAAATAGGCCTTTTGTGCATTTTCCAAGCCGTGTCTTGATTCAGTCACTTTCCAAACCAGATAAAACCTCAAACACACTCCAAATAACATCCTTGAACTGTCCCAAATGGTTTCTCCCATCTGGAACACCATTTGAGAGAGTTGTTATATTGGCCATTTTAACCCCTTTTGCAAGAAAGGGCCAGTTTGTGTATTTACAGGTTCCAGCTAATTCCAACCATCCTCAAAGCTTCTAAGGGATCATTTGAGAGTGTCCAAAGCATCAAACCATTTCTGGAACCAGAAGTTTGGCAGATTGCACAGAAAACTCCAAAAGCTCAAAAAGAGGTAAGCATCATGACTTGAACTTTCCAAAATATGCATTGCTTTGATGTCCACTGATCATACACACCTCATACATGTTATATATGTTGTGTTTGAACCAATTCATCATGTAATTCATGCTTGCATCAAAGTGTAGCATAGAAAATGCAATTATAGGCCTTTTTCAAAACCACTATCGGATTTTGAGGAGGGAGTATGATCTGAAAAAAATACCACCACCATTGGATTCCTTGTGAAATTCTAGGCCAGATGCATATAAAGTTTGTCCCCAACCATTGAGAAATGAGAAAGTTATGGACCTTCCCGTTTCTTGGCAAAACTTGCCTTGCCTTGCCTTGACCTGGCCTAGAAAACAAGGCATGCCTTGTTTATATGTAGTTTCACTTCAAGCAATGGATGTATCACTACCCCAGTGGTAAGGCGCGCGCCTTATAACCTTAAGGTCATGGGTTCAAACCCCACCCATGCCATTTTGTGTTTTTTCACATTTTTGCTATTTTTTCCCATATTTTCATGTTTTATTAATTAATTGGAAAATTAATAACTCTTTCAATTTTAATTATTTTTTATTGGTTCTTTTTGCAAAAAATCACAAAAATGTTGAAATATATTATTCCACAAAAAAATTAAGTTTATATTATTTATTTAATATAATTAGTATTTTTGTGAATAAATTCCTTTTTAATGTTTTTAAACATTTTAATAGTGAATATTTACTTTGAAAATCAAAACCAAGTGAGTTTTAATTCACCTTGTGATTAATCCCTCATTTCTCAAACCTTAAACAAAAATCACAAATGGTTTATTCAAACTTATTTGGTATTTTATTTGATTTTCTTTAAATATTTATTTTTAAAGAATAACAAATTATGGTTTCTTTGATTTTCACCCTCATCAAACAATTTCAAACACGTTTGGGCCTCTAATAGAGTGTAAGACCCAATCCTTTGTAAATACAAACCTATTCTTGGGCCTCACTTATTGTATAAGTCCCATTGTATTTCAAAAAGTTCGACGCGATCATCGTCCGTTGAAAAGCAAACCTTGGACCTCTCCTCGAGCTATAAGACCCATTCAAAATACTTTTGGGCCTCTATTAGAGTGTAAGACCCAACCCCCTTTGAAAACCAAACCATTTTGGGTCTCAATGCATTCTATAAGACCCACCGCGTTTTCAAAAATCTCGGCGCGATCGCCATTTTCAAACAAATGACCCTGGGTCTCTCCTTGAGTTGTAAGCCCCACCACTTGTACAAAATAAATCTCTTGGGCCTCTATTAGAGTGTAAGACCCAATCCCCTTTTAATCAAAACTTTTTGGGCCTCAGACATTGTATAAGTCCCCTGCGTTAAAAGAAAACCCCGGCGCGATCGCCAATAAAAAAACAAATCATCTGGGCCTACCCTCGTGTTCTAAGCCCCATTCTTTTTCTTTAAACAGTTGGGACTCTTGAGAGAGTGTAAGACCCATCCCCATGTACAAAAAACCTTTCTTGGGCCTCAGTCACTTGTATAAGTCCCTCTGTACAAAACGACAGTGCGATCACTGATAAACCTTGGGCCTCTCCTTGAGCTGTAAGCCCCAACATATTTTCAAAATACTTTCTCCTTTAATTTTGAATATACTGTTGTTTTCAATCTTTCTTTGTTGAACAACTAACCAAACAACATGGAAGCTCTACAACCGAGTAAGTGTTTATATGCTTTCTTTATCCGCTTTCATATACATATAACTGTATTGTGGGGCTGTTTCACTGTAAGTCTTCTTTCATAAACTCATATCAACTGTGTAATACTAGTATAGATATTTAGAGTTTCCCCGACAAATACGTCTAGCACTAAGCCCTGTTGATCACTCTTAAATAGACAAACTAGATCCCCATAGGATTACCAGACACAATCTTCCTTCCTCTTGGGGTTAAACAATATAGAGACGTGAAAGGCAGCATTCTTGGTGAACCCTTTCACAAACTGTCACCCTTAGACATTGTCAAAGAAACTCTACTCCCCAAAGATGATCTTTTCTCTGTGAATAGCCTGTCTTAAATTTCTCCGGGTTTGAGGACCCACAGGCTTCCTAAAAGCATCCCTGCCTCCTCTTGGGCATTGTACAAGGACCCTACGGCTCCTTAGAAGTATTCACAACCTCCTCTTAGGCTTCGTATAAGGATTCTTTCTTCGAGAAGAGAGCCTCCTCTTGGGCTTCGTACAAATTGTCCCGACGACCTCCTAGAGGTATAGGAACAAAAATTAGTTATCTTAATAGAATAGTCTTTCAAAGAGTCTAGATCTTTCTATCGTGAATGTACTACTACTGTTTCTTTAAGCATAGTACAAAAGATAAAACTCTAGACTTGGACAGTCTAATCTCCTTGAGCCTCGAAGGCATTCTCAAGTAGGGAAAAACACGAGTAGACTCGGACAGTCTCCAATACCCTATGGATTCCCCATTTCCTTAAAGAACAGGAAATAACCCTAATCCTCTGATAAATCCCAAAGCATAGCCTTACCTTTAATCAGTTTCTTTATAAGAACTGATTTTATCTTTTAACCAACCTACTGGACCTGTCACTCAACCGAAACAACACTCCTTTTAGCCTCTATCTCGGGCTTCGTACGAGATACAAAAAGACTCTCTTGTTGAGTCAATAAATCCTTTTAGCCTCTATCTCGGGCTTCGTACAAGATACAAAATTACTCACTTGTTGAGTATAAAAGACCCTCTTGTTGAGTCAATCTCTCTTTTAGCCTCCATCTCGGGCTTCGTACGAGATACAAAACACTCTCTTGTTGAGTATAAAAGACTATCTTGTTGAGTCAACCTTTAGCCTCCGTCTTGGGCTTCGTACAAGACACATCTAAAAGCACTCTCTTGTTGAGTCAACTCCTTTTAGCCTCCCTCTCGGGCTTCGTACGAGACACAAAAGCATCCTCTTGTTGGGTCAATAGCCTCCTCTTAGGCTTTGTATAAGAAAAACCCCAGTTGAGTCAATCAACCTTTTAGCATCAAAACTGTGCCTCGTTCACAGGATACAAACATCAACAACTCCTTTCATCTAATTGCTGTAAGCGGCAAGCCTCTGATTATTTACATCCACGCCACTGTTCCTCTTTTAGCATGAGAAATTCCTAAGGAAAGATAGCATTGCTCTACACTGAGTTAAAGTCTTCTCCTTCAGGTTAAAACCCCCTATAAAGGAAATTATGGCATTGCTAGGATTCATATATCCCGGTTAAAGTAATCCTCCTTTATAGTCAGTCACCCAACAGTTGTGACAAATAGACCCCCTTTAGAGATGAAAAATTCTCTCTAAAGACAACACCTTTTTAGCTTCACATCTTGGGCTTCGAACAAGATACAAATAGACCCTTCAGCTTCACATCTTGGGCTTTGAACAAGATATAAACCACCTTTTCAGCTTCACGTCTTGGGCTTTGAACAAGATACCAAAACACCATTTCCTGAGGAACTATGATCGCTCTGATTTCCATGTTTCGGTAAACGGGAATACGTAGGCATAAGATTGAAAGAAAAATCTTAGCGAGCACACTAATCCAAAGCCCCAAATCCTGTACCTTTACACATCAGTCGAAAAGCATCAGTCCTAGAATCCTAATAAAATTCCCCATGAACATTCCCGGTGTTTCGTTCTAAATAAAGTAAGAAGAAAGAGGCAGAAAGAGGCCCCATTACCATATAGCATCCGTAACCTAACAGACCACTGTTTAAACTCAGTATGCAAGCAGGGTTAATTGGAGACATTTATTTCCCTTCCTTAGTCAGCTCAATAGGATAAAAAATGAATCGACCTGTAGTAACCCCAGAGCGACAGTGCTTAAAAACCACGTCCAAAATCGCTCACTACAGGTTGTTCTAAGGTGTCCCACACTTCTTTGGAACTGGAGGAGTCATCTCTCTCGATGACGTTGACCTCGGGAAAAGCATAGTTAATGAATTATAGTCCTGCAAACTTTGCAAATTCATCGTCGTGCTGGATATTTTCTGAATGACCTGAGTGTTGATCCCATGACATGGCGGGGACGCATGTATTCTGTTCAATGATGCTCAGCTGATTTTCATTGTTCGGCTGATTTTCTTTGTTCGGCTGATTTTCTTGCCCCAAGTCTCCTGGGTACGGCTGCCAGATTGGCAGGCCATAATAGTCGTGGTCAAAGTTGTCTTTCATTAGAGGGTCTTCCTCTAATGAGTTGGGTGGAGCACGACATCCTTCTGGATCACAATCTCTGTATATTGTTTTGACGTCTGACCTTAGTATAAATCTCAGACTTTGTGTGGGATAAAAAAATGGCATAGGCATCTCTTCCTGAGACATATAATCGTCCTCGTTAAGATAGGACTTCCACTCCTCATCGGTGTCAGAGGAATCTCCCTCGTTGATGGTATGAACTTCTTGAGATATTGGGTGAAGGAAACCTCCACTATGGAAGAAATCCTGAATGGGATGAAGACTTTCATCGTTAGCAGCTGTCTGGGTACAGGTTGAGGAAAACCTAGACCTTTCTTTGTTTTATTATCAGTAGGAATGACAAGCTATCCCCATCCCTTTGCGTTGTTACTTTTGATTACTTCGAGAGCATCTTTGTACGAGGAAATCGATGTTCCTTTTTCTGATTGATTCTCATTTCTCACCGACAGTGCTTGGAACTGAGTTCCAATAACCTCCTCGGGTTCTACACAAGTAGATAATGAAATCCTACTCACGATCAAGGCTTGTTCTCCCTAGACCGTGACTAGTTGGTCGTTCTTGACGAACTTCAGTTTCTGGTGCAGCGTCGAAGTGACTGCCCCAGCCTGGTGTATCCAAGGTCTTACTAATAAGCAGTTGTATGATGCCCGGACGTCCATGAACTGGAAAGTGACTTGGAAAGTATGAGGATTGATAGTTATGGGAAGGTCGACTTCGCCGATAACTGCTTTCTGAAATCCGTCAAATGGTTTAACGACGACCTCACTGCCCCTCATCAGGGATCCTTTGAATGATAGTCACACTAAAGTGGACTTCGGCATAACGTTCAGAGTCGATCCGGTGTCTACCAGTACGCCGCCTAAGGCATAGTCTTGGCATTTGACTGTGATATTGAGCGCCATGTTGTGACTTTTGCCTTCTTTTGGCAATTCCTCATCACTGAACCCTAAGTTGTTGTAGGAAGTGATGTTAGAGACAATGCTATAGAACTGTCGTATTGACACATCCTGTTCCACAAAGGCCTACTCTAAGACTTTCTGAACGGCCTCTCTGTGGGCTTCGGAGCTGAGTAAAAGTGATAGCACAAAGATCTTTGAAGGAGTTTGTAACAGTTGATCAACAATGTTGTATTCACTCCTTTGGATGAGCTTCAGCATCTCATCGTTGTTGTTTGAAAGGTCGGGACCACTGGACTGACCGACTGGTGGATTGGGAGCTTCTGTCTCAAGTTTCTTTTCTTTGGTAAGTTCTCCAACTCATCGGTTGAAGATTCGACCGCTCCGTGTTACTCGACTGATGTCTGCAATATTCACGACGAAGGGTAATGGAGTTTCCTTTCCATTCTCAATGGTTGTTGCATCGTATTTGTAAGGGATCGCCTTATCGGATTTGTATGGCACTAGTCCCGGCAAGTAGATAACTACAGGAGCCTTCTGATTTATTTGACTGTCGTAAGTAACTTCAATCAGTTCCTGGTTAAGAACCTATGATTCATCAAGCAAAGGGATAATGGCACAAACATCTTTGGTCCTCTCACGATCAGATATTACAACAACATCTTTGATCTGATCAGCGAAATAGTCTGGCGTCCAGTTGATGGACCCCGAAACTGAATATTGTTTAATCTCTTTGAGGTCCAACTGACTTTGAAGGGCTGCTCGCACGAGGTAACATCCTTGGTTATTTTCCGAGCAAACTCTACAGCGTTCATAATTATGTGGTGGCACCCGACCACGTCCACTTTGAATGCAGTGTAACCTCACTAGAGTTTCCATTGATAGAACATCCTGACTTTGATGCCTAGTAGGGTTCCCATTAACCACACTAATTTGTTGCGTGTCTTCGTCCATATAGATCGGAAGCCAGGAGTGGTTTAACAAGTGTTACAAAGTTCTTTGAACGAGAGCACATCCCTGGTCACTCTCACAACATCCTTTACAGTTCTGATAATTATGCGAAGTCAGAAAACCGAGCTGGACTTCCTTAGCGTGTAATTCCACCAAGCTGGTATTCATCAAGCGAATATCGAAGATCTGAATCATGTTGATCTGATAAAGATTTTTATCATGGTAGTCCTGGATCATTCCTAGATCCATCTGACGTTGGAGGGTCTCTTCTACCGAAGAGCATCCCTGTTTGTTTATCGAGCAAATCAGACAGGAATTGTAATCGTGCCGCGACAGATTATGATACTGGCTTTGCCTTTAGTGCATTGTCACCAAGTTGGCATTCATCGCATGGATGTCGTGGCTCCAAATGATGTTGGAATTCGTATAAGTCATGTTGACCCCACGACTTCGGTGCTCTTGGATCCATCTGAGATCCAATTGTTCCTGTAGAACTGATTGCACCTTAGAACATCCTTGATTGTTCTTAGATCAGAAATCACACTGATGATAGTTATGAGGTGGTATATGCCCATACCCAATTTGTCTGCGATGCATCTTGACCAGATTGGTCCTCAATAAGAGTACATCATGAATTTGATAACTGTTGTGAGACTCTCCCTCTATCAATTGACTGCAGTTTTCTCGTGTTGAGGCAGCAGGTTCGTGAGAACATTCGAATTCTTATCTTTGAAAGATAAGACCCCGCTCCTGACAAGCTTTTGTACTTCGGATTTGAAACTGAGACAGTTTTCTATGTTATGCCCCGGTCCTCCTTGATGGTAAGGACAAGTCTGATCCGCCTTGAACCAAAAAGGAGGATTTTCCGGTACTGTAAGAGGAGACCTGGTCTGGACGTGCCCTTTGACCAGTAGTAATGGAAACAACTCTGGGTACAACATTGGTATAAGGTCGAACCCCGGTGGTCGCGTTGTACGGTTATTGCTGTATGGAGGATGAGCCTGCTGAAGAGGCGGTTGTGTCCTTTGCTGATATGACTGTTGATTCGGTTGGGTTTGCGCAACCTGAGGTTGATACATTGGAACAGGCGCAGGGTTAATAGCTGGAGTTACAACTGCTACTGGTTGGTATCGTCGCCTTTTTTTTCCAAGAGAGTTATTCCCAATATCCTGCTCTTTTTTCTTAGGGAGAGCACTACGGTATCTTTTTGTACTACTTGATGATCCAGCATCTTTAACTAAACGTCATTCTCGGACCGCTTCCCCAAGATGAACTCCCATGCCCACCATCTCGGTGAAGTCATTGGGCGCACTGGCAACCATTCTGTCGTAGTAAAATGAGCTTAAGGTTTTCAAGAAGATCTTTGTCATCTCTTTTTCCTCGAGAGGTGGACAAATTAGGGCGGAAATTTCGCGCCATCTCTGAGCGTACTCCTTAAAGGTTTCCTTGTCCTTTTGTGACATTGATCTGAGTTGATCTCTGTCTGGTGCCATGTCCAGGTTATACTTATACTGCTGAATGAAGGCAGCGCCAAGATCTCTGAAAGTAGCGATCTTAGTGCGGTTTAAACCAATGTATCATTTGAGTGCGGCACCGGTTAAACTATCTTGGAAGTAATGGATCAGTAGCTCCTGGTTCTTTGTCTGAGTTGACATCCGCCGAGCGTACATCACAAAATGACTTTGAGGGCAAGAGTTACCCTTGTACTTTTCAAATTCGAGCACCTTGAACTTGTGTGGAACTTGCACATTAGGGACCAAACAAAGGTCTGCGGCATCCTTTCCAAATAGATCCTGATCGCGAATAGCTTGAAAGTCTTTCTGCATCTCCAGGAACTGTTCTTGGAACTCATTCATTATGTCAAACATACTTTCATTTCCACCAGAAGGTATCTGTGGAATCTGTCCTCTTGGGATAGTGTGTACCACGGGTGGTGGTATAGTCATTATGGCAGTGACTCTAGGTGCCTCCCGAAGTTTGTAATGTTCAAGATTTGTTGTCATGCCCCTGACATCTTCGCTTTCCCAAAGTTTGTAACCTTCAGGCCCAACGGCTCCTGCTACAGTTTCCGGATCTTCCATGATCTGCGAAATGTATCTTTCTGGGATATAGTTGAGTTGCATGCCCTAGGGAAGATCTTTCGGCATTTTGTACCTAGGATCATACTTTTCCACTATGGGCGTAGATATGATCTCTGAGATCACAGTCCTTTGTTGTTGCATCTGGGCTGCCACCATAGATTGCATGTCATTATGAAGCTTTCTCAGATCTTCTTTCGGAGTGTCGATCTCTTCCCTCAACTCTCTGTTCTCTTCCTCGAGATCATCCATCTTTTTCTGTCGATTGGCCCGAGTATTATACGAATGAGACACTTTGACTCTAGAATCGAGACACAAACGTGAGATTCGTAGAGAAGAAGAACGCGTTACGTGAGAATGATGAATGATATGCAATGATTATATTAATTAATTTTTTATTGAATCAAAATAAACTTCGACAATTGGATTGCAAATATCAAACAGTGGGGAAGACCCCGTTTTATTGAATTCAAAGATTGCGGAATCGGAAATACAGTAGATTACAAAGTGCTGAAAAGGAAATGTCTAAACTAAAGGGTCCCGGGTCCTCTCTGAAGAGAGCTCAGGTGGTGGTTCTGGTGCTTTACTTTTCTTTGACCGGGGCTCTGGAGCCGTTGTCGAGTTGTCATTCCTTTTCCAAGCGAATGAGCGAGCAAATTTCTTTGGTCATCCTGATTCTCTACAGCATGTTGCTCTAAAATCTCAATCAGAGCATCCTTATCTTTCAATAGCTGCTGTATTTTCTTGCATTACACATTGAGAATGCGGTACTTGTTCCTCCAAGAACTCTTCTCCTTCTGAACTTTGTTGAGAGTAACTTGAAGTTTTTCCGTCTCGGACATAAAATAAAGGGCAGAGTCCCTTAATGGAAGAACTTCCTGACGAGGGTAAGGCATCCTCTCAGCTTAAGAGCTCTAGTTTGTATCCAGTGGAGATAAGGCTCCACCGAGACGCAGTCTAGTTTTCCTAGAGACTCTCTTCCTTTCCTATGAACGTGTTTCCAGGCATGCACTATTTCTGTATTTAGTGCCCTGTTGTTTTCTCCTTCCTTGAAGAAAAGATCATCCAGATGAGCATTCCGCGGGACATGCCTCATTGGGTATCCAAGTTGACGATGAACCAATATCGGATGATAATTGATTACCCCCTTAGTTCCTATAAGGGGTACATTTGGGAAATTTCCACAATGGTCAATGATCCTGATCCCGTCATAGATTTTATTGTACCAATCGATGTCAGAGTTGGTAAGAGACATGATTCTCTGTGACCAACGTAAAGTATTCTTTTGATCCCAAAATGCGGCAAACTTGGGCAAGTGGGAAATGAACCATTTGTACAGCAGGGCACATATCATGTGATCATTCCTCCATTGTATAAATTCCTTAAGTGTACCAAATGATACGCATCTGCGAGTAAGGTTGGTACAGGGTTTCTAATCAGGCATCTCTTAATGGCATTGATATCTACAAAGTTATCGATGTTGGGAAACAAAAATAACCCGTAGGTGAGAAAAATAAAGATGCTCTCGAAAGAGGCCACATTCCCAATACTGGCAAAGTACAGGGCTTTCTTGATTAAGAACTGGGCTGGCAAACCCTGGATACCACCCTTAATGGTCATGTGAGTCCTGACCTCTGACTCCTCCAAATAGATTGCTCTTGCAATGGTTTGATCATTTAGAATTTCTTCCAGTCCAGAAAAGGGAGCCTGATCAGTGATATGTAGATCAGTCAGGTGAGACTACTCCTTCAGTGTTGGTGCTAGCTGATAATCCGGGAATGTGAAACAGTGATAAACCAGATCGTAGAACTGAATGAGCGTAGACAGGATTCCTTCAATTACAAGAACCCTTAATAGGGACAACAGTCCCCCATACTTGGCTATGAAAGCCTCAGGGTTGGTGATCATCCTCGCCAAACCTCTTAAATCCTCTAATTTTGGAACCTTGAAGGTATACTTGTGAGTTTTCCTTTTACTGAAATCCATAACGCAATCTCTCTCTCTGACATTTGCAATCATTGTCTTTGTTTAATTTGAAAAAGAGAGACTAGAAGAGAAGATTTTTTTTGTTGAAATGTTTTTTAAATGAATGTATGAATGCAGCACACAAAAACATAGAAAAAACATGGGGTCAAAGGATCGGTGTCATGAAGTCAAGGCTCTACCCATCCCCAAAGGTTTATACTGGTGATTTTTTATACCTGTTGGCAAAATCATTGACCCCTCTTGGGATAACAACAGCAAGCGGATCGCCAGCGAGCTGATGTATCTTAGAGTGATCTCAAATGAGGGTAGTATCGTGTAACAGCTATTTCCGATAGCTTCCGCACTACAAAATGGTTTCAGTCTACTAAAAACCTCAGCTTCTCAGATAACCCAGTCGACCAGACTACTTTCAACAACCGAAGTCGTATAAGCAATGCATCTGCAAAGGGTGTCTCCACTGAGTTTGATGGTCGACCGGGGACTCTTAATTTGGATTCACTCCCCGTAATATTACCCGTATAATACCATCACCTATCTTAGGCGTATACTCAATCTTTCCACATGCGGCATCACACGTATTCCCCTTAGCAGAAAAATAAACACAAATATCAATTAGGAAAAGCAGTATATATATTTGTCTTAATCATCCTAGACCTCTAATCTTATGATCCTATACAGACAATGACTCCCTGGCGGACTCGCCATTTCTGTGACACTTGGTGAACTTAAGGACTTCACCTTAAAATAGGGACAACAAGATCTTACCTTGCCTACCACTGTGGTCGTCACTCTTCTGTGGCGTTTTCTTAAACTTAAGGTTTCTACCGAAGATTGTAAAAAAGAGAATTGGGCCCCACGGTGGGCGCCATTTTTTCTGTAGCGTGATTTTTGTGGTCTTGAATCACGATCGCTTGGGTACTATAGTTCAATTCATTTTTTATCCTATCGAGATGATTAAGGAAGGGAAATAGATGTCTCCAATTAACCCTGCTTGCATACTGAGTTTAAACAGCTGACTGTTAGTTTACAGATGCTATTAAGATGTGGGCCCCTCTTCGGTTATTTTGTTAAGATTAGAATGCCTGGACTATTTGCGAGGTTTTTGGTAAGATGTTAGGATTTGGTGCTTTTGGGTTGATATATGGGGGTGCTGGATTTTGGGTTTGTTTGATTGGTATGCTCACTAAGATTTTTCAATCTTATGCCTACGTATTCCCGAGTCAGGGATATCAAAGCGATCGTAGTTCCTCCTATTCTATGGGAGGAAAAAGGTTGTTTTGGTGTCTTGTTCAAAGCCCAAGACGTGAGGCTAAGGGTTTATTTGTATCTTGTTCAAAGCCCAAGATGTGAAGCTAAAAGGTCTGGATGAGAGAGAATTTGTCATCTCAAAAGAGGAGTTGTTGATGTTTGTATGCTGTGAGCAAGGCATAACTTTGATACGAAAAGGTTAATTGACTCAACCAAGGTTTCCTTATACAAAGCCTAAGAGGGGGCGATTGACCTAACAAGAGGGAGTCTTTTATTTGTTGTCTCGTACGAAACCCGAGATAGAGGCTAAAAGGGTTGACTCAACAAGAGAGTACTAACAAGTTACTGACTCAACAAGAGAGTGCTTTTTATGTTTCTTGCACGAAGCCCAAGACGGAGGCTAAAGGGGTTGACTCAACAAGAGAGTACTTTTATTTGTCTTGTATAAAGCCCAGGGCAGAGGCTAAAGAGTTGACTCAACAAGAGAGTCTGTTTGACAAGGGATTGACTCAACAAGAGAGTCTTTTATACTCAATAAGAGAGTGTTTTGCTGTCTCGTACGAAGCCCGAGATAGAGGCTAAAAGGGGATTGACTCAACAAGAGAGTCTTTTATACTCAACAAGAGAGTGTTTGATAGGTGTCTTGTTTAAAGCCCAAGACGGAGGCTAAAGAGAGATTGACTCAACAAGAGAGTCTTTTATACTCAACAAGAGAGTGGGTTTTTATAGGTGTCTTGTACGAAGCCCAAGACGGAGGCTAAAATGTTTGACTCAATACGAGAGTACTTTTATCTGTCTTATACGAAGCCTAAGACAGAGGCTAAAAAAGGGTTTGACTCAACAAGAGAGTCTGAAAAGGTTAGCTCTGCTGGGGAGAGTCATTTGTACAAAGCCCAAGAGGAGGCTATCTTACTGCCGAGGATTATATCCATATGAAGGACCAAGTGGGAGAGCCCTCATGAGAGAGGTCGGGTTTCTGAGTGATCAGTGTTTTTTCCTATGAAAGGAACTTGAGAATGTCTTTGAGACTCAAGGGTTTTAGACTGTCCAAATCTGGAGTTTTATCTATTGTACAATGCCCAAGAGGAGGCACAGGCATTAAAGGATGAGTATCAACCCTAAAGTGGCCGGAGTTTTGACGCTGGAAAGACTGCTTTAGCAAAGGATGACTAAGTTCTGTCTTATACCTTTAAGAGGTCGTCAGGGTCCTTGTATTAAGCCCAACAGAAGGCATGAGAACTTCTAAGAAGCCGAAGGGTCCTTGTACAATGCCTAAGAGGAGGCAGGGATGCTTTTTGGAAGCCTGTGGGTCCCCAAACCATGAGAAGTTCAAGAAATGCAATTCACAGAGAAGAGATCATTCTAGGAAAGTTCGAGAATTTGGAAGAAACTCAAGAGATGCTATTCACGGAGAATAGATCAACTCTGGGGAGTAGAGTTCCTTTGATAATTTCTAAGAGTGACAGTCTGAGAAAAGGTTCATCGAGAATACTGCCTATCTCTTTGTTCCATATTGTTTAACCCCAAGAGAAGGGAAGACTGTATCTGGAAATCCTATAGGGATCTAGTGTTGTTTGTATTTAAGAGTTGTTAGTTCTTTAATTTTTGGAGTTGGCATTAATTTTGTAAAACAAATAATAGCAGCAATATGGTAGATAGGATATTTTATCTTGCTAAAGAAGAACAGGTTGAGCAAGAAGTCCTATTGTGCAATGGAACATGTTGAGTTGAAGTGGTTTCAACATCTGGAACAACATGTCGTATTAAGATGTCCCATGAAGGTCCATTCGACATCACGCCAGAACTGAAGTGAATTAAAGATTTTGTTATGTCTTAACAGATGCAGAATATTCAGGGAATACTATGCAAATTCTATGTGGCGCTGAATTAAACGGCCTGAAGATTCAAATTTGAAATTGAGAAGAATATTGAAAAATATACACTTTCTAAATATGGAGACATATTAGGAAATATTTGATTGAAGACCTATTATGTAGCAGAAGTTTCTGCTGATTTGTAGCAGCTTATTTGCTATGATTTTGAAGGCCCAAATCTAGTTGGGAATAGGTTATATATGGATGCATTGTAACCTAGAAGTGTAACTCAACCAAAGATGTAAAAGTTCTTTTATTAGGGTTGGTTCCTGTACCACTCGACATGTGAGGACAGTTTGTTAGTGTGATCCTCGAAGCTGTTAAGTAAGAGGAGTATTGTTCTTGGAGGAAGCTTTTAAGTAACTCTAAGTTGTGTCTTGGAAGTGTGTCTTCCGTGTTGAATTATTGTATAGGTAAAGAGCCATTGATGCAGTGGCGGAGTGTTGACTGCTAGACATCATTGCGATGATTGGGAGTGAGAAAGGTTTCTCATATCTAGAGAGGATCTAGGTAGAAGGGTCATTAGGTAGTGATTAAGTGATAAGCTGTAAACGGGGAGTTTAGCTTTGAATTGATACTGCTGATAGTGGACTTCATCCCTGGCTTGGTAGCCCCCAGAGTAGGTGTGTTAGACCGAACTGGGTTAACAATTCTGGTGTGTTCTTATGTTTTTTTCTGTAATGGTTTTAATTGTTTATACCTTGCCATGTTGTTTTGTTCAGATCAGATGTCCAGACATTCTATAGGACATCTGTAGTCTGATATACCAGAATTTCAATTGGTATCAGAGCTGTTCATTCTGTTCTGTATCTGGATGAGATCCGAGGGAAGATACTTTCAGGTTCATGGTCAAGATAGAAGCTTTCTACTGAAAAGTTGTTTGGACTTGGAGAAGTTCATATAGTTGTGAGAATGGTACCTAGAAGTGGAGGATGGACTGTTCGTGACAGGCAGTGGCATGTGCTGAAGGCTTGGAGTTTTGGTTGAAAAACTGATGTGTTATGGTTATGTTAGGTTTGATTTATTTTCAAACCCGCGGTATTGTGTTGTCACCTGGATTATGATGCTAGGGCTGATATGTTACACCTGAAGGTTTTAAGGAGATTGTGCGAAAACTCCTGAGGTTGTAACTGAGAAGGTTGTTCTTCTCTGAATGTATATCCTATGGTGATGGGATATATACAAGACTGCTTCAACTTACTTTGTCAACGATACTTGAAGATTATTGTTCAAGTCCACTCATAAAGGAATTGATAAGTGATGTTGTAAGGAAGAGATCTGAAGATAGTGAGAAGTAATTTACTTTTACTTCTATTCCTAAAAAGGCTAATCTCCAGCCTTTGATCTCTTGGTGTGTTCCTTGGAATGATGTCCTATCTTGTGTTAGAACATCACGTCAGAATTGTGCAGAATTCTGTTGTCTAAAGGAATGGCATAACAGATGCTCTGGGTGCTAAACTAATGTGGTTTGATCACATGGGCTTAGAACCTACTCCTGATATGGAAGAGGAGGCATCTGGGTGATATGTCTAAGAAGTTTCTGGCCCGGGAACTTATCTTAGATGTGTGAGTTGGTCAAGGTGTAATCAACATGTTATTTACTCCTGAGGTCAGTTTATTGCTGGTCCTTGCTGCAGGAGTGGAGAACTTGAGATTCAAGAAGTATTATCTCTAGCATACTTCTTGTACATGAAGGTCAAAGATCAAAAAGTCATGATTTTTCTCTGTTATTTGGAAGCATTATCTGAATGATCTTGTGAAGCTAGATAAGTATTGACTGTGTGTACTTAAGGATTGATATGATCCAATCACAGTCTGTGCTGCTATAAAAGGGGAGAATGTATGATTCTCTGAAGTGCTCTTGGCAGATTCTGAGGGAGAGTACCTGATGTTTTGGAAGACCTTGAAGGCATGTCTTGACATCATTGTATTAAGAATCTATTTTCTCAAGCTGTCTGGATGATGCTTCTCTGATTCAGGATGGAGGTTGTTTACTCAAACTTGATGACAGTTATCAAGTCTATGAGAGCATGGGAGTCTTGTTCTGGTGTAGTGGAGAACCTTCAAGGGTTAAGCACTGTGGAGTTGAATCAACCGGTGGGGTTGATTGGTGACTATGTGCTTGGTGTATCATCCAAATTGTCTGGGATGAGTTTGGCTGACGGATTAGAAGAGGCAGATTGGTTGTGGAATGTTGATGACATCCAACATCTCAAAGTCAGACAAGATGATGTGATTTAAGGAGAAGACTCTTGAGATGTTCCTGCTGCTGAATGTGTTTGTGATATGACCTGGAAGCTTGATCAACTACTGATGGTTGATCCTCGTGTGTTCCCCTGCTAGAGCTTTACTATAGATGATATCTTCAGAAAAGCTCTGTGAAGATGTGTGACTGAGATTGATGTTGGAACATCAATTCAGGTGGTTGTTGTTTATTCAGCCAAGGTTGTTTTGCGTTGAAAGAAGTCCAAGATCAAGCCACTGATCCAAGTTAAAGTGACTTGTGAATAAATGTCATGACAATTTGTCATAAAGAAGAATCAGAAGTTGTCAGACGTGTGCAGAAGAAGATGTCAAACAAATTGTCATACCTTGTGTGAGAAGGTAATCTTATTTTGACTAATAGTAGATACTATGACGGGAGACTAAGTATTTGTCTAGAGAATTATGCAAGTCTGCAGTCTGGATATTATGGTCCAAGAATTTATTTTTTCTGAGTAGCTGTGATTGATGACAATCTGAGGTAGCCTTATCAGCTGACTGTATCAGAAGTGTGTGAATGAAGAAGTAAGCATCATCTGCTGTTTGTTTGTGAATCTTTCTTGGATAACAATTACCTTGTCGGGAGCTAGGTATGAGTCTAATGGAGATGTGTATGTGACTGATGGTAAAGACCTTGTTGGGAGCTTGGTAGTTATCTGAGGTGTGGATGCAATTCAGATTACTGAATTGTGTGAGAGTTTATTTCTCTCTATTGTGATCAGGTGGTTGTGATTAGCTGAATAAAATGCAGAAGGTGTGTTCTTTTATCTTATGCTGATGTCCTACATAATGTTACAACATCATTGTTTGTTGTGTATCCTGGATGAAGGTCTGGGACTGTGCGTGTGGAGTTGGAAGAAGCAGCATTATTGTCTGAAGTGGCAGTTCTGACATAATGTGGATTAGAATGGGAAGATTCTGATCTTGATGTTAAGTAGTTTGGTCTAGCAATACAGACTTCATTAGGTGCTTGTGAATGTAAGGACAGAAGGCTGTTGTCTATGGTCTATTACTGCAAGGGTGCAGATTTTTGTGAAGCTTGCGTTGCTGTCCAAGTTTGTGCAGAGTGATGTCAAAGAACATGATGGGACATGTATTACTGAGTGTGGTTGGGTGTTCCTAAGGTTGGTGTGCTATCCTAGCTGCGTGAAGCTAGTGCTTATGCAGGAGGAGTCTGAAGAGCAGAATTGTTGTATCTGGGAGAATTTATTTTTCTCTGCTGTTCTGAAGGAATCTAGAAGGGATTGTGAGTTGTGCTGATCGATAGAAGTCGTCTCAGAATCCAACAGAAAAGAAAATTTGCTTGTGTTTTGGAATGTATAATTTTCTGTGGAGTCTTTGGTTGATAATGTTGTGAGCAAGTAGACATTGTCTGATAAGATGTCAGAACATGGTACAGGACATGTTTTTCTTGAGCCAAACAAGGAATTATTCTGGACGGTGGTGTAAGGATAAGGTGAAACACGTGTCTTTTCCTATGCATGGAACGTTATTGGCACAATTTATGGTAAGAATCAGTTTAGAGCAATAAAGGCGGTCAAGACTGTTTTGGACGATAGACATTGAATTTGGATGGAGTTTTTAGTACCTAAAATAGCGTTTCTTTGACCAAGAACTTTGACATATTCAAAGCTCGTTAATTCCAAAGTAACTGGTCAGCTATTTATAGGGGTTATTCTTTCCTCCTTCAGCCAGTGAGTGTTCTTGTTTCATAAGTCTTATGGCGTTTGTTTGTCTTTGGGTGAGCACTACTTAGGTCTGGTTATGTGAGGGCTTTCTTTGCCAATTTTTGGCTAAAAAGGGGGAGAAAGGGTTTGCTAAATAGTTTTGTGCAGATGCTATGTCTGGAGTCTGCAGTTCCATATGTGTTTCAGAGATGTCGAAGAGGGTGTCCTATCCTTAAGTTGGTGTTGAGTCTTTGTGACTTGTGTCCTGAGTTATGAACACAGTTGTGACTTGTGTTCTGAGTTACCTGGGTTTGGAGATTGGCACTTCTTAAGTTTCATCTTATGCCACAGGTCGACTAGGGGCGTCTGATCAAATAAGGTGTGCAGAAATCTCTTATGCCACCATTGGTCTTTTATGTCAAGACAGGCGTTACTTTTCTGGAGGAGTCTTCTACATTTGTTCTGGGTCTGTCCTAGAAGGAAAAAGAAATGTGTTGTATTGAGGGGGAGTGTCAGATATCTTCTTCCTCATGTGCACCAAATGACTTCAGGACTTTCTACTTCTTAGGTCCTAATGTGCTGCCTGAAGTTGTTATGCTGTGGTGCTCGGAGGTGATGTTATGGAGCTCATAGAGTATGCTGGAAAGAGTTGTCAAACATGATGTCCTAACATCATTCAAGTTTCCCAAGAAGATGATTCTCCATGGTTACTGTTAGGTTCAGTAGTTGCTGATGACTACTGACAATAGTATAGGGTTGTAATTGCTGCTGTGATCTAAGTTGTAATGTTTATATATTTGTTTTAGCCAAAATTTGCCAAAGGGGGAGAATGTTAGTTCTTTAATTTTATGGAGTTGGCATTAATTTTGTAAAACAAATAACAGCTGCAATACGGTAGATAGGATATTTTATCTTGCTAAAGAAGAACAGGTTGAGCAAGAAGTCCTATTGTGCAATGGAACATGTTGAGTTGAAGTGGTTTCAACATCTGGAACAACATGTCGTATTAAGATGTCCCATGAAGGTCCAATCGACATCGCGCTAGAATAGAAGTGAATTAGAGATTCTGTTATGTCTTAACAGATGCAGAATATCTTGGGAATACTATGCAAATTCTATGTGGCGCTGAATTAAACGGTCTGAAGATTCAAATTTGAAATTGAGAAGAATATTTAAAAATATACACTATCTATATATGGAGACATATTAGGAAGTATTTGATTGAAAACCTATTATGTAGCAGAAGTTTCTGCTGATTTGTAGCAGCTTATTTGCTATGATTTTGAAGGCCCAAATCCAGTTGGGAATAGGTTATATATAGATGCATTGTAACCTAGAAGTGTAACTCAACCAAAGATGTAAAAGTTCTATTATTAGGGTTGGTTCCTGTACCACTCGACATGTGAGTTGGACAGTTTGTTAGTGTGATCCTCGAAGCTGTTAAGTAAGAGGAGTATTGTTCTTGGAGGAAGCTTTTAAGTAACTCTAAGTTGTGTCTTGGAAGTGTGTCTTCCGTGTTGAATTGTTGTATAGGTAAAGAGCCGTTGATGCAGTGGCAGAGTGTTGACTACTAGACATCATTGCGATGATTGGGAGTGAGAAGGGTTTCTCATATTTAGAGAGGATCTAGGTAGAAGGGTCATTGGGTAATGATTAAGTGATAAGCTGTAAACGGGGAGTTTAGCTTTGAATTGATACTGCTGATAGTGGACTTCATCCCTGGCTTGGTAGCCCCTATAGTAGGTGTGTTAGACCGAACTGGGTTAACAATTCTGGTGTGTTCTTATGTTTTTTTTTGTACTGGTTTTAATTGTTTATACCTTGCCATGCTGTTTTGTTCAGATCAGATGTCCAGACATTCTATAAGACATCTGTAGTCTGATATACCAGAATTTTAAGAGTGACCAACAAGGCTTTACCTAGTGCTAGACGTAGTTGCTGGGGAAAATTCTAAATAACTATACTAGTATTACACAGTGGATATGTGACAAGTATATAAAAGGATGTGAAAGAAGACTTACAGTGAAGCAGCCCCACAATACAGTTATATACATATGAAAGCGTTAAATGAAAGCGGATAAACACTTACTTGTTGTAGAGCTTCCATGTTGTTTTGTTAGTTTTTCAACAAATAAAACTTTGATAACAATATTATATTAAAAATCAAAGGAGAAAGTGCTTTGAAAAGTTGTTGGGGCTTACAGCTCAAGGAGAGGCCCAAGTTTTAATGATGATTGCACTGTTGTTTTGAAAACTGTACAGAGGGACTTATACAATATATGAGGCCCAAAAAGGTTTTTTGTACAAGGATTGGGTCTTACACTCTACAAAGAGGCCCAAAGAAAAGAAATGGGTCTTATAACACGAGGGTGGGCCCAGATTATTTTTGTTTGAAAACGGCAATCGTGCCGAGGTTTTTGAAAACACAGTAGGTCTTATACAATGACTGAGGCCCAAATTATTTTGGTTTCAAAAAAGGGTTGGGTTTTACACTCTATTAGAGGCCCAAACGTGTTTTTGTACAAATGGTGGGTCTTACAACTCAGGGAGAGGCCCAAATTGGTTTTGTAAAACAAAGGCGACGATCGCACCGTTGTTTTTGAAAATACAGTGGGACTTATACAACGACTGAGGCCCAAAAGTGGTGTATTTACAAAGGGGATGGGTCTTACACTCTAATAGAGGCCCATATTATTTTAAAGAAAGGAAATGGGGCTTATAACACGAGGCTAGGCCCAGATGATTTTCGTTTTGAAATGGCGATCGCGCCGAGATTTTTGAAAACGTAGTGGGTCTTATACAATGACTGAGGCCCTAAAATGTTTGTTTTCAAAAGGGATTGGGTCTTACACTCTATTAGAGGTCCAAAAGTGTTTTAAAAAGATTTGTGAGGGTGAAAATCAAAGAAACCCTAATTTTGTTTTGCTTTAAAAGTAAATATTTAAAGAAAATCAATAAAATGATAAAAATACCAAATAAATTTGAATAAACTACTTGTGGTTTTTGTTTAAAGTTTCAAAAATGAGGATTTAATCACAAGATGATTTAGAAGTCATTTGGTTTTGATTTTCAAAATAAATATTCACTTTTAAATGTTTAAAAACAATTAAAAATGAATTTATTCACAAAAATACCAATTATATTAAATAAATAATATAAATTTGAATTTTTTGTGGAATAAAATATTTCAACATTTTTGTGATTTTTTGCAAAAAGAACCAATAAAAAATAATTAAAATTGAGGGAGTTATTAATTTTTCAAATCATTAAAAAATAATATGAAAAATATAAAAAAGTGAAAAAACCATTAAAAAGGGGTCTGGGGCGAGGGGGGTTCGAACCCCATACCTCTTGTGTGCAACATGCGCGCCTTACCACTGGGGTGGTGATACATCCGTGTATCAAACCCCAACCATAAATATACAAGGCTTGCCTTGTTCTTGGCCTGGCCAAGGCAAGGCAAGACAAGGCTTTTGGTCAGAAATGTGAAGGCCATAACTTCCTCATTTCTGCATGGATGGAGACAAAATTTATAGGCATCTGGCCTAGAATTTCCCAAGGAATCCAATGGTGGTGGTGGTTTTTCCAGAAAATCAATCCTCCTCAAAACCCGATAGTGGTTTTGAAATATGCCATAATGTGCATATTCTGTGCTACCTCTTGGTACAACCATGAATTATATGATGAATTGGTTCAAACACAACACATATAACATGTATAAGAGATGCATGATCAGTGGACTTCAAAGCAATGCATATTTTAAAGAGTTCAAGTTGTGATGCTTACCTCCCTTGGAGCTTTTTGGGCTATCTGCCAAGTGCTTTGTTCTAGAAATGTTTAGATGCTTTGAACACTCTCAAATGATCCCTTAGAAGCTTTTAGGATGATTGGAATCAGCTGGAAACCTCAGGAATGGAAATTGGCCCTTTCTTACAAAAGGGGCAAAAGTGGCCAAAATAGCAACTCCCTCAAATGGTGTTCCAGATATGGGGAACCATTTGGGATAGTTCAAGGATGATATTTGGAGTGTGTTTGAGGTTTTATCTGGTTTTGAAAGTGACTGAATAAAAACATGGCTTGAAAAATGCAAAAAAGCCCTATTTTGAGGTTTTGAGAGGGGACTTTGAGATTTTGGTGTTACAGGTCACTTGTGAGAGTTTGCACAGCTTAGATATGACATATTGGATGTGTTTGGATCATGAGCTACGATGGAATTGCTCTCTAAATCAAAAACTCAGAGTTACCTTGTTAAAGAAGGCATTTTTGCCTAGAGAAAGAGATTTTGGGTAAAGCAAGTCCTGTAGTGCTTAGGGGTACTTAAACTGAGCACAAATGAGCTCTATTTATAGTAGATCAAGTTTGTTTTGGCTGCAATAGTGAATGGCAACTGCAGCAGAGGTTTGGCCAATGTTGATCAATAGGAATCCAAGTCTCCTTTAGCCATTGACTAGAGGTTAGGGCACAGGCTGTTGGTTCCCTTGGTTCAGATCTTATCCTTGACTCATTCAGTTGGAAATGGTTCAGTTCATGCCACCTTGGTGCATCCATTGAATGCTCCAAAACAAAATTGGATTCTTGTCCCCTCTTTCGGGTTTTTTAGGTTTGACATGCTATTTTTGGTTCCAAAGACTTGGGAGGCTTATATATCAGTGTTTGTCCCTCCTTGGTCCCTCCCTGAGGTGTTCAGATGGATAGGCATGCTTTTCATTTGCACAAATTGCTCAAATCGAGCAAAATGCACAAATCTGCCTTGCCATGTCAGTTTGCAGCAAGGCGCATTAACATTATCATATCTCATGGCTCAATTGGAATTTGATAGAGTTCTTGGCCATTTTGGAAAGCCCTTATATGATACAACTCATGTGTGATCATAGTTTGTCTTGACACTTTTTAGATCCAACTGAAAAATGCCCCTACATTTGGAAAAAAAGCAAGACAAATTCTGACTTAGTGAAAATTTCACTAAGTGTTTGAAAAAAGTGACATTTTCACTTTTTGTCATTTTGGTCATTCCATAACTTAAAATCCATGGAGAATTGGAATGAGGTGTAGTTGAAGCTTTTGTAGTATGCCATGAGAGCTACAAATCCATATTTGGATCAACCAAAATGGTTGCTTGGATCTCAAGTTATGATCCTTGGAAGTTTGTACCCTAGCCACTTTGTTCCATAACTTAGAAAATTTCTAAGTTTTTTTTATGGTTACCCCTTTTACAAGTTATCCCACTTTTCTTGATTTTTCATGATGAATGATGATTCAAATCACACATTAACATCATTTTAGGGTTAGGGAACCATAATTGATTAAAAAATAAAAAAGTCTAACTTTGACTTTTGGGCACAATTGACTTTTTATCAGATGAATTCCAAACTGTGCGATCCTCTATGAAATCAAGTCCTTGACCTAAATCAAACTTTATGGATTGATTTCATAGGTGTGATAGGGTGTATTGAATCATGTCCTAGTGTTTGGGAGTGTGTCTTGGTCAAAAGTCAAAGGTACAGTTGACTTTTTCCACGAAACCCTAATTGTGGTTCTGATGAACTTGAAACTTGGGAATCAAGCTTCTTGGATCAATACATTGTTGCAAATGGATCAATGTGGTGTATTAGAGACCCTAAAACCATGTCTTGAGGTATTGGCTCATGATTTGTCCCAAAAGTCAACTTAGGGGTGAATTAGGTCAAGAAACCATAATTCCTGATTTTAGTGAATGCATCCCCTGAGGACAAATTGACTTGATGATTTGGTCCATGAGGTTCCATGGAGTAGTTTAGGTTATGCTTTGAAGCATTGGCTCATGCCCGGAGGAAAATTTCCATCTGGAGGCCCTGGTCGACCAAAACCCTAATTTGGTGACACTGGCGATCTTGAGGCTTGATCCACCTGGAATGCTGCAACATTGTGCTTGATTCTTGCTGTGGGAGTCCTCTTGATTCTTTGTGGATGCTTGAGAGGTTTATACAAGTTGAAGATCATGTCATTCCTTGATTGATCCTTTGTCTAAGAACTCTGAGAAGGCTTGAAACCCTAATTATTGTTTGTAGTGAATGCTCACCCATCTTTGGGGAGATTGATGAAGCATGATGGTTCATCCATATTGTGATGATGATTTGCACAATGATGGAAAATCTTAGTGGTCAAAATTTGGGGTATGACACTTGGCACCTAAGGAAGCTGTGCAAATCATTGGAACCAGCTTGTAACACCTCTAACACAAAACACGATCACCAGCTGCAAGAGGTAAGCCTGAGCTCTTCTAACTCTATGATTCATGCACATTTTGCTGCACAATAATTTTTCCATATGTTCATAATCATGCATAGAGTGTTTACCCTCAATCAATTGCTTTGTTTGAATCGTGTATGGAATTTCAGAGCATTCATGCAAATTTTAGGGATCTTAAGGTTTCTCTTTGATTTCTTATTCCACACTTAAAATAAATGAAATTATAGACCATAGACATGATCGTGAGGTGAAAACGAGCAGATTGATATGTGGTTTGTGTGATTTCATCAAGTATTCAGTGAGATTGGAGAGAAAACGCAAATCTGCATAAACAGAGGGATGGCGCGTGTTCTTGGCATGTTCTTGGTGCCATTTTTTGAATATTTGAATATTTGAATTTTATGATTTTATTTAATTGATTCAAAAATTAATTTCTCCTGAGTTTTAATGATTTTGAGTTGATTCTTTTTTTAATAATTCACAAAAATTTTAAAATATTTTATTTTACCAAAAAATCCCAAAAATATTATTTATTTCATATATTTGATATTTTTGCAAAGAATTAATGTTTTATTTGTTTTTTGACATATAAAATGTTTTTTCCTTCTTGATTTTCCAAATTTAATTGGTTTCCAATCATTTTGTGGACTAAAACATGATTTTTGAAACATTAATCCAAGATCACAATTTGGTTTTCACACATTT
Organism: Lathyrus tuberosus; assembly: GCA_022829125.1. Taxonomy (NCBI): domain Eukaryota; kingdom Viridiplantae; phylum Streptophyta; class Magnoliopsida; order Fabales; family Fabaceae; genus Lathyrus; species Lathyrus tuberosus. Next base: position 4,423,562 of record JALAZF010000190.1, read on the forward strand.
TTAACAATTTTGATCATTTTAATTTAATTTTTATTCAATTAAAATATATTTTTGAAAACAAATTAGGGTTTTGATTAATTCAACCATCAACAAACTTTTTCAAACACATTGGGCCTCAAATAGAGTGTAAGACCCAACCCTCGTTTGAAAACCAAAACATTTTTGGGCCTCAGTCATTGTATAAGACCCACTGCGTTTTCAAAAATCTCGGCGCGATCGCCACTTCAAAACGAAAATCATCTGGGCCTACCCTCGAGTTATAAGCCCCATTTCCTTTCTTTAAAACACTTTGGGCCTCTAATAGAGTGTAAGACCCAACCCTTTTGTAAATAAAATAGTTTGGGCCTCAGTGTATTGTATAAGTCCCAATACAGTCAAAAAGTTCGGCACGATCGTCACCTTTTTAATAAAAACCTTGGGCTTCTCCTTTAGCTATAAGACCCATCTTTGGGCCTCTAATAGAGTGTAAGACCCTACCCCCTTTGTACATAAATAAATTTGGGCCTCAGTCATTGTATAAGTCCCAGTACAGTTTTCAAAATAACGGTGCAATCGTTGTTTTTCAACTGGGCCTCTCCTTGAGCTGTAAACCCCAACAACTTTTCAAAGCACTTTCTCCTTTGATTTTGAATATAATATTGTTATCAAAGTTTTATTTGTTGAACAACTAACAAAATAGCATGGAAGCTCTACAACGGGTAAGTGTTTATCCGCTTTCATTTATCGCTTTCATATGTATATAACTGTATTGTGGGGCTGCTTCACTGTAAGTCTTCTTTCACATCCTTTATATACTTGTCAGATATCCAATGTGTAATACTAGTATAGTTATTTAGAGTTTTCCCCGACAACTACGTCTAGCACTAGGTAAAGCCTTGTTGGTCACTCTTAAATACAAACAAAACTAGAACCCCCGTAGGATTCCAGATACAGTCTTCCCTTCTCATGGGGTTAAACAATATGGAATAAAGAGAAAGGCAGTATTCTCGGTGAACCTTTTCTCAGACTGTCACCCTTAGAAATTGTCAAAGAGACTCTACTCCCCAGAGTTGATCTATTCTCCGTGAATAGCATCTCTTGAGTTTCTTCCAAATTCTCAAACTTTCCTGGAATGATCTCTTCTCTGTGAATTGCATTTCTTGAACTTCTCTTGGTTTGGGGACCCACAGGCTTCCTAAAAGCATCCCCGCCTCCTCTTGGGCGTTGTACAAGGACCCTTCGGCTTCTTAGAAGTTCTCATGCCTTCTCTTGGGTTTAATACAAGGACCCTAATGACCTCTTAAAGGTATAAGACAGAACTTAGTCATCCTTTGCTAGAGCAGTCTTTCCAGTGTCAAACCTCAAGTCATTTTTAGGGTTGATACTCATCCCTTAATGCCCGTGCCTCTTCTTGGGCATTGTACAATGGACAAAACTCTAGACTTGGACAGTCTAAACCCCTTGAGTCTCAAAGACATTCTCAAGTTCCTTTCAAACATAGGAAAAAACACTGATCACTCAGAAACCCGGCTTCTCTCATGTGGGCTCTCCCACTTGGTCCGGCCTATGGATATAATCCTCAGAAGTAAGATAGCCTCCTCTTAGGCTTTGTACAAATGACTCTCCCCAGCGGAGCTAACCTTTTTAGACTCTCTTGTTGGGTCAAACCCCTTTTTAGCCTCCATCTTAGGCTTCGTATAAGACAGATAAAAGTACTCTCTTGTTGAGTCAAAAATTTTAGCCTCTGTCTTGGGCTTCATACAAGACACATATAAAACACTCTCTTGTTGAGTATAAAAGACTCTCTTGTTGAGTCAATCCCCTTTTAGCCTTTATCTCGGGCTTCGTACGAGACAACAAAACACTCTCTTGTTGAGTATAAAAGACTCTCTTGTTGAGTCAATCACCTGTCAAACAGACTCTCTTGTTGAGTCAACCTTTTTAGCCTCCGCCCTGGGCATTATACGGAACAAATAAAAGTACTCTCTCGTTGAGTCAAACCTTTTAGCCTTCGTCTTGGGCTTCGTACAAGACACATAAAAAGCACTCTCTTGTTGAGTCAGTCACTTATTAGTACTCTCTTGTTGTGTCAACCCTTTTAGCCTCTATCTCGAGCTTCGTTCGAGACAACAAATAAAAGGCACCCTCTTGTAGGGTCAATCGCCTCCTCTTAGGATTTGTATAAGGAAACCTCGGTTGAGTCAATTAACCTTTTAGCATCAAATATGTGTCTTGCTCACAACATACAAACATCAACAACTCCTCTTTAGAGATGACAAATTCTCTCTCATCCAAACCTTTTAGCTTCACATCTTGGGCTTTGAACAAGATACAGACCACCTTTAGCTTCATGTCTTGGGCTTTGAACAAGACACCAAAATAACTTTTTTTTCCTCCCATAGAATAGGAGGAACTACGACCGCTCTGATTTCCCTGTCTCAGGAATACGTAGGCATAAGATTGCAAAAATCTTAGCGAGCATACTAACCAAAAACCCCAAAATCCAGTACCTTCATATATCAATCAAAAGCATCCGACCTAATCCCTTACCAGAAACCTAGCCCATAGTCCAGACACGGTGTTTTTAAACCAATAACCTTAAAAGATGAACCTCCTTTTGATAGCATCTGTAAGCCAACAGTTTTGACTGTTTAAACTCAGTTTGTGAGCAGGGTTAATTGGAGACATCTATTTCCCTTCCTTAATCAGCTCAATAGGATAAAAAATGAATCAAACTATAGTACCAAAGCGATAGTGATTTGAAACCATAAAAATCGCGCTACAAAAAAATGGCGACCACAGTGGGAGACATTCTTTCTAGCCTCTTTTAAGGTGAAGTCCTTAAGTTCACCAAGTATCACAGAAATGGCGACTCTGCTGGGGAGTCATTGTCTGTATAGGATCATAAGACTAAAGGTCTAGGATATTAAGACAAATATATATATTGCTTTTCCTATTTCATATATGTGTTTATTTTTCTGCTAATGGTAATGCGTGTGATGCCTCATGTGGAAAGATTGAGTATACACCTAAGATAGGTGATGGCATTATACGGGTAATCTTACGGGGAGTGAATCCCAGTCAAGAGTCCCTGGTCGACCATCAAACTCAGTGGAGACTCCCTTTGCAGATGCATTGCCTATACGACTTCGGTTGTTGAAAGTAGCGTGGTTGATTGGGTTATCTGAGAAGCTGAGGTTTTTAGTAGACTGAAACCATTTTGTAGTGCGGAAGCTATCCGAAATAGTTGTCACGCGATACTACCCTCATTTGGGATCACTCTAAAATACATCAGCTCGCTGGCGATCCCCTTGTTGTTGTTATCCCAAGAGGGGTCAATGATTTTGCAGACAGGTACAAAAAATCACCAGTATAAACCTTTGGGGGATGGGTAGAGCCTTGACTTCATGACACCGACCCTTTGACCCCATGTTTTTTCTATGTTTTTGTGTGTTGCATTCATACATTCATTTAAAAAATATTTGAACAAAAAAATTTTTCTCTTGTAGTCTCTCTTTTTCAAATTAAATTAAGACAATGTTTACAAATGTCAGAGAAAGAGATTGCTAATGGATTCCGGTAGAAGGAAAACTCACAAGTACACCTTCAAGGTTCCAAAATTAGAGGATTTAAGAGGTTTGGCGAGGATGATCACCAACCCTGAGGCTTTTAGAGCCAAGTATGGAGGACTACTGTCTCTATTAAGGGTCCATGTAATTGAAGGAATCCTGGCTACGCTTATTCAGTTGTACGATCCGGTTTATCACTGTTTCACATTCTCGGATTATCAGCTAGCACCAACACTGGAGGAGTATTCTCACCTGACTGATTTACATATCACTGATCACGCTCCCTTTTCTGGACTGGAAGAAATTCCAAAAGATCAAACCATTGCAAGAGCAATTTATTTGGACGAGTCAGAAGTCAGGACTCACATGACCACCAAGGGTGGTATCCAGGGTTTGCCAACCCAGTTCTTGAAAAAGAAATCCCTGTACTTTGCTAGTATAGGGAATGTGGCCGCTTTCGAGAGCATCTTTGTTTTGCTCACCTACGGGTTACTTTTGTTTCCCAACATCGATAACTTTGTAGATATCAATGCCATTAAGATATGTCTGATTGGAATTCCCGTACCAACCTTACTCGCAGATGCGTATCATTTGGTACACTTAAGGAATTTATACAGTGGAGAAATGATCACATGCTGTGTACCCCTGCTGTACAAATGGTTCGTTTCCCATTTGCCAAAGTCTGCTGCTTTTTGGGATCAAAAGAATAATTTACGTTGGTCACAGAGAATCATGTCTCTTACCAACTCTGACATCGATTGGTACAGTCGAATTTATGACGGGATCAGATTCATTGACCGTTGTGGAAATTTCCCAAATATACCCCTTATAGGAACTAAGGGGGGAATCAATTATCATCCAATTTTAGTTCGTAGTCAATTCGGAGACCCGATGAGGCATGTCCCGCGCAATGCTCATCTAGAAGGTCTTTTCTTCAAAGAAGGAGAAAACGACAGGGCACTAAAGACAAAAATAGTGCATGCTTGGAAACACGTTCATAGGAAAGGAAGACGACTGAAGAGCCCCGGTCAAAGAAAAGGAAAGCACCAGAACCAGCACCTGAGCTCTCTTCAGAGAGGACTCAGGACCCTTTAGTTTAGACATTTCCTTTTCCAGCACTTTGTAATCTACTGTATTTCCATTTCCGCAATCTTTGAATTCAATAAAACGGGGTCTTCCCTACTGTTTGATATTTGCAATCTAATTGTCGAAGTTTATTTTGAATAAACAAAAATAATTACTATAATCATTGCATATCATTCATCATTCTCACATAAACGCATTCTTCTTCCCTGTGAATCTCACGTTTATGTCTCGGTTCTAGAGAGAGTCAAACTGTCTCATTCGTACAATACTCGGGCTAATCGACAGAAAAAAAATAGATGATCTCGAGGTAGAGAACAGAGAGTTGAGAGAAGAGATCGACACTTTGAAAGAAGATATGAGAAAGCTTCATAATGACATGCAAGCTCTGGCAGCAGCCCAGATGCAACAACAACGGACTGTGATCTCAGAGACCACATCAACGCCCATAGTGGAGAAGTCTGATCCTAGGTACAAAATGCCGAAAGATCGTCCTTGGGGCATGCCACTCAACTATATCCCGGAAGGATATATTCTGCCGATCATAGAAGATCCGGAAAATGCAGCAGGAACCGCTAGGCCTGAAGGTTACAAACTTCAGGAAAGTGAAGATGCCAGGGGCATGACAGCAACTCCTGAAGGTTACAAACTTCGGGACTCACCTAGAGTCACTGCCATGATGACTATACCACCACCTGTGGTGCACACTGTCCCGGAAGGACAGATTCCACAGATACCTTCTGGTGGAAACGAAATTATGTTCGACAGAATGAATGAGTTCCAAGAATAGTTCCTGGAGATGTAGAAAGAACTGCAAGCCATTCGCGGTCAGGACCTATTTGGAAAAGACGCCACAGACCATTGTTTGGCCCCAATGTGCAAGTTCTGCACAAGTTCAAAGTGCCCGAATTTGAAAAATTCAAGGGTAACTCTTGCCCTCAAAGCCATTTGGTGATGTACGCTCGGCGAAAGTCAACTCAGACAAAGAACCAGGAGCTACTGATTCACTACTTTCAGGATAGTTTAACCGGTGCGACACTCAAATGGTACATGGGTTTAAACCGCGCTAAGATCGCTACTTTCAGAGATCTTGGCACTGCCTTCGTTCAGCAGTATAAGTATAACCTGGACATGGCACCAGAAAGATGGTGTGAAATCGCCGCTCAGATTTGTGCATCTCTTGAAGAAAAAGAAATGACGAAGATCTTCTTGAAAACCTTAAGCTCATTTTACTACGACAGAATGGTTGCTAGTGCGCCCAATGACTTCACCGAGATGGTGGGCATGGGAGTTCGTCTTGAGGAAGCCGTCCGAACAAGACGTTTAGTTAAAGATGCTGGACCATCAAGTAGTACAAAATGATACGGTAGTGCTCTCCCTAAGAAAAAAGAGCAGGATATTGGGAATATCTCTCTTGGAAAGCAAAGGCGATATTACCAACCAGTGGCAGCTGTAACTCCTGCTATCAACCCTGCGCCTGTTCCTACGTATCAACCTTAGGTTGCTCAGAGCCAACCTAATCAACAACTATATCAGCAAAGGACACAACAGCCTCTTCAGCAGGCTCGTCCTCCGTACAACAAAAACCGTACGACGTGACCACCAGGGTTTGACCCTATACCAATGTTGTATGTAGAATTATTTTCGTTACTATAGGTCAAAGGGCACGTCCAAACCAGGCCTCCTCTTACAATACCAGAAAATCCGCATTTTTGGTTCCAGGCGGATCAGACTTGTCCTTATCATCAAGGAGGATCGGGGCATAACATAGAAAACTGTCTCAGTTTCAAATCCAATGTACAAAAACATATTAGGAGCAGGGTCTTATCTTTCAAAGATATGAATCCGAATGTTCTCACAAACCCGTTGCCTCAACATGAGAAAGGTGCAGTAAATTTGATAGAGGGAGAGTCTAACAACATCTATAAAATTCATGATGTACTCTTATTGAGGACCAATCTGGTCAAGATGCATCGCAACCAGAGCGGGTATGGGCATATACCAGCTCATAACTATCATCAGTGTGATATCTGCTCTAAGAACAATCAAGGATGTTCTGTGGTGCAATAATCTCTACAGGAACAATTGGATCTCGGGTAGATCTAAGAGCATCGAATTCGTGGGGTCAACATGACTTATAAGAATTCTAACATCATTCAGAGCCACGACATCCGTACGATGAAGGTCAACTTGGTGGCAATGCAATCAAGGCAAAGCCAGTATCATAATCTACCACGACACGATTATAATTCCTGTATGATTTGCTCGATAAATAATCAGGGATGCTCTTTTGTACAAGTGGCCCTCCAGCGTCAGATGGATCTGGGGTGGATCCAGGACTACCATGATAAAAACCTTTATCAGATCAACATGATTCAAATCTTCGATATTCGCTTGATGAATACCAGCTTGGTGGAGTTACACGCTAAGCAAGTCCAGTTCGATTTTCTGACTTCGCATAATTAACAGAACTGTAAAGGATGTTGTGAGGGTGACCAGGGATGTACTCTCGTTCAAAGAAGTTTGCAAGACTTGTTAAATCATTGGTGGCTTCCGATCTATCTAGATGAAGACACGCAACAAGTCAGTATGATCGATGGAAACCCTACTAGGCGTTATAGTCAGGATGTTCGATCAATGGAAACGGACCTAGTGAGGTTACACTACATTCAAAGCGGACGTGGCCAGGTGCCACCACATAACTATGAATGCTGTAGAGTTTGCTCAGAAAATAACCAAGGATGTTCCCTCGTATGAGCAGCCCTTCAAGGTCAGTTGGACCGCAAAGAGATTAACCCATGTCCAGTTTCGGGGCCCATCAACTTGATGCCCGACTACTTCGCTGATCAAATCAAAGATGTGGTTGTAATCTCTGATCGCGAGAGGACCAAAGATGTTTGTGCCATCATCCCTCTGCTTGATGAATCAAAGGTTCTTAACCAGGAACTGATTGAAGTTACTTACGACAGTCAGATAAATCAGAAGGCTCCTGTAGTTATCTATCTACCGGGACCATTACCGTATGAATCAGCTAAGGTGATCCCTTACAAATACGGTGCAACAATAATTGAGAATGGAAAAGAAATTCCATTACCCTTCGTCGTGAATATTACAGACATCAGTCGAGTAACACAGAGCGGTCGAATCTTTAATCGAGGAGTTGGAGAACCTACCAAAGAAAAGGAACTTCAGACAGAAGCTCCCAATCCACCAGTCGGTCAGTCCAGTGATCCTGACCTTTCAAAAAACAATGTTGAGATGCTGAAGCTCATCCAAAGGAGTGAATACAACATTGTTGATCAACTGTTACAAACTCCTTCAAAGATCTCTGTGCTATCACTTTTACTCAGTTCCGAAGCCCACAGAGAGGCTCTACAGAAAGTCTTAGAGCAGGCCTTTGGGGAACAGGATGTGTCAATACGACAGTTTGATAGCATCGTCTCTAACATCACTTCCTGCAACAACTTAGGGTTCAGTGATGAGGAATTGCCAGAGGAAGGCAAAAGTCACAACATAGTGCTCAATATCACAGTTAACTGCCAGGACAATGCTTTAGCCAGCGTACTGGTAGACACCAGATCGGCTCTGAATGTTATGCCAAAGTCCACTTTAATGCGACTATCATTCAAAGGATCCCCAATGAGGGGCAGCGAGGTCATTGTCAAAGCATTTGATGGGTCTCAAAAAGCAGTTATCGGCGAGGTCGACCTTCCCATAACTATCGGTCCTTACACTTTCCTAGTCACTTTCCAGGTCAAGGACGTCCGGGCAGCATACAAATGTTTATTAGGAAGACCTTGGATACACCAGGCTGGGGCAGTTACTTCGAAGCTCCACCAGAAATTGAAGTTCGTCAAGAACGATCGACTAGTCACGGTCTGTGGAGAACAAGCCTTGATCATGAGTAACCTTTCATTATCTACTTGTGTAGAACCAGAGGAGGTTATTGGAACTCAGTTCCAAGCACTGTCAGTGAGCAATAAGAATCAATTAGAAAAAGGAACATCGATTTCCTCATACAGAGATGCTCTCAAAGTGATCAAAAGTAACAGTGCAAAAGGACGCGGACAGCTTGTCATTCCTACTGATAACGAAACAAAGAAGGGTCTTGGTATTTCTGCAACCTGTACCCAAATTGCTACTAACGATGAAAGTCTTCATCCCATTCAGAACTTCTTCCATAGTAGAGGTTTCCTTCACCCAGTGTCTCAAGAAGTACATACCATCAACGAGGGAGACTCCTCTGATACAGATAAGGAGTGGAAGTCTTATCTTAACGAGGACGGTTATATGTCTCAGGAAGAGGTGCCTATGCCATTTTACTATCCCGAACAGAGTCTGAGATTTATACCCAAGTCAGATGTCAGAACGATATACGGTGATTGTGATCCGGAAGGATGTCGTGCTCCACCAAACTCATTAGAGGAGGACACTCTGATGAAGGACAACTTTGACCACGACTATTATGGCCCAATGGATGGCCTGCCTATCTGGCAGCCGTACCCCGGAGTCTTAGGGCAAGAAAATCAGCCGAACAATGAAAATCAGCTGACCATCATTGAACACAATACCTGCGTCCCCACCCTGTCATGGGATCATTACTTAGGTCATTCAGAAAATATCCAGCACGACGATGAATTTACAAAGCTTGCAGGACTAGAATTCATCAATTATGCTTTTCCCGAGGTCAATGTCATCGAAAGGGATGACTCCTCCAGTTCCAAAGAAGTGTGGGATACCTTGGGACAACCAAGTGGAAAATACGACTATATGGTCAAGTACACCGCTCCCGAAAGCTCTCGTATCAGGCTCGAAGACATCCATCCAACTGGATGGAGAGATTTACCTGAGAGCACAAATCCTATGCAAAATACAACAGAAGAATCCTCCTATGACAACTCTTCCTGGGAGACAGATTCCAATGATCCTGCTCCGCTAGAAATCAGCTTCATTTAAGATGACAAACCAAGAAAGAAGGTGCCAGACTTTAAGATTCACCGAGGAGTTCGCCGCTAAGGGGTTGCTGTCGATGTTCCGAAGATTGTTCATAAGTCAAAGTAATTGTCGTCTTTAACCTTTCACCCTGCTCAGGTGAAACTGATGTTTTGATAGGGCTCACTTTCTGTAAATATCCCTCTTCACTTTGCCCAAAGCGGCAGAGTTTTGTTTTATACGGTTGTAGTTTCAAGAATCGACTTGTTCATAAATAAAATAACGTCGTTCTGTAATTTTCGTATTTATTGTTGTTTTCTCTTTTCGTTTTTTTTTTCAGAAAATGGTAATCCTAAAAAACAATTCAATAATAAAAAACAAGCAGTTTTCAGAAAAACCCTGCACACACTCTTGTATTTTCTCTATCTCTTTTAAAAACAATCATCGCGTCATACAGATTGCTTGTTTTAAACCTCGTTGAAATATACGATCCGATGCCTTCTCCCAACTTTGAATTTCCGGTATTTGGGGCTGAAGAAGAAGTTAACGACGAAATTCCAGAAGAGATCTCACGATTACTCAGACAGAAGGAAAGGTCCATTGAACCTCACAAAGAGCCGTTGGAAAATGTCAACTTGGGCTCATAAGAAGAGAAAAAAGAAATCAGGATTGAGGCACTGCTCAGTCCAACCGCCAAAGAGATTTTGATAAGGCTTCTCAAAGAGTTTCCCGATGTATTCGCTTGGTCCTATCAGGATATGCCAAGGTTGGATACCACCAACGTGGAGCATCATCTACCATTTAAATCGGAATGTCCGCCGGTGAAACAAAGGCTGAGACGAACTCACCCGGACATGGCCATCAAAATTAAGAAGGAAGTGCAGAAACAGATTGATGCGGGTTTCCTCGCCACATCAGAATATCCTCAATGGCTAGGCAACATAGTACCCGTTCCGAAAAAGGACGGAAAGGTCAAAATGTGTGTGGATTACAGAGATCTAAACAAGGCTAGTCCAAAGGATGACTTTCCTTTACCACACATTGACATGCTGGTAGACAGTACATCAAAGTTCAAAGTTTTCTCCTTCATGGATGGATTCTCGGGCTATAATCAAATTAAAATGGCGCCAAAAGACATGGAGAAAACATCGGTCATCTCCCCATGGGGTACCTTCTGTTATAAGGTAATGACGTTCGGTTTGAAGAACGCCGGGGCAACCTATCAAAGGGCCATGACTACTCTTTTTCATGACATGATACACAAGGAAATCAAGGTATATGTCGATGATATGATTGCCAAATCTAAGACAGAAGAGGAGCATGTGACCCACTTGTCAAAGCTATTCGAACGATTGAGAAAATACAGACTCCGCTTGAATCTCAATTCATAGACCCTACAATTAACACACCCGTTGATGATCTACTCACTAAATCACTACCCAATGACCCTTCTACCTAAGTCCACCCTAGATAAGAGACTTCATCTCACTTCCAATCATCGCAATGATGTCTAGCAGTCAACACCTCAGCCACTGCATCAACAGCTTGATTACCAATAACTCTTCAGTCACATAAAAATAGAAGACACACTTTTATGCCTATACTCAGCCAAGACTCTTGACTGAGAACACCATCTTGGAGTTGCTTAAAAGCTCCCTCCAAGAACAATACATCTCTTACCTACAGGCTTAGAGATAAACACGATGACCATCCCACAAACCGAGTGGTTCATCGACCAACACAACCCTTATAATTTACATGATGGCTGGCTGTTTTTTCTAGGTTATAAGGCTTCTATTTATAACCTATACCCAACTGGATTTGGGCTTCAAATCACAGCATATCAGCTGCTACAAATCTGCAAAAGATTCTCCTACAAAATAGGTCTTCAATCAAATCCTTCCTAATTTATCTCCACAATTAGAAAGTCATTACTCTTCAATATTCTTCTTGATTCTGACTTGAATCTTCCAGACCTATAAATCAACTGCACAAAGGATACATAATATTTCCAGGATCTTATGTATCTTTTAAATCTTCACTTTTTAATTCAGCTGCAAGATCTTCTCCATAAAAATAGGAACAAATCTCCAAATAGATTCCTAAAAAGTCTCCAAGATCCTTTTTATGAAATCCAATTAAATCTGCACTTTGTTCCTAATTAATCTCCTTGACCTGTGTATAATGATGAGGTATATCCAAAAAGATCTCATCAGATCCAATCAAATCTGTCAAGAGATATACAATAGCAGCACCTGCTGTAACAGACAATGATGTTGTGACATCTTCTTTGACATCTTGATTAACCATCACAGAGCAGTAGTACCTGTTGTACCAGATCAAGATGTTTTGTCATGACATTCCAAAGATAGCCACGCCACATCACCTTAAACATTCAGGTTCAGTGAAGTGCTCATGACATCTCTGTCACACCATTACAACCATGCACTCATACTAGGCAGGTGCAGCACAACATGTCAAGACATAACACTTGATATTTAACTAATATGATAGAAACTGAACATAACCAGTTAGTGCAGAACAACATGTCAAGACATCCTACTTGACATTTCACAACCTGCAACTAATCTGTTATGGCAGATACATACAGCATGTTAAAACACCTTCAGTGACATAAGAGCTAACATAAAGGTTTTAACATAATTTAGCCAACATACATACTGCATAGCTGCAGAACTAACAACGCGTTTGGCTGATTTCCATCCTATCAATAAAATTTAAGCCCTAGTTCTTTTGTTTGCAATTCTTATTTATTTTAGCTTTACAGAATGATATTTTAATATGATTAACAATTCTTGAAATAAAACAAAAACGAATTTACTTGTCAAACATTTTCTGCTTTTAAAATAAAGTTGGAAATTCTTTTGACTGTTGAACATTGAAAGGACATCGACCGCTTCTCCCAAAGTAATCGAGCTTCAAAGTGCAGAATCAAAGTACTCCTTCTAACCCAGTATACCTGATTGAAGGATCAGCTGTGTCAGAGACCGTGTTTCATCTGACACTCCTCGGCTGAGTTCTTATCTCCTAAGCCCGGCCAACGGTTTTCCCCACAGGGACTATCTCTCCTAAGCAAGGAAGAATTGCTATTGTGAACCAGTGATACTTTTCATCCCCCACTGTGGCCGAGTATCCAGTCATGTTCATCTACTAGTCTGTATGTCGCGTCAGTTTTGTCAGCATAAACATACATACATCATGCATTATTGATTTACATTCACATTCATATTGCATCACTATCACTCTAATCAGTCTTATCCCTTAGTGATAGAAGTCCTCTCAATCGAGTTATCATCCATTTCCTCGTTAGGAAGTGAACCATCTAAACAATCTCGCCGCCAGTTTATTTATGGATACAAGTTGGCCCCTTGACCACTTTGATAACTTGAAACTCTGAAAAACAAGAAGACCGTCAACGAACATCACTCTTCGCCATTGAAGATGATATCTTCGCTTTCCTGGATTAAGGAAAATCCCCAAAGAAAGCCTCACGGCTAAAGACTCTCAGCAACACATTGATTTTTCTCTCCAAGAGAGTCAATGTTACTGAAGTCATCAGCACCTCAAAATTGGGGTACATTGTATGGCATTTCTCCAGGAAGATCTCAGAGAAAAGTATGATGTGGTATCCCCAAAAAGAAAGCAGTCTCTCAAGAGACTCGTTTTCCCCAGTAGAGTCGACAAATGGCGTCTCCAACAGAGAAGTTTGTACACCTCTATAACTCAGACGAATGGGTTCCCCAGTAAGTCTTACGTCAAAAGTTTTTCCGTCAAATGGCATCTTGTCGCTCCCAGGATTTTCATCCAGGTACAAACATGAGAGTGGCGCGGAAAACAGAGTCGCCAGCCGTGTAAATTTATCCCAAGAGAGGGAAAGGGAACACCGCATAAACCTGAGGAAGAGGGAAAGGAATGGTCATCGCAACCATAACCTGGGTTCGGGAGTTGGTTAAGCGAGGGGAAGGTCCTAGCACCCCACGCGTCCATCGTACTCGATGGGATCCACGCTTGTTGTCTATTCTAAGGGTGAGTTATCCTAACATCTAGGGCTGCACTAAAATAGGGGAGGGAAAAACAAAGACAGACTCGGTAGGATGTCGACGTCCTAGGCCTACGTACCCCCTTTGTGCAATGGGGAATTCAGAGTCAACGTAGTTCGGACCAAGTTCTTTTTGTGTTTTTTATGAGCATCGTTAAGTTCGCGTCCGACAGTTAGGGTCGATGCCTGTTTGCGACTCAGACGGAAAGTAACATGCCCTTTTTGAAAATAGCTTTTAGTTTGACAATCCCGCAGGGTAAAAAGGTTTGAAGTTTGTTTGTATTTTTTAGGATAGAAGTGATTTGAGTTAGTTTATAACTCACCTTGAACCAAAGTCTTTGACACGGGAACGAATGCATCGCATGGTCGTCCCCAATGGGACGTATGCTCAACACTCTAGAAGAGAGAAGGGGGACCCCTCAATCTTCATTTCCTATGTTTAAGGCTTATGTGCAAGGCAATTTGACCTTATTAAGTATCTTAAAGATGTTTTGAGATGAGAAGAGGGACTCAAGAGAAAAGAAAAGACTACGGGGAAAAATCTATCCTAATGTTATCATACAAAGATGGCCCTAAGGGGAGGTTTGACAACAACCTAAACCTAAAGAAAAGAAACGATGAGAGGAAGAAAGAGTGAGAGTGGACATGGATACTTATCCACACCCTTAAATAACTTACCTCAGCCCCTGCATAAAAGGTTAGTACAAACAGAAATAAGTGACGATAAGACGAATGAAACCCAAACAAATCACAAGCCAAAGAGAAATGATTATAAACCAAGTGAAATTCCACCAAGACAGAATGTGGATGACCTAAACATGAATTAGGAAGTCAAAGAAGCAAACCCAAATGATGGCACAAGTGCCTTTTCAAACAAGTAATCAGACATGGTCAAAGATGTGCATACAAGAAGACTTCCAGCAAATAGCAATTAAACAATTAGCAAAATATCTTATAAAATTGCCAAATTAATTATCAAGATAGCTCAACCAGAAACAAACAACATGTCAAAAACTCATGCCAAAATTCCCAAGATAGGTCATCCAAACAATTATGCAAAGTCCAGACAAGAAACATGATTGAATATGCAAAAGAGGAGGATTAAAATGCAATATGAAATGATTTTAAAAATGTGAGAAAAATATTTTAATGCAATTCAATATGTTGGTGAAACAATGCAAAAAGAATAAGTTCAAAATGCTTTATGAATGATGAGAAATAAAATAAACAAGTCATGGTATGCATGTATGAAATAAGTTCAAAAAGAAAATAAACAAATAATTATTTCAGATGCTAAAAATAAAATAAAAAATAAAAAATAAAATTTGGAAAATTTTATAAAATTATAAAAATGCTTCGTGAATTTTTTGGGAATTTTTTAATGCAATTATCTATTTTTAAAAAACAAAAATGAATTAATGCCAATTAAATAAAATAAAATGAATGGGAATGAGCGTGGGGGGTGTGTTCAGCAGTCCACCCACGTTGGAAATTGAAATGGGATGGAAGGTGGGTGTGTAAATAGCAAGCCCAAACATTTAAATCCATCAGAAAAAATAAAATAAAACAAAAAAGAGAACACATGGACTCAGTCAACCCAGTTAACTCACAAGAGCCCTTTGATCCATCTAACGCGCCATCTTTAGTCAACAAAAGTCCAAGTAATCATGATGAATGGTATTGATTGGCACGTCCATATTAATAATGATGCACATTCACACACGTAATTGGTCAGAAATAAAAAAAGAACATGTGCATAGCATACTCCCTCATTAATGCGATGGCCTCATCATGGCCCTCAGATCATGTCAACGCTCCAGATCACAACATCAAGTCAAAAGTCAAAGGAAATGAAAGGCTCAGATTTATAGAACATGGTAATTATCATGGACGGGCGCACACGCAAACCAATTAAATAAAACAAAAAATTAAAACACATGGCAGCATGAGGGCCACACGATTAAGTCAATGGACGGTGGAGATTGTGTCCCTTACCTTGGAACCCTAATTCCGCCGGAACCCTTACCAGTCGCCGGAGCTAGGGCTCCGGCCACCTGCAACCAAAAGAAACCCAGAACGTGCAAAAGAACATACCTTCATGACCAAAATTTCACCAGGATCTCAAATATCACATTAAAATTTGCAAACAATCAACACACAAAGAGATTCGCACGAAACAAGTTAGGGTTCAAAATTTTAAAACTCACGCAGCAACCAAATTACATGTCCAAATTCAAAACAAAATATACCAGAATGATCAATGAATATCACACAACATTATGCATGTAAAAAATATGAGTTTTAAGATCATGAAAAATACCACCAACTTGAGATCACGCCACCTATTCCCTTGCTATTAGCTTCAAGTGATGATTGCTTTGTGCTCTATGGATCCTCAGGACTCAGATGGTGAAAGAAGTTTTGGAAAAGCTCTTCTGGATTGTGAGATTCAAATGATTCAAATTTTAGGGTTCAAACTTTTTTCTCCTCAAAATCACGTGGGTTCTCTTTCCAACCAGTGCATGAGTAATCTTAAATACCTAGGGTTAATCCACTGATGATCACTTGGGCCTTGTTAATTCCTCATTAATGAGTTTTGGGTAATTTTGGAAATTTGAATAATGTGAAATACACCCTCCTCCATGCATGTATATCCAAACCCTTGATGATGGATCACTTATTTAACAATTGCTAATCACACCTGAATTTGATTTGGGCCTTGAGATGTCTTGGTTCATTTGTTTAGAATGATCTTGCAATTTTGCATAATGGAAAAAAAATGATGAATACACCATGGATTCACTTAATTCAAAGGCAAAAAATGACCCTTATGGATTGTTCTTTGATGTTAAAATGCGGCTTGAAACAAAGGCATCAATTATAGGCCACTATGTCCCAAAATGCAAAAGTTGTGAAAATGGAACCCTAAAAACCACCTTGCCTTCTTTTGGTCATAACTTGAGTTTCACAAATGATATGGAGACCATATAGTACTTGTTGGAAAGGGGAGAAAAAGATATTCAACTTTCATGTTTGAGGAAAATTCATTTGAAGCTTCCTTGATGATGAAAAGTCAAGTTGAATGCAGTGTAAGAACTTGCCCAAAAAGGAAACTTTCAAATTATAGGTCATTTCCATATTTAGTAACTTTTGTACCAACCCTTGATTCTTGATAAATGGTATGAAACTTGACCCTTGAAGACCGTATGAGGATGTGAGACCTTGAAAACCTTGAATAGAACCTCAAAATTTCACAGTTGACTTCCCCTCTCACTGTTGACTTTTCCCCAATTCTCCTAATTACCCATCCATTGGCCAATTGAATCTCTCCTGAACCAAACTGACGGACAATCTTCCATTCCTAGATACTTAGGGACCCAAGGAATACCATGGAATTAAGTCTTGCCCAAAAAATCAGAAATAAACTAACTTTATAGCAAACCCTAATCTTGGTACCCTCAGTCTAGGAGGAAATAACACAGTCTCCAAATCCAAATTCCTCTGAATATGATGTGTATCCTCTCTAACAAAGATAAGATATGCCATTTGGTGATGATAAAAACCCAAGAAACTTTCCCATTGGAGCAATAAACCCAAGAATCTCAAAACCCTAGTTTCTGCACTGGTTAGGAGAGAGTGATCCACTTGAGCTCTCTTGGACAATATAAGGACTCTTGCTTGACCCTTTGAAGAACATCTTCTCCTCTTGAACTTGCCTCAGGCACGTTGACCCCATGCTAAGGACCAATGATATGCACACATGATAATGCAAAGAATGAAGTGAAACACAAGCCAGTTAGTACTTAAAGTAAGAGAGCAAATTTTGGGGTGCTACAGCTGCCCCTATTCAATCAACTTGGTCCTGAAGGTATGATAGCGACGGCTCTCAGACATTCTAGGATGCACGGGGATTGAATACCAAAAGAGCCCCAGAAATTTGCTAATGGTGAGAATAACGAAATGGAGCGTGCTGAAAAATAAGGAGTATGACCTCAACCATACCCTCAAAAGTAAGACGAATACGACCTCAATCGTGCCCGCAAAGGAAGACTGACCTCAATCACTCACTCTACCCACAAAGAAAATACGAATACAACCTCAATCGCACCCACAAAACGAATACAACCTCAGTTGCACCCGCAAAGGAAGACTGACCTCAATCACTATACCCACAAAGAAAATACGAATACGACCTCAATCGCACCCACAAAATGAATACAACCTCAATTGCACCTGTAAAGGAAGACTGACCTCAATCACTCTACCCACAAAGAAAATATGAATACGACCTCGATCGTACCCACGAAACGAACACAACCTTAATTATACCCGTAAAGGAAGACTGACCTCAATCACTCTACCCACAAAGAAAATACGAATACGACCTCAATCGCACCCACAAAATGAATACAACCTCAATTGCACCCGCAAAGGAAAACTGACCTCAATCACTCCACCCACAAAGAAAATATGAATACGACCTCGATCGCACCCACGAAACGAACACAACCTCAATTGTACCCGCAAAGGAAGACTGACCTCAATCACTCTACCCACAAAGAAAATACGAATACGACCTCAATCGCACCCACAAAATGAATACAACCTGAATTGTACCCGCAAAGGAAGACTGACCTCAATCACTCTACCCACAAAGGAAATAGGAATACGACCTCAATCGCACCCACAAAATGAATACAACCTCAATTGTACCCTCAAAAGAAGACTGGCCTCAATCACTCTGCCCACAAAGAAAATATGAATACGACCTCAATCGCACCCACAAAACAAATACAACCTCAATTATACCCACAAAGGAAGACTGACCTCAATCACTCTACCCACAAAGAAAATACGAATACAAAATGAAAGCAACCTCAATTGCACCCGCAAAGGAAGACTGACCTCAATCACTCTACCCATGAAGAAAACAGGAATACAAAACGAATACAACCTCAATTGCACCCGCAAAGGAAGACTGACCTTAATCACTCTACCCACGAAGAGAATATGAATACGACCTCAATCGCACCCACAAAACGAATACAACCTCAATTGTACCCGCAAAGGATAACCAACATAAAGTGGACTTCGCCGGGGATAACGTGAAACAAAACTTCTGGTTTAAACCACCCCTACTGAGAAAGGGAAACTGGCAAACAAAATATGTCAAGCAAGAACTGACTACCAGGCAAGAACTGGATTTCACAAAAGAGAAGGGCCAAACACATGCAAACTTCTAACGGACTCACGATCCATAGATCAGATGACTCTGTCGGGGAAAGAAGAGGTCTAAATAAAAGATTCTACCGGGGAACACAAGTATGAGGAACGCATCCCTCCAAAATCTCCTGAGTTATGCCATCTCTGCTGGGAAAGAGAACTAGCAAGGAAAGCATCAAATCTGGCTTATGCTTCGAATGCAAATGTTTGATTTTTGCCGTAATGCTCCACACAAAGTGGAAATGCTACGCGTTTGAGGATGCAATGCAAATGCTTATGATATGCAAAAGGGGTCCCTCCAGCAAAATAAATGCTGGAGAGAAAAGATCAATTCAGCTGGGGATGACAAAACTAAATTGTCCTCTGAATCCAGGAACTCTGCTGAGAAGGGTCATACTGATTGACTCTTTGGATCAACAACTTCTACTGGGGATGAAATCCCGAAAGAACTACCGGGGGCTACACCTGTCCTTCACTGAAGGTAACATCCAAAACCTGAGATTTCTCCTCTTCTGGGGGAGTTGAGAATGAACGCCAATAACGGAACCGGAAGTCTGTTACTGAGGATTGCCATTAACAGATGGGCTTAGGACCTGCTGGGGGATGCCAGCCCATAATACCATCCTGCTTGGGGAAAACAATCCATAATACCATCCTACTTGGGGATACTGCTGAACTTAGCCTGCTGGTGGGGAGAATGACTTTGCTCCCACCTTGCTGGGGACTAGAATATGACATCGTCGGCGAAAGCCCGCTTTCTGACTGGATGGGGGAAGTGAAAACCCTGATTCTATGGGGAAATAACGTCTTGATCCAGAGAAAATACTTTCCAGGTCTCCTGCTGGGGAAGGTCTGCTCTGCTGAGGAAAGTGCAATCTCAATGCTGGGGAGAGCAAACTGCTGGGGAAATACAATCCTGTTTCCCTGCAAGTCAAATAACAACAAAAAGAATATGCCACAACATGACTATCACCGTTAACGCCTAAGTAATTTCTACTGCTTTTCGTTATGCTCCGCAAAGCTCGAAGTTTTTATATGTAATGTTTATCAAAAATATCGGACATTTTTGCAAACAAAACAGTAAAAGTAAAACAAACAATGGAAAGCTCTATGAGTGAAATGAAAATTTTATTGAGAAAAGTGGCCTGTAAATAGGCATTTGCAATTGGAAGCAATTCCTAAAAAGAGGTAATTGCGCAAAAGCAAAAAGAAAATACACATGTCGGCAATGTGGGAACAGATATCCACCATGATTCGACTCAGCTATGACCCATATGTCTTGCTTATCCACAACTATCTTGACCTTTGAAGAGACTAACTATACTGATTCCTTTCTTTCAGAATTCCAAGGTATTGAAAGTGCTCACAGATCGAACGCAGACCATAGCCTTTCGCCTATAAATCCCTAACTTTTGCCTGGATCGCCCTTTTCGGGTTTTCAATCCACCGGGATGCCCATTTTTGCCAAAGTCGCCTTTTCAGGTTTTCAACTTTGTGGGTTTACACGTTTCTTTTTTTCATTTTATCCCTAATTTTTGCCCCAACCTTTTCCTTTTTATGGTTCGCCGGGATGCCCCTTTTTTGCCTGGACTTTCTTTTTATGTCCAGCGGGTCTCTTTTATGCGAAGTATTTTTTTACTACGTCTGCGTTCACAGGGGATGTAAAATCTTCGCCATCCATAGTTGAAAGTATTAAGGCTCCACCAGAGAAAACCTTTCTAACTACATACGGCCCCTCGTAGTTTGGAGTCCATTTGCCTCTGTGATCTGTCTGAGGAGGAAGGATCCTTTTCAAAACCAATTCACCTCTCTGAAAACTCCGCGGACGCACTTTCTGGTCAAAGGCGTGCTTCATCCTGCTCTGATACAACCGACCATGTACGATGGGTGCCAATCTCTTTTCTTCAATAAGGTTCAACTGATCCAACCTGGAACGCACCCACTCAGCTTCATCGAGCTTCACATCTGCCAGAATTCTCAAAGACGGAATCTCGACCTCTAAGGGTAAAACTGCTTCCATACCATATACCAATGAGAAGGGGGTTGTCCCAGTTGACGTACGCACCGAAGTACGGTAACCATGTAGGGCATAAGGTAGCATCTCATGCCAGTCTTTATACGTTACCACCATCTTCTGCACAATCTTCTTGATATTCTTATTTGCCGCCTCAACATCACTATTCATCTTCGGGCGGTATGGGGAGGAATTATGGTGTTCGATCTTAAAACTCTGACATAGTTCCTTCATTATCTTATTGTTCAAATTCGAGCCATTATCAGTAATGATTCTCTCCGGGACCCCATAACGACAGATGATATCCTTCTTTATAAACCGGGCTACCACTTGCTTGGTGACGTTGGCGTACGAGGCTGCCTCCACCCACTTTGTGAAATAGTCAATGGCAACCAAAATGAAACGATGCCCGTTGGAAGCAGTGGGCTCAATCTTCCCAATCATATCTATGCCCCACATTACAAAAGGCCAAAGAGATGATAACACGTTTAGAGGCGTAGGCGGTACATGCATCTTATCTACATAAAACTGGCATTTATGGCACTTTCGGGCGTACTTGAAACAATCAGACTTCATAGTCATCCAGTAATATCCTGCCCTCAACAACTTTCTAGCCATGGCGTGTCCACTGGAATGAGTACCGAAAGAACCCTTGTGAACTTCCTCCATCAACAAACCTGCCTCGTGTTCATCAACACAACGAAACAATACCATATCGAAGTTCCTCTTATATAACACATCATCCTTATTCAGAAAGAAGTTTCCTGCCAACCTTCTTAGAGTCTTCTTATCCTTGGTGGAGGCACCCTCTGGATACTCTTGTCTCTTCAGAAAGACCTTAATATCATAATACCACGGCTTTCCATCTGACACATCTTCAATTGCAAACACAAAAGCTAGTCTGTCCAGACGCATGATTCTAATTGAAGGAGTCTCATTCCAACGGTTCACCTTATACATGGATGCCAATGTCGCTAACGCATCAACCATCTGATTCTCAGCTCGGGGCACATGATGAAAATCCACCCTGTCAAAGAAAGGTAACAACCTTCTGGCATAGTTGTTATAAGGCACCAAATTCGCCTGACGAGTTTCCCATTCTCCTGTAATCTGATTAACTACCAACGCGGAATCACCATAGACGTCGAGGTTCTTAATTCTCAAATCAATTGCTTCTTCTAACCCCGTGATGCATGCTTCATACTCCGCCTCGTTGTTGGTACACACGAATGCTAACCGGGCAGTAAAAGGTATATGAGACCCCTTTGGGGTTGTGATGATTGCCCCAATTCCATTACCATATGAGTTGACAGCCCCATCAAAGATCATCTTCCATTGAGACCCAATCTCAGGTCCTTCATTAGGCAGCGGCTCTTCACAATCTTTCATTTTCAGAAACATAACATGCTCGTCTGGAAACTCAAACTTCATTGGCTGATAATCCTCGACGGGTTTTTCAGCAAGATATTCTGATAGAACACTTCCCTTAAT
The DNA here is from genome assembly GCA_022829125.1 of Lathyrus tuberosus. Taxonomy (NCBI): domain Eukaryota; kingdom Viridiplantae; phylum Streptophyta; class Magnoliopsida; order Fabales; family Fabaceae; genus Lathyrus; species Lathyrus tuberosus. The sequence goes on from JALAZF010000190.1 coordinate 4,445,913, forward strand.
GGCCTTCTGGGAAACATACTGAATATCGTATTCTGTCAAAACCATCTGCCAACGGGCTATCCTTCCAGAAAGTGCCTGCTTCTCAAACACGTACTTAATCGGATCCATCTTCGAAATCAACAGGGTTGTGTGGTTTAACATATACTGCCTCAGGCGCTTGGCTGCCCAAGCGAGTGCACAACATGTCTTTTCCAACATAGAGTATCTTGATTCGCAATCAGTGAACTTCTTACTCCGGTAGTAAATGGCGTGCTCTTTCCTACCTGTCTCGTCGTGTTGACCGAGCACACAACCCATCGAATTCTCAAGAACCGTAAGGTACATAATCAACAGTCTCCCGGATACCGGTGGCAAAAGAACTGGAGGTTCCTGCAAATACGTCTTTATCCTTTCAAACGCCTCTCGACAATTTTCATTCCACCTAACCTCTTGATCCTTTCTTAACAACTTGAAAATTGGCTCACACGTGGCTGTCAGATGAGAGATGAACCTAGCAATGTAATTCAACCTTCCTAAGAAACCACGAACCTCTTTCTCTGCTCTTGGCTCAGGCATCTCCTGTATGGCTCTTATCTTGGCAGGGTCAACATCGATACCTCTTTCACTAACAATGAATCCCAGCAATTTACCAGACCTCACGCCGAAAGTGCACTTGTTCGGATTCAGTCTCAGTCTGAACTTCCTCAACCTTTCAAATAGCTTCTGGAGGTTCACCAAGTGTTCTTCCTCTGTCTGTGACTTCGCAATCATGTCATCAACATAAACTTTAATCTCCTTGTGAATCATATCATGAAAGAGAGTCACCATTTCCCGCTGATAGGTTGCCCCAGCATTCTTCAATCCAAAGGGCATTACCTTGTAGCAAAATGTTCCCCACGGTGTTATGAACGTAGTCTCCTCCATGTCCTCTGGGGCCATCTTGATTTGGTTATACCCAGAGAAGCCATCCATGAAGGAAAACACAGAATATTGAGCAGTATTGTCTACTAACACGTCAATGTGGGGGAGCGGGAAATCATCCTTTGGGCTCACCCTATTCAAATCTCGGTAATCAACACACATCCTGACCTTCCCATCCTTCTTAGGTACAGGAACAATATTAGCAACCCACGGAGGATAATTTGTCACAACAAGAAATCCGGCGTCCAACTGTTTCTGAACTTCTTCCTTGATCTTGACAGCCATATCTGGTTTCGTCCTTCTCAGTTTCTGCTTGACTGGAGTATAACCCTCTTTAAGCGGCAACCGGTGTGAAACAATGTCAATGTTAAGCCCGGGCATGTCTTGGTAAGACCAGGCGAAGATATCCACATACTCTCGAAGCAACTCAACCAATCTTCCCTTAACAGTGTCTTCCAAAGCAGCCCCAACCCTTACTTCTCGTTTAACATCCTCGGTTCCCAGATTAACAGTCTTAACCTCCTCCTAATAAGGTAGAATAACCTTTTCCTCTTGTTTCAGTAACCTGGCTAATTCTTCTGGCAGGTCACAGTCTTCACCAATCTCTTCTTTGGCTTGATAGATAGGATTGTCGAAGTCATATCGAGCCATAGCTAAGTCATGAGGAGTGGAATCTGAACAAAGAAACCTGCATGATGGATGTTTTATGTTTATTATGAGTGCAACAAACAAGAAAACACATTGCCATTTTGATGTGGGTTAATGCAAAAAGTAAAAAAGGGAAAAACAGGGATCAAAATATTCGAATGAAAAACGTCCTTTATTGATGATAAAAATAGCAAATAAAACATCCAAGCCCTACAAATAAATATCACTACGTCTTGGGCAGAACGTAGGACTCAACATAACAGAAAACAAAAGTAAATTACTCCGGGCGCGTCACTTGGATAACTTTCTCGGAATACCAGTTGCCTAAACTCTGACCAGGGGTGCAGGGACGGATCCATTCATCCATGTCACAGTCACTATCTCCTTCATCCTCAATGGCATTAATCTGATTAAATAAAACACCGTCACTGGTGAAACGGACTGGACCATAGAACTTGGGAGGCTCTTCAGGACGCCTAGGTGGCTTGTAACCCAGTCCATGGGTATCCTGCTTTCTTTGAACATCAATGACACTGCCCCACTTCTGAGAACCACCAGCTTCAACTATAGCGCGTGCCTCTTTGAAAGAGGACATTGGAACCTCTGGTTGTCTGACAACTTCAGGTTGGGCAACCACCTCAGGCTGACTGACTGTCTTTGGCGGTTCCTCGGGAATTTTCACAGCTTCAAAGGCTTGGCACAAAGTTTCCTGTATTTTACCGTCTACCTCTACATACTTGAAGGTCGATAGGTGACTTACCATGATCTCTTCCTCACCACAAACTGTCACAACGTGGCCATCCACCATATACTTCAACTTCTGGTGCAGCGTAGAAGTTACTGCCCCAGCACTATGGATCCAAGGGCAACCCAACAAGCAACTATAGGCAGGCTGAATATCCATTATGTAAAAAGTGGTGTTGAAAGTCTCAGGATCCACCTTGATTGGCAGAACTAACTCTCCAAAAACTGACCTCTTTGAGCCATCAAAAGCACGTACCACCAAGTCACTTGGTGTACAAATCAATCCACGAGTATCCAATTTCATCAAAGCCTTCTTCGGTAACACAATCAAAGACGACCCAGTATCAACTAACACATGCGACATTAAGGAACCACGACATTCCACTGAAATATGCAGAGTGCTGTTGTGATTCCTCCCAGCCGGAGTCAGATCTAAATCGGTGAAACCCAAACCATTACCAGCATTCACATGAGCCACAACCCCTTCTAACTGGTTGACAGATATTTCCTGCGGTACATAAACCATGTTCAAAACCTTCAGCAATGCATTTCGGTGTGCCTCAGAGCACAACAGTAAGGATAGAATGGAAATCTTCGATGGAGTTTGGTGAAGTTGATCAACAATCTTGTAATCACTTTTCCTGATCAGCCTCATAAACTCTTCTACGTCTTCTGAGAAAGTATCCCCAACCTGTTTTGTCATAGAATTATTTGCTTCCTGCCTCTGTATGGACTCATCCATCATCTGTTTACCTTTGTCTTGTCTTGAACTGCCAGCTTGATCCCCGGACGGAATAAAGACTCTACCACTCCTAGTGATAGCCCCTGCTTTAACAAGATTTTCAACCCCTGTATTCACAGCTGATGTCTCTACCAATTCCTGCTTCTTACCATCAACAAACACCTCGGCCCCATAATTCCATGGGATGGCCTTGGTACTCTCATACAGGACTGGTCCAGGAACAGTGATAATGATCGGCGCTGGTCTCGCCGGCGCTGATATAGTTATTGTCTTGAACGGAATTGTTATTATGGCAACATCAATCTCTCTGTCCGTAACATTACTCTGCCTACAACCCCTGTCAAACTGTAATATCCCTTCACTAATCATTCTCTGAATACCTGCTTTCAATAAATCACAACCGCCTGGCTGCGACACACATCCTACACACCCTTCACCACAGCCGGGAAATACCCCTCCCTTCAACAGTCTTTCCTTCACCACACCCAAGGGAGTTTGGACTTCGTTCACATCTGAAATTAAACTCAAGTCTTCACAGTCTTTAATAATAGCATTGACCCTCGGCTCACCGTGATTCGGCATCGGGTTATGATTCATATTTGGAACATCATTGGAGAAATTGATGGCTTTGGAATCCACCAAATCTTGAACCTGATGCTTAAAAGCTTTACAGTTCTCAATATAATGTCCGGGCGCCCCAGAATGAAACTCACAGTGGGCGTTGGCGTCATAGCCGGGAGGTGGATTACCAGTAGGTGGAGCCAATGTTCTCTTCTGAATTAACTGTAGCTTTAACAAGTGCTGAAATAATTGAGAATAAGGAAGAGGTGGAGTGTCAAAATGCCTATTTTGCCTAGTCAGAGGCTGTGATCGGCGAGGAGCCTGATTTTGTTGTTGAGACACTACTGGCTGCTGAGTTGCTGCTGGGATGGTTACGGAAGCCACCTGCTGATTGAAGTTCTGACGAGGTCCTTCTCTACCACGATTTGATTACACAGAGTTTGTATCTCCCTCCCTCTTCTTGTAACCACTGGCATAAGGCTTCTTACCTCCTCCAGATGAGGACCCATCACCGCCTGATATTTTTCCCGCCTTAATTCTGCTTTCCACCATCTCTCCTACTAAGATCAAATCAGCAAACTTTCCAGTCATACACGGTACCAGCTTTTCATAGTAATGACCCTGCAAGGTGGCCATAAACATAGTTATATTTCACGTTCCAACATGGGAGGCTGAACCCTCGCTGCCAGTTTACGCCACCTCTGGGCGTATTCCTTGAAACTCTCATTGTTTTTCTGTGATAAATTCTGCAGCTGTGTTCTGTTCGGAGCCATGTCAGTGTTATATTGATAGTGTTTGATAAATGCCCCTGCCAGATCTCTCCAACTACGCACATCTTTCCTTTCTAGTTGCATGTACCACTCCAGGGATGCCCCAGATAGGCTATCCTGGAAGCAATGCATCATCAGCTTCTCATTCTTCGCATGCGTAACCATTTTACTTGCGTATGCCCTCACGTGGGTCCTTGGGCAAGTCATACCATTATACTTCTCAAAAGTAGGAGTCTGAAACTTGTGTGGGATAACAATGCCTGGAACCAACCCCAAATCCTCTAGATCCATACCCAAAGCATCCTGATTCACAACACCCCTTAGTTGTTCCTCAATCAACCAGAACCTCTGATCATTGTCAATCTGGGGACCAGCATCCCCACCTAGCACAGAGAATGCATCTTTCTGAAGATCATCATACTGATGGCCATGAATTGCGCCAGCACCGTTACCTCCCCCCACTACAGTGGGAACCACAACATCTCCTCCGCCCAGAGGAATCACAACACCAGCAACAGGAATACCTCCGCCCGGAGGGCCATTCTGAACATTATTACCAGTAACACCAGTATGAAGTCCTCCATGAAGGACACCCTCTTCATCAATTCTCGCAATCAGTGGCTGAACGAGAGTCCTTAACTGCTCTTGGCCTTGCGCAACCCCTTGCATCAAATCCATGAATTGGTTCATGCGAGTCCGCATCTCAGTCATCTCATTTTGTAGCTGATCCATGAGTCTCTTCTAATTTTGTCTGGTAGAATACCGGTGAATGTGCTGATCTGCAATCCTGTATTGAGATTAGAACAAGATAAGAACACCAGAGATAAACACCTGTCATGCAAAATGATTATGCAAAATGATTATGAATATGCAAATGCAAATGAACATGTTTGAATATTCGCAGGGCGATCCACCCCTTGATTCCAGTTTAACAACAAGATAGAATGGAACTTCTGCTCATATATTAAGAAAACCAGAGGAAAACCAAATGTCAACAATCACAAATCCAAGATAACAAGTCTGAACACAATAATCATAGATCCCAACCAACATGCCTGGCGGTGGTCTAAATAATGAAAGAAAAATAGAAAACTACGGCATGTCATCAAAGTCCACAAGTGTCAATCCCCCCCATCCACTATGTTTTTTGCTCCAGTCTTGAATTTCCTTGAACAGCTTTTTGGTGTCGGGATGCTTCGGTCTCTGAATTAGCTCTTGAATGAGAACGTCTCTCCTATGCATGATCCCTTCCAAGTATCGGCAATGCAACTCCTAAGCGTCTTCTCCAGAAACACCATCCATGCTAGGACCCTCATTTCTAGGTCTCTTCACTTCAGCTTGGATCTTCAGTTCCTCTATGGAGGCTATGGCTTCATTGAGTCGACCATCGACTGCTTGTCTCTGGAATACCCCTGATAGGATCTCAGCGTCTTTCTTCTTGAGCTTCAACTTCAATTGATCAATCTGAGCTAGATAGTCGTCTTCCTTTCGCTTATTCTCGGCCATTGCAGTTTCTCGGTGAGCATTGAACTTGTGAATTTTCAACAAAGCCTTGTCCAATTCCTCCTTCTTAGACTCGAGAACCTTACTGATACCATCTAGAGCTTGCTTCATCCTTTGTCTGGATGCGACCTTGTCAGCTAGCTCCTTTTCTTCCTCAGCGAGAAGCTCTATCTTCAACTTGGCGATATGAACAGCTTCACCCCGCTCATGTTTCAACTGGTAAATCTCTCTTAATATCTCACTGTTTTCTTCTCGCAGCTTTTCCTTTTCAGCCCACAACTTGTTAAACTTCTCTATCTCAAATGTGGTAGGAGGCTCAATCAGCAAGGGGTAAGATGGTGGTTCTTTGGCGAATGGCAAAAGCTCATCCTCTACCCTTTTCTGAATCCAATCTTCATACGCAGGAAAAGTTCTATTGTTGCTCTTCCCAAAAGGAATCTTCCCCTTCTTATGACGATTTTCCCAAGTATTTGCAACTTCTTTCAACAGTTCTGGATTGATTTCCCCACTCAGATATAAAGATTATTGGACCTCCTCATCTCTTGGTGGCTCTTTCAAGGCATACCCGAATTGCCTAATAGCAAGAATAGGGTTGTAGTTAATTCCCCCTTTCCTTCCTATTAGAGGCACATTTGGGAGACCTCCACAACTAATCATGATATCTTGGCCCAACAAGTCACGGTTAACCCAAATTATATTATTTGCTCTCAAGCCCATCAATCTTTTGGACCACTTCAAAGTTCCTTGCGTCTCTACAAATGCCTCAGATTCGGGAAGACGATCAGCAAACCATTTGTAGAAGATTGGTGCACAAAAATAAAGGGGCCCTCCCATCCTCTCTCATTCTTATAATGCCATGAATAATACAGATCTCCAAGCAAAGTAGGTACCAGATTCTTCATGGTAAATATCCGGACAGCGTGCATGTCCATAAAATCCTTCATATTCGGAAACAACACCGTTCCATAGACACACATAGCCAAGATGGCGTTGAAAACTGGCCAACATCTAGCCTTAGCATACACAGCAGCCTGTTTACCAAAAATTTCACATGAAAGCCTTTACACCCTCCCTTACTGGCAATGTTATTTTTCAACAATGATGGATCCAAATGCAAAGCCTCGGAAACCTTTTCCAAATCAGGAAGTTCTTCAGAAGGATAGAAATGAGCTTCTTCTTTAATGGCAACATCCAGAATGAGATAAAATTCCTCCAATGTTGGAGCCAAAAGATAATCAGTGAATAAAAAGCAACGCAGGTGAGGGTCATAGAATTGCACCAAAGTGTGCAAAGCCCTATACTCGTATTCAGTGATGTTGCGAGCAAAATTCAGAATTCTTCCATACTCTTCTCTAAAGTTTACCAATACCCCAGGTTTTGCCATAGATACAATCTTGTGAACAGTATCCAGAAAAAGTGATGGGAACTTGTACACTATGATGTTCTTTCTTTTCCCAGTACTCATCCTTAATAGTCTTCAAAAACCGGAATCAAAGTTAGGATGCAACCCTGTAAATGAAAAAACATGTTAGGATGCGGAATGATGATGCAAATGCATACATGGGATCAAGGATGCCACACAGACTGGACAACTGCTGCACTGAACCACTGTATAATCTCAAAGGATCTGCCCAAATACCCAGAATACCAGCATAACCATAGTACCACACTAATAAATCTGCTGATCAGAAAACCAGGTATGATGAAGGTCAAGGTTACCTGCAAACCTGTAAACACCCTGCCCTCTCACATGTGGGAACTAGAAAGCCGAGGATCCTCAATATCGCGGGCTCTCAGGTCGAGAAATGATGATACGTTCACCATTTCTGTTTGGCATCATCACCAATCGAGGAGGCCTCAACTGATTCCCCTAAAAAAGAAAACATCCCATGGCAAGTCCTCAGCTTCGGCACTGAGGTCGAGAAGCAATAGTACATTCATCCCTCTGGGTACAGTACTATCGCCAAACGAGGAGTGCTTCCACCGATTCTTTTCCAAAAGGACACCCTATAGCAAGTTCCCAGCATTGGGCCCTCGGATCGACATGTGCAATGGGTTTACCATTTCTGGTCTGCCATTATCACGTCTCAGGAGGAGTGTCGTTACTGAATTCTCGGGAATGGTCGCCAGAGTCGACAACTTTCTAGGTTACATTCAATCATCTGCACCAATGCGCAGGATAGAACATTACCGAAGAAAACCTCGTCTGGATGTGGAGTTTTCATGTATACTACGTCTGGCCAAACGCCACACGAGTCACACTACTTGCCACGCTAATCCTACGTGTATGCTCAAGCCTGGGTATTGGGCTTATCTTTCAGAACTCCCAACCCGCCAAACAGAAAAACAGTGCAGCAGCTGATAATAATATGCAATGCAAAAAATGCGGTAAAATAAAATACAACAAATAAAGCAAAACAGAAACAAAAACACCCAAAGAGAACAAAGACAAGCAAGCGCTAGGATTGACTCGCTTAGGGATGGACCAGCATAGGTCAACCTTCTCCCCAGCAGAGTCACCAGCTGTCGCTCCCAGGATTTTCATCCAGGTACAAACGCGAGAGTGGCGCGGAAAACAGAGTCGCCAGCCGTGTAAATTTATCCCAAGAGAGCGAAATGGAAACCGCATAAACCTGAGGAAGAGGGAAAGGAATGGTCATCACAACCATATGTAATACCCCAAATTTTGACCACTTAGATTTCCCATCATTGTGAAAATCATCATCACAATATGGATGTACCTTTATGCTTCATCAGTCTCCCCAAAGATGGGTGAGCATCCAATACAATCAAAATTAGGGTTTCAAGCCCTCTCTGAGTGCTTAGACAAGGGATCAATCAAGAAATGACATGATCTTCAACTTTTCTAATCTCTTAAACATCCACAATGGATCAAAAAGGACTCCCACTTCAAGGATTAAGCACAAGGCTGCTCCCTTCTAGGTGGATCAAGTCTCAAGATCGATAGTGTCACCAAATTAGGGTTTTGGTCAACCAGGGCCTCCAGATGGAAATTTTCATCTGGGCACAAGGCAATGATCCAAAAAATGACCTAATATGCTTCATGGAACCTCATGAACCCATGCATCAAGTCAATTTTGCCTCAGGGGATGTATTCATCAAAAATCAAGAATTAGGGTTTCTTGACCTAATTCACCCCTAAGTTGACTTTTGGGACAAACCATGAGCCAAGACCTCAAGTGATGATTTGAGGGTCTCTAATACACCATATTGATCCATTTGGAACAATGGATTGATCCAAGAAGCTTGAGCAACAAGTTTCATTTTCATCTGCACCACAATTAGGGTTTTAAGGGAAAAGTCAACTGTAACTTTGACTTTTGACCAAGACATGCTCCCGAACCCTAATACATGATTGAATATACCCTATGACACCCATGGAACATGTCCATCAAGTTTGATTTAGGTCAAGGACATGATTTCCTGAAGAATTGCACAGTTTGGAATTCATCTAATAAAAAGTCAACTGTGCACAAAAGTCAACTTTGACTTTTTGAGATTTTTCACCAAAATGGATTTTTAACCCTAAAATGATGTTAATGTATGATTTGAATCATCATTCATCAAGAAAAATCAAGAAAAGTGAGATAACTTGTAAAAGGGGTAACCATAAAACTTAGAAATTTTTCTAAGTTAAAAATAAAGTGGCAAAGGTACCAACTTTGGAGGACCATAACTCCAAAACCACAAGGCCATTTTTTCTCATCCAAAGATGGATTTGTAGCCCTCATTATCACCTACAAAAACTTCAACTACAAGCCATTCCAATTCATTAAGGATTTTGAGTTATGGAGTGATCAAAGTGGCTGAAAAGTGAAAATGTCACTTTTTCCAACACTTAGTGAAATTTTCACTAAGTCAGAATTCTGCTTCACTTTTTGCCAAATGTAGGAGGATTTTTCACTTGGAATCAAAAGAGATCAAAACCAAACTTGTTTAAACAGTTGTTGTATCATGTAAGAGCTTTCCAAAATGGCCAAGAACATTGCCAAATTCAACCTACACCATGAGATACAACATTGGCAAGTTGCCTTGCTGAAATCTGTCAAAGCAAGGCAGAATTTGCATTTTGGCTCGATTTGCCAAAATCATCCAATTGCAATTGCTCCAATCCACTTGGACACCTCAGAGGATTGAATCCAAAGGGGACAATCACTGAGCCAAGCTTCCAAGGTCCAAGGAACAAGGAATAACATGTTGAACCTAGAATGGCCAAAATAGGGACAAGACTTCAAATTTGGAATGAGGCATTCAATGGAACCTTCAAGGTGGCATGGACTAAGCCATTATCATCTGAAATCAGTCAAGACTTATCCAAGACCAAGGGGACCAAAGCTCTGTGCCCTAACCTCTAGTCAATGGCTAGAGGAGACTTTCATTTCCATTGGCCAACATTGAGGAAACCTACTTACCAGCTGCCATGTACTATTCCTTGCAAAACAAACTTGCTCTACTATAAATAGAGCTCAATTGTGGTCAGTTTGAGTACACAAAAGCCATCTAACAGATGCTTTCCTCAAAATCTCTTTCTCTTGGCAAAAATGCCTTTCTTAGCAAGGTAGCTATCGGGTTTTAAGTTTGAGAGCAATTCTGCACAAACCAATCACTCACACACCTCACATACATCACATATGAGCTGATCAAACACTCACATAACATCTGAAACATCAATTTCACAAAATCACTTGCCATCCACACAAGTTTGAAGTGAAGTTGCAGCTGAGATGCCATAAACTGATCCAGTCCATTTCAATTCAATCCAAGTGTTCAAACACACTCCATATGGTGTAGGGAAGCTATCCAGATCATCACAACTTGTCTGTAACACCTCCAACTCAAAATCACATCTGAACTTGCTGTCACGACTTGGAGGTAAGCCTAAACTTGGTCATCTCTCAATCTATGCATATTTCCTCGCACAATAATTTGGCCATATGTTCATAATCATGCATGGAAGGTTTTCCCTCAATTAATTGCATTGTTTGAATCGTGTATCAAAAATCCTAGCCTTCATGCAGAAATTAGGGTTCTTGAGGTTTCTTCGTGATTTCTTGTTGTATGTTTAATTTAAATGAAATTAAAGTACATAGGCATGATCGTGAGGTTGAGGCGAGCATAATGATATGTGGATTGCATGTTATAATTACGTATTCAGTGAGATTGGATGGAAAATGCAAATCTGGGCGAACTGAAAAATGCGTGTGTTCTTGGTGTTGTTCTTGGCGCCATTTTCATATATTTGAATATTTGAATTTTGTGATTTTGTTTAATTGATTCAAAAATTAATTTCTCTCTGAGTTTTAATGATTTTGAGTTGATTCTTTTTTTAATAATTCACAAAAATGTTAAAATATTTTATTTTATCAAAAAATCCCAAAAATATTATTTATTTCATATAATTGATATTTTTGCAAAGAATTAATATTTTGATTGTTTTTGGCATTTTAAATATTTTTTCTACATTGATTTTGCAACTTTTGATGCTTTCTAATTATTTTGTAGGTCAATACTTAATTTTTGAAGCACTAATCCAAGATCACAATTTGTTTTTCACATGTTAAACAATTTTTGATCATTTTAATTGAATTTTTATTCAATTAAATACATTTTTTGAAAACAAATTAGGGTTTTGGATTAATTCAACCCTCATAAATCATTTTCAAAACACTTTGGGTCTCTATTAGAGTGTAAGACCCAATCCTTTTTTTGACCAAATCATCTTTGGGCTTCACTTATTGTATAAGTCCCGATACCGTCAAAAAACAAACGGCGCGATCGTCGCCTTTTCAAAAATCATCTGGGCCTACCCTCGAGTAGTAAGACCCACTCTTTTTCTTTAAACTCTTTTTGGGCCTCTTGAGAGAGTGTAAGACCCATCCCTTTGTACAGAAAACCTTTTTGGGCCACAGTCACTTGTATAAGTCCCTCTGTACAAATTCAAACAGTGCGCTCACTGATAAAACCATGGGCCTCTCCTTGAGCTGTAAGCCCCAAATCTTTCTTTTTCAAAGCACTTACTCCTTTGATTTTGAATATACTGTTGTTTTTAATCTTTCTTTGTTGAACAACTAACCAAACAGCATGGAAGCTTTACAACCGAGTAAGTGGTTATCGCTTTCATTTACTGCTTTCATATTATAAACTGTATTGTGGGGCTGCTCACTCTAAGTCTCCTTTCATAAACTCATATCTACTGTGTAATAATAGTATAGATATTTCGAGTTTCCCCGGCTACTACGTCTAGAACTAAGTGACGCCGTTTCATTTATTCGTAGAAATAGACGCCTAAATCCCCAATAGGAGCACCAGATACAGTCTTCTCTTCGGCTGTCCTCCTTAGGAATCGTCAAGAAATTCTATCCCCCAGAGATGAATTATTCTCGGTGAAACTTCTCTTGAATTTCTTCAAACCGCCGAACGGTTCAGACTCTCTCTAAAAGTTAAAGTCACTGGATAGTAAGCCTCGCACGTTTACCAGTGGTTTTAACTCTAAAAGAGTTTTCCTGAACTTTTCTTTAGTTTGGGACCCATCGGCTTCTTAAAAGCATCGGCCTCCTCTTGGGCATCATACAAGGACCCACAAGCTTCCTAAAAGCAACCCCGCCTCCTCTTGGGCATTATTCAAGGACCCTACGGCTTCTTAGAAGTATTCACAGCCTCTTCTTAGGCTTCGTATAATGATCTCTTCCTCCGGGAATGATAGCCTCCTCTTGGGCTTCGTACAAGGACCCGTCGGCTTCTTAAAAGATTCCAGCCTCCTCTTGGGCTTCGTACAAATTGTCCCGACGACCTCCTAGAGGTATAGGAACAGAACCTAGTCATCCTCATAGAACAGTCCTTTCATAGAGTCTACTACTGTTTCTCGAAGCATAGTACAAAAGATAAAACTCTAGACTTGGACAGTCTAACTTCCTTGAGTCTCAAAGACATTCTCAAGCACCCTTCGTTAAATAGGAAGGAAACCTGCAGACTCGGATAGTCTCAATACCCTTTGGATTTCCCGTTTCCTCAAAGAAAAGGAAATATCCCTGATCCTCAAATCAAATCCCTGAGTACAGTGTTGCTCATATAAGAACTGATTTTCTCTTTTAAATCAGTATATTGGATCTGTCACTCAACTGAAACAGTTACAATAGCCTCCATCTCGGGCTTCGTACGAGATACCAAAATTCTCCCCAGTGGAGTCAAAACAACCTTTTCGCCTCTCTCTCAGGCTTTGTATGAGATGCAAAAGATTCCCTCGTTGAGTCAATCACCCCTTTTTTTGCCTCCATCTCGGGCCTCATACGAGATATAAATCCCTTAAGCAAAAGTCGAACTCTTTGCTAGCCTCCTCTTAGGCTTTGTATAACGATATGCCCCACTGGGTCAAAAACTTTTAGCCTCTCTCTCGGGCTTTGTACGAGACACGAAATAGCCTCCTCTTAGGCTTTGTATAATGATTTTCCTAGCGGAAATTAGCCTCCTCTTAGGCTTTGTATAAGAAAACCACTGGTTGATCCAATCGACCTTTTAGCATCCAAGCTGTGCCTCGTTCGCAGTACACAAACATCAACAACTCCTTTCCCTTCATCTAATCGCTGTAAGCGGCAAGCCTCTGGATCATCTATATCCATGCCACTGTCCCTCTTTTAGCATGAGAAATTCCTAAGGAAAGATGGCATTGCTCTACACTGAGTTAAAGTCTTCTCCTTCAGGTTAAAACCCTTTCTTCGGAAATTATGGCATTGCTCGGATCCGCGTATCCCAGTTAAAGTAATTCTCCTTCCCCCTCTTTAGAGATGACAAATTCTCTCTAAAGTCGAGGTCTTTCAGCTTCACGTCTTGGGCTTTGAACAAGACACAAATAGACCTTTTAGCTTCACATCTTGGGCTTTGAACAAGATACAAACCACCTTTTGCTTCACGTCTTGGGCTTTGAACAAGACACCAAAAACCAATTTCCTCCCATAGAATATGAGGAACTACGAACGCTCTGATTTCCCTGTTTCGGTAAACGGGAATACGTAGGCATAAGATCGAAAGAAAAGATCTTAGCGAGCGCAATCAACAAAAAACCCAAATCCCATATCTCCATCAATTAAAAGCAGTAATTTAAAAGCATCAGTCCTAACATCCTAATCTTTATTCCCCGCCAGAAACCCTTTGCCTAGAAAAAAGAAAGAAAGAACCGTATTGGCGAAATACAAATAACCAGTACAAAGGCCCCCCACATTGATAGCATCCGTAACCTAACAGACCGCTGTTTAAACTCAGTATGCAAGCAGGGTTAATTGGAGACATCTATTTCCCTTCCTTATTCAGCTCACACTAGGATAAAAAAATGAATCGACCTGTAGTTTTAAGCTCAACCGCAGAGAGCGACCAGCGCTTAAGAACCGCGTCCAAAATCGCTCGCTACAGAAAAGTGGCGCCCACCGTGGGGCGTTCAAAGTTAGATCTAGGCACGGTCGTCCCCATTTTTCACAGAAAAGTGGCGCCCACCGTGGGGCCCTTGTTTTTCTTTCTGTCTGTTTTCCTTGTAAAATGGTGACTCTGCTGGGGAGTCTCCTTTTCTGCCTTAGGGCATCATCCCCGTTTTCTACGGAAAATGGGAACTCTACCGAAGAGAAAGATTGACCTATGCTGGTCCATCTCTTAGGCAGGGAACCACAGATTGGGGCTTCCGCTGGGGAACCCATTTCTGTCAGGAACTTAAGATTCATAGCTTTATAAGTCTAGGATGATTAGGACAAATATATATACTGCTTTTCCTAATTGCTATACGTGTTTATTTTTCTGCTACTGGGAATGCGTGTGATGCCGCATGTGGTGAGATTGAGTATACACTTAAGAAAAGCCGACCTTTTTCGTAGTGCGGAAGCTATCGGAAATAGCTGTTACGCGATACTACCCTCATTTGAGGCTGGTGATCTATTCTACGTGAATGGCACTTACTCTAAGATTGCACACAACTCGCTGGCGATCCGCTTGTTGTTTTGCTTTCCTGGGAGGAGCTGATGATAATGAGTACAGGTACAAAAATCACCCTAGTATAAACCTTTGGGGATGGGTAGAGCCTTGACTTCATGACAACGACCCTCTGACCCCATGTTTTTTCTATGTTTTTGTGTGCTGCATTCATGCATTCATTTAATAAAACATTAAAACATTCAAAAAAACTTTCTCTTCTAGTCTCTCTGTTTTTCAAATTAAACTAAGACTGTGATTGCAAATATCAGAGAAAAAGATTACGCTAATGGATTTCGGTAGAAGGAGAACTCACCAGTATACCTTCAAGGTTCCAAAACTAGGGGATTTGAGAAAGTTAGCGAGGATGATCGTTAACCCAGAGGTTTTCAGAGCCAAGCACGGTGGTTTGCTACCACTGTTAAGAGTCCATGTGATTAAGGGGATCATGGACGCGCTCATTCAGTTCTACGATCCGGTTTATCATTGTTTCACATTCCCGGATTACCAGCTGGCACCAACGCTGGTGGAGTATTCTAATCTGACTGATTTACACATTACAGATCGAGCTCCATTTTCTGGACTGGAAGAAATTCCAAAGAATCAGATCATTGCAAGAGCAATTCATTTGGACGAGTCTGAGGTCAGGACTCACATAACCACTAAGGGTGGCATCCAAGGTTTGCCAGCCCAGTTCTTGACAAAGAAAGCTCTGTACTTCGCTAGTATAGGGAACGGGACTGCTTTTGAAAGCATCTTTGTCTTGCTCACCTACGGATTATTTTTGTTTCCCAACATCAATAACTTCGTCGATATCAACGCTATTAAGGTTTTTCTCATTGGAAACCCTGTGCCGACTTTGCTCGCAGATGCGTATCATTCTGTACACTTAGGAAATTTGTACAGCGGAAGGGAGATCACATGATGTGTACCTTTTCTTTACAAGTGGTTTATCTCTCACTTGCCCAAGTCTGCCGCCTTTTGGGATTGCAAGAGTGTCTTACGTTGGTCGTAGATGATCATGTCCCTCACCAACTCTGATATAGATTGGTGTAATAGGATTTATGAGGGAATCAGAATCATTGACCGTTGTGGAAACTTCCCCAGCGTACCCCTCATAGGAACTAAAGGAGGAATCAACTATCATCCGATATTGGTTCTTCGTCAATTTGGATACCCGATGAGACACATCCCACTGGGTGTTCATCTGGAAGGTCTTTTCTTCAAAGAAGGAGAAAACGACAGAGCACTAAAGATGGAAATAGTGCAAGCTTGGACACATGTTCATAAGAAAGGATGAGAGTCTCTGGGAAAACCGGACTGTGTCTCGGTGGAGCCTTATCTCCATTGGGTACAAACTAGAGCTCTGAAGCTAAAGATGCCTTATCCTCGTTACGGAATTCTTCCGCCGAGGGAAATTGTCATGTACTTCATGACGGAAACTGAAAGGCTTCAGGTTACTCTCAACAAAGTTCAAAAGGAAAGAAGGTCTTGGAAGAACAAGTACCGCACCCTCGACGTAGAGTGTATCCAAATACAGTAATTACTAAAAGAGAAAGATGCTCTGATTGAAATTTTGGAGCAGCATGCTGTAGAGAATCAAGATGACCAAAGGAATTTGCTCACTCCTTTCACTTGGCAAAGGAATGACAACCCGACAACGGCCCAAGAGCCCCGGTCAAAGAAAAGCAAAGTACCAGAGTCAGCACCCGATTTCTCTTCAGAGAGGACTCGGGACCCATTAGTTTAGGTTTCTGTTTCTGCACTTTGTAATCTACTGTATTTCCATTTCTGTAATCCTTTGAATTTCAATAAAAAGGGGTTTCCCCACTGTTTGATATTTGCAATCTAATTGTCGAAGTTTATTTTGATTAAACCAAAAAAAAAACAATTAATATAATCATTTCATTCATCATTCTCACATCGCGTATTCTCCTTACCTACGAATCTCACGTTTGTGTCTCGATTCTAGAGTCAAACTGTCTCATTCGTATAATACTCGGGCCAATCGTCAGAAAAAGATGGATGATCTTGAGGAAGAAAACAGAGAGTTGAAAGAAGAGATCGACACTCTGAGAGAGGATATGAGAAAGCTTCGTAACGACATGCAAGCCATGGCAGAAGCTCAGCTACAAATAACTGTGATCTCAGATATCACCTCAACGCCCATCATAGAAAAGTATGATCCTAGGTATCAGATACCGAAAGATCGTCCTTGGGGCATGCCTGTTAACTATATCCCGGAAGGATATGTTCCGCCGATCACTGAAGATCAGGGAATCGCAACAGAAGCCACTGGGCCTGAAGGTTACAAACTTCGGGAAAGCGAAGATGCCAGGGGCATACTCAAGACTCTTGAAGGTTACAAACTTCGGGAGGCGCCAAGACTTACTGCCGTAGTCACGGTACCACCCCCTGTGGTGCACACTGTCTCGGAAGGACAGATTCCACCAACACCTTCTAGTAAGAAGGAAACTATGTTTGACAGAATGGAGGAATTCCAGGAACAGTTCTTGGAAATGCAGAAAGAGCTGCAAACCATTCGCGGTCAGGATTTATTCGGAAAGGACGCCGCAGACCTCTGCTTGGTCCCAAATGTAAAAGTCCCGCACAAGTTCCAAGTGCCCGACCTTGAAAAATACAAGGGTAACTCTTGCCCTCAGAGCCATCTGGTGATGTACGCTCGGCGGATGTCAGCTCAGACGGAGAATTAGGACCTGCTGATTCACTACTTCCAGGATAGTTTAACCGGTGCCGCACTCAAATGGTACATGGGTTTAAACCGTGCCATGATCAGTACATTCAGAGATCTTGGTACTGCCTTCGTCCACCAATAAAAGTACAATTTGGACATGGCACCCGACAGAGATCAACTCAGATCAATGTCACAAAAGGACAAGGAAACCTTTAAGGAGTATGCTCAAAGGTGGCGTGAAATTGCCGCTCAAATTTGTCCACCTCTTGAGGAAAAAGAGATGACAAAGATCTTCTTAAAGACCTTAAGCTCATTTTACTATGACCGAATGGTCGCCAGTGCGCCCAGTGATTTCACCGAGATGGTCGGTATGGGTGTACGTCTTGAGGAAGCCGTTCGAGAAGGACGTTTGGTAAAAGACACTGGATCAACGAGCGGTACTAAAAAATACGGTAGTGCTCTCCCTAAGAAAAAAGAGCAAGATATTGGGAATATCTCTCTCGGAAAGTAAAGGCGTCGTTATCAGCCAGTAGCAGCTGTTACTCCTGCTATCGGCCCTGCGCCCGTTCCTATGTATCAACCTCAGGTTGTGCAGCCAACCTGGCCAACAAAGGACACAACAGCCTCTTCAGCAGGCTCGTCCTCCATATAATAACCACCGTACAACATGGCCACCAGGGTTTGATCCTATACCCATGTTGTACGCAGAACTATTTCTGTTACTGCTGGCTAAGGGGCACATTCAGACTAAGTCTCCCCTTTCAGTTCCGGAAAATCCGCCTTTTTAGTTTAAAGCGGATCAAACATGTCCTTATCATCAAGGAGGTTCAGGGCATAACATTGAGACTTGTCTCAATTTCAAATCCGACGTGCAAAAGCTTGTTAGGAGCGGGCTCTTATCTTTCAAAGATACGAATCCTAATGTTCTTACGAACCCGCTGCCTCAACATGAGAAGGTTGCAGTCAATCTGATTGAGAAAGAGACTAACAATGTCTATCAAATTCACGATGTACTCTTATTGGGGACCGATCTGGTCAAGATGCATTGTAGACAGAGTGGATATGGCCATGTGCCACCTCATAATTATAACCAGTGTGATATCTGCTCTAAAGACAACAAGGGATGTTCTGTAGTGCAAGCAACTCTACAGGAACAAATGGATCTTGGATGGATCCAAGAGCACCGAGTTCGTGGAGTTAACATGGTTTACACGAATTCCAACATCATTCAAAACCACGACATCCGTGTGATGAATGTCAACTTGGTGGCGATGCACTCAAGGCAAAGCCAGTATCATAATCTGCCGCGGCACGATTACAGTTCCTGTCTGATTTGCTCGGTAAACAAACAGGGATGCTCTTTCATACAAGAGGCCCTCCAGCGTCAGATGGATCTTGGATGGATCCAAGACTACCATAATAGGAACTCCTATCAAATCAATATGGTTCAGATCTTCGATATCCGCGTAATGAATACCAACCTGGTAGAGTTACATGCTGAGCAGGTCCGACTCGGATTCTTAATATCACACGATTATCAAAATTGTAAAGCGGGTTGCGAAAACGATCGAGGTTGTACCCTTGTCTAGGAGGCACTTCAGCACTTGTTAAATCACTGGTGGATGCCAATCTATATGGACGAAGATACTCAGCAGATTAGTATCAATAACAGGAATCCTACTCGTCGTCAAAGTCAGGATGTCCGATCAATGGAAGTTAACCTAGTGAAGTTACATTGTATTCAAAGTGGGCGTGGCCAGGTGCCACCACACAACTATGACAGTTGTAGCATCTGTGAAGAAAGTAACCAAGGGTGTTACCTTGTGAGAGCAGCTCTTCAGGGTCAGATCGATCATGGAGAAATTTGTCCATATCCGGGTTCTGGACCCATCATTTGGTCGCCGAACTACCTTGCCGATCAAGTTGAGGATGTTGTCACGATCTCTGGTCATCACCAGATCAGGGATGTTTTTGCCATCATTCCTCTACTTGACGAATCTAGAGTTCCCAACCAGGAATGGATCGAGGTTACTTATGACGGTCAGAAAAATCAAAAGGTTCCCATAGTCATCTATCTACCGGGGCCACTACCGTATGAATCAGCTAAGGCAATCCCTTACAAATACGGTGCAACAATAATCGAGAATGGAAAGGAAATTCCATTACCCTCCGTCGTGAATATTGCAGACATCAGTCGTGTAACACGGAGTGGTCGAATCTTCAACCGAGGGCTTGGAGAATCCAACAAAGAAAAGGAACTTCAGGCGGAAATTCCTGATCCACCAGTCAGTCAATCTGGTAATCCCAACTTTTCAAAAGACAAAGATGAGATGCTAAAGCTCATCCAAAGGAGTGAATATAACATTGTTGATCAACTGTTACAGACTCCTTCAAAGATCTCAGTATTATCGCTGTTACTCAGTTCAGAAGCCCACAGAGAGGCTCTACAGAAAGTCTTGGAGCAAGCCTTTGTGGAACAGGATGTAACAATTAGACAGTTCAATAGCATTGTCTCTAACATCACTTCCTGCAATAATTTGGGATTTAGTGATGAAGAATTACCTGAAGAGGGTCGCCGTCATAACATGGCGCTCAACATTACGGTTAACTGCCAGGGCGATGCTTTAGCCAGCGTACTGGTAGACACAGGGTCAGCCCTGAATGTTATGCCGAAGTCCACTTTGACGCAATTATCATTCAAGGGCCCTCCGATGAGAGTCAGCGAGGTCGTCGTCAAAGCATTCGACGGATCCAGAAAAACAGTTATCGGCGAAGTTGATCTTCCCATAACTATTGGTCCTCACACTTTCCAAATCATTTTCCAGGTCATGGACATCCGGGCAACATACAGTTGTTTATTAGGAAGACCTTGGATACATCAGGCTGGAGCGGTCACTTCGACCCTCCACCAAAAGCTAAAGTTCGTCCAGAACGATCAACTTGTCACGGTTTGTGGGGAACAAGCCTTGCTTGTGAGTAACCTATCATCACCTGCTTGTGTAGAACCCGAGGAGGTTATTGGAACGCAGTTCCAAGCAATGTCGGTGCGCAAGAACAATCAATCCCAAGGAGGAACTTCGATTTCCTCATACAAAGATGCTATTAAAGCGGTCGAGAGTACCGATACCAAAGGATGGGGACAGCTTGTCATTCCCACTGACAATAAAATAAAGAAGGGTCTTGGTTTTTCTGCGACCTGTACCCAGACAGCCGCCAACGATGAAAGTCTTCATCCCCTTCAAAACTTCTTCCACAGTGGAGGTTTTCTTCACCCAGTATCTCAGACAGTTCATGCTATCAATGAGGAAGATTCCCCTGACACAGATGAAGAATGGAAGTCCTACCTTAACAAGGACGGCTATATGTCTCAGGAAGAGGTGCCTATGCCTTTTTTCTTTCCTACAGAAAGTCCGAGATTTATACCAAGATCAGATGTCGAAATGATCTACAGAGATTGTGATCCGGAAGGATGTCGTGCTCCGCCAAATTCATTAGAGGAAGACACTCTGATGAAAGAAAACTTTGATCGCAATTACTATGGCCCGATGGATGGTCTGCCAATGTGGCAGCCTTACCCAGGAAACTTGGGGCAAGAAAGTCAGCCGAGTAATGAAACTCAGCTGACCATCATTGAACAGAATACCTGTGTCCCCGCCATGTCATGGGATCAACACTCAGGTCATTCAGAGACTGTTCAATATGAAGATGAGTTCGCAACGTTCGCAGGACTTGAATTCATCAACTATGCTTTTCTTGAGGTCAACGTCATCGAGAGGGATGACTCCTCCAGTTCCAAAGAAGTGTGGGACACCTTGGGACAACCAAGTGGAAAATTTGACTTCATGGTCAAGTACACCGCTCCTGAAAGCTCTCGTATCAGGATCGAAGACATCCAGTCAACTGGATGGGGAGATACAGCTGAGAGCACCAATGCTATGCAAAATGCAACAGAGGAATCCTCCTACGACAACTCTGCTTGGGAGACAGATTCCCATGATCCTGCTCCACCAGAAATCAGTGTCATTTCTGAAGACAAATCAAGGAAGGTGCCAGACTTTGTGATTCACCGAGGAGTTCGCCGCCAATGGGTTGCCGTCGAGGTTCCGAAGGTCGTTCGTCAGTCAAAGTAATTGCCATCTTTTAACCTTTCACCCTGCCCAGGTGAAACGGATGTTTTGATAGGGCTCGCTTTCTGTAAATTTCCCTCTTTGCTTTGCCCAAAGCGAGTGAGTTTTGTTTTATAGGGCTGTAGTTTCAAGATTCGACTTATTCATTAATAAAATAACGTCGTTCTATAATTTCCGCATTAATTGTTGTTTTCTCTTTTTACTTTTTCAGAAAATGGTAATCCTAAAAAAACATTCAATAATAAAAACAAGCAGTAAAAACAAATACACTGCACACACTTACATTTTCTCTATCTCTTCTAAACACGAATCATCACGTCATGCAGATTGCTTGTTTTATACCCGGTTGAAACATACGATCTGATGCCTTCTCCCAACTTTGAGTTCCCGGTATTCGAGGCTGAAGAAGAAGTTGACAACGAAATTCCAGAAGAGATCTCCCGACTACTCAGACAAGAGGAAAGGTCCATTGAACCTCACAAAGAACCGTTGGAAACGGTAAACTTGGGGTCAGAAAAAGAGAAAAAAGAAATCAGGATCGGAGCATTGCTCAGTTCAACTGCCAGAGAGGGTTTGATAAAGCTTCTCAAAGAATTCCCCGATGTATTCGCTTGGTCCTATCAGGATATGCCAGGGTTGGATACCAGCATCGTGGAACATCACTTACCGTTGAGATCGGAATGTCCGCCAGTAAAGCAAAGGTTGA
Source organism: Lathyrus tuberosus (assembly GCA_022829125.1). Classification (NCBI taxonomy): domain Eukaryota; kingdom Viridiplantae; phylum Streptophyta; class Magnoliopsida; order Fabales; family Fabaceae; genus Lathyrus; species Lathyrus tuberosus. The sequence continues at coordinate 4,468,279 of JALAZF010000190.1, forward strand.
GACGGACTCACCCGGACATGGCCATCAAAATCAAAGAGGAGGTACAGAAACAAATTGATGCGGGTTTCCTCGCTACATCTGAATATCCTCAATGGTTAGCCAACATCGTACCCGTTCCCAAAAAGGATGGAAAGGTCAGAATGTGTGTTGATTACAGAGATCTGAACAAGGCAAGTCCAAAGGACGACTTTCCTTTACCACACATTGACATGCTGGTTGACAGCACAGCAAAGTTCAAAGTATTCTCCTTCATGGATGGATTCTCGGGCTATAATCAGATCAAAATGGCGCCGAAAGACATGGAAAAAACTTCGTTCATTACCCCATGGGGTACCTTTTGTTACAAAGTAATGCCGTTCGGTTTAAAGAATGCCGGGGCAACCTATCAAAGGGCCATGACTACTCTGTTTCATGACATGATACATAAGGAAATTGAGGTATATGTCGATGATTTGATTGCAAAATCAAGAACAGAGGATGAGCACGTTGAACATCTGTCAAAATTGTTCGAACGTCTAAGAAAATTCAAGCTCCGCTTGAATCCCAACAAGTGCACCTTCGGTGTCCGTTCAGGGAAACTACTAGGGTTCATCGTCAGCCAGAAAGGGATTGGGGTTGATCCTGACAAGGTCAAGGCCATTCAAGAAATTCCTTCTCCGAAAACTGAAAAACAAGTCAGAGGATTCCTGGGACGTTTGAACTACATCTCCAGATTCATATTCCTTATGACCGCGACGTGTGCGCCGATTTTCAAATTACTGAAAAAGAACCAGGATTGCGTTTGGTCAGAAGACTGCCAAACTGCCTTCGACAGTATTAAGGAATACCTGTTGAATCCTCCGATTCTATCAGCTCCAGTGGAAGGAAGACCACTAATCATTTACCTCACAGTCCTAGAGGACTCAATGGGATGTGTACTTGGCCAACAAGACGAAACTAAAAGGAAAGAGTCTTCCATTTATTATCTAAGCAAGAAATTCACCGACTGCGAGACTCGGTACACAATGCTCGAGAAAACTTGTTGCGCTTTGGCTTGGGCAGCCAAACGTCTTCGCCAGTACATGATTTGTCATACTACTTGGTTGGTCTCTGAAATGGATCCAATCAAGTACGTTTTCGAAAAACCTGCTCTCACGGGAAGGATTGCCCGTTGGCAGATGTTACTATCAGAATATGACATAGAGTACCATGCTCAGAAAGCCGTTAAAGGAAGTATTTTAGCCGATCATTTGGCTCATCAACCGATTGACGATCAAGAATCAATCGAGTTTGACTTCCCAGACGAAGATGTCATGTATCTAAAGATGAAAGATTGCGATGAACCGCAACCCAGTGAAGGGCCAGAACCAGGTTCCCAGTGGGGACTCATCTTTGACGGAGCAATTAATCATTATGGAAACGGAATTGGGGCAATCATTGTTACCCCTCAGGGTTCCCACATTCCTTTCACTGCCAGACTTACGTTCAAATGTACGAACAACGAGGCCGAATACGAAGCATGTATCATGGGTCTCGAAGAAGCGATTGATTTAAGGATCAAAAACTTGGACGTATACGGCGATTCAGCTCTGGTTATTAACCAGATAAAAGGAGATTGGAACACATACCAATCAGGATTGATTCCTTACAAAGACTATGCAAGAAGGTTGTTACCCTTCTTCAACAGAGTCGACTTTCATCACATCCCTCGTGATGAGAATCACATGGCTGACGCATTAGCCACTCTCTCTTCCATGATTAGTGTAGGTCGATGGAATGACATACCTAAGATCGACATCATGCGCCTTGAACGGCCCGCTTACATCTTCATGATTGAAGCAGTCATAGACGACAGACCTTGGTATCACGATATCAAATGCTTCCTTCAGAAACAAGAGTACCCATCTGGGGCACTCAGAAAAGACAGGAAAACCCTCAGAAGATTGGCTGGAAACTTCTTCCTGAGCGGTGACACTCTTTATAAGAGAAATTTTGACATGGTTTTGCTCCGATGTGTCGACAGACCAGAAGCAGACATGCTCATGAAAGAAATTCATGAAGGATCCTTTGGCACTCATGCCAATGGACACACAATGGTGAGAAAAATTCTCAGGGCCGGGTATTATTGGTTGACCATGGAATCCGACTGCTACAAGTACATGAGGAGGTGTCACAAGTGTCAGATATACTCCGACAAAATTCATGTACCGCCATCACATCTCAAAGTTCTTTCTTCCCTGTGGCCTTTTTCCATATGGGGAATCGACATGATTGGTATGATTGAGCCCAAGGCTTCAAACGGACATCGGTTCATCCTGGTAGCCACTGACTATTTCACCAAGTGGGTCGAAGCAGCGTCATTCGCCAATGTAACCCGACAAGTGGTGGTCCGATTTATCAAAAACAATATCATCTGCCGTTATGGTGTTCCAAGCGAGATCATTACTGATAATGGATCTAACTTGAACAATAAGATGATGAAAGAGTTGTGTCCAGAGTTCAAGATCGAACACCATAACTCATCTCCCTACCGACCCAAGATGAACGGAGCGGTAGAAGCGGCTAACAAGAACATCAAGAAGATTGTTCAAAAGATGGTTGTAACCTATAAAGACTGGCACGAGATGTTACCTTTTACTCTTCATGGTTATCGCACATCTGTCCGTACTTCAACAGGGGCTACCCCTTTCTCTCTAGTATATGGCATGGAGGCAGTGCTTCCCATAGAAGTAGAGATCCCGTCAATCAGGGTATTGATGGAAGCTCGGCTCACCGAAGCTGAATGGTGTCAAAGTCGACACGACGAACTGAACCTGATCGAAGAAAAGAGAATCACGACACTATGCCACAGTCAGTTGTATCAACAGAGAATGAAAAGGGCGTTCGAAAAAAAAGTCTGACCTCGTATTTTCAGAAAGGGAGACCTCGTGCTCAAGAAGATACAATCATTTCTCACTGACTCTCGGGGCAAATGGACCCCGAATTATGATGGCCCCTATGTGGTCACGAAAGCTTTCTCAGGCAGCGCCTTGAGACTTGCAACCATGGATGGAGAGGAATTTGCCTACCCCACGAATGTTGATGTAGTCAAGAAATACTTCGCCTAAACTAAAAAAAAAACGTCTCGGTGGATTGAAAACCCGAAAGGGCGGTCCAGGCAAAAGTTAGAGACATGAAAAAAAAGAATCATCCCGATGGATTGGAAATCTCATAGTACAATCCAGGCAAAAGTTAGGGATAATGGCAAGTAACTATGTTCAACAGAGGCAAGTCCCTCAGCATCAGTAGTTACATCATCTATCGGAGGAAATCTCCAGTCAAAGGTCATCTTCGACAGAAGCTCAGGATGCCCCAAATTCAAAGTTGGTAGAAGGATAGTGGTCGTTATGTTTCAACGTAGCCCTTTTCCCTGTAAATTACCATTTTCTAACTTTGTATATACTCTTTGGAATCACGCGTTTGGCTGATCTCCATCTTATCAATAAAATTTGAGCCTTTGTGCTTTTGTTTGTAATTCTTAACTTGCTTTAGCTTTACAGAACGACGTTGTTTAAACTTAATCAGCGATTCTTGAAATAAAACAAAAATGAATTTACTTGTTAAAACTTTTTCTGCTTTTAAATTAAAGATGGCATTTCTTTTGACTGTTGAACATCAGAAGAACATCGATTGCATCTCCTGAAGTAAGCGAATTTCAAAGTGCAGAATCAAAGTACTCCTTCTAAGCCAGTATGCCTGAATGAAGGGATCAACTGTGTCAGAGACCTTGTTTCGTCTGACATCCTCGGCCGAGTTCTCATCTCCTAAGCCCGATCAACATAGCTCCCCACGTGGATTATCTCTCCTAAGCAAGGTGGAATTGCTATTTTGAATCAACGGTACTTCTTCGCCCCGCGATGGCCGAGTATCCAATTGTGTTCATCCATTAGTCTGTATGTCGCGTCTGTTTTGTCAGCATAAACATACATACTTCATGCATTTTATTTGCGTTCGCATTTCGTATTGCATCACTATCACTTGAGTCGGTCTTGTCCCCTAGTGATAAACAGGTTTCTCAATCGAGTTTGTCAGTTCTTTCCTCGTCAGGAAATGTTGCGTCTGCACAATCTCGCCACCAGTGTATCTTTAGGAAAGAAGTCGGTCATTGACCACTTTGATAACTTGAACCTCTGAAAAGTCAGAGAAAACTTTTAATAAGCATCACTCTTCGCCATTGAAGATGATATCCTTGCTTTCCCGGATTAAGGAAAATCCACAGAGAAAGCCTCGTGATCAGAGATTCGGCAGCACGCCAGTTTTGCTCCGAAAAACCACTGATGAGAAGGTCATCGGCACCTCAAAATTGGATCCCATCATATGGCATTTCTCCGGGAAGATCCCGAGAAAAGTATGATGTAACCCCAAACGAAAACAGTCTCTCAAGAGACTCGCTTTCCCCAGTAGAATCGACAGATGGCGTCTCCAACAGAGAAGTTTGTACAACTCTACAACTCAGACGACTGGGTTCCCCAGCAAATCTGACATCAAAACTTTTTCCACTCAAATGGCATCTCCCCAGGAAAATTCGGCGAGATGTTTGAGGAAAGCCGCTATGAATAGCGTCCCTTGTCAGTAAAGTTTATTGACAAAAGAAACTAAGACCAGTTCTTGGTAAGAAACCAGGATCGAGGGGAAGTTTAAATCAGAAACTAAGACCAGTTCTTGGTAGGAAACCAGGATCGAGGGGAAGTTCAAATCAGAAACTAAGACCAGTTCCTTGGTAGGAAACCAAGAACGAGGGGAGGTTTATTTTAAAAGAAAACAGAGACCAGTTCCTTGGCTGAAAACCAGGATCGAGGGGAAGTTTACCTTTTCTAAGCATCATTGCTTAGTTAAAGAAGATGAATGTGTAAGCTACCATTCATAACCACCATCAAAATTTCGGATATTCCGATATTTAATCCTCTTGCACCCCGAATGCTCGAATCCCTTCGTCATTCATACCTTCGGGTCCAAGAAGATTAAATAGGGGCATCTGTAATACCCCAAATTTTGACCACTTAGATTTCCCATCATTGTGAAAATCATCATCACAATATGGATGTACCTTTATGCTTCATCAGTCTCCCCAAAGATGGGTGAGCATCCAATACAATCAAAATTAGGGTTTCAAGCCCTCTCTGAGTGCTTAGACAAGGGATCAATCAAGAAATGACATGATCTTTAACTTGTCTAATCTCTTAAACATCCACAATGGATCAAAAAGGACTCCTACTTCAAGGATTAAGCACAAGGCTGCTCCCTTCTAGGTGGATCAAGTCTCAAGATCGATAGTGTCACCAAATTAGGGTTTTGGTCAACCAGGGCCTCCAGATGGAAATTTTCATCTGGGCACAAGGCAATGATCCAAAACATGACCTAATATGCTTCATGGAACCTCATGAACCCATGCATCAAGTCAATTTTGCCTCAGGGGATGCATTAATCAAAAATCAGGAATTAGGGTTTCTTGACCTAATTCACCCCTAAGTTAACTTTTGGGACAAACCATGAGCCAAGACCTCAAGAGATGATTTGAGGGTCTCTAATACACCATATTGATCCATTTGGAACAATGGATTGATCCAAGAAGCTTGAGCAACAAGTTTCATTTTCATCTGCACCACAATTAGGGTTTTAAGGGAAAAGTCAACTGTAACTTTGACTTTTGAGCAAGACATGCTCCCGAACCCTAATACATGATTGAATATACCCTATGACACCCATGGAACATGTACATCAAGTTTGATTTAGGTCAAGGACATGATTTCCTGAAGAATTGCACAGTTTGGAATTCATCTGATAAAAAGTCAACTGTGCACAAAAGTCAACTTTGACTTTTTGAGATTTTTCACCAAAATGGATTTTTAACCCTAAAATGATGTTAATGTATGATTTGAATCATCATTCATCAAGAAAAATCAAGAAAAGTTAGATAACTTGTAAAAGGGGTAACCATAAAACTTAGAAATTTTTCTAAGTTAAAAATAAAGTGGCAAAGGTACCAACTTTGGAGGACCATAACTCCTAAACCACAAGGCCATTTTTTCTCATCCAAAGATGGATTTGTAGCCCTCATTATCACCTACAAAAACTTCAACTACAAGCCATTCCAATTCATTAAGGATTTTGAGTTATGGAGTGATCAAAGTGGCTGAAAAGTGAAAATGTCACTTTTTCCAACACTTAGTGAAATTTTCACTAAGTCAGAATTCTGCTTCACTTTTTGCCAAATGTAGGGGGATTTTTCACTTGGAATCAAAAGAGATCAAAACCAAACTTGTTCAAACAGTTGTTGTATCATGTAAGAGCTTTCCAAAATGGCCAAGAACATTGCCAAATTCAACTTACACCATGAGATACAACATTGGCAAGTTGCCTTGCTGAAATCTGTCAAAGCAAGGCAGAATTTAAATTTTGGCTCGATTTGCCAAAATCAGCCAATTGCAATTGCTCCAATCCACTTGGACACCTCAGAGGATTGAATCCAAAGGGGACAATCACTGAGCCAAGCCTCCAAGGTCCAAGGAACAAGGAATAGCATGTTGAACCTAGAATGGCCAAAATAGGGACAAGACTTCAAATTTGGAATGAGGCATTCAATGGAACCATCAAGGTGGCATGGACTGAGCCATTCTCATCTGAAATCAGTCAAGACTTATCCAAGACCAAGGGGACCAAAGCTCTGTGCCCTAACCTCTAGTCAATGGCTAGAGGAGACTTTCATTTCCATTGGCCAACATTGAGGAAACCTACTTACCAGCTGCCATGTACTATTCCTTGCAAAACAAACTTGCTCTACTATAAATAGAGCTCAATTGTGGTCAATTTGAGTACACCAAAGCCATCTAACAGATGCTTTCCTCAAAATCTCTTTCTCTTGGCAAAAATGCCTTTCTTAGCAAGGTAGCTATCGGGTTTTGAGTTTGAGAGCAATTCTGCACAAACCAATCACTCACACACCTCACATACATCACATATGAGCTGATCAAACACTCACATAACATCTGAAACATCAATTTCACAAAATCACTTGCCGTCCACACAAGTTTGAAGTGAAGTTGCAGCTGAGATGCCATAAACTGATCCAGTCCATTTCAATTCAATCCAAGTGTTCAAACACACTCCATATGGTGTAGGGAAGCTGTCCAGATCATCACAACTTGTCTGTAACACCTCTAAATCAAAATCACATCTGAACTTGCTGTCACGACATGGAGGTAAGCCTAAACTTGGTCATCTCTCAATCTATGCATATTTCCTCGCACAATAATTTGGCCATATGTTCATAATCATGCATGGAATGTTTTCCCTCAATTAATTGCATTGTTTGAATCGTGTATCAAAAATCCTAGCCTTCATGCAGAAATTAGGGTTCTTGAGGTTTCTTCGCGATTTCTTGTTGTATGTTTAATTTAAATGAATTTAAAGTACATAGGCATGATCGTGAGGTTGAGGCGAGCATAATGATATGTGGATTGCATGTTATAATTACGTATTCAGTGAGATTGGATGGAAAATGCAAATCTGGGCGAACTGAAAAACGCGCGTGTTCTTGGTGTTGTTCTTGGCGCCATTTTCATATATTTGAATATTTGAATTTTTTGATTTTGTTTAATTGATTCAAAAATTAATTTCTCTCTGAGTTTTAATGATTTTGAGTTGATTCTTTTTTTAATAATTCACAAAAATGTTAAAATATTTTATTTTATCAAAAAATCCCAAAAATATTATTTATTTCATATAATTGATATTTTTACAAAGAATTAATATTTTGATTGTTTTTGGCATTTTAAATATTTTTTCTACATTGATTTTGTAACTTTTGATGCTTTCTAATTATTTTGTAGGTCAATACTTAATTTTTGAAGCACTAATCCAAGATCACAATTTGTTTTTCACATGTTAAACAATTTTTTATCATTTTAATTGAATTTTTATTCAATTAAATACATTTTTTGAAAACAAATTAGGGTTTTGGATTAATTCAACCCACATAAATCATTTTCAAAACACTTTGGGCCTCTATTAGAGTGTAAGACCCAATCTTTTTTTTGACCAAATCATCTTTGGGCCTCACTTATTGTATAAGTCCCGATACCGTCAAAAAACAAACGGCGCGATCGTCGCCTTTTTAAAAATCATCTGGGCCTACCCTCGAGTAGTAAGACCCACTCTTTTTCTTTAAACTCTTTTTGGGCCTCTTGAGAGAGTGTAAGACCCATCCCTTTGTACAGAAAACCTTTTTGGCCCACAGTCACTTGTATAAGTCCCTCTGTACAAATTCAAACAGTGCGCTCACTGATAAAACTCTGGGCCTCTCCTTGAGCTATAAGCCCCAAATCTTTCTTTTTCAAAGCACTTTCTCCTTTGATTTTGAATATACTATTGTTTTTAATCTTTCTTTGTTGAACAACTAACCAAACAGCATGGAAGCTCTACAACCGAGTAAGTGGTTATCGCTTTCATTTACTGCTTTCATATTATAAACTGTATTGTGGGGCTGCTCACTGTAAGTCTCCTTTCATAAACTCATATCTACTGTGTAATAATAGTATAGATATTTCGAGTTTCCCCGGCTACTACGTCTAGAACTAAGTGACGCCGTTTCATTTATTCGTAGAAATAGACGCCTAGATCCCCAATAGGAGCACCAGATACAGTCTTCTCTTCGGCTGTCCTCCTTAGGAATCGTCAAGAAATTCTATCCCCCAGAGATGAATTATTCTCGGTGAAACTTCTCTTGAATTTCTTTAAACCGCCGAACGGTTCGGACTCTCTCTAAAAGTTAAAGTCACTCGATAGTAAACCTCGCACGTTTACCAGTGGTTTTAACTCTAAAAGAGTTTTCCTGAACTTTTCTTTGGTTTGGGACCCATCAGCTTCTTAAAAGCATCGGCCTCCTCTTGGGCATCATACAAGGACCCACAGGCTTCCTAAAAGCAACCCCGCCTCCTCTTGGGCATTATTCAAGGACCCTACGGCTTCTTTGAAGTATTCACAGCCTCCTCTTAGGCTTCGTATAATGATCTCTTCCTCCGGGAATGATAGCCTCCTCTTGGGCTTCGTACAAGGACCCGTCGGCTTCTTAAAAGATTCCAGCTTCCTCTTGGGCTTCGTACAAATTATCCCGACGACCTCCTAGAGGTATAGGAACAGAACCTAGTCATCCTCATAGAACAGTCCTTTCATAGAGTCTACTACTGTTTCTCGGAGCATAGTACAAAAGATAAAACTCTAGACTTGGACAGTCTAACTTCCTTGAGTCTCAAAGACATTCTCAAGCACCCTTCGTTAAATAGAAAGGAAACCCGCAGACTCGGATAGTCTCAATACCCTTTGGATTTCCCGTTTCCTCAAAGAAAAGGAAATATCCCTGATCCTCAAATCAAATCCCTGAGTACAGTGTTGCTCATATAAGAACTGATTTTCTCTTTTAAATCAGTATATTGGATCTGTCACTCAACTGAAACAGTTACAATAGCCTCCATCTCGGGCTTCGTACGAGATACCAAAATTCTCCCCAGTGGAGTCAAAACAACCTTTTCGCCTCTCTCTCAGGCTTTGTATGAGATGCAAAAGATTCCCTCGTTGAGTCAATCACCCCTTTTTTTGCCTCCATCTCGGGCCTCGTACGAGATATAAATCCCTTAAGCAAAAGTCGAACTCTTTGCTAGCCTCCTCTTAGGCTTTGTATAATGATATGCCCCACTGGGTCAAAAACTTTTAGCCTCTCTCTCGGGCTTTGTACGAGACACGAAATAGCCTCCTCTTAGGCTTTGTATAATGATTTTCCTAGCGGAAATTAGCCTCCTCTTAGGCTTTGTATAAGAAAACCACTGGTTGATCCAATCGACCTTTTAGCATCCAAGATGTGCCTCGTTCGCAGTACACAAACATCAACAACTCCTTTCCCTTCATCTAATCGCTGTAAGCAGCAAGCCTCTGGATCATCTATATCCATGCCACTGTCCCTCTTTTAGCATGAGAAATTCCTAAGGAAAGATGGCATTGCTCTACACTGAGTTAAAGTCTTCTCCTTCAGGTTAAAACCCTTTCTTCGGAAATTATGGCATTGCTCGGATCCGCGTATCCCAGTTAAAGTAATTCTCCTTCCCCCTCTTTAGAGATGACAAATTCTCTCTAAAGTCGAGGTCTTTTAGCTTCACGTCTTGGGCTTTGAACAAGACACAAATAGACCTTTTAGCTTCACATCTTGGGCTTTGAACAAGATACAAACCACCTTTTGCTTCACGTCTTGGGCTTTGAACAAGACACCAAAAACCAATTTCTTCCCATAGAATAGGAGGAACTACGAACGCTCTGATTTCCCTGTTTCGGTAAACGGGAATACGTAGGCATAAGATCGAAAGAAAAGATCTTAGCGAGCGCAATCAACAAAAAACCCAAATCCCATATCTCCATCAATTAAAAGCAGTAATTTAAAAGCATCAGTCCTAACATCCTAATCCTTATTCCCCTCCAGAAACCCTTTGCCTAGAAAGAAGAAAGAAAGAACCGTATTGGCGAAATACGAATAACCAGTACAAAGGCCCCCCACATTGATAGCATCCGTAACCTAACAGACCGCTGTTTAAACTCAGTATGCAAGCAGGGTTAATTGGAGACATCTATTTCCCTTCCTTATTCAACTCACAATAGGATAAAAAAATGAATCGACCTGTAGTTTTAAGCTCAACCGCAGAGAGCGACCAGCGCTTAAGAACCGCGTCCAAAATCGCTCGCTACACCATAACCTGGGTTCGGGAGTCGGTTACGCGAGGGGAAGGTGCTAGCACCCCACGCATCCATCGTACTCTATGGGATCCACACTTGTTGTCTATTCTAAGGGTGAGTTATCCTAACATCTAGGGCTGCACTAAAACGGGGGAGGGAAAAACAAAGACAGACTCGGTAGGACGTTGACGTCCTAGGCCTATGTACCCCCTTTGTGCAATGGGGAATTCAGATTCAACGTAGTTCGGACCAAGTTCTTTTTGTGTTTTTTATGAGCGTCGTTAAGTTCGCGTCCGGCAGTTAGGGTCGATGCCTGTTTGCGACTCAGACGGAAAATAACGTGCCCTTTTTGAAAATAGCCTTTAGTTTGACAATCCCGCAGGATAAAAAGGTTTGAAGTTTGTTTGTATTTTTTAGGACAGAAGTGATTTGAGTTAGTTTATAACTCACCTTGAACCAAAGTCTATGACACGGGAACGAATGCATCGCATGGTCGTCCCCAATGGGACGTATGCTCAACACTCTAGAAGAGAGAATGGGGACCCCTCAATCTTCATTTCCTATGTTTAAGGCTTGTGTGCAAGGCAAGTTGACCTTATTAAGTATCTTAAAGATGTTTTGAGATGAGAAGAGGGACTCAAGAGAAAAGAAAAGACTACGGGGAAAAATCTATCCTAATGTTATCATACAAAGATGGCCCTAAGGGGAGGTTTGACAACAACCTAAACCTAAAGAAAAGAAAAGATGAGAGGATGAAAGAGTGAGAGTGGACATGGATACTTATCCACACCCTTAAATAATTTACCTCAGCCCTTGGATAAAAGGTTAGTACAAACAGAAATAAGTGACGATAAGACGAATGAAACCCAAACAAATCACAAGCCAAAAATAAATGATTATAAACCAAGTGAAATTCAACCAAGATAGAATGTGGATTACCTAAACATGAATTAGGAAGTCAAAGAAGCAAACTCAAATGATGGCACAAGTGCCTTTTCAAACAAGTAATCAGACATGGTCAAAGATGTGCATACAAGAAGACTTCCAGCAAATAGCAATCAAACAATTAGCAAAATATCTTATAAAATTACCAAATTAATTATCAACATAGCTCAACCAGAAACAAACAACATGTCAAAAACTCATACCAAAATTCCCAAGATAGGTCATCCAAACAATTATGCAAAGTCCAGACAAGAAACATGATTCAATATGCAAAAGAGGAGGATTAAAATGCAATATGAAATGATTTTAAAAATGTGAGAAAAATATTTTAATGCAATTCAATATGTTGGTAAAATAATGCAAAATGAATAAGTTCAAAATGCTTTATGAATAATGAGAAATAAAATAAACAAGTCATGGTATGCATGTATGAAATAAGTTCAAAAAGAAAATAAACAAATAATTATTTCAGATGCTAAAAATAAAATAAAAAGTAAAAAATAAAATTTGGAAAATTTTATAAAATTATAAAAAAGCTTCTTGAATTTTTTGGGAATTTTTTAATGCAATTATCTATTTTTAAAAATTAAAAATGAATTAATGCCAATTAAATAAAATAAAATGAATGGGAATGAGCGTGGGGGATGTGTTCAGCAGTCCAACCACGTTGGAAATTGAAATGGGCTGGAAGGTGGGTGTGTAAATAGCAAGCCCAAACATTTAAATCCATCAGAAAAAATAAAATAAAACAAAAAAGAGACCACATGGACTCAGTCAACCCAGTTGACTCACAAGAGCCCTTTGATCCATCTAACGCGCCATATTTAGTCAACAAAAGTCCAAGTAATCATGATGAATGGTATTGATTGGCACGTCCATATTAATAATGATGCACATTCACACACGTAATTGGTCAGAAATAAAAAAAGAACATGTGCACACGAAATAAGTTAGGGTTCAAAATTTTAAAACTCACGCAGCAACCAAATTACACGTCCAAATTCAAAACAAAATATACCAGAATGATTAATGAATGTCACACAACATTATGCATGTCAAAAATATGAGTTTTAAGATCATGAAAAATACCACCAACCTGAGATCACGCCACCTATTCCCTTGCTATTAGCTTCAAGTGATGATTGGTTTGTGCTCTACGGATCCTCAGGACTCAGATGGTGAAAGAAGTTTTGGAAAAGCTCTTCTGGATTGTGAGATTCGAATGATTCAAATTTTAGTGTTCAATCTTTTTTCTCCTCAAAATCACGTGTGTTCTCTTTCCAACCAGTGCATGAGTAATCTTAAATACCTAGGGTTAATCCACTGATGATCACTTGGGCCTTGTTAATTCCCCACTTAATGAGTTTTGGGTAATTTTGGAAATTTGAATAATGTGAAATACAACCTCCTCCATGCATGTATATCCAAACCTTTGATGATGGACCACTTATTTAACAATTGCTAATCACACCTGAATTTGATTTGGGCCTTGAGATGTCTTGGTTCATGAGTTTAGAATGATCTTGCAATTTTGCATAATGGAATAAAAATGATGAATACACCATGGGTTCACTTGATTCAAAGGTCAAAAATGACCCTTATGGATTGTTCTTTGATGTTAAAATTTGGCTTGAAACAAAGGCATCAATTATAGGTCACTATGTCCCAAAATGCAAAAGTTGTGAAAATGGAACCCTAAAAACCACCTTGCCTTCTTTTGGTCATAACTTGAGTTTCACAAATGATATGGAGACCATCTAGTACTTGTTGGAAAGGGGAGAAAAAGATATTCAACTTTCATGTTTGAGGAAAATTCATTTGAAGCTTCCTTGAAGATGAAAAGTCAAGTTGAATGCAGTGTAAGAACTTGCCCAAAAAGGAAACTTTCAAATTATAGGTCATTTCCATATTTAGTAACTTTTGTACCAACCCTTGATTCTTGATAAATGGTATGAAACTTTACCCTTAAAGACCATATGAGGATGTGAGACCTTGAAAACCTTGAAGAGAACCTCAAAATTTCATAGTTGACTTCCCCTCTCACTGTTGACTTTTCCCCAATTCTCCTGATTCCCCATCCATTGGCCAATTGAATCTCTCCTGAACCAAACTGATGGACAATATTCCATTCCTAGATACTTAGGGACCCAAGCAATACCATGGAATCAAGTCTTTCCCAAAAAATTAGAAATAAACTGACTTTATAGCAAACCCTAATCTTGGTACCGTCAGTCTAGGAGGAAATATCACAGTCTCCAAATCCAAATTCCTCTGAATATGATGTGTATCCTCTCCAACAAAGATCATATATGCCATTTGGTGATGATAAAAACCCAAGAAACTTGCCCATTGGAGCAATAAACCCAAGAATCTCAAAACCCTAGTTTCTGCACTGGTTAGGAGAGAGTGATCCACTTGAGCTCTCTTGGACAATATAATGACTCTTGCTTGACCCTTTGAAGAACATCTTCTCCTCTTGAACTTGCCTCAGGCACCTTGACCCCATGCTAAGGACCCATGATATGCACACATGATAATGCAAAGAATGAAGTGAAACACAAGCCAGTTACTACTTAAAGTAAGAGAGCAAATTTTGGGGTGCTACACATCTCCCCAGGAAAATTCGGCGAGAAGTTTGAGGAAAACCGCTACGAATAACGTCTCTTGTCAAAACTTTATTTCAGAAACTTAGACCAGTTCCTTGGTAGGAAACCAGGATCGAGAGGAAGCTTATTTCAGAAACTTAGACCAGTTCCTCGGTAGGAAACCAGGATCGAGGGGAGGTTTATTTCAGAAACTGAGACCAGTTTCTTGGTAGGAAACCAGGATCGAGGGGAAGTTTATTTAAGAAACTTAGACCAGTTCCTTGGTAGGAAACCAGGATCGAGGGGAAGTTTATTTCAGAAACTTAGACCACTTCCTTGGTAGGAAACCAGGATCGAGGGGAAGTTTATTTCAGAAACTGAGACCAGTTCCTTGGTAGGAAACCAAGATCGAGGGGATGTTCATAAAAGAAACTTAGACAAGTTCCTTGGTAGGAAACCAGGATCAAGGGGAGGTTTATTTCAGAAACTGAGACCAGTTCCTTGGTAGGAAACCAGAATCGAGGGGAAGTTTACATCAAAAACTGAGACCAGTTCCTTGGTAGGAAACCAGGATCGAGGGGAAGTTTATTTCAGAAACTGAGACCAATTCCTTGACTGAAGACCACGATCGAGGGGAATTTTACCTTTTCTAAGCATCATTACTTAGCAAAAGAAGAAGGATGCGTGAACTACCATTCCTAACCACCATCAAAATTTCGGGTATTCTGATATTTAATCCTCTTGCACCCCGAATGCCCGAATACCTTCGCCATTCATACCTTCGGGTCCATGAAGATTAAATAGGGGCATCTGTCATACCCCAAATTTTGACCACTAAGATCTCCCATCATTGTGTAAATCATCATCACAATATGGATGGGCCATTATACCTCATTAGTCTCCCCAAAGATGGGTGAGCACCCACTACAATCAGACTTAGGGTTTCAAGCCTTTTGAGAGCTCTTAGACAAAGGATCAATCAAGAAATGACATGATCTTCAACTTTTCTAATCTCTCAAGCATCCACAAAGGATCAAGAGGACTCCCACATCAAGAATCAAGAACAATGTTGCAGCATTCCAGGTGGATCAAGCCTCAAAATCGACAATGTCACCAAATTAGGGTTTTGGTCGACCAGGGCCTCCAGGTGGAAATTTTCACCTGGGCATGAGCCAATGCTTCAAAACATAACATAATATACTCCATGGTACCTCATGAACCCAATCATCAAGTCAATTTGGCCTCAGGGGATGCATTCACTAAAAATCAGGAATTAGGGTTTCTTGACCTAATTCACCCCTAAATTGACTTTTGGGACATAACATGGGCCAATACCTTAAGAGATGATTTGAGGGTCTCTAATACACCACATTGATCCAAGAAGGTTGCTTCCCATGTTTCAAGTTCATCAGGACCACAGTTAGGGTTTCGCGGAAAAAGTCAACTGTGCCTTTGACTTTTGACCAAGACATGCTCCCAAACCTTGGGACATGATTCAATACACCCTATAACACCTATGAAATCAATCCATCAAGTTTGATTTAGATCAAGGACTTGAACTCATAGAGGATCACACAGTTTGGAATTCATCTGATAAAAAGTCAACTGTGCCCAAAAGTCAAAGCTTGGCTTTTTGATTTTTTGATCAATTATGGTTCCCTAACCCTAAAATGATGTTAATGTGTGATTTGAATCAACATTCGTCAAGAAAAATCAAAGAAAGTGGGATAACTTGTAAAAGGGGTAACCATAAAAAACTTAGAAATTTTCTAAGTTATGGAACAAAATGGCTAGGGTGCCAACTTCCAAGGATCATAACTTAAGATCTAAGCAACCATTTGGGCTGATCCAAAGATGGATTTGTAGCTCTCATGGCATACTTTAAAAGTGTCAACTACACCTCATTCCAATTCCTCATGGATTTTAAGTTATGGAGTGACCAAAATGACAAAAAGTGAAAATGTCACTTTTTTCCAACACTTAGTGAAATTTTCACTAAGTCAGGATATGTCTTGCTTTTTTTCCAAAAGTAGGGGAATTTTTCACTTGGATCCAAAAGGTATAAAGACAAGCTATGATCACACATGTGTTGTATCATATGAGAGCTTTCCAAAATGGCCAAGAACTCCATTAAATTCCATTTGAGCTAAGAGTTATGATAGTGGCAAAATGCCTTGCTGCAACTGTCATAACTAGGCTTATTTGTACATTTTGCTCGATTTAAGCAATTTGTACAAATGATAAACAATTTTATCCATCTAAACAACTCAGGGGGAGACCAAGGAGGGACAAGCACTGATCCATAAGCCTCTCATGTCTTTGGAATCAAAAGTAGCATGTCAAACCTAGAAATGCCTAAAAGGGGGACAAGACTCCAATTTTATTTTGGAGCATTCAATGGATGCACCAAGGTGGCATGGACTGAACCATTTCCAACTGAATGAGTCAAGGATAAGATCTGAACTAGGGAACCACATCTTTGTGCTCTAACCTCTAGCAATGGCTAGAGGAGACTTGGATTCCCATTGATCAACATTGGCCAAACCTCTGCTGCAGTTGCCATTCGCTATTGCAGCAAAAAAAAAACTTGCTCTACTATAAATAGAGCTCAATTGGGATTAGTTTGAGTACACCAAAGCCATCAAACAGATGCTTTCCTCAAAATCTCCTTTTCACTTCCAATTTTGCCTTCTAAGGCAAGTCACTATCGGGTTTTGAGTTTGAGAGCTATTCCAACCAAACCAATCACACACACACGTCATAAACATCATATGGAATTGATCCAAACACTCACATAACATCTATAACACCAAAATCAAAAAATCACTTGGCAACTGCTCAAGTTCTTGACAGAGGTGCAGTTGAGGTACCATCTCAAGTTTCAGCTTGTTTCAAACAACTCCATGTATTCAGACACATTACTTGGCACCTAAGGAAGCTGTACAAATCATTGGAACTAGCTTGCAACACCTCTAACACAAAACATGATCACCAGCTGCAAGAGGTAACCCTGAGCTCTTCTAACTCTATGATCCACGCATATTTTGCTGCACAATAAGTTTTCCATATGTTCATAATCATGCA
The DNA here is from genome assembly GCA_022829125.1 of Lathyrus tuberosus. Taxonomy (NCBI): domain Eukaryota; kingdom Viridiplantae; phylum Streptophyta; class Magnoliopsida; order Fabales; family Fabaceae; genus Lathyrus; species Lathyrus tuberosus. The sequence continues at coordinate 4,485,627 of JALAZF010000190.1, forward strand.
TAGAGTGTTTACCCTCAATCAATTATTTTGTTTGAATCGTGTATCGAATTTCTGATCCTTCATGCAAATTTTAGGGTTCTTAAGGTTTCTCTTTGATTTCTTATTCCACACTTAAAATAAATGAAATTAAAGACCATAGACATGATCGTGAGGTGAAAATGAGCATATTGATATGTGGTTTGTGTGATTTCATCAAGTATTAAGTGAGATTGGAGAGAAAAGCAAATCTGCAGAAACAGAGGGATGACGCGTGTTCTGGGCATGTTCTTGGCGCCATTTTTTGAATATTTGAAAATTTGAATTTTGTGATTTTATTTAATTGATTCAAAAATTAATTTCTCTCTGAGTTTTAATGATTTTGAGTTGATTCTTTTTTTAATAATTCACAAAAATGTTAAAATATTTTATTTTACCATAAAATCCCAAAAATATTATTTATTTCATATATTCGATATTTTTGCAAATAATAAATGTTTTATTTATTTTTTGACATATAAAATGTTTTTTCCTTCTTGATTTTCCAAATTTAATTGGTTCCAATCATTTTGTGGACTAAAACATGATTTTTGAAACACTAATCCAAGATCACAATTTGTTTTTCACACATGTTTAACAATTTTGATCATTTTAATTGAATTTTTATTCAATTAAAATATATTTTTGAAAATAAATTAGGGTTTTGATTAATTCAACCCTCATCAAACTTTTTCAAACACTTTGGGCCTCTAATAGAGTGTAAGACCTAACTCTCCTTTGAAAACCAAAACATTTTTGGGCCTCAATAATTGTATATGACCATTGCGTTTTCAAAAATCTCGGTGCGATCGTCATTTCAAAACGAAAATCATCTGGGCCTACCCTCGTGTTATAAGCCCCATTTCCTTTCTTTAAAACACTTTGGGCCTCTAATAGAGTGTAAGACCCAACCCTTTTGTAAATAAAATAGTTTGGGCCTCAGTGTATTGTATAAGTCCCGATACAGTTAAAAAGTTCGGCACGATCGTCGTCTTTTTAACAAAAACCCTGGGCTTCTCCTTGAGCTATAAGAACCATATTTGGGCCTCTAATATAGTGTAAGACCCAACCCCCCTTTGTACATAAATAAATTTGGGCCTCAGTCATTGTATAAGTCCCAGTACAGTTTTCAAAATAACGGTGCAATCATTGTTTTTCAACTGGGCCTCTCCTTCAGCTGTAACCCCCAAAAAAACTTTTCAAAGCTCTTTCTCCTTTGATTTTGAATATAATATTGTTATCAAATTTTTCTTTGTTGAACAACTAACAAAACAACATGGAAGCTCTACAACGGGTAAGTGTTTATCTGTTTTCATTTATCGCTTTCATATGTATATAACTGTATTGTGGGGCTGCTTGACTGTAAGTCTTCTTTCACATCCTTTATATACTTGTCAGATATCCACTGTGTAATACTAGTATAGTTATTTAGAGTTTTCCCCGGCAACTACGTCTAGCACTAGGTAAAGCCTTGTTGGTCACTCTTAAATACAAACAAAACTAGATCCCCCATAGGATTCCAGATACAGTCTTCCTTTCTCTTGGGGTTAAACAATATGGAACAAAGAGAAAGGAAGTATTCTCGGTGAACCTTTTCTCAGACTGTCACCCTTAGAAATTGTCAAAGAGACTCTACTCCCCAGAGTTGATCTATTCTCCGTGAGTAGCATCTCTTGAGTTTCTTCTAAATTCTCAAACTTTCCTGGAATGATCTCTTCTCTGTGAATTGCATTTCTTGAACTTCTCTTGGTTTGGGGACCCACAGGCTTCCTAAAAGCACCCCCGTCTCCTCTTGGGCGTTGTACAAGGACCCTTCGGCTTCTTATAAGTTCTCATGCCTTCTATTAGGCTTAATACAAGGACCCTGACGACCTCTTAAAGGTATAAGACAGAACTTAGTCATCCTTTGCTAGAGCAGTCTTTCCAGTGTCAAACCTCCGGTCATTTTTAAGGTCGATACTCATCCCTTAATGCCCGTGCCTCCTCTTGGGCATTGTACAATGGATAAAACTCTAGACCTAGACAGTCTAAACCCCTTGAGTCTCAAATACATTCTCAAGTTCCTTTCAAACATAGGAAAAAACACTTATCACTCAGAAACCCGGCCTCTCTCATGAGGGCTCTCCCACTTGGTCAGGCCTATGGATCTAATCCTCAGCAGTAAGATAGCCTCCTCTTGGGCTTTGTACAAATGTGTCTCCCCGGCAGAGCTAACCTTTTCAGACTCTCTTGTTGGGTCAAACCCCTTTTTAGCCTCCGTCTTAGGCTTCGTATAAGACAGATAAAAGTACTCTCTTGTTGAGTCAAAACTTTTAGCCTTCGTCTTGGACTTCATACAAGACACATATAAAACACTCTCTTTTTGAGTATAAAAGACTTTCTTGTTGAGTCAATCCCCTTTTAGCCTTTATCTCGGGCTTCGTACGAGACAACAAAACACTCTCTTGTTGAGTATAAAAGACTCTCTTGTTGAGTCAATCACCTGTCAAACAGACTCTCTTGTTGAGTCAATCACCTGTCAAACAGACTCTCTTATTGAGTCAACCTTTTTAGTCTCCGCCCTGGGCGTTATACGGGACAAATAAAAGTACTCTCTCGTTGAGTCAAACCTTTTAGCCTCCGTCTTGGGCTTCGTACAAGACACATAAAAAGCATTCACTTGTTGAGTCAGTCACTTGTTAGTACTCTCTTGTTGAGTCAACCCTTTTAGCCTATATCTCGGGCTTCGTACGAGACAACAAATAAAAGGCACCCTCTTATTGGGTCAATCGCGTCCTCTTAGGCTTTGTATAAGGAAACCTTGGTTGAGTCAATTAAACTTTTAGCATCAAATCTATGCCTTACTCACAGCATACAAACATCAACAACTCCTCTTTAGAGATGACAAATTCTCTCTCATTCAAACCTTTTAGCTTCACATATTGGGCTTTGAACAAGATACAGACCACCTTTAGCTTCATGTCTTGGGCTTTGAACAAGACACCAAAATAACTTTTTTTTCCTCCCATAGAATAGGACGAACTACGATCGCTCTGATTTCCCTGTCTCGGGAATACGTAGGCATAAGATTGCAAAAATCTTAGCGAGCATACTAATCAAAAACCCCAAAATCCAGTACCTTCATATATCAATCAAAAGCATCCGACCTAATCCCTTACCAGAAACCTAGCCCATAGTCCAGACACGGTGTTTTTAAGCCAATAACCTTAAAAGACGAACCTCCTTTTGATAGCACCTGTAAGCCAATAGTTTTGACTGTTTAAACTCAGTTTGCGAGCAGGGTTAATTGGAGACATCTATTTCCCGTCCTTAATCAGCTCAATAGGATAAAAAATGAATCGAACTGTAGTACCAAAGCGATAATGATTCAAAACCATAAAAATCGCGCTACAAATGGATCCTGAGTCCTATCTGAGGAGAGCTCAGGTGCTGGTTCTGGTATTTTCCTTTTCTTTGACCGGGGCTCTTGAGCCGTTGTCGGGTTGTCATTCCTTTTCCAAGTGAAAGGAGTGAGCAAATTCCTTCGGTCTCCTTGATTCTCTATAACATGTTGCTCTAAAATCTCAATCAGAGCATCTTTTTCTTTTAACAAATGTTGTATTTTGTTACACTCCACATTGAGAATACAATACTTGTTCCTCCAAGACCTCTTCTCCTGTTGAACTTTGTTGAGAGTAACTTGACATTTTTCCGTATCAGACATAAAATAAAGGACATATTCTCTTAATGGAAGAACTTCTTGACGAGGGTAAGGCATCCTCAGCTTGAGAGCTCTAGTTTGTACCCAGTGGAGATAGGCTCCACAGAGATACATTATGGTTTCCCTAGAGACTCTCTTCCTTTCCTGTGAACATGTTTCCAGGCATGAACTATTTCTGACTTTATTGCCCTGTTGTTTTCTCCTTCCTTGAAGAAAAGACCTTCCAGATGAGCATTACGCGGGATATGCCTCATCGGGTATCCGAATTGACGACAAACTAAAACTGGATGATAATTGATTCATCCTTTAATTCCTATGAGGGGTACATTAGGGAAGTTTCCACAACGGTCAATGATCCTGATCCCGTCATAGATTTGATTGTACCAATCGATGTCAGAGTTGGTAAGAGACATAATTCTCTGCGACCAACGTAAAGTATTCTTTTGATCCCAAAAAGCAGCAGACTTGGGTAAAAGGGAAGTGAACCATTTGTATAGCAGGGGTACACAACATGTGATCATTCCTCCGCTGTACAAATTCCTTAAGTGTACAGAATGATACGCATCTGCGAGCAAGGTTGGTATGGGGTTTCCAATTAGAAAAATCTTAATGGCATTGATATCAATGAAACTATCAATGTTGGGAAACAGAAATAACCCGTAGGTGAGCAAAGCAAAAATGCCTTCGAAAGCAGCCACATTTACTATACTAGCAAAGTACAGGGATTTCTTTATCAAAAACTGGGCTGGCAAACCTTGGATTCCACCATTAGTGGTCATGTGAGTCCTGACTTCTGACTCGTCCAAATAAATTTCTCTTACAATGGTCTGATCTTTTGGAATTTCTTCCATTTCAGAAAAGGGAGATTGGTCAGTAATAGGTAGATCAGTCAGGTGAGAGAACTCCTCTAGTGTTGGTGTTAGTTGATAATCCGAGAATGTGAAGCAGTGATAGACCGGATCGTAGAACTGAATGAGCGTAGCCAGGATTCCTTCAATTACATGGACCCTTAATAGAGACAGCAGTCCTCCATACTTAGTTCTGAAAGCATCAGGGTTGGTGATCATCCTCGCCAATCCTCTTAAATCCTCTAGTTTTGGAACCTTGAAGATGTATTTGTGAGTTTTCCTTCTACCGAAATCCATAACGCAATCGTTTTCTCTGACATTTGCAATCATTGTCTCAATTTAATTTGAAAAAGAGAGACTAGAAGAGAAAATTTGTTTTGTTTAAAGCTTTTTAAATGAAATGAATGCATGAATGCAGCACACAAAAACATAGAAAAAACATGGGGTCAAAGGGTCGGTGTCATGAAGTCAAGGCTCTACCCATCCCCAAAGGTTTTACTGGTGATTTTTTGTACCTGTTCGCAAAATCATTGACCCCTTTTGGGATAACAACAGCAGGTTGGAACCACCCGAGCGAGCTGATGTATCTTAGAGTAATCTCAAATGAGGGTAGTATCACGTGACAACTATTTCCGATAGCTTCCGCACTACAAAATAGTAAGATGGTTTCAGTCTACTAAAATCCTCTTCTTCTCAAATAACCCAATCGAACAATCTGCTTTCAACAACCGAAGTCGTATAGGCATTGAATTCACAAAGGGCATCTCCACTGATTCGTTGGTCTACCGGGACCTCTTACTTGGGATTCACTCCCAATAAGATTACCCGTTTCGTGCCATCACCTATCTTAGGAGTATACTCAATCTTTCCAGATGCGTCATCACACGCATTCCCATTAGCAGAAAAATAAACACGGATATCAATTAGGAAAAGCAGTATATATATTTGTCCTAACATCCTAGACCTATAGTCCTATGATCCTAATAGTCAATGACTCCCCAGCAGAGTCGCCATTTTTCTGTAGCGAGTGATTTTTGTCGGTGACGCGACCACCTTATCGCTGAGGTTTTGGTTTTCCTCCTCGAGGAGAAAGGAGTGCTACTTTCTCATTTCTTATTTATCCCATGAAGCTGGAAGGGAAAGGGAAGGTATCTAAAACTAACCTTGCACGCGAATATTTAACTGAACAAACACTTAAAGAGATTGGGGGGTCCGGGGTCAGGTTATACATTGGGCAGTTGTCAGTTACCCATACTATATGTGGTTATCCACAGGAGATTAGCTTTAGGTTCTGCTTTGTACTTGATGGTGTTTATCTATTAATGGGTTGGGAAAGTTTCTTGGGAAATATGAGAGAGTAAGATTGTAAGTTTTCGAGGATTTAGGTGAGGTATTTGACCTAGAGTTTTTTATTAATATGCTCGCTAAGATCTCGCAATCTTCTACCTATGTATTCTCATTTAAACGAAACAGGGAAATCAGAGCAATCGTAGTTCCTCCTATTCTAAGGGAGGAAAAAGATGTTTTGGGTGTCTCGTTCAAAGCCCAAGACAGAGGCTAAAGGTTATTTGTATCTTGTTCTTAGCCCAAGATATGAAGCTAAAGGGGATTTGTATCTTGTTCAAAGCCCAAGATATAAAGCTAAAGGGTTTTGACTGAGAGAGAATTTGTCATCTCTAAAGAGGGATGGTTGATTTTTATGTGATTTGATCAAAGCATAAGTTTGATGCTAAATGGTTGATTGACTCCACTGGGGAAGTCCTTAAACAAAGCCTAAGCGGAGGCTGGGAATGACCGACTCAACAAAAGAGTGGATATATGGGTGTCTTGTACAAAGCCCAAGACGAAGGCTAAAAGAGACTGACTCTTTGGGGATATCATTATATGAAGCCTAAGAGGAGGCTAAAAGTTTGACTTTTCCGAGGAAAGTGTTCTTTCTGTCTTGTACAAAGCCCAAGATTGAGGCTAAAAGGGATTTTTGACTCCGTTAGGGAGGCCTATATGTGTCTTGTACAAATACCAAGACGGAACTGAAATGAGTTTGTCTCAACCAGAGTGTGTTTTTATATGTCTTGTACAAAGCCCAAGATGGAGGCTAAAGGAGATTGACCCAACAAGAGAGTCTGAAAAGTGGTTGACTCAACAAGAGAGTCTGAGAAGTGATGGACTAAACAAGAGAGTCTGAAGAGTTGATTGACTCAACAAGAGAGTCTGAAAAGGATAGCTCCACTGGGGGAGGATCATTGTACAAAGCCCAAGAGGAGGCTGACTTTCCTGGGGAAAGGATCATTATACAAAGCCTAAGATGAGGCTATCTTACTCTGAGGATTAGGTCCATAAATAGGTCCAAGGATGGGGAAGTCTCATGAGAGAGACCGGGTTGCTGCTGGAGATTTATCCAGAGTGATCGATGTTTTTTCTTATGTTTGAAAGGAACTTGAGAATGTCTTTTAGACTCAAAGGGGTCTTAGACTGTCCAAGTCTACTGGTGTTGAGTTTTATCTTTTGTAGGATGCCTAAAAGAGAGTAAGGGCCTTAAGCGATGAGAATCAAACCTAAAGTGGCCAAAGGTTTGACACTGGAAAGACTGCTCTAGTAAAGGATGACTAAGTTTTGTCTTATACCTTTAAGAGGTCGTTAGGGTCCTTGTATTAAGCCCAAGAGAAGGCATGAGAACTTCTAAGAAGCCGACGGGTCCTTGTACAAAGCCCAAGAGGAGACGGGGATGCTTTTAGGAAGCCCGTGGGTCCCCAAACCAAGAGAAGTTCAAGAAATGCAATTCACAGAGAAGAGATCATTCCAAGAAAGTTTGAGTATTTGAAAGAAACTCAAGAGATGCTATTCACGGAGAATAGATCAATTCTGGGGAGTAAAATTTCTTTGACAATTTCTAAGGGTGACAGTCTAAGAAAAGGTTCACCGAGAATACTGCCTTTCTCTTTGTTCCATATTGATTAACCCCAAGAGAAGGGAAGATTGTATCTAGAAATCCTACGGGGATCTAATTTTGTTTGTTTTTAAGAATGACCAACGGGCTTTACCTAGTTCTAGACGTAGTTGTCGGGGAAAACTCTAAATAACTATACTAGTATATATACAGTTGATATATGACAAGTATTTAAAGGAGTATGAAAGAAGACTAACCATGCACAGCTTCCCACAATATAGTTATGTCTATGAAAGCATATAAAAGAAAGCGGATAAACGCTTACCCATTGTAGAGCTTCCATGATGTTTTGTTAGTTGTTTAAAAAAGAAGTTAAAGAAAGTTTTGATAGCAACTATTTTTTTGTTTTCAAAATCAAAGGAGAAAGAATTTTGAACGGAGATCGGGGCTTACAGCTCAGGGAGAGGCCCAAATTTTAACAGTGATGGTACTGTTGTTTTGTATCGGGACTTATACAATGACCGAGGCCCAAAAAGTTTTGGTCAAAGGGGATTGGGTCTTACACCTTAAGGAGAGGCCCAAAGGGTTTGAAAATGAATAAAGATGGGTCTTATAGCTTAAGGAGAAGCCCAATTGATTTTGCCAAAAAGGCGACGATCACGTCGAACGTTTGAAAATATACAGAGGGACTTATACAAGGTGTGAGGTTCAAAAGGTATTATTTACAAAGGGGTTGGGTCTTACACTCTATTAGAGGTCCAAAAGTGTTTTTGTACAAGTGATTGGGCTTACAACTCAGGGAGAGGCCCAGTGATTTTAAACTGGCGATCGCGCCGAGATTTTTTATTGTGTCGGGACTTATACAATATCTGAGGCCCAAAAATTGTTTATGTACAACAAGGGTTGGGTCTTACACCCTATTATAGGCCCATGAGTGTTTGAAAAAGACTTGTGAGGGTGAAAATCAAAGAAACCCTAATTTTGTTTAAAATGTATTTTAATTAAATGAAAATTTGATTAAAATAATAAAAATTATCAAACATACAACAAGGGTTGGGTCTTACACTCTATTATAGGCCCATGAGTGTTTGAAAAAGACTTGTGAGGGTGAAAATCAAAGAAACCCTAATTTTGTTTAAAATGTATTTTAATTAAATGAAAATTTGATTAAAATAATCAAAATTATCAAACATGTGTGAAAAATAAGTTGTGATCTTGGATTAGTGTTTGAAAAATCAAGTTTTTATCCACAAAATGATTGAAAATCAATTAAGTTTGGAAAATCAAGAAAGAAACAATATTTTACATGTTAAAAAACAAATAAATTAATTCTTTGCAAAAATATCAAGTATATGAAATAAATAATATTTTTGGGAATTTTTGGTAAAATAAAATATTTTAACATTTTTGTGAATTATTAAAAAAAAGAATCAACTCAAAATCATTAAAATTCCGAGAGAAATTAATTTTTGATTCAATTAAATAAAATCACAAAATTCAAATATTTGAATTTATGAAAATGGCGCCAAGAACATGGCCCAAGAACACGCGCGAAGGAAGTTTTTCTCAGATTTGCATTTTCTATTCAATCTCACTGAATACTTAATGAAATCATGCAATCCACAAATCAATCTGCTCGTTTTCACCTCACGATCATCTCTATGGTCTTTAATTTCATTTATTTTAGGCATGGAATAAGAAATCAAGACAAAACCTCAAGAACCCTAAATTCTGCATGAAGGCTGAGAAATTCTATACACGATTCATTCAAAGCAATTAATTGAGGGGAAACATCCTATGAATGATTATGAACATTTGGCAAAAGTATTGTGCGAGGAAATATGCATAGATTAAGAGATGACCAAGTTTAGGCTTACTTGAAGGTCGTGGCAGCAAGAGAAAATTGATTTTTGAGTTGGAGGTGTTACAAATGAGTTATGATGATCTGAACAGCTTCCCTACACCATATGGAATGTGTTTGAATGCTTGGAGTGATTTGAAATGGACTGGAACAGATTATGGCACCTCACCTGCAACTTGGTTGAAAACTTGAGCAATTGGCTGGTGATTTTGTGAAATTGGTGTTTCAGATGTTGTTTAAGTGTTTGGATCACTTCTGTATGATGTTTATGAGGTGTGTGTGTGATTGGTTTGGTTGGAATTGCTCTAAAACTCAAAACCCGATAGTGACTTGCTTTAGAAGGCAATTTTTGAAGTGAGAAGGTGATTTTGTGGAAAGCATCAGTTGTAGTGCTTTGGTGTACTTAAACTGAGCACAAATGAGCTCTATTTATAGTAGAGCAAGTTTGTTTTGCAAGCAATAGTGAATGGTGGCTGCAGCAGGCTGTTGGCCAATTGGATCACTTTGGAATCTCAAGTCTCCTCTAGCCATTGACTAGAGGTTAGAGCACAGGCCTATGGTTCTTTGATTCAAGGATAAGGCTTGACCGAAGTATTCATTTTTGCTCTGATATATGCCACCTCTAAGCATCCATTGAATGCTCCAAAACAAAATTAGAGTCTTGAAGCATCTTTGGCTTTTAGGGGTGCCAAACCTATATGTAGTTCCAAAGACTTGGGAGGCTTATGGATCAGTGTTTGTCCCTCCTTGGTCTCCCCTTGAGGTGTGTAGATGGATAAACTTGTTTGTCATTTGCACAAATTGATCAAATCGAGCCAATGTGCACAAATCTGCCTTGTCATGACAGCTGTAGCAAGGCATGTTGGAACTGTCATAATTCTTAGCTCAGAAGGAATTTGATGGAGTTCTTGGCCACTTTGGAAAGCTCTCATAGTTTGTCTTAACACTTTTTGGATCCAAGTGAAAAATGCCCCTACATTTTGAAAAAAGTAAAACAGATTCTAACTTAGTGAAAATTTCACTAAGTGTTGGAAAAAGTGGCATTTTCATGTTTTTGTCATTTTGGTCACTCCATAACTTAAAATCAATGAGGAATTGGAATGAGGTGTAGTTGACACTTTTAAAGTATGCCATAAGAGATACAAATCCATCTTTGGATCATTCAAAATGGTTGCTTGGATCTCAAGTTATGATCCTTGGAAGTTGGTACCCTAGCCAATTTGTTTCATAACTTGAAAAATTCTAAGTTTTTTTATGGTTACCCCTTTTACAAGTTATCTCACTTCCTTTGGTTTTTCTTGATGAATGATGATTCTACTCACACGTTAACATCATTTTAGGGTTAAGGAACCATAATTGTGAAAAATCTCAAAAAGTCAAACTTTGACATTTGTGCACAGTTGACTTTTTATCAGATGAATTCCAAACTATGAGATTCTCTATGAAATCAAGTCCTTGACCTAAATCAAACTTAATAGATGTCTTCATGGGTGATATAGGGTGTATTGGATCATGTCCCAAGGTTTGGGAGCATGCCTTGGTCAAAAGTCAAAGGCACAGTTGAGTTTTTCTTTAAAACCCTAATTGTGGTCCAGATGAAAATGAGACTTGTAGACCAAGCTTTTTGGATCAATCCATTATTGCAAATGGATCAATGTAGTGTATTAGAGACCCTCAAATCATGTCTTGAGGTCTTGGCTCATGTTTTGTCCCAAAAGTCAACTTAGGGGTGAATTAGGTCAAGAAACCCTAATCCCTGATTTTTGGTGAATGCATCCCCTGAGGCCAAATTGACCTGATGATTGGGTCCATGAGGTCCCTTGTAGTATCTTGGGTTATGCTTTGAAGCATTGGCTCATGCCTAGAGGAAAATTTCCATCTAGAGGCCTTGGTCGACCAAAACCCTAATTTGGTGACACTGGCGATCTTGAGGTTTAATCCACTTGGAATGCTGCAACTTTGTGCCCGATTCCTGATGTGGGAGTCCTCTTGATCCTTTATAGGTATTTGAGAGGTTAGACAAGTTGAATACCATGTCAATTCTTGATTGATCCTTTGTCTAAATTCTCTGATAGGTGTTGAAACCCTAATCCTTGTTTGTGGTGAATGCTCACCCACCTTTGGGGAGACTGATGAGGCATAATGGTACATCCATATTGTGGTGATGATTTGCACAATGATGGGAAATCTTAGTGGTCAAAATTGGGTATGACAGATGGAATATCTCATGCTTTGTACCTTTCTTTATATTCCCGCAATTAACACAAGGACAATAAAAGATACCATTATTTTCAGGAAGATTTTGATCAGCGTATTCAAGGAATTCAAGAATTCCTTTCTCATATATCGGACCTAATCTATCAGCTTTCATCCAACTACATTCCATAATAAATTCTGAAATTTATATCAAAACAATATTGTGAATGGCACAACAAAATCTAAACCTAAAGCATGTAGAAAAACTAAAGCATATTCAGTACAATAATACAACTCTAAATCTTAAGCATATGGATAAAGCATATGAACTTTGCAAGAAACAGACCACAAAATCCAACAAAAAAATATAAATCATATTCAGTACAATAATACAACTCTAAATCTTAAGCATATGGATAAAGTATACGAGCTTTGCAAGAAAAAGACAACAAAAAAAAAAAAAGAATGAAGATGGTGAAGATTATCAATAATTAGGAAGATGAGGAAGAAAGTGAAGTTTGCACGAAACATATCGTACTTCGAAGAGACCAAGTATGGAGATAGTGAAGATTATCAAGAATAAAGATTCAAATGAACGAAGATTGTGAAGATGAAGATTTCTCTATCACTATCGTTGTTATCTTTGGTTCGCTGGTTCGCTAGTTCGCTTAGGGCATGTTATGAAGGAAATAATGAATTTGTTTTATTTTAAATTTATTAGAAAAAACTTAATCACAATTGATATTTACAATCGTAGTGAAATGTAGATATTATTACAACGATTGTAGACTAAAACCGTGGTTAAATAGTGTTCAATTTTTTTATTTATTTCTGAACTTATGTGACACACGCTTTTTGTAATAGGAAAAATGGAAAAAAAATGTAGTTGCTAGGATTCGAAGCTTGTAACTATTACTTTATCACCATGGTTGTTTATATAAACCGTAATTAAATAACTTTCAAAAAATAAAAAAATATATCAGGCACATCCAGTTTGCGATATACAACGGTGGAATGCATAACTGTAGTAGAATTAGTGTTACTGAAGGCGTATTTTGTAGTAGTGAAAAAGGTGCATGTATGAGTATATGTGTGTGATTGTGTGTGTGGAAATAGGCAAAAAGGATGCAAGAAACATAAGATGAAAAACAAAATTTTAAGTTTTTGAAAGGTACAGGTCGGCTTATGAAAGCAATAGGTCGACCTGTCAAGGTACTCAGGTCAGCCTATGAAGGTGTTAGGTCGGCCTATGAAGGTTTCGTGTCGCCCATGTGTCAAACTAAGAGAAGCGACCTATGGACACTAGCTACAGGCTTTAATATTGATCCATGGGAGCCAACCTGAAATTCAATGTGTCGACCTATACTAAAGCAAAAGCTTCTATAGGTCAGCCTGAACTCATATGTGTCGGCCTATGCAACAATGTTCACAGATAAAACTTAGTTTTTGATGTATGAAGCATGCCTAGACATTTCCAATCATTTTCAAAACCATTTGTATACATCCTAAGGCTAAAATGATCAATGCACATCTAAACTTTGGTTGATATCACCCAATATACAAAAACGCTAAAACACTCTCCTAGTTTTGACATTATTAAAAACATGGCTAGATTGGAGAATGCACTCACATACCCCCCTTCTTGATGATGGAAAAACTTGAATTATATAGACATTGTGTTTTTCTTTGGTACACTGAATAGCTCCCCCTGAATTTGTAATTTATCCTCTTCATGATCTTCTCCCTGTTTGACAACATCAAAAAGAGACAAGGAATCCGTTAGAAGCACACATAGATGCACAGTTCACATATGTCTTATACTACACAGAGGTAATTGCAAAGAATAAGTGGTGCACTCACATACAAAACATATTTAAATAACACAAGCATATTAAAACACAATAACACACATAAGAGTTATATAAGTCAAACACATAGTACAACCATTAAACATCTTAGACTATTATTCATATAAACCAAAAGCAAGAAGTAAACTATAATAAGCTAAAATTGCAACAGATCAAACTCAAAAGAGACAAGCTAGAAAGAAAACGCAACACAAAAGGACACAACATGATAAACATAAGAACAATAATACATCTCTAGCATACTTCAATGCCTTGCACGTCCTCTTGGTGTTGGCATTGATCTTCCATCCATGGCAGCAAATTCACGTACTTCGCGATAAAAGTGATCATAGTGAGCAGAATCATCCTCTTGAGCCCTGATCATGTAATTGCTCCTTTCCATGGCAGAAACATGGTTTTCATTCATAGTGTTTTGTATGGACATGAGACTCTCAGTCCTATACGCAACATGTTAGTTCTTTATTTTTCAGGGTTGGCATTAATTTTGTAAAACAAGTAATAACAGCAATATGTTAGATAGGATATTTTATCTTGCCAAAGAAGAACAGGTTGAGCAAGAAGTCCTAGAGTGCAATGGAACATGTTGAGTTGAAGTCGTTTCAACATCTGGAACAACATGTCGTATCAAGATGTCCCATGCAAGACCATTCGACATCGCGCCAGAACTGAAGTGAATTAAAGATTCTGTTATGTCTTAACAGATGCAGAAGATTCAGGGAATAATATGCAAATTCTATGTGGCGCTGAATTAAAAGGTCTGAAGATTCAAATTTGTAATTGATAAGAATATTGGAAAATATACACTTTCTAAATATGGAGATATTTTAGGAAGTTAAAGATTGAAGTCCTATTATGTAGCAGAAGTTTCTGCTGATTTGTAGAAGCTCATTTGCTGTGTTTTTGTAGGCCCAAATCCAGTTGGGAATAGGTTATATATAGATGTATTGTAACCTAGAATAGAATTTTGAACCAAAGATGTAAAAGTTCTAGTAATAGGGTTGGTTCCTGTACCACTCGACATGTGAGTTGGACAGTTTGTTATTGTGATCCTCGAAGCTGTTAAGTAAGAGGAGTATTGTTCTAGGAGGAAGCTTTTAAGTAACTCTAAGTTGTGTCCTGGAAGTGTGTCTTCCTTGTTGAATTGTTGTTTAGGTAAAGAGCCGTTGATGTAGTGGCGGATTGTTGACTGCTAGACATCATTGCGATGATTGGGAGTGAGAAGAGTTTCTCATAGCTAGAGAGGATCTAGGTAGAAGGGTCATTGGGTAGTGATTAAGTGATAAGCTGTAAACGGAGAGTTTAGCTTTGAATTGATACTATTGATAGTGGACTTTATCCCTGGCTTGGTAGCCCCCAGAGTAGGTGTGTTAAACCGAACTGGGTTAACAATTCTGTGTGTCTTTCTTTTATCTTTTCAGTACCATGATTATTGTTATATACCTTGCCATTTGTGTTCATGTCAGACCAGATGTCGAATGGCATGTTATAGGACATCTGAATTCTGCACATGTACTAGAATTTCAATTGGTATCAGAGTAGGTCATTCTGTTCTGTATCTGGATGAGATCCAAGGGAAGATACTTTCTGGTTCATGGTCAAGGTAGAAGCTTTCTACTGAAAAGTTATTTGACCTTGGAGAAGTTCATATAGGTGTGAGAATGGTCCCTAGAAGAGGAGGATGGACTGTTCGTGATAGGCAGTGACATGTGCTTGGTAGTGTGGTTTGATTTATTTTCAAACCTGTGGTATTGGGGTGTCACCTGGATTATGATGCTACGGCTGATATGTGACACCTGAAGGGTTGAGAAGTATGTGTGTTGATCCGCTGCGTGTGCAAGACTGCTTCAACTTACTGTGTCAATGATACTTGAAGACTTTTGTTCAAGTCCACTCATAAAGGCATAAATAAGTGAAGTTGTAAGGAAGAGATCTGAGGTAAGAGAGAAGTAATTCACTCTTGCTTCTAAAAGGACTAATCTCCAGTCTTTAATCTCTTGGTGAGTTCCTTGGAATGATGTCCTGTCTTATGTTAGAACATCACGTCAGAATTGTGAAGAATTTTGTGGTCTAAAGGAATGGCATAATAGATGCTCTGGGTGCTGAACTAATGTGGTTTGATCGCATGAGTTTAGAACCTGCTCCTGATCTGGAAGAGCAGGCATCTGGGTGGTTTGTCTAAGAAGTTTCTGGATCTGGAATTTATCTTAGATGTGTGAGTTGGTCAAGGTGTGATCAACATGTTATTTTCTCCTGTGGTTAGTTTATTTCTGGTCCTTGCTGCAGGAGTGGAGAACTTGAGATTCAAGAAGTATTATCACTAGCAGACTTCTTGGATATGAAGGTCAAAGATCAAAGAGGCATGATTTTTCTCTGGAAGCATCATCTGAAAGATCGTGTGAAGCTAGACTAGTATTGACTGTGTGTGATCCAATCACAATCTGTGCTGCTGAGAATGATAGGGATTGATTACTGCTCTCATGCTCTTGTGATGTGATGGGTTATTCCGTTTTTGGAATGTGGTGTTTTTCATAGTGCAGCTGGACTCTGTTCATGATGTCAAGACTGATGTCTTAGACACATATTGACAGAACATTCTTTTCAGAATGTTTTGATTCTTTTTGTTGTTGAGATCACAAGCCTCTACCGGTTGTGAAGGTCAAGCTGTAGGTGAATGTGTTCAGCAGGTGTGTTAAACTGAGAGTGCATTGGTGGCCTTAGATTGAGAAAAGTTGATCAAATTGGGATCCTGTGAGTATTGGTACAAGAGATGATTGTGTTCAACTTGTGAGTTGAACAAAAAGTGAGCTTTTGAAGACATGAAGATGCGTCTTATGTTTTCCTTTCTTCAAGGTACGAAGAAGTACATGTTATTCTTGATAGGGGGAGAGTGTCAAAATTTTATGTAGCTGGACGTGTGATGGGAGTTTGTTATTGGTACTTATCGTAATATGTCTAAAGAGATGGTCTGACTTCTGTTCTCTGTTGCTGCATTTTTTTATGATGTGCTTTGGCCAGAAGCAATTTAGACAGTTGCATTAAATATGCTGGGATGTGTTTTGTGCAGTCGTGATCCTTATTGCATTTGTTTAGAGTAAATGGAACAGAATTAAAACAGAACTTTATTGCACTGTTGAAAGCATACAAGATTAGTAAAAGCAACAAACAAAGGGTCTAAAGGTTATCCCAACCCCCCGAATCAAGAAAAGTTTTCCAATCTTCATCCCATTCATCATCAGAAGCTTAAAGTTGCACTTGGCTTTTCTTGGTGGCTTTCATCCTTGTCTCTGATGCCTTTCTTGTTCTTGTTGCTCCTGAAGTTGCCCCAGCTGTGGACAGTGTTTTGTCCTTTAACTTCTGTGGATCTGGTTTCTTGACTTCCTGCATGTGTCTCTTTTCTGCATCCTTGTTAGATAACTCATGGCTCTATCTGTGATGCGATATTAGAAGCTAGGAGGCTTGGTTTTTTATACTGCATAAAGAGTCCTTGTTTGTGTCGCCTGACCAGTCAAAGTGGTCTTTGGCTTGGGAACTTGTTTTCTTGGGAACCTGTTTTTTTTTTGTCACATTGGATGCTAGAACTTCGGGTTTGGTGCCTTGGTAGGTTAAGAGGTTGTCCTATTGTAACTAAAAGGATGAGCCTAAGTCTTGTCTAGTTGTCTGTTGTGATTCCTTTGAGTTTGATTTCGGTATAGCTGCTGGTGCTGGTTATGATCAGGTGGTTGTGACTACCTGAATAAAATACAGAAGGTGTGCTCTTGTGTCTTATGCTGATGTCCTACATACTGTTACAACATCATTGTTTGTTGTGTACCATGCTTGTGGAGTTGGAAGAAGCAGCATTATCGTCCGAAGTGGCAGTTCTGACATAATGTGGATTAGAATGGGCAGATTCTGATCTTGATGGTAAGTAGTTCTAGAAATACATGACTAGTTTCATGATGAAGACTCTATTAGGTTGCTACGAATGTAAGGACAGAAGGTTGTTGTGAGTGGTGTAATCTGATCAAGATGGCTGAAGATAAGGAGGTTTCTTCTAATATAACTAAAAGGTAGTGGCAGTCCTTATCTTATGTTGCAAGTAATCTAAAGACATTTGTTATGGAATATGTGAGAAATTTCAAATCAAGTGGGCTTTTGTTTATTGGACTTGGCAGACCATGTATCTGAAATCAACATGGTGAGGTCTTGCTCAACAAATACCAGAATATGGAAATATCGTTGTGATATCATAAAGAGCATTGGTTGTTAATGTAAGGGGGAGTTAAGCCTGTTGTCTATGGTCTATTACTGTAAGTGTGCAGATTTTTGTGTAGCTTGTGTGCTGTTCAAGTTTGTGCAGTGTGATGTCAAACAACATGATGGGACATACCCTAGCTGCGTGAAGCTAGTGCTTATGCAGGAGAAGTCTGAAAAGCAGAATTATTGTATCTGGGAGAGTTTATTTTTGTCTGCTGTTGAGAGGTGTGCTGATCGATGGAAGTCGTCTCAGAATCCAACAGAAAAGAAAATGTGCCTGTAATGTATAATTTTCTGTGAAGTCTTGGGTTGATAATTTTATGAGAAAGCAGAAAATTGTTTGGTAAGATGTCAGAACATGGTACAGGACATGTTTCCCTTAAGCCAAACAAGGAATCATTCTGGCTGGTAGTGTAAGGGTAAGGTGAAACACGTGTCTCTGCCTATGCATGGAACGTTATTGGCTTAATTTATGGTAGGATTCAATTGAGAAACAATAAAGGCAGTCAAGACTGTTTTGGAAGGTAGACATTGAATTTGAATGGAGTTTTTGGTACCTAAAATAGCGTTTCTTTGACCAAGAACCTGGACATATTCAAAGCTCGTTAATTCCAAAGTAACTGGTCAGCTATTTATAGGGGTTGTCCTTTTCTCCTTCAACTAGTGAGTGTTCGTGTTTCATAAGTCTTATGGCGTTTGTTCGGGTTTGGGTGAGCACTGCTTGGGTCTGGTTCTGTGAGGGCTTTCTTTGCCAATTTTTGGCTAAAAAGGGGGAGAAAGGGTTTACAAAATGGTTTGTGCAGATGCTATGTCTGGAGTCTGCAGTTCCAAATGTGTGCAGAGATGTCGAAGAGGGTGTCCTTGCCTTGAGTTGGTGTTGAGTCTTTGTGACTTGTGTCCTGAGTTATGAACACAGTTGTGACTTGTGTTCTGAGTTACCTGGGTTGATAGATTAATACTTCTTAAGTTTCATCTTATGCCACAGGTCGACTAGGGGCGTCTAATCAATTAAGGTGTGCAGAAATCTCTTATGCCACCATTGGTCCTTTATGTCAAGACAGACGTTTCTTTTCTGGAGGAGTCTTCTTCAATTAATCTGGGTCTGTCCTGGAAGGAAAAAGAAATGTGTTGTATTAAGGGGGAGTGTCAGATATCTTCTTCCTCATGTACACTAGATATCTTCTTCCTCATATGCACCAAATGACTTCAGGATTTTCTACTTCCTAATGTGCTGCCTGAAGTTATTGTGTTGTGGTGCTCGAAGGTGATGTTATGGAGCTCATAAAATATGCTGAAAAGAGTTGTCAAACATGATGTCCTAACATCATTCAAGTATTCCCAAGAAGATGATTCTCCATGATTGCTGTTCACAGTAGCTACTGATGGTTACTGTTAGGTTCAGTAGTTGCTGATGACTACTGACAGTAGTGTAGGGTTGTGATTGCTGCTGTAATCTGAGTTGTAATGTTTATATATTTGTTTTAGCCAAAATTTGCCAAAGGGGAAGAATGTTAGTTCTTTATTTTTAAGGGTTGGCATTAATTTTGTAACACAAATAATAACAGCAATATGTTAGATAGGATATTTTATCTTGCTAAAGAAGAACAGGTTGAGCAAGAAGTCCTAGAGTGCAATGGAACATGTTGAGTTGAAGTGGTTTCAACATCTGGAACAACATGTCGTATCAAGATGTCCCATGCAAGACCATTCGATATCGCGCCAGAACTGAAGTGAATTAAAGATTTTGCTATGTCTTAACAGATGCAGAAGATTCAGGGAATAATATGTAAATTCTATGTGGCGCTGAATTAAAAGGTCTGAAGATTCAAATCTGTAATTGAGAAGAATATTGGAAAATATACACTTTCTAAATATGAAGATATTTTAGGAAGTTAAAGATTGAAGTTCTATTATGTAGCAGAAGTTTCTGCTGATATGTAGAAGCTCATTTGCTGTGTTTTTGTAGGCCCAAATCCAGTTGGGAATAGGTTATATATAGATGCATTGTAACCTAGAATAGAATTTTGAACCAAAGATGTAAAAGTTCTAGTATTAGGGTTGGTTCCTGTCCCACTCGACATGTGAGTTGGACAGTTTGTTATTGTGATCCTCGAAGCTGTTAAGTAAGAGGAGTATTGTTCTTGGAGGAAGCTTTTAAGTAACTCTAAGTTGTGTCTTGGAAGTGTGTCTTCCTTGTTGAATTATTGTTTAGGTAAAGAGCCGTTGATGCAGTGGCGGATTGTTGACTGCTAGACATTATTGCGATGATTGGGAGTGAGAAGAGTTTCTCATAGCTAGAGAGGATCTAGGTAGAAGGGTCATTGGGTAGTGATTAAGTGATAAACTGTAAACGGAGAGTTTAGCTTTGAATTGATACTACTGATAGTGGACTTCATCCCTGGCTTGGTAGCCCCCAGAGTAGGTGTGTTAAACCGAACTGGGTTAACAATTCTGTGTGTCTTGCTTTTATCTTTTCAGTATCGTGATTATTGTTATATACCTTGCCATTTTTGTTCATGTCAGACCAGATGTCGAATGGCATGTTATTGGACATCTGAATTCTGCACATGTACCAGAATTTCACAGCAAAAGACTGAAAGTCAGCATCTTTAGTGGCCATATGCTCCTGCATTAAACAAAACTACTTTGTATGTGCAACATACCTCTCATCTTGCTGCATCTGCATGTTTTACGGCATGGTTACTATAGCAGCAGTATCACCAAAACTAGCATGAAGACCACCACTATGAACAACTCCCTTATCTGCATCTTGCATAGTAGCATCATCCTCTGGGGCACCAAGAGGAGAACCTCAACAGGTTGTTCATCATCCATATGATTTTCTTCAGCCTATTCATCAACAACATTTGGATCATCAAAGTTAAAAATATTCCTTCCATTCTTACCCAAGCGAAGATAGTATGCACGTTGATTAATATCCCAAAAGTAATTCATGTTCGAAAGAGTGCATTGAGACAGCTCTTGGGATGAGCCAAGAGATTTGTAGAGAAAATTTGCTAGACCAATGTTGAAATTATTCAGAATCTTGGAAATCATAGAGGGATAGCACAAGGATGTACCCTTGTTGCACGACCTGACAGAGAACATGCGATGCACAAAATAATGTGGCCAACTTATCTTGATTTTTTGTAGCAAAATATAAACAAGATGAATTTCAAGAGCATAGACTCTTGAGAAGCCGCCATTCTTAAGGCGTATGATATGGGACACGATTCACAATAAGATCCTAGGCAGCATCTTCAATTGTCCCGTGGAAATGGGATCATAATAGTCATTCAGATGAGGAGCCTTGAGAATTTCATTCAAGTGAACACTCCAATCAAACTCCTTATGCGTGTTTGAGTTGGTTACCACCTCATCAGTTACCTCCTCATCAAATTCTTCATCAATATCTGGATCACTAACAGCAATTCCAAACAAGGTATTCCACAAATCATTTGTGAAATGATAAATTTTGTTACCAATAGAGAATTTGAAGCTAGCACCATTCTTTTCATGTAGACCAGAGTAAAACACACGGATAAGATCCTTAGTGTAATCATGAGCCAACTATAAAAAGTAATCAATTTTTTGAAGCTTGACTCAATTCACAGCCTTGGGTAGGCATAGGCCTTCAATTGTATCCTTCTTCCACATGTATTTCTTAACAACGAGACGAGTCACATGCTTAAGCTCAAAATATTTTGCATATTTCTTTGAAACCAAGGTAAATGGATTCTCTAAGTCAGTGGTAAATGAAGTAGCTTTGTTCTTGCCCTTAGCCAAACTTTTGGACTTGGAAGCCATGAAATTGTTGAGATAGGATGTGCAAACCAAGTGTTTGTGAAAATGTTTGAATGAAAGGTGTGAGAGAGTGAGAGAACAATGAGTACCCACACACTCCAACACAGGGAATAAGTACACTACAACACAATGAAACAATTACAAACAGCAAACAAGAGGAAATTTAGGATTAAGATAAGGTAAAAAGTATTTGGGGTTTAATGAGAAGAGAGGAAAAAAATGAATGGAATTATGAGAGATATGATGGAGGGATTTGAATACAAATGATGAGATAGTGATAATAAGATGAAATTAAAACCAAATTGTGATGAATTTGAATTATTGGAGTGGAGTTAAGATGTTAGGGGTTGTTGTGCATGCAAGAGACAAGAGAAAATGAGGTGAAATGTCCCAAAAATTGCACTTATGAGTCGACCTCGTAGCATATGTCTTGACCTGTCTTGGTTTTAGGTCGACATATACTGAAGCGAAAAACAAGAAATTCAGAAATTTTAATTATGTGTTAACCCGAAATAATGTGTGTCGACCTATACTGTAACTTTTCTGAAAAATGCAAAAATTGAATTTGCATAGGCCGACCTGTACGAAAGTGTGTTGATCTGAAGACTTCAAAACTTCAAAATTCTGACTCAAATGGACTTTTAGTGACTTTGAGAGACTTATAATGACTCATGAACAATAAATTGATGAGAGGCACATACATATGATAGATTTTTATGGTTTGTTTGATAGAACCATGCAATCATGTAAAATTCAAGCATGAAAGTGGCAGTTTGAGATTGTGAGGTCTCTAAAAGATTGAGGCTGGACGGTTACAAATTCTATTTCATTAGGAAGTGTTGGGATTTTATGAAAGCGGACATCATCAATTTTGTTAAGGATTTCCATGGTCATCCAAAGCTCAACAAAGCTATAACTTTATCTTTTCTCACTCTAATTCCGAAGAAATCAAATCCTCAAGGCCTCTTAGAGTTTATACCTATTTGTTTGGATGGGTGCTTGCAGAAGATTATTTCTTAAATTTTAGCCGCTAGAATGAAATGGGTGTTAGACTTTCTCATTTATCCGTGTTAAACAACGCTTGTCCCTGGAAGGTATATGTTAGATGGCATCCTTGATACTAACGAGATTTTGGACTTGGCGACAAGATCTAAGAAGAGTTGTTTGCTTTTCAAAATCGATTTGAGAGAGCATATAATAGAGTAAGTTGGAATTTTTTGAGATTCATCATGAAGAAGATGGGGTTTGGAGTTCGTTGGTTGCAATGGATGGAAGCTTGCGTGTTTTCTAGTTTTTTTGTCTATTCTGGTTAACGACAGTCCCACTGCAAATTTTTCAGTCGAGAGAGGTTTACGCAAGGGGATCCACTGTCCCCTTTTTTGTTTGTCTTGGTTACTAAAGACCTTGTTGGTTTAATCATAAAGGCTATCTCTATTGTTGAATTTTTTGGTTTTCAGATCGCGGAAGGGAAATCCATTAAGGTGTTATAATTCGCAGATGACCCGCTTCTCTTGTGCGAAGGTGATTGGAAGAACTTATGGAGCATTGAAGCAATTCTAAGAGGTTTCGAATTGGTGTATGGGTTTGGGATTAATTTTCCACAAGAGTAAAATATATGGTTTGAACTTAAATTAATATTTTGTTTTGGAAGCAACAAACTTCCTAGCTTGTAAAATCGAATGGAGTAGCTTCAATTTTTTTAGGTATCCCTATAGGCTCTAGTCCTAGAAGATTAAGAACGTGGAAATCTCTGGTGGAGAAGATTAAGGGGAGACTTTCAAATTGGAAATCCAAAATTATTTCTCGAGGGAGACTCACATTGATTAACTCGGTCCTTAATTCTTTACCTATATTCCTTATTTCTTATTTCAAGGTTCTAGTTAGTGTTTGGAAAGAGATTGAGAGGATTTAAAGAAAACTCTTTTCGTGAGGTTCGAAAGACTCGAAGAAAATTTCCTAGGTGAGTTAGAACCTTATTTGCAAGGACAAGAGCGTATGAGGCCTCAGTGTTAGAAGTATCAAAGATTTCAACTTGGCACTTCTGAATAAATGGAAGTGGAGATTGTTGAACGAGAGAAAGGCTATCTGGTATGATATTTTGAGGGAGCGGTACGCGAATTATGAACATCCTATTCTGACAGGTAAGCTAATTAGTTCGAGGGGTTCTGTTTTAACATTTCTTTTAGAAAAAGTGTTGGAAAAGTTCCTTTCATGTTCGGAGATAAAACTAAATTCATGGTAGGAGAGGAAAATCTACTCCTTTTTGGAGTGTTGTCTGGTGTGGAATTCCTCTATTATTGAAGTTCCCTGAACTTTATAATGTGATCAATTTGAAAACTGAGATGGTGTGTAGCTTGGGGAAGTGGAGCAATGGATCATGGGTGTGGGGAGATTTCAGTATTTCACCAGTGTACAGGGAGAGGTTTGCAGATAGCTTTTGTGCATTTCAGGTTCTGTTGTTACTGCAGGTGCTGACTTCAAATAAAGAAGATGAAGTTCAGTGGGATTTTAAGAATTCAAAGGAATTCTCAGTTGGGGAGTGCTTCTCAGCATTAGGTGTTAATTCCTCTCCCTATCCTTCTGTCATGTCTATTTATGATTCTTGTGCATTTAATCTTCTGTGGGAAACATGGTTGTCAAACTCGCGGGTAGACTCGTAAACTCGTACGATTTTACGAGTCTAGGAAGCATAAATGAGTAGACTCAAGCATAGAATCGTTTTTTGATAGACTCGAGTAAACTCGTGTAGACTCACACAAACTCGTATAGAATCGCGAGTCTATAACGAGTTTACGAGTCTATAAGTTTTTTATTTTATTTAAAAAACTGTGTTTTTACTTGTACGAGAATTAGAAAGTCTCTTTTCTAGTCACTTGTTTCAACAAAATTTCTTCCTCCCTTCATCAACGACGTGAGTTTGTTTTATCTCTTGCTTTGTTCGTTTTAATGGCCCTAAATCAATCCTTTATTGTGTAAGTATTTTCTTATATGTTTCACTTGGATGCTTATCATGTATGATATCTTCTGTAAAGGTGATATGTTATTGTCCAATCAGATCCAATGATCCCAATGCACATGTATCAATTTGCATGTGATAAAATAGTTTCGAAAATTTATGATTTGTAGCAGAAAATAGTTTATGAAGGATATGTTACCTACTGAAGGGTGGGATTTCTATGGAGACATGACTCTAGAATTAAAGAGGTTTGCAATTCTTGTTCTAAGCTTAACTTATAGCTCCTCGAATTGTGAACGTAATTGGAGTTCCTTCGAAATGGTAATGAATTATTATTTGTTTGTTTATAGACCTGATTTATTTTAGAAACATTAAGTTGAATTATTATTTACGTTTTAGATTCATACAAAGAGAAGAAATAGGTTGTGTCAAAAAAGGTGAATAATTTGGTTTATGTCATGTACAATTTAAAGTTGAAAATTGGAAAAGGAAAATCAAATAGTGTTGTTATTTCATTTGAAGATAGTCATTCAAATGATGAATGGATAATTGAAGACCCTAATAAATAAAATGTACAAACTAAAGTAAATGATGTTATTATTAATAATGTTTTGGAAGTTGATGTTGGTGGCAATTCTAAATTAGGTGGAAGTGGAACTTCAAATAATCCAACATTGATTAATGATGAAGAAGGTATTTCATCTAGGGGCAAAGTTTGACGATGGTACTCAAGATACTGATAAATATGATAGCGATTATGTTGGTGGTGGTGATTTCACTGGAGCTTTTGATGTTTGGAATTATTAGCATATTTGTTTTATAATTTTTTTCTTGATGTAGTAGCCAATTAAGAATAAATTAGTAATTTAAGTCTTTAACTACATACTTTAAAATTTTGTTTGTTTTATTATTGAGTTTTTTTGTTAAGAAATTTGTTATGGAGTATGAAATTTAAATTTTCATGTTAATTGGTGTTCTATTATATATTTGTGTCATATATGTATCACTTATAGGTTTTTGAAAGTCATTTTTTAATTTTCCATAAACTCGTATGAGTTTGTGAGTCGAGTCTGCGAGTCGAGTCTACGGACCCTTAACGAGTCTAAGTAGACTCGCAAGTTTGATAACCTTGGTGGGAAATAATTATTCCCATGAAAATTAAGGTTTTTAGCTGGAGTGTTTTGTTGGACAGGTTATCTAGTAAATATCAACTTTTTAGAAGTGGTATTTTAAGCTCTTCTCATGACCTCCCATGTGCTTTTTATCTTTGCGGAGATGACAACTTGATGCATTTATTAGTTAATTGTGGTGCGTCAAAACAAGTATATGCTGATGTTTATAAATGTGTTGGGATTGATGCAGTAGCTGGGGAAGGAATTGTAGACTGCTTTATGGGAGTGTATTCTGTTTTGGTTAAAAAGGTGAGGAAGAATGATGTTGGTGTGATTTGGTGGGTTGTCCTTTGGGGGATTTGGATACATATGAATGGGGTCCTTTTTGAAAACAAGTTTTGTAATGTAAACAATTTAGTTTGGACTATTAACTATTATAGTTGAAAGTGGTCTTTGATTCGAGATATGCCTAATTCCAACTTTAGTTTTTATGTCTTTTGTGTAGCTCCTCTACATTGTTTGTCATAGTTTTTAGTTAGTTTGGCATATTTATTGTTTGTATTCCGGGCTTGAGTATCCCTTGTACTCTTTTAATGAAATATGTGGCTTATAAAAAAATGATGATCATCATTGTATTTCCTAATATTTAATATGCATGCTCCCTTGAGTAAAAGTTAACATGAAGTTGGCGTACAATACACACAATCTTGGGAAGGTATAAATTTAAGCTAAGAATGTATCAAGATCGCCAATGCCACACATGCACTTCTAGTCTTCTTTTTAAAACAGAAAAATAATTTGATTAATCAAAGGCATGAGCTATGTCATCACCAGTACAAAATGTATGCAGTTCAAACTGAAAAAGTACAAAAAGGCAGTGCCAAAACCACCTAACCAACACAACCAGTATAGAAAACAAAATACAAGTGCATGAAAAAGTATACTAAATATAACCAGTAGTCAGAAATATGCACCATCCTGAATAGAAATACACTCGTCAGGTAACTGACCTGCCTGCTACTACAACAGATATAGCGACAAAACAAACTGAACAACACTAAAGTTGAATTAAAGTAGGAAAAACACATCCCAATAGCTCCGCAACGAACCTCTCAGACAAGCTGAACCAGAACCTTGAGAAACACAACACTGAACACCTTTACGCGCCACATAAAAAATAATAAGTAATCCATCGGATTCAACATCCATTGGCATAAGGAGTAGTTGAAGCTCTTTGTTTTAGCCTTTATCCACTTCCAATCTAACACTTGAATTTCTTTGACCAAATCATCTTGCGATCTGTTTGAGTTTCTGAATATCTTATCATTACGCATCTTCCACATGGTCCAAATACACGCAAACCAAATGACAGAGAATCTATTATCCTTTAGTTTGCCTTTACATACCAATCATGTGAATTATTCGAAATGAGCTAAGGCATATGAAATGTTCAACCCAGAGAGGTTTTTAAGCCAGACTACTGAGTATAAAGGACAACAACAAAAATATATGAGTTGCACTTTCTGCCAATCCACACGCTGTTGAACATTCAGAATGAGACTCACTTAAAATACCTCTTTTGATAAGATTATCCTTCAATGGGATTCTGTTTTGGAATAGTCTCCTAGCAAAAGTCGATACCTTCAACGGGACCAGCTTGTGTTAAGCCACCTCAATATTCCCATGGTTTTCATGATTTGATACTTCCAAGATAGATTCATAAGCTTCTTTAACCGAATATTTATTTTTACCCCAAAACCATATGTCTTCACCAATCCGATTCACCTCCCTGCCAATTGTAGGTTCTGATCTTAACTTATTTGAGAACCAGTTGACGTTGAAACCCCCCACTCCGCTTTCAATCTTCTAGATATATTTCCATCACTTTGAAATGAATCTTCCTCCTTTGTTAATTGTACCATTAGATTCTCCATATTTATGCACTAAAACCCTGTACCAAATGTTGTCCTTTTTCGTTCGCATCCTCAATTTCCATTTTCATAATATAGCCAAATTGAAGGCCTTAAGATTTTTAATCCCAAGGCCTCCATCTTCCATTTTGTAACAAACTTTCTCCCATTGAATCCAGTTCATTTTCCTAGAATCGCCATCCCCACCCAAAGGAAATTTTTAAAGATAGATTCAAGTTTAGAGATTATATCTGACGATGCTTTGAAGAAAGAGAGATAGTAAACTGGTAGAGTGTACATGACAGATTTCTACAGGACAATTCTACCGTCAATTGGCAATTGCTTTTTGTTCCACCTAAATAATTTGGTTCTCATAGTGTCTAAAACTGGTTTCCAAAAACTTTCCCTTTGCGGATGTCTACCAATTGGCAATCCCAAATATTTGAAAGGCAAGGCTCCTATTTTACATTGGAGTAACGACGCTGCTTCTTCCACCAATTCAAAAATATGCAGCATAACTTTAATAGCACAAACATTTTTCCAACTTTTAACCCCTACGATGAATGTGTCATCTGCATATTGTAAGTGAGAGATTATCATTTCTTCGACTCCGAACTGATAACTGTCAAAGAGGTTTTGCTGAATAGATTTTGATTTAAGCATATGCAAGCCTTCTACCGCTACTAAGAAGAGGAAAGGATATAAGGGGTCTCCTTGTCTGACACCTCTTCCCGTTCGGAACTTTTTTGTTGGACTTCCATTCACCAGGACCGACATACTTAAGCTTGAAAGACATTCAAAAATCCAATTTCTCTATTTAAGATAAAAACCCATTTTTCCAAGACATGATCCAGATATTTCCAATCCACCGAATTGAACGCCTTCTCAAAATCGACCTTTGAAAAGTAACATTTCACTTTTCTTTCTTTTTGCTTTGTCCACTAGTTCGTTGGCTATAAGGATGTCATCTACCTTTTGTCGACCTTGAAGAAAAGTACTTTGTGGTGGTGATATTACCCTATTGATTACCCCTTTCATTTTGTTAGCTAGGATATTAGACAACACGTTTATCAAACAGCCTATTAAGGAAATCGGTCGAAAATCGTTCATCCTAACCGCATTTTCACGTTTCAGGACTAGAACAATGAAGGCATTATTGGCACCACGAAAAATTTTCCCATCAACATGAAAATCCTTTAGAAATCTAAGGAATTCTCCTTTAATTGTTTCCCAAAATTCCTCGATGAAGTCAAAGTTTACACCGTCCGGTCCTGGGCTCTTCAAGCTCTTGCAATCCCAAACAACTTTTTTATCTCTTTTTAATTAAATTCTATAATTAGCATATTATTATCCTCTTCTCTAATTTGCATGAATTTAACCCATTGAAATTGCGGCCTTTATATATTGGTTGAACTAAATCTTTCCTTGAAATGCTCAATAATTCCGAATTTGATCTCTTGAACCCCAGTCAATTAGGCTCCATTATTTCATGTTAGAACAAGATTTTGATTATGCATATAACCTCTAAGTTTTGATGATAACAATGTATATATCTTATATGTAACAATGTTGTACTCTAATGAATTTTTTCTGATGTGTGCAATAATCAATTTTAAATTGATTTTGAATAACTCTCATGAAGTTACATCAGAACCCTTCTGGCATGCCTAAAGAATTTATTATGTTTGTCTCTAAAGAAACATCAGCAGTTCTGATGAATGTTGAATGCCTCTGAAGAAAAAGAAAGTTATGTGCTTCTAAGCAAAGGTTCGCTTCCGACTCTGATGCTAAGTTCTGATGACTCTAAAGATAAGGTTTTGTTGAAAAAGTTCTGAAGACTCTGATTCCACTCAGTAGTGCTTCTTCTGGACTCATCATCACCTCTCATAAAAAAGGTTGATCAAAAGATAAGGTCAAAGACAGAAACGTGTAATGAAAGAATCCGTACTAAAGTTAATTCCCATTTTGGTATAAACTGATTTCATGTTAGTACAGTAATATGGGATATAGTGAGACTTTACCACTATTATCTCTCACGGTCTTGTTCTTACCGTTGCAACAACTGGCTTCAAGATTTACTATTGTACCCTTCAAAGTTCAAACATTCATCTATATAAAGAAGTCTCTACCTCATTTAAAAAAAAAAGAAATATATAATGATCAATATTGCAAGTGAAATACTCTAAGTCTAGAAATCCTTTAGAAACACAAAGAGTTATTGCTCATATTTGTGTAATACTTTGTTCTTTAATTATTTTTCATCTGCTTTATAGAAACAACTTTGTAACCGCTTTCTTTGTATCTTATTGATATCATTTTTCTCAAGTGACCAAGTGTTTGTAGTAATCTTTCTAGATTATTGGATTAAGTCCTTTTTGAAGGCGAAATCACCTTGGCGGGTGGACTGGAGTAACTTTGTTAACAATGAACCAGGATAAAAGTCTGTGTCCACCTCTTTATTCTCTCTTGTTAGCCCTTGTGCTAAAAGTTTTAAAAGTTTACGTTTGGTAAAAACCCAATTTAAACCCCCTTTTCTTGTATTTTTCTTTACCTTCAGTTGGTATCAGAGCTCCGACTCTGTTATTGATTTGTATATCAAACACTTAACTATGTAGAGAGATCCAGTTTGAGAAAAATATTATGGTTGTTGCTGTAACACCCCAAATTTCGTAAGAATTTTTATTTAATTCATTTAAATATTATATTCGTGAATTTCTGTGATTTTTGGTGGATTGTGTCGATGTCGGTGTTTTTGTGAAGTTTTGGTTATTTTAATTAAATAATAGTATATAATATGCATATATTAGTATTATTATTAATTTAAAATAATATTAGAGGAATTTAGGGTAAAGTGGGCATTTTAGGAGTAATAGTGAGGGCATTATGGAGAAAGCCCAATTTTGAGGCCCAAGAGTTAAATTAACCAAAAAGGAGGAATTGATGAGAATTAGGATTCATTTGTAAAGATCATGAAAATAAGGAGAAAGTGCAGAGCTCTGAGGAACAAGGGAGAAGGCGAGGATTTTGGTGAAGATTTCCAAAGGCTCAAGAGAGAACTCATCGGATCGACAATCTAAGGTATGGGGAGTAATTGCCTTTCATTGTTTTCATTATAGGATTCGATTGATTAAAGTGGATGTTGGGGATTTTGGGGTTTTGAGGGTTTATGGGTTTTGAGGTAAACTGATAACTTTGAGGGCATTCTGTGAGAACGATTGATAAGAGTCGAATTTAATCGGTAAAATAGACGTTTGGGGCAGACTTCCCCGTTGCTGTAGTTTTAACCCTGTGGTGAAGGATTTATGAGTTTATATGAAGCTTGAGAGTTTTAAAGGTTTAAGAGAAATTAAGGTTTTCCGTAGGCTCCTGAATCGACCTAACAAACATAGGTTTTAGGCCTTTAAATTCTGTGGTGTATTAGAACTGTTATAGGGATGGTTTTGGGTCAATTGGGGCTGTAATCGCAGGTACCTTGGAGGTTTGGGAGCTACTGATGCGTAGCAGCGATTTGCTGTAATTGCAGGTTCGCTAAGGGTCGCTAGGCGAGCAGCGCAGCGAATGCGCGGTATTGTGAGTGTGAGTACAGATGTGATTCTGGAGTAGAGGGAGTGATTCGCTGGAAGCCTCGCTAGGCAAAGGGAACGGCGAGTAGGTTCGCTAAGCGAACAAACTAGCGAGCATGACAGATGGTGGGGTTTCTGGTGTTGAGCGTGAGATCTGTGGGGTTCACTGGCAACTTCGCTAGGCGAACCCTGGAGCGAACAACTACTGTTTCGCGAAAATTCCATTTTCTGTGCTGTGTCATTCTGGTGTTTGATGTTGTGATATTTATGATGATTTACCATGATGTTCTTGATGATATTGAGGTGCTGATTTGTGATATTTCGATGAATATATGATGATATGAATTTATGAAGAATTTATGAATGATGATGCACATAATGATGTTTACATGATGATGATGAATTATTGACGTTTGTGTATCATACATTCATATGCATACTCTGTGACGACGCTTCATTCCCATTGTGCGGATATGAGGTAATTATGACGTGCTCCGATTCCAAATGCGGGATCGATCCTATTGACGAGGATCTTTGGAGGGTTGATGGTCTGGTGTCCATCCTTTGTGACGATTGGTACCACATACATGAGTCTTGTTATACATTGCATCTTATGTGGCATTGATGAATTTGTGATATGGTGTTTCCTGATGTTTTCCTTGATGATGACCTTGATGATGTCGTTTATGAAGATAATGCCATTTTATTATTATCTTGTTTTATAATGATTATTATGAATTGTGATTACTCACCCTGCCTATTTGAATGTTGCCTCCACATGGGTAACGTGCAGGTGATCAGGTTTAGGTGTGGATGCTTTCGAGGACTTGAAGTTACCTGCCTATTTGGTCGATTTGAAGTTCCTCTGCCATGTGAAGGCTTTTGAGTTATTTTGAGGAAAAATCCCTTTGTTTACAGGGCAAGTGTGTTATTTTGACTTAATGAGAAATGTGCACCCTTTGAGGGAAATTTTTATGCCTTACTCTGATTATTTAAGTTGTTTCTGCTGCAACATTATTGGAGGTAGAAAAGGGTGTTACATTAGTGGTATCAGAGCAGGTCGGTCCGTCCGGCCACGTTTTTACTTGATTTCTGTCCCTGTCAGTCGATGAGTGTGTGTACACAGTCAATGGGTTAGTTCTTCTAACCTTGTTGGTGGTGTGCAGGATGGCTGGAAGAAATGATCGTGCGATTGCTGATGCGTTGGAATCGGTTGCTAATGTGGTGGCACAGCTGAATCCAAATGGTGGAGCTCTTGATGAGTTTCGCGTGTTGGGAAAGTTTCAAAGGAACAATCCACCGACTTTTGTGGGTACGCATGATCTAGCAAGTGCACACAAGTGGCTGAAGGCGATCGAGAAGATTTTTCGAGTGATGGGGTGTTCTAATGAGCAACAGGTTCAGTTCGGAATGCATATGCTAGAAGAGGAAGCTGAGAACTGGTGGGATAACACCTGTCAGAGGCTTACTGATGTTGGCACTATGATAACCTGGGCTGTGTTTAAGCAGGAGTTTCTGGGCAAGTATTTCCCGGAGGATGCTCGTGGCAAGAGAGAAGTGGAATTCCTTGAGCTGAAGCAAGGAGACATGACTGTGGCAGAGTATGCTGCGAAGTTTGAGAAGCTAGTGAAGTTCTGTCCGCACTACAATCGTGTTGATGCTGAGATGTCTAAGTGTCTCAAATTCGAGAATAGGCTGAGACCAGAGATTAAGCAGGGTATTGGGTATCATAAGATCCGCAGGTATGCTGAGTTGGTAGACAAGAGCAGAATCTACCATGAGGATAGCCGAGCTCGATCTGCTCACTATAAGCAGTTGAGTGAGAAGAAAGGGCAATATAGGGGTAAGCCTTATACAACTTCAGCTGACAAAGGGAAGCAGAAGGCTTTAGAAGGGAAAAAGACAAGTGGGGGAGCAGCTCCCACTTCTGGAAAGTGTCATAAGTGTGGCGAGCAAGGTCACCGTGCTGATGCGTGTACCAATAATGTGCTGAGGTGCTATAGATGCGGTAAGAAAGGTCTTCGAGCTACTGATTGCAAAGATGAGGGTCCGACCTGTTTCAATTGTGGTGAGAAAGGTCATATCAATACTCAATTTCAGAAGCCGAAGAAGACTGCTACTGCTGCCCAGACCAGTGGCAGAGTGTTTGCTTTGAGTGGTGCAGAGGTGCCAGAGAAGGACAACCTAATTCGAGGTACTTGTTTTATTAATAATATCGAGTTGGTTGCTATTATTGATACTGGTGCTACTCATTCTTTTATCTCGCTTGAATGTGCTAATAGATTGGGTTTGAAGTTATCTTATATGAATCGGAATATGGTAATAGAAACTCCAGCTAATGGTTCTATTACTTCTACCCTTGTGTGTTTGAGATGTCCGGTGACGATTTTTGAGAAGAGCTTTGTGATGGATTTGGTGTGCCTACCCTTGCACCAAATTGACGTGATCTTTGGAATGAACTGGTTGGAGTTCAACCGTGTTCATATCAATTGTTATAACAAGACTGTAGAGTTTCCTGAGGTTGGTGATAGTGGGGAGTTGATGTTCTTGCCTGCTAAGCAAGTAGAAGAACTTGTGGAAGACGAAGCTTTGGTGATTGCAATGTTTGCATCGTTGCAAATTGATCGTGAAGCTACGAGTATGGAGTTGTCGGTTGTCTGTGAATTTCCAGATGTGTCTCCAGATGACGTCAGTGATTTTCCTCCAGAGCGTGAAGTAGAGTTTGCAGGGGACTTAATACCAGGTACGAGTCCAGTGTCGATGGCTCCTTATCGGATGTCAGCTTCTGAGTTGAGTGAATTGAAGAAACAGTTGGAAGAATTTCTTGAGAAGAGGTTTGTTCGACCAAGTGTTTCTCCGTGGGGTGCTCCTGTGTTGTTAGTGAAGAAGAAAGATGGAAGTATGAGGTTGTGCATTGATTATCGGCAGTTGAATAAAGTGACGATCAAGAATAAGTATCCACTTCCGAGAATCGACGATTTGATGGATCAGCTAGTAGGCGCTTGTGTGTTCAGCAAGATTGATTTGAGGTCGGGTTATCATCAGATTCGAGTTAAGCCTGATGATATTCCGAAGACGGCTTTCAGAACGAGATATGGACACTATGAATACACCGTGATGCCGTTTGGTGTATCTAATGCACCTAGCGTGTTCATGGAGTATATGAATCGGATTTTCCATGAGTATTTGGATAAGTTTGTGGTAGTGTTTATCGATGATATCTTAATATATTCTAGATCTGAAGAAGAACATGCCGAGCATTTGAGGACTGTGTTGCAAGTGTTGAAAGAGAAGAAGTTGTATGCAAAGCTGTCGAAGTGTGAGTTTTGGTTGAAGGAAGTGAGTTTCCTTGGCCATGTGATTTCAAGTGGTGGTGTTGATGTTGATCCTTCTAAGATTGATGTCGTGTTACAGTGGGAGACTCCAAAGTCTGCGACTGAGATACGAAGTTTTTTGGGATTAACGGGTTATTACCGCAAGTTTATTGAAGGCTTTTCTAAGTTGGCATTACCTTTGACTCAGTTGACTCGAAAGGGTTAGACTTTTGTGTGGGATGTAGCTTGTGAAGAGAGTTTCGTGGAATTGAAGAAGAGAGTGACTACTGCTCCAGTGTTGATTTTGCCTAATCCGAGTGAATCTTTTGTGGTGTACTGTGATGCGTCGAAGATGGGTCTTGATGGAGTATTGATGCAAAATGGACAAGTTGCTGCTTATGCTTCGAGAAAATTGCGAGTTCATGAGAGAAATTATCCTACACATGACTTGGAATTGGCCGCGGTGGTGTTTGTGTTGAAAATTTGGAGACATTATCTGTTTGGCTCTAAATTTGAGGTGTTAAGTGATCATAAAAGTCTGAAATACTTATTTAATCAGAAGGAATTGAATATGAGGCAGAGAAGGTGGTTAGAGCTGTTGAAGGATTTCGATTTTGATTTGAGTTATCATCTGGGCAAAGAAAATGTAGTGGCCGATGCGTTGAGCAGAAAGTCATTGCATATTTCAATGCTTATGGTGAAAGAGTTGGAACTAATTGACCAATTCAGAGATTTGAGTTTGGTGTGTGAAGCGACTCCTGACAGTGTGAAATTGGGAATGTTGAAGTTGACTAGTAGTATTCTGGAAGAAATCAGAGTGGGACAGCAATCTGATTTAAAGTTGGTTGACCAATTGATTTTGATTAACCAAGGTAACGAAGGTGACTTCCGAATTGGTGAGAATGGCGTAATGATGTTCAGAGATAGGGTGTGTGTCCCAGATGTTCCAGATATTAAGAAGAGCATTCTTAAAGAAGGATATCGAAGTAGGTTGAGTATTCATCCCGATGCTACGAAGATGTACCAAGATTTGAAAAAGTTATTTTGGTGGCCAGGTATGAAGAAGGATGTTGCAGAGTTTGTGTATGCGTGTTTGACTTGTCAGAAGTCGAGAGTTGAGCATCAGAAGCCTTTAGGTATGATGCAGCCGCTGAGGATTCTAGAATGGAAATGGGATAGTATTATCATGGATTTTGCGGTGGGGTTGCTGAAGACTGCTAAGGGAAATGATTTAATTTGGGTGATCGTGGATAGATTAACTAAGTCGGCTCATTTCTTACCGATGAAAATTAATCATTCCATGCAGAAGCTAGTCGAGATGTATATTGAGGAGATTGTGAAGTTACATGGGGTACCTTCGAGTATTGTGTCGGATAGAGATCTGAGGTTTACATCGAGGTTCTGGAAGAGTTTGCAAGATGCGTTGGGTACCAAGTTGAGGATGAGTTCTGCCTATCATCCGTAGACGGAGGGTCAGACAGAAAGGACGATCCAATCATTAGAGGATTTGCTGAGGGCTTGTGTGTTGGATCATGGAGGATCGTGGGGTAGCCATTTGCCGTTGATTGAGTTCACGTACAATAATAGTTTTCATGCTAGTATTGGAATGGCGCCCTATGAAGCTTTGTATAGGAGAAGGTGTAGGACTCCTTTGTGTTGGTATGAATCGGGTGAGAGTGCTGTATTCGGACCTGAAATTGTGCAAGAGACGACTGAGAAGATTAGGAAGATACAAGAAAGGATGAAAACTTCGCAGAGTCGTCAGAAGAGCTACCATGATAAGAGGAAGAAAGCACTTGAATTCTAAGAGGGAGATCACGTGTTTTTGAGAGTGACGCCAGTGACTGGTGTGGGTCGAGCTTTGAAGTCTAGGAAGCTCACTCCACGTTTTGTTGGTCCATACCAGATATCGCAGAGGATAGGAGAGGTAGCCTATCGAATTGCTTTACCACCGTCACTTGCAAATTTGCATGACGTGTTCCATGTGTCTCAATTAAGGAAGCACATTCCGGATCCGTCGCATGTGATTCAGATGGATGATGTACAAGTAAGGGATAATCTGAATGTGGAAGCATTTCCTATGCGTGTCGACGGTCGAGAGATGAAGCAATTGCGGGGTAAAGACATAGCTTTGGTGAAGGTGCAGAGGGGTGGACCAGCTGGCGAAAGTTGGACTTGGGAACGTGAAGATCAGATGAGGGAGTCGTATCCGACTCTATTTCCTTGAGGTAATTTTCGGGGGCGAAAATTCTTTAAGTGGGGGAGAGTTGTAACACCTCAAATTTCGTAAGAACATTTATTTAATTCATTTAAATATTATATTCGTGAATTTATGTGATTTTTGGTGGATTGTGTCGATGTCGGTGTTTTTGTGAAGTTTTGGTTATTTTAATTAAATAATAGTATATAATATGCATATATTAGTATTATTATTAATTTAAAATAATATTAGAGGAATTGAGGGTAAAGTGGGCATTTTAGGAGTATTAGTGAGGGCATTATGGAGAAAGCCCAATTTTGAGGCCCATGAGTTAAATTAACCAAAAAGGAGGAATTGAGGAGAATTAGGATTCATTTGTGAAGATCGTGAAAATAAGGAGAAAGTGCAGAGCTCTGAGGAAAAAGGGAGAAGGCGAGGATCTTCGTGAAGATTTCCAAAGGCTCAAGACAGAACTCATTGGATCGACAATCTAAGGTATGGGGAGTAATTGCCTTTCATTGTTTTCATTATAGGATTCGATTTATTAAAGTGGATGTTTGGGATTTTGGGGTTTTGAGGGTTTATGGGTTTTGAGGTAAACTGATGACTTTTAGGGCATTCTGTGAGAACGATTATAAGAGTCGAATTTAATCGGTAAAATAGACCTTTGGGGCAGACTTCCCCGTTGCTGTAGTTTTAACTCTGTGGTGAAGGATTTGAGAGTTTTGAAGGTTTAATAAAAATTTAGGTTTCCCGTAAGGTCCTGAATCGACCTAACAGACATAGGTTTTAGGCCTTTAACAGTCCAAAGTGGCTAGGGTACCAACTTCCAAGGATCATAACTTGTGATCCAAGCAACCATTTTGGCTTATCCAAAGATGGATTTGTAGATCTCATGGCATACTTTAAAAGTGTCAACTACACCTCACTCCAATTCTTCATGTATTTTTAGTTATGGAGTGACCAAAATGACAAAAACATGAAAATGCCACTTTTTCCAACACTTAGTGAAATTTTCACTAAGTCAGAATCTGTTTCACTTTTTTCAAAATGTAAGGGCATTTTTCACTTAGATCCAAAAAGTGTCAAGACAAACTATGATCACCCACATGTTGTATCATAGAAGAGCTTTCCAAAATGTCCAAGAACTCCATCAAATCCCACTTGAGCTAAGAGTTATGACAATGGCAATATGCCTTGCTGCAACTGTCATGGCAAGGCAGATTTGAGCAATTTGTGCAAATGACAAACAAGTTTATCCATCTGAACACCTCAGGGGGAGACCAGGGAGGAACAAACACTGATCCATAAGCCTCCCAAGTCTTTGGAACTAAAAGTAGCATGCCAAACCTAAAAATGCCTAAAAGGGGGACAAGACTCCAATTTTGTTTTGGATCATTCAATGGATGCACCAAGGTGGCATGAACTGAGCCTTTTCCAACTGAACGAGTCAAGGATGATCTATAAACTAGGGAACCAAAGGCCCGTGCTCTAACCTCTAGTCAATGGCTAGAGGAGACTTAAGATTCCAAAGTGATGCAATTGGACAATGAGCTGCTGCAGTTGCCATTCACTATTGCTTGCAAAACAAACTCGCTCTACTATAAATAGAGCTCATTTGTGCTCAATTTAATTACACCAAAGGCCTACAGCACTTGCCTTTCTTAAAATCATCTTCTCACTCTCAAAAATGCCTTTCTTAGCAAGTCACTATCAAATTTTTCAGTAGAGAGCAATTCCACTCAAACCAATTGCTCTAACACCTCATAAACATCATATGTGAGCTGATCAAACACTAAACACACAACTGTAACACTGATTTCTCAGAATCACCAGCCAGTTGCTCATGTTTTCAACCAAGTTGTAGTTGAGATGCCATGAAGTGATCCAGCCATTTCCAATCAAGTCCAAGCATTCAAACACACTCCATATGGTGTAGGGAAGCTGTTCAGATCATCACAACTCATCTGTAACACCTCCAACTCAAAAATCACATTGCTCTTGCTGTCACGACCTTCAGGTAAGCCTAAACTTAGTCATCTCTTAATGTATGCATATTTCCTCGCACAATACTTTTTCCAAATGTTCATAATCATGCATAGAATGTTTCCCCTCAATTAATTGCTTTGTTTGAATCGTGTATCAAAATTCTCAGCCTTCATGCAAATTTTAGGGTTCTTGAGGTTTTGTCTTGATTTCTTATTCCATGCTTAAAATAAATGAAATTAAAGACCATAGACATGATCTTGAGGTGAAAACGAGCAGATTGATATATGGATTGTGTGATTTCATCAAGTATTCAGTGAGATTGGATAGAAAATGCAAATCTGAGCAAAAATCCCTTCGCGCGTGTTCTTGGCCCATGTTCTTGGCGCCTTTTTCACAAATTTGAATATTTTAATTTTGTGATTTTATTTAATTGATTCAAAAATTAACTTCTCTCTGAGTTTTAATGATTTTGAGTTGATTATTTTTTTAATAATTCACAAAAATGTTAAAATATTTTATTTTGCCAAAAATTCCCAAAAATATTATTTATTTCATATACTTGATATTTTTGCAAAGAATTAATCTTTTATTTATTTTTTTTACATTTAAAATATTTTTTCCTCCTTGATTTTCCAAATTTAATTGGTTTCCAATCATTTTTTGGATATAAACATGATTTTTGAAACATTGATCCAAGATCACCACTCATTTTTCACATGTTTTCAATACTTTTTATTAATTTTTTAACAAAATTAATTCCTTTTTTAAACAAAATTAGGGTTTTGATTAATTCAACCCTCATCAATCATTTTCAAACACTCATGGGTCTCTAATAGAGTGTAAGACCCAACCCCTTTGTAAATAATACCTTTGGGCCTCATACATTGTATAAGTCCCTCTGTATATTTTCAAACATTCAGCGCGATCGTCACCTTTTTAACAAAATCAAATGGGCTTCTCCTTGAGCTATAAGACCCATCTTTATTCATTTTCAAACTCTTTGGGCCTCTAATAGAGTGTAAGACCCAACCCTTTTTTTTCAAAATGATTTGGGCCTCAGATGTTGTATAAGACCCACTGTGTTTTCAAAAACCTCGGCGCGATCGCCGTTTTCAAACAAATAACCCTAGGCTTCTCCTTGAGTTGTAAGTCCCATCTCTTGTACAAAAATAAATCTTTGGGCCTCTAATAGAGTGTAAGACCCATCCCCTTGTACATAAAACTTTTTGGGCCTCAGTCGTTGTATAAGTCCTGATACGATCTTTAAGACAATGGTGCTATTATCGTTAAAACTTGGGCCTCTCCTTGAGTTGTAAGCCCCAAAAATCTTTTCAAAGCACTTTCTCCTTTGATTTTGAATTCAACTATATGTTGTTATCAAAACTTTCTTTAATTTTTTTGTTGAACAACTAACAAAACAGCATGGAAGCTCTACAACGGATAAGTGTTTATCCGCTTTCATTTACCGCTTTCATACATATATAACTGTATTGTGGGGTTGTTTCACTGTAAGTCTTCTTTCACATCCTTTTATATACTTGTCACATATCCACTGTGTAATACTAGTATAGTTAATTAGAGTTTTCCCCGGCAACTATGTCTAGAACTAGGTAAAGCCTGTTGGTCACTTTCGAATACAAACAGAACTAGATCCCCCGTAGGATTCCAGATACAGTCTTCCCTCCTCTCGGGGTTAAACAATATGGAACAAAGAGAAAGGCAGTATTCTCGGTGAACCTTTCCTTAGACTGTCACCCTTAGAAATTGTTAAAGAAACCCTAACTACCCAGAGATGATCTTTTCTCCGTGAATGGCATCTCTTGAGTTTCTTCCAAATTCTTAAACTTTCCTGAAATGATCTCTTCTATCTGAATTGCATTTCTTGAACTTCTCTTGGTTTGGGGACCCATAGGCTTCCTAAAAGCATCCCCGCCTCCTCTAAGGCATTGTACAAGGACCCTTCGGCTTCTTAGAAGTTCTCATGCCTTCTCTTGGGCTTAATATAAGGACCCTGACGACCTCTTAAATGTATAGGACATAACTTAGTCATCCTTTGCTAGAGCAGTCTTTCCAGCGTCAAAACTTCGGCCATTTTAGGGTTGATACTCATCCCTTAATGCCCGCGCCTCCTCTTGGGCATTGTACAAAAGATAAAACTCTAGACTTGGACAGTCTAAACCTCTTGATTCTCAAAGACATTCTCAAGTTCCTTTCAAACATAGGAAAAAACACCGATCACCTGGATCAATCTCCAGCAGAAACCCGGTCTCTCTCATGAGAGTTCCCCACACTTGGACCCGCTTTAGGATCTCAATAATCCTTAGCAATAAGTCAGCCTCCTCTTGGGGCTTGTACAAATGATTCTCCCCAGCGGAGCTAACTTTTTCAGACTCTCTTGTTGAGTCAACCACTTTTAGCCTCCGTCTTGGGCTTTGTACAAGACATGTAAAAACACTCTCTTGTGGAGTATAAGAGACTCTCTTGTTGAGTCAATCTCCTTTTAGCCTCAATCTCAAGCTTCGTACGAGACAACAAATCACTCTCTTGTTGAGTATAAAAGACTCTCTTGTTGAGTCAATCAACCTTCAGACTCTCTTGTTGAGTCAATCACTTATTCAAGACTCTCTTGTTGAGTCAACCTTTTTAGCCTCCTTTTTGGGCTTTATACAGGACAGATAAAAGTACTCTCTTGTTGAGTCAAACTCTTTTAGCCTCCATATTGGGCTTTATACAAGATAAATTCTCCCCAACGGAGTCAAAATCCCTTTTAGCCTCAATCTTAGGCTTTGTATAAGACAGAAAGAACATTTTCCCCGGAAAAGTCAAACTTCCAGCCTCCTCTTATGCTTTGTATAAAGAAACCCCCCGGTTGAGTCAATCAACCTCTTAGCATCAAACTTGTGCTTTTATCAGGGCACACAAAAATCAACAATTCCCTCAGAGGAAGTCCAATCCCTCTTTAGAGATGACAAGTTCTCTCTCAGTCAAACCCTTTAGCTTCACATCTTGGGCTTTGAACAAGATACAAATCACCTTTAGCTTCAATCTTGGGCTTTGAACAAGACAACAAAACATCTATTTCCTCCCATAGAATAGGAGGAACTACGATCGCTCTGATTTCCCTGTTTCGTTAAACGGGAATACGTAGGCATAAGATTGCGAAATCTTAGCGAGCATACTAATCAAAAACTCAAAGTCCAGTACCTTCACACATACATCAAAAACATCAAACCTAGTACCTTACCAAAAGCCTCCTGTATAGTCACAACACTCCGTTCTTAAACGAAATAAACCTAAAGACAGACCCCCCCTATTTTGATAGCATCTGTAAACCAACAGTTTTGACTGTTTAACCTCGGTATGAAAGCAAGGTTAATTGGAGACATCTATTTCCCTTCCTTAATCAGCTTCATAGGATAAAAAAAGAATCAAACTGTTGTACCGAAGCGATAGTGATTCGAAACCACAAAAATCGCACTACAGGCATACATCA
This sequence comes from Lathyrus tuberosus, assembly GCA_022829125.1. NCBI lineage: Eukaryota > Viridiplantae > Streptophyta > Magnoliopsida > Fabales > Fabaceae > Lathyrus > Lathyrus tuberosus. Next base: position 4,527,579 of record JALAZF010000190.1, read on the forward strand.
CACACAGATTTTGGATAACTTTTATAAAAGGGAAAGTAGATTATAATGTGTTCATACATCGGTCAGATACATGTCCAAGGCGAAAATTCCAAATGGAATGACTTGGTAAAGAAATAGAATTTGAACTAGAGCTAGAGCTACATACTATCTTATTTTCCATGACTAAGTAATACAAATCCTGTATTTTGTCACCAGAACTAATCATCCTCTTTGTGCTCCTTTCCTGAATGAGACAATTAAAACCATTAAATTCAACTGTGCAGTCAAGTGAGTGACACAGTTTTGAGACAGAAATGAGATTTAATGAAAAGGATGGAACATAAAGCACATTGGTCAAAATAAGATCAGGTGAACACTTAATGGTGTCAGCATGTTTGGCAATGGCAAATTGGCCTGTAGGCATTCTAACCTGAATGGGGGGGGGGGGATTTCAACATAAGAATGAAAACAGTGTAGTGAACCACACATGTGATCACTTGCACCTGAGTCAATAATCCAAGAACCCAAAGAAAAGTTTTGGCATGAAAGAGAATGAGACACAACAAAAGAGTGTGAGATACTGATAACACGAAAATGTATCATATATTTGCCTTGATTTACGACTAATAATTACGTTATTTCAGCTGAAGTTCCGATTATTCCGCGAGTATTCTAGTATTTTTGCAGGTATTTCATTGTCCAAGCTAAAAAGTAGCAAAGTAGAAAGACATGAAGAAATGAGAAGAAAACAGAAGAAATGACTAAGAAAAAAAGCAGAAAATGGGAATTGGTGTGTGTGACGACCGTCACACACCTACCACGACTGTCACGCTCCCAAAGGCTGCCACGCCCGTCACACCCTCACCACGACCATCACACGCTCAAGAGTGGCTATTATGTTCAGAACGCAGATGTGGAAAAAGAAGCCCAATTCAATCAACACTTTCTCCTTGAACTTCTCCAACTTCCCATTATCTTCACTACTTCTCCAACGCCCCATTATCTCCACTACTTTTCACATGAATTCTGAAGTAACTTCCAACCTGTTATCACTATATATAGGACCTATCATTTAGTTTCAAGGGGATCCAAGTTTTGTTGTATGCGAAAGCACTGTTGAATTTATTTCGTAGTTTTAGGCAGAAATTACTGGTGTAAAAAGTGGTAGTTTCTCACATCGAGGAACTACCACACCATTAGTGTTAGGCATTCAATCTATGTAATGCTTGGATCAATCTTGCCGTCATTATTCCAAGATATTTAATTCAGTTTTATTTCCAGATTTATCTTCAGGTTCATTTACTTTTACGCTTTTATTTTTTGCCGTTTATATTTATGCTTTATCTTTCTGCCATTGTTATCATTTCAAGCTTTTACCATTTTTCTTCAAGCATCACTTTAAATCATTTTAAACCGCTCGCTATGTTTTCGCCTAATTCAAAAACCCAAAATTGTTTATTTGTTTCTGTCACTATGTTTGGCTAAATAGTTTATAGTCCGGTGTATGAGGACCGTTGTTACCGACGGGACTCGGTAGAAAATAATAGGTGCGAACTTATGATTAAAATCCTGTTTTGGTTTTAATTTCCAAGTATAATTTAAATAACTTTGTCACGAGAGTGAGAGGTTATTTAACATGATTTTGTCACGAGAGTGAGAAGTTAATTAAGGTTAGAGACGGCACAGCGAGAGCGTGGGGGTCGAACCGGATAGTGGAAATTAGGCAACAAATCAAAATACAGCGAGAGCGCTTTAGATACGTTTAGGATATTATTGGCTTTCAACATATATTTCCTAGTTACCGGGCGAGCGAGAGCAAAATCTTGGGATTAGGGAACATGACTTTAGTTAATACCGCGAGAGCGTGAGGCGAAGTATTTAAGTTGGTATATTCTACGGAACTAAATTATAGTTGTAATTAGTACCCGAATTCTTCAAAGTCCTTTAGGAACGCGGAATCCATATTCCGGCCGCTCTTTATTATCAAATTTTCTTAGTTTTATTTTAGTTCTAGTCTTAGTTTCCCTTTTATCAATTATCATTAGCCTTAGCTTTACAAAGTAACGATAGATTACGGTAGGTTGACATTGGTCTCTGTGGGTTCAACAATCTTTTATATTACTTCGATAAATCCATGCACTTGTGGACGCATCAAGTTTTTGGCGCCGTTGCCGGGGACCAATGGTCAATATTGTTATTCCGTTGTTGCACCGTATAGACTAAGGCACTCCCATAAAAATAATAATAATAATAAAAAAAAATTAAAATTAAAAATTTAAAAACCATGTATCACCCAAATTTTCTCTATGATAACCACTCACATTATCTTGAGGAGCCGCATCCAAATTTTCTCTAGAATTACCAACCACAATACTCCCAATATTTTGAGGAACCGCAACCAAAATTTTCCTATGATTACCATTCCCAAAATTTCGAGGAACCGCAAGAATCTCATAATTCCAACCTAGAAATATTAATGCAGGATTTGAATGTGACACTGACTCACTCCCAATATCTCGAGGAACCGCACCAAAATTTCCTCTAAGATCACCATTCCCAATATTTCGAGGAACCACAAGAATCTGTTAATTCCAACCTCGAAGCATTAATGGAGGACTTCATTAAAAAAACAACTAATTCTAGGATAGAGTCTATGATGGAGAACTTTGTGGAGACATAAACTCTCCAGAATGAAGAGCTTAGAAGAAAACATCTCGATACTTATGAAAACCTTAGGCAGATAAACACAATAGTCGAGTCCCTCGCGACTCACACTGAGGCATTGGGGACTCAAATCTCCCTGCTTGCACAGACACCTATAGGACCCTCCCCTGAGGAGAATGTGGATGTTGTAATAACCATTAATGAAAAACAAATCGAGAATCCCGAGGAGAGTGATAATGAGGTTGAGGAGAGTGATATTGAGGTTGAGGAGAGTTCTGGTGAGGAAGAAGTATAGATTGAGAAAAATTTACTGGGACCACCTAAAAAGGAGGTCGTCAAAGAGGTAGAGAAAGTAGCACCTAAGGATGTTCCTCATCCCTATATCCCACCGATTTCTTTCTCACAAAGGTTTGTGGAAACTAAGGTAGACTCCCAATCCAAAACGTATGTGGAGATATTGGAAAATATCCACACTAACACACCTTTGTATGAGGTCCTGTATAAAAAGAGAAACTTAGAGGACCATGAAACTAGGGAAATCATTAGTTCTAAGAGGGGAAAGTTGAACTTTGAGGTGATGGATGAAATAGCTAAGCCCAAACTTGAAAAGCTAATACTTAGGATAGATCCAGAACCACCACCACAAGTTCAAAAGAATGAACCACCCCACAGAAGGAAGAAAAGAAAAGGTGAGGGATATGTGAGATGGCTCGATAAGTGGCCATGGAAACCGAAAATTATTAGTTGTCGAGCTATCAACGTTAAACAAAGTCCTGCGTGGGAGAAAACCCGCGAGTTTTTAATTTAATGTTTTCCTTTTATTGTTTGTGTTTGCAGAAAATAAAGAATTGTATCGTTTGTCACGTCTCAGCTACATTTAGGCAAAAGATCTTTAGATGACAGTCCCTTGAGATGACCTGGTGCCCACACACATTTCTACGAATGTCGCTGGTGGTGGTGACGCCAATGATGAGTATGATAGGAGAAAGCATGTCTCTCTCGTCCGTAACTTACATCCTCCTTGTCCTTTCGCTTGGTCAGGTTCCACCTGCACACACCACACCGTATTTTTCCAACCATTTTTTGCAGGTACTTCCTTCGGAAATAGGCAATATGATGAGCGGCTTCAGTAAAATTAAGTTCCAGCAAATTTAGATAACTCGTAGTACAAAACGCCGGAGTAGAAGTGGCCAGCGAAGACAGGGACAACAAGGGAAGAATCAGCGCGAATTTGGCCATAGTAGCATGCAATGGCATTCATACAGGTTCTATCTTTCTTTTACCACCTTTTATCAAAACATTGAGGACAATGTTTGGTTTAAGTGTGGGGGAGGAACATTTACCGCTTTCATTTTACCGCCTTCTAGTTAGATTTACTGTTTTCCAGCATGATTTTAAATTTTTTCTGTTTTAAATGTTTCGTCCGTCTGTGCATGTGCTGTCGAGTCTTTATGCTGATTTTATGTTGTTTATCGATTTTACCATTCTCTTGAGCCATACCAAATATTTTGAAAATTTTTGAGTTAAAATAATGTCTCTTTTGAAAATCTTAGGTTACAGACGAAATTGAGGTTAGATTATGAGACTTGGGAAAATTCTGCAAGATCGGTATCGTCTTAACACCGTGAGCCTCTCAACTATGGAAATCGATTTGAGTACTTGTTATGCCATAGCCTTAAGTTCTCACCCCTTTAGTAGTCCCTAAGTAGTTTATTTAGCAGTCATCACCATCCTAAGCACGCACTAAGTAGGAAGCCGATGCAAATAAGTGTATGATCTCAGGCTTAAAAGGTAAATTAAGAAAAGAAAAAAAAATGCTCCTTCTAAGTTAGGTGATCCTCACCCGATCATTTAGCCCAACGAAACTTCTTTATTTTATTGATTTTTTAGCCAATGTGCCATAAGAAAAAATGATAATAATGAGATCATAGTCACTAACAGGCCATCCTACCATGAGTGTGAAAGGATAACGGGCTTAATGTGATTGTGCCAGAATGAAAAGGGACGAAAGAAGGATGAGTTAGTTAGGCTTAGGTATAATGACATGATTCGGATTGGTTTGTATAGGATGGAGGTTGATGACCGCAAAAGCGGAATTGTGTTGTTACGATATCCTTAATGTGTGAGCAAGTACCTATCGATACAAACGTAACCAAAGTAGAGTTGGTAGCCTAGGGTGAGTAACTGTTTGCACTATTTTCCTTACGAGTCATAGTTTGATTGAGGACAAGCAAAGGTTTAAGTGTGGGGGTGTTGATAACACGAAAATGTATCATATATTTGCCTTGATTTACGACTAATAATTATGTTATTTCAGCTTAAGTTCCGATTATTCCGCGAGTATTCTAGTATTTTTGCAAGTATTTCATTGTCCAACCTAAAAAGGAGCAAAGTAGAAAGACATGAAGAAATGAGAAGAAAACAGAAGAAATGACTAAGAAAAAAAGCAGAAAATGGGAATTGGTGTGTGTGACGACCGTCACACACCTACCACGACCGTCACGCTCCCAAAGGCTGCCACGCCCGTCACACCCTCACCACGACCGTCACACGTTCAAGAGTGGTTATTATGTTCAGAACGCAGACGTGGAAAAAGAAGCCCAATTCAGTCAACACTTTCTCCTTGAACTTCTCCAACTTCCCATTATCTCCACTACTTCTCCAACGCCCCATTATCTCCAGTACTTTTCACATGAATTCTGAAGTAACTTACAACCTGTTATCACTATATATAGGACCTATCATTTAGTTTCAAGGGGATCCAAGTTTTGTTGTATGCGAAAGCACTGTTGAATTTATTTTGTAGTTTTAGGCAGAAATTACTGGTGTAAAAAGTGGTAGTTTCTCACATCGAGGAACTACCACACCATTAGTGTTAGGCCTTCAATCTATGTAATGCTTGGATCAATCTTGCCGTCATTATTTCAAGATATTTAATTCAGTTTTATTTCCAGTTTTATCTTCAGGTTCATTTACTTTTACGCTTTTATTTTCTGCCATTTATATTTATGCTTTATCTTTCTGCCATTGTTATCATTTCAAGCTTTTACCATTTTTCTTCAAGCATCACTTTAAATCATTTTAAACCGCTCGCTATGTTTTCTCCTAATTCAAAAACCCAAAATTGTTTATTTGTTTCTGTCACTATGTTCGGCTAAATAGTTTAGAGTTCGGTGTATGAGGACCGTCGTTACTAACGGGACTCGGTAGAAAATAATAGGTGCGAACTTATGATTAAAATCCTGTTTTGGTTTTAATTCCAAGTCTAATTTAAATAACTTTGTCACGAGAGTGAGAGGTTATTTAACACGATTTTGTCACGAGAGTAAGAAGTTAATTAAGGTTAGAGTCGGCACAGCGAGAGCGTGGGGGTCGAACCGGATAGTGGAAATTAGGCAACAAATCTAAATACAGCGGGAGCGCTTTAGATACATTTAGGATATTATTGGCTTTCAACATATATTTCCTAGTTATCGGGCGAGCGAGAGCAAAATCTTGGGATTAGGGAACATGACTTTAGTTAATACCGCGAGAGCGTGAGGGGAAGTCTTTAAGTTGGCATATTCAACGGAACTAAATTATAGTTGTAATTAGTACCCGAATTCTACAAAGTCCTTTAGGAACGCGGAATCCATATTCTGTCCTCTCTTTATTATCAAATTTTCTTAGTTTTATTTTAGTTCTAGTCTTAGTTTCCATTTTATCAATTATCATTAGCCTTAGCTTTACAAAGTAACGATAGATTACGGTAGGTTGACATTGGTCTCTGTGGGTTCGACAATCTTTTATATTACTTCGATATTTCCTTGCACTTGCGGACGCATCAGATACCTGATTGAACACTCACTGAGTTGACCTGATTTGAAGAAGAGGGTTGATAAATAGTTGATTAATGGAGTAATTGCATCAGTTGTTCATACTGCTCAGTAGTGATTAAAGGGGAGACAGTCTTGGCATCAGAAGCTTGTGAATCAGGTTCTAGATCAGGTTCATTTGTAGAAGATTGATTTGCATATTTCTTTTTCATATGAGGAGGAAATCCATGTTTGGCATAACAGTTGTCAATGGTGCGGTTGGTTCTGCCACAATGAGTACAAACCCTACTATTGCTTTTGCCATAAGAATGTTGAGCATGTGGTTTTCGCTTGTATCTTTGGGAATCAGTAGCATTAACAAGGGAAGTGGGATCTTCAACAGTATGAAAATTTCCTTGTCTCTTATGTTATAGAACCATTGAAAATATCTTGGTCATAGGAGGTAGAGGATCAAGCAAAAGAATTTGGGACTTAACAACATCAAAGTGTGGATTTAAACCAATCAAGAATTGAATGGCATACAGAGTAATGTGATTCTTTCTAGCATTACGCATAGCTTGACGTGAACATCTTATACGACATGAGAAAGAAGGGATAGGGATGTAAACCTCAAGTTCTTCTCATAGAATTTTAAGAGAGGAATAAAATTCAGTAACTGATTTGGAATCTTGCTGCAGGCTATAAATTTCTTGCATTAATTCAGAAATACGTACCAAATTTCCTTGAGAAAATCGTTCTTTGAGATCAATCCAAACATCAATAGCATTCTCCATGAAGATGATGGATTGGGCGATGGAATTAGAAACTGAGTTGATGATCCAAGACAGTACAAACATGTTACAACGGTTCCATGCACGGTATAGAGGATCGAAGCTATCCGTGATAAGATCAATGGTACCATCGATGAATTCTAGTTTCATCTTGCCTCCAAGAGCACGACGCATCGAACGAGCCCAAGAATGGTAGTTGGTGCCATTAATTTTTGGTGATACAGTAACAGAGGAAGGTCCATCACTTGGATGGACGAAAAACAGACTGGTTTGATCAAGTTGCAGATCAGTGGATTGTGAGCGTGTTGGAGCCATAAACAACCAGAAAAAGAAAAACTCAGATCGAAAGGCTCAAGATACTATATTAAGAATCAGATTTGAAGCCATGGAACTCCATGGAAGAAGCTTAAACAAAGTTTAAAAAACAAGTAACACTGATAAAGAGGAAGAAGATGAAGTGTAAAAAACAGTATATTATTCACTTAATGGTTTACAATGATGAAGTGAGCATTTATACTACTAGAAGCTACTACATGATAACATACAATGATCCAACTGCACATGATAACTCCACACTAGTTAGTTATGGTAGTTATAAAAGTTAGTCGGATAGCTTGTACAAGAAGCAACAGTAATTTCAACTATCTCCTAATTTTGTATCAATTAACATCAACTATCTATATTCTTTAAAATAAACGGGTCACCTTAAATGGTTCATACTTTTCGGTACTAGCTCCCAATTTAATTTTCAAATCCAAAAAGTAAATACTGTCGTTTTCATCTTTGTTGCATTTCTATCAAATAATGAATCGGATAATATGAATGGCTTATTGGGTTAAATAAGGTACATTGCCTTTATACATGATATCATGTTTTATTCATGGATAACTGCACACACATTTAATTAGCACTACTATTTGGTATTTATATCTTGAAATACCTAAAATTGTATTCATTAAGCTTTTTTTTATATATATATTAAAGTATAAGCTCTTATTATGTAAGATTTCTTTTCCATGACGATAAATTAAGTTTTTTTTTTCTTCTGAATTATTGAGTGAGTTTTTAATTCATATAAGAGTTAAATATAGTTTTCTCTTTCTAAATATACTAATTTTCTTCTTTAAATTCTTTTAAAATTTTCTTTGAACTTTAATTCCTTTAAATTTTTTACTCTATTTGGTATTGTTTGCAGTTTTTCTTTTCACTCTTTCTTATCTCAGGTAAGAAATGAATTGCATTAATACATTTTGAAATTTAAAAAAAAAAATTAATAATTTAAATTAGTTTTTCTTTCTTATCAACTTAAACTTGTAATTAAGGTCTTATAAAGATATATCCACACAAAAAAGGTTTGTTAGAATATGCAACATAAACTTTTTGTAAAAAGAAATATAAATATAAAATTGGTATTGAAATATTTAAAGGGATAAGTTTGAATCTTAAAAAATACCCAAAATAAATGTGATATATTAAACCAAAATATATTAAATCCTTCACGTGTTCTATTTATATTTTTTTTATGGTAGTTGTATTCATGTGATGATATCTTCTATTTATTTAATTGCTGTCCTTTTCCTTTTAATTTATATTAGTCAAATTGATAATTACTATTTTTTTTAATATGTCTCATATACCATGTTTTGTCTCTTTCTTATTCAGTACATACATTTTTCTAAAAACAATGATTTTTCTTTATTTTTAAAATTTGAATTAGCATTTTCTGTTTTTTTTAATAATTATTATTCATATAGGTGAAAAAATATATAATAAAATAATAGTTCTTTAAAAAATTTACTAGTAAAACTCATCAAAAATTATTTTTTAAATAAATAAATAAATATTTATAATTTTATAAACTAAGAAAAATGAATATAATAATTGTATCTATCTTCTTACAAATTTTATTATTTATAATAACTCTCATTGACTAAGTTGTATTCATAATATTTAAATTTGATTGTAATTTTTTTTTCTTCTTCTTGTTTATATTTTTAATATTATTTATAAAATTTGATTTTTTGAATAAATGTTATTTATAATTTTAAGATTTTAATCTCTAACTTCTTAATTTAATTTGTTTTACAGTTGGAGAATGTCCACAAAAACCATGTTCACCACAAAGCCTTATTGTGCTCCATCAACTGTGATTCGATCGGTGTGGTCCTCCAACCTTGAATCAGAGTTTAAGTTGATCAGTTCATTGGTCGATTCCTATCCAATTATTTCAATGGATACTGAGTTTCCTGGTGTTGTCGTCCTTCCTGACAGTACAGATTTGCCTTTCCATTCTCAAAGTTCAGACACTCACTACTCTTTTTTGAAGGCCAATGTGGACGACCTCAATATTATCCAAGTTGGACTCACTCTCTCTGATGCTAGTGGTAACCTTCCAAGCCTCGGAACTTCTAATTTTTTCATTTGGGAATTTAATTTCTGTGATTTTGATGTTGCACACGACATCCATAATCATGATTCTATAGAACTTCTTCGAGGTCAAGGTATTGACTTCGCAAAAAATAAGAAATTTGGTATTGATTCAATATGTTTTGCTGAACTTATGATGTCATCTGGACTTGTTTGTAATGAGGATGTAAGTTGGGTTACATTTCATAGTGCTTATGATTTCGGTTACCTTGTTAAGGCATTGACCCAACGTGCTTTGCCTCAAGATCTTGATGATTTTTTAGTTTTAGTTCGTGTTTATTTTGGTAACGCTATTTATGATGTCAAGCATATGGTGAAGTTTTGTGAAGGCATTTATGGTGGTTTGGATAGGGTTAGTAAGACTTTGAATGTGGACCGCTTTGCCGGCAAGAGTCATCAGGCTGGTTCAGATAGTTTGCTGACTCTTCATATTTTCCAAAAGATTAGGGACATTTATTTTAATTGTGATGTTGATCAAATGGCCAAGTATACTTGTGTGTTGTATGGCTTAGAAAAGTTTATTTGAGGGATAAATTTGTTGTAGATATTTTTCATATTGATTTTTAAAGTTAAGTAACAATATTATACATTTGGATTATTAATGAAACTAAATTTTAGATTAATTATAATATTAATATTTTTGAGTTCTGATTAGGAAGTTAAGTTTTTAGAAATTTAAATTTTAATTGAATGTTATAATACTAAAATACATGGAACAAAAATTAACTACTACAAGTTAGCATATGATTATTATATGGAGTGATCAATGTCAAATTTTTGATGTGGTGTTTTCTTGAAAGATCTTTGGATACTAAATAACAATCAGTAATTACATAGAAGAGACTTTTTTTCATCCTTATTAAGGAAAATAATTTTTCATAAATTCATCTTCCATGAATTAATACTATATAGTTGAATGTATTGGTATGCTATTACACAAAATATTGTTTTGAACATAAATGACAAAATTAGAAGTTTACAAATATTTATTGTAATGCCCTAATATTTATGATAAGTGAAATTTTTATGACTAGTTGAGATTCATTTGTGAGATTTTTATGACTGTAATTGAGATTCTTTTTTACTTTAATCTCACTACAACATTTTATACTTTAGGCAACGATTGAAAAAACGTCACCTAAAGGTATCATAGACCGCACTTTTTTATATGTGCACGAACTTCTTGGCAACGCGTGAAAAACCGTCCCTTAATTACTTTATGCTACGGTTAAGAAAATGCGGGTATAACATAACCGTTGTCTATTTACTATAAGCAACGCTTTGAAACTCTAGATATAACATAACCGTAGCTTATTCCTTTTATGCCACAGTTATGATAGTGTGGTTGTATCTTATTTAAAAGACAACAACTAAAAAACGCGGCCTATTGTTAAAAGGTTACGGTTTTTTTCTCTCTCCTATTAAAATAAATGATGGAGGAGAGAAAAAAAATGACACATAATCTCCATAATTTATTTTAAAATTTAATGATTTAGATTCATTCTCATGTTCTCACATAAAAATGACATTCTCATATGATACGTTTCCTATATATATATATATATATATATATATATATATTATTTAGAGTCTAGTAAAATATTAAAATTAAATTAATTCACATATACTATACACTCTAGTTTTAAACGTTTAAATCTAAAATATCCGAATGCTTTTATACCAAAAAAAAAAGCTTGTCTCTATTTTATTGTAGAGAAAAATGATTAACAAAATAAAGTAGTTAATAAAATGAAGGGATTTGTATCCGAATGCGTTGTCGTTCTTACAAAACCTTTTTTCTTCTCCCAACCCTAACTTTTCTTCTTCCCTGAACAACCTATATTTTTTTCTACAATTAATTAATGATTCTCAATCATTTTACAAATCTATCCGAACTTAACCTCTCTAGGCCATTCAATTTATTTATGTTTTGGATTAATCATCTTCCACCGCCGAAGGTATGTTGTGAGATCTAAAGTATATTTATGCCTTTTCTAATGTTTATGCCATGTCTACACAACAAGATGAAGCTTTTCTATTTTATTTTGTGCAGATCCACAATATAAATAAACTAAGGTTTTAGGTTTAGCTTATACAATTACCAAATAACCAATTCCAGAAATCTGGATCGACCCACTGGTCACCGAATTTTCATGCACAGTTTAATAGGCTTTTAATTCATACCTTGAATTCTTCTCTGTTTTTTTATTTATTTTTATATTTAGGATAATAACAAAAATTGAAAAATTTTCACCGCATAAAAAGTTAGGGCTAAAATTTTTGTCTCAATTTCATTGTTGATCTCTACCTATCTCACTTCAGACTCTTTCTTAGCTGTTGCAATTTGTGAAGAAAAAAAATTAGAATTTTTGGAAAACAAAACCAACCCAAAATTAATGTTATTTATTTGGAAATAGATGATTTATTAAAGTTTGGATTTTTTTTTATTTCACCTATGTCACCTAAAATCTCTCAATATAGTTACCAAGAAAAAAGGTAAGGAAAAACTTTGTTTCCTTCTACTGTGATGTCAAGTGGTGAATGCAACATAGTTTAGTTTACAAGTAATTTGAGAGTAGAGTATAACCTTGCACTTTCACTAGGTGCTAGAGCAAGTTCTATGGTAGGTGTTTTTATATGAGCATATGAAGAAGGATTATTATCTTAGCAGAGTTTTAAGACAAAACTAAAAAATAGATCGTTTTATCTTGATTCATCTTTGGGAAATCTTGGTACTCTTCTTGTTAAGTCCATTAGAGCCACCACTACGCCAAAGAAGACCTTTAGCAGTGCTTTTTTTTTCCTTTAGCAGCGCTTAAAAGAGCTGCCAAAGGTGGCGCTGCTAAAGGTAAAGACAACGCTTTTTTCCTTTTAAAATCGTTGTCTTAAGTCCCCCTTAGGACCCCCTTTAGCAGCGCTTTTAAAAGCGCTTTCGTATGACCCCCATACTGCAGCGTTTTTCCAAAGAAAAGCGCTTTCGTAGGACCCCTTTAGCAGCGCTTTTAAAAGCGCTGCTAAAGGTCCCCCTTTAGGCAGCGTTTTTTCAAAGAAAAGCGCTTTCGTATGACCCCTTTAGCAGCGCTTTTAAAAGCGCTGCTAAAGGTCCCCCTTTAGGCAGCGCTTTTATGATCATTCTTACTTAACAATTTTTCTTATACTTTCAGCTCTCAACTAGTATTCAAATAAGGGGATGTTATCACAAAAATCATCAAAGAAAATTTTGTGAATATAGAAGCTTGATTAATGTTGACATAGTATTTTGTAGGCTTCTTATATTTATATTTTTAATTTTAAAAAAATGGCATAAGTTGTTAATAAACTTATATAATCTTTGCTTTACCTTAGATTTGGCCATTTTGTAATATAATTGGTTTCTTACCCATTAACCTAATTCAATTCTTCATAATTATGAGTTTGTCTGCTTGTTGGCTGAGTTTAATAAAGTTGCAGCCTTTAAAGGTACCATTATTCCAACCACTGAGAAGAAAACAACCTGAATGATTGGTTAAAGAGGTTTGTTGCACCTAAGATTGCCCTTATTTTCTAAAATAAATTAATTTTTGAACCTATACTGATAAAGTTTTGTTTATGTTTTAATGATAATCTTACACTTATAGTTGTTTCAGAAGCTTAAGTAAATATCAGCCTGTCAATATTCAAGAGTAAAGACAGCTAGCTTCTGTGGGTGGTATATTTTTTATCTTGGGTGGTTATGTATACTCATGACTTCAAGGGCGGGCCAAAATCTGTATTTTATGCCTAAATTGTATGTTGTACATGTCTTCTGTTTTATTGTCCATTTCCTTGTTTGTAGATTTTTAATGTATCATATGTTGAATCACTACTTTTTTGTATGATATAAATGTATATTGCTAACTCATGCTAATTGTGGACTATAGGAAAATACACATGTAATGTCCACCAAGATTTTAAGAAGTTTAAGCTTTGGCAGGTAAGGTTTTTCTTTTACTTGTTCCTATTTAAAATATATGTTGTCTTTATTGTTATGAGCTGATTTCTTACTTTCTAAAGTATAAGGTATGTGTATGTTTGACATATATGTAGTTAAGAATGACCTTATTTAGTCATGCATATGAGAATATAAGTTAAACTTAAAACTTGCTTATATTGCTAGATGGCGGTCATTAAACATAACCCTCTAAATTTCTTAAGAAAATAATACAAACATTATTAAGATGAGATTTTAATATCATGCAACAAGTTTTTTTTTATTTCTCTTTTATTGTACTTTAGAAATAATAGAGAAAAGGGGAAGTATTATGTACTTTAGTGTAAATCTTTTTATAATAAGACTCGTGAGTATTTATTAAAAAAAAACTTACACATCCAATTTTTGAAAGGCTGCAATGTTTTTGTCCTTAAAAAGTCTTAGTTCCATAGCACACATTCTCTCTGTCCATCTTCATGTTTTTTTTCTTTTTTTCTGTTTACATTTATTATTCTAGCCCTGCCAGCGTTTGTATCCTGTTTCCTTACATTGAAATTTGCAGATGGTGTTGCACCACGAGCAAAAATGAATCAGCAGCGTTCTCGGCGCTTCCGAGCTGCAAAAGATGCAGCTGAGGCTGTAAGAATGTTAATATGCCCATTCTTTCAAGGTTCTCCTACTTATTTCTGATGAAGTTACTGACCTTTTTTTTAAACATTATAGGAAGTGGAAGAGGAAAGGCTGAGGAAAGAATTAATCAGTGAGGGAACACTTTTGCCTTCCAAAGATAAGCTCGAGACTTCAGACTCAAATGCCATTACCCCTGGTACTAAATTTATGGAAGCTCTGTCAGTGGCTCTTCAGTCTTATGTACAGACTAGATTGAACCTCAACCCTGCTTGGAAAAATATAAAGGTACTAAATAATTGAAACCACACCCTATTAATTCTGTATGCCGCTTGATCCCTTCAAGATGGGATGATTCCTTTCTTCTGGAGTAATCCCATCTATTTTCTTCTCCTTTATACATCTGGCTTTCAGGATGTCGTTTCTCTAAATATTTATTTATGTGCTGCATTGGATGGTTAATTATTTGAAGGTTATACTTTCTGATTCAAATGTTCCTGGTGAGGGAGAACCTCCTTATTTGGACTGTGTGATTGAGGACTATCTTCCTTTGAAGAGTCTTGGTTCTGCACTTGTAGTCATTACTTTTGAAATGGTTTCATTCAGCCATTTGGGTGCTATTTTTCAGGTTTCTGTTTCAGTTTTGTTTTGGCATATTAACATTATCTTTGGCAGTTTTTATGAAGTTGTTTTGCTTTTATTTTTATGCTTCATTTTTCTGCTTGTTGAGCATCAGGTATTGTTATGTGCGCTTCTTTCTGATAAACCCATGCATTTGTCTTTCCTGATTTACTTTTAAATTGTAATTACTAGTATGTAATCTTTATTAAAATATTTTTGAGAAATTAGGATCAGTTTCCCTTTATCCTTTTCCTTTTATTTATCTTATAACTTAATGTTGTTTGAATATCTTCATTCCATTCAATAACATTTACTGATTTCTTGTTTCTTTTTTATGGCTGAAGGAAGTTAACTATTACAATACTGGGACAGTGGAGTTTATAGTTGATACAGTCTCTGACCAGTTTTACTTTATGGAGATGAATACCCGTCTTCAGGTGCTTGGATTGATATTTACTGTCATTTTGTCCTTGAATTGTGGCTTACCGAAGTATAACATGGGGCACGTTAATACAGGTTGAGCATCCTGTCACATAGATGATTGTTGGTCAAGATCTTGTTGAATGGAAAATCCATATTGCCAATGGAGACCCTCTTCCATTGAGTCAATCGCAAATAACAATATTAGGTGATTCAGTCTTTCCTGTCTCTTTTCTTTTTGTGGTGGGTAGGGGTTAATATCTTAGTCCCCCTCCTGTTTAATAAATGTGTGGGTGAGGGACTTTTTAGGTTGACTTTGCTTAATTTCATACTAAATTTAATGAACTCAAATTGACAATTCTACAGATCTTTGGTTGACTTAAGTACGCTCTTCTAGTTTGGTTAGTTTCTCTCGAGATGCAAAAGAGAAAACATCAGTTTAAGAACAAAGTTTTCTGTGTGAGTGGGGTGATTGGTAATTGAGTATTAGTATTTACTCCTAAATTTTGAGGACTATTCTAATCTGAGGAAACTAAAACTGATGACGAGAGTTCTGCCGATGATAAACCAATTCACAAGAAGAAATACCAGGTTAGAAGATTGAAATCCTGCATGTTGATCTGAATCTTCATTTTACTTTCTTTTTCTTTTAAACTTTAAACTAATTTGTAGTATTCACAGTTACTTAACATCTGGGTGCTTCGTGAATATTTGCAATATGAATTGGAGATTCCCAACCCTCCTTTTGAGATTGACTTTGAACGAGTAGTGGATGATTTTGTATTTCTATGCTTCTTTGTTGGCAACGACTTTCTTCCTCATATGCCAACATTAGAGATCAGGGAGGTAAGCATCTGGAAGGCACCCTGTTACACTAACCTGTACTTGAAACAGAAAAGATGACATTGCTATTTGCTTCTTATTACCATGTATTTGATGTAGGATCTTAACATGCTTTGGTTATGCCTTTTTAATCCACTGCTTATTTATCTTCCTACATTAGTGTCATTGTTTTACTTGTTAATTCACTTTCTATTATTTCAGGGAGCTATAAATTTACTGATGCATCTATAAATGCTACTTAATGAATTAACTTAGCCATGTGAATGAAAATTTGGAGTTGAGTACAGTGCTGATTGATCAACTGGATCTCTCATGACCATCTTGGTATAACTTGCAGTGTGTTATGGTGGGACATCATAGTATTGAAGATCAGCTGCAGGACCTGTCATTGAAAAGGCTTGTAGTCACTACTGTATTTTTTTAAAAATAATATTAATAGAGGTGGAATATAGTTAGAATTTATTTATTTTTTAGTTGGAATATAGAGTTGTATAAATATAATATGATATATATATATATATATATATATATATATATATATATATATATATGTTTAGTTGAATGAAGAATATGTGATTTTTTGTCCCATTCTGTTCATATTTCTATAATTAATTTTTTTTTATTTTAAAAATAAACTACCTGCTGATTTACCTGTGGAAAGGATATTTCCTACGAATTTACCTGCAGATGTACCTGTGGAACAGAAAGTTGCGACGGTTTGAACCGTCGTAATCAACAAAAAAAATAAAAATCAAATGGAAATTTACGACAGTTAATAACCGTCGTAATATGCAGATTACGTATGTTCCCTACCCGTCGCGAAAGATAACGACGGTTTGCGTGACGATTTTGATAACTGACGCGAAACGGCCTTGCGACACACGTTTCTGCGACAGTGCTACAACCGTCGTGCTTTGCAAATTACGGCGGTTTTAACCGTCGTAACCTGCCAAAAAAACTGTTGCAATCTGCCAATTTTCTTGTAGTGATTCTACAAATTTTACACATTAAACTACCTTCTACTATTCTACAAATTAATCATTAAACTAACTTCTACAAATTAATCACATTTTACCCAATAATCACTATACTAACTTCTACTAATTAATCATTAAACTAACTTCTACAAATTAATCACATTTTACACAATAATCACTATACTAACTTCTACTAATTAATCACTTTTCTACAAATAAAAAATCAACAACTAATATCAAATCAAATTTATCAACTAACATCACCAATCAAAAATCAAATAAAAAATCAACTAATAATACAACTAATATCAAATCAAATAAAAAATCAACAACTAATCACATTGCCAATTAATCACTAACAAACTTCTACAAATCAAAAAAATTAAAAACTAACATCAACAACTAATAATACGACAAATTTATCTCACAGAACTTCTACAAATCATATTTATCTCACAACAAATTCCATTAATGGAGAGAAAACCAGAAAAAAGAGAGTAAAAACCTCAGAGAAAAACTCAACAATGACGGACGGAGGGAAGCCTCAAACATGGGAAAAGCCACGAACAGAGAAAAGCCATGAACGAATGGAGTAAAGCCCTTTGCAGAAACGAACGAACGAACAGAGTAATGGCGGATGGAGTTTCGTTCGTTTGCAGAAAAAAGGAAGAAGAAGAACAGTGTCGCGAGAGTTAGGGTGTTTGCAGAAATAGAAACTATCATAAGAAAATAGAGGGATATCTGATTATGTTTTAATTTTAATATTTTAAAAGACCTAAGGCAGCGCTTTTAGAAAGCGCTTTCTTATGTTACTCCTTTAGCAGCGCTTTTGGGGTAAAAGCGCTTTCTTATGTGGGATTAATGAAAGGCCTTTAGCAGCGCTTTCCAAAAGCGATGGCTAAAGCGTGTTGTACGAAAGTCCTTTAGCAGCGCTTCTCAAAAGCGCTGCCTTATAGTACCCATTTAGCAGTGCTTTTCATAAAACGCTTTCTAAAGTTCACCTGCCTTAGAGCTTTAGCAGCGCTTTTTAAAAGCCATGTCTTAGGTCCACCAAATATCAGCGTTTTTTTATTTCGTTTTTTATTTTTGTTTTTAGCTAAACATATAGCAGCGCTTCTGCCAAAAAGCGTTGTCTTTGTTGTGCTGCCAAAACACAATTTTGGCGTAGTGCACTCAAATCTTTTTCCAACATAATTCAGGGTATTAAAATGGATAGTACTAGAGGAATATACCTATTTATAGTTGTATATGAAGATACTGGTCCCTTCAAAAAAATTAAAAATAGCAGTGGTGGTTGGATGAATATTTATTGTTTACATTAAGATTAAGATGTAGATGATTGACATATATCAGATTATAGGAAGCAAAATCTAAGCATGAAAAGATGAAAAACCTCAATGAAAAATTTGCATGCATATGAGGTACTTATTTGTTGGATGTTCATTATTTTATTATAACATGTCTATCTTTTGAAATTACCTTTCGTTTACTTTCTAATTTGTAATTGTAGACAAAATGGGGGGGGGGGGGGGGGGGAGTATAGAGTGGTCAACCATCCATTAAGCATTTTAATACTGTATTATAAAGGTAATTATGAAGTTCCTTTTTTCTACTTTTGTCATGACTTTTAATGAAGTAGATTCTATTTTGTTCATATTTTTTAATGGTGAATGTGCCTTTTAAGTGATGCTAAAAGGAACTATAATTCTTATTTTAAGAGTTTTGTTTTTTACTTTCATTGATTTTATAGTTCACTCATTTTGTGCTCTCACTATCTCAATTTTTAAAGAGGTTTTACTGTGTCAAAAATTTAGACTTATAAATAGCATACTAGTTTATTTCATGTAGCTTGGATCTCAATATAATTCTTTTCTTGCTTTAGTACAATATATAATAAGATGTATAATTGTTAGCAATTAATTATGAGGTCACTTGTTTTTTCTTGTTGCCCGAGATAGGGACTGAATTTACAAGTAGTCCAAACTCTTTCCTAGAGCTTCTCTCTAGTTAGTACGACAGATGATGCAGATTTAGTGCTTCTAATTAGAGGTTAAGAAGTTTTAGCACATGGTGTGAAATGGAGAGTTAACTAAATCTTTAAATTGCATGTTTTTAGTATCTATATTCTATTTTACTAATTAAACTTTCAAATATCCTATAAATTAATTTACACATAACTTATTTATAAGGACAAAATTCAAGATGATTGGATTACTAGACAGTTCTTTACTTGTGAAACTAATCTATTACATGAGTATCTTTTATTTCCAAGTAAGCTATGTAAAAAATGGGATTTGTTATCACTTTTCATTAAACATTATTGAATTGTTTTGTTTGGAACTTTAATTTCAGCGTATTAAAATGGGAAGCTAAGACATGAAGTCTCTGTTCCTAGTCATGTTCGAATAGTTCATGCAAGTTATTCAGTTGGAACAATTAATATTGTAGGAGCAGTTCCAAGTTTGATCAGAGCTGACATGGATAGAATAATTTTCTAAGGCCAAATATATATATCTTCTTTTAATGTGATCATTTGATAAAGGGAATTTTTGTTTTGGACTTGACCTTAGGAGTTTAAAGATTTTTGTTTGATGAAAATATTGCATCTGTTTGATTTTTCATTGAACTATTACAAATCAGGGTTCCTAAAATGAAAATATATTTGTTATGACTGTTAGTTGAGATGGTTTGCATTATTTTAATTTTAATTTTATTAAATTTAACTGAATATACTATTTGTTTGTATTGAAATTTTTAAATGTAAAAAATTAAAAAAATATTATTATATAAGTAATTTAATATAGATAATTTTAATAATTTAAAATACTAGTTTAAAGTGTGTATTGTTGGGATTTAACATCATAGTTAACGTAAATTATTGTAGCCTAAATTATAGGCAACGCTTTACACATGTGGCTTAAAGTAGCAACTCATAGTCACAGTAACCGTAGCCTAATATATAGGCAATAGTTTATACGTGCGGCCTAAACTAAACCGTGGCTAGAAACTGCCTAACCAAACCGTCGTCTATTCAGATATTTAGGCTACAGTTATCATAATCCGTGGGCCAAATGAAAAAAACCGTCGCTTATGGGAATAGGCAATGGCCGCATATTCAGCGGGTAGAAATCTGTAGTCTAAACGTTTAGGGCGCAATTTTTCTATGTACAGCCACGGTTTTGTGATGTTGCCTAAGGTATTTTTTTTGTAGTGTGTTACTTATAGTCTATGCTAAAAATTTATTAAACGAAATTTATGAATATCTTAAGGAAAACCTATTGTCGTATTCATTCAAGCTGATGTCTCAATATTATAGGATGTGGAAATTCCATAAAGTTTAGAAGATTCAGACAGATTATAACTAAAGGAAAAGTTGATCTCGTAATCATTTAAGAGTCCAAGTGCCAAAAGATGTCTGATAGTTTTGTATTCCGTTTATGGGGAGGTGAGGATTGACAATGGTATGCTACAGATTCTATTGGTAAATATGGAGGTCTCATATCGATATGAAGAAAGGATTTCTTATGCCCAATTTATAGCTTCATAGGAAATGGGTACCTGGGGATTAATGTATTATGGAGAGGTATGAACTGTTATTTCGTTAACATATATTCATCGTGCTTTCTGGCTGAGAAACGTAGGTTATGGTCTGAATTACTTGATTGGAAAAACAAGTTAGCACTTGGTGAGTGGGTAATTGAGGGAGATTTCAATGCCATTAAGTCTTAGGAGGAAAGATTGGGCAAAGGATCGTTCAATGCTATGGAAATGGAGGATTTTGATGCTTTTATTGAGATGATGGATCTAGTAGACTTACCAACTATAGGAAATAGGTTTACTTATTTCAATTTCAATGGGAATTGTAAGAGTCGTCTTGCTAGATTCTTGGTATCATGGGGGCTGGTTAATACTTGGAATACTATTGCGAAACATGTGGGGGATAAGGATATCTCTGATCACGTGCCAGTTTGGTTAAAGACAAGAAATCTCAACTGGGGTCCAAAACCTTTTAAAGTGTTTGATTGTTGGTATGAACATCCGAATTTTCTATCTTTCATTGAAAGCGAATGGAATTCCTTCGTGGTGTCTGGCACGACAACTCAGGTGCTACACAAGAAACTTTAATTGCTAAGGAGCAGGCTGCGGTGGTGGAACTTAAATGTGTTTGGATGGGTTGATTTAAAGATTGAAGGTGAAGTGGAGATAATTAACAAAGTGGAACAAGAGTGGGCAAATATTGGTGGGCAAGTTACTGATGATGAGTTGGTTAGGAGGAGTATAGGTCAAGAAGAAATGTGGAAGAATTTGCGTCTAAAAGAGACCATTTTATTGCAGAAATCAAAGGCTAAATGGGTCAAGGATTGTGATCAAAATTCAAAATACTTTCATCCACTTCTCAAACAGAGGTCAAGGATTCAAGTGGGAACCAGAATTGTGGAGGATGTTGGCTGGGTTAAGAAGCTAATTAAGGACCACTTTGCAGAAAAGTTTCAAAGCTCTTTCTCTAAAAGACCAATGCTAGATTGTATTAGTTTAGATTGTTTATCTAATGATGAGATTTCAAAGTTGGAGAAAATGTTTGGGGAAGATGAAATCAAGGACGTTATCTTTGAGTGTGCAAGAAACAAAAGCACGGGACCCGACGATTTTAACTTAGAATTCTTGAAGAGGTGTTGGGGTGTCGTGGGCGCGGATGTAGTTAATTGCATACAAGAATTCCATAGTTCAGCTAGACTTCCTAAAGCAATGTCCTCTTCTTTTCTTGCTCTCATTCCCAAAGTGGATAATCCATAAAGTATGAAAGAGTATAGACCAATTAGCCTAATTGGTTGCGTGTACAAGGTTATCTCGAAGTTGTTGGCATCTAGATTGAGGAATGTGATGAACAAACTAATCTCAAAGTCTTAAACCGCCTTTATCCCGTGGAGACAACTTCTTGATGGGGTTGTTGTGTTAAATGAGATCATTGATGTGGCTAGAAGAAAGAACTAAATTTATGTGCTCTATAAGGTGGATTTCTCCCAAGCGTACGACTAAGTGGACTAGATCTTCCTTAGAAAAACATTGGTGGCTATGGGATTTGGACAGAGATGGATGAGGTGGATGAAGGGTGGGGTTTTCAACAGTTTCATGTATGTGTTAGTGAACGGGAGTCCCACAGAAGATTTTAAAGTGTTTAGGGGCTTGAGACAAGGTGACCCTTTATCTCCATTTCTCTTTGCAATTATTGTGGAAGGGTTGGCAGTGGTAGTTAGAAGGGATGAAGGTGCATGTATTCTGAGGCATTATAGAATAAATGAAGGGTTATCATACTCTTTGTTGCAATTTGCAGATGACACAATTTTATTATGCGACGACTATTGGTCAAACTTGTGAGCTCTAAAGTCAATATTAAGGGGATTTGAATTGATCACATGTTTGAAAATAAATTCAAGTAAGAGCTTTCTGTATGGTATATGAGTTGATACATACTACATGTTGGCTGCTGAACAATTTCTCGCTTGCAAAATTGGTTCATTGTCATTCAAGTTTCTAGGGCTCACAATTGGAGGCAATCACAGAAGGTGTTCTTTTTGGAATCGTGTTATTAATTGTATGAAGGCTAGGTTGTCGCCATGGAAGGGGATACTACTTTCTATTGGAGGAAGGGTAACTTTAATCAACTTGGTGCTCACGAACTTGCCCATTCACCATTTGTCCTTGTTCAAGGCACCAAGGAAGGTTTTGCAATCCTTAATCTCAATACAAAATAGGTTTCTTTGGTTTGGCTCGAATGAAAATAAAGGATTATATTGAGTCATTTGGAATACATTATGTAAGCCTAAGGAGGCAGGTGGTATAGGATTGAAAGATGGTAGGTTGTTTAATAAAGCACTTATTTCAAAATGGTTGTGGATGTTCATTACGGATAACAATACCATTTGGGTAGGTTTATTGGAAGCTAGGTAGGGTGATTGTGCTAGAAAAATTCTGTTTAGGGAGGTGTATAGGCCAAGGTCTCAACATTCTTTGTGGTGGAAAGACTTGATGAAACATGGTGATGTTCCTAGTAATGGTTAATTTGCTGATCTCATCTCTATCAGATTAGGGGATGGTGCCCTTGCTTCTTTTTGGTTATGAGATGGATTGGAAATATTTCGTTGCAGGCGATGTTGTTCACAGGGCTGTGTGAAATTTCTGAAAGCAAAGACAAGGTGGTCAAAGACATGGGAAATTGGAATGGGACACAGTGGAATTGGCAGTTGTGTTGTCCTAATCTGCATCAACATCCTCATTTGGTGGATGATTTTAATGATCTGCTCACAATTGTGGATGATTCGCTACAAAAATAGTTGTCTACAACCACGTGATTTAGTGAAGTGAAAAACATGTGGCAAAATATAGACAATTGTGACGTGTTTCTCACGTCACTAATATTTTTAATATTAAAATAATTAGCATATAGGTAGCACTGGTGTGTCGGATTGTTTTAAAAATAATGTTTGTGACGTGAAAATCACATCGCAACGTTTAAATTAAAAAAAAAACAATTAAAAGGGCCAGGCTTACTGAAGAGGGAAGTTTGAAATTTTCAAAATTTTTGTTGTGACGTGAATATCACGTCGTAACCGTTTAGGAAGGAAAAAAATCTGACGGGGAAATGATGGGTCACTGGTGCTGCAGGTTGACTGACAAAAAGAATATGACCGTTGGAACATTTGCGACGTGATTATCACGTGGCAAAGTTGCGACGTGATAATCACGTGGCAAAGTTGCGACATGATAATCACGTCGCTACATGGTTAATATTTATTTTTAAAATTTAACCATTAGAGTTTGCGACGTGAATATCACGTGGCAACTTTGCGACGTGAAATTCACGTCGTTGGGGGTTTTATTTATTAAACCCGTGACCCATTTTCCAGACCACACTTTAATTATTTTTTTCTCTTTCTCTTTCTGATTCTTCTTCTTACCCATTCTTCTTCTTCTTTGTTTCTTCTTCTTCTTACCCATTTTTCTTCATCTTTCTACCTCTGCTTCTCCAAAATCAAACTGTCAGCTTCTAAGGTAATATATTTTCACACTTATTTTTATTAATTTTGTTTAAATTGAATCTTTTTTTATGAGTTTAATATTTGTTTATTTTTTTCTGTCAAATTATCAAAGTTATTGAAAGAAGAATTTGAACAAGAAGGAGATTGAAGAAGATATTTTACAAGAAGATTGAAGGAGTTTGAAGAAGAGGTATTTTTGCTATTTTATTTTTTATTTTAGTTTGATATATTAATATTTGGGTGGTTGGTAGTTGTTTAATTTTATTTTTGTTTTTGTAAAATATTTTGTGAATTAATTTTTCTGTTTAAATTATTATATTTATTTTTTTTGTATTTATATTCTATATTTATATTCTAAAATGAAAAATAAATAATATATTTTATTAATATTTTTTGTATTTAAAATTATTATATTAATATTTTTTGTAAACAAAATATATATATTTTCAAAACGAAAAATTATTTTCCCAAACGAAAAATTATTTTGTAAAATATGAATATTTTTGTATTCAATATATATATATATATATATATATATATATATATATATATATATATATATATATATATATATATATATATATATGTATGTATATATATATATATATATAATATTAATATTTTTTGTAAATAGAATATTTATTTTCTGAAACGAAAAATTATTAATTTATTTTCTGTATTTATTTTCAAAATGAAATTTTTTTTTTCTGTTTTCATTTTTTATATTTTCAAAACTGAATATGTATTAATATAGAAATATATATGAAGTTATAATTTTTAATGTTTAATTTTATTTACATATATGTTTTAAAACAGAATATTAATTTTTTTGTGAATATATATATTTGGTTATATTTATTTTTAGAAACAGAATATTAAAAACAGAAATATTTAGTTATATTGTTTGTGAATATTTTTAGAAACAGAATATTAAAAACAGAATATATTATTTTTAATGTTTAATATATGTTTGGTTATATTTATATTAGAAACATAATTATATTTATGTTATTATTTGTTATTAAAAACAGATTTTTGTTACATTTTTGTTTATTATATTATATTTTTGTTGTTAAAAACAGATTTTTATATATAGTATAAATTTATATATTAAAAACAGAATATATTATTTTATATGTTTTATTTATTTTTTGTTATAATTATATTAGAAACATAATTATGTTTATATTATTATTTGTTATTAAAAACATATTTTTGTTTATTATATTATATTTTTGCTATAAAAATAGATTTTTATATATAGTATAAATTTATATATTAAAAATAGTATATGTTCAAAAACATAATTTTTAGATTAAAAACATAATATTTTATATTAAAAATAGAATCAATTTCAATAGTATATTTTTAATGGTATATATAGAATAAATTTTTAATAGTATATAGGATGTTTAATAGTTAAGATAAAAAACAATATGTTTAAGAATAATATATATTAAATAATTTAAATTTTTACACTATGTCAAGGAAGGGAAAAGACAACGCTTTTTTTTTTCCTTTAACAGCACTTAAAAGCGCTTCTTAAGGTGGCGCTGCTGTAGGTAAAGACAACGTCTTTTTTATGCAAAAGCGCTGCCTTATGTATACTTTAGGCAGCGCTTTACCTTGAAAAGTGCTTTCTAAAGTAGGCCTTTAGCAGCGCTTTTTCCTGGAAATGCGCTTTCTAAAGTGGGCCTTTAGCAGCGCTTTTTCAGGCTTTTTATGCTTTCTTTTGGCATCTTTAGGCAGCGCTTTTTTAGGAAAAAACGCTTTCTATTGTCCCCCTTTAGACAACGCTTTTTAAAGCGCTGCCTAATGTATTTTTTATTTCACTTTAAGGCAGCGCTTTTAATGGAAAGTGCTTTCTATTGTGTACTATAGGCAGCGCTTTTTCTAAAAAGCGCTTTCTTTTCTTCACGTAAATTTTGCTTTTTAAAAGCACTTTTTTAAAAATGAGAATTTAGGAAGCGTTTTTTATTTAAAAGCGCTGCTTATTCCTTCTTTTTTAGTTCTTCTAACCATGATGGTGGTGTGTAGGATGGCTGGAAGAAATGATCGTGCTATTGCTGATGCTTTGGAATCAATTGCTAATGTGGTGGCGCAACTTAATCCGAATGGTGGAGTCCCAGATGAGTTTCGTACTTTGGGGGAGTTTAAGAGGAACAATCCGCTGGAGTTTGAGGGTACTCACGATCCAGTAAGTGCACACAAGTGGCTGAACGTGATCGAGAAGATTTTCCGAGGAATGGGATGTACTGATGTGCAGCAAGTTTAGTTTGGAACTCATATGTTGTCGGAAGAGGTTAAGGATTGGTGGGATAACACCCATCAGAGGCTGGAAGATGTTGGCACTGCGATAACCTGGGCTGTGTTCAAGCAGGAATTTCTGGGGAAGTATTATCCAGAGGATGATCATGGTAAGAGAGAGGCGAAATTCCTTGAGCTGAAGCAAGGAGACATGACTGTTGCAGAGTATGCTGCGAAGTTCGAGAAGTTGGTGAAGTTCTGTCCTCACTACAACCGTGCTGATGCTGAGATGTCCAAGTGCCTCAAGCTCGAGAATGGGCTGAGACCAGAGATTAAGCAGGGTATTGGGTATCAACAGATCCACAGGTATGCTGAGTTGGTGGACAAGAGCCGAATTTATGATGAGGATAGCCGAGCTCGATCTGCTCACTACAAGCAGTTGAGTGAGAAGAAAGGGCATTATAGGGGGAAACCTTATATAACTTCAGCTGACAAAGGGAAGCAGAAGGCTTAAGATGGGAAAAAGACAAGTGGGGGAGCAGCTCCCGCTTCTGGGAAGTGTTATAGGTGTGGTGAGCAAGGTCACCGTGCTGATGTTTGTACTAATAGTGAGTTGAGGTGCTACAGGTGTGGTAAAAAGGGTCATAGAGCTGCTGATTGCAAGGATGAGGGTCCAACTTGTTTCAATTGTGGTGAGAAGGGTCACATCAGTACCAAGTGTCAGAAACCAAAGAAGACGGCTACTGCTGCTGAGACCAGTGGCAGAGTGTTTGCTTTGAGTGGTGCAGAAGTGTCAGAGAAGGACAACCTGATTTGAGGTAATTGTTTTATTAATGATGTTGAGTTGGTTGCTAAGATTGATACTGGTGCTACTCATTATTTTATCTCGCTTGAATGTGCTAATAGATTGGGTTTGAAGTTGTCCAATATGAATGGAAGTATGCTAATAGAGACTCTTGCTAATGGTTCTGTTACTACTACTTTTGTGTGTTCGAGATGTTCTTTGACTATTTTTAGGAAGAGTTTTGTGATGGATTTGGTGTGTTTACCCTTGCATCAAATCGGTGTCATCCTTGGAATGAACTGGTTGGAGTTCAACCATGTTCATATCAATTGTTATACTAAGAGTGGTGCATGACTTATGGGCAAACATGACAGATTTGTCAAATTTTTTTTGATGATGCTGAATTCTGGTTCTAAGATTAATTGTTCTGTTTTCTCACTAATGTAAATTTTGTATTGGCTGGTTGGTTTTGTTTGATGGTTTTACAGATGGCTCCTAAGATCGTTCTGTCCAAGAAGTGAAAAGTCAGAAGCACATCACGTCCGGGCCTAATCTAGTTTGATACGGACAGATTCAGAGGAGCAAAACAAGTTGCTCGTTACCTAACGCTTGAGAAGAGGAGCATCCTACCCGAGAAGCATTTCAACCTCAACCCACAAGGATCCTACCAGGCAGTAGCGGGAATCCTTGAAAGCAAAAAGTGGGGGAAATTGATCACACCAAGTGATAGCTATAATGTAGAGTTGGTTCGAGAGTTCTACGCAAATGCACTCCAAAATGATGATGAGTTGTTCACGTGGACTACTTTGGTTTACGGAAAGGAGGTAAAATTCGACCGTGACACCATCAACAGAGTTTTAGGTAATCCTTTATCTTTGGGAGAGAATGAGATAGATGCTTATCACCATACCTTGAGGTTGCATAGAGATACAGATGTTATTACTCGTGATTTGTTCCTTGAGGGAAAACCTGTTGAATTGAACCCGTCTGGGGTTCCTCGAAGATATCACAGGGAGGACATGTGTCCTTTGGCATAACTTATTCTTTTGTTGGTTTTGACAAATATTAAGCCAAAGTCGCACAACTCTACTGTATCGATCCCCATTTCTCACCTTGTCCACAGTATACTAACAAATGTACAGATTGATGTGGCTCGAATCATCGCGGATGAGATGCGTGCAATGGTGGAAAGCAGACTTGGTTCCGGGTCAAGGAAGAACTGTCCCTTAGTCTTTCCTCATTTGATTATGTTACTTTGTGTGCATGTGAGGGTGAAAGTACCTTTCCGTCGTCAGGTGACGGTTCCTGCTGCGATTGATGACCAATATGTGGACAAGTTGTGCAGACCTAAGGGATGGAAAGGAGGACAGGCATCTAGCACTGGTAATGATGTTGGTTATGCATCTGGTTCGGGATTGGCATACTCTCATGGTTTTGACCCATTTCAGAGGGAGGTCTGCAGTTATAACTGGGAATGGATGGCGGCGGCTCAGGGCGCCATGATTGACTTACATGATTCTATGCAGGTGTTACAGCTGCAATATATGGAACCCTCAGTGGAGCACTCGATGATGTCTAGGTACCAGGTTTTAGCACATGCTGCATGGCCTGAGGCCAAGCCACAGTTTGGCGAGGGGGCAAATGTAGGTCCTGAGGATGCTGCTGAGGAGGCCAGTGATGATGGTTCTGAGTCTGGTTCTGTGGAGGTGTCTGGTTCAGGTGGTGAGGAGGTCGAGCTTGAGGAGACTGAGTTCGAGGAGGACGAGTTCTTTTTTGTTGAATGATGTCATTTTGAGCATGATCCTATGCAACTTCCTTTGGTCGACAAAGTGAAGTTTTCTGTTTTCATTTGATGATTGCTAGTTATATTTATGATTATTGTATTATCTTTTGTTGTACTTTATCCACTTTGTGGAACATTTTGAATATTGTTGTACTATGTACCATGTTAGGGGTACAAATACTTTTGTTGGTGTTTCTACACCATAGCATATTATTATTATTGTTATTCAGTTGAATTCTTCAGTTACGAATGTCCAACTTGCGTTTTTACTTTCGTTTTTTATTATTATGTTGTTAAGAGTTGAATTCTTCAGTTTAGGAATGTTCAACTCTTAAAGTGTTATTGTTGGTATGCTTATTTTTGTGTATTGTTGGTATGCTTGTGGGAATTTTAATGTTTCCATTTTTGGTGTTGAAATGTAAGAACTTCTAGGTTGGTGATGATAGTTCATCAATGAAGATTCTTCCAAGTTTTGATGGCGATGATAGTATTTAAGCATGTAAATGTTGGCAAGGTACAAGGTTACCTATTTCAAGGATGTAGAATGTTTAAGAACTTCTTTTCGATGTCCAAATGTAATTTTGTTTCTTGTTGCAACTTTGTTGAATGCTTGTATCACTTAGGTCCAAAAGCCAAAATGGTAAGAAACCTCCATTGTCTACTAAATGCATAGGATGGCTGATAAATTTTGTTTAGTACTTTTGATTCATGCTTTATCTTGTGATTTTTTTGATTTTGTGGAAGCATTAGAAATGATCAAGGCATTTATTGATAATAAGCACAACCATTTCCAAACTGTAATTTACCCGTGAGTAAGTGAGTATTCATTAACCCTTTGAGCCTAAACAATTTAGATCTCGTTTTAGTGATGAACTTTGTGTATGTACTTAATTTGAAAATATAGTTCATCATTGAATTTTGTAAGATTCTAAAAAATTTTCTTCTTGAACCTTTGAACATTGTTTTCATTGACTTCCTTGCCATAAAAAGCAAGGAGCAGGCACTTAAGGTTTGGATGAAAATAAGTTGGGGAGAATGAAAAAGAAGAATGGTAGGTTGCTAAAACTTTTGAAAAATTTCAAGCAAGCATAAAAAGAAAAAGAAAATGTGTGAATATGAATGTGAAAAACAAATAAATAGAATGCTTGCTTGAAAGAGAAAAATAGAGAACAAAATAATTATGCATAAGCAAAGAGTTAGTTGGGGAGAGTTTGTTAGATGTCAATCTTGCTTTAAATTTCTCATTTATAATTGGCGTTTTTTAACTCTTTTGTGTTGATTTGTTGGAACTTCTACTTGGAAGTTTTCCATTCTTCAATTGTGTGAAAATACCTTTGGTACCTTTAATTTGTGTGTTATTGTTCAGAAAGTAGGCACTAAGTCATCAAAGAGTGAGACACAAGGAAAGTAAGTAAAGTTGCCAAAGGAAGAGAAGAATCTTAGTAAGTTTGCTAGGTGAACTTGCTAGCGAATGTTCGCTGTGCGAACAACTGGCGTAGAACCAGCGAAGGCACCCAGATTGGAGGCAGTAGAAAAAGGCATATAAGTTCGCTGGGCGAACAAGCCAGCGAAGGTTCGCTGTGGCAACGCTTCAGCGAAGAGCTAGCGAAGCATCTCAGAAAAAAGGCAATAGCTAAATAGTCCTAAGTTCGCTGTGCGAACTTGTAGGCGAAGAGTTCTCTAGGTGAATAATCATTCGCACTGTGAACTTCAAAGTTGTCTCAGAGGCAGTTTAACTATGCAGAGGCACATCGGGTGCCTAATTTGATGTTCGTTAGGCGAATAATCTGTTCGCAGTGCGAACATGACATATCCTGAATGTTATATTTAATCACTTTTGATCATTTTTGCGGATCATACCCCACTTTTACACACCACAACCTAATTTTCTGAGTTTTCATCATCCAAGAGTGATATCTTACATAGAATATCTGGATTCGCATCCGAGCTCGATTATTCAACGTGGATGCTTTTTCATCTCCTCCCGAAACTTGTGAAGCAAGCTACCATGATGATGGGTAGCTAAATGCATTTGTGTCAAGATTAGAGGTAGTTAATCTTGCTTGTATATATCTCTTTTGATCTTTTATATATGAACAAGGTTGATGATCAATATATGATGAAGTTGTTTGCTTTTAATGTTGTATTTATGGTTTGAATCACTCTAGACATAGATTTTCCAAATCTTGATCTAATATCTTCATCTATTAACAACTAAACTCTAGACATAAATTTGGAATTTAATATTTTCTTTGTATTGGTCTTAATGTTTATTGTTTCGATTGTTGGTTTGAGACATCATCTAACGATTTAAACAACAACCACGAAGTCGCTTTAGACATAAAGGGATTCGCGAGGATACGCGATTTTATTGATCAAAATTAAGTTCATATGCTTGATTAATCAGATACGTATGAAAAGGATTAACGAAATCTAATCTTGACATGTTTTTATCAAAACTAAAACATCTTTGCCCTAATTTACTCTTTGCAACAAACTTATGTTACAAAACAGGAAATCTTTTGAAAACTCTTTACTTAGAACGGTAAAATATTAAACAGTGAGTATCTATATATCTTGCGTACAATCCCTGTGGATACGATAAAACACCCACCAAAATTACTTTTCAACAACATTCACACATATACCTATGCGTGAGGATGATCATGAGGAGCATTCTCCGGACGATCATGAGGTGGATGTTGAGGAAGGTGATAATGAAGAGGAGGCTGCCAATGATGAGGTGGTTCAGATCATTAATGGAAGATATTTTATTTGGCCGAGCGGAAATTCATAAGTTTTAAATTTTTATTTAAGTATGCATGTTTCCATTTTTTATATTAACTTATATTTCATACTAATATAAATTGTTGATGTTTAGTTTTAAGCCGAGTCGGACTGGTGCCCAATGTATAAGTTATGTAATTCAGCAAAAGTATAAAAAAGTTTGGAAGAGATTTAGAGACGTTGATGGGTCAGAAAAAGAAACTTGGTTTCAGTTATTTAAGGTATAATTAATTTATTCTTTTTAAGTTATTTAATTTATTTGTCAACTTATTTTTGTTTAAATTACTTTTTTATTATAATTATCTAACTATTTTATTTGAATGCCTTACAACAATATTGTAGGAAAAGTGTTCGTGGGAAAAAATGAATGAGAAAGAGGTTAGAAAGAAATATTTTGGCAGAACAACAATTTGACTTTCTAACATGCTACGGCGTGCTAGACTCCATTGGGAACGGAAAAATATTCGTCCTAAATGGATATGCAAAGAAGTATTTGACGAACTTATTATTTATTGGGATTTAGATGTTGATTTTAAGGCAAGATCTGTAAAAGCAAAGAAAATGAGAGTAATATGCTCAGCAAACCACATCCATAACAATGGAAATCATAAGCAAGAATGAGGGAAAATGATGAGCAGAATAATGGAAACACACACTTGGTTTATTGATGGTAATAGAAGTGTTTATATACAAAAGGGAGTTAGTTACTTGATACACAAGAAAGTTAACAAACATAACTAACTCTAACTAACTAACTACCCTATGAATTATTTATCATCTATTAGGCCCCCACAAGTTGGAATTTGGTAAATGTTCAGCAAATTCAACTTGGACTTGAGAGATTGAAAAGGTTTAGGGAGGAGAGGCTTGGTAAAAAAATCAGTAAGTTGGTTGTGTGAGGCTACCGGAAGCAATTTCATCACGCCAGCTATGTATTTTTCGTTAACAATATGACAATCAATGTCAAGATGTTTGGTTCTTTCGTAGAATACTGGGTTTGCAGCTATGTGAAGAGCACTTTGGCTGTCACAAAACAGAATTGGAGTTTGTGTGCATGTGATGAACATATCTCGAAGCAAGTATAGTATCCATTGGAGTTCACAAGTGGCAGCAGCTAAAGCTCGATACTCTGCTTCAGAAGATGATCGAGAGACAATTGTTTTCTTTTTCGTACGCCATGAAATTAGAGAGTTGCCAAGGTAAAAGCAAGAGTCAGAGACTGATCTCCTAGTATCAACACATCCAACCCAGTCTGCTTCAGAGAAGCCAGTGACTTGGAGGGATGAACTGCGAGGAATGAATAAGCCTTGGCCTGGGCAATGCTTTAAGTATCTAAGAACACTGCAAGTAACATTGTAGTGTTGAATAAATGGTTTGGAGAGGAATTGGCTAAGCTGTTGGGTGATGAAAGAAAAATCAGGTCTTGTAGTGTTTAGATAGATTAATCTGCCAACAAGTCTTCTGTAGGAAGGAATGTCTGCAAACTCGGGACTATTATCATTGCACGGTTTAATGGAAGGATCAGATGGTGTAGTGGATGGTTTAGGTCCTAGAAGACCTAAATCACTGAGGAGATCGCGACAATATTTGTGTTGGCAAATGAAAATACCTTGTTTGGAATGGGCAACTTCCAAACCTAAAAAGTATTTAAGAACTCCAAGGTCCTTTATCCTGAAACTCTGATGCAGTATGTCTTTGATGGATTGAAATTCTTGCAAGGAGTCACTTGCCAGGATAACATCATTAACATATACAAGAAGAATTGTAAAGGTAGATTGGGTTTTCTTGACAAATATAGAGTGATCAGATGTTGCATGCATGTATCCATGGTGAATAAGGAGGGAAGTTAACTTTTTAAACCATTGTCTGCTGGCTTGCTTTAGTCCATACAATGATTTGATAAGTTTGCAGACTT
Source organism: Lathyrus tuberosus (assembly GCA_022829125.1). Classification (NCBI taxonomy): domain Eukaryota; kingdom Viridiplantae; phylum Streptophyta; class Magnoliopsida; order Fabales; family Fabaceae; genus Lathyrus; species Lathyrus tuberosus. The sequence continues at coordinate 4,561,224 of JALAZF010000190.1, forward strand.
GGTTAGGTTTAGATGTTTGAACACCAGGTGGAATGACCATGTATACGTCTTCATGCAAATCTCCATGCAAGAATGCATTGTTGACGTCCAGTTGGTGAAGATACCAGTTCTGAATAGAAGCCAAAGCAAGAACAAGTCTGACTGTGGTGAGTTTGGCCACTAGTGAGAAGGTATCTGAGTTGTCAAGGCCTTTAATCTGGTTGTAGACTTTGGCAACAAGGCGTGCTTTGAATCTCTCGATGCTACCATCAGATTTATGTTTAACCTTGTATACCCAACGACAACCAATGGGTTTCACATTGGATGAAAGATATACAATCTTCTAAGTACTAGTTTGCTCAAGAGCATCAAGCTCAAGTTTCATAACATGGTTCTAAAATTCATATTTGCAAGCCTCTTTGTAGGTTTTGGGTTCATAGTTAGTAGAAAGTGAAAGACTAAAATGATATTAAGAGGGAGAAAGATTAGAGTATGACAGAAAATTTGAAATAGAATAGGGAGTACCTGAAGATGACTGTGTTGGTGTGTCATTGAAGGTTGTACAGACATAATCCTTCAAATGAGATGGTGGATTTTTTATTCTGGAGGAGACACGAGGGTTAGGTGGAGGTGTATTTATGGGCTGTGTTGGAGGATCATCAATGTATATAGGAGGGGCAGAATCGGATGAGGGAGGACTAGAGGTGGATGGATGGGATGTAAGAGTGGTAGGGAGAGGATGGTCATCAGTTGGAATAGGTAAAGATACATCATGAAATTGAGGTGAATTTGACTGTGACTTGGGATCTTGGGATCTAAGGTACTGAAGTATTCCCAATTTTGAGTGACAGAAGGAGATGGGTTATGATAAGGAAAGATATGTTCATGATGTGTAACATTTCTGGATATGAAGATAGTGAAGGAATGTAGGTCAAGTAGGATAGATCCTTTGTAACCAACTGCATAACCAAGAAAAAGAGATTTTCTAGCTCTAGTGTCAAGTTTGGTTCTATGATTGGTTAAGGTTGAGGCATAGCATAAAGAGCCAAAAACTTTGATTTGGTTGATATCAGGTTGTGTGTTGTGAAGCATATGGTAAGGTGATTGGTTATGAAGCAGAGGTGTATTATTCCTATTGATAATGAAAGCCCCATAACTGACAGCATAAGACCAATATAATTTGGGTAGGTTAGCGTGATAAAGTAAAGCTCTACCTACATTGAGTAGATGTTGGTGATAAAGTAAAGCTCTACCTACACTGAGCAGGATTAGTGTTGCTGAACATGCTCGACACGTGATAATTAATTAATACTACAATTTTAAGTTATATTATGTTTTATTATATATTTTTAATTAAACTTAATTTTATAATCTAGGAAAAGAGATTGGGGAGGCCTCCACTCATGACAGAGCTAGTTGTACAGACAAGAAAAAAAAATCGGGGGATTTTGTTGATGAACGCACCAAAAAAAGCTTTGGTAAGCCGTTTCATTTTATTTAAATTGTTTATATTTTTTTAATTTAATGGCAATTTTGTGACGTGATTGCCATGTGACAACTGAGATATTGTGGCGTGAAAATCACGTGGCTATATCTATTATTTAATTTAATTAAATTATTTAATCTAAATTTAACTTAATTTTTTTTATTGTTTGTGTAGGGGGATTACCAGGTATTGCTCACATAATTTTTGGTAGAAAATCCTCAGTATACTCCAAGAGGTTCTGAGCCGCTTAATCCACGAGTGAATTTTTATATTTGGGACCTAAAGGATGCTTATTTAGTGCTGGCTTTGCCTGGTGGTATAAGAAAAGGGGACCCAACTTTATTTAAATGAGTTAGAGATGGCGAAGGAACGTCGTATCCACCACAGTTGACCCCTGAAATGCTGGAAACAGTAAGACAACTAGCGCTAACTGAGGCGAGACGCGAGTCGGCGCTACGTGAGGTGGCACTAAAGGCCCAGATGGAGGAGCAACAACATCAGATAGAGTCAATGAATAAGAGACAAGCTGATATAGAGGTGAAGATGCGAGAATTTATGTAATCAGAAGGTGGCGCCAATCAAGTTGTTGGAGATGAAGGAGTTAGTGGGCAACCATAGATGGATGACGATGATGACGATGATTTTGGGCTTGACGACTTTCCAGATCCGGATTGATCCGAAGGATTTATTGTAATTTTAAATTTTTATTTTTGTAAAATATTAATTACATTTTAGTATATTATTATACACTTTTTATTTAAAAATTTTATCTTTAGTTTTAGTTTTTATTTATATTTATTAGTTTTTGGTATTAATTATATTTATTAGTTTTTTTAATTTAAACTGTTATTAAAAAAATTATTATTAATTGTGAATATTTATTAATTTTTGGTACTAATATTTATTAATTTTTTAATTTAATTATTATTAAAATCTGATTATTTATTTATTATTAATACCAAAAAGTGTATAATAATTAATTATTAAATAATTAATTAAAAATTAAAACTAATATACAAAACGTAGGAAAATAATCAGGTTTTTTTTTAAAAAGAAAAATTATTTAGCCACATGATGTTCACGTCGCTACTTGCCACGTGAAATTCACGTTGCTACTTGTAGCGGTAAAAATCGTGAGTATAAGCTATTGATTAACTTAACTCAAGGAAAACAGAGTCGCCACCGTGCTTTTATTTATTCCGCAAAGGAAAAGGAAAAAAGAGCGAATAAATCCTAAGAAGTCTAAAAAAGAAAAAGCTAAGAAAGACAAAGAGAAATGGGTAAGGGGGGTTGGTTATGTAAAGGGAATGTTTTACGCACCCAATCATCTATAGTACTCTATAGGAGCCCTTTGATGTATTCATGCTTTTTGGTCTGAAAATAGTTTGCTTGAAAAAAGATTGAGGAGATGAGAAGAGAATTATTTTTTAGAATTTTGTGTTTGGAGAGACTTATCGCCTCATGTCTACGTACCCACGATGTGCAATGTAGGATCAAAACCTCGTAGTTCGTGGTACAAAGAACAAAAATTTGTTTGTTTTGGTTGATTTTAAGTGTAAAGACAAGTCATTTCCAAGCGAATAATTCCGCTTAAAGAAATGAATCATGTGTAAACTTATGAAAACGTTGAAAAGAAAAAGTGCACAAAGCACACAAAATTTTTTTTGATGAGTTTTTGTATTTTTTATGTTTTTATTAAAGGGTCAAAATATGGTTAATATTGATTGACATTTATTAAAGAAAACCAAGCTTAAAAATCACTTGACCAAAGTCAAGGTTTTATTATGAAAGCGGTTTTTAGTTTGAAAACAAGAAGGTTTTGAAAAAAGAGAGGAGATTTTGAAAATTTAAGAAGGGGTGGAGAAGAAGTGACTATCCTAGTGCATGAAAATAAAAGCTAAGGATAAGAAAGATCTAACCACATGGACAAGCTCCATAGCATAATCATTTTTCCCTTTTTGATTTGGTCTTGATTCAAAATAAGTCTTCAAAAGAGGACTCCAAGTATCCACAATCCAAGGTTTTCCATCACAAACTCCCAAGCAATAGGTTAAGATCCTAACTCTAACTCCATAAGTCCATAATCAAGAGTATAGGTCCTCCAAAGCAAGGGATAGTGGCCATAGTCCAACAATTAAGAGCACAAGTCTTTTAGTGGTTTAATCCTTTATTAATGTTTTTGAGTCCAAAATGGGCAAAAGAAAAATAAAGCACAAGATAATATGGTCCAAGTGGACAAAAGAAAAATAACATAAACATAAACATGATATGATAAAATGACATAAAGCATAAAAATAAAGAGAGATAGGGAGCGAGAAGGAAAAGTAAAGAAGTTAGGAGTTAGTGGTTAAAAGCACAAGGCTCTAGTGCCATAAGCCTTCACCGATTATTCCATTCCGCGTCTTGAACTATAGTGATTAAACAATGTACTTAGGTCAAGGTTAATGAAGACTTGTTAGAAGATTGATAGAATCAAAGCCTCTACAACAACAAGCTTCAAAGATTTTGAACCTAATACAAAAGATCAATCACCATTGGGTTGACGCGACCAATCAAGGTCCGGACCACGAAAGTTCAAATTCCGAATTGGATAAAGAGGGATAAATGTTGCGCTATGTTAAGCAATCGTCGCGTAATTTACGGAGTAATTACCCTATAATGAGGCCGGTCAATAGATCTTTGTGCTAATGCATGCTAGATGAACGATATGTAGATCGTCATCCGGAAGCAACACTGCATGAAAAGAAAATAGGTAACGATCTAGTCTTGATCAAGAATTCAACAAACAAATTCTAAGATCCATAAGACTTTCATAAAAAGGAAATAGATGAAGAGAAGGCCAATTGAATTACAAAGTCAATACCTTTCATCTTCAAGTTCAATCACTTTTAATTAATAAGTTTAAGTGTGAAAACATATCACTAATTCAAAGCACCTCAAATGAATTCAACAATTCATTAAAAGATAGATTTGAACTAATAAATGTTTAATTATTCTAACCATATCCAAAGTTCATTGAAATTGAAGAGGAATTAATCTCAACAATGCATTTCAAGGCTAAAACAAGAAGAAAGGGGAAGAAGGAGGAAGAAAAACCAAAACAACCCTAAAAACAAGTGAAAATATGCATTCTGTTTCGAAGTAACTGGTTACTCACCAGACGTTAACTGGTTACTTAGTTCAAAATAGGCGCAATTTTTCAAAATTAACACAAAGTAACCAGTTACTCACCAGACGTTAACCGGCTACTCTGCACCAGAATGCAGAAAATTGTGCAAAATTCAGCATGATCCACTTTCAAAACTTTTTACAAACACCTTATGATCATGGAACTGAAATTGCATGAAATTTAAAGTAAAATAACAGCAAAAACCAGCAACTAAACACAATTAAAAGATACAAAGGAACAAGTAACAAAGATCTCCAAAGATCTACATTATGGAAGATGAGGATGAAGCTTCAACAATGGTGAAAGATGAATTATCACTTCAAATATGAAAATTCCTTCAAATTGCTTCAAGATCCAAATACCAAAGCCTTGATCTATGAGAATTGATGAAGAAAACAAGTTTGGATGAAGGTTTAGCTCAAATTTGAACAAGATTCAATGTGAATTCTTGTTAACTTTCAAAAGAAGAAAAGTGAGCTTTAGTGAAATTTGTGGTTGGGAAGAAAATTTGCAAGAGGTTTGTTGGCTATCAAAAGCTTGTCTGAATGAGTGAAATAAGGTCTCTATTTATAGAGTTTAGGCTTGGAAATTTGGTGGTTTGGAAATGAAAATTAGGATTGGAATTCAAATTTGGAGGGAAATCACAAAAGAGTGGTGATTAGTGAAGGTACATGGTGGAAATTAATTATGATGATGTAGGGAATTAAAATGGGATGGTCTAGAATATTCCACATGTGATCAAAATGATGAAAATTGGTGCCAATTGCTGAATTTGAATTTGTTGCCATTTTTCAAATTTTCACGAGGGTAACCGGTTAGTCACCACAGGGTAACCGGTTACTCAGTGCAAATTTTGAAAAAATGCTCCTTTTTAAGTGCACTGCTGTGGTTTGGATCGATTCTTTTACTCGTCAAAGAAGGCATGGAAATAAACACATGAACCTTGAAGTCTCTTGAATAATAATCAATTAAAACTTGGAAACTCTTGATCAGATAATTTTTTGAATTAATTGCGGATTAACTTTGACTTTGTTCAGATGGAATTCATTCGAGTTGCGGGACTGATTTTTTGGTATATTTAACCTGTTCTTCCCCTGAAAATGTTAGTGAAAGGAAACAAAATGTTTTTGGATTTTAATTAATGGTTAGTAAGCATAAACAAATTAAGCAATATAACAACTAACAAACACACAAACTCAAAGATCTCTGCAACGCACAATCCTACAAAAGAGGAGACGAATGTGTGATCTTGTTTGTGGTATGAGATGCAAAAGGACATGTGGGATCTTAGGGGTAAAAATTAGGGTATTACAGCTGCCTCTATTTAAGATTCTTCTATCTGGAGATATGAAGACAAGCGTCTTTGTCTCGACAAGATAGAAGAGACTTAAATATAACAAGAAACCCAATTTTTGGCTCTAAGAGACCACAAAATGATATGATTATGCATATGATATGCAGACACAAGACCTCCACGGGGAGAAACGCCACGGGAGACCAACAAAAACTGGGGAGCAAAGAGAAAAGACTCCACCGGGGAAAACAAAAAAGGGAAAACACATCCCAACAAGGGGGAAACAAATCTCCACTGGGGAAGAGAAATGAGTAAGATTCCACTGAGGGAAAGTTACTAACACCAGAAACGAAAAAGGGATAACATCATCCCAACATGGAGAGAAAAATCTCTGCCGGGGAAAAGATCGTTTAATACCAGGCATCTGGTAATAACATGATCGAAAGGAAAGATTGCCAACTACCAACCAAGTGATAGCTACAACAAGGCAGTCAATAAAAGGATATGAGAAGAATTACCTACTACCAACGAAGGGCGGGACGACAGAGGTAACGATCTCACAAAGGGGATAAGATTACCAGCTATCAACCAAGTGACAACTATAATAAGGCAACCAAACCAGACTATATTACCTACTACCAACAAAGGGCAGGACGACAAAGGTAATAAGCCAGCTAAAGACAGATTATCAACCATCAACCAAATGATAGTTACCACAGAGTAATCAACCAAAGGTATGAGAAAGATTACCTACTACCAACAAAGGGTAGGACGACAAAGGTAATAATCTCAAAGGGGTCGAGAAATATCACCTACTACCAACACAGGGCAGGACGACAAAGGTAATAAACTCGAACAAAGAAGGGAGAGATTACCAACTATCAAACAAGTGATAACTACAACAAGGTAATCAAACCCAGCTATATTACCTACTACCAACAAAGGGCAGGACGACAAATGTAATAATCCTAAAAGAGGGATTGCCAACTATTAACCAAGTGATAGTTACGACGAGGTAATCAACCAAGGGTATGAGAAAAATTACCTACTACCAACAAAGGGTAGGACGATAAAGGTAATAATCTCAAAGGGGTCGAGAAATATCACCTACTAACAACACAGGGTCGGACGACAAAGGTGATAAACTCGAATAAAGAAGGGAGAGATTACCAACTATCAAACAAGTGATAGTCACAACAAGGTAATCAAACCCGACTATATTACCTACTACCAACTAAACGGGTAGAACGACAAAGGTAATACGCCAGCTATACCACCTACTACCAACTAAACGGGTAGGATGACAAAGGTGATAAGCTTCCATTGCCAAAGCAAGGGACCAAAATTCAATTCGAGAATAAACCAGAGTGAAACGGTCAAACAAGACTCATCCCGAGGAGGAAATAGCTCAACTGGGGATTAATTCCATCCAGACAAATGAACTGGGGAGGAAGGCTAAAACAAATATCTTCCAGGAGGCATAAACTCAGTGGGAAATTAACAAAGATATGCATTTTCTGCTTATGGGTCAACACTTTAAATGGAGAGAAGACACACAGGCTCTGCGGGGATAACAACACCAGAGAGCAAAAAAGCACCAACACAGATGCAAAATGCGCAATGCAACAATATGATATGCATAACAAGAGTATGCGCATGCAACGCGTATGAGTATGAATGTGCTGACAAAACAAATATAAGGATAAACAGAGGGTGAAAAAACATCACAACACCACTGAATACTCGGCTAATCTCAACAAGATGGAGATATTATTAGCAGCTCTGCTAGGGATTCGTCTGAAGGAATCCTGCAAGAGATAAACAAAAGCCATCAAAGGAAAATAAATCCTACTACAAGGCTCAAATCTTTCTTGAGAAAAGAAGATACTCCTGGGGTACAACCCAAATATCAATCTTCTAACATCAATGATCCACAAAGAGGATAAAACATAAACTCTGCTCTGAGGATGGAAGGAAAGCTGTTGGGGAATCATAACAACCCAAATCTTTCTAACTTTTCCTGGGGATAACAAAAATTCACAGGAACTTCTATCTCAAAAAGATGAAGAGATCTGCTGCGGAAAAATAATGAATCCACCGGGGATATTAGACATATAAACTTCTACACAAAATCCACTGGGAAAACAAGGCAAATCTGTTGGAGATACAAGAATACTCTCTGAGGATTAACCAAAATCTGAGCAAAGTATCCTGGACTTGCTGAGGAAAACAACAAAAGGTCAAATTGTGGGAGATTTTAGATCAATACTCATAAAAATGAGAGAAAACCCTACAGGTGACTACTATCAGTATTCCTTAAATAGAGATATTATCAGCAACTTCACTGGGGAACACCCAAAATAGTGATGCACAATCTTCTCTGAAAACAAACAATTTGGAGAGAAATACATCCTGGACTTGCCGGGGAAGATAAGAAGTTAACATCACTTCTCTATGATTGGGAAACATTCGAAACAATAATGCACTTCCCCCATTGGGAAATCAAGGATAAATCTCTGAGTACAACCCGGAGAGAAAGACATCCTGGACTTGTCGGGGAAGATAATGCTGCTCTGCGCTTGGGGATATCCAAAGCAACAACAACACACCTAGAAGGTAAAACTCTGATGGAAATTCCTCATATGTTTAATACCCGGGGACAGCAAAAATGAATCTCTGCATGAGGACTACCATCAAGGAGAGGTGGACCGTCAAAATTACTCGACTACCTGACCATACCATAATCAGCTGGGGAAGATCCGGATCAAGGCCTACTTGGGGAAAAACCAAACAGCATTGGACCTTATAAATTCAACACATCATAAAAAACCTATCACCTTGTCAACAACTGGTTATATGAACAAAACTCTACTGAGGAAATATCAACAAACTCTACTGGGGAAATATCGACAAACTCTACTTGGGAGCTGTCAATAAATTCTGTTAGAAGAGTAAGAGCAAATGCTACTGAGGAAAACATCGATCTTACCATCCTTTGAATAACCGTTGACGTTCCTTTTTGCATTCATAAATCAAAGGAAAATGGTTTTATAATTTTCAAAAATTTAAATTAATTATTTACATTTTGTTTCAAAAATCATCATCAAAAATAAATGAAATTATGTGAACAGAAACAAAATAAGAATTGCAAACAAAGGGACAAAAGGCCCAAATTTTATTAATAGAATGGTAGTCCGCAAATGGCGTAACTCCATAGATCATAACAATGTTTGAAAAATGGTAAATACATGGAAAGGGTTACATTGAAATACAATGACCACTATTCTCCCTAACAACTTTAAATTCCACTGTGCTCAGAACTTCAGTTGAGAATGGTTGAAGCAGAATCTTTGATAGAAGATGTTGCTTTCAGCGATCAAGATTGGCCAGACGCAGTTACTTGCCATAATCCCTAACTTTTGCCTAGATTGCCCTCTCGGGTTTTCAATATACCGGGATGATTATTTCTGTTTTTGTCTCTAATTTTTGCCTGGACCGCCCTTTCGGGTTTTCAGCCCATTGAGACGCTCATTTTTTCCTAAGCCGCCTTTTCGGGTTTTCAACTTAGCGAGCTGTTCTTTTATCATTTTAGGCAAAGTATTTCTTAACTGCATCGGCATTCACAGGACGAGTGAACTCTTCACCATCCATAGTTGAAAGAAGTAATGCACCACCAGAGAAGGCTCTCTTGACAACATATGGGCCTTCATAATTAGGAGTCCACTTGCCCCTAGAATCATTGATAGAAGTCGAGATCTTTTTTAGCACAAGGTCTCCTTCTCTGAACACACGAGGTCGAACCTTCTTATCAAAAGTTTTCTTCATTCTCTGTTGATATAATTGGCCATGACACAAGGTCGTCATTCTTTTCTCTTCAATCAAATTCAACTGGTCATATCTGCTTTGGCACCATTCAGCCTCAGACAATTCAGCTTCCATCAAAACTCTCATAGAAGGGATTTCAACTTCCACAGGGAGCACTGCTTCCATACCATAAACAAGCGAGAAAGGGGTTGCCCCTGTTGAAGTGCGGATGAATGTACGATACCCATGCAAAGCAAAAAGGAGTTTCTCATGCCAGTCCTTGTAAGTAACAACCATTTTCTGAACAATCTTCTTGATATTCTTATTAGCAGCTTCAACAGCCCCATTCATCTTAGGTCTATAAGGAGAAGAATTATGATGCCCAATCTTAAACTCATCACATAATTACTTCATCATCTTGTTATTCAGATTCAACCCATTATCAGTGATAATCTTGCTCGGAATACCATACCGATAGATGATTTGGTTCTTGATAAACCGAACCACTACTTGGTTGGTCACATTGGCATATGATACCGCTTCAACCCACTTGGTAAAATAGTCAATAGCCACCAATATGAAACGGTGTCCGTTCGACGCTTTAGGCTCAATCATTCCAATCATATCAATGCCCCACAAGGAGAAGGACCATGGAGAGGAGATAACATTGAGAGAAGTTGGTGGTACATGAATTTTGTCAGCATAAACCTGGAACTTATGGCATTTCTTCACAAATTTGCAACAATCGGATTCCATTGTCAACTAATAGTAACCTGCCCTCAACATCTTCTTAGCCATTGCATGCCCATTGGCATGGGTTCCAAAAGATTCTTCATGAATTTCTTTCATTAACATGTATGCTTCGTGTCTATCCACGCATCTGAGAAAGACCATGTCATAATTTCTTTTATACAACACATCATCATTCAAGAAGAAACTACTAATCAATCTTCTCAAAGTCTTCTTATCTTTCTTGGATGCCCCAAGTGGGTACTCTTGATTCTGAAGAAAGCATTTAATATCATAATACCACAGTTTATCATCAACGACCTCTTCAACCACAAATACATGAGCTGGCCTATCAAGCCGCATAACATCGATTTTGGGCACATCATTCCACCGATTCACCACAATCATGGAGGATATAGTGGCTAAAGCATCCTTCATTCGATTTGCTGCTCTGGGTACACGGTGAAACTCAACCTTATTGAAGAAAGTTAACAACCTTCTTGCATAATCTCGATAAGGAATCAAATCAGGTTGACGTGTCTCCCATTCTCCTTTAATCTAATTAATCACTAGGGCTGAATCTCCGTATACATCAAGAATCTTGATTCTTAAATCAATAGCTTCTTCCAAGCCCATAATACACGGTTAATACTCAGCCGCATTATTTGTGCAAGTGAACATCAACCTTGCAGTGAAAGGGATATGAGAACCATGAGGAGTAACAATTATTGCCCCAATACCATTTCCATACTCATTAACAGCTCCGTCAAAAATCAAACCCCAACGGGATCCAGGCTCAGGCCCTTCATCAGGTAATGGTTCTTCACAATCTTTAACCTTTAGATACATCACATCCTCGTCAGGAAAATCAAACCTGAAAGGTTGATAATCATAAATTGGCTGGTGTGCCAAATGGTCAGCCAAAAAACTTCCTTTTATGGCTTTTTGTGTTCGGTACTCGATATCATATTCTGACAGCAACATTTGCCTACGAGCAATCCTCCCAGTTAAAGCAGGCATTTCAAAGATATACTTGATTGGATCCATTTTGGATATCAACCAAGTTGTATGATTCAACATATACAGGCGGAGGCGCTTGGCAGCCCAAGCTAAAGTACAACATGTCTTTTCAAGTATTGAGTACCGAGACTCACAATCGGTGAACTTCTTGCTCAAATAATAAATGGAAAACTCTTTTCGACCAGATTCATCTTGTTGACCTAGAATACAGCCCATAGACTCTTCCAGCACAGTCAAATACATGATCAAAGGTCTTCCTTCCATGGGAGGAGACAAAATCGGAGGTTCAAGCAGATACTCTTTAACTCTTTCAAAAGCTTTCTGACAATCCTCTATCCATATCCAACCCTGATCTTTGTGGAGAAGCTTGAAGATCGGCGCACATGTGGCAGTCATATTGGATATAAATCGGGAGATATAATTCAAACGTCCCAAGAATCCTCTTACTTGTTTTTCTGTCTTGGGCGCAGGCATTTCCTGAATAACTTTAACTATACCAGGATCAACTTTAATGCCTTTTTGGCTGACAATAAAGCCCAATAAATTTCCATAACAGACGCCAAAAGTACATTTATTAGGATTCAAACGGAGCTTAAACTTTCTCAAACGTTGAAATAGCTTCAATAAGTACTCAATATGATCTTCTTCAGTCTTTGACTTGCAAATCATGTCATCCACATAGACCTCAATTTCTTTATACATCATATCATGGAACAAAGTTGTCATAGCTCTCTAGTACGTTGCACCAGCATTTTTTAAACCGAAGGGCATCACTCTGTAACAGAATGTTCCCCAGGGTGTGATGAATGTTGTTTTTTCCATAGCCTTGGGTGCCATCTTTATTTGATTATAACCGGAAAATTCGTTCATAAAAGAGAAGATACTGAATTTAGCAGTATTATCTACCAGCATATCAATGTGTCGTAGTTGAAAATCATCTTTCGGACTCGCTTTATTCAAATCTCTATAGTCAATGCACATTCGGACTTTTCCGTCTTTCTTTGGAACAAGCACAATATTGGCCACCCATTGAGGATACTCAGAAGTCACAAGAAAACCAACATCAATATGCTTTTGAACCTCCTCTTTGATCTTCACAGCCATATCGGGATGAGTCCTTCTCAATTTCTATTTCACAGGTGGACATTCAGGCTTTAGCGGCAATCTATGCTCCACAATATCAGTATCAAGACCAGGCATGTCTTGATATGACCAAGCAAACATGTCAACATATTCTCTAAGAATCTCCATAATCCTCTTCTTAACATCCGAATGAAGTAGTGCCCCAATCTTGACTTCTTTTATATCATCACCTGAGGCTGAATGGCTTTTTCCTCATGCTCAAGCAACCGAGAAATTTCATCTGGAATCTCCTCAATATCCTCTTCTTCAGCTCCAAATACAGGGAAATCAAAGTTGGGAGAGGGCATAGGGTAATTGTTTTCAATGGGTTTAACAATCAATCTGCACAATGATTTATGTTTGATTTTAGAATATGAACAAGAAGTGCAAGTATTATGCAGATAAAGGTGATTATCACATTATTATTTTTTGGTTTTTTTTTATGTTACCATTTTTCAGAAATAAAGCAAAAAGGGAAAACATAGTATGGATAAACAAAATAACATTTTATTGATGATGATAAAATTTGAAACAAAGCCCTCACAAATTCACTTTCACCTTGGGCAGGGTGAAAGGATTTTTGAAAGAAACAAAAACAAATTACTTTGAAATATGAACAACAGTGGGAACATCAACAGTTATCCAATTCTGGCAGATTTGTCCATGTGTCACAAAATTGGGAAGCTCTTCCTCTTCATCATCTTCAATGATGGCAGCAGTAGAGTGATCTTTGTTGATGAATCCGGCGCTGTGAAATGCCTCATTAATACACTTCAAATCTCTTCTGACTGTACCAGGTTTAAAGCCTAAACCAATTTTGCCCAGGTTATCAACCACATCAATGACTCGGCCCCAACCGTCAGACCGACCAGTCTCTAACACATGTAGAGCATCCTTCAAGGAAGACATGGGCAACTCATTCTTCTTAACAACTTTATCATCAACAGAAAGAGCTTAGAACAGAGTCCCAACAGTCTCATCAGCATCATCATACGAAAAGGATGAAAGGTGGCTCACCAACATCGCTTGCTCACCCCCAATAATTACTATCTTATCATTCTTATTAAATTTCAATTTTTGATGGAGAGTCGAAGTCACTTCCCCAGCTTCATGAATCCAGGGCCGGCCAAGCAAACAACTATAAGCAGGACGGATATCCATTACTTGAAAAGTAATCTGGAAGAAGCATGGTCCTATTTTGATTGGAAGATCAACCTCTCCAATTACAGTCTTTCGAGGTCCATCAAAGGCTTTAACAACAACTCCACTATACCTCATGGGAGGACCTTGGTACGAAAGCCTTGACAAAGTAGATTTTGGCAACACATTCAAAGAAGAGCCAGTATCAACTAACACATTGGAAAGTGCATCTTCTTGACAGTTCATGGAGATATGTAAGGCCAAATTGTGATTTCTCCCCTCCTCGGGTAACTCTTCATCACAGAAACTCAAATTATTGCATGCTGTGAGGTTAGCAACAATTCCATCAAACTGATTAACGGTCACATCATGCTCAACATATGCTTATTCCAATACCTTCTACAAAGATTGCCCATGAGCTTCAGAATTCATCAGTAAGGACAACACTGAAATCTTGGACGGGGTGTGCAAGAGTTGATCTACAACACTGTACTCACTTTTCTTGATCAATTTCAAAACTTCATCCTCATAAGCCTTCGGACCACTGGACTGACTGGAAGCATCAACATTACTCTCATCTTGATGTCGTTTTCCAGCAACAACATTCTCCACAATCTTTGGAGGCTCAGGAGCAAAACCTCGACCACTTCGGGTCACTCTACTCACATCATCGATGCTTACCACAGAAGACAAAGAAGGAATGGGCACTTCCTTACCATCTTCTACCATGGTAGAATTGTACTTATACGGAACAGCCTTGAAAGATTCATAGGGTACTGAACCGGGCAACCGAATAACCAGAGGTGTAACAGCGGTCTTCCGACTATCATAAGAGATAACAACTCTTTCAAGAATATTAAAGCGTGGTGCAATATGTCAAACCCCAAATTTTTACCACTAAGATTCCCCATCATTGTGCAAATCATAATCACAATATGGACGAACCATCATGCCTCATTAGTCTCCCCAAAGATGGGTGAGCATCCACTACAATCAAACTTAGGGTTTCAAGCCCTCTCAGAGTTCTTAGATAGAGGATCAATCAAGGAATGAAATGATCTTTAACATGTCTAAAAGGATCAAGTGGACTCCCACTTCAAGGATTAAGCACAAGGCTGCTCCCTTCTAAGTGGATTAAGCCTCAAGATCGCCAGTGTCACCAAATTAGGGTTTGGTCGACCAGGGCCTCTAGATGGAAATTTTCCTCTGGACATGAGCCAATTTTTCAAAGCATAACCTAAAATACTCCATGGAACCTCATGGACCCAATCATCAATTCAATTTAGCCTTAGGGGATGCATTCATAAAAAAATCAGGAATTAGGGTTTTTTGACCTAATTCACCCCTAAGTTGACTTTTGGGACAAAACATGAGCCAAGACCTCAAGAGGGGATTTGAGGGTCTCAAATACATTACATTTATCCATTTACAACAATGGATTGATCCAAGAAGCTTGAGCAACAAGTTTCAATTTCATTAGAACCACAGTTAGGGTTTCGCGAAAAAAAGTCAACTGTATCTTTGACTTTTGACCAGGACATGCTCCAAAACCCTAAGACATGATTCAATACACCCAATAACACCTATTAAATCAATCCATCAAGTTTTATTTAGGTCAAGGACTTGATTTCATAGAGGATAGCACAGTTTGGAATTCATCTGATAAAAAGTTAACTGTGCACAAAAGTCAAACTTTGACTTTTTGAGATTTTTCACAATTATGGTTACTTAACCCTGAAATGATGTTAATGTGTGATTGGAATCATCATTCATCAATAAAAATCAAGAAAAGTGGGATAACTTGTAAAAGAGGTAACCATAAAAACTTAGAAATTTTTCTAAGTTATGGAACAAAGTGGCTAGGGTACCAACTTTGGAGGATCATAACTCCTAAACCATTGTAGCTCTCATTACCCTATACAGAAGCTTCAACTACACCTCATTCCAATTCATCATGGATTTTGAGTTATGGAATGATCAAAATCAGAAAAAGTGAAAATGTCACTTTTTTTCCAACACTTAGTGAAATTTTCACTAAGTCGGAATCTGCCTTCACTTTTTTCCAAATGTAGAGGCATTTTTCACTTGGATCCAAAAAGTATCAAAACCAATTATGATCAAACAGTTATTGTATCATATGAGGGCTTTCCAAAATTGCCAAGAACTCCATCAAATTCCACTTGAGCCATGAGATATGACAATGGCAATATGCCTTGCTGAAAACTACCAAGGCTAGGCAGAATTTTGCACTTTTGCTCGATTTGGAAAAATCAGATAATTCCAAGCCTTGTCATCACTTTGGACACATCTGACGATGAAATCTAAAGGGAACAAATACTGATCCAAGCCTCCAAAGTCTTTGGAACAAGAAGTAGCATGCCAAACCTTGAAATCCCTAAAAGAGGGACAAGACTCCACTTTTGGATTGGAGCATTCAATGCATACACCAAGGTGGCATGGACTGAGCCATTGCCAACTGAATTCACTCAAGACTTATCCAAGACCAAGGGAACCAGCAGCCTGTGCCCTAACCTCTAGTCAATGGCTAGAGGAGACTAGGATTCTTATTGCTCAACATTGGCCAAACCTATGCAGCAGTTGCCATTCACTATTCCTTGCAAAACAAACTTACTCTACTATAAATAGAGCTCATTTGTGATCAGTTTGAGTACACCAAAGCCATCAAACAGATGCTTTCCTCAAAATCTCCTTCTTCACTCCAATTTTTCCTTCCAAAGCAAGTCACTATCGGGTTTTGAGTTTGAGAGCAATTCCAATCAAACCAATCACACAAACACCTCATAAATATCATATAGAAGTGATCCAAACACTCACATAACATCTGGAACACCAAAATCACAAAATAACCAACCAATTGCTTAAGCCTTTGACAAATTTGCAGTTGAGGTGCCAAATCAAGTTCCAGCTCAAATCAATCCACTCCAAGCATCTAGACACACTCCATAGCACCTAGGTAAGCTGTCCATAACCTTGGAACCAAGCTGTAACACCTCTAACACAAAACACGATCACCAGCTGCAAGTGGTAAGCATGAGCTCTTCTAACTCTATGATCCTTGCAATTTTTGCTGCACAATAATTTGGCCATGTGTTCATAATCATGCATAGAGTGTTTACCGTCAATCAATTGGTTTGTATGAATCGTGTATGAAATTTCTGAACCTTCATGCAAAATTTAGGGTTCTTGAGGTTTCTCTTTGATTTCTTATTCCATGTTTAAAATAAATGAAATTAAAGACCTTAGACATGATCGTGAGGTTGAAACGTGTAGATTGATATGTAGATTGCATGATATAATCAAGTATTCAGTGAGATTGGATAGAAAACGTAAATTTACAGAAACAGAGGAAGGGCGCGTGTTCTTGCCATGTTCTTCGCGCCCTTTTTCAAATATTTGAATATTTGAGTTTTGTGATTTTATTTAATTGATTAAAAAATTAATTTCTCTCTGAGTTTTAATGATTTTGAGTTTATTCTTTTTTTAATAATTCACAAAAATGTTAAGATATTTTATTTTACCAAAAAACTCCCAAAAATATTATTTATTTCATATAATTGATATTTTTGCAAAGAATTAATATTTTAATTGTTTTTGACATTTAAAATATTTTTTCCTTCTTGATTTTGCAAATTTTAATGACTTCTAATCATTTTGTAGGTCAAAACTTGATTTTTGAAACATTAATCCAAGATCACAATTTGTTTTCCACATGTTTAACAATTTTGATCATTTTAATTGAATTTTTATTTAATTAAAATACATTTTGGAAACAAATTAGGGTTTTTTGATTAATTCAACCCTCATCAAACTTTTTCAAACCCTTTGGGCCTCTAGTAGATTGTAAGACCCAACCATTTTAGAGAAACCAAAATAATTTGGGCCTCAGTGATTTGTATAAGTCCCGATACCGTAAAAAAAATTTGGCGCGGTCGTCGCCTTTCTAACAAATCAAACCCTTGGGCCTACCCTCGTGTTATAAGCCCCATTCTTTTTCGTTAAACACCTTTGGGCCTCTATTAGAGTGTAAGAACCAATCCCCTTTTAACCAAAACAATTTTTGGGCCTCAGATATGGTATATGTCCCTCTGCATTAAAAGAAAATCCCAGCGCTATCCCCAGTTCAAAAACCATTTTCTTGGGCCTCTCCTTGAGCTGTTAGCCCCACCACTTGTACAAAAATAAACCTTTGGGGCTCTTGAGAAAGTGTAAGACCCATCCCTTTGTACAAAAAACCTTTTTGGGCCTCAGTAACTTGTATAAGTCCATGAACAAATTCCACAGTGCAATCACTGATAAAACTTTGGGCCTCTCCTTGAGCTGTAAGCCCCAACAATCTTTTCAAAGCACTTTCTCCTTTGATTTTGAATATAACATTATTATCAAAGCTTTCTTTGTTGAACAACTA
The DNA here is from genome assembly GCA_022829125.1 of Lathyrus tuberosus. Lineage (NCBI taxonomy): Eukaryota > Viridiplantae > Streptophyta > Magnoliopsida > Fabales > Fabaceae > Lathyrus > Lathyrus tuberosus. The sequence goes on from JALAZF010000190.1 coordinate 4,579,393, forward strand.
ACAAAACAGCATGAAAGCTCTACAACCGAGTAAGTGTTTACCCGCTTTCTTTATCCGCTTTCATATATGTATATATAACTGTATTGTGGGGCTGCTCACTGTAAGTCGACTTTTACAAACTTTTATATACTTGTCAAATATCAACTGTGTAATACTAGTATAGTTATTTAAAGTTTTCCCTGGCAACTACGTCTAAGCACTAGGTAAAGCCCCGTTGATCGCTCTTAAATACAGTCAAAACTAGATCCCCATAGGATTATCAGACACAGTATTCCCTCCTCTTGAGGTTAAACAATATGGAGATGTGAAAGGCAGCATTCTCGGTGAACCCTTTCTCAGGTTGTCACCCTTAGAAGTTGTCAAAGAGACTCTACTCCCTAGAGATGATCTTTTCTCCATGAATGGCATCTCTTGAGTTTCTTCCAAATTCTCGGACTTTCCTGGCTTGATCTATTCTCTGTGAATGGCATGTCTTGAACTTCTCGGGGTTTGGGGATCCACAGGCTTCTTAAAAGCACCCTTAGAAATTGTCAAAGAAACTCTAACTCCCCATAGATGATCTTTTCTCCGTGAATGGCATCTCTTGAGTTTCTTCCGAATTCTTGGACTTTCCCGGCTTGATTTATTCTTCGTGAATGGCATGTCTTGAATTTCTCAGGGTTTGGGGACCCACTGGCTTCTTAAAAGTATCCACGCCTCCTCTTGGGCGTTGTACAAGGACCCTTCGGCTTCTTAAAAGCCCTCATGCCTCCTCTTGGGCTTAATACAGGGACCCTGACGACCTCTTAAAGGTATAAGACAGAACTTAGTCATCCTTTGCTAGAGTAGTCTTTCCAGCGTCAAAACTCCGGCCATTTGAGGGTTAGTACTCATCCCTTAACGCCTGTGCCTCCTCTTGGGCATTGTACAAAAGCTGAAACTCTAGACTTGGACAGTCTCAACACCCTTTGGGTTTCCCATTTCCTTAAAGAACAGGAAATAACCCCGATCTTCTGATCAGTACCAAAGTATAACCTCACCTGGAATCAGTCTCTTTATAAGAACTGATTTTCTCTTTTAACCAACATACTGGACCTGTCACTAAACTGAAACAGTTACCGGCACCAATATCCTCCTCTTGGGCTTTATACAATGATTCTCCCCAGCGGAGCTAACCTTTTCACACTCTCTTGTTGAGTATGAAAGACTCTCTTGTTGAGTCAACCTCCCTTTAGCCTCCATCTCGGGCTTCGTACGAGATACAAAATCACTCTCTTGTTGAGTATAAAAGACTCTCTTGTTGAGTCAAAGACTTTTAGCCTCTATCTCGGGCTTCGTACAAGATACAAATCACTCTCTTGGTGAGTATAAAAGACTCTCTTGTTGAGTCAAACCCTTTTAGCCTCCGTCTTGGGCTTTGTACAAGACACATATAAAAACACTCTCTTGTTGAGTATAAAAGACTCTCTTGTTGAGTCACTTCCCTCTTAGCCTCCATCTCGGGCTTCATACGAGATACAAAAACACTCTATTGTTGAGTATAAAAGACTCTCTTATTGAGTCAATCACCTTTGAGCCTCCGTCTTTGGCTTCGTACACGACACATATAAAAGCACTCTCTTGTTGAGTCAACCCCTTTTAGCCTCACTCTCGGGCTTCGTACGAGACACATAAAAACTCCCTCTTGTTGGGTCAATAGCCTCCTCTTAGGCTTCGTATAAGAAAAACCCCGGTTGAGGCAATCAATCTTTTAGCATCAAAATATGTGCCTCACTCACAGGATACAAACATCAACAACTCCTTTTCCTTCATCTAATTGCTGTAAGTGGCAAGCCTCTGGATTATTTACATCCACGTCACTATCCCTCTTTTAGAATGAGAAATTCCTAAGGAAAGATAGCGTTGCTCTACACTGAGTTAAAGTCTTCTCCGTCAAGTTAAAAAATCCCCTATGAAGGAAATTATGGCATTACTGGATTCACATATCCTAGTTAAAGTAATTCTCCTTTATAATCAGTCACGCAACAGTCGTGACAAACAAACCAAATACCCCTCTTTAGAGATGAAAAATTCTCTCTAAAAATCAAAACCCTTCAGCTTCACATCTTGGGCTTCGAACAAGATACAAATAGACCTTTTTAGCTTCATATCTTGGGCTTTGAACAAGATATAAACCACTTTTAGCTTCATGTCTTGGGCTTTGAACAAGACACCAAAACACCATTTCCTCCCATAGAATAGGAGGAACTACGATCGCTCTGATTTCCATGTTTCATTAAACAAGAATACGTAGGCATAAGATTGAAAAAACTTAGCGAGCACACTAGTCATAAACCCAAAATCCCATACCTTCATACATCAATCGAAAAACATCAGTCCTAACATCCTACCAATAGTCTAAACCATGTGTTCTTAACAAAATAACCTAAGAGAGACCCACAATCTAAACGACATCTGTAAACCAACAGTCATCCCGTTCAAACTCAGTATGCAAGCAGGGTTAATTGGAGACATCTATTTCCCTTCCTTCATCAGCTTCCATAGGATAAAAAATGAATCGACCTGTAGTACCCCCAAAGCGATAATGCTTCGCAACCACAAAAAAACTCGCTCTACAGAAAAATGGCGACTCTGCTGGGGACTCACAGTAAGATCTAGTCATCATCGTCACCATTCGCTACAGAAAAATGGCGACTCTACCGGGGACTCACAATAAGATCTAGTCATCATTGTCACCATTCACAACAGAAAAATGGCGACTCTGCTGGGGAGTTGAACTGATCAGACGTTCCTATCTCTTAGGCAGAGACCTTGAGTTCACATTCATATCACAAAAATGACTGCTCTGCTGGGGTGTCATTGTCTGTATAGGATCATAAGACTAGAGGTCTAGGATGATTAAGACAAATATATATACTGCTTTTCCTAATTGATATTTGTGTTATTTTTCTGCTAATGGGAATGCGTGTGATGCCGCATGTGGACAGAATGAGTAAACACCTAAGATAGGTGATGGCAATGCGGGTAATCATATTGGGAGTGAATTCCAGTTAAGAGCCCCCAATCGACCATCAAACTCAGTGGAGACTCCCTTTGCAGATACATTTCCAATACGACTTCGGTTGTTTAAAGTAGTGTGGTCGACTGGGTTATCTGAGAAGTTGAGGTTTTTAGCAGACTGCAGCCATTTTATAGTGAGGAAGCTATCAAAAATAGTTGTCACATGATACTACGCTCATTTGAGATCACTCCAGGATACATCAGCTCGCTAGCGATCCGCTTGTTGTTGTTATTCTGGAGGGGTCAATGATTTTGCGGACAGGTACAAAAAATCACCAATATAAACCTTTGGGGGGGGGGGGGGGTAGAGCCTTTACTTCATGACACCGACCCTTTGACCCCATGTTTTTTCTATGTTTTTGTGTGTTGCATTCATACATTCATCTAAAAAACATTAAAACAGAGAAAATCTTCTCTTATAGTCTCTCTTTTTCAAATAAAACTGAGACAATGATTGCAAATATCAGAAAACGGAGATTGCGCTAATGGATTTCGGTAGAAGGAAAACTCATAAGTACACATTCAAGGTTCCAAAGTTAGAGGATTTGAGAGGTTTGGCGAGAATGATCACCAACCATGAGGCTTTCAGAGCCAAGTATGGGGGACTGTTGTCCTTGTTAAGGGTCCACGTAATTGAAGGAATCCTGTCCATGTTAATCCAGTTCTACGATCCAGTCTATCACTGTTTCACATTCTCGGATTATCAACTAGCACCAACACTGGAGGAGTACTCTCACTTGACTGATTTACATATCAATGATCAAGCTCTATTTTCTGGACTGGAAGAAATTCCAAAGGATCAGACTATTGCACGAGCAATTTATTTGGACGAGTCGGAAGTCAGGACTCACATGACCACTAAGGGTGGCATCCAAGGTTTTCCAGCCCAGCTCTTGACAAAGAAAGCCCTGTACTTTGCCAGTATAGGGAATGTGGCCACTTTCGAGAGCATCTTTGTTTTGCTCACCTACGGGTTATTTTTGTTTCCCAACATCGATAACTTTGTAGATATCAATGCCATTAAGATTTTCCTGATTGGAAACCCCATACCGACCTTACTCGCAGATGCGTATCATTCGATACATTTAAGGAATTTATATAGCTGAGGAATGATCATGTGCTGTGTACCCTTGCTATACAAATGGTTCACTTCCCATTTGCCCAAATCTGCTGCAGTTTGGGATCAAAAGAATACTTTACGTTGGTAGTAGGGAGTCATGTCTCTTACCAACTCGGATATCGAATGGTACAATCGAATCTACGACGGGATCAGAATCATTGACCGTTGTGGAAATTTCCCAAATGTACCCCTTATAGGAACTAAGGGGGGAATCAACTATCATCCGGTGTTAGTTCGTCGTCAATTTAGATACCCGATGAGGCATGTCCCGCGCAGTGCTCATCTGGAAGGTCTTTTCTTCAAGGAAGGAGAAAATGACAGGGCACTAAAGACAAAAATAGTGCACGATTGGAAACACGTTCATAGGAAAGGACGGGAGTCTCTAGGAAAACCGGACTGTGTCTCGGTGGAACCTTATCTCCACTAGGTACAAACTAGAGCTCTCAAGCTGAGGATGCCTTACCCTCGTCAGGAAGTTCTTCCACTAAGGGACTCTGCCCTTTATTTTATGTTTGAGACGGAAAAACTTCAAGTTACTCTCAGCAAAGTTCAGCAGGAGAAGAGGTCTTGGAGGAACAAGTACCGTATTCTCAATGTGGAGTGTAAGAAAATACAACAGCTATTAAAAGAAAAAGACGCTCTGATTGAGATTTTAGAGCAACATGCTGTAGAAAATCAGGATGACCAAAGGAATTTGCTCGCTCCTTTCACTTGGCAAAGGAATGATAACCCAACAACGACCCAAGAGCCCTAGTCAAAGAAGAGGAAAGCACCAGAACCAGCACTTGAGCCCTCTTCAGAGAGGACTCGGGATCCATTAGTTTAGATTTCCTGTTCCAGCACTTTGTAATCTACTGTATTTCCATTTCCGCAAACCTTTGAATTCAATAAAACGGGGTTCTCCCCATTGTTTGATATTTGCAATCCAATTGTCAAAGTTTACTTTGAATAAACAAAAATAATTAATAATCATTGCATTCATCATTCTCATAAACGTATTCTTCTTACCTACAAATCTCACGTTTGCGTCTCGATTCTAGAGTCAAACTGTCTCATTCGTACAATACTCAGGCCAATTGTCAGAAAAAGTTGGATGATCTCGAGGAAGAGAACAGAGAGTTAAGAGAAGAGATCGGCATTCTGAAAGAGGATCTGAGAAAGATTCATAACGACATGCAAGCTCTAGTAGAAGCTCAGATGCAATAACAAAGAACTGTGATCTCAGAGATCACATCAACGCTCATAGTGGAGAAGTATGATCCTAGGTACAAGATGCCGAAAGATCGCCCTTGGGGCATGCCACTTAACTATATCCCAGAAGGATATGTTCCGCTGATCAATGAGGATCAAGGAACTGCAGCAGGAGCCGCTGAGCCTGAAGGTTACAAACTTCGGGAAAGCGAAGATGCCAGGGGCATGGCAGCAACTCCTGAAGGTTACAAACTTCGAGAGGCACCGAGAGTCTCAGCCATAATGACTATACCACCACCTGTGGTACACACTGTCCCGGAAGGACAGATTCCACAGATACCTTCTGGTGGAAACGACAGCATGTTCGACAGAATGAATGAATTCTAGGAACAATTCCTGGAGATGCAGAAAGAACTGCAAGCCCTTCGCGGTCAGGATTTATTTGGAAAGGACACCACAGACCTTTGCTTGGTCCCCAATGTGAAAGTCCCACATAAGTTCCAGGTGCCCGAATTTGAAAAGTACAAGGGTAACTCTTGCCCTAAAAGCCATTTGGTGATGTACGCTCAGCGAATGTCAGCTCAGACAAAGAACCAGGAGCTACTGATTCACTACTTTCAGGATAGTTTAACCGGTGCCGCATTAAAATGGTACATGGGTTTAAACCGCGCTACGATTGGCACATTCATAGATCTTGGCGCTGCTTTCGTTCAACAATATAAATAAAATTTGGACATGGCACCCGACAGAGATCAACTCAGATCGAGGTCACAAAAGGACAAGGAAACCTTTAAGGAGTACGCTTAGAGATGGCGTGAAATTTCCGCCCAGATTTTTCCACCTCTTGAGGAAAAAGAGATGACAAAGATCTTCTTAAAGACCTTAAGCTTATTTTACTATGACAGAATGGTCGCCAGTGCGCCCAGTGACTTCACCGAGATAGTCGGCATGGGAGTTCTTCTTGAGGAAGCCGTCCGAGAAGGACGTTTAGTTAAAGACGCTGGATCATCGGGTAGTACAAAATGATACGGTAGTTCTCTCCTTAAGAAAAAATAGCAGGATATCGAGAATATCTCTCTCGGAAAGAAAAGGCGACGATATCAACCAGTAGCAGCTGTAACTCCTGCTATTAACCTTGCGTCTGTCCCTACGTATCAACCTCAAGTTGCGCAGAGCCAACCGAGTCAACAACAATTTCAGCAAAGGACACAACAGTCTCTTCAGCAGGCTCTCCCTCTGTACAACAACAATCGTGCAACGCGACCACCAGGGTTCGACCCTATACCTGTGTTGTACGCAGAACTATTTCCGTTACTACTAGCTAAGGGGCTTGTCCAGACTAAGTCTCCACTTACAGTACTGGAAAATCTGCCTTTTTGGTTCAAGACAGATCAGACTTGTTCTTACCATCAAGGAGGACCAGGGCATAACATAGAAAACTATATCAGTTTCAAATCTGACGTACAAAATCTTGTTAGGAGCGGGGTTTTATCTTTCAAAGATACGAATCCGAATGTTCTCACAAACCCGCTGCCTCAACATGAGAAAGCTGCAGTCAATTTGATAGAGGGAGAGTCTAACAAAATCTATCAAATTCATGATGTACTCTTGTTAAGGGCCAATTTGGTCAAGATGCATTGTAGACAGAGTGGATATGGCCATGTGCCACCTCATAATTATCACCAGTGTGATATCTACTCTAAAAATAATCATGGATGTTCTGTGGTACAATCAGCTCTACAGGAACAATTGGATCTCGGGTGGATCCAAGAGCATCGAGTTCGTGGAGTCAACATGACCTATACGAATTCCAACATCATTCAGAACCACGACTTCCGTGCAATGAATATCAACTTGGTGGAAATGCACTCAAGGCAAAGCCAATATTATAATCTACCTCGGCACGCTTACAATTCCCGTCTGACTTGCTCGGTAAACAAACAGGGATGCTCTTTTGTATAAGTGGCCCTCCAGCGTCAGATGCATATAGGATGGATCCAGGACTACCATGATAGGAATCTCTATCAAATCAACATGATTCAAATATTTGATATTCGTCTGATGAATACCAGCTTGGTGGAATTACATGCCAGGCAGGTCTAACTCGGTTTTCTCATTTCGCGTAATTATCAGAACTGTAAAGGATGTTGTGAGAGTAACCAAGGGTGCGCTCTCGTTCAAAGAACTTTACAACACTTGCTAAACCACTGGTGGCTTCTAATCTGTATGGATGAAGACACACAACAAATCAGTGTGGTTGACGGGAACCCTACTCGGCATCAAAGTCAAGATGTCTGATCTACAGAAACATATCTGGTGAGGTTATATTGTATTCAAAGAGGGTGTGGCCAGGTACCACCACACAACTACGAACGTTGTAGAGTTTGCTCGGAGAATAACCAAGGATTCTACCTCGTGCGAGCAGCTCTCCAAGGTCAGTTGGATCGCAAAGAGATTCACCCAAATCTAGCTTCAGGGTCCGTTGACTGGACGTCAGACTACTTCGCAGATCAGATCAGAGATGTGGTTGTAATCTCTGACCCTGAGAGGAACAAGGATGTTTCTACTATCATCCCTCTACTGGAAGAATCAAAAGATCTTAGCAAGGAACTGATTGAAGTTAATTACGACAGTTAAAAAAATCAGAAGGCTCTTGTAGTTATCTATCTGCCAGGACCATTACCGTATGAATCAGCTAAGGCGATCCCTTACATATACGGTGCAACGATAATTGAAAACGAAAAGGAAATTATATTACCCTCCGTTGTGAATATCGCAGACATCAGTCGAGTAACACGGAGCGGTCGAATCTTCAACCGAGGAGTTGGAGAACCTAACAAAGAAAAGGAGCTTCACACAGAAGCTCCCAATCCACCAGTCAGTCAATCCAATAAATACGACCTTTCGAAAAACAATGATGAGATGCTGAAGCTCATCCAAAGGAGTGAATACAACATTGTTGACCAACTATTACAAACTCCTTCAAAAATCTCGGTGCTATCTCTTTTACTCAGTTCTGAAGCCCACAGAGAGGCTCTATAGAAAGTCTTAGAGCAGACCTTTGTGGAACATGATGTGTCAACACGATAGTTCGACAGCATCATCTTTAACATCACTTCCTGCAACAACTTAGGATTCAGTGATGAGGATTTGCCAGAGGGGGCAAAAGCCACAACATGGCGCTCAATATCACAGTTAACTGTCAGGACGATGCTTTAGCCAGCGTACTGGTAGACACAGGATCGACCATCAACGTTATGCCGAAGTCCACTTTAATGCGACTATCATTCAAACAATCCCCGATGAGGGGCTGTGAGGTTATCGTCAAACCATTTGACGGGTCTCGGAAAGCAGTTATCAGCGAAGTCGACCTTCCCATAACTATTGGTCCTCACACTTTCCTAATCACTTTCCAGGTCATGGACGTCCGGGTAGCGTATAGTTGTTTATTAGGAAGACCTTGGATACACCAGGCTGGGGAAGTCACTTCAACGCTGCACCAGAAACTGAAGTTCGTCAAGAACGATCAACTCGTCACGGTTTGTGGAGAACAAGCCTTGATCGTGAGTAACCTTTGATTATCCACTTGTGTAGAACCCGAGGAGGTTTTTGGAACTCAGTTCCAAGCACTGTCATTGAGCAATGAGAATCAATCAGAGAAAGGAACCTCGATTTCCTCATACAGAGATGCTCTCGAAGTGATCGAGAATAACAATGCAAAAGGATGGGGACAACTTGTCATTCCTACTGATAATAAAACAAAGAAGGGTCTTGGTTTTTCTACAACCTGCACCTAGATAGCTGCTAACGATGAGAGTCTTTATCCCATTCAGGATTTCTTCCACAGCGGAGGTTTCCTTCATCTAGTGCATCAAGCAGTCCATACCATCAACGAGGAGGATCCCTCCGATACGGATGAGGAATGGAATTCCTATCTCAACGAGGACGGTTTTATGTCTCAGGAAGAGGTGCCTACGCCATTTTGCTATCCCGCACAGAGTCCGAGATTTATACCCAGGTCAGACGTCGAAATGATACATGGAGATTGTGATCCGGAAGGATGTCGTGCTCCCCCAAACTCATTAGAGGAAGACACTCTGATGAAGGACAACTTTGACCATGACTATTATGGCCCGATGGATGGCCTGCCTATCTGGCAGCCGTACCCAGAAAACTCGGGGCAAGAAAATCAACCGAACAATGAAAATCAGCTGAACATCATTGAACAAAATACCTGTGTCCCCACCATGTCATGGGATCAACACTCAGGTCATTCAGAAAATATCTCGTACGATGATGAATTGGCAAAGCTTGCAGGACTAGAATTCATCAACTATGCTTTTCCCAAGGTCAACGTCATCGAGAGGGATGACTCCTCTAGTTCCAAAGAAGTGTGGGACACCTTGGGACAACCAAGTGGAAAATTTGACTTCATGGTCAAGTACACCACTCCCGAAAGCTCTCGTATCAGGCTCGAAGATATCCAGCCAACTGGATGGGGAGATATATCTGAGAGCACAAATACTATGCAAAATACAATAGAGGAATCCTCCTGCGACAACTCTGCCTGGGAGACAGATTCCAATGATCCTGCTCCTCCAGAAATCAGCGTCATTTTTGAAGACAAATCAAGGAAGGTACCAGACTTTGTGATTCATCGAGGAGTTTGCTGCCAATGGATTGCTATCGATGTTCCAAAGATTGTTCATAAGTCAAAGTAATTGCCGTCTTTAACCTTTCGCTCTGCCCAGGTGAAACAGATGTTTTGATAGGGCTCACTTTCTGTAAATTTCCCTCTTCGCTTCACCCAAAGCGACAAAGTTTTGTTTTATAGGGCTGTAGTTTCAAGAATTGACTTGTTCATAAATAAAATAACGTCGTTCTGTAATCTCCACATTAATTGTTGTTTTCTCTTTTCGCTTTTCTCAGAAAATGGTAATCCTAAAAAACAACTCAATAATAAAAACAAGCAGTAAAATAAATACACTGCACACACTTGCATTTTCTCTACCTCTTCTTAACACAAATCATCACGTCATGCAGATTGCTTGTTTTAAACTCCGTTGAAACATACGATCCGATGCCTTCTCCCGACTTTGAGTTCCTGGTATTTGGGGCTGAAGAAGAAGTTGACGAAGAAATTCCAGAAGAGATCTCCCGATTACTCCGACAAGAGGAAAGGTCAATTGAACCTCACAAAGAGCCGTTGGAAATGGTCAACTTGAGTTCAGAAAAAGAGAGAAAAGAAGTCAAGATTGGGGCACTACTCAGTCCGACTATCAAAGAAAGTTTGACAAAGTTTCTCAGAGAATTTCCCGATGTGTTTGCTTGGTCCTACCAAGACATGACAGGGTTAGATACCAGCATCGTGGAACATCATCTACCGTTAAGATCAGAATGTCCGCCAGTAAAACAGAGGTTGAGACGGACTCACCTGGACATGGCCATCAAAATCAAAGATGAGGTACAAAAACAGATTTACGCGGGTTTCCTCGCTACGTCAGAATATCCTCAATGGTTAGCCAACATCGTACCAGTTCCGAAAAAGGACGGAAAGGTCAGAATGTGTGTGGATTACAGAGATCTAAACAAGGCTAGTCCAAAGGACGACTTTCCCTTACCACACATTGACATGCTGGTAGACAGTACAACAAAGTTCAAAGTTTTCTGCTTCATGGATGGATTCTCGGGCTATAACCAGATCAAAATGGCGCCGAAAGACATGGAGAAAACTTCGTTCATTACCCCCTGGGGTACCTTCTGTTACAAGGTAATTTCGTTTGGTTTGAAGAACGCCAGGGCAACCTATCAGAGGGCAATGACTACTCTGTTTCATGACATGATACATAAAGAAATTGAAGTGTATGTCGATGATATGATTGCAAAATCTAAAATAGAGGAGGAACATGTGACACACCTATCAAAACTATTCGAGCGGTTGAGAAAGTACAAACTCCGCTTGAATCCCAAGAAGTGCACCTTTGGTGTCCGTTCAGGGAAACTCTTAGGGTTCATCGTCAGCCAGAAAGGAATTGAGGTTGATCCCGACAAGGTCAAGGCCATTCAAGAAATGCCTTCTCCGAAAACTGAAAAACAAGTCAGAGGATTCCTAGGAAGTTTGAACTACATCTCCAGATTCATATTCCTCATGACTGCAACATGTGCGCCAATTTTCAAATTACGCAAAAAGAACCAGGACTGCGTTTGGACAGAAGACTGTCAAACCGCTTTCAACAGTATTAAGGAATATCTATTGAACCCACCAATTCTATCACCTCTAGTGGAAGGAAGACCACTTATCATCTACCTCACAGTCATAGAGGACTCCATGGGTTGTGTAATTGGCCAACAAGACGAAACCAAAAGGAAAGAGTCTGCCATCTACTATTTTAGCAAGAAATTCACCGACTGCGAGACTCGGTACACTATGCTTGAGAAAACTTGTTGTGCTTTGGCTTGGGCAGCCAAACGTCTTTTCCAGTACATGATTCGTCACACTACTTGGTTGGTCTCCGAAATGGATCCAATCAAGTATGTATTTGAAAAAATTGCTCTCACGGGAATGAATGCCCGTTGGCAGATGTTACTGTCAGAATACGACATCGAATACCACGCTCAAAAAGCCGTTAAAGGGAATATTGTCGCTGATTATTTGGCTCATCAACTGATTGACGACCAGGAATCAATCAGGTTTGACTTCCCGGACGAAGATGTCATGTATTTGAAAATGAAAGATTGCGATGAACCGCTGCCCAGTGAAGGGTCAGAACCAGGTTCCCAATGGGGACTAATCTTTGACGGAGCTGTCAATCATTACAGAAACGGAATTGGGGCAATTATTATAACACCTCAAGGTACCCACATTCCTTTCACTGCTAGACTTACGTTCAAGTGCATAAACAATGAGGCCGAATACGAAGCTTGTATCATGGGTCTCGAGGAAGCGATTGATTTGAGGATCAAGAACTTGGATGTATATGGCAACTCAGCTTTGGATGTCAATCATATCAAAGGAGATTGGAACACATACCAATCAGGATTGATTCCTTACAAAAACTATGCAAGAAGGTTGTTACCCTTCTTCAACAGAATCGAGTTTCATCACATCCCTCGTGATGAGAATCACATGGCTGATGCATTAGCCACCCTCTCTTCCATGATTAGTGTAGGCCAATGGAATGACCTACCTAAGATCGACATAATGCGCCTTGAACGGCCCGCTTACATCTTCACGATTGAAGCAGTCATAGACGACAAATCGTGGTATCACGATATCAAATGCTTCCTTCAGAAACAAGAGTACCCACCTGGGGCACTAAGGAAGGACAAAAAAACCCTCAGAAGGCTGGCAGGCAGTTTCTTCCTGAGCGGTGATACACTCTATAAGAGGAATTTTGACATGGTCTTGCTCCGATGTGTAGACAGACCAGAAGCAGACATGTTGATAAAAGAAATTCACGAAGGATCCTTTGGCACTCATGCCAACGGACACACAATGGCCAGAAAAATTCTTAGGGCCAGGTACTATTGGTTGACCATGGAATCTGATTGCTACAAGTACATGAGGAGGTATCACAAGTGTCAGATATACTCCGACAAAATCCATGTACCGCCAACGCATCTCAAAATTCTTTCTTCCCCATGGCCTTTTTCCATATGGGGAATCGACATGATTGACGTGATTGAGCCCAAAGCTTCAAACGGACATCGGTTCATCCTGGTAGCCATTGATTACTTCACCAAGTGGGTCGAAGAAGCGTCATACGCCAATGTACCCCGACAAGTAGTGGTCCGATTTATCAAAAACAATATCATTTGTTGTTATGGTGTTCTGAGCCAGATCATTACTGATAATGGATCTAAGTTGAACAATAAGATGATGAAAGAGTTGTGTGCTGATTTCAAAATCAAACACCATAACTCATCTCCAAACCGACCCAAGATGAAGGGAGCGGTAGAAGCGGCTAACAAGAACATCAAAATGATCATTCAAAAGATGGTTGTAACCTACAAAGATTGGCACGAGATGCTGCCCTTTGCTCTTCATGGTTATCGCACATCTGTCCGCACTTCAACAGGGGCAACCCCTTTCTCTCTAGTTTATGGCATGGAGGCAGTTCTCCCCATAGAGGTAGAGATCCCATCAATCCGGGTATTGATGGAAGCTAAGCTTACAGAAGCTGAATGGTGTCAAAGTCGACACAACTAACTAAATCTGATTGAGGAAAAGTGAATCACGACACTATGCTATGGTCTGTTATATCAGCAAAGAATGAAGAAGGCGTTCGATAAAAAGGTACGACCTCGCGTCTTCGGAAAAGGAGACCTTGTGCTCAAGAAGATACAATCATTTCTCACTGATTCCCGGGGCAAGTGAACTCCAAATTACGATGGCCCCTATGTGGTCAAGAAAGCCTTCTCAGGTGGCACCTTGAGACTCGCAACCATGGACGGAGAGGAATTTGCCTACCCCACAAATGTTGATGTAGTCAAGAAATACTTCGCCTAAAAAAAAGAAAAAAAAAACGTCTCGGTGGATTGAAAACCCGAAAGGGCAGTCCAGGCAAAAATTAGAGACATAATCAAAAATCATCCCAGTGGATTGGAAATATCAAAGTACAATCCAGGCAAAAGTTAGGGATAATGGCAAGTAACTATGTTCAATAGGGGCAAGTCCCTCAACAGCGGTAATGCCATCCATCAGAAGAAAAACTCCAGTCACGGTCATCTTCGACGGAAGCTCAGGATGTCCAGAATTCAAAGTTGGTAGAAGGATAACGGTCGTTATGTTTCAATGTAGCCCTTTTCCCTTAAATTACCATTTTCAAACTTTGTAAATACTCTATGGAATCACGCGTTTGGCTGGTTTCTATCCTATCAATAAAATTTGAGCCCTTGTGCTTTTGCTTGCAATTCTTATTTGTTTTAGCTTTACAGAATGACATTTTTTAACATGATTAACGATTCTTGAAATAAAACAAAAACGAATTTACTTGTCAAACTTTTCTGCTTTTAAAATAAAGATGGAAGTTTATTTTGACTGTTGAACATCGAAAGAACATCGATCGCTTCGCATAAGTAATTGAACTTCAAAGTGCAGAATCAAAGTACTCCTTCTAAACCAGTGCGCCTAAACGAAGGACCAGTTATGTCAGATGTTAATACTCCCTCTTACATCTCCGGCAGAGTTCTTACCTCCTAAGCCCGACCAACGGTTGTTCCACGCAGGGACTACTTCTCCTAAGCAAGGCAGAATTGCTATCTTGAACCAGCGATACTTTTTGTCTCCTGCAGTGGCCGAGTATCCAGTAATGTTCATCCACTAGTCTGTATGTCGTGTCAGTTTTGTTAGCATACACATACATACATCATGCATTATTGATTAACATTCGCATTCATATTGCATCACTATCACTCTAGTCGGTCTTGTCCCCTAGGGATAAAAGTCTTCACAATCGATTTGTCGGTTCTTTCCTCGTCAGGAAATGTTGCGTCTGCACTACCTCTCTCCTCCAGATTATTTCTGGGATAAAGTCGGCCCTTGACCACTTTGATAACTTGAACCTCTGAAAAACCAGAGAACCCTCAGCCAGCATCATTCTTCGCCATTGAAGATGATGTCTTCCCTTTCCCAGATTAAGGAAGATCCCCAGAGAAAGCCTCACAACCAAAGACTTTCAACAACACATTGATTTTTCTCTCCGGAAAGTCGACGTTAATGAAGTCATCAGCACCTCAAAGTTGGATCGCATCATATGGCATTTCTCCGAGAAGATCTCTAAGAAAAGTATGATGTAATATCCCCAAGCGACAGCAGTCTCTCAAGAGACTTGCTTTCCCCCAGTAGAGTCGACAAATGGCGTCTTCAACAAAGAAGTTTGTACACCTCTACAATTCAGACAGATGGGTTCCCCAGCAAGTCTGACATCAAAATTTTTTCCATCAAATAGCATCTCCCCAGGAAAATTCGGCGAGAAGTTTGAGGAAAACCGCTACGCATAGCGTCCCTTGTCGATAAATTTTATTGACAAAAGAAACTAAGACCAGTTCCTTGGTAGGAAACCAGGATCGAGGGGAAGTTTAAATCAGAAACTAAGACCAGTTCCTTGGTAGGAAACCAGCATCGAAGGGAAGTTTATTTTAGAAACTAAGACCAGTTCCTTGGTAGGAAACCAGGATCAAGGGGAAGTTTACCTTTTCAAAGCATCATTGCTTAGCAAAAGAAGAAGGATGTGTGAACCGCCATTCTTAACCACCATCAAAATTTCGGGCATTCCGATATTTAATCCTCTTGCACCCCGAATGCCCGAATACCTTCGCCATTCATACCTTCTGGTCCAAGAAGATTAAATAGGGGGATCTGTCATACCCCAAATTTTGACCACTAAGATTCCCCGTCATTGTACAAATCATCATCACAATATGGACGATCCATCATGCCTCATTAGTCTCCCCAAAGATGGGTGAGCATCCACTACAATCAAACTTAGGGTTTCAAGCCCTCTAAGAGTTCTTAGACAGAGGATCAATCAAGGAATAACATGATCTTCAAATTGTCTAAAAGGATCAAGTGGACTCCCACTTCAAGGATTAAGCACAAGGCAGCTCCCTTCTAAGTGGATTAAGCCTCAAGATCGCCAGTGTCACCAAATTAGGGTTTGGTCGACCAGGGCCTCCAGATGGAAATTTTCCTCCAGGCATGAGCCAATGCTTCAAAGCATAACCTAAAATACTCCATGGAACCTCAAGGACCCAATCGTCAAGTCAATTTAGCCTCAGGGGATGCATTCATAAAAAAATTAGGAATTAGGGTTTTTTTGACCTAATTCACCCCTAAGTTGACTTTTGGGACAAAACATGAGCCCAGACCTCAAGAGGGGATTTAAGGGTCTCAAATACATTACATTGATCCATTTGTAACAATGGATTGATCCAAGAATCTTGAGCAACTAGTTTCAAATTCATCAGAACCACAGTTAGGGTTTCACGAAAAAAAGTCAACTGTATCTTTGACTTTTGACCAGGACATGCTCCCAAACCCTAAGACATGATTCAATACACCCTATAACACCTATGAAATCAATCCATCAAGTTTGATTTAGGTCAAGGACTTGATTTCATAGAGGATCGCACAGTTTGGAATTCATCTGATAAAAAGTCAACTGTGCACAAAAGTCAAACTTTGACTTTTTGAGATTTTTCACAATTATGGTTCCTAAACCCTAAAATGATGTTAATGTGTGATTGGAATCATCATTCATAAAAAAAAATCAAGAAAAGTGGGATAACTTGTAAAAGGGGTAACCACAAAAACTTAGAAATTTTTCTAAGTTATGGAACAAAGTGGCTAGGGTACCAACTTTGGAGGATCATAACTCCTAAACCATAAGGCCATTTTTCCCCATCCAAAGCTGGATTTGTAGCTCTCATTACCCTCTACAAAAGCTTTAACTACCCCTCATTCCAATTCATCATGGATTTTGAGTTATGGAATGATCAAAATCACAAAAAATGAAAATGTCACTTTTTTCCAACACTTAGTGAGAATCTGCCTTCACTTTTTTCCAAATTTAGGGGCATTTTTCACTTGGATCCAAAAAGTATCAAAACCAATTATGATCAAATAGTTATTGTATCATATGAGGGCTTTCCAAAATGGCCAATAACTCCATCAAATTCCACTTGAGCCATGAGATATGACAATGGCAATATGCCATGCTGAAAACTGCCAAGGCTAGGCAGAATTTTGCACTTTTGCTCGATTTGGCAAAATCAGATAATTCCAAGCCTTGTCATCACTTTGGACACATCTGAGGATCAAATCTAAGCGGAACAAACACTGATCCAAGCCTCCAAAGTCTTTGGAACAAGAAGTAGCATGCTAAACCTAGAAATCCCTAAAAGAGGGACAAGACTCTAATTTTGGATTGGAGCATTTAATGCATACACCAAGGTGGCATGGACTGAGCCATTGCCAACTGATTTCAGTTAAGACTTATCCAAGACCAAGGGAACCAGCAGCCTGTGCCCTAACCTCTAGTCAATGGCCAGAGGAGACTTGGATTCTCATTGCTCAACATTGGCCAAACCTATGCAGCAGTTGCCATTCACTATTCCTTGCAAAACAAACTTGCTCAACTATAAATAGAGCTCATTTGTGATCAGTTTGAGTACACCAAAGCCATCAAACAGATGCTTTCCTCAAAATCTCCTTCTTCACTCCAATTTTGCCTTCCAAAGCAAGTCACTATCGGGTTTTGAGTTTGAGAGCAATTCCAATCAAACCAATCACACACACACCTCATAAATATCATATAGAAGTGATCCTAACACTCAAATAACATCTGGAACACCAAAATCACAAAATCACCAGCCAATTGCTCAAGCCTTTGACAGATTTGCAGTTGAGGTGGCAAATCAAGTTCCAACTCAAATCAATCCACTCCAAGCATCGAGACACACTCTATAGCACCTAGGGAAATTGTCCAAAACCTTGGAACCAAGCTGTAACACCTCTAACACAAAACACGATCACCAGCTGCAAGTGGTAAGCATGAGCTCTTCTAACTCTATATTCCATGCAATTTTTGCTGCACAATAATTTGGCCATATGTTCATAATCATGTATAGAGTGTTTACCCTCAATCAATTGCTTTGTATGAATCGT
Organism: Lathyrus tuberosus; assembly: GCA_022829125.1. Classification (NCBI taxonomy): domain Eukaryota; kingdom Viridiplantae; phylum Streptophyta; class Magnoliopsida; order Fabales; family Fabaceae; genus Lathyrus; species Lathyrus tuberosus. Next base: position 4,597,410 of record JALAZF010000190.1, read on the forward strand.
GTATGGAATTTCTGAACCTTCATGCAGAATTTAGGGTTCTTGAGGTTTCTCTTTGATTTCTTATTCCATGTTTAAAATAAATGAAATTAAAGACCATAGACATGATCGTGAGGTTGAAACGAGTAGATTGATATGTAGATTGCATGATATAATCAAGTATTTAGTGAGATTGGATAGAAAACGCAAATCTGCAGAAACAGAGGAAGGGCGCATGTTCTTGCCATGTTCTTGGCGCCCTTTTTCAAATATTTGAATATTTGAATTTTGTGATTTTATTTAATTGATTCAAAAATTAATTTCTCTCTGAGTTTTAATGATTTTGAGTTGATTCTTTTTTTTTATAATTCACAAAAAAGTTAAAATATTTTATTTTACCAAAAAAATTCCAAAAATATTATTTATTTCATATAATTGATATTTTTGCAAAGAATTAATATTTTAATTGTTTTTGACATTTAAAATATTTTTTCCTTCTTGATTTTGCAAATTTTAATGACTTCTAATCATTTTGTAGGTCAAAACTTGATTTTTGAAACATTAATACAAGATCACAATTTTTTTTCCACATGTTTAACAATTTTGATCATTTTAATTGAATTTTTATTTAATTTTGATTAATTCAACCATCATCAAACTTTTTCAAACCCTTTGGGCCTCTAGTAGAGTGTAAGACCCAACCCTTTTAGAAAAACCAAAATAATTTGGGCCTCAGTGTATTGTATAAGTCCCGATACCGTCAAAAAATTCGGCGCGGTCGTTGCCTCTCTAACAAATCTAAACCTTGGGCCTACCCTCGTGTTATAAGCCCCATTCTTTTTCTTTAAACACCTTTGGGCCTCTATTAGAGTGTAAGACCCAACCCCCTTTTAACCAAAACAAATTTTGGGCCTCAGGTATTGTATAAGTTCCTCTGCGTTAAAAGAAAATCTCGGCGCGATCGCCATTTCAAAAAACATTTTCTTGGGCCTCTGCTTGAGCTGTAAGCCCCACCTCTTGTATAAAAATAAACCTTTGGGCCTCTTGAGAGAGCGTAAGACCCATCCCTTTGTACAAAAAACCTTTTTGGGCCTCAGTCACTTGTATAAGTCCCTGTACAAATTCCACAGTGCAATCACTGATAAAACTTTGGGCCTCTCCTTGAGCTGTAAGCCCCAACAATCTTTTCAAAGCACTTTCTCCTTTGATTTTGAATAAAATATTGTTATCAAAGCTTTCTTTGTTGAACAACTAACAAAACAGCATGGAAGCTCTACAACCGAGTAAGTGTTTACCCGCTTTCTTTATCCGCTTTCATATATATATAACTGTATTGTGGGACTGCTCACTGTAAGTCTACTTTCACAAACTTTTATATACTTGTCAAATATCAACTGTGTAATACTAGTATAGTTATTTAAATTTTTCCCCGATAACTACGTCTAAGCACTAGGTAAAGCCCCGTTGATCGCTCTTAAATACAGTCAAAACTGGATCCCCATAGGATTACCAGACACAGTCTTCCCTCCTCTTGGGGTTAAACAATATGGAGACGTGAAAGGCAGTATTCTCGGTGAACCCTTTCTCAGACTGTCACCCTTAAAAGTTGTCAAAGAGACTCTACTCCCCAATGATGATCTTTTCTCCATGAATGGCATCTCTTGAGTTTCTCCCAAATTCTCGGACTTTCCTGGCTTGATCTATTCTCCGTGAATGGAATGTCTTGAACTTATCGGGGTTTGGGGACCCACAGGCTTCTTAAAAGCACCATTAGAAATTGTCAAAGAAACTCTAACTCCCCAGAGATGATCTTTTCTCCGTGAATGACATCTCTTGAGTTTCTTCCAAATTCTCGGACTTTCCTGGCTTGATCTATTCTCTGTGAATGGCATGTCTTTAATTTCTCGGGGTTTGGGGACCCACAGGCTTCTTAAAAGTATCCCCGCCTCCTCTTGAATGTTGTACAAGGACCCTTCGGCTTCTTAAAAGCTCTCATGCCTCCTCTTGGGCTTAATACAAGGACCCTGACAACCTCTTAAAGGTATAAGACAGAACTTAGTCATCCTTTGCTAGAGCAGTCTTTCCAGCGTCAAAACTCCGGCCATTTGAGGGTTAGTACTCATCCCTTAACGCCCGTGCCTCCTCTTGGGCATTGTACAAAAGATGAAACTCTAGACTTGGACAGTCTCAACACCCTTTGGATTTCCCATTTCCTTAAAGAACAGAAAATAACCCCAATCTTATGATCAGTACCAAAGTATAACCTCATTTGGAATCAGTCTCTTTATAAGAACTAATTTTCTCTTGTAACCAACATACTAGACTTGTCACTCAACTGAAATAGTTACCGACACCAATAAACTCCTCTTGGGCTTTATACAATGATTCTCCCAAGCGGAGCTAACCTTTTCACACTCTCTTGTTGAGTATGAAAAACTCTCTTGTTGAGTTAACCTCCCTTTAGCCTCCATCTCGGGCTTCATACGACATACAAAATCACTCTCTTGTTGAGTATAAAAGACTCTCTTGTTGAGTCAAAGACTTTTAGCCTCTATCTCGGGCTTCGTACGAGATACAAATCACTCTCTTGGTGAGTATAAAGACTCTCTTATGGAGTCAAACCCTTTTAGCCTCCGTCTTGGGCTTCCTACAAGACACATATAAAAACACTCTCTTGTTGAGTCACTTCCCTCTTAGCCTCCATCTCGGGCTTCGTACGAGATACAAAAACACTCTCTTGTTGAGTATAAAAGACTCTCTTGTTGAGTCAATCACCTTTGAGCCTCCGTCTTGGGCTTCATACAAGACACATATAAAAGCACTCTCTTGTCGAGTCAACCCCTTTTAGCCTCTCTCTCGGGCTTCGTACGAGACACATAAAAACAATAGCCTCCTCTTAGGCTTCGTATAAGGAAAACCCCGGTTGAGGCAATCAACCTTTTAGCATCCAAATTTGTGCCTTGCTCACAGGATACAAACATCAACAACTCCTTTTCCTTCATCTAACTGCTATAAGTGGCAAGCCTATGGATTATTTACATCCACGCCACTGTCCATCTTTTAGAATGAGAAATTCCTAAGGAAAGATAGCATTGCTCTACACTGAGTTAAAGTCTTCTCCCTCAGGTTAAAAAATCCCCTATGAAGGAAATTATGGCATTGCTGGATTCACATATCCCAGTTAAAGTAATTCTCCTTTATAATCAGTCACGCAACAGTCATGACAAACAGACCAAATACCAATCTTTAGAGATGAAAAATTCTCTCTAAAAAACAAAACCCTTCAGCTTCACATCTTGGGCTTCGAACAAGATACAAATAGACCTTTTTGCTTCATAGCTTAGGCTTTGAACAAGATACAAACCGCTTTTAGCTTCATGTCTTAGGCTTTGAACAAGACACCAAAACACCATTTCCTCCCATAGAATAGGAGGAACTACGATTGCTATGATTTCCCTGTTTCATTAAATGGGAATACGTAGGCATAAGATTGAAAAATCTTAGCGAGCACACTAGTCAAAAACCCAAAATCCCATACCTTTATACATCAATCGAAAAGCATCTGTCCTAACATCCTACCAATAGTCTAAACCATGTGTTCTTAACAAAATAACCTAAGAGAGACCCACAATCTAAACCGCATCTGTAAACTAACAGTCATCTGTTCAAACTCAGTATGCAAGCAGGGTTAATTGGAGACATCTATTTCCCTTCCTTCATCAGCTTTAATAGGATAAAAAATAAATCGACCTTTAGTACCCCCAAAGCGATAGTGCTTCGCAACCACAAAAAAACTTGCACTACACAATAACATTTACCTCATTCTGATATTCATCTCTTTTAGCAGTGACTTCAATCAAATTTTCATCCATCATCCTTTGAATATCTCTCTTCACTATCACACTACCACGCAGATTCACGAAATAAATACAGCAAGCTGCATAGTCATGATCAATATCATGGAATTCACTCAAAAGTGCATGCATCTCCACAAGAGATCTTCGGATCCAATGGATATCAAAGATTTTGAAGGTACCAGACAACCATAAACCATATTGACAGATGCCTTGACTTGATTAGGCAGCAGATTCGATTGTACAATAGGGTTGGAATCTTCGAAATACAAAATACCACTCCTAGCCAACATTTGAACTTCCATCTTCAATGCATAACAGTTCTCAGTATCGTGCCCAGCTCATCCCTGATGGAAAGCGCAACGAGCTTCAGGCTTATACCACCATGGCAAATCTATTGGAATAGCAGGTGATGCACGGGTCTGAATGAGATTCTTTTGAATTAAACAAGGAAGCAAATCCATGTAAGTCATCGGAATTGGATCAAAATCCTTCTGAAAACGGCCCCGTTGATTGTTCGGTTGATTAGAAGGTTGTTGAGCAGGATCTGCTTAAACAACAAGAGTTGAATTGAAAACAGGAGTAACAGATGCAACATGTTGCTGACACTGATTATTCTTACTGTAACTCTTTTTGCGTCCTCCATGGGAAATAGCATGGGTCTCACCCTCATTCTTCTTGGCAAATCCTCCACCATACTTCTTGGAATTACCAGCAGAATTACCATCTTTTGACAAACGTCCCTCACGGACACCTTCTTCTAATCTCATCCCCATATTAACCATCTCATTGAAATCACTTAGGGCACTAGCAATCATACGCTCATAATAGAAAGGACTAGGAGTTTTCAAAAAAATCATAGTCATCTTTTTTTCTTCCAAAGGAGGATTAATCTGAGCAGCAATCTCGCGCCACCTCTACACGTATTCTTTGAATATCTCCTTATCTTTATGAGCCATGGCTCGAAGCTGATCCCGATCAGGAGCCATATCCACATTATATTTATACTGTTTCACAAACGCCTCACCCAAATCTTCGAAAGTGCGAATTCGAGTACTGTCGAGTCCCATATACCATTTCAAGGCTGCACCAGAAAAACTGTCTTGAAAGTAGTGAATGAGAAGCTGATTATTATCATTTTGAGTCGACATCTTATGAGCATACATAGTCAAATGACTCAACAGACAAGAGTTTTCCTTATATTTTTCAAAGTCAAGGACCTTGAACTTATACGTGATCTTCACATTAGGAACCAAGCATAGCTCATAAACATTCTTCCCAAATAGCTTTTTACCCCTCAAAGCTTTGATTTCTTTCTGCATCTCAGCAAAATGGTCGTGAATCTCTTCCATTCTATCATAAGCACTGGCATTTTCACTTGGAGCAGTATGGAAAATTTTCTCTTCACCAAAAGGAACAGTGTGAACCATAGGCGGTGGCCCAGTCATCACAGATTGAATGGTAGGAACAACTAGAATTTCAGGAGGCGGTGGCGGTGGTTGATAACCCTCAGGAACAAAGTTATGAGGCATGCCCCAGGGAAAGCCACGAGGCATGGAGTATTGAGGAACACTAGCAGGCGCCACAAAGATGGGCGTAAAGACAATCTCAGAAATGATTGTCCTTTGCACAGGAGTTGAAAGTGGAGGAGGAAGGGTGGTGGTTGATTCTGAGCAGCCACCAGAACTTCCATCATAGCAGTGAGTCTCTCCAAACTATCCTTCAAATTTGTCACTTCCTCACGAAGCTCACGGTTCACTTGTTGCAATTGATCCATCTTCTTCTTCAGATTAGCTCGAGTATTAGACTGGTGCGACAGCTTGGATGAATGAAGACCAAAGGAAACATAAGACACCTGGAAAAGGAAAGAAATAATGCAGAATGATGCTTGAAGTGCAAGATACAAATGCAAAGTTTCGAGGAATTATAAGGCATATTTCAAACATTGTTATTTGAAATACAAAAATCTCATTCATTAATCATGGAAAAGATTACATCTTGGAAGTACAGATTCAAGAATCCTAAAACAATAGAGAAGAAAGAAAACTAGATCCCTAGAGAATCCTATGAGAAGAAGTCCCAGCTCTATCTTCCAGCTTCTTGATGTGGGCCTGCATCTGAGTCTTCTCAATCAGCAACTGATCAACGATCAACTTCCAAGGAGATTCTGAACTCTTTGGAATATCGGAAACTGGCTGAATACGAGAGGAAAATAAATCCTCTTGCGCCTTTCTCTTCTTGTTGGCAACTTCGTCTTCATTCTTCTTCTTGAAGTGCTCTTGAAGTCTTGCATTTTCTAACTCAACAATCTGATACTTGTTCTTCCAAGCATCTCTCTCTTGTTGCATCTCAGCCAAAGCAATCTGAGGCTTCTCTGTGTCTTCCATAAAGTAGAGAATAGGCTTTTTATCAGTCAGAGGCAAAGGTTCCTGATGCGCATAAGGTATATTTAAAGTAATAGCTCTATTCTTAACCCACTGGAGGTAAGGTTCCGAAGAGACACAATTCGGATTTCCCAAACTTTCCTTTCCTTTTCTACAAATGTTGCGCTAAGCTTCCACAATTTCTCTCTTGAGAGCAACCTGAGATTCTTCTTCCTTGAAAAAGAGGTCGGCCAAATGAATGTTCTTCGGTACCTCTCGCAAAGGATATCCCAACTGACGATGAGCCAACACCGAATTATAGCTGATTCCTCCCTTTGTACCAAGAAGAGGCACGTTAGGAAAATCACCTCAACTATCAATAATCATTGCTCCAGAAGGAACACGGCTACACCAATCAATATCAGAATGAGTGAGAGACATGATCTTCTGCAACCAATATAAACCATCCTTGAGATTCTAGAAACCTACAAACTTCGAGAAGTGACAAACAAACCACGTGTAAAGCAAAGGCGCACAATAGATAATCATCCCTTCACCATGGAAATTCCTGAGGTGAATAGAATGGTAAGCATCGGCAAGAAAAGTGGTAATTGGATTCCCAATCAAGAAGATGTGAATAGCATTGATGTCGACAAAGTTTTCAACATTCGGGAAGAGGAACAATCCATAAATAAGCAAGGCAAGAATAGCCTCAAAAGCAACTGTGTTCTTCACACTAGCAAAGTTATGAGCTCTATCCATCAAGAACTTAGCGGGTAACCCAAGAATCTTTCCTTTGGTATCCATGCGAGCCTTAATCTCAGAAACCTTCAAGTGAGTAGCCTTCGCAATAATGTGATTCTCGGGAGCGGGATCCAAACCGGATAAAATCTGACCATGAATAGGCAAACTTAGCAGGAGAGAATACTCCTCTAGCGTAGGTACCAACTGATAATCAGGAAAAGTGAAACAATGAAGCGAAGGGTCATAGAACTGAACCAAAGTAGCAAGCAATCCTTCAGCCATATCAACCTTCAAGAGAGATAAAAGCCTTCCATATCTGGACTCGAACTTCTCGGTATCAGAAACCAAAGATCCTAGCTCTCTCAAACCCCCTAACTTAGGACTCTTGAAAGTGTACTTCCTTGTACTTCTTCTTCCAAAATCCATAACAGTATCTGCAATGTTTGCAATAACACCTTTAAGTTCCTTGAAACCTACCAAAAGAATGCTCATGAATGCATGAGTGCATGAATGCAACAACCACAAACAAGATCACACAAAGCACACAGGTCAAGGTTCAAGTCATGAGCATGAAGCCAAGGGTAAGAACCAATCCCACAAAGGCATGTGCTAAGGTTTTGTCTTCATTGTACCTACAGAAAACAGCGGTTTTAGCATAGTGGTCAAGGTCCACAATCCACTATCAGACACACCAGCGCACCGATTTGCTCGGAGATTGGTAGTTATCTTCAAGAGAATCTAACCTGAGTGTGGCATCGCGTGACAGCTAAATCGGATTTGCATCCTCATAGCTTCCGCGCCACAATCCTAAAAAGCCTAGGATGGGTTAAGGGTTACTATGGTCCTCAGTGTTATAGGCTATGGAAAACTAATGCCTTCACGATCGCTCGATCAACATCAGTAATTCCAAAGAGGCAACCACCGAGTGGATAGATTTTTAAGTTCTGCTTTTTTGGGATTCGACTCCTTCAAAGCTCCCTTGGCTATACTATCCTCCTATCTCAAAGTACACTCTGGTTTGGGTATAGGACCTATCTCACACACAGAGGATCTCCCAAACAGAACAAACAAGTAACAAGCAAATCAGACAAAAAGCAGTAAATAAATCAAAGTAGGCTAAACCCCTCAATGGAGCCATTTCCCCAGCAGAGTCGCCAATTTCCTGTAGCGGTAAAAATCGTGAGTATAAGCTATTGATTAACTTAACTAAAGGAAAACAGAGTCGCCACCACGCTTTTATTTATTCCACAAAGGAAAAGGAAAAAAGAGCGAATAAATCCTAAGAAGTCTAAAAAAGCAAAAGCTAAGAAAGACAAAGAGAAATGGGTAAGGGGGGTTGGTTATGTAAAGGGAAGGTTTTACGCATCCAATACATCTATAGTACTCTATAGGAGCCCTTTGATGTATTCATGCTTTTTGGTCTGAAAATGGTTTGCTTGAAAAAAGATTGAGGAGATGAGAAGAGAATTATTTTTTAGATTTTTGTGTTAGGAGAGACTTATCGTCTCTTGCCTACGTACCCACGATGTGCAATGTAGGATCAAAACCTCGTAGTTCGTGGTACAAAGAACAAAAATTTGTTTATTTTGGTTGATTTTAAGTGTAAAGACAAGTAGTCATTTCCATGCGAATAATTCCGCTTAAAGAAATGAATCATGTCTAAACTTATGAAAAAGTTTAAAAGAAAAAGTGCACAAAGCACACAAAGAAAAATTTGATGAGTTTTTGTATTTTTTATGTTTTTATGAAAGGGTCAAAATATGGTTAATATTGATTGACATTTATTAAAGAAAACAAAGCTTAAAAATCACTTGACCAAAGTCAAGGTTTTATTATGGAAGTGGTTTAAAGTTTGAAAACAAGAAGGTTTTGAAAAAAGAGATGAGATTTTGAAAATTGAAGAAGGGGTGGAGAAGAAGTGACTATCCTAGTGCATGAAAATAAAAGTTAAGGATAAGAAAGATCTAACCACATGGACAAGCTCCATAGCATAAGCATTTTTTCCTTTTTGATTTGGTCTTGATTCAAAATAAGTCTTTAAAAGAGGACTCCAAGTATCCAAAATCCAAGGTTTTCCATCACAAACTCCCAAGCAATAGGTTAAGATCCTAAATCTAAGTCCATAATTCCATAATCAAGAGTATAGGTCCTCCAAAGCAAGGGATAGTGGCCATAGTCCAACAATTAAGAGCACAAGTCTTTTAGTGGTTTAATCCTTTATTAATGTTTTTGAGTCCAAAATGGGCAAAAGAAAAATAAAGCACAAGATAATATGGTCCAAGTGGACAAAAGAAAAATAACATAAACATAAACATGATATGATAAAATGACATAAAGCATAAAAATAAAAAGAGATAGGGAGCGAGAAGGAAAAGTAAAGAAGTTAGGAGTTAGTGGTTAGTAGCACAAGGCTCTAGTGCCATAAGCCTTCACCGATTATTCCGTTCCGCGTCTTGAACTATAGTGATTAAACAATGTACTTAGGTCAAGGTTAATGAAGACTTGTTAGAATATTGATAGAATCAAAGCCTCTACAACAACAAGCTTCAAAGATTTTGAACCTAATACAAAAGATCATCATCATTGGGTTGACGCGACCAATCAAGGTCCGGACCACAAAAGTTCAAATTCCGAATTGGATAAAGAGGGACAAATGTTGCGCTACGTTAAGCAATCGCCGAGTAATTTACGGAGTAATTACCCTACAATGAGGCTGATCAAAAGATCTTTGTGCTAATGCATGCTAGATGAACGATATGTATATCGTCGTCCGGAAGCAATACCGCACGAAAAGAAAATAGGTAACCATCTAGTCTTGATCAAGAATTCAACAAAGAAATTCTAAGATCCATAAAACTTTCATCGATCAAAATAAAAAGGAAATAGATGAAGAGAAGGCCAATTGAATTACAAAGTCAAGAACCTTTCATCTTCAAGTTCAATCACTTTTAATTGATAAGTTTAAGTGTGAAAACATATCACTAATTCAAAGCACCTCAAATGAATTCAACAATTCATTAAAAGATAGATTTGAACTAATGAATGTTTAATTACTCTAACCATATCCAAAGTCCATTGAAATTGAAGAGAAATTAATCTCAACAATGCATTTCAAGGCTAAAACAAGAAGAACGGGGAAGAAGGAGGAAGAAAAACCAAAACAGCCCCCAAAACAAGTGAAATATGCATTCTGTTTCGAAGTAACCGGTTATTCACCAGATGTTAACCGGTTACTTAATTCAAAATAGGCGCAGTTTTTCAAAATTAACACAGAGTAACCGGTTACTCACCAGACGTTAACCGATTACTCTGCACTAGAATGCAGAAAATTATGCAAAATTCAGCATGGTCCACTTTCAAAACTTTTTACAAACACCTTATGATCATGGAACTGAAATTGCACGAAATTTAAAGTAAAATAACAGCAAAAACCAGCAACTAAACACAATTACAAGATCCAAAGGATCAAGTAACAAAGATCTCCAAAGATCTACATTATGGAAGATGAGGATGAAGCTTCAACAATGGTGAAAGATGAATTACCACTTCAAATCTGAAAATTCCTTCAAATTGCTTCAAGATCCAAATACCAAAGCCTTGATCTATGAGAATTGATGAAGAAAACAAGTTTGGATGAAGTTTTAGCTTAAAGTTGAACAAGATTCAATGTGAGTTCTTGTTACCTTTCAAAAGAAGAAAAGTGAGCTTTAGTGAAATTTGTGGTTGGGAAGAGAATTTGCAAGAGGTTTGTTGGCTATCAAAAGCTTGTCTGAATGAGTGAAATAAGGTCTCTATTTATAGAGTTTAAGCTTGGAAATTTGGTGGTTTGGAAATGAAAATTAGGATTGGAATTCAAATTTGGAGGGAAATCACCAAAGACTGGTGATTAGTGAAGGTACATGGTGGGAATTAATTATGATGATGTAGGGAATTAAAATGGGATGGTCTAGAATATTCCAAATGTGGTCAAAATGATGAAAATTGGTGCCAATTCCTGAATTTGAATTTGTTGCCATTTTTTAAATTTTCACGAGGGTAACTCGTTACTCACCACAGGGTAACCGGTTACTCACCACAGGGTAACCGGTTACTCAGTGCAAAATTTGAAAAAAATGCTACTTTTTAAGTGCACTGCTGTGGTTTGGATCGATTCTTTTACTCGTCAAAGAAGGCATGGAAATAAACACATGAACCTTGGAGTCTCTTGAATAATAATCAATTAAAACTTGGAAACTCTTGATCAGATAATTTTTTGAATTAATTGCGGATCAACTTTGACTTTGTTTAGATGGAATTCATTCGAGCTGCGGGACTGATTTTTTGGTATTTTTAACCTGTTCTTCCCCTGAAAATGTTAGTGAAAGGAAACAAAATATTTTTGGATTTTAATTAATGGTTAGTAAGCATAAACAAATTAAGCAATAAAACAACTAACAAACACACGCAAACTCAAAGATCCCTGCAAGGCACAATCCTACAAAAGAGGGGACGAATGTGTGATCTTGTTTGTGGTATGAGATGCAAAAGGACATGTGGGATCTTAGGGGTAAAAATTAGGGTATTACACTACTTGTCACATGAAACTCACGTGGCAAAAATCTTACACAACTCTGATCCCTTCTGCTACGTTTGCTTTGCCTACAATTTTTGTTTTTTTTTGCGACGTGAGAATCACTTCACTAATTTGCGACGTGTTTTCACGTGGCAACAGAGTTGTTACACACGCTCCTGCGACGTGAATGTTCACGTTGCTAAATTCACTTTGTGACGTGATTTTTCATATTGTGACGTGAATATCACGTGCCAAGTGACAGTTTTTTGGTAGTGATTATAGACCTAATATATATAATTTGAAATATCTAAGAGGACTATATATATACATACATATATATATATATATATATATATATATATATATATATATATATATATAGTCAAATTATTTTGACTATTATTTCAATTTCAAATTGATACGTTCATTTGTAAAACCAACGGTAAGTTTTTGATGCTGTTTTTTTAGGTTTCCAGTCCAAGTGCTAAATGTAACACCCCCAATCTATACCCCGAGCAATTAAAACGATAACAAATAATCAGAGTATAATTAGAACATTCATGGCATAGACGGGAGCGTCACATCAAAGTAATGAAATATAACAACCTGCTCATATAGATATGCAACAATAAGGTAGCAACATAAACAGAGGAACTCGGTTTCTAACACCCACAATTCAGACACAGAATAAAAGCGAGAAATCTGCAACTGAAATCTCATATAGAAACATAGAAGTTTGTCTGTCATATACAGAGTCATACATGGAAAATCCAAAAAGATATATATACACATGAACACATAACGATCTCCCCGACTACTTGGTGCTACATATCAGAGTCGGCCGACAAAAGAATGAAGACATAATCTTCACAAAAAGACCTCTAGCATCTAATCTGCAATGCCTCATAGAGCATTCAAAACAGCAGAAGGGTGAGAAACACAATTATAATAGAGTTGCATACAATTATGAAATAACATGAAATACGCATGCAAAAATATTCTCACCACAACGTATACTATAGTTCAAATACAAAACAAAACAATTCATAATTCATGCATCCATCACAAGGCATATCAATCATGCTCAATACATTTATCACCAATATATATATCAACTCATCAATCCCATTCACAATTTCCCACACATAATCAATCCATTCATGACTTATGTAAATGCATAGAGACCGACACAACGACCCTATGCTTGCGGTACCATTCCATCCATCATTCTCATCATCATTAATTCACTCTGGAATTATTGGAATCATCGCTTGTTAGTTAGTGTAACTCCCCGTCGGGAAAATGATGTTCCCCGCCGCTTTAGGTCCTCTTGGTATAAGGCTCACAACGTTTATGGATCGCTTTAGGTCCTCTTTGTATAAGGCTCATGGTCCGATCGCTTTAGGTCCTCTTTTTATAAGGCTCACGATCGTCTATAACGTCGCTTTAGGTCCTCTTTGTATAAGGCTCACAACCGTTATAGCAGATTCCCTCTGGAATCGTTTCGTCGCTCACACCCCACAAGGGCACACGACATCACAAGATGCATATCATGATGCATGTCATACTAACGACTCACGACAATCAAATGCATATACATATATAACCATGTGAACCATCTCAACATCAATAATCATGCATTACAATCAAACCCAAAACAAGGCATTTATTTTCCATAAGGCCACAAAACATCATCACAACATTTCATCACATGCATTCACATCATATAACAGCACACAAGCTATACATTATATGTCAAAAGCATATCGCATGATAACACATCAATCGCACACAATTACGATGGTAAAAGTCGACAAAATGACACGTTTCCAAATTCATGACACAATTAAATCGGCCACTAATCTCAAAACCATTATTATAAGAAAGAACATCTCATTAGCTTTTCAACGGTACTAAGAACGTCTCGATCCGAGTTACTGATCAAAAGTTATGAATTTTCAAAGAAAAGAATTTATTGAAAAACTGCCAGATTCGCCTGGCGACTTAGGATTTTGCCTGGCGAACTAGTGGCGAACCATAATTTTAGAAAAACCCCAAGAGTTCCAGTAGATAACACATTTATGTCTCTCCGTTTTCTCCTGGCGACTTATGATTTTTCCTGGCGAATTCCTCTTCGCCAGCACTTCGCCTGGCAAACTAGTGGCGAGACCTAATTCGCCTGGCGAATCGCACCAGAACCAGAATTTTTCTGCTGCGGGTTACACGGTTCCAAACCCAAAAATCCAACTTTCTCCTACCAAAGCGTTTTCAATCAATCAAAACAAGTATCAACAATGTTCATACATATAATACAATCATACTACGTGATTCATATCGATTTCCGACCGTGAAAACATCAATTTCTATTCATTTTTCTCATTTCAACCTATAATTGGAAAACTATGAAAAACAAGTAAACATTCAAACACACACATACATATTCATACACAAGCATATAAAAACCGAATTTCGCACCCTTACCCGATTAATCGTGCTTTGAAGTGTCGGTTGAATCGATTTCTTAAACTCCAACTCCAAGTTTTCCTCTTTTTCTTCTTCTCTTTCTCTCTATTTCTCTTAAACTTATTTTTCTCTCTTTCTAATCTCTATGTTTCTAATTAAGAAAAACAATAATATCTAACCAAGCAAAATGACTAAAATACCCCTACACTCCATTTTCTCGCAAACGCGATAAAACATAATAACGATAAACATAACATATTTACCAAATAAAAACCAAGAATAAAATAATATAAAACCAAAAAATAATTAAATCATCTCGATTAAATAAATCTAACAAAAACCGGGGTGTTACAACTCCCCCCCACTTAGAAGTTTTCATCCACGAAAATATTACCTGAGACGACCAACTCCGGATACGATTCCCGCATCCGACTCTCCAACTCCCAAGTCAAATTGCCCTCAGCAGCGCCTCCCCACGCTACTTTCACAAGCCCAATATCTTTGCCCCTTAACTGCTTTAACTCGCGATCCAAAATCCTCACTGGTAATGCCTCAACCGTAAGGTTCTCCCTTACCTCAACCTCATCCATCGGAATCACATGCGACGGATCCGGAACATACTTTCGAAGCTGTGAAAAATGGAACACATCATGTAAATTTGAAAGATGCGGTGGCAATGCCACCCGATAAGCCACAACACCCACTCTCACGGATATCTGATAAGGACCAATAAACCGAGAAGTAAGTTTCTTCGACTTCAATGCACGTCTAACACCCGTCACCGGCGTAACTCTCAAAAATACATGATCGCCTTCTCGAAACTCAAGATCTTTCCTCCTTCGATCATGATAACTCTTCTGCCTACTTTGAGAAGCCTTCATCTTCTCACGGATAAGTTTCACCTTTTCCGTAGTTTTTTGAACTAACTCTGGTCCAACCACTGAACTCTCACCAGATTCATGCCAACACAAAGGTGTTCGACATCTTCTTCCATACAACGCTTCAAAAGGTGTCATTCCAATACTCGAATGGAAACTGTTGTTATACGTGAACTCAACCAACAAAAGATAACTATCCCAAGCACCACCTTGCTCAAGAACACAAGCTCTCAGCAAATCTTCCAATGACTGAATAGTTCTCTCGGTCTGACCATCCGTCTGAGGATGATAAGAAGAACTCAATCTCAACTTGGAACCTAACGCCTTTTGCAAACTTTCCCAAAATCTGGAAGTAAACCTCGGATCTCAATCTAAAACAATACACAATGGAACACCATGTAATCTCACAATCACACGAATATAAATCTCAGCCAACCTCTCCAAAGAAAAACTGATGTCAATCGGAATGAAATGCACCGATTTAGTCAGCCTATCCACAATCACCCAAATGGCATTATGTCCCCTCTGAGTATTCGGCAACCCTATCACAAAATCCATAGAAATGCTGTCCCATTTCCACTCGAGAATATCCAACGGTTGCAATAATCCACTAGGCTTCTGATGTTCTACCTTTGACTTCTGACACGTCAAACACGCATAAACAAACTGAGCCACATCCCTCTTCAATCTGGACCACCAAAAGATCTTCTTCAAATCTTGATACATTTTATTAGCTCCCAGATGTATACTCAAACTACTCCGGTGTCCTTCCTCTAAAATCATCTTTTTCAATTCCGAATCATCAGGAATACAAATTCTACCACGGAATCTCAAAACACCCTGATCATCCACTTTAAAGTCACCATTCCCACCTTTACCTCCAATCGTCATCAAATCAACAAATTTCACATCCAGCCTCTGTTTCTCGCTAACGGTCAACAGAAAATCATTAGTGACCTTTAACATACCAAGCCTCACGCTATCAGATGTCAATTCACACACCAAACTCAAATCTCTAAATTCTTCCAAAAATTCCCACTCCTTAACCATCAAAGCAGACATATGCAAAGATTTTCGGCTTAACGCATCGTCTACCACATTAGCCTTACCAGGATGGTAATTCAAGCTAAAATCGTAGTCCTTCAAAAATTCCAACCATCCTCGTTGCCTCATATTCAACTCTTTCTGATCAAACAAGTATTTTAAACTCTTATGATCACTAAAGACTTTGAATCTTGCACCGTAGAGATAATGTCTCCAAATTTTCAATACAAAAACCACCGCAGCTAATTCCAAATCATGAGTAGGATAAATCTTCTCATGAACCCTCAATTGTCTCGAAGCATAAGCCACAACCTTACCTTCTTGCATCAACACTCTGTAGTGAGCGATTTTGGACGTGGTTATTAAGCACTGCCGCTCTGGGTTACTACAGGTCGATTCATTTTTTGTCCTATTGAAGCTGATGAAGGAAGGGAAATAGATGTCTCCAACTAACCCTACTTTACAAACTGAGGTCAAATAGTCAAAACTGTTGGTTTACAAATGCGATCAATGTGGGGGGGCTCTCTTAGGTTATTTTGGTTGAATTTAGACTTTTGGTAGGGAATACGAACTCGGATATTTTGGTGGATATGTGAGGATTTGTGACCTGAGGTTTTTTGATGTGGTGTGCTCGCTAAGATTTTTCTTTCAATCTTATGCCTACGTATTCCCGTCTACTGAAACAGGGAAATCAGAGCGATCGTAGTTCCTCCTATTCTATGGGAGGAAATGGTGTTTTGGTGTCTTGTTCAAAGCCCAAGACGTGAAGCTGGAGGTGTTTTATATCTTGTTCAAAGCCCAAGATATGAAGCTGAAGGGTCTATTTGTATCTTGTTCGAAGCCCAAGATGTGAAGCTAAAAAGGTGTTGTGTTTAGAGAGAATTTGTCATCTTTAAAGGGGGTCTGTTTGTCACAACTGTTGGGTGACTGACTATAAAGGAGGATTACTTTAACCGGGATATGTGAATCCTAGCAATGCCATAATTTCCTTTATAGGGGGTTTTAACCTAGAGGAGAAGACTTTAACTCAGTGTAGAGCAACACCATCTTTCCTTAGGAATTTCTCATGCAAAAAGAGGGACAGTGGTGCGGATGTAAATAATCCAGAGGCTTGCCGCTTACAGCGATTAGATGAAAGGAGTTGTTGATGTTTGTATCCTATGAACGAGGCACATTTTTGATGCTAAAAGGTTGATTGACTCAACTGGGGTTTTTCTTATACAAAGCCTAAGAGGAGGCTATTGGCCCAACAAGAGGGTGTCTTTTGTATGTGTCTTGTACGAAGCCCAAGAGAGAGGCTAAAGGTTGACTCTACAAGAGAGTCTTTTATACTCAACAAGAGAGTGATTTGTATCTCGTACGAAGCCCGAGATAGAGGCTAAAAGGTTTGACTCAACAAGAGAGTCTTTTTTGTATCTCGTACGAAGCCCGAGATAGAGGCTAAAAAGATTATTGACTCAACAAGAGAGTCCTTTTGTATCTCGTACGAAGCCCGAGATAGAGGCTAAAGGTTGATGTTTCAGTTGAGTGACAGGTCTAGTAGGTTGGTTAAAAGAGAAAATCAGTTCTTATAAAGAGACTGATTAAAGGTAAGGCTATGCTTTGGGATTAATCAGAGGATCAGGGTTATTTCCTGTTCTTTAAGGAAATGGGGAATCCAGAGGGTATTGGGGACTGTCCGAGTCTACTGGTGTTTTTCCCTACTTGAGAATGCCTTCGAGACTCAAGGAGATTAGACTGTCCAAGTCTAGAGTTTTATCTTTTGTACTATGCTTAAAGAAACAGTAGTAGTACATTTACGATAGAAAGATCTAGACTCTTTGAAAGACTGTTCTATTAAGATGACTGATATCTATTCCTATACCTCTAGGAGGTCGTCGGGACAATTTGTACGAAGCCCAAGAGGAGGCTGGAAACTTCTAAGAAGTCGTAGGGGTCCTTGTACAACGCCCAAGAGGAGGTGGGGATGCTTTTAGGAAGCCTGTGGGTCCCCAAACCCTGAGAAATTCAAGACAGGCTATTCACAAAGAATAGATCAAGCCAGGAAAGTCTGAGAATTTGGAAGAAACTCAAGAGATGCCATTCACGGAGAAAAGATCATCCCTGGGGAGTTGAGTTTCTTTGACAATGTCTAAGGGTGACAGTCTGTGAAAGGGTTCACCTAGAATGCTGCCTTTCACGTCTCCATATTGTTTAACCCCAAGAGGAGGGAAGACTGTATCTGGTAATCCTATGGGGATCTAGTTTTGTCTATTTAAGAGTGACCAACAGGGCTTAGTGCTAGACGTAGTTGTCGGGGAAACTCTAAATATCTATACTAGTATTACACAGTTGATATGAGTTTATGAAAGAAAACTTACAGTGAAACAGCCCCACAATACAGTTATATGTATATGAAAGTGGATAACGAAAGCATATAGCCACTTACTCGGTTGTAGAGCTTCCATGCTGTTTGGTTAGTTGTTCAACGAAGAAAGATTGAAAACAACAGTATATTCAAATTTAAAGGAGAAAGTATTTTGAAAAGATGTTGGGGCTTAGCTCAAGGAGAGGCCCAAGGTTTATCAGCGATCGCACTGTCGTTTTGTACAGAGGGACTTATACAAGTGACTGAGGCCTAAGAACGGTTTTCTGTACAAGGGGATGAGTCTTACACTCTCTCAAGAGGCCCAAGTGTTTAAAGAAAAAGAATGGGGCTTACAACCCGAGGGTAGGCCGAGATGATTGTTTTTTTATTGGCGATCGCGCCGAGGTTTTGTTTTAACGCAGGGGGACTTATACAATGTCTGAGGCCCAAAAAGTTTTGGTTAAAAGGGGATTGGGTCTTACACTCTAATAGAGGCCCAAAATATTTATTTTTGTACAAGTGGTGGGCCTTACAGGTCAAGGAGAGGCCCAGGGTCATTTGTTTGAAAATGGCGATCGCGCCGAGATTTTTGAAAACGCGATGGATCTTATACAATGCATTGAGGCCCAAAATGGTTTAGTTTTCAAAGGGGGTTGGGTCTTACACTCTAATAGAGGCCCAAGAGATTTTGAATGGGTCTTATAGCTCGAGGAGAGGCCCAGGGTTTATTTTTCAACGGACGATGATCGCGTCGAACTTTTTGAAATACAACGGGACTTATACAATAAGTGAGGCCCAAAAATTGGTTTGTATTTACAAAGGATTGGGTCTTACACTCTATTAGAGGCCCAAGTGTTTGAAAAAGTTTGATGAGGGTTGAATTAATCAAAAACCCTAATTTGTTTTCAAAATGTATTTTAATTGAATAATAAATTCAATTAAAATGACCAAAATTGTTTAACATGTGCAAAACAAATTGTGATCTTGAATTAATGTTTCAAAAATCATATTTTGACCTACAAAATGATTAGAAGTCATTAAAATTTTCAAAATCAAGAAGGAAAAAATATTTTAAATGTAAAAAACAATTAAAATATTAATTCTTTGGAAAAATATCAATTATATGAAATAAATTATATTTCTGGGATTTTTTGGTAAAATAAAATATTTTAACATTTTTGTGAATTATTAAAAAAAGAATCAACTCAAAATCATTAAAACTCAGAGAGAAATTAATTTTTGAATCAATTAAATAAAATCACACAATTCAAATATTCAAATTTTCAAAAAATGGCGCCAAGAACACGCACCACCCTCTGTTTCTGCAGATTTGCGTTTTCTATCCAATCTCACTGAATACTTGATTATATCATGCAATCTACATATCAATCTACTCGTTTTAACCTCATGATCATATCTATAGTCTTTAATTTCATATATTTTTAACATGGAATAAGAAATCAAAGAGAAACCTCAAGAACCCTAATTTCTGCATGAGGGTTCAGAAATTCCACACACGATTCAAACAATGCAATTGATTGAGGGAAAACATTCCATGCATGATTATGAACATATGGACAAATTATTGTGCAGCAAAAATTGCATGGATCATAGAGTTAGAAGAGCTCATGCTTACCTCTTGCAGCTGGTGATCGTATTTTGTGTTAGAGGTGTTGCAGCTAGGTTCCAATGATCTAGATAACTTCCCTAGGTGCCATGGAGTGTGTCTGGATGCTTGGAATGGATTGAAATGATCTGGAACTTGAGATGGTACCCCAACTGCAAATCTGTCAAGAACTTGAGCAACTGGCTGGTGATTTTGTGATTTTGGTGTTCCAGATGTTATGTGAGTGTTTGGATCACTTCTATGTGATGTATGTGAGGTGTGTGAGTGATTGGTTTGATTGGAAAGCTCTCAAACTCAAAACCCGATAGTGACCTGCCTTAGAAGGCAAAATTAGAGTAAAAGAAGAGATTTTGAGGAAAGCATCCATTTGATGGCTTTGGTGTACTCAAACTGATCACAATTAAGCTTTATTTATAGTAGAGCAAGTTTGTTTTGCAAGCAATAGTGAATGGCAACTGCAGCAGAGGTTTGGCCAATGGTTGCACTTTGGAATCCAAGTCTCCTCTAGCCATTGACTAGAGGTTAGGTCACAGGTCTGTGGTTCCATTTGTCTTGGATAAGTCTTGACTGAATTCAATTGCAAATGGCTCAGTCCATGCCACCTTGGTGTATGCTTTGAATGTTCTAATCCAAAATTGGAGTCTTGTCCCTCTTTTAGGCAATTCTAGGTTTGGCATGCTACTTCTTGTTCCAAGGACTTTGGAGGCTTGGCTTAGTGTTTGTCCCCTTTAGATTTAATCCTCAGATGTGTCCAAAGTGATGCCAAGGCTTGGAATTATCTGATTTTGCCAAATCGAGCAAAAATGCAAAATTCTGCCTAGCCTTGGCAGTTTTCAGCAAGGCATATTGCCATTGTCATATCTCTTGGCCCAAGTGGAATTTGGTGATGTTCCTGGCCAATTTGGAAAGCCCCCATATGATGCAACAACTGTCTGACTTAGTGAAAATTTCACAAAGTGTTGGAAAAAAGTGACATTTTCACTTTTTGCGATTTTGATCATTCCGTAACTCAAAATCCACGAGGAATTTGGAGGGAGGCCAATTTTAAGCTTTTGTAGAGGGTAATGAGAGCTACAAGTCTAGATTTGGATGGGGAAAATGGCCTTGTGGTTTAGGAGTTATGATCCTCCAAAGTTGGTACCCTTGCCACTTTGTTCATAACTTAGAAAAATTTCTAAGTTTATATGGTTACCCCTTTTACAAGTTATCCCACTTTTCTTGATTTTTATTGATGAATGATGATTCAAATCAGACATTAACATCATTTTAGGGTTAAAAACCATTTTTGTGAAAAATCTCAAAAAGTCAAAGTTGACTTTTGTGCACAGTTGACTTTTTATCAAATGAATTCCAAACTGTGATATCCTTTAGGAAATCATGTCCTTGACCTAACAAGAGGGTGTCTTTTGTATGTGTCTTGTACGAAGCCCAAGAGAGAGGCTAAAGGTTGACTCTACAAGAGAGTCTTTTATACTCAACAAGAGAGTGATTTGTATCTCGTACGAAGCCCAAGATAGAGGCTAAAAGGTTTGACTCAACAAGAGAGTCTTTTTGTATCTCGTACGAAGCCCGAGATAGAGGCTAAAAAGATTATTGACTCAACAAGAGAGTCCTTTTGTATCTCATACGAAGCCCGAGATAGAGGCTAAAGGTTGATGTTTCAGTTGAGTGACAGGTCTAGTAGGTTGGTTAAAAGAGAAAATCAGTTCTTATAAAGAGACTGATTAAAGGTAAGGCTATGCTTTGGGATTAATCAGAGGATCAGGGTTATTTCCTGTTCTTTAAGGAAATGGGGAATCCAGAGGGTATTGGAGACTGTCCGAGTCTACTGGTGTTTTTCCCTACTTGAGAATGCCTTCGAGACTCAAGGAGATTAGACTGTCCAAGTCTAGAGTTTTATCTTTTGTACTATGCTTAAAGAAACAGTAGTAGTACATTTACGATAGAAAGATCTAGACTCTTTGAAAGACTGTTCTATTAAGATGACTAATTTCTGTTCCTATACCTCTAGGAGGTCGTCGGGACAATTTGTACGAAGCCCAAGAGGAGGCTGGAAACTTCTAAGAAGCCGTAGGGTCCTTGTACAACGCCCAAGAGGAGGTGGGGATGCTTTTAAGAAGCCTGTGGGTCCCCAAACCCTGAGAAATTCAAGGCAGACTATTCACAGAGAATAGATCAAGCCAGGAAAGTTCGAGAATTTGGAAGAAACTCAAGAGATGCCATTCACAGAGAAAAGATCATCCCTGGGGAGTTGAGTTTCTTTGACAATGTCTAAGGGTGACAGTCTGTGAAAGGGTTCACCTAGAATGCTGCCTTTCACGTCTCCATATTGTTTAACCCCAAGAGGAGGGAAGACTGTATTTGGTAATCCTCTGGGGATCTAGTTTTGTCTATTTAAGAGTGACCAACAGGGTTTAGTGCTAGACGTAGTTGTCGGGGAAACTCTAAATATCTATACTAGTATTACACAGTTGATATGAGTTTATGAAAGAAAACTTACAATGAAACAGCCCCACAATACAGTTATATGTATATGAAAGCGGATAACGAAAGCATTTAACCACTTACTCGGTTGTAGAGCTTCCATGTTGTTTGTTTAGTTGTTCAACGAAGAAAGATTGAAAACAACAGTATATTCAAATTTAAAGGAGAAAGTATTTTGAAAAGATGTTGGGGCTTACAGCTCAAGGAGAGGCCCAAGGTTTATCAGTGATCGCACTGTCGTTTTGTACAGAGGGACTTATACAAGTGACTGAGGCCTAAGAAAGGTTTTCTGTACAAGGGGATGGGTCTTACACTCTCTCAAGAGGCCCAAGTGTTTAAAGAGAAAGAATGGGGCTTACAACCCGAGGGTAGGCCCAGATGATTGTTTTTTTTATTGGCGATCGCGCCGAGGTTTTGTTTTAACGCATGGGGACTTATACAATGTCTGAGGCCCTAAAAGTTTTGGTTAAAATGGGATTGGGTCTTACACTCTAATAGAGGCCCAAAATATTTATTTTTGTACAAGTGGTGGGGCTTACAGGTCAAGGAGAGGCCCAGGGTCATTTGTTTGAAAATGGCGATCGCGCTGAGATTTTTGAAAACGCGATGGATCTTATACAATGCATTGAGGCCCAAAATGGTTTAGCTTTCAAAGGGGGTTGGGTCTTACACTCTAATAGAGGCCCAAGAGATTTTGAATGGGTCTTATAGCTCGAGGAGAGGCCCAGGGTTTATTTTTCAACGGACGATGATCGCGTCGAACTTTTTGAAATACAACGGGACTTATACAATAAGTGAGGCCCAAAAATTGGTTTGTATTTACAAAGGATTGGGTCTTACACTCCATTAGAGGCCCAAGTGTTTGAAAAAGTTTGATGAGGGTTGAATTAATCAAAAACCCTAATTTGTTTTCAAAATGTATTTTAATTGAATAATAAATTCAATTAAAATGACCAAAATTGTTTAACATGTGCAAAACAAATTGTGATCTTGAATTAATGTTTCAAAAATCATGTTTTGACCTACAAAATGATTAGAAGTCATTAAAATTTGCAAAATCAAGAAGGAAAAAATATTTTAAATGTAAAAAACAATTAAAATATTAATTCTTTGGAAAAATATCAATTATATGAAATAAATTATATTTCTGGGATTTTTTGGTAAAATAAAATATTTTAACATTTTTGTGAATTATTAAAAAAAGAATCAACTCAAAATCATTAAAACTCAGAGAGAAACTAATTTTTGAATCAATTAAATAAAATCACACAATTCAAATATTCAAATTTTCAAAAAATGGCGCCAAGAACAAGGGCAAGAACACGCGCCACCCTCTGTTTCTGCAGATTTGCGTTTTCTATCCAATCTCACTGAATACTTGATTATATCATGCAATCTACATATCAATCTACTCGTTTTAACCTCATGATCATATCTATGGTCTTTAATTTCATATATTTTTAACATGGAATAAGAAATCAAAGAGAAACCTCAAGAACCCTAATTTCTGCATGAGGGTTCAGAAATTCCACACACGATTCAAACAATGCAATTGATTGAGGGAAAACATTCCATGCATGATTATGAACATATGGACAAATTATTGGGCAGCAAAAATTGCATGGATCATAGAGTTAGAAGAGCTCATGCTTACCTCTTGCAGCTGGTGATCGTATTTTGTGTTAGAGGTGTTACAGCTAGGTTCCAATGATCTGGATAGCTTCCCTAGGTGCCATGGAGTGTGTCTGGATGCTTGGAATGGATTGAAATGATCTGGAACTTAAGATGGTACCCCAACTGCAAATCTGTCAAGAACTTGAGCAACTGGCTGGTGATTTTGTGATTTTGGTGTTCCAGATGTTATGTGAGTGTTTGGATCACTTCTATGTGATGTATGTGAGGTGTGTGAGTGATTGGTTTGATTGCAAAGCTCTCAAACTCAAAACCCGATAGTGACTTGCCTTAGAAGTCAAAATTAGAGTAAAAGAAGAGATTTTGAGGAAAGCATCCATTTGATGGCTTTGGTGTACTCAAACTGATCACAATTAAGCTCTATTTATAGTAGAGCAAGTTTGTTTTGCAAGCAATAGTGAATGGCAACTGCAACAGAGGTTTGGCCAATGGTTGCACTTTAGAATCCAAGTCTCCTCTAGCCATTGACTAGAGGTTAGGGCACAGGGTTGTGGTTCATTGGTCTTGGATAAGTCTTGACTGAATTCAATTTCAAATGGCTCAGTCCATGCCACCTTGGTGTATGCATTGAATGTTCCAATCCAAAATTGGAGTCTTGTCCCTCTTTTAGGAAATTCTAGGTTTGGCATGCTACTTCTTGTTCCAAGGACTTTGGAGGCTTGGCTTAGTGTTTGTCCCCTTTAGATTTAATCCTCAGATGTGTCCAAAGTGATGACAAGGCTTGGAATTATCTGATTTTGGCAAATCGAGCAAAAATGCAAAATTCTGCCTAGCCTTGGCAGTTTTCAGCAAGGCATATTGCCATTGTCATATCTCTTGGCCCAAGTGGAATTTGGTGATGTTCCTGGCCATTTTGGAAAGCCCCCATATGATACAACAACTGTCTGACTTAGTGAAAAATTCACAAAGTGTTGGAAAGAAGTGACATTTTCACTTTTTGTGATTTTGATCATTCCGTAACTCAAAATCCATGAGGAATTTTGAGGGAGGCCAGTTTTAAGCTTTTGTAGAGGGTAATGAGAGCTACAAGTCTAGATTTGGATGGGGAAAAATGGCCTTGTGGTTTAGGAGTTATGATCCTCCAAAGTTGGTACCCTTGCCACTTTGTTCATAACTTAGAAAAATTTCTAAGTTTATATGGTTACCCCTTTTATAAGTTATCCCACTTTTCTTGATTTTTATTGATGAATGATGATTCAAATCATACATTAACATCATTTTAGGGTTAAAAACCATTTTTGTGAAAAATCTCAAAAAGTCAAAGTTGACTTTTGTGCACAGTTGACTTTTTATCAAATGAATTCCAAACTGTGAGATCCTTTAGGAAATCATGTCCTTGACCTAACAAAAGGGTGTCTTTTGTATGTGTCTTGTACGAAGCCCAAGAGAGAGGCTAAAGGTTGACTCTACAAGAGAGTCTTTTATACTCAACAAGAGAGTGATTTGTATCTCGTACGAAGCCCAAGATAGAGGCTAAAAGGTTTGACTCAACAAGAGAGTCTTTTTGTATCTCGTACGAAGCCCGAGATAGAGGCTAAAAAGATTATTGACTCAACAAGAGAGTCCTTTTGTATCTCGTACGAAGCCCGAGATAGAGGCTAAAGGTTGATGTTTCAGTTGAGTGACAGGTCTAGTAGGTTGGTTAAAAGAGAAAATCAGTTCTTATAAAGAGACTGATTAAAGGTAAGGCTATGCTTTGGGATTAATCAGAGGATCAGGGTTATTTCCTGTTCTTTAAGGAAATGGGGAATCCAGAGGGTATTGGAGACTGTCCGAGTCTACTGGTGTTTTTCCCTACTTGAGAATCCCTTCGAGACTCAAGGAGATTAGACTGTCCAAGTCTAGAGATTTATCTTTTGTACTATGCTTAAAGAAACAGTAGTAGTACATTTACGATAGAAAGGTCTAGACTCTTTGAAAGACTATTCTATTAAGATGACTAATTTTTGTTCCTATACCTCTAGGAGGTCGTCGGGACAATTTGTACGAAGCCCAAGAGGAGGCTGGAAACTTCTAAGAAGCCGTAGGGTCCTTGTACAACGTCCAAGAGGAGGTGGGGATGCTTTTAGGAAGCCTGTGGGTCCCCAAACCCTGAGAAATTCAAGACAGGCTATTCACAGAGAATAGATCAAGCCAGGAAAGTTCGAGAATTTGGAAGAAACTCAAGAGATGCCATTCACGGAGAAAAGATCATCCCTGGGGAGTTGAGTTTCTTTGACAATGTCTAAGGGTGACAGTCTGTGAAAGGGTTCACCTAGAATGCTGCCTTTCACGTCTCCATATTGTTTAACCCCAAGAGGAGGGAAGACTGTATCTGGTAATCCTATGGGGATCTAGTTTTGTCTATTTAAGAGTGACCAACAGGGCTTAGTGCTAGACGTAGTTGTCGGGGAAACTCTAAATATCTATACTAGTATTACACAGTTGATATGAGTTTATGAAAGAAAACTTACAGTGAAACAACCCCACAATACAGTTATATGTATATGAAAGCGGATAACGAAGGCATATAACCACTTACTCGGTTGTAGAGCTTCCATGTTGTTTGGTTAGTTGTTCAACGAAGAAAGATTGAAAACAACAGTATATTCAAATTTAAAGGAGAAAGTATTTTGAAAAGATGTTGGGGCTTACAGCTCAAGGAGAGGCCCAAGGTTTATCAGTGATCGCACTGTCGTTTTGTACAGAGGGACTTATACAAGTGACTGAGGCCTAAGAAAGGTTTTCTATACAAGGGGACGGGTCTTACACTCTCTCAAGAGGCCCAAGTGTTTAAAGAAAAAGAATGGGGCTTACAACCCGAGGGTAGGCCCAGATGATTGTTTTTTTTATTGGCGATCGCGCCGAGGTTTTGTTTTAACGCAGGGGGACTTATACAATGTCTGAGGCCCAAAAAGTTTTGGTTAAAAGGGGATTGGGTCTTACACTCTAATAGAGGCCCAAAAATATTTATTTTTGTACAAGTGGTGGGGCTTACAGGTCAAGGAGAGGCCCAGGGTCATTTGTTTGAAAATGGTGATCGCGCTGAGATTTTGGAAAACGCGATGGATCTTATACAATGCATTGAGGCCCAAAATGGTTTAGTTTTCAAAGGGGGTTGGGTCTTACACTCTAATAGAGGCCCAAGAGATTTTGAATGGGTCTTATAGCTCGAGGAGAGGCCCAGGGTTTATTTTTCAACGGATGATGATCGCGTCGAACTTTTTGAAATACAACGGGACTTATACAATAAGTGAGGCCCAAAAATTGGTTTGTATTTAAAAAACATTGGGTCTTACACTCTATTAGAGGCCCAAGTGTTTGAAAAAGTTTGATGAGGGTTGAATTAATCAAAAACCCTAATTTGTTTTCAAAATGTATTTTAATTGAATAATAAATTTAATTAAAATGACCAAAATTGTTTAACATGTGCAAAACAAATTGTGATCTTGAATTAATGTTTCAAAAATCATGTTTTGACCTACAAAATGATTAGAAGTCATTAAAATTTGCAAAATCAAGAAGGAAAAAATATTTTAAATGTAAAAAACAATTAAAATATAATTCTTTGGAAAAATATCAATTATATGAAATAAATTATATTTCTGGGATTTTTTGGTAAAATAAAATATTTTAACATTTTTGTGAATTATTAAAAAAAGAATCAACTCAAAATCATTAACACTCAGAGAGAAATTAATTTTTGAATCAATTAAATAAAATCACACAATTCAAATATTCAAATTTTCAAAAAAATGGCGCCAAGAACAAGGGCAAGAACACGCGTCACCCTCTGTTTCTGCAGATTTGCGTTTTCTATCCAATCTCACTGAATACTTGATTATATCATGCAATCTACATATCAATCTACTCGTTTTAACCTCATGATCATATCTATGGTCTTTAATTTCATATATTTTTAACATGGAATAAGAAATCAAAGAGAAACCTCAAGAACCCTAATTTCTGCATGAGGGTTCAGAAATTCCACACACGATTCAAACAATGCAATTGATTGAGGGAAAATATTCCATGCATGATTATGAACATATGGACAAATTATTGTGCAGCAAAAATTGCATGGATCATAGAGTTAGAAGAGCTCATGCTTACCTCTTGCAGCTGGTGATCGTATTTTGTGTTAGAGGTGTTACAACTAGGTTCCAATGATCTGGAAAGCTTCCCTAAGTGCCATGGAGTGTGTCTGGATGCTTGGAATGGATTGAAATGATCTGGAACTTGAGATGGTACCCCAACTGCAAATCTGTCAAGAACTTGAGCAACTGGCTGGTGATTTTGTGATTTTGGTGTTCCAGATGTTATGTGAGTGTTTGAATCACTTCTATGTGATGTATGTGAGGTGTGTGAGTGATTGGTTTGACTGGAAAGCTCTCAAACTCAAAACCCGATAGTGACTTGCCTTAGAAGGCAAAATTAGAGTAAAAGAAAAGATTTTGAGGAAAGCATCCATTTGATGGCTTTGGTGTACTCAAACTGATCACAATTAAGCTCTATTTATAGTAGAGCAAGTTTGTTTTGCAAGCAATAGTGAATGACAACTGCAGCAGAGGTTTGGCCAATGGTTGCACTTTGGAATCCAAGTCTCCTCTAGCCATTGACTAGTGGTTAGGGCACAGGGCTGTGGTTCCATTGGTCTTGGATAAGTCTTGACTGAATTCAATTGCAAATGGCTTAGTCCATGCCACCTTGGTGTATGCATTGAATGCTCCAATCCAAAATTGGAGTCTTGTCCCTCTTTTAGGAAATTCTAGGTTTGGCATGCTACTTCTTGTTCCAAGGACTTTGGAGGCTTGGCTTAGTGTTTGTCCCCTTTAGATTTAATCCTCAGATGTGTCCAAAGTGATGACAAGGCTTGGAATTATTTGATTTTGCCAAATCGAGCAAAAATGCAAAATTCTGCCTAGCCTTGGCAGTTTTCAGCAAGGCATATTGCCATTGTCATATCTCTTGGCCCAAGTGGAATTTGGTGATGTTCCTGGCCATTTTGGAAAGCCCCCATATGATACAACAACTGTCTGACTTAGTGAAAATTTCACAAAGTGTTGAAAAAAAGTGACATTTTCACTTTTTGTGATTTTGATCATTCCGTAACTCAAAATCCATGAGGAATTTGGAGGGAGGCCAGTTTTAAGCTTTTGTAGAGGGTAATGAGAGCTACAAGTCTAGATTTGGATGGGGAAAATGGCCTTGTGGTTTAGGAGTTATGATCCTCCAAAGTTGGTACCCTTGCCACTTTGTTCATAACTTAGAAAAATTTCTAAGTTTATATGGTTACCCCTTTTACAAGTTATCCCACTTTTTTTTATTTTTATTGATGAATGATGATTCAAATCATACATTAACATCATTTTTGGGTTAAAAACCATTTTTGTGAAAAATCTCAAAAAGTCAAAGTTGACTTTTGTGCACAGTTGACTTTTTATCAAATGAATTCCAAACTGTGAGATCCTTTAGGAAATCATGTCCTTGACCTATATCAAACTTGATGGACATGTTCCATGGGTGTTATAGGGTATATTGAAACATGTCCTAGGGTTTGGGAGCATGTCCTGGTCAAAAGTCAAAGATACAATTGACTTTTCTCGCGAAACCCTAACTGTGGTACTGATGAAATTGAGACTTGCTGCTCAAGCTTCCTGGATCATTCCATTGTTACAAATGGCTCAATGTGGTATGTTGGAGACCCTCAAATCATGTCTTGAGGTCTTGGCTCATGATTTGTCCCAAAAGTCAACTTAGGGGTGAATTAGGTCAAGAAACCCTAATTCCTTATTTTTGATGTATGCATCCCCTGAGGTCAAATTGACTTGATGCTTGGGCCCATGAGGTTCCATGGAGTATTTTAGGATATGCTTTGAAGCATTGGCTCATGCCCAGAGGATAATTTCCATCTGGAGGCCCTGGTCGACTAAAACCCTAATTTGGTGACACTGGCGATCTTGAGGCTTGATCCACCTGGAAGGGAGCAACCTTATGCTTAATCCTTAAAGTGGGAGTCCTCTTGATCC
This sequence comes from Lathyrus tuberosus, assembly GCA_022829125.1. Classification (NCBI taxonomy): domain Eukaryota; kingdom Viridiplantae; phylum Streptophyta; class Magnoliopsida; order Fabales; family Fabaceae; genus Lathyrus; species Lathyrus tuberosus. The sequence goes on from JALAZF010000190.1 coordinate 4,627,442, forward strand.
ACTGTAGATGTTTGAGAGGCTAGACAAGTTGTAGATCATGTCATTTCTTGATTGATCCTTTGTCTAAAAGCTCTGAGAGGGCTGGAAACCCTAAATTTGATTATAGTGGATGCTCACCCATCTTTGGGGAGACTGATGAGGCATGATGGTTCATCCATATTGTGATGATGATTTGCACAATGATGGGAAATCTTAGTGGTCAAAATTTGGGGTATGACAGATGCCCCTATTTAATCTTCTTGGACCCGAAGGTGTGAATGGCGAAGGTATTCGGGCATTCGGGGTGCAAGAGGATTAAATATCGGAATACCCGAAATTTTGATGGTGGTTAAGAACGGCAGCTTGCGCATCCTTCTTCTTTTGCTAAGCAATGATGCTTAGAAAAGTTAAAAAACTTCCCCTCGATCCTGGTTTCCCACCCAGGAACTGGTCTTAGTTTCTGAAATAAACTTCCACTCGATCCTGGTTTCCTACCAAGGAACTGGTCTTAGTTTCTAGAATAAACTTCCCCTCGATCCTGGTTTCCTACCAAGGAACTGGTCTTAGTTTCTAATGTAAACTTCCCCTCGATCCTGGATTCCTACCAAGGAACTGGTCTTAGTTTCTGGAATAAACTTCCCCTCGATCCTGGTTTCCTACCAAGGAACTGGTCTCAGTTTCTGGAATAAACTTCCCCTCAATCCTGGTTTCCCACCAAGGAACTGGTATTAGTTTCTGAAATAAACTTTCTTGACAAGGGACGCTATACATAGCGGTTTTCCTCAAAATTCTCGCCGAATTTTCCTGGGGAGATGCCATTTGATAGAAAAATTTTGAGGTCAGACTCGCTGGGGAACCCATTCGTCTAAGCTGCAGAGGTGTACAAACTTCTCCATTGGAGACGCCATTTGCCGACTCTACTGGGGAAAACGAGTCTCTTGAGAGACTGCTTTCACGCTTGGGGATATTGCATCATACTTTTCTCGGGATCTTCCCAGAGAAACGCCATATGATGTGATCCAATTTTGAGGTGTTGATGACCTTTTCATCAACGGTTTTTCGGAGAAAAACTACTGTATTGCCGAATCTCTGCTTAAGAGGCTTCCTCTAAGGATTTTCCTTAATCTGGGAAAGCGAAAATATCATCTTCAATGGCGAAGAGTGACATCGGTTGAAGGTTCTCTGGTCTTTAAGAGGTTCAAGTTATCAAAGTGGTCAAGGGCTAGTTCTGATCTAGAAATAAACTGGAGGAGAGAGCTTGTTCCGACCCAACTTTTCCAGACGAGGAAAGAATTGACAACTCGATTGAGAGGACTGTTATCACTAGGGGACAAGACCGACGGGAGTGATAGTGATGCAATACGAATATGAATGCAAATCAATAATGCATGATGTATGTATGTATATGCTGACAAACTGATGTGACATACAGACTAATAGTTGATCATAACTGGATAATCGGCCATCGCGAGGCGAAGAAGTACCGCTGGTTCAAGATAGCAATTCCACCTTGCTTAGGAGAAATGATCCCTGTTGGGAGCGACGCGGGTCGGGCTTAAGAGATGGGAACTCGGCTGAAGAGGTCAGATGGAGCATTCGCATCTGACATAGTTAATCCTTCATTCAGGCATACTGGTTTAGAAGGAGTACTTTGATTCTGCACTTTGAGGCTCGAACACCTTTGGAGAAGCGATCGATGTTCTTTTGATGTTCAACCATCAAAATAAATTGCCGTCTTTATTTTTTTTAAAAGCAGAACAATTTTAACAAGTAAATTCATTTTTGTTTCATTTCAAGAATCATTGATCATGTTAAAAACATCATTCTGTAAAGCTAAAACAAATATGAATTGTAAATAAAAGCACAAGGGCTCAAATTTTATTGATAGGATGGAAATTAGCCAAACGCGTGATTCCATAGAGCATTTACAAAGTCTGAACATGGTAATTTACAGGGAAAAAGGGCTACGTTGAAACCTAACGACCATTATCCTTCTACCAACTTTGAATTCGGGGCATCCTGAGTTTCTATCGAAGATGACCTTGACTGGAGCTTTTCTGACGGATGATGTATGTAACAGCCCGCGGCCGCTCGCGCACGAGTCCTGGCACTATTACCAACTCAGACTTAATCACTAGCCCCCTTTTTTCAACTATACTAGTGTTTTTGCCTCCCGTGGGAATCGAACCGTGTACCTGGGGATAAGTACCACGTTCAATGCATTCCCACTACCAATTGAGTTGTAGCTCAATTGGTAGTGGGAATGGATTGAACATGTACTTGAACCCCAGGGTACATGGTTCGATTCCCATGGAAGGCAAAAACTCTACTAGAGAGGGGGGTAGAGAAGATCGTGAGATGGCAGTGCCGGGATCGCCTTGCGAGTGGCCCGGGCTGTTACATAAAAAGGCGCCTTTTTTGTAACAGCCCCGGCCCCTCTCAAGGCGATCCCGACACTGCCACCTCACGATCTTCTCTACCCCCCTCTCTAGTAGAGTTTTTGCCTTCCGTGGGAATCGAACCATGTACCCTGGGGTTCAAGTACATGTTCAATCCATTCCCACTACCAATTGAGCTAGTAGCTCAATTGGTAGTGGGAATGGATTGAACATGTACTTGAACCCCAGGGTACATGGTTCAATTCCCACGGAAGGAAAAAACTCTACTAGAGAGGGGGGTAGAGAAGATCGTGAGGTGGCAGTGCCGGGATCGCCTTGCGAGGGGCCCGGGCTGTTACAGCTCAATTGGTAGTGGGAATGCATTGAACGTGGTACTTATCCCCAGGTACATGGTTCGATTCCCACGGGAGGAAAAAACACTAGTATAGTTGAAAAAAGGGGGCTAGTGATTAAGTCTGAGTTGGTAATAGTGCCGGGACTCGTGCGCGAGCGGCCGCGGGCTGTTACAATGTAACTGCTGCTGAGGGACTTGCCCCTTTGTCGAAAGTAGTTACTTGCCATTATCCTTAATTTTTGCCTGGATTGTACTTTGAGATTTCCAATCCACCGGGATGATTTTTGATCATGTCTCTAATTTTTGCCTGGACCGCCCATTCGGGTTTTCAATCCACCGAGACCTTTTTTTTAGGTGAAGTATTTCTTGACTACATCAACATTTGTGGGGTAGGCAAATTCCTCTCCGTCCATGGTTCCAAGTCTCAAGGCCCCGCCAGAGAAAGTTTTCTTGACCACATAGGGGCCGTCATAATTCGGAGTCCATTTGCCCCGAGAATCAGTGAGAAATGATTGTATCTTCTTGAGCACGGGGTCTCCTTTCCTGAAGATGCGAGGTCGAACCTTTTTGTCAAATGCCTTCTTCATTCTTCATTGATACAACAGACCGTGGCATAGTGCCGTGATTCGTTTTTCTTCGATTAGGTTGAGTTTGTCGTGTCGACTTTGACACCATTCAGCTTCTGTAAGCTTAGCTTCCATCAACACCCGGATTGATGGGATCTCTACTTCTATGGGAAGCACTGCTTCCATGCCATATACTAGAGAGAAAGGGGTTGCCCCTGTTGATGTGCGGACAGATGTGCGATAACCGTGAAGAGCAAAAGGTAGCATCTCGTACCAATCTTTGTAGGTTACAACCATCTTCTGAACAATCCTCTTGATGTTCTTGTTAGCCGCTTCTACCGCTCCGTTCATCTTTAGTCGGTAGGGAGATGAGTTATGGTGTTCGATCTTGAACTCTGCGCACAACTCTTTCATCATCTTATTGTTCAAGTTAGATCCATTATAAGTAATGATCTGGCTCGAAACACCATAACGGCAGATGATATCGTTTTTGATAAATCGGACCACCACTTGTCGGGTCACATTAGCGTACGACGCTGCTTCGACCCACTTAGTGAAGTAATCAATGGCCACTAGGATGAATCGATGTCCGTTTGTAGCTTTGGGCTCAATCAAGCCAATCATGTCGATTCCCCATATGGAAAAAGGCCATGGGGAAGAAAGAACTTTGAGATGCGTTGGCGGTGCATGAATTTTGTCGGAGTATATCTGACACTTGTGACACTTCCTCATGTACTTGTAGTAATCAGATTCCATGGTCAACCAATAGTACCGTGCTCTTAGAATTTTTCTCGCCGTTGTATGTCTGTTGGCATGAGTTCCAAAGGACCCTTCGTGAATTTCTTTCATCAGCATGTCTGCTTCTGGTCTGTCTACACATCGGAGCAAGACCATGTCAAAATTTCTCTTATAGAGAGTATTACCACTCAGGAAGAAACTGTCTGCCAGCCTTCTGAGGGTTTTCCTATCTTTCCTTAGTGCCCCAAGTGGGTACTCTTGTTTTTGAAGGAAGCATTTGATATCGTGATACCAAGGTTTGTTGTCTATGACCGCTTCAATCGTGAAGATGTAAGCGGGACGTTCAAGGCGCATTATGTCGATCTTAGGTATGTCATTCCATTGACCTACACTAATCATGGAAGAGAGGGTGGCTAATGCATCAGCCATGTGATTCTCATCACGAGGGATGTGATGAAACTCAACTCTGTTGAAGAAGGGTAGCAACCTTCTCGCGTAGTCTTTGTAAGGATGTGTTCCAATCTCCTTTGATTTGATTGATAACCAGGGCTGAATCGCCATATACGTCCAAGTTTTTGATGCTCAAATCAATTGCTTCCTCGAGACCCATAATACAAGCTTCGTATTCGGCCTCGTTATTTGTGCACTTGAACGTAAGTCTGGCGGTGAAAGGAATGTGGGTACCCTGAGGGGTGACAATGATTGCCCCAATTCCGTTTCCGTAATAATTGACAGCTCCGTCAAAGATAAGCCCCCATTGGGAACCTGGTTCTGGCCCTTCACTGTGTAGCGGTTCATAGCAATCTTTCATTTTTAAATACAAGACATCTTCGTCTAGGAAGTCAAACCCGATTGATTCTTGATCGTCAATCGGTTGATGAGCCAAATGATCGGCTAAAATACTCCCCTTAACGGCTTTTTGAGCATGGTACTCTATGTCATATTCTGATAGCAACATCTGCCAACGGGCAATCCTTCCCGTGAGAGCAAGCTTTTCAAAGACATACTTGATTGGATCCATCTCAGAGACCAACCAAGTAGTGTGACGAATCATGTACTGGCGAAGACGTTTGGCTGCCCAAGCCAAAGCGCATCAAGTTTTTTCAAACATAGTATACCGAGTCTCGCAGTCGATGAATTTCTTGCTCAAATAGTAGATGGCAGACTCTTTTCTTTTCGTTTCATCTTGTTGACCAAGCACACAGCCCATGAAGTCTTCCAAGATTGTTAAGTAGATGATCAGTGGTCTTCCTTCCACTGGAGGTGATAGAATCGGCAGGTTCGACAGGTATTCCTTGATACTGTCGAAGGCGGTTTGGAAGTCTTCTGTCTAAACACAATCCTGATTCATTTTTAGTAATTTGAAAATCGGCGCGCATGTCGCGGTCAAGAGGAATATGAATCTGGAGATGTAGTTCAAACGTCCCAGGAATCCTCTGACTTGTTTTTCAGTTTTTGGAGAAGGCATTTCTTGAATGGCCTTGACCTTGTCAGGATCAACCTCAATTCCTTTCTGGCTGACGATGAACCCTAAAAGTTTCCCTGAACGGACACCGAAGGTGCATTTGTTGGGATTCAAGCTGAGTTTGTACTTTCTCAACCGCTCAAATAGTTTTGACAGGTGGGCCACATGCTCCTCTTCTGTATTAGATTTTGCAATCATATCATCGACATATACCTCGATTTCTTTGTGTATCACGTCATGAAAAAGAGTAGTCATGGCCCTTTGATAGGTTGCCCCGACGTTCTTCAAACCGAACGGCATCACCTTATAACAAAAGGTACCCCATGGGGTAATGAACGAAGTTTTCTCCATGTCTTTTGGCGCCATTTTGATTTGATTATAGCCCGAGAATCCATCCATGAAGGAGAACACTTTAAACTTTGTTGTACTATCAACCAGCATGTCAATGTGTGGTAAAGGAAAGTCGTCCTTTGGACTAGCCTTGTTTAGATCTCTGTAATCCACACACATTCTGACTTTTCCGTCCTTTTTTGGAACGAGTACGATGTTGGCTAACCATTGAGGATATTCTGATGTAGCGAGAAAACCCGCGTTAATCTGTTTATGTACCTCCTCTTTGATTTTGATGGCCATGTCCGGGTGAGTCCGTCTCAACCTCTGTTTTACTGGCGGACATTCCGATCTCAATGGTAAATGATGTTCCACGATGCTGGTATCCAACCCTGGCATATCCTGATAGGACCAAGCGAATACATCGGGGAATTCTTTGAGAAGCTTGACCAAACCCTCTCTGGCAGTTGGACTGAGCAGTGCCCCAATCCTGATTTCTTTTCTCTTTTTTTCCGAACCTAAATTTACCGTTTCCAATGGCTCTTTATGAGGTTCAATGGACCTTTCCTCCTGTCTGAGTAATCGGGAGATCTCTTCTGGAATTTCGTCGTCATTCTCTTCTTCAGCCCCAAATATCGGGGACTCAAAGTTGGGAGAAGGCATCGGATCGTATGTTTCAAAGGGGTTTAAAATAAGCAATTTGCATGACGGTATGATTTGTGTTTAGAAGAGATAGAGGAAATGCAAGTGTATGTGCAGTGTATTATTTTGAAAAACTGCTTGTTTTTATTAGTGAGTTATTTTTTAGGGTTACTATTTTCTGAAAAAACAAAAAGAGAAAACAACAACTAATGCGGAAATTACAGAACGACGTTATTTTATTAATGAACAAGTCGATTCTTGAAACTACAGCCCTATAAAACAAAACTCTGTCGCTTTGGCCAAAGCGAAGAGGGAAATTTACAGAAAGTGAGCCCTATTAAAACATCCGTTTCACCTAGGCGAGGCGAAAGGTTAAAGACGACAATTACTTTAACTTATGAACAATCTTCGGAACATCGACAGCAACCCATTGGCGGCAAAATCCTCGGTGAATCACAAAGTCTGGCACCTTCCTTGTTTTGTCTTCAGAAATAACGCTGATTTCTGGTGGAGCAGGATAATTGGAATTTGTCTCCCTGGCAGAGTTGTCGTAGGAGGATTCCTCTGTTACATTTTGCATAGTGTCGCTCCCAGGATTTTCATCCAGGTACAAACGCGAGAGTGGCGCGGAAACAGAGTCGCCAGCCGTGTAAATTTATCCCAAGAGAGGGAAAGGGAACACCGCATAAACCTGAGGAAGAGGGAAAGGAATGGTCATCACAACCATAGCCTGGGTTCGGGAGTCAGTTACGCGAGGGGAAGGTGCTAGCACCCCACGCGTCCATCGTACTCGATGGGATCCACGCTTGTTGTCTATTCTAAGGGTGAGTCATACTATCATCTAGGGCTGTACTAAAACAGAGAGGGGAAGATAAAGACCGACTCGGTAGGACGTCAACGTCCTAGGCCTACGTACCCCCTTTGTGCAATGGGGAATTCAGAGTCAACGTAGTTCGGACCAAGTTCTTTTTGTGTTTTTTATGAGCGACGTTAAGTTCGCGTCCGGCAGTTAGGGTTGATGCTTGTTTGCGACTCAGACGGAAAGTAACGTGCCCTTTTTGAAAATATCCTTTAGTTTGACAATCCCGAAGGACAAAAAAGTTTGAAGTTGGTTTGTGTTTTTTTAGGACAGAAGTGGCTTAAGTTAGTTCCTAAGTTGTATTGCACCAAAGTCTAGGGCACAGGGGCGAATACTTAATGCATCGTCCCAAGACAGGACGCTCGCTAAGCACTCTAGAAAGATGAGAGGAAGCCCCCCATTTCTCATTCCCCACGCTTAAGGCTCGTGCGCAATACACTTGATACTCATTAAGTGTTTTAAAGAAATTTGAGATGAGAAGAGAGAAGACACAAGGGTAACTCTAAAGGGGGCTATGAGTCCTAAAGTTATCATGCGTGGGTGACCTACGGTTAGTGAGGTTTTACGACAACCTAAATCCTAAAGGAGAAAGATAAGAGAAGGAGAAAGAGTAAGGGTGAACATGGATACTTATCCATACCCTTTAAGAACTTACCTTAGTCCCTGCATAAAAGGTTTGTACGAAACGGACATAAATAATATCAAGGCAAATGAAAATCAAACAATGGCAAACAATAGTGATTATAATCCAAACATGAATTCAGAAATCAAAGAAACAACCCCAAAGCAAATGGCACAAGTGCCTTTCAAACAAGGACTTAGGCATGATCAGAAATACAGATATAAGCAGATCTCAAGTGAAAGCAAATCAAATAATTAGAGAAATAACTCCTAAAATTCCCAAATTGAACATCAATATTATTCAACCAGAGATAAACCAAAGACCAAAAATCCCTGCAAAAAAATCAAGATATTAGTCATTCAAACAATTGGGCAAAGCTCAGGTGAGACATAGGGTTCAATGTGCCAAAGGGAAGGACCAAAATGAAATATGAAATAAATTTAAAAATGAAAGAAAAATGTTTTAATGCACTTTAGAATGTTAGTGAACAAATGCAAAAAGAACAGATTAAAAATATTTTACGGATGCAGAGAAATAAAATAAACAATTTCAGGTATGCATGAAATGTGTGATGCAAACAGAAATTGAATAAATATTTAATTTAGATAATAAAAAATAAAATAAAAATAAAAATAAAATTCTTGAAAATTTTATAAAATAACAAAAATGATGCATGAATTTTATTGGGATTTTTTAATGTAATTATGCATTTTTAACAATTAAAATATGAAAATGATAATGAATTAATAAAATAAAATATGAAAATAGTATGGGGGGTGTACTGAGTAAAGAATTGCATTGAAAATGATATGAGCTGAAGAGTGGGGGGTGCGAATAGCAGCCTAGCCCATCAGCGAAAAAAATAAAATAAAAAGGGAACAATGGGCTTCAGTCAACGTGTTGACTGCTTACCTGCCTTTTGATTTATCCTGCGTCCATTATTCAGTCAACCTAATCAAAAACTATGCAGGATGAACGACCAAGATTAAATGTACATCATAAATATGATACGCACACACCCATGCAATGATTCAGAACACCCTAGGTTCCCACGTGCAAGGCGCGTGGTTATTTTAATTGGATGGCACCATCGTGGCCACATGATCCATCCCACGTCCCTGGTTTAGTCAACTAAAGTAAAAGTAAGTCAAATGAGATAAAATGATTGGGGGAACACAATAGCTATCGTGGGGGAATAAACATGGGATCACTAAATTAAATTCAGAAAAAAAATAAAAGAGAAAAATATGTGGCACGCCATGGGCCATTGGATCAAGATAATGGATGGTAGAGATTTCGTCTTCAACCTTCCTTCGCCGGAACCCTCACAGCCGTCGGAGCTAGGGTTCCGGCCACCGTCCTCCGCCACCTGCAACCTGAAAAGTGCCCAGAAAATGCAAAGGGGTACACTATCCGACCCAGAAAATCACGAGGAGTCCAAATATGGCATCAAAAATCACAAATTGTTAAGGTATAATAAAAAACGAACGAAATATCATTAGGGCACGAAACTTTAAACACACATAACAAGCCATACACACGTCCATATTCAAAACCAATTATATCAGCATGATCAGTGACAATCACACAAAAATATAGACATAAAAAAAGGGAGTTTTAGGAGCACGAAAAATCCACCAACCTGAGATGGTGCAACTCTAATCCTTGCTTTTGGCTGCGAATAGTGGTTGGGTTTTGTTATAGAGATCACCAGGAGATGTTTTGTGGAAGAACTTTGAAGAAACTCCTTGTAGATTGAGAGATCCATTGAATTCAAGAATTAGGGTTCAAGTTGTTGTTCTCTTCCAAATGCACGTGAATGAACCCTAACCAGTGCATGAATGAGCTTATATAGACTAGGGTTTTTCACTGATAATGAGTTGGGCTTGGGTAATTATTTGTTTAATGAGTTTTTGAATTATTTTGGAAAATCACATAATGTTGGATACACCTCTTCCATGCATGGATATTTGAAAGATAAGCCCAAGATGAAACCACTTGTTTAATGAGTTTAATGATTTGATTTATGAGTTTTTAATAATTTGGCATTTTGGCATAATGGAAAATAAGTGAATAATAACCCATGAAACCACTTGATTAGAAAGCCAAAAATGCTCCTTAGGGATTTTTCTTGGATGTTGGAACATGTCTTGAAGCAATGGAATTAATCATAGGTCCATATGTCCCAAAATCTAAAAGTTGTGAAAATGAAACCCTAAAAAAACCACTTTTCCTTCTTTTGACCATAAGTTGAGTTTCACAAATGATATGGAGATCCACTAGTGCTTGTTGGAAATAGGAGAAAAAGATATTCAACTTTCATGTTGGAGAAAAATTCATTTGAAGCTTTTTTGATGATGAAAAGTCAAGTTGAATGCAGTGCAGGAACTTGCCCAAAAAGGAAACTTCAAATTATAGGTCATTTGCATTTTTAGTAACTTTTGCACCAACTCCTGATTTTTGATATATGGCATAAAATTTGACCCTTGAAGACCATATGAGGATGTGAGACCTTGAAAACCTTGGAGAGAACCTCAAAATTCCACAGTTGACTTTTCCTCTCACTGTTGACTTTTACCTCATTCACCTGATTTCCAATCCATTGGCCAATTGAACTTCTCCTGAACAAAACTGATGGACAATATTCCATCCCTAGGTACTTAGGGACTCAAGGAATACCATGGAATCAAGTCTTGCCCAAAAAATCAGAAATAAACTGACTTTATAGCAAACCCTAGTTGTGGTACCCTCAGTCTAGGAGGAAATAACATAGTCTCCAAATCCAAATTCCTCTGAATATGATGTGTATCCTCTCCAATAAAGATAAGATATGCCATTTGGTGATGATAAAAACCCAAGGAGCATGCCCATTGGAGCAATAAGCCCAAGAATCTCAAAACCCTAATCTATGCACTGGTTAGGAGAGAGTGATCCACTTGTGCCCTCTTACTACTTGTGAACTCTTGATGATGTGATAGACCAGATAGGACCTTCTTGAACTCTCTTAAACACCTTGACCCCATGCTAATGATATGCATACATGATAGTGCAAAAATGAAATGAAACATAAGCCAGTTAGTAATAAAGTAAGGAGAGCAAATTTTGGGGTGCAACAGCTGCCCCTATTCAATCATCTTGGTCCTGAAGGTAGGATAGCAACGGCTGTCAGACATTCTAGGATACACGAGGATTGAATACCGAAAGAACCCGGAAATTTGCTAATGATAACGAAATGGCGCGTGCTGAAAAATAAGGAATATGACCTCAACCATATCCACAAGAAAACAACGAATACGACCTCGATCGCACCCAAAAACGAATACAACCTCAATTATACCCACAAAGGAAGACTGACCTCAATCACTCTACCCGCAAAGAAAAGACGAATACGACCTCGATCGCATCCACAAAACGAATACAACCTCAATTGTACCCACAAAGGAAGACTGACCTCAATCACTCTACCCACAAAGAAAATACGAATACGACCTCGATCGCATCCACAAAACGAATACAACCTCAATTGTACCCACAAAGGAAGACTGGCCTCAATCACTCTACCCACAAAGAAAATACGAATACGACCTCGATCGCATCCACAAAACGAATACAACCTCAATTGTACCCACAAAGAAAGACTGACCTTAATCACTCTACCCACAAAGAAAATACGAATACGACCTCAATCGCATCCACAAAACGAATACAACCTCAATTGTACCCACAAAGGAAGACTGACCTTAATCACTCTACCCACAAAGAAAATACGAATACGACCTCAATCGCATCCACAAAACGAATACAACCTCAATTGTACCCGCAAAGGAAGACTGACCTCGATCACTCCACCCACAAAGAAAAAACGAATACGACCTGAATCGCATCCACAAAACGAATACAACCTCAATTGTACCCGCAAAGGAAGACTGACCTCGATCACTCCACCCACAAAGAAAACACGAATACGACCTCAATCGCATCCACAAAACGAATACAACCTCAATTATACCCACAAAGGGAGACTGACCTTAATCACTCTACCCACAAAGAAAATACGAATACGACCTCAATCGCATGCACAAAACGAATACAACCTCAATTGTACCCACAAAGGAAGACTGACCTCGATCACTCCACCCACAAAGAAAACACGAATACGACCTCAATCGTACCCACGAAGGAAGACTGACCTCAATCACTCTACCCACAAAGAAAATACGAATACGACCTCAATCGCATCCACAAAATGAATACAACCTCAATTGTACCCACAAAGGATAACCAACATAAAGTGGACTTCACTGGGGATAACGTGAAACAAGACTTCCGGTTTAGACCACCCTACTGTGAAAGGGAAATTGGCAAACAAAAAATGTCTGGCGAGAACTGGATTTCACAAAAGAAAAAGGCCAAACTGAGGCAAACAAAAGCAAACTTCTAACGGACTCATGATTCACAGATAAAATGACTCCGTTGGGGAAGGAGAAGTCTAAATAAAAGACTCTGCCGGGGAGCACAAGTATGAGGAACGCATCCCTCCAAAATCTCTTGGGTCATGCCATCTCTGTTGGGAAAGAGAACTGGCAAAGAAAGCGTCAAACCCGGCTTATGCTTTGAATGCAAATGTTTGAATTTTGCCGTGATGCTCCACACGAAGTGGAAATGCTACGCGTTTTGAGGATGCAATGCAAATGCTTATGATATCCAAAAGGGGTCTTTCCATCAAAATAAATGCCGGAGAGAAAAAACTAATTCATTTGGGGATGACAAAAATAAATTGTCCTCTGAATCTAGGAACTCTGCTGAGAAGTATCATACTGATCGATTTCTCAGATCAACAACTTTTGCTGGGGATGACATCCCGAGAGAACTACCGGGGGCCACCCCTGTCTTTATCCAAAACCTGAGATTTCTCCTCTGCTGGGGAAGTTGAGAATGAGTGCCTGGAAGTCCGTTGCTGAGGATTGCTAATAACCAATTGGGCTCAGGTCCTGCTGGGGGATGCCAGCCCATAATACCATCCTGCTTGGGGATACTGCTGAACTTAGCCTACTGGGGGGAATGACTTTACTCCCACCTTGCTGGGGATTAGAATATGACATCGTCGGTGAGAGCACGCTTCCTGACTGGATGGGGAAGGTGAACACCCTGATTCTGTGGGGAAATAACGTCTTGATCCGGAGAAAATACCTTCCAAGTCTTCTGCTGGGGAAAGTCTGATCTGCTGAGGAACGTTTTGTCCTGCTGGGGAAGGAGCAATCTCAATGCTGGGGAGTACAACCTGCTGGGGGAGTACAATCTGCAGGGGGAGTACAATCCTGTTGCCCTGCAAGTCAAATAACAACGAAAAGAATATGCCACAACATGACTATCACCATTAACACCTAAGTAATTTCTACTTCTTTTTGTTATGCTTCGCAAAGCTCAAAGTTTTATATGCAACGTTTATCAAAGATATCGGACGTTTTTGCAAATAAAAAAGTAAAAGTAAAAGTAAAACAAACAATGGAAAACTCTCTGAGTGAAATTAATATTTTATTGAGAAGAGTGGCCTGTAGATAGGCATTTACATTTGGAAGCAATTCCTAGAAAGAGGTAATTGCGCAAAAGCAAAAAGAAAATACACATGTCGGCAATGTGGGAACAAATATCCACCATGATTCGACTCAGCTATGACCCATATGACTTGCTTATCCACAAACGTTTTGACCTTCGAAGAGACTAACTGTACCGATTCCTTTCTTTCAGAGTTTCCAGGTATTGAGAGTGCTTCACAGATCAAACGCAGACCGTAGCCTTTCGCTTATAAATCCCTAACTTTTGCCTGGATCGCCCTTTTCGGGTTTTCAATCCATCGGGATACCCATTTTTGCCAAAGTCGCCTTTTCAGGTTTTCAACTTTGCGGGTTTACACATTTCTTTTTACATTTTATCCCTAACTTTTGCCCGAACCCTTTTCCTTTTTTATGGTTCGCCGGGATGCCCCTTTTTGCCTGGACTTTCTTTTTATGTCCAACGGGTCTTTTATGCGAAGTATTTTTTGACTACGTCTGCGTTCACAGGGGATGAAAAATCTTCGCCATCCATGGTTGAAAGTAGTAAGGCTCCACCAGAGAAAACCTTTCTGACTACATACGGCCCTTCGTAGTTTGGAGTCCATTTGCCCCTGTGATCTGTCTGAGGAGGAAGGATCCTTTTCAAAACCAATTCACCTGTCTGAAAACTCCGAGGGCGCACTTTCTGGTCAAAGGCGTGCTTCATCCTGCTCTGATACAAGCGACCACGTGCGATGGCTGCCAATCTCTTTTCTTCAATAAGGTTCAACTGATCCAATCTGGAACGCACCCATCCAGCTTCATCAAGCTTCACATCTGCCAGAACTCTCAAAGATGGAATCTCGACCTCTAAGGGTAAAACTGCTTCCATACCATACACCAATGAGAAAGGGGTTGCCCCAGTTGATGTACGCACCGAAGTACGATAACCATGTAGAGCATACGGTAACATCTCATGCCAGTCTTTATATGTTACCACCATCTTCTGTACAATCTTCTTGATATTCTTATTTGCCGCCTCAACAGCCACATTCATCTTCGGACGATACGGAGAGGAATTATGATGCTCGATCTTGAAACTCTGACATAGTTCCTTCATCATCTTATTATTCAAATACAAGCCATTATCAGTAATGATTCTCACCGGGACCCCATAACGGCAGATGATGTCCTTCTTTATAAACCGGGCTACCACTTGCTTGGTGACATTGGCGTACGAGGCTGCCTCCACCCACTTCGTGAAATAGTCAATGGCAACCAAAATGAAACGATGCCTATTGGAAGCGGTGGGCTCAATCTTTCCAATCATATCTATGCCCCACATTGCAAAAGGCCAAGGAGATGACAACACATTTAGAGGCGTAGGCGGTACATGCATCTTATCTGCATAAATCTGACATTTATGGCACTTTCGAGCGTACTTGAAACAATCAGACTCCATAGTCATCCAATAATATCCTGCCCTCAACAACTTTCTAGCCATGGTGTGCCCACTAGAATGAGTACCAAAAGAACCCTCGTGAACTTCCTCCATCAATGAGCCTGCCTCGTGTTCATCAACACAACGTAGCAATACCATATCGAAGTTCCTCTTATATAACACATCATCCTTGTTCAGAAAAATCTTCGCCATCCATGGTTGAAAGTAGTAAGGCTCCACCAGAGAAAAACTTTCTGACTACATACGGCCCTTCGTAGTTTGGAGTCCATTTGCCCCTGTGATCTGTCTGAGGAGGAAGGATCCTTTTCAAAACCAATTCACCTGTCTGAAAACTCCGAGGGCGCACTTTCTGGTCAAAGGCATGCTTCATCCTGCTCTGATATAAGCGACCACGTGCGATGGCTGCCAATCTCTTTTCTTCAATAAGGTTCAACTGATCCAATCTGGAACGCACCCATCTAGCTTCATCAAGCTTCACATCTGCCAGAACTCTCAAAGATGGAATCTCGACCTCTAAGGGTAAAACTGCTTCCATACCATACACCAATGAGAAAGGGGTTACCCCAGTTGATGTACGCACCGAAGTACGGTAACCATGTAGAGCATACGGTAACATCTCATGCCAGTCTTTATATGTTACCACCATCTTCTGTACAATCTTCTTGATATTCTTATTTGCCGCCTCAACAGCCACATTCATCTTCGGACGATACGGAGAGGAATTATGATGCTCGATCTTGAAACTCTGACATAGTTCCTTCATCATCTTATTATTCAAATACAAGCCATTATCAGTAATGATTCTCTCCGGGACCCCATAACGGCAGATGATGTCCTTCTTTATAAATCGGGCTACCACTTGCTTGGTGACATTGGCGTACGAGGCTGCCTCCACCCACTTCGTGAAATAGTAAATGGCAACCAAAATGAAACGATGCCTATTGGAAGCGGTGGGCTCAATCTTTCCAATCATATCTATGCCCCACATTGCAAAAGGCCAAGGAGATGACAACACATTTAGAGGCGTAGGCGGTACATGCATCTTATCTGCATAAATCTGACATTTATAGCACTTTCGAGCGTACTTGAAACAATCAGACTCCATAGTCATCCAATAATATCCTGCCCTCAACAACTTTCTAGCCATGGTGTGCCCACTGGAATGAGTACCAAAAGAACCCTCGTGAACTTCCTCCATCAATGAGCCTGCCTCGTGTTCATGAACACAACGTAGCAATACCATATCGAAGTTCCTCTTATATAACACATCATCCTTGTTCAGAAAGAAGTTCCCTGCCAACCTTCTCAGAGTCTTCTTATCTTTGGTGGAGGCACCCTCTGGATACTCTTGTCTCTTCAGAAAAACCTTAATATCATGATACCACGGCTTGCCATCTGACACATCTTCAATCGTAAACACAAAAGCTGGTCTGTCCAGACGCATGATTCTAATCGACGGAGTTTCATTCCAATGGTTCACCTTATACATGTATGCCAACGTTGCCAACGCATCAGCCATCTGATTCTCAGCTCGGGGCACGTGATGAAAATACACCCTATCAAAGAACGGTAACAACCTTCTAGCATAGTTGTTATAAGGCACCAAGTTCGCCTGACGAGTCTCCCATTCTCCTGTAATCTGATTAACTACCAACGCGGAATCACCATAGACATCGAGGTTCTTAATTCTTAAATAAATTGCTTCCTCCAACCCCATGATGCATGCTTCATACTCCGCCTCGTTGTTGGTACACACGAACGCTAACCGGGCAGTGAAAGGTATATGAGAACCCTTCGGAGTTGTAATGATTGCCCCAATTCCATTACCATATGAGTTGACAGCCCCATCAAAGATCATCTTCCACTGAGACCCAATCTCTGGTCCTTCGTCAGGCAGAGGCTCTTCACAATCCTTCATTTTCAGAAACATAACATGCTCGTCTAGAAACTCAAACTTCATAGGTTGATAATCCTCGACTGGCTATTCAGCAAGATATTCTGACAGAACACTTCCCTTAATGGCCTTCTGAGAAACATACTGAATATCGTACTCTGTGAAAACCATCTGCCAACGGGCTATTCTTCTAGAAAGCGCTTGCTTCTCAAACACGTACTTAATCGGATCCATCTTTTAAATCAACAAGGTTGTGTGCTTTAACATATTCTGCCTTAAGCGCTTAGTTACCCAAGCGAGTGCGCAACATGTCTTTTCCAGCATAGAGTATCTCGATTCGCAATCAGTGAACTTCTTACTCGGGTAGTAAATGGCGTGCTCTTTTTTAACTGTCTCGTCGTGTTGACCGAGCACACAACCCATCGAATTCTCAAGAACCGTAAGGTACATAATCAACGGTCTCCCAGACACTGGTGGCATAAGGATTGGAGGTTCCTGCAAATACGTCTTTATCCTTTCGAACGCCTCTCGACAATTTTCATTCCACCTGACCTCCTGATCTTTCCTTAACAATTTGAAAATTTGTCCACATGTGGCTGTCAGATGAGAGATAAACCTGGAAATGTAATTCAATCTCCCCAAGAAACCACGAACCTCTTTCTCTGTTCTTGGCTTAGGCATCTCCTGTATGGCTCTTATCTTTGCAGGATCAACCTCGATACCTCTTTCACTAACAATGAATCCCAGCAATTTACCAGACCTCACGCCGAAGGTGCACTTATTCGGATTCAATCTTAATATGAACCTCCTCAACCTTTCAAACAACTTCTGGAGGTTTACCAAGTGTTCTTCCTCTGTTTGTGACTTCGCAATCATGTCATCAACATAGACTTCAATCTCCTTGTGAATCATATCATGAAAGAGAGTCACCATCGCCCGCTGATAGGTTTCCCCAGCATTCTTCAATCCAAAGGGCATTACCTTGTAGCAAAATATTCCCCACGGTGTTATGAACGTAGTTTTCTCCATGTCCTCTAGGGCCATTTTGATTTGGTTATACCCAGAGAAGCCATCCATGAAGGAAAACACAGAATATTAAGTAGTATTGTCCACTAACATGTCAATGTGGGGGAGCGGGAAATCATCCTTCGGGCTCGCCCTATTCAAATCTCGGTAATCCACACACATCCTGACCTTCCCATCCTTCTTAGGTACAGGTACAATATTAGCAACCCACGGAGGATAATTTGTCACAGCCAGAAATCTGGCGTCCAACTGTTTCTGAACCTCTTCCTTGATTTTGACAGCCATATCTGGTTTCGTCTTCCTCAATTTCTGATTGACTGGAGCACAACCCTCTTTAAGCAGCAGTCGGTATGAAACAATGTCAGTGTCAAGCCCAGGCATGTCTTGGTAAGACCAGGCGAAGGTATCCACATACTCTCGAAGTAACTCAATCAGTCTTCCCTTAACGGTGTCTTCCAGGGCAGCCCCAACCTTTACTTCTGGTTTAACATCCTCGGTTCCCAGATTAACAGTCTCAACTTCCTCCTGATGAGGTAGAATAACCCTTTCCTCTTGTTTCAGTAGCCTGGCTAATTCTTCTGGTAAGTCACAGTCTTCGTCAGTCTCTTCTTCGGCCTGATAGATGGGATTGTCGAAGTCATATCAAGCCATAGCTAAGTCATGGGTGGAATCTAAACAAAGGAACCTGCATGATGGATGTTTTATGTTCATTATGAGTGCAACAAACAAGAAAACACATTGCCATTTTGATGTGGGTTAATGCAAAAAGTAAAAATAGAAAGACAGGGATCAAAATATTTGAATGAAAAATGTACTTTATTGATGATAAAAATAGCAAATAAAACATCCAAGCCCTACAAATAAATATCACTACGTCTTGGGCAGAACGTAGGACTCAACATAACAGAAAACAAAAGTAAATTACTCCGGGCGCGTCACTTGGATAACTTTCTCGGAGGACCAGTTGCCTAAACTCTAACCAGGAATGCAGGGACGGATCCACTTGTCCATGTCACAATCACTATCTCCTTCATCCTCAATAGCATTGATTCAGTCGAATAAAACACCGGCACTGGTGAAATGGACTGGACCATAGAACATGGGAGGCTCTTCGGCACGCCTAGGTGGTTTGTAACCTAGTCCATGAGTATCTTGCTTTCTTTGAACATCAATAACACTGCCCCACTTCTGAGAACCACTGACTTCAACTATAGCCTGCGCCTCTTTGAAAGAGGACATTGGAACTTCTGGTTGTATGACGACTTCAGGTTGGACAACCACCTCAGGCTGATTGACTGCCTTTGGGGGTTCCTCGGGAATCTTTACGGCTTCAAAGGCTTGGCACAAGGTTTCCTGTATCTCACCATCTACCTCTACATACTTGAAGGTCGATAGGTGACTCACCATGATATCTTCTTCACCACAAACAGTCACAACGTGGCCATCCACCATATACTTCAACTTCTGGTGCAACGTAGAAGTTACTGCCCCAGCACCATGGATCCATGGGCGGCCCAACAAACAACTATAGGCAGGCTGAATATCCATTATGTAGAAAGTGGTGTTGAAAATCTCAGGACCCACCTTGATCGGCAAAACAAACTCTCCAAAAACTGACCTCTTAGAGCCATCAAAAGCACGTACCACCAAGTCACTTGGTGTACAAATCAACCCACGAGTATCCAATTTCATTAAAGCCTTCTTTGGTAATACATTCAAAGACGACCCAGTATCAACTAACACATGCGACATCAAAGAACCACGACATTCCACTGAAATATGCAGAGCGTTGTTGTGATTCCTCCCAGCCGGAGTCAGATCTAAATCGGTGAAACCCAAACCATTACCAGCATTCACATGAGCCACAACCCCTTCTAACTGATTGATGGATATTTCATGTGGTACATAAGCCATATTCAGAACCTTCAGCAATGCATTTCGGTGTGCCTCAGAGCACAACAGTAAGGATAGAATGGAAATCTTCGATGGAGTTTGGTGAAGTTGGTCGACAATCTTGTAATCACTTTTTCTGATCAACCTCATGAACTCTTCTACATCTTCTGAGAAAGTATCCCCACCTTGCTTTGTCGTAGAATTATTTGCTTCCTGCCTCTGTACGGACTCATCCATCATCTGTTTACCCTTGTCTTGTCTTGAACTGCCGGCTTGATTCTCGGACGGAATAAAGACTCTACCACTTCTAGTGATAGCCCCTGCTTCAACAAGATTTTCAACCCCTGTATTCACAGCTGATGTCTCTTCCAATTCCAGCTTCTTGCCATTAACAAATACCTCGGCCCCATAGTTCCATGGGATGGCCTTGGTACTCTCATACGGGACTGGTCCAGGAACAGTGATAGTGACCGGCGCTGGTCTCGCTGGCGTTGATATAGTTACTGTCTTGAACGAAATCGTTATCATGGCAACATCAATCTCTCTGTCAGTAACATTACTCTGCCTACAACCCCTGTCAAACTGTAATGCCCCTTCGCTGATCATTTTTTGAATACCTGCTTTCAAAGAGTCACAACCGCCTGGCTGCGACACACATTCTACACAACCTTCATCACAACCGGGGAATATCCCTCCCTTCAACAGCCTTTCCTTCACCACACCCAAAGGAGTTTGGACTTCGTTCACATCTGAAATCAAACTCAAGTCTTCACAGTCTTTAATAATAGCATTGACCCTCGGCTCACCGTGATTCGGCATCGGGTTCTGATTCACATTTGGAACATCATTGGAGAAATTGATGGCCTTGGAATCCAACAAATCTTGAACCTGATGCTTAAAAGCTTTACAGTTTTCAATATAATGTCCGGGTGCCCCAGAATGAAACTCACAATGGGCGTTGGCGTCATAGCCGGGAGGTGGATTACCAGTAGGTGGAGCCAATGTTCTTTTCTGAATTAACTGTAGCTTTAGCAAGTACTGAAATAATTGAGCGTAGGGAAGAGGTGGTGTGTCAAAATGCCTATCCCGCCTAGTCAGAGGCTGAGACTGGCGGGGAGCCTGATTTTGTTGTTGAGTCACTACTGGCTGCTGAGGTGCTGCTGGGATGGTTACAGAAGCCACCTGCTGATTATAGTTCTGACGAGGTCCATCTTTGCCACGATATGATGACACAGAGTTTGTATCTCCCTCCTTCTTCTTGTAACCACTAGCATAAGGTTTCTTACTTCCTCCAGATGAGGACCCATCACCGCCTGATATTTTCCCCGCCTTAATTCCGCTTTCTACCATCTCCCCTACCAAGATCAAATCAGCAAACTTTCCAGTCATACACGGTACCAACTTTTCATAGTAATGACCCTGCAAGGTGGCCATAAACATAGTTATCATTTCACGCTCTAACATGGGTGGTTGAACCCTTGCTGCCAGTTCACGCCACCTCTGAGCGTACTCCTTGAAACTCTCATTGTTCTTCTGTGACAGATTCTGCAGCTGTGTTCTGTTAGGAGCCATATCAGTGTTATATTGGTAATGTCTGATAAATGCCCCTGCCAGATCTCTCCAACTACGCACATCCTTCCTTTCCAGTTGCATGTACCACTCCAGGGATGCCCCAGATAGGCTATCCTGGAAGCAATGTATCATCAGCTTTTCATTCTTCGCATATGCAACCATCTTGCTTGCATATGCCCTGACGTGGGTCCTCGGACAAGTCATACCATTATACTTCTCGAAAGTGGGAGTCTGAAACTTGTGCGGAATAACAACGCTAAATCCTGATTCACAACACCCCTTAGCTGTTCTTCAATCAACCGGATCCTCTGATCATGGCCAGTCTGGGGACCAGCATCCCCACCTGGCAAAGAAAATACATCATCCTGAACATCATCATACTGACGGCCATGAACTACGCCAGCACCAGTACCACCTCCCACTGCAGTGGGAATCACAACACTTTCTCCTTCGTCCGGAGGAATCACAACACCAGTAGCAGGAGTACCTCTGCCCGGAGGGCCATTCTGAACATTATTAGTAACAGGACACCATCTTCGTCAATTCTCGCAATCAGTGGCTGAACGAGAGTCCTCAACTGCTTTTGGCCCTGAGCAACACCTTACATTAATTCCATGAATTGGTTCATGTGAGTCCGCATCTCAATGATTTCATTCTGCACCTGATCCATGAGATTCTTCTGATTCTGTCTGGTGGGATACCGATGGATGTGATGATCTGTAATCCTGAGATTTAGAACAAGATAAGAACATCGGAGATAAATACCTGTCATGCAAAATGATTATGCAAAATGATTATCCAAATGCAAATGGACGTGTTTGAAAATTCACAGGGCGATCCACCCCTTGATTCCGGTTTAATAACAAGATATAATGGAACTTCTGCTCATATATTAAGAAAACCAGAGAAAAGCCAAATGTCAACAATCACAAATCCGAGATAACAAGTCTGAATATAAAAACCATAGGTCCCAACCAACAAGCCTGGTGGTGATCCACATACAATGAAAGAAAACAGAAAACTATGGCATGTCATCAAAGTCCACAAGTGTCAATCCCCCCATCCATTATGCTTTCTGGACCAGTCTTGAATCTCCTTGAACAACTTTCTGGTATCGGGATGCTTCGGCCTCTGAATTAGCCCCTGAATGAGAAGGTCTCTCCTGTGTATGATCCCATCCAAGTATCGGCAATGTAACTCCCAAGCATCTTCTCCAGTAGCACCATCCATGCTAGGACCCTCATGTCTAGGTTTCTTCACTTCAGCTTGGACTTTCAGTTCTTCCATGGAGGCTATGGCTTCATTGAGTCAACCCTCGACTACTTGTCTCTTGAATATTCCTGATAAGATCTCGGCGTCTTTCTTCTTGAGCGTCGACTTTAACTGATCAATCTTAGCTAGGTAGTCATCTTCCTTTCTTTTATTCTCGGCCATGGCAGTTTCTTGGTGATCATTGAACCTGTGGATTTTCAGCAAAGCCTTGTCTAATTCCTCTTTCTTAGATTCGAGAACCTTACTGATACCATCCAAAGCTTCCTTCATCTTTTGTCTGGATGTGACCATGTCCGCTAGCTCTTTTTCTGCTTTAGCAAGGAGCTTTGTCTTCAACTTGGCGGTATGAACAGCTTCACCCCGCTCATGCTTCCACTGATAAATTTCTCTCTTTAGCTCACTATTTTCTTCCCCCAACCTTTCCTTTTCAGCCCATAATTTGTTATACTTCTCCAACTCAACGGTGGTAGGAGGCTCGATCACCAGAGGATACAAAGGTGGTTCCACCGGGAATGGAAGAAGCTCCTCTTCTGCTCTCTTCTTAATCCACTCTTTATAGGAAGGGAAAGCCCGATTGTTACTTTTCCTGAATGGAATTTTACCCTTCTTGGTCACCTGTTTCCAAGCATTCACAACTTTCCTTATCAACCCTTGATCCTCAATACCATTGAAGAATGGGACTCTCGGACATCTCGCTCTTCGGGTGGATTTTTCAAAGGATAGCCAAACTGTTTGATAGCTAGGGAGGGATTATAGTTAATTCCACCTTTCCTCCCTATCAAGGGTACATTAGGGAATTCTCCGCATTTGCAAATAATCTCCATTCCTAGCAAGTCACGATTAAACCAAACAATGTTGTCAGCAGTCAAGCCTATTACCCTCTTCGACCACTTCAGAGAATCTTTCGTATCAACGAAAGCGCCAGATTCCGGGAGATGGCTCAGAAACCAAGTAGCTAAGAGCGGCGCACAGCAACTCACAGTTTTTCCACGCCTATTCTCATTCTTATAGTGGACTGAGTGATACGCATCACCTAGCAAGGTAGGTATAGGGTTCTTCGAAATAAAGATTCTGACGGCGTGCATATCCACCAGATCAGGAATGTTCGAGAACAAAACAATCCCATAGATACACATAGCCAGAATAGCTTGGAAAGCAGTCCAGTTCTTCTCTTTGACATGTATGCAAGCCTAATCAAACAAGAACTTCAACAAGAAACCCTTAACTCCTTGTTTTTCTTCAAAATTACTGTTCAGAACAGACTCACTAATATGAAGAGCAACAACCATCTCTTCTACCCCGGGGTGTTCTTCGGAAAAGAAAACTATATCATGCCTGATGGGGATTCCCAAAATAAATGAGAACTCCTCCAACGTTGGAGCCAAGATGTAGTCCGGGAAAGTGAAGCAACGCAGAGACGGATCGTAAAACTGAAGAAGTGTGTGAATGGCATCCTTCTCATACTTGGAGATATTATAGACAAATTTCAGAAGTCTTCCATACCTTCCACTGAACTCTGTACGAACTCCAGAACCAGCCATATTAATCAGTTTGTGAATCAGTGTCAAGGTTGGTTCTAGGAATGAATAAGCAACAGTCTTCTTTCTCTGGACATCCATGCTAAGGTAACCTCAGAAAACCGGAATCAAGAGTAAGATGCAAGCCCTGGAAAATGTCAAACATGTCAGAATGCAAAAAATGATATGCTCATGCAAACATGGGGTCAAGGCACACTGCTGGATGTGCTGTGCTGTTAGCTGAACGAGAACCACAACCCAGAAAACCAGAATTCTGAACCACTGAGATAACCAGGACCCAAATAATCAGACATTGATAAGAAATCTAGAAAAGCAGGGTAGGTTGAAGGTTTCGGTTACCTGCAAACCTGCAAACGCCCATCCCCTCTCACATATGGGTACTAGGATGTTTTGTATCCCGGGCTCTCAGGTCGAGAAATGATGATACGTTCACCATTTCTGGTTTGGCATCATCACCAATCGAGGAGGCCTCAACTGATTCTCTAAAGCGGAAGGTCCTCAGCTTTGGCACTGAGGTCGAGAAACAATAGTACATTCATCCCTCGGGGTACAGTACTATCGTCAATTGAGGAGTGCCTCTACTGATTCTCTTCAAAACGTAGGGGCCATCCTATGTGAGTTCCAAAGCGGGCCCTCGGGTGCGAATGGGTTTGCCACAGGATGTGGTCTGCCACTGTCACCGCTAAAGAGGGATGTTTCCACTAAGGTCCTCAATGATCGGTCACCAGAGTCGACAGCTCTCTAGGTCAAAAACCCAACATGCACAAGACATACACGTTAGAATGCGTCCCAAGATAGCCTCGTTTGGTTGTGAATTTCTTGAACACACAAACGTACCAAGCGGGCACGTAGGTCCCACTACTTTCCACTCTAGTCCTAGGGTATACTCAAGCCTGGGTATTGGGCTTATCTCTCAGACCCACCCAACCTGCAAAACAAAGACAGCCAGCACAACACAGTAGCATGACAGTAATAAAAAATGAAATGCAGAAAATGCGATAAAAATAAAAATAAAATACAACACTTAAAGCAAAACAAAAATAAAGCACCCAAAGAGAACAAAGACAAGCAAGCGCTAGGATTGACCCGCTTAGGGATGGACCAGCATAGGTCAACCAAGTCCCCAGCAGAGTCGCCAGCTGTCGCTCCCAGGATTTTCATCCAGGTACAAACGCGAGAGTGGCGCGGAAAACAGAGTCGCCAGCCATGTAAATTTATCCCAAGAGAGGGAAAGGGAACACCGCATAAACCTGAGGAAGAGGGAAAGGAATGGTCATCACAACCATAGCCTGGGTTCGGGAGTCAGTTACGCGAGGGGAAGGTGCTAGCACCCCACGCGTCCATCGTACTCGATGGGATCCACGCTTGTTGTCTATTCTAAGGGTGAGTCATACTATCATCTAGGGCTATACTAAAACGGAGAGGGGAAGACAAAGACCGACTCGGTAGGACGTCAACGTCCTAGGCCTACCTACCCCCTTTGTGCAATGGGGAATTCAGAGTCAACGTAGTTCGGACCAAGTTCTTTTTGTGCTTTTTATGAGCGACGTTAAGTTCGCGTCCGGCAGTTAGGGTCGATGCCTGTTTGCGACTCAGACGGAAAGTAATGTGCCCTTTTTGAAAATATCCTTTAGTTTGACAATCCCGAAGGACAAAAAAGTTTGAAGTTGGTTTGTGTTTTTTTAGGACAGAAGTGGCTTAAGTTAGTTCCTAAGTTGTATTGCACCAAAGTGTAGGGCACAGGGGCGAATACTTAACGCATCGTCCCAAGATAGGACGCTCGCTAAGCACTCTAGAAAGATGAGAGGAAGCCCCCCATTTCTCATTCCCCATGCTTAAGGCTCGTGTGCAATACACTTGATACTCATTAAGTGTTTTAAAGAAATTTGAGATGAGAAGAGAGAAGACACAAGGGTAACTCTAAAGCGGACTATGACTCCTAAAGTTATCATGCGTGGGTGACCTACGATTAGTGAGGTTTGACGACAACCTAAATCCTAAAGGAGAAAGATAAGAGAAGGAGAAAGAGTAAGGGTGAACATGGATACTTATCCATACCCTTTAAGAACTTACCTTAGTCCCTGCATAAAAGGTTAGTACAAAACAGACATAAATAATATCAAGGCAAATGAAAATCAAACAATGGCAAACAATAGTGATTATAATCCAAACATGAATTTAGAAATCAAAGAAACAACCCCAAAGCAAATGGCACAAGTGCCTTTCAAACAAGGACTTAGGCATGATCAGAAATACACATATAAGCAGATCTCAAGTGAAAGCAAATCAAATAATTAGAGAAATAACTCCTAAAATTCCCAAATTGAACATCAATATTATTCAACCAGAGATAAACCAAATACCAAAAATCCCTGCAAAAAAATCAAGATATTAGTCATTCAAACAATTGGGCAAAGCTCAGGTGAGACATAGGGTTCAATGTGCCATAGGGAAGGACCAAAATGCAATATGAAATAAATTTAAAAATGAAAGAAAAATGTTTTAATGCACTTTAGAATGTTAGTGAACAAATGCAAAAAGAACGGATTAAAAATATTTTACGGATGCAGAGAAATAAAATAAACAATTTCAGGTATGCATGAAATGTGTGATGCAAAAAGAAATTGAATAAATATTTAATTTAGATAATACAAAATAAAATAAAAATAAAAATAAAATTTGTGAAAATTTTATAAAATAACAAAAATGTTGCATGAATTTTATTGGGATTTTTTAATGTAATTATGCATTTTTAACAATTAAAATATGAAAATGATAATGAATTAATAAAATAAAATATGAAAATAGTATGAGGGGTGTACTGAGTAAAGAATTGCATTGAAAATGATATGGGCTGAAGAGTGGGGGGTACGAATAACAGCCCAGCCCATCAGCGAAAAAAAATAAAATAAAAAGGGAACAATGGGCTTCAGTCAACGTGTTGACTGCTTACCTGCCTTTAGATTAATCCTGCGTCCATTATTCAGTCAACCTAATCAAAAACTATGCAGGATGAACAGCCAAGATTAAATGTACATCATAAATATGATACGCACACACCCATGCAATGATTCAGAACACCCTAGGTTCCCACGTGCAAGGCGCGTGGTTATTTTAATTGGCTGGCACCATCGTGCCCACATGATCCATCCCACGTCCCTGGTTTGGTCAACTAAAGTAAAAGTAAGTCAAATGAGATAAAATGATTGGGGGAACACAATAGCTATCATGGGGGAATAAACATGGGATCACTAAATTAAATTCAGAAAAAAAATAAAAGAGAAAAATATGTGGCACGCCATGGGCCGTTGGATCAAGATAATGGATGGTAGAGATTTCGTCTTCCACCTTCCTTCGCCGGAACCCTCACAGCCGCCGGAGCTAGGGTTCCGGCCACCGTCCTCCGCCGCCTGCAACCTGAAAAGTGCCCAGAAAATGCAAAGGGGTACACTATCTGACCCAGAAAATCACGAGGAGTCCAAATATGGCATCAAAAATCACAAATTGTTAGGGTATAATAAAAAACGAACGAAATATCATTAGGGCACGAAACTTTAAACACACATAACAAGCCATACACACGTCCATATTCAAAACCAATTATATCAGCATGATCAGTGACAATCACACAATAATATAGACATATAAAAAGGGAGTTTTAGGAGCACGAAAAATCCACCAACCTGAGATGGTGCAACTCTAATCCTTGCTTTTGGCTGCGAATGGTGGTTGGGTTGTGTTCTAGAGATCACCAGGAGAAGTTTTGTGGAAGAACTTTGAAGAAACTCCTTGTAGATTGAGAGATCCAATGAATTCAAGAATTAGGGTTCAAGTTGTTGTTCTCTTCCAAATGCACGTGAATGAACCCTAACCAGTGCATGAATGAGCTTATATAGACTAGGGTTTTTCACTGATAATGAGTTGGGCTTAGGTAATTATTTGTTTAATGAGTTTTTAAATTATTTTGGAAAATCACATAATGTTGGATACACCAATTCCATGCATGGATATTTGAAAGTTTCATGATAGATCACTTGCATTTGAATTGCTAATTACACCCATATTGGAATTGGGCCTTGAGATGATTTGATTTATGAGTTTTTAATAATTTGGCATTTTGGCATAATGGAAAATAAGTGAATAATAACCCATGAAACCACTTGATTAGAAAGCCAAAAATGCTCCTTAGGGATTGTTCTTGGATGTTGGAACATGTCTTGAAGCAATGGAATTAATCATAGGTCCATATGTCCCAAAATCTAAAAGTTGTGAAAATGAAACCCTAAAAAAACCACTTTTCCTTCTTTTGACCATAAGTTGAGTTTCACAAATGATATGGAGACCCACTAGTACTTGTTCGAAAGAGGAGAAAACGATCTTCAAGTTTCATGTTGGAGAAAAATTAATTTGAAGCTTTTTTGATGATGAAAAGTCAAGTTGAATGCAGTGCAGGAACTTGCCCAAAAAGGAAACTTCAAATTATAGGTCATTTCCATTTTTAGTAACTTTTGCACCAACTCCTGATTTGTGATATATGGCATGAAATTTGACCCTTGAAGACCATATGAGGATGTGAGACCTTGAAAACCTTGGAGAGAACCTCAAAATTCCACAGTTGACTTTTCCTCTCACTGTTGACTTTTACCCCATTCACCTGATTTCCAATCCATTGGCCAATTGAACTTCTCCTGAACCAAACTGATGGACAATATTCCATCCCTAGGTACTTAGGGACTCAAGGAATACCATGGAATCAAGTCTTGCCCAAAAAATCAGAAATAAACTGACTTTATAGCAAACCCTAGTTGTGGTACCCTCAGTCTAGGAGGAAATAGCATAGTCTCCAAATCCAAATTCCTCTGAATATGATGTGTATCCTCTCCAATAAAGATAAGATATGCCATTTGGTGATGATAAAAACCCAAGGAGCATGCCCATTGGAGCAATAAGCCCAAGAATCTTAAAACCATAATCTATGCACTGGTTAGGAGAGAGTGATCCACTTGTGCCCTCTTACAACTTGTGAACTCTTGATGATGTGATAGACCAGATAGGACCTTCTTGAACTCTCTTAAACACCTTGACCCCATGCTAATGATATGCATACATGATAGTACAAAAATGAAATGAAACATAAGCCAGTTAGTAATAAAGTAAGGAGAGCTAATTTTGGGGTGCAACACATAGCACTGGTGCTCTCAGGTATATCTCCCCATTCAGTTGGCTGGATATCTTCAAACCTGATACGAGAGCTTTCGGGAGCAGTGTACTTGATCAAATAGTCGTATTTCCCACTTGGTTGTCCCAAGGTGTCCCACACTTCTTTGGATCTGGAGGAATCATCCCTCTCGATGACGCTAACCTCGGGAAAAACATAGTTGATGAATTCTAGTTCGGCAAGCTTTGCCAATTTATAGTCGTACGAGATATTTTCTAAATGACCTGAGTGTTGATCCCATGACATGGTGGAGACGCGGGTATTCTGTTCAATGACGTTCAGCTGATTTTTGTTGTTCGGCTGATTTTCTTGCCCCAAGTCTCCTGGGTACGGCTGCCACATTGGCAGGCCATCCATCGGGCTATAATAGTTGTGGTCAAAGTTGCCCTTTATCATAGTGTCCTCCTCTAATGAGTTTGGTGTAGCACGACATCCTTCCGGATCACAATCTCCGTATATCATTTCGACATCTGACCTGGGTATAAATCTCAGACCCTGTGTAGGAAAGCAAAAGGGAGTTTGCATTTCGTCCTGAGACATATAACCGTCCTTGTTAAGATAGGACTCCCATTCTTTCTCCATATCAGAGGAATCATCTTTATTGATGGTATGCACTTCTTGAGGCACTGGGTGATGGAAACCCCCACTGTGGAAGAAGTCTTGAATGGGATGAAGCCTTTCATTGCTGGTAGTAGCTGTCTGGGTAGAGGTTGCAGAAAAACCAAGACCCTTCTTTGTTTTATTGTCAGTAGGAATGACTTGCTGTCCCCATCCTATTGTATTGGCACTCTCAACTACTTTGAAGCATCTTTGTACGAGGAAATCGAGGTTCCCTCTTTGGATTGATTGTCCTTGCTCACCGACAGTGCTTGGAACTGAGTTCCAATAACCTCCTCGGGTTCTACACAAGTAAATGATGATAAGTTACTCACGAGCAAGACTTTTTCTCCACAGACCATGACGAGCTGGTTGTTCTGGACGAACTTTAACTTTTGGTGGAGGGTCGAGGTGACCGCTCCAGCCTGATGCATCCAAGGTCTTCCTAATAAACAACTGTACGTTGCCCGGATGTCCATGACCTGGAAAGCGACTTGGAAAGTGTGAGGACCAATAGTTATGGGAATGTCGACTTCGCCGATAACCGTTTTTTTGGACCTGTCAAATGCTTTGACGACGACCTCACTGGTTCTCATCGGGGATTCTTTGAAGGATAATTGCACCAAAGTGGACTTCGGCATAACATTCAGGGCTGACCCTGTGTCTACCAGTACGCTGGCTCAAGCATCACCCTGGCAGCTGACCGTGATATTGAGCGCCATGTTATGACGGCGACCCTCTTCAGGTAATTCCTCATCACTAAATCCCAAGTTATTGTAGGAAGTGATGTTAGAGACAATGCTATCGAACTGTCTGATTGTTACATCCTGTTCCACAAAGGCTTGCTCCAAGAATTTCTGTAGAGCCTCCCTGTGTGCTTCTGAACTGAGTAAAAGTGACATCACAGAGATCTTTGAAGGAGTTTGTAACAGTTTATCAACAATGTTGTATTCACTCCTTTGGATGAGCTTCAGCATCTCATCATCGTTTTTCGAAAGGTCGGGATTACTGGATTAACCGACCCGTGGATTGGGAACTTCTGTCTGAGGTTCCTTTTCTTTGTTAAGTTCTCCAACTCCTCGGTTGAAGATTCAACCACTCCGTGTTACTCGACTGATGTCTGCAATATTCACGACGGAGGGTAATGGAATTTCCTTTCCATTCTCGACCGTTGTTGCACTGTATTTGTAAGGGATAGTCTTAGTTGATTTATACTGTAGCGGTCCTGGTAGATAGATGACTATGGGAGCCTTCTAATTTTTCCGACCATCGTAAGCAATTTCGATCCGTTCCTGGTTGGGAAATCTCGATTCGTCATGTAGAGGGATGATGGTACAAACATCCCTAGCTTTCTGATGATCAGAGATTACGACAACATCCTCAATTTGATCAGTGAGGTAGTCCGGCACCCAGTTGATTGGTCCGGAACCCGGATATGGGCGAATCTCTCTACGATCCACCTGATCCTGAAGAGTTGCTCGCACAAGATAACATCCTTGGTTACTTTCCAAATAGACTCTACAACGTTCATAGTTGTGTGGTGGCACCTGGCCACGCCCGTTTTGAATACACTGTAACCTCACTAGGTCAGTTTCCACAAATCGAACGTCCCGACTTTGATGCTAAGTAGGGTTCCCATTGGTAATACTAACTTGCTGGGTGTCTTCATCCTTATAGATTGGAAGCCACCAGTGATTCAATAAGTGCTAAAGGGTTTCCTGGACAAGGGCACAACCTTGATCATTTTCGCAACCCGCCCTACAGCTCTGATAATCATGTGATACCAGGAACCCGAGCCGAACCTATTTAGCATGTAACTCCACCAGGATGGTATTCATCAAGCGAATATCGAAGATTTGGATCATGTTGATCTGATAAGGATTCCCATCATGGTAGTCCTGGATCCATCCAAGATCCATCTGACGGTGGAGGGCCTCTTGTACAAAAGAGCACCCCTGTTTGTTTACCGAGCAAGTCAGACAGGAACTGTAATCGTGCCGCGGCAGATGATGATACTGGCTTTGCCTGGAGTGCATTGCCACCAAGCTGACATTCATTGCATGGACGTCGTGGTTCTGAATGACGTTAGAATTCGTGTAAACCATGTTAACTCCACGAACTCGGTGCTCTTGGATCCATCCGAGATCCATCTGTTCATGTAGAGCTGATTGCACCATAGAACATCCTTGATTGCCTTTAGATCAGATATCACACTGGTGATAATTATGAGGTGGCACATGGCCATATCCACTATGTCTACAATGCATCTTGACCAGGTTGGCCCTTAACAAAAGTACATCGTAAATTTGATAGGTGTTGTTAGACTCTCCCTCTATCAAATTGACTGTAGCTTTCTCGTGTTGAGGCAGCGGGTTTGTGAGAACATTAGGATTTGTATCCTTGAAAGATAAGACCCCGCTCCTAACAAGCTTTTGTACGTCGGATTTGAAATTGAGACAGTTCTCTATGTTATGCCCTGGTCCTCTTTGATGGTAAGGGCAAGTCTGATCCACCTTAAACCAAAAAGGCGTATTTTCCGGTACTGTAAGAGGGGACTTAGTCTGGACATGCCCCTTAGCCAATAGTAACGGAAATAGTTCTGTATACAATATGGGTATGGGATCAAATCCTGGTGGCCGCGTTGTACGGTTGTTATTATATGGAGGACGAGCCTGCTGAAGAGGTTGTTGAGTCCATTGCTGGTTAGGTTGGCTCTGCGCAACCTGAGGTTGATACATAGAAATAGGCGCGGGATTGATAGCAGGAGTCACAGCCGCTACTAGTTGATAATCTCCCCTTTGCTTTCCGAGAGAGATATTCCCAATATCTTGCTCTTTTTTCTTAGGGATAGCACTACCGTATCGCTTTGTACTACTTGATGATCCAGTGTCTTTGACTAGACGTCCTTCTCAGACGGCTTCCTCAAGACGAAATCCCATACCGACCATCTCGGTGAAGTCACTAGGCGCACTGAAAACCATTATGTCGTAGTAAAATGAGCTCAAGGTCTTTAAGAAGATCATTGTCATCTCTTTTTCCTCAAGAGGTGGACAAATTTGAGCGGCAATTTCACGCCATCTCTGAGCGTATTCCTTAAAGATTTCCTTGTCCTTTTGTGACATTGATCTGAGCTGATCTCTGTCGGGTGCCATGTCCATATTGTATTTATATTGTTGGATGAAGACAGTGCCAAGATCTCTGAAATTACTAATCGTAGCATGGTTTAAACCCATGTACCATTTTAGGGCGGCACCGGTTAAACTATCCTGAAAGTAGTGAATCAGTAAATCCTGATTCTCTGTCTGAGCTGACATTCGCCGAGCGTACATCACCAAGTGGCTCTAAGGGCAAGAGTTACCCTTGTAATTTTCAAAGTCGGGCACCTGGAATTTGTGCGGGACTTTCACATTGGGGACCAAGCAGAGGTCCATGGCGTCCTTTCCAAATTAATCCTGACCGCGAAGGGCCTGCAATTCTTTCTGCATTCCCAGGAACTGTTCCTGGAACTCATTCATTCTTTCGAACATGTTGTCGTTTCCACCAGAAGGTATCTGTGGAATCTGTCCTTCCGAGACAGTGTGTACCACGGGCGGTGGTATAGTCATTATGGCCGAGACTCTCGATACCTCCCGAAGTTTGTAACCTTCAGGAGTTTCTGTCATGCCCCTGACATCTTCACTTTCCCGAACTTTGTAACCTTCAGGCCCAGCGGTTCCTACTGCGGTTCCCTGATCCTCATTGATCGGCGGAATATATCCTTCCGGGATATAGTTAAGTGGCATGCCCCAGAGACGATCTTTTGGCATTTTGTACCTAGGATCGGACTTCTCCACTATGGGCGTTGAGGTGATCTCCGAGATCACAGTCCTTTGTAGCTGAGCTTCTGCCATGGCTTGTATGTCGTTATGAAGCTTTCTCATATCCTCTGTCTGAGCGTCGATCTCTTCTCTCAACTCTCTATTCTCTTCCTCGAGATCATCCATCTTTTTCTGACGACTGGCTTGAGTATTGTACGAATGAGACAGTTTGACTCTAGAACCGAGACACAAACGTGAGATTCGTAGGTAAGAAGAATACATAACGTGAGAATGATGAATGTAATGATTATATTAATTGTTTTTTTTTGTTTTATCAAAATAAACTTCGACAATTAGATTGCAAATATCAAACAGTGGGGAAACCTCATTTTATTGAATTCAAAGGATCGCGAACATAGAAATACAGTACATTACAAGGTGCGGAAACAGAAACCTAAGCTAAGGGGTCCCGAGTCCTCTCTGGGGAGAAACCGGGTGCTGATTCTGGTAATTTCCTTTTCTTGGATCGGGGCTCTTGGGCCGTTGTCGGGTTGTCATTCCTTTGCCAAGTGAAACGAACAAGCAAATTCCTTTAGTCATCCTGATTATCCACAGAATGTTGCTCCAAAATCTCAATCAGAGCATCCTTATCATTTAGCAGTCGCTGTATTTTGGTACACTCTACATTGAGGGTGCGGTACTTGTTCTTCCAAGACCTCCTCTTCTGTTGAACTTTGTTGAGAGGAACCTGAAGTTTTTCCGTTTCAGTCATGAAGTACATGACAGATGCCCTTGGCGGAAGAACTCGGTGACGAGGATAAGGCATCTTTAGCTTGAGAGCTCTAGTTTGTACTAGTGGAGATAAGGCTCCACCGAGACACAGTCCGGTTTTCCTAGAGACTCTCGTCCTTTCTTATGAACATGTTTCCAAGCGTGCACTATTTCCATATTTAGTGCCCTGTCATTTTCTCCTTCTTTGAAGAAAAGACCTTCCAGATGAGCATTACGCGGGACATGCCTCATCGGGTATCCAAATTGACGACGAACCAATCCTAGATGGTAGTTGATTCCTCCCTTAGTTCCTATGAGGGGTACGTTGGGGAAGTTTCCACAATGGTCAATGATCTTGATCCCGTCATAAATCCTATTGCACCAATCTATATCAGAGTTGGTAAGGGACATGATTTTTTGAGACCAACGTAAGGCACTCTTATGATCCCAAAAAGCAGAAGACTTTGGCAAATGAGAGATAAACGATTTATATAGCAGCGGTACACAATTTGTGATCATCCCTCCGCTGTACAAATTTCCTAAGTGTATAGAATGATACGCATCCGCGAGCAAAGTTGGCACCGGGTTTTCAATGATAAAAACCTTAATGGGGTTGATATCGACGAAGCTATTAATGTTGGGAAACAGAAATAACCCGTAAGTGAGTAAGACAAAGATGCTTTCAAAAGCAGTCATGTTCCCTATACTAGCAAAGTACAGAGCCTTCTTTGTCAGGAACTGGGCTGGCAAACCTGGGAGCCCACCCTTAGGGGTCATGTGAGTCTTGATTTCTGACTCATCCAAATAGATTACTCTTGCAATGGTCTGATCCTTTGGAATTTCTTCCAGTCCAGAAAATGGAGCTCGATCAGTAATGTGTAAATCGGTTAGGTGAGAATACTCCTCCAGCGTTGGTGCGAGCTGGTAATCCGGGAATGTGAAAAAGTGATAGACCAGATCGTAAAACTGAATGAGTGCCTCCATGATTCCTTCAATCACATGGACTCTTAACAGAGGTAGCAGACCTCCGTACTTGGCTCTGAAAGCTTCAGGGTTAGTGATCATCCTCGCTAATCCTCTCAAATCCTCTAGTTTTGGAACCCTGAAGGTGTACTTATGAGTTCTCCTTCTACCTAAGTCAATGAGCGCAATCTTTTTCTCTGACATTTGCAATCATTGTCTTAGTTTAATTTGAAAAAGAGAGACTAGAATAAAAGTTTTTCTTTGATGTAATGTTTTTTAGATGAATGGATGAATGCAGAACACAAAAACATATAAAAAAACATGGGGTCAAAGGGTCGGTGTCATGAAGTCAAGGCTCTACCCCCCCCCCCCCCCCAAAGGTTTATACTAGTGATTTTTGTACCTGTCTCTCAACATCATCAGTTCTTGTCGAGAAAACACCAGTAGGTCGGGAACCGTGCTAGGTGATGTTTTTTGAAGAACCATCAGAAGAGGGTAGTATCGCGTGACAACCATTTCCAATAGTTTCTGTACTACTCAAAGAGGTTTTTCCTAGGTGTATACTCAATCTTTCCACATGCGGCATCACACGCATTCCCATTAGCAGAAAAATAAACACAAATATCAATTATGAAAAGCAGTATATATATTTATCCTAAAGTCCTAGACTTTAAAGAGCTATGAATCCTATGTTCTTGACAAAAATGGCTCCCCGGCGGAGTCGCCATACTGTGGTATCTTCCCAACTTAAAAGGTTTTGACCTAAGATCCTAGAGAAGTAAAAAAGGTCCTATCCCAGTGAAGTCCCTAGTAAGTCATCATTCTTCGGTTTCTACATGAGAGATAAAAAAGAGAGCCCCACGGTGGGCGCCATTTTTCTGTAGCGAGCGATTTTGGACGTGGTTCTTAAGCACTGCCGCTCTAGGTTACTACAGGTCGATTCATTTTTTATCCTATTGAAGCTGATGAAGGAAGGGAAATAGATGTCTCTAACTAACCCTGCTTTGCAAACTTAGGTCAAATAGTAAAACTGTTGGTTTACATATGCGATCAATGTGGGGGGGCTCTCTTAGGTTATTTTGGTTGAATTTAGACTTTTGGTAGGGAATACGGACTTAGATATTTTGGTGGATATGTGAGGATTTGTGACCTGAGGTTTTTTGATGTGGTGTGCTCGCTAAGATTTTTCTTTCAATCTTATGCCTACGTATTCCCGTTTACCGAAACAGGGAAATCAGAGCGATCGTAGTTCCTCCTATTCTATTGGAGGAAATGGTGATTTGGTGTCTTGTTCAAAGCCTAAGACGTGAAGCTGAATGTGGTTTATATCTTGTTCAAAGCCCAAGATGTGAAGCTGAAGGGTCTATTTGTATCTTGTTCGAAGCCCAAGATGTGAAGCTAAAAAGGTGTTGTCTTTAGAGAGAATTTGTCATCTCTAAAGGGGGTCTGTTTGTCACAACTGTTGGGTGACTGACTATAAAGGAGAATTACTTTAACCGGGATATGTGAATCCTAGCAATGCCATAATTTCCTTTATAGGGGGTTTTAACCTGGAGGAGAAGACTTTAACTCAGTGTAGAGCAATGCCATCTTTCCTTAGGAATTTCTCATGCTAAAAGAGGGACAGTGGTGTGGATGTAAATAATCCAGAGGCTTGCCGCTTACAGTGATTAGATGAAAGGAGTTGTTGATGTTTGTATCCTGTGAACGAGGCACAGT
Source organism: Lathyrus tuberosus (assembly GCA_022829125.1). Classification (NCBI taxonomy): domain Eukaryota; kingdom Viridiplantae; phylum Streptophyta; class Magnoliopsida; order Fabales; family Fabaceae; genus Lathyrus; species Lathyrus tuberosus. The sequence continues at coordinate 4,664,632 of JALAZF010000190.1, forward strand.
TTTGATGCTAAAAGGTTGATTAACTCAACCGGGGTTTTTCTTATACAAAGCCTAAGAGGGGGCTATTGGCCCAACAAGAGGGTGTTTTTTGTATGTGTCTTGTATGAAGCCCAAGAGAGAGACTAAAGGTTGACTCAACAAGAGAGTCTTTTATACTCGACAAGAGAGTGATTTGTATCTCGTACGAAGCCCGAGATAGAGGCTAAAAGGTTTGACTCAACAAGAGAGTCTTTTTGTATCTCGTACGAAGCCCGAGATAGAGGCTAAAAAGATTATTAACTCAACAAGAGAGTCTTTTTGTATCTCGTACGAAGCCCGAGATAGAGGCTAAAGGTTGCTGTTTGAGTTGAGTGACAGGTCCAGTAGGTTGGTTAAAAGAGAAAATCAGTTCTTATAAAGAGACTGATTAAAGGTAAGGCTATGCTTTGGGATTGATCAGAGGATCAGGGTTATTTCCTGTTCTTTAAGGAAATGGGGAATCCAGAGGGTATTGGAGACTGTCCAAGTCTACTGGTGTTTTTTACTACTTGAAAATGCCTTCGAGACTCACGGAGATTAGACTGTCCAAGTCTAGAGTTTTATCTTTTGTACTATGCTTAAAGAAACAGTAGTAGTACGTTCACGGTAGAAAGATCTAGACTCTTTGAAAGACTGTTCTATTAAGATGACTAATTTATGTTCCTATACCTCTAGGAGGTTGTCGGGACAATTTGTACGAAGCCCAAGAGGAGGCTGGAAACTTTTAAGAAGCCGAGGGACAATTTGTACGAAGCCCAAGAGGAGGCTCTCTTCCCGAATGAAGAATCCTTATACAAAGCCTAAGAGGAGGCTGTGAATACTTCTAAGAAGCCGTAGGGTCCTTGTACAACGCCCAAGAGGAGGCGGGGATGCTTTTAGGAAGCTTGTGGGTCCCCAAATCCTGAGAAATTCAAGACAGGCTATTCACAGAGAATAGATCAAGCAAGGAAAGTCCGAGAATTTGGAAGAAACTCAAGAGATGCCATTCATGGAGAAAAGATCATCCCTGGGGAGTAGAGTTTCTTTGACAATGTCTAAGGGTGACAGTCTGTGAAAGGGTTCACCGAGAATGCTGCCTTTCACGTCTCCATATTGTTTAACCCCAAGAGGTGGGAAGACTGTATCTGGTAATCCTATGGGGATCTAGTTTTGTCTATTTAAGAGTGACCAACATGGCTTAGTGCTAGACGTAGTTGTCGGGGAAACTCTAAATATCTATACTAGTATTACACAGTTGATATAAGTTTATGAAAGAAGACTTACGGTGAAACAGCCCCACAATACAGTTATATGTATATGAAAGCGGATAAAGAAAGCATATAACCCCTTACTCGGTTGTACAGCTTCCATGCTGTTTGGTTAGTTGTTCAACAAAGAAAGATTGGGAACAACAGTATATTCAAAATTAAAGGAGAAAGTATTTTGAAAAGATGTTGGGGCTTACAGCTCAAGGAGAGCCCCAAGGTTTATCAGTGATCGCATTGTCGCTTTGTACAGAGGGACTTATACAAGTGACTGAGGCCCAAGAAAGGTTTTCTGTACAAGGGGATGGGTCTTACACTCTCTCAAGAGGCCCAAGTGTTTAAAGAAAAAGAATGGGGCTTACAACCCGAGGGTAGGCCCAGATGATTGTTTTTTTTATTGGCGATCGCGCCGAGGTTTTCTTTTAACGCAAGGGGACTTATACAATGTCTGATGCCCAAAAAGTTTTGGTTAAAAGGGGATTGGGTCTTACACTCTAATAGAGGCCCAAAAGATTTTTTTTTGTACAAGTGGTGGGGCTTACAGGTCAAGGAGAGGCCCAGGGTCATTTGTTTGAAAATGGCGATCGCGCCGAGATTTTTGAAAACGCGGTGGGTCTTATACAATGCATTGAGGCCCAAAATGGTTTGGTTTTCAAAGGGGGTTGGGTCTTACACTCTAATAGAGGCCCAAGAGATTTTGAATGGGTCTTATAGCTCGAGGAGAGGCCCAGGGTTTATTTTTCAATGGACGATGATCGCGTCGAACTTTTTGAAATACAATGGGACTTATACAATAAGTGAGGCCCAAAAATAGGTTTGTATTTTCAAAGGATTGGGTCTTACACTCTATTAAAGGCCCAAGTGTTTGAAAAAGTTTGATGAGGGTTGAATTAATCCAAAACCCTAATTTGTTTTCAAAATGTATTTTAATTGAATAATAAATTCAATTAAAATGACAAAAATTGTTTAACATGTGGAAAACAAATTGTGATCTTGGATTAATGTTTCAAAAATCATGTTTTGACCTACAAAATGATTAGAAGTCATTAAAATTTGCAAAATCAAGAAGGAAAAAATATTTTAAATGTCAAAAACAATTAAAATATTAATTCTTTGCAAAAATAGCAATTATATGAAATAAATAATATTTCTGGGATTTTTTGGTAAAATAAAATATTTTAACATTTTCGTGAATTATTAAAAAAAGAATCAACTCAAATTCATTAAAACTCATAGAGAAATTAATTTTTGAATCAATTAAATAAAATCACACAATTCAAATATTCAAATTTTCAAAAAATGGCGCCAAGATCAAGGGCAAGAACACGCGCCACCCTCTGTTTTTGCAGATTTGCGTTTTCTATCCAATCTGACTGAATACTTGATTATATTATGCAATTTACATATCAATCTACTCGCTTTAACCTCACGATCATGTCTATGGTCTTTAATTTCATTTATTTTTAACATGGAATAAGAAATCAAAGAGAAACTTCAAGAAGCCTAATTTCTGCATGAAGGTTCAGAAATTCCACACACGATTCAAACAATGCAATTGATTGAGGGAAAACATTCCATGCATGATTATGAACATATGGCCAAATTATTGTGCAGCAAAAATTGCATGGATCATAGAGTTAGAAGAGCTCATGCTTACCTCTTGCAGCTGGTGATCGTGTTTTGTGTTTGAGGTGTTACAGCTAGGTTCCAATGATCTAGATAGCTTCCCTAGGTACCATGGAGTGTGTCTGGATGCTTGGAATGGATTGAAATGATCTGGAACTTGAGATGGTACCCCAACTGCAAATCTGTCAAGAACTTGAGCAACTGGCTGGTGATTTTGTGATTTTGGTGTTCCAGATGTTATGTGAGTGTTTGGATCACTTCTATGTGATGTATGTGAGGTGTGTGAGTGATTGGTTTGATTGGAAAAGCTATCAAACTCAAAACCCAATAGTGACTTGCCTTAGAAGGAAAAATTGGAGTGAAAGAAGAGATTTTGAGGAAAGCATCTATTTGATGGCTTTGGTGTACTCAAACTGATCACAATTGAGCTCTATTTATGGTAGAGCAAGTTTGTTTTGCAAGCAATAGTGAATGGCAACTGCAGCAGAGGTTTGGCCAATGGTTGCACTTTGGAATCCAAGTCTCCTCTAGCCATTGACGGAATTTAATTGCAAATGGCTCAGTCCATGCCACCTTGGTGTATGCATTGAATGCTCCAATCCAAAATTGGAGTCTTGTCCCTCTTTTAGGCAATTCTAGGTTTGGCATGCTACTTCTTATTCCAAGGACTTTGGAGGCTTGGCTTAGTGTTTGTCCCCTTTAGATTTAATCCTCAGATGTGTCCAAAGTGATGACAAGGCTTGGAATTATCTGATTTTGCCAAATCGAGCAAAAATGCAAAATTCTGCCTAGCCTTGGCAGTTTTCAGCAAGGCATATTGCCATTGTCATATCTCTTGGCCCAAGTGGAATTTGGTGATGTTCCTGGCCATTTTGGAAAGCCCCCATATGATACAACAACTGTCTGACTTAGTGAAAATTTCACAAAGTGTTGGAAAAAAGTGACATTTTCACTTTTTGTGATTTTGATCATTCCATAACTCAAAATCCATGAGGAATTTGGAGGGAGGCCAGTTTTAAGTTTTTGTAGAGGGTAATGAGAGCTACAAATCTAGATTTGGATGGGGAAAAATGGCCTTGTGGTTTAGGAGTTATGATCCTCCAAAGTTGGTACCCTTGCCACTTTGTTCATAACTTAGAAAAATTTCTAAGTTTTTATGGTTACCCCTTTTACAAGTTATCCCACTTTTCTTGATTTTTATTGATGAATGATGATTCAAATCATACATTAACATCATTTTAGGGTTAAAAACCATTTTTGTGAAAAATCTCAAAAAGTCAAAGTTGACTTTTGTGCACAGTTGACTTTTTATCAGATGAATTCCAAACTGTGAGATCCTTTAGGAAATCATGTCCTTGACCTATATCAAACTTGATGGACATGTTCCATGGGTGTTATAGGGTATATTGAAACATGTCCTAGGGTTTGGGAGCATGTCCTGGTCAAAAGTCAAAGATACAATTGACTTTTCTCGCGAAACCCTAACTGTGGTACTGATGAAATTGAGACTTGCTGCTCAAGCTTCCTGGATCAATCCATTGTTACAAATGGCTCAATGTGGTATGTTGGAGACCCTCAAATCACGTCTTGAGGTCTTGGCTCATGATTTGTCCCAAAATTCAACTTAGGGGTGAATTAGGTCAAGAAACCCTAATTCCTGATTTTTGATGTATGCATCCCCTGAGGTCAAATTGACTTGATGCTTGGGCCCATGAGGTTACATGGAGTATTTTAGGATATTATTTGAAGCATTGGCTCATGCCTAGAGGATAATTTCCATCTGGAGGCCCTGGTCGACTAAAACCCTAATTTGGTGACACTGGCGATCTTGAGGCTTGATCCACCTGGAAGGGAGCAGCCTTGTGCTTAATCCTTAAAGTGGGAGTCCTCTTGATCCACTGTAGATGTTTGAGAGGCTAGAAAAGTTGTAGATCATGTCATTTCTTGATTGATCCTTTGTCTAAAAGCTCTGAGAGGGCTTGAAACCCTAAATTTGATTGTAGTGGATGCTCACCCATCTTTGGGGAGACTGATGAGGCATGATGGTTCATCCATATTGTGATGATGATTTGCACAATGATGGGAAATCTTAGTGGTCAAAATTTGGGGTATGACAAATGCCCCTATTTAATCTTCTTGGACCCGAAGGTGTGAATGGCGAAGGTATTCGGGCATTCGGGGTGCAAGAGGATTAAATATCGGAATACCCAAAATTTTGATGGTGGTTAAGAATGGCAGCTTGCGCATCCTTCTTCTTTTGCTAAGCAATGATGCTTAGAAAAGGTAAAAAACTTCCCCTCGATCCTGGTTTCCCACCCAGGAACTGGTCTTAGTTTCTGAAATAAACTTCCACTCGATCCTGGTTTCCTACCATGGAACTGGTCTCAGTTTCTGGAATAAACTTCCCCTCAATCCCGGTTTCCCACCAAGGAATTGGTCTTAGTTTCTGAAATAAACTTTCTTGACAAGGGACGCTATACGTAGTGGTTTTCCTCAAACTTCTCGCCGAATTTTCCTGGGGAGATGCCATTTGATAGAAAAAATTTGAGGTCAGACTCGCTGGGGAACCCATTCCTCTAAGCTGCAGAGGTGTACAAACTTCTCCGTTGGAGACGCCATTTGCCGACTCTACTGGGGAAAACGAGTCTCTTGAGAGACTGCTTTCACGCTTGGGGATATTGCATCATACTTTTCTCGAGATCTTCCCGGAGAAATGCCATATGATGTGATCCAATTTTGAGGTGCTGATGACCTTTTCATCAACGGTTTTTTTCAGAGAAAAACTGCTGTATTGCCGAATCTCTGCTTAAGAGGCTTCCTCTAGGGATTTTCCTTAATCTGGGAAAGCGAAAATATCATCTTCAATGGCGAAGAGTGACATCGGTTGAAGGTTCTCTGGTCTTTAAGAGGTTCAAGTTATCAAAGTGGTCAAGGGCCAGTTCTGATCTAGAAATAAACTGGAGGAGAGAGCTTGTTTCGACCCAACCTTTCCAGACGAGGAAAGAACTGACAACTCGATTGAGAGGACTGTTATCACTAGGGGACAAGACCGACGAGAGTGATAGTGATGCAATATGAATATGAATGCAAATCAATAATGCATGATGTATGTATGTATATGCTGACAAACTGACGTGACATACAGACTAATAGATGATCATAACTGGATAATCGGCCATCACGAGGGAAGAAGTACCGCTGGTTCAAGATAGCAATTCCACCTTGCTTAGGAGAAACGATCCTTGTTGGGAGCGACGCGGGTCGGGCTTAAGAGATGGGAACTCGGCTGAAGAGGTCAGATGGAGCATTCGCATCTGACATAGCTGATCCTTCATTCAGGCATACTGGTTTAGAAGGAGTACTTTGATTCTATACTTTGAGGCTCGAACACCGTTGGAGAAGCGATCGATGTTCTTTCTGTGTTCAACCGTCAAAAGAAATTGTCGTCTTTATTTTTTTTAAAAGCAGAACAATTTTAACAAGTAAATTCATTTTTGTTTCGTTTCAAGAATCATTGATCATGTTAAAAACACCATTCTGTAAAGCTAAAACAAATATGAATTGCAAATAAAAGCACAAGGGCTCAAATTTTATTGATAGGATGGAAATCAGCCAAACGCGTGATTCCATAGAGCATTTACAAAGTCTGAACATGGTAATTTACAGGGAAAAGGGGATACGTTGAAACCTAACGACCACTATCCTTCTACCAACTTTGAATTCGGGGCATCCTGAGTTTCTATCGAAGATGACCTTGACTGGAGCTTTTCTGACGGATGATGTAACTGCTGCTGAGGGACTTGCCCCTTTGTCGAAAGTAGTTACTTGCCATTATCCCTAATTTTTGCCTGGATTGTACTTTGAGATTTCCAATCCACCGGGATGATTTTTAATCATGTCTCTAATTTTTTCCTGGACCGCCCTTTCGGGTTTTCAATCCACCGAGATGTTTTTTTTAGGTGAAGTATTTCTTGACTACATCAACATTTGTGGGGTAGGCAAATTCCTCTCCGTCCATGGTTGCAAGTCTCAAGGCCCCGCCTGAGAAAGTTTTCTTGACCACATAGGGGCCGTCATAATTCGAAGTCCATTTGCCCCGAGAATCAGTGAGAAATGATTGTATCTTCTTGAGCACGGGGTCTCCTTTCCTGAAGATGCGAGGTCGAACCTTTTTGTCAAATGCCTTCTTCATTCTTCATTGATACAACTGACCGTGGCATAGTGCCGTGATTCGTTTTTCTTCGATCAGGTTGAGTTTGTTGTGTCTACTTTGACACCATTCAGCTTCTGTAAGCTTAGCTTCCATCAACACCCGGATTGATGGGATCTCTACTTCTATGGGAAGAACTGCTTCCATGCCATATACTAGAGAGAAAGGGGTTGCCCCTGTTGATGTGCGGACAGATGTGTGATAACCGTGAAGGGCAAAAGGTAGCATCTCGTGCCAATCTTTGTAGGTTACAACCATCTTCTGAACAATCCTCTTGATGTTCTTGTTAGACGCTTCTAACGCTCCGTTCATCTTTAGTCGGTAGGGAGATGAGTTATGGTGTTTGATCTTGAACTCTGCGCACAACTCTTTCATCGTCTTATTGTTCAAGTTAGATCCATTATAAGTAATGATCTAGCTCGGAACACCATAACGGCAGATGATATTGTTTTTGATAAATCGGACCACCACTTGTCGGGTCACATTAGCGTACGACGCTGCTTCGACCCACTTAGTGAAGTAATCAATGGCCACTAGGATGAATCGATGTCCGTTTGTAGCTTTGGGCTCAATCAAGCCAATCATGTCGATTCCCCATATGGAAAAAGGCCATGGGGAAGAAAGAACTTTGAGATGCGTTGGCGGTGCATGAATTTTGTCGGAGTATATCTGACACTTGTGACACTTCCTCATGTACTTGTAGTAATCGGATTCCATGGTCAACCAATAGTACCGTGCTCTTAGAATTTTTCTCGCCATTGTATGTCCGTTGGCATGAGTTCCAAAGGACCCTTCGTGAATTTCTTTCATCAGCATGTCTGCTTCTGGTCTGTCTACACATTGGAGCAAGACCTTGTCAAAATTTCTCTTATAGAGAGTATTACCACTCAGGAAGAAACTGTCTGCCAGACTTCTGAGGGTTTTCCTATCCTTCCTTAGTGCCCCAAGTGGGTACTCTTGTTTTTTAAGGAAGCATTTGATATCGTGATACCAAGGTTTGTCGTCTATGACCGCTTCAATCGTGAAGATGTAAGCGGGACGTTCAAGGCGCATTATGTCGATCTTAGGTATGTCATTCCATTGACCTACACTAATCATGGAAGAGAGGGTGGCTAATGCATCAGCCATGTGATTCTCATCACGAGGGATGTGATGAAACTCAACTCTGTTGAAGAAGGGTAGCAACCTTCTCGCGTAGTCTTTGTAAGGATGTGTTCCAATCTCCTTTGATTTGATTGATAACCAGGGCTGAATCGCCATATACGTCCAAGTTTTTGATGCTCAAATCAATCGCTTCCTCGAGACCCATAATACAAGCTTCGTATTCGGCCTCGTTATTTGTGCACTTGAACGTAAGTCTGGCGGTGAAAGGAATGTGGGTACCCTGAGGGGTGACAATGATTGCCCCAATTCCGTTTCCGTAATAATTGACAGCTCCGTCAAAGATAAGCCCCCATTGGGAACCTGGTTCTGGCCCTTCACTGTGTAGCGGTTCATCGCAATCTTTCATTTTTAAATACAAGACATCTTCATCTGGGAAGTCAAACCCGATTGATTCTTGATCGTCAATCGGTTGATGAGCCAAATGATCGGCTAAAATACTCCCCTTAACGGCTTTTTGAGCATGGTACTCTATGTCATATTCTGATAGCAACATCTGCCAACGGGCAATCCTTCCCGTGGGAGCAAGCTTTTCAAAGACATACTTGATTGGATCCATCTCAGAGACCAACCAAGTAGTGTGACGAATCATGTACTGGCGAAGAAGTTTGGCTGCCCAAACCAAAGCGCATCAAGTTTTTTCAAACATAGTATACCGAGTCTCGCAGTCGGTGAATTTCTTGCTCAAATAGTAGATGGCAGACTCTTTTCTTTTTGTTTCATCTTCTTGACCAAGCACACAGCCCATGAAGTCTTCCAAGATTGTTAAGTAGATGATCAGTGGTCTTCCTTCCACTGGATGTGATTGAATCGGCGGGTTCGACAGGTATTCCTTGATAATGTCGAAGGCGGTTTGGCAGTCTTCTGTCTAAACACAGTCCTGATTCTTTTTAAGTAATTTGAAAATTGGCGCGCATGTCACGGTCAAGAGGAATATGAATCTGGAGATGTAGTTCAAACGTCCCAGGAATCCTCTGACTTGTTTTTCAGTTTTTGGAGAAGGCATTTCTTGAATGGCCTTGACCTTGTCAGGATCAACCTCAATTCCTTTCTGGCTGACGATGAACCCTAAAAGTTTCCCTGAACGGACACCGAAGGTGCATTTGTTGGGATTCAAGCTGAGTTTGTACTTTCTCAACCGCTCAAATAGTTTTGACAGGTGGGCCACATGCTCCTCTTCTGTATTAGATTTTGCAATCATATCATCGACATATACCTCGATTTCTTTGTGTATCATGTCATGAAAAAGAGTAGTCATGGCCCTTTCATAGGTTGCCCCGGCGTTCTTCAAACCGAACGACATCACCTTGTAACAAAAGGTACCCCATGGGGTAATGAACGAAGTTTTCTCCATGTCTTTTGGTGCCATTTTGATTTGATTATAGCCCGAGAATCCATCCATGAAGGAGAACACTTTAAACTTTGTTGTACTATCAACCATCATGTCAATGTGTGGTAAATAAAAGTCGTCCTTTGGACTAGCCTTGTTTAGATCTCTGTAATCCACACACATTCTGACTTTTCCGTCCTTTTTTGGAACGAGTACGATGTTGGCTAACCATTGAGGATATTCTGATGTAGCGAGAAAACCCGCGTCAATCTGTTTATGTACCTCCTCTTTGATTTTGATGGCCATGTCCGGGTGAGTCCATCTCAACCTCTGTTTTACTGGTGGACATTCCGATCTCAATGGTAAATGATGTTCCACGATGCCGGTATCCAACACTGGCATATCCTGATAGGACCAAGCGAATACATCGGGGAATTCTTTGAGAAGCTTTACCAAACCCTCTCTGGCAGTTAGACTGAGCAGTGCCCCAATTCTGATTTCTTTTCTCTTTTTTTCCGAACCTAAGTTTACCATTTCCAATGGCTCTTTATGAGGTTCAATGTACCTTTCCTCCTGTCTGAGTAATCGGGAGATCTCTTCTGGAATTTCGTCGTCATTCTCTTCTTCAGCCCCAAATATCGGGGACTCAAAGTTGGGAGAAGGCATCGGATCGTATGTTTCAAAGGGGTTTAAAACAAGCAATCTGCATGACGGTATGATTTGTGTTTAGAAGAGATAGAGGAAATGCAAGTGTATGTGCAGTGTATTATTTTGAAGAACTGCTTGTTTTTATTAGTGAGTTGTTTTTTAGGGTTACTATTTTCTGAAAAAACAAAAAGAGAAAACAACAACTAATGCGGAAATTACAGAACGACGTTATTTTATTAATGAACAAGTCGATTCTTGAAACTACAGCCCTATAAAACAAAACTCTGTCGCTTTGGCCAAAGCGAAGAAGGAAATTTACAGAAAGTGAGCCCTATTAAAACATCCGTTTCACCTGGGCGAGGCGAAAGGTTAAATACGACAATTACTTTAACATATGAACAATCTTCGGAACATCGACAGCAACCCATTGGCGGTAAAATCCTCGGTGAATCACAAAGTCTGGCACCTTCCTTGTTTTGTCTTCAGAAATAACGCTGATTTCTGGTGGAGCAGGATCATTGGAATTTGTCTCCCTGGCAGAGTTGTCGTAGGAGGATTCCTCTGTTACATTTTGCATAGCACTGGTGCCCTCAGGTATATCTCCCCATCCAGTTGGCTGGATATCTTCAAACCTGATACGAGAGCTTTCGGGAGCAGTGTACTTGATCAAATAGTCGTATTTCCCACTTGGTTGTCCCAAGGTGTCCCACACTTCTTTGGATCTGGAGGAGTCATCCCTCTCGATGACGCTAACCTCGAGAAAAGCATAGTTGATGAATTCTAGTCCGACAAGCTTTGCCAATTTATCGTCGTACGAGATATTTTCTGAATGACCTGAGTGTTGATCCCATGACATGGTGGGGACGCAGGTATTCTGTTCAATGACGTTCAGCTAATTTTCGTTGTTCGGCTGATTTTATTGCCCCAAGTCTCCTGGGTACGGCTGCCACATTGGCAGGCCATCCACCGGGCTATAATAGTTGTGGTCAAAGTTGTCCTTTATCATAGTGTCCTCCTCTAATGAGTTTGGTGTAGCACGACATCCTTCCGGATCACAATCTCCGTATATCATTTCGACATCTGACCTGGGTATAAATCCCAGACCCTGTGTAGGAAAGCAAAAGGGAGTTTGTGTTTCGTCCAGAGACATATAACCGTCCTTGTTAAGATAGGACTCCCATTCTTTCTCCATATCAGAGGAATCATCTTTATTGATGGTATGCACTTCTTGAGGCACTGGGTGATGGAAACCCCCACTGTGGAAGAAGTCTTGAATGGGATGAAGCCTTTCATTGCTAGTAGTAGCTGTCTGAGTAGAGGTTGCAGAAAAACCAAGACCCTTCTTTGTTTTATTGTCACTAGGAATGACTAGTTGTCCCCATCCTATTGTATTGGCACTCTCAACTACTTTGAAGCATCTTTGTACGAGGAAATCGAGGTTCCCTCTTTAGATTGATTGTCCTTGCTCACCGACAGTGCTTGGAACTAAGTTCCAGTAACCTCCTCGGGTTCTACACAAGCAAATGATGATAAGTTACTAACAAGCAAGACTTGTTCTCCACAGACCATGACGAGCTGGTTGTTCTGGACGAACTTTAATTTTTGGTGGAGGGTCGAGGTGACCGTCCCAGCCTGATGTATCCAAGGACTTCCTAATAAACAACTCTACGTTGCCCGGATGTCCATGACCTAGAAAGCGACTTGGAAAGTGTGAGGACCAATATTTATGGGAAGGTCGACTTCGCCGATAACCGTTTTTTTGGACCCGTCAAATGCTTTGACGACGACCTCACTGGTTCTCATCGGGGATTGTTTGAAGGATAATTGCATCAAAGTGGACTTCGGTATAACATTCAAGGTTGACCCTGTGTCTACCAGTAGGCTGGCTTAAGCATCGCCCTGGCAGCTGACCGTGATATTGAGCGCTATGTTATGACGGCGACCCTCTTCAGGTAATTCCTCATCACTAAATCCCAAGTTATTGTAGGAAGTGGTGTTAGAGACAATGCTATCGAACTGTCTAATTGTTACATCATGTTCCACAAAGGCTTGCTTCAAGAATTTATGTAGAGCCTCCCTGTGTGCTTCTGAACTGAGTAAAAGTGACAGCACGGAGATCTTTGAAGGGGTTTGTAACAGTTGATCAACAATGTTGTATTCACTCCTTTGGATGAGCTTCAACATCTCATCATCGTTTTTCGAAAGGTCAGGATTACTGGATTAACCGACCCGTGGATTGGGAACTTCTGTCTGAGGTTCCTTTTCTTTGTTAAGTTCTCCAACTCCTCGGTTGAAGATTCGACCACTCCGTGTTACTCGACTGATGTCTGCAATATTCACGACGGAGGGTAATGGAATTTCCTTTCCATTCTCGATCGTTGTTGCATCGTATTTGTAAGGGATAGCCTTAGTTGATTCATACTGTAGCGGTCCTGGTAGATAGATGACTATGGGAGCCTTCTAATTTTTCTGACCATCGTAAGCAATTTCGATCCGTTCCTGGTTGGGAACTCTCGATTCGTCAAGTAGAGGGATGATGGTACAAACATCCCTAGGTTTTTGATGATCAGAGATTACGACAACATCCTCAATTTGATCAGCGAGGTAGTCCGGCACCCAGTTGATTGGTCTGGAACCCGGATATGGGCGAATCTCTCTACGATCCACCTGATCTTGAAGAGTTGCTCGCACAAGGTAACATCCTTGGTTACTTTCCAAATAGACTCTACAACGTTCATAGTTGTGTGGTGGCACCTGGTCACGCTCGCTTTGAATACACTGTAACCTCACTAGGTCAGTTTCCACAGATCGAACGTCTCGACTTTGATGCTGAGTAGGGTTCCCGTTGGTAATACTAACTTGCTGGGTGTCTTCATCCTTATAGATTGGAAGCCACCAGTGATTCAACAAGTGCTGAAGGGTTTCCTGGACAAGGGCACAACCTTGATCGTTTTCGTAACCCGCCCTACAACTCTGATAATCATGTGATACCAGGAACCCGAGCCGGACCTATTTAGCATGTAACTCCACCAGGATGGTATTCATCAAGCGAATATCGAAGATTTGGATCATGTTGATCTGATAAGGATTCCTATCATGGTAGTCCTGGATCCATCCAAGATCCATCTGACGGTGGAGGGCCTCTTGTACAAAAGAGCACCCCTGTTTGTTTACCGAACAAGTCAGACAGGAACTGTAATCGTGCCGCGGCAGATTATGATACTGGATTTGCCTGGAGTGCATTGCCACCAAGCTGACATTCATTGCATGGACGTCGTGGTTCTGAATGACGTTAGAATTCGTGTAAACCATGTTAACTCCACGAACTCGGTGCTCTTGGATCCATCCGAGATCCATCTGTTCCTGTAGAGCTGATTGCACCATAGAACATCCTTGATTGCTTTTAGATCAGATATCACACTGGTGATAATTATGAGGTGGCACATGGCCATACCCACTCTGTCTATAATGCATCTTGACCAGGTTGGCCCTTAACAAAAGTACATCATAAATTTGATAGGTGTTGTTAGACTCTCCCTCTATCAAATTGACTGTAGCTTTCTCGTGTTGAGGCAGCGGGTTTGTGAGAACATTAGGATTTGTATCCTTGAAAGATAAGACCCCGCTCCTAATAAGCTTTTGTACGTTGAATTTGAAATTGAGACAGTTCTCTATGTTATGCCCTGGTCCTCCTTGATGGTAAGGGAAAGTCTGATCCACCTTAAACCAAAAAGGCGTATTTTCCGGTACTGTAAGAGGGGACTTAGTCTGGACAGGCCCCTTAGCCAATAGTAACGGAAATAGTTCTGCATACAATACGGGTATGGGATCAAATCCTGGTGGCCGCGTTGTACGGTTGTTATTATATGGAGGACGAGCCTGCTGAAGAGACTGTTGAGTCCTTTGCTGGTTAGGTTGGCTCTGCGCAACCTGAGGTTGATACGTAGAAATAGGCGCGGGATTGATAGCAGGAGTCACAACCGCTACTAGTTGATAACGTCCCATTTGCTTTCCGAGAGAGATATTCCCAATATCTTGCTCTTTTTTCTTAGGGATAGCACTACCGTATCGCTTTGTACTACTTGATGATCCAGTGTCTTTGACTAGACGTCCTTCTCGGACGGCTTCCTCAAGACGAACTCCCATACCGACCATCTCGGTGAAGTCACTGGGCGCACTGACAACCATTCTGTCGTAGTAAAATGAGCTCAAGGTCTTTAAGAAGATCATTGTCATCTCTTTTTCCTCAAGAGGTGGACAAATTTGAGTGGTAATTTCACGCCATCTCTGAGCGTATTCCTTAAAGATTTCCTTGTCCTTTTGTGACATTGATCTGAGCTGATCTCTGTCGGGTGCCATGTCCATATTGTATTTATATTGTTGGACGAAGGTAGTGCCAAGATCTCTAAAAGTGCTAATCGTAGCACGGTTTAAACCCATGAGTTAAACTATCATGAAAGTAGTGAATCAGTAAATCCTGATTCTTTGTCTGAGCTGACATTCGCCGAGCGTACATCACCAAGTGGCTCTAAGGGCAAGAGTTACCCTTGTAATTTTCAAAGTCGGGCACCTGGAATTTGTGCGGGACTTTCACATTGGGGACCAAGCAGAGGTCCACGGCGTCCTTTCCAAATTAATCCTGACCGCGAAGGGCCTGCAATTCTTTCTGCATTCCCGGGAACTGTTCCTGGAACTCATTCATTCTTTCGAACATGTTGTCATTTCCACCAGAAGGTATCTGTGGAATCTGTCCTTCCGAGACAGTGTGTACCACGGGCGGTGGTATAGTCATTATGGCCGAGACTCTCGATACCTCCCGAAGTTTGTAACCTTCAGGAGTTGCTGTCATGCCCCTGGCATCTTCACTTTCCCGAAGTTTGTAGCCTTCAGGCCCAGCGGTTCCTACTGCGGTTCCCTGATCCTCATTGATTGGCGGAATATATCCTTCCGGGATATAGTTAAGTGGCATGCCCCAGAGACAATCTTTTGGCATTTTGTACCTAGGATCGGACTTCTCCACTATGGGCGTTGAGGTGATCTCCGAGATCACAGTCCTTTGTAGCTGAGCTTCTGCCATGGCTTGCATGTCGTTATGAAGCTTTCTCATATCCTCTCTTAGAGCGTCGATCACTTCTCTAACCTCTCTATTCTCTTCCTCGAGATCATCCAACTTTTTCTGACGACTGGCCTGAGTATTGTAAGAATGAGGCAGTTTGACTCTAGAACCGAGACACAAACGTGAGATTCGTAGGTAAGAAGAATACATAACGTGAGAATGATGAATGCAATGATTATATTAATTGTTTTTTTTGTTTAATCAAAATAAACTTCGACAATTAGATTGCAAATATCAAACAGTGGGGAAACCTCGTTTTATTGAATTCAAAGGATCGTGAAAATAGAAATACAGTAGATTACAAGGTGCGGAAACAGAAACCTAAGCTAAGGGGTCCCGAGTCCTCTCTGGGGAGAAACCGGGTGCTGGTTCTGGTACTTTCCTTTTCTTGGATCGGGGCTCTTGGGCCGTTTTCGGGTTGTCATTCCTTTCCCAAGTGAAAGGAACGAGCAAATTCCTTTAGTCATCCTGATTATCCATAGTATGTTGCTCCAAAATCTCAATCAGAGCATCTTTATCTTTTAGCAGTCGTTGTATTTTGGTACACTCTACATTGAGGGTGCGGTACTTGTTCTTCCAAGACCTCTTCTCCTGTTGAACTTTGTTGAGAGGAACCTGAAGTTTTTCCGTTTCAGTCATGAAGTACATGACAGATGCCCTTGGCGGAAGAACTCGGTGACGAGGATAAGGCATCTTTAGCTTGAGAGCTCTAGTTTGTACCTAGTGGAGATAAGGCTCCACCGAGACACAGTCTGGATTTCCTAGAGACTCTCGTCCTTTCTTATGAACATGTTTCCAAGCATGCACTATTTCCATATTTAGTGCCCTATCATTTTCTCATTCTTTGAAGAAAAGACCTTCCAGATGAGCATTACGCGGGACATGCCTCATCGGGTATCCAAATTGATGACGAACCAATCCTAGATGGTAGTTGATTCCTCCCTTAGTTCCTATGAGGGGTACGTTGGGGAAGTTTCCACAATGGTCAATGATCTTGATCCCGTCATAAATCCTATTGCACCAATCTATATCAGAGTTGGTAAGGGACATGATTTTCTGAGACCAACGTAAGGCACTCTTATGATCCCAAAAAGCAGAAGACTTAGGCGAATGAGAGATAAACCATTTATATAGCAGGGGTACACAACTTGTGATCATCCCTCCGCTGTACAAATTTCCTAAGTGTACAGAACGATACGCATCTGCGACCAAAGTTGGCACCGGGTTTCCAATGAGAAAAACCTTAATGGCGTTGATATCAACGAAGCTATTAATGTTGGGAAACAGAAATAACCCATAAGTGAGTAAGACAAAGATGCTTTCAAAAGCAGTCATGTTCCCTATACTAGCAAAGTACAGAGCCTTCTTTGTCAGGAACTGGGCTGGCAAACCTAGGAGCCCATCCTTGGGGGTCATGTGAGTCTGGATTTCTGACTCATCCAAATAGATTGCTCTTGCAATGGTCTGATCCTTTGTAATTTCTTCCAGTCCAGAAAATGGAGCTCGATCAGTAATGTGTAAATTGGTTAGGTGAGAATACTCCTCCAGAGTTGGTGCGAGCTGGTATTTCGGGAATGTGAAAAAGTGATAGACCGGATCGTAAAACTGAATGAGTGCCTCCATGATTCCTTCAATCACATGGACTCTTAACAGAGGTAGAAGACCTCCGTACTTGGCTCTGAAAGCTTCAGGGTTAGTGATGATCCTCGCTAATCCTCTCAAATCCTCTAGTTTTGGAACCCTGAAGGTATACTTATGAGTTCTCCTTCTACCGAAGTCAATGAGCGCAATCTTTTTCTATGACATTTGCAATCATTGTCTTAGTTTAATTTGAAAAAGAGAGACTAGAATAGAAGTTTTTCTTTGATGTAATGTTTTTTAGATGAATGCATGAATGCAGCACACAAAAACATATAAAAAACATGGGGTCAAAGGGTCGGTGTCATGAAGTCAAGGCTCTACCCCCCCCCCCCCCCAAAGGTTTATACTAGTGATTTTTGTACCTGTCTCTCAACATCATCAGTTCTTGTCGAGAAAACACCAGCGGGTCGGGAACCGTGCTAGGTGATGTTTTTCGAAGAACCATCAGAAGAGGGTAGTATCGCGTGACAACCATTTCCAATAGTTTCCGCACTACTCAAAGAGGTTTTTCCTAGGTGTATACTCAATCTTTCCACATGCGGCATCACAGGCATTCCCATTAGCAGAAAAATAAACACAAATATCAATTATGAAAAGTAGTATATATATTTATCCTAAAGTCCTAGACTTTAAAGAGCTATAATCCTATGTTCTTGACAAAAATGGCTCCCCGGCGGAGTCGCCATCCTGTGGTATCTTCCCAACTTAAAAGGTTTTGACCTAAGATCCTAGTGAAGTCAAAAAGGTCCTATCCCAGTGAACTCCCTAGTGAAGTCATCATTCTTCGATTTCTACATGAGAGATAAAAAAGAGAGCCCCACGGTGGGCGCCATTTTTCTGTAGCGAGCGATTTTGGACGTGGTTCTTAAGCACTGTCGCTCTAGGTTACTACAGGTCGATTCATTTTTTATCCTATTGAAGCTGATGAAGGAAGGGAAATAGATGTCTCCAACTAACCCTGTTTGCAAACTGAGGTCAAATAGTAAAACTGTTGGTTTACAGATGCGATCTATGTGTGGGGGGGGGGGGCTCTCTTAGGTTATTTTGGTTGAATTTAGACTTTTGGTAGGGAATACGGACTCGGATATTTTGGTGGATATGTGAGGATTTGTGACCTGAGGTTTTTTGATGTGGTGTGCTCGCTAAGATTTTTCTTTCAATCTTATGCCTACGTATTCCCGTTTACCGAAACAGGGAAATCAGAGCGATCGCAGTTCCTCCTATTCTATGGGAGGAAATGGTGATTTGGTGTCTTGTTCAAAGCCCAAGACGTGAAGCTGAATGTGGTTTATATCTTGTTCAAAGCCCAAGATGTGAAGCTGAAGGGTCTATTTGTATCTTGTTCGAAGCCCAAGATGTGAACCTAAAAAGGTGTTGTCTTTAGAGAGAATTTGTCATCTCTAAAGGGGGTCTGTTTGTCACAACTGTTGGGTGACTGACTATAAAGGAGGATTACTTTAACCGGGATATGTAAATCCTAGCAATGCCATAATTTCCTTTATAGGGGGTTTTAACATGGAGGAGAAGACTTTAACTCAGTGTATCCTGTGAACGAGGCATAGTTTTGATGCTAAAAGGTTGATTGACTCAACCGGGGTTATTCTTATACAAAGCCTAAGAGGAGGATATTGGCCTAACAAGAGGGTGTTTTTTGTATGTGTCTTGTACGAAGCCCAAGAGAGAGACTAAAGGTTAACTCAACAAGAGAGTCTTTTATACTCAACAAGAGAGTGATTTGTATCTCGTACGAAGCCTGAGATAGAGGCTAAAAGGTTTGACTCAACAAGAGAGTCTTTTTGTATCTCGTACGAAGCCCGAGATAGAGGCTAAAAAGATTATTAACTCAACAAGAGAGTCTTTTTGTATCTCGTACGAAGCCCAAGATAGAGGCTAAAGGTTGTTGTTTGAGTTGAGTGACAGGTCCAGTAGGTTGGTTAAAAGAGAAAATCAGTTCTTATAAAGAGACTGATTAAAGGTAAGGCTATGCTTTGGGATTGATCAGAGGATCAGGGTTATTTCCTGTTCTTTAAGGAAATGGGGAATCCAGAGGGTATTGGAGACTGTCCAAGTCTACTGGTGTTTTTCACTACTCGAGAATGCCTTCGAGACTCAAGGAGATTAGACTGTCCAAGTCTAGAGTTTAATCTTTTGTACTATGCTTAAAGAAACAGTAGTAGTACGTTCACGGTAGAAAGATCTAGACTCTTTGAAAGACTGTTCTATTAAGATGACTAATTTCTGTTCCTATACCTCTAGAAGGTTGTCGGGACAATTTGTACGAAGCCCAAGAGGAGGCTCTCTTCCCGAATGAAGAATCCTTATACGAAGCCAAATAGGAGGCTGTGAATACTTCTAAGAAGCCGTAGGGTCCTTGTACAATGCCCAAGAGGAGGCGGGGATGCTTTTAGGAAGCCTGTGGGTCCCCAAATCCCGAGAAATTCAAGACAGACTATTCACAAAGAATAGATCAAGCAAGGAAAGTCCGAGAATTTGGAAGAAACTCAAGAGATGCCATTCATCGAGAAAAGATCATCCCTTGGGAGTAGAGTTTCTTTGACAATGTCTAAGGGTGACAATCTGTGAAAGGGTTCACCGAGAATGCTTCCTTTCACGTCTCCATATTGTTTAACCCCAAGAGGAGGGAAGACTGTATCTGGTAATCCTATGGGGATCTAGTTTTGTCTATTTAAAAGTGACCAGCATGGCTTAGTGCTAGACGTAGTTGTCGGGGAAACTCTAAATATCTATACTATTATTACACAATTGATATAAGTTTATGAAAGAAGACTTACGGTGAAACAGCCCCACAATACAGTTATATGTATATGAAAGCGGATAAAGAAAGCATAGAACCCCTTACTCGGTTGTACAACTTCCATGCTGTTTGGTTAGTTGTTCAACAAAGAAAGATTGAGAACAACAGTATATTCAAAATTAAAGGAGAAAGTATTTTGAAAAGATGTTGGGGCTTACAGCTCAAGGAGAGGCCCAAGGTTTATCAGTGATCGCACTGTCGCTTTGTACAGAGGGACTTATACAAGTGACTGAGGCCCAAGAAAGGTTTTCTGTACAAGGGGATGGGTCTTACACTCTCTCAAGAGGCCCAAGTGTTTAAAGAAAATGAATGGGGCTTACAACCCGAGGGTAGGCCCAGATGATTGTTTTTTTTATTGGCAATCGCGCCGAGGTTTTCTTTTAATGCAAGGGGACTTTTACAATGTCTGAGGCCCAAAAAGTTTTGGTTAAAAGGGGATTGGGTCTTACACTCTAATAGAGGCCCAAAAGATTTATTTTTGTACAAGTGGTGGGGCTTACAGGTCAAGGAGAGGCCCAGGGTCATTTGTTTGAAAATGGCGATCGCGCCGAGATTTATGAAAACGCGGTGGGTCTTATACAATGCATTGAGGCCCAAAATGGTTTGGTTTTCAAAGGGGGTTGGGTCTTACACTCTAATAGAGGCCCAAGAGATTTTGAATGGGTCTTATAGCTCGAGGAGAGGCCCAGGGTTTATTTTTCAATGGACGATGATCGCGTCGAACTTTTTGAAATACAATGGGACTTATATAATAAGTGAGGCCCAAAAATAGGTTTGTATTGGGTCTTACACTCTATTAAAGGCCCAAGTGTTTGAAAAAGTTTGATGAGGGTTGAATTAATCAAAAACCCTAATTTGTTTTCAAAATGTATTTTAATTGAATAATAAATTCAATTAAAATGACAAAAATTCTTTAACATGTGGAAAACAAATTGTGATCTTGGATTAATGTTTCAAAAATCATGTTTTGACCTACAAAATGATTAGAAGTCAATAAAATTTTCAAAATCAAGAAGGAAAAAATATTTTAAATGTCAAAAACAATTAAAATATTAATTATTTGTAAAAATATCAATTATATGAAATAAATAATATTTCTGGGATTTTTTGGTAAAATAAAATATTTTAACATTTTCGTGAATTATTAAAAAAAAGAATCAACTCAAATTCATTAAAACTCAGAGAGAAATTAATTTTTGAATCAATTAAATAAAATCACACAATTCAAATATTCAAATTTTCAAAAAATGGCGCCAAGAACAAGGGCAAGAACACGCGCCACCCTCTGTTTCTGCAGATTTGCGTTTTCTATCCAATCTGACTGAATACTTGATTATATCATGCAATCTACATATCAATCTACTCGTTTTAACCTCACGATCATGTCTATGGTCTTTAATTTCATTTATTTTTAACATGGAATAAGAAATCAAAGAGAAACCTCAAGAACCCTAATTTCTGCATGAAGGTTCAGAAATTCCACACACGATTCAAACAATGCAATTGATTGAGGGAAAACATTCCATGCATGATTATGAACATATGGCTAAATTATTGTGCAGCAAAAATTGCATGGATCATAGAGTTAGAAGAGCTCATGCTTACCTCTTGCAGCTGGTGATCGTGTTTTGTGTTTGAGGTGTTACAGCTAGGTTCCAATGATCTGGATAGCTTCCCTAGGTGCCATGGAGTGTGTCTGGATGCTTGGAATGGATTGAAATGATCTGGAACTTGAGATGGTACCCCAACTGCAAATCTGTCAAGAACTTGAGCAACTGGCTGGTGATTTTGTGATTTTGGTGTTCCAGATGTTATGTGAGTGTTTGAATCACTTCTATGTGATGTATGTGAGGTGTGTGAGTGATTGGTTTGATTGGAAAAGCTCTCAAACTCAAAACCCAATAGTGACTTGCCTTAGAAGGCAAAATTGGAGTGAAAGAAGAGATTTTGAGGAAAGCATCTATTTGATGGCTTTGGTGTACTCAAACTGATCACAATTGAGCTCTATTTATAGTAGAGCAAGTTTGTTTTACAAGCAATAGTGAATGACAACTGCAGCAGAGGTTTGGCCAATGGTTGCACTTTGGAATCCAAGTCTCCTCTAGCCATTGACTGAATTCAATTGCAAATGGCTCAGTCCATGCCACCTTGGTGTATGCATTGAATGCTCCAATCCAAAATTGGAGTGTTGTCCCTCTTTTAGGAAATTCTAGGTTTGGCATGCTACTTCTTGTTCCAAGGACTTTGGAGGCTTGGCTTAGTGTTTGTCCCCTTTAGATTTAATCCTCAGATGTGTCCAAAGTGATGACAAGGCTTGGAATTATCTGATTTTGCCAAATCGAGCAAAAATACAAAATTCTGCCTTGCCTTGGCAGTTTTCAGCAAGGCATATTTCCATTGTCATATCTCTTGGCCCAAGTGGAATTTGGTGATGTTCCTGGCCATTTTGGAAAGCCCCCATATGATACAACAACTGTCTGACTTAGTGAAAATTTCACAAAGTGTTGGAAAAAAGTGACATTTTCACTTTTTGTGATTTTGATCATTCCATAACTCAAAATCCATGAGGAATTTGGAGGGAGGCGAGTTTTAAGCTTTTGTAGAGGGTAATGAGAGCTACAAATCTAAATTTGGATGGGGAAAAATGGCCTTGTGGTTTAGGAGTTATGATCCTCCAAAGTTGGTACCCATGCCACTTTGTTCATAACTTAAAAAAAATTCTAAGTTTTTATGGTTACCCCTTTTACAAGTTATCCCACTTTTCTTGATTTTTATTGATGAATGATGATTCAAATCATACATTAACATCATTTTAGGGTTAAAAACCATTTTTGTGAAAAATCTCAAAAAGTCAAAGTTGACTTTTGTGCACAGTTGACTTTTTATCAGATGAATTCCAAACTGTGAGATCCTTTAGGAAATCATGTCCTTGACCTATATCAAACTTGATGGACATGTTCCATGGGTGTTATAGGGTATATTGAAACATGTCCTAGGGTTTGGGAGCATGTCCTGGTCAAAAGTCAAAGATACAATTGACTTTTCTCGCGAAACCCTAACTGTGGTACTGATGAAATTGAGACTTGCTGCCCAAGCTTCTTGGATCAATCCATTGTTACAAATGGCTCAATGTGGTATGTTGGAGACCCTCAAATCATGTGTTGAGGGCTTGGCTCATGATTTGTCCCAAAAGTCAACTTAGGGGTGAATTAGGTCAAGAAACCCTAATTCTTGATTTTTGATGTATGCATCCCCTGAGGTCAAATTGACTTGATGCTTGGGCCCATGAGGTTCCATGGAGTATTTTAGGATATGCTTTGAAGCATTGGCTCATGCCCAGAGGATAATTTCCATCTGTAGGCCCTGGTCGACTAAAACCCTAATTTGGTGACACTGGCGATCTTGAGGCTTGATCCACCTGGAAGGGAGCAGCCTTGTGCTTAATCCTTAAAGTGGGAGTCCTCTTGATCCACTGTAGATGTTTGAGAGGCTAGACAAGTTGTAGATCATGTCATTTCTTGATTGATCCTTTGTCTAAAAGCTCTGAGAGGGCTGGAAACCCTAAATTTGATTGTAGTGGATGCTCACCCATCTTTGGGGAGACTGATGAGGCATGATGGTTCATCCATATTACGATGATGATTTGCACAATGATGGGAAATCTTAGTGGTCAAAATTTGGGGTATGACAGATGCCCCTATTTAATCTTCTTAGACCCGAAGGTGTGAATGGCGAAGGTATTCGGGCATTCGGGGTGCAAGAGGATTAAATATCGGAATACCTGAAATTTTGATGGTGGTTAAGAATGGCAGCTTGCGCATCCTTCTTCTTTTGCTAAGCAATGATGCTTAGAAAAGGTAAAAAACTCCCCTCGATCCTAGTTTCCCACCCAGGAACTGGTCTTAGTTTCTGTAATAAACTTCCACTCGATCCTGGTTTCCTACCAAGGAACTGGTCTTAGTTTCTGGAATAAACTTCCCCTCGATCCTTGTTTCCTACCAAGGAACTGGTCTTAGTTTCTAATGTAAACTTCCCCTCGATCCTGGGTTCCTACCAAGGAACTGGTCTCAGTTTCTGGAATAAACTTCCCCTCGATCCTGGTTTCCTACCAAGGAACTGGTCTCAGTTTCTGGAATAAACTTCCCCTCAATCCTGGTTTCCCACCAAGGAACTGGTCTTAGTTTCTGAAATAAACTTTCTTGACAAGGGACGCTATACGTAGCGGTTTTCCTCAAACTTCTCGCCGAATTTTTCTGGGGAGATGACATTTGATAGAAAAAATTTGAGGTCCGACTCGCTGGGGAACCCATTCGTCTAAGCTGCAGAGGTGTACAAACTTCTCCGTTGGAGACGCCATTTGCCGACTTTACTGGGGAAAACGAGTCTCTTGAGAGACTGCTTTCATGCTTGGGGATATTGCATCATACTTTTCTCGGGATCTTCCCGGAGAAACGCCATATGATGTGATCCAATTTTGAGGTGCTGATGACCTTTTCATCAATGGTTTTTTTCGGAGAAAAACTGCTGTATTGCCGAATCTCTGCTTAAGAGGCTTCCTCTAGGGATTTTCCTTAATATGGGAAAACGAAAATATCATCTTCAATGGAGAAGAGTGACATCGGTTGAAGGTTCTCTGGTCTTTAAGAGGTTCAAGTTATCAAAGTGGTCAAGGGCCAGTTCTGATATAGAAATAAACTGGAGGAGAGAGCTTGTTCTGACCCAACCTTTCCAGACGAGGAAAGAACTGACAACTCGATTGAGAGGACTGTTATCACTAGGGGACAAGACCGACGGGAGTGATAGTGATGCAATATGGATATGAATGCAAATCAATAATGCATGATGTATGTATGAATATGCTGACAAACTGACGTGACATACAGACTAATAGATGATCATAACTAGATAATCGGCCATCGCGAGGCGAAGAAGTACCGTTGGTTCAGGATAGCAATTCCACCTTGCTTAAGAGATGGGAACTCGGCTGAAGAGGTCAGATAGAGCATTCGCATCTGACATAGCTGATCCTTCATTCAGGCATACTGGTTTAGAAGGAGTACTTTGATTCTGCACTTTGAGGCTCGAACACCTTTGGAGAAGCGATCGATGTTCTTTCGATGTTCAACCGTCAAAATAAATTGCCGTCTTTATTTTTTTTAAAAGCAGAACAATTTTAACAAGTAAATTCATTTTTGTTTCGTTTCAAGAATCATTGATCATGTTAAAAACATCATTCTGTAAAGCTAAAACAAATATGAATTGCAAATAAAAGCACAAGGGCTCAAATTTTATTGATAGGATGGAAATCAGCCAAACGCGTGATTCCATAGAGCATTTACAAAGTCTGAACATGGTAATTTACAGGGAAAAAGGGCTACGTTGAAACCTAACGACCACTATCCTTCTACCAACTTTGAATTCGGGGCATCCTGAGTTTCTATCGAAGATGACCTTGACTGGAGCTTTTCTGACGGATGATGTAACTGCTGCTGAGGGACTTGCCCCTTTGTCGAAAGTAGTTACTTGCCATTATCCCTAATTTTTTCCTGGATTGTACTTTGAGGTTTCCAATCCACCAGGATGATTTTTGATCATGTCTCTAATTTTTGCCTGGACCGCCCTTTCGGGTTTTCAATCCACCGAGACGTTTTTTTTAGGTGAAGTATTTCTTGACTACATCAACATTTGTGGGGTAGGCAAATTCCTCTCCGTCCATGGTTGCAAGTCTCAAGGCCCCGCCTGAGAAAGTTTTCTTGACCACATAGGGGCCGTCATAATTCGGAGTCCATTTGCCCCGAGAATCAGTGAGAAATGAGTGTATCTTCTTGAGCACGGGGTCTCCTTTCCTGAAGATGCGAGGTCGAACCTTTTTGTCAAATGCCTTCTTCATTCTTCATTGATACAACTTACCGTGGTATAGTGCCGTGATTCGTTTTTCTTCGATCAGGTTGAGTTTGTCGTGTCGACTTTGACACCATTCAGCTTCTGTAAGCTTAGCTTCCATCAACACCCGGATTGATGGGATCTCTACTTCTATGGGAAGCACTGCTTCCATGCCATATACTAGAGAGAAAGGGGTTGCCCCTGTTGATGTGCGGACAGATGTGCGATAACCGTGAAGAGCAAAAGTAGAATCTCGTGCCAATCTTTGTAGGTTACAACCATCTTCTGAACAATCCTCTTGATGTTCTTGTTAGCCGCTTCTACCGCTCCGTTCATCTTTAGTCGGTAGGGAGATGAGTTATGGTGTTTGATCTTGAACTCTGCGCACAACTCTTTCATCGTCTTATTGTTCAAGTTAGATCCATTATAAGTAATGATCTGGCTCGGAACACCATAACGGTAGATGATATTGTTTTTGATAAATCGGACCACCACTTGTCGGGTCACATTAGCGTACGACGCTGCTTCGACCCACTTAGTGAAGTAATCAATGGCCACTAGGATGAATCGATGTCCGTTTATAGCTTTGGGCTCAATCAAGCCAATCATGTCGATTCCCCATATGGAAAAAGGCCATGGGGAAGAAAGAACTTTGAGATGCGTTGGCGGTACATGAATTTTGTCGGAGTATATCTGACACTTGTGACACTTCCTCATGTACTTGTAGTAATCGGATTCCATGGTCAACCAATAGTACCCTGCTCTTAGAATTTTTCTCGCCATTGTATATCCGTTGGCATGAGTGCCAAAGGACCCTTCGTGAATTTATTTCATCAGCATGTCTGCTTCTGGTCTATCTACACATCGGAGCAAGACCATGTCAAAATTTATCTTATAGAGAGTATTACCACTCAGGAAGAAACTGCCTGCCAACCTTCTGAGGGTTTTCCTATCCTTCCTTTGTGCCCCAAGTGGGTACTCTTGTTTCTGAAGGAAGCATTTGATATCGTGATACCAAGGTTTGTCGTATATGACCGCTTCAATCGTGAAGATGTAAGCGGGCCGTTCAAGGTGCATTATGTCGATCTTAGGTATGTCATTCCATTGACCTACTCTAATCATGGAAGAGAAAGTGGCTAATGCATCAGCCATGTGATTCTCATCACGAGGGATGTGATGAAACTCAACTCTGTTAAAGAAGGGTAACAACCTTCTCGCGTAGTCTTTGTAAGGATGTGTTCCAATCTCCTTTGATTTGATTGATAACTAGGGCTGAACCGCCATATACGTCCAAGTTTTTGATCCTCAAATCAATCGCTTCCTCGAGACCCATAATACAAGCTTCGTATTCAACCTCGTTATTTGTGCACTTGAACGTAAGTCTGGCGGTGAAAGGAATGTGGGTACCCTGAGGGGTGACAATGATTGCCCCAATTCCGTTTCCGTAATAATTGACAGCTCCGTCAAAGATAATCCCCCATTGGGAACCTGGTTTTGGCCCTTCACTGTGTAGCGGTTCATCGCAATCTTTCATTTTTAAATACAAGACATCTTCGTCTAGGAAGTCAAACCCGATTGGTTCTTGATCGTCAATCGGTTGATGAGCCAAATGATCGGCTAAAATACTCCCCTTAACGGCTTTTTGAGCATGGTACTCTATGTCATATTCTGATAGCAACATCTGCCAACGGGCAATCCTTCCCGTGAGAGCTAGCTTTTCAAAGACATACTTGATTGGATCCATCTCAGAGACCAACCAAGTAGTGTGACGAATCATGTACTGGCGAAGACGTTTGGCTGCCCATGCCAAAGCGCATCAAGTTTTTTCAAACATAGTATACCGAGTCTCGCAGTCGGTGAATTTCTTGCTCAAATAGTAGATGGCAGACTCTTTTCTTTTCGTTTCATCTTGTTGACCAAGCACACAGCCCATGAAGTCTTCCAAGATTGTTAAGTATATGATTAGTGGTCTTCCTTCCACTGGAGGTGATAGAATCGGCGGGTTTGACAGGTATTCCTTGATACTGTCGAAGGCGGTTTGGCAGTCTTCTGTCTAAACATAGTGCTGATTCTTTTTGAGTAATTTGAAAATCGGCGCGCATGTCGCGGTCAAGAGGAATATGAATCTGGAGATGTAGTTCAAACGTCCCAGGAATCCTCTGACTTGTTTTTCAGTTTTTGGAGAAGGCATTTCTTGAATGGCCTTGACCTTGTCAGGATCAACCTCAATTCCTTTTTGGCTGACGATGAACCCTAAAAGTTTCCTTGAACGGACACCGAAGGTGCATTTGTTGGGATTCAAGCTGAGTTTGTACTTTCTCAACCGCTCAAATAGTTTTGACAGGTGGGCCACATGCTCCTCTTCTGCATTAGATTTTACAATCATATCATCGACATATACCTCAATTTCTTTGTGTATCATGTCATGAAAAAGAGTAGTCATGGCCCTTTGATAGGTTTCCCTGGCGTTCTTCAAACCGAATGGCATCACCTTGTAACAAAAGGTACCCCATGGGGTAATGAACGAAGTTTTCTCCATGTCTTTTGGCGCCATTTTGATTTGATTATAGCCCGAGAATCCATCCATGAAGGAGAACACTTTAAACTTTGTTGTACTATCAACCAGCATGTTAATGTGTGGTAAAGGAAAGTCGTCCTTTGGACTAGCCTTGTTTAGATCTCTGTAATCCACACACATTCTGACTTTTCCGTCCTTTTTTGGAACGAGTACGATGTTGCCTACCATTGAGGATATTCTGATGTAGCGAGAAAACCCGCGTCAATCAGTTTATGTACCTCCTCTTTGATTTTGATGGCCATGTCCGAGTGAGTCCGTCTCAACCTCTGTTTTACTGGCGGACATTCCGATCTCAATGGTAAATGATGTTCCACGATGCTGGTATCCAACCCTGGCATATCCTGATAGGACCAAGCGAATACATCGGGGAATTCTTTGAGAAGCTTTACCAAACCCTCTCTAGCAGTTGGACTGAGCAGTGCCCCAATCCTGATTTATTTTCTCTTTTTTTCCGAACCTAAGTTTATCATTTCCAATGGCTCTTTATGAGGTTCAATGGACCTTTGCTCCTGTCTGAGTAATCGGGAGTTCTCTTCTGGAATTTCGTCGTCATTCTCTTCTTCAGCCCCAAATATCGGGGACTCAAAGTTGGGAGAAGGCATCGGATCGTATGTTTCAAAGGGGTTTAAAACAAGCAATCTGCATGACGATATGATTTGTGTTTAGAAGAGATAGAGGAAATGCAAGTGTATGTGCAGTGTATTATTTTGAAAAACTGCTTGTTTTTATTAGTGAGTTATTTTGTAGGGTTACTATTTTCTGAAAAAACAAAAAGAGAAAACAACAACTAATGCGGAAATTACAGAACGATGTTATTTTATTAATGAACAAGTCGATTCTTGAAACTACAGCCCTATAAAACAAAACTCTGTCGCTTTGGCCAAAGCGAAGAGGGAAATTTACAGAAAGTGAGCCCTATTAAAACATCCGTTTCACATGGGCGAGGTGAAAGGTTAAAGACGACAATTACTTTAACTTATGAACAATCTTCAGAACATCGACAGCAACCCATTGGCGGAAAAATCGTCGGTGAATCACAAAGTCTGGCACCTTCCTTGTTTTGTCTTCAAAAATAACGCTGATTTTTGGTGGAGCTGGATCATTGGAATTTGTCTCCCTGGCAGAGTTGTCGTAGGAGGATTCCTCTATTACATTTTGCATAGCACTGGTGCTCTCAAGTATATCTCCCCATCCAGTTGGCTGGATATCTTCAAACCTGATACGAGAGCTTTCGGGAGCAGTGTACTTGATCAAATAGTCGTATTTCCCACTTGGTTGTCCCAAGGTGCCCCACACTTCTTTGGATCTGGAGGAGTCATCCCTCTCGATGACGCTAACCTCGGGAAAAGCATAGTTGATGAATTCTAGTCCGGCAAGCTTTTCCAATTTATCGTCGTACGAGATATTTTCTGAATGACCTGAGTGTTGATCCCATGACATGGTGGGGACGCAGGTATTCTGTTCAATGACGTTCAGCTGATTTTCGTTGTTCGGCTGATTTTCTTGCCCCAAGTCTCCTGGGTACGGCTGCCACATTGGCAGGCAATCCACCGGGCTATAATAGTTGTGGTCAAAGTTGTCCTTTATCATAGTGTCCTCCTCTAATGAGTTTGGTGTAGCACGACATCCTTCCGGATCACAATCTCCGTATATCATTTCGACATCTGACCTGAGTATAAATCTCAGACCCTGTGTAGGAAAGCAAAAGGGAGTTTGCGTTTCGTCCTGAGACATATAACCATCCTTGTTAAGATAGGACTCCCATTCTTTCTCCATATCAGAGGAATCATCTTTATTGATGGTATGCACTTCTTGAGGCACTGGGTGATGGAAACCCCCACTGTGGAAGAAGTATTGAATGGGATGAAGCCTTTCATTGCTGGTAGTAGCTGTCTGGGTACAGGTTGCAGAAAAACCAAGACCCTTCTTTGTTTTATTGTCAGTAGGAATGACTAGCTGTCCCCATCCTATTGTATTGGCACTCTCAACTACTTTAAAGCATCTTTGTACGAGGAAATTGAGGTTTCCACTTTGTATTGATTATCCTTGCTCACCGACAGTGCTTGGAGCTGAGTTCCAATAACCTCCTCGGGTTCTACACAAGTAAATGATGATAAGTTACTCACGAGCAAGACTTGTTCTCCACAGACCATGACGAGCTGGTTGTTCTGGACGAACTTTAACTTTTGGTGGAGGGTCGAGGTGACCGCCCCAGCCTGATGTATCCAAGGTCTTCCTAATAAACAACTGTACGTTTCTCGGATGTCCATGACCTGGAAAGCGACTTGGAAAATGTGAGGACCAATAGTTATGGGAAGGTCGACTTCGCCGATAACCGTTTTTTTGGACCCCTCAAATGCTTTGACGACGACCTCACTGGTTCTCATCGGGGATTCTTTAAAGGATAGTTGCATCAAAGTGGACTTTGGCATAACTTTCAGGGCTGACCCTGTGTCTACCAGTACGCTGGCTCAAGCATCGCCCTGGCAGCTGACCGTGATATTGAGCGCCATGTTATGACAACGACCCTCTTCAGGTAATTCCTCATCACTAAATCCCAAGTTATTGTAGGAAGTGATTTTAGAAACAATGCTATCGAACTGTCTGATTGTTACATCCTGTTCCACAAAGGCTTGCTCCAAGAATTTTTGTAGAGCCTCCCTGTGTGCTTCTGAACTGAGTAAAAGTGACAGCACGGAGATCTTTGAAGGAGTTTGTAACAGTTGATCAACAATGTTGTATTCACTCCTTTGGATGGGCTTCAGCATCTCATCATCGTTTTTCGAAAGGTCGGGATTACTGGATTAACCGACCCGTGGATTGGGAACTTCTATCTGAGGTTCCTTTTCTTTGTTAAGTTCTCCAACTCCTCGGTTGAAGATTCGACCACTCCGTGTTACTCGACTGATGTCTGTAATATTCACGACGGAGGGTAATGGAATTTCCTTTCCATTCTCGACCATTGTTGCACCGTATTTGTAAGGGATAGCCTTAGTTGATTCATACTGTAGCGGTCCTGGTAGATAGATGACTATGGGAGCCTTCTAATTTTTCCGACCATCGTAAGCAATTTCGATCCATTCCTGGTTGGGAACTCTCGATTCGTCAAGTAGAGGGATGATGGTACAAACATCCCTAGCTTTCTGATGATCAGAGATTACGACAACATCCTCAATTTAATCAGCGAGGTAGTTTGGCACCTAGTTGATTGGTCCGGAACCCGGATATGGGCGAATCTCTCTACGATCCACATGATCCTGAAGAGTTGCTCGCACAAGGTAACATCCTTGGTTACTTTCCGAACATACTCTACAACGTTCATAGTTGTGTGGTGGCACCTGGTCACGCCCGCTTTGAATACACTGTAACCTCACTAGGTCAGTTTCCACAGATCGAACGTCCCGACTTTGATGCTGAGTAGGGTTCCCGTTGGTAATACTAACTTGCTGGGTGTCTTCATCCTTATAGATTGGAAGCCGCCAGTGATTCAACAAGTGCTGAAGGGTTTCTTGGACAAGGGCACAACCTTGATCGTTTTTGCAACCCGCCCTACAGCTCTGATAATCATGTGATACCAGGAACCCGAGCCGGACCTATTTAGCATGTAACTCCACCAGGCTAGTATTCATCAAGCGAATATCGAAGATTTGGATCATGTTGATCTGATAAGGATTCCTATCATGGTAGTCCTGGATCCATCCAAGATCCATCTGACGGTGGAGGGCCTCTTGTACAAAAGAGCACCCCTGTTTGTTTACCGAGCAAGTCAGACAGGAACTGTAATCGTGCCGCGGCAGATTATGATATTGGCTTTGCCTGGAGTGCATTGCCACCAAGCTGACATTCATTGAATGGACGTCGTGGTTCTGAATGACGTTAGAATTCGTGTA
Source organism: Lathyrus tuberosus (assembly GCA_022829125.1). Classification (NCBI taxonomy): domain Eukaryota; kingdom Viridiplantae; phylum Streptophyta; class Magnoliopsida; order Fabales; family Fabaceae; genus Lathyrus; species Lathyrus tuberosus. The sequence goes on from JALAZF010000190.1 coordinate 4,696,792, forward strand.
AACCATGTTAACTCCACGAACTCGGTGCTCTTGGATCCATCCGAGATCCATCTGTTCCTGTAGAGCTGATTGCACCATAAAACATCCTTGATTGCTTTTAGATCAGATATCACACTGGTGATAATTATGAGGTGGCACATGGCCATATCCACTCTGTCTACAATGCATCTTGACCAGGTTGGCCCTTAACAAAAGTACATCGTAAATTTGATAGGTGTTGTTAGACTCTCCCTCTATCAAATTGACTGTAGCTTTCTCGTGTTGAGGCAGCGGGTTTGTGAGAACATTAGGATTTGTATCCTTGAAAGATAAGACCCCGCTCCTAACAAGCTTTTGTACGTCGGATTTGAAATTGAGACAGTTCTCTATGTTATGCCCTGGTCCTCCTTGATGGTAAGGGCAAGTCTGATCCACCTTAAACCAAAAAGGCGTATTTTCCGGTACTGTAAGAGGGGACTTAGTTTGGACATGCCCCTTAGCCAATAGTAACGGAAATAGTTCTGCATACAATACGGGTATGGGATCAAATCCTGGTGGCCGCGTTGTACGGTTGTTATTATATGGAGGACGAGCCTGCTGAAGAGGCTGTTGAGTCCTTTGCTGGTTAGGTTGGCTCTGCGCAACCTGAGGTTGATATGTAGAAAGAGGCGCGGGATTGATAGCAGGAGTCACAGCCGCTACTAGTTGATAATGTCGCCTTTGCTTTCCGAGAGAGATATTCCCAATATCTTGCTCTTTTTTCTTAGGGATAGCACTACCGTATCGCTTTGTACTACTTGATGATCCAGTGTCTTTGACTAGACGTCCTTCTCGGACGGCTTCCTCAAGACGAACTCCCATACCGACCATCTCGGTGAAGTCACCGGGAGCACTGACAACCATTCTGTCGTAGTAAAAAGAGCTCAAGGTCTTTAAGAAGATCATTGTCATCTCTTTTTCCTCAAGAGGTGGACAAATTTGAGCGGCAATTTCATGCCATCTCTGAGCGTATTCCTTAAAGATTTCCTTGTCCTTTTGTGACATTGATCTGAGCTGATCTCTGTCGGGTGCCATGTCCATATTGTATTTATATTGTTGGACGAAGGCAGTGCCAAGATCTCTGAAAGTATTAATCGTAGCACGGTTTAAACCCATGTACCATTTTAGGGCGGCACCGGTTAAACTATCCTGAAAGTAGTGAATCAGTAAATCCTGATTCTCTGTCTGAGCTGACATTCGCCGAGCGTACATCACCAAGTGGCTATATGGGCAAGAGTTACCCTTGTAATTTTCAAAGTTGGGCACCTGGAATTTGTGCGGGACTTTCACATTGGAGACCAAGCAGAGGTCCACGGCGTCCTTTCCAAATTAATCCTGACCGCGAAGGGCCTGCAATTCTTTCTGCATTCCCAGGAACTATTCCTGGAACTCATTCATTCTTTCGAACATGTTGTCGTTTCCACCAGAAGGTATCTGTGGAATCTGTCCTTCCGAGAAAGTGTGTACCACGGGCGGTGGTATAGTCATTATGGCCGAGACTCTCGATACCTCCCGAAGTTTGTAACCTTCAGGAGTTGTTGTCATGCCCCTGGCATCTTCGGTTCCCTGATCCTCATTGATCGGCGGAATATATCCTTCCAGGATATAGTTAAGTTGCATGCCCCAGAGACGATCTTTTGGCATTTTGTACCTAGGATCGGACTTCTCCACTATGGGCGTTGAGGTGATCTCCGAGATCACAGTCCTTTGTAGCTGAGCTTCTGCCATGGCTTGCATGTCGTTATGGAGCTTTCTCATATCCTCTCTCAGAGCGTCGATCTCTTCTCTCAACTCTCTATTCTCTTCCTCGAGATCATCCATCTTTTTCTGACGACTGGCCTGAGTATTGTACGAATGCGACAGTTTGACTCTAGAACCGAGACACAAACGTGAGATTCGTAGGTAAGAAGAATACATAACGTGAGAATGATGAATACAATGATTATATTAATTGTTTTTTTTTTGGTTTAATTAAAATAAACTTCGACAATTAGATTGCAAATATCAAACAGTGGGGAAACCTCGTTTTATTGAATTCAAAGGATCGCGAAAATAGAAATACAGTAGATTACAAGGTGCGGAAACAGAAACCTAAGCTAAGGGGTCCCAAGTCCTCTCTGGGGAGAAACCGGGTGCTGATTTTGGTACTTTCCTTTTCTTGGATCGGGGCTCTTGGGCCGTTGTCGGGCTGTCATTCCTTTGCCAAGTGAAAGGAACGAGCAAATTCCTTTAGTCATCCTGATTATCCATAGCATGTTGCTCCAAAATCTTAATTAGAGCATCCTTATCTTTTAGCAGTCGCTGTATTTTGGTACACTTTACATTGAGGGTGCGGTACTTGTTCTTCCAAGACCTCCTCTCCTGTTGAACTTTGTTGAGAGGAACCTGAAGTTTTTCCGTTTCAGTCATGAAGTACCTGACAGATGCCCTTGGCGGAAGAACTCGGTGACGAGGATAAGGTATCTTTAGCTTGAGAGCTCTAGTTTGTACCTAGTGGAGATAAGGCTCCACCGAGACACAGTCCAGTTTTCCTAGAGACTCTCGTCCTTTCTTATGAACATGTTTCCAAGCGTGCACTATTTCCAGATTTAGTGCCCTGTCATTTTCTCCTTCTTTGAAGAAAAGACCTTCCAGATGAGCATTACGCGGGACATGCCTCATCGGGTATCCAAATTGACGACGAACTAATCCTAGATGGTAGTTGATTCCTCCCTTAGTTCCTATGAGGGGTACGTTGGGGAAGTTTCCACAATGGTCAATGATCTTGATCCCGTCATAAATCCTATTGCACCAATCTATATCAGAGTTGGTAAAGGACATGATTTTCTGAGACCAACGTAAGGCACTCTTATGATCCCAAAAAGCAGAAGACTTAGGCAAATGAGAGATAAACCATTTATATAGCAGGGGTACACAACTTGTGATCATCCCTCCACTGTACAAATTTCCTAAGTGTACAGAATGATACGCATCCGCGAGCAAAGTTGGCACCGGGTTTCCAATGAGAAAAACCTTATGGCGTTGATATCGACGAAGCTATTAATATTGGGAAACAGAAATAACCCATAAGTGAGTAAGACAAAGATGCTTTCAAAAGCAGTCATGTTCCCTATACTAGCAAAGTACAGAGCCTTCTTTGTCAGGAACTGGGCTGGCAAACCTGGGAGCCCACCCTTGGGGGTCATGTGAGTCTTAATTTCTGACTCATCCAAATAGACTGCTCTTGCAATGGTCTGATCCTTTGGAATTTCTTCTAGTCCAGAAAATGGAGCTCGATCAGTAATGTGTAAATCGGTTAGGTGAGAATACTCCTCCAGCGTTGGTGCGAGCTGGTAATCCGGGAATGTGAAAAAGTGATAGACCGGATCGTAAAACTGAATGAGTGCCTCCATGATTCCTTCAATCACATGGACTCTTAACAGAGGTAGTAGACCTCCGTACTTGGCTCTGAAAGCTTCAGGGTTAGTGATCATCCTCGCTAATCCTCTCAAATCCTCTAGTTTTGGAACCCTGAAGGTATACTTATGAGTTCTCCTTCTACCGAAGTCAATGAGCGCAATCTTTTTCTCTGACATTTGCAATCATTGTCTTAGTTTAATTTGAAAAAGAGAGACTAGAATATAAGTTTTTCTTTGATGTAATGTTTTTTAGATGAATGCATGAATGCAGCACACAAAAACATATAAAAAACATGGGGTCAAAGGGTCGGTGTCATGAAGTCAAGGCTCTACCCCCCCCCTAAAGGTTTATACTAGTGATTTTTGTACCTGTATCTCAACATCATCAGTTCTTGTCGAGAAAACACCAGCGGGCAGGGAACCGTGCTAGGTGATGTTTTTCGAAGAACCATCAGAAGAGGGTAGTATCGCGTGACAACCATTTCCAATAGTTTCCGCACTACTCAAAGAGGTTTTTCCTAGGTGTATACTCAATCTTTCCACATGCGGCATCACACGCATTCCCATTAGCAGAAAAATAAACACAAATATCAATTATGAAAAGCAGTATATATATTTATCCTAAAGTCCTAGACTTTAAAGAGCTATGAATCCTATGTTCTTGACAAAAATGGCTCCCCGGCGGAGTCGCTATCCTGTGGTATCTTCCCAACATAAAAGGTTTTGACCTAAGATCCTAGTGAAGTCAAAAAGGTCCTATCCCAGTGAAGTCCCTAGTGAAGTCATCATTCTTCGGTTTCTACATGAGAGATAAAAAAGAGAGCCCCACGGTGGGCGCCATTTTTCTGTAGCGAGCAATTTTGGACGTGGTTCTTAAGCACTGCCGCTCTAGGTTACTACAGGTCGATTCATTTTTTATCCTATTGAAGCTGATGAAGGAAGGGAAATAGATGTCTCCAACTAACCCTGCTTTGCAAACTAAGGTCAAACAGTAAAACTGTTGGTTTACAGATGCGATCAATGTGGGGGGGGGGGGGGGCTCTCTTATGTTATTTTGGTTGAATTTAGACTTTTGGTAGGGAATACGGACTCGGATATTTTGGTGGATATGTGAGGATTTGTGACCTGAGGTTTTTTGATGTGGTGTGCTCGCTAAGATTTTTCTTTCAATCTTATGCCTACGTATTTCCGTTTACCGAAACAGGGAAATCAGAGAGATCGTAGTTCCTCCTATTCTATGGGAGGAAATGGTGATTTGGTGTCTTGTTCAAAGCCCAAGACGTGAAGCTGAATGTGGTTTATATCTTGTTCAAAGCCCAAGATGTGAAGCTGAAGGGTCTATTTGTATCTTGTTCGAAGCCCAAGATGTGAAGCTAAAAAGGTGTTGTCTTTAGAGAGAATTTGTCATCTCTAAAGGGGGTCTATTTGTCACAACTGTTGGGTGACTGACTATAAAGGAGGATTACTTTAACCGGGATATGTGAATCCTAGCAATGCCATAATTTCCTTTATAAGGGGTTTTAACCTGGAGGAGAAGACTTTAACTCAATGTAGAGCAATGCCATCTTTCCTTAGGAATTTCTCATGCTAAAAGAGGGACAGTGGCGTGGATGTAAATAATCCAGAGGCTTGCCGCTTACAGTGATTAGATGAAAGGAGTTGTTGATGTTTGTATCCTGTGAACGAGGCACAATTTTGATGCTAAAAGGTTGATTGACTCAACCGGGGTTTTTCTTATACAAAGCCTAAGAGGAGGCTATTGGCCCAACAAGAGGGTGTTTTTTGTATGTGTCTTGTACGAAGCCCAAGAGAGAGACTAAAGGTTGACTCAGCAAGAGAGTCTTTTATACTCAACAAGAGAGTGATTTGTATCTCGTACGAAGCCCGAGATAAAGGCTAAAAGGTTTGACTCAACAAGAGAGTCTTTTTGTATCTCGTACGAAGCCCAAGATAGAGGCTAAAAAGATTATTAACTCAACAAGAGAGTCTTTTTGTATCTCGTACGAAGCCCGAGATAGAGGCTAAAGGTTGTTGTTTGAATTGAGTGACAGGTCCAGTAGGTTGGTTAAAAGAGAAAATCAGTTCTTATAAAGAGACTGATTAAAGGTAAGGCTATGCTTTGGGATTGATCAGAGGATCAGGGTTATTTCCTGTTCTTTAAGGAAATAGGGAATCCAGAGGGTATTGGAGACTGTCCAAGTCTACTGGTGTTTTTCACTACTTGAGAATGCCTTCGAGACTCAAGGAGATTAGACTGTCCAAGTCTAGAGTTTTATCTTTTGTACTATGCTTAAAGAAACAGTAGTAGTACGTTCACGGTAGAAAGATCTAGACTCTTTGAAAGACTGTTCTATTAAGATGACTAATTTCTGTTCCTATACCTCTAGGTGGTTGTCGGGACAATTTGTACGAAGCCCAAGAGGAGGCTGGAAACTTTTAAGAAGCCGAGGGACAATTTGTACGAAGCCCAAGAGGAGGCTCTCTTCCCGAATGAAGAATCCTTATACGAAGGCTAAGAGGAGGCTGTGAATACTTCTAAGAAGCCGTAAGGTCCTTGTACAACGCCCAAGAGGAGGCGGGGATGCTTTTAGGAAGCCTGTGGGTCCCCAAATCCCGAGAAATTGAAGACAGGCTATTCACAGAGAATAGATCAAGCAAGGAAAGTCCGAGAATTTGGAAGAAACTCAAAAGATGCCATTCATGGAGAAAAGATCATCCCTGGGGAGTAGAGTTTCTTTGACAATGTCTAAGGGTGACAGTCTATGAAAGGGTTCACCGAGAATGCTGCCTTTCACGTCTCCATATTATTTAACCCCAAGAGGAGGGAAGACTGTATCTAGTAATCCAATGGGGATCTAGTTTTGTCTATTTAAGAGTGACCAACATGGCTTAGTGCTAGACGTAGTTGCCGGGGAAACTCTAAATATCTATACTAGTATTACACAGTTGATAGAAGTTTATGAAAGAAGACTTACGGTGAAACAGCCCCACAATACATTTATATGTATATGAAAGCGGATAAAGAAAGCATATAACCCCTTACTCGGTTGTAGAGCTTCCATGCCGTTTGGTTAGTTGTTCAACAAAGAAAGATTGAGAACAACAGTATATTCAAAATTAAAGGAGAAAGTATTTTGAAAAGATGTTGGGGCTTACAGCTCAAGGAGAGGCCCGAGGTTTATCAATGATCGCACTGTCGCTTTGTACAGAGGGACTTATACAAGTGACTGAGGCCCAAGAAAGGTTTTCTGTACAAGGGGATGGGTCTTACACTCTCTCAAGAGGCCCAAGTGTTTAAAGAAAAAGAATGGGGCTTACAACACGAGGGTAGGCCCAGATGATTTTTTTTTATTGGCGATCGCGCCGAGGTTTTCTTTTAACGCAAGGGGACTTATACAATGTCTGAGGCCCAAAAAGTTTTGGTTAAAAGGGGATTGGGTCTTACACCCTAATAGAGGCCCAAAAAATTTATTTTTGTACAAGTGGTGGGGCTTACAGGTCAAGGAGAGGTCCAGGGTCATTTGTTTGAAAATGGCGATCGCGCCGAGATTTTTGAAAACGCGGTGGGTCTTATACAATGCATTGAGGCCCAAAATGGTTTGGTTTTCAAAGGGGGTTGGGTCTTACACTCTAATAGAGGCCCAAGAGATTTTGAATGGGTCTTATAGCTCGAGGAGAGGCCCAGGGTTTATTTTTCAATGGACGATGATCGCGTCGAACTTTTTGAAATACAATGGGACTTATACAATAAGTGAGGCCCAAAAATAGGTTTGTATTTTCAAAGGATTGGGTCTTACACTCTATTAAAGGCCCAAGTGTTTGAAAAAGTTTGATGAGGGTTGAATTAATCAAAAACCCTAATTTGTTTTCAAAATGTATTTTAATTCAATAATAAATTCAATTAAAATGACAAAAATTGTTTAACATGTGGAAAACAAATTGTGATCTTGGATTAATGTTTCAAAAATCATGTTTTGACCTACAAAATGATTAGAAGTCATTAAAATTTGCAAAATCAAAAAGGAAAAAATATTTTAAATGTCAAAAACAATTAAAATATTAATTCTTTGCAAAAATATCAATTATATGAAATAAATAATATTTATGGGATTTTTTGTTAAAATAAAATATTTTAACATTTTCGTGAATTATTAAAAAAAGAATCAACTCAAATTCATTAAAACTCAGAGAGAAATTAATTTTTGAATCAATTAAATAAAATCACACAATTCAAATATTCAAATTTTCAAAAAATGGCGCCAAGAACAAGGGCAAGAACACCCGCCACCCTCTGTTTCTGCGGATTTGCGTTTTCTATCCAATCTGACTGAATACTTGATTATATCATGCAATCTACATATCAATCTACTCGCTTTAACCTTACGATCATGTCTATGGTCTTTAATTTCATTTATTTTTAACATGGAATAAGAAATCAAAGAGAAACCTCAAGAACCCTAATTTCTGCATGAAGGTTCAGAAATTCCACACACGATTCAAACAATGCAATTGTTTGAGGGAAAACATTCCATGCATGATTATGAACATATGGCCAAATTATTTTGCAGCAAAAATTGCATGGATCATAGAGTTAGAAGAGCTCATGCTTACCTCTTGTAGCTGGTGACCGTGTTATGTGTTTGAGGTGTTACAACTAGGTTCCAATGATCTGGATAGCTTCCCTAGGTACCATGGAGTGTGTCTGGATGCTTGGAATGGATTGAAATGATCTGGAACTTGAGATGGTACCCCAACTGCAAATCTGTCAAGAACTTGAGCAACTGGCTGGTGATTTTGTGATTTTGGTGTTCCAGATGTTATGTGAGTGTTTGGATCACTTCTATGTGATGTATGTGAGGTGTGTGAGTGATTGGTTTGATTGGAAAAGCTCTCAAACTCAAAACCCAATAGTGACTTACCTTAGAAGGCAAAATTGGAGTGAAAGAAGAGATTTTGAGGAAAGCATCTATTTGATGACTTTGGTGTACTCAAATTGATCACAATTGAGCTCTATTTATAGTAGAGCAAGTTTTTTTTACAAGCAATAGTGAATGGCAACTGCAGCAGAGGTTTGGTCAATGGTTGCACTTTGGAATCCAAGTCTCCTCTAGCCATTGACTGAATTCAATTGTAAATGGCTCAGTCCATACCACCTTGGTGTATGCATTGAATGCTCCAATCCAAAATTGGAGTCTTGTCCCTCTTTTAGGCAATTCTAGGTTTGGCATTCTACTTCTTGTTCCAAGGACTTTGGAGGCTTGGCTTAGTGTTTGTCCCCTTTAGATTTAATCCTCAGATGTGTCCAAAGTGATGACAAGGCATGGAATTATCTGATTTTGCCAAATCGAGCAAAAATGCAAAATTCTACCTAGCCTTGGCAGTTTTCAGCAAGGCATATTGTCATTGTCATATCTCTTGGCCCAAGTGGAATTTGGTGATGTTCTTGGCCATTTTGGAAAGCCCTCATATGATACAACAACTGTTTGATCATATTTGGTTTTGATACCTTTTGGATCCAAGTGAAAAATCCCCCTACATTTGGAAAAAAGTGAAGGCAGATTCTGACTTAGTGAAAATTTCACTAAGTGTTGGAAAAAAGTGACATTTTCACTTTTTGTGATTTTGATCATTCCATAACTCAAAATCCATGAGGAATTTGGAGGGAGGTTAGTTTTAAGCTTTTGTAGAGTGTAATGAGAGCTATAAATCTAGCTTTGGATGGGGAAAAATGACCTTGTGGTTTAGGAGTTATGATCCAACAAAGTTGGTACCCTTGCCACTTTGTTCATAACTTAGAAAATTTTCGAAGTTTTTACGGTTACCCCTTTTACAAGTTATCCCACTTTTCTTCATTTTTCTTGATGAATGATGATTCAAATCATACATTAACATCATTTTAGGGTTAAAACCCATTTTTGTGAAAAATCTCAAAAAGTCAAAGTTGACTTTTGTGCACAGTTGACTTTTTATCAGATGAATTCCAAACTGTGCGATCCTTTAGGAAATCATGTCCTTGACCTAAATCAAACTTGATGGACATGTTCCATGGGTGTTATAGGGTATATTGAAACATGTCCTAGGGTTTGGGAGCATGTCCTGGTCAAAAGTCAAAGATACAGTTGACTTTTCTCGCGAAACCCTAACTGTGGTACTGATGAAATTGAGACTTGCTGCTCAAGCTTCCTGGATCAATCCATTGTTAAAAATGGCTCAATGTGGTATGTTGGAGACCCTCAAATCATGTCTTGAGGTCTTGGCTCATGATTTCTCCCAAAAGTCAACTTAGGGGTGAATTAGGTCAAGAAACACTAATTCCTGATTTTTGATGTATGCATCCCCTGAGGTCAAATTGACTTGATGCTTGGGCCCATGAGGTTCCATGGAGTATTTTAGGATATGCTTTGAAGCATTGGCTCATGCCCAGAGGAGAATTTCCATCTGGAGGCCCTGGTCGACCAAAACCCTAATTTGGTGACACTGGCGATCTTGAGGCTTGATCCACCTGGAAGGGAGCAGCCTTGTGCTTAATCCTTAAAGTGGGAGTCCTCTTGATCCACTGTAGATGTTTGAGAGGCTAGACAAGTTGAAGATCATGTCATTTCTTGATTAATCCTTTGTCTAAAAGCTCTGAGTGGGCTAGAAACCCTAAATTTGATTGTAGTGGATGCTCACCCATCTTTGGGGAGACTGATGAGGCATGATGGTTCATTCATATTGTGATATTGATTTGCACAATGATGGGAAATCTTAGTGGTAAAAATTTGGGGTATGACACACTCCACCTAAACCACTCAAAGACGCATCGCAATACACCACAAACGGTTCACTAGGATTCGGTAAGGTCAAAATCGAAGCTGTAGTCAATCTTCTCTTCAGCTCACTAAAACTTTCCTCACACTGAATATCCCAAATAAACGCTTTACCTTTACAAGTCAGCTAGGTCAATGGAAGTGATAACTTGGAAAAGCCTTCAATGAATCTTCGATAATATCCAGCTAAACCCAAAAAGCTTCTATTTTCAGTAACAGATCTAGGAGCCTCCCATTGTAGAAATGCATCTACTTTGGATGGATCCATAGTAATACCATTACCTGAAATCACATGCCCAAGAAAACTCACTTCTGACAACCAGAATTACACTTGGACAACTTGGCATAAAGTTTCTTTTCCTTCAAAATTTGCAATACAATACGCAAATGTTCCGCATGCTCCTCCCTAGACTTAGAATAAATCAAGATGTTATCAATAAACACAACAACAAATTGATCCAAATGCTCATGGAATATGCGATTCATATACTCCATAAACACTCTCGGCGCATTAGAAACCCCGAACGGCATCACGGAATATTCGTAATGTCCGTATCGTGTCCTAAAAGCCGTCTTCTGAATATCTTCCTCCTTCACTCTAATTTGGTGATAGCCTGACCTCAAATCAATTTTACTAAACACACACGTACCTACCAACTGGTCCATCAAATTATCAATTCTCGGAAGAGGATACTTATTCTTAATCGTCACCTGATTCAGCTGGCGATAATCCATACACAATCGCATACTTCCATCTTTCTTTATCACCAATAAAACTGGAGCACCCCAAGGCGATACACTCGGCCTCACAAACCTATTTTCTAACAATTCATTCAACTGCTTCTTCAACTTAACTAACTCAGATGCCGACATACGATATGGTGCCATAGACACAAGTCTAGTACCAGGAACTAAATCTATAGAAAACTCCACCTCTCTTTCTGGTGGAACATCATAAATATCCTCCGGAAACACCTCCGGAAAATCACACACGACTGGAAACACATCAATTCCAATTTGACTATCCACAGTCAATGATGCAAACAACCCGAACAACTGAGCTTCATCCGCCAAAAGTTTCTTCAACTCTTTGGTAGATAAGAAACTCGATTCCTCGTCTTCTTCAAGAGAAGGAAATCTTACCAACTTATGATAACAATCGATATGAACTCGATTGAACTGTAACCAATTCATTCCCAGAACTACGTCTAAACCCTCCAACGGCAGACACACCAAATCCATAGCAAAATCCTTACCATAAATGGTCAAAGGACAACTTAAACAAACCAGAGAAGTAGTTACCTACCCCAATACTGGAGTATCGATAACCATCTCTCCATCCATCGACGACAACAAAAGATTTAAACGTCGGGCACACTCAGACGAAACAAACGAATGAGTCGCTCCGGTATCAATAATAGCAACTAAAGGTGTACTATTAATAAAATAAGTACCTCTGATCAGACGATCTGCACTAGCAGGCTGAGCTCCTGCCAATGCAAATAATTTCCCTCCAGCTTGAGCTTGCTTTGGTTTCGGACACCTCGTACTAATATGACCAGATTCACCATAATTGAAACACTTCACCCCATTCCTCTTGCAATCAGGAATGGGGTGAAGTGGTGATGATCTGAACAGCTTCCCTACACCCTATGGAGTGTGTTTGAATGGTTGGACTTGATTGAAATTGGCTGGATCAATTTGTGGTACCTCAGCGGCAACTTGATTGAAAATTTGAGCTACCAGCTGGTGATTTTGTGAAATTGGTGTTTCAGAAGTGATCTAAGTGTTTGATCAGCTCATATGTGATGTATGTGAGGTGTGTGAGTGATTGGTTTGATTGGAATTACTCTCAAACTCAAAACCCGATAGTGACTTGCCTTAGAAGGCAAAATTGGAGTGAAAGAAGAGATTTTGAGGAAAGCATCTGTTTGATGGCTTTGGTGTACTCAAACTGATCACAATTGAGCTCTATTTATAGTAGAGCAAGTTTGTTTTGCAAGGAATAGTGAATGGCAGCTGGTAAGTAGGTTTGGCCAATGTTGGCAAATGAAAATCCAAGTCTCCTCTAGCCATTGACTAGAGGTTAGGGCACAGAGCTTTGGTTCCCTTGGTCTTGGATAAGTCTTGACTGATTTCAGATGCGAATGGCTCAGTCCATGCCACCTTGATGCTTCCGTTGAATGCTTCAATCCAAATTTGGAGTCTTGTCCCTATTTTGGCCATTCTAGGTTCAACATGCTATTTCTTGTTCCATGGACTTTGGAGGCTTGGCTCAGTGATTGTCCCCTTTAGATTCAATCCTCAGATGTGTCCAAGTGGATAGGAGCATTTGAATTTGGCTGATTTTGGCAAATCGAGCCAAAATGCAAAATCTGCCTTGCCTTTGACAGATTTCAGCAAGGCAACTTGACAATGTCATATCTCACGGGGTAAGTTGAATTTGGCAACGTTCTTGGCCATTTTGGAAAGCCCTTACATGATACAACAACTGTTTGAACAAGTTTGGTTTTGATCTCTTTTGATTCCAAGTGAAAAATCCCTCTACATTTGGCAAAAAGTGAAGCAAAATCTGACTTAGTGAAATTTTCACTAAGTGTTGGAACAAAGTGTGATTTCTTGATTTTGATCACTCCATAACTCAAAATCCTTAATGAATTGGACTTAGGTCTAGTTGAAGTTTTTGTAGAGGGTAATGAGAGCTACAAATCCATCTTTGGATGAAAAAAATTGGCCTTGTGGTTTAGGAGTTATGGTCCTCCAAAGTTGGTGCATTAGTGGTACTTTTTCCATAACTTAGAAAAATTTCTAAGTTTTATGGTTACCCCTTTTACAAGTTATCCCACTTTTCTTGATTTTTCTTGATGAATGATGATTCAAATCATACATTAACATCATTTAAGGGTTAAAAATCCATTTTGGTGAAAAATCTCAAAAAGTCAAAGTTGACTTTTGTGCACAGTTGACTTTTTATCAGATGAATTCCAAATTGGGCAACTCTTCAGGAAATCATGTCCTTGACCTAAATCAAACTTGATGGACATGTTCCATGGGTGTCATAGGGTATATTGAATCATGTCTTAGGGTTTGGGAGCATGTCCTGGTCAAAAGTCAAAGTTACAGTTGACTTTCCTCGCGAAACCCTAATTGTGGTGCAGATGAAAATGAGACTTGTTGCTCAAGCTTCTTGGTTTAATCCATTGTTCCAAATGGATCAATATAGTTCATTAGAGACCCTCAAATCATGTCTTGAGGTCTTGGCTCTTGATTTGTCCCAAAGGTCAACTTAGGGGTGAATTAGGTCAAGAAACCCTAATTCCTGATTTTTTATGTATGCATCCCCTGAGGCCAAATTGACTTGATGAATGGGTCCATGAGGTTCCATGGAGTATATTAGGTTGTGTTTTGGATCTTTGGCTTATGCCCAGATGAAACTTTCCATCTAGAGGCCCTGGTCGACCAAAACCCTAATTTGGTGATACCGACGATCTTGAAGCTTGATCCACCTAGAAGGGAGCAACCTTGTGCTTAATCCTTGAAGTGGGAGTCCTCTTGATCCATTGTGGATGTTTGAGAGGTTAGACAAGTTGAAGATCATGTCATTCCTTGATTGATCCTTTGTCTAAGGCTCTTAGAGGGCTTAAAACCCTAATTTTGATTGTAGTGAATGCTCAACAACCCTTGAGGCATTTGGTGAGGCATGATGGTTCATCCATATTGTGATGATGATTGGCACAATGATGGGAAATATTAGTGGTCAAAATTTGGGGTATGACAGATGCCCCTATTTAATCTTCTTGGACCCATAGGTGTGAATGACGAAGGTATTCGGGCATTCGGGGTGCAAGTGGATTAAATATCGGAATACCCGAAATTTAGATGGTGGTTATGAATGGCGGATCGCATCCATCTTCTTTTACTGAGCAATGATGCTTAGAAAAGGTAAACTTCCCCTCGATCCTGGTCTTCAGCCAAGGAACTGGTCTCAGTTTTCTTTTGAAATAAACTTCCCCTCGATCCTGGTTTCCTACCAAGGAACTGGTCTTAGTTTCTGATTTAAACTTCCCCTCGATCCTGGTTTCCTACCAAGGAACTGGTCTTAATTTCTGATTTAAACTTCCCCTCGATCCTGGTTTCCTACCAAGGAACTGGTCTAAGTTTCTGATTTAAACTTCCCTTCGATCCTGGTTTCCTACCAAGGAACTGGTCTAAGTTTCTTTTGTCAATAAGCTTTATTGACAAGGAACGCTATTCGTAGCGGCTTTCCTTCAAACTTCTCGTAGAATTTTCCTGGGGAGATGCCATTTGAGTGGAAAAAGCTTTGATGTCAGACTTGCTGGAGAACCCAGTCGTCTGAGTTGTAGAGGTGCACAAACTTCTCTGTTGGAGACGCCATTTGTCGATTCTACTGGGGGGAAAGCGAGTATCTTGAGAGACTGTTTCCACTTGGGGATCTTACATCATACTTTTCTCGGGATCTTCCCAGAGAAATGCCATATGATGGGGTCCAATTTTGAGGTGTCGATGACCTTTTCACCGGCGGTTTTTCGGAGCGAAACTGACGTGCTGCCGAATCTCTGATTACGAGGCTTTCTCTGTGGATTTTCCTTAATCCGGGAAAGCAAGGATATCATATTCAATGGCAAAGAGTGACATCTGTTGAAGGTTCTCTGGCCTTTCAGAGGTTCAAGTTATCAAAGTGGTCTAGTACCGACTCTGATCTAGAGATAAACGGGAGAGAGATTGCTTAGATGATTCACTTCCTAACGAGGAAAGGTCCGACAACTCGATTGAGAGGACTTTTATCACTAGGGGATAAGACCGACTAGAGTGATAGCGATGCAATATGAAATGTAAATGCAAATCAATAATGCATGATGTATGTATGTATATGCTGACAAAACTGACGCGACACACAAACTAAAAGATGAACATGACTGGATACTCGGCCATCGCGGGGCGTATAGAGATATCGCTAGTTCAAGATAGCAATTCCACCTTGCTTAGGAGAGATAATCCCTGCGGGGAATACCGTTGATCGGGCTTAGGAGGTAAGAACTCTGCCGTGGATGTCAGACAAAACAAGGTCTCTGACACAGTTGATCCTTTTATTCAGGCGTACTGGTCTAGAAGGAGTACTTTCATTCTGCACTTTGAGGTTCAAACACCTTTGGAGACACGATTGATGTTCTTTCTATGTTTAACAGTCAAAAGAAATTGCCATCTTTATTTTAAAAGCAGAAAAAGTTTTAACAAGTAAATTCATTTTTGTTTTATTTCAAGAATCGTTAATCATATTAACAACGTCGTTCTGTAAAGCTAAAACAAGCAAGAATTACAAACAAAAGCACAAGGCTCAAATTTTATTGATAAGATGGAGATCAGCCAAACGCGTGATTCCAAAGTGTATGTACAAAGCTAGAAAATGGTAATTTACAGGGAAAAGGGCTACGTTGAAACATAACGACCACTATCCTTCTACCAACTTTGAATTCGGGGCATCCTGAGCTTCTGTCGAAGATGACCTTGACTGGAGTTTTTCTCCGATGGATGATGTAACTGCTGTTGCTAAGGGACTTGCCTCTGTTGAACATAGTTACTTTCCATTATCCCTAATTTTTGCCTGGATTGTACTGTGATGTTTCCAATCCACCAGGATGATTTTTTTTTATTTTGTCTCTAACTTTTGCCTGGACCTCCCTTTCGGGTTTTCTATCCACCGAGACGTCTTTTTTTTTTAGGCGAAGTATTTCTTGACTACATCAACATTCGTGGGGTAGGAAAATTCCTCTCCGTCCATGGTTGTAAGTCTCAAGGCGCCGCCTGAGAAAGCTTTCGTGACCACATAGGGGCCATCATAACTTGGGGTCCATTTTCCCCGAGAATCAGTGAGAAATGATTGTATCTTTTTTAGCACAAGGTCTCCTTTCCTGAAGACGCGAGGTCAGACCTTTTTGTCGAACACCCTCTTCATTCTCTGTTGATACAACTGACCGTGGCATAGTGCCGCTATTCTCTTTTCTTCGATCAGATTTAGTTCATCATGTCGACTTTGACACCATTCAGCTTCGGTGAGCTTAGCTTCCATCAATACCCGGATTGATGGGATCTCTACTTCGATGGGGAGCACTGCCTCCATGCCATATACTAGAGAGAAAAGGGTTGCCCATGTTGAAGTACAGACAGATGTGTGATAACCATGAAGAGCAAAGGGTAGCATCTCGTGCCAGTCTTTGTAGGTCACAACCATCTTTTGAACAATCTTCTTGATGTTCTTGTTAGCTGTTTCTACCACCCCGTTCATCTTGGGTCGGTAGGGAGATGAGTTATGATGTTCGATCTTGAACTCTGCGCACAACTCTTTAATCATCTTATTGTTCAAGTTAGACCCATTATCAGTAATGATCTCGCTTGGAACACCATAACGGCAGATGATATTGTTTTTGATAAATCGGACCACCACTTGTCGGGTTACATTAGCGAATGACGCTGCTTCGACCCACTTGGTGAAGTAATCAATGGCTACCAGGATAAACCGATGTCCGTTTGAAGCCTTGGGCTCAATCATGCCAATCATGTCGATTCCCCATATGGAAAAAGGCCATGGGGAAGAAAGAACTTTGAGATGTGATGGCGGTACATAAATTTTGTCGGAGTATATCTGACACTTGTGACACCTCTTCATGTACTTGTAATAGTCGGATTCCATGGTCAACCAATAGTACCCTGCTCTCAGAATTTTTCTCGTGAATTTCTTTCATAAGCATGTCTGCTTCAGGTCTGTCGACGCATCGGAGCAAGACCATGTCAAAATTTCTCTTATAAAGTGTATCGCAGCTCAGGAAGACGCTTCCAGCCAATCTTCTGAGGGTTTTCCTGTCTTTTCTGAGTGCCCCAGATGGGTACTCTTGTTTTTGAAGGAAGCATTTGATATCATGATACCAAGGTTTGTCGTCTATGACTGCTTCAATCGTGAAGACGTAAGAGGGCCGTTTAAGGCGCATTATGTCTATCTTAGGTATGTCATTCCATTGACCTACACTAATCATAGAAGAGATAGTGGCTAATGCATCAGCCATGTGATTCTCATCATGAGGGATGTGATGAAACTCGACTCTGTTGAAGAAAGGTAACAACCTTCTTGCATAGTCTTTGTAAGGAATCAATCCTGATTGGTATGTGTTCCAATCTCCTTTTATCTGGTTAATAACCAAAGCTGAGTCGCCATATACGTCCAAGTTTTTGATCCTTAAATCAATCGCTTCTACGAGACCCATAATACAAGCTTCGTATTCGACCTCATTGTTCGTACACTTGAACGTAAGTCGAGCGGTGAAAGGAATGTGGGTACCCTGAGGGGTAACAATGATTGCCCCAATTCCGTTTCCATAATGATTAACTGCTCCATCAAAGATTAGTCCCCATTGGGAACCTGGTTCTGGCCCTTCACTGGGTAGCGGTTCATCGCAGTCTTTCATTTTTAGATACATGACATCTTCGTCTGGGAAGTCAAACCCGATCGATTCCTGATCGTCAATCGGTTGATGAGCCAAATGATCGGCTAAAATACTTCCCTTAACGGCTTTCTGAGCGTGGTACTCTATGTCATATTCTGATAACAACATCTGCCAGCGGGCAATCCTTCCCGTAAGAGCAGGTTTTTCAAATACGTACTTGATTGGATCCATTTCGGAGACCAACCAAGTAGTATGATGAATCATGTACTGGCGAAGACGTTTGTCTACCCAAGCCAAAGCGCAACAAGTTTTCTCAAGCATCGTGTGCCGAGTCTCGCAGTCGGTGAATTTCTTGCTCTTTTCTTTTAGTTTTGTCTTGTTGGCCAAGTACACATCCCATTGAGTCCTCTAGGACTATGAGGTAAATGATCAGTGGTCTTCCTTCCACTGGAGGTGATAGAATCGGAGGATTCAACAGGTATTCCTTAATACTTTCGAAGGCAGTTTGGCAATCTTCTGACCAAACGTAATCCTGGTTCTTTTTCAGTAATTTGAAGATCGGCGCACACGTGGCGGTCATAAGGAATATGAATCTGGAGATGTAGTTTAAACATCCCAAGAATCCTCTGACTTGTTTTTCAGTTTTCGGCGAAGGCATTTCTTGAATGGCCTTGACCTTGTCAGGATCAACCTCAATTCCTTTCTGGCTGACGATG
Source organism: Lathyrus tuberosus (assembly GCA_022829125.1). Taxonomy (NCBI): domain Eukaryota; kingdom Viridiplantae; phylum Streptophyta; class Magnoliopsida; order Fabales; family Fabaceae; genus Lathyrus; species Lathyrus tuberosus. The sequence continues at coordinate 4,715,190 of JALAZF010000190.1, forward strand.
AATTTTCTTAAACGTTCGAACAATTTTGACAGATGTTCAACGTGCTCACTCTCTGTGTTTGATTTTGCAATCATATCATCGACATATACCTCGATTTCCTTATGTATCATGTCATGAAACAGAGTAGTCATGGCCCTTTGATAGGTTGCCCCAGTGTTCTTCAAACCGAACGGCATTACCTTGTAACAAAAGGTACCCCATGGGGTAATGAACGAAGTTTTCTCCATGTCTTTCGGCGCCATTTTGATCTGGTTATAGCCCGAGAATCCATCCATGAAGGAGAATCTTTGAACTTTGCTGTGCTGTCAACCAACATGTCAATGTGTGGTAAAGGAAAGTCGCCCTTTGGACTTGCCTTGTTCAGATCTCTGTAATCAACACACATCCTGACCTTTCCGTCCTTTTTGGGAACGGGTACGATGTTGGCTACCCATTGAGGATATTCAGCTGTAGCGAGGAAACCCACGTCAATCTGTTTCTACACCTCCTCTTTGATTTTGATGGCCATGTCCGGGTGAGTGCGTCTCAACCTTTGCTTTACTGGCGGACATTCTAATCTTAACGGTAAGTGATGTTCCACGATGCTGGTATCTAACCCTGGCATATCCTGATAAGACCAAGCGAATACATCGGGAAATTCTCTGAGAAGCTTTATCAAACTCTCTCTGGCAGTTGGACTGAGCAGTGCCCCGATTCTGATTTCTTCTCTCTCTTGCTCTGAACCCAAGTTTACCATTTCCAACGGTTCTTTGTGAGGTTCAATGGACCTTTCCTCTTGTCTGAGTAATCGGAAGATCTCTTCTGGAATTTTGTCGTCATTTTCTTCTTCAGCCTCGAATATCGGGAACTCAAAGTTTGGAGAAGGCATCGGATCGTATGTTTCAACTGGGTTTAACACAAGCAATCTGCATGACGTGATGATTCGTGTTTAGAAGAGGTAGAGAAAAAATGCAATTGTGTGCAGTGTTTTATTTTACTGCTTGTTGTTTCTTTTTTTTTAGTATTACCATTTTCTTTGAAAAAGCAAAAAGAGAAAACAGCAATTAATGCGGAAATTACAGAACGATGTTATTTTATTAATGAACAAGTCGAATCTTGAAACTACAACCCTATAAAACAAAACTCTGTCGCTTTGGGCAAAGCGAAGAGGGAAATTTACAGAAAGCGAGCCCTATCAAAACATCTGTTTCACCTGGGCAGGGTGAAAGGTTAAAGATGGCAATTACTTTGACTGATGAACGATCTTCGGAACCTCGACAGCAACCCATAGGCGGCGAACTCCTCGGTCACAAAGTCTAGCACCTTCCTTGATTTGTCTTCGGAAATGACGCTGATTTCTGGTGGAGCGGGATCATTGGAATCTGTCTCCCAGGCAGAATTGTCGTAGGAGAATTCCTCAGTTGCATTTTGCATATCATTTGTGCTCTCAGGTGTATCTCCCCATCCAGTAGGCTGGATATCTTCGAGCCTGATACGAGAGCTTCCGGGCGCAGTGTACTTGACCATAAAGTCGTATTTTCCACTTGGTTGTCCCAGAGTGTCCCAAACTTCTTTGGAACTGGAGGAGTTATCTCTCTCAATGACGTTGACCTCGGGAAAAGCATAGTTGATGAACTCAAGTCCTGCAAACGTTGCGAATTCATCTTCATGTTGAGTAGTTTCTGAATGACCTGAGTGTTGATCCCATGGCATGGTGGGGACACAGGTATTCCGTTCAATGACGGTCAGCTAATTTTCATTGTTCGGCTGACTTTCTTGCCCCAAGTTTCCTGGGTAAGGTTGCCACATTGGCAGACCATCCATTGGGCCATAGTAGGTGTAGTCAAAATTATCTTTCATCGGAGTGTCTTCCTCTAATGAATTTGGCGGAGCGCGGCATCCTTCTGGATCACAATCCCCGTAGATCATTTCGACATCTGATCTTGGTATAAATCTCGGACTTTCTGTAGGAGAGCAAAAAGGCATAGGCACCTCTTCCTGAGACATATAACCATCCTTGTTAAGGTAGGACTTCCATTCTTCATCTGTGTCAGAGGGATCTTCCTCGTTGATAGCATGAACTGTCTGAGACACTAGGTGAAGAAAACCTCCACTGTGGAATAAGTTTTGAAGGGTATGAAGACTTTCATCGTTGGCAGCTGTCCGGGTACAGGTTGCAGAAAAACCAAGACCCTTCTTTGTTTTATTGTCAATGGGAATGACAAGCTGTCCCCATCCTGTCGTATCGGTACTCTCGACCGGTTTGATAGCATCTTCGTATGAGGAAATCGAGGTTCCTCCTCTGAACTGATTGTTCTTGCTCACCGACAGTGCTTGGAACTGAGTTCCAATAACCTCCTCGGGTTCTATTCCAGTAGATGATGACAAGTTGCTTACAAGCAAGGCTTGTTCCCCACAAACCGTGACAAGTTGATCGTTCTTGACGAACTTTAGCTTTTGGTGGAGGGTCGAAGTGACCGCTTCAGTTTGATGTATCCAAGGTCTTCCTAATAAACAACTGTACGTTGCCCGGATGTCCATGACCTGGAAAGTAACTTGGAAAGTGTGAGGACAAATAGTTATGGGAAGATCAACTTCGCCGATAACTGTTTTTCTGGATCCGTAGAATACTTTGACGACGACCTCGCTGACTCTCATTGGAGGGCCCTTGAATGATAATTGCATCAAAGTGGACTTCGGCATAACATTCAGGGCTGACCCTGTGACTACCAGTACGCTGGCTAAAGCATCGTCCTGGCAGTTAACTGTGATATTGAGCGCCATATTATGACGGTGACCCTCTTCGGGTAATTCTTCATCACTAAATCCCAAGTTGTTGCAGGAAGTGATGTTAGAGACAATACTATCGAACTGTCTGATTGTTACATCCTGTTCCACAAAGGCTTGCTCCAAGACTTTCTGTAGAGCCTCCCTGTAGGCTTCTGAACTGAGTAACAGTGATAACACCAAGATCTTTGAAGGAGTCTGTAACAACTGATCAACAATGTTATATTCACTCCTTTGGATGAGCTTCAGGATCTCATCATTATTTTTCGAAAGGTCGGGATTACTGGATTGACCGACTGGGGGATCAGGAGCTTCTGTCTGAAGTTCCTTTTCCTTGTTAAGTTCCCCAACCCCTCAGTTGAAGATTCTACCACTCCGTGTTACTCGACTGATGTCTGCAATGTTCACAACGGAGGGTAATGGAATTTCCTTTCCATTTTCAATTATTGTTGCACCGTATTTGTAAGGGATCGCCTTAGCTGATTCATATGGTAGCGGTCCTGGTAGATAGATGACTACAGGAGCCTTCTAATTTTTCTGACCATCATAAGTAATCTCGATTCGTTCCCAGTTGGGAACTTTAGACTCGTCAAGTAGAGGAATAATGGCAAAAACATCCCTGGTCCTGTGATGACCAGAGATCGTGACAACATCCTCAACTTGCTCGGCAAGGTAGTTCGGCGACCAGTTGATGGGTCCAGAACCCGAAAAGGGACGAATTTCTCCACGATCGACCTGACTCTGAAGAGCTGTCCTCACAAGGTAACACCCTTGGTTACTTTCCGAACAGACGCTACAACTGTCATAGTTGTGTGGTGGCACCTAGCCACGCCCACTTTTAATACAATGTAACCTCACTAGGTTAGCTTCCACTGATCGGACATCCTGACTCTGACGCCGAGTGGGGTTTCTATTACTGATACTAATCTGCTGAGTATCTTCATCCGTGTAGATTGGCATCCACCAATGATTTAACAAGTGCTGAAGTGCCTCCTGGACAAGGGTACAACCTCGATCATTTTCGTAACCCGCTTTACAGCTTTGATAGTCATGTGATATTAAGAATCCGAGTCGGACCTGCTTAGCATGTAACTCTACCAGGTTGGTATTCATCACGCGAATATCGAAGATCTGAACCATGTTGATTTGATAGGAATTCCTATCATGGTAGTCTTGGATCCATCCAAGATCCATCTGACGCTGGAGGGCCTCTTGTATGACAGAGCATCCCTGTTTGTTTACCGAGCAAATCAGACAAGAACTATAATCGTGCCACGGCAGATTATGGTACTGGCTTTGCCTTGAGTGCATCGCCACCAAGTTGACATTCATTGCACGGATGTCGTGGTTCTGAATGACGTTAGAATTCGTGTAGACCATGTTAACTCCACGAACTCGGTGCTCCTGGATCTATCCGAGATCCATTTGTTCCTGTAGAGCTGCTTGCACTACCGAACATCCTTGATTGTCTTTAGAGCAGATATCACACTGATGATAATTATGAGGTGGCACATGGCCATACCCACTCTGTCTACATTGCATATTAACCAGATTGGTTTTCAACAAGAGTACATCGTAAATTTGATAGACATTGTTAGTCTCTCCTTCTATCAAATTGACTGCAGCCTTCTCGTGTTGAGGCACCGGATTCGTGAGAACATTAGGATTTGTATCCTTGAAGGATAAGACCCCGCTCCTAACAAGTTTTTGCACGTCGGACTTGAAATTGAGACAAGTCTCTATGTTATGCCCTGAACCTCCTTGATGATAAGGGAATGTATGATCCATCTTAAGCCAAAAAGGCGGATTTTCTGGTACTGTAAGAGGAGACTTAGTCTGAATGTGCCCCTTAGCCAGTAGTAATGGAAACAGTTCTGTGTGCGTCACGGGTATAGGATCAAACCCTGATGATCGTGTTGTACGGTTGTTGTTATATGGAGGACGAGCCTGCTGAAGAGGCTGTTGTGTCCTTTGCTGGTCAGGTTGGCTCTGCGCAACCTGAGGTTGATACGTAGGAATAGACGCAGGGTTGATAGCAGGAGTCACAGCTGCTACCGGTTGATAACGTCGTCTTTGCTTTCTGAGAGAGATATTCCCAATATCTTGCTCTTTTTTCTTAGGGAGAGCACTACCGTATTTTTTAGTACTGCTCGTCGATCCAGTGTCTTTTTCCAAACGTCCTTCTCGGACGGCTTCCTCAAGACGTACACCCATGCCGACCATTTCGGTGAAATCACTGGGCGCACTGGCAACCATTCGGTCATAGTAAAATGAGCTTAAGGTCTTTAAGAAGATCTTTGTCATCTCTTTTTCCTCAAGAGGTGGACAAATTTGAGTGGCAATTTCACGCCACCTTTGAGCATACTCCTTAAAGGTTTCCTTGTCGTTTTGCGACATCGATCTGAGTTGATCTCTGTCGGGTGCCATGTCCAAATTGTATTTGTATTGTTGGACGAAGGCAGTGCCAAGATCTCTGAAAGTGCTGATTGTAGCATGGTTTAAACCCATGTACCATTTGAGTGCGGCACCGGTTAAACTATCCTGAAAGTAGTGAATCAGTAGGTCCTGATTCTCTGTCTGAACTGACATTCGCCGAGCGTACATCACTAGATGGCTTTGAGGGCAAGAGTTACCCTTGTACTTTTCAAAGTCGGGCACTTGAATTTTGTGCGGGACTTTCACATTGGGGACCAAGCAGAGGTCTGCAGCGCCCTTTCAAATAGATCCTGACCGCGAATGGCTTGCAGTTCTTTCTGCATTTCCAAGAACTATTCCTGGAATTCATCCATTCTGTCAAACATAGTTTCCTTCTTACCAGAAGGTGTCTGTTGAATCTGTCCTTCCGGGACAGTGTGCACCACAGGGGGTGGTACCGTGACTACGGCAGTGAGTCTTGGCGTTTCCCGAAGTTTGTAACGTTCAGGAGTCTTCAACATGCCCCTGGCATCTTCGCTTTCCCGAAGTTTGTAACCTTCAGGCCCAGTGGCTTCTGTTGTGATTCCCTGATCCTCAGTGATCGGCGGGACATATCCTTCCGGGATATAGTTAACAGGCATGCCCCAAGGATGATCTTTCGGCATCTGATACCTAGGATCATACTTCTCCACTATGGGCGTTGAGGTGATCTCTGAGATAACAGTTCGTTGTAGCTGAGCTTCTGCCATGGCTTGCATTTCATTACGAAGCTTTCTCATATCCTCTCTTAGAGCGTCGATCTCTTCTTTCAACTCTCTATTTTCTTCCTCAAGATCATCCATCTTTTTTTGACGATTGGCCTGAGTATTATACGAATGAGAAAGTTTGACTCTAGAACCGAGACACAAACGTGAGATTCGTAGGGAAGAAGAATACGCGATGTGAGAATGATGAATGCAATGATTATATTAATTGTTCTTTGGTTTAATCAAAATAAACTTCGACAATTAGATTGCAAATATCAAACAGTGGGGAAACCCCTTTTTATTGAAATTCAAAAGATTAAAGAAGTGGAAATACAGTAGATTACAAAGTGCAGAAACAGAAACCTAAACTAATGGGTCATGAGTCCTCTCTAAAGAGAAATCAGGTGCTGATTCTGGTATCTTCCTTTTCTTTGACCGGGGCTCTTGGGCCGTTGTCGGTTTGTCATTCCTTTGCCAAGTGAAAGGAGCGAGCAAATTCCTTTGGTCATCTTGATTATCTACAGCATGTTGCTCCAAAATTTCAATCAGAGCATCTTTTTCTTTCAGTAATTGATGTATTTTGATGCACTCTATGTCGAGGGTGCGGTACTTGTTCTTCCAAGACCTTCTCTCCTTTTGAACCTTGTTGAGAGTAACCTGAAGCTTTTCAGTTTCCGTCATGAAGTACATGACAGATTCCCTCGGCGGAAGAATTCCGTAACGAGGATAAGGTATCTTTATCTTGAGAGCTCTAGTTTGTACCCAATGGAGATAAGGCTCCACCGAGACACAGTCCAGTTTTCCTAGAGACTCTCGTCCTTTCTTATGAACATGCTTCCAAGCGTGCATTATTTCCATCTTTAGTGCTCTGTCATTTTCTCCTTCTTTGAAGAAAAGACCTTCCAAATGAACACCCAGTGGGATGTGTCTCATCGGGTATCCAAATTGACGGTGAACCAATACCGGATGGTAGTTGATTCCTCCTTTAGTTCCTATAAGGGGTATGTTGGGGAAGTTTCCACAATGGTCAATGATCCTAATTCCCTCATAAATCCTATTACACCAATCTATATCAGAGTTGGTAAGAGACATGATCTTCTGCGACCAACGTAAGGCACTCTTGCAATCCCGAAAAGCAGCAGACTTGGGCAAGTCAGAGATAAACCATTTGTAAAGAAGAGGTACATAGCATGTGATCTCCCCTCTGCTGTACAAATTTCCCAGGTGTACAGAATGATACGCATCTGCGAGCAAAGTCAGCACAGGATTTCCAATGAGAAAAACCTTAATGGAGTTAATATCGACGAAGTTATTGATGTTAGGAAACAAAAATAACCCGTAGGTGAGCAAGACAAAGATGCTTTCAAAAGCAGTCACGTTTCCTATATTGGAAAAATATAGGGCCTTCTTCGTCAAGAACTGGGCTGGCAAACCTTGGATGCCACCCTTAGCGGTCAGGTGAGTCCTAACCTCAGACTCGCCCAAATGAATTGCTCTTGCGATAGTCTGATTCTTTGGAATTTCTTCCAGTCCAGAAAATGGAGCTCGATCTGTAATGTGTAGATCGATCAGGTGAGAATACTCCTCCAGCGTTGGTGCAAGCTGGTAATCCGGGAATATGAAATAGTGATAGACCGGATCATAGAACTGGATTAGTGCATCCATGATTCCCTCAATCACATGGAATCTTAACAGTGGTAGTAAACCTTCATGCTTGGCTCTCAAAGCCTCAGGGTTAGTGATCATCCTCGCTAACCTTCTTAAATCCTCTAGCTTTGGAACCTTGAAGGTGTAAGTATGAGTTCTCCTTCTACCAAAATCCATTAGAGTAATCCTCTTCTCTGATATTTGCAATCACAGTCTTAGTTTATTTTGAAAGAACAGAGAGACTAGAAGAGAAGATTTTTTTTGAATGTTTTAATGTTTTATTAAATGAATGCATGAATGCAGCACACAAAAACATAGAAAAAACATGGGGTCAAAGGGTCGTTGTCATGAAGTCAAAGCTCTACCCATCCCCAAAGGTTTATACTAGGGTGATTTTTGTACCTGTACTCATTATCATTAGCTCCTTCCAAGAAAGAAAAATAACAAGCGGATCGCCAGCGAGTTGTAAAGCAATCTTAGAGTAAGTGCCATTCACCGAGAATAGATCACCAGCCTCAAATGAGGGTAGTATCGCGTAACAACTATTTCCGATAGTTTCCGCACTACGAAAGGGTTTGGCTCCTCAGCTTCTCAGACTTAACAATCGGCCCATTCTCTAGGTGAGAGAATGGGTTGCATTGGTCAGCCTCCACTGAGGTTGATGGTCGACCCCGTCGCCATCACTTATCTTAGGTGTATACTCATTCTTTCCACATATGGCATCACCCGCATTCCCATTAGCAGAAAAATAAACACGTATATCAATTAGGAAAAGCAGTATATATATTTGTCCTAATCATCCTAGACCTATGAAGCTAAGAATCCTAAGTTCCTGACAGAAAATGGGTTCCCCGGCGGAAGCCCCAATCTGTGGTATTCACACAAGTGAAGAGAAAAACCGTGCCTAGATCTAACTTTGAAATGAAAGGCCCCACGGTGGGCGCCATTTTTTTGTAGCGAGCGATTTTGGACGCGGTTCTTAAGCGCTGGTCGCTCTCTGCGGTTGAGCTTAAAACTACAGGTCGATTCATTTTTTATCCTATTAAAGCTGATGAAGGAAGGGAAATAGATGTCTCCAATTAACCCTGCTTTGCATACTGAGTTTAAACAGCGGTTTGTTAGGTTACGAATGCTATCAATGTGGGGGGCCCTTTGTACTGGTTATTTGTATTTTCGCCAATACTGGTTTTCTTTTTCTCTTTCTAGGACTTTCTGGCGGGGAACAAGGATTAGGATGTTAGGACTGATGTTTTTGAATTACTGCTTTTGATATGGGATTTTGGGTTTTTGTTTAGTGTGCTCGCTAAGATTTTTCTTTCAATCTTATGCCTACATATTCCCGTTTACCGAAACAGGGAAATCAGAGCGTTCGTAGTTCCTCCTATTCTATGGGAGGAAATGGGTGTTTTTGGTGTCTTGTTCAAAGCCCAAGACGTGAAGCGAAAGGTAGTTTGTATCTTGTTCAAAGCCCAAGATGTGAAGCTGAAAGGTCTATTTGTATCTTGTTCAAAGCCCAAGATGTGAAGCTAAAGGTCCTAACTTTAGAGAGAATTTGTCATCTCTAAAGAGGGGGTCGTATGTCACAACTGTTTTATAAAGGAGAATTACTTTAACCGGGATACGCGGATCCGGCAATGCCATAATTTCCTTTATAGGGGATTTTAACCTGAAGGAGAAGACTTAACTCAGTGTAGAGCAATGCTATCTTTCCTTAGGAATTTCTCATGCTAAAAGAGGGACAGTGGCATGGATGTAGATGATCTAGAGGCTTGCCGCTTACAGCGATTTAGATGAAGAGGAAGGAGTTGTTGATGTTTGTGTACTGTGAACGAGGCACAACTTTGATGCTAAAAGGTTAATTGGATTAACCAGTGGTTTTCTTAAACAAAGCCTAAGAGGAGGCTATTATGTGTCTCGTACAAAGCCCGAGAGAGAGGCTAAAAGGTTTTGACTCAACGAGGGAATCTTTTGGTATCTCGCATAAAGCCCGAGATGGAAGTTATTTGACTCAACAAGAGAGTTTTTGTATCTCGTACAAAGCCCGAGATGGAGGCTGTTGTTTATTTGGCTCAATAAGAACCTTTTTGTATCTCGTATAAAGCCCGAGATGGAGGCCGAAGGGGTGATTGACTCAACGAGGGAGTCTCTTATGTATCTCGTACAAATCCCGAGAGAGAGGCTGAACGTTGCTTGACTCCGCTGGGGAGAATCATTGTACAAAGCCCAAGAGGAGGCTATGGTGACTGTTCAGTTAAGTGACAGGTCCAGTATACTGATTTTAAAGAGAAAATCAGTTCTTATATGAGCAATACTGTACTCGAGGATTTGATTCGAGGACCAGGGATATTTCCTGTTCTTTAAGGAAGTGGGAAATCCGAAGGGTATTGAGACTGTCCGAGTCTACGGGTTTTCTTCCTATTTAACGAAGGGGTCACTTGAGAATGTTTTTGAGACTCAAGGAGATTAGACTGTCCAAGTCTAGAGTGTCATCTTTTGTACTGTGCTTTGAGAAACAGTAGTAGACTCTATGAAAGGACTGTTCTATGCAGATGACTAATTTCTGTTCCTATACCTCTAGGAGGTTGTCGGGACAATTTGTACGAAGCCCAAGAGGAGGCTGGAATCTTTTAAGAAGCCGACGAGTCCTTGTACTAAGCCCAAGAGGAGGCTATCATTCTCGGAGGAAGAGATCATTATACGAAGCCTAAGAGGAGGCTGGGTTGCTTTTAGGAAGCCTGTGGGTCCTTGTACGATGCCCAAGAGGAGGCCGGTGCTTTTAAGAAGCCGATGGATCTCCAAACCTCGATAAATTCAAGGCAAGCTATTCACAAGGAATAGATCAAGTCAGGAAAGTTTGAGAATTTGGAAGAAACTCAAGAGATGCCATTCACGGAGAAAAGATCATCTCTGGGGAGTAGAGCTTCTTGACAATTGCTTTTAAGAAGCCTGTGGGTCCCCAAACCCCGAGAAATTCAAGGCAATGCTATTCACTGAGAATAGATCAAAGTCAGGAAAGTTCGAGAGTTTAGAAGAAACTCAAGAGATGCAATTCACGGAGAAGAGATCATCTCTGGGGAATAGAGTTTCTTTGACAACTTCTACGAGTGACAGTCTATGAAAGGGTTCACAGAGAATGCTGCCTTTCATATCTCCATATTGTTTAACCCCAAGAGGAGGGAAGACTGTGTCTGGTAATCCTATGGGGATCTAGTTTAGACTATTTCTAAGAGTGATCAACGGGCTTAATGCTAGACGTAGTTGCCGGGGAGACTCTAAATATCTATACTATTATTACACAGTTGATATGAGTTTATGAAAGAAGACTTACAGTGAAACAGCCCCATAATACAGTTATATGTATGAAAGCGGTAAATGAAAGCAATAACCACTTACTCGGTTGTAGAGCTTCCATGTTGTTTGGTTAGTTGTTCAACAAAGAAAGATTGAAAACAACAGTATATTCAAAATCAAAACAGAAAGTGCTTTGAAAAAAGAAAGATTTGGGGCTTACAACTCAAGGAGAGGCCCAGGGTTTTATCAGTGAGCGCACTGTTGTTTTTGTACAGAGGGACTTATACAAGTGACTGTGGCCCAAAAATTGTTTTCTGTACAAAGGGATGGGTCTTACACTCTCTCAAGAGGCCCAAAAAGTTTTAAAGAAAAAGAGTGGGGCTTATAACACGAGGGTAGGCCCAGATGATTTTTCCGTTAAAAATGGCGATCGCGCCGAGGTTTTCTTTTAACACCGAATGACTTATACAATAAGTGAGGCCCAAAAAGATTTTGGTTAAAAGGGGATTGGGTCTTACACTCTAATAGAGGCCCAAAATGTTTTGAATGGGTCTTATAGCTCAAGGAGAGGCCCAAGGTTATTTTTAAAAGGCGGCGATCGCGCCGTTTATTTTTTACGGTATCGGGACTTATACAATACACTGAGGCCCAAAATGTTTTGGTCAAGAAAGGATTGGGTCTTACACTCTATTAGAGGCCCAAAAAGTTTTGAAAATGATTTATGAGGGTTGAATTAATCCAAAAACCCTAATTTGTTTTCAAAAATGTATTTAATTGAATAAAAATTCAATAAAAATGATCAAAATTGTTTAACAAGTGAAAAACAAATTGTGATTTTGGATTAATGCTTCAAAAATTAAGTATTGACCTACAAAATAATTAGAAAGCATTAAAAGTTGCAAAATCAATGTAGAAAAAATATTTAATATGTCAAAAACAATTAAAATATTAATTCTTTGCAAAAATATCAATTATATGAAATAAATAATATTTTTGGGATTTTTTGATAAAATAAAATATCTTAACATTTTTGTGAATTATTAAAAAAAGAATCAACTCAAAATCATTAAAACTCAAAGAGAAATTAATTTTTGAATCAATTAAATAAAATCACAAAATTCAAATATTTGAATTTGAAAGAAATGGCGCCAAGAACACACCAAGAACACGCGCGTGTTCTGGGTTTGGCTGATTTACATTTTCTCCTCAATCTCACTGAATACTTGATTATATCATGCAATCCACATATCATTATGCTCGTCTCAACCTCACGATCATGTCTATAACACTTAATTTCATTTAAATTAAACATAAAACATGAAATCACGAAGAAACCTCAAGAACCCTAATTTCTGCATGAAGGCTAGGATTTTTGATACACGATTCAAACAATGCAATTAATTGAGGGAAAACATTCCATGCATGATTATGAACATATGGCCAAATTATTGTGCGAGGAAATATGCATAGATTGAGAGATGACCAAGTATGTGCTTACCACTAGGCCGTGACAGCAAGTGCAATGTGATTTTTGATTTGGAGGTGTTACAAATGAGTGGTGATGATCTGAACAGCTTCCCTACACCCTATGGAGTGTGTTTGAATGGTTGGACTTGATTGAAATTGGCTGGATCAATTTGTGGTACCTCAGCTGCAACTTAATTGAAAATTTGAGCAACCAACTGGTGATTTTGTGAAATTGGTGTTTCAGAAGTGATCTAAGTATTTGATCAGCTCATATGTGATGTATGTGAGGTGTGTGAGTGATTGGTTTGATTGGAATTGCTCTCAAACTCAAAACCCGATAGTGACTTGCCTTAGAAGGCAAAATTGGAGTGAAAGAAGAGATTTTGAGGAAAGCATCTGTTTGATGGCTTTGGTGTACTCAAACTGATCACAATTGAGCTCAATTTATTGTAGAGCAAGTTTGTTTTGCAAGGAATAGTGAATGGCAGCTGGTAAGTAGGTTTGGCCAATGTTGGCAAATGAAAATCCAAGTCTCCTCTAGCCATTGACTAGAGGTTAGGGCACAGAGCTTTGGTTCCCTTGGTCTTGGATAAGTCTTGACTGATTTCAGATGAGAATGGCTCAGTCCATGCCACCTTGATGCTTCCATTGAATGCTTCAATCCAAATTCGGAGTCTTGTCCCTATTTTGGCCATTCTAGGTTCAACATGCTATTTCTTGTTCCATGGACTTTGGAGGCTTGGCTCAGTGATTGTCCCCTTTAGATTCAATCCTCAGATGTGTCCAAGTGGATAGGAGCATTTGAATTTGGCTGATTTTGGCAAATCGAGCCAAAATACAAAATCTGCCTTGCCTTTGACAGATTTCAGCAAGGCAACTTGACAATGTCATATTTCACGGGGTAAGTTGAATTTGGCAATGTTCTTGGCCATTTTGGAAAGCCCTTACATGATACAACAACTATTTGAACAAGTTTGGTTTTGATCTCTTTTGATTCCAAGTGAAAAATCCCTCTACATTTGGCAAAAAGTGAAGCAAAATCTGACTTAGTGAAATTTTCACTAAGTGTTGGAACAAAGTGTGATTTCTTGATTTTGATCACTCCATAACTCAAAATCCTTAATGAATTGGACTTAGGTCTAGTTGAAGTTTTTGTAGAGGGTAATGAGAGCTACAAATCCATCTTTGGATGAAAAAAATTGGCCTTGTGGTTTAGGAGTTATGGTTCTCCAAAGTTGGTGCATTAGTGGTACTTTTTCCATAACTTAGAAAATTTTCTAAGTTTTATGGTTACCCCTTTTACAAGTTATCCCACTTTTCTTGATTTTTCTTGATGAATGATGATTCAAATCATACATTAACATCATTTTAGGGTTAAAAATCCATTTTGGTGAAAAATCTCAAAAAGTCAAAGTTGACTTTTGTGCACAGTTGACTTTTTATCAGATGAATTCCAAATTGTGCAATTCTTCAGGAAATCATGTCCTTGACCTAAATCAAACTTGATGGACATGTTCCATGGGTGTCATAGGGTATATTGAATCATGTCTTAGGGTTTGGGAGCATGTCCTGGTCAAAAGTCAAAGTTACAGTTGACTTTCCTCGCGAAACCCTAATTGTGGTGCAGATGAAAGTGAGACTTGTTGCTCAAGCTTCTTGGATTAATCCATTGTTCCAAATGGATCAATATAGTTCATTAGAGACCCTCAAATCATGTCTTGAGGTCTTGGCTCTTTATTTGTCCCAAAGGTCAACTTAGGGGTGAATTAGGTCAAGAAACCCTAATTCCTGATTTTTGATGTATGCATCCCCTGAGGCCAAATTGACTTGATGAATGGGTCCATGAGGTTCCATGGAGTATATTAGGTTGTGTTTTGGATCTTTGGCTTATGCCCAGATGAAACTTTCCATCTAGAGGCCCTGGTCGACCAAAACCCTAATTTGGTGATACCGGCGATCTTGAAGCTTGATCCACCTAGAAGGGAGCAACCTTGTGCTTAATCCTTGAAGTGGGAGTCCTCTTGATCCATTGTGGATGTTTGAGAGGTTAGACAAGTTGAAGATCATGTCATTCCTTGATTGATCCTTTGTCTAAGGCTCTGAGAGGGCTTAAAACCCTAATTTTGATTGTAGTGAATGTTCAAAAACCCTTGAGGCATTTGGTGAGGCATGATGGTTCATCCATATTGTGATGATGATTGGCACAATGATGGGAAATCTTAGTGGTCAAAATTTGGGGTATGACAACATGGATCTTATCTCCGTAGATTTGGCACTTGTGACATTTTTTTGCAAAGTTGTAACAATCTACCTCCATTATTGTCCAGTAATACCCAGCCCGAAGGATCTTCTTAGCCATAGAAGAACCTTTAGCATGTACACCCTCGCAACCCTCATGTATGGACTTTATAATCGTGTGTGCTTCGTGTCTATCCACACATCTGAGCAACACGGAATCATAATTCCTCTTGTACAGTATACCACCACTTAAGAAGAATTTGGCGCAAAGCCATCTAAGACCCTTCTTGTTAGTGATAGTGATACCCTCGGGATATTCCTATTTTTCCAGATATATTTTGATGTCGTAGAACCAAGGCTTGTCATCAGACTCATCCTCGATTGCTAAACAGTGTGCTGGTTCGTTCAAGTGATCAATACGGATATGAGGAGCTTCATTCTTCCATTTGACCTTGAACATGGATGCTAAAGTGGCAAGATTATCAGCTAGTTGATTTTCCTCCCTGGGAATATGATGAAAAGTGATCTCATCAAAGTAAGGAATCAACTTCGCTATGTGTTGTTGGTACGGAACCAGCTTGGAATCCCGAGTCACGAAATTCCCTCTGACTTGACCGATGACCAAGGCAGAATCTCCATAGACCTCAAGAATCTTAATTCTCATGTCAATAGTCGCTTCAATACCGTAGATACATGCTTCGTATTTAGCCATATTGTTGGTGCATGCAAAGCATAATCTAGCAGTGAAGGGAAGGTGAAAACCCGTTGGAAAGATGCGGATAGCCCCGATTCCACGACCTTTAGAATTGGAGGCACCATCGAACACGAGCGTCCATCGCTCCCCTGGTTTGGGTCCTATGTCAGGATCTGGAGTCTCATAATCTCTGATAAACAGAACATCCTCATCGGGAAAGTCAAACTTCATTTGTTGATAACCCTCTACAGGTTGATGAGCAAGGTAGTCAGACAAGACGCTCCCTTTTATTGCTTTCTGGGTAACATGCTGGATATCATACTCAGTCAACAGCATTTGCCACCGAGCAATCCTTCCAGAGACAGCAGGCTTCTCAAATATGTACTTTATCGAATCCATTTTGGATATTAACAAAGTAGTATGGCAAATCATGTATTGTCGTAGGCGTCGAGCAACCCAGACCAGAGCACAACAAGTTTTCTCCAAGAGTGAGTATCTGGTCTCACAATCAGTGAACTTCTTGCTCAGATAGTATATTGCATGTTCTTTTCTGCCAGTGTCGTCATGTTGACCCAATACACATCCCATTGATTCATCGAGAATGGTGAGATACATGATTAAAGGCCTACCAGGAACCGGCGGTACTAACATCGGTGGTTCTTGCAAGTATTGTTTTATTTTGTCAAATTCTTCTTGACAATCATTATTGCATTCAACCGATTGATTTTTTCTTAGTAATTTGAACATTGGTTCACAGGTAGCCGTCAAATGGGAAATGAACCTTGAAATGTAATTGAGTCTGCCCAGAAAGCCACAGACTTCTTTTTCTGTTTTGGGAGGCGACATGTTCTGAATTGCCCGAACCTTATCAGGATCAAGTTCAATGCCCTTCTGACTCACAATAAATCCCAACAGTTTACCAGATCGAACTCCGAAGGTGCACTTCGCAGGATTCAACCACAGTCTAAACTTCCAGAGTCTGTCAAACAACTTCTTCAGATGAACCTAGTGGTCATCTTCAGTTCTAGAATTGGCAATCATATCGTCCACGTAAACCTCAATCTCTTTATGAATCATATCGTGAAAGAGGGTTGTCATGGCACGCTGGTATGTTTCCCCTGCATTCTTTAGACCGCATGGCATGACTTTGTAGCAGTATGTACCCCAAGGCGTGATAAATGTAATCTTCTCCATATCAGTTGGGGACATCTTGATCTGATTATATCGTGAAAAACCATCCATGAAGGAAAAGACAGAGAACTGCACAGTGTTGTCTACCAAGACATCAATATGAGGCAAAGGAAAGTCATCCTTCGGACTCGCCTTGTTGAGATCTCGATAATCCACACACATTCTAACTTTACCATCCTTCTTGGGAATCGGGACAATATTGGCAGTGTTGTCTACCAAGACATCAATATGACTAGGAACCCAGCATCAAGCTGCTTCTTTACCTCTTCTCGGATTTTGAGTGCCATGTCAGGTCTAGTCTTCCTGAGTTTCTGCTTGACAGGAGAACATCCGGGCTTGAGTGGTAAGTGATGTTCAACGATGTTGGTATCCAACCCAGACATATCTTGATAGGACCAGGCGAAGATATCAACATACTCTTTCAATAACTTGACCAACTCGGAGTGTACATGCTCTGCGAGGGATGTGCCAACCTTGACTTCTCTTCTGTCCTCATCAGTACCAAGATTAACAACTTCCACTGGCTCTTTGTGTGGCTGAATCTCTTTACGCTCGTGCTCAAGGAGCCTTGCCAGTTCAGTCGGTAATTCAAAATCTTCTTCACCATCTTCTTCGCCTTGGTTAATTGGAATTTCAGAATTACAATGGATGTTTGCCATGTTGTTATCAATGCTTTTATTAGTTCTGCATGTTTATGAATATGTTTAGAACGAGCCATTTAAAAAATGAAAAAGAAAAGAAACTTTTGCCATTTTTTTTTGTGAAAAAGTAAAATAAAGAAAGAAAATAGAGCATGATTTTGAATGCAAAAAACTTTTATTTATTGATCACATAATATCGCAAAAGCGTGAGGCCCTTTACAAGCTCTCGGGCGAGAACGAGGGAACGAGAAAGCAAAATGCATTACATGTTATATGGGAAAACCACAAGAATCACGGTAGATGTCCAATTGTTGAGCTTGAAACCCGGCGGACATTTGCGCGCAAAGCTTGAAATCTGATTACTGGGATCAGCGTCATCAGTTGCTGCCACGATGTCACCCTGCTGGAAACCCGCGCTATGGAACTTGACAAAGTTGCATTGTTTCTGATCAGAGGGACCAGATTGACGACCAGGATGATAGCCCACTCTAAAACGATTATGCTTCTCAACCACATCAATCACGTGCCCCCAGTCCGGCAAGGCACCTCTATCGATGGTGTCTTTAGCACTCTTAGCAGATGCTAAAGTCAATTATGGTGATCTACTTTGACTAGTTGAAGCAGAGCTGACATCTTTGAACTCGAGACACTGCAACGGCGCCTCAGTTATGCCTTCTTCGGTGTCGACATATTGAAAAGACGATAACTCGCTTACAATCAAATCCTCTTCACCACAGACAATGACAAGCTGATCCTCAAACATGAATTTCAACTTCTGATGTATAGTGGATGTAACTGCCCCTGCCGCGTGGATCCATGGACGACCCAGTAGGCAACTATACGCTGGATTAATATCCATCACTTGGAAGGTAATGGTAAACAAATGCGGCCCAATATTAATGGGTAAATCCACTTCTCCAATGACCTGTCTTCGAGAACCGTCAAAGGCTCTGACAACTAAGGCACTTAGTCTTATCTCGATTCCTTCCACTGGTAATTGACTCAACGTGCCCTTTGGCATCACATTGAGAAAAGAACCGGTATCCACTAGAACACGAGATAACAGGATGTCTATGCAGGTTACAAATATGTGCAACAGTTTATTGTGGGCAGCTCCTTCAGGAGTTATTCTGATTCATTAAAGCCCAAATACCGACTTACAGTTATGTTGGCCACTACATCATCGAATTCGACGACGGATATATCTTGCATAACGTGGGCGATATTCAACACTTTCAACAAAGCCGATCGGTGCACAAGCGAACTCATGAGTTGGGATAAAATTGAGATCCTCGAGGGAGTCTGACCCAGCTGATCCACAATCTTAAAGTCACTTTTCTTAATCAACTTAAGGAACTCTTGATCATCAAGAGTCTCCTTGCTCTTTGAAACATCCTCAGACGAGATAGTCGGTATCGAAACTGCGGCAAAAGATACCCCTTGTTGAACAACAGGTGTTGCAGCTGCAGGCGTTTCTTTAGGAGAAACAATAGTTGGAATTTGAACCGGCTTTGTAGTGACCTTCGATGCAAATACTCGTCCACTGCGAGTCATACCTCCACCAGCTGTAACATTCACGATCTCAGATTCGGCGAACCTTATCTCTTGACCTCCAGAAAATATGGTAGACCCATACTTCCAAGGTACCTCTTTAGAATTCTGATACGGAAACGGCTTCGGCGGACAAACCACGATGGGTTGCACCCTTTTCTGCTTAGGAGATTCCACAGGAACCTTCCTATAGACGATGATGAACGGCTCAATAGCAGCAACTTCCTCGACAGGTTTAGATCTGGCAAATTGCACTTCGCCCTTGTTCATCAGAATCTGGACACAACCCTTCAGCCGTCGACACTGGTTGGGATTATCGTTACAAATATGACACTTACAATTAAACCTTTCAACAGCCCATGTTCCATCAATTTCTTGAAAACCACAGACATCGGAGTCTTTACTTCGTCAACATCCATGATCAATTCAGCCCTTGAATTATCCTTAACCATGTTAACTGCAGGCCCACCGTGATTCGGCAATGGATTACTCTGAATGTTGGGTCCTTTCTCAGCAAAATTCAGAACCTTCTTATCAATGAGTTCCTGAACCTTGGTTTTGAAAACAAAGCAATCCTCTGTTGCATGTCCTATGTATCCAGCATGATAGGCACAAGATGCATTTGGGTTATGCTTCAGGCCAAATGGAGGAATCACAGGTGCAATCTGCTTGGGGACAATTGCCCCTTGGTGAACCAAGTAAGGAAACAGTTCCGTGTATGACACCGGAATTCTATCAAAATTTGGACGCTTACGGTTTCCTTGACTGTTATTGTTCTGACGGCTCTGATTCTGCTGATTTTTGTTCTATTGATTCTGTTGCTGATTCTGAACATTCTAAACTGGTTGTTGTTGATAATACTGATATGGAGTTTGTTGATACTGTGCAGCAGCAATGTACGGATACGGATAGTACGGCAAGGGAGCCATGAGAGCTTGATATTGAGGAGAAACTTGAGCTGTCATAGGGTTGGCTTCACCTTCCTTTTTCTTGGAATGACTGTTCTGAGATTTCTGAGTGGCCGGCTGTTGGGAAGCAGTTCCAGGAATCTTTCCAGTATTCAAACCATTCTCAATCTGTTCACCCATCGTCACAACATCAGCAAAACTTGATGAAGAACTACCCACCATTTTCTCATAGTAAGATCCTTGCAATGTACCCATAAAGATGTCAACCAACTCATTGTCAGAGAGAGCCGGTCGCACACGAGACACCATCTCACGCCATCTTTGTGCATACTCCTTGAATGTTTCAGCTGAGCGTTGTGACTGATTCTGCAATTGCAATCTAGTTGACGCCAAATCAAGGTTATACTTGTATTGTCTCACGAACGCTTCCGACAAATCCCTCCAAGTACGGATTTTGCTGCGCTCCAGGCCCATGTACCAATCCAATGAAGCAGCAGACAAACTATCTTGAAAATAATGAACTTGCAATTCATCATTATCAATATGGGATGCCATCTTCCTGCAGTACGTAGTGATGTGACGACGCAGACAGCATAAGCCTTTATACTTTGGCAAATCATGTATCTTGAATTTCTGCGGAAGCACAAGATTTGGAACCAGACACAAGTCTTTAGCTTCCATACCAAAAGCAGAGAACCCTTTGATAGCTCTGATACGGTCTTCCAACAACCTGTAGTCAACCGATCTATTTTGATTAGTGGGCCTGACAAGAATCTGGGGATTTGGCAGCTGAGAAGTGGCAAGAGCATTCACTTGCGGAGTAGCAAACTGAGAAGGATATCTGACCAGCATTCGACCCATCAGAACACCATACAGATAATTCGGAGGGGGTACCCCAGCAGCTGAGGAAGAGGCCCCAGGGTAGAACATCCCAGGATGAGCATTCGGAACAGCGGTTTGAGCAACTAGAGATGGAACCGGAACATAAATAGGAGGACCCCTATACACATGCCCTTCATCATCAAGAGTTTCAGTGTCGACCAATCCGGTAGTTTGATGAGTTTGAGCCTGGAGATTCTCAGGATCATCATTCACCACTGGAGGCGGGACTGGAGTAGGCATGACTCATGGATAGGCGGCAACATTCCCATTAGGCATGGGTGCAACAAAAGGCTGGTATGGTATGAAGGCATTACCATTATTTGCAACCTGAAGAGTGTAATTCGGAGGCATGCCCCAAGGAAAACCAGTGGGCATCTGGTTCAAACTGAGTTGAATGGCAGGCTAATTCACAGGCTTAACTGGCACTTTAACTCTAGCAGGAGAAGGAACAACAACAGCAGGAGTAGCTGTAACAACAGGAGGAACAGTCACAGGAGTGACAACAGTTGCATCGGTAGTAGTTGCAACAATAGTGGCAGCAGCAGCGGCGTCCCTCTGGGCACGAAGGAGCTCCATAATGACATCCATGTTCATCTGGAACTGATCCATCCGACCTTGGAATTGTGCCAGAGTTTCCTTGTACGCAGCGTTCTCAGCTTCGAAGTCAACCATGATTCTGGATTTTCTTGAGCGAGTGAAATACCGATGTCGAGTCGTCGTCTTGCTACAAGGAAGGCGGACAAGAGTGAGCAACGGTTTCGGATGAAGGGACGTTCATATGTGTGCAGATGAATGTATGATATGCGTGCAAAAAATAAAGTTTTAAAATCCAGAATTCTTAAACTTATCTTTGTTGACAATATCATAAAGCATACAAGTAAAGGCATAGAAGATAGAGTGAGCAAGCATCTTCATTCATTCATTCAATAGAGGAATGAGGTACAAGTCGAATACAAGTCAAATATCTACCTTTTGGGCTACAACAAAATCCGTACGGATCCTATCAAATACCACCCTACACACAGATAAGAAATGAAAAACAGTCCAAGGAAGCCGGTGTGGCAATGCATCAGCATATGCATCCCTCAATAACCCTGGTAGGTCCTCCAATGCATGCTCAGCAAATCTGGCTAGACGACCATGCCTCTCATTCCAGTACTTCGCATCCTTCATGAGGTTGCGCAGCAAAGAATGATTAGGTCCCTGAAGCATGTCTTGAAGAAAGGCCTCTTTCTGATCCAGGAGGTTTTGTAGATGACGGTTTTGATGCTCCAAATGAGTGCTCTCTGTGTTGAGCTGACTAATCTGCTCTTGGCTCTGATGTGCTTGATCTTGTAGCTTCTGAATCTCACCAAAGACTTTGTCGAGCTTAGCTTGACATTTGTAAAAGTCCTTTGCTAACTGATTAGCACGGTCTTGTTCACTATGCCACTTCGTCTTAAACTCGGATAACTTCCCTCGAAGCTCTTCAAGTTGCTTGTTGTAGCTCAGCTCCTCTTTGTAGGCCTGATAATGAGCATCGACGAGTTGTCTCTTCTTTGAAGCAAGTCCCTCATAGGTGCTCTTCAAAGCATCACCCACCTTCCTATGCTTGTTTTGCTCAACCTCCACCTCTTTGAGCATGCACTCACGCTTCTAATGGAGCTCAATCTGTAGGCTATCCTTCTCGGAAGTGACTCTATCAAGGTTGAGACGAAGATTAGCATTCTCCTTCTTCAACTTTTCAACAATCAGCTTGAGTTGATCGACTTCAGATGGAGGAACAATGGCAAGTTCAGGAAGCTTGGCATTCATGGAAGGCTCAGGAGAGAATGGCAACAAAATCTATTTGACGCGCTCTTTGACCCAAAGTGTGTAAGCTTCCTTGGCTACGCAATTCTTCTTACCCAAATTGGCTCTTCCTTCGAGATGAATCTGAGTCCAAGCGGCACTAAACCTCTTCAGCAAACCCATGTCGTCAACCCCTTCATGAAAGATGAACTCTTCCACTACCTCAGGATCAGGCTTGTCAATCATAGGGTATCCCAACTGTCGGAAAGCCATTCTCGGATTGTAGTTAATTCCACCCTTTGTACCCAAGAGAGGCACATTGGAGAATTTCCCACAATGAAGAATGACCGGAATTTCGTCGAGGACTCGAGAATACCAAGAAATATCATCAGCGGTAAGATACATGATTCGTTGAGACCACTTGAGATTATCCTTATTCTCAACAAAGGGACCTTTTTGTGGAAGGTGAGACATGAACCATCGGTACAACAAAGGAGCACAACAGACAATGGTTCCCTTCTTCTTTTCATTCCTAGAATGAATAGAATGGTAGATATCAGCAAGAAGCGTCGGAACAGGGTTCTTGGACAAGAAAATGCTGATGGCAGCCTGATCTACGAAATCCTCCATGTTTGGAAACAAGACAATCCCATATATCAGCAAAGCAAGAATGGCGTTGAAAGCCTTCCAGTTTCCATCCTTAGCAAAAGAAGTGGCCTCAACCAAGAACTTCGAAGCAAAACCTCGAATACCTTTCCCTTTGGTCTTGAGATTATCCTCCACATCTTTCTTACTAATGCAAAGCGCATTAGCAATAAGATGAAACTTCGGATAACCACTAGTGTAAACATAAGGAACCTGCTTCTTGATCTCCACCCCCAGAATATAAGCATACTCCTCAAGTGTAGGTGCTAGCTGATAATCCTGAAATGTGAAGCACCTATATGGCGGGTCGTAGAACTGAACCAGAGTATGAATAGCAGTGATGTTGACTTCAGTGTTGAGGATGGTCAACAGATTACCATAAGTACCTATGAAAACCCCTCTGTGATCTCCAACCAACAAAGATGCCAAACCTCTCAAAACACCCATCTTAGGCTCCACAAACTTGTAACTGACGATGCCACGACGACCAGTACTCATCTCTATGATAATGTCAACAAAAGATAAGCCATCGAAAACCGGGAAATGCACATGCAAAAATTAATTTACATGATGAAATGATATGCAACACAACAAAAAGAAGCCCACACTATCCGAATAATCAAATCTGAACAATCTGGATATCTGCATATAATCTGTGTCAGTGCCACATAATCTGATGTGTCGGTGAGGAAATCTGGCGTGTGTGAGAACAAGGGTATGAAGTGGCTTGTTTTCCTGAAAACCCATCCCTCTCACAGGTGTGATCTAGACACAACAAGGTGGTCCCTAGAAAGGTCGCCCAAACCATAGGACTTAGGATGAAAATCCCCCGCAGTAGTGAATTCTCACAGGACGGAGATATTCTCAAACGAATCATGATCTGGGATGTGGGTCTCGTGATATCGCAACGCGCAAAATGCAGGCCTCACGCCTATCCACGTTCTAGCCTATGTGTATACTAGACCCGGTGTTAGGACCTTTCTCTCCAATAATGTCTACCCATCCCAATAACAGCAGAAAACAGCAGATATCCAGAATATGCAGCATATGAATATCCAAAGCAGTAAAGAAATGTGTTAAATAAACATAAAGCTACAGCAAGTAAAGCGAGTAAAGCGCTAAAGA
Organism: Lathyrus tuberosus; assembly: GCA_022829125.1. Classification (NCBI taxonomy): domain Eukaryota; kingdom Viridiplantae; phylum Streptophyta; class Magnoliopsida; order Fabales; family Fabaceae; genus Lathyrus; species Lathyrus tuberosus. The sequence goes on from JALAZF010000190.1 coordinate 4,739,167, forward strand.
TAAACACCCAAGCAAGCAAGAGAAAGCAAACAAAACTAGGCGAGACCCCTCAAGGGATGGACTAGAAATAGGTCAATCTGTCCCCGGCAGAGTCGCCAGCTGAAGATGGCTAGTTTCTACCTGAGTGAATCCCACACTCAAAGATACAACAGAGTCGCCACCGAACTTTATTTAGTCCCAAAGGACGGGGAAAATATCGATAAAACCCAAGGGAAAGAGAAACGGGAACGGGGGGGTCGGTTATGCGAAAGGAAGGTATTAGCACCTAACGTATTCGTCGTACTCGACGGGAACTATTTCGCTTGCTTCTAGGCTTGGATGGGTTATCTATCTAAAGGCTTCTAGCTAAAAGAAAGAGAGAGAGAAAGGGGAAAAAAGAAAAGAAAGAAAGTGCCCGTGGAGGAACAAAGTCCTCGTGCCTACGTACCCTCATAGTGCAATGAGGAAGTCAGAGCGTCATAGTTCATGGAACCAGGGGACGAAGAAAAGGAAAGAAAGGAGGAAGACGGAGGAAAGGTGGAAGTGTGCTCGCCAAGACATTGCGTCTCGTGCCTACGTATCTGACATTCAAAAGAATGCAGAATCAGAGCATCCGTAGTTTGGGGAACTGAACGGAAAACAAAATAAGGAAGAAACAAGGGGATGAGAGAAGTTGTGTCAAAACCAAGAGTGAAAGAAACTCCGCTGGGGGTAACAAGGAGAATTGGGGTCAAAACCAAGAAAGTAAGAGCAAAGGGAACAGAAAGGATTCCTCTGGGGATCCAAACAAAGGGATGGTGTCATAACCAAGGGAAAAGGAGACTCGGTATATTAACTGGCTGTCAGTGGTTAACCAAAGAAAGAGAGTAGGACCCTGGCGGGGAAAAGAAGCTGGTGTCAACGGACAGACTGTGATAAACCAAGATAGAGAGTGTTGAACCGAGAGGAGGTGTTTGACTCTGAAGGGGCCTCGATATATTAACTGGTAAACAGTGGTTAACCGAGGAAAGAAAGGGATGCAACTCTGTGGGAAATAGAGAAGCATTGGTTTTAACAGAGAAAACTGTGATTAACCAGAAGCACGGGTGTAGGACTGATCAAAGGTCGTAACCCAAAAGGGGTGTTGGTAATGACTGAACAAACAGTACTTGACCAACGGAGAAGGGTATCGAACCAAAAGAGGTTACTAGCCCAAGGGTGTAAGTATTCGAACCAAGAAAGGTTGCCAACTGCAAGGGATTCGGTTTTAACAGGAGAGTTGTGATTAACCAAGAAAAATGAGTGATTAACCAAGCGAAGGTGATTAACTCCAACAAGGGCTTCAGTATTTTAACAGGTGGACTGTGGTTAACTGAAGAAAAGGGTGATTAACCAAGAATAGGTGATTAACCCAAGAGGAACTCAGTGTTTTAACAGAGGGGTTGTGATTAACTGAAGAATCGAGTGATTAAACAAGAGAAGGTGATTAACCTAAGAGGAACTCAGTGTTTTAACAGACGGAATGTGATTAACTGAAGAAATGGGTGATTAACCAAGAGAAGGTGATTAACCCATGGGGTGCTCAGTATCAACAGATGGGTTGTGATTAACTGAGAATGAGTGCAAACATTGGTGTTTTAACTGACTGGCCGTGATTAACCAAACAAAGGAGAAGAACCCAGAGAAGGTTGCGAACTCCTGGGGAAAAATGGTCGTGACAGGAAAACTGTGTTGGGCCAAAGAAAGAGAATTGAGACTCTTCAGGGGAATCAAAAAGCAATGATTGATTACAAGAAGAAAGGAGTAATGGAACAAAGAGAGATTGCTAGCGCAAGAATAATGATCTTAACCAAGAAGGATGATGATTGATCAAAATGAGATCGAAAGAGATAAGAGTGATCGAGGATCAAAAGAGATCACAAAGAGAGAAGAGTGATCAAGGATCAACTCGACTGGGGAAAGAAAGCACATTACCGCCTGGAGATAGAGATGACTAAGCCAAGCACAGGGTCATTCGTCCCCTACCTGAAGTAGCCAGAATGAGAGTAGGAATTCTCCCTTCTCATCCCTTCCCTAACATGCACGGGGTGTAATGCGGAAGTTGAACCGGACGGCACAACAGCTCCAAGTTGTATAGTGCTCCTGCGTAGAGAAACGGACAGCATAACGGCGTCAATTTGTACAGTGCTCTGATGCAAGGCACAGCGCGAAACTCCAACTCCATGGGGGGGTCGAGAGAAAAAGCTCTAAAGGAGGCCTAAAGAAAGGAAAAGGGAAGATCGATTAATCGAAACAAAGTTTTGATCAATTAATCAAGGGATAAACATGCTAACAACTTTCCAAAGAGGATGAAAAGTCATTAAAGCAAAAAGGAGTGAATTATTGATTATACAAGATCAAGTTTATCCATGAAGAATAAACTTAATGCAAACTGAAATGGAAGATGCAAAACAGTGCCAAATGATCATCAAAATACCACACAAAATCATGTATCATGTGAACAAAGATAGTGCAAGAATTGTTATGTTCATACAATGCTAAGAACATGAAACAAATGAATAATCAAAAATGTGCATCGAAAGTTCATGAACATGCTTCAACCAGAAGTGAAATGACATTAAAAACATCCATAAAATCAAGCATGACAATCAATGGAAGTTAAAATGAAGAAAGCATGGCAAACACACTTGAAAATGCAAGAAAATTGCCTTCTGGTTCAGTGTTAATCGATTAACACAATTGCACTGCAAAGTGTTAATCAATTAACACGTGAAAAAGTGAAAAAAAACACTGGTTAATTGATTACCGCAATTGCACTGCAATGTGTTAATCTATTAACACTGTACAGGGAGCAGAAAATCAGTTTTGGAAAAGTGCTTTTGGCCAACTTTTTTATTGTGCAATCACTCCAATGCTAGGGAAAACAAATATGCACGAAAAATCAAGTTTAGAAATAGCAAATGATCAACAATAGAATCAATTATCAATCAAGATCATGGATCAAGAAAAAGTATAATCAATTCATATGCAAGAATATCAAAATTACGTCGCGAACGATACAAAAATGATCGAAATGATAAAATGAATAAAATCCACCAACCTACAAGGCTGAGATGTGCCTTGGTAAATGTTGCAATGTGATCTTGGTGCAGAAGATTAAAGAAAACCAGAGGATCCTTGAATTGTAGACGAAACGCGTCGAAACCGATCAAAAACGCGAAAATACACCGAATTCGAACTTGCACCAAAATAAATGGTGTGAAACCCTTGGATTGAAGTAGAATGAGATGTAATTCCAGAAATCCAACCAAAGAATGCCAAATGATGAAGGTTAAGCTCAAGAATTAATCACTTCCAATGTGAAAAGTGATTATCCTTCAAGAATAAGAGCTTTTTGTGAGGTTTTGGGATAATAATTGAGATGAAGATGAAGAATGAGTAGAGAAATCAGAGAAAAAGTGAGAGAACTGAGAGTGAAATGTGAGAAGTTTGGTGAAAAAAGTTAGAGAATGGTTAAGGAATTGAAAAGTGAGTGAAGTTGTGTTTATATAGGCTTTAGGTTTGGAATATGAGATGGTTTGGAATTTGGTTTTGAATTAGTTCTGGGTTTGGAGCTAGGTTAGGAGTTAGTTGGACTTGACTCACCAAGTCAAGGCGGTTAACTCGGTTAGTTAGAACCAACTCGGTAACCATCCCAAGGTGAATTCCAACATCCAAAGATACACATTACTTGGAGAACAAGGAACATGGTGCACTTGATTTGAAGTGAAGTATCATAGCAAATGCACTTGGAATGATTGAGTAGCTTGGAAATGTTTAGAGGTGTCTATAATATTCCATATGCTGCTAGAATCCAAGACCAAAATGTGTGCAAAGGTGCTGTCATGAAAAAGCAGCAAATTGTGCCTATTTTGCCTGTGTTAATCGATTAACACAATTGCACTGCAAATGGTTAATCGATTAACCATGCCAAAATATGCCCAATTTGCCTAAAAAAGGGTGATGTGGTCCTGGCTTAGATTTTCCACCTCTTGTATTGATGAATAGATATGGAAACCTTCATTTTGTGCTTGTTTTGATGATGTACTGACCTTGTGAGGATATGATTAATCGGGCTTGGAAAACCTGAATATCCTGCAATCAAAACACCAGAGAAAAAATGCGAATGCGTATGCCAACGATGCGCATGCTTATGCTTATGCAAAAGGCAAAAGAGGGAGATCAAATTTCGGGTTACGACATTGGCCAACAAGACGAAACCAAAAGGAAGGAATCTGCCATTTACTATTTGAGCGAGCAATTCACCGACTGCGAGACTCGGTACACTATGCTCGAGAAAACTTGCTGTACTTTGGCTTGGGCAGCCAAACGTCTTCGCCAGTATATGATTCGTCACACTACTTGGTTAATCTCCGAAATGGATCCAATCAAGTATGTCTTTGAAAAGCCTGCTCTCACGGGAAGGATTGCCCGTTGGCAGATGTTGTTATCTGAATAAGACATCGAGTACCACGCTCAGAAAGCCGTTAAAGAAAGTGTTTTAGCCGATCATTTGGCTCATCAACTGATTGATGATCAAGAATCTGTCGGGTTTGACTTCCCAGACAAAGATGTCATGTATCTAAAAATGAAAGATTGTGAGGAACCACTACCCAGTGAAGGGCCAGAACCAGGTTCCCTATGGAGACTAATTTTTGACGGAGTCGTTAATCATTACGGAAACAGAATTGGGGCAATCATTGTAACACCTCAGGGTACCCACATTCCTCTCATCGCCCGACTGACATTCAAGTGCACAAACAACGAGGCTGAATACGAAGCTTGTATCATGGGTCTCGAAGAAGCGTTCGACTTAAGGATCAAAAACTTGGATGTATATGGCGACTCAGCTCTGGTCATCAATCAGATCAAAGGAGATTGGAACACATACCAATCCGGATTGATTCCTTACTAAGATTACGCGAGAAGGTTGTTACCATTCTTCAACCGAATCGAGTTTCATCACATCCCTCGTAAAGAGAATCACATGGCTGATGCATTAGCTACTCTCTTGTCCATGATTAGTGTAGGTCAATGGAACGACTTACCTAAGATTGACATAATGCGCCTTGAGCAGCCCGCTTACATCTTCACGATTGAAGCAGTCATAGATGACAAACCTTGGTATCACGATATCAAATGCTTCCTTCAGAAACAAGAGTACCCACCTGGGGTATCCAGGAAAGACAGAAAAACCCTCAGAAGACTTGAAGGCAGCTTCTTCCTGAGCGGTGATACGCTCTATAAGAGAAATTTTGACATGGTCTTGCTCCGATGTGTAGACAGACCAGAAGCAAACATGCTGATAAAAGAAATTCATGAAGGATCCTTTGGCACTCATGCCAACAGACACACAATGATGAGAAAAATTCTGAGAGCAGGGTACTACTGGTTGACCACGGAATCCGACTGCTACAAGTACGTGAGGAAGTGTCACAAATGTCAGATATACTCAGACAAAATCCATGTACCACCAACGCATCTCAAAGTTCTTTCTTCCCCATGGCCTTTTTCCATATGGTGAATCGACATGATTGGCATAATCGAGCCCAAAGCTTCAAACAGACATCGGTTCATCCTAGTAGCCATTGATTACTTCACCAAGTGGGTCGAAGCGGCGTCATATGCCAACGTAACCCGACAAGCGGTGGCCGATTTATCAAAAACAATCTCATCTGCCGTTATGGTGTTCCAAGCCAGATCATTACTGATAATGGATCCAACTTGAACAACAAAATAATGAAGGAGTTATGCGCTGAGTTCAAGATCGAACACCATAATTCATTTCCCTACCGACCCAAGATGAACGGAGCGGTAGAAGCGGCTAACAAGAACATCAAGAAGATTATTCAGAAGATGGTTGTAACCTACAAAGACTGGCACGAGATGCTACCCTTTGCTTTTCATGGTTATCGCACATATGTCCGCACTTCAACAGGGGCAACCCCTTTCTCTCTAGTATATGGCATGAAAGCAGTGCTCCCCATCGAAGTATAGATCCCATCAATCTGGGTATTGATGGAAGCTAAGCTAACAGAAGCTAAATGGTGTCAAAGTCGACACGAAGAACTGAATCTGATCGAAGAAAAGCAAATGACGGCTTTGTGTCATGGTCAGTTGTATCAACAAAGGATGAAGAAAGCGTTTGACAAAAAGGTCCGACCTCGTGTCTTCGGGAAAGGAGACCTTGTGCTCAAAAAGATACAATCCTTTCTCACTGATTCTTGGGGCAAGTGGACTCCGAATTACGACGGCCCCTATGTGGTCAAGAAAGCTTACTCAGGCGGTGCCTTGAGACTTGCAACCATGGACGGAGAGGAATTTGCCTACCCCACGAATGTTGATGTTGTCAAGAAATACTTCGCCTAAATAAAATAAAAAAAAACGTCGGATTGAAAACCTGAAAGGGCGGTCCAGGAAAAAATTAGAGACATGATCAAAAATCATCCCGGTGGGTTGGAAACCTCAAAGTACAATCCAGGCAAAAATTAGGAATATTGGCAAGTAACTATGTTCGACAAAGGGGCAAGTCCCATGGCAGCAGTTACATCATCCGTCAGGAAAACTCCGATCAAGGTCATCTTCGACAGAAGCTCAGGATGCCCAGAATTCAAAGTTGGTAGAAAGATAGTGGTCGTTATGTTTCGATGTAGCCCTTTTCCCTGTAAATTACCATTTTCTAACTTTGTATATACTCTTTGGAATCACCCGTTTGGCTGATTTCCATCCTATCAATAAATTTGAGCCCTCGTGCTTTTGTTTGCAATTCTTATTTGTTTTAGCTTTACAGAATGACATTTTAACATGATCAACGATTCTTGAAATAAAACAAAAATAAATTTACTTGTAAAATTTTTCCGCTTAAAGTAAAGGTGGCAATTTCTTTTGACGGTTGAACATCAAAAGAACATCGATCGCTTCTCCAGAAGTAAGCGAGCTTCAAAGTACGGAATCAAAGTACTCCTTCTAAAACCAGTGCACCTGAACAAAGGATCAACTGTGTCAGAGACCATGGTTCATCTGACACCCCCGGCAGAGTTCTTACCTCCTAAGCCCGACCAACGGTTGTTCCCCGCAGGGACTACTTCTCCTAAGCAAGGCAGAATTGCTACTTTTGGGCCAGCGGTACTTCTTCGCCCCGCGATGGCCGATTATCTAGTCATGTTCATCTATTAGTCTGTATGGCTCATCAGTTTTGTCAGCATATACATACATACATCATGCATTATTGATTTACATTCGTATTCATATTGCATCACTATCTCTCTAGTCGGTCTTGTCCCCTAGTGATAGACAGTCCTCTCAATCGAGTTGTCAGTCCTTTCCTCGTCAGGAAATGTTGCGTCTGAACAATCTCTCTCCTCCAGTGTATTTCTGGGATGAAGTTGGTCCTTGATCACTTTGATAACTTGAACCTCTGAAAAACCAGAAAACCCTCGACAAATGTCACCCTTCGCCATCAAAGACGATATCTTCGCTTTCTCGGATTAAGGAAAATCCCTAGAGAAAGCCTCTTAAGCAGTGATTCGACAATACAACAGTTGTTCTCTGAAAAAACCGCTGATGAAAAGGTCATCAGCACCTCAAAATTAGATCACATCATATGGCATTTCTCCGAGAAGATCCCGAGAAAAGTATGATGTAAAATCCCAAGCGAAAGCAGTCTCTCAAGAGACCTGTTTTCCCCTGTAGAGCCGACAAATGGCGTCTCTAACAAAGTAGTTTGTACACCTCTACAACTCAGACGATTGGGTTCCCCCAGCAAGTCTGACATCAAAAGTTTTCCCATCAAATGACATCTCCCTAGGAAAATACGGCGAGAAGTTTGAGGAGAACCGCTACGCATAGTGTCCCTTGTCAAGAAAGTTCATTGACAAAATAAACTAAGACCAGTTCCTTGGTAGGAAACCAGGATCGAGGGGAGGTTTATATCAGAAACTAAGACCAGTTCCTTGGTAGGAAACCAGGATCGAGGGGAAGTTTATATCAGAAACTGAGACCAGTTCCTTGGCTGAAGACCAGGATCGAGGGGAAGTTTACCTTTTCTAAGTATCATTGCTTAGCAAAAGAAGATGGATGCACAAACTGCCATTCATAACAACCATCAAAATTTTGGGTATTCTGATATTTAATCATCTTGCACCTCGAATGCCCGAATACCTTCGCCATTCACACCTTCGGGACCAAGAAGATTAAATAGGGGCATTTGTCATACCCCAAATTTTGACCACTAATATTTCCCATCATTGTGTAAATTATCATCACAATATGGATGAACCATTAGTCTCCCCAAAGATGGGTGAGCATCCACTACCATCAGAATTAGGGTTTCAAGCCCTCTCAGAGCTCTTAGACAAAGGATCAATCAAGAAATGACATGATATTCAACTTGTCTAGCCTCGCCAACATCCACAATGGATCAAAAGGACTCCCACTTCAAGGATCAAGCACAAGGCTGCTCCCTTCTAAGTGGATTAAGCCTCAAGATCGCCAGTGTCACCAAATTAGGGTTTTGGTCGACCAGGGCCTCCAGATGGAAATTCTCCTCTAGGCATGAGCCAATGCTTCAAGGCATAACCTATGATGCTCCAAGGGACATCATAAACCCAATCACCAAGTTAATTTAGCCTCAGGGGATGCATACATCAAAAATCAGGAATTAGGGTTTCTTGACCTAATTCACCCCTAAGTTGACTTTTGGGACAAACCATGAGCCAAGACCTCAAGGGAGGATTTGATGGTCTGTAACACACTACATTAATCCATTTACAACAATGTATTAATCCAAGAAGCTTGAGCAATAAGTTTCAATTTCATCTGAACCACAGTTAGGGTTTCGCGAGAAAAGTCAACTGTACCTTTGACTTTTGACCAGGACATGCTGCCAAACCCTAGGACATGATTCAATACACCCTATAACACCTATGAAATCAATCCATCAAGTTTGATTTAGGTCAAGGACTTGATTTCATAGAGGATCGCACAGTTTGGAATTCATCTGATAAAAAGTCAACTGTGCACAAAATTCAACTTTGACTTTTTGAGATTTTTCACAAAAATGGGTTTTTAACCCTAAAATGATGTTAATATGTGATTTGAATCATCATTCATCAAGAAAAATCAAGAAAAGTGGGATAACTTATAAAAGGGGTAACCATAAAAACTTAGAAAATTTTCTAAGTTATGGAATAAAGTGGCTAGGGTACCAACTTTGGAGGATCATAACTCCTAAACCACAAGGCCATTTTTTCCCATCCAAAGCTGGATTTGTAGCTCTCATGGCCCTCTACAAAAGCTTCAACTACACCTCATTCCAATTCATTATAGATTTTGAGTTATGGAATGATCAAAATGGCTGAAAACATGAAATGCCACTTTTTCCAACACTTAGTGAAATTTTCACTAAGTTAAAATCTGCCTTCACTTTTTTCCAAATGTAGGGGCATTTTTCACTTGGATCCAAAAATTATCAAAACCAATTATGATCAAACAGTTATTGTATCATATTAGGGCTTTCCAAAATGGCCAAGAACATCACCAAACTCAACTTGAGCCATGAGATATGACCATGGCAACATGCCTTGCTGAAAACTGGCAAGGCAAGGCAGATTTTGGAGTTTTGCTCGATTTTCTCAAATTTTGCAAGGGGCAAGCAACTCCATCCATCTGAACACCTCAAGGGGGGACCAAGGAGGAACCAACTCTGATCCCAAGCCTCCCAAGTCTTTGGAACCAAAAATAGCATGCCAAACCTTGAAATCCCTAAAAGAAGGACAAGACTCCAATTTTGGATTGGAGCATTTAATGGATGCACCAAGGTGGCATGGACTGACACATTTGTAACTGAATTCAGTCAAGAATGATCCAACAACTAGGGAACCACAACTATGTGCTCTAACCTCTAGTCAATAGCTAGAGGAGACTTGGATTCTCATTTGCCAACATTGGCCAAACCTCTGCTTCAGTTGCCATTCACTATTGCTTGCAAAACAAACTTTCTCTACTATAAATAGAGTTCATTTGTGCTCAGTTTGAGTACACCAAAGCCATCAAACAGATGCTTTCCTCAAAATCACCTTCTCACTTCCAATTTTGCCTTCTAAGGCAAGTCACCATCGGGTTTTGAGTTTGAGAGCTATTCCAACCAAACCAATCACACACACACACCTCATAAACATCATATAGAAGTGATCCAAACACTCACATAACATCTGGAACACCAAAATCACAAAATCACCAGCCAATTGCTCAAGCCTTTGACAGATTTGCAGTTGGGGTACCATCTCAAGTTCCAGATCATTTCAATCCATTCCAAGCATCCAGACACACTCCATAGCACCTAGGGAAGTTGTCCATAACCTTGAAACCAAGCTGTAACACCTCTAACACAATAAACGATCACCAGCTACAAGTGGTAAGCATGAGCTCTTCTAACTCTATGATCCATGCAATTTTTGCTGCACAATAATTTGGCCATATGTTCATAATCATGCATGGAGTGTTTTCCCTCAATCAATTGCATTGTTTGAATCGTGTATGGAATTTCTGAACCTTCATGCAGAATTTAGGGTTCTTGAGGTTTCTCTTTGATTTCTTATTCCATGCTTAAAATAAATGAAATTAAAGACCATAGACATGATCGTGAGGTTGAAACGAGTAGATTGATATGTAGATTGCATGATATAATCAAGTATTCAGTGAGATTGGATAGAAAACGCAAATCTGCAGAAATAGAGGGTGGCGCGTGTTCTTGCCCTTGTTCTTGGCGCCCTTTTTGAAAATTCAAATATTTGAATTTTGTGATTTTATTTAATTGATTCATAAATTAATTTCTCTCTGAGTTTTAATGATTTTGAGTTGATTATTTTTTAATAATTCACAAAAATGTTAAAATATTTTATTTTAGCAAAAAATCCCAAAAATATTATTTATTTCATATAATTGATATTTTTGCCAAGAATTAATATTTTAATTGTTTTTGACATTTAAAATATTTTTTCCTTCTTGATTTTGCAAATTTTAATGATTTCTAATCATTTTGTAGGTCAAAACATGATTTTTGAAACATTAATCCAAGATCACAATTTGTTTTCCACATGTTAAACAATTTTGATCATTTTAATTGAATTTTTTATTCAATTAAAATACATTTTGGAAACAAATTAGGGTTTTGATTAATTCAACCCTCATCAAACCTTTTAAAAACACTTTTGGGCCTCTAATACAGTGTAAGACCCAATCCTTTGTAAATACAAACCTATTTTGGGCCTCAAAAGTTGTATAAGTCCCGTTGTATTTCAAAAGTTCGGCGCGATCATCGCACGTTTAAAACAAACCATCTGGGCCTCTCCTCGAGCTATAAGACCCATTCAAAATCATTTTGGGCCTCTAATAGAGTGTAAGACCCAACCCCCCTTTTGAAACCAAAAACGTTTGGGCCTCAATCATTGTATAAGACCCACGGTGTTTTCAAACCCTCGACGCGATCGTCGCCCTTTTCAAAATTAATCAATGGGCTTCTCCGTGAGCTATAGGACCCATCGTTGTTCCCTTTCAATCATTTTGGGCCTCTTGAGAGAGTGTAAACCCATCCCCTTTGTACAGAAAACCTTTCTTGGGCCTCAGTCACTTGTATAAGTCCCTGTACAAAATGACAGTGCGATCACTGATAAAACCCTGGGCCTCTCCTTGAGCTGTAAGCCCCAACAATCTTTTCAAAGCACTTTCTCCTTTGATTTTGAATATAATATTGTTATCAAAGCTTTCTTTGTTGAACAAACTAACAATAAAGTATGGAAGCTCTACAACCGAGTAAGTGTTTACCCACTTTCATTTACCGCTTTCATATGTATATAAATGTATTGTGGGGCTGTTTCACTGTAAGTCTTCTTTCACAAACTCGTATCGAATGTGTAATAATAGTATAGATATTTAGAGTTTCCCCGGCAACTACGTCTAGAACTAGGCAAAACCTCGTCTCTTTACCTCCGACGTTCACCCGGATATACCTTAACCCTGAGAATTTTCTTTTACAACAATTTTAGATAACTAGATCTAAGAAATCTCCCCCTTGAACAGTTCATATACATAAGGCCAATGTTCCAAGTGAAACCCCTTCTGGAACTGTTCATCGGCCTCCTCTTGGGCTTAGTGCAAGGACCCACAGGCTTCCTAAAATCATCCCCGCCTCCTCTTGGGCGTTGTACAAGGACCCGTCGGCTTCTTAGAAGTTTTCACAGCCTCCTCTTAGGCTTCGTATAATGATTCTTCCTCCGGGAAGATAGCCTCCTCTTGGGCTTAGTACAAATTGTCCCTCGGCTTCTTAAAAGTTTTCTCGCCTCCTCTTGGGCTTCGTACAAATTATCCCGACGACCTCCTAGAGGTATAGGAATAGAAATTAGTCATCTTAATAGAACAGTCTTTCAAAGAGTCTAGATCTTACTACTACTGTTTCTTAAGCATAGTACAAAAGATAAGACCCGTAGACTTGGGCAGTCTCAATACCCTTCGGATTCCCCATTTCCTTAAAGAACAGGAAATAATCCCGGTCCTCAGATCAAATCCATGAGTACAACATTACCCATATAAGAACTGATTTTCTCTTTAAACCAATATACTGGACCTGTCACTCAACTAAAACAGTAATCCTAGCCTCCTCTTGGGCTCTGTACAATGATTCTCCCCAGCAGAGTTAACCATTTTACCCTCTATCTCAGGCTTCGTACGAGATACAAAATCACTCTCTTGTTGAGTATAAAAGACTCTCTTATTGAGTCAAACCTTTTTAGCCTCTATCTCGGGCTTCGTACGAGATACAAAAACACTCTCTTGTTGAGTATAAAAGACTCTCTTGTTGAGTCAAACCTTTTTAGCCTCTATGTCCGACTTTGTACCAGATACAAAAACACTCTCTTGTTGAGTATAAAAAGACTCTCTTGTTGAGTCGATCACCTTTAGCCTCCATCTCGTGCTTCATACGAGATACAAATCACTCTCTTGTTGAGTATAAAAGACTCTCTTGTTGAGTCAAACCTTTAGCCTCCATTTTGGGCTTCGTACAAGACACATACAAAACACTCTCTTGTTGAGTCAACCCGTCCAGCCTCTCTCTCGGGCTTCGTACGAGACATATAAAAGCATCCTCTTGTTGGGTCATTAACCTCCTCTTAGGCTTTATACAAGAAAACCCCGGTTGAGTCAATCAACCTTTTAGCATCAAAGTTGTGCCTCGTTCACAGTATAGAAACATCAACAACTCCTTTCCCCTCCATCTAATTGCTGTAAGCTGCAAGCCTCTGGATTATTTACATCCACACCACTGTCCCTCTTTTAGAATGAGAAATTCCTAAGGAAATATGGCATTGCTCTAAACTGAGTTAAAGTCTTCTCCTTCAGGTTGAAAATCCCCTATAAAGAAAATTATGGCATTACTGGATTCGCATATCCCGGTTAAAGTAATCCTCCTTTATAATCAGTCACCCAACAATTGTGACAAACAGACCCCTTTAGAGATGACAAATTCTCTTTAAAGTCAACACCCTTTTAGCTTCACATCTTGGGCTTCGAACAAGATACAAATAGACCCTTCAGCTTCACATCTTAGGCTTTGAGCAAGATACAAACTACCTTTAGCTTCATGTCTTGGGCTTTGAACAAGACACCAAAATACCGTTCACACCACATCAAAAACCTCTGGACACAAATCCTCATATATCCATCAAAACATCCGAGTCTGTATCCCCCACCAAAAGTTTAAACTCGATCAAAATAAACCTAAGAGAGGCCCCCCCACATTGATCGCATCTGTAAACTAATAGTTTTGACTGTTTAACCTCAGTTTGCAAAGCACGGTTAGTTGGAGACATCTATTTCCCTTCCTTAATCAGCTCCAATAGGATAAAAAATGAATCGACCTGTAGTACCCTCCCAGAGCGACAGTGCTTAAGAACCATGTCCAAAATCGCTCGCTACACTTCAGCCAAGGAACTGGTCTCAGTTTCTGATACAAACTTCCCCTCGATCATGGTTTCCTACCAAGGAACTGGTCTAAGTTTCTGAAATAAACTTCCCCTCGATCCTGGTTTCCTACCAAGGAACTGGTCTTAGTTTCTGATATAAACTTCCCCTCGATCCTGGTTTCCTACCAAGGAACTGGTCAAAGTTTCTGAAACAAACTTCCCCTCGATCCTGGTTTCCTACCAAGGATCTGGTCTTAGTTTCTTTTATTGATAAACTTTATTGACAAGGGACGCTACTTGTAGCGGTTCTCCTCAAAATTCTCGCCGAATTTTCCTGGGGAGATGCCATTTGATGGAAAAAGATTTGATGTCAGACTTGCTGGGGAACCCAGTCGTCTGAGTTGCAGAGGTGAACACACTTCTCCGTTGGAGATGCCATTCGTTGACCCTACTAGGGGAGAACGAGTCTCTTGAGAGTCTGTTTTCGCTTGGGGATATTGCATCATACTTTTCTCAGAGATCTTTTCGGAGAAATGCTATATGATGTGATCCAATTTTGAGGTGCCTATGACCTTATGAACATCGATCTCTGGAGAGGAAAATCAATGTGTTGCTGAAAGTCTTTAGTCTTGAGGCTTTCTCAGAGGATTTTCCTTAATCCAGTAAAGCGAAGATATCATCTTCAATGGCGAAGAGTAACATTCGTCGAGCGTTTTCTTGTTTTTCAGAGGTTCAAGTTATCAAAGTGGTCGAGGACCGTCTCTAGTCCAGAGATCAACCGGAGAGAGATTGCTTAGATGATTCACTTCCCGACGAGGAAAGAACTGACAACTCGATTGAGAAGACTTTTATCACTAGGGGATGAGACCGACTAGAGTGATAGTGATGCAATATGAATGCGAATGTAAATCAATAATGCATGATGTATGTATGTTTATGCTGACAAAACTGATACGACATACAGACTAGTAGATGAACATGACTAGATACTCGACCACAATGGGAAATAAAAAGTATCGTTGGTTCAAGATAGCAATTCTGCCTTGCTTAGGAGAAATAGTCTCTGTGGGGAGCTACGTTGATCGGACTTAGGAGATGAAAATTCGGTTGGGGATGTCGAATGAAACATGGTCTTCGACACAGTTGATCCTTTGTTCAGGCGCACTGGTTTAGAAGGAATACCTTGATTCTGTACTTTGAGGTTCGATTACTTCTGGAGAAGTGATCGATGTTATTTCGATGTTCAACAGTCAAAAGAAAATGCCATCTTAAGTTTAAAAAGCAGAAAAAAGTTCGACAAGTAAATTCATTTTTGTTTCGTTTCAAGAATCGTTAATCATGTTTAAATGTCGTTCTGTAAAGCTAAAACAAATAAGAATTACAAACAAAAGCACAAGGGCTCAAATTTTATTGATAGGATGGAAATCAGCCAAGCGCGTGATTCCATAGAGTATTTACAAAGTTAGAAAATGGTAATTTACAGGGAAAATGGCTACGTTGAAACATAACGACCACTATCCTTTTACCAACTTTGAATTCCGGGCATCCTGAACTTCCGTCGAAGATGACCTTGACCGGAGTTTTCTGATGGATGGTGTAACCGCTGCCGAGGGACTTGCCCCTTTGTCGAACGTAGTTACTTGCCATTATCCCTAATTTTTGCCTGGATTGTACTTTGATGTTTCCAATCCACCGGGATGATTTTTGATCATGTCTCTCATTTTTGCCTGGACCGCCCTTTCGGGTTTTCAATCCACCGAGACATTTTTTTTTTATTTTTATTTAGGCGGAGTATTTCTTGACTACGTCAACATTTGTGAGGTAGGCAAATTCTTCTCCATCCATCGTTGCAAGTCTCAAGGTGCCGCCTGAGAAAGCTTTCTTGACCACATAGGGGCCGTCATAATTCGGAGTCTATTTACCCCGGGAATCAGTGAGAAATGATAGTATCTTCTTGAGCACGAGGTCTCCTTTCCTGAAGACGCGAGGTCTGACCTTTTTGTCAAACGTCTTCTTCATTCTCTGTTGATACAACTGACCATGGCATAATGCCGTTATTCGCTTTTCTTCGATCATATTCAGTTCGTTGTGTTGACTTTGACACCATTCAGCTTCTGTTAGCTTAGCTTCCATCAATACCCAGATTGATGGGATCTCTACTTCGATGGGGAGCACTGCTTTCATGCCGTATACTAGAGAGAAATGGGTTGCCCCTGTTGAAGTGCGGACAGATGTGCGATAACCGTGAAGATCAAAGGGTAGCATCTCGTGCCAGTCTTTATAGGTTACAACCATCTTTTGAACAATCTTCTTGATGTTCTTGTTAGCCGCTTCTACCGCGTCGTTCATCTTGGGTCGGTAGGGAGATGAGTTATGGTGTTCAATCTTGAACTCAGCACACAACTCCTTCATCATCTTATTGTTCAAGTTAGATCCATTATCAGTAATGATCTGGCTCGGAACACCATAACGACATATGATATTGTTTTTGATAAATTGGACCACCACTTGTCGGGTTACATTGATGTATGACGCTGCTTCGACCCACTTGGTGAAGTCGTCAATGGCGACCAGAATGACCCGATGTCCGTTGGAAGCCTTAGGTTCAATCATGCCAATCATGTCGATTCCCCATATGGAAAAAGGCCATGGGGAAGAGAGAACTTTGAGATGTGTTGGCGATACATGGATTTTGTCTGAGTATATCTGACACTTGTGACACTTCCTCATGTACTTGTAGCAGTCGGATTCCATGGTCAACCAATAGTACCCTGCTCTCAAAAATTTTCTCGCCATTGTGTGTTGGCATTGGTGCCAAAGGATCCTTCATGAATTTCCTTTATCAGCATGTCTGCTTCTGGTCTGTCTACGCATCGGAGCAAGACCATGTCGAAATTTCTCTTATAGAGAGTACCATCGCTCAGAAAGAAGCTGCCTGCCAGCCTTCTGAGGGTCTTTCTATCTTTTCTTAGTGCCGCGGGTGGGTACTCTTTTTCTGAAGGAAGCATTTGATATCGTGATACCAAGGTTTATCGTCTATGACTGCTTCAATCGTGAAGATGTAACTGGGACATTCAAGGCGCATTATGTCGATCTTAGGTAAGTCGTTCCATTGACCTACGCTAATCATGGAAGAGAGAGTGGCTAATGCATCAGCCATGTGTTGCGGTGAGAATCAGATATCAAGCTATTAATTAACTTGCATCACACATCATGAAATTCACCACCGAGCTTTGATTTATCCAAAGGAAAGGGTAAATAACGAAAACCCTAAGTTAAGAGAATCTAAGGTTCGGGGGTTGGTTATACTAAGGGAAGGTATTAGCACCCTAAGTATCTGTAGTACTCTACAGGAACCTCTTGTTAGTATTTGTGTTATGCTAAAGTTTGCTTGCTAAGGGAAATGTGCTAAGGGTATATACACTAAGTATGCTCGCCAAGACATCGCATCTCGTGCCTACGTATCTTGACGGGAATGGAGTCAGAGCAACCGTAGTTCCCTTCAATACGGGGTAAAAGGGTGTAAAAAGAAAATGTGGAATCCGAGAAAGCATCGGATATAAAGGTAAAAAAGGGTGGAATCCGAGAAGGCATCGGATGTAAAGGTAAAAAGGGGTGGAATCCGAGAAGGCATCGGATGTAAAGGTAAAAAGGGTGGAATCTGAGAAGGCATCGGATGTAAAGGTAAAAAGGGTGGAATCTGAGAAGGCATCGGATGTAAAGGTAAAAAGTGTAGAAAGAAAAAGGTAGAAAAAGGAAAAGGTAGCAAAAGAAAAAGGAAGAAAAAAGAAAAGGTGGAAAAAAGAAAAGGTGGCTCGCTAGGATCTCGCAATCCTATGCCTACGTATTCTCAAGATGAACTTGAGAAATCAGAGCGATCGTAGTTCCCCTCCATGGGGATGAGGAACTCTTGACTGTGGTCAAGGTTCCAAGGGAAAGTGGGTCTGACAGCAAGACACCTACATTGAGTGCGGCGACTCCAAACTTAAGGCTAAGTAAAGCGGGGAAGAAGTGTCCACGGGAAATTATGGTCTGATAGCAAGACACCTACATGGAGTGCGGCGACTCCAAACCTAAGTCTAGGCTAAAAGGGAAGGTAAGTCTCGATCGCGCGGCGGCGTGAGATAAGGGAATGATGGACTAGGTTATCCTAAATGACATGGCAGTCAACGGGAATGACCTTTTCCTTTGGAATGTGGGGGTAAGCATCAGAGGAATAAAAGGAAGTCTCGAGTGTCAAGGGTAGAATGAACAGCAATATATACAGCAAATGCAATGAGAGTTAAATTAAAGCGAATATTAAGAATCAGGGATGACCACAATTAAATTAGAAATTAAATAACACCTAATTAGACCTAATTAACTAATTCTAAATGGAAAGCTAACTAAACTAATCCTAATTTAACTAAGTAAACAAATTTCTAAATAATTAAACTAGTTTCTAATCAAGACTAGTTAACTAATTCTAATAAATAAAAATTAACTAATTCTAAAACTTACCCTAATTCTAAATAAAAAATTGACTAACTAATTTTACTTGAACAACCAAAGCCCCAAAGGAAAGAAACAAATTATTAAGTGTACAAAAAGTAAAACGAATGGGCCAACACTCTAAACCTACTCGGCCCACATACCCATCTATTGGTGTAACATGGGTCGGTTGACCCATTTGGTATACATAAACCCGGCACTTGAAACAAAACCTAAAAAACAAAAACACGGCCAAATGAAAAAAAAAAGAAAACTGAGGATTCAAATACGCTCTCTTTCGCAAACGGGATTCACTTTCTTCATCTTTAATCGCCAATATGTTCAAACCTTCCTCGCCGTCATGTGAAGTTCGTCGCGCGAGAAACGACGTAGGAAACTAAATCCAACACATCGCCACACCATCAGGAACTTTTGAATACTCTCTGTTGTAAACTCACTCCACTTAATAAAGCGTCGTCGGCGAGCTTCCTTGCAATCGCGGTATCACTCCATTCACTCTCGCCTCCTTCAAGCGGTTAAATACGGTTCAACATAGGAAATATTCAAGAAACAAAGTATCGCACAACCATAAAGTCGGGAATAAAATATGAGTCGGATTCAGAACCACTGCAATCATGAAATCAAGGTTCAGAGTCAGAGATTACCGTGTTTACAAGACTACAACGACCTCGGATGAAACATCAGGTATGCTATCCGATTTGTACTCACACTCGACTCTTCTTCTGCTTATATTCCTCTGTTCTTGGGGCCTCGCACAGGTGGTGGTGATGTTCTTGTGGATGTGTGGGTTTAATGGAGGTATAAGGAAGTGGGGTTTATGTTGTTGTTTGGTTGTTTATGGAGATGAAGGAAAGTTTAAGGAAGAAGAAGGAGGTTGGATGGTTATATCAGATGTGGTTTTGTAAAGTGGTCAAGTGCAATGGTTAAAGTGTGGCATCATTGAGTTGAGTGGGAAGATGATAGGTGGAAAGGAGGATGTTGAAGGTATTGTTGTGTGAGTGTGGTGAATCGTGAGGGATGATGGTGAATGACGATGAAGTTTTAAAGGGTGGTTAGGGAGATGTTTTCACTGTGTGAGTTTTGAGAGGTTACAGTAGTGTAGAGTTGGAAATGGAAGATTTGTTCAAGGTCAATTGAAATGGAAAATAGTGTAGAAAGATGATGATGGATGAAGGAGGGTTATGACCTTCGATTTGTGTCTTACCGGTCCCTTTTTTAAAGCTCTTGTTCTCTCCTTAAAACAACTCCAAGCCCTTATTTTAAATTCTGAATGGTTGTTGTCATGATCTGGTTTTAGCAGTATCATAGGCTTATGGTGCAGATTCATTTTGGAGCTTTGTTAGTAGCAACGTTTGTTTGGGAATGGCAGTGATAACAACAGGCTTAGTGTAGGTGTAGTACAGTTTCCATTTTGGTGTAATTCTTGGTTGGTGGGTTTGTAAGGTTTTGGATGTATTGGTTGTAGCAGAATAGGGTGGCGAGCGGCTAGTGTGTAATAGGAAAGGGCGCATGGAATTTTGCTGGAACCAAATCTCTTTTTCTTTTGATTTTAAATTGATAACCACAAGAAGATAATAATAAAACAAATCCTAAGAACTAATGATAATAATAATAATAATAATCCATAATAATAAAAATAAATAAAATAAAAGGATAATAATAAAAATGAAATGATAATAATGATAAAATTACAATAATAAAAATAATAGTGATAAAAATAAATAAATAAAAAGAAATAAATAACTAAAAACAAAATATATTAAAAAAAGAGGAAATTAATTTTAAATTAAATATGTGATTTAAGAGTAATAATAAAAAAAAGTGAAAATTCTAAATTAAGAGAGAAATGTTCTAAATCTCATGAAACAATTGAATGAAAATAAAAGAGAAAAGGTGACAAAAGTTAGATGAAAATGCGCGACTATGATTGATGGACAACATGACTGCAAATGCTAAGACAGATGACCCAAAATGACACAACAATGATCAGAGGATCTGAGGGTAAAATTTGGGGTACAACAGTTGCCCCTATTTAAATAGCTTTACCGGATGGCACGAGAGATGAAAATCCTCGAGAGATCAAGGTGAAAGGTATTTAAATATAACAAACTGAAAATTTTGCCCTTAGATGGGATGCAGATGCTAAGGACAGCTAACAGACATGCAAATGCAGACATGCCATGAATTTCTAGTATGATGATAATGATGGAAAGGTAAATGCCAAAATGCAGACGAAGCAGACAGGGAAAAAGTTCACACAATGAGCAATCACTCACCGGGGATGACAACAACACTAGGGAAACTGAAATGAACTGGGAAATCTAAAGTGATGGAGCAACTGGTTCAGGCGTGATCGGTTGATACTTTAGAAGAAAAGATAATACATGATCCTCAATGGAAGTAGCACCGAAAAAACGGTCTCCACTGGGGAATCAGAAAACAAAGACTCAATCTGGAAGAACATCAGAAAGAGAAAGGCACACCCGAGAAGACATCAGATGTAAAAGAGACCAGACATCCAATAATGGCTTTGAATGAGAGGTAAAATCACAATATCTAATAATGGCTTTAGATAAAAGTGAACAAAGTAGGGATCCAAGAAGGCATTGGACACAAAGGAACCAGTCATCCAATAATGGCTTTGAATGAAAAGTACGAATCACAACATCTAATAATGGCTTTATATGGGTGTGAACAGAGACTACATTCAAGAATGGCATTGAATGTAAAAAACACCAGTCATCCAATAATGGCTTTGAATGAAAGGTATAAATCACAACATCTAATAATGGCTTTACATGAGAGTGAACAGAGACTACATTCAAGAATGGCATTGAATGCAAAGAAACTAGTCATCCAATAATGGCTTTGGATGAAAGGTATAAATCAAAACATCTAATAATGGCTTTAGATAGAAGTGAACAGGGACTCGATCTGAAAAAACATCAGAAAGAGAGACATATCCGGATAGGCATCAGATGGTAGAGAAACCGAACATCCAATAATGGCTTTGAATGAAAGGTGTAAATCACAATATCTAATAATGGCTTTAGATAAGAGTGGACAAAGTGGGATCCAAGAAAGTATTGGATGAAAAGAATCACAAAATCCAAGAAAGCATTGGATGAAGTGAGCAAAGAGATACTCAAGAATGCATTAGATAGAAGGAATCACACTATCCAAGATAGCATTGAATGACTGTGAAGGAAATTTCAGGAATGGTACTGAAAGTAAAGGCAAATCACTATATTCAAGAATGGCATAGAACTATAGCGAGAAACACATCCAGGAATGTCACTGAATGCAAAGAAGAAAACTCATCCAGGAATGACACTGAATGAACAGATAAGACTTTCAGGAATGACACTGAAAGGTATCTAAGCAAATTTGATGGGGATTACAGAAGAGAGGCAAAACTTCCAGGAATAGCACTGGGAGAAACAAGAGGAAAGAGATATCCAGGAATGGCACTGGAGTGAAAGAATATAAAGATCCAGGAATAGTATTGGAATAAGAGAAGACCAACATCTATCAACAGGATTAGATGCGCAAGAGAATGACAACATTCAAGAATGTCACTGAATGAAAAGGGCAGGTAACGTTTTGGTAAGGTAAGACATGGATAACGACAGGGCTCCGGGAGAAATGCAAATGAGGATGAAACACTCATGATATGCATATGTATATGAATTATGCAGATGATATATGATCAAATGCAAATGTAAATACTGACGATACAACTCGACTCTTTTAGTAAGAAGACAAGACTGGAAGACTGGTTCCTCAACACAGAGATCACTGTCATTCTGCTTGGGGACTAGGGATGCTATTACTGAACACATCTCTGCCACTCCGGTAAACTGTATCAAGTGATGATCCTTGTAGGGAGGATGAAGAGCTGTTTAGGGACTCTTCAAGTTAACTGCCCCAGATTAGCTGACTGTTGTAGATGAACTGATCATTGCTTCAGCTTGATTAATTCTGTAAATGATCGTTTCATGGTGCTCTTAGAAAGCTTGCCCCGGTCTGAGTCTTGAAAGATGATCGTTTTACTGTACACTAGGAAGGCTTTCCCAAGTATGAGTCTTGAAAGGTTTTCGGGATAAACCAAATCTGAGAAGTCGCCATTTAACCACAAATCCTGAACTGGTTCTCAACAGGATATGGAAGGAACTTGCCCCTGATTGGATCACCGACCAAGTTTCTCAAATGTTTGAAAATTCCTTAAGAAGAAAGCTAGTTTGCAAACAAAAGTATTTGTATAAACATGGTAAATGCAAAGTTCATGCAACTTTTGAAATCAAAATCATTTTGAAAGAGGTGCAAAGTATATGGGATACTCGTCAGAACACGGTGGTTCAAGACATTAAAGTGAAAAGTTTAAGCAAAGGGTGTAATGGCCAAAATAGATGATCTGCAAAGATCTTTTGGAGTCAGTTTACGTAACCTTGCTGTAGTATGCTTTCAAAATAACCTCGCTTCAATTAGGTCTTTTGAGGGTTATAACGTGGCCTGGTTCACGGTTTAAGAAACAAAGGATAAAGGTTCAAAGTTTATTTGTGACCCACCCAATCTACGTGATTAACTTCAGTCCTATGCTCAGCTAACTCAAACTATGCGCTCAAATTCCCATAGGTTAGGAATTGCACTGATGATAGTAATGATGATGGTTCAAAATTCAATGGACTTGAGATGGCAGTCACTGCTTTCTTACTAAACTGTTTGCCATTGAGGACTTTCAGGATAAAGGATTTAAAGATTTCCTCCTTTGGTTGTCATACAAACTTTTCTTTCTTTTTTTTTTAATGACTGCTTGGCTTAAGGATTACAGTGAATCATCATTGGCGTTTGACTTGAAAGACATCTTCGACACTTGCTTGTTGTGTGCGAAGGAACATTTGTGAACTTTGTTAAAAGGCGTCTTGAATGTTACTCCTATATTTGAATGCACAATCAAGTTAGCTGAGAACTACCCTGCCCCAGGTTAAGATTGCGGGTTTTTATTTGTAAAGAAAAGAAACTCCTACTTCTAGGCTCGAAGGGGTTAAAAGGGGTTAACTTCCTTATTTCTCCAGTGTTTAGGAGTTGAAACAATGCCTTACATCGTCAGCAAAGTTTTGATCTGAAAGCATACTAACAGCAATTTGGGTATGACGTTTTCATCATTCTCCCTCCAATCTTTGCATAATCAAAAGGAAAGTGGAAAAGAGATAAAGTATTTATTGAAAAAGAAAGCATAGAGATGTAAATAGAAAACACAAATGAATTGAATCAAAAAGTTGCAATGCTCATTTCATTAATTTTGAAAGTACAAACATAATTTTAAAGCAAACAACCAGTACAAAATAAGGAAAATGTAAACAACAAGAAACAAGGCCTAGTGAATAATCAGAAAAAAATATGAGTTATCCTGTCTGAAACACTGGCTTTTAGGAAGATAGCATGCTAAAGTCGACTAAAGCTTCACTTGGTGTAATCTGACAGCATTGTGCTCATAGAGAGAGTTCTCGAAAGTAGCTCGAGTAGTCTAGGCTGAAGTCGACTGAAGCTTCACTTGATGCGCCTGGCAGATGATTAACATTCTGCGTCTGAAATTAGCTCTAGTCCTGTATCGGTGTCGAGGAATCAGCTTGACGACTCACAGACAGACTCAAGTGGAATATAGAGACAGCTGGAAATGAGCCACTAGACAAACAGACATATGCAATGAATCATGCAAAGATGCAAATGATATGCAATGCAATGCAAACAGGAAGCGAAACACATGGAACAGGATCAAAGGTTTGAGATCACAGCATAGAGTCTGGGTAAAGAACCAACCACAGGGTGCGTACTAGGGTTCTTGTATCCGCAGAACAGGGTTCTAAGAAGTTCACAGAGTCGACAACCCATCTTTCGGATATTATCGATTTCCCGAATGACTCGGTAGTCAATAATATTCTCAAGAGAATCTCGTCTGAGTGTAGTATCGCGTGATAACCATATCAGAAATAGACTCCCTCATGGTCACTGCACTACATCCTAAGAGGCCAAGTGGGGTTAAAGGTAACTACGGTTCTCAGTATCGATGGCACCTATGTCGAGAGCATCACGTTTTCACGAATAAACTCGTTCAACATAAATAGACTCTCAAGTGGGCCTCACTGAGTGATGGTGTCTCAAGTCAACTTTTTCAGGAATTGACTCCCTCAAAGCCTCCTTGAATATACCATCATCCTATCATAAGTTTACGCTCAAATCCGGGTATAGGACATATCCTCACCACTCAAAGTAACCATCCTGCATACAGAAAACCCAAACATAGACATGTATATATACAGATATGAATATACAAGTATACAAACAAGCAAACATGCAAACAACACAAATACAAACAAGATAGGCTTAACCCTCTTAGGGGAATGTCCCCAGTGAAGTCGTCATTTTCTGTTACGGTGAGAATCGGATATCAAGATATTAATTAACTTGCATCACACATCATGAAATTCACCACCGAGCTTTGATTTATCCAAAGGAAAGGGTAAAGAACGGAAATCCTAAGTTAAGAGAATCTAAGGTTTGGGGGTTGGTTATACTAAGGGAAGGTATTAGCACCCTAAGTATCTGTAGTACTCTACAGGAACCTCTTGTTAGTATTTTTGTTATGCTAAAGTTTGCTTGCTAAGGGGAATGTGCTAAGGGTATATACACTAAGTATGCTCGCCAAGACATCGCATCTCGTGCCTACGTATCCTAACGGGAATGGAATCAGAGCAACCGTAGTTCCCCTCAATACGGGGTAAAAGGGTGTAAAAAGAAAATGTGGAATCCGAGAAAGCATCAAATATAAAGGTAAAAAAGGGTGGAATCCGAGAAGGCATCGGATGTAAAGGTTAAAAAGGGTGGAATCCGAGAAGGCATCGGATGTAAAGGTAAAAAGGGTGGAATTCGAGAAGGCATCGGATGTAAAGGTAAAAAGGGTGGAATCCGAGAAGGCATCGGATGTAAAGGTAAAAAGTGGAGAAAGAAAATGGTAAAAAAAGGAAAAGGTAGCAAAAGAAAAAGGTAGAAAAAAGAAAAGGTGGAAAAAAGAAAAGGTGGCTCTCTAGGATCTCGCAATCCTATGCCTACGTATTCTCAAGATGAACTTGAGAAATCAGAGCGATCGTAGTTCCCCTCAATGGGGATGAGGAACTCTTGACTGTGGTCAAGGTTCTAAGGGAAAGTGGGTCTGACAGCAAGACACCTACATGGAGTGCGGCGACTCCAAACTTAAGGCTAGGTAAAGCGGGGAAGAAGTGTCCACGGGAAATTAGGATCTGACAGCAAGACACCTACATGGAGTGCGGCGACTCCAAACCTAAGTCTAGTTAAAAAGGAAGGTAAGTCTCGATCGCGCGGCGGCGTGAGATAAGGGAATGATGGACTAGGTTATCCTAAATGACATGGCAGTCAACGGGAATGACCTTTTCCTTTGGAATGTGGGGGTAAGCATCAGAGGAATAAAAGGAAGTCTCGAGTGTCAAGGGTAGAATGAACAGCAATATATACAGCAAATGCAATGAGAGTTAAATTAAAGCGAATATTAAGAATCAGGGATGGCCACAATTAAATTAGAAATTAAATAACACCTAATTAGACCTAATTAACTAATTCTAAATGGAAAGCTAACTAAACTAATCCTAATTTAACTAAGTAAACAAATTTCTAAATAATTAAACTAATTTCTAATCAAGACTAGTTAACTGATTCTAATAAAAGAACAAATTAACGAATTCTAAAACTTACCCTAATTCTAAATAAAAATTTGACTAACTAATTTTAATTGAACAACCAAAGCCCCAAAGGAAAGAAACAAATTATTAAGTGTACAAAAAGTAAAACGAATGGGCCAGCACTCTAAACCTACTCGGCCCACATACACATCTATTGGTGTAACATGGGTCGGTTGACCCATTTGGTATACACAAACCCTGCACTTGAAACAAAACCTAAAAAACAAAAACACGGCCAAATGAAAAAAAAAAGAAAACTGAGGATTCAAATACGCTCTTTTTCGCAAACGGGATTCACTTTCTTCTTCTTTAATCGCCAATATGTTCAAACCTTCCTCGCCGTCATGTGAAGTTCGTCGCGCGAGAAATGACGTAGGAAACTGAATCCGACACATCGCCATACCATCAGGAACTTCTGAATACTCTCTGTTACAAACTCACTCCACTTAATAAAGCGTCGTCGGCGAGCTTCCTTGCAATCGCGGTATCACTCCATTCACTCTTGCCTCCTCCAAGCGGTTAAACACGGTTCAACATAGGAAATATTCAAGAAACAAAGAATCGCACAACCATAAAGTCGGGAATAAAATCTGAGTCGAATTCAGAACCACTGCAATCATGAAATCAAGGTTCAGAGTCAGAGATTACCATGTTTACAAGACTACAACGACCTCGGATGAAACATCAGTTATGCTATCCGATTCGTACTCGCCCTCGACTCTTCTTCTGCTTATATTCCTTTGTTCTTGGGGCCTCGCACAGGTGGTAGTGATGTTCTTGTGGATGCGTGGGTTTAATGGAGGTATAAGGAAGTGGGTTTTGTGTTGTTGTTTGGTTGTTTATGGAGATGAAGGAAAGGTTAAGGAAGAAGAAGGAGGTTAGATGGTTATATCAGATGTGGTTTTGTAAAGTGGTCAAATGCAATGGTTAAAGTGTGGCATCGTTGAGTTGAGTGGGAAGATGATAGGTGGAAAGGTGGATGTTGAAGGTATTGTTGTGTGAGTGTGGTGAATCGTGAGGGATGATGGTGAATGATGATAAAGCTTTAACGGGTGGTTAGGGAGATGTTTTCACTGTGTGAGTTTTGAGAGGTTACAGTAGTGTAGAGTTGGAAAGGGAAGGTTTGTTCAAGGTCAATTGAAATGGAAAATAGTGTAGAAAGATGATGATGGATGAAGGAGGGTTATGACCTTCGATTTGTGTCTTACCGGTCCCTTTTTTAAAGCTCTTGTTCTCTCCTTAAAACAACTCCAAGCCCTTATTTTAAATTCTGAATGGTTGTTGTCATGATCTGGTTTTAGCAGTATCACAGGCTTATGGTGCAGATTCGTTTTGGAGCTTTGTTAGTAGCATCGTTTGTTTAGGAATGGCAGTGATAACAACAAGCTTAGTGTAGGTGTAGTACAGTTTCCATTTTGGTGTAATTCTTGGTTGGTGGGTTTGTAAGGTTTTGGATGTATTGGTTGTAGCAGAATAGGGTGGCGAGCGGCTTGTGTGTAATAGGAAAGGGCGCATGGAATTTTGCTGGAACCAAATCTCTTTTTCTTTTGATTTTAAATTGATAACCACAAGAAGATAATAATAAAACAAATCCTAAGAACTAATGATAATAATAAAAATAATCCATAATAATAAAAATAAATAAAATAAAAGGATAATCATAAAAATGAAATAATAATAATGATAAAATTACAATAATAAAAATAATAGTAATAAAAATAAATAAATAAAAAGAAATAAATAACTAAAAAGAATATATTAAAAAAAAGAGGAAATTAATTTTAAATTAAATATGTATTTTAAGAGTAATAGTAAAAAAAAGTGAAAATTCTAAATTAAATGAGAAAGGTTCTAAATCTCATGAAACAATTTAATGAAAATAAAAGAGAAAAGGTGACAAAAATTAGATGAAAATGTGCGACTATGATTGATGGACAACATGACTGCAAATGCTAAGACAGATGACCCAAAATGACACGACAATGATCAGAGGATCTGAGGGTAAAATTTGGGGTACAACACCATGTGATTCTCATCACGAAGGATGT
This sequence comes from Lathyrus tuberosus, assembly GCA_022829125.1. NCBI lineage: Eukaryota > Viridiplantae > Streptophyta > Magnoliopsida > Fabales > Fabaceae > Lathyrus > Lathyrus tuberosus. The sequence goes on from JALAZF010000190.1 coordinate 4,767,415, forward strand.
GATGAAACTCGACACTGTCAAAGAATGGTAACAACCTTCTCGCATAGTCTTTGTAAGGAATTAGTCCGGATTGGTATGTGTTCCAAACTCCTTTGATCTGATTGATGACCAAAGCTGAGTCACCATATACATCCAAGTTCTTGATTCTCAAATCAATCGCTTCCTCGAGACTCATGATACAAGCTTCGTATTCGGCCTCGTTGTTTGTACACTTGAATGTCAATCGGGCTGTGAAAGGAATGTGGGTACCCTGAGGTGTTATGATGATTGCTCCAATTCCGTTTCCATAATGATTGACAGCTCCGTCAAAGATAAGTCCCCATTGGGAATCTGGTTCTGGCCCTTCACTGGGTAGTGGTTCATCGCAGTCTTTCATTTTTAGATACATGACATCTTCGTCTGGGAAGTCAAATCCGACTGATTCCTGATCGTCAATCGGTTGATGAGCCAAATGATCGGCTAAAACACTTCCTTTAACGGCTTTCTGAGTGTGGTACTCTATGTTATATTTTGATAGCAACATCTGCCAACGGGCAATCCTTCCCGTGAGAGTAGGTTTTTCGAAGACGTACTTGATTGGATCCATTTATAAGATTAACCAAGTAGTGTGACGAATCATGTACTGGCGAAGACGTTTGGCTGCCCAAGCCAGAGCGCAGCAAGTTTTCTCGAGCATAGTGTACCGAGTCTCGCAGTCGGTGAATTTCTTGCTCAAATAGTAGATGGCATACTCTTTCCTTTTACTGGCCTCAATCTGACGTAGAGAGGAAACCCGCCTCAATCTGTTTCTGTACCTCCTCTTTGATTTTGACAGCCATGTCTGTATGAGTCCGTCTCAACATCTGTTTTACTGGCGAATATTCTGACCGTAACGATAAGTGATGTTCCACGATGCTGGTATCCAACCCTGGCATATCCTGATAGGACCAAGCGAACACATCGGGAAATTCTCTGAGAAGCTTTGTCAAACTCTTATTGGAAGTTGGACTGAGCAGTGCCCCAACCCTGATTTCTTTTCTCTCTTCTTCTAAACCTAAGTTGACCGTTTCCAACGGCTCTTTGTGACGTTCAATGGACCTTTCCCCTTGTCAGAGTAATCGGGAGATCTCTTCTGAAATTTTGTCATCAACTTCTTCTTTAGCCCCGAATACCGGGAACTCAAAGTTGGGAGAAGGCATTGGATCGTATGTTTCAACTGGGTTTAAAATAAGCAATCTGCATGACGTGATGATTCGTGTTTAGAAGAGATAGAGAGAATGCAAGTGTGTGCAGTGTTTTTTCTTTGAAAAACTGCTTGTTTTTATTATTTGAGATGTTTTTTAGGATTACCATTTTATGAAAAAAGCAAAAAGAGAAAACATCCATTAATGCGGAAATTACAGAACGACGTTATTTTATTAATGAACAAGTCGATTCTTGAAACTACAGCCCTATAAAACAAAAATCTGTCGCTTTGGGCGAAGCGAAGAGGGAAATTTACAGAAAGTGAGCCCTATCAAAACATCTGTTTCACCTGGGCAGGGTGAAAGGTTAAAGTAAAGATGGCAATTACTTAGACTAATGAATAATCTTCGAAACATCGACAACGACCCATTGGCAGCAAACTCCTCAGTGAATCACAAAGTCTGGTACCTTCCTTGATTTGTCTTCAGAAATGACGCTGATTTCTGGCGGAGCATGATCATTGGAATCTGTCTCCCAGGCAAAGTTGTCGTAGGAGGATTCCCCTGTTGTATTTTGCATAGTATTTGTACTCTCAGTTGTATCTCCCCATCCAGTTGGCTAGATGTCTTCGAACCTGATACGAAAGCTTTCAGGAGTGGTGTATTTGACCATGAAGTCGTACTTTCCCCTCGGTTGTCCCAAGGTGTCCCACACTTCTTTAGAACTGGAGGAGTCATCCCTCTCGATGACGTTGACCTCGGGAAAAGTATAGTTAATGAATTCTAGTCCTATAAACGTTGCGAATTCATCGTCGTGCTGGGTATTTTCAGGATAACCTGGGTGTTGATCCCATGACATGGTGGGGACGCAGGTATTCTTTTCAATGATGCTCAGCTGATTTTCATTGTTCCGCTGATTTTCTTGCCCCAAGTTTCCTGGGTAAGGCTGCCAGATAGGCAGACCATCCATCGAGCCATAGTAGCTGGTGTCAAAGTTGTCTTTCATCAGAGTGTCCTCCTCTAACGAGTTTGGCGGAGCACGGCATCCTTCCGGATCACAATCTCCATATACCATTTTGACGTCTGACCTCGGTATAAATCTCGGGCTCTGTGCAGGAAAGAAAAAGGGAGTCTGTGTTTTGTCCTGAGACGTGTAACCGTCCTCGTTGAGATAGGACTTCCATTCTTCCTCCGTATTGGCGGAATTATCTTCATTGATGGTATGTACTTCTTGAGACACTGGGTGAAGGAAACCTCCACTATGGAAGAAGTTCTGAATGGGAAGAAAACTTTCATCGTTGGTAGCAGCCTGTGTACAGGATGAGGAAAAGCCAAGACCTTTCCTTTTCTTATAGTCAATAGGAATTACAAGCTGCCCCCATTCTGTTGTGTTGGTACTCTCGACTTCTTTGATAGCATCTTTGTATAAGGAAATCGAGGTTCCTTTCTCTGATTGATTCTCATTGCTCACCGTAAGCGCTTGGAACTGGGTTCTAACAACCTCCTCGGGTTCTACACAAGTAGATAATGACAAGTTGTTTACGAACAAAGCCTGTTCTCCACACACTGTGACGAGTTGGCCGTTCTGGACAAACTTTAGCTTTTGGTGGAGGGTCGAAGTGACCGCCCCAGCCTGATGTATCCAAGGTCTTCCTAATAAATAACTGTATGTTGCCCGGATGTCCATGACCTGGAAAGTATGAGGACCAATAGTTATGGGAAGGTCGACTTCGCTGATAACCGTTTTTCTGGATCCGTCAAATGCTTTGACGACGACCTCGCTAGATCTCATCGGAGGGTCTTTGAATGATAATTGCATCAAAGTAGACTTTGGCATAAAATTCAGGGCTGACCCTGCGTCTACCAGTTCGCTGGCTAAAGCATCGTCCTGGCAGTCAACTGTAATGTTGAGTGCCATGTTATGACGGCGACCTTCTTCAGGTAATTACTCATCACTAAATCCAAAGTTATTGCAGGAAGTGATGTTAGAGACAATGCTATCGAATTGTCTAATTGTTACATCCTGTTCCACAAAGGCTTGCTCCAAGACTTTCTGTAGAGCCTCCCTGTGCGCTTCTGAACTAAGTAACAGTGATAATACTGAGATCTTTGAAGGAGTTTGTACCAGCTGATCAATAATATTGTATTCACTCCTTTGGATGAGCTAAAGCATCTTATCATTGTTTTTCGAAAGGTCGGGATTACTGGATTGACCGACTGGTGGATCAGGAGCTTCCGTCTGAAGTTCCTTTTCTTTGTTAGGTTCCCCAACCCCTCGGTTGAAGATTCTACCACTCCGTGTTACTCGATTGATGTCTGCAATATTCACGACGGAGGGTAATGGAATTTCCTTTCCATTCTCAACCATTGTTACACCGTATTTGTAAGGAATAGCCTTAGTTGATTCATACGGTAGTGGTCCCGGTAGATAAAAAACTACAGGAGCCTTTTGATTTTTCTGACCATCGTAAGTAATTTCGATCCGTTCCCGGTTGGGAACTCTCGATTCGTCCAGTAGAGGGATAATGGTACAAACATCCCTAGTCCTCTGATGATCAGAGATTACGATGACGTCCTCGACTTGATCAGCGAAATAGTTGACCGATCTAGAACTTGACCATGGTTGAATCTCTTTGCGGTCCAACTGATTTTGAAGGGCTGCTCGCATGAGGTAGCATCCTTGATTATCCACTGAGCAAACTCCACACCGCTCATAGTTGTGTAGTGGCACCTGGCCACGTCTGCTTTGAATACAGTTTGACCTTACTAGATCTGTTTCCATCGACTGAACATCCTGACTTTGATATCTAGTAGGATTCTCGGTAGTGATACTAATTTGCTGGTTGTCTTCATCCATATAGATTGGAAGCCACCAGTGGTTCAACAAGTGCTGAAGTGTTTCCTGGACAAGGGCACATCCCTGATCGTCTTCGCAACCCGCCTGACATCCCTGATAATCAAGTGATACCAGGAACCCGAGCCAGACCTGTTTAGCATGTAACTCCACCAGGCTGGTATTCATCAAGCGATTATCGAAGATTTGAATCATGTTGATTTGATAATGATTCCTATCATGGTAGTCTTGAATCCATCCAAGATCCATCTGACACTGGAGGGTCTCCTGTATGAAAGAGCATCCCTGTTTGTTTACCGAGCAAGTCAGGCAGGAATTATAATCGTGACACGGCAGATTATGATACTGGCTTTGCCTTGAGTGCATCGCCACCAGGTTGACATTCATCGCATGGATATCGTGGTTTTGAATGATGTTGGAATTCGTATAAACCATGTTAACTCCACGAAGTCGGTGCTCTTGGATCGATCCGAGACCCATCTGCTCCTGTAGAGCTGATTGCACCATAGAACATCCTCGATTGCTTTTAGAGTAGATATCACACTGGTGATAATTATAAGGTGGCATATGGCCATATCCACTCTGTCTACAATGCATCTTGACCAAGTTGGCCCTCAATAAGAGTACATCGTGAATTTGATAGGTGTTGTTAGACTCTCCCTCTATCAAACTGATTGTAGCCTTCTCGTGTTGAGGTAGCAGGTTCGTGAGAACATTCGGATTCGTATCTTTGAAAGATAAGACCCCGCTCCTAACAAGCTTTTGCACGTCGTATTTGAAACTGAGACAATTTTCAATGTTATGCCCTGGTCCTCCTTGATGGTAAGGGCAAGTCTGATCCACCTTAAACCAAAACGGCAGATTTTCCAGTACTGTAAGAGGAGACTTAGTCTGGACATGCCCCTTGTCCAGTAGTAACGGAAATAGTTCTGCGTACGATACGTGTATAGGATCAAATCCTGGTGGCCGCGTTGCACGGTTGTTGTTGTATTGATGACGAGCCTGCTGAAGAGGTTGTTGTGTCCTTTGCTGAAATTGCTGCGAATGCGGTTGGCTTTGAGCAAACTGAGGTTGATACGTAGAAACAGGCGCAGGGTTGATAGCAGGAGTTATAGCTGCTACTGGTTGGTAGCATCGCCTTTGCTTTCCAAGAGAGATATTCCCAATATCTTGCTCCTTTTTCTTAGGGAGAGCACTACCGTATTTTTTAGTACCGTTTGTCGACCCAGTGTCTTTGACTAGACGTCCTTCTTGAACGGCTTCCTCGGGACGCACTCCCATACCGACCATTTCGGTGAAGTCGTTGGGCGCATTGGCAACCATTCTGTCGTAGTAGAATGAGCTCAAGGTCTTTAAGAAAATCTTTGTCATCTCCTTTTCCTCAAGAGGTGGACAAATTTGAGCGGCAATTTCACGCCATCTCTGAGCGTATTCCTTAAAGGTTTCCTTGTCCTTTTGTGACATTGATCTGAGTTGATCTCTTTCTGGTGCCATGTCCAAATTATATTTATATTGTTGGACAAAAGCAGTGCCAAGATCTCTGAAAGTGCTAATCGTAGTGCGGTTTAAACCCATGTACCATTTTAATACGGCACCGGTTAAACTATCCTGAAAGTAGTGAATCAGTAGATCCTGGTTCTCTATCTGAGCTGACATTCACCAAGCGTACATCACCAAATGGCTTTGAGGGCAAGAGTTACCCTTGTACTTTTCAAAATCGGGTATTTGGAACTTGTGAGGGACTTTCACATTAGGGACCAAACAAAGATCTGCGGCGTCCTTTCCAAATAGATCCTGACCGCGAATGACTTACAGTTCCTTTTGCATTTCCAGGAACTGCTCCTAGAATTCATCCATTCTATAGAACATACTTTCCTTTCTACCAGAAGGTATCTGTGGAATCTGTCCTTCCAGGACAGTGTGTAGCACAGGGGGTGGTACCGTTACTACGGCAGTGAATCTTGGCGTTTCCCAAAGTTTGTAACCTTCAGGAGTCCTCATTATACCTCTGGCATCCTCGCTTTCCCGAAGTTTGTAACCTTCAGGCCCAGCGGATTCCGCTATGATTCCTCGATCTTCAGTGATCGGCGAACGTATCCTTTCAGGATAGTTAACAGGCATGCCCCAGGGACGGTCTTTCAGCATTTGATACCTAGGATCATACTTCTCCACTATGGGCGTTGAGGTGATCTCTGAGATCACAGTTCTTTGTAGTTGAGCTTCTGCCATGGTTTGCATGTCGTTACGAAGCTTTCTCATATCCTCTCCTAGAGCGTCGATCTCTTCTTTCAACTCTCTGTTCTCTTCCACGAGATCATCCATCTTTTTCTGACGATTGGCCCGAGTATTGTATGAATGAGACAGTTTGACTCTAGAACCGAGACACAAACGTGAGATTCGTAGGTAAGAAGAATACGTGACGTGACAATGATGAATGCAATGATTATATTAATTATTTTTTGGTGTTTTTTTTTGTTTAATCAAAATAAACTTCGACAATTAGATTGCAAATATCAAACAGTGGGGAAATCCCCATTTTATTGAATTCAAAGGATTGCGGAAATGGAAATACAGTAATTTACAAGGTGCAGAAACAGAAACCTAAGCTAATGGGTCCTGAGTCCTCTCTGAGGAGAACTCGGGTGCTGATTCTGGTATTTTCCTTTTCTTGGACCGGGGCTCTTGGGCCGTTGTCGGGTTGTCATTCCTTTGCCAAGTGAAAGGAGCGAGCAAATTCCTTTGGTCATCCTGATTTTCTACAACATGTTGCTCCAAAATCTCAATTAGAGCATCCTTATCTTCCAGAAGTTGCTGTATTTTGGTACACTCCACATTGAGAATGCGGTACTTGTTCTTCCAAGATCTCCTCTCCTGTTGAACTTTGTTGAGAGTAACCTGAAGTTTTTCGTTTCAGTCATGAAGTACATGATAGATTCCCTTGGCGGAAGAACTCCGTGATGAGGATAAGGCATCTTTAGCTTGAGAGCTCTAGTTTGTACCCATTGGAGATAAAGCTCCACCGAGACACAGTCCGGTTTTCCTAGAGACTCCCGTCCTTTCTTATGAACATGTTTCCAAGCATGCACTATTTCCGTCTTTAGTGCCCTGTCATTTTCTCCGTCCTTGAAGAAAAGACCTTCCAGATGAGCATTACGCGGGACATGCCTCATCGGGTATCCAAATTGACGACGAACTAAAACTGGATGGTAATTGATTCCTCCCTTAGTTCCTATGAGGGGTACGTTGGGGAAGTTTCCACAATGGTCAACGATTCTGATCCCGTCATAAATCCTATTGTACCAATCTACGTCAGAGTTGGTAAGAGACATGATTTTCTGCGACCAACGTAAAGCAATCTTATGACCCCAAAATGCAACAGACTTGGGCAAATGGGAGATAAACCATTTATATAGCAGGGGTACACAACACGTGATTATTCCTCCGCTGTATAAATTCCTTAAGTGTACAGAATGATATGCATCGGCGAGCAAAGTTGGTACGGCGTTTCCAATGAGAAAATCCTTAATGGCGTTGATATCGACGAAGTTATCAATGTTGGGAACAAAAATAACCCGTAGGTGAGCAAAACAAAGATGCTTTCAAAAGCAGTCACGTTCCCTATACTAGCAAAGTATAGAGCCTTCTTTACCAGAAACTTGGCTAGTAAACCCGGGATTCCTCCTTTGGTGGTCATGTGAGTCTTAACTTCTGACTCATCCAAATAAATTGCTCTTGTAATGGTCTGATCCTTTGGAACTTCTTCCAGTCCAGAAAAGGGAGCTTAATCAGTAATGGGTAGATCAATCAGATGGGAATACTCCTCCAGCGTTGGTGCGAGCTGGTAATCCGGGAATGTGAAACAGTGATAAACTGGATCGTAAAACTGAACGAGTGCCTCCATGATTCTTTCAATTACATGGACCCTTAACAGAGGTAGCAGACCTCCGTACTTGGCTCTGAAAGCATCAGGGTTAGTGATCATCCATGCTAATCCTCTTAAATCCTCTAGTTTTTGAACCTTGAAGGTATACTTGTGAGTTTTCCATCTACCGAAATCCATGAGCGCAACCCTTATCTCTCTGACATTTGCAATCATTATCTTAGTTTAATTTGAAAAAAGAGAGACTAGAAGAGAAAATTTTTCTTTGCTTAATGTTTTTAAAATGAATGCATGAATGCAGCACACAAAAACATAGAAAAAACATGGGGTCAAAGGGTCGGTGTCATGAAGTCAAGGCTCTACCCATCCCAAAGGTTTATACTAGTGATTTTTGTACCTGTCTCTCAAAATCATTGATTCTTGTCGAGATAACATCAGCGGGCCGGGATCCGTGCTAGGTGATGTATTTCGAAGAATCTCAGAAGAGGGTAGTATCGCGTGACAACTATTTTCGATAGCTTCTGCACTACTGAAAGAGGTTTTTCCTAGGTGTATACTCAATCTTTCCACATGCGGCATCACACGCATTCCCATTAGTAGAAAAATAAAAACAGATATCAATTAGGAAAAATAATATATATATATATTTGTCCTAATGTCCTAGACTTTTTTAAGAGCCATGAATCCTATGATCCTAACAGAAAGTGGCTCCCCGGCGGAGTCGCCATTCTGGCACCTTCCTAGCCATAAGGACATTCCCCGATGGAACCGTCATGAAAATAAATTGTCCAAGGTTTTCATATTAAATTGTAAGAAAGAAATACTGGCCCCACGGTGGGCGTCACTTTTCTGTAGCGAACGATTTTGGACATGGTTCTTAAGCATTGCCGCTCTGGGGTACTACAGGTCGATTCAATTTTTATCCTATTGAAGCTGATAAAGGAAGGGAAATAGATGTCTCCAACTAACCTTGATTGCATACTGAGTTTAAACAGCGGTCTGTTAGGTTACGGATGCTATGTGGAAGTGGGGCCTCTTTCTGCTTATTTTGTTAAGACTGAAATGACGGGACTATGCTATTGGTAGGATGTTAGGACTGATGCTTTTCAATTGATGTATGAAGGTACGGGATTTTGGGTTTTTGATTAGTGTGCTCGCTAATATTTCTCTTTCAATCTTATGCCTACGTATTCCCGTTTACCGAAACATAGAAATCAGAGCGATCGTAGTTCCTCCTATTCTATGGGAGGAAATGGTGTTTTGGTGTCCTGTTCAAATCCCAAGACATGAAGCTAAAGGTGGTTTGTATTTTGTTCCAAGCCCAAGATGTGAATCTGAAGGGTCTATTTGTATCTTGTTCGAAGCCCAAGATATGAAGCTAAAGGGTTATGACTTTAGAGAGAATTTGTCATCTTTAAAGAGGGTCTGTTTGTCACAACTGTTAGGTGTCTGATTATAAAGAAGAATTACTTTAATTGGGATATGTGAATCCAGCAATGCCATAATTTCCTTTATAGGGGATTTTTAACCTGAAGGAGAAGACTTTAACTCAGTTTTAGAGCAATGCCATCTTTCCTTAGGAATTTCTCATGCTAAAAGAGGGACAGTGGTGTGGATGTAAATAATCCAGAGGCTTGCCGCTTACAGCCAATAGATGAAGGGGAAAGGAGTTGTTTGATGTTTGTATACCGTGAACATGCATAGCTTTGATGCTAAAAGGTTGATTGACTCAACCGGGGTTTTCTTATACAAAGCCTAAGAAGAGGCTATTGGCCCAACAAGAGGGTGTTGTTATGTGTCTCGTACGAAGCCCGAGAGAGAGGCTAAAAGGGTTGGCTCAACAGGAGAGTGCTTTTGTATGTGTCTTGTACGAAGCCCAAGACGGAGGCTAAAGGTTGTTTGAATCAACAAGAGAGTCTTTTATACTCAACAAGAGAGTGTTTTGTATCTCGTACAAACCCCGAGATAGAGGCTGAAGGTGTTTGACTCAACAAGAGAGTCTTTTATACTCAACAAGAGAGTGTTTTTGTATCTCGTACGAAGCCCGAGATGGAGGCTAAAAGGTTTGCTCCGCTGGGGAGTATCATTTATACAAATCCCAAGAGAAGGCTAGGGTAACTGTTTCAGTTGAGTGACAGGTCCAGCATGTTGGTTAAAAGAGAAAATCAGTTCTTATATGGGTAATGTTGTGCTCATGGATTTGATCTGAGGATCGGGATTATTTCCTGTTCTCTAAGGAAACAGGGAATCCAAAGGAGCTTTAGACTGTCTGAGTCTAAGGGTTTTATCTTCTGTACTATGCTTAAGAAACAGTAGTAGTAAGATCTAGACTCTTTGAAAGATTGTTCTATTAAGATGACTAATTTCTGTTCCTATACCTTTAAGAGGTCGTCGGGACAATTTGTACGAAGCCCAAGAGGAGGCGTGTAATACCCCGTATTTTATTACTCCGGATAATATATTGTGATCGACTGAGCCCAGTGTACTCTAAGAAATTATTTGACAAAATAATTAGAGTAACTATGGAACTTAGAATAAATCCAATTAATATTTTCTGACTCTGAGGTATTTTACTAATTTGGACTTAAGAGACTTTTTGGACATTTAGTAGTATTATTTAATAATACTAGTTTACTACTTATTCCTTTTCCTCCCATTTTCCAAACAAAAGAAAAAGATAGTAAGAAAGAGAGAGAAAGAAGAAAGAGGGAAAGAAAAGGAAAAGAAGGAGAAAAGAAAGAGAAAGAGGAAATTGAAGAAAATCCAAGAGCAAATCATCATCCATTCATCCAATCCTTGCCCAATCATCTCATTCTCTTCATCTTCATCTTGTTTAAGAGGTGGGTTCTAGTTAGAAACCTCATTTTAGATTTTTGGATAATATGAGTTTTAGGTTACAATGTTGAAAACAATGTTTTAACGGTTAGAATTCGTTCGGAATCGAAATGAATTACCAATATGATTATAGAAACAAATGTTGTTGATTGTTTTGATGTTTTGTTTGATTTTGATGATTTTGGAAAATTTAGGTTTATAGAACTTTTGTGTTCATGATGAAATATGTGTTTTGAAGTTATTGTTGTGCAAACCATACTCAAACTATGTTGTTGAACCTCTGTTGGTGGTTGTTGGTGGGTTGGAGGAGGTTTGAGGTATAGGGAAATTCTGTTGTTGCTTTGATATTTTCTGCAATTTTCGTAGAGCGCGCTCAGCACGCAGGAGCCCGCTCAGCGCGGTGTTGAATTCCTGCAACCCCTCCAGGCAGAACCTTGCGCGCTCAGCGGGCAAGGGGGTGCGCTTAGCGCGACCTGGGACTTGAACTTTTCCTCCAAAACGAGAAAATTCATAACTTTTGATTCGTTTATCGGAATCGAACATTCTTTATATCGATGTAAAGCCGAGAAAATATTCTATGCAATGGAGATGAAATGTGTTGATTTTACCGACCGATTAAATAATCGATAAAGTTTCAAAAGTGTTTTAATTATGTTTTAATTGTTATAAATTATTCTATTATGCAATTGTGAGATGCCTTGCCTATCCTATTATTGCTTAGCATGATTGTAATTGAATATGCATGCTAATATGGAAAAAGAAATAGAAAGAGTGAGGAAAATCCCCTTATGAACTATAGGAGAATTTAGAAGGTTTGGAGACACTAGTATGGAACATGTGGTTAACTTTGTGGTTTTAGAAAGGCATGAGAGGCCTTAAGGCATTATAGCCTTGTGATTGTCGAATACAATCGTATTGTTGTATGTGATCATGTAATCGTAACCGGTTTATCTTGAGTGTAGTTTCATGAGTCTCGGACTCCTCTGAAATGGATGCATAACTACTTGGCAGGTTTGATTCCCCATATTGTACGAATGGCGCCCATGGAGCGTATGCTTGTGACGGTAAATGGCCCATGTGAAGTGACGGTTCATAACGGTTAATGGCCCGTAGAACCCGAATCCATTCATATATCAAGTAGATTACAAGGATCTATGACTCAGGTCGCCTTCTAGACGTAGAAGCGGACGGGAACATAAGGTACCTTGGTATGGTTATCGATTAGTGATACTTTTGAGTTGATGAACTCATGGCATGTTTCCATATAGTGTGAGAATTGAAATGTGAACTCAAGAGTCCTTCCCCTTTTCCCCAGACTTGAGTTAGGATTGTTAGAACCTTGTTAATCTGAGAGAATCCATAAGATAGGGAACTCACTGAGATTTGATGTATCTCACCCCACGTTGTTGATGTATTTCAGGTGCTTCAAGTTCTGAGAAGGGTAAGGATAAGGTCGTGTGATCTTTTCCTTGCTTGTTGATGGCTAGCTTCCGTAGCGAAGTGTATTTTGGGATCATTGTTGATCTAGTTCTTAGTTTTTATCATTTGAACATCTTGTGTATAATATGCCTTAGGTTTTTGTACTTTGTACTTTAGGGCATTTATTTGTATACAATGTGTTAACTAGGAGCTTATGTGTTTCAGTACCAAACACTTGGATCTATATATAATATTTATGCTTTGATGTATGAGTTTTATATATGGGTGTTACAAGGCGAGAAAAATTTTAAGAAGCCGAGGGACAATTTGTACGAAGCCCAAGAGGAGGCTATCTTCCCGGAGGAAGAATCATTATACTAAGCCTAAGAGGAGGCTGTGAAAACTTCTAAGAAGCCGACGGGGTTTCACTTGGAACATTGGCCTTCTGTATATGAACTGTTCAAGGGGGAGATTTCTTAGATCTAGTTATCTAAAATTGTTGTAAAAGAAAATTCTCATGGTTTAGGTTATGTTGAAATAGTCGGTATAACATCGGATGTAGGGAGACGAGGTTTTGCCTAGTTCTAGACGTAGTTGTCGGGGAAACTCTAAATATATATACTATTATTACATAGTCGATATGAGTTTATGAAAGAAGACTTACAGTGAAACAGCCCCACAGTGCAGTTATATACATATGAAAGCGGTAAATGAAAGCGGATAAACACTTACTCGGTTGTAGAGCTTCCATGTTGTTTGGTTAGTTTGTTCATCAAAGAAAGCTTTGATAACAATATTATATTCGAAATTAAAGGAGAAAGTGCTTTTGAAAGGAAAATTGGGGCTTACAGCTCAAGGAGAGGCCCAGGGTTTTATCAGTGATTGCACTGTTGTTTGAAATTGTACAGGGACTTATACAAGTGACTGAGGCCCAAAAAGGTTTTTTGTACAAGGGGATGGGTCTTACACTCTCTCAAGTGGCCCAAAAAAATGGTTGAAAGTGAGCAAATATGGGTCTTATAGCTCAAGGAGAAGCCTAGTGGTTAATTTTGAAAAGGGCGATGATCGCGCCGAGGTTTTAAAAACACCGTGGGTCTTATACAACGACTGAGGCCCAAAAGTTTTTGGTTTCAAAAAGAGATTGGGTCTTAAACTCTACTAGAGGCCCAAAAAATGGTTTTGAATGGGTCTTATAGCTCGAGGAGAGGCCCAAATGGTTTGTTTTAAACAGACGATGATCGCGCCAATCTTTTGAAATACAACGGGATTATACAATAAGTGAGGCCCAAAATAGGTTTGTATTTACAAAGGATTGTGTCTTACACTCTATTAGAGGCCCAAAGAGTTTAAAAATGATTTGTTTGAGTGAAAATCAAGGAAACCTTAAATTTGTTTTCTTTTAAAAGGAAATATTTAAAGAAAATCAAATAAAATGATAAAAATACCAAATAAGTTTGAATAAACCACTTGTGATTTTTGTTGAAGGTTTGAAAAATGAGGTTTTAATCACAAGATGAATTAAAACCTACTTGGTTTTGATTTTCCAAAATGGATATTTATTTTTAAAAGAGTTTAAAAACAAATAAAAGACATTTATTCACAAAAATACTAATTATATTAAATAAATAATATAAATCTAATTTTTTGGGGAATAAAATATTTCAACATTTTTGTGATTTTTTGCAAAAAGAACCAATAAAAAATAATTAAAATTGAGGGAGTTATTAATTTTCCAATTAATTAACAAAACATGAAAATATTGGAAAAAAATAGCAAAATGTGAGAAAACACAAAATGGCATGGGTGGGGTTTGAACCCACGACCTCAAGGTTATAGGGCGCGCGCCTTACCACTGGGGTGGTGATACATCCGTTGACTAAAATAAACCAACAAATATACAAGGCTTGCCTTGTTTTCTAGGCCTGGCCAAGGCAAGGCAAGGCAAGTTTTGGCAAGAAACGGGAAGGTCCATAACTTTCTCATTTCTCCATGGTTGCGGACAAAATTTATATGCATCTAGCCTAGAATTTCACAAGGAATCCAATGGTGGTGGTACTTTTTTCAGATCATGCTCCCTCCTCAAAATCCGATGGTGGTTTTGAAATAGGTCTATAATTGCATTTTCTATGCTACAGTTTGGTACATGCATGAATTACATGATGAATTGGTTCAAACACAACATATACAACATGTATGAGATGTGCATGATCAGTGGACTTCAAAGCAATGCATATTTTGGAAAGTTCAAGTCATGATGCTTACCTCTCTTTTGAGCTTTTGGGGTTTTTGTGCAATCTGCCAAGTTTCTTGTTCCAGAAATCGTTTGATGCTTTTGAAACTCTCAAATGATCCCTTAGAAGCTTTTAGGATGAATGGAATCAGCCGGAACCTGCAAAAACACAAACTGGCCCTTTCTTGCAAAAGGGGTTAAAATGGCCAAAATAGCAACTCCCTCAAATGGTGTTCCAGATGGGGGGAACCATTTGAGACAGTTCAAGGATGATATTTGGAGTGTGTTTGAGGTTTTATCTGGTTTGGAAAGTGACTGAATCAAGACATGGCTTGAAAAATGCAAAAAAAAACCTATTTTGAGGTTTTGAGAGGTGACTTTGAGATTTAAGGATTACAGGTCACTTGTGTGAGTTTGGACAGCTTAGATATGACATATTGGATGTGTTTGGATCATGAGCTGTGATGGAAATGCTCTCTAACTCAAAAACTCAGAGTTACCTTCGAAAGAAGGTATTTTTGCCTAAAGAAAATGATTTTGAGGAAAGCATCTGTTTGATGGCTTTGGTGTACTCAAACTAAGCACAAATGAGCTCTATTTATAGTAGAGCAAGTTTGTTTTGGGATCAATAGTGAATGGAAACCACAGCAGAGGTTTGGCCAATGTTGATCAATGGGAAGCCAAGTCCCCTCTAGCCATTGACTAGAGGTTAGAGTATAGGCCTTTGGTTCCCTAGTTGTTGGATCATTCTTGACTGAATTTAGTTGCAAATGTGTCAGTCCATGCCACCTCTAAGCATCCATTAAATGCTCCAATCCAAAATTGGAGTCTTGTCCCTCTTTTAGGGATTTCTAGGTTTGTCATGCTACTTCTAGTTCCAAAGACTTTGGAGGCTTGGATCAGTGTTTGTTCCCTTTAGATTTGATCCTCAGATGTGTCCAAAGTGATGACAAGGCTTGGAATTATCTGATTTTGCCAAATTGAGCAAAAGTGCAAAATTCTGCCTAGCCTTGGCAGTTTTCAGCAAGGCATATTGCCATTGTCATATCTCATGACTCAAGTAGAATATGGTGATGTTCTTGGCCATTTTGGAAAGCCCTCATATGATACAATGATTATTTGATCATAATTGGTTTTGATACCTTTTAGATCCAAGTGAAAAATGCCCCTACATTTGGAAAAAAGTAAGGCAGATTCTGACTTAGTGAAAATTTCACTAAGTGTTAGAAAAAGTGACATTTCATGTTTTCAGCCATTTTGATCATTGCATAACTCAAAATCCATGATGAACTGGAATGAGGTGTAGTTGAAGCTTTTGTAGAGGGCCATGAGGGATACAAATCCAGCTTTGGATGGGAAAAAATGGCCTTGTTGTTTAGGAGTTATGATCCTTCAAAGCTACAGTTGACTTTTCCCGCGAAACCCTAACTATGGTTCAGATGAAATTGAAACTTGTTGCTCAAGCTTCTTGGATCAATCCATTGTTGCAAATGGATCAATGTGGTGTATTGGAGACCCTCAAATCCTCTCTTGAGGTCTTGGCTCATGTTTTGTCCCAAAAGTCAGCTTAGGGGTGAATTAGGTCAAGAAACCCTAATTCCAGATTTTTTATGAATGCATCCCCTGAGGTCAAAATTGACTTGATGATTGGGTCTATGAGGTTCCATGGAACATATTAGAATATGCTTTGAAGCATTGGCTCATGCCCAGAGGAAAAATTCCATCTAGAGGCCCTGGTCGACCAAACCCTAATTTGGTGACACTGGCGATCTTGAGGCTTAATCCACTTAGAAGAGAGCCGTCTTGTGCTTAATCCTTGAAGTGGGATTCCTTTTGATCCATTGTAGAGGTTTGCCATCACTATAGCTTCCTACCAATTTCCAGAACACTATCATCACAAACATTACAAACATATGAGTTTCACTTCCTAAAAGTTCTTCTACTTACTTAGCAGATACAAACCTCAAATCCTCACCTTCGTCAAATTTGAGTTCACACTCTACTCTTTGAGAACAACCATTAACAATACCCAATCGTTCTCTCTGAATGACTTCCCAACTGGACCAACATACCAAAACCTCTAATCTGTCTCATCTTCCGATATTAGAATCTTCATCGACTCAACAAAATAATTTGTACTCACTTGGCTTAGCTCCAAATGATTCACAAAACATACTATCAAAGCTGGAAAGACACATCTATTCCATCCAACATAATTCCATCTACTATCAACAAGAGATTAAGGGTGATCAGTTCCTCAATTTGTCAATAGACAGCCGACAATCATGATGGGGCATAAACCATCTTTACCAAACTATAATAGCATTTCTTGCATCTTGTGCACAAAACTACCTAAGGCACAAATCCTAAGTTGACATAAACCTTACCTCCGTATTCCCTCCGGAATCACGAACAACACTGTCCAAACAACACTTACAATCTTGCAATCTACAACACACTGAGCCAACGCTCCACACCTGAAGCAACTTGGAGAAGCACAAGCTCCTCCCCCACTTATCTCATTCTAAATCCTGAAGACAAAGGATTAGAAAACCAGAAAGCACTGACAGTGTTTCACAGACATATCACATACTAAGGGACAAACAACATCGACAGTATTCAACTGTCACACCAACTGACTCAACAACATGGCCGGACGGACCGACCTGCTCTGATACCACTAATGTAACACCCCAATTCCCATCGCGGATAAATAATACATAAATAAATCAGAGTGAACACAAATTTATTCTTAGACAGAAACAAGGATGCCACATTTAAAGAAAGAAAACACAATCCCTGCTCATAAATTTGATACATAACACAAAATGGAATAAACATAAAAGGGAAACTTTTTCCAACAAAAGGAAAGTTCAATTATGGAATAAAGTGGAAAGATCCATAACTGACTTGTTTTACAAAATAAATTATTTTATAACATCAAAATATTCATACAAAGGTAATACAAAATAGATCCAACAAATGTATACATATATAGCAAAAGCGTTCCCCGACTCCCGTGTTACGTATCAGAGCAGACAGACCGACAAAAGGATGGAGAACTAATCTTCACAAAAGCCTCCAAGATACTAATCTGCAATTGCCTCATAGGGCATCAAACCACAGTAGAAGGGTGAGAAATAACAACTAAATCAAGATTGCATAATAATATGCAAACACATATAAATTCACATGCATAATTATTCTCACCACAAGCATCACATACTAATACATATAGCATGCCACAGATACATAACATATTTCTAATAATCCAACCACATAGCATATATCAATTATACCAACATAATCACATATTCACACATAAGGCATACCAAAGTTAGGACATGGAAACACACCACCACATCACCTATATTCATACACCGCATACCAACGATAATCCAAACAATCTTTGTAATGTATAACATCTCCACAAAACATAGCTTATGTCCATTCATAAAACATATCATCCATAATCCATACATTTATCACGGATGCATATCAAATCACCAATGCTATCACGAGTTCAACACATAATCAATCAATTCATAATTTCCCACACATAATCAATCCATTCATGACTTATGCAAATGCACAGAGACCAACACAACGACTTTATGCATGATGTACCATTCCATCCATCATTCACATCATCATTAATTCACTCAGGAATTATTGGAATCATCGCTTGTTACTTAGTGTAACTCCCCGTCGGGCAAACGATGTTCCCCGTCGCTTTAGGTCCTCTTGGTATAAGGCTCACGATGTTTATGGATCGCTTTAGGTCCTCTTAGTATAAGGCACACGATCCGATCGCTTTAGGTCTTCTTTGTATAAGGCACACGATCGTCTATAACGTCGTTTTAGGTCCTCTTTGTATAAGGCACGCGACCGTTACAGCAGATTCCCTCTGGAATCGTTTCGTCGCTCACACCCCACAAGGGCACACGACATCACAAGGTGCATATCATGATGCATGTCATATCAATGACTCATGACAATCAAATGCACATTCACAAATCAACAATATGAATTATCTCATCATCATTATTCATACATTGGAAATCAATTCAAATAATGCCTTTACTTGCCATAAGGCCACCAAATAACACACATTGAATTTCACATAAACAATGCATTTCATCGTAATCCACAAACCACAACAATTAGCATTTTAGCACATACACTCATATCAATTCACATCAAGAATTACTCACCATCAACCACAACAATCCTTCCATCATACAATGATACTCACAACACTAGGATTCACGCCACGAAGGCTACCCACAACAACATACGTTAATACCATACATTTGTATTCAATTCAACAAAGTATTTTGCCATAAGGCCACAACCCATCATCACAACCTCTCATCACATGCATTCACATCATGTAATAGCACACAAGCTATACGTTATATATCAAAAGCATATCGCATGATAACACATCAATTGCACACAATTACGACGGTAAAAGTCGACAAAACGACACATTTCCAAACTCTCGACACAATTAAATTGGCCATCGATCTCAAAACCATTTTTGTAAGAAAGAGCATCTCATTAGCTTTCCAACGGTACTAAGAACGTTTCGATCCGAGTTACGGATCAAAAGTTATGAATTTTCAAAGAAACAAATTTATTGAGAAACAGCCAGATTCGCCTGGCGAATTAGAATTTCGCCTGGAAAATCCCCCTTCGCCAGCACTTCGCCTGGCAAGCTAGTGGCAAACCACAATTTTAGAAAAAAACCAAAGAGTTCCAGTAGCTAACACATTTCTGTCTCCCCGTTTTCGCCTAGCGACTCATGATTTCGCCTGGCGAATCCCTCTTCGCCAGCACTTCGCCTGGCGAACTAGTGGCGAGACCTAATTCGCCTGGCGAATCGCACCAGAACCAAAATTTTCCTGCTGCGGGTTACACGGTTCCAAACCCCAAAATCCAACTTTTCCCAACCAAAACGTTTTCAATCAATCAAAACAAGTATCAACAATGTTCATACATATAATACGATCATACTACGTGATTCATATCGATTTCCAACCGTGAAAACATCAATTCTATCGAAATGATCACAATTCCAATCAAGTGGAAAACATATGTTTTTCAACCAAACATTCAAACAAATACATACATATACATATACAAGCAAGATATAATCGAAACTTCTCACTCTTACCCGATTAATCGCGCTTTAAACGGAGTATTGAAGATTTCCTCTTCTCCTCTCTTCCTTCCTCTTCCTTTCTTTCCTTTCTCTTTCTTTTCTCTCTTTTTCTCTCAAATCTCTATTTATAAAAATATCTAATTTTTTCTAAAATATCTAACCCCTCAAAATGACCATTTTACCCCTCAGCTCAAATATCTCGCAAACGCTCTCAACACGCGATAAAACATAAACAACGATGAAATATATTTCGGGAAATAAAAGTTGAAAAGAAATTATAATTTATTGCAAAAATTTTACCTATCAGGGAAATTAACCAATTAACTCAATTAGCATGTAAAATACAATAAATTCACACATATCACAAAATTCACATAAATGAAATAAATAAGTACAATTAAACAAATCGGGGCGTTACACTGGAAGTTCTGTTCTGCTGGTAACCGGTTACACCAGAATGAACTGGCTAGGCGTAACCAGTTACACCCTGATCTGTAGACCTGGAAGTGTTATTTCTCTGCATGTAAATGGTTACATCAGATTGCACTTCCTGCATGTAACCGGTTACCCTAGGACTGGCAGCACTAATTTCATCAAAAATTACATCTCGACTTATCACAATCTTCCTATTTCGCACGTCAAACAATTTGTATCCTCCAGTAGAAAGATATCCAACCAAAATCATCTCCTCGCCCTTGTCGTCCAACTTTTTTCTAAGTTAACTGTCAATACGCCACGGAACTGAAAAACTCTCAAATGGCTTATATTCTATTTGAATCCGAACCATACCCTTTTCGGTCTCAGCTTCTCAAACTTCTTACTAGGGGACATATTCAAAAAATAGGTGGCTGTAGAGACTGCTTCTCCTCGTAGCTCCTTCGGCGAGTTTTTACCAATTAACATACTTCGAACCATGTTCATAATCGATCGATTTTTCCTCTCGGCGGCACCATTTTGTTGTGGTGTATAGAATGGTATATCCTCATGCATTATTCCCTCTTGATCACAAAACTTCCCAAAGTCATTTGAGATGTATTCACCTCCACCGTCTGTTTTGAGCACTTTGAATTTTTGACCGCATTGCCTTTAAACCATAGACTTAAACTTCTTGAACACATCAAACACCTCACCCTTCCTCTTGATAAGGTAAGTCCATAGCTTTCTACTAAAATCATCGATAAAAGTGACAAAATACATATTGCCACCCAATGTATCAACTTGCATCGGCCCGCAAACATCGGAATACACCACCTCAAGGTGAGTCTTGGTCCTATGACCCGCACCCTTGCTAAAACTCGCCTTGTGTTACTTTCCCTTCACATAACTCAGTTGGAATATTGATATGTGGCAGCTCGGTAACCATACCATTTTTTTGAAACGCTTTGAAATCCCAAAAATTAAGATGCCCAAGACGGTAATGCCACAACCACTATTCTCTACTTGCTGCTGTAGCTAAGCACCTATGCACCATCACTTTCAACTTCACCTTGAAAATCCTATTAACAGCCATAGGAGCCTTAACTGTAATGCCCCGATTTGTTTAATTGTATTTATTTATTTCATTTATGTGAATTTTGTGAAATGTGTGAGTTTATTGTTTTACCTGCTAATTGAGTTAATTGGTTAATTTCCCTCATAGGTAAAATATTTACAATAAATTATAATTTCTTTTCAACTTTTATTTCCGAAATATATTTCATCGATGTTTATGTTTTATCGCATTCTGAGAGCGTTTGAGAGATATTTGAGCGTAAGGGTAAAATGGTCAATTGATTAGTTAGATATTTTAGAAAAAGTAGATATTTTATAAATAGAAAGTGGAGAGAAAAAGAGAGAAAAGAAAAAGAAGAGAAAGAAAAGAGAGAAAGAAGTAAAAGGAGAAGAAAGAAAGAGAGAAGAGGAGAAAGAGGAAAATCGAGAAAACTCTGTTTCAATCGCGATTAATCGGGTAAGGGTGAGAAGTTTCGATTATATCTTGCTTGTATATGTATATGTATGTGTTGTGGTATGTTTTGGTTGTTAAATATATGTTTTTACTTTGGTTGAGATTGTGAACAATTGATAGAAATCGATGTTTTAACGGTCTGATTGCGGAATAGTTCGCGTAGAATAGTCGGGAAATGATAGGATTTAGTCGGGAATACTTGTCGGTATGATCGGGGGGGTTTAAGGATGAGTTTGGGGGGTTTTTGCATCATAAAATTCTGGTTTTTTTGCCCCTGCGCTGCGAGTAACCGGTTAACATCTGGTGAGTAACCGGTTACCACTGTTAGTTTCAGAAAAATATTATTTTCAAAAATTCATAACTTTCGAACCGTAAGTCCGTTTTGGCCGCCGTTCGAAGCGTTGGAAGCTAATGAAATATTCTTTATATTAAAAATGGTTTGGAGGGCAGTAGAGGAATTATTTAAGTCGTGGTTTTGTAAAAGTGTTGGGTTTTCGGGTTTTTATTGCATTAAATGCATGCGGTTGGTGTTTTACCATGTGTTGTGCTATTGTTATATAGCGTGGAGCTTTTATGTGGTTTATATGATGTTGATGCATGTGATAATTATGTTGTTGTGTGGTAAAATACATTGTTTGATTGAATATCAATGTATGTTGTTATGATGTTTTGTGGGATTGTTGTGGTTTATATATGATGTTGAGGCATGTGATAAGTTGTTGTAATTATTGTGGTTGATGGTGAGTAATTCTTGATGTGAAGTGATATGAGTGTATATGCTAAAATGCTAATTGTTGTGGTTTATGGATTATGATTAAATGCATTGTTTTGGGTTTGATTGCAATGCATGATTATTGATGTTGGAATGGTTCACATGGATGTGTATATGTATGCATTTGATTGTCATGAGTCATTATATGCCAAGCATCATGATATGCATTCTTGTGATGTCGTGTGCCCTAGTGGGTGTGAGCGACGAAACGATTCCAGAGGGAATCTGCTATAACATCGTGAACCTTATACCGAGAGGACCTAAAGCGATGGTTATAGACGATCGTGAGCCTTATACAAAGAGGGCCTAAAGTGATCGGATCGTGAGCCTTATACCGAGAGGACCTAAAGCAATCCATAAACATCGTAAGCCTTATACCGAGAGGACCTAAAGCAAAGGGGAACATCGTTTTCCCGACGGGGAGTTACACTAAGTAACGAGCGATGATTCCAATAGTTCCTGAGTGAACTGATGATGAGATTGATGGATGGATGGTACCGCATTGCATTTGCATAGAGTTGTTATGTCGGTCTCTTTGCATTTGCATAAATCATGAATGGATTGATTATGTGTGGAAAATCATGAATGGATTGATTATGTGTGGAAGATTGTGAATTGATTGATTATGTGTTGAGTTTGTGATTGGATTTGTGAATTGATGTGCATATGTGATAAATGCATTGGTTGTGGATAATATGTTTTATGTATAGACATATGCTATGTGATGTGGTGGTGTGTTTCCATATGTTATGACTCTGGTGTGCCTTATGTGTAAATATGTGATTATGTTGGTGTAATTGATATATGCTATGTGTATTAGTATGTGATGCTTGTGGTGAGAATAATTATGCATGTGAATTTATATGTGTTTACATATTATTATGCAATCTTGATTTAGTTGTTATTTCTCACCCTTCTGCTGTGGTTTGTTTCTCTATGAGGCAATTGCAGATTAGTAGTCTTGGAGGCTTTTGTGAAGATTAGTTCTCCATCCTTTTGTCGGTCTGTCTGTTCGGATACGTAACACGGGAGTCGAGGAACGCTTTTATTATATATGTATACATTTGTTGGATATATTTTGTATTACCTTTGTGATAGTTCCTGGATTGGCTGGAATTTTGGTAAAACAAAGGTTATTCAATGTTGATGTCAAGGTGCTGATGTTGTAACATTGAAGTCTTAACACTGGGCTGTGTTAAGTTGTTAAATGCTGAAGTTGGATGTCTGATGTCACACAGGTGATGTTGTAACATCAGACCTGCAGAATTAATAACAGCAGGATATGTTATTAGGGCACGCGTATTAGCTGGAATTGTGGAGAGTGGTTAACTCATTGGATGAGAATATCTTGGGATAGATATTTTCTGTTACATGGGAGATTTGATTGCAGGTCTGTTGGAGAATTAAAAGGTTGAAGATTTAAAAAGATTTTGGGGATAAAATATGTTTTGAAGATTCAGTTTTAATTAACAAATCTGATCAAATATTGTGACAAGTCCAAGCCCAATTCAGGTTGCTATATAAAGCGCACAAGACCAAAGGAAAAAGTACAGAAATACGGGGAGAAGATCAAGAGCAGAGGCTGAGTGTCTTGAGTATTTTGTACAAGGTGTATAACCAGAATTCTAGGGTGAATTGCTGTGTCGTATTCTGTCCTCTCTAAAGCTGTGAAGCAAAGAGAGTTGTATTAC
The DNA here is from genome assembly GCA_022829125.1 of Lathyrus tuberosus. NCBI lineage: Eukaryota > Viridiplantae > Streptophyta > Magnoliopsida > Fabales > Fabaceae > Lathyrus > Lathyrus tuberosus. The sequence continues at coordinate 4,791,371 of JALAZF010000190.1, forward strand.
TTGATCAAAGCTGTGAAGCAGAATCAAGGGTTCTCAAAGAGGTTGTTCTTTGAGTGGTTTTAGGGATTGAGTAGTGTTCTCATATCTAAGTGGTTTCTTAGGTAGAAAGTCACTAGTAGGAATTAAGATTAGGAGATTGTCAACTGGGTTGTTGAGTCTGTAATTTAATTCTACAAGTAGTGAAATTCATCCCTGGCTTGGTAGCCCCCAGACGTAGGTAGTTAGACCGAACTGGGTGAACAAATCATTATGTTGATTTATTTACTATTATTGTTGTCCATTGTGCAGAGTGTGTTGTTGTGACATCACACCTTAACATCACACGTCTGGTACCAGAATTTCAATTGGTATCAGAGCAGGCATCTTGTCTGGCTCTGGGTGAGATCTGGGGAAGATACTTTCTGGTGTGAAGATGGACAAAGAGGTTGGAGGATTTGTCAACAGACCCCCTATATTGGATGGCTCAAACTATGAGTATTGGAAGCCTAGAATGACTACTTTCTTAAAGTCATTGGACAGCAGAGCTTGGAAGGCTGTCATTAAAGAATGGAAAGCTCCTGTGGTGTTTGAAAAAGATGATGCTGGCAAAGATAAAGAGGGCACCTCAAAGCTGAAGCCGGAAGAAGAATGGACCAAGGAAGAAGATGAGCTTGCCCTTGGAAATTCCAAAGCTTTACATGCAATCTTCAATGGAGTGGATAAGAATATTTTCAGGTTAATTAATACCTGTGAGATTGGTAAGAAAGCATGGGATATTTTGAAGGCCACTCATGAAGGAACATCTAGAGTTAAGATGTCAAGACTCCAGCTTCTAACATCGAAGTTTGAGAGTCTGAAGATGAAGGAAGAGGAGACTATCCATGACTTTCATATGAGTGTGCTTGAGCTGGCTAATGCATCCAGTGCCCTTGGAGAAAAGATGTCAGAAGAAAAGCTTGTAAGGAAAATCCTGAGGTCTCTTCCTAAGAAGTACAAGATAAAGGTAACTGCCATTGAAGAATCACAAGACATCAGCAAGATGAGGGTTGATGAGCTCATTGGATCTCTTCAAACTTTTGAGCTTGGTTTGAATGAGGAAGAACCTGAAAAGAAGCCCAAAAGTATAGCCTTGGTTTCCACTCCTGCAGAAATTAAGAAAGTTACAGATGATGAGTCTCAGGAGGATCTGTCTCAAGCCATAGTTATGTTGGGAAGACAGTTCAACAAAGTATTCAAGAGAATGAATAATAACTCCAGGCCTAATGTCAAGAACATGACTTCTGACACCAGCAAGAAGGATGAAGAGAAAACTACCCAAGATAAAGGAGTTCAGTGCTTTGAGTGTGAAGGGTATGGGCATGTCAAGAAAGAATGTCCCACCTTCTTGAAAAAGCAGAAGAAGGGCATGACAGTTTCCTGGTCTGACTCTGATAGTGAAAGTGAAGGCGAGTCAGCAAAGCATGTGAGAGCTTTAACAGGAGCTGTGGTTTCTGATGATGATTCTAGTGATGGAGAAGTAACTTATGAGGAGTTAGCATCTACCTATCAAGAGCTGTGTTTAAAAAGTGCTGAGATTTGTCAAGAAAACAAGTGCCACAAGCAACAGATTGCTCAGCTAGAGAATGAAAAGACAGATCTGGAAAATGAAGTGGTGCTAGTTAGAGCTCACCTTGATCAAATGACCAAGTCTGTTAGGATGCTGAGCTGTGGTACAGACACACTTGACAAGATTCTTCAGTCAGAAAAAGCTGCTGGAGACAAAGCTGGGATAGGTTATGTGGCTGAGAACAAGGGAACTTCAGAAGGAAGCACTTCAGGTTCAAAGAAGGAATTGTCACAACCTTTGTCTCAACATCAGCCAAAGAAGCACGATCCTACACCTAAGAAAGCTGATGTTTCACAACCTAAGAAGATTGAGAAGAAGACTGGTCCTAATCAGAAGAGAAAGCAGCCACAAGGAGCTAGTCAGTATATGCCCCCACAACACCACAAGAGCATGTAAGTTGCTCAGTTCAAACAGCACATGTCTTATCAGGTGTCTCAACATCAGGGGTATGGGTACACCAATGGTGTTCCTCATATCTATGGAAGAAGAAAGCCACACCATCATGGGAGACAATCCAGGAAACAGCATTCTCAGCCTCCTTATGGAAGAAGATACCAGCATAATAGAAGGCAGGCCAGTTATGGTAGGAGGAGACCACATTATGGATGGCAGCCTAAGCAATCTCATCATGGCAGAAGATTCAGAGATGAAAGGGTGAGATGCTTTTATTGTGGAAGGTTTGGACATATGCAGTACTCTTGCTACAAGCTGCATGGATACCCTCAGCCTCAAAACAGATGGAGAGAGTAGAGGCCCAAAGTTGTTAAACAATGGGTACCTAAGGAGAAGGTGAAGTGTCTATTGGCTCACACATCAGATGAACATTTTGCTATGGATGCATGGTACTTTGACAGTGGATGTTCAAAGCACATGACTGGATCCAAGAAGCATTTGGTAGAGTTCAATCCTTGCCATGCAAATGGTGTTATTTTTGGCAATGGTGAAAAAGGAGTAGTAGAAGGCGTTGGAAGAGTGAAGAATCATGATGGCCTTACTCTTGATAATGTGCTCCTTGTTCAAGGGTTGAGTGCTAATTTAATTAGCATAAGTCAACTTTGTGATGAAGGTTACAACGTAAGCTACACCAAAGATGAATGTGTGGTAGCTGATGAGCAGAATGAGGTAGTGATGAAGGGAGTAAGATCCAAAGATAATTGCTATCAGTGGATACCTCAAGTGGACAGCTTATCTAATAAAGTTAAGGTTGATGTTGTAACATCAGATGGTGACATCAAGTGTGAAAGTATGGTGAAAAGTCAATCTGGGTTAATGACTTATGGTGCTGTTACTCCTAAGTTGGATGATGTGAGTAGTCATTTATGTGAGCAAGATGAAGGAGTCAACAATGATGATGGAAGGATCAAAAGTTGTGACCTTAAGAAGTGTTGGGAGCTGAATACTTGCAAGGCCAAGAAAGATGACAACCTGACTAATGACTCCTATAGTTCAGAAGAAAAATTTCACAAGTTGACAATCCTTAGGTTGGAGGATGCAGATGTTAGAGCTGATGATGAACTAATTGCAAAAGTGGCTCCTAGGATTGCTAAACAACTGAAATCAAGGAAGAGGAAAGCTATTGAGTCACCTCCAAAGATGAGAACTGATAAGCAGAAGATCTATGTGGATGGTACTACAAAATCCAGGAGTAAAGTGTTCATCTCTTCCAGAAATAGGAAGATCAGAGATAAGTCTGATGATAATGTCCAGGATATCTCTCAAATGAAGGAAGCCGTTGTTGTTAGAACTTCTGAGAAAATTCAAAAGGCCATACTAGATAACATTCCTGTGTTTTTCATAAAATGGTGGAAGTATGTTCTGGAAAAAGAATTTGGTATAGATACTCTGGATATGGTTGAGTTTGCTAGGATATGGTTCAGAGAGGGTGTGGGAACTTATGGTATTCAGGTGTGTATGAATAAGTCACTCTGATTGGGAGCTTCTTGAAAGGACTTCTTTGTGCAATAAGTCCTTTGAATGGTGATGAGAAGTTGGTGTCTCAAAAGATGTTATACCATCATGTGTGCTGGTGGTTATATTTGGAAGATGATTAAGATTGGACATGTGGAGTTGGATGCTCTAGCATTTCTGGTCAGAAGAGGTGGAGATTATGGTTAAGTGGTTAGTAGTTTGTTCTGGCAAAGCATGACTACTGTTTTTGAAGACCTCACCAGGTTCAACAACTACTGGTGGATGTAAGGATAGAGGAATTGTGATCTTTTGAAGAGACTGGATCTCAGTAAAGCTTATAAGTAAACTGAGAATTTGTGGAGTTTGTGACACAGTGTTGAGTTTGGATTATTTTGCTGATAGTAAATCCAGTAGTGGAGCATATGTAATACCCTAGTGTCAAGAGTATCCTTGGTGAAGGATGTCTTTGTTCTGGATCTGAAGCTTAGTGCTTACATTATATCTAAGGAGCATCTACATAGTCATACGGGAGAATGATGAAGTAGAAGGTTTGCCTTGGATGGTGAAGATGAATTGTATGATAGCCTTTGGAGAAAAGGACAGTGGTACCAAAATGCATGTACTCAGAAAATATGCTCAAATGTTCATATCCATCTAGAGCATTTGTTAATCATGACAGGGGGAGTACTTGTCTATGGATTTTGCAGCAAAGGTGCATTTACCAAGCTTGAGGAGATTGGTTGCCTCTTATGAGGATATAATGTCAGATAGCATGTTATGACATTAGGCTGTTGTTTGGTGTTTTGGTGTGGCCTTGAATGGTTCTAGTCATATGAAGCAAATTGTTTGAATCTTGTGCGCACATGCTTCTGAGGAGATGTCTGAAGACAAGATTGAATCATGGCCTTAAATAGATTGTACACTTGTCTTGGTGTGTGTTATTCTAAGTGTGAGGAGTTGGCTTAGAGTTCAGTGGAAGGCATTGTGTGTGTGCTTCAGATCTTGTGGATGATTGTGTGAAGCCTTCATAACTGGATGGATGAAGAATATGTCTGGATTTTCAAAATGTGGATATTGCTGACAGAAGAAGTATGGTTTTGTACAGGGTGTCATAGGAGATTTAACTTGTTGAGGTTTGTCCAATTGTGGCTAAAAAGGGGGAGAAATAGCCAAGAGAGTCAAGAGTATCAAAGAAGGTCAAGTGCTGCTAGTTGTGATGCAAAAGTACAGTTATTGAGGGGGAGTTTAGACTGAGCTGCTAGTGAAGATATCATAGCATTTGAAGAGTGCAGCCAGGCAGACATCAAGGGGGAGAAGGGAGAAGTGCTGCACATTGTGAGCTACTGAACAGCTGTGATGCTGGTCCATGTTTTTGAGGGGGAGCACCAATTGGCTGTTGTCAATAATGAAGATGGTGCTGCAGCAGATCAAGTGAAGAAGACTATGAAGATTATCAAACTGCTGCTGATTAATGAGTTTCAAATTTCTGAAGATTATTCCGCTGCTGAAATCTCTGAAGGTGCAGAGTGCAGAAGTTGATTGCAGAGTGCAGAGATTGTTTTAGCCAAAATTAGCCAAAGGGGGAGATTGATAGTTCCTGGATTGGCTGGAATTTTGGTAAAACAAAGGTTATTCAATGTTGATGTCAAGGTGCTGATGTTGTAACATTGAAGTCTTAACACTGGGCTGTGTTAAGTTGTTAAATGCTGAAGTTGGATGTCTGATGTCACACAGGTGATGTTGTAACATCAGACCTGCAGAATTAATAACAGCAGGATATGTTATTAGGGCACGCGTATTAGCTAGAATTGTGGAGTGTGGTTAACTCATTGGATGAGAATATCTTGGGATAGATATTTTCTGTTACATGGGAGATTTGATTGCAGGTCTGTTGGAGAATTAAAAGGTTGAAGATTTAAAAAAATTTTGGGGATAAAATCTATTTTGAAGATTAAGTTTTAATTAACAAATCTGATCAAATATTGTGACAAGTCCAAGCCCAATTCAGGTTGCTATATAAAGCGCACAAGACCAAAGGAAAAAGTACAGAAATACGGGGAGAAGATCAAGAGCAGAGGCTGGGTGTCTTGAGTATTTTGTACAAGGTGTATAACCAGAATTCTAGGGTGAATTGCTGTGTCGTATTCTGTCCTCTCTAAAGTTGTGAAGCAAAGAGAGTTGTATTACTTGATCAAAGCTGTGAAGCAGAATCAAGGGTTCTCAAAGAGTTTGTTCTTTGAGTGGTTTTAGGGATTGAGTAGTGTTCTCATATCTAAGTGGTTTCTTAGGTAGAAAGTCACTAGTAGGAATTAAGATTAGGAGATTGTCAACTGGGTTGTTGAGTCTGTAATTTAATTCTACAAGTAGTGAAATTCATCCCTGGCTTGGTAGCCCCCAGACGTAGGTAGTTAGACCGAACTGGGTGAACAAATCATTGTGTTGATTTATTTACTATTATTGCTGTCCATTGTGCAGAGTGTGTTGTTGTGACATCACACCTTAACATCACACGTCTGGTACCAGAATTTCACTTTGTATGAATATTCTGATGTTATAAAACAATTTATTTTGTCAAAACAAGTCAGTTATGGATCTTTCCGCTTTATTCCATAATTGAACTTTCCTTTTGTTGGAAAAAGTTTCCCTTTTAGGTTTATTCCACTTTGAGTTATGTATCAAATTTATGAGCAGGGATTGTGTTTTCTGTCTTTAAATGTGGCATCCTTGTTTCTGTCTGAAAAATAAATTTTTATTTACTCTGATTTAATTATGTATTATTTATTCGCGATGGGAATTGGGGTGTTACAAGAGTGGTATCAGAGCAGGTCGGTCCGTCCGGCCAAGTTGTTAAGTCAGTTGGTGTGACAGTTGAATACTGTTGATGTTGTTTGTCCCTTAGTACGTGATATGTGTGTGAAACACTGTCAGTCCTTTCTGGTTTCCTAATCCTTTGTCTTCAGGTGTGAGAATGAGATAAGTGAGGGAGAAGCTGGTGCTTCTCCAAGTTGCTTCAGTTGTGGAGCGTTGGCTTGGTGTGTCGATGTTTGCCAGATTGCAAGTGTTGTTTGGACAGTGTTGTTCCCGGTTCCGGAGGGAATGTGGAGGTAAGGTTTATGTCAACTAAGGAATTGTGCCTTAGGTAGTTGTGTGCACAAGATGCAAGAAATGCTATTATAGTTTGGTAAAGACGGTTTATGCCCTATCATGATTGTCGGTTGTCTATTGACAAATTGAGGAACTGATCACCCTTAATCTCTTGTTGATAGTAGACGGAATTGTATTGGATGGGATAGACGTGTCTTTCCGGCTTTGATAGTGTGTGCAATTGATTGTTTGGAATTTGAAAATGTGTTGGTTTGGAAAAGTTGGATTTTGAGGTGTGGAAACCATGAAAAACGCAACAGAAAATTCTGCTTCTGGTGCGATTCGCTAGGCGAATCAGGAATCGCCACGCGAATGGGGTCTCACCATTGGATCGCCGGGCGAAGTGCTGGCGAAGAGGGATTCGTCAGGCGGAATTCTAATTCGCCAGGCGAAATTCAAGGGACAGAACATGTGTAGCAATTGGAAGTTTGGGTTTTCAAAAAATCAGGTTTCGTCGCTGGTTCGCCAGGCGAAGGGCTGGCGAATAGGTATTCGCCAGGCGAAATCCTAAGTCGCCGGGTGAATCTGGCTGTTTCTCAATAAATTCTTTTCTTTGAAAATTCATATCTTTTGACTCGGGGGTTCAATTTAAGAGTTCTTTATATCGATATGAAGCTATGAAAGTGTTCTATGCTGTGGAAAGTGAAATTATTGTTTATGAGACGGATTAGAGGTTTTGGTATGTTGGTCCAGTTGGGAAGTCATTGAGAGAGAACGATTGGGTATCGTTAATGGTTGTTCTCAGAGAGTAGAGTGTGAACTCAAATTTGGCGAAGGTGAAGATCTGAGGTTTGGATCTGCTAAGTGAGTAGACAAACTCTTAGGCGATGAAACCAAGGTGTTTGTTATATTTGTGATAATAGTGTTCTAGAATTGACAGGAAAGCCACAGTGAAGGGCTGCCAGTTGTGCATGATTTCCATATGTGTTTTTGGATGGAATATTGGATGTTGGTGTTAGAATTACCTAGTGAAGAATTTTGCAAAAACTTTAAGAATTTATATCTTTTGGAATTTGGTTAGAACTTTCGATAAGAGTGGTGAATTTTTAGAGTTGAGACTTTGATCGATTTCTTGTGACTGGTTAGGTTTGTTATCATCGAAATAGGTTGTTATTTACTCGATTAAGCTTGTATGTGAGTCTGGACAAGTTTGGATGAGGGTTGGTTTGGTTGGGCATTACAACGTACAGTGATGTTATTTGGTGTTAGTAATGCGTCTAGAATGTTTGTGGAGTAGATGAATCATATCTTCTATATTCATTTGGATAAGTTTGTAATGGCTTTGATTGAAGATATTCAGATCTATTATAAACTTAAAGGAAGAACAGGTAGAGTGTTGAGATTTGAATTGCAAGTGTGAAAAAGAGACGAAGTTTTATGCTAAATTATTCAAGTGAGAATTTTGGTTGAAAAGGTTAGTTTTCTTGGATATGTTATTTCCGATGATAGTATTGTTATGGATCCATCGGAAATAAATGCAGTTCTACATTGAGAGGCTTCGAAGTTGGTTAAGGAGATTAGAAACTTTTGGGCTTAGTTGGTTGTTACTGCAGGTTATGGAAGACTTTGCTAAGTTAGTACTTCTGTTATCTCAGTCGACTTGCAGAGGGTAAGTCGTTTGCTTTGGATGTTTATTGTGAGGAAAGTTTGAGAGGGTTAAAGTAGAATTTGTCTACGGCTTCAGTTTTGATTCTGTGTGATCCTAATAAACCGTTGGTGAGGTATTGTGATGTGTCCTTGATGAGCTTAGTCAGTGTGTTAATGCAAGATGGTAAAGTCGTGGCTTATGCTTTATGACAATTGAGGATTCATAAGAGGATCTATACTATTCAAGATTTGGAATTGGTTGCGGTTGTATTGTGTTGGAAAATTTGGAGGTATTATTTTTATGGTTCTAGGTTCGAAGTGTTTAGTAATCATAAGAGTTTAGAGTACTTGTTTGGTCTGAAGGAATAGAGTATGAGACAACGAGGAGGGTTGGAATTCGTGACGAGTTATGAATTTGGCTTGGATTATCCTTCGGGAAAAGCTAAGGTTGTGCCTGAAGAGTTAAGTCGAAAGTTTTTATGCATATGGCTGTTTTGTTGGTCAGGGAGTTAGAATTATTTGAGCAGCTTAGAGACTTGTGTCTGGTGTGTGAGATAACACAGTAGAGTGTGAGGTTGGGCATATTAAAAGTGAACAGTGATTTTTGGTGAATATGAGAAAGAGTTAGACTTTGGACGTGAGATTAGTAGTTTTGATGGTTACGAGTAATCAGAGTGCGCAGCGGAAGCGTGATGTGGCACATTTCGTATATGCGTATGTGACTTGTAAAAGTTCATAGGTTGGACATTGGAAACATGTGGAAATGATGAGACCATTGGACGTTTCAAAATGGAAGTGTTAGGCGAAAGGTTTAAATATTATTCATGGGCTACTATGTAGATGGATGTTTTGGTTGTATGTTCGATTGGTGAATCGTAAGCATTGTTGTAATATTGTTGTGTGACAAGGATGTTGGTATTGTGATTATGTAGAGGTTGTTGAACGATGTTGTGTCGTAGAACTTTATGTTCTTGTTGTGTTTCGGTTCAAGAGTGAACCTGTGTTTTCATAACTTAGGTATTCTTTGAGTCGTGAGTTAGTCGTCAAGTGCATTGTATGGGCTTTGCACCTTGTCGTTGTAGTTGTCGTCGTTGTTGTGCCGTTGTTGTAGCTGTTATTATCAGGGTGGTTTGTCAGTTGTGTTATTTGTGGTGTGCCTTTTGTTGGCATGATAGTTTGTTAGTCGGATGCGAGAGTCGTATCCGGAGTTGTTCGTGTCAGTTATATTTTCGAGGACGAAAATGTCTAAGTGGGGGAGAATTGTAACGCCCCGATTTGTTTAATTGTATTTATTTATTTCATTTATGTGAATTTTATGAAATGTGTGAGTTTATTGTATTTACCTGCTAATTGAGTTAATTGGTTAATTTCCCTCATAGGTAAAATATTTGCAATAAATTATAATTTCTTTTCAACTTTTATTTCTCGAAATATATTTCATCGATGTTTATGTTTTATTGCATTCTGAGAGCGTTTGAGAGATATTTGAGCGTAAGGGTAAAATGGTCAATTGATTAGTTAGATATTTTAGAAAAAGTAGATATTTTATAAATAGAAAGTGGAGAGAAAAAGAGAGAAAAGAAAAAGAAGAGAAAGAAAAGAGAGAAAGAAGGAAAAGGAGAAGAAAGAAAGAGAGAAGAGGAGAAAGAGGAAAATCGAGAAAACTCTGTTTCAATCGCGATTAATCGGGTAAGGGTGAGAAATTTCGATTATATCTTGCTTGTATATGTATATGTATGTGTTGTGGTATGTTTTGGTTGTTAAATATATGTTTTACTTTGGTTGAGATTGTGAACAATTGATAGAAATCGATGTTTTAACGGTCCGATTACGGAATAGTTCGCGTAGAATAGTCGGGAAATGATAGGATTTAGTCGTGAATACTTGTCGGTATGATCAGGGGGTTTAAGGATGAGTTTAGGGGGTTTTTGCATCATAAAATTCTGGTTTTTTTGCCCCTGCGCTGCAAGTAACCGGTTAACACCTGGTGAGTAACCGGTTACCACTGTTAGTTTCTGAAAAATATTATTTTCAAAAATTCATAACTTTCGAACCGTAAGTCCGTTTTGGCCGCCGTTCGAAGCCTTGGAAAGCTATTGAAATATTATTTCTATTAAAAATGGTTTGGAGGGCAGTAAAGGAATTATTTAAGTCATGGTTTTGTAAAAGTGTTGGGTTGTCGGGTTTTTATTGCGTTAAATGCGTGCGGTTGGTGTTTTACCGTGTGTTGTGCTATTGTTATATAACGTGGAGCTTTTATGTGGTTTATATGATGTTGATGCATGTGATAATTATGTTGTTGTGTTGTAAAATACATTGTTTGATTGAATATCAATGTATGTTGTTATGATGTTTTGTGGGATTGTTGTGGTTTATATATGATGTTGAGGCATGTGATAAGTTGTTGTAATTGTTATGGTTGATGGTGAGTAATTCTTGATGTGAAGTGATATGAGTGTATATGCTAAAATGCTAATTTTTGTGGTTTGTGGATTATGATGAAATACATTGTTTTGGGTTTGATTGCAATGCATGATTATTGATGTTAGAATGGTTCACATGGATGTGTATATGTATGTATTTGATTGTCATGAGTCATTGTATGCCAAGCATCATGATATGCATTCTTGTGATGTCGTGTGCCCTAGTGGGTGTGAGCGACGAAATGATTCTAGAGGGAATCTGCTATAACATCGTGAGCCTTATACCGAGGGGACCTAAAGCGATGGTTATAGACGATCGTGAGCCTTATACAAAGATGACCTAAAGTGATCGGATCGTGAGCCTTATACCGGGAGGACCTAAAGCGATCAATAAATGTCGTGAGCCTTATACCGAGAGGACCTAAAGTGACGGAGAACATCGTTTGCCCGACGGGGAGTTACACTAAGTAACAAGCGATGATTCTAATAGTTACTGAGTGAACTGATGATGAGATTGATGGATGGATGGTACCGCATTGCATTTGCATAGAGTCGTTGTGTCGGTCTATTTGCATTTGCATAAATCATGAATGGATTGATTATGTGTGGAAAATCATGAATGGATTGATTATGTGTGGAAGATTGTGAATTGATTGATTATGTGTTGAGTTTATGATTGGATTTGTGAATTGATGTGCATATTTGATAAATGCATTGGTTGTGGATAATATGTTTTATGTATAGACATATAATATGTGATGTGGTGGTGTGTTTCCATATGTTATGACTCTGGTGTGCCTTATGTGTGAATATGTGATTATGTTGGTGTAATTGATATATGCTATGTGTATTAGTATGTGATGCTTGTGGCGAGAATAATTATGCATGTGAATTTATATGTGTTTGCATATTATTATGCAATCTTGATTTAGTTGCTATTTCTCACTCTTCTGATGTGGTTTGTTGCTCTATGAGGCAATTGCAGATTAGTAGTCTTGGAGGCTTTTGTGAAGATTAGTTCTCCATCCTTTTGTCGGTCTGTCTGCTCTGATACGTAACACGGGAGTCGGGGAACGCTTTTGTTATATATGTATACATTTGTTGGATATATTTTGTATTACCTTTGTATGAATCTTCTGATGTTATAAAACAATTTATTTTGTCAAAACAAATCAGTTATGGATCTTTCCGCTTTATTCCATAATTGAACTTTCCTTTTGTTGGAAAAAGTTTCCCTTTTAGGTTTATTCCACTTTGTGTTATGTATCAAATTTATGAGCAGGGATTGTGTTTTCTGTCTTTAAATGTGGCATCCTTGTTTCTGTCGGAAAAATAAATTTTTATTTACTCTGATTTAATTATGTATTATTTATTCGCGATGGGAATTGGGGTGTTACATTAACAATCAACACTCTATTAGCATCCACAACGCTCAAAATCTTGTCTTCCATGCGAATCGGGTAACCCCTCTCAAGCAATTGGCAAATAATCAAGAGATTACATTTAATTATCAGTATATACAAGACATCCTTGATCATAAAATGTCCATCATTCTTCTTCTTAATTAAAACATCACCGACACCTTCAGCCGCAAGAGTGGTATCATCCACGAATTTTACTCTACTTTTCGCAGCTTGATTGATGTACACAAACCAATCCTTTCTACCTGTCATATGCGTTGAACAATCGGAATCCAAGTACCATTCATCGCTGTCTTGGACTCCATCTCGCACCGTAATCATTATGTTTTGTTCCAAATGCATTTCTGCCCCGTTTTTTAAACTACTGCAGCTACTGTCCCGCAACTTGCAGTTGCTACTGCTGCTGCCCAACGCCTCTTTACTGCCATAAACCTCCTCCGTGATCATCACCAAGGGCGTATTTTCATCATCTACCTCTTTCCTCACAACATTAGCTTCATCTCCTTGGAAATCCCTCTATTTTGCACCATATTCATTTGAAAAATGTCCAAGCTTTTCACACTTCCAACACTGAACTTTGCTTTTGTCCCTTGGTTTTCCGCCTCTATCGTTGCCTCGATCACCATATCTATTGGAGATGTTCTCACCCTTTTGCCCCATCGAAATCTTCGAATTTTATGGATCATTTCCACCCTGATTCTGAAAATTTTGCCTCCCTTTCGAAGCCCGTTTTTCTTTTGATATTTTACTCTTCTCGTTGAGCCGCGCTTGTAAAGCAATCTCCGCTTTAGCTTTATCGCTTCCTCTCTCATCCATTCTTTACTCATGGCCTCAAGAGAGCTTTGAAGCTCATCTTTACTCGACGTTGCAAGGTCATTCGATTCTTCGATAGCCACTACAATATTGTCAAATCTTGACGTTAAAGAACGTAAAATCTTCGACACAACATTTCGCTCCAACATCGTTTCTCCACAAGACTTGATTTGATTCACCAGACGCGTTATACGCGTCACATAATCGTTGATCGTTTCCTTCTATTCCATTTGCGTTAGATCGAATTGCCTCTTGTGAGTTTGTAACATCACCACCTTCGCCTTAACAGCCCCAACATAAGTTTTCTCCAATATCTCCCTAGCTTGCTTTGCCGACTCGCAATCGCCAACCTTTTCAAAGTTTTCACTATCAACACAAGAATGAATCAAGAAGAGTGTCTTGTAATCTTTCTTCTTCTCTTCCTTGAATGTAGGCTTTTGTGCCTCTGTAGCTTCTGCCCTAAGTGGTGTAACTCCATTGTTGATCAATTCAAGAACTTCTTGATACCCAAACAACACTTTCATTTGATTTGACCACTTGTCATAATTCTTCGAATCAAGAATCGGAAGGTTGGTAGGGATTCTATCGTTGGAAACAGTACTCATTATCGCAGCTTGGATTAGAACCAGAGCTCTTGATGCCAAATGTTAGAACACTCAAAATTAATCAAAGTGAATTAATGAAGAATTAGAGTAATTTGGAGAATATGAAGTTATGAATTGAGAGAGAAAAGTAGAGAGAGAGAGAGAGAGAGAGAGAGAGAGAGAGAGGGGGTGAGAATGGAAATTGACATTAACAATAATTGGGAGCACAAAAAGCCTTTTATACATGAGTTACAAATCAATGGTAAAAGAAAAACAACTTATAAATAAGCTGCAAACTGAAAATCTTACAGTGGTAACCAGTTAACATAATCTGGATAACCAGTTACACCCAGTTGAAAACGTCATTGCCTCTAAAATCGACCATGTAACCAGTTACCATAAACAGGATAACTGATTACACCAAGAAAAATAAAAGAAAAAGAAAAGCAATTTTTTCAACAAATTACACATCAATTTATAAAATGTAATTTTCATAGACAAATTAATTCTTTTTAAGGTAATGAATCTTTCTACAGTGGAATTAATAGATAATTTTTTGATTGAATAGAAATCTATAAAATAAAGAATGGTATGACATTTATATTAAAAAAGAAAAGATTGTGGAGTAACGAATAGTATAATTAAAACATGTATGATATTTAATTAATTTTCGTAATGTAGATTGAAGAAAAATGAACTATTCAATGATTGATTGATATATGATATGAAGATAAGTATGATCTACTAATAAGTGATATTTTCATGATCCAGTCTGGGAATGATTTTTTTATTTTACGATAATTGTTGGTTAGTGCTACACTAAGAGCTCTCTGGATATTTCCAAGCAAATGATAAATGTCTATGTACTAAAATTTATATTTTTCAAGAAATTCTAGTGCATATTAATTTGCGGTAAGTTTGAAAGTTAGGACACATTAATTTTGTAAATGCATAAGTTTATATTCACAATTATCTTGACTTAGTATTTTAATTGATGTAAATTTACAGTTTCTCTTAAAAAATGGTATATCGAGTGCCCCTTAATAATTTCTTCAAGCATATTCTTTTAAAAATATTTTTTTTTAAAAGGCAATGTATTAACGAAATCGAGTATAAGGGGTATTCGAGCTCTTACAAAACGAAATAAAAAATATCTTCTTAAGCAGAGAACTGGATTATTAAACCAGTCAAAGAAAACAAAATCATTAAAACTACGGAAAATCGATGATGTTATCGCCTTTTTAACCAACCTATTTAACCCTTCCATCACCAACTTTTAAAAAGATTTTACATAATGACTTTAAACCTTTCATTCATTAAAATTAATTTGTTCATACATATCAATAAAGTGATTCTAATTACCCTTTTACTTGATTTCATCCTATGTCCGTATAACAAAATGCACCGTTGGATTGAAAGCTATTATCCTATAGATTATGCCTATAAAATTTCACTTCAATAAAAAATCATTTGATATGTTATAGAAAATGATAAAAATTAACAATTTTCATGAAGTTTTGTAAGACGTTAGTTTTTATATATCTCATTGACATGTCAAATGATTTTCGATTGATATTAAAATTTACAGACATGATCTATATGATAATATCATTCAATCCAACGGTGAATTTTGTTATACGAATATGTGGTAAAGAGTTATCGAAGGTGTCATGTTACTATGTTTGACACCTTCGAGTTTCTCAGGGGCCTTGTAGAAAGATAACGAGTACAAAGGAATCGAGTTCAAAACTGAATTTATCAACACTACTCTAGCTCCAACTGATAACAACCTGCCTTTCCGCACTGCTAGACGACTCCTCACGTTGTCAACAACGTGATTCCACATCTTCACCTTCCTTGGATTGTCCCCCACTATTATACCCTAGAATTTGAAAGGGATGTTTCCAATGCAACAGTGCAGAAAATCTGCAGCATATTCCAAGAAACTAGAGGGCAGATTCACACTAGTTATACTGCTCTTAAAGAAGTTGATTTTTAGACCCGACACCAGTTCGAACCCTCTCAACATAGCTTTAATACACCACAGGTTCTTCGTGTTGCCGTTACCAATGAAAACAGTGTCATTGGCAAATTGGACAATGTTGTAGTTCACATCTCTGTTCACTCGGAAACCTTCATATAAGGATGATGTTATCGCCTTTTTAGCCAACCTATTTAACCCACTACGCCAAAAATATGTTTAGACGGCACCTAAAAGACAGCGCTTTTATACAAAAGTGCTGCTAAAAAGAATAAAAAAATTTCGCTAAAAAAAAGCGCCTTAAAAGAAAGGCTTTAGAAAACGCTTTTCAAAAGCGCTGTAAAAGACTGCCACCTTAGACCACCTTAGAAAGCGCTTTCCAAAAAGCGCTGCTATATGTACTACTTTAGAGAGCGCTTTTAAAAAGCGCTGTCTAAAGGCCACCTTAGAAAGCGCTCTTATAGGACTCTAATTATTTTCACTTTAGAAAGCGCTTTCTAAGGAAAAGCGCCCTCTAAAGTCCTTTACTAATTAAAATATAAAACAATTCTAAACATTTTCAGAGACACTTCTATTCATTTTCTCTCTCGACCGTTTCTCTAAACCCTTGCCGTCGTTCTTGCATTGCCATTGCCGTCGTTCTTGCATTGCCATTGCCGTCACCGTTGCCGTCACCGTTGCCGTCATTGTTGCATTCTATTCGTGAAAACGTTGTTGTTGTTGTTCTTATTCTCTTATCCTCTGAAAACGAATAAGGTACGTTGTTACTCTTTTATTATTCATTTCTCTGTTTTTAATTTTTGTTTTTGATTTGATTTTTATGCTGAAAAAGTTTTCACGATGAGGATAAAAGCTCCCTCTTTTATTGTTGCAGAATCGAACCTATTTTTTGCTTTTATTTTTCATGTATATTTGGCAAAGTATCAATCCTTAATCTTTCATCTCTTATTTTTACAAATGTCCCTCTTTTTTTATAATAAGCTCATTGTGTTATGCATTCATGATACAACCTAGTTTTGTGGAAGGTATTTTCATAAGGAAATTAATATTAAAGTATCTTCACAACGATGACTATTATTGAAAAGATACTTCATGATACAACCTAGTTTTGTGGAAGGTTACTTTTAAATATTTTCTACTGTATATTTGGCAAAGTTGATTAGTATAAACAACCTAGTATTGATTGAAATTGTATTTCGCTAGTTGTGTTGTACTATTTTTCCAATTGATTGTGTTTGGTCTATCCTTTTTTTCCAAGTTCATTTCTTTTATTTTCTAGAACTTGTGACTTTTTGTTATAAGTTAATTGTCTACTTTATACTTATTGAGGAGAGAATTTTTTTGATACTTTAAATTATAATTTTTCGTGATTTTTAAAGTTATATTATAAGTCAATGAGCCTATATTAATGGTTGTCTCTCACCTTTCTTCTTGTATTTTGATCTGTTCTCTAAACTTAGTGATTCTAAAGTATTTATTTTGCTCTTGAGTACTTGGAATATGTAGGTGTTTACCTCTAATTGTTGCTTGTTTGTGATTACATGTTGCCACTTATCAAGTTATGACTCATAATTGGTCAATTAATGATATTTCATTTTATGATACGTGTATATGGGTTACTTGTGTTCAAAGTGTGAAAGTCGGATCGTTTCCCTATAGGTATAACATTTTTTCTTTTTGTTTTTGTTTAGTTTAATTAGTATAACTATGGATAAGAAATGGATGTCTTCAAGTCGATTGTCGAAAGAGTACGACAATGGGGTATCGAAATTCGTTAAGTTTGCTGTTGCGCACGCCAAAGACCCCAGTCGAATGATATGTCCTTGCTTGGGTTGTTGTTTTGGGAGTCGGGTTGACGCGGTTCAGTTGGCATCGCATTTATTGAGGAGTGGAATTGATAGAAGTTATACATGTTGGAATTTGCATGGTGAGAAAATTAATGGGAATGTTGAATCGGGGGATAATACGACCTACGCTTCATACGACAATGGCACAGATACATACGATTCTGATCGAGTCGAAGAGATTGCAGAAGCACTTGAAGAAGATCTTAAGGATTGTCCCAAAATGTTTGAGAGGTTGGTAAGCGATGCAGGGAAACCGTTGTATAATGGTTGCACCAAATTTACAAGATTGTCTGCGGTATTAAAGTTGTACAACTTAAAGGCGGGCAATGGATGGTCGGATAAAAGTTTCACAGAATTATTGGCCCTTATGAAAGATATGCTTCCAGAGGATAATGCTCATCCCAATCGAACATATGAGGCCAAAAAGATGTTGTGCTCTATTGGCATGAGCTATGATAAGATACATGCCTGTCCAAACGATTGCGTATTGTTTCGAAATGAGTATGCATCGTTAAATGAGTGTCCTAAATGCGGTGTCTCTCGATATAAGAAAAAGTTGTCTCCAGTAAAAGTCTTATAGTATTTTTCTATAATTCTGAGATTTAGACGCATGTTTCGTAGTGAGACCGATTCAAGACACTTGACTTGGCATGCAGATGAAAGAATTAGTGATGGAAAGTTTCGACATCCGGCAGATTCATCACAGTGGATGAAAATTGATGATGATTATCCTGAATTTGGAAAAGAAGCAAGAAACCTTCGCTTGGCATTATCTACTGATGGAATGAACCCACACAGTATTCAAAGTATCTCACATAGCACTTGGCATGTGATCATAATGATTTATAACCTACCTCTATGGCTATGTATGAAGCGTAAGTACATGATGTTATCTATGTTAATTTCTGGGCCTAGACAACCAGGGAATGACATAGACGTATACTTGGCACCCTTAACCGAAGATTTAAAAATTTTGTGGGAGAACGGTGTGGAGGTTTATGATGGGTATAGGAAAGAAAGTTTCAACTTAAGGGCGATGTTGTTTGGTACAATTAATGATTTTCCAGCATACGGAAATCTATCAGGGTACAGCATAAAAGGTCAATGTGCGTGTCCTATTTGTGAAGATAAAACAGATTGGACGCGATTGGAGTTTGGTTAGAAGAATGTCTTTCTCGGTCATCGTAGATTCTTAAATTCTAATCATCACTATCGTGGGTGGAGAAAAACATTCAATGAAGAGCAAGAACATGGTAGAGCTCCAACTATATTGACAGGTGATCAAATTTTTGAAAAGGTGAAAGATGTGAGAACTCAGTTTGGAAAGCCTTTTGCACATACACTTGTCAAGAGTGGGTGGAAGAAGAGGTCAATTTTTTTTGAACTGCCATATTGGAAGTTGTTGTATGTAAGACATTTTCTCGATGTTATGCATATTGAAAAAAATGTATTTGACATTGTTATTGGTACGTTACTCAATATACCAGGAAAGTCTAAGGATGGCCTTAAAGCTAGAAAGGACTTGGTACGTATGGGGATAAGAACTGAATTAGGACCCTTGAAGAAAGGAAAACGAACATATCTACCACCTGCTGTGTATACTCTATCTAGAAAGGAGAAAAAAGTATTGTGTAAGTGTAGCGAGCGGTTTTGGACGCGGTTCTTAAGCGTTGGTCGCTCTCTGCGGTTGAGCTTAAAACTACAGGTCGATTCATTTTTTATCCTATTAAAGCTGATGAAGGAAGGGAAATAGATGTCTCCAATTAACCCTGCTTTGCATACTGAGTTTAAACAGCGGTGTGTTAGGCTACGGATGCTATCAATGTGGAGGGGCCTTTGTACTTATTATTTGTATTTTCGCCAATACTGGTTTTCTTTTTCTCTTTCTAGGACTTTCTGGCGGGGAACAAGGATTAGGATGTTAGGACTGATGTTTTTGAATTACTGCTTTTGATATGGGATTTTGGGTTTTATGTTGATTGTGCTCGCTAAGATCTTTTCTTTCGATCTTATGCCTACGTATTCCCGTTTACCGAAATAGGGAAATCAGAGCGTTCGTAGTTCCTCCTATTCTATGGGAGGAAATGATTGTTTTTGGTGTCTTGTTCAAAGCCCAAGACGTGAAGCGAAAGGTAGTTTGTATCTTGTTCAAAGCCCAAGATGTGAAGATGAAAGGTCTATTTGTATCTTGTTCAAAGCCCAAGATGTGAAGCTAAAGGTCCCAACTTTAGAGAGAATTTGTCATCTCTAAAGAGGGGGTTGTATGTCACAACTGTTTTATAAAGGAGAATTACTTTAACCAGGATTTGTGAATCCGACAATGCCATAATTTCCTTTATAGGGGGTTTTAACCTGAAGGAGAAGACTTTAACTCAGTGTAGAGCAATGTTTTCTTTCCTTAGGAATTTCTCATGCTAAAAGAGGGACAGTGGCATGGATGTAGATGATCCATAGGCTTGCCGCTTACAGCGATTAGATGAAGAGGAAGGAGTTGTTGATGTTTGTGTACTGTGAACGAGGCACAGCTTTGATGCTAAAAGGTTAATTGGATTAACCAGTGGTTTTCTTATACAAAGCCTAAGAGGAAGCTATTATGTGTCTCGTACAAAGCCCGAGAGAGAGGCTAAAAGGTATTGACTCAATGATGGAATCTTTTGGTATCTCACATAAGGCCCGAGATTGAGGCTATTTGACTCAACAAGAGAGTTTTTGTATCTCGTACAAAGCCCGAGATGGAGGCTGTTGTTTATTTGGCTCAATAAGAACCTTTTTGTATCTCGTATAAAGCCTGAGATGGAGGCCGAAGGGGTGATTGACTCAACGAGGGAGTCTCTTATGTGTCTCGTACAAAGCCCGGGAGAGAGGCTGAACGTTGCTTGACTCCGCTGGGGAGAATCATTGTACAAAGCCCAAAAGGAGGCTATGGTGACTGTTCAGTTAAGTGACAGGTCCAGTATACTGATTTTTTAAAGAGAAAATCAGTTCTTATATGAGCAACACTGTACTCATGAATTTGATTTGAGGATCAGGGATATTTCCTTTTCTTTGAGGAAACGGTAAATCCAAAGGGTATTGAGACTCTTCGAGTCTGCGGGTTTCCTTCCTATTTAACGAAGGGGTCACTTGAGAATGTCTTTGAGACTCAAGGAAGTTAGACCGTCCAAGTCTAGAGTTTCATCTTTTGTACTATGCTTTGAGAAATAGTAGTAGACTCTTTGAAAGGACTGTTCTATGCAGATGACTATGTTTTATTCCTATACCTCTAGGAGGTCGTTGGGACAATTTGTACGAAGCCCAAGAGGAGGCTGGAAACTTTTAAGAAGCCGACGGGTCCTTGTACTAAGCCCAAGAGGATGCTATCATTCCCGGAGGAAGAGATCATTATACGAAGCCTAAGAGGAGGCTGTGAATACTTCTAAGAAGCCGTAGAGTCCTTGTACTAAGCCCAAGAGGAGGCGGGGTTGCTTTTAGGAAGCCTGTGGGTCCTTGTATGATGCCCAAGAGGAGGCTGGTGCTTTTAAGAAGCTGATGGGTCTCCAAACCTCGATAAATTCAAGGCAAGCTATTCACAAGGAATAGATCAAGTCAGGAAAGTTTGAGAATTTGGAAGAAACTCAAGAGATGCCATTCACGGAGAAAAGATTCATCTTGGGGAGTAGAGCTTCTTGACAATTCCTAATGAGGACAGCCGAAGAGAAGACTGTATCTGGTGATCCTATTGGGGGATCTAGTTGTCTATTTCTACGAAGAAACGAAACGGCGTCACCTAGTTCTAGACGTAGTTGCCGGGGAAACTCTAAATATCTATACTATTATTACACAGTTGATATGAGTTTATGAAAGAAGACTTACAGTGAAACAGCCCCACAATACAGTTATATGTATATGAAAGCGGTAAATGAAAGCAATAACCACTTACTCGGTTGTAGAGCTTCCATGCTGTTTGGTTAGTTGTTCAACAAAGAAAGATTGAAAACAACAGTATATTCAAAATTAAAGGAGAAAGTGCCTTGAAAAAGAAAGATTTGGGGCTTACAGCTCAAGGAGAGGCCCAGGGTTTTATCAGTGAGCGCACTGTTTGAATTTGTACAGAGGGACTTATACAAGTGACTGTGGCCCAAAAATAGTTTTCTGTACAAAGGGATGGGTCTTACACTCTCTCAAGAGGCCCAAAAAGTTTTAAATAAAATGAGTGGGGCTTATAACACGAGGGTAGGCCCAATTGATTTTTCCGTTTGAAAAGGCGATCGCGCCGAAGTTTCCTTTTAACGGAGAGGGACTTATACAATAAGTGAGACCCAAAAAGATTTTGGTTAAAAGGGGATTGGGTCTTACACTCTAATAGAGGCCCAAAGTGTTTTGAATGGGTCTTATAGCTCAAGGAGAGGCCCAAGGTTATTTTTAAAAAGCGGCGATCGCGCCATTTGTTTTTGACGGTATCGGGACTTATATAATACACTGAGGCCCAAAATGTTTTGGTCAAGAAAGGATTGGGTCTTACACTCTATTAAAGGCCCAAAGTGTTTTGAAAATGATTTATGAGGGTTGAATTAATCCAAAAACCCTAATTTGTTTTCAAAAATGTATTTAATTGAATAAAAATTCAATTAAAATGATCAAAATTGTTTAACATATGAAAAACAAATTGTGATCTTGGATTAATGCTTTAAAAATTAAGTATTGACCTACAAAATAATTAGAAAGCATTAAAAGTTGCAAAATCAATGTGGAAAAAATATTTAAAATGTCAAAAACAATTAAAATATTAATTCTTTGCAAAAATATCAATTATATGAAATAAATAATATTTTTGGGATTTTTTGATAAAATAAAAGTTTTTAACATTTTTGTGAATTATTAAAAAAAGAATCAACTCAAAATCATTAAAACTCAGAGAGAAATTAATTTTTGAATCAATTAAATAAAATCACAAAATTCAAATATTTGAATTTATGAAAATGGCGCCAAGAACATGGACCAAGAACACGCGCGTTTTCTGCCTTGCCCAGATTTGCATTTTCTATCCAATCTCACTGAATACTTGATTATATCATGCAATCCACATATCATTATGCTCGTCTCAACCTCACGATCATGTCTATAACACTTAATTTCATTTAAATTAAACATATAACAAGAAATCATGAAAAATCCTCAAGAACCCTAATTTCTGCATGAAGGCTAGGATTTTTGATACACGATTCAAACAATGCAATTAATTGAGGGGAAACATTCCATGCATGATTATGAACATATGGCCAAATTATTGTGCGAGGAAATATGCATAGATTGAGAGATGACCAAGTATGTGCTTACCTCTAAGCCGTGACAGCAAGTGCAATGTGATTTTTGATTTGGAGGTGTTACAGATGAGTGGTGATGATCTGAACAGCTTCCCTACACCCTATGGAGTGTGTTTGAATGGTTGGACTTGATTGAAATTGGCTGGATCAATTTGTGGTACCTCAACTGCACTTTGGTTAAAACCTTGAGCAACCAGCTGGTGATTTTGTGAAATTGGTGTTTCATAAGTGATCTAAGTGTTTGATCAGCTCATATGTGATGTATGTGAGGTGTGTGAGTGATTGGTTTGATTGGAATTGCTCTCAAACTCAAAACCCGATAGTGACTTGCCTTAGAAGGCAAAATTGGAGTGAAAGAAGAGATTTTGAGGAAAGCATCTGTTTGATGGCTTTGGTGTACTCAAACTGATCACAATTGAGCTCTATTTATAGTAGAGCAAGTTTGTTTTGCAAGGAATAGTGAATGGCAGTTGGTAAGTAGGTTTGGCCAATGTTGGCAAATGAAAATCCAAGTCTCCTCTAGCCTTTGACTAGAGGTTAGGGCACAGAGCTTTGGTTCCCTTGGTCTTGGATAAGTCTTGACTGATTTCAGATGAGAATGGCTCAGTCCATGCCACCTTGATGCTTCCATTGAATGCTTCAATCCAAATTTGGAGTCTTGTCCCTATTTTGGCCATTCTAGGTTCAACATGCTATTTCTTGTTCCACGGACTTTGGAGGCTTGGCTCAGTGATTGTCCCCTTTAGATTCAATCCTCATATGTGTCCAAGTGGATAGGAGCATTTGAATTTGGCTGATTTTGGCAAATCGAGCCAAAATGCAAAATCTGCCTTGCCTTTGACAGATTTCAGCAAGGCAACTTGACAATGTCATATCTCATGGGGTAAGTTGAATTTGGCAATGTTCTTGGCCATTTTGGAAAGCCCTTACATGATACAACAACTGTTTGAACAAGTTTAGTTTTGATCTCTTTTGATTCCAAGTGAAAAATCCCTCTACATTTGGCAAAAAGTGAAGCAAAATCTGACTTAGTGAAATTTTCACTAAGTGTTGGAACAAAGTGTGATTTCTTGATTTTGATCACTCCATAACTCTAAATCCTTAATGAATTGGTCTTAGGTCTAGTTGAAGTTTTTGTAGAGGGTAATGAGGACTACAAATCCATCTTTGGATGAGAAAAAATGGCCATGTGGTTTAGGAGTTATGATCCTTCAAAGTTAGTGTATTAGTGGTACTTTTTCCATAACTTAGAAAAATTTCTAAGTTTTTATGGTTACCCCTTTTACAAGTTATCCCACTTTTCTTGATTTTTCTTGATGAATGATGATTCAAATCATACATTAACATCATTTTAGGGTTAAAAATCCATTTTGGTGAAAAATCTCAAAAAGTCAAAGTTGACTTTTGTGCACAGTTGACTTTTTATCAGATGAATTCCAAATTGTGCAATTCTTCAGGAAATCATGTCCTTGACCTAAATCAAACTTGATGGACATGTTCCATGGGTGTCATAGGGTATATTGGGGCATGTCCTAGGGTTTGGGAGCATGTCCTGGTCAAAAGTCAAAGTTACAGTTGACTTTCCTCGCGAAACCCTAATTGTGGTGCAGATGAAAATGAGACTTGTTGCTCAAGCTTCTTGGATTAATCCATTGTTCCAAATGGATCAATATAGTTCATTTGAGACCCTCAAATCATGTCTTGAGGTCTTGGCTCTTGATTTGTCCCAAAAGTCAACTTAGGGGTGAATTAGGTCAAGAAACCCTAATTCCTGATTTTTGATGTATGCATCCCCTGAGGCAAAATTGACTTGATGAATGGGTCCATGAGGTTCCATGGAGTACATTAGGTTGTGTTTTGGATCTTTGGCTTATGCCCAGATGAAAATTTCCATCTAGAGGCCCTGGTCGACTAAAACCCTAATTAGGTGATACTGGCGATCTTGAGACTTGATCCACTTAAAAGGGAGCAACCTTGTGCTTAATCCTTGAAGTGGGAGTCCTTTTTGATCCATTGTGAATGTTTGAGAGGTTAGACAAGTTGAAGATCATGTCATTCCTTGATTGATCCTTTGTCTAAGGCTCTGAGAGGGCTTGAAACCCTAACTTTGATTGTAGTGGATGCTCACCCATCTTTGGGGAGACTGATGAAGTATGATGGTTCCTCCATATTGTGATGATGATTTGCACAATGATGGGAAATATTAGTGGTCAAAATTTGGGGTATGACAGTAAGTTTCTAAGTGAAGTTAAAGTTCCAGAAGGACACTTTTCAGATATTAGAAGACTTGTGTCTATGAAAGACCTCAAGTTAAAGAGTTTAAAGACGCATGACTGCCATGTTATAATGGAACATTTTCTACCAATAGGTATACGTTCTATTCTTCCAGAAAAAGTAAGAAGCGCAATAACTAAATTGTGTTTTTTCTTCAAGTCAATTTGCAGTAAGGTGATCGATCCTGCGATCTTACCAACATTGCAAAAAGAAATAGTTATTACTTTGTGTGATCTTGAAATGTATTTTCCTCCCTCATTTTTTGACATAATGGTTCATCTAGTTGTTCATCTGGTGAAAGAGACACAATTGTGTGGACCGGCTTATATGAGATGGATGCACCCTGCTGAACGTTATATGAAAATATTAAAAGGGTATGTGAAAAACCGAAGTCGACCAGAGGGTTGTATTGCCGAACGATACATTGTTGAAGAAGTGGTTGAGTTTTGTACTGAATATCTGTCCAATGTACAATCAATTGGACTCCCCAAATCTCATATTGTCGAAAAAAAGAAGGAAAACAGTTAATTGGAAATGAAGTTGTGAAAGTATCAAGGGTCGAACGGGATCAAGTGCATTTGTATGTTCTGCACAATGAGAATGAGGTTGAGCCGTATGTTGAAATGCACAAGGATGTTCTCTGAGATTTAAATCCGAATAGAAATGAGAATTGGATAGTACGAGAGCATAATCGAAGTTTCATACCTTGGTTTAAAGATCATATTTATCAAAGTATTATTCAGACCGCGATTCAATAACAGAAAGGTTGAGATGTTTAGCATATGGTCCAAGTATGGTCGTGTTTTCTTATAGCGCATACGCAATTAATGGATACACATTTTATACCAAAGAACAAGATGATAAAAGTACTATGCAAAATAGTGGTGTCACCGTGGTAGCTGAAGCAATGCACATTTCAAGTGTGAAAAACTTAACCCCAAATTTGCAAATCTGTCATATTTTAGGGTTATCGAGCGCATTTGGGTGTTTGATTATGAGAAGTTTCAGATTCCTATATTTCATTGCAAGTGGGTTGAAAATAATAATGGCATACGAATGGATAAGTCAGGATTTTTGCAAGTGGATCTTAATAGGGTGGGGTACAAAGATGAGCCTTTTATTCTAGCCTCTCAAGCTAAACAAGTGTTCTATGTCACTGATCCGACAAGTACAAAATGGTTTATAGTGCTTTTATCTAACAAAGTAATTGATGAAAACGTTGGAGATCAAGGTGATATTGATGTTGATATTGAATCATTTACTAGAAATGATCAAGATGAAAATATTATAGCGAATGAATCATATACTAGAAATGATCATAATGAGGGTATTTGGATCAATCCAACCGTCCATGTTGTTAAGAGACGGGTAGAACATACTCCAAACAAGAAAAGAAAGAGACGTTAGTGAAAAAGGTACTAGTTGTAAAATTATAGCTTATATCATTCAATATAGCTTATATCATTCAATGGATTAGGATTATGGATTTTTATATTTGTCATTTAATTTCTGTTTTTTTCTTTCGTACAGGTCAAATGTCTAGTAACCAGGAAGATACGCACGAGTAGCACGGGCTAGAGCAACCAATATTACATGGGTCAAAGTGAAGGTATATTAATTTTCACAATATTGCTTATTAGTGATGCTACTTGATAACACAAAACATCTATATATTATTTCTTATTTGTTTGTCTATGTGTAGTGCCCTCGCCAGCGTAATGGCATAGACTGCGGGTACTTTGTTTTGAGGTTCATGAGAGAAATCCTTCAAATGGGACAATTGGAGATTCCTATTACGGTATGCATGGTTTTATAACTTAGGATTTATTTTAATATTTATCGGATATGTCATATAATTTATTACTTTTAACTAAATAATGCGTATTTTGTTTTGTTATGTAGTATTTCGACGATATGCCGTGTCCTTATTACACGAGGAAACAATTGCAAGATACTAAGGAGGAATTGTGCGAATTTTTTATTGCAAGAAGAATTCTTTCTTGAATGTATAGTTTTGTGAATGTAAATTCTAGTTTATTGAAATGTAAATTCTATACAGGTTTGAAACCATACAATAGAATTTGTGCGAATTCTGCATGTAAATTCTAGTTTATTGAAATGTACAAATTATAGTTTATAGAATTTGTGTGAATTCTGCATTAATGTAAATTCTAATTTTGAAATAGAATTTGTTGATGGAAATGCGTATCCATACTGGTTTATTGAAATGTGAATTATACAGGTTTATGGAAATGTGAATTATACAGGTTTCTGCATAAAAAAAATGGTTAAAATGGGATTTTTTTTAAAAATCTTCAAAATTATACGTAGACAAAAGACAGCGCTTTTGAGAAAAAAGCGTTGTCTAAGGTTATACATTAGACAGCGCTTTCAAAAGCGTTATCTAAAGTCCACCTATAGAGAGCGCTTTTAAGGAAAAAGTGCTCTCTAAAGGTATATAAATAAATCATTATACGTATACATTAGACAGCGCTTTCAAAAGCGCTGTCTAAAGTCCTACTTTATAGAGCGCTTTTGAAGAAAAAAGCGCTCTCTAAAGTATATAAAAAAATTCTTTAAAATTTTAAATGTATACATTAGACAGCGCTTTTAAAAGCGCTGTCTAAAGTCCCCTTTTAGAGAGCGCTTTTTCATAAATAAAAAAGCGCTGTCTTTACCTACGATAGCGCTGTCTTTACCTACGACAGCGCTGGCTTATACAGCGCTTTTAAGCGCTGTCATAGGCCAAAAAAAGCGCCCTCTTTTCCCTTGTTTGGCGTAGTGACTCTTCCATCACCAACTTTTAAAAAGATTTTACATAATGACTTTAAACCTTTCATTGATTAAAATTAATTTGTTCATACATATCAATAAAGTGAATCTAATTACCCTTTTACTTGATTTCATCCTATGTCCGTATAACAAAATGCACCGTTGGATTGAAAGCTATTATCCTATAGATTACGCCTATAAAATTTCACTTCAATCAAAAATCATTTGATATGTTACAGAAAATGATAAAAATTAACAATTTTCATGAAGTTTTGTAAGATGTTAGTTTTTATATATCTCATTGACATGTCAAATGATTTTCGATTGATATTAAATTTTACAGACATGATCTATATGATGATATCATTCAATCCAACGGTGAATTTTGTTATACGAATATGTGGTAAAGAGTTATCGAAGGTGTCATGTTACTATGTTTGACACCTTAGTGTCATTTGATCCTGACTATATATATATATATATATATATATACACACACACATAGTGAGCATATCAAGTGAGAGTGATTTTAAAATGAGAGATGAGAGGAATAAATAACAACCATTAGATCAATCAAACAATAATGATTAAACTTATTCATTAATGTGACTATTAATTTCTCTCTCTCTTGATAATCTGATCTAATGGTTGTTGTTTATTCCTCTCATCTCTCATTTTAAAATTACTCTCACTTGATATGCCCCATATATATATATATATATATATATATATATATATATATATATATATATATATATATATATATATATATATATATATACTTTGTATTCACATGAGAGTATTAGAGATATTTAATCTCAAATACAGAAAAAACCATCAAAAGTACACCCAATAACAACAAACTTAGTTGAGATAATCTAAAGGCCATTTGTGTCACTCATTGAAGTTACATTTTGACTCTTTATTTACTACCAATATGTAACCAACTTCAATTAAACATTTTAACTTTAAAAATATTTCCTTCACATTACCTATTTCATCATTAAAAATAATGGCATTTCTAGTTCTCCATATCCACCAAGCAGCACCAATCTAAATCACCCCAATTATGACCTTAGACACCTTCCCTGATAAACATGCTTTAAACTGCAATCCTCTTCAACAGGACAAATTAACAATAGCCAATAGAAGATCTTTTTCCAAACTTTTCTAGCAATTGGGCATTGAATTATGACATGGTCAATTGTTTCCTTATCTTTTAAACAAAACACACAAACTCTATCATGAGGATTATTTATGATTCCCGTTCGAGCAAATTTTCAATGAGTTGGAAGTATATCTTGAAACATTCTCCAGCTAAATATCTTGACTTTGGATGGAATTTCCATCACCCAAACAACCTTCATAACTAGTTTGAAAAGCAAGTTAGAAGGTTCCTTAGTTGGCCTACAAAAACTTTTAATAACATAATTTTGTTAGACAATAGTTTTCGTTCTAGAGGGGGTGAATAGATCACAAATTAAAAAATTTATCTTTTGCCAAAAATGGTTTTCAAAACTTTTATGGCATATCAAAAACAACCCAAATCGAATCGTCTAACCAAACCTATTATCGAAAATCTCGAATATGTGTAACGTAAACCAATTGGATGATAATGACCAAAAAAATTTCAATAACGATTAATTCACAAATCAATTAAATGTTAAGCTATACGTAGAGCTTGGTTCCATTGATTAAAAATTAATTAAAAGCAATATACACAATTTATCGAACACCTTGAGTGCAATCAACAACGTTTGGAAATTTAATTTGATTTCTTGATGTTAAAATCAATCATAATCAAAGTGATTATGATTATATCAACAAATCATAATTCAAAATGTAATAAAAAAATTGATTTCCAAACAAATTGATCTAAACAATATATATATATATATATATATATATATATATAGAGAGAGAGAGAGAGAGAGAGAGTGAGAGAGAGAGTGATTTATTTAAATAGTTCCCCAATCGGCCTCACTATGGGTATGTCAACCCTCAATTCGAAATCGAATTGAGATATTTGCAATTAACCTTACATTGCAAACAATATATATACAAGAGATGAAGAACTCTAACCTTACAAATCTTATGGTTTGTTGTTGATTATATCACCTCCAAAACCCTTTATCAAAGATTGATCAAGTAACCAAAAATACTGCTACAATCCACCAGTTCTTGTTACTAGCTTGCAAGACCTCCTCGTCTTCAAGGTTTTCGGTCGGATTTATCCCTAGCACACACTTTTTGAACCCAAGATTCACGAACACAATCTACCGTTTCACTCTACTACCTTGTAAGGTACCACATACCTTGTCCCAAGGCCTTTTCAATCGATCGAATCTGTATTTGCGTGATCTTATCCAAAACCTTCAAATCCTAATGATCTTGAAGGAAAACCCCAACTTGGTTTTCTTATTTGAAACACATAAAGAACCCAACTCAATATTCTCGATTACACCAACCTAATTTGATGTTATCAACTCAAATCTAGATGGTCACCTAATCAAAAAATGATTATGTGTAGTTTAATTGTGTGTATGCATAGAAGAGATGTTGAAGATGATGGGTTTACTTTGTAATTATGGTTTTGTTTAGGTTTTACACTGGTACCTTGCTAGAATATGATGCATGAATGAGTATTTATATGTATAAGAGATATGGAGCAAAAGAAATGCAAATGGATGGAGGAAAACAAAGATTTTTGAAGGAAAGTGTTGTGTGTTTCGACCTATGTAAGTCATAGGTCAGCCTATCAAAGCAGATGAGCCAACCTGATAAGGTCTTAGGTTAACCTATCAGAGTCTTGTGTCGACCATGTGTCGACCTATATTGGTCAGCACATTGAACAGAAGCTACAGGGTTTAATATTGATGTGTGGGTGTCAACCTAAATAATTATGTGTTGATCTATACCAAAGTGAAAACTTCTATAGGTCGACCTATACTTGCATTTGCCGGCCTCTGCTGTAGTGTTTTGCCAAAAACCATGTTTTTAATGCATTAATGTTGTATGAATCTTTTCTAAATCATTAATGCTTCCTAATTCTAAGATGCACATCTAGAACCAGAGGATACCATCCAATATACATTGACGCTACACTATCCTAGTTTTGACATCATTCAAAATTCAAAAGTAGCACTCATGTACTCCCTATTTATTATGATGGAGAAATATAAGACGATGTTTTTTCTGACGTTTGTGTCTTCATGAATACTCCCCCTGAATATGTGCATCCAACTTCATATTATATACTTCTCCCCCTTTGACAATATCAAAAAGAGAACAAACAAACTATGAGAAGTATCTTAAATCACATACAAACGAAAATACTACACCGAGGCAATTTGCAAAGATAAGACTATCAGCATTATAACACTCACATAGAATGACATTCACATTGAAATAGAATGCTTTAAACATAAATATAAGCAAACAAAGTAACAATAGAACACAATTGCCACTTATTCCCAATAACATAATACAAACATGAACATGAGATATACAATGTCATCAAAAACCCTTGAGGTTTCTACAAAAGCGACACGATTATGTGACATATTCCTTTGGTGCTCCCGAAATATTGTACATGCATGTGCTCGAGCAAAGCAATACAAATTTATCACCACTCAAACTAAAAACAAATATGTAACTATAACAATGACACACAACAATAATCTTATTAACATCATAACGTGTTCAACCAAGGTTCATGCAAAAATAGACAACAAGCCATATGCACCAAGAATATATTTCAAGCATGTAGATGGAATAGCACAACATCACTATAAGCATATAATTGACATACATCAATAGAAATTTTCAGAAGTGAATAGTTATGAACTATTCCAAGCATCAAGAATATTCATTATTTGGAACACAAGCAACATGCAACAATAAAAGGCTTATAAAAGAAGAGAGAAGTGGAATGATATTACCTCGCTCATGAATTGATGAAGGATGCAATCTTAAGGTAATAGAAATTCCAATTCAAATTAGAGAAATAGTATATAAAGTGCATGCACAATTCATATTTAGGCAATATTTGAGATATCAGGTATCCCCAATTTCCTTTGGATGTTGAAAACTGGCTTGGTCGCAAGAGGTTTTTTAAAAATGTCTGCAAGTTGATGTTTAATATCAACATGCTCAAATACAACATCATAGTTTTCAACATGGTCACTTAGGAAATGGTGAGAATCTCAATATGCTTAGTGTGATAATGTAACACCAAATTCTTGATCAAGTTGATAGTGCTAGTGTTGTCGCACATAATAGGAATACGTTGCAAATTTATATCAAAATTAAGTAATTGTTGTTTAAGCCACAAAATTTGTGCACAACAACTACCGGCCGCAACATATTCCGCCTTGGCAGTTGACAAAGCAACATAAACTTGTTTCTTGCTATGCCTACTTACTAAGGCATTTGAAAACATGTGGCAAGTTCCACTAGTATTCTTCCTATCCGATTTGCAACCGGAAAAATCGGATTCGGTATAACCAACCAAATTACAATCGCTTCCCTTAGAATACCAAAGCCTGTATTGACAAGTACCTTGAAGATACCTAAGAATACGTTTTACGAATTTCAAGAGAGATTCCTTAGGAGCTGGTTGATAACGGGCGCACATACACATGTTAAACATGACATCAGGCCTAGATGTAGTAAGATATATAAGAGATCCAATCATACCTCTATGTTTATTTACATCTAAATCCTTACCATTTTCATTCCTTTCTAGGTTACCATTTGTAGCCATCGGAGTATTAATAGACTTTGCATCTTCCATGCCAAATCTCTTTAGCAAGTCTTTGTAATATTTGGTTTGACATACAAATGTTCCTTCATTCATTTGTTTGATTTGAAGATCAAGGAAGTAGTTTAACTCCCCCATAAGGCTTGTTTCAAACTCTCCTTACATAAGCTTAGAGATCTCTTCTCCAAGTTGCATATTAGTTGATCCAAAAATTAATATCATAGACATAAACTTTAACTAAAAGAGTATGCTTCCCTTGGAACTTAATAAATAATGTAGTATCTACTTTTCCCCTTGAGTATCCTTGATCAATAAAAACTTTTCTTAATCATGCAGGCTTGTTTGAGACCATAGAAATCTCTCTTAAGCTTGTATACATAATTTGGATACTCGTGACTTTCAAAACCGGGAGGGGGGGGGGGGGGGGGGGAGGGGGGAGGGTTGAGCTACATACACTTCTTCATTAATATAGCCATTTAGAATCACACTTTTCATGTCCATTTGAAATAATTTGAAATTTTTAGCACAAGCATAGGCTAGAAAAAGGCGTATAGCCTCAAGGCGAGCAACCAGAGCATATGTCCCCTCATAATCGATGCCTTCCTCTTGGTTATACCCTTGAGCAAATAGTCGGGCTCTATTGCGAGTTATCACCTCATTTTTCATCAAACTTGTTCCTAAACACCAATCGAGTGCCAATTACTTTATGGTTTTTAGGACGAGGAACAAGGTCTCAAACATCATTCCTTTTAAATTGATTTAGTTCATCTTGCATGGCCATAAGCCAATGCTCATTAAGTAATGCATCTTTAGCATTTTTAGGTTCGACTTGAGAAACGAACGCAAAGTGATAAAAGAAATTAATTATCTTAGAGCGTGTTGTCATGCCTTTTGTGATATTCCCAAGTATGTTGTCAATAGGGTGATCTTCTGATGTTTTCCAAGTCAAGGGTAGATCTTCCACTACAGCTGGACTTTCGACCTTCTCCTCTTCACGATCGTCATCTTCTTTATTCTCATGGTCTACCGCTTTAGGTTGATCAATTCCTTGTTCGGCTCCATTGAGAATTTCTTGAGAAGATACACCTACATCATGAAAAACAACACCTTTCCCAACATCTTTTGGGTAAGACTCATCAAACATAACATGTACGGACTCCTCAACAATAAGTAATCTCTTGTTATAAACCTTATACTCTTTACTAGATTGTGAGTATCCGAGGAAGATTCCCTCATCGACTTTTGCATCGAATTTACCAAGATTATCCCTTCTATTGTTCAAAATATAACATTTACATCAGAAGACATGTAGATGAGAAACATTAGGTTTTATACCTCTAAGTAGTTCATAGGGGATTTGTCTAAAATAGGACGTATGAGAATCTTATTCATGACATAACAAACTGTGTTAATGGTGTCCGCCCAGAAATACTTAGGAAAATTACCTTCCTTAAGCATAGTCCTCGCTAACTTCTCTAAAAACCGATTTTTACGTTCCACAACACCATTTTGTTATGGTATTTTAGGAGCCGAAAAGTTATGCTCAATGCAACGTTTGTCACAATATTTTTCAAAGAGGTGATTTTTAAATTCTCCTTCATGATCACTTTGAATGAAAACTATTTTCAAATTCATTTTATTTTGGAATAATCTGGAAATTGTTTAAAAGCCGGGTAGATCTCATCTTTACTAGACAAAAATAAAAACCATCAAAATCTTGTGTAATCATATACAATAACAAAGCCATAATAGTTTCCATCTATGCTTTTGGTCCTAGAGGGGCCAAAAAAGTCCATATAGAGAAGCTCAAGAGGTCTCGAGGTAGAAACAAGATATTTTGATTTGAAGGAGATTCTCGTTTACTTCCCCCATTTGACACGCTTCACATAGATGGTCTTTAGTGAACTTCATTTTAGGTAGACCAATTACTAAATCTTTTGAGGTTGCTTTATTTAGTAAGTCAAAGTTAAGATGAGTTAGGCGTCTATGCCATAGCCAAGAGTTTTTACTCATGATGTCTTAACACTTAGTTCCAACCAAGAATACCTCATCTAAGTTAAGAATATATGTATTATTAACCCTCAAGTCTTTAAACATACATTCCTTCTTTTCATCATGCACAAACAAACAACAAGTATTTATAAAAGTCAC
This sequence comes from Lathyrus tuberosus, assembly GCA_022829125.1. Lineage (NCBI taxonomy): Eukaryota > Viridiplantae > Streptophyta > Magnoliopsida > Fabales > Fabaceae > Lathyrus > Lathyrus tuberosus. The sequence goes on from JALAZF010000190.1 coordinate 4,825,926, forward strand.
TTTAAAACCCTTGTCACAAAGTTGGCTAATGCTTAGAAGGTTATGTTTAAGACCGTCGACTAGCATAACATCGGAGATAGTAGTAGATGAGGGAATACCTACACTCCTTTTCCAAGTATAGCTCCTTTGTTATTATCTCCATAAGTGACAAACCCTTTTTTCTTTAGCACAAAGTCAATTGAGAGAGATATGTCACTCTTCATGTGCCTTGAACATCCATTATCAAGATACCACATATTTTCGGTAGAGTCCAGACATTCAACCTGAAAATTTAAACAAAGGAAATAGGTACCCACTTTTCATTGGGTTCTTGTGAGTGAGTGAAATCAAAGTTACACTTAGACAACCATTAAAAAGCTCCTTTATGAACAAAGAGTTTCCTAAATCTGCACCTTTCAACGGTATGACCCATTTTGCAACAATAAGGACAAGATAGGTTTTTATGAGATATTTCCTTGCTATTAGAATCCTTGTGCACATATATATGTTTCTTTAGAGAATGGTTCAAAGACTTTTCAACCTTTGAAGGATCAATATCAAAATCAATATTAGGTTGTAAGGCATCACCTAATTTGACTTGAAGAGATTTTACTTCCTCTTGTCTATTACGAAAATGTTCACAACCAAACATAGGAGGTTTTATATTCTCATTTGTGTCACTTTGAATATCTATCATAGATTTCTTAATAACTTCAAATTTCCTTTAGGATTCTAACACTTTAACTTCCAAATTTAAAATGATTTTTTCATGTGAAGCTAACTTGTTAAAAGATCTTAAGGCCTCTCTATGAATATTTTTTAAAGGCTTTTTGTAATTGAGAATTGGATAAATAATTAATAAAATCAAGCTTAGAGCGACTTACATTTTTCTTTTTCTTTCTATTTTCCATAAGGTAAATTCGATCCGATTCAACGCATGACATTGTGTTTTCATCACTAGAGGAGTCACTTGTACTCTTCCAAGCGGCATAAGCCCTCATAGATTTGCTTGATTTCTTGTGATGATTCTTTTTTTTTTGTCCTTCTTTCTCATAGGACATTCTGGTCTATAGTGACCAACTTCACCATAATGATAACAAGATATTCTAAACTTACTCTTCATATCCTCATAATCTTTTGAGGAGTTTGTTAACCTTCTAAATTTGCCTATGTTCTTGTCAGAGTGTCTAACTCGATTCCTCCTAATATACCTTTGGTATAGTTTGACAAACAATCCTATGTCCTCCTCATAGAAATCCTTGTCATCTTCACTTTCATTATCACTTAGCTCATAATGTGAGGATTTTGAGCTAGAAGTATTTAGAGATATGGACTTCTTTCCTTCTTCCGTTTCTTTTCCTTTCTCTTTCTTCACTTTCTTTTCTTGCTCTTTTTCATATTTTGCTAAGCAAGTGAGTTCTTGTTCATGCTCTTCTAATTTACTGAACAAAGCCGTGAGATCAAGCATTTTAAGATCACTTGCTTCCTTGATGGCAGTGACCTTGGATTGCCATTTCGTACTTAAACATCTCAAAACATTGTTAGTAGCAATCTCATTAAAAATAGGCTTACCTAGCACATTTAATTGATTTATAAGATATGTGAACCGTTTTCATATGTCCGCAATGGTTTCACCATGCTCAATACAAAACAATTCAATCTCTTGATTTAATGTGTTGTTTCTAGCTTGTTTGAAATCATTGGTACCCTCATGGGCAACCTCTAATGCGTCCCAGATAGCCTTGGTGGTCTCACAATGAGAAACACGATAATACTCATCAACACCTAAAATGGATGTGAGAATATTTTTCGATTTCTAATCATGTAACCATAATTTTCAATCATTAGCATCCCATTGTGCTTCCGATTTGGGTAATATAACACTATTATTGGTCATGGTTATTTCATTCGGACAATTTTGGATGGCGTCCCATATACCCTTGTCAGCAGAGTTGATATGATTAAGCATACAAGCTTTCCAATAGCCATAATTTTCATCGATGAAAATTGGTGATCTATTGTACATTCCCTTAGGTTCGGTATCCATTCTTTTAAAAAAGTAAATCTTAAGCACAAAATTAACCAGAAATTGTAATACCACTTGTTAGATGATAGACTTCGATCTAGAGCAGGGTGAATAGATCACAAATTAAAAATTTAACTTTTGGCAAAAGTGGTTTTCAAAAGTTTTATGGAACAACGGAAACAACCTGAATCAAATCGTCTAACCGAACCTACTATCGAAAAGCTTGGATATGCGTAACGAAAAACAATTGGATGATAAAGAACTCAAATTATTCAACAACGATTAATTCACAAATCAATTAAATACTAAGCTACACGTAGAGCTTGTTCCCAATTATCAAAAATCAATTAAAAGAAATATACAAAATTTATCAAACACCTTGAGTGCAAATGATAACGTTTGGAAATTTAATTTGATTTGTTGATGTTAAAACCAATCACAATTAAAGTGATTATGATTATATCAAAAAATCGTAATTCGAAACATAATCAAATATTTGATTTCCAAACAAATTGATCCAAACAAAAAAGATTCGATAATTTGCAGATACAACAATTATATATATATATATATAGAGAGAGAGAGAGAGGGAGAGAGAGAGAGAGACAGAGAGAGAAGGATTTGTTTGGCTAGTTCCCTAATCGGCCTTGCTATGGGTATGTCTGCCCTTAATTTAAAATCGAATTGAAATAGTTGCGATTAACCTTACTTTGAAAATAATGTATATACAAGAGATGAAGAGCATTAACCCTACAAAACCCTATGGTTTGTTGTTGATTATACCATCTTCAAAACCCTTGATCAAAGATTGATCAAGTAACCAATAATGTTGCTACAATCCACCCATTCTTGTTACTAGCTTGCTAGATCTCCTCTTCTTTAAGATTTTTTCTCGGTCGGATTAATCCCTACATACACTTTTTGAACCCAAGATTCAAGAACACAATCCACTGTTTCATGCTACTCCCTTGCAAGGTACCTCCTACCTTGTCCCAAGGCCTCTTCACTCGATCGAATCTGTATTTGTGTGATCTTATCCAAAACCTTCAAATCCCAATGATCTTGAAGGAACACCCAAACTTGGTTTTCTTATTTGAAACACACAAAGAACCCAACCCAATATTCTCGGTCACACCAACCTATAGCGTGCGATTTTTGTCGGTGACGCGACCACCTTATCGCAGAATTTTGGGTTTTCTCCTCAATGAAGAGGAAGGGTGCTACTTTCTGATTTCTTATTTATCCCATGAAGCTGGAAGGGAAAGGGAAGTTATCTAAAACTAACCTTGCACGTGAATGTTTAACGGGACAAACGCTTAAAGAGATTCGGGGAGTTGGGGGTCAGGTTATACAATGGGGAGTTGTCAATTACCCATCCTATATGTGGTTATCCACAGGTTGTTAGCTTTAGGTTCTACTTTGTACTTGATGGTGTTTATACGTTAATGGGTTGGGAAAGTTTCTTGGGAAATATGAGAGAGAGAGAGAGAGAGTGAGTTTTTGTTGATGTTCGGGTTTTTCGATGTTTTTGGTAAGTTACTGGACCTAAGTTTTGATCGATATGAAGGTACTGGACGTAGAGTTTTTGATTAGTATGCTCGCTAAGATTTCGTAATCTTATGCCTACATATTCCCGTTTAAACGAAACAGGGAAATCAGAGCAATCGTAGTTCCTCCTATTCTAAGGGAGGAAAAATATGTTTTGGTGTCTTGTTCAAAGCCCGAGATTGAAGCTAAAGGGTTAAGTATTTGTGTATTGTTCAAAGCCCAAGATTGAAGCTAAAAGGTTTGACTGAGAGAGAATTTGTCATCTTTAAAGGGAGACATCTGGTCTATTTATCACAGTTGTTGGGTGACTGTTTATAAAGGAGGATTACTTTAACTGGGATATATGAATCCAGCAATGCCATAATTTCCTTTATAGGGGATTTGTCATGAAGGGGAAAACTTTAACTTAATGTAGAGCAATGCCATTTTTCCTTTAGGAATTTCTCATGCTAAGAGAGGGAAAGTGGCGTGGATGTAAATAATCCAGAGGCTTGCCGCTTACAGCAATTAGATGAAAGAAAGAGATTTACCAGGATGAAAGATGGAGAATAACTTGAATGTCTGAATCAACAAGTGAGCCACTTACAACAGTTATCTGGGATTTAGGGTTTGTTTTGAATATCTGTTTTAATAAGTGATAAACAGAGAAATGACTTCCTACAGAGGGATTTTGATTTCCTATGAGGGGATGTTGATTTTTGTGTGCCTTGATCAAAGCCCAAGGTTGAAGCTAAGAGGTTGATTGACTCCACTGGGGAAGTCTTTATACAAAGCCTAAGAGGAGGCTAGAAATGACCGACTCAACAAGAGAGTGTTTATATGTCTTGTACAAAGCCCAAGATTAAGGCAAAAAAGAGACTGACTCTTTGGGGATATTATTATACAAAGTCTAAGAGGAGGCTAAAAGTTTGACTCCGCCATGGAGGGTTTGTATGTGTCTTGTACAAAGCCCAAGATTGAGGCTGAAAAGAAGACTAACTCTGTGGGAAAGAAATCTTTATCTGTCTTATACAAAGCCCAAGATTGAGGCTAAAATGAGACTCTACTGACTTGGCTGAGGATATTTTAAGTGTCTTGTACAAAGCCCAAGATTGAGGCTGAAATGAGATTGACTCTGCTGGAGAGTGTTATCTGTCTTGTACAAAGCCCAAGATTGAGGCTGAAAAGAGTTTGATTCTGCTTAGGAAATTTATATGGTGTCTTGTACAAAGCCCAGGATTGAGGCTGAAAGGTTTGACTCAATGAAAGAGTGCTTTTATCTGTCTTGTACAAAGCCCAGGATTGTGGCTGAACAAGCATGAGAAATCATTATACAAAGCCTAAGAGGAGGCTATCTTTTGCTAGGGGAAATCTTTATACCATGCCTAAGAGGAGGCTGGAAAAAGATTGACTCAACAAGAGAGGGTTTTTATCTGTCTTGTACAAAGCCCAAGATTGAGGCTAAAAAGGGTTGACTCAACAAGAGAGTGCTGAAAGGTGATTGACTCAACAAGAGAGTCTGAAAGGGTGATTGACTCAACAAGAGAGTCTGAAAAGGTTAGCTTCGCTGGGGAGAAAATCTGTGTACAAAGCCCAAGAGGAGGCTAACTGTACTAGGGAAAGGAAAGATCATTATACAAAGCCTAAGAGGAGTCTAGCTTCTTCTGGGGATTATTGAGATCCCGAGGCAGGTCCAAATGAAGAATCAACTCTTACTAAGGGTTACAGAAGAGTTGAAATATCAGAGACCTTGAGGTTCTGATTTGGGATAGTGTTATACTAATGATAAACCGACCCTGGCTGGGGAATTTTAAGAGAGAGACTGGGTTTTAGAGCCCATGGGTTTTAACTCTGCTGGAGATTAATCCTAAAATCACCAGGGTTTATCCTATGTTTGTAAGGTGCTTGAGAATGTATTTGAGACTCAAGATGGGATTAGACTGTCCAAGTCTACTGGTATGGAAGAATTTATCTTTGTATGATGCCCAAGAGGAGGCTGGTATTTCAAGGGATGAGAATCAACCCTAAAATGGTCTGAGATTTGACTCTGGAAAAACTGCTCTAGCAAAGGATGACTAAGTTATGTCCTATACCTTTAAGAGGTCTTCAGGGTCCTTGTATTAAGCCTAAGAGAAGGCATGAGAACTTCTAACAAGCCAGAGGGTCCTTGTACAAAGCCCAAGAGGAGGCGGGGATGCTTTTAGGAAGCCTGTGGGTCAAAACTTAAGAAGAGTTCAAGAAAAGTTTCACGGAGAATAATATTTTCTTTAATGAACAGTTCTAGGGTTTGAAGAAATTCAAGAGAAGTTTCACCGGGAATTAATCCTCTCTGGGGGACTGAATTTCTTTGACAATTTCTAATAGTGATAGTCTGAGAAAAGTTTCATCGGGAATAATGCCTTTCTCTTTGTTCTATATTGTTTAAGCCCAAGAGAAGGCAAGACTGTATCTGGAAATCCTATAGGGATCTAGTTTTGATTGTATTCAAGAGTGACCAACTGGCTTTACCTAGTTCTACACCTAGTTGCCGGGAAAACTCTAAGTAGATATACAAGTATATATACAGTTGATATATGACAAGTATTTAAAGGGATATGAAAGAAGGACTTACAGGTGAGTAGCTTCCCACAATACAGTTATATATATATGAAATCAAGTAAATGAAAGCTGATAAAAACTTACAGGTGAGAAAGCTTCCATGTTGTTCAAACAAATATATACATGTATATGTGCAAGTAAGTAAAAGAAAGCTGATAAAAACTTACAGGCGAGCAAGCTTCCATAGCTGTATTGTTAGTTTTAAGGAAATTAAAGAAAGTTTTGATAACAACTGTACATTTGAACCTAAATCAAAGGGAAATTGTTTTTGAAAATATTGTTGGGGCTTATACTCAAGGAGGGGCCCAGATGAAAAACAGTAATTGTACTATTATTTGTAAACTGTACTGGGGCTTATACAATGACTGAGGCCCAAAGAGGTTTTCAGTACAAAGGGATGGGTCTTACAACTCATGGAGAGGCCCAAAAGTTTGAAAAAAAGAAAAGAAATGGGACTTACAACACAAGGGTAGACCCAACTGATTTTGGTTGAAAAAGGCGATCGCGCCGAGATTTTCTAAAACACAGTGGGACTTATACAATGACTGAGGCCCAAAATTATTTATGTACAAAGGGGGTTGGGTCTTACAATCTATTAGAGGCCCAAAGATTTATTTTTGTATAAGTGATGGGGCTTACAACTCAAGGAGAGACCCATGGAAAAATAGTGATCGCACCGTTGTTTTGAAATTTGTAACGGGACTTATACAGCGACTGAGGACCAAATTATTTTATTTACAAAGGGATGGGACTTACACTCTATCAAGAGGCCCAAAAGTTTTATGAAAATGTTTGATAAAGATCAAAATCAAAGAAACCCCTAATTTCATTTTCTTTTAAAAGTAATTCTTTAAAGAAAATCAATAAAAATGATAAAAATACCAAATAAGTTTAAATAAACTACTTGTGATTTTTGGTTAAAGTTTGAAAAATGAGGTTTTAATCACAAGATGATTTAGAACTCATTTGATTTTGATTTTCAAGATAAAAATTCACTTTTAAAATGTTTAAAAACAATAAAAATGAATTTATTCACAAAAATACCAACTATATTAACTAAATAATATAAATCTGATTTTTTTGTAGAATAAAATACTTTAATGTTTTTGTGATTTTTCAGAAAAAGAACAAATAAAAAATGATTAAAATTGAATGAGAAATTAGTTTTCCAAATCATTAACAAAAATAATATGAAAAATAAAATAAAATGGGACAAGTGATAAAAAAGAGGTCTGGGGCGAGGGGGATTCGAACCCCATACCTCTCGCTCGCTCAATACACACAAACCAGTTGATCAACCATTGGGGCGCAATGCCAATTCATTTAATATATGGCAAGGGAAAAATATATAGCAAACAAGTTGAATTTCTGAAGCATGGCGTCATGGCCATCTTCATCCTCAAGCTCAGATACGTGAAGCCGTCTATCTCACTCATCTCTCAACCATTTCACATGATCCAAATATGAAAATCGTGCGTTTTCAGATGGTTTTGAGTTCTTGTGGTTTATGATGTGAGCTCTTTGAGTCAATCAAATCTTGTAAACATGTCAACATGATGTATTTGAGGTCCTTGAAGTTCATTTTGAAGTTTCAAGCCATGCCTCATTTCACAAGTTAACTCAAGGGTTGAATTAGGTCAAAACCCTAATTCCTGATTTTTTGATAGATGGACCCTCAAGGTGATTTTGCCAATGTGGATGGGTTCTTGAGATCCTTTTGAGTTTGTTAGACCATACATTGAGACATTGGCTCATGCCCAGATGGAAATTTTCATCTGGAGGCCTTAGTCGACCAAAACCCTAATTTGGTGACACTGGCGATCATGAGGCTTGATCCACTTGGTATATTGCAACCTTGTGCTTAATTCTTAATGTGGGAGACCTCTTGGTCCTCCATGGATGTTTGAGAGGCTAGTCAAGTTGAAGATCATGTCAATTCTTGATTGATCTTTTGTCTAAATTCTCTGAGAGGGGTTAAAACCCTAATCTTTGATTGTAAAGAATGCCTAACAATCCCTGAGGAGATTGATGAGGCATGAAAGTACATCTATATTGGGGTAATGATATTCACAATGATGGGAAATCTTGGTGGTCAAAATTTAGGGTATGACACAACCTAATTGGACGTTATCAACCCTAATCTAGATGGTCACCCAATCAAAAAATGATTATGTGTAGTTTGATTGTGTGTATGCATAAAAGAGAGGTTGAAGATGATAAGTTTACTTTGTAATTCTAGTTTTGTTTAGGTTTTACATTAGTACCTTGCTAGAATATGATGCATGAATAAGTATTTATATGTATGAGAGATATGGAGAAAAAGAAATGCAAATGGATGGAGGAAAAAAATAATATTTTTGAAGGAAAACATCGTGTGTATCGACCTATGTAAGTCATAGGCCGGCCTATCATAGAAGATAAGCAAACCTGATAAGGTCTTAGGTCGACCTATCAGAGTCTTGTGTCGACCATGTGCCGACTTATGTTAGTCAGCACATTAGACAGAAGCTACAGGCTTTAATATTGATGTGTGGGTTTCGATCTAAATAGTTATGTGTCGACCTATACTGAAGTGAAAACTTCTATATGTTCACCTATACTTGCATGTGTCGACCTATGTTGTAGTGTTTTGTTAAAACCCATGTTTTAATGCATTTTATGTTGTATGAATCTTTTTCAAACCATTTTAATGCTTCCTAATGCTAAGATGCACATCTAGAACCAGAGGATACTGTCCAATATACATTAACGCTACACTATCCTAGTTTTGACATCATTCAAAATTCAAAAGTAGCACTCACAGATTTCACAGAAAAGATTGTCCACATTATAAGGCCATACTACACAATCTTGATTCTTGAAAATTTGCGTGAAATCACGTAATAATTCCATCAGTTTCATCTTCCTCTGCATCCAACTCAGAGCTCATTGTCTGGCACTTGAAACCAAGGAAGGTTACATAATGGGAAGGTTGATCACACCAAAGGTGCAAAACTCCTGAAAACTCTATTGAGCAAAGGCAAGTCACTTTAAATTATCATACAAAAGGGAAAAACGTCTGAAGACTCAATTGAGTAAAATGGGCAAGCCACTTCAAGATTCAGTCGATTTGGGGCAATCATGTCGAGATTCAACAAATCCCTAAAAGATAATCCAGTCAGGGGTAAAATCACTTCAAGGCTCATACTGAGGCCGGCGACCTCAAGAGCACAAGAATTCAATCCCTCCAACCAAGAGATGGTTAATCAGAGCCACCTCTCCAAGGTTCAAAATGCAGGGGCAGACCATCTCAAGTTATCATAATTCCCAAACCTCTTTTCAAGGAGAATTCATGGGGAAAAACTTGCTATAGAGAAGCATTCCTTATCAATATCTCGAAGCTACTCAAATAGGTTCTGACGTGCATCAACCGCCGAGCTCAAACAGATGTCGAGAAGTCACGCTAAGCACATTCCTATAACCTTTCAATAAGAAGTCTTGTAGCTAAACAAGACACATTCTAGATTCAACCATACCTGACTCGCCTCAGAGACACCTGTTGAACTGTCAAAGTCATTACATAAATCATTACCATGCATTAATCATTTCGCTTCGCTCATGCATATTATTCATCTAGCATAGCATAAAGGCTTACAAAACAAACGAGAAAATCCAAATCTCAATCATACTTGGCACCTACGAAGCCCAACCATACTTGGAACCTCTACAAAATACAACCACCATCTGGTCCCACTTACCTGTCTGGCTCATAACTAAATCCCAATCATACAAAACCCAAAACCGAGTTTTACACCGGCTTCTTGCATACATTAACCATCATTACATATCATCGCATCATCAAAGAGCATAGCATATCCATCAAGATGGAACATTACATGCTAGAGTCAAGCCTTCCTCTAAAATACAAACAAATCTTCAGTTGAGATTCCATTTCTCTGAAGAGAACATTACCTCCCAAAATTCATTATTGATACCCCTAGCAGGGTCCCCTCAGAGTATTCCTTCCTACGTCCCTGAGACATCTTGCCTTTTGCAAATTCCCCTGCCTTTGCATGGGAAATCTCTTGTGTTTCTTACCTTTTGTAAGTTGACTCGGCCTTTTGCATGAGGGATATATCAATCCTCCTATACTTTTACATGTCTTCCCTGCTTTTTGTGCGAAAATCATGTCTCCATACTTACAATTTGTAAGTCCTTGCTTCCTTTTGCACGAGAAATAGGGCGTGTTCTCTCCAACCTCAGAGTTGATGTCTACACTTTTGCCTCAAACTCAGAGTTGATTTCTGTCTATCTTTTTCTTCAACCTCAGAGTTGACGACCAATCCCCATTTTTCCTCAGCCTCAAGGTGATGTCTATCTTGTGAGGGCAAGGTTCCTTAGTCCTTGTTTTAATGATGTCAAAACTAGTATTATCTCATACTTGTACTTTGGACGATATCACCGCGTCTTAGATTGCATTCATCCTTTAATATGCATAAAAGAATCCATGTACATGTGTCTATGCATATAGGATTATCCCATATATGGAATTTGTGCATTTGATAATGTTGGATACCTTAGGTCAACTCAAAAAGGGTTTAAGGTCAACTAAAATACTCATAAAAAGGTGTTTGTAGCATTCTGGTGTCCTTGTATCGACTAACAGATATGTGGAGGTCGACACATGTTGTTAAGGAAACAAATTGTTGATCTCGGGTGTCCATGCATCGACCCACAGCTGTGTGGCGGTCGACGCATACTGTAAGAAAAATAATCCTTTGTTTTGAGGTGCCCTTGCATCAACGCATCCCTTGGTATAGGTCGACGTATCGCTAAAGTTTTGCACAGATTTGCATTTGGGTGTGTTCAGGTCGACCCTCAGAGTGCTTTGGTCGACCTCTCGCTCACTTAAACTGATTTATTTGATTCTTTGTGTTTCAAAAAGTTGTTATTTCAGTTATTTGGTCTTTGTCTCATATATATCCATATGTTTCATCATTGTACATGAATAGAACAAGAAGAGTGAAAATATACACTGATTTTTGCTAATCATCTTCATTCTCACACTTGAATTCTTCAACAATTACACATAATCATTTTTGTTGATCTTTTGCATTGTCGAGGTGATAACGTCCAAACGTAGGATTGTGTATCTAGTTTGGGTTGAGAATTCAGACGGTTTTTCTTGAATAAAACCTTTGGCATTTTGTCCTCTAAGATCTTGAGGATTTGGGGTTTTTTTTGCATAGAACTTTGCTTCATAGGTTCAACCGAGTGGAAGGTTTGAAGAATTGTGGGTTCGTTCAAACAAGTAGCGGTAACCGGAGGATTGTGTAGAAATATTTAGGGTCGAAACTCTTGCGATCGAAATCAGCCGAGCAAAAGGTTTGAAGAACGATGGGTTCATTCAAACAAGTAGCGGTAACCAGAAGTTTGTTTGAAGCGTTTGATGCACTTGATTCGACTTGAATCAAGGGGAGAGAAGGGAATAATATCAACTTCAACAATTAGGCTAGAGTGTGTGGTGACTATAACTTCTCTTGTACAAACTTTGCAACTTGATAATACATATCTCAATTCTAGTTTTAGAATTGGGGGCAGACATACTCGAAGCTAGGACAAAAAGGGAACTGCCTAAACAAATATAGTGTTGTTCTCTCTTTCTCTATCTCTTTAACTTATGTTGTTAACATTTTTGTGATATCAACGGTTCGATAAATTTCCATTGTTGTGTAGTTCTGAAATTCTGTTTGGAAAACTCATTACAATCACTTGGATTGTAATTGTGAAAAAATTTGCATTATCATTTCATAGGAAATTCAACTTGGAGTGTTGTTGTTCTGGACTAGGCCAGCGCCTGCCCTTCACACGGGCAGGCCCAACCCGCACGATCTCGGCTGACCCAACAAGGCCCATATAGACTGTCCACGTCGAGCACATAACGGTCATTAGTATGGTCGGGCACGCATACACCTGAATCTGTCGAGCAGAGGCACCAAGTCCTGCAGGCCTCGGTTCTCCTCGACACCCATGAGCCTCTCCGCGAGGACACGTTCTCTTGTAACCTCCCACTCCTAAAGATTTGGGACCGTTACCCCAGGGAGAAGACCACGTGCTGGTCTTCACTACGCCATGTAAGCCCCGGCAGTTACTTGGATTGGGCCTTGCAATCCAGCCCAGTGCAAGTAACCGTTGGCCCCGCACTGGGGGCTCTCTATAAATACCTTCTCACTTGAGAGGGTCAGGTTACTTCACATTCTAAAACTCTCACCTATTTTCTGTAATTACTTTTCTCTGACCTTTCCTGACTTGAACGTCGGAGTACCGTGCAGGTACACCCCACCCCCCCCCCCCCCCCCCCGCCATCTCACCATCACTGGAGCTGAAGGTTTCACGACGTTATTCGCCACTATCTAACTGTCTGATCCAGGTACGATCAATGACGCCGTCTGTGGGAACCACTGCTTCCCCATTTTTCTTTCAACGATAAACCAAAGCAATTTCTCCTTTCATCACCAGCATGGCCAACAACCCGTCTGCGAACAAAGCTCTGGACACCATCCTTGCGCAACTCGAGAACGGAAACCACTGCGAGGATAATTCTACCCTCAACATCGAAGAAGGCGACTTAAGAGACGGGCAGACCGCCTCCCCAGACTTCGAAGATACGGCTTACGGCGCCGCCCAGCAGGATGACCAGCAAACTGCCTTTCAGTCGGTTGCTCCTCTGCCTAATGCAGATTCGAGCACCGTGGCCCTATTCACCTTGGTCAACCAGACCAACCAGCTGATCATGCACCAGAATATCAGAATTGAAGCACTCGAGCGAGGGCGAACATGAAAATCTTCCCCGCGAAGACATCGTCGTCCACCTTCACCTCGCCGTTCTCCTTCCCCGCGAAGAACTCCTCCGGAAGAATCTCAGACCCCCTCACCGGTGCGCGAGGGCCGCCGGCCACGCCTCGAGCGCACCCATCTAGAAACCTCCAAGAAGCGCCATCGTTCCCCGTCTCGGAAGGAACCCAGGAACTCCTCGACTACCAAGAGGAGCAAGACCGCCGAGGAGAGGCCGAGGAACCGTTCTAGGAACTCCCCTCCACGACAAGGACTTGGTCGACACCACCGATCCCCATCAAGGTCCCCAGCCGAAAGCGACAACGATGACCAGAGGACCCTCCTGTCATGGGAGATCATGGATGCCCCAATCCCTGCGAGCATGGAGAAACCCCCGCCACTGGGGACCTACGACGGCCTGGCCGACCCCGACGATCACGTCAAAAGTTTTGAAGCCATGCTCAACTTCCAAAACGTCAGGGGAGCCATTAAGTGCAGACTTTTCCCCACCACCAAGCGGAAGGGCGCAATGACCTGGTACAAAAGTCTAGCACCCGGGTCGATCACGTCCTGGAAGCAACTAAGAGAATGCTTTACCAAACACTTCACGGCATCTCGCCGACACCCGAAGACGGAGGCTGCGCTGGAGAGCATCTTCCAGCGGAAGAACGAGTCTCTCAGGAACTACATTGAGAGGTTCACTAGGGAGGCTGTCGAGGTCCACACGACCGACGACATGAAGAAGTTTTTAATCATCTGGTGACTGCGACTTGGATTCGATTTCGCCAAGTCCATGGGCCTCCGCAGACCTCGCTGTTTGGAGGACCTCCTCCAGCGAGCTCAGTCATACATCAAATTTGAAGAGTCGGAGGCAGTACAGATCGCCCTCGACTCGAGGCGGAAGGAAGGCCCCCGCAGCCGCAGAGAAGAAGACTCTCCTCCCCGACGTGGAGGGGAAATAAAAAAGGAATGCCGCCCCCAGGACTCTCGCGAACCGAGAGGACCATCTGGCCGGTTCACGGAGTACACGCCGCTCAACACTCCCTGCGCATGGATCCTCTCCGAGTGCTCCAACTCGGAATTTCTGAAAGGAGGCATCCGCTTTCCGAAGCCAATGACCCCCAAATCAAACACAGATAAGTTCAAGTACTACAGGTTCCACCGGAGCCACAGACATGTCACGGAGGACTGCATCCATCTCAAAGATACAATTGAGATCCTGATCAAGGAAGGGCACCTAAAGAAGTACGCCCAGAAGAATGACGCCCCTCATCCTAGTGCCCGGGAAGCCCAAAATGTCGAGGAGACGACACCTCCTCCCGATGAGAGTCGACTGCAGGTCGCCCTCAGCATCACTCGACCCGAAGACTTCTTTGTCCCCGAAGGCATCGAGGGCCAAGAGGCAGTTCGCAGCATGTGGGAAAACTTACCCCAGGAAGACCCCGTCGCTGCCCACAGCACGTGGGAAGGTTTCCCCAAGACGATGGTCATATCCGGAGGTGGTTACGAGAAGGTGTCTGTCGGGTCGATCAAGCAGAAATTTGACGAACTGAAGTCCGCAACCTCGGCGAAGACCACCACTCTCGAGAAGGTGCAAGGGAAATTAAACCCTATCACCTTCTATCTCGAAGAGCTGCCAGGCGGAGCGCCCAACGCCACCATCCCCCTCTTGGTCAGGGCACAAATGGTGAACTTTGACGTTCGCAGGATCCTGGTCGACCAGGGAAATTTAGTCGACATCATGTACGCTCACCTGTTCGGGACCCTCCAACTCGACGAGAGACATCTGACCTCGTACGTCGGTTCAGATCTGCAGGGGTTCAACGACACCACCACCAGACCATGGGGCTACGTTGAACTGATGGTCACATTCGAGGCCGAAGACACTGCCCGTCAAGTGAAGACCCGCTTCCTGGTGGTTGAATGTCTATCCCTCTACAACTGCATCCTCGGGAGGACCACCCTGGCCGAACTCACAGTAGTGCCATCAACGGTCCACCTCAAGATGAAGTACTACACGGCCAGGGGACGGGTAGTTACGATGCACGGGGACATAGACGCGGCGAGGAGATGCTTCGACGCTGCAATCAAAGGCATGGGTTCCATCGGCACCAAGCCCAAGACCGGAGCAAAGTCATCCCCGAACACCGTACAGAGGCCTCTCCCGCGCGTCAACGCGGTCGACCTCGACAGCAGGTTCCTGGGCGAGCACGAAGAGGGCGGAGCAGCGGACCTTGACCTCCAGGCAGAAAACAAAGGGCAGCCTCTCCACCCAACGCGCCCCATTACAGACGGAGACTTCGAGCTCATCGCCCTCGGGGATGATCCACACCGTAACGTGAAGATTGGCACCGGGCTCCCCGACCTGGCGAAGAAGCGGCTGAAGGCATGTCTCCGGGAGAACGTTGATCTGTTCGCATGGAGCGCCTCCGAGATGCCTGGCCTTGACCCCGAGGTGGCTTGCCATCAGCTCGCAGTAGATTCGGCCGCTAGGGCCATAGTTCAACGTAGGCGTAGGCAGTCTCTTAAAAAAGCGGAGGCTGCTAAAAAAGCTGTAAAAGACCTCCTAGAGGCGAATTTTATTTCGGAGGCCAGGTACACAACCTGGCTGTCCAACGTTGTACTTGTCAAAAAGAATAATGGAAAATGGAGGATGTGTGTTGACTATATCGATCTTAACCGGGCATGCCCGAAAGACTATTATCCTTTGCCTAACATCGACCAGCTGGTCGAAAATTTTGTAGGTTACAAGCTATTATCCTTCATGGACACCTACTCGGGGTACAACCAAATCCCCATGGATAAGGTCGACAAACAACACCCGGCCTTCATGACCGAGTCGGGCAATTACTACTAAAACGTAATGCCCATCGGCCTGAAGAACGTCGGCGCGACCTATCAACGGATGATGAACAAAGTTTTCCGGGGAGAGATCGGCGACATCCTCGAGGTCTATATGGATGACATGATCGTCAAATCCGCACAAGAAGTCGACCACGCCTTGCACCTCAATAAGGTGTTCGACACAGCGAGGAGGTACCGCATGAGGTTCAATCCCGACAAATGCACCTTCGGCGTTCGGGCAGGTAAGTTCCTCGTCTTCTACCTCACAGAGCGGGGAATCGAGGCCAACCCCAACAAATGTAGGGCTTTCTTAGAGATCCCAACTCCGAACTCGAAGAAGTCAATACAATCACTGAACAGGATGCTGACCGCCCTCTCCCGCTTCGTCTCCAAATCCGCACAATACGCACTCCCGTTTTTCAAGCTTCTTCAACAAAAAGCCACGTTTGAATAGAGCGAGGAATGCGAGCAGGCTTTACTCCATCTCAAACGAGTCCTGTCACAGCCCCCGGTCCTCTCACGGCCAGAGAACGGGGAGACACTCTTCTTGTATCTCGCCATCACGAGCGAAGCGGTCAGCACCGTCCTCATACGGGAAACCCCCGACGGGCAAAAACCGACTTACTTCATGAGCAAAGCCCTCTAAGGTCCTAAGCTCAGGTATCAGCAGATCGAGAAAGTCGCCCTGGCTCTCATCACCGCGGCCAAGAGGCTGCGCCATTACTTCCTAGCCCACACTGTTGTCGTAAGAACCGAACAGCCTACAAGGCAGCTCCTTGGACGACCAGATATGGCGGGAAGAATGCTCAGGTGATCGCTCGAACTCGCCGAGTTCTACATCCAATATGAGGGAAGGAAAGCCCTGAAGGCTCAGGTATTGGCCGACTTTGTGACGAAGATGACCGTCCCGGAACCTTCAACCAACGGATCCCAAAAGTGGACGATCTATGTCGACGGAGCATCCAACACGAAGGGGAGCGGGGATGGTATTATCCTCGAAAATGGGGAAGGCATCCTAATCGAGGTCTCCCTTGAACTATCCTTCCCGACGTCGAACAATCAGGCCGAGTACGAGGCTTTCCTCGTCGGGCTTCGGTTGGCCGAGGACCTCGGCGCCAAGGAATTCAAAATCTTCACTGACTCCTAGCTCGTAGCCTCTCAAGTTCGTGGAGAGTATCAGGCCAAGAACGACTACCTCATCGAATACTTGACCTTGGTAAAGGGAAAGATGAAGAATTTCGCCTCCGCGAAAGTGACCCACATCTCTCGCGAGCACAATACCCGAGCAGATGTCTTGTCCAAGTTGGCAAGCACAAAGAAGAAAGGCGAAAACAAATCTGTCATATAAGAAGTACTTTCCCGCCCGAGCATCGACAAACCCGTTCCGGCGGTGGATGAAAACGCCATTGGGGACAGCAATTGTTGGATGACCCCGGTATACGAGTACCTCACGACAGGAAAACTGCCCGAAGATCCCAAGGAAGCAGAGATGGTCAAGCGGCGGGCGTGCTCGTACACTATAATTAAGGATAAGCTATACCGCTGCGGGTTTTCTATCCCCCTCCTCAGGTGCGTCGAGGAGACCAAGGTCCCCGATATACTCCAGGAAATCCACGAGGGAATCAACGCACAGTACCTCGGCGGGCGGTCTTTAGCCCGAAAGGCACTTCGGGCAGGGTATTACTAGCCCACCATGCAACATGATGCCAAAGAGCACGTCGGGAAGTGCGACAGGTCCAGTGGCACGGGGACATGCACCTCGCTCCCCCTAACAAGCTCAAAACACTGTCATCCCCGTGGCCATTTGCATGGTGGGGAATGGATACCCTCGGGCCCTTCGTCGTGGGGTCATACCAAAACAAATACCTCATCGTCGGCGTAGATTATTTCACGAAGTGGATCGAGGCGGAAGCCCTGGCCAAAATCACGGCCTTCAACATACTCTGCTTCTACAAAAGGAACATCCTCGCCCAGTTCGGCGTGCCCCAAGCGATCGTCACCGATAACGGGACACAGTTCACCGACAAGAACTTTCAAGGCTTCGTCCCAAACTGGGCACGAAGTAGCACTTCACGTCGGTCGAGCATCCTTAGAGGAACGGGCAGGCCGAGGAAGCGAACAGAGTGATCCTCCGAGGATTGAAACGTCGACTAGGCGACGCCAAACAACGGTGGGTCGAGGAGCTGCACAACGTCCTTTGGGCCTACCGAACAACCCCACATTCCACGACCGGGGAGACCCCTTTTTGTCTGACCTACGGAACAGAAGCGGTGATCCCCGTGGAGATCAGGGAACCCTCGAGGAGGACGCAAGCCCTCCTCAACGAGGATGCAAATAGCGAGGCCCTAAGGGAAGAGCTCGACTTTGTCGAGGAAATAAGGACGGACGCATCCCTCCAGGAAGCCTCACTTAAACAGAAAATAACTTTACGTTATAACGACAAAGTTATCAAACGTGATTTTTAGGTAGGCACCCTCGTCCTACGAAGGAACCAAAAAGATTCGCGAGAGGGCAAACTCGTCGCGAACTGGGAGGGGTCGTACCGCGTCCGCGCGAAAACGGGGACAAGAGCCTACTTCCTCGAAAATCTGCACGGGGAAGAAATTGCTCGACCATAGAACGCTGAGAAGCTTAAATAGTACTACAGTTAAGCACTGCTCGCGACACACTAGCATCGCGGTTACGGGGACGCACTAGGGTACAAGCGCACTAACCCTATATAAAACACGATGATCAAGGGCCGCATTGTGTGCGTGAGGACTTTTGATCCGATGAAGACACCTCGATCGAGCTCCGTCGTCGTTGTACCAATTAGGCAGAACACCCAGCTCGCGATGGGAAGTTCACGCCACGAAGCTAAGACCTCGACCGAGCTCTTAGCCTCGTTGAAGGTCGGAGTACACCTCCGACCACTTGGCCATCTCTCCACGCAGTCGAGGATCATCGAAGTCGAGTAAATTCCCAAAATCACCAAATTACTTAGACAAAAATAAGTAAAGTATAGCAAAGCATCACACACACAGATAAGCAAAAGAAAAAGTATTAAAGCCAGGCAAAAGCCATTGTACAAATGTTACAAACATGTCAGAAGCCCCTGGCACGCAGGTCGGGCAAAAGGCAACAAAATAAAATGGCGCACATGCCAAACAAAACAAGAAAGTAAAAACCTAATCAGCAACGGTCCCCTCTGGCTGCTCGTGTTTGTCTGCCCCTCCGCCAACCTCTTCCTCTTGCATCGACTGCACGATCTGACCGTCGACCACATCGTAGTCGGGGCCAGCCCCTTCAGTAATAAGGTCGGGGTTGAGAAACCGAAGCTACTGCACGGCATTCTTGAAACCTATCTCAGTCGCCACGAGGTTGTCCTGCTCGGTTTCTCTGAGTTTCGCTATCAGCGCTACCCGCGAGGTAAACAACTTGTCTTCCTCAGTTTCCTCTTCAAAGGGGCGAACAACGTCCTCCAACCCGACAATCCTCTCCAAGAAACCCTTTCTCTCCTCGTCAGCTTTCTTCAACCTCTCCTCCAGCTGCCTCTGAAGTTCGGCCTGTACCCTGTTCTTCTCTTTACACTCGTTCAACTCCTTGCTCGCTTTCTTCATCTCACCAGCAACGGACTTGAATTTATCTTGTAGCTTGGTCAGTTCAGCTGTCGGACAAGTTTCATCGTTCAATATCAAAGCCGTCGAACAGACTCGCATCACCGCGGACAAGTCCTCGAGCAGAGCCTTCCTCCTCGAAGCCTGAGCAGCACCCAGGGCAGCCTGGACCTCAGTAGCTGCGATGCCCAGAGAGTTGACATTCGAGAAGAAATGGGGCCTCGAATGACAAGGGGGAAGTACGAACTTCTCGGAGGGAGGACTGTCGGCCACCACCGTCAAGTCAACATCAACCTGCCCGTTTGTGCGTTGTCGCTTCGTGGATCCTTGGCTGCTATGAGACTGACTCCCTTGAGAAGAGCCGGAGGAGTCCACAAGTACCGAGGTAGAGGCGAGAGGCTGTAAACGGAGCTGTTTCACCCGACCCTTCTTCGCATTTCGGGAGGCCTTCAGCTTTTTGAAGTGCTCCTCAGCAGTTGACATCTTCCCTGCAAAGAAAAGAAATGCGTCAGTAAATCGAAACCGAGAGCACAATGGAAAGGTAGGTCGGGGAAGAGGGCATCCTCATCATAAAACGTCTCGAGGAGGGCCCTCGTATTGATTAACCGGCGCTTCGTTAAAACCTCCTCGTCATCACCCCGGACGAATTCTCCGTTCGGTGTCATGAGCTTGTCTTTGTTAAAACTGGCGACAAAGTTGGCTATTGCCTCGTGCGCCAGTCGGTCCCCCTTGCAAAGACGGCCAGGACTGAAGATGTAGTTGTCCGTCCCCCTTTTGAAATGTTCTTCCGTCCAGAACAGGGGGGACCTCGGTACGAGGGTTTCTTCCTCCCGCCCGTCTACTTCTCGTGAGACCCGACGATACACCGAATTCACAGCTTCCCGCGAGACCGGCCTCACGATGTAGTACCGATACTTGAAATCATGAACAAAATCCATGAAGGTATGGAACATTTTGCTCACTTGCTTGAAGGACACCCAGCCGTGTCTGCCGTTGGCCACCTGTCTCTGGAGGTGAAAAATACGGAAGAAAAGGGGCACGGTTGCCCCGATCTTGAGGTATTTACAAACAAGCTTGAAGGCGCGGGTAAAGGCAAGGGAGTTAGGATGGAGCTGCAACAGCGCCAAGCACAGCCAGGCGAACACTGACTATTGGAAATCCGTGAAGGGCAGGCGCCATCCCGCCTCATCGAACATAAATTCGTACATGGGAAACCTCATTCCTCTGTACGTTGAACAAATACGGTGGTGCTCCAGTGGTCGGAACACTTTCCACGTCTTCGCAGAGCCTACCAGGCGGTGCTCGACAGTGCAAAATATGTCGTCCTCATCTCCGTCAACAAACTAGGAGATCATATTTAAGGACTCGTCGCTGACCCACTCGGCAAGCGGTCATTCCTCGGCACTAATGATCTCCGCCATCGGAGAGTCGGGTTGGTTGTCGACGTCTAAGGTTCCCACGGCCACGACCAATACATCCATTTACCTAAAAAACAGAAGGAAACGGTGAATTCGATGACCCATATCAAATTCACCCCTCCACCGCTGATCAAGTGAAAGGGCGAAGAAGGAGCGTCGGGATCAAGTGACTGCCGTGCTCGCACAACGTCCTCGAGGTATCCAACGAGCGACCCCGTGACCATCCTCAGGCCATCGGTGCTTCGACCCCCCGAGGTCTCGTCCCGCAATTAGGGATACTTTTGAAGACCCCGGGATATTCACCCCGTGTCCTCAGGACGTTCTTCTTGTCTCCGTAATTCTCGTACCTTCTCCCCGTGAGATTCAACAACAAAACAAAGAAACTCCGCCGTATTCGCCGGAGATTTCACAGTTCCCATGGGAACTTCGTCAGTTCACCATAGGGCCACCGTACAAAATGCAAACGAAAAGAGAAAGATCAGAAAACTTACTTGAAATACAGTTCTGATAGGGTTCCGGCACGGCAGTCTGTGGTGGAAAGCGACGGTCTGCGGTGGAGAACGGCGGTAAAAATAGGGAAGGAAGAGAGAGAGAGTCTGAAGAAGGGGGGGAGCCAAAAGTGCAAATGAAACGGAATGACCCCTATTTATAAGGCCCTCACGGGTCTCAAGGGTTTTCCTAGGCACTCGATTACGTTAACCTAGCTTAGCCGCCCTATGTAATGATGGCGTGTGACACGTGACACGCGTTTCCCCATACACGTCCCTTCGTTTCACCTCACGCGTCCTTTCGTTGCTTTGCTGCTCGACTCCAAACTTCTCGTATCCCCGTGGCATCGCCCAGCACGACCTGTCAAACTCGAGCAGACTAATCGCTCCCCGTATAGAGGACTTTCCCCGACGCAGTGCGTCCTCGACACAGTTGCTGACCCTTAAGTCATTACTCCGACACCTCAGAGCAACGACTTGGGGGGCTCCTATTCTGGACTAGGCCAGCGCCTGCCCTTCACACGGGCAGGCCCAACCCGCACGACCTCGGCCGGCCCAACAAGGCCCATGTAGACTGTCTACATCGAGCATGTAACGGTCATCAGTATGGTCGGGCACGCATACACCTGAATCCGTCGAGTAGAGGCACAAAGTCCTGCAGGCCTCGGTTCTCCTCGACACCCATGAGCCTCCCCGCGAGGACACGTTCTCTTGTAACCTCCCACTCCCGAAGGAATCGATCCCCCTACTTCCGGAGATTTCGGGACCGTTACCCCAGAGAGAAGACCAAGTGTTGGTCTTCACTACGCCACGTAAGCCCTGGCAGTTACTTGGATTGGGCCTTGCAATCTAGCCCAATGCAAGTAACCATTGGCCCCGCGCTGGGGGCTCTCTATAAATACCCTCTCACTTGAGAGGGTCAGGTTACTTCACATTCCAAAACTCACACCTATTTTCTGTACTTGCTTTTCTCTGACCTTTCCTGACTTGAGCGTTGGAGTACCTTGCAGGTACACTCCCCCCCCCCCCCTCGCCGTCTCACCATCACCGGAGCTGAAGGTTTCACGACGCTGTTGGCCACTATCTAACTGTCTGATCCAGGTACGATCAGTTGTGCACACCAAGTGTTCGACGTATTGATCGCACAGAAACTGTTTGTGATATTGCAAATTGAAGTTTACTTCTTATAACTCATTGGAAACCGGTTAAAACAAAGTGACCCTTATTTGTATTGATTAATTGGCAACGTATTGATTCGTTTTCTCATTGAACTTAATTCTATTCGGTTTAGCATATTCGATCTTACCAATAACGGTTCGTTTAGACAATTTAAATTCTCGGCCGCTTCCGTACATTTTTGAAAACATTTCTTAAGCACCGACTCTTGTTAAAAATTAGTGATCTATTCACCCTCCCCCTTCTAGATCATTGCCATCGTCTAACATATCTTTTATTCCCAACCTCAGGGTTGACGTTTATGTTTTTATCCTTAACCTCAGAGTTGATTCCCAAACCTCAGAGTTGATGTCTATCCTGTTTTCTCCAACCTCAGAGTTGACGACCAAACATCTTTTATTCTTAACCTCATAGTAGATGACCCATATCTTTTATTCTCAGCCTCTGAATCGATGACCAACATCTTTTATTTTCAGCCTCTGAGTTTATGAACAATATCTTTTCCCTCAACCTTAGAGTTGATGTCTATTCTTTTTTTTCAACCTCAGAGTTAATGTTTATCATTTTTCCTCAACCTCAGAGTTGATGTCTATCTCTTATCCCCAACCTCGGAGTTGATATCTATCTCTTATCCCCAACCTCAGAGGTGATGTCTATCCTTTTTTTTCTCAACCTTAGAGTTAATGTTTATCCTATATTTTTTCCTCAACCTCAGAGTTGATGTCTATCCTATTTTTCCTTAACCTCAGAGTTGATGTCTATCCTTTTTTCCTCAACCTCTGAGTTGATGTTTATCCTTTTTTCCTCAACCTCAGAGTTGATGCTTATGCTCTTTTCCTCAACCCCAGAGTTGATATTTATCCTTTTTTCCTCAACCCCAGAGTTAAGGTCTATCTTTTTTCCTCAGCCCCAAAATTGAGGTATATCTTTCTATCCTAACCCTCAGAGTTAATATCTATCTTTCTAGCCCCAACAAATATTGTTGGTCGTCCTTCTTATCCTTAACC
This sequence comes from Lathyrus tuberosus, assembly GCA_022829125.1. NCBI lineage: Eukaryota > Viridiplantae > Streptophyta > Magnoliopsida > Fabales > Fabaceae > Lathyrus > Lathyrus tuberosus. Next base: position 4,849,398 of record JALAZF010000190.1, read on the forward strand.
TCAGAGTTGATGTCATACAGTTGTTTCCGAATGCCCAGTTAATTAAGTTGACATTTCAATCACCATCCTGATGTCATGCAATTTATTTCCCCATTCGCAGTGCTGACAACTAGCCTTTCAATCCTCACAGTGTTCTCGTTCCTTTCGCACGAGAAACTTATTCTCCAACCAAATCATACTTGCCTTTTGCAAGACTTCTCTTTTCATTTCGAAAAAGAAAAAAAAATCAAAATTACCCTATGTTGCTTACCTTTTGCAAACGCACAGTCTTCACCTTTGTGGAACCCTGCAAGAATATCTCAACCACTAATACCTGCCATAACTCATCAGTGGAGGCAAACAAAAATCATAATCACTTTCACCTATCTCTTCTCTTTGAGGGAGAAACTCTTTTGTCCATAACAAAATATTCTCACTCTTGTAAATACATAATAAAATCAATCATGCATTGCATACATCATGTGCATCAAGCATTTCGCTTACGACTGATTTATTTTCTCAGTAGAATGCTTTAGTCAATACCCAACTTATGACCACACGCAAAAGTGGGTTTCCATTCCATATCCCCAATAAATGAAATGTCTCTTTCAATACACTTTTATTCTCAATGGACAAATTTTTGGTTATTCATATATTCAATCATCTTTTACCTCGAAGCTTGAAATTTGTTGCTATTCATGCCTTCAGGTTTATGAAGATTCAATAGGGGCAGCTGTCATACCCCAAAATTTGCCCTAACTTTTTTTCATTTTCTAACTGGCCTATTGATGCATTCATTTGCATACTCATCAGCATCATCTTATTCATTTTCACCATTTTTCATTAAGCTTCGGGGATTCAAGGTTTTAATGGTCAATAAGGAGATGAGAAATCCAAATCTAGGGCATCTCATGTTGTAATGGCTAGCAGTGACCCCTCTTTTGAATTCAAGGTCAGGAAACCCTAATTCTTGGTCTTTAATGCTTATGGATCATGCGGATTATGTTGTAGTCTTAGTTATGGTCAAAGATTTGCAAGCACTATTTGGTCAATCATGGGAGATCCACCTGGTTGATGAAATCCCTTATGGACTTAAGGATTACATTTGGTCATTATGTCAAGTTCATTCAAGACTTGAGATACAAGAGTTGTGTTTCAAATCCAAGAGCCAGGTTTTATTCAGAGGTTCATTCAAAGATCACAATTGGAGAAGAGTATTGAGATTTGCTGAGAAATAAGTTACATTCACATAAAACCATTTTCACAAGTCATATAAACCATACAACAGTCATTTATAAGATTCAGTCCATTTCATTTACAAACTATCAAATATCAAATCCAAATCACAACTTTACAAAAAAAAAAAAAAATACAAATCTTGACCTACAGTTGATCAAAGTCAACATACTCATAAACCCTAGTCTATCTTTTCTATTCATCTTCAAGAAACTGCTTTCCTTGTGCTTCCAATATTTCCAAGCCTCCAAAATATCTTCAAGAGCCAAATCCACATGCCTTGACCAATATGAGCATTTGCCCTACACACAACAAATCCAATTATTAAGTGCAAACACATAACTAAGTTACCACATGCTAACATAATGCAATCACATTCACATAACAACACGAAATTAATTTCATCAGAGTGTATATTGCCCTACAGGGAACTTAACCGAATTTACAAAACCATAGATTTTTCACATGCTTCATAACCAATTTTCACCAAATAAACTCACAATTGCATTATATTTATCCTCAATTTTAATTTCATAAGAGAGTTGGATTGCCTACAACAGAGAGTAACAGAAATTCAGTTTGAAACTTCATCCCTAAACTACCCCTGATCCCTCTATAAATCTGTTCCAATTCTCACATATTTTCGCTGGATTCATTTTCTCCGTCATAAACTCATAATTCCTCTATCTCTACACACATCTCTGAATTTTTATCTCACTGATTCCTCTAAAATTCATCCTCACACTTCACGTACTGCTCTGGGGATTCATTTTTTTTCTCACTCTTGGATTTTCACTCACAATCAAATTCAATCTCTTCACTCTACACATTTCGATCTCTCATTCAAGTTTTTCCAAAACATTTTCAATACTTAGATTCACTCTCAAACGCGCACCAAGAATTCATTTTTTACTCTCTTCTCACAACTCCATAATAATCAACAACGAGCAACAACAATCCTCGCTCTCTCTCTGCTTCATCAATCGTTCTTACGCAACAAACTCACAGCCATAACGCAACAAGAATTACACAGCAATCACAACATCAGCATAAAGAAAGAGATGAAGAACAAGAAATAAGCATTGAAGATTGAAGAAGAAGAGGCACAACAACAACACAGAAACCGCACGCGAAGTAGAAGAATAATAGCGCAGAACCTGAATAACGTTTCATACCTGAGCATTCATTCAATCTTTTTCAATCGTTGTCGATAATCACTTGACTTTAATTCCACTACCGTGCAGTTCAATTACAGATCGTACAACTTAAGCTTCTTACGCGTGAGTGTTTTGGTTTGGTATTTTGAGAGGACAGTACGGTTTAGATCTTGTAGGATTTATGCTCCGCCACCGCCGGCGATGAGCTCTGGTACGGAGGAGCTGTTGCTATGGCCGGCGTGATGAATGTTGAAGGGCGAAGCACGTGGTTTAGGAAAAATAATTATGAGCATGTGACTTTGGATGTTTAACTGCTTGCTCATTCATGTTCACCTTGGGCCAGGCCCATATTGATTTGTTTTTGCACCCAACGCGTACAATCACACCTCCCCTGGCCAGTCCTTGAAGTGTGCATTAGGCTCAGCCCAGGAAGATTGGCTATTTACAATCATGAAACAGTTAACACACCCGCTCTTGTTCATTTTCATTTTTTTTTTCATTTACTTCTTTCGACTTATTTCATATTGAAATTTCTTTTCAAATTACATGTTTATTATCGTTCAACTATTAATTTTCATTTTTAATTCTTTTCACTTTCCAATTAATTTTCATTTGTTTTCTTTGTAAATTATTTTTATTATGTGATTAATTGAGTTTTAAACCTTTTGATTCTATTATGTTCATTTTCTATTGCGTTTCGCACTTTAAGAGATTGATTTTGTATTAATTCTCTAGTGCTTTGACTCATAGATCTCATTGCCAGACCTCCCATAGTATGATCTTCATATAGATCGTGCTACAATTGTTTAACATTGCGCTAGATTGTCCCGGTTCGATTAATTGATCGTTTGATCTCTAACCACTAACTATTGACTTCTAATCCATCTAACTTCTATCTTTTACTTTCTTGCACTTTATTTTCTCTCCATTTACTTCTTGCAATTTTCTTTTATTGCTCATTTATCATTCATTTACTTCTTGCATTTTACCTTTATGTCATTTTCTTCTTCTTTGATCTTTATTATTTATCTTGTTAAAATGAACTAAAAAACATGATAAAATGGAAAAGGCCTAAAATACTTGTGAGACATAAATGCACAATCGGACTTTGTGAATGACCCTAGCATCATGGAGTTATGGACCTGGTGTTTGACCCTAGCATCATGGAGATATGGACTTTGTGTTTGACCCTCGCAAAAGGAGACTTGAACTTGAATTCTTATTTCCATTACCTAGCTTAGGACACTTTAGACACGCATGGCATTCTCTTGGGCTACCTTACAATGAGACTCCTTTATTTCTTGCATACATCCCTTATATTTTTCATGTATCCCTATTCCCTTTTATGTACTCTCTTTACTTCTTGCTTTCCTCTAGTTTGGTATTTCTTGTTAGCTCACCCATAGGAACTAGGAGACCTCAACATTTTCTTAATCAACAATAAAACCCTTGATCCAACGTCAAGTGACATTTTCTCAATAAAACCCTTGATCCAACGTCAAGAGGTATTTTCTAAAATAAACTAAAAAACATGACTAGAATTACGCACAACGAGCCTTAAGAGGTGGAGAAGGAGTGAGAATAGAGCTATCCTACCCTCACTCAAGGTATTTTGGACACAAGACGCTTGGCTTGGTTGTTTGAAATATTTTGCTTCTAACCATAGTCTTTAGTGTAATTAAAATAAAAAAAACAATTTCTTTTCAAAACCCTAAAATCAATCTCAAACACATCAAATTCATTTTATGCCTTAGCGCTTCACTTTCTAAACCTTTTAAAAAATGGCATGTTACTTCCGTTCTACCGCAATACAAGCAACACTTAACTGCAAGAACGCGAATGTCAACATCGTCCAATAAAATAAACCAACACACACTTATTTTCTACCATGAACTACGGAGCTTTGATTTCTTTATTGCATTATGAAGATATGTAGGCACAAGATTGCGAGATCTTGGCGAGCACACTAATTTAAAACCTTATTTTTCCCCACAATAGCAAATAACATTTAGATAAACAACACTCATTCGCGCATAGATTACCTAGATGGTTCACGTTGAGTACAACAGATGTGAGAGGTGCTAATACCTTCGCCTTGCATAACTGACTTCTGAACCCGAATTTGGTTGCGAGACCATTTTCTTCACCTCTTAGGGGGGTTTTATCGATATTTTTCCTTTCTTCGGAATAAATAAATTTCGGTGGCGACTCTTTGCAACACAATGTTCCCGCAATAGGCAATAAATTCTCAAGGTCCATTGGGGAAGGCAACACAAGGAGTAGGTTAGATAGAATATTATTGTCTGATAAAATTTTCAACCAGTGGAAGGTGTCTAGTCAAGTTTTAGGTGACAAGGATGTATCAGATCACATTCCCATTTGGATTTGGTCTAGGAATTCACACTGGGGTCCAAAGCCCTTTAGAGTACTATGTTATTGGTTAGAGAATCAAGATTTCGCAAATTTCATGAAGAAGGAATGGGATTTGATGGTGGTTAAGGGAAGCAAGGCTTTTATCTTAAAACAAAAATTTAAGAGGTTGAGGGATAGGCTTAGGTGGTGGTATATAGAAGTATTTGGTTAGGTGGATATGAGAGTAGGAAGCTGCTGTTGAACGGAACATAATAGATAATGTGGTGGCAACCTATAATTATACATATGGCATGGTTTTGAGGCTTAACAGAAAAGAAACTTCCAAAAGGGTGTGGGATAGAATTCATCAAAGGGAACGCATTCTAAAGTAGAAGTCAAGGAATAGGTGGCTTAGAGAAGGTGACTTGAACACTAAGTTTTTTCATAAGTCTATGATTGATAGGTATAGGAGGAATTCATTAGCCACTATTACTAATATGGAAGAGCAAAGAATGGAAGGGTTTGATGAGATAAAAGGGTAAGTGAAGAGGTACTCTGAAGATAAATTCAAGGAGAAAGTGTTGGGGAGACTTTTGATGGAATGTGTGAGTTCAAGCAATTACCAATAGAAGATAGTAAGAGTCTAGAAGGGGAGTTTACCTTGGATGAAATCAAAGAAGTTATTTGGGAGAGTGAAGGAGATAAGAGCCCTGGCCCTGATGGATACAATTTTATATTCCCGAAGAAGGGTTGGTAGATAATCAAAGAAGACTTGGTGAATTTTGTTGTAGAATTCCATAGGTGTGGCCGACTCCCAAAGGAAACAACTTAATTATTTTTAGATTTGATTCCCAAAGTGTTGAGCCCTCAAAACTTAGTGGAATTAAGACCAGTGTGCCTGTTAACAAGTATGCATAAACTGATTGCAAAGATTCTAGCAAAAAGATTAAGGAGAGTAATAGGCTTAGTGATTTTAGTTACACATACTGCATTCATTCCTGGCAGAAAAATCCTTGATGGAGTATTGGTTATTAATGAGATCCTGGATCAGGTCAAGAGGGAGAAAAGATAATTGTTTCATCTTAAGGTTGACTTCTGCCAAGCTTGTTATTGTGTCAGATGGAGTTTCTTGAGGTATATGTTAAGAAGATTTGGCTTTGGCTCTAGCTAGTGTAAATGGATGCAAGCTCTAGTATTTGAAAGTAGCATGTATGTTCTGGTTAATGGGAGCCCGACCAAGGACTTTTAGGTGATGAAAGGATTAAGACAAAGGGATCCATTCTTACATTTTCTTTTTGTTATAGCAACTGAAGGCCTAAATGGGTTGATGAGGAATGGAATAAGACAAAATTTGTTTAAAGGGTAGCAGATCAATAATCAAGTTATGTATAATTTGTTGCAATTCGCAGATGACACATTATTAAAAGGTGAAGCTTCTTGGAAAAATTTATGGACCATCAAGGCAATACTAAGAGGTTGTGAGAGGTTTCAAGATTGAGGATAAACATGATGAAAAGAAACTTGTATGGAATAGGAATCAGATAACAATTCTTGCATGCAGCTTTTATATTTCTAAGTTGTAAGAGGGATAAGGTTCCTTTTAAGTTTCTTGGTATTCAGGTGGGATGAAATCCCAAAATATTATAGGAGTGGGATGTAGTGTTTTAGTAGTTTAGGAGTAAACTATCCAAGTGGATAGGAAGAGACTTATCAACTGGTGGTAGGGTAACTTTGGTAAACTCAGTACTTTTTAACCTACCCATCTACAATTTATCATCCTTTAGAGCTCCTGTCAAGATCTTGAAAACCATTAAAAGCATACAAATGAGGTTCCTTTGGGATGGAAAAGAGGATAGGAGAGGAGTAACATGGGCGAGTTTGAAGACAATGTGCATGAAGAAGGAGATGAGGGTTTAGGCATTAAAGATGTGGAGCTGTTCAATAAGGAATTGCTATGCAAACGGAAGTGGGGGATATTTAAAGATAAGGAGGAAATTTAGGTTGGTATTATGAAACATAAAGATGGGGATCTGAACAATGTTGAGTTACGTTGGAGGTCAACAAAACATAAGGCAAAAAACTCAATTTGGTGGAGAAATTTAGGTTTGGCTGGCCGGGTTGAAGGTCATGAGGACGATTTCTTTGCCAAGGCAATATCATGCAAACTTAGGGATGGAGCTGGCATCTCCTTCTAGAATGGGAAATGGCTTAGATCAGGATCTTTAGCAAGCCAGTTTTCCTGAGCTTTTTGAATTGGTTGTTAATAAGGAGGGGTCAATGAAAGAATTTGCTTTCTAGAGGAATGATAGGTGGGTGTGAGATATTCAACTAAAGCAGGTTAGAGAAGGTAATGTAGATATGATAAATGTTGAGGTTGGTTTCTTGTATAACATTTTAGAAAATATTTATCCTTATGAAGATAAAAGGGACGAGTTTGTGTGGGGTGGCTGTGCAGGCAAAGATATCACGATGCAATCTTGTTACAAGATGATAATGCAGGTTAGGGATGCTCCAATTTTGGATCAAAGTAAAATTGTTTGACTTGAATTAATCTGGGAGGCTAAGGTCCCCTCCAAAGACAAGGTTTTCGCGTGGAGATTCATTTTGGACAGACTGCCAACAAGGGTACAGCTAATTAAAAGATCAATCATTCCAGTTTCTGAAACAAACAAGTGCACTTTATGTTCTGAACAGGAAGAAAACATTTTTCATCTTTTCTTCCACTGCCATGTTTCGACCTCTGTTTGGAAGAAGGTAATGCAGTGGGTGGATAGAAGGTGGTGTATGGTGCAGGATCCCTGCCATTCCTTGTTGCTATTCTTTCAAACCTTCAAAATGAAAAACGCAAAAAAATATGGAGTGTATGATATGGTTGGCAACAATCTTTGAGAAAGGGGAATGTGATGCTTCTATGGTACTTATTAATGTTCAAGCCATTTCTTGGCTATGGCTCATACTTTACTCTAATAAGAGAAAAAAGTGTAGCTTTTATGATTGGATCAAACATCCACTAGATCAACTATTGTAGATTGTTGAATAGTGTGAGGAAAGAGTACCCCTTGTGTTCATTATCAATATACTTCTTGCTTATTAAAAAAAAAGGCGAAGGAAAATCCATGGTTATCAACATAGCCTCCATGATCGGCAACTAAGAGACATGGCTATCCGACCTCCTACAGGTAAGGCAGATCATCCCAACTAGACGAGCACAAATGCCATGTTTTTTATGGCCAACAAGTAATGGTTATGCCACTTGGTTATCTTAATTCAGTTCCGTTGTAAAAGAAATAACGCATTACTATAATGTATTATGTCTTTGATTAAATAAAGAACAAATTTCTACTATACTATCTCTTTTCCTTGTGATTATGTAAGTTAAGGATGAGTTTTTGGTACGACCAAAGAGATTGAAGCCTCATAACAAAGACTTATGGGTGCTATCAAAAATGTAACGCCCCGGTCAGTTTTGTCAGTTTTGTCGTTTTATCTATTTGAGTCGTTTTGAGTATTTTATTATTATATTATTTTATTTCTGACTTTTATGTGAAAATATGTTATTTTTCGTCGTGAATATATTTTATCGCATTTTGGGAACAATTGCGAGATATTTTAGTGTAGGGGTAATTTGGGCAATTTGATTTATTTTGTTAAGTTTAGAATAAATAGAAAGAGAGAAAATAGTAAGAGAAAGAAAAGAAGAGAAGAAGAAAAAGGAGAAGAGAGGAAAAGAGAGAATTTGAGAAAACTTGGAAATCAATCAACCGACTTTCTAGGACACGATTAAATCGGGTAAGGGTGCGAAACTCGATTATACTATGTTTGTGTATGATTATGTATGTGTTTGCTTGGATGTTTCTTGTCTTTCCATAGCTTTGAGTTCTAGGTTGAAATGAGAGATATGATGAAAAATCGATGTTTTTGCGGTTGAAAATAGGTGTAAACGTAGTAGAATACTTGTTATCATGATTAGAATAGGTTCTGATTGTCATATGTTGGTTTGGAAATGTTTGGTTGGAGAAAATGTCATTTTTGGATGAACTGGTGTGCTGCTGGGTTTTGCTGAAATCGCAGGTTCGCACTGCGAATGACCAGCGAATAGGTGGCGAGCGTTCGCGTGATGTTCGCACTACGAACGTTGTATCAATTTTGCTTCTGCCACTGTTCGCTGGAGGGTTCGCACTGCGAATGGGATAGCGAGCATTCGCTGGGACGTTCGCACTGCGAACGGTGGGAATTTTCTAGGCTATTTTTGCTTCTGCCTTGGTTTGCTGGGACATTCGCACCGCGAATGAGGTAGCGAAGGACTCGCTAGGAGCTTCGCACTGCGAATGTAGCAGTTTTTCCCAATTTGTTTTCTTTACAACTTTTGATCTGTGGTTCGGTTTGAGGCGTGGTTTGATGCGTTAGAAAGCTTGTGAAATGTACTTTATTATGATGATGGTTTTGAGATTGTTGGCCGATTAAATTATGTCGGGAATTAGAAAATGTGTTGTTTTTGTTGTCGACTTTTGCCGTTTAATTGTGTGAACTTGATGTGTACGTGCAATATGCTGTCGGTGTGGATATTGTATGACTTGCGTACTGTTGAGTGATGAAATTGCATGAAATACACATTGTGATGATGGTTAGTGGTCTTACGATAAGAAAATGCAATGTATTATAATTGTTGATATATGCATGATCACGGATATGTATATGTGTGCATATTAACTGTCATGAGTCATTGTATGCCAAACATCATGATATGCATTATTGTGACGTCCTGAGTGACGGATTGATTCCAGAGGGAATCTGCTATAACATCGTGCGCCTTAAAAATAAGAGGACCTAAAGCGATTTGATATATCGTGTGCCTTAAAAATAATAGGACCTAAAGCGATGGTTATAGACGATCGTGTGCCCATGTGGGGTGTGAGCGATCGGATTGTGCGCCTTATACCGAGAGGACCTAAAGCAATCCATAAACGTCGTACGCCTTATACCAAGAGGACCTAAAGCGACGGGGAACATCTTAGGCCCGACGGGGTGTTACTTGAGTGATCCTCAGTAACGAGCGATGATTCCAGCAGAGTTCCTGAGTGAACTAGTGATGAGAAATATTGGAAGTCGGTACCGCATGGCATGTGCATAGAGTTGTTGTGTCGGTCTCTGTGCATTTGCATAAATCATGGATTAATTGTGCATAGAATTGTGAATGTGATTGATGAGATGGAATATGTGTAATTGTATTGATGATGAGTGTATTGTGTATGATTGAGGTGTATGGGTATTTGATACTTGAGAATTGTACTGTGTTGTGTTGTATTTGATTATGATGCATTTGTGGTAAGAATGTTTTACCTGTGTATTTCTGTGTTAATATATAATTATATGCAACTGTAATATGATTATTTTTCTCACCCTTCTGTTGTTTTATAATGCTCTATGAGGCATTGCAGATTAGAGTTGCTGGAGGTCTTTTTGTGAAGCTTTGCGTCTTCATTCTTTTGTCGGTATGCTCTGATATGTGACACCGGGTAGTTAGGGTGGCCGTTTGTGATTATTTTGTATTAGGTATATGTATCTTTTGGATTGTACATGTATCATGTTGTATATGACAAACAAACTTTCATGAGATATATATATATATATATATATATATATATATATATATATATATATATATATATATATATATATATATATATGTTGATATTCAGTTACAGATTTTCCGCTTATATTCTGTTTCTGAATTGTGGGTATAATACTACCTGAATGGTGGCATATCTGTATGAGCAGGTGTTGTATGTTTGTTTCAAATTGTTGTGGCGTCTCCGGTCTATGCCGTGCATGTTTTAATTATAATCTGATGAAATTTTGAATTTTTATTTATCGCTTTAATAGCTTTGGGGTATAGATTGGGGGGTGTCACAATAAGTGGTATCAGAGCCAGTTCGTGTCAGTCCATGCCAGTCCGTGTCAGTTTGTGTCAGTCCTTGTTGGTCTTGGTGTTTGGAGTGAGATATTTCTTTAACCATAGTTTCTGTTATTGGAAATGAACAGAATATGGCTGGTAGGAATGATGCTGCTTTGGCTGTTGCGATGCAAGCTATGGCTCGTGCTGTGTGTTGCACCCCAAAATTTGCCCTCCTTACTTTAGTACTTACTGGCTTATGTTTCATTTCATTTTTGCATTTGTACATGTCATTGGTTCTTAGCATGGGGTCAAGGTGCCTTAGGCAAGTTCAAGAGGAGAAGATGTTCTTCAAAGGGTCAAACAAGAGAGCTCAGGTGGATCACTTTCTCCTAACCAGTGCAGAAATTAGGGTTTTGAGATTCTTGGGTTTATTGCTCCAATGGGCAAGCTCCTTGGGTTTTTATCATCACCAAATGGCATATCTTATCTTTGTTGGAGAGGATACACATCATACTCAGAGGAATTTAGATTAGGAGACTGTACTATTTCCTCCTAGACTGAGGGTACCAAGATTAGGGTTTGCTATAAAGTCAGTTTATTTCTGATTTTTTGGGCAAGACTTGATTCCATGGTATTCCTTGGGTCCCTGAGTATCTAGGAATGGAAGATTGTCCATCAGTTTGGTTCAGGGGGAGTTCAATTGACCAATGGATTGGGAATCAGGAGATTAGGGGAAAAGTCAACAGTGAGAGGGGAAGTCAACTGTGGAATTTTGGGGTTCTCTTTAAGGTTTTCAAGGTCTCACATCCTCATATGGTCTTCAAGGGTCAAATTTCATACCATTTATCAAGAATCAAGGGTTGGTACAAAAGTTACTAAATATGGAAATGACCTATAATTTGAAAGTTTCCTTTTTGGGCAAGTTCTTACACTACATTCAACTTGACTTTTCACCATCAAGAAAGCTTCAAATGAATTTTCCTCAAACATGAAAGTTGAAGGTATTTTTCTCCCCTTTCTAACAATTACTAGTGGGTCTCCATATCATTTGTGAAACTCAGGTTATGATCAAAAGAAGGCAAAGTGGTTTTTAGGGTTTCATTTTCACAACTTTTGGATTTTGGGACATATGGACCTATAATTGATTCCATTGCTTCAAGGTACTTTTTAACATCAAAGGACAATCCATAAGGGTCAGTTTGGGCCTTTGAATCAAGTGAATCCCTGGTTTATTCTTCACTTATTTTCCATTATGCCAAATTACCAAATTATTAAAAAACTCATGAATCAAATTGTTTCAAGGCCCAAAGTCAATTCAGGTGTAATTAGCAATTGGAAATTAAGTGATCCATCATGAAATATTTGGATATCCATGCATGGAAGGAGGTGTATCTCACATAATGAAATTTTCTAAAAGACATCCAAAACTCTTTAAACAAAGAATTACCAAGGCCCAAATCATTATCAGTGAAAAAACCTAATCTATTTAAACCAATTCATGCACTGGTTAGGGGGGGAACACGTGATTTTTGGAGGAGGAGAAAGCTTGAACCTTAAAACTTTTTCTTACTGAATCTCTCAATCCATTAGGTCTTTTCAAAAAATTCTTTCACCATCAGAACCCTTGGAATCTCTAGAGCACGACTCAATCCTCATTCGTAGCTAAAAGCAAGGGAATAAGTGGCTTGATCTCAGGTTAGTCATTCTTTTCATGATCATAGAACTCTGATTTTAAGTGTGTATAATGATATTTGATGCCCACTGATAACTCTGGTGTGTTTTGTTTTGAATATGGACGTGTAGATTGATCGTATTATAAGATTCAAGTTTTGGACCCATGCCTTGTTTCATTCGTTTCTCTTATTGTGTTGATTATTTGAGATTTTTGATGTGATATTCTTAACCCTCTCATTTTTCTGATCAATTTAGTGTACCCACATGCATGTTCTGGGAAATTTGGGGGTGGGGGTCGCCGGAGATGACGATCGGAGCTAGGGCTCCGGCGTCTGGTTTGGTCTTCGGCCGGCTAGGGTTTTTTGGTGAAGAAGATGATCCCCAGCCGTTGATCTGCTTAATCATACGGTCACCATGCTGCCACGTTTCTTTCAATTCTGTTTTATTTGATTTAATTGTGTGATTGCTATCCTATGTGTGTTATCATGTACTTCACATCCCAGCCGTTGATCATGATTAATTTGTGTTTTGTGTGACTCATTTTCACGCGTCTGATGAATCGTGTGGACACAATTTTGACAACGCATTAATGAACCATGTACCTGTCACGTGGGAGTTCTATGGTGAGTTGAGTGACCATGTGCGTGTATGTGTATGTTAGTTATGGTGCACTTTTAATCACGGCCCTTGATCTGGCTTATTTTGTGGTTATGTTGACTAAGTGAGAGGCGTTGGATGAATCGTATGGCTGGTGGAGAGTCAATCAGTTGACTGGAGCCCATGTGCACTTGCTTTTTTTTTATTTTTTATTTTCGCTGATGCTTGTTGGACTGGGCTTGCTAATGGCACCCCCCTATGAGCCCATTTGTTTATTTCAAGTGCGCAATTGTTGCTGAACGAACCCCCTTGCATTTTTTTTCATTTTTATTTTACTTTATTTATTACATTTTCATTTTTAATTATTAAAAATAGTTATATGCATTTAAAAATTCCCAAAAAATTCATGCATCATTTTTATCATTTTATAAAATTTTCACAAATTTTATTTTATTATTTTATTTTATTTTCATCATCTGAATTATTTATTTGTTCATTTTCTGTTTGAATTATCCATATTATGCATACCTAAATTTGTTTATTTTATTTCTCTGCATCCATAAAACATTTTGAACTCATTTTTTTTGCATTATTTCACCAACACACTGAAATGAATTAAAATATTTTTCTATCATTTTAAAAATTATTTCACATTGCATTTTAGTCCTCCTTTTTTACATATTAAGTCATATTTCTCATCTGAGTTTGCATATTTGTTTGAGTGACTTACATCTTGAATTTTTGCATGAGTTTTGGACATGTTGCTTGCTTCTGGTTGAGATACTTGGATAATCAATTTGGTGATTTTAGAAGTTGTTTTGCTAATTGTTTGATTGCTTTTGTTTGAGGTCTTTCTTGCATGCATCCTTAATCATGTCTGATCATTCGTTGGAAGAGGCACTTGTGCCATTGCTTGGGGGTTTGTTCTTTGATTTCTTAATTCATGTTTGGACTGTTATAGATCATTTAATCACTATTTCATGTCATTGTTTGAATTTCATTTGCCTTAATGTTACTTGTGTCTGTTTTGTACTAACTTTTTATGCAGGGGCTGAGGTAAGTTCTTTGAGGGTGTGGATAGTTATCCATGTCCACCTTACTCTTCCCTTCTCTCACCCTTTCCTTTCTTTAGGCTTAGGTTGTCGTCAAACCTCACTAATCGTAGGTCACCCATGCATGATAACATTAGGATTCTTAGTTTCCCTTTAGAGTTTCCTTTGTGTCTTCTTTCTTCTCATCTCAAAACTTCTTGAAAACACTTAATAAGTATAAAGTGTATTGCGCACGAGCCTTAAGCGTGGGGAATGAGAAATGAGGGGCTTCCTCTCATCTTTCTAGAGTGCTTAGCGAGCGTCCTGTCTTGGGACGATTCGTTAAGTATTCGTCCCTGTGCCCTAGACTTTGGTGCAATGCAAGTTATGAACTAACTCAAGTCACTTCTGTCTTAAAAAATACAAACAAACTTCAAACCTTTTTGTCCTTCGGGATTGTCAAACTAAAGGCTATTTTCAAAAAGGGCACGTTACTTTCCGTCTGAGTCGCAAACAGGCATCGACCCTAACTGCCGGACGCGAACTTAACGTCGCTCATAAAAAACACAAAAAGAACTGGGTCCGAACTACGTTGACTCTGAATTCCCCATTGCACAAAGGGGCTATGTAGGCCTAGGACGTTGACGTCCTACCGAGTCTGTCTTTGTTTCCCCCTGTCTTAGTACAACCCTAGATGATAGGATAACTCACCCTTAGATTAGACAACAAGCGTGGATCCCATCGAGTACGATGGACGCGTGGGGTGCTAGCACCTTCCGCTCGCGTAACCGACTCCCAAACCCAGGCTATGGTTGCGATGACCATTCCTTTCCCTCTTCCTAAGGTTTATGCGGTGTTCCCTTTCCCTCTCTTGGGATAAATTTACACGGCTGGTGACTCTGTTTTTCTGCGCCACTCTCGCGTTTGTACCTGGATGAAAATCCTGGGAGCGACAACTGGCGACTCTGCTGGGGAATCTGGTTGACCTATGCTGGTCCATCCCTAAGCGAGTCACTCCTAGCGCTTGCTTGTCTTTGTTCTCTTTGGGTGTTTTTGTTTTTTGTTTTGCTTTATTTGTTGTATTTTATTTTTACCGCATTTTCTGCATTGCATTTCATTTTTATCACTGTCATACTGGATACTACTGTGTTGTGTTGGCTGTTTCTGTTTTGTAGGTTGGGTTGTTCTGAGAGATAAGCCCAATACCCAGGCTTGAGTACACCCTAGGACTAGAGTGGAGAGTAGTGGGACCTATGTGCCCGCTTGGTACGTCTGTGTGTTCACGAAATTCACAACCAGACGAGGCTATCCTGGGACGCATTCTGACGTGTGTGTCTTGCGCATGTTAGGGTGTCGATCTAGAGACCTGTCGACTCTGGTGACCGATCATCGAGGACCTTAGTGGAAACATCCCTCTTTAGTGGTGACAGTGGCAGACCACATCCTGTGGCAAACCCATTCGCACCCGAGGGCCCACTTAGGAACTCGTATAGGATGGCTCTTACCTTTTGAAGAGAATCAGTGGAGGCACTCCTCGATTGACGATAATACTGTACCTCGAGGGATGAATGTACTATTATTTCTCGACCTCAGTGCCAGAAGCTGAGGACCTTCCGTTTTGGAGAATCAGTTGAGGCCTCCTCGATTGATGATGATGCCAAACCAGAAATGGTGAACGTATCATCATTTCTCGACCTGAGAGCCCGGGATACTGAACATCCTAGTACCCACACGTGAGAGGGGATGGGTGCTTGCAGGTTTACAGGTAACCTTCAACCTTCAACCTACCCTATTTTCTGGATTTCTCATCAATGTCTGATTATTTAGGTTCCTGATTATCTCAGTGGTTCGGAATTCTGGTTTTCTGGGTTGTGGTTCTCGTTTAGTTAACAGCACAGCACATCCAGCAGTGTTGCCTTGACCCCATGTTTGCATGAGCATATCATTTCTCTTGCATTCTGACATGTTTGACATTTTTCAGGGCTTGCATCTTACTCTTGATTCCGGTTTTCTGAGGTTACCTTGGCATGGATGTCCGGAGAAAGAAGACTGTTGCCTATTCATTCCCAGATCCGACTTTGACATTGATTCACAAGCTGATTAGTATGGCTGGTCCCGGAGTTCGTACAGAGTTCAGTGGAGGGTATGGGAGACTTCTGAAGTTTGTCTACAATATCTCCAAGTATGAGAAAGATGCCATTCATACACTTCTTCAGTTTTACGATCCGTCTTTGCGTTGCTTCACTTTCCCAGACTACATCTTGGCCCCAACGTTGGAGGAATTCTCATTTATTTTGGGAATCCCCATCAGGCATGACATAGTTTTCTTTTCTGAAGAACACCCCGAGATAAAAGAAATGGCTAGTGCTCTTCATATTGGCGAATCCGTTCTGAGCAGTAATATTGAGGAAAAACAAGGAGCTAAGGGTTTCTTATTGAAGTTCTTGTTTGATCAAGCTTGCATACATGTTAAAGAGAAGAATTGGACCGCTTTCCAAGCTATTCTGGCTATGTGCATCTATGGGATTGTCCTGTTTCCCAATGTTCCTGATCTGGTGGATATGCATGCTGTCAGAATCTTTATTTCAAAGAATCCTGTACCTACCTTGCTAGGTGATGTGTATCACTCAGTCCACTACAAGAATGAAAATAGGCGGGGAAAAACTGTGAGTTGCTGTGCACCACTCTTATCTACTTGGTTTCTGAGTCATCTCCCTGAAACTGGCGCCTTTGTTGATACAAAAGATTCTCTGAAGTGGTCAAAGAGGTTAATGGGCTTGACTGCTGACAACATTGTCTGTTTCGACCGTGATTTGCTAGGAATAGAGATTATTTGCAAGTGCGGAGAATTTCCTAATGTACCCTTGATAGGGAGAAGAGGTGGAATTAACTATAATCCTTCCCTTGTTATTAGGCAGTTTGGTTATCCTTTGAAAGGTCCACCTGAAGAGCGAGATGTCAGAGAGTCCTTATTCTTTAATGGTATTGAGGATCAAGAGTTGATAAGGAAGATTGTGAATGCTTGGAAGCAGGTGACCAAGAAAGGAAAAACTTCATTCTGGAAATGTAACAACCGGGCTTTCCCTTCCTATAAAGAGTGGATTAAGAAGAGAGCAGAAGAGGAGCTTCTTCCCTTCCCGGTAGAACCACCATCTTACCCCTTGCTGATTGAGCCTCCTACCACAGTTGAGATAGAGAAGTTTAACAAGTTGTGGGCTGAAAAGGAAAATCTGCGAGAAGAAAACAGTGAGCTACAAAGAGAGATCTATCAGTTGAAGCATGAGCGGGGTGAAGCTGTTCATATCGCCGAGTTGAAGATAGAGCTTCTCGCTGAGGCAGAAAAGGAGCTAGCTGACAAGGTCGCATCCAGGCAAAGGATGAAACAAGCTCTAGACGGTATCAGTAAGGTTCTCGAGTCTAAGAAGGAAGAGTTGGACAAGGCTTTGTTAAAAATTCACAGGTTCAATGCTCACCGAGAAACTGCAATGGCTGAGAATAAGCAAAAAGAAGACGGTTATCTAGCTCAGATTGATCAATTGAAGTCGCAGCTCAAGAAGAAAGACGCTGAGATCCTATCAGGGGTATTCCAGAGACAAGCAGTCGAGGGTCGACTCAATGAAGCCATAGCCTCCATAGAGGAGTTGAAGATCCAAGTTGAAGTGAAGAGACCTAGAAGTGAGGGTCCTAGCATAGATGGTGTTTTTGGAGAAGACGCTTGGGAGTTACATTGCCGATACTTGGAGGGGATCATGCATAGGAGAGATGTTCTCATTCAAGAGCTAATTCAGAGGCCGAAGCATCCCGACACCAGAAAGTTGTTCAAGGAAATTCAAGACTGAAGCAAGAAGCATAATAGATGAGGGGATTGACACTTGTAGATTTTGATGACATGCGGTAGTTTTCTATTTTCTTTCATTATTCGGACCACCGCCAGACTTATTGGTTGGGATCTATGATTATTATGTTCAGACTTGTTATCTTGGATTTGTGATTGTTGACATTTGGTTTTCCTCTGGTTTTCTTAATATACAAGCAGAAGTTCCGCTCTATCTTGTTGTTAAACTAGAATCAAGGGGTGGATCGCCCTGCGGATATTCAAACATGTTCATTTGCATTTGCATATTCATAATCATTTTGCATAATCATTGTGCATAACAGGTGTTCAAGGCTGGTTATTCTTATTTTGATCTAGTTTTCTTCAGAATTGCAGACTTAACTCCTCTGGCCATTCAAGAGTTGATCATGGAGCAAGTTCAAGCTGAGTTGAGGGAAATGCGAGGCCAGATGGGGCAGCTTATGGGGAATATGCAAGCTCTCATGCAAGACCAGAAGATGCTGAGGGAGGAGGTCAATCAGATGAAGACTCAAATGGACTTGGTCATGGAAATTTTGAATAGGGTGTTGAAGAAGGAAGACAGTCATGCGCCCGCTTCCACAACAGAGATCCTTACTCCTCCCATCTCTTTGGAATCTGATTTAAATCGTGGATTAGCTCATGAATCTCTTCCACAAGCGGAAGTTCTAGAACTTTCCCAACAGCAGCTAGGTCTTGGCTCCCAAGAGAAGCCCAAGGGTAAAAAGTGTACACAGAGACAGAAGAAGTCTGAAAGAGTTTTTCATCCGCTCCCTATGCCATATTCTCAATTATTGCAGCATCTCCTTCAGTTGCAACTGGTACAGAAAAGAACTTTGGCTCCTGTCACTGGTAATCCTCCACCAGGCTATGATGCAAGAGCCCATTGTGATTTCCATTCTGGGGCACCAGGGCATACTGTGGAGAAATGTAGGGCCTTTCAGCACACTATCCAAGATCTGATTGATTCGAGGAAAATTGAATTCACACCAAGCGGCGTAAGCATACAAGGTGGTCCCACTCTAGCTGTTGAAAAAGAAGTGGGTATCCCCGTTGCTTCTCCCAAAGCCACATCAGGTCAGGGGCATTTCTTGGTCTTAGAATCCCCACATCCGCAAATGCTTTCTACGCCTCAACCAAGTCTGAAGAGAAAAGTTCCTAAAAAGATTATGCGCTCGAATCAGCATCAACAACAGAAGTATCAGCGTCAGAATCAGCATAGGCCGCGCAACAACTTGGAAAGAAAGAATGCTCCTCTTCATCCAGTTCCCATGTCGTACAGTCAACTCTTGCCACACCTGGTTCGAAACTCATTGGCGGAGCCTAAGACTCTGAAGCCTGTTCCAGAACCATACCCTCCGGGGTACAATCCCCATGAGGCTGTCAGAACCCTTTCAAGCAAATAAGACAACCAGTGTCACACGCTTTGTTCAAAAGGGGGAATAAAAAAAAAGAAAGAAGAAAAGCCCGCTAAGTCGAAACTTGTAAACAAGCGACCTAGGCAAAAGTCAAGGCATCCCGATGGACTTCAAAATCGAAAAAACTCAAAAGAGTCAGTCCAGGCAAAAATCAGGGATCAAGAAAGCAAAAGAAAGAAAAAGCGAAAAGCGAAAAGCGTTACAAAAGAAAATCCTCGATAAGAACAAATTTGTGTGATTACAGACACAAAAGATAAAAAGGGGTGACTGTCATTCCAAAACTCCCCTACGTGCCAAACCATTGGTGGCATGGGTTCCTTAAAGATCATAAACCTTTTGAGAGATGAGCGTTTGGGTCAGATTAACTGAACATAGGATTGGAGAACATCACGAAGAGTGGGTGGGCACCGATAAATTTTGAGCCATAAATCCTTTTTCTGAAACCGTGAACCAGACCACGTTACAACCCTTAAAAGTCCTAATTGAAACAGGGTTTATTCCGAAAGCATACTTCAACAGGATAGCATTCCTGACTCCTATGAGTTGCGCTAATAAGATTTGTTGGTGTTACATGTGCGCATTGTTTTTCATTCAAAAATCAAGGTCGCATCCCGGCTAGTGATTCGTTCACAAGGCTTGGCGACGCATTTTCAATAAAACTTCAAGGTTAACATGAGTGTTGCATTAGAATTATCATCCTCATAATAAACTTGTTCTGCTTGCCTACATATGCCTAAGCATCAAGGAAGCTTACACAGTGAACGTCAGTTAAGAAGCTTGATCCTGCCAAGTTGGGATGCTTGGAAATTCTGAAGGGCAATCATATCAAAGGGCAAGCTGCCAAGAGACTAGTGTAGAGTGAGATCTCCCCAGTAAGTCGTGTTAAGATATAACCAATCTGGGGCAGTCACGTCGAGAAATCTCTCCGAAGTTCAGTTATCCTGGGGCATTCATTCTAAGATCAGAGGCAAGTCACTTCAAAGCCCATATTGGGGCAGGCCACCTCTAGAGTGTGCGAGATTGTCCACTCCTGAAAATGGTTAATTGAAAACACCTCCTCAAGGTTCAAGGTACTAAAGAAGAGTATTTTCAAGTCATTACAATCCCTTTCGAGGTAATGTACATCATGGATTATGAAGACTGGGGCAGTTATGTCGAGATATGATAAATCTCTCCAAGAGTTTGAAGACCCTGGGGCAGTGCGAGCGCCCGATCTTCTATAAAATCCTCTTGAGATGATTTCTTCCATTAGACCTGGTGGTCTGGGGCATGTGAAAAAGTTCAAAGAGTCGTTTATGACCATAAAGACAAGTCAGGCTGCAGGGCAACAGAATTGTACTTCCCCAGTAGTTGGCTCTCCCCAGCATTAAGATTGCACTTTCCTCAGCAGAGCAGACTTTCCCCAGCAGAAGACCTGGAAAGTATTTTCTCTAGATCAAGACGTTATTTCCCCACAGAATCAGGGTTTTCACTTCCCCCATCCAGTCAGGAAGCGTGCTTTCGCGGACAATGTCATATTCTAGTCCCCATCAAGGTGGGAGTAAAGTCATTCTCCCCATCAGCAGGCTAAGTTCAGCAGTATCCCCAAGCAGGATGGTATCATGGGCTGGCATCCCCCAGCAGGTCCTAAGCCCATCTGTTATTGGCAATCCTCAGTAACAGACTTCCGGTTCCGTTATTGGCGGTCATTCTCAACTCCCCCAGCAGAGGAGAAATCTCAGGTTTTGGATGTTACCTTCAGTGAAAGATAGGTGTGGCCCCCGGTAGTTCTTTCAGGATTTCATCCCCAGCAGAAGTTGTTGATCTGAGGAGTCGGTCAGTGTGATCCTTCATAGCAGAGTTCCCGGATTCAGAGGACAATTTATTCTTGTCATCCCCAGTTAAATTGGTCTTTTCTCTCCGGCATTTATTTTGCTGGAGGGACCCCTTTTTGCATATCATAAGCATTTGCATTGCATCCCCAAACGCGTAGCATTTCCATTTCGTATGGAGCATTACGCCACTATTCAAACATTTGCATTCGAAGCATAAGCCAGGTTTGATACTTTCTTTGCCAGTTCTCTTTCTCAGCAGAGATGGCATAACTCAGGAGATCCTGGAGGGACGCGTTCCTCATACTTGTGCTCCCCGGTAGAGTCTTTTATTTAGACTTCTCCTTCCCCAGCGGAGTCATCTTGCCTGTGGATTTTGAGTCGGTTGGGAGTTTGCCTTTGTTTGGCCCTTCTCCTTTGTGAAATCCCGTTCTCACCTGGTAGTCAGTTCTTGCTTGACATATTTTGCTGGCCAATTTCCCTTTATCAGCAGGGATGGCATTTATTTTGCTAGTTCTCTTTATCAGCAGAGATAGCAATCCTTTGAAGATTTTCTTCGTCAGTTCCCTTTATCAGCAGGGATGGCATTTATTTTGCTAGTTCTCTTTATCAGCAGAGATAACAATCCTTTGAAGGTTTTTTTTTCGTCAGTTCCCTTTATCAGCAGGGATGGAATTTATTTTGCTAGTTCTCTTTATCAGCAGAGATAGCAATCCTTTGAAGGTTTTTTTTCCGTCAGTTCCCTTTATCAACAGGGATGACATTTATTTTGCTAGTTCTCTTTATCAGCAGAGATAGCAATCTTTTGAAGATTTTCTTCGTCAGTTCCCTTTATCAACAGGGATGACATTTATATTGCTAGTTCTCTTTATCAGCAGAGATAGCAATCTTTTGAAGATTTTCTTCGTCAGTTCCCTTTATCAGCAGTGTCATACCCCAAATTTTGACCACTAAGATTTCCCATCATTGTGCAAATCATCATCACAATATGGATGAACCATCATGCCTCACCAAATGCCTCAAGGGTTGTTGAGCATTCACTACAGTCAAAATTAGGGTTTTAAGCCCTCTCAGAGCCTTAGACAAAGGATCAATCAAGGAATGACATGATCTCCAACTTGTCTAACCTCTCAAACATCCACAATGGATCAAAAAGGACTCCCACTTTAAGGATTAAGCACAAGGATGCTCCCTTTCAGGTGGATTAAGTCTCAAGATCGACAGTGTCACCAAATTAGGGTTTTGGTCGACCAGGGCCTCCAGATGGAAATTTTCATCTGGGCACAAGGCAATGATCCAAAACATAACCTAATGTACTCCATGGAACCTCATGGACCCAAGCATCAAGTCAATTTGACCTCAGGGGATGCATACATAAAAAATCAGGAATTAGGGTTTCTTGACCTAATTCACCCCTAAGTTGACTTTTGGGACAAATCAAGAGCCAAGACCTCAAGACATGATTTGAGGGTCTCTAATGAGCTATATTGATCCATTTGTAACAATGTATTAATCCAAGAAGCTTGAGCAACAAGTCTCAAGTTCATCTGCACCACAATTAGGGTTTTGCGAGAAAAGTCAACTGTAACTTTGACTTTTGACCAGGACATGCTCCCAAACCCTAGGACATGCCTCAATATACCCTATGACACCCATGGAACATGTCCATCAAGTTTGATTTAGGTCAAGGACATGATTTCCTGAAGAATTACACAGTTTGGAATTCATCTGATAAAAAGTCAACTGTGCACAAAAGTCAACTTTGACTTTTTGAGATTTTTCACCAAAATGGATTTTTAACCCTAAAATGATGTTAATGTATGATTTGAATCATAATTCATCAAGAAAAATCAAAGAAAGTGGGATAACTTGTAAAAGGGGTAACCATAAAACTTAGAAATTTTTCTAAGTTATGGAAAAAGTACCACTAATACCCTAACTTTGAAGGATCATAACTCCTAAACCACAAGGCCATTTTTTCTCATCCAAAGATGGATTTGTAGCCCTCATTACCCTCTACAAAAACTTCAACTAGACCTAAGTCCAATTCATTAAGGATTTTGAGTTATGGAGTGATCAAAATCAAGAAATCACACTTTGTTCCAACACTTAGTGAAAATTTCACTAAGTCAGATTTTGCTTCACTTTTTGCCAAATGTAGAGGGATTTTTCACTTGGAATCAAAAGAGATCAAAACCAAACTTGTTCAAACAGTTGTTGTATCATGTAAGGGCTTTCCAAAATGGTCAAGAGCATTACCAAATTCAACTTACACCATGAGATATGACATTGGCAAGTTGCCTTGCTGAAATCTGTCAAGGCAAGGCAGAATTTGCAATTTTGCTCGATTTGCCAAAATCATCCAAATTCAAATGCTCCTATCCAGTTGGACACATCTGAGGATTGAATCTAAAGGGGACAATCACTGAGCCAAGCCTCCAAAGTCCATGGAACAAGAAATAACATGTTGAACCTAGAATGGCCAAAATAGGGACAAGACTCCAAATTTGGATTAAAGCATTCAATGGAAGCATCAAGGTGGCATGGACTGAGCCATTCTCATCTGAAATCACTCAAGACTTATCCAAGACCAAGGGAACCAAAGCTCTGTGCCATAACCTCTAGTCAATGGCTAGAGGAAACTTGGATTTTCATTTGCCAACATTGGCCAAACCTACTTACCAGCTGCCATGCACTATTCCTTGCAAAACAAACTTGCTCTACTATAAATAGAGCTCAATTGTGATCAGTTTGAGTACACCAAAGCCATCAAACAGATGCTTTCCTCAAAATCTCTTCTTTCACTCCAATTTTGCCTTCTAAGGCAAGTCACTATCGGGTTTTTAGTTTGACAGCTCTTCCAATCAAACCAATCACTCACACACCTCACATACATCATATAGAAGTGATCCAAACACTCACATAACATCTGGAACACTGATTTCACAAAATCACTAGCTGGTTGCTCAAGGTTTTAACCAAGTTGCAGCTGAGGTACCACAAAGTGATCCAGCTAATTTCAATCAAGTCCAACCATTCAAACACACTCCATAGGGTGTAGGGAAGCTGTTCAGATAATCACCACTCATCTATAACACCTCCAAATCAAAAATCACATTGCACTTGCTGTCACGGCCTAGAGGTAAGCACATACTTGGTCATCTCTCAATCTATGCATATTTCCTCGCACAATAATTTGGCCATATGTTCATAATCATGCATGGAATATTTTCCCTCAATTAATTGCATTGTTTGAATCGTGTATCAAAAATCCTAGCCTTCATGCAGAAATTAGGGTTCTTGAGGTTTCTTCGTGATTTCTTGTTGTATGTTTAATTTAAATGAAATTAATGGACATAGACATGATCGTGAGGTTGAGACGAGCATAATGATATGTGGATTGCATGATATGATTACGTATTCAGTGAGATTGGATGGAAAACGCAAATCAGCCAAACCCAGAACACGCGCGTGTTCTTGGTGTGTTCTTGGCGCCATTTTTGAATAATTCAAATATTTGAATTTTGTGATTTTGTTTAATTGATTCAAAAATTAATTTCTTTCTGAGTTTTAATGATTTTGAGTTGATTCTTTTTTTAATAATTCACAAAAATGTTAAAATATTTTATTTTAACAAAAAATCCCAAAAATATTATTTATTTCATATAATTGATATTTTTGCAAAGAATTAATATTTTAATTGTTTTTGACATATTAAATATTTTTTCTACATTGATTTTGCAACTTTTAATGCTTTCTAATTATTTTGTAGGTCAATACTTAATTTTTGAAGCATTAATCCAAGATCACAATTTGTTTTTCACGTGTTAAACAATTTTGATCATTTTAATTGAATTTTTATTCAATTAAATACATCTTTTGAAAACAAATTAGGGTTTTTGGATTAATTCAACCCTCATAAATCATTTTCAAAACACTTTGGGCCTCTAATAGAGTGTAAGACCCAATCCTTTCTTGACCAAAACATTTTTGGGCCTCAGTGCATTGTATAAGTCCCGATACCGTCAAAAACAAACCGCGCGATCATCACCCTTTTCAAAATAAACCTTGGGCCTCTCCTTGAGCTATAAGACCCATTCAAAACACTTTTGGGCCTCTAATAGAGTGTAAGACCCAATCCCCTTTTAACCAAAATCATTTGGGCCTCACTTATTGTATAAGTCCCTCTGCATTAAAAGAAAACCTCGGCGCGATCGCCACTTCAAACGAAAAAGTCATTTGGGCCTACCTTCGTGTTATAAGCCCCACTATTTTTCTTTAAAACTTTTGGGCCTCTTGAGAGAGTGTAAGACCCATCCCTTTGTACATAAAACATTTTGGGCCTCAGTCACTTGTATAAGTCCCTCTGTACAAATTCAAACAGTGCGCTCACTGATAAACCCTGGGCCTCTCCTTGAGCTGTAAGCCCCAAAACTTTCTTTTTCAAAGCACTTTCTCCTTTGATTTTGAATATACTGTTGTTTTCAATCTTTCTTTGTTGAACAACTAACCAAACAGCATGGAAGCTCTACAACCGAGTAAGTGGTTATTGCTTTCATTTACCGCTTTCATATACATATAACTGTATTGTGGGGCTGTTTCACTGTAGTCTTCTTTCATAAACTCATATCAACTGTGTAATAATAGTATAGATATTTCGAGTTTCCCCGGCAACTACGTCTAGAACTAGGTGACGCCGTTTCGTTTATTCGTAGAAATAGACAACTAGATCCCAAATAGGATCACCAGATACAGTCTTCTCTTCGGCTGTCCTCATTAGGAATTGTCAAGAAACTCTACTCCCCAAGATGAATGTCTTCTCCATGAATGGCATCTTTGAGTTTCTTCCAAATTCTCGAACTTTCCTGACTTTGATCTATTCTCGGTCAATAGCATTGCCTTGAATTTCTCGGGGTTTGGGGACCCACGGGCTTCTTAAAAGCATCGGCCTCCTCTTGGGCATCATACAAGGACCCACAGACTTCCTAAAAGCAACCCCGCCTCCTCTTGGGCTTAGTACAAGGACCCTACGGCTTCTTAGAAGTATCCACAGCCTCCTCTTAGGCTTCGTATAATGATCTCTTCCTCCGGGAATGATAGCCTCCTCTTGGGCTTCGTACAAGGACCCGTCGGCTTCTTAAAAGCTTCCAGCCTCCTCTTGGGCTTCGTACAAATTGTCCCGACGACCTCCTAGAGGTATAGGAACATAAATTAGTCATTTGCATAGAACAGTCCTTTCATAGAGTCTACTACTGTTCCTTAAAACATAGTACAAAGATGACACTCTAGACTCGGACAGTCTAATCTCCTTGAGTCTCAAAGACATTCTCAAGTGACCCCTTTGTTAAATAGGAAGGAAAACCCGTAGACTCGGACAGTCTCAATACCCTTTGGATTTCCCGCTTCCTTAAAGAACAGGAAATATCCCTGATCCTCGAATCAAATCCCTAAGTACAATGTTGCTCATATAAGAACTGATTTTCTCTTCAAAATCAGTATACTGGACCTGTCACTTAACTGAACAGTCACCATAGCCTCCTCTTAGGCTTTGTATAATGATCCTTCTTCAGTGGAGTTAGCCTCCTCTTGGGCTTTGTACAATGATTCTCCCCAGCGGAGTCAAACAACGTTTAGCCTCTTTCTCGGGCTTTGTATGAGACACATAAGAGACTCCCTCGTTGAGTCAGTCACCCCTTTCGCCTCCATCTCGGGCTTTATATGAGATACAAAAAGGTTCTTATTAAGCCAAATAAACAACAGCCTCCATCTCGGGCTTCGTACGAGATATAAAAACTCTCTTGTTGAGTTAAATAGCCTCCATCTCGGGCTTTATACGAGATACCAAAAGATTCCCTCGTCGAATCAAAACCTTTTAGCCTCTCTCTCGGGCTTTGTACGAGACACATATTAGCCTCCTCTTAGGCTTTGTATAAGAAAACCATTGGTTGATCCAATCAACCTTTTAGCATCAAAACTGTGCCTCGTTCACAGTACACAAACATCAACAACTCCTTCCCCTTCATCTAATCGCTGTAAGCGGAAAGCCTCTGGATCATCTACATCCATGCCACTGTCCCTCTTTTAGCATGAGAAATTCCTAGGGAAAGATAGCATTGCTCTACACTGAGTTAAAGTCTTCTCCTTCAGGTTAAAATCCCCTTTAAAGGAAATTATGGCATTGCTAGGATCCGCGTATCCCGGTTAAAGTAATTCTCCTTTATAACCAGTCACCCAACAGTTGTGACAGACAAACCCTTCTTTAGAGATGACAAATTCTCTCTAAAGTTGAGGTCCTTCAGCTTCACGTCTTGGGCTTTGAACAAGACACAAATAGACTTTTCAGCTTCACATCTTGGGCTTTGAACAAGATACAAATCACCTTTCGCTTCACGTCTTGGGCTTTGAACAAGACACCAAAAACACCCATTTCCTCCCATAGACTAGGAGGAACTACGAACACTCTGATTTCCCTATTTCGGTAAACGGGAATACGTAGGCATAAGATCGAAAGAAAAGATCTTAGCGAGCACACTAAACAAAAACCCAAATCCCATATCTCCATCAATCAAAAGCAGTAATTCAAAAATATCCGTCCTAACATCCTAATCCTTGTTCCCCTCCAGAAACCTTCTGTCTGGATAAAAAGAAAGAAATAAGTATTGGTGAAAAATACAAATAACCAGTACAAAGGCCCCCCCACATTGATAGCATTCGTAACTTAACAGACCGCTGTTTAAACTCAGTATGCAAAGCAGGGTTAATTGGAGACATCTATTTCCCTTCCTTCATCAGCTTTAATAGGATAAAAAATGAATCGACCTGTAGTTCAAAGCTCAAACCGCAGAGAGCGACCAACGCTTAAGAACCGCGTCCAAAATCGCTCGCTACAGAAAAATGGCGCCCACCGTGGGGCCTAATTCTGATTTCCTTTTTTACCTCTTGTGTGAATACCACAGATTGGGGCTTCAGCCGGGGAACCCATTTTCTGTCAGGAACTTAGGATTCTTAGCCTAATAGGTCTAGAATGTCTAGGACAAATATATATACCGCTTTTCCTAATTGCTATACATGTTTATTTTTCTGCTAATGGGAATGCGGGTGATGCCGTATGTGGAAAGAATGAGTATACACTTAAGATAAGTGATGGCGACAAGGTCGACCATCAACCTCAGTGGAGGCTGACCAACGCAACCCATTCACTCTCTTAGCAAATAGGCCGGTTGTTAAGTCTGAGAAGCTGAGGAGCCAAACCCTTTCGTAGTGCGAAAACTATCGGAAATAGTTGTTACACGATACTACCCTCATTTGAGGCTGGTGATCTATTCTCGGTGAATGGCACTTACTCTAAGATTGCACTACAACTCGCTGGCGATCCGCTTGTTGTTTTGCTTTCCTGGGAGGAGCTAATGATAATGAGTACAGGTACAAAAATCACCCTAGTATAAACCTTTGGGGATGGGTAGAGCCTTGACTTCATGACAACGACCCTTTGACCCCATGTTTTTTCTATGTTTTTATGTGCTGCATTCATGCATTCATCTAAAAAACATTAAAACATTCAAAAAATCTTCTCCTCTAGTCTCTCTGTTTTTCAAATTAAACTAAGACTGTGATTGCAAATATCAGAGAAAAGGATTGCACTAATGGATTTCGGTAGAAGGAGAACTCACCAGTATACCTTCAAGGTTCCAAAACTAGAGGATTTGAGAAGGTTAGTGAGGATGATCACTAACCCAGAGGCTTTCAGAGCCAAGCACGGAGGTTTGCTACCACTATTAAGAGTCCATGTGATTGAGGGAATCATGGATGCGCTCGTTCAGTTTTATGATCCGGTTTATCACTGTTTCACATTCCCGGATTACCAGCTTGCACCAACGCTGAAGGAGTATTCTCACCTGATTGATCTACACATTACAGATCGAGCTCCATTTTCTGGACTGGAAGAAATTCCAAAGAATCAGACCATTGCAAGAGCAATTCATTTGGACGAGTCTGAGGTTAGGACTCACCTAACCACTAAGGGTGGCATCCAAGGTTTGCCAGCCCAGTTCTTGACGAAGAAAGCCCTGTACTTCGCCAGTATCGAGAATGTAACTGCTTTTGAAAGTATCTTTGTCTTGCTCACCTACGGGTTGTTTTTGTTTCCTAACATCAATAACTTCGTCGATATTAACTCCATTAAGGTTTTTCTCATTGGAAATCCTGTGCCGACTTTGCTCGCAGATGCGTATCATTCTGTATACTTGGGAAATTTGTACAGCGGAGGGGAGATCACATGTTGTGTACCTCTGCTTTACAAATGGTTTATCTCTCACTTGCCAAAATCTGCTGCTTTTTGGGATTGCAAGAGTGCCTTACGTTGGTCACAGAAGATCATGTCCCTCACCAACTCTGATATAGATTGGTGTAATAGGATTTATGAGGGAATCAGGATCATTGACCGTTGTGGAAACTTCCCCAACGTACCCCTCATAGGAACTAAAGGAGGAATCAACTACCATCCAGTATTGGTTCGCCGTCAATTTGGATACCCGATGAGACACATCCCACTGGGTGTTCATCTGGAAGGTCTTTTCTTCAAAGAAGGAGAAAATGACAGAGCACTAAAGATGGAAATAGTGCACGCTTGGAAGCATGTTCATAAGAAAGGACGAGAGTCTCTAGGAAAACCAGACCGTGTCTCGGTGGAGCCTTATCTCTATTGGGTACAAACTAGAGCTCTCAAGCTAAAGATGCCTTATCCTCGTTACAGAATTCTTCCGCCGAGGGAATCTGTCATGTACTTCATGACGGAAACTGAAAAGCTGCAGGTTACTCTCAACAAAATCCAAAATGAGAGAAGGTCTTGGAAGAACAAGTACCACACCCTCGACATAGAGTGCATCAAAATACAGCAATTACTGAAAGAGAAAGATGCTCTGATTGAAATTTTGGAGCAACATGCTGTGGATAATCAGGATGAGCAAAGGAATTTGCTCGCTCCTTTCACTTGGCAAAGGAATGACAACCCGACAACGGCCCAAGAGCTCCGGTCAAAGAAAAGGAAGATACCAGAATCAGCACCTGATTTCTCTTCAGAGAGGACTCAGGACCCATTAGTTTAGGTTTCTGTTTCTGCACCTTGTAATCTACTGTATTTCCACTTCTGTAATCCTTTGAATTCAATAAAAAGGGGTTTCCCCACTGTTTGATATTTGCAATCTAATTGTCGAAGTTTATTTTGATTAAACCTAAAACAATTAATATAATCATTGCATTCATCATTCTCACATCGCGTATTCTTCTTCCCTACGAATCTCACGTTTGTGTCTCCGTTTTAGAGTCAAACTGTCTCATTCGTATAATACTCGGGCCAATCGTCAGAAAAAGATGGATGATCTTGAGGAGGAAAACAGAGAGTTGAAAAAAGAGATCGACGCTCTGAGAGAGGATATGAGAAAGCTTCGTAACGACATGCAAGCCATGGCAGAAGCTCAGCTACAAAGAACTGTGATCTCAGAGATCACCTCAACGCCCATAGTGGAGAGGTATGATCCTAGGTATCAGATACCAAAAGATCGTCCTTGGGGCATGCCTGTTAACTATATCCCGGAAGGATATGTTCCGCCGATCACTGAAGATCAGGGAATCACAACAGAAGCCGCTGGGCCTGAAGGTTACAAACTTCGGGAAAGCGAAGATGCCAGGGGCATACTGAAGACTCCTAAAGGTTACAAACTTCGGGAAACGCCAAGACTCACTGCCGTAGTCACGGTCCCACCCCCTGTGGTGCACATTGTCCCGGAAGGACAGATTCCACAAACACCTTCTGGTAAGAAGGAAACTATGTTCGATAGAATGGATGAATTCCAGGAACAGTTCCTGGAAATGCAGAAGGAACTGCAGGCCATTCGCGGTCAGGATCTATTTGGAAAGGACGCCGCAGATCTCTGCTTGGTCCTAAATGTGAAAGTCCCGCACAAGTTCCAAGTGCCCGACTTTGAAAAGTATAAGGGTAACTCTTGCCCTCAAAGCCATCTGGTGATGTACGCTCGGCGGATGTCAGCCCAGACAGAGAATCAGGACCTACTGATTCACTACTTTCAGGATAGTTTAACCGGTGCCGCACTCAAATGGTACATGGGTTTAAACCGTACTACGATCAGCACATTCAGAGATCTCGGTACTGCCTTCATCCAACAATACAAATACAATTTGGACATGGTACCTGACAGAGATCAACTCAAATCAATGTCACAAAAGGACAAGGAAACCTTTAAGGAGTATGCTCAAAGGTGGCGTGAAATTGCCGCTCAAATTTGTCCACCTCTTGAGGAAAAAGAGATGACAAAGATCTTCTTAAAGACCCTAAGCTCATTTTACTATGACTGAATGGTTGCTAGTGCGCCCAGTGATTTCACCGAAATGGTCGGCATGGGCGTACGTCTTGAGGAAGCCGTCCGAGAAGGACATTTGGAAAAAGACACTGGATCGACGAGCGGTACTAAAAAATATGGTAGTGCTCTCCCTAAGAAAAAAGAGCAAGATATCGAGAATATCTCTCTTGGAAAGCAAAGACGACGTTATCAACCGGTAGCAGCTGTGACTCCTGCTATCAACCCTGCGTCTATTCCTATGTATCAACCTCAGGTTGCGCATAGCCAACCTGACCAGCAAAGGACACAACAGCCTCTTCAGCAGGCTCGTCCTCCATATAATAACAACCGTACAACACGACCACCAGGATTTGATCCTATACCCGTAACGTATGCAGAACTGTTTCCATTACTACTGGCTAAGGGGCACATTCAGACGAAATCTCCTCTTACAGTACCAGAAAATCCACCTTTTTGGTTTAAGGTGGATCAAACTTGCCCTTATCATCAAGGAAGTCCAGGGCATAACATAGAGACTTGTCTCAATTTCAAGTCCGACGTGCAAAAAGTTGTTAGGAGCGGGGTCTTATCCTTCAAAGATACGAATCCTAATGTTCTCACGAATCCGCTACCTCAGCATGAGAAGGCTGCAGTCAATCTGATAGAAGGAGAGACTAACAATGTCTATCAAATTCACGATGTACTCTTGTTGAAAACCAATCTGGTTAAGATGCATTGTAGACAGAGTCGATATAGCCATGTGCCACCTCATAAGTATCATCAGTGTAATATCTGCTCTAAAGACAATCAAGGATGTTCGGTAGTGCAAGCAGCTCTACAGGAACAGATGGATCTCGGATGGATCCAAGAGCACCGAGTTCGTGGAGTTAACATGGTCTACACGAATTCTAACGTCATTCAGAACCACGACATCTGGGCAATGAATGTCAACTTGGTGGCGATGCACTCAAGGCAAAGCCAATATCATAATCTGTCGCGGCACGATTACAGTTCTTGTCTGATTTGCTCGGTAAACAAACAGGGATGCTCTTTCATACAAGAGGCCCTCCAGCGTCAGATGGATCTTGGATGGATCCAAGACTACCATGATAGGAACTCCTATCAAATCAACATGGTTCAGATCTTCGATATTCGCGTAATGAATTCCAACCTGGTAGAGTTACATGCTGAGCAGGTCCGGCTTGGATTCTTAATATCACATGACTATCAAAGCTGTAAAGCGGGTTGCGAAAACGAACGGGGTTGTACCCTTGTCCAGGAGGAACTTCAACACTTGTTGAATCATTGGTGGATGCCAATCTACATGGATGAAGATACTCAGCAAATTAGTATCAGTAACAGGAATCCTACTCGGCGTCAGAGTCAGGATGTCCGATCAGTCGAAGCTAACCTAGTGAGGTTACATTGTATTCAAAGTGGGCGTGGCCAGGTGCCACCACACAACTATGACAGTTGTGGTGTCTGTTCGGAAAGTAACCAAGGGTGTTACCTTGTGAGAGCAGCTCTTCAGGGTCAGGTCGATCGTGGAGAAATCCGTCCATATCCGGGTTCTGGACCCACCAACCTGTCGCCGAACTACCTTGCCGAGCAAGTTGAGGATGTTGTCACAATCTCTGGTCATCACCATACCAGGGATGTTTTTGCCATTATCCCTCTACTTGATGAATCTAAAGTTCCCAACCGGGAACGAATCGAGATTCCTTATGACGGTCAGAAAAATCAAAAGGCTCCAGTAGTCATCTATCTACCAGGACCGCTACCGTATGAATCAGCTAAGGCAATCCCTTACAAATACGGTGCAACAATAATTGAAAATGGAAAGGAAATTCCATTACCCTCCGTTGTGAACATTGCAGACATCAGTCGAGTAACACAGAGTGGTAGAATCTTCAACCGAGGGGTTGGGGAAGTTAACAAGGAAAAGGAACTTCAAACAGAAGCTCC
The DNA here is from genome assembly GCA_022829125.1 of Lathyrus tuberosus. NCBI lineage: Eukaryota > Viridiplantae > Streptophyta > Magnoliopsida > Fabales > Fabaceae > Lathyrus > Lathyrus tuberosus. The sequence goes on from JALAZF010000190.1 coordinate 4,882,722, forward strand.
CGATCCACCAGTCGGTCAGTCCAGTAATCCCGACCTTTCGAAAAATAGTGATGAGATGCTGAAGCTCATCCAAAGGAGTGAATATAACATTGTCGATCATCTGTTACAAACTCCTTCAAAGATCTCGGTGTTATCACTATTACTTAGTTCAGAAGCCCACAGGGAGGCTCTACAGAAAGTCTTGGAGCAAGCCTTTGTGGAACAGGATGTAACAATCAGACAGTTCGATAGCATTGTCTCTAACATCACTTCCTGCAATAATTTGGGATTTAGTGATGATAAATTACCCGAAGAGGGCCGCCGTCATAACATGGCACTCAATATCACAGTTAACTGTCAGGACGATGCTTTAGCCAACGTACTGGTAGACACAGGGTCAGCCCTGAATGTTATGCCGAAGTCCACTTTGATGCAATTATCATTCAAGGGCCCTCCGATGAGAGTCAGCGAGATCGTCGTCAAAGCGTTCGACGGATCCAGAAAAACGGTTATCGGCGAAGTTGATCTTCCCATAACTATTGGTCCTCACACTTTCCAAGTTACTTTCTAGGTCATGGATATCCGGGCAACGTACAGTTGTTTATTAGGAAGACCTTGGATACATCAGGCTGGAGAGGTCACTTCGACCCTCCACCAAAAGCTAAAGTTCATTCAGAACGATCAACTTGTCACAGTCTGTGGAGAACAAGCCTTGCTTGTGAGTAACTTGGCATCATCTGCTGGTATAGAACCCGAGGAGGTTATTGGAACTCAGTTCCAAGCATTATCGGTGAGCAAGGACAATCATTTCAAAGGAGGAACCTCGATTTCCTCATACAATGATGCTATCAAAGCGGTTGAAAGTACCGATACGACAGGATGGGGACAGCTTATCATTCCCACTGACAATAAAACAAAGAAGGGTCTTGGTTTTTCTGCAACCTGTACCCAGACAGCTGCCAACGATGAAAGTCTTCATCCCCTTCAAAACTTATTCCACAGTGGAGGTTTTCTTCACCCAGTGTCTCAGACAGTTCATGCTATCAATGAGGAAGATCCCTCTGACACAGATGAAGAATGGAAGTCCTACCTTAACAAGGACGGTTATATGTCTCAGGAAGAGGTGCCTATGCCTTTTTGCTTTCCTACAGAAAGTCCGAGATTTATACCAAGATCAGATGTCAAAATGATCTACAGGGATTGTGATCCGGAAGGATGCCGCGCTCCGCCAAATTCATTAGAGGAAGACACTCCGATGAAAGACAATTTTGACTACACCTACTATGGCCCAATGGATAGTCTGCCAATGTGGCAACCTTATCCAGGAAACTTGGGGCAAGAAAGTCAGCCGAGTAATGAAACTCAGCTGAGCATCATTGAACAGAATACCTGTGTCCCCACCATGTCATGGGAGCAACACTCAGGTCATTCAGAAACTACTCAACATGAAGATGAATTCGCAACGATCGCAGGACTTGAATTCATCAACTATGCTTTTCCCGAGGTCAATGTCATTGAGAGAGATGACTCCTCCAGTTCCAAAGAAGTTTGGGACACTCTGGGAGAACCAAGTGGAAAATTCGACTACATGGTCAAGTACACCGCTCCCGAAAGCTCTCGTATCAGGCTCGAAGATATCCAGCCGACTGGATGGGGAGATACAGCTAAGAGCACAAATGCTATGCAAAATGCAACAGAGGAATTCTCCTACGACAATTCTACCTGGGAGACAGATTCCAATGATCCTGCTCCACCAGAAATCAACGTCATTTCTGAAGACAAATTAAGGAAGGTGCCAGACTTTGTGATTCACCAAGGAGTTCGCTGCCAATGGGTTGCTGTCGAGGTTCCGAAGGTCGTTCATCAGTCAAAGTAATTGCCATCTTTTAACCTTTCACCCTGCCCAGGTGAAACGGATGTTTTGATAGGGCTCGCTTTCTGTAAATTTCCCTCTTCGCTTTGCCCGAAGCCACAAAGTTTTGTTTTATAGGGCTGTAGTTTCAAGGATCGACTTGTTCATTAATAAAATAACGTCGTTCTGTAATTTCTGCATTAATTGCTGTTTTCTATTTTCGTTTTTCAGAAAATGGTAATCCTAAAACACAAGTAAAAATAAAAACAAGTAGTAAAATAAAACACTGCACACACTTGCATTTTCTCTATCTCTTCTAAACACGAATCATCACGTCATGCAGATTGCTTGTTTTACACCCCGTTGAAACATACGATCTGATGCCTTTTCCCAACTTTGAGTTCCCGGTATTCGAGGCTGAAGAAGAAAATGACGACAAAATTCCAGAAGAGATCTCTCGACTACTCAGACAAGAGGAAATGTCCATTGAACCTCATAAAGAACCGTTGGAAATGGTAAACTTGGGTTCAGAACAAGAGAGAAAAGAAATCAGGATTGGGGCACTGCTTAGTCCAACTGCCAGAGAGAGTTTGATAAAGCTTCTCAAAGAATTCCCCGATGTATTCGCTTGGTCCTATCAGGATATGCCAGGGTTGGATACCAGTATCGTGGAACATCACTTACCGTTAAGATCGGAATGTCCGCCAGTAAAGCAAAGGTTGAGACACACTTACCCGGACATGGCCATCAAAATCAAAGAGGAGGTGCAGAAACAGATTGACGCAGGTTTCCTCGCTACATCTGAATATCCTCAATGGTTAGCCAACATCGTACCCGTTCCCAAAAAGGACGGAAAGGTCAGAATGTGTGTTGATTACAGAGATCTGAACAAGGCAAGTCCAAAGGACGATTTTCCTTTACCACACATTGACATGCTGGTAGACAGCACAGCAAAGTTCAAAGTATTCTCCTTCATGGATAGATTCTCGGGCTATAACCAGATCAAAATGGCGCCGAAAGACATGGAGAAAACTTCGTTCATTACCCCATGGGGCACCTTTTGCTACAAGGTAATGCCGTTCGATTTGAAGAATGCCGGGGAAACCTATCAAAGGGCCATGACTACTCTGTTTCATGACATGATACATAAGGAAATCGAGGTATATGTCGATGATATGATTGCAAAATCTAAAACAGAGAGTGAGCACGTTGAACATCTGTCAAAATTGTTCGAACGTCTAAGAAAATTCAAGCTCCGCTTGAATCCCAACAAGTACACCTTCGGTGTCCGTTCAGGGAAACTACTAGGGTTCATCGTCAGCCAAACAGGAATCGAGGTTGATCCTGACAAGGTCAAGGCCATTCAAGAAATGCCTTCTCCGAAAACTGAAAAAAAAGTCAGAGGATTCTTGGGACGTTTGAACTACATCTCCAGATTCATATTCCTTATGACCGCCACATGTGCGCCGATTTTCAAATTACTGAAAAAGAACCAGGATTGCGTTTGGTCAGAAGATTGCCAAACTGCCTTCGACAGTATTAAGGAATATCTGTTGAATCCTCCGATTTTATCACCTCCAGTGGAAGGAAGACCACTGATCATTTACCTCACAGTCCTAGAGGACTCAATGGGATGTGTACTTGGCCAACAAGACGAAACCAAAAGGAAAGAGTCTGCCATTTACTATCTAAGCAAGAAATTCATCGACTGCGAAACTCGGTACACGATGCTCGAGAAAACTTGTTGTGCTTTGGCTTGGGCAGCCAAACGTCTTCGCCAATACATGATTTGTCATACTACTTGGTTGGTCTCCGAAATGGATCCAATCAAGTACGTATTTGAAAAACCTGCTCTTACGGGAAGAATTGCCTGTTGGCAGATGCTGTTATCAGAATATGACATAGAGTACCACGCTCAGAAAGCCGTTAAAGGAAGTATTTTAGCCGATCATTTGGCACATCAACCGATTGACGAGCAAGAATCAATCGGGTTTGACTTCCCGGACGAAGATGTCATGTATCTAAAAATGAAAGATTGCGATGAACCGTTACCCAGTGAAGGGCCAGAACCAGGTTCCCAGTGGGGACTTATCTTTGACGGAGCAGTTAATCACTATGGAAACGGAATTGGGGCAATCATTGTTACCCCTCAGGGTACCCACATTCCTTTCACTGCTAGACTTACGTTTAAATGTACGAACAACGAGGCCGAATACGAAGCTTGTATCATGGGTCTCAAAGAAGTAATTGATTTAAGGATCAAAAACTTGGACGTATACGGCGACTCAGCCTTGGTTATCAATCAGATAAAAGGAGATTGAAACACATACCAATCAGGATTGATTCCTTACAAAGACTATGGAAAAAGGTTGTTGCCTTTCTTCAACAGAATTGAGTTTCATCACATCCCTCGTGATGAGAATCACATGGCTGACGCTTTAGCCACTATCTCTTCCATGATTAGTGTAGGTCAATGGAATGACATACCTAAGATCGACATAATGCGCCTTGAACGGCCCGCTTACATCTTCACGATCGAAGCAGTCATAGACAATAAACCTTGGTATCACGATATCAAATGCTTCCTTCAGAAACAAGAGTACCCATCAGGGGCACTCAGAAAAGACAGGAAAACCCTCAGAAGATTGGCTGGAAACTTCTTCCTGAGCGGTGACACTCTCTATAAGAGAAATTTTGACATGGTCTTGCTCCGATGCGTAGACAGACCAGAAGCAGACATGCTGATAAAAGAAATTCATGAGGGATCCTTTGGCACTCATGCCAACGGACACACAATGGCGAGAAAAATTCTGAGAGCAGGGTACTATTGGTTGACAATGGAATCCGACTGCTACAAGTACATGAGGAGGTGTCACAAGTGTCAGATATACTCCGACAAAATTCATGTACCGCCAACACATCTCAAAGTTCTTTCTTCCCCATGGCCTTTTTCCATATGGGGAATCGACATGATTGGCATGATTGAACCTAAGGCTTCGAACGGACATCGGTTCATCCTTGTAGCCATTGACTACTTCACCAAGTGGGTCGAAGCAGCGTCGTACGCTAATGTAACCCGACAAGTGGTGATCCGATTTATCAAAAACAATATCATCTGCCGTTATGGTGTTCCAAGGGAGATCATTACTGATAATGGGTCTAACTTGAACAATAAGATGATGAAGGAGTTGTGTGCAGAGTTCAAGATTGAGCACCATAACTCATCTCCTTACCGACCTAAGATGAATGGAGCGGTAGAAGCGGCTAACAAGAACATCAAGAAGATTGTTCAAAAGATGGTTGTAACCTATAAAGATTGGCACGAGATGCTACCCTTTGCTCTTCATGGTTATCGCACATATGTCCGTACTTCAACAGGGGCAACCCCTTTCTCTCTAGTGTATGGCATGGAGGCAGTTCTCCCCATAGAAGTAGAGATCTCGTCAATCAGGGTATTGATGGAAGCTAAGCTCACTGAAGCTGAATGGTGTCAAAATCGACATGACGAACTGAATCTGATCGAGGAAAAGAGAATAAAGGCACTATGCCACGGTCAGTTGTATCAATAGAGAATGAAGAGGGCGTTCGACAAAAAGGTCCGACCTCGTGTCTTCAGAAAAGGAGACCTCGTGCTCAAAAAGATTCAATCTTTTCTCACTGATTCTCGGGGCAAATGGACCCCGAATTATGATGGCCCTTATGTGGTCACAAAATCTTTCTCAGGCGGCGCCTTGAGACTTGCAACCATGGACGGAGAGGAATTTTCCTACCCCACGAATGTTGATGTAGTCAAGAAATACTTCGCCTAAACTAAAAAAAAAACGTCTCGGTGGATTGAAAACCCGAAAGGGCGGTCCAGGCAAGTTAGAGACATGAAAAAAAATCATCCCGGTGGATTGGAAATATCATAGTACAATCCAGGCAAAAATTAGGGATAATGGCAAGTAACTATGTTCAACAGAGGCAAGTCCCTCGGCAGCAGCAGTTACATCGTCGGAAGAAAACTCCAGTCAAGGTCATCTTCGACAGAAGCTCAGGATGCCCAGAATTCAAAGTTGGTAGAAGGATAGTGGCCGTTATGTTTCAACGTAGCCCTTTTCCCTGTAAATTACCATTTTCAAACTTTGTATATACTCTTTGGAATCATGCGCTTGGCTGATTTCCATCCTATCAATAAAATTTGAGCCCTTGTGCTTTTGTTTGCAATTCTTATTTGTTTTAGCTTTATAGAACGACGTTGTTAACATGATTAACGATTCTTGAAATAAAACAAAATGAATTTACTTGTTAAACTTTTTCTGCTTTTAAAAATAAAGATGGTATTTCTTTTGACTGTGGAACATCAGAAGAACATCAACCGCTTCTCCAGAAGTAAGCGAACTTCAAAGTGCAGAATAAAAGTGCTCCTTCTAACCTAGTACGCCTGAATAAAGGGATCAACTGTGTCAGAGACCTTGTTTCGTCTGACACCCCTCGGCAGAGTTCTCATCTCCTAAGCCCGACCAACATAACTCCCAACAGGGACTATCTCTCCTAAGCAAGGTGGAATTACTATCTTGAACCAGCGATATCTCTACACGCCCCGCGATGGCCGAGTATCCAGTCATGTTCATCTTGAAGTTTGTGTGTCGCGTCAGTTTTGCCAGCATAAACATACATGCATCATGCATTATTGATTTGCATTCATATTGCATCGCTATCACTCTAGCCGGTCTTGTCCCTTAGTGATAAAAGTCCTCTCAATTGAGTTTTCAGTTCTTCCCTCGTCAGGAAACGTTGTGTCTGAACAATCTCGCCACCAGTGTATCTTTAGATCAGAGTCGGCACTCGACCACTTTGATAACTTGAACCTCTGAAAAGCCAGAGAACCTTCAACAAATGTCACTCTTCGCCATTGAAGATGATATCCTTGCTTTCCCGGATTAAAGAAAATCCCTAGAGAGAGCCTCGTAATCGGAGATTCGGCAGTACATCAGTGTTTCTCCGAAAATCACTGATGAAAAAGGTCATCGGCACCTCAAAATTGGACCCCATCATATGGCATTTCTCCGGGAAGATCCCGAGAAAAGTATGATGTAAGATCCCAAGCGGAAACAGTCTCTCAAGAGACTCGCTTTCCCCAGTAGATTTGACAAATGGCGTCTCCAACAGAGAAGTTTGTGCAACTCTATAACTCAGACGACTGGGTTCCCCAGCAAGTCTGACATCAGAAGTTTTTCTGTCAAATGGCATCTCTCCAGGAAAATTCGGCGAGAAGTTTGAGGAAAACCGCTACAAATAGCGTCCCTTGTCAATAAAGTTTATTGACAAAAGAAACTGAGACCAGTTCCTTGGTATGAAACCAGGATCGAGGGGAAGTTTAAATCAGAAACTAAGACCAGTTCCTTGGTAGGAAACCAGGATCGAGGGGAAGTTTAAATCAGAAACTAATACCAGTTCCTTGGTAGAAAACCAGGATCGAGGGGAAGTTTACCTTTTCTAAGCCTCATTGCTTAGCTAAAGAAGATGAATGCGTAAGCTACCATTCATAACCATCATCAAAATTTCGGGTATTCCGATATTTAATCCTCTTGCACCCCGAATGCCCGAATACCTTCGTCATTCACATCTTCGGGTCCAAGAAGATTAAATAGGGGCATCTGTCATACCCCAAATTTTGACCACTAAGATTTCCCATCATTGTGCAAATCATCATCACAATATGGATGAACCATCATGCCTCACCAAATGCCTCAAGGGTTGTTGAGCATTCACTACAGTCAAAATTAGGGTTTTAAGCCCTCTCAGAGCCTTAGACAAAGGATCAATCAAGGAATGACATGATCTCCAACTTGTCTAACCTCTCAAACATCCACAATGGATCAAAAAGGACTCCCACTTTAAGGATTAAGCACAAGGATGCTCCCTTTCAGGTGGATTAAGTCTCAAGATCGACAGTGTCACCAAATTAGGGTTTTGGTCGACCAGGGCCTCCAGATGGAAATTTTCATCTGGGCACAAGGCAATGATCCAAAACATAACCTAATGTACTCCATGGAACCTCATGGACCCAAGCATCAAGTCAATTTGACCTCAGGGGATGCATACATCAAAAATCAGGAATTAGGGTTTCTTGACCTAATTCACCCCTAAGTTGACTTTTGGGACAAATCAAGAGCCAAGACCTCAAGACATGATTTGAGGGTCTCTAATGAGCTATATTGATCCATTTGTAACAATGGATTAATCAAAGAAGCTTGAGCAACAAGTCTCAAGTTCATCTGCACCACAATTAGGGTTTCGCGAGAAAAGTCAACTGTAACTTTGACTTTTGACCAGGACATGCTCCCAAACCCTAGGACATGCCTCAATATACCCTATGACACCCATGTAACATGTCCATCAAGTTTGATTTAGGTCAAGGACATGATTTCCTGAAGAATTACACAGTTTGGAATTCATCTGATAAAAAGTTAACTGTGCACAAAAGTCAACTTTGACTTTTTGAGATTTTTCACCAAAATGGATTTTTAACCCTAAAATGATGTTAATGTATGATTTGAATCATCATTCATCAAGAAAAATCAAAGAAAGTGGGATAACTTGTAAAAGGGGTAACCATAAAACTTAGAAATTTTTCTAAGTTATGGAAAAAGTACCACTAATACCCTAACTTTGAAGGATTATAACTCCTAAACCACAAGGCCATTTTTTCTCATCCAAAGATGGATTTGTAGCCCTCATTACCCTCTACAAAAACTTCAACTAGACCTAAGTCCAATTCATTAAGGATTTTGAGTTATGGAGTGATCAAAATCAAGAAATCACACTTTGTTCCAACACTTAGTGAAAATTTCACTAAGTCAGATTTTGCTTCACTTTTTGCCAAATGTAGAGGGATTTTTCACTAGGAATCAAAAGAGATCAAAACCAAACTTGTTCAACTAGTTGTTGTATCATGTAAGGGCTTTCCAAAATGGTCAAGAGCATTACCAAATTCAACTTACACCATGAGATATGACATTGGCAAGTTGCCTTGCTGAAATCTGTCAAGGCAAGGCAGAATTTGCAATTTTGCTCGATTTGCCAAAATCAGCCAAATTCAAATGCTCCTATCCACTTGGACACATCTGAGGATTGAATCTAAAAGGGACAATCACTGAGCCAAGCCTCCAAAGTCCATGGAACAAGAAATAGCATGTTGAACCTAGAATGGCCAAAATAGGGACAAGACTTCAAATTTGGATTGAAGCATTCAATGGAAGCATCAAGGTGGCATGGACTAAGCCATTCTCATCTGAAATCAGTTAAGACTTATCCAAGACCAAGGGAACCAAAGCTCTGTGCCCTAACCTCTAGTCAATGGCTAGAGGAGACTTGGATTTTCATTTGCCAACATTGGCCAAACCTACTTACCAGCTACCATGCACTATTCCTTGCAAAACAAACTTGCTCTACTATAAATAGAGCTCAATTGTGATCAGTTTGAGTACACCAAAGCCATCAAACAGATGCTTTCCTCAAAATCTCTTCTTTCACTCCAATTTTGCCTTCTAAGGCAAGTCACTATCGGGTTTTGAGTTTGAGAGCTCTTCCAATCAAACCAATCACTCACACACCTCACATACATCATATAGATGTGATCTAAACACTCACATAACATCTGGAACACTGATTTCACAAAATTACCAGCTGGTTACTCAAGGTTTTAACCAAGTTGCAGCTGAGGTACCACAAAGTGATCCAGCCAATTTCAATCAAGTCTAACAATTCAAACACACTCCATAGGGTGTAGGGAAGCTGTTCAGATCATCACCACTCATCTGTAACACCTCCAAATCAAAAATCACATTGCACTTGCTGTCACGGCCTAGAGGTAAGCACATACTTGGTCATCTCTCAATCTATGCATATTTCCTCGCACAATAATTTGGCCATAAGTTCATAATCATGCATGGAATGTTTTCCCTCAATTAATTGCATTGTTTGAATCGTGTATCAAAAATCCAAGCCTTCATGCAGAAATTAGGGTTCTTGAGGTTTCTTCGTGATTTCTTGTTGTATGTTTAATTTAAATGAAATTAATGGACATAGACATGATCGTGAGGTTGAGACGAGCATAATGATATGTGGATTGCATGATATGATTACATATTCAGTGAGATTGGATGGAAAACGCAAATCAGCCAAACCCAGAACACGCGCGTGTTCTTGGTGTGTTCTTGGCGCCATTTTTGAATAATTCAAATATTTGAATTTTGTGATTTTGTTTAATTGATTCAAAAATTAATTTCTCTCTGAGTTTTAATGATTTTGAGTTGATTCTTTTTTTAATAATTCACAAAAATGTTAAAATATTTTATTTTAACAAAAAATCCCAAAAATATTATTTATTTCATATAATTGATATTTTTGCAAAGAATTAATATTTTAATTGTTTTTGACATATTAAATATTTTTTCTACATTGATTTTGCAACTTTTAATGCTTTCTAATTATTTTGTAGGTCAATACTTAATTTTTGAAGCATTAATCCAAGATCACAATTTGTTTTTCACATGTTAAACAATGTTGATCATTTTAATTGAATTTTTATTCAATTAAATACATCTTTTGAAAACAAATTAGGGTTTTTGGATTAATTCAACCCTCATAAATCATTTTCAAAACACTTTGGGCCTCTAATAGAGTGTAAGACCCAATCCTTTCTTGACCAAAACATTTTTGGGCCTCAGTGCATTGTATAAGTCGCGATACCGTCAAAAACAAACGGCGCGATCATCGCCCTTTTCAAAATAAACCTTGGGCCTCTCCTTGAGCTATAAGAACCATTCAAAACACTTTTGGGCCTCTAATAGAGTGTAAGACCCAATCCCCTTTTAACCAAAATCATTTGGGCCTCACTTATTGTATAAGTCCCTCTGCGTTAAAAGAAAATCTCGGCGCGATCGCCACTTCAAACGGAAAAGTCATCTGGGCCTACCCTCGTGTTATAAGCCCCACTATTTTTCTTTAAAACTTTTGGGCCTCTTGAGAGAGTGTAAGACCCATCCCTTTGTATAGAAAACATTTTGGGCCTCAGTCACTTATATAAGTCCCTCTGTACAAATTCAAACAGTGCGCTCACTGATAAACCCTGGGCCTCTCCTTGAGCTGTAAGCCCCAAAACTTTCTTTTTCAAAGCACTTTCTCCTTTGATTTTGAATATACTGTTGTTTTCAATCTTTCTTTGTTGAACAACTAACCAAACAGCATGGAAGCTCTACAACCGAGTAAGTGGTTATTGCTTTCATTTACCGCTTTCATATACATATAACTGTATTGTGGGGCTGTTTCACTGTAAGTCTTCTTTCATAAACTCATATCAACTGTGTAATAATAGTATAGATATTTATAGTTTCCCCGGCAACTACGTCTAGAACTAGGTGACGCCGTTTCGTTTCTTCGTAGAAATAGACAACTAGATCCCCCAATAAGATCACCAGATACAGTCTTCTCTTCGGCTGTCCTCATTAGGAATTGTCAAGAAGCTCTACTCCCCAAGATGAATCTTTTCTCCGTGAATGGCATCTCTTGAGTTTCTTCCAAATTCTCAAACTTTCCAGACTTTGATCTATTCTCGGTGAATAGCATTGCCTTGAATTTCTCGGGGTTTGGGGACCCACGAGCTTCTTAAAAGCACCGACCTCCTCTTAGGCATCGTACAAGGACCCACAGGCTTCCTAAAAGCAACCCTGCCTCCTCTTGGGCTTAGTATAAGGACCCTATGGCTTCGTATAAGTATTCACAGCCTCCACTTAGGCTTCGTATAATGATCTCTTTCTCTGGGAATGATAGCCTCCTCTTGGGCTTCGTGCAAGGACCCGTCGGCTTCTTAAAAGCTTCCAGCCTCCTCTTGGGCTTCGTACAAATTATCCCGACGACCTCCTAGAGGTATAGGAACATAAATTAGTCATTTGCATAGAACAGTCCTTTCATAGAGTCTACTACTGTTCCTCAAAACATAGTACAAAGATGACACTCTAGACTCGGACAGTCTAATCTCCTTGAGTCTCAAAGACATTCTCAAGTGACCCCTTCGTTAAATAGGAAGGAAAACTCGTAGACTCGGACAGTCTCAATACCCTTTGGATTTCCCGCTTCCTTAAAGAACAGGAAATATCCCTGATCCTCGAATCAAATCCCTGAGTACAATGTTGCTCATATAAGAACTGATTTTCTCTTCAAAATCAGTATACTGGACCTGTCACTTAACTGAACAGTCACCATAGCCTCCTCTTAGGCTTTGTATAATGATCCTTCTTTAGTGGAGTTAGCCTCCTCTTGGGCTTTGTACAATGATTCTCCCCAGAGGAGTCAAACAACGTTTAGCCTCTCTCTCGGGCTTTGTACGAGACACATAAGAGACTCCCTCATTGAGTCAGTCACCCCTCTCGCCTCCATCTCGGGCTTTATACGAGATACAAAAAGGTTCTTATTGAGCCAAATAAACAACAGCCTCCATCTCGGGCTTCGTACGAGATATAAAAACTCTCTTGTTGAGTCAAATAGCCTCCATCTCGGGCTTTATACGAGATACCAAAAGATTCCCTCATCGAATCAAAACTTTTTAGCCTCTCTCTCGGGCTTTGTACGAGACACATATTAGCCTCCTCTTAGGCTTTGTATAAGAAAACCATTGGTTGATCCAATCAACCTTTTAGCATCAAAACTGTGCCTTGTTCACAGTACACAAACATCAACAACTCCTTCCCCTTCATCTAATCGGTGTAAGCGGCAAGCCTCTGGATCATCTACATCTATGCCACTGTCCCTCTTTTAGCATGAGAAATTCCTAGGGAAAGATAGCATTTCTCTACACTGAGTTAAAGTCTTCTCCTTCAGGTTAAAATCCCCTTTAAAGGAAATTATGGCATTGCTAGGATCCGCGTATCCCGGTTAAAGTAATTCTCCTTTATAACCAGTCACCCAACAGTTGTGACAGACAAACCCTTCTTTAGAGATGACAAATTCTCTCTAAAGTCGAGGTCCTTCAGCTTCACGTCTTGGGCTTTGATCAAGACACAAATAGACTTTTCAGCTTCACATCTTGGGCTTTGAACAAGATACAAATCACCTTTCGCTTCACGTCTTAGGCTTTGAACAAGACACCAAAAACACCCATTTCCTCCCATAGACTAGGAGGAACTACGAACGCTCTGATTTCCATGTTTCGGTAAACGGGAATACGTAGGCATAAGATCGAAAGAAAAGATCTTAGCGAGCACACTAAACAAAAACCCAAATCCCATATCTCCATCAATCAAAAGCAGTAATTCAAAAATATCCGTCCTAACATCCTAACCCTTGTTCCCCGCCAGAAACCTTCTGTCTGGATAAAAAGAAAGAAATCAGTATTGGTGAAAAATACAAATAACCAGTACAAAGACCCCCCCACATTGATAGCATTCGTAACTTAACAAACCGCTGTTTAAACTCAGTATACAAAGCAGGGTTAATTGGAGACATCTATTTCCCTTCCTTCATCAGCTTTAATAGGATAAAAAATGAATCGACCTGTAGTTCAAAGCTCAAACCGCAGAAAGCGACCAACGCTTAAGAACCGCGTCCAAAATCGCTCGCTACAAGCAGGGATGGCATTTATTTTGCTAGCTCTCTCTATCAGCAGAGATAGCAATCTTTTGAGGATTGCTTTCGTCAGTTCCCTTTATCAGCAGGGATGGCATGTGTTTTGCTAGTTCTCTTTATCAGCAGAGATAACAATCTTTTGAGGATTTCTTTCGTCAGTTCCCTTTATCAGCAGGGATGGCATTTGTTTTGCTAGTTCTCTTTATCAGCAGAGATAGCGATCCTTTGAAGATTTCCTTCGTCAGTTCCCTTTATCAGCAGGGATGGCATTTATTGTTGCTAGTTCTCTTTATCAGCAGAGATAGCAATCTTTTGAGGATTTCTTTCGTCAGTTCCCTTTATCAGCAGGGATGACATTTGTTTTGCTAGTTCTCTTTATCAGCAGAGATAACAATCTTTTGGATATTTTATTTCATCAGTTCCCTTTATCAGCAGGGATGGCATTTGTTGCTAGTTCTCTTTGTCAGTAGGGATAGCAATCTTTTGAAGATTTTCTTTCGTCAGTTCCCTTTATCAGCAGGGATGGTATTTGTTTTGCTAGTTCTCTTTATCAGCAGAGATATCAATCTTTTGGATATTTTCTTTCGTCAGTTCCCTTTATCAGCAGGGATGGCTTTTACTAGTTCTCTTTATCAGCAGAGATAGCAATCTTTTGGGTATTTTCTTTCGTTAGTTCCCTTTATCAGTAGGGATGGCATTTGTGTTGCTAGTTCTCTTTATCAGCAGAGATAGCAATCCTTTGAAGATTTTTCGTCAGTTCCCTTTATCAGCAGGGATGGCATTCATTTTGCTAGTTCTCTTTGTCAGCAGGGATAACAATCTTTTGAAGATTTATTTTGTCACTTCTCTTTATCAGCAGAGATGACATAACCTGGAAGAGTTTGTTTCACTTTATACCCAGCATAGCTAGCGCTCGTCCGTGTTGTGACAGTATAGCATTTATGGCTAATTCTCCGGTGGAGGATTGCAAATTTCCGGGTTCTTTGGTATTCAATCTCCGTGCATCCTGATTGTCTGAAAGCCGTCGCTATCATACCCTCAGGACCAAGTTGATTGAATAGGGGCAGTTGTTGCACCCCAAAATTTGCCCTCCTTACTTTAGTACTAACTGGCTTATGTTTCATTTCATTTTTGCATTTGTACATGTCATTGGTTCTTAGCATGGGGTCAAGGTGCCTGAGGCAAGTTCAAGAGGAGAAGATGTTCTTCAAAGGGTCAAGCAAGAGAGCTCAGGTGGATCACTTTCTCCTAACTAGTGCAGAAATTAGGGTTTTGAGATTCTTGGGTTTATTGCTCCAATGGGCAAGCTCCTTGGGTTTTTATCATCACCAAATGGCATATCTTATCTTTGTTGGAGAGGATACACATCATACTCAGAGGAATTTAGATTTGGAGACTGTACTATTTCCTCCTAGACTGAGGGTACCAAGATTAGGGTTTGCTATAAAGTCAGTTTATTTCTAATTTTTTGGGCAAGACTTGATTCCATGGTATTCCTTGGGTCCCTGAGTATCTAGGATGAAAGATTGTCCATCAGTTTGGTTCAGGGGGAGTTCAATTGGCCAATGGATTGGGAATCAGGAGATTAGGGGAAAAGTCAACAGTGAGAGGGGAAGTCAACTGTGGAATTTTGGGGTTCTCTTTAAGGTTTTCAAGGTCTCACATCCTCATATGGTCTTCAAGGGTCAAATTTCATACCATTTATCAAGAATCAAGGGTTGGTACAAAAGTTACTAAATATGGAAATGACCTATAATTTGAAAGTTTCCTTTTTGGGCAAGTTCTTACACTACATTCAACTTGACTTTTCACCATCAAGAAAGCTTCAAATGAATTTTCCTCAAACATGAAAGTTAAAGGTCTTTTTCTCCCCTTTCCAACAAGTACTAGTGGGTCTCCATATCATTTGTGAAACTCAGGTTATGATCAAAAGAAGACAAAGTGGTTTTTAGGGTTTCATTTTCACAACTTTTGGATTTTGGGACATATGGACCTATAATTGATTCCATTGCTTCAAGGTACTTTTTAACATAAAAGGACAATCCATAAGGGTTAGTTTGGGCCTTTGAATCAAGTGAATCCATGGTTTATTCTTCAATTATTTTCCATTATGCCAAATTGCCAAATTATTAAAAAACTCATGAATCAAATTGTTTCAAGGCCCAAAGTCAATTCAGGTGTAATTAGCAATTGGAAATTAAGTGATCCATCAAGAAATATTTGGATATCCATGCATGGAAGGAGGTGTATCTCACATAATGCAATTTTCTAAAAGACATCCAAAACTCTTTAAACAAAGAATTACCAAGGCCCAAATCATTATCAGTGAAAAAACCTAATCTATTTAAACCAATTCATGCACTGGTTAGGGGGGAACACGTGATTTTTGGAGGAGGAGAAAACTTGAACCCTAAAACTTTTTCTTACTGAATCTCTCAATCCATTAGGTCTTTTCAAAAAATTCTTTCACCATCAGAACCCTTGGGATCTCTAGAGCACGACTCAATCCTCATTCGCAGCTAAAAGCAAGGGAATAAGTGGCTTGATCTCAGGTTAGTCATTCTTTTCATGATCATAGAACTCTGCTTTTAAGTGTGTATAATGATATTTGATGCCCACTGATAACTCTGGTGTGTTTTGTTTTGAATATGGACGTGTAGATTGGTCGTATTATGAGATTCAAGTTTTGGACCCATGCCTTGTTTCATTCGTTTCTCTTATTGTGTTGATTATTTGAGATTTTTGATGTGATATTCTTAACCCTCTCATTTTTCTGATCAATTTAGTGTACCCACATGCTTGTTCTGGGAAATTTGGGGGTGGGGGTCGCCGGAGATGACGACCGGAGCTAGGGCTCCGGCGTCTGGTTTGGTCTCCGGCCGGCTAGGGTTTTTTGGTGAAGAAGATGATCCCAGCCGTTGATCTGCTTAATCCTACGGTCACCATGCTGCCACGTTTCTTTCAATTCTGTTTTATTTTATTTAATTGTGTGATTGCCATCCTATGTGTGTTATCATGTACTTCACATCCCAGCCGTTGATCATGATTAATTTGTGTTTTGTGTGACTCATTTTCACGCGTCTGATGAATCGTGTGGACACAATTTTGACAACACATTAATGAACCATGTGCCTGTCACGTGGGAGTTCTATGGCAAGCTGAGTGACCATGTGCGTGTATGTGTATGTTAGTTATGGTGCACTTTTAATCACGGCCCTTGATCTGGCTTATTTTGTGGTTATGTTGACTAAGTGAGAGGCGTTGGATGAATCGTATGGCTGGTGGAGAGTCAATCAGTTGACTGGAGCCCATGTGCACTTGCTTTTTTTTTTTTTTTTTTTTTCGCTGATGCTTGTTGGACTGGGCTTGCTAATGGCACCCCCCTATGAGCCCATTTGTTTATTTCAAGTGCGCAATTGTTGCTGAACGCACCCCCTTGCATTTTTTTCATTTTTATTTTACTTTATTTATTACATTTTCATTTTTAATTATTAAAAATAGTTATATGCATTTAAAAATTCCCAAAAAAATTCATGCATCATATTTATCATTTTATAAAATTTTCACAAATTTTATTTTATTATTTTATTTTATTTTCATCATCTGAATTATTTATTTGTTCATTTTCTGTTTGAATTATCCATATTATGCATACCTAAATTTGTTTATTTTATTTCTCTGCATCCATAAAACATTTTGAACTCATTTTTTTTGAATTATTTCACCAACACACTGAAATGAATTAAAATATTTTTCTATCATTTTAAAAATTATTTCACATTGCATTTTAGTCCTCCTTTTTTGCATATTAAGTCATATTTCTCATCTGAGTTTGCATATTTGTTTGAGTGACTTACATCTTGAATTTTTGCATGAGTTTTGGACATGTTGCTTGCTTCTGGTTGAGATACTTGGATAATCAATTTGGTGATTTTAGAAGTTGTTTTGCTAATTGTTTGATTGCTTTTGTTTGAGGTCTTTCTTGCATGCATCCTTAATCATGTCTGATCATTCGTTGGAAGAGGCACTTGTGCCATTGCTTGGGGGTTTGTTCTTTGATTTCTTAATTCATGTTTGGACTGTTATAGGTCATTTAATCACTATTTCATGTCATTGTTTGAATTTCATTTGCCTTAATGTTACTTGTGTCTGTTTTGTACTAACTTTTTATTCAGGGGCTG
Organism: Lathyrus tuberosus; assembly: GCA_022829125.1. NCBI lineage: Eukaryota > Viridiplantae > Streptophyta > Magnoliopsida > Fabales > Fabaceae > Lathyrus > Lathyrus tuberosus. The sequence continues at coordinate 4,900,341 of JALAZF010000190.1, forward strand.
AGGTAAGTTCTTTGAGGGTGTGGATAGTTATCCATGTCCACCTTACTCTTCCCTTCTCTCATCCTTTCCTTTATTTAGGCTTAGGTTGTCGTCAAACCTCACTAACCGTAGGTCACCCATGCATGATAACATTAGGATTCTTAGTTTCCCTTTAGAGTTTCCTTTGTGTCTTCTTTCTTCTCATCTCAAAACTTCTTGAAAACACTTAATAAGTATAAAGTGTATTGCGCACGAGCCTTAAGCGTGGGGAATGAGAAATGAGGGGTTTTCTCTCATCTTTCTAGAGTGCTTAGCGAGCGTCCTGTCTTGGGACGATTCGTTAAGTATTCGTCCCTGTGCCCTAGACTTTGGTGCAATGCAAGTTATGAACTAACTCAAGTCACTTCTGTCTTAAAAAATACAAACAAACTTCAAACCTTTTTGTCCTTCAGGATTGTCAAACTAAAGGCTATTTTCAAAAAGGGCACGTTACTTTCAGTCTGAGTCACAAACAGGCATCGACCCTAACTTCCGGACGCGAACTTAACGTCGCTCATAAAAAACACAAAAAGAACTGGGTCCGAACTACGTTGACTCTAAATTCCCCATTGCATAAAGGGGGTACGTAGGCCTAGGACGTTGACGTCCTACCGAGTCTGTCTTTGTTTCCCCCCGTCTTAGTACAGCCCTAGATGATAGGATAACTCACCATTAGATTAGACAACAAGCGTTGATCCCATCGAGTACAATGGACGCGTGGGGTGCTAGCACCTTCCCCTCGCGTAACCGACTCCCGAACCCAGGCTATGGTTGCGATGACCATTCCTTTCCCTCTTCCTAAGGTTTATGCGGTGTTCCATTTCCCTCTCTTGGGATAAATTTACACGGCTGGCGACTCTGTTTTTCCGCGCCACTCTCGCGTTTGTACCTGGATGAAAATCCTGGGAGCGACAGCTGGCGACTCTGCTGGGGAATCTGGTTGACCTATGCTGGTCCATCCCTAAGCGAGTCACTCCTAGCACTTGCTTGTCTTTGTTCTCTTTGGGTGTTTTTGTTTTTTGTTTTGCTTTATTTGTTGTATTTTATTTTTACCGCATTTTCTGCATTGCATTTTATTTTTATCACTGTCATACTGGATACTGCTGTGTTGTGCTGGTTGTTTCTGTTTTGCAGGTTGGGTTGTTCTGAGAGATAAGCCCAATACCCAGTCTTGAGTACACCCTAGGACTAGAGTGGAGAGTAGTGGGACCTACGTGCCCGCTTGGTTGAAAGAGTGCACATATTTGGTTGAAAGAGATTGAAAGGATTTTTTGAGTTATGGATTGTGCTGAGGACAGTAAGGTGAGACTGGGCACTCACATGTTACAGGAAGAAGCTGATGACTGGTGGGTTAGTACTCGTCAGGTGTTGGAAGCTGGGGATGAAGAAGTTACTTGGGAATTATTTAGCCAGGAGTTTCTGAGGAAGTATTTTCCCGAGGATGTTAGAGGAAAGAAGGAGATTGAGTTCTTGGAAATGAAATAAGGTAGTATGTCTGTTGTTGATTATACTGCTAAGTTTGTGGAGCTTGTGCAGTTTTATCCTTATTATGCTGAAGCGACTGCAGAATTTTCTAAGTGTGTGAAGTATGAGAGCGGATTACGTCCTGAGATTAAACAGGAAATCGGTTATCAAAGGATAAGAAGGTTTTCTGATTTGGTGGAATATTGTAGGATTTATGAAGAGGATAGTAGGGCTCGTTCTACTCACTACAAGAGTGTGAGTGATCGGAAAGGGAAGCAACAGTTTCGTAGTGGTCCGTATGTAACACCAACGGATAAGGGTAAGCAAAGGGGTACTTTTGATCGAAGGTCAGGTGGAGGAGGTATGTCTAATTCTCCGAGATGTTTTAAGTGTGGTGAGTTGGGGCATCGTCAGTTTGAGTGCAGGAAAGATGTGAGAAAGTGTTCTAATTGTGGAGGTGTCGGGCATGCCGTAGCTGATTGTAAACGAAAGAATGTGGTGAAGTGTTTCAACTATGGTGAACCTGGTCATATTAGTACAAAGTATCAGAAACCGAAGCAAGCTCCAACTAGTGGGAAGGTATTTTCATTGGTGGGGACTCAGACTTCAAGTGCAGATCGTCTGATCCGAGGTACTTGTTTTATTAATAGTACGCCTTTAGTTGCTATTATTGATACTGGAGCGACTCATTCGTTTATTTCGTCTGAGTGCGCGAAGCGTTTGAATCTTGTGTTGTCTTTGATGGATGGTAAGATGGTTATTGATACTCCAACAATGGGGTCAATAACTACTTCTTTGGTTTGTCTAAGTTGTCCTTTGACCATTTATGGTAAAGACTTTGAGATGGATTTGGTGTGTTTACCGTTGGAGGGTTTAGATGTGGTTCTGGGTATGAATTGGTTGCAATTCAATAGGGTTCATATTGATTATTATCATAAGTTGGTAAGGTTTCCTTCTCTTGAGGAAGACGAAGACTCGAGTTTCTTATCTACCAAAGAGTTGAAGGGACTTTTGGAGGAGGAAGCTCAGTTGTTTGGGTTGTTTGCGTCGTTGACTGTGGATAGTCAAGTTTCACTTGATGTGTTTCCGATTGTGTGTGATTTTCCTGAAGTGTTTCCTGAGGATATTTCGAACTTGCCGCCAGAGAGAGAGGTGGAGTTTTCTATAGATCTAGTTCCTGGTACTAGACCTGTTTCTATGGCACCTTATCGTATGTCGGCGTCTGAGTTGGTTGAGTTAAAGAAGCAATTGATTGAGTTATTGGAGAAGAGGTTTGTGAGGCCAAGTGTTTCTCCTTGGGGTGCTCCAGTTTTATTGGTGAAAAAGAAAGACGGAAGTATGCGGTTGTGTATTGATTATCGCCAGTTGAATAAGGAGACGATTAAGAATAAGTACCCTCTTCCGAGAATTGATGATCTGATGGATCAGTTGGTTGGTGCTTGTGTGTTCAGTAAGATTGATTTGAGGTCGGGGTATCATCAGATTAGGGTGAAGGAGGAAGATATTCAGAAGATGGCTTTTAGGACACGTTACGGTCATTATGAATACTCTGTGATGCCGTTCGGGGTTTCTAATGCGCCAGGTGTGTTTATGGAGTACATGAATCGTATTTTTCACGAGCATTTGGATCGATTTGTTGTTGTGTTTATTGATGACATATTGATTTATTCTAAGTCTCGGGAGGAGCATGCGGAGCATTTGCATATTGTTTTACAGGTTTTGAAGGAAAAGAAGCTTTTTGCCAAATTGCCTAAGTGTGAATTTTGGTTGTCGGAAGTGAGTTTTCTTGGACACGTAATTTCAGGTAATAGTATTTCTGTGGATCCATCTAAAGTAGAAGCAGTTCTACAATGGGAGGCTCCGAGATCTGTTACTGAAATTTGAAGCTTTTTGGGTTTGGCCGGTTATTATCGAAGGTTTATTGAAGGTTTTTCTAAACTAGCACTTCCTTTGACCCAGTTGACTTGTAAAGGGCAAGCGTTCATTTGGGATATTCGGTGTGAGGAAAGTTTTAATGAGCTGAAGTGAAGATTGACGACAGCTTCGATTTTGATTTTGCCGAATCCTAATGAACCGTTTGTGGTGTATTGTGATGCGTCTTTGATTGGTCTAGGTGGTGTGCTAATGCAAGACGGTAAGGTCGTGGCGTATGCCTTGAGGCAGGTGAGAGTGCATGAGAAGAATTACCCTACGCATGAATTGGAGTTAGCGGCTGTGGTTTTTGTGTTGAAAATTTGGAGGCAATATCTTTTTGGTGCGAGGTTTGAAGTCTTTAGTGATCACAAGAGTTTGAAATATCTGTTTGATCAGAAGGAATTGAATATGAGGCAACGAAGATGGTTGGAATTTTTGAAAGACTACGACTTTGGCTTGAATTACCATCCTGGTAAAGCTAATGTGGTAGCCGATGCATTGAGCCGGAAATCGTTGCATATGTCCGCTTTAATGGTTAAGGAGTGGGAGCTTTTGGAATCGTTTAGAGATTTGAGTTTGGTATGTGAAGTGTCGTCGGATAGTGTGAGGCTGGGTATGTTGAAGGTTACGAATGATTTTCTGATGACGGTAAGCGAGAAGCAGAAGTTGGACGCGAAATTAGTGGATTTGATGTTGGTTGGCGGAAACGATGCGAATAGTGATTTTCAAGTGGATGTTAATGGTGTGTTGAGGTTCCGTGGGCGAATTTGTATTCCGGACGATTCGGAGTTGAAACAGATGATTTTGGAAGAAGGACACCGGAGTAATTTGAGTATACATCCGGGAGCGAACAAGATGTACCAAGATTTGAAAAAGATTTTCTGGTGGTCCAGATTGAAGAGAGATGTGGCTCAGTTTGTGTATGCTTGTTTGACGTGCCAGAAGTCGAAAGTGGAACATCAGAGACAGAGTGGTTTGTTGCAACCGTTGGATATTCCGGAATGGAAATGGGATAGCATTTCTATGGATTTTGTAACGGGGTTACCGAATACTCAGCGAGGGCATAATGCTATTTGGGTGGTTGTTGATAGGCTGACTAAATCGGCTCATTTCATTCCGATTGACATCAGTTTTTCTTTGGAGCAGTTAGCTGAGATTTACATCAGTGTGATTGTGAAGCTGCATGGAGTTCCGTTATGTATTGTTTCGGATCGAGATCCTAGATTTACCTCGAGATTTTGGGAAAGTTTACAAAAGGCATTGGGTTCTAAATTGAGGTTGAGTTCGGCTTATCATCCGCAGACGGATGGGCAGACGGAGAGAATGATTCAGTCTTTGGAAGATTTGTTGAGAGCGTGTGTTTTGGAACAAGGTGGTGCGTGGGATAGTTATCTTGCGTTGATTGAATTCATGTATAATAACAGTTTTCATTCGAGTATTGGAATGGCACCGTTTGAAGCATTATATGGAAGAAGATGTCAAACACCGTTGTGTTGGCACGAATCTGGTGAGAGAACGGTGGTTGGACCGGAGTTGGTACAGCAGACTACAGAAAAAGTGAAGTTTATTCGTGAGAAAATGAAGGCTTCTCAGAGTAGGCAAAAGAGTTATCATGATCGGAGACGGAAAGATCTTGAGTTCCAAGAGGGCGATCATGTATTTCTAAGGGTTACGCCGGTAACGGGTGTTGGTCGTGCATTGAAATCGAAGAAACTTACTTCTCGGTTTATTGGTCCTTACCAGATATCTGCGAGAGTGGGTGTTGTGGCTTATAGGGTGGCGTTGCCGCCGTGTCTGTCGAATTTGCATGATGTTTTCCATGTTTCACAGCTTCGGAAGTATGTTCCGGATCCGTCGCATGTGATTCCGATTGATGAGGTTGAGGTAAGGGAGAACCTTACGGTTGAAGCTTTGCCGGTGAGGATTTTGGGTCGCGAGTTGAAGAGGTTGCGGGGCAAGGATATTGCACTTGTGAAAGTGGCGTGGGGAGACGCTGCTGAGGGAAATTTGACTTGGGAGTTGGAGAGTCGGATGCGGGAGTCGTATCCAGATTTGTTCGTCTCAGGTATATTTTCGAGGACGAAAATTTCAAAGTGGGGGAGAGTTGTAACGCCCCAGCCAGTTTTGTCAGTTTTGCCGTTTTATCTATTTGAGTCGTTTTGAGTATTTTATTATTATATTATTTTATTTCTGAATTTTATGTGAAAATATGTTATTTTTCATCGTGAATATATTTTATCGCGTTTTGGGAACAATTACGAGATATTTGAGTGTAGGGGTAATTTGGGCATTTTGATTTATTTTGTTAAGTTTAGAATAAATAGAAAGAGAGAAAATAGTAAGAGAAAGAAAAGAAGAGAAGAAGAAAAAGGAGAAGAGAAGAAAAGAGAGAATTTGAGAAAACTTGGAAATCAATCAACCGACTTTCTAGGACACGATTAAATCGGGTAAGGGTGCGGAACTCGATTATACTATGTTTGTGTATGATTATGTATGTGTTTGCTTGGATGTTTCTTGTATTTCCATAGCTTTGAGTTCTAGGTTGAAATGAGAGATATGATGAAAAATCGATGGTTTTGCGGTTGAAAATCGGTGTAAACGTAGTAGAATACTTGTTATCATGATTAGAATAGGTTCTGATTTTCATATGTTGGTTTGGAAATGTTTGGTTGGAGAAAATGTCATTTTTGGATGAACTGGTGCACTGCTGGGTTTTGTTGAAATCGCAGGTTCGCATTGCGAATGGCCAGCGAATGGGTGGCGAGCGTTCGCGTGATGTTCGCACTGCGAACGTTGTATCAATTTTGCTTCTGCCACTGTTTGCCGGAGGGTTCGCACTGCGAATGGGGTAGCGAGCATTCGCAGGGACGTTCGCACTGCGAACGGTGGGAATTTTCTAGGATATTTTTGCTTCTGCCTTGGTTCCCTGAGACATTCGCACCGCGAATGAGGTAGCGAAGGACTCGCTAGGAGCTTCGCACTGCGAATGTAGCAGTTTTTCCCAATTTGTTTTCTTTACAACTTTTGATCTGTGGTTCGGTTTGAGGCGTGGTTTGATGCGTTAGAAAGCTTGTGAAATGTACTTTATTATGATGATGGTTTTGAGATTGTTGGCCAATTAAATTATGCTGGGAATTAGAAAATGTGTTGTTTTTGTTGTCGACTTTTGCCGTTTAATTGTGTGAACTTGATGTGTACGTGCAATATGCTGTCGGTGTGAATATTGTATGACTTGCATACTGTTGAGTGATGAAATTGCATGAAATACACATTGTGATGATGGTTAGTAGTCTTTCGGCAAGAAAACGCGATGTATGGTAATTGTTGATATATGCATGATCACGGATATGTATATGTGTGCATATTAACTGTCATGAGTCATTGTATGCCAAGCATCATGATATGCATTGTTGTGACTTCCTGAGTAACGGATTGATTCCAGAGGGAATCTGCTATAACATCGTGCGCCTTAAAAATAAGAGGACCTAAAGCGATTTGATATATCGTGCGCCTTAAAAATAAGAGGACCTAAAGCGATGGTTATAGACGATCGTGTGCCCATGTGGGGTGTGAGCGATCGGATTGTACGCCTTATACCGAGAGGACCTAAAGCAATCCATAAACGTCGTGCGCCTTATACCAAGAGGACCTAAAGCGACGGGGAACATCGTAGGCCCGACGGGGTGTTACTTAAGTGATCCTCAGTAACGAGCGATGATTCCAACAGAGTTCCTGAGTGAACTAGTGATGAGAAATATTGGAAGTCGGTACTGCATGGCATGTGCATAGAGTCGTTGTGTCGGTCTCTGTGCATTTGCATAAATCATGGATTAATTGTGCATAGAATTGTGAATGTAATTGATGAGATGGAATATGTGTAATTGTATTGATGATGAGTGCATTGTGTATGATTGAGGTGTATGGGTATTTGATACTTGAGAATTGTACTGTATTGTGTTGTATTTGATTGTGATGCATTTGTGGTGAGAATGTTTTACCTGTGTATTTCGGTGTTAATATATAATTATATGCAACTGTAATATGATTTTTTTCTCACCCTTCTGCTGTTTTATAATGCTCTATGAGGCATTGCAGATTAGAGTTGCTGGAGGTCTTTTTGTGAAGCTTTGCGTCTTCATTCTTTTGTCGGTCGGCTCTGATATGTGACACCGTGTAGTTAGGGTGGCCGTTTGTGATTATTTTGTATTAGGTATATGTATCTTTTGGATTGTACATGTATGATGTTGTATATGACAAAAAAACTTTCATGAGATATATATATATATATATATATATATATATGTTGATATTCAGTTACGGATTTTCCGCTTATATTCTGTTTCTGAATTGTGGGTATAATACTACCTGAATGGTGGCATATCTGTATGAGCAGGTGTTATATGTTTGTTTCAAATTGTTGTGGCGTCTCCGGTCTATGCCGTGCATGTTTTAATTATACTCTGATGAAATTTTGAATTTTTATTTATCACTTTAATAGCTTTGGGGTATAGATTGGGGGGTGTCACAAAAAACACTACAAGATTGTGAGTAAATAAATTAAAACCCCACGATGCTAATGCATACACAAAGAAATCAAGATACAAAGCATTAAACATCTACTACTCTCCTCTTGATAACAAGCCACTCTAGAGGCAGCGGTGAGTCTGCAATAAGTCAATCTCGAACCAGGTGTTCACTTGGGGTTGGGGAATGGGTACCGACCCTTGGTCAAGAACGATCCCTAGAGATGTCCAATAAACTTTGAGAACAACCTCGGAGAAAAATTTACGTCCTAGAAAAACACACCATGGACCAGAAGCAACACCACAAAAACAAGTAAATATGAGAAAATAACAAACTAAAATATATATTTCAAAAATATAATAACAAAGATTTATAGATACCAGGTAAAAGCATGCCGATAAATAAGAAAAGGGAATAAGAAATTCATAAAGGAGACCATTCTTCTATTCTCGATAGTCTGAACAAGACAAATTTTCTCTTGAGATATTGGCACGGTAAGATAAAAATGCTCCACATGTTTCAAGACACTCTCAAAAGTGTCCTTGATAACCAAGTAACTTTCTTCTATTGACTTGAAAATTTTCTTGGAGATATCAAGATTCTTAAGGCGCACCGCACGAAGGCCATCCTCCACCTTTTTCTAACTATCTTGAGACTCTTTTGGAGACTTTTCCAGATCTTTTATATTTTTTCAGGCAAGATCTGAAGATTGGTTTGCTTCATTTAGAGTGGCATCTACCTTAGATAAATATGTCTGAGCGGAATTCAAAGCCTCATTCTTCTCTGTTAGTTCCCAGGAAAGCAGTTTCACCTTCTGGAAGAGAGTCAAAAGGCACCAAAACGACCTTCATAGACAAAAATGAATCAAAAGCACCTCAGATTTCTTCTAAGTATCGATTTCATTCAAAATTAAGGGCATTTACCTATTCCTTGAGTATCTCATTTTCTTGTCAAAGGCTGTAGGGTAAGAAGACTTCTCTCTACCATGCAGCCCCAAGCGCCAAAATAGTTGACACCCGATGGGTATGATAAGCTAACTCTTCTAATTCCTCCTGTCGGGTTTCCTACAATAGATTTAAGAAATAAGTGTAATCTTTGTAATAACATGAGGACCTTTACTCCCTACACATCCTCGGACTATGACGAGCTAGAAGTAATGGAGTTGACTCTACCAAAACAAAAGCTTGTCTTCCTACTGACATGAGATGAGGATGTTTGTTGGGTGACTTCTCAACCTGAATTTCTTCAATCTCTAGAGTGAGAGTCAATTATTCCTCTCCATCTAGTCATGGATGGAAGTAATGGGAAAGTAATCTAGATAGTTGGAGTGGCGATCAAACTAGCGGGTGAACCAGTGGATGTCCCAGAGGTAGAAGCTTCTCCAACAGACAGAGTACTTAGAATATCGATCAAAAGAAAAGTAGCTTAGACCTCCCTCTTCATCCACCGCATTTCTTCTTATCTCTTCATTGTATCTATACAATCAACAAGTAAGACATCATAGGAGGAGTAATTCAAGAAAATAAGATATGTCACTTACCAATGATAATCTTCTTTTCCTTCTCTGATTTGAGGTCCACCTACCAATAAGTCTAAACGAACATCTTTAATCATTTTCTTGATGACGTATCATATGGAACAACACAACCAATTTAGCCAAGCTTCCTACAGAAAGTCACTAGCTAGTTCTTCAAATATAGCTCTTCCTGAGGTTCATTTAGACCTCGCACCCACCCGTATCGCGCACCCACCCTGCCCCGCCCAGTCTATTAAATTTATTTTATTATCCTTCTTTTTAATAATTTTAGAGCCCATTTACTTTTTATAAATCTTAATATATCAACTTTATTAGAATTATCATTTATTTTTTTTAAAATATAAATTAAAAAAAATGACCAAGTATTATGAGTATCTTTAGAATGACTAATAATTTAGTTTTATTATTTCTTTTTATTTATAGGGAAAAACATGCATTTAAAAAAATCAATTTATGCTGCTGGGTGCAGGGTAGAGCAGGGAAACGCATTCCTCATTGGGGATGTGGGTGGGTGGTCAATTGTTACCCCCCGTCTGAGGGCGGGACCATGGCTGGTATAAGGAGGTGGGGGTGGGGCTGGTAATGTTTAAACTCGTCTTTGAATCGTCTCGTTTCCATGCATAATTAAAAGTAGTAACCATGCCCCGTCTCGTTTCAATGCATAATTAAGAGTAGTAACCATGAAGAATCGATCTTTGAAGTTCTTCACACTATCAGAGTAAATCTCAATGTATTTAATGTTCTTTCTCAAGGAAAACAAACCTAATCTATTCGCGTAATTTGAGTTGTTCTAAGTTTTAAAAAAAAATGAAAGAACATTGTCACAATTAGTTTACCCCATTGTACTCACACTAGTGTTGGACAACTTTAACAAATGCCCAACTCACAAGATGTAACTACGAATGGGAAATCAACAAGTAATTTAGTATGCTGACCTCAAACTTATTGAAAGGAAGGCATAAGCCTATGAGGGTCATGGAAGGGGATACCACACTAATCATATGGAATTCATACCTTCTTTTTTTTCCAAGAGGAAACACTCCCCAATCAGAAGAAGGACTCACGTTGATATAAGTAGGGGCTACACACCCTCGTGAACAAAAGCAGAAAAACTTCATAGTAAAATCCCCATGATTAAAAATATTCTGAAAAGAGGTCAAATACAAACAAAATATGGAAAGAGAGCAAGTTCAAACACTGACACCCTTAGAAGAAAGTAATTGTCATAGGAGAAATCTCTTAGGGAAAAAGGTAAGAGATCAAACATTCATTATTATACAAATCCTAGAAATAAGGGAGTAGAAGTGAAAGAAAAACATTGATTTTTAAATTGAAGAAGGTGGGTCAACCAACATGGATGGCTTGTACTAAGGAATAAGATCATATAGACTTGATCAAATGTTGGAACAAGGAAGTTCACAAAAAAAATAATGAAGGAAGTAAAAAGGAATCTCTTGCAAGTAGCTAATGGAGAAAATCCAAAATGGCGCTTTAAATAGTTTATATATCCATGAAAAGCTGTTTGAAATACTTTAGTAACCTAAGGAAGAGGAAACAACATCACTAAATAACGTAGGGACACATGTCAGTCGTTTCCAACAAAATGTTACCTATTACAAAACACCAGTACTCAAGGGCGATGATGTTCTATCAAAGGTCTTCACATCCTCGAATGAAAAGGTCGGATAAAGGCATGTATTATAAACCCTCATCTTGCAAAGCAGAAATAAGGGCTTGGGGACCAACTGTTTTAGACCGCCCACAAGGTCCAATAGAGTTGTAAGAGAGATGAAATACATTATAGGTAGTCCTCTTTTCCTCTCTAAAGTAGACGATTCCACACGATGAGAACTTTGATAGTTGTCTAGATTATAATGATGGCTAACCATGATCCACGCCTTTAGTTGCTAACCCCTTCTCCTATTTAAGAAGGAAATCGCATAATTTCTCAAGTATTCAAACATATTCTCATTCTTACATCAATTTTCACTCTCATGTTAATTTGAGCGTTAGAGTGCTAACTTTGCAGGTCAACCATTTTTCCAGTGAAGGTGGCAAGAAACACAAGAAATGAGAGTTTGAATTGGGTATCTAAAAAATTAATCCTTTTTCAAAACCAATTCAACAAGAAAACACACGAACAATAAAAATAACATGTTATTTTTATATTGGTTCGCTGTTAACTAGGCTACCTCCAGTCCACCATACCAAGGTGATTTCGCCTTCTCAATAAGGACTTAATTCATTATAATAAAACAGATTACAGACACCACAAAGACAACTGTCTTTGTCTTCTTGAGTATATAGACTAAACCATAGTCACTCAAGGTAATCGCTCAAATAGATTTGAGGTTTTACTAATTGTGTTTACAAAGATTATTTCTAAAAAGTTGATTAACACAACGTTTAAGTACAAATAAATACTCACACAATATATACAATATTCACAAGAGTAATATTATAAAAGAAAATACAGCAGCACGTGAATAGCGTATTGAGATTGTTCACAAAGTAGCCACTTAATCCATTCTATAAAGTCCTCTTTATATAGCCAAAGAAAGATCCGTTGGAGGGTAGAATGAGAATCTTCAGGTATGAGTTGGCACCTTGAATAATCGTCATCAATGGTGGGATTCAAAATCATACAATATAAATGCCCTTACTCCACAAAATCCGCTTAGTGGAAGGAATGTTTTGATTTTGTACTGTGTACCATGTATATCACGTAAAATGGTTTGTTCTTATCATATTCTAATCATCATAGGCTTCTGAATGCAGTTTTTGAAGCATGGTTAGAAGAATCATGAGCCTTGTTGAGAATCTTCAGAATTAAATTCTTCAGAGTCTTGACATTGTTCCTCAGAACCTAGTCTTCAGAATCTTTAGCACTTTGTTCTTCAAAATCTTCAAAATTTGGAGCACAGAGTCTTAAAGAATACAAAACCTTCAGAGACTCTTTAGTCAGAGTCACGATCAAAGGATTTAGCATGAACGTTTTTCATAATCGTTGTCCAACAACTTTCTAGATCTTGACACTTTTTGTAAGACACTTGTTTCTCTTCAGAGTCAGAGTGTGTTGATTCCAGAATTTGATGACGTCACCCGTCAATGCTTCAGAGTCAGAACATGTATATTAAAAGCTACACACTTGATAGAAACCATTAGTTTACAAAATTGTTCTTTAAGAATCAATGTATTGTTATCATCAAAACTAAAGGCCAAATGCATAACCAAATCTTGGTCTAACAATCTCCTCCTTTTTTATGATGACAAAACCATGTATTTTGATTAACAAATTTTGTATGATTTAATCACATAAAAATATCAGAGTGAGGTTTGTAAGCTTCTCCTGAATTTTATATTGTTAAAAATTATTTTTTAATCTTAGAATGTAAGAGTTAGGTTTGCAAGCTCCCCCTGAATTTAAGACGTAAAAAAACTTTTAACAAATATAAACATTTTAAATCAACATGAAAGAGATAACTTCCTTGTTTGGCATAAGCCAGGTTGTAATAACTTTCTCTTCAGATCAATAAACGACCAGAGCTTTCTATTATCTAGTATTAGAGCTTTTCTGTTGTCTGGTATCGACGCCTTTTTTTTTTGTTATAAGTGGTATCAGAGCAAGCTCATGAGTATCAAAACTTAGTGAAGCAGATCACTGATTTTACTTGTCCAGAATACAGATTTTTCAGAACTTGTATTTGTCTGGTTTAATGCTTTAGAACTTGAAACACTTGGTCAGAATGATGAACTTTTTCAAAGTTCTCAGATAATTACCAAGTTAAATAGTTAGAACCATGTTTGGATTTACATAGTGGGAATTATATACATCAAAATCATTAACACTCTTTCTCTCTGTCATCAATAAAAAAAAATAAAAAGACAAAGTAAATAAACCAACTAAAATATAACTTCATTAATAAAAAAGATGAGCGAGTACAGAGAAGAAGGAAACATAAAAACAAAACAAAGATAGGACAAAGTTTAAAAAAACTAAGGTTCGGGAGGGTTTTTGGGTAGTCTAGAAAGAATCTCTGCAAGCAACCCTTCAAATATTTGATGCCCTTTTCCTTCCCTTCTGAGTTCTCGATAACCAGAAACTCTAATTTCTTCAGAATGAAATCCTCAGAACCCAAGGTCTCCTTGGTGCCAGAAACGCTTTCAGCTTCAACAGAGATCTCAATAGGAACCAAAGAAGTCTGAACTGGGGACGGAGGAGGAACCACTTCTGGTGTTGGGAGCATAAGAGTGGCTGAAACCTTCTGAAGTAGAGGTTCAACTATACTAGAGAGTCTGGCATTGAAGTTCCTCTTAGCTTCCTCCATCCAGACAACCTCCAACTCTTTAAAGATGACTGCAATCCATCTTCTGAAGGCCTCAGTTAGATCACACACTTCAGAGAAGTTTGCATTGTCTCTGTAAGCTTCAATTAGAGCATGGATTCTTTCAGAAGCATCCCCTTCATACTGAGAAAATAAATCATCCAAGGGAGTAGGAAAAATGTTTGTTTTAGAGGGTGTTTGGTTGTAGAAGGGGTGGAAGGGTCAGTCTGGGTAGACGATGAGTTCAGTTTCTGATTCATCATCAGAAATGGTGGTTGGTTGAAAATGTGGGTGTTTGTATGAGATGTGTTTGGTGGTGGTGGAATAGTTTTGGATTGGGGGTGAAAAATACCAAGTTGGCATAATTCAACTTTTTGAGATTGGGTTAAAAGAAATGGTGGAAAAGTTAAAAGTCCAACAACAAATTAGGGAATGATGATTTGAATTTTTAGTTTAGAAGTGGTTTGGAGAGCAGATGGAACAATAGGTTCCAGAACGATTGGTACTGAATAAGTTGTAGTGGATGTGGGGATGGATGAAGTATTCATATCAATGAGTTCAGGAGCAACAGAAGTGCCAACAGAGCTAGTAGCAACAATAGCAGTAACAACAACATTAGTAGCAGCAGATGTTGCTTTAGAAGATGTCACCGGAGTTCTATTAGAACCCTTATCTCTTTTTGAGCAAACTTTAGTATCTCCTTGATGGCTTTTTCTATTCTTCTTTTGCTGTTGGGCAATTTTTCTTATCTCCTTGATAGCTTTTGGTGTCGAGGAAGGAGCAGAAGGAGCATCCTCATAGTAGCTGTTAGTTTTCTATATTCATAGCTTATCGACTCTGGGTTGGAGAAGAGGGGAAATTCTACCAGAGGAATCCTTCTTCTGAGAATCTCCTCCTTGGGGATCTCGACAGCTGGACTAACCAAGGCGAGAATCATGCCCATATTCTTCGTAGTCTTGGCATTGAAAAAGGTTTCAACCTTATATAAAAGTCCTTGAGCTTTTTCATCATCTGTTAGAGAGTCTATCAGACGACTCTCCATCAAAATATTAGAAATAAGCCTTTCAAAAGGAATCCAGTTCTTCATATTTTTGCATCCATTCCTTGAGTCTTTCACTGCATCTCTTAAGAACCTAAATAGAAAAGCGGGAAGATTAATTTTCTAATCAGAATGGATGAAGAAAAGAACATATTTCTGATCGATGTTGATGTAGTCTGGACAACTTGTCGCTCTTCTAGGGTTGAAACATCCCAAGATGATTCTTGCCTAGATCCTTAGAATAGATTGAAGATCCTTGATTTTCCCAGAAAGATCTCCAATTGTAAAAATCATTTTGGACATATCATCAGTATTATACCTTGTTTCTCCCATCAGTTCACACAAGATACCATTCCCATCATGGCCGATGAGTTAGGTAATGAGTTTCTCCGTAATAATAATCTTTTTGCCAAAAACAAAGGACATTATATGAGTGGAGGAGGTCTTGACATGAACCCAGAAATCCCTTACAAGAGTTGGAAAAATTGGACCATGAAGATGGTCAAAGTACTGATTCCATCCTTGAGTACAAACAACAGGAAGAAGATCAAAACCATGAGCCTTCATGCTTACAAAATCAACAATGAGTTCGCAGAGAAAATCCAGGTCTTCAACAGGTGTGGAGAGAGTGACTTCAGGAGTGTCGTATGCATCTTTAGTGCATACCAACATATTAGGATGCATAGTTGATGGTGACCGGTGAGAGAGAAGAAGGTGAGGAATATACTCAGGAGTTTGGTACACAACAACTTTGCGAACAACCATTTTAAAGTTAGCTTCATGACATTTCTCATCAGTAAGTTGTTGTTGTGAAGACTGTTGTTGTTGCGATCATGATGAAGCCATTGATGCAGAGAAAGGTTTTAGGGTTTTGAGACTTTTAGTTTGAAAACGATAAAGTGCGAGGAGTGAAAAGTTGTATAAGTGTGTGAAGGAGTGGGTTTTAAATAGGGATTTTTGTAATCATGACAATAATAGGCAATAATGACAAGTAAAAGCAATTAGTACAAACAATATGAAAAAGGGTAGTAAGGTGAAAATATTTAACCTAATCCCAATAATCATGATTATACCTATGTGTCACGCTAACATTAAAAACTGGTTCAGTCTTTAAAACTGTTTGTCATACCCCAAATTTTGACCACTAAGATTTCCCATCATTGTGCAAATCATCAGCACAATGTGGATGAACCATCATACTTCATCAGTCTCCCCAAAAGTAGGTGAGAATTCACTACAATCAAAATTAGGGTTTCAAGCCCTCTCAGAGCCTTAGACAAAGGATCAATCAAGGAAAGACATGATCTTCAACTTGTCTAACCTCTCAAAATATCCACAATGGATCAAAAGGACTCCCACTTCAAGGATTAAGCACAAGGCTGCTCCTTTCTAGGTGGATCAAGTCTCAAGATCGCCGGTATCACCAAATTAGGGTTTTGGTCGACCAGGGCCTCCAGATGGAAATTTTTCATCTGGGCACAAGCCAAAGATCCAAAACACAACCTAATATACTCCATGGAACCTCATGGACCTATTCATCAAGTCAATTTTGCCTCAGGGGATGCATACATCAAAAATCAGGAATTAGGGTTTCTTGACCTAATTCACCCCTAAGTTGACTTTTGGGACAAATCATGAGCCAAAACCTCAAGAGAGGGTTTGGGGGTCTCTAATGAACTATATTGATCCATTTGGAACAATGGATTAATCCAAGAAGCTTGAGCAACAAGTCTCAATTTCATCTGCACCACAATTAGGGTTTTAAGGAAAAAGTCAACTGTAACTTTGACTTTTGACCAAGACATGCTCCCAAACCCTAGGACATGCCTCAATATACCCTATAACACCCATGGAACATGTCCATCAAGTTTGATTTAGGTCAAGGACATGATTTCCTGAAGAATTGCACAGTTTGGAATTCATCTAATAAAAAGTCAACTGTGCACAAAAGTCAACTTTGACTTTTTGAGATTTTTCACAAAAATGGATTTTTAACCCTAAAATGATGTTAATGTATGATATGAATCATCATTCATCAAGAAAAATCAAAGAAAGTTGGATAACTTGTAAAAGGGGTAACCATAAAACTCAGAAATTTTTCTAAGTTATGGAAAAAGTACCACTAATGCACTAACTTTGGAGGATCATAACTCCTAAACCACATGACCATTTTTTCTCATCCAAAGATGGATTTGTAGCCCTCATTACCCTCTACAAAAACTTCAACTAGACCTAAGGCCAATTCATTAAGGATTTTGAGTTATGGAGTGATCAAAATCAAGAAATCACACTTTGTTCCAACACTTGGTGAAAATTTCACTAAGTCAGATTTTGCTTCACTTTTTGCCAAATGTTGAGGGATTTTTCACTTGGAATCAAAAGAGATCAAAACCAAACTTGTTCAAACAGTTGTTGTATCATGTAAGGGCTTTCCAAAATGGCCAAGAACATTGTCAAATTCCATTTGAGTCATGAGATATGACATTGGAAAGTTGCCTTGCTGAAATCTGTCAAAGGCAAGGCAGAATTTGCAACTTTGCTCGATTTGCCAAAATCAGCCAAATTCAAATGCTCCTATCAACTTGGACACCTCAGAGGATTAAATCTAAAGGGGACAATCACTGAGCCAAGCCTCCAAAGTCCATGGAACAAGAAATAGCATGTTGAACCTAGAATGGCCAAAATAGGGACAAGACTCCAAATTTAGATTGGAGCATTCAATGGAAGCATCAAGGTGGCATGGACTGAGCCATTCTCATCTGAAATCAGTCAAGACTTATCCAAGACCAAGGGAACCAAAGCTCTGTGCCCTAACCTCTAGTCAATGGCTAGAGGAGACTTGGATTTTCATTTGCCAACATTGGCCAAACCTACTTACCAGCTGCCATTCACTATTCCTTGCAAAACAAACTTGCTCTACTATAAATAGAGCTCAATTATGATTAGTTTGAGTACACCAAAGCCATCTAACAGATGCTTTCCTCAAAATCTCTTTCTCTTGGCAAAAATGCCTTTCTTAGCAAGGTAGCTATCGGGTTTTGAGTTTGAGAGCTTTTCCAATCAAACCAATCACTCACACACCTCACATACATCACATATGAGCTGATCAAACACTTAGATCACTTCTGAAACACCAATTTCACAAAATCACCAGCTGGTTGCTCAAATTTTCAATCAAGTTGCAGCTGAGGTACCATGAATTGATCCAGCCAATTTCAATCAAGTCCAAGCATTCAAACACACTCCATAGGGTGTAGGGAAGCTGTTCAGATCATCACCACTCATCTGTGACACCTCCAAAAAAATCACATTGCACTTGCTGTCACGGCTTAGAGGTAAGCATATACCTGGTCATCTCTCAATCTATGCATATTTCCTCGCACAATAATTTGGCCATATGTTCATAATCATGCATGGAATGTTTTCCCTCAATTAATTGCATTGTTTGAATCGTGTATCAAAAATCCTAGCCTTCATGCAGAAATTAGGGTTCTTGAGGTTTCTTCGTGATTTCATGTTTTATGTTTAATTTAAATGAAATTAAGTGTTATAAACATGATCGTGAGGTTGAGACGAGCATAATGATATGTGGATTGCATGATATGATTACGTATTCAGTGAGATTGGATGGAAAACGCAAATCAGCCAAACCCAGAAAAACGCGCGTGTTCTTGCTAGTGTTCTTGGCGCCTTTTTCACAAATTCAAATATTTGAATTTTGTGATTTTGTTTAATTGATTCAAAAATTAATTTCTCTCTGAGTTTTAATGATTTTGAGTTGATTCTTTTTTTAATAATTCACAAAAATGTTAAAATATTTTATTTTATCAAAAAATCCCAAAAATATTATTTATTTCATATAATTGATATTTTTGCAAAGAATTAATATTTTAATCGTTTTTGACATTTTAAATATTTTTTCTACATTGATTTTGCAACTTTTAATGCTTTCTAATTATTTTGTAGGTCAATACTTAATTTTTGAAGCATTAATCCAAAATCACAATTTTTTTTTCATATGTTAAACAATTCTGATCACTTTTAATTGAATTTTTATTCAAGTAAATACATTTTTGTAAACAAATTAGGGTTTTTGGATTAATTCAACCCTCATAAATCATTTTCAAAACACTTTGGGCCTCTTGAGAGAGTGTAAGACCCAACCCACTTGTACAGAAATATTTTGGGCCTCATTCGTTGTATAAGTCCCTCTGTACATTTTCAAATAAACGGCACGATTATCACCTTTTGAAGAATAACCTTGGGCCTCTCCTTGAGCTATAAGACCCATTCAAAAACACTTTGGGCCTCTAATAGAGTGTAAGACCCAATCCCCTTTTAACCAAAACCATTTTGGGCCTCACTTATTGTATAAGACCCTCCGCGTTAAAAGAAAACCTCGGCGCGATCGCCATTTTTTACAGAAATATTCTGGGCCTACCCTCGTGTTATAAGCCCCACTCTTTTTCTTAAAACCCTTTGGGCCTCTTGAGAGAGTGTAAGACCCATCCCTTTGTACAGAAAACCTTTTTTGGGCCTCAGTCACTTGTATATGTCCCTCTGTACAAATTCAACAGTGCGCTCACTGATAAAACCCTGGGCCTCTCCTTGAGCTGTAAGCCCCAAATCTTTCTTTTTCAAAGCACTTTCTCCTTTGATTTTGAATATACTGTTGTTTTCAATCTTTCTTTGTTGAACAACTAACCAAACAGCATAGAAGCTCTACAACCGAGTAAGTGGTTATCGCTTTCATTTACCGCTTTCATATACATATAACTGTATTGTGGGGCTGTTTCACTGTAAGTCTTCTTTCATAAACTCATATCAACTGTGTAATAATAGTATAGATATTTTGAGTTTCCCCGGCAACTACGTCTAGAACTAGGTGACGCCGTTTCGTTTATTCGTAGAAATAGACAACTAGATCCCCCAATAGGATCACCAGATACAGTCTTCTCTTCGGCTGTCCTCATTAGGAATTGTCAAGAAACTCTACTCCCAGAGATGAATGTATTCTCTGTGAATGGCATCTTTGAGTTTCTTCCAAATTCTCGAACTTTCCTGACTTTGATCTATTCTCGGTGAATAGCATTGCCTTGAATTTCTCGGGGTTTGGGGACCCACAGGCTTCCTAAAAGCAACCCCGCCTCCTCTTGGGCTTAGTACAAGGACCCTACGGCTTCTTAGAAGTATTCACAGCCTCCTCTTAGGCTTCGTATAATGATCTCTTCCTCCAGGAATGATAGCCTTCTCTTGGGCTTCGTACAAGGACCCGTCGACTTCTTAAAAGCTTCCAGCCTCCTCTTGGGCTTCGAACAAATTGTCCCGACGACCTCCTAGAGGTATAGGAATAGAACTTAGTCATCTGCATAGAACAGTCCTTTCATAGAGTCTAATACTGTTTCTCAAAGCACATCACAAAAGATGAAACTCTAGACACGGATAGTCTAATATCCTTGAGTCCTAAAGACATTCTCAAGTGACCCCTTCGTTAAATAGGAAGGAAACCTGTAGACTTGGACAGTCTCAATACACTTCAGATTTCCCGCTTCCTTAAAGAACAGGAACAACCCGGATCCTCGAATCAAATCCCTGAGTACAGTGTTGCTCATATAAGAACTGATTTTCTCTTTAAAATCAGTATACTGGACCTGTCACTTAACTGGACAGTCATCATGGCCTCCTCTTAGGCTTCGTATAATGATCTCTTCCTCCGGGAATGATAACCTCTCTCTTGGGCTTTGTACAATGATTCTCACCATCGGAGTCAAACAACGTTTAGCCTCTCTCTCGGGCTTTGTACGAGACACATAAGAGAATCCCTCGTTGAGTCAATCACCCTTTCGCCTCCATCTTGGGCTTTATACGAGATACAAAAAGGTTCTTATTGAGCCAAGAAAACAACAGCCTCCATCTCGGGCTTCATACGAGATACAAAAAACTCCCTTGTTGAGTCAAATAGCCTCCATCTCGGGCATTATACGAGATACCAAAAGACTCCATCGTCGAGTCAAAACCTTTTAGCCTCTCTCTCAGGCTTTGTACGAGACACATACTAGCCTCCTCTTAGGCTTTGTATAAGAAAACCACTGGTTAATCCAATTAACCTTTTAGCATCAAAGCTGTGCCTCGTTCACAGAACACAAACATCAACAACTCCTTCCCCTTCATCTAATTTCTGTAAGCGGCAAGCCTCTGGATCATCTACATCCATGCCACTGTCCCTCTTTTAGCATGAGAAATTCCTAAGGAAAGATGGCATTACTCTACACTGAGTTAAAGTCTTCTCCTTCAAGTTAAAACCCCCTATAAAGGAAATTATGGCGTTGCCGGGTTCACAAATCCTGGTTAAAGTAATTCTCCTTTATAAACAGTTGTGACATGCAACCCCCTCTTTAGAGATGACAAATTCTCTCTAAAGTTGGGACCTTCAGCTTCATATCTTGGGCTTTGAACAAGATACAAATAGACCTTTCAGCTTCACATCTTGGGCTTTGAACAAGATACAAATCACCTTTCGCTTCACGTCTTGGGTTTTGAACAAGACACCAAAAACAACCATTTCCTCCCATAGAATAGGAGGAACTACGAACGCTCTGATTTCCCTGTTTCGGTAAACGGGAATACGTAGGCATAAGATTAAAAGAAAAATCTTAGCGAGCACACTAAACAAAAAACCCTAAATCCCATATCAAAAGCAGTAATTCAAAAACATCAGTCCTAACATCCTAATCCTTGTTCCCCGCCAGAAACCTTCTTAAAGAAAACCGTATTGGCGAAAATACAAATAACCAGTACAAAGGCCCCCCCACATTGATAGCATTTGTAACCTAACAGACCGCTGTTTAAACTCAGTATGCAAAGCAGGGTTAATTGGAGACATCTATTTCCCTTCCTTATTCAGCTCACAATAGGATAAAAAATGAATCGACCTATAGTTTTAAGCTCAAACCGCAGAGAGCGACCAGCGCTTAAGAACCGCGTCCAAAATCGCTCGCTACAGAAAAAATGGCGCCCACCGTGGGGCATTTCAAAGTTAGATCTAGGCACGGTCTTCCTTTTCTTCACTTGTGTGATACCACAGATTGGGGCTTCCGCCGGGGAATCCATTTTATGTTAGGAACTTAAGATTCGTAGCTTTAAAGGTCTAGGATGATTAGGACAAATATATATACTGCTTTTCCTAATTGCTATACATGTTTATTTTTCTGCTAATGGGAATGCGGGTGATGCCGTATGTGGAAAGATTGAGTATACACTTAAGACAAGTGATGGCGACGGGGTCGACCATCAACCTCAGTGGAGGCTGACCAACGCAACCCATTCTCTCATCTAGACAATGGGCCGGTTGTTAAGTCTGAGAAGCTGAGGAGCCAAACCCTTTCGTAGTGCAGAAACTATCGGAAATAGTTGTTACGCGATACTACCCTCATTTGAGGCTGGTGATCTATTCTCGGTGAATGGCACTTACTCTAAGATTGCACTACAACTCGCTGACGATCCGCTTGTTATTTTGCTTTCATGGGAGGAGCTGATGATAATGAGTACAGGTACAAAAATCACCCTAGTATAAACCTTTGGGGATGGGTAGAGCCTTGACTTCATGACAACGACCATTTGACCCCATGTTTTTTCTATGTTTTTGTGTGCTGCATTCATGCATTCATTTAATAAAACATTAAAGCATTCAAAAAATTCTTCTCTTCTAGTCTCTCTGTTTTTCAAATTAAACTAAGACTGTGATTGCAAATATCAGAGAAAAGGATTGCATTAATGGATTTCGGTAGAAGGAGAACTCACCAGTATACCTTCAAGGTTCCAAAACTAGAGGATTTGAGAAGGTTAGCGAGAATGATCACTAACCAAGAGGCTTTCAGAGCCAATCACGGAGGTTTACTACCACTGTTAAGAGTCCATGTGATTGAGGGAATCATGGATGCGCTCATTCAGTTTTATGATCCAGTTTATCACTGTTTCACATTCCCGGATTACCAGTTAGCACCAACGCTGGAGGAGTATTCTCATCTGATCGATCTACACATTACAGATCGAGCTCCATTTTCTGGACTGGAAGAAATTCCAAAGAATCAGACCATTGCAAGAGCAATTCATTTGGACGAGTCTGAGGTTAGGACTCACCTAACTACTAAGGGTGGCATCCAAGGTTAGCCAGCCCAGTTCTTGACAAAGAAGGCCCTATATGTTGCCAATATAGGAAACGTGACTGCTTTTGAAAGCATTTTTGTCTTGCTCACCTACGGGTTATTTTTGTTTCCTAACCTTAATAACTTCGTCGATATTAATTCTATTAAGGTTTTTCTCATTGGAAATCCTGTGCTGACTTTGCTCGCAGATGCGTATCATTCTGTACACTTGGGGAATTTGTACAGCGGAGGGGAGATCACAAGTTGTGTACCTTTGCTTTACAAGTGGTTTATCTCTCACTTGCCCAAGTCAGCTGCTTTTTGGGATTGTAAGAGTGCCCTACGCTGGTCGCAGAAGATCATGTCTCTTACCAACTCTGATATAGATTGGTGTAATAGGATTTATGATGGAATCAGGATCATTGATCGTTGTGGAAACTTCCCCAACGTACCCCTTATAGGAACTAAAGGAGGAATCAACTATCATTCGGTATTGGTTCGTCATCAATTTGGATACCCGATGAGACACATCCCACTGGGTGTTCATCTGGAAGGTCTTTTCTTCAAGGAAGGAGAAAGTGACAAAGCACTAAAGATGGAAATAGTGCACGCTTGGAAGCATGTTCATAAGAAAGGACGAGAGTCTCTGGGAAAACCGGACTGTGTCTCAGTGGAGCCTTATCTCCATTGGATATAAACTAGAGCTCTTAAACTAAAGATGCCTTATCCTCGTTACGAAATTCTTCCGCTGAGGGAATCTGTCATGTACTTCACGACGGAAACTGAAAAGCTTCAGGTTACTCTCAACAAAGTTCAAAAGGAGAGAAGGTCTTAGAAGAACAAGTACCGCACCCTCGACGTAGAGTGCATCAAAATACAGCAATTACTGAAAGAAAAGGATGCTCTGATTGAGATTTTGGAGCAACATGCTGTGGATAATCAAGAGGACCAAAGGAATTTACTCGCTCCTTTCACCTGGCAAAGGAATGACAACCCGACAACGGCCCAAGAGCCCCGGTCAAAGAAAACGAAGATACTAGAATCAGCACCCGAGTTCTCCTCAGAGAGGACTCGGGACCCATTAGCTTAGGTTTCTATTTCTGCACCTTGTAATCTACTGTATTTCCATTTCTGTAATCCTTTGAATTTCAATAAAAAGGGGTTTCCCCACCGTTTGATATTTGCAATCTAATTGTCGAAGTTTATTTTGATTAAACCTTAAACAATTAATATTTGCATTCATCATTCTCACAACGTGTATTCTTCTTACCTACGAATCTCACGTTTGTGTCTCGATTCTAGAGTCAAACTGTCTCATTCGTATAATACTCGGGCCAATCGTTAGAAAAGGATGGATGATCTTGAGGAAGAAAACAGAGAGTTGAAAAAAGAGATCGACGCTCTGAGAGAGGATATGAGAAAGCTTCGTAACGACATGCAAGCCATGGAAGAAGCTCAGCTACAAAGAACTGTGATCTCAGAGATCACCTCAACGCCCGTAGTGGAGAGGTATGATCCTAGGTATCAGATACCGAAAGATCGTCCTTGGGGCATGCCTGTTAACTATATCCCAGAAGGATATGTTCCGCCGATCACTGAGGATCAGGGAATCACAACAGAAGGCGCTGGGCCTGAAGGTTACAAACTTTGGGAAAGCGAAGATACCAGGAGCATACTGAAGACTCCTGAAGGTTACAAACTTCGGGAGACGCCAAGATTCACTACCGTAGTCACGGTACCACCCCCTGTGGTGCATACTGTCCCGGAAGGATAGATTCCGCCAATACCTGCTGGTAAAAAGGAAACTTTGTTCGATAGAATGAACGAGTTCCAGGAACAGTTCCTGGAAATGCAGAAAGAACTGCAAGCCATTCGCGGTCAGGATCTATTTGGAAAGGACGCCGCAGACCTCTGCTTGGTCCCAAATGTGAAAGTTCCGCACAAATTCCAAGTGATGTACTTTGAAAAATACAAGGGTAACTCTTGCCCTCAGAGCCATCTGGTGATGTACGCGCGGCGGATGTCAGCTCAGACGGAGAATCAGGACCTACTGATTCACTACTTTCAGGATAGTTTAACCGGTGCCGCACTCAAATGGTACATGGGTCTAAACCGTACAACGATCAGTACTTTCAGAGATCTTGGCACTGCCTTCGTCCAACAATACAAATACAATTTGGACATGGCACCCGACAGGGATCAACTCAGATCAATGTCGCAAAAGGACAAGGAAACCTTTAAGGAGTATGCTCAAAGGTGGCGTGAAATTGCCGCTCAAATTTGTCCACCTCTTGAGGAAAAAGAAATGACAAAGATTTTCTTAAAGACCTTAAGCTCATTTTACTATGACCGAATGGTTGCCAGTGCGCCCAGTGACTTCACCGAAATGGTCGGCATGGGCGTACGTCTTGAGGAAGCCGTCCGAGAAGGACGTTTGGCAAAAGAAACTGGATCGACGAGCGGTACTAAAAAATATGGTAGTGCTCTCCCGAAGAAAAAAGAGCAAGATATTGGGAATATCTCTCTCGGAAAGCAAAGGCGACGTTATCAACCGGTAGCAGCTGTGACTCCTGCTATCAACCCTGCACCTATTCCTACGTATCAACCTCAGGTTGCGCAGAGCCAACCTGACCAACAGAGGACACAACATCCTCTTCAGCAGGCTCGTCCTCCATATAACAACAACCGTACAACACGACCATCAGGGTTTGATCCTATACCCATGTTGTAGGCATAATTATTTCTGTTACTACTGGCTAAGGGGCACATTCAGACTAAATCTCCTCTTATAGTAGCAGAAAATCCGCCTTTCTGGTTTAAGGTGGATCAAACATGCCCTTATCATCAAGGAGGTTCAGGGCATAACATAGAGACTTGCCTCAATTTCAAGTCCGACGTGAAAAAACTTGTTAGGAGCGGGCTCTTATCTTTCAAAGATACGAATCCCAATGTTCTTACGAACCCGTTGCCTCAACATGAGAAGGCTGCAGTCAATCTGATTGAGAAAGAGACTAACAATGTCTATCAAATTCACTATGTACTCTTATTGAAAACCAATTTGGTCAAGATGCATTGTAGACAGAGCGGATATGGCCATGTGCCACCTCATAACTATCATCAGTGTGATATATGCTCTAAAGACAATCAAGGATGTTCTGTAGTGCAAGCAGCTCTGCAGGAACAGATGGATCTCGGATGGATCCAAGAGCACTGAGTTCGTGGAGTTAACATGGTCTACACGAATTCTAACGTCATTCAGAACCACGACATCCGTGCAATGAATGTCAACTTGGTGGCGATACACTCAAGGCAAAGCCAGTATCATAATCTGCTGCGGCACGATTACAGTTCTTGTCAGATTTGCTCGGTAAACAAACAGGGATGCTCTTTCATACAGGAGGCCCTCCAGCGTCAGATGGATCTTGGATGGATCCAAGACTACCATGATAGGAACCCTTATCAGATCAACATGGTTCAGATCTTCGATATTCGCGTGATGAATACCAACCTGGTAGAGTTACATGCTGAGCAGGTCCGACTCAGATTCTTAATATCACACGACTATCAAAGCTGTAAAGCGGGTTAAGAAAACGATCGAGGTTGTACCCTGGTCCAGGAGGCGCTTCAGCACTTGTTAAATCATTGGTGGATGCCAATCTACATGGATGAAGATACTCAGCAAATTAGTATCAATAACATGAATCCTACTCGACGTCAAAGTCAGGATGTCCGATCAATGGAAGCTAACCTAGTAAGGTTACATTGTATTCAAAGTGGGCGTGGCCAGGTGCCACCACACAACTATGACAGTTGTAGCGTCTGTTCGGAAAGTAACCAAGGGTGTTACCTTGTGAGAGCAGCTCTTCAGGGTCAGGCGGATCGTGGAGAAATTCGTCCATATCCGGGTTCTGGACCCATCAACTGGGCGCCGAACTACCTTGCCGAGCAAGTTGAGGATGTTGTCACGATCTCTGGTCATCACAGGACCAGGGATGTTTTTTCCATTATTCCTCTACTTGACGAATCTAAAGTTCCTAACCGGGAACGAATTGAGATTACTTATGATGGTCAGAAAAGTCAAAAGGCTCCTATAGTCATCTATCTACCAGGACCACTACCGTATGAATCAGCTAAGGCGATCCCTTACAAATACGGTGCAACAACAATTGAAAATGGAAAGGAAATTCCATTACCCTCTGTTGTGAACATTGCAGACATCAGTCGAGTAACACGGAGTGGTAGAATCTTCAACCGAGGAGTTGGAGAACTTAACAAGGAGAAGGAACTTCCGACAAAAGCTCCTGATCCACCAGTCGGTCAATCCAGTGATCCCGACCTTTCAAAAAACAATGATGATGTGCTGAAGCTCATCCAAAGGAGTGAATATAACATTGTCGATCAACTGTTACAGACTCCTTCAAAGATCTCAGTATTATCACTGTTACTCAGTTCAGAAGCACACAGAGAGGCTCTACGGAAAGTCTTGGAGCAAGCCTTTGTGGAACAGGATGTAACAATCAGACAGTTCGATAGCATTGTCTCTAACATCACTTCCTGCAACAATTTGGGATTTAGTGATGAGGAATTACCCAAAGAGGGTCGCCGTCATAATATGGCGCTCAACATTACAGTTAACTGCCAGGACGATGCTTTAGCCAGTGTACTGGTAGACACAGGGTCAGCCCTGAATGTTATGCCGAAGTCCACTTTGATGCAATTATCATTCAAGGGCCCTCCGATGAGAATCAGCGAGGTCGTCATCAAAGCATTCGACGGATCCAGAAAAACAGTTATCGGCGAAGTTGATCTTCCCATAACTATTGGTCCTCACACTTTCCAAGTCACTTTCCAGGTCATGGACATCCGGGCAACATACAGTTGTTTATTAGGAAGACCTTGGATACATCAGGCTGGAGCGGTCACTTCGACCCTCCACCAAAAGCTGAAGTTCATCAAGAACGATCAACTTATCACAGTTTGTGGGGAACAAGCCTTGCTTGTAAGCTACTTGTCATCATCTACTGGTATAGAACCTGAGGAGGTTATTGGAACTCAGTTCCAAGCACTTTCGGTAAGCAAGAACAATCAGGTCAAAGGAGGAACCCCGATTTCCTCATACAATGATGCTATTAAAGCGGTCGAGAGTACCGATACAACAGGATGGGGACAGCTTGTCATTCCTATTGACAATAAAACAAAGAAGGGTCTTGGTTTTTCTGCAACCTGTACCCGGACAGCTGCCAACGATGAAAGTCTTCATCCCCTTCAAAACTTCTTCCACAGTGGAGGTTTCCTTCACCCAATCCCTCAAGCAGTACATGCTATCAATGAGGAAGATCCCTCTGACACAGATGAAGAATGGAAGTCCTACCTTAACAAGGACGGTTATATGTCTCAGGAAGAGGTGCCTATGCCTTTTTGCTTTCCTAAAGAAAGTCCGAGATTTATACCAAGATCAGATGTCGAAATGATCTACGGGGATTGTGATCCGGAAGGATGCCGCGCTCCACCAAATTCATTAGAGGAAGACACTCCGATGAAAGACAATTTTGACTACACCTACTATGGCCCAATGGATGGTCTGCCAATGTGGCAACCTTACCCAGGAAACTTGGGGCAGGAAAGTCAGCCAAACAATGAAAATCAACTGACCGTCATCAAACAGAATACCTGTGTCCCCACCATGTCATGGGATCAACACTCAGGTTATTCAGAAACTACTCAACATGAAGATGAATTTGCAACATTTGCAGGACTTGAGTTCATCAACTATGCTTTTCCCGAGGTCAACGTCATCGAGAGAGATGACTCCTCCAGTTCGAAAGAAGTGTGGGATACCTTGGGACAACCGAGTGGAAAATTCGACTTCATGGTCAAGTACACCGCTCCCGAAAGCTCTCGTATTAGGCTCGAAGATATCCAGCCAACTGGATGGGGAGATATAGCTGAGAGCACAAATACTCTGCAAAATGTAACTAAGGAATTCTCCTACGACAATTCTGCCTAGGAGACAGATTCCAATGATCCCGCTCCACCAGAAATTAGCGTTATTTCTGAAGACAAATCAAGGAAGGTGCCAGACTTTGTGATTCACCGAGGAGTTCGCCGCCAATGGGTTGCCGTCGAGGTTCCGAAGATCGTTCATCAGTCAAAGTAATTGCCATCTTTAACCTTTCACCCTGCCCAGGTGAAACGGATGTTTTGATAGGGCTCTCTTTCTGTAAAATTTCCCTCTTCGCTTTGCCCAAAGCGACAGAGTTTTGTTTTATAGGGCTGTAGTTTCAAGGATCGACTTGTTCATTAATAAAATAACGTCGTTCTGTAATTTCTGCATTTATTGTTGTTTTCTCTTTTTGCTTTTTCAGAAAATGGTAATCCTAAAAAACAATTAAAAATAAAAACAAGCAGTAATAAAAATAAATACACTGCACACACTTGCATTTTTCTCTATCTCTTCTAAACACGAATCATCACGTCATGCATATTGCTTGTTTTAAACCCCGTTGAAACATACGATCCGATGCCTTCTCCCAACTTTGAGTTCCTGGTATTCGAGGCTGAAGAAGAAAATGACAACGAAATTCCAGAAGAGATCTCTCGACTACTCAGACAAGAGGAAAGGTCCATTGAACCTCACAAAGAGCCGTTGGAAACGGTAAACTTGGGTTCAGAAAAAGAGAGAAAAGAAATCAGGATTGGGGCACTGCTCAGTCCCACTGCCAGAGAGAGTTTGATAAAGCTTCTCAAAGAATTCCCCGATGTATTCGCTTGGTCCTATCAGGATATGCCAGGGTTGGATACTAGCATCGTGGAACATCATTTACCATTAAGATCGGAATGTCCTCCAGTAAAGCAAAGGTTAAGACGGACTCACCCGGACATGGCCATCAAAATCAAAGAGGAGGTACAGAAATAGATTGACGCGGGTTTCCCCGCTACATCTGAATATCCTCAATGGTTAGCCAACATCGTACCCGTTCTCAAAAAGGATGGAAAGGTCAGAATGTGTGTCGACTATCGAGATCTGAACAAGGCAAGTCCAAAGGACGACTTTCCTTTACCACACATTGACATGCTGCTTGACAGTACAGCAAAGTTCAAAGTTTTCTCCTTCATGGATGGATTCTCGGGCTATAATCAAATCAAAATGGCGCCGAAAGACATGGAGAAAACTTCGTTCATTAACCCTTGGGGTACCTTTTGTTACAAGGTAATGTCGTTCGGTTTGAAGAATGCCGGGGCAACCTATCAAAGGGGCATGACTACTCTGTTTCATGACATGATACACAAAGAAATCGAGGTATATGTCGATGATATGATTGCTAAATCTAGAACAGAAGAGGAGCATGTGACCCACCTGTTAAAACTATTCGAGAGTTTAAGAAAATTCAAGCTCTGCTTGAATCCCAACAAGTGCACCTTCGGTGTCCGTTCAGGGAAACTACTAGGGTTCATCGTCAGCCAGAAAGGGATTGAAGTTGATCCTGACAAGGTCAAGGCCATTCAAGAAATGCCTTCTCCGAAAACTGAAAAACAAGTCAGAGGATTCTTGGGATGTTTGAACTACATCTCCAGATTCATATTCCTTATGACCGCCACATGTGCTCCGATTTTCAGATTACTCAAAAAGAACCAGGACTGCGTTTGGACAGAAGATTGCCAAACCGCATTCGACAGTATCAAGGAATATCTGTTGAATCCTCTGATTCTATCACCTCCAGTGGAAGGAAGACCACTGATCATTTACCTCACAGTCCTAGAGGACTCAATGGGATGTGTACTTGGCCAACAAGACGAAACTAAAAGAAAAGAGTCTGCCATCTACTATTTGAGCAAGAAATTCACCGACTGTGAAACTCGGTACACAATGCTCGAGAAAACTTGACGTGTTTTGGCTTGGGCAGCCAAACGTCTTCGCCAGTACATGATTCATCATACTACTTGGTTGGTCTCCGAAATGGATCCAATCAAGTACGTTTTCGAGAAACCTGCTCTTACGGGAAGAATTGCCCGTTGGCAGATGCTATTATCAGAATATGACATAGAGTACCACGCTCAGAAAGCCGTTAAGGGGAGTATTTTAGCCGATCATTTGGCTCATCAACCGATTGACGATCAGGAATCAATCGGGTTTGACTTCCCAGACGAAGATGTCATGTATCTAAAAATGAAAGATTGCGACGAACCGCTACCCAGTGAAGGGCCAGAACCAGGTTCCCAATGGGGACTTATCTTTGACGGAGCAGTTAATCATTATGGAAACGTAATTGGGGCAATCATTGTTACCCCTCAGGGTACCCACATTCCTTTCACCGCTCGACTTACGTTCAAGTGTACGAACAACGAGGCCGACTACGAAGCTTGTATTATGGGTCTCGAGGAAGCGATTGATTTAAGGATAAAAAACTTGGACGTATATGGCGACTCAGCCTTGGTCATCAATCAGATAAAAGGAGATTGGAACACATACCAATCAGGATTGATTCCTTACAAATACTATGCAAGAAGGTTGTTACCCTTCTTCAACAGAGTTGAGTTTCATCACATCCCTCGTGATGAGAATCACATGGCTGATGCATTAGCCACTATCTCTTCCATGATTAGTGTAGGTCAATGGAATGACATACCTAAGATAGACATAATGCGCCTTGAACGGCCCTCTTACGTCTTCACGATCGAAGCAGTCATAGACGACAAACCTTGGTATCACGATATCAAATGCTTCCTTCAGAAACAAGAGTACCCATCTGGGGCACTCAGAAAAGACAGGAAAACCCTCAGAAGATTGGCTGGAAACTTCTTCCTGAGAGGTGACACTCTTTATAAGAGAAATTTTGACATGGTCTTGCTCCGATGCGTAGACAGACCAGAAGCAGACATGCTTATGAAAGAAATTCATGAAGGATCCTTTGGCACTCATGCCAACAGACACACAATGGCGAGAAAAATTCTGAGAGCAGGGTATTACTAGTTGACCATGGAATCCGACTGCTACAAGTACATGAGGAGGTGTCACAAGTGTCAGATATACTCCGACAAAATTCATGTACCGCCATCACATCTCAAAGTTCTCTCTTCCCCATGGCCATTTTCCATATGGGGAATTGACATGATTGGCTTGATCGAACCTAAGGCTTCAAACGAACATCGGTTCATCCTGGTAGCCATTGACTATTTCACCAAATAGGTCGAAGCAGCATCATACGCTAATGTAACCCGACAAGTAGTGGTCCGATTTATCAAAAACAATATCATCTGCCATTATGGTGTTCCAAGTGAGATCATTACTGATAACGGATCTAACTTGAATAATAAGATGATGAAGGAGTTGTGCGCAGAGTTCAAGATTGAACACCATAACTCATCTCCCTACCGACCCAAGATGAACGGAGCGGTAGAAGCGGCTAACAAGAACATCAAGAGGATCGTTCAAAAGATGGTTGTAACCTACAAAGATTGGCACGAGATGCTACCCTTTGTTCTTAACGGTTATCGCACGTCTGTCCGCACTTCAACAGGGGCTACCCCTTTCTCTCTAGTATATGGCATGGAAGCAGTTCTCCCCATAGAAGTAGAGATCCCATCAATCCGGGTATTGATGGAAGCTAAGCTTTCAGAAGCTGAATGGTGTCAAAGCCGACACGATGAACTGAACCTGATCGAAGAAAAGAGAATAACGACACTATGCCACGGTCAGCTGTATCAACAGAGAATGAAGAGGGCGTTCGACAAAACGGTCCGACCTCGTGTCTTCAGGAAAGGAGACCTTGTGCTCAAGAAGATACAATCATTTCTCACTGACTCTCGGGGCAAATGGACCCCAAATTATGATGGCCCCTATGTGGTCACGGAAGCTTTCTCAGGCGGTGCCTTAAGACTTGCAACCATGGACGGAGAGGAATTTTCCTACCCCACGAATGTTGATGTAGTCAAGAAATACTTCGCCTAAACTAAAAAAAATGTCTCGGTGGATTGAAAACCCGAAAGGGCGGTCCAGGAAAAAATTAGAGACATGAAAAAAATCATCCCGATGGATTGGAAACATCAAAGTACAATCCAGGCAAAAATTAGGGATAATGGCAAGTAACTATGTTCAACAGAGGCAAGGCCCTCAACAGCAGCAGTTACACCATCCATTGGAAGAAAACTCCAGTCAAGGTCATCTTCAACAGAAGCTCAGGATGCCCCGAATTCAAAGTTGGTAGAAGAATGGTGGTCGTTATGTTTCAACGTAGCCCTTTTCCCTGTAAATTACCATTTTCAAACTTTGTATATACTCTTTGGAATCACGCGTTTGGCTGATTTCCATCCTATCAATAAAATTTGAGCCCTTGTGCTTCTGTTTGTAATTCCTATTTGTTTTAGCTTTACAGAACGACGTTGTTAACATGACTAACGATTCTTGAAATAAAACAAAAATGAATTTACTTGTTAAATTTTTTTTTTCTGCTTTTAAAATAAAGACGGCAATTTCTTTTGACTGTTAAACCTCAAAAGAACATCAATCGCTTCTCCAGAAGTAATCGAACTTCAAAGTGCAGAATCAAAGTACTCCTTCTAAGCCAGTGCGCCTGAATGAAGGATCAACTGTATCAGATGTGGCTTTCCCATCTGATACCCACGGCCGAGTTCTTATCTCCTAAGCCCGACCAACATAGCTCCCAACAGGGACTATCTCTCCTAAGTAAGGTGGAATTGCTATTCTGAACCACCGGTACTTCTTCGCCCCGCGATGGCCGAGTATCCAGTCGTGTTCGCCTGTCAGTTTGTATGTCGCGCCCATCTTGTCAGCATAAACATACATGCATCATTGCATTATTGATTTGCATTCACATTTCATATTGCATCGCTATCACTCTAGCCGGTCTTGTCCATTAGTGATAGGAGTCCTCTCAATCGAGTTGTCAGTTCTTGCCTCGTCAGGAAACGCTGCGTTTGAACAATCTCTCCACCAGTTTATTTCTGGATTGAAGTTGGCTCCTCGACCACTTTGATAACTTGAACCTCTAAAAGACCAGAGAACCTTCAACCGATGTCACTCTTCACCATTGAAGATGATATCCTTGTTTTCTCGGATTAAAGAAAATCCCGAGAGAAAGCCTCCTAAATCGGAGATTCGGCAGTACGGCAGTTTTTCTCCGAAAAACCCACCGATGAAAAGGTCATCGGCACCTCAAAATTGGACCCCATCATATGGCATTTCTCCGGGAAGATCCCGAGAAAAGTATGATGTAAGATCCCAAGTGGAAACAGTCTCTCAAGAGACTCGCTTTCCCCCAGTAGAATCAACAAATGGCGTCTCCAAACAGAGAAGTTTGTGTACTTCTACAATTCAGACGACTGGGTTCCCCTAGCAAGTCTAACCTCAGACCTTTTTCCGTCAAATGGTATCTCCCCAGGAAAATTCGGCGAGAAGTTTGAAGGAAAGCCACTACGCATAGCGTCCCTTGTCAATAAAGTTTATTGACAAAAGAAACTAAGACCAGTTCCTTAGTAGGAAACCAGGATCGAGGGGAAGTTTAAATCAGAAACTAAGACCAGTTCCTTGGTAGGAAACCAGGATCGAGGGGAAGTTTAAATCAGAAACTAAGACCAGTTCCTTGGTAGGAAACCAGGATCGAGGGGAAGTTTAAATCAGAAACTAAGACCAGTTCCTTGGTAGGAAACCAGGATCGAGGGGAAGTTTACAACAGAAACTAAGACCAGTTCCTTGGCTGAAGACCAGGATCGAGGGGAAGTTTACCTTTTCTAAGAATCATTGCTTAGCAAAAGAAGATGAATGCGCAAGCTGCCATTCATAACCGCCATTAAAATTTCGGGTATTCTGATATTTAATCCTCTTGCACCCCGAATGCCTGAATACCTTCGTCATTCACACCTTCGGGTCCAAGAAGATTAAATAGGGGCATCTGTCATACCCCAAATTTTGACCACTAAGATTTCCCATCATTGTGCAAATCATCAGCACAATGTGGATGAACCATCATACTTCATCAGTCTCCCCAAAAGTGGGTGAGCATTCACTACAATCAAAATTAGGGTTTCAAGCCCTCTCAGAGCCTTAGACAAAGGATCAATCAAGGAATGACATGATCTTCAACTTGTCTAACCTCTCAAAATATCCACAATGGATCAAAAGGACTCCCACTTCAAGGATTAAGCACAAGGCTGCTCCCTTCTAGGTGGATCAAGTCTCAAGATCGCCGGTATCACCAAATTAGGGTTTTGGTCGACCAGGGCCTCCAGATGGAAATTTTTCATCTGGGCACAAGCCAAAGATCCAAAACACAACCTAATATACTCCATGGAACCTCATGGACCCATTCATCAAGTCAATTTTGCCTCAGGGGATGCATACATAAAAAATCAGGAATTAGGGTTTCTTGACCTAATTCACCCCTAAGTTGACTTTTGGGACAAATCATGAGCTAAGACCTCAAGAGAGGGTTTGGGGGTCTCTAATGAACTATATTGATCCATTTGGAACAATGGATTAATCCAAGAAGCTTGAGCAACAAGTCTCAATTTCATCTGCACCACTATTAGGGTTTTAAGGAAAAAGTCAACTGTAACTTTGACTTTTGACCAAGACATGCTCCCAAACCCTAGGACATGCCTCAATATACCCTATAACACCCATGGAACATGTCCATCAAGTTTGATTTAGGTCAAGGACATGATTTCCTGAAGAATTGCACAATTTGGAATTCATCTGATAAAAAGTCAACTGTGCACAAAAGTCAACTTTGACTTTTTGAGATTTTTCACAAAAATGGATTTTTAACCCTAAAATGATGTTAATGTATGATTTGAATCATCATTCATCAAGAAAAATCAAAGAAAGTTGGATAACTTGTAAAAGGGGTAACCATAAAACTTAGAAATTTTTCTAAGTTATGGAAAAAGTACCACTAATGCACTAACTTTGGAGGATCATAACTCCTAAACCACATGGCCATTTTTTCTCATCCAAAGATGGATTTTTAGCCCTCATTACCTTCTACAAAAACTTCAACTAGACCTAAGGCCAATTCATTAAGGATTTTGAGTTATGGAGTGATCAAAATCAAGAAATCACACTTTGTTCCAACACTTAGTGAAAATTTCACTAAGTCAGATTTTGCTTCACTTTTTGCCAAATGTAGAGGGATTTTTCACTTGGAATCAAAAGAGATCAAAACCAAACTTGTTCAAACAGTTGTTGTATCATGTAAGGGCTTTCCAAAATGGCCAAGAACATTGCCAAATTCCATTTGAGTCATGAGATATGACATTGGAAAGTTGCCTTGCTGAAATCTGTCAAAGGCAAGGCAAAATTTGCAACTTTGCTCGATTTGCCAAAATCAGCCAAATTCAAATGCTCCTATCCACTTGACCACCTCACAGGATTGAATCTAAAGGGGACAATCACTGAGCCAAGCCTCCAAAGTCCATGGAACAAGAAATAGCATGTTGAACCTAGAATGGCCAAAATAGGGACAAGACTCCAAATTTGGATTGGAGCATTCAATGGAAGCATCAAGGTGGCATGGACTGAGTCATTCTCATCTGAAATCAGTCAAGACTTATCCAAGACCAAGGGAACCAAAGCTCTGTGCCCTAACCTCTAGTCAATGGCTAGAGGAGACTTGGATTTTCATTTGCCAACATTGGCCAAACCTACTTACCAGCTGCTATTCACTATTCCTTACAAAACAAACTTGCTCTACTATAAATAGAGCTCAATTGTGATCAGTTTGAGTACACCAAAGCCATCTAACAGATGCTTTCCTCAAAATCTCTTTCTCTTGGCAAAAATGCCTTTCTTAGCAAGGTAGCTATCGGGTTTTGAGTTTGAGAGCTTTTCCAATCAGACCAATCACTCACACACCTCACATACATCACATATGAGCTGATCAAACACTTAGATCACTTCTGAAACACCAATTTCACAAAATCACCAGCTGGTTGCTCAAATTTTCAATCAAGTTGCAGCTGAGGTACCATGAATTGATCCAGCCAATTTCAATCAAGTCCAAGCATTCAAACACACTCCATAGGGTGTAGGGAAGCTGTTCAGATCATCACCACTCATCTGTGACACCTCCAAATCAAAAATCACATTGCACTTGCTGTCACGGCTTAGAGGTAAGCATATACTTGGTCATCTCTCAATCTATGCATATTTCCTCGCACAATAATTTGGCCATATGTTCATAATCATGCATGGAATGTTTTCCCTCAATTAATTGCATTGTTTGAATCGTGTATCTAAAATCCTAGCCTTCATGCAAAAATTAGGGTTCTTGAGATTTCTTCGTGCTTTCATGTTTTATGTTTAATTTAAATGAAATTAAGTGTTATAAACATGATCGTGAGGTTGAGACGAGCATAATGATATGTGGATTGCATGATATGATTACGTATTCAGTGAGATTGGATGGAAAACGCAAATCAGCCAAACCCAGAAAAACGCGCGTGTTCTTGCTAGTGTTCTTGGCGCCTTTTTCACAAATTCAAATATTTGAATTTTGTGATTTTGTTTAATTTATTCAAAAATTAATTTCTCTCTGAGTTTTAATGATTTTGAGTTGATTCTTTTTTTAATAATTCACAAAAATGTTAAAATATTTTATTTTATCAAAAAATCCCAAAAATATTATTTATTTCATATAATTGATATTTTTGCAAAGAATTAATATTTTAATTGTTTTTGACATTTTAAATATTTTTTCTACATTGATTTTGCAACTTTTAATGCTTTCTTATTATTTTGTAGGTCAATACTTAATTTTTGAAGCATTAATCCAAAATCACAATTTGTTTTTCATATGTTAAACAATTCTGATCACTTTTAATTGAATTTTTATTCAATTAAATACATTTTTGAAAACCAATTAGGGTTTTTGGATTAATTCAACCCTTATAAATCATTTTCAAAACACTTTGGGCCTCTTGAGAGAGTGTAAGACCCAACCCACTTGTACAGAAATATTTTGGGCCTCATTCATTGTATAAGTCCCTCTGTACATTTTCAAATAAACAACACGATTATCGCCTTTTGAAGAATAACCTTGGGCCTCTCCTTGAGCTATAAGACCCATTCAAAAACACTTTGGGCCTCTAATAGAGTGTAAGACCCAATCCCCTTTTAACCAAAACCATTTTGGGCCTCACTTATTGTATAAGACCCTCCGCGTTAAAAGAAAACCTCGGCGCGATCGCCATTTTTTACAGAAATATTCTGGGCCTACCCTCGTGTTATAAGCCCCACTTTTTTTCTTAAAACCCTTTGGGCCTCTTGAGAGAGTGTAAGACCCATCCCTTTGTACAGAAAACCTTTTTTGGGCCTCAGTCACTTGTATATGTCCCTCTGTACAAATTCAACAGTGCGCTCACTGATAAAACCCTGGGCCTCTCCTTGAGCTGTAAGCCCCAAATCTTTCTTTTTCAAAGCACTTTCTCCTTTGATTTTGAATATACTGTTGTTTTCAATCTTTCTTTGTTGAACAACTAACCAAACAGCATAGAAGCTCTACAACTGAGTAAGTGGTTATCGCTTTCATTTACCGCTTTCATATACATATAACTGTATTGTGGGGCTGTTTCACTGTAAGTCTTCTTTCATGAACTCATATCAACTGTGTAATAATAGTATAGATATTTCGAGTTTCCCCGGCAACTACGTCTAGAACTAGGTGACGCCGTTTCGTTTATTCGTAGAAATAGACAACTAGATCCCCCAATAGGATCACCAGATACAGTCTTCTCTTCGGCTGTCCTCATTAAGAATTGTCAAGAAACTCTACTCCTAGAGATGAATGTATTCTCCGTGAATGGCATCTTTGAGTTTCTTCCAAATTCTCGAACTTTCCTGACTTTGATCTATTCTCGGTGAATAGCATTGCCTTGAATTTCTCGGGGTTTGGGGACCCACAGGCTTCCTAAAAGCAACCCCGCCTCCTCTTGGGCTTAGTACAAGGACCCTACGGCTTCTTAGAAGTATTCACAGCCTCCTCTTAGGCTTCGTATAATGATCTCTTCCTCCGGGAATGATAGCCTTCTCTTGGGCTTCGAACAAGGACCCGTCGGCTTCTTAAAAGCTTTCAGCCTCCTCTTGGGCTTCGTACAAATTGTCCCGACGACCTCCTAGAGGTATAGGAATAGAACTTAGTCATCTGCATAGAACAGTCCTTTCATAGAGTCTAATACTGTTTCTCAAAGCACAACACAAAAGATGAAATTCTAGACACAGATAGTCTAATATCCTTGAGTCTCAAAGACATTCTCAAGTGACCCCTTCGTTAAATAGGAAGGAAACCTGTAGACTTGGACAGTCTCAATACACTTCGGATTTCCCGTTTCCTTAAAGAACAGGAACAACCCGGATCCTCGAATCAAATCCCTGAGTACAGTGTTGCTCATATAAGAACTGATTTTCTCTTTAAAATCAGTATACTGGACCTGTGACTTAACTGGACAGTCATTATGGCCTCCTCTTAGGCTTCGTATAATGATCTCTTCCTCCGGGAATGATAGCCTCTCTCTTAGGCTTTGTACAATGATTCTCCCCATCGAAGTCAAACAACGTTTAGCCTCTCTCTCGGGCTTTGTACGAGACACATAAGAGACTCCCTCGTTGAGTCAATCACCCTTTCGCCTCCATCTCGGGCTTTATACGAGATACAAAAAGGTTCTTATTGAGCCAAGCAAACAACAGCCTCCATCTCGGGCTTCATACGAGATACAAAAAACTCCCTTGTTGAGTCAAATAGCCTCCATCTCGGGCTTTATACGATATACCAAAAGACTCCATCGTCGAGTCAAAACCTTTTAGCCTCTCTCTCGGGCTTTGTACGAGACACATACTAGCCTCCTCTTAGGCTTTGTATAAGAAAACCACTGGTTAATCCAATTAACCTTTTAGCATCAAAGTTGTGCCTCGTTCACAGAATACAAACATCAACAACTCCTTCCCCTTCATCTAATTGCTGTAAGCGGCAAGCCTCTGGATCATCTACATCCATGCCACTGTCCCTCTTTTAGCATGAGAAATTCCTAAGGAAAGATGGCATTACTCTACACTGAGTTAAAGTCTTCTCCTTTAGGTTAAAACCCCCTATAAAGGAAATTATGGCGTTGCCGGGTTCACAAATCCTGGTTAAAGTAATTCTCCTTTATAAACAGTTGTGACATGCAACCCCCTCTTTAGAGATGACAAATTCTCTCTAAAGTTGGGACCTTCAGCTTCACATCTTGGGCTTTGAACAAGATTCAAATAGACCTTTCAGCTTCACATCTTGGGCTTTGAACAAGATACAAATCACCTTTCGCTTCACGCCTGGGGCTTTGAACAAGACACCAAAAATAACCATTTCCTCCCATAGAATAGGAGGAACTATGAACGCTCTGATTTCCCTGTTTCGGTAAACGGGAATACGTAGGCATAAGATTGAAAGAAAAATCTTAGCGAGCACACTAAACAAAAAACCCTAAATCCCATATCAAAAGCAGTAATTCAAAAACATCAGTCCTAACATCCTAATCCTTGTTCCCCGCCAGAAACCTTCTGTCTAGAAAGAAAACCGTATTGGCGAAAATACAAATAACCAGTACAAAGGCCCCCCCACATTGATAGCATTCGTAACCTAACAGACCGCTGTTTAAACTCAGTATGCAAAGCAAGGTTAATTGGAGACATCTATTTCCCTTCCTTATTCAGCTCACAATAGGATAAAAAATGAATCGACCTGTAGTTTTAAGCTCAAACCGCAGAGAACGACCAGCGCTTAAGAACCGCGTCCAAAATTGCTCGCTACACTGTTCTATTTTCTAAAACTGTCTGACAGTTATTTAATGCAAAGACTGTTCAGTATCTAGATAGTGGATTTTGTTTAACCAAACAAATTCCAACTAGATACCTCTGAACTTATGAAACCTTCTGACTTTAGAAGATTCATTCATTCAGA
This sequence comes from Lathyrus tuberosus, assembly GCA_022829125.1. NCBI lineage: Eukaryota > Viridiplantae > Streptophyta > Magnoliopsida > Fabales > Fabaceae > Lathyrus > Lathyrus tuberosus. Next base: position 4,941,254 of record JALAZF010000190.1, read on the forward strand.
ATCAAAACTTATCTTGGAGTCTCATTTTTTCATTCTGATAGATTGACATTCTGAGATAATCACCAGATTCATTCTAGAGATAAGTCCATTTTCAAAATTTTCAGAATAAAGACGAATCTATCTTCAGCAAAGGGTTTTTAAAGATATCAGCCCATTGATAGTCTGTATTAATAAATTTTCGGTCTAAAATACCCTTCTGAACATAGTCACGTATAAAGCGATGTTTTATCTCAATATTTTTAGCTCAAGAATTCAAAATGGGATTCTTAAATAAACAAATAGAAAAAGTACTATCACAGAGTATACAAATGTTACTCTCATATATTTGGAAATCTTCTAACTGACTTTTCATCTAGAGCATCAGAGTGCTACGTCAAGAAGCTACAATGTATTCAGCTTCTGCAGTTGATATTGCTATTGTTGATTGCCTTTTACTGGACAATGAGATCAGATTATCTCCCAAAAACTAACAGCTTCTAAAAGTGCTTTTCCTCTCAAGTCTATCTCCAGCATAGTCAGCATCACAGTAGCCTACTAGCTTGTAATCTTAAAATTTTCTATAACACAAGCCAAGGTTAATAATACCTTTCAGATACCTGAAGATCCTCTTAACAATAGTTAAGTGGGATTCTCTAGGATCTGATTGGAAGCTAGCACATAAGCATACACTAAAAAATGTCAGGTCTAGAAGCAGTCAAGTATAAAAGAGAGCCAATCATACCTCTGTACAACTTTTGATCTACCTTACCACTTACCTCATCCTTCTCAAGGATACATGTAGGATGCATTGGAGTCTTAGACATCTTGCATTCTTACAAGTCAAACTTCTTCAGAAGTTCTTTGGTGTACTTGCTCTGATGGATGTACGTTCTTTCTGGACTCTGATTGATTTGAATTCTCAGAAAGAACTTGAGTTCTCCTATCAGACTCATCTCAAACTATGCTTGCATAGACTTAGCAAAATCCTTACATAAAGTAGAATTATCATAACCAAGTATAATGTCATCAACGTAAATTTGTACAAAAAAAATATCATTTTTTAATGTCTTACAGAAAACAATTGTATCTACCTTCCCTCTGGAGAAATCATTTTCAAGAAGAAAATTGTTTAGTCTTTCATACCGCGCTCTGGGAGCTTGTTTAAGACCATATACTGATTTCTTAAGCTTGAAAACAAAATTTGGATTTTAGGGTTTTCAAAGCTAGGGGTTTGATGTACATACACTTCTTTAGTAATATAACCATTCAAAAATGGACTCTTAACATCCATATGATATAAGATGATGTTACGATTAACAACAAAGGAAATTAAAAGACAAATAGATTCTAACCTAGCAACTGGTGTAAAGGTTTTAGTATAGTCAATCCCTTCTTGCTGACTGTAACCTTGTGCAACCAGTCGAGCCTTATTTCATACTACCTCTCCTTGTTCGTTGAGTTTGTTTCTGAAGACCCACTTAGTTCCAATAACATGAGTTCCTTTGGGTCTAGGCACTAGATCCCATATTTCATTTCTAGAGAAATGATTTAGTTCCTATTGCATAACAATAATCCATTCTAAATTCTGAAGTGCTTCATTAATTGATGTAGGCTCTATCAGAGACACCAAACCCATAAGGGTTTCTTCAGAGAGCTTAAAAGAGGATCTGATTCTGATAGGTTCAGTCTTATCTCCCAGAATCAATTCTTCAGAGTGTGAAGATCTTTGTTTGCGCCTTCTTAGAGATGTAAGAGCTTCAACCGCTTATGGTTGAGGAGCTTTAGAGTATTTAGTCTCAGATCCTTTTGCTTTTGGAGTATTTTCTTTAGAACCTGAATAAGTTATCTTTAAATCTGCAAATTTCTCAACTAGCTTTGACTTTTCAGAGTCAAGCTTATCATCAAATCTAACATGGATTGATTCTTCAACAATCTGTGTGTCAGTGATATACACTCTATAGCCTTTTGAGCGTTCAGAGTATCATAACATGATGAACTTATGTGCCTTAGAATCAAACTTGTCAAGATTCTCTTTAATGTTCAATATAAAATAAGAGCATCCAAAAGGGTGGAAATAGGAAATGTTAGGTTTTCGATTCTTCCATAATTCATAAGAAGTATTACCTAGAATAAGTCTTATGGAGATCCTGTTCTGAATATAACATGTTGTATTGACTATTTCTGCACAAAAGTGCTTAGCCATATTAGTCTCATTGATCATAGTCCTTACCATTTCCTGCAAAGTCATATTCTTCCTCTCTACATAACTCTATTCTGTTGTGGAGTTCTAGGCCAGGAGAAATCATAGGAGATTTCATTCTCATCAAAGAGTTTCTCAAAATATTTGTTTTCAAATTCACCACCATGGTCACTTTTTAATTTTACAATTCTGAGATCCTTCTCATTTTGCACTTGGGAGCAGAAAGTAGAAAACACAGAATGTGACTCATTCTTGTGTCTGAGAAATTTCACCCATGTCTATCTACTGTAGTCATCAACAATGACTAGTCTATACTTTTTACCATTGACAGAGGCAGTTTTCACTGGTCCAAACAGGTCAATATGAAGAAGCTCCAATGGTCTGGAGGTTGACACAACATTCTTAGCTTGAAATAAGTTTTAGAAAACTTGCCTTTCTGAAATTCTTGAAAAAGAGCATCTAAAGAAAAATTCAGATTTGGAAGGCCTCTGACAAGATTAAGCTTGAAAAATTGAGAAGTCCTCCTCATGCTAACATGACTTAATCGTCTATGCCATGTCCATTTCTCTTCATTAACAGACATAAGACATTTTACATTCTGATTCTTCAGATCAGAAAGTTTTATCTTATATATGTTGTTCTTCTTCTTTCCATTGAAAAGAACTGAGCCATCCTTTTGAATGACAACTTTAAGGGACTGTTGATTGAAAATCATGTCATAAACATTGTAACCTAATTGACTTATGGACAAAAGGCTATGCATCAATCCTTCAACAAGAGGAACATTAGTAATGGAAGGGAGATTATTGTTACCTACTGTTCCAGAGCTAATTATATTCCCTTTTCGATCACCTCCAAAACCTACGACGCCTCCAGGCTTAAGGTCCAGGTCTTGGAACATATGTCTTCTTCCTGTCATGTGCCACGAGCATCCATAGTCTAGGTACCATGACTGGTGTCTTAACTCCACTGCTAAGGATATCTTCAACATAAATTATTTTGTCCTTAGGTAGCCACATCTTTTTGGGTCTTTTTGGGTTAGTATTCCTAGAGTTTTTTTACAACTTTGGGTTTTTGTACAATATATCTATACATGAATGCATGATTGGAATGGGCATGAGTTTTTGTTTTAACCTTAGATTTAGCATTGGCTTTATCTTTAGGCCTAACATCATTTTATTTTCCAAAAGGAAAAAATGATATTCTAGAGTATTGGGCTTATCATCATTTTAAGAATCAGATTCTTCATCAGAATCATAGCCAATACACCTTGTCCCGTTCCTACTAACACCATAAATCATGGAAGCCATTATGCTTCTAGCAAGAAATTTCTAGAAAGATTTGTCATATTTCTGTATGATATCACCAGAACATGTAGAGACTTTAGAAATGATTTTTTGTTCAGGTTTGAGACTTTTTCTTAAAGGCACAAAGTTGTTTTTCAAAATCATATTTTCTTCACTCAAACTTGAGAAATCTTTCTGAAGCTTACAGTAAGCCTCTGATTCAAATACATGAATCTTCTTCAGGTCCTTGTATTTTCTTATAAGGTTCTGGTATTTTCAAGAACTTTAGATATGATGGATTCAAGCTCAGAGCGAGAGAGTTCAAAAAATACCTCTTCAGAATAAAATTCAGATTCTAATTGACTTGCTTCTACAGGAGCTTCTCTGACTGCCATTCGCGCCACATTCGCCTACTCTTCTTTAGAGTCATCTTTAGAAGATTTTGAATCGTCCCATTTAGCCATAAGATTCTTATTCTTCCCATGGAAATATTTATTCTTGGGTCTGTCATTCTTCATCTTCGGGTAGTCATTCTTATAATGGCATGACTCCTTAAATTCATAGCAGATGACTTCTACGATGGCTCCAACTTTCTTGAATCCAGAAGTAAACTCAGAACGACCACATGTCCTTCTTTGTCCTCTAAACTTGCCTTGCCTTTTCTTCCAGAGTTTATTCAGCGTCTGGAGAGGAGAGACAATTCATCTTCTTCTTCTAATTCTTCTTCAGGCTCTTCACCCGTATCAACTTGAAGAGCTTTAGTTTTCTTAGATCTTCCCGAAGACTTCAGAGCAATAGACTTGCTCTTTCTCTTATGCTCATTTTCTTCGATCTCAATTTCACGGCTTCTCAAAGAACTAACCAGTTCTTCAAGAGAGGTGTTATTGAGGTCCTTCGATAACTTCATAGCAGTTACTGTAACGCCCCATTTTATTTTAATTAATTGAAATTATCTGGTGTTGTGTGTATGTATGTGTTTATGTGTGTTTCGTTATGTTGAGGGTACCCTGCGGTAGGGGGTAGTGACCTTAGTGTTAATGACCTTAAGGGTGAGGGGTGTGTGGCTAATTTTGTAGAATTTGGTGGTGTGGTGAGAATGATTAATAAATTAATATTAGTAATATTTGATTAATATTATTCATTTAAATTATTAGAAGATATTGTTATTATTATTTAAGTTGTAAAAATTAATAATAATAATAAAATAGTAAAAAAGGGGGAGTTAAGGAAATAGTGGTCAGATCATGAAAACAGAAGAACGTGAGAAAAGAGGAGAAAAGGCTAGGGTTGAAGAAGAAGAAGAGGGAACCACCATTTGTGAAGGTTTAGAAAGCTCAATTACAAGGTAAAGGTGGGGTTCTAAATCTCTAAGGGATAGTATTATGAATAGTGGGTAAGGGTTTAGGTTTTTGCATTGTTGGATTGTTGTGTTTTTCCTATGCTATGAACTTTGATCTCTCCTTGTTGATAAATTGCATGTGTTTTTTCAAGAATACTATGAATGTTGTGAAGGAATTAATGAATAATATGTGTTTAATCCCCTTGAATAATGCTCTATATGTTATGTTGTGTTTTGGGGTTGTTGGAGGTCAAAACATGGGGTTTGGGGTCAGTTGGAAGGCTGAAAAATAAGAGAAATCGCACAAAAAAGAGAGTTTTTTGGGCTCTGCTACAGGCCGTAGCAGCTACTACGGGTGTCCGTAGCAGCCCCCTGGACTATGGCACCACGGGCGTGCCCAAAATGCGAATTATTTCTTAGGAGTGCTACGGACCGTAGCCCATGCTACAGGCGGCCGCAGTGGCTCTTTGGAATTGTACCCCAAAATTGCTTCCATCATAACTTTTGATCCGTAAGTCCGTTTGAGGCACCGTTCGAAGCATTAGAAAGCTAACGCATAGTGCTATAACATGAAAATGATTTGTGAAATGTTTTATTAATATTCAGGTGTCTATTAAATGGATGTTTGTAATGGTTTGTATGCTCGATTAGCGAATCGTGGAGTTATAATGAAGTAACATGATTGAGTGTATACAATTGTGCAAATGTAACGTTGTTGCTATTGACGTCGGTTGTTGATTATTGTGAATGATGAGTAATATTATATATTATGATGATGTTTGATTATGTTATTATATTGATATTGTTACGATGATATTGCTAAGATGTTGATATTGGTGATGTTGCTATGATGATTGAACTTGATGATGTGCATGTTAAATGTGTATACATGTTATATATGTTGATATAATGTATTACTTCAAATGTGATTATTTTGAGTTGTTGTGATTGCATAAAAGATATGTATGTTGTATGAACTATATTTTATGCTTGTTGGCTAATTTGGACGGTGTACAATAACCATGGTGGTGGATTATTGTGCACGATGATGTTGTCGTTGTTGTATGCATAAATAGTCGCATTGCATACTTTTGTGGACAATGGTCTGTTGTTGGTGAGCCTAAAATCCCATTGTGTGGATTGGACCGGTAGCTGATTACGGAGGTGATGGATCAGTGAGTGGTTCTGATCCTAGGAGGTAGGAATCAGAACAGTGAACCTGAGTGTTCACGAAAATTGGTACCACATGCATAAGCATTGAGTCAGGTTGTGAATCTAATTGCATTATATATTAATTATGTCGCTATGTTGCTAATATGTGGTATTGTTGTGATTAATTGGATTTGTTATCATGTGATTCCATGTGGGTTGGTGGATAAATAGTTTTGTTTTTGTTGGTTGATTAATCTGAGATATTTGGTTGAATTGTTGTTGTGTTATCCTTATGCTTGGACAATCTGGTGCATATGTAGGGTGATATTGCATGTCTTAACATAATGCATACTGTTTATCATGTTTTCCTTTATATTATCATGATATCTCACCCCTTCTGTTTGAATGATGCCTCCACGTGGACAACGCACAGGTGATCCGTTGTGAAGGGTGAATGTTAGTAGAAGAGGTTACTCTCCTTTATGCTTTTGTCGAGTCGGTGTCTGCTCTGATATGTAACACTGGGGGTCGATGCTTATTTTGTTCGTGTTAGGAGGGAACTATATGTATACCTCCGATGTTGGATAATTTTATGTTGATGGAGATTGTTATGTGAATCTCTCTTGTTGATAATTCCTTATAACTACATTTGTTATAATTATGTTGGAAGAGTTCAACTATTTAGTTCCAATGTTTTCCGCTGCTTAACAAAATGTTGAAGTTCGGACTTTTGTTGTGTTCAATAATTACTATATGTGTTTCATGTCGAAATATATGAGTAGGTTGTTGTTGGATGTGGCATCCTAATTGCATGATTTGTTTTTATTTTACTCTGATTTTAATTATAATTACGTGGGGTAAATTAGGGTGTTACATAGTGGTATCAGAGAAGGTCGGTCCATCCGGCCAGGTTGCCTAATTATGCTTGTTCCCTAGTATGCGACATGTGTGTGAAAACATTGTCAATGCTTGTTTTGTTTTCCATTTGCAGGTTGGGAATGAAATAAGTGGGGAGAAGCTTGTGCTTCTCCAAGATGCTTCAAGTGTGAAGTGATGGCGCAGTGTGTCGTTTAACGCTATTATAGTTTGGTAAAGATGGCTTATGCCCCGTCTTGATTGTCAGCTGTCTATTGACAAATTAAGGAACCGATAACCCTTTATCTCTTGTTGATAGTAGACGGGATCATGTTGGATGGAATGGACGCATCTTGCCAGCTTAGATGGTGTATACATGGAATTGTTTAGAGTTAAGCTAAGTGCTTACAAATTGTTTTGATGAGTCAATGCAGATTCTTATATCTGAAGATGAGGTGGAATCGAGTTTCTTGTCCGTCGGTCAAGTTGGGATGTCTATGAGGGAGAACGATCAGGTATTGTTGATGGTTGCTTCTCAGGGAGTAGAGAGCAATGTGACAGCTATAGAAATGCCAAAAGTTGTCGTTACGCAAAAAATCAGAGAAGCCGCCATCGAACGTTATTTATCCTAACGTGGGGGAAAGGACAACATCGAGAAAACCTAGGGAGAAAAGATGGTCTCGCAACCAAGATATGGGTCCGGAAGTCGGCTATGCATGAATGAGTGTCGTTATCTAAGGTTTACTTGCTAAAGAGAAATGAAAGGGTTTTAAATAAAAGAGGACTCGATAGGATCTCACAATCATATGCCTACATATTCCCTCGTGCAATGGAAAAGTCAGAGTCATCGTAGTTTGGAGGACTACGGGTGAATTGGTGGGAGGTTTCTCGCAAAGATCTGCCAATCTTATGCCTATGTATCTTCATTGAAGAATGAAGAATCAGAGCGTCTGTAGTTCGTGGGATCATGGGTTGTTGGTCTCGATCGCACGGGGGCGAGAGAAAAGGTTTATTGTTTTGGTGGGCGAGGTTAACGGCCGCGTTCTAGCAGTTAAGCGTTGCTCGTATTGCGGTAGAACGGAGGTAATGTGCCATTTTTGGGAGGTGTGGAAAGTGATACCCTAAGGCAAAGGTAATTGGAAGATTTGAAAGTTGTTTGTTTTTTACGAGTTTAATCGTAGGTACTTAGAGGGGGAAGAGTATCCAACCATAGGCTAAGTACGGACCACAATCAAATACTCGAGAGTTGAGGGGACAATAGTATACCAACCACTCATGTTCACCCTAAGTGGACCTGATTAATTTCTTGGTTTGGTTTACAGGTTTTCCTGGATGGAAGAGGATGAAAATGATATGGAAAGGATGGTGGATTGAATCAAGGTAGGTCGGTGGTGATGTGAAATACAATCGACTTATGGTATGTGCATACAAGGCTTGCATGGTTTAGATGGAATAGAGTGGAGTTGGTAGAGGATATGGAAGGAAACCCTAAGGTGATGGAGGAATGAGCAATTCATTTAATTAGTTTGAAAAGTGACCCGACGTTGGATCGAGTCTTTATTTTCCTTTTTGTTTTGAAATTGTTTTCTAAAAGTTTTCGATTTTATCTTTTCTAACCTATTAACATGCAAAGAATACAGGGGTATACGAGAAAGTAAAAGTCCTAAACTATTACATTGTAATCGGGGAGAAGGACGTATGAGAAGCCCACCAAGGGGGTAGAAAACCCTAATCTAAAGTAGGGTACAATGATGATGTACAGTCAATAAATGTCCAAATGTCCAATGTAGATATAGCTCAGGTGAATACCTCACAAAACAAATCAGAGCAGTTAGTATGAAGCAAACAATGAAAAGGTGCTATGCATGGAAACAAGTATCTATCTGTAATTAAATCAGGAAGTTGAAACAAGCAATCAAGTGATATTCAAGCAAGATCATCAATCATGAACATGATATCAAGAGGAACCCACAAAACCTAATTAATCAGATGTCATGCTCATTAAATCAGGATTCCCAATCTTAGTCACAAAATTCAACATCCAACAATTTAATCAGCACATGAACATGGTAACATTCAACCAATTTGACTAATCAAGATCTACATGGTTTTTCTTAATGAAGATTCATAAATAAACCAATTAATATTCAAATTCAATCAACATTAATCATGAGTTCAAGCAACAAGGCACCATATTAAATCAACAATGTTAATCGATAAAAACTAATTCAATTAAAATGACTATCACAAAATAATTAGCATTAACAATCAATTATGATAATTAGTCAATTAATTAAAATTAATTTAATTAGAAGTAGGGGGCCGAAAAGTGAACTGGTGGTGCAGATTGAATTTCCATGTTGGGCTTAGATTAAGCCCATTTACCCCACAAAACCTTCAGCACAGGGGGTGCAGGCTCCACCCAGGGGTATGGAAAGAATTGAGGTTGGGTCTGCGCCAACACGGCCCAAAGAAATCAACCATGGTTCAGAATGAAACCCTCATTCTTCACATTCAGAAAAAATATTTTCTCTCTCTTACACTTCCCCCCGTCTCATCTCACTCTTTTCTCAGTTTAAACAAAGCTGAAACCTAATTGTCCGCCGCGCCGAAAATTGCCTCCAGCGAGGCGGACTTCCTATTCACAAACCAAACCGTCTAAAAGGATCCTCTCCTCCACCTCTACACTAATCCCAAATTATTTTGACCTAAACCCAAGCAACGGCTACGTAATCCGTGTTTGAAGTAAACCCTAAGTACGGCGGAGAACGGAGACGACAGAGATCTCACGAGCGAGGCGCCCTAAGCTCAGAGGATACACAACAAATGAAGGAAATCCAATAGAAAAAGTGCAAAGGAAGAGCAATCTACCTCGACGACGGTGCAAATTAAAAGTTTCAGAGAAGACGATGACGGTGGCGAGGAGCTTTTAGGTAAGCCTATTTTTGTTGCTTTAGCTTTATCTTCTTCTTCTTCTTCTTCCTATGCAACCTTAGTCTATAGGTTAGCTTGAGTCTTCGTGAGTGTAGTATTAGGTGAGGTGCGTGTGCGTTGAAGAGTGGTTATGCGGAATGATAAAGTTAGATGGAGCTTTGGAAGTTGAGGTGAAAATGATGAAGTTGATCGAGATTTTCGTAGAAGAAGGATCAATGATGAAGATTGAAGTCGCTTGAAGGAGAATTGCAATGCGGTAAATGGGGAAGGATAAGATTGCAGAGAGAATTCCAATGTGAAGATTAAGGAAGATGAAAAAGGTAATGCGTGAGGGGTTGTATGATTGAGGGAGAAGAGGAATGATGAAATATAGAAGGTGATTTTATAGAGAAAATGTATTGAGGAAAGTAAGGTGAAGAAGAGATTGAAGGGGAGAAGATTGAAGAGGATTGAAAGGGTGAGAGAAAAATGAGAGTGTGAAGTGATAAAGAGGATACGGGTCTAGAGGTTAGAAAATGAATTGAGGTTGGTTAGTGGTAGTTAGAAATCTATTTGAGGTAGTTAGTTACTGTATGTAAGTTATTTGTTAGATGATGAAAACAGTTAGCCGATAGTTAGTGATGTTGGTTAGGATTGCTTAGCTGTCAATAGCTGTTAGTTGGAAGTTAGTTTTGTAAAGTAAAATCTGTTATTGTCAGTTAGAAGTGATTTGGGTTCAATTAAGATGTTATTTGGATGAAACAAAGTTGGTTACAAGTTGATCATAACAGTTAGAGGTTAGTTTCATTTAGATCCTGTTTGAAAATTGTTATGACAATTATTTGCTGTTAGTTAACTTTGTTTATCAAAAACAGTTGTGTTAATTGGGCTATCACTACTTGGCCTCTTGCTTGAAAAGTCAATTATGCCTTGATAAGTTATTTGAATTGTTGGATTATTGTTGGTTAATTATGAAATGTGATGGTGTTAGTTTGTTAGTTTGAGTTGCATTGTAATGGATTGAAAAACCTGAACTGTCAATTTATTTGGCTATGTCTTGAGTTGTGATGGACTGTCATGAACTATTGCTGTGATGTGAATCTGTTCTTTACATGGTGTTAATATACCTTGAATGCATGCTGATTTTTCCATGTAACTTCCTGCTACCTATTGATTATGTGTACCAGATATTGCTTTAATGTTTGCAGGTTTGAGCGTGAAATTTGGTGCCTAGGGGTATCGTTTATTGCTTCTTCATATTTAATCATTCCTTGTGTAGAGTCGTACCTTGGCGCAGGAGAGATAGGTCCCCTTACCTTATACTGGAGATCCTGAGATGAAATGGGCATTGGAAATCCACCTGCTAAATGCATTGCAGCCGTCAAAGGAACGACTCCTTGATCTACCGTTTAACTAGTGACAAAACCAGTTGATTTTCCTTTAATATTCCTTTGAAAAAATTGTTGTTGTGAGTGTATGTACTGTGTTTATTTGCTTGTCATGTGGCTGCAATTGTGAAATTTTAGAAACTGGTAACTCGTGCCTTGCCAAATTGCCATTTATGAAATAGATTGCTAGCAGGGCTATTTAGAATGGGCTGTGGTCATGTTGTCTTTGAGATGCATGCTATGTGAAATTAGCTTGAATGAAATTGTTATTGAACATGAAGTGAGGTTAAATGAACAATACTTGGATGAATGTTCGGTTCAAGGTTATGGTTATGTTGAATTTGTAAATGTGTATGTGTATGAATGGAAATAGTTATGATGTATTGAAATTATAGGGCATGCTTCAATGTGTTTATGTATGTACATATGTTGTGGTTTGGAATGTATGATGATGCATTCATGGGTAATGTTGATGACACAATACTGCTACTGATGTTTTGCAGGCGGGTTATGGCTTTGGATGAGGCAAAGTTGGCTTGACATGGGTGTTTCATCAAGATCATGACTAGGCTTGTATATCCAAATGAAGTGGCTGGTGTAAGAAGAAGTTCTAGGGGATTGGAGTTTAGGAATAGGTCAAAGCATTTAGGGTTGACTTTGGTCAACGGGTTGACCAAAAAATCAACAGTTGACCAAAAGTCAACTTAGGTTAAAAACTCCAATTTTCTTGTATTTGTGTATTCTTCCTTGTAATCCAATTTTGTATTCCAATTTTCCTTGTAATTGGCCTTTTGGAATTTTAATAAAGTTTGACTTTCCTTGAACTTATCTTTGGATCTTGAAATCTTTTAGATTTAAATTCACAAACTTTCCCTCTATTATAAATTGATCCAAAACCTTAAAACCAAATTCCATCTTCACTTATACAAACTTGAATGAACTTGCACCTTTGATGAATGACCCAAGTGAAACTTGACTAATAAGAAATGAGCTAGTCCTCAATTTCAAACCAACCTTTAACTTTATAACTAGGTAATAAGTCATGATCTTATAACAAAATTGAGACCCTTAATAGATGAAATCACCTAGGCCAAATATCACATGCTTTCAGCCCTAGAACATTAGTTTTAAATCCTTGGCCCAAATCAACTTGTAGAACAAACAACAACCAACTTGAGATATCAAATATGTCTTGAATCATAATGTATACCCAAATCATGTCCATATTTCCCCAGTAATCAAATCACAAGTCATTTATTCGTTGATCACCTCATAAAACCATGAGAAATCCTTAAAGGAGGAATGATTGCTTGAGAAGTGAGAAGGTTGATAAAAACCCTAATTTCATGCTCTTGAGGTGCATCATGAAGAAAACCTTGATTTGAGGAATTGAGGCTCGATTCCTTCTGAAGAGGATGACAAAATGCAAACCTTGTGTATGGATGAATCTTGACAATTGATGTGCTGAGAAGGATGTGAATCCAACCTTTGATCTTACTTGAGAATGAGGACTTCAAGGCATAGGGAAACCCTTGATCCAAGTATCTTGCAAATCCCACGCATAGGGTGTCCCAATGCTTATGAATGATCATAAATGCATGCTATGAATGCTAGGTATGGAGTATGAAGTTCTCTGGATAAATGTGAAAAAGGTAGGCCAAATTTTGGGGTGTGACAGCTGCCCCTATTGAATCTTCTTGCACCTGAATGTACGAATAGCAGCGGCTTTTAGGCATTCGAGGTACAAGCAGATTAAATATAAAATTTCCAAAAAAAATTCCACTGGGGATAATGATGTATTTGGATATGGAAATTGCCTTGTCGAGGCGCATGAAATAATGGGTGAATTTTTTAGTAGTTTTATTTACTGAGGATTGATGACTTTACTGGGGAAAACAAGGTTTCTTTTATGATGGAGATGCTTGATATACAATGCATGCTATGCTTTTACACGTCCTGAAATGGGAGACATATCCGTAGGATTCTCATAATGGAAACATGTATAATTATAAATGCCAACTATTCAACTGTAATCAGAAATTGCTTCTTCAAAAGGCAAGGAGGACTCCTTAACAAAAGGTTTAGGAGAAGCTGATTTGATTGAAACATTGCTTCTGCGAAAGACAGCAAGGACTCCTGAATAAAATGTTAGGAGGGAAATTTGGTTATGTAATAATATTCTTCCTACAAAAGGTAGAAAGGACTCCTGAACAAAAGGTTAGGAGAAACAATAATTGGGTAATAGTGCTCCTCCTACAAAAGTTAGAAATGACTCCTAAACAAAAGGTTAGGAGAAACAACAATTTCCTCTTGCGAAAGACAAGGAGGATTCCTGAGCTAAAGGCATAGGAGAAGAACGATCGACTAGGTATATTCCTTCTACAAAAAGGTAGAAAGGACTCCTGAATAAAAGGTTAGGAGAAACTATTATCGACTTGGTGTATTCCTCCTACAAAAGGTAGAAAGGACTCCTGGACAAAACGTTAGGAGAAACAACAATTGAGTAGATGTATTCCTTCTATAAAAGGTAGAAAAGACTCTTGATCAAAAGGATAGGAGAAACAATGATTCCGTAATGATATTCCTCCTACAAAAGGTAGAAAGGACTCCTGAACAAAAGGTTAGGAGAAACAACAATTGAGTGGTAATATTCCTCCTACAAAAGGTAGAAAGGACTCCTATACAAAAGGTCAGGAGAGAAATTTGATTATATATTCCTTCTACCAAAGGTAGAGAGGACTCCTGATCAAAAGGGTAGGAGAAACAATGGTTGGGTAGTAATATTCCTCCTACAAAAGGTAGAAAAGACTCCTGAATAAAAGGTTAGGAGATAAATTTGATTAGTTGATAGATTCCTTCTACAAAAGGAAGAGAAGGTACTTACAAAAGGTAAGATGAATCCATTGCGAAAGGCAACGGGGACTTGTAAAAGGCAAGGCCAGAGGGGAAAATAATCTTCGTCCTAAAGGAAAAGATAACTTGCAAAAGGCAAGTGCAAAGGGAAATAACCATCCTCATGCAAAATGCTGAGGGAACTTGCAAGAGGTACTAGAACATCATTTGACCTCACAGGCACAATGGCGGAGATGCCATTCTCTGGGGGTGGCGACCATTCAGTACTTGGCCACACAGGTGTAAAGCGTCCAAATTGATCGAAAAGGGAATAGATTATTCATCAATTCCTATCTTTGTACACAATATGCGGAGCTCTTTCTCGTGCAAAATGCAGTGAGAGTGCTTACAGAAGGCAAGCGAGGGGATTAGATTTCACGCAAAAGGTGGTGAAAACACTTACAAAAGGTAAGTAAGGAGATATCTCATACAAAAGGTACAAAAGGACTTACAAAAGGTAAGTTGGAGAGACTTTGAACAAAAGACACAGAAGGAATTACAAAAGGTAAGCTGGGGGCAATAACCATCCTCATGCAAAAGGCATAGGGAACTTGCATAGGGTACTAGAACATCATTTGACCTCACACGCACAATGGTGGAGATGGCATTCTCTGGGTATGGCGATTATTCAGTACTTGGCCACACAAGCGTCAAACGTCCAAATTGATCGAAAAGAGAATAAATTATTCATCCATTCCTATATTTATACCCAATGCAAGTTTGTTTCGCATGCAAAAGGCAGCGAGAGCGCTTACAAAAGGAAAGCAAAGAAATACGGCTTCGTGCAAAAGGCAACGAAAGCACTTACAAAAGGTAAGCTGACTCCTATGCGAAAGGCTGAGAGGAGATACTTCTTAAAAAAGACACGATAAGACTTACAAAAGGTAAGTTGAAAAGACCTTGTGCAAAAGGTACAGAAGGAGTTACAAATGGTAAGTGATAGGATAAATACCCTGAAAGAATCCTGACGGGATGTCCATAGGAGTTTCACGTCTTCGAGAACAACTGGCTAAGCGTGCATGTAATGATGCAGAATGTATGCAGAGGTATGCAAAATGCCAAGTATGGTTGGGCTTTGTTTTAAGAGGGAATAAACTACGACCTTTTGGTAGTTGCCAATACAGATTGGACTTTCGGGTTGGTGAAAGGATTTGACTTCCCGACACTCAGTATCTGACAATGTCACGATCGCAGGATGGATGATGCTCTTGGGCCTCACGTTTTGATCTTTTACTGGAGTTGCACGCTTGTTTATGATAATTCCAGCTTTTTTTGCCTGACATGCCATGACAACTCGCAAATTATTTCATGAGCGTAGCAGTATGATTAATGATGATCGTGCTTTTACTCTGCCCTAAGGTATCTTACCAAGATATGATTTTGTACTAGCATGATCTTTTGACATTTGTCATGACCTCAACAGTTATGAGCGTATGGCACAGTCTGCTTGCCTTTCTTAAAAGCATGAAGTGAATCTACCCCATTGCCGCTTGTCTGCCTCAGTGGTAGGGTATTCAAAAGAATTCTCCTTTAAAGGAAACCTTGGGAGTGATTATACCATGACAAGGTCTGAGATGGTTTTCCCCAATGTCTAGATCTGGAGTGATCTGGCCCTGCTTGAACCTTTGATGAAAATTCCATAGATCGACTGAGTATGGTTGATTTTGGAGAGATTGATTTTATCTCGACGTGATTGCCTCAGATTGATTGAATCCTGGAATGTCCCGTCCTTCTCCTCAGCAAACTTCTTCTCTAGGCGTTTTCACTTTTTGTGTGATCGTTTGAAATGACTTGCCCTAGCCGACCTTTGAGGGATTGGTCGTAGCTGACAGGTGTTTGAGAGATTTGTAGAATCTCGACGTGGTTTGTAACACCCTTTTCTACCCCCAATAATGTTGCAGCAGAAACAACTCAAATATCAGAGTAAGGCATAAAAATTCCCTCAAAGGGTCCACATTTCACATTTAAATCAAAATAATACACTTGCCCTGTAAACAAAGGGATTTTCCTCAAAATAACTCAAAAGCCTTCACATGGCAGCGGAACTCAAAATTTTCAATTAAAAGGTTTTCAACAAACATCATAATAATCAAAATAAAACCATATCGTCAAATGACAACGAAAATAAGGAAACAACATAGTTCGACTCAAAGGACCCCAACCCGATGTTACACTATCAGAGCAAAACCCTCTAAATCGACCAAAAGCAAATAAATTTCAAGTCCTCGAAAACATCCACATCTAAACCTACTCACCTGCACGTTACCTACGTGGAGGAAACATTCAAACAGGCAGGGTGAGTAATCACAATTCATAATAATCATTATAAAACAAGATGTACATAAAATGGCATTATTTTCATAAACGACATCATCAAGATCATCATCAAGGAAAATATCAGGAAGCACCATATCACAAATTCATCAATGCCACATAAGATGCAATGCATAACAAGACTCATACATGTGGTACCAATCATCACAAAGGATGAACACCAGGCCATCAACCCTCCAAAGATCCCCGTAAATAGGATTGATCCCACAATTGAAACCGGAGCACATCATAATTACCTCATATCCGCACAATGGGAATGAAGCGTCATCACAGAGTATGCATATGAATGTATGATACACAAACGTCAATAATTCATCATCATCAAGTAAACATCATTATGTGCATCATCATTCAAAAATTTTCATCAATTCATATCATCATATATTCATTGAAACATCACAAACCAGCACCTCAATATCATCAAGAACATCATGGTAAATCATCATAAATATCACAACATCAAGTACCAGAACGACACAACAATAGAAACGGAATTTCGCGAAACAATAGTTGTTCGCTCAGGGTTCGCCTAGCGAACCTGTTCGCTGTGGCCTTCGCCTAGCGAAGCGGCCAGCGAACCTCACAGATCTCACACTCAACACCAGAAACCCAACATCTGTCATGCTCGCCCCCACATTCGCCTAGCAAAGCCATTCGCTGAGGAGTTCGTTGGGCGAAACTTCTAGCGAATCCCTAAAGCCACTCCAGAAACACCTCTGCATTTACACTCCTGCTATCACGCATTCGCTGCGTTGTTCGCTTAGCGAACGATGGCGAACATTCGCCTAGCGAAGCAATGGTTCGCATAGCGAACCTGCGATTACAGCAAATCGCTACCACGCATCAGTAGCTCCCAAACCTCCCAAGCACCTGCGATTATAGTCTCAAATGACCCAAAATCATCCCTACAACAGTCCTAACATATCACAGAATTTAAAGGCCTAAAATCTACGTCTGTTAGGTCGATTCAGGACCCTACGGGAAACCTTAATTTCCCTAAACCTTCAAAACTATCAAGCTTCATATAAACTCTAAATATCCTTCGCCACAAGGTTAAAACTACAACAACGAGGAAATCTGCCCCAAAGGTCTATTTTACCGATTAAATTCAACTCTTACTAATCGATTCACAAAATACCCTCAAAATCATCAGTTTACCCTAAAACCCATAAACCCTCATAAACCTCAAAATCACCAAATCCACTTCATTCAATCGAATCCTATAATGAAAACAATGAAAGGTAATTACTCCCCATACCTTAGATTGTCGATCCGATGAGTTCTCTCTTGAGCCTTGGAAACCTTCACGAAAATCCTCGCCTTCTCCCTTTTTCCTCAGAGCTCTGCACTTTCTCCTTATTTTCACGATCTCCACAAATGAATCCTAATTCTCCTCAATTCCTCCTTTTTGGTTAACTTAACTCTTGGGCCTCAAATATGGACTTTCTCCATAATACCCTCACTAATTCTCTCCAATGTCCATCTTACCCTTAATTCCTCTAATATTATTTTAAATTAATAATAATACTAATATATCCATATTACATACTATTATTTAATTAAAATAACCAAAACTTCATAAAAACACCGACATCAACACAATCCGCCAAAAATCACAGAAAACCACGAATATAATATTTAAATAAATTAAATAAATATTCTTACGAAAATCGGGATGTTACAACTCTCCCCCACTTAAAGAATTTTCGCCCCCGAAAATTACCTCAAGGAAATAGAGTCGGATACGACTCCCTCATCTGATCTTCATGTTCCCAAGTCTAACTTTCGCCAGCTGGTCCACCCCACAACACTTTCACCAAAGCTATATCTTTACCCCACAATTGCTTCATCTCTCGATCATCGACACGCACAGACAATGCTTCCACAGTCAAATTATCCCTCACTTGGACATCATCCATCTGAATCACATGTGACGGATCCGGAACGTACTTCCTCAACTGAGACACATGGAACACGTCATGCAAATTCGCAAGTGACAGCGGTAAAGTAACTCGTTAGGCTACCTCTCCTATCCTTTGAGATATCTGGTATAGACCAACAAAACGTGGAGTGAGCTTCCTAGACTTCAAAGCTCGACCCACGCCAGTCACTGGCGTCACCCTCAAAAACACGTGATCTCCCTCTTGTAATTCAAGTGCTTTCCTCCTCTTATCATGGTAACTCTTTTGATGACTCTGCGAAGCCTTCATCCTTTCTTGTATCTTCCTAATCTTCTCAGTCGTCTCTTGCACAATTTCAGGTCCGAGTACAACACTCTCGCCTGACTCATACCAGCACAAAGGAGTCCTACACCTTCTCCCATACAAAGCTTCATAGGGCGCCATCCCAATACTAGCATGAAAAATATTATTGTACATGAACTCAATCAATGATAAATGGCTATCCCGTGATCCTCCATGATCCAACACACAAGCCCTCAACAAATCCTCTAAAGACTGGATAGTCATTTTTGTCTGACCGTCCGTATGCGGATGATATGTAGAACTCATCCTCAACTTAGTACCCGACGTATCTTGCAAACTCTTCCAGAACCTCGATGTAAACCTCAGATCTCTATCCGACACAATACTCGAAGGTACCCCATGCAACTTCACAATCTCTTCAATGTACATCTCAGCTAGCTTCTGCATGAAATGATTAATCCTCATCGGTAAGAAATGAGTCGACTTAGTTAATCTATCCACGATCACCCAAATTGAATCGTTTCCCTTAGCAGTCTTCGGCAACCCCACCACAAAATCCATGGAAATACTATCCCATTTCCATTCTGGAATCCTCAGCGGCTGCATCATACCTAAAGGCTTCTGATGCTCAACTTTCGACTTCTGACAAGTCAAACACGCACAAACAAACTCCGCAACATCCTTCTTCATACCTGGCCACCAAAACAACTTTTTCAAATCTTGATACATCTTCGTAGCACCGGGATGAATACTCAACCTACTTCGATGTCCTTCTTCAAGAATGCTCTTCTTAATATCTGGAACATCTGGGACACACACCCTGTCTCTGAACATCATCACACCATTCTCGTCAACCCGGAAGTCACCTCCGTTACCTTGGTTAATCAAGGTCAATTGGTCAACCAACTTTAAATCAGATTGTTGTCCCACTCTGATTTCTTCTAGAATACCACTAGTCAACTTCAACATTCCCAATTTCACACTGTCAGGAGTCGCTTCACACACCAAACTCAAATCTCTGAATTGCTCAATTAGTTCCAACTCTTTCACCATAAGCATCGACATATGCAATTAATTTCTGCTCAACGCATCGGCCACTACATTTGCTTTGCCCGGATGATAACTCAAATCAAAATCGAAATCCTTTAAGAACTCTAACCACCTTCTCTGCCTCATATTCAATTCCTTCTGATTAAATAAGTACTTCAGACTCTTATGATCATTGAACACCTCAAATTTAGAGCCAAACAGATAATGTCTCCAAATTTTCAACACAAACACCACTGCGGCCAACTCCAAGTCATGTGTAGGATAATTTCTCTCATGAACTCGCAATTGTCTCGAAGCATAAGCAATAACTTGTCCATTTTGCATCAATACTCCACCAAGGCCCATCTTCGATGCATCACAATACACCACAAAAGATTCACTCGGATTAGGCAAAATCAACACTGGAGCAGTAGTCATTCTCTTCTTCAGTTCCACAAAACTCTCTTCATAAGCTACATCCCACACAAACGCTTGACCTTTTCGAGTCAACTCAGTCAAAGGTAATGCCAACTTAGAAAAGCCTTCAATAAACTTGCGGTAATAACCCGCTAATCCCAGAAAACTTCGTATCTCAGTCACAGACTTCGGAGTCTCCCACTGTAACACGACATCAATCTTAGAAGGATCAACAACAACACCACCACTTGAAATCACATGGCCAAGGAAACTCACTTCCTTCAGCCAAAACTCACACTTCGACAGCTTTGCATACAACTTCTTCTCTTTCAACACTTGCAACACAGTCCTCAAATGCTCAGCTTGCTCTTCTTCGGATCTAGAATATATCAAGATATCATCGATAAACACCACCACAAACTTATCCAAATACTCATGGAAAATCCGATTCATATACTCCATGAACACACCAGGTGCATTAGATACACCAAACGGCATCACAGTGTATTCATAGTGTCCATATCTCGTTCTGAAAGCCGTCTTCGGAATATCATCAGGCTTAACTCGAATCTGATGATAACCCGACCTCAAAGCAATCTTGCTGAACACACAAGCACCTACTAGCTGATCCATCAAATCGTCGATTCTCGGAAGTGGATACTTATTCTTGATCGTCACTTTATTCAACTGCCGATAATCAACGCACAACCTCATACTTCCATCTTTCTTCTTCACTAACAACACAGGAGCACCCCACGGAGAAACACTTGGTCGAACAAACCTCTTCTCAAGCAATTCTTCCAACTGTTTCTTCAATTCACTTAACTCAAAAGCTGACATCCGATAAGGAACCATCGACACTGGACTCGTACCTGGTATTAAGTCCACTGCAAACTCCACTTCACGCTCTGGAGGCAAATCAATGATGTCATCTGGAAACACATCTGGAAATTCACAGACAACTGGCAACTCCACACTCGCAGCTTCACAATCAATTTGCAACGATGCAAACATTGCAAACACCAAAGCTTCGTCTTCCACAAGTTCGTCTACTTGCTTAGCAGACAAGAACATCAACTCCCCACTATCATCAATCTCAGGAAACTCTACAGTCTTGTTATAACAATTGATATGAACACGGTTGAACTCCAACCAGTTCATTCCAAAGATCACGTCAATTTGGTACAAGGGTAGGCACACCAAATCCATCACAAAGCTCTTCTCAAAAATCGTCACAAGACATCTCAAACACACAAGGGTAGTAGTAACAGAACCATTAGCTGGAGTTTCTATTACCATATTGTAATACCCCAAATTTTGACCACTTAGATTTCCCATCATTGTGAAAATCATCATCACAATATGGATGAATCATCATGCTTCATCAGTCTCCCCAAAGATGGGTGAGCATCCAATACAATCAAAATTAGGGTTTCAAGCCCTCTCTAAGTGCTTAGACAAAGGATCAATCAAGAAATGACATGATATTCAACTTGTATAATCTCTTAAACATCCACAATGGATCAAAAAGGACTCCCACTTCAAGGATTAAGCACAAGGCTGCTCCTTTCTAGGTGGATCAAGTCTCAAGATCGACAGTGTCACCAAATTAGGGCTTTGGTCGACCAGGGCCTCCATATGGAAATTTTCATCTGGGCACAAGGCAATGATCCAAAACATGACCTAATATGCTTCATGGAACCTCATGAACCCATGCATCAAGTCAATTTTGCCTTAGGGGATGCATTCATCAAAAATCAGGAATTAGGGTTTCTTGACCTAATTCACCCCTAAGTTGACTTTTGGGACAAACCATGAGCCAAGACCTCAAGAGATGATTTGAGGGTCTCTAATACACCATATTGATCCATTTGGAACAATGGATTGATCCAAGAAGCTTGAGCAACAAGTCTCATTTTCATCTGCACCACAATTAGGGTTTTAAGGGAAAAGTCAACTGTAATTTTGACTTTTGACCAAGACATGCTCCCAAACCCTAATACATGATTGAATATACCCTATGACACCCATGGAACATGTCCATCAAGTTTGATTTAGGTCAAGGACATGATTTCCTGAAGAATTGCACAGTTTGGAATTCATCTGATAAAAAGTCAACTGTGCACAAAAGTCAACTTTGACTTTTTGAGATTTTTCACCAAAATGGATTTTTAACCCTAAAATGATGTTAATGTATGATTTGAATCATCATTCATCAAGAAAAATCAAGAAAAGTGAGATAACTTGTAAAAGGGGTAACCATAAAACTTAGAAATTTTTCTAAGTTAAAAATAAAGTGGCAAAGGTACCAACTTTGGAGGACCATAACTCCTAAACCACAAGGCCATTTTTTCTCATCCAAAGATGGATTTGTAGCCCTCATTATAACCTACAAAAACTTCAACTACAAGTCATTCCAATTCATTAAGGATTTTGAGTTATGGAGTGATCAAATGGCTGAAAAGTGAAAAAGTCACTTTTTCCAACACTTAGTGAAATTTTCACTAAGTCAGAATTTGCCTTCACTTTTTGCCAAATGTAGGGGGATTTTTCACTTGGAATCAAAAGAGATCAAAACCAAACTTGTTCAAACAGTTGTTGTATCATGTAAGAGCTTTCCAAAATGGCCAAGAACATTGCCAAATTCAACCTACATCATGAGATACAACATTGGCAAGTTGCCTTGCTGAAATCTGTCAAAGCAAGGCAGAATTTGCATTTTGGCTCGATTTGCCAAAATCAGCCAATTTCAATTGCCCCAATCCACTTGGACACCTCAGAGGATTGAATCCAAAGGGGACAATCACTGAGCCAAGCCTCCAAGGTCCAAGGAACAAAGAATAGCATGTTGAACCTAGAATGGCCAAAATAGGGACAAGACTTCAAATTTGGAATGAGGCATTCAATGGAACCATCAAGGTGGCATGGACTGAGCCATTCTCATCTGAAATCAGTCAAGACTTATCCAAGACCAAGGGGACCAAAGCTCTGTGCCCTAACCTCTAGTCAATGGCTAGAGGAGACTTGGATTCTCATTGGACAACATTGGCCAAACCTACTTACCAGCTGCCATGCACTATTCCTTGCAAAACAAACTTGCTCTACTATAAATAGAGCTCAATTGTGGTCAGTTTGAGTACACCAAAGCCATCTAACAGATGCTTTCCTCAAAATCTCTTTCTCTTGGCAAAAATGCCTTTCTTAGCAAGGTAGCTATCGGGTTTTGAGTTTGAGAGCAATTCTGCACAAACCAATCACTCACACACCTCACATACATCACATATGAGCTGATCAAACACTTAGATTACTTCTGAAACATCAAAATCTCAAAATCACTTGCCATCCACACAAGTTTGAAGTGAAGTTGCAGCTGAGAGGCCATAAACTGATCCAGTCCATTTCAATTCAATCCAAGTGTTCAAACACACTCCATATGGTGTAGGGAAGCTGTCCAGATCATCACAACTTGTCTGTAACACCTCCAACTCAAAATCACATCTGCTCTTGCTGTCACGACTTGGAGGTAAGCACATACTTGGTCATCTCTCAATCTATGCATATTTCCTCGCACAATAATTTGGCCATATGTTCATAATCATGCATGGAATGTTTTCCCTCAATTAATTGCATTGTTTGAATCGTGTATCAAAAATCCTAGCCTTCATGCAGAAATTAGGGTTCTTGAGGTCTCTTCGTGATTTCTTGTTGTATGTTTAATTTAAATGAAATTAAAGTACATAGACATGATCGTGAGGTTGAGACGAGCATAATGATATGTTGATTGCATGATATGATTACGTATTCAGTGAGATTGGATGGAAAACGCAAATCAGCCAAACCCAGAAAAACGCGCGTGTTCTTACTTGTGTTCTTGGCGCCTTTTTCACAAATTCAAATATTTGAATTTTGTGATTTTGTTTAATTGATTCAAAAATTAATTTCTCTCTGAGTTTTGATGATTTTGAGTTGATTCTTTTTTTAATAATTCACAAAAATGTTAAAATATTTTATTTTATCAAAAAATCCCAAAAATATTATTTATTTCATATAATTGATATTTTTGTAAAGAATTAATATTTTGATTGTTTTTGGCATTTTAAATATTTTTTCTACATTGAATTTGCAACTTTTAATGCTTTCTAATTATTTTGTAGGTCAATACTTAATTTTTGAAGCATTAATCCAAGATCACAATTTGTTTTCCATGTGTTAAACAATTTTTGATCATTTTAATTGAATTTTTATTCAATTAAATACATTTTTGAAAACAAATTAGGGTTTTGGATTAATTCAACCCTCATAAATCATTTTCAAAAACACTTTGGGCCTCTATTAGAGTGTAAGACCCAATCCTTTTTTTTGACCAAATCATCTTTGGGCCTCACTTATTGTATAAGTCCCGATACCGTAAAAAAAAACAAACGGTGCGATCGTCGCCTTTTCAAAAATCATCTGGGCCTCTCCTTGAGCTATAAGACCCATTCAAAACACTTTGGGCCTCTAATAGAGTGTAAGACCCAATCCCCCTTTTAACCAAAAAACATTTTGGGCCTCACTTATTGTATAAGTCCCTCCGCGTTAAAAGAAAACCTCGGCGCGATCGCCATTTTTAAACGAAAAAATCATTTGGGCCTACCCTCGTGTTATAAGCCCCACTCTTTTTCTTTAAACCTTTTTGGGCCTCTTGAGAGAGTGTAAGACCCATCCCTTTGTACAGAAAACCTTTTTGGGCCCCAGTCACTTGTATAAGTCCCTCTGTACAAAGTCAAACAGTGCGCTCACTGATAAAACCCTGGGCCTCTCCTTGAGCTGTAAGCCCCAAATCTTTCTTTTTCAAAGCACTTTCTCCTTTGATTTTGAATATACTGTTGTTTTCAATCTTTCTTTGTTGAACAACTAACCAAACAGCATGGAAGCACTACAACCGAGTAAGTGGTTATCGCTTTCATTTACTACTTTCATATTATAAACTGTATTGTGGGGCTGCTCACTGTAAGTCTCCTTTCATAAACTCATATCTACTGTGTAATAATAGTATAGATATTTCAAGTTTCCCCGGCAACTACGTCTAGAACTAGGTGACGCCGTTTCACTTATTCGTAGAAATAGACGCCTAGATCCCCAATAGGAGCACCAGATACAGTCTTCTCTTCGGTTGTCCTCCTTAGGAATCATCAAGAAGCTCTACTCCCCAAGATGAATGTATTCTCTGTGAATGGCATCTTTGAGTTTCTTCCCAATTCTCAAACTTTCCTGACTTGATCTATTCCTTGTGGATAGCTTGCCTTGAATGTCTCGGGGTTTGGGTACCCACTACGGTCATAATCTTTGACCTTAACTAAGGAACCCTCTTTAAAAGCTAAAAGTCACTGGATAGTAAACCTCGCACGTTTACCAGTGGTTTTCATCTTTAAAAGAGTTATCTCTCCTAATGGAAAGGAGATGATAGACCCACGGGCTTCTTAAAAGCATCGGCCTCCTCTTGGGCATTATTCAAGGACACTACGGCTTCTTAGAAGTATTCACAGCCTCCTCTTAGGCTTCGTATAATGATCTCTTCCTCCGGGAATGATAGCCTCCTCTTGGGCATCGTACAAGGACCCGTCGGTTTCTTAAAAGTTCCCAGCCTCCTCTTGGGCTTCGTACAAATTATCCCGACGACCTCCTAGAGGTATAGGAACAGAACCTAGTCATCCTCATAGAACAGTCCTTTCATAGAGTCTACTACTGTTTCTCGAAGCATAGTACAAAAGATAAAACTCTAGACACGGACAGTCTAACTTCCTTGAGTCTCAAAGACATTCTCAAGCACCCTTCGTTAAATAGGAAGGAAACCCGCAGACTCAGATAGTCTCGATACCCTTTGGATTTCCCGTTTCCTCAAAGAGAAGGAAATATCCCTGATCCTCAAATCAAATCCCTGAGTACAGTGTTGCTCATATAAGAACTGATTTTCTATTTTAAATCAGTATATTGGATCTGTCACTCAACTGAAACAGTTACAATAGCCTCCATCTCGGGCTTCGTACGAGATACCAAAATTCTCCCCAGTGGAGTCAAAACAACCTTTTCGCCTCTCTCTCGGGCTTTGTACGAGATACAAAAACACTCTCTTACTGAGTATAAAAGATTCTCCAACGGAGTCAACTCTTTGCTAGCCTCCTCTTAGGCTTTGTATAACGATATGCCCCACTGGGTCAAAAACTTTTAGCCTCTCTCTCGGGCTTTGTACGAGACACAAATCCTCCTCCTCTTAGGCTTTGTATAAGAAAACCACTGGTTGATCCAATTGACCTTTTAGCATCAAAGTTGTGCCTCGTTCGCAGTACACAAACATCAACAACTCTTTTCCCTTCATCTAATCGCTGTAAGCGGCAAGCCTCTGGATCATCTACATCCATGCCACTGTCCCTCTTTTAGCATGAGAAATTCCTAAGGAAAGATGGCATTGCTCTACACTGAGTTAAAGTCTTCTCCTTCAGGTTAAAACCCTTTCTTCAGAAATTATGGCATTGCTCGGATCCGCGTATCCCAGTTAAAGTAATTCTCCTTCCCCCCCCCCCCCCCCCCCCTTAGAGATGACAAATTCTCTCTAAAGCCGAGGTCTTTCAGCTTCACGTCTTGGGCTTTGAACAAAACACAAATAGACCTTTCAGCTTCACATCTTGGGCTTTGAACAAGATACAAACTACCTTTCGCTTCACGTCTTGGGCTTTGAACAAGACACCAAAAAACACCCATTTCCTCCCATAGAATAGGAGGAACTACGAATGCTCTGATTTCCCTGTTTCGGTAAACGGGAATACGTAGGCATAAGATCGAAAGAAAAGATCTTAGCGAGCGCAATCAACAAAAAACCCAAATCCCATATCTCCATCAATTAAAAGCAGTATTTCAAAAACACCAGTCCTAACATCCTAATCCTTGTTCCCCGCTAGAAAGTCCTAGAAAGAAAGAAAACCGTATTGGCGAAAATACAAATAACCAGTACAAAGGCCCCCCCCCCACATTGATAGCATCCGTAACCTAACAGACCACTGTTTAAACTCAGTATGCAAGCAGGGTTAATTGGAGACATCTATTTCCCTTCCTTATTCAGCTCACAATAGGATAAAAAATGAATTGACCTGTAGTTTAAGCTCAAACCGCAGAGAGCGACCAGCGCTTAAGAACCGCGTCCAAAATCGCTCGCTACAGAAAAGTGGCACCCACCGTGGGGCATTTCAAAGTCAGATCTCGGCACGGTCGTCCCCATTTTTCACAGAAAAGTGGCGCCCACCGTGGGGCCCTTGTTTTTCTTTCTGTCTGTTTTGCTTGTAAAATGGCGACTCTGCTGGGGAGTCTCCTTTTCTGCCTTAGGGCATCATCCCCGTTTTCCACGGAAAATGGGAACTCTGCTGAGGAGAAAGATTGACCTATGCTGGTCCATCTCTTAGGCAGGGAACCACAGATTGGGGCTTCCGCCGGGGAACCCATTTCTGTCAGGAACTTAAGATTCATAGCTTTATAAGTCTAGGATGATTAGGACAACTATATATACTGCTTTTCCTAATTGCTATACGTGTTTATTTTTCTGCTACTGGGAATGCGTGTGATGCCGCATGTGGTGAGATTGAGTATACACTTAAGAAAAGCCAACCTTTTTTGTAGTGCGGAAGCTATCGGAAATAGCTGTTACGCGATACTACCCTCATTTGAGACTGGTGATCTATTCTCGGTGAATGGTACTTACTCTAAGATTGCACACAACTCGCTGGCGATCCGCTTGTTGTCTGCCTTCCTGGGAGGAGCTGATGATAATGAGTACAGGTACAAAAATCACCCTAGTATAAACCTTTAGGGATGGGTAGAGCCTTGACTTCATGACAACGACCCTTTGACCCCATGTTTTTTCTATGTTTTTGTGTGCTGCATTCATGCATTCATTTAATAAAACATTAAAACATTCAAAAAATTTCTCTTCTAGTCTCTCTGTTTTTCAAATTAAACTAAGACTGTGATTGCAAATATCAGAGAAAAAGATTGCATTAATGGATTTCGGTAGAAGGAGAACTCGCCAGTATACCTTCAAGGTTCCAAAGCTAGGGGATTTGAGAAAGTTAGCGAGGATGATCGTTAACCCAGAGGCTTTCAGAGCCAAGCACGGTGGATTGCTACCACTGTTAAGAGTCCATGTGATTAAGGGGATCATGGATGCGCTCATTCAGTTCTACGATCCGATTTATCACTGTTTCATATTCTCGGACTACCAGCTATCACCAACGCTGGAGGAGTATTCTCATCTGACTGATTTACATATCACTGATCGAGCTCCATTTTATGGACTGGAAGAAATTCCAAAGAATCAGACTATTGAAAGAGCAATTCATTTGGACGAGTCTGAGGTCAAGACTCACATGACTACTAAGGGTGGCATCCAAGGTTTGCCAGCCCAGTTCTTGACAAAAAAGGCTATATACTTCACTAGTATAGGGAACGGGACTGCTTTTGAAAGCATCTTTGTCTTGCTCACCTACGGATTATTTTTGTTTCCCAACATCAATAACTTCGTCGATATCAACGCTATTAAGGTTTTTCTCATTGGAAACCCTGTGCCGACTTTGCTCGCAGATGCGTATCATTCTGTACACTTAGGAAATTTGTACAGCGGAGGGGAGATCACATGCTGTGTACCTTTGCTCTACAAATGGTTTATCTCTCACTTGCCCAAGTCTGCTGCTTTTTGGGATTGTAAGAGTGTCTTACGTTGGTCGCAGAAGATCATGTCTCTCACCAACTCTGATATAGATTGGTGTAATAGGATTTATGAGGGAATCAGAATCATTGACCGTTGTGGAAACTTCCCCAGCGTACCCCTCATAGGAACTAAAGGAGGAATCAACTATCATCCGATATTAGTTCTTCGTCAATTTGGATACCCGATGAGACACATCCCACTGGGTGTTCATCTGGAAGGTCTTTTCTTCAAAGAAGGAGAAAGTGACAGAGCACTGAAGATGGAAATAGTGCAAGCTTGGAAACATGTTCATAAGAAAGGACGAGAGTCTCTGGGAAAACTGGACTGTGTCTCGGTGGAGCCTTATCTCCATTGGGTACAAACTAGAGCTCTCAAGCTAAAGATGCCTTATCCTCGTTACGGAATTCTTCCGCCGAGGGAAACTGTCATGTACTTCATGACGGAAATTGAAAGGCTTCAGGTTACTCTCAACAAAATTCAAAAGGAGAGAAGGTCTTGGAAGAACAAGTACCGCACCCTCGACGTAGAGTGTATCCAAATACAGCAATTACTAAAAGAGAAAGATGCTCTGATTGAAATTTTGGAGCAGCATGCTGTAGAGAATCAAGATGACCAAAGGAATTTGCTCACTCCTTTCACTTGGCAAAGGAATGACAACCCGACAACGGCCCAAGCGCCCCGGTCAAAGAAAAGGAAGATACCAGAATCAGCACCCGATTTCTCTTCAGAGAGGACTCGGGACCCATTAGTTTAGGTTTCTGTTTCTGCACTTTGTAATCTACTGTATTTCCATTTCTGTAATCCTTTGGAATTCAATAAAAAGGGGTTTCCCCACTGTTTGATATTTGCAATCTAATTGTCGAAGTTTATTTTAATTAAACCTAAAAACAATTAATATAATCATTGCATTCATCATTCTCACATCGCGTATTCTCCTTACCTACGAATCTCACGTTTGTGTCTCGATTCTAGAGTCAAACTGTCTCATTCGTATAATACTCGATCCAATCGTCAGAAAAAGATGGATGATCTTGAGGAAGAAAACAGAGAGTTGAAAGAAGAGATCGACGCTCTGAGAGAGGATATGAGAAAGCTTCGTAACGACATGCAAGCCATGGTAGAAGCTCAGCTACAAAGAACTGTGATCTCAGAGATCACCTCAATGCCCATCATAGAAAAGTATGATCCTAGGTATCAGATGCCGAAAGATCGTCCTTGGGGCATGCCTGTTAACTATATCCCGGAAGGATATGTTCCGCCGATCACTGAAGATCAGGGAATCGCAACAGAAGCCGCTGGGCCTGAAGGTTACAAACTTCGGGAAAGCGAAGATGCCAGGGGCATACTGAAGACTCCTGAAGGTTACAAACTTTGGGAGGCGCCAAGACTTACTGCCGTAGTCACGGTACCACCTCCTATGGTGCACACTGTCCCGGAAGGACAGATTCCACAGACACCTTTTGGTAAAAAGGAAACTATGTTCGATAGAATGGATGACTTCCAGGAGCAGTTCTTGGAAATGCAGAAAGAGCTGCAAGCCATTCGCGGTCAGGATCTATTTGGAAAGGACGCCGCAGACCTATGCTTGGTCCCAAATGTGAAAGTCCCGCACAAGTTCCAAGTGCCCGACTTTGAAAAATACAAGGGTAACTCTTGCCCTCAGAGCCATCTGGTGATGTACGCTCGGCGGATGTCAGCCCAGACGGAGAATCAGGACCTGCTGATTCACTACTTCCAGGATAGTTTAACCGGTGCCGCACTCAAATGGTACATGGGTTTAAACCGTACTACGATCAGTACATTCAGAGATCTTGGTACTGCCTTCATCCAACAATACAAGTACAATTTGGACATGGCACCCGACAGAGATCAACTCAGATCAATGTCGCAAAAGGACAAGGAAACCTTTAAGGAGTATGCTCAAAGGTGGCGTGAAATTGCCACTCAAATTTGTCCACCTCTTGAGGAAAAAGAGATGACAAAGATCTTCTTATAGACCTTAAGCTCATTTTACTATGACCGAATGGTCGCCAGTGCACCCAGTGATTTCACCGAAATGGTCGGCATGGGTGTACGTCTTGAGGAAGCCGTCCGAGAAGGACGTTTGGTAAAAGACACTGGATCAACGAGCGGTACTAAAAAATACAGTAGTGCTCTCCCAAAGAAAAAAGAGCAAGATATTGGGAATATCTCTCTCGAAAAGCAAAGGCGACGTTATCAGCCAGTAGCAGCTGTTATTCCTGCTATCGGCCCCGTGCCTGTTCCTATGTATCAACCTCAGATTGCGCAGAGCCAACCTGACCAACAAAGGACACAACAACCTCTTCAGCAGGCTCGTCCTCCATACAACAACAACCGTACAACACGGCCACTAGGATTTGATCCTATACCTGTAACGTACGCAGAATTGTTTCCGTTACTGCTAGCCAAGGGGCACATCCAGACTAAGTCTCCCCTTTTAGTTCTGGAAAATCCGCCTTTCTGGTTTAAGGTGGATCAAACATGCCCTTATCATCAAGGAGGTTCAGGGCATAACATTGAGACTTGTCTCAATTTCAAATCCGACGTGCAAAAGCTTGTTAGGAGCGGGCTCTTATCTTTCAAAGATACGAATCCTAATGTTCTTACGAACCCGCTGCCTCAACATGAGAAGGCTGCAGTCAATCTGATTGAGAAAGAGACTAACAATGTCTATCAAATTCACGATGTACTCTTATTGGGGACCAATCTGGTCAGGATGCATTGTAGACAGAGTGGATATGGCCATGTGCCACCTCATAACTATCACCAGTGTGATATCTGCTCTAAAGACAACCAAGGATGTTCTGTAGTGCAAGCAGCTCTACAGGAACAGATGGATCTCAGATGGATCCAAGAGCACCGAGTTCGTGGAGTTAATATGGTCTCTACGAATTCTAACGTCATTCAAAACCACGACATCCGTGTGATGAATGTCAACTTGGTGGCGATGCACTCAAGGCAAAGCCAGTATCATAATCTGTCGCGGCACGATTACAGTTCCTGTCTGATTTGCTCGGTAAACAAACAGGGATGCTCTTTCATACAAGAGGCCCTCCAGCGTCAGATGGATCTTGGATGGATCCAAGACTACCATGATAGAAATTCCTATCAAATCAACATGGTTCAGATCTTTGACATCCGCGTGATGAATACCAACCTGGTAGAGTTACATGCTGAGCAGGTCCGATTTGGATTCTTAATATCACATGATTATCAAAACTGTAAAGCAGGTTGCAAAAACGATCGAGGTTGTACCCTTGTCCAGGAGGCACTTCAGCACTTGTTAAATCATTGGTGGATGCCAATCTATATGGACGAAGATACTCAGCAGATTAGTATCAATAACAGGAATCCTACTCGTCGTCAAAGTCAGGATGTCCGATCAATGAAAGGTAACCTAGTGAGGTTACATTGTATTCAAAGTGGGCGTGGACAGGTGCCACCACACAACTATGACAGTTGTAGCGTCTGTTCGGAAAGTAACCAAGGGTGTTACCTTGTGAGAGCAGCTCTTCAGGGTCAGATCGATCATGGAGAAATTCATCCATATCCAGGTTCAGGACCCCTCATTTGGTCGGCGAACTACCTTGCCGATCAAGTTGAGGATGTTGTCACGATCTCTAGTCGTCACCAGATCAGGGATGTTTTTGCCATCGTCCCTCTACTTGACGAATCTAGAGTTCCCAACCGGGAACGGATCGAGGTTACTTATGATGGTCAGAAAAATCAGAAGGTTCCGATAGTCATCTATCTACCAGGACCACTACCGTATGAATCAGCTAAGGCAATCCCTTACAAATACGGTACAACAATAATCGAGAATGGAAAGGAAATTCCATTACCCTCCGTCGTGAATATTGCAGACATCAGTAGTGTAACACAGAGCGGTCGAGTCTTCAACCGAGGGGTTGGAGAATCCAACAAAGAAAAGGAACTTCAGGCAGAAATTCCTGATCCACCAGTCGGTCAATCCAGTAATCCCGACTTTTCAAAAGACAAAGATGAGATGCTAAAGCTCATCCAAAGGAGTGAATATAACATTGTTGATCAACTATTACAGACTCCTTCAAAGATCTCAGTACTATCACTGTTACTCAGTTCAAAAGCACACAGAGAGGCTCTACAGAAAGTCTTGGAGCAAGCCTTTGTGGAATAGGATGTAACAATCAGACAATTCGATAGCATTGTCTCTAACATCACTTCCTGCAATAATTTGGGATTTAGTGATGAAGAATTACCTGAAGAGGGTCGCCGTCATAACATGGCGCTCAACATTACAGTTAACTGCCAGGGCGATGCTTTAGCCAACGTACTGGTAGACACAGGGTCAGCCCTGAATGTTATGCCGAAGTCCACTTTGACGCAATTATCATTTAAGGGCCCTCCGATGAGAGTCAGCGAGGTCGTCGTCAAAGCATTCGACGGATCCAGAAAAACAGTTATCGGCGAAGTGGATCTTCCCATAACTATTGGTCCTCACACTTTCCAAATCACTTTCCAGGTCATGGACATCCGGGCAACATACAGTTGTTTATTAGGAAGACCTTGGATACATCAGGCTGGAGCAGTCACTTCGACCCTCCACCAAAAGCTAAAGTTCGTCAAGAACGATCAACTTGTCACGGTTTGTGGGGAACAAGCCTTGCTTGTGAGTAACCTATCATCATCTACTTGTGTGGAACCTGAGGAGGTTATTGGAACTCAGTTCCAAGCACTATCGGTGAGCAAGAATGATCAATCCGAAGAAGGAACTTCAATTTCTTCATACAAAGATGCTATCAAAGCGGTCGAGAGTACCGATACGACAGGATGGGGACGGCTTGTCATTCCTATTGACAATAAAACAAAGAAGGGTCTTGGTTTTTCTGCAACCTGTACCCAGACAGCCACCAACGATGAAAGTCTTCATCCCCTTCAAAACTTCTTCCACAGTGGAGGTTTTCTTCACCCAGTGTCTCAGACAGTTCATGCTATCAATGAGGAAGATCCCTCTGACACAGATGAAGAATGGAAGTCCTACCTTAACAAGGACGGCTATATGTCTCAGGAAGAGGTGCCTATGCCTTTTTGCTTTCCTACAGAAAGTCCGAGATTTATACCAAGATCATATGTCGAAATGATCTACGGGGATTGTGATCCGAAAGGATGCCGTGCTCCGCCAAATTCATTAGAGGAGGACACTCTGATGAAAGACAACTTTGACCGCAATTACTATGGCCCGATGGATGGCCTGCCAATGTGGTAGCCTTATCCAGGAAACTTGGGGCAAGAAAGTCAGCCGAGTAATGAAACTCAGCTGAGCGTCATTGAACAGAATACCTGTGTCCCCACCATGTCATGGGATCAACACTCAGGTCATTCGGAAACTACTCAACATGAAGATGAATTCGCAACGTTTGCAGGACTAGAATTCATCAACTATGCTTTTCCTGATGTCAACGTCATCGAGAGGGATGACTTCTCCAGTTCTAAAGAAGTTTGGGACACTTTGGGACAACCAAGTGGAAAATACGACTTTATGGTCAAGTACACTGCTCCCGAAAGCTCTCGTATCAGGCTCGAAGATATCCAGTCAACTGGATGGGGAGATACAGCTGAGAGCACCAATGATATGCAAAATGCAACAGAGGAATCCTCCTACGACAATTCTGCTTGGGAGACAGATTCCAATGATCCTGCTCCACCAGAAATCAGCGTCATTTCTGAAGACAAATCAAGGAAGGTGCCAGACTTTGTGATTCACCGAGGAGTTCGCCGCCAATGGGTTGCCGTCGAGGTTCCGAAGGTCGTTCATCAGTCAAAGTAATTGCCATCTTTAACCTTTCACCCTGCCCAGGTGAAACGGATATTTTGATAGGGCTCGTTTTCTGTAAATTTCCCTCTTCGCTTTGCCCAAAGCGACAGAGTTTTGTTTTATAGGGCTGTAGTTTCAAGATTCGACTTGTCCATTAATAAAATAACGTCGTTCTGTAATTTCCGCATTAATTGCTGTTTTCTCTTTTTGCTTTTTCAGAAAATGGTAATCCTAAAAAACATTCAATAATAAAAACAAGCAGTAAAATCAAAACACTGCACACACTTGCATTTTCTCTATCTCTTCTAAACACGAATCATCACGTCATGCAGATTGCTTGTTTTATACCCCGTTGAAACATACGATCCGATGCCTTCTTCCAACTTTGAGTTCCCGGTATTCGAGGCTGAAGAAGAAAATGACAACGAAATTCCAGAAGAGATCTCCCGACTACTCAGACAAGAGGAAAGGTCCATTGAACCTCACAAAGAGCCGTTGGAAATGGTAAACTTGGGTTCAGAACAAGAGAGAAAAGAAATCAGGATTGGGGCATTGCTCAGTCCAACTGCTAGAGAGGGTTTGATAAAGCTCCTCAAAGAATTCCCCGATGTGTTCGCTTGGTCCTATCAGGATATGCCAGGGTTGGATACCAGCATCGTGGAACATCACTTACCGTTGAGATCAGAATGTCTGCCAGTAAAGCAAAGGTTGAGACGCACTCACCCGGACATGGCCATCAAAATCAAGGAGGAGGTACAGAAACAGATCGACGCGGGTTTCCTCACTACATCTGAATATCCTCAATGGTTAGCCAACATCGTACCCGTTCCCAAAAAGGATGGAAAGGTCAGAATGTGTGTTGATTACAGAGATTTGAACAAGGCAAGTCCAAAGGACGACTTTCCTTTACCACACATTGACATGCTGGTTGACAGCACAGCAAAGTTCAAAGTTTTCTCCTTCATGGATGGATTCTCGGGCTATAACCAGATCAAAATGGCGCCGAAAGACATGGAGAAAACTTCGTTCATTACCCCATGGGGTACCTTTTGTTACAAGGTAATGCCGTTCGGTTTGAAGAATGTCGGGGCAACCTATCAAAGGGCCATGACTACTCTGTTTCATGACATGATACACAAAGAAATCGAGGTATATGTCAATGATTTGATTGCAAAATCAAGAACAGAGGATGAGCACGTTGAACATCTGTCAAAATTATTCGAACGTCTAAGAAAATTCAAGCTCCGCTTGAATCCCAACAAGTCCACCTTCGGTGTCCATTCAGGGAAACTACTAGGGTTCATCGTCAGCCAGAAAGGGATTGAGGTTGATCCTGACAAGGTCAAGGCCATTCAAGAAATGCCTTCTCCGAAAACTGAAAAACAAGTCAGAGGATTCCTGGGACGTTTGAACTACATCTCCAGATTCATATTCCTTATGACCGCCACTTGTGCGCCGATTTTCAAATTACTAAAAAAGAACCAGGATTGCGTTTGGTCAGAAGACTGCCAAACTGCCTTCGACAGTATTAAGGAATATTTGTTGAATCCTCCGATTCTATCACCTCCAGTGGAAGGAAGACCACTAATCATTTACCTCACAGTCCTAGAGGACTCAATGGGATGTGTACTTGGCCAACAAGACGAAACTAAAAGGAAAGAGTCTGCCACTTACTATCTAAGCAAGAAATTCACTGACTGCGAGACTCGGTATACGATGCTTGAGAAAACTTGTTGCGCTTTCGCTTGGGCAGCCAAACGTCTTCGCCAGTACATGATTCGTCATACTACTTGGTTGGTCTCCGAAATGGATCCAATCAAGTACGTTTTCGAAAAACCTGCTCTCACGGGAAGGATTGCCCGTTGGCAGATGTTGCTATCAGAATATGACATAGAGTACCATGCTCAGAAAGCCGTTAAAGGAAGTATTTTAGCCGATCATTTGGCTCATCAACCGATTGACGATCAAGAACCAATCGGGTTTGACTTCCCAGACGAAGATGTCATGCATCTAAAAATGAAAGATTACGATGAACCGCTACCCAGTGAAGGGCCAGAACCAGGTTCCCAGTGGGGACTTATCTTTGACGGAGCAGTTAATCATTATGGAAACGGAATTGGGGCAATCATTGTTACCCCTCAGGGTTCCCACATTCCTTTCACTGCCAGACTTACGTTCAAATGTACGAACAACGAGGCCGAATACGAAGCATGTATCATGGGTCTCAAAGAAGCGATTGATTTAAGGATCAAAAACTTGGACGTATACGGCGACTCAGCCTTGGTTATCAACCAGATCACAGGAGATTGGAACACATACCAATCAGGATTGATTCCTTACAAAGACTATGCAAGAAGGTTGTTACCTTTCTTCAACAGAGTTGAGTTTCATCACATCCCTTGTGATGAGAATCACATGGCTGACGCATTAGCCACTCTCTCTTCCATGATTAGTGTAGGTCGATGGAATGACATACCTAAGATCGACATAATGCGCCTTGAACGGCCTGCTTACATCTTCACGATTGAAGCAGTCATAGACGATAGACCTTGGTATCACGATATCAAATGCTTCCTTCAGAAACAAGAGTACCCATCTGGGGCACTCAGAAAAGACAGGAAAACCCTCAGAAGATTGGCTGGAAACTTCTTCCTGAGCGGTGACACTCTCTATAAGAGAAATTTTGACATGGTCTTGCTCCGATGCGTCGACAGACCAGAAGCAGACATGCTCATGAAAGAAATTCATGAAGGATCCTTTGGCACTCATGCCAACAGACACACAATGGCGAGAAAATTCTCAGGGCCGGGTATTATTGGTTGACCATGGAATCCGACTGCTACAAGTACATGAGGAGGTGTCACAAGTGTCAGATATACTCCGACAAAATTCATGTACCGCCATCACATCTCAAAGTTCTTTCTTCCCCGTGGCCTTTTTCCATATGGGGAATCGACATGATTGGTATGATTGAGCCCAAGGCTTCAAACGGACATCGGTTCATCCTGGTAGCCATTGACTATTTCACCAAGTGGGTCGAAGCAGCGTCATTCGCCAATGTAACCCGACAAGTGGTGGTCCGATTTATCAAAAACAATATCATCTGCCGTTATGGTGTTCCAAGCGAGATCATTACTGATAATGGATCTAACTTGAACAATAAGATGATGAAAGAGTTATGCGCAGAGTTCAAGATCGAACACCATAACTCATCTCCCTACCGACCCAAGATGAACGGAGCGGTAGAAGCGGCTAACAAGAACATCAAGAAGATTGTTCAAAAAATGGTTGTAACCTACAAAGATTGGCACGAGATGCTACCCTTTGCTCTTCACGGTTATCGTACATCTGTCTGCACTTCAACAGGGGCTACCCCTTTCTCTCTAGTATATGGCATGGAGGCAGTGCTTCCCATAGAAGTAGAGATCCCGTCAATCAGGGTATTGATGGAAGCTAAGCTCACCGAAGCTGAATGGTGTCAAAGTCGACACGACGAACTGAACCTGATCGAAGAGAAGCGAATCACGACACTATGCCATGGTCAGTTATATCAACAGAGAATGAAGAGGGCGTTTGACAAAAAGGTCCGACCTCGTGTCTTCAGGAAAGGAGACCTTGTGTTCAAGAAGATACAATCATTTCTCACTGACTCTCGGGGCAAATGGACCCCAAATTATGATGGCCCCTATGTGGTCACGAAAGCTTTCTCAGGCAGCGCCTTGAGACTTACAACCATGGACGGAGAGGAATTTGCCTACCCCACGAATGTTGATGTAGTCAAGAAATACTTCACCTAAAACTAAAAAAAAACGTCTCGGTGGATTGAAAACCCGAAAGAGCGGTCCAGGCAAAAGTTAGAGACATGAAAACAAATCATCCCGATGGATTGGAAATCTCATAGTACAATCCAGGCAAAAATTAGGGATAATGGCAAGTAACTATGTTCAACAGAGGCAAGTCCCTCAGCAGCAGTTACAGCATCATCTATCGGAGGAAATCTCCAGTCAAAGGTCATCTTCGACAGAAGCTCAGGGTGTCCCGAATTCAAAGTTGGTAGATGGATAGTGGTCGTTATGTTTCAACGTAGCCCTTTTCCCTGTAAATTACCGTTTTCTAACTTTGTATATACTCTTTGGAATCACGCGTTTGGCTGATCTCCATCTTATCAATAAAATTTGAGCCCTTGTGCTTTTGTTTGTAATTCTTGCTTGTTTTAGCTTTACAAAACGACGTTGTTTAAACTTAATCAGCTATTCTTGAAATAAAACAAAAATGAATTTACTTGTTAAACTTTTTCTGCTTTTAAATTAAAGATGGCATTTCTTTTGACTGTTAAACATCGAAAGAACATCGATCGCTTCTCCCGAAGTAAGCGAACTTCAAAGTGCAGAATCAAAGTACTCCTTCTAAGCCAGTATGCCTGAATGAAGGGATCGACTGTGTCAGAGACCTTGTTTTGTCTGACACGCTTCGGCCGAGTTCTCATCTCCTAAGCCCGATCAACATAGCTCCCAACGGGACTATCTCTCCTAAGCAAGGTGGAATTGCTATTTTGAATCAACGGTACTTCTTCGCCCCGCGATGGCCGAGTATCCAATTGTGTTCATCCATTAGTCTGTATGTCGCGTTTGTTTTGTCAGCATATACATACATACTTCCTGCATTTTATTTGCGTTCGCATTTCGTATTGCATCACCATCACTTGAGTCGGTCTTGTCCCCTAGTGATAAACAGTTTTCTCAATCGAGTTTGTCAGTTCTTTCCTCGTCAGGAAGTGTTGCGTCTGCACAATCTCGCCACCAGTGTATCTTTAGATCAGAGTCGGCACTTGACCACTTTGATAACTTGAACCTCTGAAAAGCCAGAGAAAACTCTCAATAAACATCACTCTTCGCCATTGAAGATGATATCCTTGCTTTCCCGGATTAAGGAAAATCCACAGAGAAAGCCTCGTGATCAGAGATTCGGCAGCACGCCAGTTTTGCTCCGAAAAACCGTTGATGAAAAGGTCATTGCACCTCAAAATTGGACCCCATCATATGTCGTTTTTCTGGGAAGATCCCGAGAAAAGTATGATGAAAGATCCCAAACGAAAACAGTCTCTTAAGAGACTCACTTTCCCCAGTAGAATCGACAAATGGCGTCTCCAACAGAGAAGTTTGTACAACTCTACAAATCAGACGACTGGGTTCCCCAGCAAGTCTGACATCAAAACTTTTTTCACTCAAATGGCATCTCCCCAGGAAAATTCGGCGAGAAGTTTGAGGAAAGCCGCTATGAATAGCGTCCCTTGTCAAGAAAGTTTATTGACAAAAGAAACTAAGACCAGTTCCTTGGTAGGAAACCAGGATCGAGGGGAAGTTTAAATCAGAAACTAAGACCAGTTCCTTGGTAGGAAACCAGGATCGAGGGGAAGTTTAAATCAGAAACTAAGACCAGTTCCTTGGTAGGAAACCAGGAACGAGGGGAGGTTTATTTCAAAAGAAAACTGAGACCAGTTCCTTGGCTGAAGACCAGGATCGAGGAGAAGTTTACCTTTTCTAAGCATCATTGCTTAGCAAAAGAAGATGAATCCGCGAGCTGCCATTCATAACCACCATCAAAATTTCGGATATTCTGATATTTAATCCTTTTGCACCCCGAATGCTCGAATCCCTTCGTCATTCATACCTTCGGGTCCAAGAAGATTAAATAGGGGCATCTGTAATACCCCAAATTTTGACCACTTAGATTTCCCATCATTTTGAAAATCATCATCATAATATGGATGAACCATCATGCTTCATCAGTCTCCCCAAAGTTGGGTGAGCATCCAATACAATCAAAATTAGGGTTTCAAGCCCTCTCTGAGTGCTTAGACAAAGGATCAATCAAGAAATGACATGATCTTCAACTTGTCTAATCTCTTAAACATTCACAATGGATCAAAAAGGACTCCCACTTCAAGGATT
Organism: Lathyrus tuberosus; assembly: GCA_022829125.1. Lineage (NCBI taxonomy): Eukaryota > Viridiplantae > Streptophyta > Magnoliopsida > Fabales > Fabaceae > Lathyrus > Lathyrus tuberosus. The sequence goes on from JALAZF010000190.1 coordinate 4,981,745, forward strand.
AAGCACAAGGCTGCTCCCTTCTAGGTGGATCAAGTCTCAAGATCGACAGTGTCACCAAATTAGGGTTTTGGTCGACCAGGGCCTCCATATGGAAATTTTCATCTGGGCACAAGGCAATGATCCAAAACATGACCTAATATGCTTCATGGAACCTCATGAACCCATGCATCAAGTCAATTTTGCCACAGGGGATGCATTCATCAAAAATCAGGAATTAGGGTTTCTTGACCTAATTCACCCCTAAGTTGACTTTTGGGACAAACCATGAGCCAAGACCTCAATAGATGATTTGAGGGTCTCAAATACACCATATTGATCCATTTGGAACAATGGATTGATCCAAGAAGCTTGAGCAACAAGTCTCATTTTCATCTGCACCACAATTAGGGTTTTAAGGGAAAAGTCAACTGTAACTTTGACTTTTGACCAAGACATGCTCCCAAACCCTAATACATGATTGAATATACCCTATGACACCCATGGAACATGTCCATCTAGTTTGATTTAGGTCAAGGACATGATTTCCTGAAGAATTGCACAGTTTGGAATTCATCTGATAAAAAGTCAACTGTGCACAAAAGTCAACTTTGACTTTTTGAGATTTTTCACCAAAATGGATTTTTAACCCTAAAATGATGTTAATGTATGATTTGAATCATCATTCATCAAGAAAAATCAAGAAAAGTGAGATAACTTGTAAAAGGGGTAACCATAAAACTTAGAAATTTTTCTAAGTTAAAAATAAAGTGGCAAACGTACCAACTTTGGAGGACCATAACTCCTAAACCACAAGGCCATTTTTTCTCATCCAAAGATGGATTTGTAGCCCTCATTATCACCTACAAAAACTTCAACTACAAGTCATTCCAATTCATTAAGGATTTTGAGTTATGGAGTGATCAAAGTGGCTGAAAAGTGAAAAAGTCACTTTTTCCAACACTTAGTGAAATTTTCACTAAGTCAGAATTTGCCTTCACTTTTTGCCAAATGTAGGGGGATTTTTCACTTGGAATCAAAAGAGATCAAAACCTAACTTGTTCAAACAGTTGTTGTATCATGTAAGAGCTTTCCAAAATGGCCAAGAACATTGCCAAATTCAACCTACATCATGAGATACAACATTGGCAAGTTGCCTTGCTGAAATCTGTCAAAGCAAGGCAGAATTTGCATTTTGGCTTGATTTGCCAAAATCAGCCAATTTCAATTGCTCTAATCCACTTGGACACCTCAGAGGATTGAATCCAAAGGGGACAATCACTGAGCCAAGCCTCCAAGGTCCAAGGAACAAAGAATAGCATGTTGAACCTAGAATGGCTAAAATAGGGACAAGACTTCAAATTTGGAATGAGGCATTCAATGGAACCATCAAGGTGGCATGGACTGAGCCATTCTCATCTGAAATCAGTCAAGACTTATCCAAGACCAAGGGGACCAAAGCTCTGTGCCCTAACCTCTAGTCAATGGCTAGAGGAGACTTGGATTCTCATTGGACAACATTGGCCAAACCTACTTACCAGCTGCCATGCACTATTCCTTGCAAAACAAACTTGCTCTACTATAAATAGAGCTCAATTGTGGTCAGTTTGAGTACACCAAAGCCATCTAACAGATGCTTTCCTCAAAATTTCTTTCTCTTGGCAAAAATGCCTTTCTTAGCAAGGTAGCTATCGGGTTTTGAGTTTGAGAGCAATTCTGCACAAACCAATCACTCACACACCTCACATACATCACATATGAGCTGATCAAACACTTAGATTACTTCTGAAACATCAAAATCTCAAAATCACTTGCCATCCACACAAGTTTGAAGTGAAGTTGCAGCTGAGATGCCATAAACTGATCCAGTCCATTTCAATTCAATCCAAGTGTTCAAACACACTCCATATGGTGTAGGGAAGCAGTCCAGATCATCACAACTTGTCTGTAACACCTCCAACTCAAAATCACATCTGCTCTTGCTGTCACGACTTGGAGGTAAGCACATACTTGGTCATCTCTCAATCTATGCATATTTCCTCGCACAATAATTTGGCCATATGTTCATAATCATGCATGGAATGTTTTCCCTCAATTAATTGCATTGTTTGAATCGTGTATCAAAAATCCTAGCCTTCATGCAGAAATTAGGGTTCTTGAGGTCTCTTCGTGATTTCTTGTTGTATGTTTAATTTAAATGAAATTAAAGTACATAGACATGATCGTGAGGTTGAGACGAGCATAATGATATGTTGATTGCATGATATGATTACATATTCAGTGAGATTGGATGGAAAACGCAAATCAGCCAAACCCAGAAAAACGCGCGTGTTCTTACTTGTGTTCTTGGCACCTTTTTCACAAATTCAAATATTTGAATTTTGTGATTTTGTTTAATTGATTCAAAAATTAATTTCTCTCTGAGTTTTAATGATTTTGAGTTGATTCTTTTTTTAATAATTCACAAAAATGTTAAAATATTTTATTTTATCAAAAAATCCCAAAAATATTATTTATTTCATATAATTGATATTTTTGTAAAGAATTAATATTTTGATTGTTTTTGGCATTTTAAATATTTTTTCTACATTGATTTTGCAACTTTTAATGCTTTCTAATTATTTTGTAGGTCAATACTTAATTTTTGAAGCATTAATCCAAGATCACAATTTGTTTTCCATGTGTTAAACAATTTTTGATCATTTTAATTGAATTTTTATTCAATTAAATACATTTTTGAAAACAAATTAGGGTTTTGGATTAATTCAACCCTCATAAATCATTTTCAAAAACACTTTGGGCCTCTATTAGAGTGTAAGACCCAATCCTTTTTTTTGACCAAATCATCTTTGGGCCTCACTTATTGTATAAGTCCCGATACCGTAAAAAAAAACAAACGGTGCGATCGTCGCCTTTTCAAAAATCATCTGGGCCTCTCCTTGAGCTATAAGACCCATTCAAAACACTTTGGGCCTCTAATAGAGTGTAAGACCCAATCCCCCTTTTAACCAAAAAACATTTTGGGCCTCACTTATTGTATAAGTCCCTCCGCGTTAAAAGAAAACCTCGGCGCGATCGCCATTTTTAAACGAAAAAATCATTTGGGCCTACCCTCGTGTTATAAGCCCCACTCTTTTTCTTTAAACCTTTTTGGGCCTCTTGAGAGAGTGTAAGACCCATCCCTTTGTACAGAAAACCTTTTTGGGCCCTAGTCACTTGTATAAGTCCCTCTGTACAAAGTCAAACAGTGCGCTCACTGATAAAACCCTGGGCCTCTCCTTGAGCTGTAAGCCCCAAATCTTTCTTTTTCAAAGCACTTTCTCCTTTGATTTTGAATATACTGTTGTTTTCAATCTTTCTTTGTTGAACAACTAACCAAACAGCATGGAAGCACTACAACCGAGTAAGTGGCTATCACTTTTATTTACTACTTTCATATTATAAACTGTATTGTGGGGCTGCTCACTGTAAGTCTCCTTTCATAAACTCATATCTACTGTGTAATAATAGTATAGATATTTCGAGTTTCCCCGGCAACTACGTCTAGAACTAGGTGACGCCGTTTCACTTATTCGTAGAAATAGACGCCTAGATCCCCAATAGGAGCACCAGATACAGTCTTCTCATCGGCTGCCCTCCTTAGGAATCGTCAAGAAGCTCTACTCCCCAAGATGAATGTATTCTCTGTGAATGGCATCTTTGAGTTTCTTCCCAATTCTCGAACTTTCCTGACTTGATCTATTCCTTGTGGATAGCTTGCCTTGAATGTCTCGGGGTTTGGGTATCCACTACGGTCATAATCTTGGACCTTAACTAAGGAACCCTCTTTAAAAGCTAAAAGTCACTGGATAGTAAACCTCGCACGTTTACCAGTGGTTTTCATCTTTAAAAGAGTTATCTCTCCTAATGGAAAGGAGATGATAGACCCACGGGCTTCTTAAAAGCATCGGCCTCCTCTTGGGCATTATTCAAGGACACTACGGCTTCTTAGAAGTATTCACAGCCTCCTCTTAGGCTTCGTATAATGATCTCTTCCTCTGGGAATGATAGCCTCCTCTTGGGCTTCGTACAAGGACCCGTCGGCTTCTTAAAAGTTCCCAGCCTCCTCTTGGGCTTCGTACAAATTGTCCCGACGACCTCCTAGAGGTATAGGAACAGAACCTTGTCATCCTCATAGAACAGTCCTTTCATAGAGTCTACTACTGTTTCTCGAAGCATAGTACAAAAGATAAAACTCTAGACACAGACAGTCTAACTTCCTTGAATCTCAAAGACATTCTCAAGCACCCTTCATTAAATAGGAAGGAAACCCGCAGACTCAGATAGTCTCGATACCCTTTGGATTTCCCTTTTCCTCAAAGAGAAGGAAATATCCCTGATCCTCAAATCAAATCCCTGAGTACAGTGTTGCTCATATAAGAACTGATTTTCTCTTTTAAATCAGTATATTGGATCTGTCACTCAACTGAAACAGTTACAATAGCCTCCATCTCGGGCTTCGTACGAGATACCAAAATTCTCCCCAATGGAGTCAAAACAACCTTTTCGCCTCTCTCTCGGGCTTTGTACGAGATACAAAAACACTCTCTTATTGAGTATAAAAGATTCTCCAACGGAGTCAACTCTTTGCTAGCCTCCTCTTAGGCTTTGTATAACGATATGCCCCACTGGGTCAAAAACTTTTAGCCTCTCTCTCGGGCTTTGTACGAGACACAAATCAGCCTCCTCTTAGGCTTTGTATAAGAAAACCACTGGTTGATCCAATCGACCTTTTAGCATCAAAGCTGTGCCTCGTTTGTAGTACACAAACATCAACAACTCCTTTCCCTTCATCTAATCGCTGTAAGCGGCAAGCCTCTGGATCATCTACATCCATGCCACTGTCCCTCTTTTAGCATGAGAAATTCCTAAGGAAAGATGGCATTGCTCTACACTGAGTTAAAGTCTTCTCCTTCAGGTTAAAACCCTTTCTTCGGAAATTATGTCATTGCTCGGATCCGCGTATCCCATTTAAAGTAATTCTCCTTCCCCCCCCCCCCCCCCCTTAGAGATGACAAATTCTCTCTAAAGCCGAGGTCTTTCAGCTTCACGTCTTGGGCTTTGAACAAGACACAAATAGACCTTTCAGCTTCACATCTTGGGCTTTGAACAAGATACAAACTACCTTTCGCTTCACGTCTTGGGCTTTGAACAAGACACCAAAAAACACCCATTTCCTCCCATAGAATAGGAGGAACTACGAACGCTCTGATTTCCCTGCTTCGGTAAACGGGAATATGTAGGCATAAGATCGAAAGATAAAGATCTTAGCGAGCGCAATCAACAAAAAACCCAAATCCCATATCTCCATCAATTAAAAACAGTATTTCAAAAGCACCAGTCCTAACATCCTAATCCTTGTTCCCCGCTAGAAAGTCCTAGAAAGAAAGAAAACCGTATTGGCGAAAATACAAATAACCAATACAAAGGCCCCCTCCCCGACATTGATAGCATCCGTAACCTAACAGACCGCTGTTTAAACTCAGTATGCAAGCAGGGTTAATTGGAGACATCTATTTCCCTTCCTTATTCAACTCACAATAGGATAAAAAATGAATCGACTTGTAGTTTAAGCTCAAACCGCAGAGAGCGACCAGCGCTTAAGAACCGCGTCCAAAATCGCTCGCTACACATATTCCCATTCATATCAGATAACTTCAAACCCAATCTATTAGCACATTCAAGCGAGATAAAAGAATGAGTAGCACCAATATCAATAATAGCAATCAACTCGATATTATTAATAAAACAAGTACCTCGAATCAGGTTGTCCTTCTCTGGCGTCTCTGCACCACTCAAAGCAAACACACGACCACTGGTCTGGGCAGCAGTAGCAGTCTTCTTCGGCTTCTGGCATTGAGTACTAATGTGACCTTTCTCACCACAATTGAAACAGGTTGGACCTTCATCTTTGCAGTCAGTAGCTCTATGCCCCTTCTTACCACATCGATAGCACCTCACCACATTATTGGTGCACACATCAGCACGGTGACCTTGCCCGCCACACTTATGACACTTTCCAGAAGTGGGAGCTGCTCCCCCACTTGTATTTTTCCCATCTGAAGCCTTCTGCTTCCCTTTGTCAGCTGAAGTTGTATAAGGCTTACCCCTATACTGCCCTTTTTTCTCACTCAACTGCTTATAGTGAGCAGATCGAGCTCGGCTGTCCTCATCGTAGATTCTGCTCTTGTCCACCAACTCAGCATACCTGTGGATCTGTTGATACCCAATACCCTGCTTAATCTCTGGTCTCAGCCCATTCTCGAATTTGAGACACTTAGACATCTCAGCATCAACACGATTGTAGTGCAGACAGAACTTTACTAGCTTCTCAAACTTCGCGGCATACTCTGCCACCGTCATATCTCCTTGATTCAGCTCAAGGAATTCCACTTCCCTCTTGCCACGAGCATCCTCTAGAAAATACTTCCCCAGAAACTCCTGCTTAAATACAGCCCAAGATATCACAGTGCCAACATCCGCAAGTCTCTGACGGGTGTTATCCCACCAGTCCTCAACCTCCTCTTCCAGCATATGCGTTCCAAACTGAACCTGTTGCTCATCAGAACACCACATCACTCAGAAAATCTTCTCGATTGCCTTCAGCCACTTGTGTGCACTTGCTGGATCATGAGGAGCTCCACCATTTGGATTTAGCTGCGCCACCACATTAGCAACCGATTCCAACGCATTAGCAATTGCACGATCATTTCTTCCAGCCATCCTGCACACCACCAACAAGGTTAGAAGAACTAAAACATCGACAGTGTACACACACTCGTCGACTGACAGGGACAGACATCAAGTAAAAACCTGGCCGGACGGACCGACCAGGCTCTGATACCACTAATGTAACACCCTTTTCTACCCCCAATAATGTTGCAACAAAAATAACTCAAATATCAGAGTAAGGCATAAAAATTCCCTCAAAGGGTGCACATTTCATATTTAAATCAAAATAATACACTTGCCCTGTAAACAAAGGGATTTTCCTCAAAATAACTCAAAAGCCTTCACATGGCAGCGAAACTTTAAATTCTCAATTAAAAGGTTTCCAACAAACATCATAATAATCAAAATAAAACCATATCGTCAAATGACAACAAAAATAAGGAAACAACATAGTTCGACTCAAAGGACCCCAACCCAATGTTACACTATCAGAGCAAGACCCTCTAAATCGACCAAAAGCAAATAAACTTCAAGTCCTCGAAAGCATCCACAGCTAAACCTGATCACCTGCACGTTACCCACATGGAGGCAACATTCAAACAGGCAGGGTGAGTAATCACAATTGTTGTACCCCAAAATTTGCCCTCACATATTCAAGACAATATGCCTCAAGAGTCTCCTAGTGATTCATAAGATCTTCAGTGGCTCAAGAGTACTCAAAAGTTTCATCAGACAAAGCCTCCTCCTAAGCAATAAATCCAACTAGGGTTGTGTACTTCTCAAAGTAGATTGGACTTCTAAAGCTTCAAAAGGACTTCATGGTGTCCCATACACTTCAAAGAATCCTCATAACAAGTTTCAAGACTTTCCTTACAAGTTTGGTCAGTCAGATGCTCAGACAGTCAAAATCAGTTAACTTGGTCAAAAGGTCAACTGTGGTCAACACAAAGTCAAACCTCAAGATTTTTGGTCAACATCAAGATTATATGGGGTGAAATTCATTATTTGATCAAGGGTTGATCATGATTCATCAAGGAAACCTCAGAATCATCAAGAATCGGGAGTTACTAAATTAGGGTTTTTATAGGAAAAGTCAACTGTACTTTGACCAGGCATAACTTCCATATACTTCATCAAAATTTCCTCAACCAAAGCCCATCTTGAAGGAAATTTAATTCCCTACAACTTTGTGTCTCACAAGCCAAGTCCATAAATGCTTCATTCGGGAGATATGAGCCAAGACATTATAGGTCATTTTGAAAGTCAACAAAAGTCAACCTTTTTCAAAAGCTCATAACTTGAACATGGGAGATCAAATTGACATGGGACCAAAAGGAGTGATTAGAGGACATCTTGAGGTTTCTAAAAAGTCCAAGAACACATCCAAATGATAAAAATTGAGGAAATTATGCATTGTCAAAGTTGGACAATTTTGAGGAGGTGCACAAAGCAAATAATGGCCAAACTCCACTTTTTGCCAAAAGGGCTCATTTTGTGACAACCCAAACTTCATTTTTAGATGGTCCACGACCATTTGATCACATTTTCTGATTTTTTATTATTTATTCCATATTTTATTGGATTTAAATCCTTTAAATTCAATTTAAATCAAAATAAATATATCAAATCAAGAGATTTGATTTGTGGTTGATTAGGGAATCAAATATTGAGGTTTATGAGCATATTATCTGATTTAAATTCATGCAAGATTGTTAAGGGAAGATTGGATGGCCAAATATGGGAAAATGGTAAGTTTTGAACACCATTCAATATCATTCAAGTTTTGATCCAAGCCCATGGAACTTATTGACCTAATTCCTCTCCTATAAATACATGACCATATCCAAACCTAAAGGACACGAAAAAATCACTTGAAGCAACCCAAAAATATTTTCAAAAAGAGGCAAAACTAGAAAAAATCATAAAAACACTTCATAGCGAGTTTTCACGATTTTTTCACGTCCAAATCGTCTCAAAACAATCCCAGGAGCCAATCCCCATCACTCTTGAAGGTTGGAAGCAAGTGAAATGCGCACATCAAGCCATGGCCATTTCTTGAAATTTTCACTTTTCAAAATCTCATCTTTCATGCATTATAAGTGTTATTCATATTTATATTCTTACTAATTATGATGTTTAGATCGGTTTTGATCAATTACTAACAAGCTTTGGTGCAGGAATCAAGACTTACCATGGTTAGGGCACAAAGAGGGTGTTCTTCGATTTTAGCGCTACAGCCACTTTTAACCAAAACTAATGGCACCATTGAATTCCTAGGGTCCTAATTAATAAATTTGAGTACCTTTGATGTTTTAATCCTTTGTATTTTTGAGTTTTGAAATTCCAGGTATATTAGCTACGAAAATATCGTAGCTAATTCGTAGCAAAATTGAGGCAAAATCGTAGCAAAAAGGTCCAGTCCCAAGGTTGAAGATGATGAATAGTGGCGCTGAATTCTTGCATTTTGTTTTATATTTATTATTTGTTTTTCGTTCCATATCACAAAAACACCTCCAGCCCAGTGGAAAAGCGCGCTTGTGTGGACTTGGGGATCCTGGGTTCGATACCCAGCGACGTCCCCCTTGGTTTTTTTTCTCCGTTTTTCCATTTTTTTCCTTTTATTAGTTAAATTAATTCCAATTAATAATCTAATTAACATGTTTTTTCTTTTTAAATTTTAAAAATCATAAAAAATTATTAAATTAATTTTCAAAATCACAAAAAATTAGACTTTAGTTTTTTTAATTAGTTAAATCAACTTTTTGATTTTTTTTTATTTTCATTAATTAACTTAATTAATTTGTAAATAATTAGAATTATGACTTTTAATTATTTTTATTATTCAAAATCATTGCAAAAAAAAAAAGTATAAAAAGACATTAATTTAGAATTAGGTTTTTTAATTAAAATTAATTAGACTTTAGGATTAATTTGTACATAATTAATTAATTAGTTTTTTTTTTAATTACTATTAACCTTAAAAATCTTTTAATTACTAACCCTAAAATCCTTTTCTTTTAAAAAAAAAACATTAACATTATTTCTTTTTCTGTTTATTTATCTTTTCTCACTATTTTTCAATTATGTAATTGTTTCTTGGTTGTAATAATTTAGGACTTTAATTCCTCGCATTTTTCTAAATATTGTAACTGCTCATGGGATGTAATAGCTTAGGTTTAAATTCCCGCACTTTAATTTTTTGTACATATTCAACTGCTGGTAACTAAGGTTTGCTTGGCAAGACTTAAAACCTGACGTAGAATAATCCTAATTCAAGATAAATAACTGAATCAACACACTCTTCACACTTACACCTCTAGGGTAACCTCTCTTCGCTGCCTTTCGAATAATGGTCAAGTCCCTCGAACGTGGGGGTATCTTAGCAAAGTTGCCTACGAGATAAAAACATCATCATAGTCCCTTCGATATAAAGATCACAGTCCCTTCGAAGTTGCCTACGAATAAGTGATCTAGTCCCTCGATGACCCTACGGAAAAATGATGATAGTCCTTTCGAATTGCTAAGGTATCCCTACGAGTTGCCTTCTATGACCATACGATGACCCTACACTCGTCCCTTTAACATCCAAGGTAAAGACTACTTACTCACTAATAGTAAGGACAGTCTTACCCCTAAAGGAAAGAAACAACAAGAAAGACCTACAACTTAGGGTAGTAACTCTTAAATGCTTACTCACTCCTTTCAAAAAACACTCTTTACACCTCACATCTTTGCAAACATTTTTTTCAAAGCTAAACACTTTGTATAAATCCATACGAGGATCATTACAAAATTAAAGTCTTTACGAAAATATTTTCTAATCACACACTACACTATTTTTCAAACAAAGTAAAGTGAGCTAAGCAATTAAGAGCCCATGGATAACCATGGATACAAAAGGTGCTCGTACCTTCCTTTTGTATAACTTACCCCCCGAACTCAAAATCTTTTAAAAGGTCTTTCCTGTTCTTTTATTCCTTTCTTTATTGGATAAAATAAAAGTCGGTGGCGACTCTTGCTTACCGCAACATTTTTAAAAGTCAGTTCAAACCACCGTGTTACAGAACTAGCGACTCTGCTGGGGATTCATTCTTAAAAGAGGGGTTACCTTAGGGTTTAGATCACTTTAACTTCTTTAATTATTATATGTTTTGTGTGCTTTACTTTTAAGGGTTTTGTCTTGGGGGGTATTACTTGGGTAAATGATCCTACACCCGGATCTAGGATCTTAGGTAAATGGCAAGAGACCAAGGAGACTGTACGGCATGTACCGCTACGGTTGATATGGTAGCCATCGTTAGTGTGACACTTTGGTTTGTACTGATGTTCCTCGAGGCTTGGATTGGGGATAACATTAGGCTGCCGCGTGGTGTCATTAAGCACTAATTTGCCCTTAGAACCCTAGTTGAACTTAGCCTTGGCCATTAGAAGGTAGTGAGATAGCCGGTTTGGCATGTTCCAAAGTTGGTTGATACTCGAGACTACACTCATTGAGATCAGACTTTCGGGATGTTTTGGTCGGCCACTCGAGTGTCGCACTAAAATAAAGCCTTTGAGAAAGATCCGTGATATGAGTCCTTTAGAACCCGGTTGCTATTCTAGGACAGGTTGAGCCAACTAAACCTCAGTGGGGAAGGGTTCTCGAGGGTTCTCGAAAAGAATTGGTCTCAAAAGTTCCCGAGGGTTCTCGATTCACCAAAAGGCATGGTTTTCTACTCGACTTAGTTACCTCAGGTTTTAAAGAAGACATGATGAGAGTCCTATTCCAATTCTTCGATCCTAAGCACCACTGTTTCACCTTCCCGGATTACCAATTGGTGCCCACGATGGAGGAGTTCTCTAAGTTACTTGGAATACCTATCCTCGATCAGATGCCATTTACCGGTCTAGAAAATGTTCCAAAGATTGAAGTCATTGCAGCTGCTTTACATCTGAAGAGGTCAGACATTGTATCTAATTGGGAAACAAAGAGTGGAGTCAAGGGGTTTCTTGCTAAGTTCCTGATTGAGAAGGCTCAATTATTCCTAAGAGCTATGAGTTACCATGCTTTTGAAGAAGTTTTGGCTTTGTTGATCTATGGGTTGGTGTTGTTCCCTAATCCAGACCGATTCATAGACGCGCACGCCATCAAAATATTTCTGACTCATAACCCGGTACCTACCTTGCTCGGAGATATTCTGCATTCGCTTCACACTCGTACTATCAAGGAGCGAGGGACTCTCATGTGCTGCGTACCCTTACTAGCCAGGTGGTTTATTTCGCACCTTCCCCAGTCAGTATTGAAGAATGAACAAAGGTTGCAGTGGTCTCGAAGGATAATGTCACTCTCCCATTTAGATATCTATTGGTGTGCCCGATCTCTTGAAGACTTCACTCTTATTGATCATTGTGGGGAATTCCCTAATGTGCCACTCCTTGGTATTAGGGGAGGCATCACCTATAATCCCTCGCTAGCCTTGCGCCAGTTTGGTTATGCTCGAAGGAATGGTCCTCATGACATGCTTATTCGGGGTATTGTGTTCGATTATGAAGATGATCCTCAAGGTTACCGTCAAAGATTTATACGCGCATGGAATAATGTGTACAAGATTGAAAGCAGGACCTTGGGACAGAAGAACTCTATTCCTTCGGAGCCTTACCTCAGATGGGTACGCACTCGTGCTCGAGATCTCATTATGCCATATCCAGCTGTCAGACCAGTGATTGTCGACCCTGAGGTTGAGGGAGATGTTCCTCAAGTCATTCTCCATCCAGACATGCCTACCGATCTTGAAGAGCTGCAGAAATCCTGGGTTCAGATGAAAGAAGAAAGAGACACCTTTGAGACTCAGTTCTATGCTAGTGAGAAGAAGGTGTTGGAGTTGACGAAATTACTTCATGAGGAGCAGAGCATCAATGCTTACATCGGCACAAAGAGGAAGCGCTCGTGGGAGACTTAAGGCCTTAGGCGTTTTTAAATTTTCTTTTTGAAATTTCCTTTCATTGTAGCCCAAGAGGCATATAAAAAAAAAGTTTGAATTTCGAGTTTACTAATAAAAGTTTCCCTTTTGTTTCTGTTTGCAAAGATAAACTCTAAAGTCCTTGAAATCATTGCATATGCATCTACATCTCATAATCATTGCATAGCAGGTTTCTAAGACAGGTCTCTCATCTTCTCGTTGTTTATTTCAGAAGAAATGGCTCTCGAGCAAACCGTCAAAGATCTCCAGGCCCAGAACGCCCAGTTCCAAGAGCTGATCCTGAACTTGTCCAAGGGGCAAGAAGAACTGAAAGCACTTCTGACCAAGAAGAAGAAAGCAAGAAAATAAACTGGCATCATCAACCTGGGGAGGAGATTCAGAGATCTGGCTAAACAGGTCAAGGAAATTGGGATTCCAGTAGATCAAGACGATGAACAGGATGAAGATGGTAAAAGTGTTAAAACTAAGGAAGAAAGCAACTATGGTTCTGACAAATATTCTGATGAAGAGGAAGAAGATTACTTGGCTGAACAATACCCTCCTGCTGATGAGAAGTATAAGCTATTAGAAGAACGTCTGAAAGCTATGGAAATCAATAAAATGCCTGGCTTGAATTTTGAGGATCTGGGTCTAGTCTCAGAGGTTGTCATTCCCCATAAGTTCACAATTCCCACTTTTGCTAAGTATGATGGTGTTTCTTGTCCGAAGCTGCATTTGAGATTATATGTCCGAAAGATTCAACTACACACTGCTGACAAGAAATTGTGGGTACATTTCTTTCAAGAGAGTTTTTCTGGAGCACAGTTGGAATGGTACTATCAACTCGAAAGTACCAACATTCGTACATGGGAAGATTTGGCTGCAGCTTTCTACAAACAATACCAGTACAATTCTGATCTGGCGCCAACCCGAATGCAACTACAGAGTATGTCAATGGGTTCTGAGGAAAGCTTTAAAGAGTATGCACAAAAGTGGAGAGATCTCGCAAGCAGAGTTCAACCCCCTTTGGCTGACAGAGAGTTGATTGACATGTTCATGAGCACATTAACCGGTCCTTTCTATAGTCATCTACTTGGAAGCTCGTCATCCGGTTTCACCGAGCTGATATTGACAGGAGAACGTGTTGAAAATGGAATTCGAAGTGGTAAAATACAAGTGGCTACATCTTCAAACACTACAAAGAAGCCACCTAATGGGAAGAAGGAATCTAATGTTGTTCACGGCCAGAAAGGTCGCAACCAATCTGTTGGGGCAGTTCTGATCTCTGCACCAGCGCCATAACAACAACAAGTTAGTCGGCGTAAGCAGGATACACCCAGGAGACAGTTTACAAAGATCAACATGTCATTGGCTCAAGCGTTGCAGCTTATGTTGAAGGCAGAGTTGGTTACTTTAAAGGATCCTCCTAGGAATCCTAATACTTCCGCTCCTAGCTATAATCCCGATGCAAGGTGTGCATACCATTCTAATAGTCCTGGACATGATACGAACAGTTGTTGGGCGCTGAAGAATAAGATTCAAGACATGATTAATGCTAAGGAGATCGAGTTTGATCCCCCTGAGACTCCTAATGTGATTACCGCTCCTATGCCAAATCATGACGACACCGTTAGTGCTATTGATGATGGTTCTTATGCTGCTACTGTGGTTGACTTGACTACTCCTCTATCAATTGTTAAGAAGAAGTTGCTGCAAGCCGGTTTATTTTCGGGCTGCGTTGAAAACTGTCATTATTGTGCATCTCAATCCAATGGTTGTGTGAAGCTGAAAAAGGGCATTCAGCGATTGATGGACGACCGTACTATACTGTTTGAGAAGATTCCTTCTATGGAGAGCTTATGTGAAAATTTGTCCCGAGGTATAAAGTTTGAGGACGTATCTGTGGTTACTAATTCCAAAACTCCTGTGAGGATCACCTCTAAGGTTCCTGTGAAGATTACTGCCGAGCCTAAAGTGGCTCCCCTGATTATTACTACGCCCAGCCCGTTTCCATATTCCTCTAGCAAGGCTATCCCTTGGAAGTATGGTGCGGATGTTTACATTCATGGTGTCAAGCAATAGCCTTTGACTGATGAGACTACTGAAGTTACTAATCCCGATGTTGATAATATCGTTGGGACTAGTAAGGTTACCCGAAGTGGAAGAGTTTTCTCCCCTGAAATCTCTCCGAAGACTGTTACTACTCCAATTCGTATCTCTGCCTCCAAATCAATTACTGAGACTCGAGACAAAGAATCGGTGGTTGAGCCTGCCCAAACGAAGACCCCGAGTGAAACTATTATCGAAGATCCCTCCAAAGAAATGGAGGAAGTGCTAAAAATTATCCGTAAGAGTGATTACAATGTTGTTGAATAGTTGGGGCACACCCCCTCCAAGATCTCTATGTTATCTCTGTTGTTGTGCTCCGAGGCCCATGCTAAGGCTTTGGTGAAGTTTTTGAAATCTGCGCATGTGCCGCAGGAAATCTCTGTTGACCAGTTTGAAAATTGTGTCGCTAGCCTAACAACTAATAATGGTCTAGGATTTTCCGACGCTGATCTAACTCCTGTCGGAAGGAACCACAATAAGGCCCTGCATGTCTCCATTGAGTGTAGGGGCACTACTCTATCTCATGTACTGGTGGACACGGGTTCCTCATTGAATGTATTGCCCAAAATTGCTCTAGATAAGCTTGACTGTGAAGGGTTTGTGCTGAGACCCAGTGATGTTGTGGTGAGAGCCTTTGATGGTTCAAAGAGATTAGTGCATGGAGAGGTTGATCTTCCAATCAGAGTGGGTTCTCAAGTCTTTGTTTCTACCTTCTATGTAATGGACATTCGTCCTGCCTATTCCTGTCTGCTTGGGCGCCCTTGGATACATGGGGTCGGCGCTGTGACTTCTACCTTACATCAGAAGCTGAAGTATCCCGTGAAAGGCAAGATTGTCACCATCTATAGTGAAGAAGAGTATATGGTTAGTCATTTGAATACCTTCAAGTATGTTGAGATGGATGGCGAATTCCTCGAGACTCCTTGTCAAACATTTGAATTGGCTCCTCAGACTGCTCCTATTGCTAAACCAGTTCCTACTGTTGCCAAGGTTACTAGAGTACCTCCTACAATGGTTTCCCTAAAGGATGCTAGAGCTGTGGTTGAAGAAGGTGGTTGTACCATTTGGGGTCAGCTTCCTGACATCCCTTACAAGTCTGACAAATTTGGTTTGGGCTTCACTTCAAAGGCTCAGAGGGCTGTACGTCGTGCTCGTGCTATTCGCATTACCAGCAAAGGAGTTCATAAAGATCAGGTCAATGCTGTGGAGGATGATGATAGTGACTGTGATCTAGACAGTTGGATCTTTCCTACCATTGGCAGTGGGCTCAGCAATTGGAAGACTGAAGACATTATTCCTATCTCCTTTAGTCAGGAGTAAATGATATTTTCTGTTTGTCTTATTTTTGAAGTTTGGTTTTGTTAATTTGAACAATAAAACTTTTAAGCCTTGTGCCTTGCCCGGGGCACAATGGCCAATTTGTTAGGGTTGTCATTTCATCGCATATTTTCATTCAATAAATCAATGGACGTGTTGCATTCAAATTTTGCACTCTTTGTCCTTTCTTTTACTTTATATTCATCAAAATAGCTATGTGTTCTTACACACACCCACGCGATAAATTGCAAATCCACATCCACTCTGGATCCCATTGATAACGGTTCTGCTATTGTCAATTATGACTTCAAAAATCCGATCTACCAAGTCGAGGACGAAGGTGAGGAAGACTGTGAAGTGCTTATAGAGCTTGCTAGACTATTAGAGCAGGAAGAAAAGATCATACAACCACACGAAGAGCCAGTCGAGGTCGTAAATCTAGGTACTGAGGAGGATAAGAAAGAAATCAAGATAGGTGCCGGATTAGAAGACCGTGTCAAGAAAAGACTGATTCAGATGCTACGTGATTATGCTGAGATTTTCGCTTGGTCTTACGAAGATATGCCAGGACTTGATACTGATATCGTGGTTCACCGTTTACCAATGAAGGTAGGTTGTCCTCCTATAAAGCAGAAGGTTTGTCGTATGCGCCCTGAGATGTCTGAAAAGATCAAAGTCGAGGTTATGAAGCAATTCAATGCAGGTTTTCTAGCTGTCACATCATATCCTCAGTGGGTTGCAAATGTGGTACCAGTGCCTAAGAAGGATGGTAAAGTTCGTATGTGTGTGGACTACAGGGATCTGAACAGGGCAAGCCCCAAAGATGACTTTTCTCTCCCACATATTGATGTTCTGGTAGACAACACTGCTCAGCACAAGGTATTATCATTCATGGATGGTTTCTCGGGTTATAATCAAATCAAGATGGCACCTAAAGACAGGGAGAAGACTACGTTCATTACACAGTGGGGCACCTTTTGCTACAAGGTGATGCCATTTGGTTTGAAGAACGCAGGGGCAACATACCAGCGTGCTATGGTTGCTTTATTCCATGATATGATCCATCACGAGATAGAGGTATACGTTGATGATATGATAGCCAAATCTCAGAATGAAGAAGAGCACCTTGACCACCTACACAAGCTGTTTGAGAGGTTGAAGAAGTACAAGTTGGATTGAATCCAAACAAATGCACCTTTGGGGTTAGATCTGGTAAACTTTTGGGTTTCGTCGTCAGTGGTAAAGGTATTAAAGTCGACCCTGCAAAGGTAAAAGCTATACAAGATATGCCCGCTCCCCGTACTGAGAAAGAAGTCAGAGGTTTCTTGGGACGTTTGAACTATATTTCCAGATTTATCTCCCATTTGACCGCCACTTGTGAGCCAATCTTCAAATTACTGAGAAAAGATCAAGTAGTGAAGTGGAATGACGAATGTCAGATAGCTTTTGATAAGATCAAGGAGTATCTCCAAGAGCCTCCGGTTCTGATGCCACCAGTTGAAGGAAGACCTCTAATCATGTACTTAACAGTGCTAGAGAATTCAATGGGGTGTGTGTTGGGGCAACATGACGAGTCTGGTCGAAAAGAGCATGCAATATACTACCTTAGCAAAAAGTTTACCGACTGTGAAACAAGATATTCACTGCTTGAGAAAACTTGCTGCGCTTTGGCATGGGCTGCTCGCCGACTAAGACAGTATATGTTGACTCATACCACTTTATTGATCTCTAAGATGGATCCTATCAAATACATATTTGAGAAACCTGCTCTCTCCGGACGAATAGCAAGATGGCAGATGGTCTTGACAGAATACGACATCCAGTACACCACGCAGAAAGCAATCAAAGGAAGTGTACTTGCTGATCATTTGGCTTATCAAGCGGTGGACGACTATCAGTCTATGAATTTTGAGTTCCCAGATGAGAATATTTTGCTTGTTACTGATTATGAAGAACCTGGACCATATGAAAGACCTGAACTAGGATCCCGATGGACTATGGTTTTTGATGGAGCTTCTAACGCTCTCGGCAATGGTATTGGTGCTGTAATTATTTCTCCTAAGGGTTGCTATACGCCGTTTACTGCTAGACTTTGCTTTCACTGTACCAACAATATGGCTGAATATGAAGCATGCATCATGGGTATCAAAGCTGCCATTGATATGAGGATCAAATTCTTGAATGTATATGGGGACTCAGCCCTAGTGATCAGTCAGATTAAAGGAGAATGGGACACGAAGCATCCAAATCTCATTCCTTACCGAGAACACGTGTTGACTTTGATTCCATACTTTGAAGAAATCACTTTTGAGTATATCCCACGAGAAGAAAATCAGTTGGCAGATGCGTTAACTACCATGTCATCTATGTTCAAAGTCAGATGGGACAACGAGGCTCCTACGATTACTATTGACAGACTAGATGAGCCGACATACTGTTATGAAGTTGATACTGATGGGGTAGAAGAGAAACCTTGGTTCCACGAAGTGAAAAGATATCTTGAAACTCAGGAATATCCTGAAGGGGCATCTACCAATGACAGGAAGTTTCTAAGGAGGTTCTCTGCTAAGTTCTTTCTGAGTAACGGAATTTTGTACAAACGCAACCACGATTCAACCTTGCTTCGCTGTGTAGACAAGAAGGAAGCAGAAAAGATTATGGAAGAGATGCATGACGAAATTTTTGGCACTCACTCCAGTGGGCATACAATGGCTAAGAAGATTTTGAGAGCAGGTTACTACTGGTCTACCATGGAAACTGATTGCCATCATCACTCCAAAACTTGTCACAAGTGCCAGATCTATGCTGACAAAGTACATGTACCACCGGTCCCGTTGAATGTTCTGACTGCTCCTTGGCCTTTTGCAATGTGGGGCATTGATATGATTGGAGAGATTAAACCTACCGCTTCCAATGGACATCGTTTCACGCTTGTCGCTATCGATTACTTTACGAAGTGGGTGGAAACAGCCTCGTTCGCTTCTGTTACCAAGAATGTTGTAGCTCGGTTCATCAAGCATAACCTTATCTGTCGATATGGCATCCCTAAAAGGATTATCACAGACAATGGTACTAATCTGAACAACACTATGATCACTGAACTCTGCACGCAGTTCAAGATTAAGCATCACAATTCTTCTCAATATCGACCAAAGATGAATGGCGCAGTGGAAGCTGCCAACAAGAATATTAAGAAGATCTTGCAAAAGATGACGGTGACATACAAAGATTGGCATGAGATGTTACCATTTACTCTTCATGGTTATCGCACCTCAGTACGTACCTCAACAGGGGCAACCCCTTTCTCTTTAGTCTATGGTGTGGAGGCAGTTTTACCTGTTGAAGTTCAGATCCCTTCCCTAAGGATTATGCAAGATGCAGGCTTAGACGAAGATGAATGGGTTCAGACTCGACTTGATCAGATAAATTTTATTGATGAGAAGAGGCTTGCGGCTGTCTGTCATGGCCAGATGTATCAGAAGCGTATGATCAAGGCCTTTAACAAGAAAGTCAAGCACCAATTGTACCAGGCCGATGATTTGGTAATAAAGCGTATCATACTACCACAGGGTGATCCCAGGGGCAAATGGACTCCCACATATGAAGGTCCATTTATAATCAAGAAAATATTTTCTGGCGGTGCTATGATGCTTACCACTATGGACGGTGAAGACTTCCCGCACCCCGTGAACGCGGACATAGTCAAAAGATACTACGCATAAAAAGAGACCCGCTAGGTTGACTGGCCTAAGCAAAAATAAGGGCATCCTGACGAACTAAAAGGGTTCGGGCAAAAATTAGGGATCTATATACAAAAGAACTGTACACCCGGCAAGTCGAAAACCTAAAAAGGCGGCTTGGGCAAAAAAGGGTATCCCGGTGGACTGAAAACCTGTAAAGGCGGTCCAGGTAAAATTTAGTGATTAAAGCGTACGACTATGTTCCGTTGAATCACTTATCTGCTTCCAGCTTAGTTTTATCAAGTTCGAACGGTGCAAATCAATCCAGTCATCTTTCTTTCGACAGCAAAGGATGAGATGCTTGAAGATATAGTGGCAATAGCAGAGTTGAAACTCAATGGGATCATTTCCACATAGTTATTTTTCTTTGTTTATCACTTTGTACCTTTCAATTTTACGACAATTTCCTCTTACTAGGATTTCTGTCTCCTTGTACAAAACTGCCTATTTATAGGCCAATTCCAAAATCAATACAAGTCTATTTTCAAATTCAAAAATTACTTTTACTTTCCCTGTTTTGTTTGCGTAAACGTCCAATAGGTACTTTGAATGAACATATGCACTTGAATATGATTGATGTTTACCAAAAAATATATATACATGGAAACAGGAATAACACTTACTAAGGATTCTAGGAGTTGGGATAGTGTTCAAGATATCCACGAACCCCCACAGAGCCAGTTCATGGAAATATCCCCACAGAGCAATCCCCATGGAATTATCTCTATTGAGCTATCTTCACAAACTCATCCCTACAGAGATACATTCCCCTACAGAATTAGTATACCCTCAGACAGAAATCGGGGCATCTTTCAGCGATTCACTGCCATATCTTCGATAGACAGCTTGGCATGATCACAGATCCCCTAGCAGATAAAGAAGTTGATCATTTCACAACCTATGAAATTCTAATCCCCATCGGAGGTTATTCCCTCTATGTAGTATACAGAATTCAATTCCCCAGCAGAATTTATTCAAGGATGTTATCCCCAGAAAAGTTGACACCCATGTCCGAAACTTGGTCAGATAGTGCATCGGAGGATTATCCATCTCTTTTATCCCCAGTCAGGGTACATAAGAATCAAATCCTTAAATAAAAAAATACGATGAACGACCGACTCTCCTGACAGAATACTTCTATCCCCAAGCGGAAGTCAAACATCCCCAGCGGAATATTCCCAAACGGGAAGTTTGAATCCCCAGTAGAGTCATTCTAAACAGGATCTGAAGATTTACTTTCTCCATCCCCAGCAACAGTCAGGGATTTATTTTCCCCAATCAGACGTTACTATTCAGCGACATTTCATACCCATACATCATAGCATACGCATACAAAACGCATGTAACATTCTCATTTAGTCTAAGAGCATCATTACGCAATGCATTACATATATCATGACATTGCATAAAACTAAATTTGCCTTTTTCAGGTGAGTTCACAATTAGACAAACATTATCATCTTCTAGATACGGTGCAGAGATAATCGAGACAACGATTTAATTCTGATACTAATTCAAGGACAACTTTAATTCTGATACTTCAACAATTCAGAAATGATCAACCCAGAGATTTAATTCTGATACTTCAACAGCTCAGAGATAATCAACAGAGATTTAATTCTGACACTTATCCCAGAAGATTTTTAAAAAAAATGGTTCAGAGATGATCGAGACGAAGATCTAATTCTGATACTTATTCCAGTATATTTTCCAGATACGATCTAGAGATAGATTTCATTCTGATACTAATTCCAATACATCTTCAGATACAATCAAGGCGTAGATTCATTCTGACATTCCCCAGTACATCTTCTAGACACAATTCAGATACAATCAAGACACAGATTCATTCTGATACTTATTCCAGCTCATCTTTTAGATACAGTCGGTCGAAAACTCATTCTAATACGACTCCCAGATACAGTCAGGCAAAGACTCACTCTGATCTCCTTATAGATACAGTCAAGACATAGACTCATTCTAGAACATCATACAGATACATTCGAGGCATAAGAATCATTCTGGCATTTCCCAGCACGTCTGCTAGATACAGTTGGACACAGACTCATTCTAGTATATTCCTCAGATACAATCAAACCTAAACTCATTCTGATACTCCTATCAACAGTTACTTTGGATGGCATCTATAAGCCCGTCTCCATCCTGTCATACACTTCGAATGGCATCTTTTAAGCCCATTCAAGCAATACGATCAACCAACAGAGCGCACCGGCGAGTGCAAATTTTTGGGTTCTTATTGTTCAATCCTCTTCCACCTTCAGATCCCGATCGGCACGAATACCAATCTTACTCCTCAGGTTTAAGAAGATTGAAAAGGGGCAGCTGTTGTACCCCAAAATTTTCCCTCACATATTCAAGACAATATGCCTCAAGAGGTCTCCTAGTGATTCATAAGATCTTCAGTGGCTCAAGAGTACTCAAAAGTTTCATCAGACAAAGCCTCCTCCTAAGCAATAAATCCAACTAGGGTTGTGTACTTCTCAAAGTAGATTGGACTTATAAAGCTTCAAAAGGACTTCATGGTGTCCCATACACTTCAAAGAATCCTCATAACAAGTTTCAAGACTTTCCTTACAAGTTTGGTCAGTCAGATGCTCAGACAGTCAAAATCAGTTAACTTGGTCAAAAGGTCAACTGTGGTCAACACAAAGTCAAACCTCAAGATTTTTGGTCAACATCAAGATTATGGGGTGAAATTCATTATTTGATCAAGGGTTGATCATGATTCATCAAGGAAACCGCAGAATCATCAAGAATCGGGAGTTACTAAATTAGGGTTTTTATAGGAAAAGTCAACTATACTTTGACCAGGCATAACTTCCACATACTTCATCAAAAATTCCTCAATCAAAGGCCATCTTGAAGGAAATTTAATTCCCTACAACTTTGTGTCTCACAAGCCAAGTCCAGAAATGCTTCATTCGGGAGATATGAGCCAAGACATTATAGGTCATTTTGAAAGTCAACAAAAGTCAACCTTTTTCAAAAGCTCCTAACTTGAACATGGGAGATCAAATTGACATGGGACCAAAAGGAGTGATTAGAGGACATCTTGAGGTTTCTAAAAAGTCTAAGAACACATCCAAATGATAAAAATTGAGGAAATTATCCATTGTCAAAGTTGGACAATTTTGAGGAGGTGCACAAAGCAAATAATGGCCAAACTCCACTTTTTGCCAAAAGGGCCCATTTTGTGACAACCCAAACTTCATTTTAAGATGGTCCACGACCATTTGATCACATTTTCTGATTTTTTATTATTTATTCCATATTTTATTGGATTTAAATCCTTTAAATTCAATTTAAATCAAAATAAATATATCAAATCAAGAGATTTGATTTGTGGTTGATTAGGGAATCAAATATTGAGGTTTATGAGCATATTATCTGATTTAAATTCGTGCAAGATTCTTAAGGGAAGATTGGATGGCCAAATATGGGAAAATGGTAAGTTTTGAACACCATTCAATATCATTCAAGTTTTGATCCAAGCCCATGGAACTTATTGACCTAATTCCTCTCCTATAAATACATGACCATATCCAAACCTAAAGGACACGAAAAAATCACTTGAAGCAACCCAAAAATATTTTCAAAAAGAGGCAAAACTAGAAAAAATCATAAAAACACTTCATAGCGAGTTTTCACGATTTTTTCACGTCTAAATCGTCTCAAAACAATCCCAGGAGCCAATCCCCATCACTCTTGAAGGTTGGAAGCAAGTGAAATGCGCACATCAAGCCATGGCCATTTCTTGAAATTTTCACTTTTCAAAATCTCATCTTTCATGCATTATAAGTGTTATTCATATTTATATTCTTACTAATTATGATGTTTAGATCGGTTTTGATCAATTACTAACAAGCTTTGGTGCAGGAATCAAGACTTACCATGGTTAGGGCACAAAGAGGGTGTTCTTCGATTTTAGCGCTACAACCACTTTTAACCAAAACTAATGGCACCATTGAATTCCTAGGGTCCTAATTAATAAATTTGAGTACCTTTGTATTTTTGAGTTTTGAAATTCCAGGTATATTAGCTACGAAAATATCGTAACTAATTCGTAGCAAAATTGAGGCAAAATCGTAGCAAAAAGGTCCAGTCCCAAGGTTGAAGACGATGAATAGTGGCGCTGAATTCTTGCGTTTTGTTTTATATTTATTATTTGTTTTTCGTTCCATATCACAAAAACACCTCCAGCCCAGTGGAAAAGCGCGCTTGTGTGGACTTGGGGATCCTGGGTTCGATACCCAGCGACGTCCCCCTTGGTTTTTTTTCTCCGTTTTTCCATTTTTTTCCTTTTATTAGTTAAATTAATTCCAATTAATAATCTAATTAACATGTTTTTTCTTTTTAAATTTTAAAAATCATAAAAAATTATTAAATTAATTTTCAAAATCACAAAAAATTAGACTTTAGTTTTTTTAATTAGTTAAATCAACTTTTTGATTTTTTTTTTATTTTCATTAATTAACTTAATTAATTTGTAAATAATTAGAATTATGACTTTTAATTATTTTTATTATTCAAAATCATTGCAAAAAAAAAAGTATAAAAAGACATTAATTTAGAATTAGGTTTTTTAATTAAAATTAATTAGACTTTAGGATTAATTTGTACATAATTAATTAATTAGTTTTTTTTTAATTACTATTAACCTTAAAAATCTTTTAATTACTAACCCTAAAATCCTTTTCTTTTAAAAAAAAAAACATTAACATTATTTCTTTTTCTGTTTATTTATCTTTTCTCACTATTTTTCAATTATGTAATTGTTTCTTGGTTGTAATAATTTAGGACTTTAATTCCTCGCATTTTTCTAAATATTGTAACTGCTCATGGGATGTAATAGCTTAGGTTTAAATTCCCGCACTTTAATTTTTTGTACATATTCAACTGCTGGTAACTAAGGTTTGCTTGTCAAGACTTAAAACCTGACGTAGAATAATCCTAATTCAAGATAAATAACTGAATCAACACACTCTTCACACTTACACCTCTAGGGTAACCTCTCTTCGCTGCCTTTCGAATAACGGTCAAGTCCCTCGAACGTGGGGGTATCTTAGCAAAGTTACCTACGAGATAAAAACATCATCATAGTCCCTTCGATATAAAGATCATAGTCCCTTCGAAGTTGCCTACGAATAAGTGATCTAGTCCCTCGATGACCCTACGGAAAAATGATGATAGTCCCTTCGAATTGCTAAGGTATCCCTACGAGTTGCCTTCTATGACCATACGATGACCCTACACTCGTCCCTTTAACATCCAAGGTAAAGACTACTTACTCACTAATAGTAAGGATAGTCTTACCCCTAAAGGAAAGAAACAACAAGAAAGACCTACAACTTAGGGTAGTAACTCTTAAATGCTTACTCACTCCTTTCAAAAAACACTCTTTACACCTCACATCTTTGCAAACATTTTTTTCAAAGCTAAACACTTTGTATAAATCCATACGAGGATCATTACAAAATTAAAGTCTTTACGAAAATATTTTCTAATCACACACTACACTATTTTTCAAACAAAGTAAAGTGAGCTAAGCAATTAAGAGCCCATGGATAACCATGGATACAAAAGGTGCTCGTACCTTCCTTTTGTATAACTTACCCCCCGAACTCAAAATCTTTTAAAAGGTCTTTCCTGTTCTTTTATTCCTTTCTTTATTGGATAAAATAAAAGTTGGTGGCGACTCTTGCTTACCGCAACATTTTTAAAAGTCAGTTCAAACCACCGTGTTACAATAATTCATAACAATCATTATAAAACAAGATGTACATAAAATGGCATTATCTTCATAAATGACGTCATCAAGATCATCATCAAGGAAAATATCAGGAAGCACCATATCACAAATTCATCAATACCACATAAGATGCAATGCATAACAAGACTCATGCATGTGGTACCAATCATCACAAAGGATGGACACCAGGCCATCAACCCTCCAAAGATCCCCATCAATAGGATCGATCCCACAATCGAAACCGGAGCACGTCATAATTACCTCATATTCGCACAATGGGATTGAAGCGTCGTCACAGAGTATGCATATGAATGTATGATACACAAACGTCAATAATTCATCATCATCAAGTAAACATCATTATGTGCATCATCATTCATAAATTTTCATAAATTCATATCATCATATATTCATCAAAACATCACAAACCAACACCTAAATATCATCAAGAACATCATGGTAAATCATCATAAATATCACAGCATCAAGTACCAGAATGACAAGACAACAGAAATGGAATTTTGCGAAACAACAGTTGTTCGCTCCAGGGTTCGCCTAGCGAACCTGTTCGCTGTGGCCTTCGCCTAGCGATGCGGCCAACGAACCTCACAGATCTCACACTCAACACCAGAAACCCAACATCTGTCATGCTCGCCCCCACATTCGCCTAGCGAAGCCATTCGCTGGGGAGTTCGCTCGGCGAGACTTCTAGCGAATCCCTAAAGCCTCTCCAGAAACACCTCTGCATTTACACTCCTACTATCGCGCATTCGTCGCACTATTCTCTTATCGAACGATGGCGAACATTTGCCTAGCGAACCTGCGATTACAGCAAATCGCTACTACGCATCAGTAGCTCCCAAACCTCCCATGCACCTACGATTACAGTCTCAAATGACCCAAAATCATCCCTACAATAGTCCTAACATATCACAGAATTTAAAGGCCTAAAATCTACGCCAGTTAGGACGATTCAGGACCCTACGGGAAACTTTAATTTCCCTAAACCTTCAAAACTCTCAAGCTTCATATAAACTCTAAAGATCCTTCGCCACAAGGTTAAAACTACAACAACGAGGAAATCTGCCCCAAAGGTCTATTTTACCGATTAAATTCAACTCTTACTAATCGATTCACAAAATACCCTCAAAATCATCAGTTTACCCCAAAACCCATAAACCCTCATAAACCTCAAAATCACCAAATCCACTTCATTCAATCGAATCCTATAATGAAAACAATGAAAGGTAATTACTCCCCATACCTTAGATTGTCGATCTGATGAGTTCTCTCTTGAGCCTTTGGAAACCTTCACGAAAATCCTCGCCTTCTCCCTTTTTCCTCAGAGCTCTGCACTTTCTCCTTATTTTCACGATCTCCACAAATGAATCATAATTCTCCTCAATTCCTCCTTTTTGGTTAACTTAACTCTTGGGCCTCAAATATGGGCTTTCTCCATAATACCCTCACTAATTCTCTCCAATGTCCATCTTACCCTTAATTCCTCTAATATTATTTTAAATTAATAATAATACTAATATATCCATATTACATACTATTATTTAATTAAAATAACCAAAACTTCATAAAAACACCGACATCAACACAATCCGCCAAAAATCACAGAAAACCACGAATATAATATTTAAATAAATTAAATAAATATTCTTACGAAAATCGGGATGTTACATGGTTTCCCAAAATTGAATGAATCTTAGAGTGGCATGTCCTTCTACTCAACGGAGTCTTCGGGCGTTTTGCCCCTTGATGTAATCATTTGAGGTGACTTGCCCCTGCTCAACGGAGCCCTCAAGCATTTTGCTTCTTATGTGTGATCAATTTTTCCATTGTGGAGACCTTCTCGACATCAAGTGTTTGTTCGCAAGTAAAACTATTTGTTTTGAAATTGACAACTTTAATGTAATGCATATGACAATTTTGAAATCCAAATCGGTTCACTGAGATGATGGTGTGACATATAGTTAACGAATCACTGATTAGAATGTCACATCGATACCAACACGAATGGTAAGCAAATCGTTTTAGGAGTCAGTTTTGACGAGATTTTACCGAAGTATGCTTTCAAAATAACCTTGTTTCAATTAGGTCTTTCGAGGGTTGTAACGTGGCCTGGTTCACGGTTTGAGAAAAAAGGATTTATGGCTCAAAGTTTATTTTAACCCACCCATTCTCCTTGATGTTCTCCAGCCTTACGTTTAGCTAATTCAACACAAGCGCTTACCTTTTAAAAGGTTATTGATAGATGGAAGTGATGGTAAAGGAACCAACATGGTTTTTTTGGAGGGACAATCACCCGCTTTTCACCCTTTTGTTCGTAGTCACACGACTTTGTTCTTGTTGAGGATTTTTCTTTTGATCATTTCTTTTTGTTTTTTGTTTTCCCTAATTTTGCATGGACTTCTTTTTTCAAGCTGGCAGTCTAGCGGGATGCCCTAATTTTTTCCTAAGCCACTCGTTTTCGAGCTTTTGACTTAGCGGGCTTTTTCTCTTTTTCTTTTATTTTTGAATATTTCATTTTTCCTTGTTTGGAACAAATCGTGTGACATTTGTTTGTTTGACTTGTAAGGGTTGTGGCTACCTCGCCCTTTTGATGGTGAGGGACAACCATGGTGATTTGTGAGGTACGACCTCTCGTGAGGGATAAGATGTGGTTGATCATCTAATGGGACACTCCCATTTTTCCCTCTTTGGAAATTTGAGAGCATGGTCAAATTAACTGAAGACAACCCTGCCCCAGGTTAAGATTGAGGGTTTTTTTTGTTTTTAGAAAAAAAACTCCGACTTCTAGGTTCAACAGGGTTGACGAGGGATTATCTTCCTTATATCTCCGGTGTTTAGAGATTTGAAACAATGCATGTACATCATCAGCAAGGTTTTATTCAAAAGCATACAACTGGAAGTTTTGCGTCTTTCGTTTTCATCATCCTTCCTCGGACTTTGCTTAAACAAGCGTTTGATATCAATGAAAAATATGAGTGAACACGAATGGATTTATTCAAAACATGCATATTTATTTCATTATCATTATCATCTAAAAATAGATGAGTTTTTACAAATGAATTTGCACTTAACAGAAAAAATATTACACATGAAAATGATCGAATAAAGAAATGATGGCTGGCATGATTGGCCTTATTATCCACCCATAGATTGGGGTTTTTCTGCTAACAGAAGTTGATGCCAGCCCCTCGGGAGGCTCTTCTTCGATCTACCTTTGCATTGGTTATGGTCTTGTAGATATTCTTGCATGCAGAGGCGTGAGATTGTTGAGTATGCTCAGACCACTTGGTACGAACATGATAGCCTTTGAATCGACCAGGTCTTGTACCTTATGCTTCAAGGATTTACAATCCTCGATCATGTGCCCGGGTGTTCCAGAGTGGTACTCACACCTGGAATTTGCGTCATAAGCAGGAGGAAGAGGGTTTGGAGGAGGCTTAAACTCTCTTAGCTGAACTAGTGAACTGTTGAGTAAAAGAGGGAGAAGTCAACCGTATGACATAGGAAGTGAGTTAAACTGCCTCTCTGGCCTCCTTGGTCTCCTCTGTCCTTGTTAAGCATTATTTCACTGATTATTTGGATACTGATTCTGGTTCTGGGCTTGGCCCTGCTGATTTGGCCAAGGAACAGGCAATGGCTAAGGAACAGGTAATGACTGAGGAACAGACAATGGCTGAGGAACAAATGATGGTTGTGGATAGGGAAGCCTTGGAAGTCTAGGTTGTGGGTGATATCCATGAGGCAACTCATTACTTGAGGTGGAGCCAGGAAAATGCACATGAGCGACCATCTCTGTGGTAGCAGTTGGTGCGGAGTTACCTTCCTTCCTCATCAAAGTTTGCAGGATCTCTATAACCAGGTTCATCTGAGTTTTCAGTTGCTTGACCTCCTCCATCAATAATTATTGAACTTTCTGAAGTTCTTCCATAGTGATCTGAGACATGCTTCCAATTCTGAGCGTATGTCGGGAAGTCAGCTATCTGCTAGGAACAGAAGGTAGTAAAAGGTTCTTTGATTTTGTTTTATGAAATTTGAAATGATGCATGAAGGTATGAAAAAAGTTTTATCTCCCCTAGGGGAATGCATATGCTACATTGTTTTTTATGGATGATGTGATGAGATGAGATGTAGCATCACGGATTCAAAGGTTCGACATATTCTGGATAATTTGAATATGCTTCTCAACATAGGTTGAAAGGTCCGACATATTGAGGTATGTAGAAGCTTGGTTACCTTCATAAAACTTGTGTCCCCTCACGGGTGGGTGCTAAGGCCTTCATGAAGGTTCTTAAAATCACATATTCATCTTAAGAATACCCTCATCAGTGCAAAAATAACTTGCAAAGCCAATGATACTCTCAAAGGAATCTCCTCTAAGTGAGGTTTCCCTCAACTTCGAAAAGCCAAGGTTATCTAAAGATCCCTAGAGTCATGGTCTTCCTTTAAAAGAAAGGTCGTCAACGCGAAATGACTCACGTGCCAACCAAACTTCCAAAAGAAATCTACTTTAGGCGGGATCTTCATACCTCCCCCCAAGATAACTACAACTTGACGGGTTAGTACAAATCTCCCTAGCTATCTTAGGTGAACTTTCCAAGCTTGTGTATTGGGTTTATCACGCATCACGGTCATGTACCCATTCCCACAAGAGCAATATAACAAATATGGTCAAGATATAATAGTGATAAATAAAGCAAGTAAGGCAATAGAAATAAACACCCAAACATGCAAAGAAGACAACCTAGACTAGGCTTGAATTGCTTAGGGAATAACTCCCTAGTGAAGTTGCCAGTTGTCGCTGCGCGAAAAATCAGAGAAGTCGCCATCGAACGTATTTTATCCCAACGGGGGGGAGGGGGGGAAGGAAATCATCGAGAAAACCTAGGGAGAAAAGATGGTCTCGCGACCAAGATATGGTTCCGGAAGTCGGTTATGCAAGGGGAAGGTATTAGCACCCCCTCACATCCATCGTACTCGATGGGAACCATCTAAGTAGTCTATGCGTGAATGAGTGTCGTTATCTAAGGTTTACTTGCTAAAGAGAAATGGATGGGTTTTAAATAAAAGGGGACTCGATAGGATCTCACAATCATATGCCTACATATTCCCTCGTGCAATGGGAAAGTCAGAGTCATCGTAGTTCGGAGGACTACGGGTGAATTTGTGGGAGGTTTCTCGCAAAGATCTCACAATCTTATGCTTACGTATCTTCATTGAAGAATGAAGAATCAGAGCGTCCGTAGTTTGTGGGATCATGGGTTGTTGGTCTCGATCACACGGGGGCGAGAGAAAAGGTTTATTGTTTTGGTGGGTGAGGTTAACGGTCGCGTTCTAGCAGTTAAGCGTTGCTCGTATTGCGGTAGAACGGAGGTAATGTGCCCTTTTTGGGAGGTTTGGAAAGTGATACCCTAAGGAAAAGGTAATTGGAAGATTTGAAAGTTGTTTTTTTTTTACGAGTTTAATCGTAGGTACTTAAAGGGGGAAGAGTATCCAACCATAGGCTAAGTACGGCCCACAATCAAATACTCAAGAGTTGAGGGGACAATAGTATACCAACCACTCATGTTCACCCTAAGTGAACCTGATTAAACTCTTGGTTTGGTTTAAAGGTTTTTATGGATGGAAGAGGATGAAGATGATATGGAAAGGATGGTGGATTGAATCAAGGTAGGTCGGTGGCGAAGCGAAAGGCAATCGAATTATGGTATGTGCATACAAGGCTTGCAGGGTTTAGATGGAATAGAGTGGAGTTGGTAGAGGAGATGGAAGGAAACCCTAAGGTGATGGAGGAATGAGCAATTCATTTAATTAGTTTGAAAAGTGACTCGACGTTGGATCGAGTCATTATATACCTTTTTGTTTTGAAATTGTTTTTTAAACGTTTTCAATTTTTTCTTTTCTAACCTATTAACATGCAAAGCATACAGGCGTATACGAGAAAGTAAAGCTCCTAAGCTATTACATTGTAATCGGGGAGAGGGATGTATGAGAAGATGATAAATGCAAAATGTACCGATTTTTGTATATATGTTTTGTTGCACTTATCGATGCCTTTTGGTAAATATCGATCGAATAAACCCCACTTTGTGTATAAATACGTTAGTTAGTATATATTTGCTATATTGATTCATTTATGTAACAATTGATAGTTTTCCATTCATTTTGTAGGTAATTAAGAATTGTTGGAGCAATGAGCAATAAAGGCTCCAGGATGTGTCATTTGAAGCAATAAAAGGGAGCTGAAGAAAATCAAAATGTTCAGCTTATTCGCTTTGCAAAGGAGTCAGCGAACGTTCGCTTTGCGAATGGCTGGCAAATTCCCTGCGAACGAGGCAGAGGAAAAAGGAGCCAAAGTTCGCTTTGCGAACTTGAAGGCAAACATTCGCTTTGCGAATAAATCGTTCGCACTGCGAACTTATAGATTTTTAAAGAGTTGGTTTAACTATTCAGAGGCACTTAAGTGCCATTTTCTTGGGTTCGCTTTGCGAGCCATTCGTTCACTTTGCGGGCTGTGCAGAATTTGAAAGTGTATATATTTCATTTCAGTCATTTTTTAGAGGATGTTTTGGGGTATTTGTTCCCTATTCATCAAACCTTTATTCTTTGTGGTTTAGAGCTTAGAAAAGCATCAATGGTGGTTGCAATTCGACGATTGGAGGCGGATAATTCTTGGATCGTGTTTGACGCTGCGAGAGATTTTGATTCCTCTTTGTAGCGAGCGATTTTTGTCAGTGACGCGACCACCTTATCGTCGGGTTTTCCTCACCGCAATGGTATGAGGGGGTGCTACTTTTTGATTTCTTATTTATCCCATGAATATGGAAGGGAAATGGAAGGTATCTAAAACTAACCTTGCACGCGGATGTTTAACTAAACAAACGCTTAAAGAGATTGGGGGGTCCGGGGTCAGGTTATACAATGGGTAGTTGTTAGTTACCCATCCTATATGTGGTTATCCACATGATATTAGCTTTAGGTTTCGCTTTATACTTGAAGGTGTTTATCCGTTAATGGGTTGGGAAAGT
Source organism: Lathyrus tuberosus (assembly GCA_022829125.1). NCBI lineage: Eukaryota > Viridiplantae > Streptophyta > Magnoliopsida > Fabales > Fabaceae > Lathyrus > Lathyrus tuberosus. The sequence goes on from JALAZF010000190.1 coordinate 5,014,353, forward strand.
TTCTTGGGAAGTGTGATAGAGTGAGATTGAGTTTTGTTGATTTTTTTGGTAAGGTACTGGACCTAAGGATTGATTGGTATGAAGGTATTCGACCTAGGTTTTTGGTTAGTATGCTCGCTAAGATTTCACAATCTTATGCCTACGTATTCCCGTTTAATCGAAACAGGGAAATCAGAGCAATCGTAGTTCCTCCTATTCTAAGGGAGGGAAAAGATAATGTTTTGGTGTCTTGTTCGAAGCCCAAGACAGAGGATGAAAGGTTGAGTATTTGTGTCTTGTTCAAAGCCCAAGATGGAAGCTAAAAGGTTTGACTGAGAGAGAACTTGTCATCTCTAAAGGGAGACATTTGGTCTGTTTATCACAACTATTGGGTGACTGATTATAAAGGAGGATTACTTTAACTGGGCTATGTGAATCCAGCAATGCCATAATTTCCTTTATAGGGGATTTTTGACCTGAAGGAGAAGACTTTAACTCAGTGTAGAGCAATGCCATCTTTCCTTAGGAATTTCTCATGCTAAAAGAGGGACAGTGGCGTGGATGTAAATAATCCAGAGGCTTGCCGCTTACAGCAATTAGATGAAGGAAAAGGAGTTTCTGTTTTGACATATGATAAGCAGAGAAATGACTTCCTATATAGGGGATTTTGATTTCCTCAGAGGGTATGTTGAATTTTGTGTGCCATGATCAATGCCCAAGGTTGAAGCTAAGAGGTTGATTGACTCCACTGGGGAAGTCCTTATACAAAGCCTAAAAGGATGTTGGGAATGATCGACTCAACAAGAGAGTGTTTATATATGTCTTGTACAATGCCCAAGATTGAGGCTAAAAGAGACTGACTCTTTTGGAGATATCATTATACAAAGCCTAAGAGGAGGCTAAAAGTTTGACTTTTTCGGGGAAAATGTTCTATCTGTCTTGTACAAAGCCCAATATTGAGGCTAAAAGGATTTTGACTCCGCTGGGGAGGTTTGTATGTATCTTGTACAAAGCCCAAGATAGAAGCTGAAAAGAAGACTGACACTGCAGGAAATAAATCTTTATCTATCTTGTACAAAGCCCAAGATTAAGGTTGAAAGAGACTTTTTTGACTCGGCTAAGGATATTTTAGGTATCTCGTACAAAGCCCAAGATAGAGGCTTAAACGATTTTGACTATGCTTGGGAAATTATTCGTCGAAGCCTAAAACAAGGCTGGGAGGAATTGACTCTGCTGGGGAAGTTATTTGTCCCAAGCTTAAGAGGAGATTACGAAATTTTATATCTCGTACAAAGCCCAAGATAGAGGCTAAAAAGGGTTTGACTCAACAAGAGATTGATTTTTTATCTGTCCTGTACAAAGCCCAGGATTGAGGCTAAAAGGGGTGACTCAACAAGAGAGTCTGTAACGTGATTGACTCAATAAGAGAGTCGAAAAAGTGGTGGACTCAACAAGAGAGTCTAAAAAGGTTAGCTCTGTTGGGGAGAATCATTGTACGAAGCCCAAGAGGAGGCTGAGTGTTCTGAGGAAAGATCATTATACAAAGCCTAAGAGGAAGCTATCTTTCTGTTGGAGATTATTGAGATCCCGAGGCAGGTCCAAGTGGGGAATCAACTCTTGTTGTGGGTCCCAAACCAAGAAAAGTTCAAGAAATGCTATTCACTAAGAATAGATCATTTAGTGAAAGTTCTGAGGTTTGAAGAAACTCAAGAGATGCTATTCACCGATAATAGATCAACTCTGGAGAGTAGAGTTTCTTTGACAATTTTAGGGGTGAAAGCCTGAGAAAAGGTTCACGAGGAATACTGCCTTTCTCTTTGTTCCATATTGTTTAAGTCCAAGAGAAGGTAAGACTGTATCTGGAAATCCTATGGGGATCTAGTTTTGACTGTATTTAAAGAGTGACCAACATAGCTTTACCTAGTTCTAGACCTAGTTGTCGGGGAAAACTCTAAATAACTATACTAGTACATATACAGTTGATATATGACAAGTACTTAAAAGGGTATGAAAGAAGACTAACCATGCCAGCTTCCCACAATACAGTTATATATATTTGACATGTATTTAAAAGAATGAAAGAAGACTCACAATGTGTAGCTTCCCATAATACAGTTATATATATATTAAAGCAGGTAAATGAAAGCGGATAAAAACTTACAGGTGAGCAAACTTCCATGCTGTATTGTTAGTTGTTCAAAGAAATTAAAGAAAGTTTTGACAACAACTGTATATTTGAACCTAAATCAAAAGGGAAGTTGTTTTGATAAGATTGTACTGGGACTTATGCAATGACTGAGGCCCAAGAGATTTTCTGTACAAAGGTATGGGTCTTAGTACTCAAGGAGAGGCCCAAAGAGTTTGAAAAATGAATAAAGATGGGTCTTATAGCTCAAGGAGAAGCCCAGATGATTTTGTTAAAAAGCGACGATCGCGTCGTTGTTTTGAAAATGTACAGAGGGACTTATACAATAAGTGAGGCCCACAATGGTTTATTTACACAGGGATTGGGTCTTACACTCTATTAGAGGCCCAAAAGGTTTATTTTTGTACAAGTGATGGGGCTTACAACTCAAGGAGAGGCCCAAGGTTATTTGTTTAAAAACGGCGATCGCGCCGAGGTTTTTGAAAATGTGTTGGGACTGATACAATACCTGAGGCCCAAATTATTTTGGTTTTCAAAAGGGGTTGGGTCTTACACTCTATTAGAGGCCCATGAGTGTTTGAAAATTAAAAATCGGGAAGAAACCCTAATTTTTTAATAAAAATGGTATTTTTCAAAGGCAATTTAAATAATAAATGATAAAATATCAATTATATTCAAAAACAAGTTGTACACTTTGGAAAATATTTTGTAAAATCAAGTTTAATCATATGAAAGCTTAAAATCCAATTGATTTTGAAAGATTAAAGTGAGAATTTCATTTAAAAAATGTTTAACACAATAAAAATGAAATTAATTACAAAAATTTTAATTATATTAACTAAATAATATAAATTGGGTTTTTTTGTGGAATAAAATATTTTAACATTTTTGTGATTTTTTGCAAAAAGAACCAATAAAAAATGATTAAAATTGAGAGAGAAATTAATTTTCCAAATCATTTAAAATAATATGACAAATATTTAAAAAGTGGAAAAATGGTAAAAAGGGGTCTGGGGCGAGGGGGATTCGAACCCTAGACCTCAAGGTTACAGTGCGCGCCTTCTACCACTGGGGTGGTGATACATCCGTGTATCAAAGCCACCATAGAAATACATAAGGCATGCCTTGTTTTAGGGCTGGCCAAGGCAAGGCAAGGCAAGATTTTGGACCAAAAACGTAAAGACCATAACTTTCTCATTTCTCCATGAATTGGGACAAAATTTAGGTCTATCCTGCCTAGAATTTCACAAGGAATCCAATGGTGATGGTGGTTTTTTCAGATGAGGTCCCTATTTAAAAACCTGACAGTGTTTTTGAAATAGACCTATAATTGCATTTTCTATATTAACACATGGTACAAGCAAGAATTACATGGCAAATTGGTTCAAATACAACATATATAACATGTATGAGATGTTTATGATCAGTGGACTTCAAAGCAATGCATATTTTAGAAAGTTCAAGTGATGATGCACTTACCTCTTGGAGCTTGTTGTGCAATCTGCCAAGCTTCTTGTGTCAGAAGTAATTTAATGCCTTGGACACTCTTAATTGATCCCTTAGAAGCTTTTAGAATGGTTTGAACCAGCTGGAATCCTCAGGAACAAGTTTGAGCTCTTTCTTACAAAAGGGGCAAAAAGTGACCAATATGGAAACTCTCTCAAATGGTGTTCTAGATGTGGGGAACCATTTAGGACAGTTCAAGGATGATATTTGGAGTGTGTTTGAGGTTTTATCTGGTTTTGAAAGTGACTGAATCAAGACATGGCTTGAAAAATGAAAAAAAGTCCAATTTTGAGGTTTTGAGAGGAGACTTTGTGATTTTGGTGTTACAGGTCACATATGAGAGTTTGGACAGCTTAGATATGACATATTAGATGTGTTTGGATCATGAGCTGTGATGGAAATGCTCTCTAACTCAAAAACTCAGAGATACCTTGCAAAAGAAGGCATTTTAGCCTAAAGAGAGGGATTTTGAGGAAATCATCAGTTTGGGTGCTTTGGTGTACTCAAACTGAGCACAAATGAGCTCTATTTATAGTAGAGCAAATTTGTTTTGCAAGCAATAGTGAATGGAGGCTCAGTAGGCCTTTGGCCAATGTTATGCAAAAGGAATCTCAAGTCTCCTCTAGCCATTGACTAGAGGTTAGGGCACAAGCCTATGGTTCTTTGATTCAGAGCTTATCCTTGACTCATTCAGTTGGAATAGGCTCAGTTCAAGCCACCTTGGTGTATGCATTGAATGCTTGGAAACAAAATTGGATATTTGGCATCTTCTAGGCTTTTTAGGTTTGGCATGCTACTTGTAGATTCATGGACTTGCGAGGCTTGGAGATCAGATCACCCCCCTTGGATTTGATCCTCAGATGTGTCCAAATTGATGACAAGGCTTGAATTTATCAGATTTAGACAAATCGAGCAAAATGCATAAAATCTTCCAAATTTGTCTTGAAAAAATCAGCTCATGATGCCATGTTTCAAGGGTTGTATCTCCTTGCTCAAATGGAATTTGGAGATGATCTGGTAATTGTTGGAAAGCCCTCATGGCATACTTCAACTTTTATGTCCACCCCTAGATCTGGTTTGACTTGGATCAAGGTGAAAACTGCCCCTACATTTTGGAAAAAGTAAGGCAGATTTTGACTTAGTGAAAATTTAACTAAGTGTTGGAAAAAGTGGCATTTCATGTTTTCAGCCATTTTGATCATTCCATAACTTAAAATCCATGGAGAATTGGAATAAGATGTAGTTGAAACTTTTAAATCATGCCATGAGAGCTACAAATCCATCTTTGGATCATCCAAAATGGTTGCTTGTATCTCAAGTTATGATCCTTGGAAGTTGGTACCCTAACCACTTTGTTTCATAACTTAGAAAAATTCTAAGTTTTTTATGGTTACCCCTTTTACAATTTAACTCACTTTTCTTGATTTTTCTTGATGAATGATGATTCCAATCACACATTAACATTGTTTTAGGGTTAAGGAACCTTGTTTGACCAAAAAATCAAAAAGTCAAACTTTGACTTTTTATACAATTGACTTTTTATCAGATGAAATCCAAACTGTGCGATCCTTTGTGAAATTAAGTCTTTGACCTAAATCAAAATTAATGGATGGACTCCATAGGTGATATAGGGTGTATTGAATCATGTCCCAAGGTTTGGGAGCATGTCTTGGTCAAAAGTCAAAGGTACAATTGACTTTTTCCCCAAAACCCTAATTGTGGTCCAAATGAAAATGAAACTTGTGAATCAAGCTTCCTGGGTTACTCCATTGTTACAAATGGATTCACGTAGTGTATTAGAGACCCTCAAATCATGTCTTGCGGTCTTGGCTCATGTTTTGACTCAAAAGTCAACTTAAGGGTGAATTATGTCAAGAAACCCTAATTCATGATTTTTGGTAAATGCATCCCCTGAGGTTAAATTGACTTGATGATTGGGTCCATGAGGTCCCTTGGAGTATCATAGGTTGTGTTTTAAAGCATTGGCTCATGCCCAGATGAAAATTTCCATCTGGATGCCCTGGTCGACCAAAACCCTAATTTGGTGACACTGTCGATCTTGAGGCTTAATCCACTTGTAATGTAGCAGCTTTGTGCTGGATTCTTGATGTGGTGGATGCTCAAACATCTCTGAGGATATCGATGAGGCATGATGGTTCATCCATATTGTGGTAATAATTTGCACAATGATGGGAAATCTTGGTGGTCAAAATTTTGGGTTTGACACTCTTCTCTCTTCCCTTTGTAGTTTCCATTAGTGTGAGTTTGTATGTAAGTTTACCTTGATTATATGTATATTCATTACTCATGGTGTTGTATAAAGCTCATTTTACAAATTAATGTTGGTGCCATGATTTCTTTATTTGGGCTTGAGTTGAGGTAGACATATCCTCTTTGAATCCGGATTTAAGATGAACATCTATTATGTTCTAGACTCTAGAGATAGATTTAGGCTTAATATTCACTTGAGTATCGATTCTTAATGCTTCCGTGTGGTAGAGTTGCGTGAGACATCACCTCCGAGGCTATACGGTTGTTCTCTCAACTTTGCGTTAGACATAACCTTTGTTGTGAGCGATACGTGATAATGTTGACGAGTGATTTAGGTTGCGTGCAACTGAGTAGTGAGTTTGAGTATTTGATAGGGTAGATGAAATGCAAACTCGAGAGTTCTCTACTCTCCAAAGAATGAATTCTTTTCTGTCAATAGTTTTATTTCTCGCATTTACTTTTAAACACATTTTAATCCCAAACTCTTTAACGTTTAAACTGTCGAACGACATTCTTTCCCTCGAACCAATCTCTGTGGACATGATAAATTCCCGGAAAAATACTTCCAAAATGTTTGTTGCTTGCCCTATTCAGCTTCAACAAAATAGCGTCGTTGCCGGAGATTGGTTTTGATATTGAATCGCATTGCGATAGTTTCTTCGTTTTTGAGTTTTATAGATATCGTATATATCGTATATTTTCACTTGTTATACTGATACTTGTAGATTAACGTTTGTTTAAGTGTTTGGTTAGGACACTTGCTTTTGGTTTGCGCGGTGAGGCATCACCATGACATGAAGGAAGGAAGTTGCTAGCTAAGCATTGTAAAGGCGTCAAGCTTACGACGTAAAACAAGCATGTTGTATTATTTTCTTTTGTTGTGGTTTAGCTTAGGTAGTGTGGTGAACATTCCTTAAACAAGTTGTACTCAGATTTTTTGTAAAATTCTCAAATCTTCACTTTACAACTTGTTTAATGCATTTTCACCCGGTCTTTTAGTTTGTTTATACTAATAATTCTTGTGTTGTCAATGAGCTTGTTTTGAGTAGCTTGAGGAAATTTAAGGTGATGTTCCAAGTTTGACCGTTTCAACTTGCGGATGTATGGTAATGATATTGTCAAGTTTTGTACACGTCCAAGGTATGTGTTTATCGCTTTCTAGACTTTAGCATATTAATGATACTTAGGCATTTTACAAACTTCCATGCCATTCATTCTTTTGTATACTTGTTCTTGATGTGAATCACTTTAGTTCCCACCCTTTTTGTGAGGTAGTTTTCCATTGTTCATATATGCGCAGAGTACCAACATTCTTGTTTTAACTGGATTTTATTATGCTTAATCTTTTGTTTGTGTTGATTATACGAAAGCATGAAAAGGATCAAGGCATTTTGTTTCATTTTGAGCACAACTACCTAGCCAAATAGTCATTCACCTTGTGAGCGTGTGATCATTCGTACCCCTTTTGAGCTTTTTGATCCATGTTTTATTTGAACTTAATGCTAGTATATGAGTATTTAGTTCACCTATTTTTGAGTGGATTTTGTTTTTTCTTGAAGCCTCAACTTTGTGTTGTTGTATGAATTTTTGCCTTGCCTTAGAAAGTAGGGAGTATTCACATGATGATGTGGTTGAATTCAAGTGTGAACGGTTGTTTACTCATTGGTTGGATTCTATGAGGATTGAAAAAGAAAAGAAAAAAAAGAGAAAAATATGACAAAGAAAAGAAAAGAAAAAATTGAAAAAGAAAGAAAAAGAAAATCCTTGAGAAAGGAAACAAAAAGAGTTCAAATAATTGTGCTAAATAAGTATTGTGTTTTGTGTAACACTTGGGATTTTGGAAGAAGTTGATTGGAATTTTGTGTTTGAGTCTTTGTGAGTTGATCACTCCCTTAGGTTTAGGCAAGTTTTTGTTTCAATTACCTTTAGGAATTTCCCATTATTTGTTTGCCCGACCACATTACAACCTTGAAAAGCCCTTGTGATTCTTGCCTTTGTATGTTCAATGTGAATTTTTGAATGGTTGCATAATTTAGTCTATTGTTTGCATGATTGTTGTATGAGTGTAAAGTACCCCATTTTGTGTTTTTCATCTACCGATGATTGTTTTTGCTAGGTGTGATTCACATTTGAACCTGTGTTGTTTTAGGATGTTTGGCATGATTTTTGTATTTTGCATTTGTTTCGTGACTATGTTGTCGTCGTAGTTTAGTGGTAAGTATTTACTTTGTGTGTACCGTTTTTCATTTGAACCATACATTTGTTTCCATTTTTCAAAACTTATTGATTCATGATTCTTTGGTTTTTGCGTATGTTTCTTGAGCTAGTTGATTCTTGTTTGAGGACAAACAAGTTTAAGTTGGGGAGAGTTTGATAAGTGCAAAATGTACCTATTTTTTGTATACATGTTTTGTTGCACTTATCGATGTTTTTTGGTAAATATCGATCGAATAAACCCCACTTTGTGTATAAATACGTTAGTTAGTATATATTTGCTATATTGATTCATTTATGTGACAATTGATAGTTTTCCATTCATTTTGTAGGTAATTAAGCATTGTTGGAGCAATGAGCAATAAAGGCTCCAGGATGTGTCATTTGAAGCAATAAAAAGGAGCTGAAGAAAACCAGAAAGTTCAGCTTATTCACTTTGCGAAGGAGTCAGTGAACGTTCGCTTTGCGAATGGCTGGCAAATTCCCTGCGAACGAGGTAGAGGAAAAAGGAGCCAAAGTTCGCTTTGCGAACTTGAAGGCGAACATTCGCTTTGCAAATAAATCGTTTGTACTGCGAACTTCTGGATTTTTAAAGAGTCGGTTTAACTATTCAGAGGCACTTAAGTGCCATTTTTGTGGGTTCGCTTTGCGAACTGTGCAGAATTTGAAAGTGTATATATTTCATTTCAGTCATTTTTTAGAGGATGCTTTGGGGTATTTGTTCCCAATTCATCAAACCTTCATTATTTGTGGTTTAGAGCTTAGAAAAGCATCAATGGTGGTTGCAATTCGACGATTGGAGGCGGATGATTCTTGGATCGTGTTTGACACCGCGAGAGATTTTGATTCCTATTCTCTCTTCCCTTTGTAGTTTCTGTTGGTGTGAGTTTGTATGTAAGTTTACCTTGATTATATGTATATTCATTATTCATGGTGTTGTATAAAGCTCATTTTACAAATTAATGTTGGTACCATGATATCTTTATTTGAGTTTGAGTTGTTGTAGACATATCCTCTTTGAATCAGGATTTAGGATGAACATCTATTATGTTCTAGACTCTAGAGATAGATTTAGGCTTAATATTCACTTGAGTATCGATTCTTAATTCTTCCGTGTGGTCGAGTTGCGTGAGACATCACCTTCGAGGCTATACGGTTGTTCTCTCAACTTTGCGTTAGATATAACCTTTGTTGTGGAGCGATACATGATAATGTTGACGAGTGATTTAGGTTGCGTGCAACTGAGTAGTGAGTTTGAGTATTTGATAGGGTAGATGAAATGCAAACTCGAGAGTTCTCTACTCTCCAAAGAATGAATTCTTTTCTGTTAATAGTTTTATTTCTCGCATTTACTTTTAAGCACATTTTAAACCCAAACTCTTTAACGTTTAAACTATCGAATGTCATTCTTTCCCTCGAACCAATCTCTGTGGGCACGATAAATTCCCGGAAAAATACTTCCAAAATGTTTGTTGCTTGCCCTATACCGCACCAACAGAAGACCACCAAGGGGGGAGAAAACCCTAATCTAAAGTAGGGTACAATGATGATGTACAGTCAATAAATGTCCAAATGTCTAATATAGATATAGCTCAGGTGAATACCTCACAAAACAAATCAGAGCTGTTAGTATGAAGTAAACAATGAAAAGATGCTATGCATGGAAACAAGTATTCATATGTAATTTAATCAGGAAGTTGAAACAAGCAATCAAATTATGTTCAAGCAAGATCATCAATCATGAACATGATATCAAGAGGAACCCACAAAACCTAATTAATCAGATGACATGCTCATTAAATCAGGATTCACAATATTAGTCACAAAATTCAACATCCAAAAATTTAATCAGCACATGAACATGGTAACTTTCAACCAATTTGACTAATCAAGATCTACATGATTTTTCTTAATGAAGATTCACAAACAAAACAATTAATATTCAAATTCAATCAACACTAATCATGAGTTTAAGCAACAAGGCACCATATTTATTCAACAATGTTAATCGAGAAAAACTAATTCAATTAAAATGAATATAAAAAAACAATTAGCATTAACAATCAATTATGACAATTAATCAATTAATTAAAATTAATTTAATTAGAAGCAGGGTGCAGAAAAGTGAACTAGTGGTGCAGATTGAATTTCCACGTTGGGCTTAGAATAAGCCCATTTGCCCCACAAAACCTTCAGCATAGGGGTGCAGGCTCCACCCAGGGGTATGGAAAGAATTGAGGTTGGGCATGCGCCCACACGACCCAAAGAAATCAACCAGGGTTCAGAATGAAACCCTCATTCTTCACATTCAGAAAAAATCTTTTCTCTCTCTCCCACACTTCCCTCTGTCTCATCTCACTCTCTTTCTTAGTTTAAACAAAGCTGAAACCTAATTCTCCGCCGCACCAGAAATTTCCTCTGGTGGCGGCAGACTTCCTATTCACAAACCAAACCGTCTAGATGGATCCTCTCCTCTGCTTCTACACTAATCCCAAATTAATTTGACCTAAACTATAATACCCCGTATTTTTAATTGCTCTGGATAATATTAAGTTGTGATCAACTGAGCTTCGGTGTACTCTGAGAAATTATCTGCAAAGATAATTAGAGTAACTGTTGAACTCAGAGCCGTTCAAATTAATATTTCCTGACACCGAGGTTTTAATTATTTGGAGCTGTAGAGACTTTTTGGACATTTAGTAGTGTTACTAATTGATGATATTTCTCTATATGATTTCATTTCCATTCTTTTCCAAACATAGAAACATTGGGAGAAAGGGAAGTTAGAGAGAAAGAAGAGGAAAGGAAAGAAAAGAAGAAGAAAACTTAGAGGAAGGACAAAATCAAGAATCATCATCTCTTCTTCATAACTCATCTCAACATCTTCTTCATCATCTTCACCTTGTTGTTGGTGAGTTCTAGTTAGAACCCTAAGTATAGAAACTTAGGTTAGACATTGATCAAAATTGGTGGATTTTGGTTTAATGGGCAAAATGATGAATCTAATGGTTGAAATGTGTTATAAACTGAATAATATGATCAATATATGTGTGGAATCATCTGTTGATAATTGTTATAGTGTTTGAGTATGTTTGAAATGAGTTTGAGATGGAAAAGTATCAATTAAAACAAATATTTTTGCCTCTGTGCCCAGAGTAACCGGTTACCCAGTGGTGAGTAACCGGATACCCTTTGAAAAATTGGTGTTTTGCGCAGAAAATGAACTGAGTAACCGATTACCCTGTGGTGGGTAACCGGTTACCCAAATGTGCCTCTAACTCTCATTTTGGCTCCGTTTCTCAAGTAACCGGTTACCCTATGGTGAGTAACCGGTTACCACTGTTATGCTTCCAAAAATTATCTTTGAAAATTAAAAACTTTCAAACCGTGCTTCCAATCGAGGGGTTCTTGGTACCGATGGAAAGCTATGAGAATACTCTATATAATGAAAGTGAAAAATATCAAATTTATTGCCCGATTAAATAATCGGAGGAAACCCAAAAGTGGTATAATTATGTCGAATTATCATATGTAATTCTACTATGCAAATGTAATATTCTTTGCCTATCTTATTGTTGTTAAACATGATTGTGAGAGATATGCATGCTTAAAAGAAAAAATAGGAAGAGTGAGGAAAACTTACACCAAATTATGTTAGAACCTAGTAATGGGCTAGGAAATTGGTAGACGATCTAATGTTAACGCTCGTGCAAGAAAGGCCGAAGCGTGTAACCAAATACCGAATGGTATAGAAAGAAATAAACACTATTATGGAACATGTGTACTATGTTAAGTATAGAGAAAGGCAAATGAGGCTAAAAGGCGTATATGGCCTAGAAATGTTGAATACAATCACGGTTGTATGAGAAATCACGAAATCGTAACCATTCCCCTATTATGTGTCGTCCATGAGTAACGAGCTCCTCTAGAACGAATGCATGATTAATTTGTAGGTTTGATTCCCAATGTTATAGTACGAATAAGGCCTATATGGTAAAGAGACTTGTGACGGTGCACAGACCGTGTGAAGTGACGACTTAAGGTGATAATGTATCCCTTAGCTCCGAATCCATTTCGTATGCTAAGTAATCTACGAGGATCCATGACTCGCTCCGACTTCTAGACGTAGAAGAGGACGGGAAAAGGGGATACCTTGATAAGGTTATCGATAGTGATAATTATGTGAGTTAACATGACTCCTAACATGTTTCCATATAGTGTGAAATTGTGAGATTGTGAACTCGAAGTCCGTTCCTTCCCTTTGGACTTGAGTTAGGCTATGGTTAGAACCTTGTAAAGCCGAGAGAATCCATAAGATAGGGAACTCACTGAGATTTAATATCTCACCCCATGTTGTTGATTATATTACAGGTACCACAGGTTCCGCAAAGGGTAAGGATAAAGTCGTTTGATTTTCCTTATTTTCCTTGGCTTTTGGGATGGCAAGGCTTCCGCTTTGGAGAATTATTTTGAGATAATTGTATTGATCTAGTTCTTAGTGTATTGGAACATCTTGTATATATATTATGCCATAGTTTTTTTTGTACATAGTGTTTTGGGCATGTATATGTATAATGTGTTAACTAGGAACTTATGGTATTTAAGTACAAAAGCGTGAATTCATGTATGATATGGATGCTTGATGTATTATATTATATATGGGTGTTACAGTTGGTATAAGAGCCTGGTTGTATCCTCGACCTAGCCATGAAATAGTATAAGTGTTTCTTTCCATTTCATATGCATGGTGTTGCCATTGGTCTTAAGTGTTATATTTATGGTATTGAGCCTGATCAACTTAATCCTATCTATATGACCTTTAGGAACATGGCTGACGGACGCAGAAGTAATCGTGGTAGACCCAGAACCACTCCAGCTGGGACGAATCCGCCAGGCGACGATGGGAATGCCCCTTTGTATCAGTTTATGCAACAAATGCAGCAGCAACATAACCAATTCATGCAGCAGATGGTACACCAAATGAATGGAAGTTTACATCCTCAGGTGGTTATTCCAGAAGTTGTAGGTGGGAGTTTTCGAGATTTCATCCGCATGAATCCTCCTGAATTTCATGGTGGATTAGATCCTTTGAGCTCATGAATGGATAGCTAGCATGGAGAGAATTTTCTTGATAGTCCATTGTAGTGAGGAGAATAAGGTGGTATTTGCTTCTCATTCGTTGAAGGGTCCTGCCATGAGGTGGTGGGAGAGTGCCTCAGCCCTGATGACTATTCAAGAGGTACCTAAGGTATGGGAGCAATTTAAGATTTCTTTTATGGAGAACTATTTCCATAGTTCATTGAGGACCCATAAGGAATTCTATTTTCAACAGTTGAGACAAGGTAATTTGACTATGGCTGCTTATGCTGAGAGATTTGAGATTATGGCTGCTTACTCTAGGTAGGCCATGTATGCTCCTGATGAGAGGTGGAATATTGACCAGTGTCTTTTTGGGTTGAAGGCCAAGATTTCTCATAGTATGTCTCAGAGAGAGTTCACTAGTTATGCGGAATTGCTAAGGCAATGTTATGTTGCAGAAAATAGTTTAAAGAAAGTGTAGGCAGAAGGAGATTCGCGTAAGTCGAATCAGAGGGATCGTGGAAGATCCAACCAACAATTCAGGCCTAGGCAACAAGCCTTCAAGGGAAAGCAAGTTCAGGATTCTAGGGTAAGTACACCTTCTGTGTGTCGTACTTGTGGTAAGATGCATTTTGGTAGATGTCACTTCAAAGGAATGGAGTGTCATCGGTGTCGTAAAGTGGGTCATGTGGTGAAAGATTGTCCTCAAAATGGGAACCACGTATATGGAAAGAGTACCGGGCGAGTGTATACCTTGGATGCAAAGAAAGCAAAGGGCGATAACTCTTTAATTGCTGGTACGTGTTTCGTTAATGGGAATCCTTGTTATGTATTGTTTGATTGTGGAGCGACACACTCTTTTGTGTCAATGCAATGTCTGAAGCGACTTGGGTTGCAAGCTATTCTGTTATCTCCTCCCATGGTGGTTACTACTGCCATGGATGAGATAGTTGAAACACCTTTAATATGTGAGAATTGTGTTTTGTTTGTGGATGGGAGAGTTTTTCAGATTGATCTTATTTGTTTGCCGCTTAAGAAAGTGTATGTTGTTTTGGAATTGGATTGGCTTTCTGCTAATTCTGTTTTCATCGGGTGTGAGGAGAAGCTAATCATCATTCCATCTACTGAAGCTACTCCGAAGGATGTATTAACAACTATTTTAGAAGGTACAGTTGGAATGATAAATTTCTTGTTTGAGAAGGAAAAATATGTTCTTTTGGTTCTCAATAAGGAGGAGAGTAGCGATCTTCAAGTGTTGAGTATTCCTGTAGTCTGTGAGTTTTTAGAAGTTTTTCCCAAGGATGTCACTTCTCTTCCTCCAGAGAGGGAAGTGGAATTTTCTATTGACCTGATACCGGGAACGACTCCTATATCCGTTTCTCCATATCGGATGACACCACTTGAATTGAGTGAATTGAAGGAGCAATTAGAAGAATTAATGGATAAGCATTTTGTTAGACCCAGTGTTTCACCCTGGGGAGCTCCAGTGTTGTTGGTAAAGAAGAAGGATGGTGGAATGTGGTTATGTATTGATTACCGGCAGTTAAACAAAGTCACCATCAAGAACAAATACCCATTACCAAGGACAGACGACCTGTTAGATCAATTGAAAGGATCTTGTGTGTTCTCGTAGATTGATTTATGGTCGGGTTATCATCATATCCGTGTGAAGAGTTCGGATGTATCGAAGACCGCGTTTAGAACCCGTTATGGTCATTATGAATTCTTAGTAATTCCTTTCAGTGTGACGAATGCTCTGGCAATTTTTATGGATTACATGAATCAGATATTTCAATCTTACTTGGACCAATTTGTTGTGATCTTCATTGATGATATTCTTATTTATTCTCGTAATTCACAAGAGCACGAGGGACATTTGAGAATCGTTTTATCGATTTTACAAAACAAGCAACTTTTTACCAAGTTGAGTAAGTGTGAGTTTTGGATGTTGGAGGTTAGTTTTCTTGGTCACGTCATATCTCAGGGAGGTGTGGCTGTAGATCCATAAAAAGTAAAAGCGGTAATTAATTGGGAGAGACCAAAGAATGTGTCCGAAGTTAGAAGCTTCTTGGAATTGGCAGGTTATTATAGAAAGTTTATCAAAAGCTTTTCTCAGTTGGCCTTACCAATGACTAAACTTACTCGAAAGGATTTTCCTTATGAGTGGGATTCGGCGTGTGAACATAGTTTTATGAGTTTAAAAGAAAGATTGACGATTGCTCATGTTTTGATCATTCCTAATCCTAACAAGTTGTATGAGGTATTTTGTGATGCATCGAAAATGGGATTAGGAGGAGTCTTGATGAAAGAGAGTCACGCGGTGGCTTATGCTTCTCGACAATTGAAAGTTCACGAGAAGAATTATCCAACGCATGATCTAGAATTGGCGACGGTTATCATTACTTTGAAAGTTTGGCGTCATTATTTGTATGGAGTATGTTTTGAGATGTTTAGTGATCACAAGAGTTTAAAGTATATTTTTGACCAAAAATAGTTGAATATGCATCAAAGGAGATGGATGGAATATTTGAAGGATTATGATTTGGAACTAAAGCACCATTCGGGTAAAGCGAACAAAGTAGCGGATGCATTGAGTAGAAAAGTGTTGCATAATGCTGAGTTAATGATGTTAGAGTATGCCTTATTGGAAAAGTTTAGGGATCTAAATCTTCAATTTGTTTGGACTCCTAATGGTGTGATTATGGGAAATTTGAATGTTAATTATACTCTTAGAGGAAATTCAACAAGGACAAGTGTTGGATGAGAAGTTACAAGAAGTGTTAGTACAACCGGTTTTTGTGCGAGCTACCGACGGAATTATTTTGTTTAACCAAAGGATTTGTGTTTCGGATGACGCGGTGTTGAAAAGAAGGATTTTAGAGGAAGCACATAAAGGTGCTTTTACTATACACCCTGGTTCTTCTAAGATGTATCAAGACTTAATTTTCGCGACTTAAACGGTCCTTTCAATCTCAATCTCGGAGTAACTTTCAAAAACACATGATCACCTTCATCAAATTTCAAAGGTCTCCTACGATTATCTGCATAACTTTTCTAACGATCTTGTGCTTGTTTAACTTTATCACGGATCATTCTAATCTTTTCCGTAGTCTCTTGGATAATTTCCGGCCCCAAAATTCTATCTTCGCCAACTTCCGCCCAACACAAAGGCGTCCTACATTTCCTTCAATATAATGCCTCATAAGGAGCCATACAAATACTTGCATGATAACTATTATTGTATGAAAACTCAATCAACGGTAAAAGTTCTATCCAATTTCCTCCACTTTCAAGCACATAAGCTCTTAACATATCTTCTATTGTTTGTATTGTCCGTTCCGTCTGACCATCCGTTTGCGGATGATTCGACGTACTCAAACATAACTTTGTTCCCATAGCTTATTGAAAAGCTCTCCAAAACCTTGAAGTAAACTTTGGATCTCTATCGAACACAATACTAGAGGGGATACCATGTAACCTCATAATTTCCGAAATAAACAACCTTGCAAGATGACTTGCCTTGTATGTAGTCTTGACGGCTAAGAAATGCACAGATTTCGTCAACCAATCCACAATTACCCAAATAGAGCCATAACCACCTTGAGTACGGGGTAATCCAACTGCGAAGTCCATAGAAATACTATCCCACTTCCATACCAGAATTTCTAAAGGTTGTAACAATCCACCCGGTCTTTGCTATTCAATCTTCACTTGTTGGCATACCGCACACTCCGATACATACACCGCAATATCTCTTTTCATACCGGACCACCAATAGTCCCTCTTTAAGTCTTGATACATCTTAGAAGAACCATGGTGTATAGTAAAATCACCTTTATGCGCTTCCTCTACAATCCTTCTTTTCAACACCGCGTCATCCGGAACACAAATCCTTTGGTTAAACAAAATAATTACGTCGGTAGCTCGCACAAAACCGGGTTGTACTAACACTTCTTGTAACTTCTCATCCAACACTTGTCCTTGTTGAATTTCCTCTCTAAGAGTAGAATTAACATTCAAATTTCCCATAATCACACCATTAGGAGTCCAAACAAATTGAAGATTTAGATCCCTAAATTTTTCCACTAAGGCATACTCTAACATCATTAACTCGGCATTATGCAACACTTTTCTACTCAATGCATCCGCTACTTTATTCGCTTTACCCGGATGGTACTTTAGTTCCAAATCATAATCCTTCAAATATTCCATCCATCTCCTTTGACGCATATTCAACTCTTTTTGGTCAAAAAGATACTTTAAACTCTTGTGATCACTAAACATCTAAAAACGTACTCCATACAAATAATGACGCCAAACTTTCAAAGTAAAGACAACCGCCACCAATTCTAGATCATGCGTTGGATAATTCTTCTCGTGAACTTTCAATTGTCGAGAAGCATAAGCCACCACGTGACTTTCTTGCATCAAGACTCCTCCTAATCCCATTTTCGATGCATCACAAAATACGTCATACGACTTGTTAGGATCAGGAATGATCAAAACAGGAGCAGTCGTCAATCTTTCCTTTAAACTCATAAAACTTTGTTCACACGCAGAATCCCACTCATAAGGACAATCCTTTCGAGTAAGTTTAGTCATTGGTAAGGCCAACTGAGAAAAGCTTTTGATAAACCTTCTATAGTAACCTGCCAATCCCAAGAAACTTCTAACTTTGGACACATTCTTTGGTCTCTCCTAATTAATTACCGCTTCTACTTTTGATGGATCTACCGCCACACCTCCCTGAGATATGACGTGACCAAGAAAACTAACCTCCGACATCCAAAACTCACACTTACTCAACTTGGCAAAAAGTTGTTTCTCTTGTAAAATCGATAAAACGATTCTCAAATGTCCCTCGTGCTCTTGTGAATTACGAGAATAAACAAGAATATCATCAATAAAGATCACAACAAATTGGTCCAAGTAAGCTTGAAATATCCGATTCATGTAATCCAAAAAAACTACCGGAGCATTCGTCACCCCAAAATGCATTACTAAGAATTCATAAGGACCATAATGGGTTCTAAACGCGGTCTTCGATACATCCAAACTCTTCACACGGATCTGATGATAACCCGACCGTAAATCAATCTTCGAGAACACACAGGCTCCTTTCAATTGATCTAACAGGTCGTCTATCCTTGGTAATGGGTATTTGTTCTTGATGGTGACTTTGTTTAACTGTCCGTAATCAATACATAATCGCATTCCACCATCCTTCTTCTTTACCAACAACACTGGAGCTCCCCATGGTGAAACACTGGGTCTAACAAAATGCTTAGCCATTAATTCTTCCAATTGCTCCTTCAATTCTCTCAATTCAAGTGATGCCATCCGATACGGAGAAACGGATATAGGAGCCATTCCCGGTATCAGGTCAATAGAAAATTCCACTTCCCTCTCCGGAGGAAGAGAAGTGACATCCTCGGGAAAAACTTCTAAAAATTCAAAGACTACAGGAATACTCAATACTTGAAGATCGCTACTCTCCTCCTTAGTGAGAACCAAAAGAACAGATTTTTCCTTCTCAAACAAGAAATTTATCATTCCAACCGTACCTTCTAAAATAGTTGTTAATACATCCTCCAGAGTAGCTTCAGTAGATGGAATGATGATTAGCTTCTCCTCACACCCGATGAAAACCGAATTAGCAGAAAGCCAATCCATTCCCAAAACAACATCCACTTTCTTAAGCGGAAAACAAATAAGATCAATCTGAAAAACTCTCCCATCCACAGATAAAACAAAATTCTCACACATTAAAGGTGTTTCAACTATCTCATCCATGGAAGTAGTAATCACCATGGGAGGAGATAACGGAATAGCTTGCAACCCAAGTCGCTTCACACATTGCATTGACACAAAAGAGTGTGTCGCTCCACAATCAAACAATACATAACAAGGATTCCCATTAACGAAACAAGTGCCAGTAATTAAAGATTTATCGCCCTTTGCTTTCTTTGCATCCAAGGTATACACTCGCCCGGTACTCTTTCCTTGCACCTGGTTCCCATTCTGAAGACAATCTTTCACCACATGACCCACTTTACGACAACGATGACACTCCATTCCTTCGAAGCAACATCTACCAAAATGCATCTTACCACAAGTACGACACACAGGAGGTGTACTTGCCCTAGAATCTTGAACTTGCTTTCCCTTGAAGGCTTGTTGCCTAGGCCTGAATTGTTGGTTGGATCTTCCACGATCACTCTGATTCGACTTACGCGAATCTTCTTCTGCCTGCACTTTCTTCAAACTATTTTCTGGCACATAACATTGCCTTATCAATTCTTCATAACTAGTGAACTCTTTCTGAGACACACTATGAGAAATCTCGACCTTCAACCCAAAAAGAAACTGGTCAATTTTCCACCTCTCATCAGGAGCATACATGGCCTTCCTAAAGTAAGCAACCATAATCTCAAATCTCTCAGCATAAGCACCCACAGTCAAATTACCCTGTCTCAACTGTTGTAAATCGAATTCCTTCTGGGTCCTCAATGAACTAGGGAAATAGTTCTCCATAAAAGAAATCTTAAATTGCTCCCATACCTTAGGTACCTCTTGAATAGTCATCAGGGCTGAGGCACTCTCCCACCACCTCATGGCAGGACCCTTCAATGAATGAGAAGAAAATACCACCTTATTCTCCTCACTACAATGGACTATCAAGAAAATTCTCTCCATGCCAGCTATTCATTCATGAGCTTTCACAGGATCTAATCCACCATGAAATTCAGGAGGATTCATGCGGATGAAATCTCAGAAACTCCCACCTACAGCTTCTGGAACAACCACCTGAGGATGTAAACCTCCATTCATTTGTTGTACCATCTGCTGTATGAATTGGTTTTGTTGTTGTTGCATCTGTTGCATAAACTGATACAAAGGGGCACTCCCATCGCCGCCTGGTGGATTCGTCCCAGCTGGAGTGGTTCTGGGTCTATCACGATTGCTTCTGCATCCGTCAGTCATGTTCCTAAAGGTCATATAGATAAGATTAAGTTGATCAGGCTCAATACCATAAATATAACACTTAAGACCAATGGCGACACCACGCATATGAAACGGAAAGAAATACTTATATTATTTCATGGCTAGGTCGAGGATACGACCTGTTCTGATACCAACTGTAACACCCATGTATAATATAATACATCAAGCATCCATATCATACATGAATTCACGCTTTGGTACTGAAATACCATAAGTTCCTAGTTAACACATTATACATATACATGCCCAAAACACTATATACAAAAAAACTATGGCATAATATATATACAAGATGTTCCAATACACTAAAAACTAGATCAATACAATGATCTCAAAATAATTCTCCAAAACGAAAGCCTTGCCATCTCAAAAGCCAAGGAAAATAAGGAAAATCAAACGACTTTATCCTTACCCTTCGCGGAACCTGTGGTACCTGTAATATAATCAACAACATGGGGTGAGATATTAAATCTCAGTGAGTTCCCTATCTTATGGATTCTCTCGGCTTTACAAGGTTCTAACCATAGCCTAATTCAAGTCCAAAGGGAAGGAATGGACTTCGAGTTCACAATCTCACAATTTCACACTATATGGAAACATGTTAGGAGTCCTGTTAACTCACATAATTATCAGTATCGATAACCTTATCAAGGTATCCCTTTTTCTCGTCCTCTTCTACGTCTAGAAGTCAGATCGAGTCATGGATCCTCATAGCTTACTTGGCATACGAAATGGATTCGGAGCTAAGGGACACATTATCACCTTAAGTCGTCACTTCACACGGTCCGTACACCGTTACATGTCTCTTTACCATATAGGCTCCATTCGTACTATAACATTGGGAATCAAACCTACCAAGTAATCGTGCATTCGTTCTAGAGGAGCTCGTTACTCATGGACGGCACATAATAGGGGAATGGTTACGATTTCGTGATTTCTCATACAACCGTGATTGTATTCAACATTTCTAGGCCACATACGCCTTTTGGCCTCATTTGCCTTTCTCTATACTTAACATAGTACACATGTTCCATAATAGTGTTTGTTTCTTTCTATACCATTCGGTATTTGGTTACACCCTTCGGCCTTTCTTGCACAAGCGTTAACATTAGATCGTCTACCAATTTCCTAGCCCATTACTAGGTTCTAACATAATTTGGTGTAAGTTTTCCTCACTCTTCCTATTTTTATCTTTTAAGCATGCATATCTCTCACAATCATGTTTAACAACAATAAGATAGGCAAAGAATATTACATTTGCATAGTAGAATTACATATGATAATTCGACATAATTATACCACTTTTGGGTTTCCTCCGATTATTTAATTGTTCCATAAATTTGATATTTTTCACTTCCATTATATAGAGTATTCTCATAGCTTTCCATCGGTACCAAGAACTCCTCGATCGAAAGCACGGTTTAAAAGTTATTAATTTTCAAAGATATTTTTTGGAAGCATAACAGTGGTAACCGATTACTCACCATAGGGCAACCAGTTACTTAAGAAACATAGCCAAAATGAGAGTTAGAGGCACATTTGGGT
Organism: Lathyrus tuberosus; assembly: GCA_022829125.1. Taxonomy (NCBI): domain Eukaryota; kingdom Viridiplantae; phylum Streptophyta; class Magnoliopsida; order Fabales; family Fabaceae; genus Lathyrus; species Lathyrus tuberosus. Next base: position 5,036,098 of record JALAZF010000190.1, read on the forward strand.
AACCGGTTACCCACCACAGGGTAACCCGTTACTCAGTTCATTTTCTGCGCAAAACACCAATTTTTCAAAGGGTAACCGGTTACTGGGTAATTGTGGATCGGTTGACGAAATCTGCGCATTTCTTAGTCCTCAAGACTACATACAAGGCAAGTCATCTTGCAAGGTTGTTTATTTCGGTAGTATTGTGTCCGATAGAGATCCAAAGTTTACTTCAAGGTTTTGGAGAGCTTTTCAACAAGCTATGGGAACAAAGTTGTGTTTGATCAGTACGTCGAATCATCCGCAAATAGATGGTCAGACGGAACGAACAATACAAACAATGGAAGATATGTTAAGAGCTTGTGTGCTTGAAAGTGGAGGAAATTGGATAGAACTTTTACCGTTGATTGAGTTTTCGTACAGCAATAGTTATCATGCAAGTATTGGTATGGCTCCTTGTGAGGCATTATATGGAAGGAAATGTAGGACGCCTTTGTGTTGGGTGGAAGTTGGCGAAGATAGAATTTTGGGGTCAAAAATTATCCAAGAGACTACGGAAAAGATTAGAATGATCCGTGATAAAGTTAAACAACCACAAGATCGTCAGAAAAGTTAAGCGAATAACCGTAGGAGGCCTTTGGAATTTGATGAAGGTGATCATGTGTTTTTGAAAGTTACTCCGAGATTGAGAATGAGAGGACCGTTTAAGTAGCGAAAATTAAGTCCGAGATACGTGGGAATATATCAAGTTCTAGAAAGAATTGGCGAGGTAGCTTACAAATTAGCCTTACCGCCTTCTCTATCAGAAATGCATGATGTTTTTCATGTGTCTCAGCTTTGGAAGTTTGTTCCAGATCCTCTTCAGCCGATTCTACCAGATACAGTTGAGATAGAAACAAATTTGACATTTGAACCTCAACCAAGCCGTATTACAGGAAGAGAAACTAAGGTACTAAGGAATAAAGAGATCCCTCTTGTGAAAGTTCAGTGGGATGAGACGCATCCGGGCGATGCAACTTGGGAATTAGAATCAGAGATGCGAGATGCTTACCCTCATCTTTTCAGGTAACTTTAAATCGGGCAAATTTATATTTAAGCGGGGAGGATGTAATACCCCATATTTTTAATTGCTCTGGATAATATTAAGTTGTGATCAACTGAGCTCCGGTGTACTCTGAGAAATTATTTGAAAAGATAATTAGAGTAACTGTTGAACTCATAGCCATTCAAATTAATATTTCCCGACTCCGAGGTTTTAATTATTTGGAGTTGTAGAGACTTTTTGGACATTTAGTAGTGTTAATAATTGATGATATTCTCTATATTATTTCATTTCACTCTTTTCCAAACATAGAAACATTGGGAGAAAGAGAAGTTAGAGAGAAAGAAGAGGAAAGGAAAGAAAAGAAGATGAAAACTTACAGGAAGGACAAGATCAAGAACCATCATCTCTTCTTCATCACTCATCTCAACATCTTCTTCATCATCTTCACCTTGTTGTTGGTGAGTTCTAGTTAGAACCCTAAGTATAGAAACTTAGGTTAGACATTGATAAAAAATGGTGGATTTTGGTTTAATGAGCAAAATGATGAATCTAACGGTTGAAATGTGTTATAAACTTAATAATATGATCAATATATGTGTGGAATCGTCTGTTGATAATTGTTATAGTGTTTGAGTATGTTTGAAATGAGTTTGAGATGGAAAGGTATCAATTTAAACAAATATTTTTGCTTCTGCGCCCAGAGTAACCCGTTACCCTGTTGTGAGTAACCAGTTACCCTTTGAAAAATTGGTGTTTTGCGCAGAAAATGAACTGAGTAACCGATTACCCTGTGGTGGGTAACCGGTTACCCAAATGTGCCTCTAACTCTCATTTTGGCTATGTTTCGCAAGTAACCGGTTGCCCTATGGTGAGTAACCGGTTACCACTGTTATGCTTCCAAAAAATATCTTTGAAAATTAATAACTTTTAAACCGTGCTTTCGATCGAGGAGTTCTTGGTACCGATGGAAAGCTATGAGAATACTCTATATAATGGAAGTGAAAAATATCAAATTTATTGAACAATTAAATAATCGGAGGAAACCCAAAAGTGGTATAATTATGTCGAATTATCATATGTAATTCTACTATGCAAATGTAATATTCTTTGCCTATCTTATTGTTGTTAAACATGATTGTGAGAGATATGCATGCTTAAAAGATAAAAATAGGAAGAGTGAGGAAAACTTACACCAAATTATGTTATAACCTATTAATGGGCTAGGAAATTGGTAGACGATCTAATGTTAACGCTCGTGCAAGAAAGGCCGAAGCGTGTAACCAAATACCGAATGGTATAGAAAGAAACAAATGTTATTATGGAACATGTGTACTATGTTAAGTATAGAGAAAGGCAAATGAGGCCAAAAGGCGTATGTGGCCTAGAAATGTTGAATACAATCACGGTTGTATGAGAAATCACGAAATCGTAACCATTCCCCTATTATGTGCTGTCCATGAGTAACGGGTTCCTCTGGAACGAATGCACGATTACTAGGTAGGTTTGATTCCCAATGTTATAGTACGAATGGAGCCTATATGGTAAAGAGACTTGTGACGGTGTACGGACCGTGTGAAGTGACGACTTAAGGTGATAATGTGTCCCTTAGCTCCGAATCCATTTCGTATGCCAAGTAATCTACGAGGATCCATGACTCGCTCCGACTTCTAGGCGTAGAAGAGGGCGAGAAAAGGGGATGCCTTGATAAGGTTATCGATAGTGATAATTATGTGAGTTAACAAGACTCCTAACTTGTTTCCATATAGTGTGAAATTGTTAAATTGTGAACTCGAAGTCAGTTCCTTCCCTTTGGACTTGAGTTAGGCTATGGTTAGAACCTTATAAAGCTGAGAGAATCCATAAGATAGGGAACTCACTGAGATTTAATATTTCACCCCATGTTGTTGATTATATTACAGGTACCATAGGTTCCGCGAAGGGTAAGGATAAAGTCGTTTAATTTTCCTTATTTTCCTTGGCTTTTGGGATGGCAAGGCTTCCGCTTTGGAGAATTATTTTGAGATCATTGTGTTGATCTAGTTCTTAGTGTATTGGAACATCTTGTATATATATTATACCATAGTTTTTTTGTATATAGTGTTTTGGGCATGTATATGTATAATGTGTTAACTAGGAACTTATGGTATTTCAGTACCAAAGCGTGAATTCATGTATGATATGGATGCTTGATGTATTATATTATATATGGGTGTTACATAACCCCAAGTAACGGCTACACAATCTGTGTTTGAAGTAAACCCTAAGTGTGGCAGCGAATGGAGACAACAGAGATCTCATGCACGAGGCACCCTAAGCTCAGAGGATACACAACAAATGAAGGAAAACCAACAGAAAAAGTGTGAAGGAAGAGCAATCTACCTCGACGATGACGTGGATTGAAAGTTTTGGAGAAGACGATGACGGTGGCGAGGAGCTTTCAGATAAGCTTCTTTTCTTTGCTTTAGTTTCTTCTTCTTCTTCTTTCTCTGAAACCTTAGTCTATAGGTTAGCTTGAGTCTTCGTGAGTGTAGTATTAGGTGAGGTGCATGTGAGTTGAAGAGTGGTTATGAGGAATGATGAAGTTTAGATGGAGCTTTGGAGGTTGAGGTGAAGATGATGAAGTTGATGGAGATTTTTGCAGAAGAAGGATTAATGATGAAGATTGAAGTCGCTTGAAGGAGAATTGCAATGTGGTAAATGGGGAAGAATAAGATTGCAGAGATAATTGCAATGTGAAGATTAGAGAAGATGAAAAAGGTAATGCGTGGGGGGGGGGGGGGGGGGGGGGAGGGTGAATGATTGAGGGAGAAGAGGAGTGATGAAATGCAGAAGGAAATTTTATAGAGAAAATGTATTGAGGAGAGTAAGGTGTAGAAGAGATTGGAGGGGAGAAGATTGAAGGGGATTAAGAGGGTGAGAGAAAAATTAGAGTGTAAAGTGATGAAGAGGATATGAGTCTAGAGGTTAGAAACTGAATTAAGGTTGGTTATAAGTACTTAGAAATCTGTTAGAGGTAGTTAGTTAGTGTATGTAAGTTATTTGTTAGATGATGAAAATAGTTAGTAGTTAGTTAGTGATGTTAGTTAGGATTGCTTAGTTGTCAATAGCTGTTAGTTGGAAGTTAGTTTTGTGAAGTAAAATCTCTTATTGTCAATTGGAAGTGATTTGGGTTTAGTTAAGATGTTAGTTGAATGAAATAAAGTTGGTTACAAGTTGATCTTAATAGTTAGAGGTTAGTTGCATTGAGATCCTATTTGAAAACTGTTATGAGAATTATTTGCTGTTAGTTAACTCTGTTTATCAAAAACACTTGTATTAATTGGACTATCATTGTTTGGCCTCTTGCTTGAAAAGTCAGTTATGCCTTGATAAGTTATTTGAATTGTTGGATTATTGTTAGTTAATTATGAAATGTGACGGTGTTAGTTTGTATTGGATTGAAAAATCCGAACTATTAATTTATTTGGCTATGTCTTGAGTTGTGATGGACTGTCATGAACTCTTGATGTGATGTGAATTTGTTCTTTACATGGTGTTGATATACCTTGAATGCATGCTGATTTTTCCATGTAACTTCCTGCTACCTCCTGATTATGTATACCTGATATTGCTTTAATGTTTGCAGGTTTGAGCTTGAAATTTGGCGCCTAGGGGTAGTGTTTATTGCTTCGTCATGCTTAATCAATCCTTGCGTAGAGTCGGCCCTTGCCGCAGGCGAGATAAGTCCCCTTACCTTGTACTGGATATCCTGAAATGAAACGGGCATTGGAAATCCACCTGCTGAATGTATTGTAACCATCGAAGCAACGACTCTTTACCGTTTAACTAGTGGCAAAACCAGTTGATTTTCCTTTATTATTCCTTTGAAAAAAATTGTTACTGAGAGTGTATGTACTGTGTTTATTTGCTTGTCATGTGGTTGAAGTTGTGAAATCTAAGAAACTAGTAGCTTGTGCCTTGCCAAATTGTCACTTATGAAATGCATTGCTAGCAGGGCTATTTAGAATGGGTTGTGGTCATGTTGTCTTTGAGATGCATGCTATGTGAAATTAGCTTGAATGAAATTGTTATTGAACATGACGTGAGGTTAAATGAATAATACTTGGATGAATGTTTGGGTCAAGGTTATGGTTATGTTGAATTTGTAATTGTGTATGTGTATGAATGGAAATAGTTATGATGTATTAAAATTAAAGGGCATGCTTCAATGTGTTTACGTATGTACATCGTTGTGGTTTGGAATGTATGATGATGCATTGATGGGTAATGTTGATGACACAATATTGCTGCTGATGTTTTGTAGGCGGGTTATGGCTTTGGATGAGGAAAACTTGGCTTGACATATGTGTGACATCAAGATCATGACTAGGCTTGTATATCCAAATGAAGTGGCTGGTGCAAGAAGAAGTTCTAAGGGATTGGAGTTTAGGAATAGGTCCAAGCATTCAGGGTTGACTTTGGTCAACTGGTTGACCAAAAAGTCAAAAGTTGACCAAAAGTCAACTTAGGTTAAAAACTCCAATTTTCTTGTATTTGTGTATTCTTCCTTTTAATGCAGTTTTGTATTCCAATTTTCCTTGTAATTGACCTTTTGGAGTTTTAATAAAGTTTGACTTTCCTTGAACTTATCTTTGGATTTTGAAATCTTTTGGATTTGAATTCACAAACTTTCCCTCTATTATAAATTGATCCAAAACCTTGAAATGAGTTTGAATCAATCTTAATCCATGACACTTGTTGCATAAGAAACCAAATTCCATCTTCACTTGTACAAACTTGAATGAACTTGCACCTTTGATGAATAACCCAAGTGAAACTTGACCAATAAGAAATGAGTTAGTCCTCAATTTGAAACCAACCCTTATCTTCATAACTAGGTAGTAAGTCATGATCTTATAACAAAATTGAGACCCTTGATAGATGAAATCACCTAGGCCAAATATCACATGCATTCAGCCCTAGAACCTTAGTTTTAAATCTTTAGCCTAAATCGATTTGGAGAACAAACAACAACCAACTTGAGATATCAAATATGTCTTAAATCATAATGAATACCCAACCAAAGAGCAATCGCTTCCCTTGGAATACAAATGCCCATACTTTGGAGTACCACATAGGTATCTATGTATGCGCTTCACAACTTTTAAATGTGATTCCTTAGGACACGATTGGTACCTAGCACACATACAGACACTAAACATGATATTTGGTCGGGATGCGGTAAGATAGAGGAGTGAACCAATCATACCTCTATATTTCTTCACATCTACATCCTTACCATTATCATCTCGACTCAGGTTAACGCAAGTAGTCATCGAAGTGTCGATTGCTTTCGAGCTAGCTATATCGAAGCGCTTGAGTAGCTCAAGACAATACTTCGTCTAGTTCACGAATGTCCCTTCTTCAAGTTGCTTGATTTGCAATCCGAGGAAATAGTTTAGCTCCCCTATCATGCTCATCTCTAACTCTCTCTGCATTAACTTAGAAAGCTCCTTGACCATATTTATGTTAGTAGAACCAAATATAATATCGTCTACATATACGTGTACCAAAATTTAGTGTTTTCCTTGACGTTTAATGAAGAGGGTTGTGTCAACCTTCCCTCTAGAGTACCCTTGATCTAGTAGAAATTTGCTAAGACGCTCATACCAAGCCCTAGGGGCTTGTTTGAGACTGTACAAAGCGCGTTTGTGCTTATAAACATGATTAGGATACTCATGGGATTAAAAACCAAGAGGTTGGGCTACATAAACCTCTTCATTAATATAACCGTTCAGAAAAGCACTTTTGACATCCATTTGAAATAATTTGAAGTTTTTCGCACATGCGTAGGCAAGCAACATGTGTATAGCCTCGAGTCAGGCAACATGCGCATAAGTTTCCTCATAGTCTATGCCTTCTTCTTGGTTATACCCTTGTGAAACTAAGCGCGCTTTATTTCTAGTTATAACTCCATTTTCGTCAAGCTTGTTCCTAAACACCCATCTGGTGCCGATTACTCGATGGCCTCGCGGAGGAGGGACAAGGTCCCAAACCTCATTTCTTTTAAATTGATTTAACTCCTCTTGCATTGATAAAAACCAATGTTCATATAGTAAGGCCTCTTTTGAGTTTTTAGGCTTAACTTGCTAGACGAAAGCGAAGTGATAACAGATGTTACTTAGCTTGGATCGAGTGGTTACACCCTTTGAGATATCACCGAGTATGTTGTCAATGGGATGGTCTTTAGAAGTCTTCCAAGCTGGAGGAAGGTCATCGTTGTTAGTCGGATGATCCTCCTCAATCTTCTCAGGTTGGTGATCTTTTTCCTCCTCAACATGCATTGGTTCAGGTTGATCAGTCCCTTTATCAGTGTCCTTGAGTATGTCTTCTGAAGATACATCTGCACCATGAAAAGAAGTCCTTTTCCGATATTTTTTGGATAAGACTCATCAAAAGTAACGTGTACAAACTCCTCAACAGTAAGTAACCTCTTATTGTAAACCCTATATGCCTTACTAGACTGAGAGTATCCAAGAAAGATACCTTCGTCGGCCTTAGAATCAAACTTACCAAGTGTCTCTTTACCATTATTCAACACAAAACACTTACAACCAAAAACGTGAAGGTGGGATATGATGGGCTTCATACAGGGTTTTGTTTAGAATAGGACGGATGAGCACCCTATTCAAAATGTAACAAGCCGTACTAATGGCTTCGGCCCAGAAGTATTTTGGAAGGTCACTCTCATTGATCAGTCCTTCCCAATTCTTCCAAAATTCTATTTTTACGTTCCACAACCCCGTTTTGCTGAGGGGTACATGGTGCAGAAAAATTAGGATCAATCCCATGGCTATCACAAAATTCTTCAAAAAGATGATTTTTGAACTCACCTCCATGATCACTTCTAATTGATACAATGTTTGTGTTCAATTTGTTTTGAGATATCTTGGGAAACTTCTCAAAATCTGAAAAAGTATCGCTCTTGCTTGCTAAGAAAATAGTCCAGGAAAACCTAGAATAGTCATCGACAATCACAAAACCATAGTAGTTACCACCTAAGCTCTTAATCCTCGATGGTCCGAAGAGGTCCATATTGAGGAGTTCAAGGGGTCTTGTGGTTGAAACAATGTTTTTAGACTTAAACGAGATCCTTGTTTGCTTCCCCATTTGGCACGCCTCACATAAGTGATCCTTTGTGAACTTGATTTTGGGTAAGCCGGTTACTAGGTCTTTAGAAACTATTTATTAAGCAAATCAAAATTGAAATGCGCCAAACGCCTATGCCATAACCATGAATCTTCACTCATGGTGACTAGACACTTGTCGCTACTCAACGATACCTCATTCAAGTCTAGCATATAGATGTTATTAACCCTCAGGCCTTTAAACACATCCTTTTAATCACTATTCTCTATTATGCAGAAATATTTTGAAAATGATACTTTATAATCCTTGTCACATAATTGACTAATGCTTAATAGGTTGTGTTTAAGACCCTCAACTAGAAGCACGTCTGAGATAGTAATAAAAGAGGGATTACCTACACTACCTTTGCCGAGTATTGACCCTTTATTGTTGTCTCCGTAGGTAACAAATCCCTTTTTCCTCCCCACAAAGTCAACGAAAATAGAAATGTCTCCCGTCATGTGTCTTGAGCATCCACTATCAAGAACCCATCTTCTTTTCGTGGTCTCAAGTTGTTGTACCTTTTTGTTCTTTTTCCTTTGGTGAGCGGAGAGGCAAAGGTTAATGGACTCTTCTTCGTCACTTGAACTCTCATCACTAGATGATTCATTATCGCTTTCCCCATCGATATAGGCTCTTCTAGGTTTACCTTGTTTCTTCTGTGGACGACTTTTATCTTTTCCTTTGTCCTTCTTCAAAAATGGACAATCCGGCTTATAATGGACGACTTTTCCACAGTTATAGCAAGACCCTTTAGTTTTTCCACTCTTTTTTCCTTTATTCTTGGAAGACCTTAATTGTTTTCTAAAGTTGACAAGGTTCTTTTTCGAATGTTGAATACCATTTTTCTTTATATAGCGATTGTATCGCCTCATAAACAATCTCATATCCTCATTTGAACCTTCTTCCTCATCGTCACTAGATTCACTCTCGCTTAGCTCATTTGCGGGGGACTTTGAACTATAAGCCTTTAGAGCTATTGACTTCTTTTACGCATCTTTGGTCTTGGTCTTTTCCTTCTTCTCTCTTTTCTCAAATTGGTCAACACTAATGAGCACTTGCTCATGTTCCTCGAGCTTCCCAAATAAAGTTGTGATGTCTAACATCATTAAATCATTGGCTTCCTTTATGGCGGTCACCTTTGGTTGCCAATCCCTAGTAAGACACCTCAAGATTTTATTAGTAGCAACGTCACTGGAAACCGGTCTACCAAGTGAGTTAAGTCTATTGATTAAATGAGTAAACCTCTTTTACACGTCGGCAATGGTTTCCCCTTGCTTCATGTGAAAGAGGTTAAACTCTTGAGTCAAAGTATTGATTCGAGCTAGTTTGACGTCATTAGTTCCCTCGTGGGCAACTTGTAATGCGTCCCACATAGCTTTAGCACTCGTATAATGTGAAACTCTATAATACTCATCAACACCCAAAGAGGAGATCTGAATATTTCTAGCTTTCCAATCGTAGTTATACTTTTTCTCATCTTCTTCATTCCATTGTGCTTCCGGGTTAGGTACAACCACGTTATTCGCATTGGTCATGGTAATTTCCATGGGACCATTTTGTATAACGCTCCATACCTTCCTATCAATAGAATTAATATGCACACGCATACAATCCTTCCAGTAACTATAGTTCTCACCGTTAAAAACCGGTGCTCTATTATAAGCCTCTTTCGGTTCGTTTTCAAGTTTCTAGAAAGTTATACGTGAAGCACTAGATTAACCAGGCTCTGATACCACTTGTTAGACGACGAAAATTGATCTAGAAGGGGGTTGAATATATCACTACTTTTTAATTTAGAGTCGGCGCTTAAATTTGATTTTTAAAATTGTTTGCGGAAGCGGTTGAGGACTATATCGTCTAAACGAACCGGTTAGCGAAAGGACCGGATATGCGTAAGCCAAATGGAGTGATAGGCTCAATGAGAAAATCGAATCACAAACTTTATTATTAATCAATTTACTCGACTGCACTCAATGTTGTGCAATTTCCAATGACCAATTAAAAAATAAACCAAATTGACAATTTAACGAACACTTTGTGGGCGTTCAATTTATCGAGCACTTGGTGTGCGAAACACTCCAAGCGATAACTTCTATGTAAATGTAGTGCAGAATTTTTCCTAGCACAATCAAAGTGATTGTACAATGTTTTCAAACCAGATTTTCAGCACTACTCTATAATAGAATTTTATCGATCAATTGAATATTCACAAATGTAAACAATTCAAAAATTAAAGAGATAGGGAAAGAGAGAACAACGCCGAATTTGTTTAGGCAGTTCCCCTTTCGTCCTCGCTTCGGGTACGTCTGCCCCCCAACTCTAAATCTAGAGTTGAGATATCTATAATCTTGTTGCAAATTGTTTTTACAAGAAACGCCTTAGCTATCACACACTCAAGAACCCTCGTTGATGCTGATACTATGTCTTTTCTCCCCTTGATTTGAGTCGAATCAAGTGCCTCGAACGTGTTGAACAAACCTCTATTTACCGCTACTAGATTGAATGAACACACCGGTCTTCAATCACCTTCGCTCGGCTGATTTTAATCACACATAGTTCGATCCCAAACCTTTCTTGCACAATTCTTCGATTAATGCTACTAGATTGAATGAACCCTTCGTTCTTCAATCACCTTCGCTCGACTAATTTCAATGAAGCAAAGATTTGTCCCAAAAACCCCCAAATCCAATTGATCTTGGAGGACAAAACCCTAGTGGTTTTATTCAAGAAAAAACCCACTAAAAAAACTCACCCTAAACAAGATACACACTCCTATGTTTGGACGTTATCACCTCAATGATGCAAGAGATCAACAAAATATGTTATGTGTAATTGTTGAGAAAATGCAAGAATGAGGATGAAGATAATGAGAGAAAAGTTTCAGTGTATATCTTTCACTTTTTCTTGTTATTGTGTAAAAATGAGGTACAATGTATATATATGATGTTATGACCAGCTAACAATAATAACAATATTTTAAAACTTAGAGAAATCAGAAAAATAGCAGCAATCTAGCGAAGAGTCGACCAAAAACTCATGAGGGTTAGACTGCGCTGACCCGCGAGCAAGGCTATGCAGATTTGAGAGCTTTGCGTCGACCACCACAGGGCCATGCGTTGATACAAGCCTGATGAAAAATTATAAATACAAAAGCCTTCAATATGAGTCGACAGGATGGTCGACGTGAGCTGACCCGTGAGACATGAAATAAAAATCAACTTTCATGAGTTGACCAAAACATAGTTTGAGTCGACTCAAACCACGAAAACTTCCAAAAATCAGTATTTGACCATATTTTCTTCTACCTAAGCTATGTTAATACATACCGATGACTCACAACATGATCACACACATATAAGAGATATATGAGACTTTTCCTATATGTTTGGACACATGATTATGGAATATTTATGCATTGAATACGAATGCCGACTATGATGCGATGATACCGTCCAAATTACACACTACGAGCTAGTACATGTTTTGACATCATTAAAATAAAGATTGAGTGTTAAGACACCTTGCTCTCACAAACCTCAGGTAATTGTTGTGACATTTCACATCTAATTTGACCCGCATTAGATGATTTTTCCTCAGGATTTAATGATTCCACAATATCCGCCGCGTTTTGATTGACTTGCTCCATGACGAAAAGAGCCTTTTTCTGGATTTTCAACTTTATTCTCGAAATATACACAATCTTTTCTGACATCATCCCTCATACTTTCACAAGCTTGTGTATTTTCCGCGGCTTCACCTCTTCCAATATCTGATTTTTTCCCAGAATTCGCTTTGTCACACTCTCCATCTGGATCACTAGGCTTCCTAGTCTCACCATCTTCATCCTCGTCTGAGGATTCCCATGCGCCACCGTCCCCGGAAGAGTCCGATGAGTCTGAATCTGTCAACACCTTATCTTCAGTTGAGATCACTATCCTCTTGGGTCCATGATGATCTTCTACCAACTTAATCCTATAAATTTTATCATTAATCTCTACATTTAGCACTTCGTTCAAATTTATAGCGAATATGGTTTTGATTAGGAACCTCGTGACGTCGAAATGTTTCTGTTTCTTGGTTTCTTCGTCGCAACAAATGAAGGTCCCTACCATACCAGATACAAATTTGAAAAACTTACTTCCCCAAGCATGGCAAGGGGAGCCATAACATTTCATCCAGGTAACTCTTTCATTATCTATGTCATTTGGAGTCCAAGGCCTTATGTCATTGAACCATTTTTCTATCCACCCACGTTCTTGTTAAATAAGTGTTTTAATATCTCCCTCCTCATTTTCCTCAAGCAAGCATAAATTCGCCCCAAGAGGAATGACTTTCACATTGAAGGAAACTTCCTCATTAAGGGCATGTTGTATGTTGTATGTGTTTCCTGGTTCCAACACCACCCCAACATATGCCTTCTCAAACCTCACTCGACCAACTTTGTCCACATTGTATTGGATATAAGCAAACTTAGGTTTCTCAGAGATGGTGTCCAGTTTCTTATTTGGTATCCACCTTTTTCCCAACACAGATGTGTTTCTTCCAACCACCTGTGCGTAAGATCTACTTGAGGTATGTTGATTACCATCAACCCTGCCTTACACACCGCCACTCACCTTTGTTTCCTTCTTCCTTGTCCCCCCTGCAAGCTAACCATTTTTTCACGACGATGAAAACGTGGTATATTAGCAAATATTTTCCTTTCATGAAGCTTAATATTATCCAACCTTACCGCCATGATCCTTGCGTCGTGCACCTTCTTAAGGCGAGCAAAAGTGTATCGCCCACCCCTTTTATCCCTTCTTGCAGGTATGTATACTTAAGAGATCAAGAAGTAAGATGTAGTATCCTCTCCCTCGCTCACACCTTTACCCCTTATTGCTTTCCAAACCGAAAATCCTAATGGTTTACCTTGGCTTCTTCTTTTTCCTACCTCATTCCACTCCATAATCCTCTAATAACAACAAAAAATACAACTACAGCTAGCAACAGAAAGAACAACTACAGCTAACGAAAACGTGAACACAATACACAACTCACAACCAAGAACATGTTGAGAAAGTCCCTAATCTTAATTTAAACCTTAACAACATGTTGATTCTTGTTGTTCTAGGCATACAGCTGAGGTAACTATGACTCATAAACAAAGCTAAGGCAACAATTTTGTTGCCAAGACAATTCTTACAACATTTCAGAGAGATACAAATATATATTAGTTTATCTTAACATCATATTCAATTCATCACGGGAAATTTTGTCCAGTGAAACTTTTCTTCATTTAATTATGGATGTTTTGTTTTTTTATATATTATTATATTATAGAAATTGTTAAAAATAAAATTAATGGCGAAGATATGCCTTGAACTCCCTTTAATTAAAAAAATATAGAAGATCCAAATTCATTGCCAGATTTAGAATAATAAATATTCTTCTTAAATAAAGTTTCACTTTTCAATTTTTTGTTATTAAACTCTATCAATATTATACTCCAACCGTCTCATAATATACATTTTAAAATAATGATTGATTATGTTGATTTCAATAATAAAATAAATATTATTTATTAAAATAATTTTATTTATAATAAATAGTAGAGTAGATATATGATTTAAAATATAATAAAAACGAATAAGTTAGTAGAAATAAATAATAAATATCACATTAATATCTTAAAAGAATAAATAATTTAAGACAAATAAAAATATGAAAAATAACACCTATTATAAAACAGAGGGAGCACATATTTTTTGACGGATTTATTATACATATCTCTTAAATCATTCTTTTTTTAATTTACATTCATGATAAAATCAGTGGGCTAAAATCTCAAATTTAAAATAAAATCCAAAACAATATTTCAGTCAAAATAAAGATACAAAATATTCTAAAACTAAAATACTTTTTATTTTGAATTAATCTTATATTTCTTTTTACATTATTTTATTTTATTATTTTTAGTATCCAAAATATTAACCTTCCTATTACAATCAACAAAGATAATATTAAATATGACTCACTTACATTTATTTCTAAAACTGCAAAACTTTAAACAAAAACTTTAATACAAAAGTAAAATAGATTTGACTCTACAAACAAAATCCACATTTTCTTCTTTCACTTCTCCTTTAAATTCTTTCCACCAAACTTCATTTCTGACACAATCACTATCACTTATTAACTTCTTCCTAAAACCTCAACAACTCAGATTTTCAAGTTTTTTTTCTTCTTTTTTATTATCTTTTTTATTTTATTTTTATTTTTACAATACCAAAATGGTGAAGAAAATGAAGCTTCTCTCATTTTTCAAAAACAAAGATAAAAAATCATCTTCACCAAGGGCTTGTCTACAATGTAGCCACAAACCGAAAACCCTATCTTTCAGAGCCTACCAAAACGACGCCGTATTCGATATTCCAGAAACTTCAGAACTCATAACACCAGAATTTCCTTCTGAGAATTTCAGTGGTGGTTCAGTTGAAACTGTGAATATTGAATGTTTACGTTCAGATCGATTTTTCTTCGAACCGGACGAAACAAGATCAATATTTAAGGACAAAGAAAACATTAATTCATCTGATGAATTAATAACTAGGTCTAGCAGGAGTGATAATAATGACAATAATAATGAGAGTTTGTTATTACCATTTGAAAACACGGTTGAGATTGCGATTGATTCGCAAAATCCTATCGAAGATTTCAAAAAATCGATCGTGGAGATGGTGGAGGCTCACGGTGTTAACAACTGGGAGGCTTTGGAGAAGCTTTTGGATTGGTATTTGGAAGTTAATGAGGAAAGGAATCATGAATTTGTTATCGATGCTTTTTTCGATTTATTTGTTAATAATCATGATTCTCCACATTCTTCTCCTTCTTCTTGTCTTGATTCTTCATGGAGCACAGCTCGTGTTTCATCTTATAGTTCACCTTTGTAAGTTAAGGAGCTTGTGATTGAAGACAGTAAAGTGATTTTGAGTAGTGAATCTGAATTCTAATTTATATGTAATAATACTAGTGCACGATAGCACAAATTTTAGTAAGCTTTTTTAATGATAAGTTTTTTTTTTTTGAGCAATTTCTATTATAAAAAAAAAAAGTTTCTTAATACACCACCCATTTTTCTTAGGTATCACGTGAATTTTCGTTTTCGTCCTCTGATTCCGGATGTGTACATCCGAACGCACCAATTTTTTAAAAAACGTTAATGTGTTCCGGATATGCACTTCCGGAAAAATTCCGGATCTGGAGATCCGGAAAACAGCAGAACTTTAATTTTTTTTTTAAGAAATCGATTTTGTTGGTTGGTCGCATATGTTAATATATCGTCGCAACTTAATATACATTCGACAACATCCATATATAAAATAAAATGATATATATATACATAATAAACCTATGTCAAAATACAGTACATACATGTAATAAAAATAGAATACATAAAAAAAACTACTGCGTATGGCGAAGGATCTCTCCTGCCTCCCCTGCTCCTCTGCCCCTACTCGTCGTCCTGACTCGATGTCTGCGGTACTGAAGTGCCCCTTGAGCAATCTCAATAATCCTATCCACGGTAAGTCTGGCACCAGAGCCCTCAAGGAGGTGACCGTCCACAATGGCCGTCCGCGCTATCTCCTCTATCTCACGACAGCGAGGTAGGACATCCTGAGTATGGTCCAGCTGAGACTGCCGCTCCTCTAATATCTCCTGATGAGCAGGTCTGGGTGGCGATTCCTCAGCAGTGGGCACCATGCATGGGTGTGAGATGGTGTAGAACCACATGATGTACCCAGCAGCAACACTCCAATCTCTCGGCGCTTTGGTCGCCCGAGCCTCTTCCGGTACCAAGTGGGACTGGAAGTCAGCATATATCTCATGTATCTGCACGCGGGTCAAGCCTAGAGGAGTAGACTCATGAGACATCCTGGGGATCGTCTGCGTGTAACCGAACTGGCGCAAGACGCGCTCCGGCAGGTATCGAGCAGTAATGGTCGAACTGCATGCCAACCATCCTGAGAACAGCGAAACCTCATCGAACGGGCGCGTCACACGGTGATCAGCATAGGGGTGATAAAAAAACGTCCTCAGCAGCCATTCGATCAAGATACACTCTGTAGGGGTCGGGCGCCTGGTTCCCTCTGAGCAGGAGAAATGCAGCAGCACATGGCATATCCTCAGTGTACCCGTCGACACTCCCCCAACCAGTAATCTTGGGAAAGTGCTGTAATATCCACATCTGAAATGGAAAACATAATATCGGTGTCAAACATTATAATGAATATAGAAAGAAAAGAAATGAAAAAATGACTTAGAATATTAGATTGTTACCACATATAGCGTACAACTGTCTGCCACAGTCTTGGCTGTCGAGAGGCAACCATCTGAGAGCCTAGCATAGGTGTATGCCAGCGTAGCCGCCCCTCAATTGTAACCATGGATCTCTGTGGGATCCAAAAGGTACCTGAGGTAAACGACATCAACATAATAGGCGCTGTTGTCCACAAACAGCTGCGTGCCGAGCAAAAACAGGTAGTAGCATCTCAGGGCACGCTGCATGTGGATCTCCACCTCAGCTGCATCCCTTGCCGCCCGTCGTGCCTCTTCAAGCTCCTCACCAAATTTGCGTGTCAGAAAGGAGAATCGGACGTGTGCGCCTCTCAACTGGGTCACCTCCGCAAGTGCCTCCTCTAGGGTAGCCCCAAGCTCCTCAATCAGCATCTCTATCGTGTCCCCCTTCGACATCCTACCGTGACGGAGAAGGGTACCCGTGATCGGTAGATGTAAAAGGCACGAGATGTCGTCGAGTGTGATAGTGATCTCGTCGTACGGTAGATGGAATGCGGACGTCTCAGGTTGCCATCTCTCAACAAAGGCCATCAGCATACCATACATGATCTGGGGATACCCAATCCTAGACAGGCCCCCAAGACCAGAGGTAGCAAGTGCAGACGTGAACCACTCATCCCCTGGCAGCGCCGCAAGCATGTCCATATCCTTGGCCCCATGGTTATAGAACTTCTGTGTTGCCTTCTCCTGAAAATTTCCAAATAAAACAATGTTACAAATGAACATATTTTCAACGAAAACAATTCTATAAATAAACCGAGAAAGGTTACCTCTCCTAGCCACACATATCTGGCAGTATGCTCAGAGTACCCCACGAGTAGGGACATATCAGACGGTCCCCCGAGGTAACCATCCTGCTCATCGAAATCGTCATCGGCGTCACCACCCTCATGTGCTGGGTGATCACCCTCAGGATCAGGAACAGGAACAGGGGATGAAATAGGAGCAGCTGATGGAGCTGGAGTCTCCCGGTGACGCCTGCGTGCGGGCTGGGACCCTGATGAACTAGTAGTAGAAACCCGACGCCTCCGAGATGTAGAATCGATGGCTGACGGGGGAGTGGCCTGAACCTGTGATGTGGAAGAGGCCTGAACCTATGATGTGGATGGCTGTGGTGTATGATGTCCCTCAGTTGTAGGGGCTACCCCAACTCCCTCTGCGTCGGAAGCCTCGGCTGTAGACTGCACCCGCTCACGTCGGACAGATGCGTGTTGAGCTGTCCGTCCATGTATGATACGATCGTCTCTGTCAGCCATGTAATCTGCAAAGCATAATAAATAAATTAGAATTTTTTAAAAATAATTTTAAAAAACAAAAAAACCAAAAAAAAACCAAGTGTCTTCCAGATTTGCACATCCGGAAGCACTCAGAATATTTAACATTGGGTTTTTCCGGATTTGCACATCCAGAAACACTCATAATATTTAACGTTAAAATGTTCCGGATCTGCACATCCGGTACGTTTTTGAAGTTCAAAATACGCAGTCATGGCTACTGTACCATGGAAAAGGGCATTTCAATGCCCTGATCGTCCATTTGAAGCAACAAACAATACCTACACTGTCTCTAACCTATGTTATTCATACTACCTAACAATTTCTACACCTAAAAGTCTACTCTAAATCGATTACTCGAAAATAACTCCGAAACTCTAAAGTTCGAAAACTTACCGATTAAATTGAGATACAGAGAATTTGGAGTGTCTTGATTATTGTAGAAGTTGCTCTGCGCTGAACTCGAGTGAAAAAAGTCGAGTTTTATGGGATTGAGAATTTGAGAGTTTGAGAGAGTTTGGTGTTTGGAAGGAAAATGAAAATGTGAAGAATGAGGGGGAGGAAGAAGGTCTGGCGCGAATTAATAAGAAAATTGTTCCGGATCTGCAGATCCGAAATTTTTTCGGATATGCATATCCGGAACACATCAACGTTTTTTAAAAAATTGGTGCGTCCGGATGTGCATATCCGGAATCAGAGGGCAAAAAAGAAATTTTACGTAGTGCCTAAGAAATTTGGGTGATGTATTAAAAAATGCCCTAAAAAATGATGGTTTTAAATTGTCGTTGAGAGTGTTGTGATTATCATTTATTGTGGTTAATGCGATGTGCATTGTAATTGTCACAACATGAATTTTGATTAAGATGGGTTTGAAATGCATACGTTTTGATGTTCCTTATGATAAAAATAATTGAACAAATTAGAAAAATAAAATCACCTTATAAGATTCTTAATGCAACCGCGCTCTTAATTTTAAATAATACTAGAATTTAATTTTAAATAATACATTCAAATGTGTGTAAAAAAAGCGCATTCACTATTCATTTTTTTTTTTTTACAAAATTCACTATTTATTTCTATAATTCCATAAAAGATAAAAAAATTACACCATAAGTATTTTAAGTTATTTTTTTTATAATAGGCCGGTTCTTAATTTTTCCCCCCAACAATTTAGTCTTTTAAATTATCAAACGTATGCACCATTATTACTTTTTTAAAAATTCTATTTCAAAAATGAATATGTAGTATTAACGTGAGTTAGATACTACATATTACGTGAGTGAGATATCAATAACTATGCTGACATAGAATTTAAAAATAAAATAAAGAAATAGCTCAAACAAGTAAACATGGCATTAACGTTGAGTTTCAGAGTTTTTGAGAACCCAAATGCGAATCAAAATCAAACACCACATCACAAAAAATTCACTTTCATCCTCCACAATCATCACAATCACAAAGGTTGACCGCGTGGAAAAGTAAGCACTTGTCTTTCGGAGGTAAAGTGGTTCTAATCAACGCCGTCTTAAATACTATTCCTGTTTTTACTATATCCTTCTATAAAGCACCGGTTTCCGTTATTAAGGAGATTGTTAGGATACAAAGTGATTTTCTTTGGGGTGGAGGTGGTTCAACAAAGAAAATTCATTGGGTCACCTGGAAAATAGTTTGTCGGCCTAAGGAAATAGGTGGTCTGGGTATTAAGGACGTGGCGTTGTTTAATAAAAGCTTGTTGCTTAAATGGAGGTGGAAATTTCTCAATGATAGAAAGGCGTTTTGGAGAGAGTTATTGGAATATAGATATGCATAAACTAATTTGTCTAGGGAGACTTTCTTGATGTCGTATATTCATGGAAGGAAAACGGGTTCAATTTGGTGGCGCGATATTTCGAGGTTGTGTTCCAACAACCTTGAAGCAGTTGATCCTTTTATTTCTAACATTCTTTGCAGGTTGGGAAACAGCGAGGATACTCCTTTTTAGAGTTCTTTATGGCTAAAGGATTTGATTCTCAAGGATGCCTATCCAACTCTGTATGCGAGAGCCGCCGACAGGCATATTAGTGTTGCTGAAGCTGGTATCAGAACTGATGAAGGTTGGACCTGGAAGATGGCTGCTCTTTGTGGGAATGATGTTTCTGAGGTATCGTTGGAGGCTGACTCTTTCCACCAGATTCTTCAGAATGTTCGTCCGGCTAGTGATATCAAAGAATTTTTCCAATGGTCCGCGACGGATTCATTCATCTTTTCGGTGAGTTCCGCTTATGACATTCTAGTCCAGGATTTAATCTCTGAACCGTTGGAAGCTAATCTGAAGAGTGCTGTCAACTTTTTATGGAAACCTCATTTGCCCTATAAGATTCACATCTTTTTATGGAGACTTTTTCTGAACCGATTAGCTTCGAAAGACCAATTGTCTAAACGTGGGCTTGATTCGGTTTTGTAGGATAATTTGTGTGTCATATGTAGAGACCATGTCGAAGATTCAGATCATTTATTTCTTAACTGCGTCGTTTCAAAGGAAGTGTGGAGAGGAATAGGATTATGGGTGGGC
Source organism: Lathyrus tuberosus (assembly GCA_022829125.1). Classification (NCBI taxonomy): domain Eukaryota; kingdom Viridiplantae; phylum Streptophyta; class Magnoliopsida; order Fabales; family Fabaceae; genus Lathyrus; species Lathyrus tuberosus. Next base: position 5,056,454 of record JALAZF010000190.1, read on the forward strand.
TTTGACATCTCAATGAATTCTGGTGTTTTGCACTCCTTTAGCAACTTCTGTCAAGCAATTCTTTCATCAGGAGGCGCAGTTGAAGGTTTGACCATCTGGGTTGTTGTTGCTTCTTCTATTTGGACAGCTAGGAATAATTTGATTTTTAGAAACAGTAGGTTTTCTGTTACAGATTTGGTTAACTCTGTCAAATGGTTGTCTTGGAATTGGATTGGAAATGTATCCAATGTGTTTCATGGATCCTTCTTTGACTAGTTTAACAACCTTGTCATTTATTTAAAGTTGTTGTAGTCTTGTTGTGAGGGTTGAGTACCCCTTGTACTCTTTCATTAATCCATTGTCTTTAAAAAAACAATCCTCGTTGATTCACCAACTAGTTCTAATCATTCTTCATAAATCAAAATTTGATGACAACAATGAAGATCAAGAATCTCCCAGTTCGATACCTAATTGCACCTTCATCTGCACATTAGTTTGTTACATTGAATGCGTTGGGTTTTCAATCACTTACATTGTCGTTACCGACACAACCGAAGTTAAACAATCAATAAAAGGAATAATTCTTTCAACGTTTTACTACGATTACATTGTTCCTCAAGTTCCCGGTGGCTACTTCTCTCACAAAATCGGTGACAATAAGGTTCTTTTACTTGTGTTTCTATTATGGTCTTTAGCTTGTGTGCTTCTTCCTTTAGATCAAAAGAGAACCCCAAATCTTGTAAACACGCGTTTACTCATTGGGGTTGCACAAGGTTTTATTTTTCCTTCTATTCATATTGTTCTAGCTCAGTGGGTTCCGCTTCATGAAAGATCTAGATCCTTTTCGTTAACTACTTCTGGTATGTATCTTGGTGTTGCTCTTGAAATGTTATTTCTTCCAAGTTTTCTTAAGTTTAAAGGTCCTTAATATGTTTTTATTGCTGAAGCATTTTTAGAATTTGTTTGGTCGTTTATTTGGTTTAGATATGCTTCTGATTCTAAAGCTTTGGCTTCGGGACCTATGGAATCACTTTTGCCGGATAATAAGAAAATTTATAGATGACTTTCGGATGGAAATACGTAAACCGGAGTTGAGAAAAATAGTGTTAAGATAAATGGAGTTGGAATTCCGTGGATGAAAATTATGACTAGTTTACCTGTTTGGGCTATTCCTTAGATTTATTTTTTAAATTCTATGTCAGCATTGTTACCGCAACCTCCCTCACGTTAATGTCACATATTAATTTTTGAAATGAAATTTTTAAAAAAGGATAACAGTGCACATATTTGGTAACTTAAAGGACTAAGTTGTTGCAAAAAAAAATTAAAGAACCTGTTAGACCAAGATTTGATTCTGCATCTGGGATTTAGTTTTGATGATAACAATGCATTGTTTCTTAGAGAACAATTGTGTACACTAAAAGTTTTTGTCTAGTGTGTAGCTTTTTCTAATTCAGTTCTGACTCTGAAGCTCTGACGTGTGACGTCATTAGATTCTAGAATCAACACACTCTGACTCTGAAGATTTACAAGTACTTTACAAGATGTTGTCAAGTTCTAGAAAGCTCTTAGACAACGGTTCTGAAGAATGTTCGTGCTAAAGCTTTTAATTGTGACTCTGATTGAAGAGCCTATGAAGGGTTTTCTACCTTCAAGATTTTGTACTCAAGTTTTGTAGATTCTAAAGAACAAAGTGCTGAAGAGTCTAAAGACCAGGTTCTGAGGAACCGTGTCAAAAATCTTAAGACTTAAGTTCTGAAGTTTATCAACCAGGACCTTGACTCTTCTAAACATGCTTCAAACAACTTTATTCAAAAGCCTCTGAAGATTAGAAGATAAGATCAAATGGATTTACTTAAGATAAATAGTACACAGTACAAGATAAAAACATTCCTTCCACTACGCAGATTTCGTGGAGTAGGGACATTAATATTGTATGATTTTGTCTCCCACCTATTGATGACGGTTATTCAAGGCACCTTCTCATTCATGAAGATTCATATTTTACTCTACAACGGATCTTTCTTTGGATGTATAAGGAAGACTTGTAAGACTAAATGAGTTAGCAAATTTGCTGCTAATTCACACGCTACTCAACACTATTCACACTGCATCATTCTCTTTAAAAAAATATTATCATTGTGAATATTGTATAGAAACACACATAGACGATTGTATTTGTGGTGTCTGTAATCAGTTTGGTTATAGTGGAATAAGTCCTTATTGAGAAGGCTAAATCACCTTGGTAGCGTGGACTGGAGGTAGCTTAGTTAACAGCGAACTAATATAAAAATAATGTGTTATTTTTATTGTTCGTGTATTTGTGTATTTAGTTGGTTTTGAAAAAGCTTGATTTTTAGAAACCCAATTCAAACCCCCATTTCTCGTGTTTCTTGCCACCTTCAATTATCATCAGAGCTCTGGTTCTGTTCTTGATAAAATTATCAAATACTTAATAGTGTAAGATAAATATATAATGTGAAACATAATGGTTGTCATTCCTCCTCCAATTGCTCAAACAAAATGATATAGATCACTATAATGCTAAACCTCTTGTTTTTTATGGAGACAGATTTGATTATTGGAAGGAAAAAATATAAAAATTCTTTCTAGGTCACGATGGCGATCAATGGGATATAGTAGTTGATGGCTACGTACACCCAATAGATGCAAGTGGCAACAAAATTGAAAGATGAGTGATGACAGGCCAACAAAAGAAAGATTATAAGAATTATTACAAAGCAAGAAACATCTTGCTAAATGCCATTTCATACACTGAGTATGAAAAGATTACCAACAGAGATATTGCTAAATCAATATTTGATTCTCAGAGGATGATGCATGAAGGGAATGCACAAGTCAAAGAAACCAAGGCTTTTTCCCTGGTTCAAAAATATGAAATGTTCAAGACGGAGGACGGGGAAACTGTTGAGAACATGTTCTCAAGGTTTTAAAATCTTGTCACAGAGCTTAAGGTTTTGGATAAAGGGAATTCTACTACTGACCATGTCAAAAAGATCATTAGAAGTCTACCTAAGTGTTGGAGACCAATGGTAAATACTCTGAAATTATCAAAGGACCTCAACAACACTTCTCTTGAAGAACTGGTTAGTTCCTTAAGAAGCCATGAGATTGAGATCGAAGAAGATGAGCCCAAGAGAAAGAGCAAGTATGTTGCTCAGAAGCCTTCAGGAAGATCTGACAAAACTAAAGTTCTTCAAGCTAATACTGATGAAGAGACTGAAGAAGAATCAGGAGAAGAAGATGAATTATCTCTTCTTTCCAGACGCATGAAGGACAGGTGGTCACTCTGAGTCCACTTCTGGATTCAAGAAAGTTGGAGAAAGAAATGAAGTCATCTTCTATGAATGTAAGAAGCCAGGTTATTATAAGAATGACTGCCCCAAGATGAAAAAGGACAGACCCAAAAGAAAGACTTTCGTAGGAAGAAGAAGGGTCTTATAGCTAAATGAGACGATTCAGAGTCTTCTAAAGATGACTATGTAGAAGAGCAGGCAATTGTGGCTCTAATGGCATTCACAGAAGCTCTTGCAGAAACGAGTCAATCAGAATTAGAATCTGAGCCTGACTCTGAAGAGGTATTTTTTGAACTTTCTCGGTCTGAGCTTGAATCTAGTTTATCTGAAGTTCTGAAAAATATTAGAATCTTCTAGACAAATACAAGGATTTGAAGAAGATTCATGTATCTGAATTAGAAGCATAATGTAAGCTTCAGAAATATTTTTCAAGGTTGAGTGAAGAAAATCTTATTTTGAAAAAAAAAACTTTGTGCCTCCAAGCAAGAGTCTCGAACCCCAATGAAAAATCATTTCTAAAGCCTCTATAGGATCTGGTGATATCATACAGAAGTATGATAAATCTTTCCAGAAGTTTCTTGCTAGAAGCTTGAATAGAATCTTAATGGCTTCCATGATTTATGGTGTCAGCAGAAACGAGAGAAAGGGCATTGGTTATGATTCTGATGAAGAATCTGATTCTAAAAAAGATAACAAGCCTAATACTCTTGAATCTCATTTTGTTCCCTCTGGGAAATAAAATGATGTCAGGCCTAATGGTAGAATTGGTTCTAAACCTAAGGCTAAAACAAAATCTCATGCTCGTTCTAATAATGCATTTATGTATAAATATCTGGCACAAAAATCTAAAGTTGTAAAAGACTCTAGGAAAACTATTCCTAAAGGACCCAGAAGAATGTGGGTACTTAAGGACAAAATAATATATGTTGTAGATATCCTTAGCAACGAAGTTAAGACACCAGTCATGGTACCTGGACTCTAGAGGCTCGTGACACATGACGGGAATAAGGAATATGTTCCATAGCCCAGAACTTAAGCTTTGAGGCATCGTCGATTTCAGAGGTGATCAGAAAGGGAAGATCATTAGCTCCAGAACACTAGTTAACGGTTATCTCCCTTCCATTACTAACATTCTTCAATTAAGTGACAATGGTTATGACATCATTTTCAATCAAAAGTCCTGTAAAGCTATCAGTTAAAAGGATGGATCAATTCTTTTTAATGGAAAGAGGAAGAACAACATTTATAAGATCAAACTTTTTGACTTGAAGAATTAGAACGTTAAATGTCTTATGTCTGTTAACGAAAAGCAATGGACATGGCATAGACGATTGGATCATGTTAGAATGAGAAGGATTTCTTAGCTTAACAAGATTAATTTAGTCAGAGGCCTGCCAAATCTGAAGTTTGCTTCATATGCTCTTTGTGAAGCATGTTAGAAAGGAAAGTTTTCTATAACTTCTTTCAAAGCTAAGAATGTTGTTTCCACCTACAGACCATTGGAGCTTCTTCAGATTGACTTTTTTGGACGAGTGAAAACTGCCTCTGTCAATGGTAAGAAGTATGGACTAGTCATTGTTGATGACTACAACAGATGGACATGGGTGAAATTTCTTAAACGCAAGGATGAGTCACATTGTGTGTTTTGTACCTTCTGCTCCCAAGTGCAAAATGAGAATAATCTCAGAAGTGTAAAATTCATAAGTAATCATGGTGGTGAATTCGAAAACAAAGACTTTGAGAAACTCTTTGATGAGAATGGAATTTCCCATGATTTATCCTGCCCTAGAACTCCACAAAAGAATGGAGTTGTAGAGAGGAAGAATATGACTTTGTAGGAAATGGCAAGGGCCATAATCAATGAGACTAATGTGGCCAAGCACTTTTGGAAAGAGGCAATCAATACAACGTGTTATATTCAGAACATGATCTCTATAAGACCAATTCTAGGTAATACTCCCTATGAATTATGGAAGAACATGAAACCCAACATTTCTTATTTTCATACTTTTAGATGTTCTTGTTTTATGTTGAACACTAAAGAGAATCCAGACAAGTTTGATTCTAAGGCACAAAAGTGCATCATGTTAGGATACTCTGAATGCTCAAATGGCTACAGAGTATATAACACTAAGACAGAGATTATTGAAGAATCAATCCATGTCATATTTGATGATAAGCTTGACTCTGAAAAGTCAAAGCTAGTTCAAAAATTTTTAGATTTGAAAATCACTTATTCAAGTTCTGAAGAAATGACTCCAAAAGAAAAATAAGTTGAGGCCAAAGAGTCTGAAGCACCTTAACTAGAAGGGGTTGTAGCTCAGAATCCTATGAGAAGGCACAAACAGAGATCATCACATCCTGAAGAATTGATTCTGGGAGACAAGACTAAATCTGTCAGAACCAAATCCTCTTTCAAGCCTTCTAAAGAAACTCTTCTAGGTCTGGTGTCTCTGATAGAGCCTACATCGATTGATGAAGCACTTCAAGATACATAATGGATTCTTGAAATGCAAGACAAACTCAATCAATTCTCCAAAAATGACGTGTGGGATCTGGTGCCAAGACCAAAAGGAACTCATGTTATTGGAACTAAGTGGGTATTCAAAAACAAGTTGAATGAACAAGGAGAGGTAGTAATAAATAAGGCTCGATTGGTAGCACAAAGTTATAGTCAATAAGAAGGTATTGACTATACATAAACCTTTACACAAATTGCCAGGTTAGATTCTATTCGTCTTTTGATTTCCTTTGCTATTAATCATAGCATCATCTTATATCAGATGGATGTTAAGAGTGAATTTTTGAATGGTTACATTACTGAAAAAGTGTATGTACACCAACTGCTTGGCTTTGAAAACTCTAAAGATCCAGATTTTGTTTTCAAGCTTAAGAAATTACTATATGGTCTTAAAAAATCTCCCAGAGCATGGTATGAAAGACTAAGCAATTTTCTTCTTGAAAAAAATTTAACTAGAGGGAATGTTATTACAACTTTGTTCTGTAAGACATTCAAAAATATAGATTTATGTTGATACGAAAGACTAAGATATTCTTGTTGTACAGATTTATGTTGATGATATTATTTTTGGTTCTGCTAATGCTACGTTGTGCGAGGATTTTGAAGGTGAGAAAAGTACACAAGAAGGGGGGGGGGGGGCGAGTTGAATTGTGTTTTCCATTTCTTTTAATTTTGCATCTGATTAGAGTTCAGAATCTGAACTGGTGTTCAGATTCTATTTATACTTAGCAGGAGGGTTAACAGAAGCAAATAAATAAAAACAGAAGACACAAAGATTTATACTGATTCCACTCCAAATGAGAGTAGTCCAGTCCCCTTGCTTTACAAGAGATTTTCACTTTAACCAAATCATGATTACAATCGCTTATGCATTTTGCATAAGACTTTTACACTGCTCAGACCTTGTGTCTGAGGCTTCCGGCTTAAGTCCTCCAGACTCAAGACTTCTGCTCCAAGTCCCATGAAACGAGCCTCCTTGCTTGAACCCTTCAGATTCAAGACTTATCGCTCCAAATCTCATGAACCGAGCCAACCTACTCTAGCCACACTGGCCCAATACTTCTTGCTTGCATCCCCTGACACAAAACTTCTTGCTTGCATCCTATGACACAAGACTTCTTGCTCAATCAATCCACTTGATTAAGTCTTTCATTGCTAAAGCACATAGCATGAGACTTACATGGCTCAAGCATCTTGGAGAGAGACTTCCTTGCTTGTATCCCAATGATACAAGACTTCTGTTCAATCAATATACTTGATAAAGACTTTCAATGCTCAAGCACATAGCAAGAGACTTACATGGCTCAAGCATCTTGGCGAGAGACTTAATCAAAACTACTAAACAAGTTCAGTGGAATAGAGAACAAGGTGTACTTGATACTAATATCAGAGGTACGAGAAATCACCATTAACAAAGACCTAAAGCTCTTAAGATTTCTAAGATATTCAATGTGTAAGAAATCTGAAGGCTTTTACAATTACAACCTACAACAGAAAATCTTCATAAACTATTGAGTTGATAATTGTTGATCTTGTTACACCATCTTCTGGTCAATCCTTGTTAAAGATTCAGTTTGAACCTTCAACCACTTATATAGCAGTTGCAGCAGACTAGTCGTTGGATGAGATAACTTTGATCCGTATCTTTGCTTTACTCCATAGTACAAGAGCAATTGAAGATAGATATACCAAAAGATCTTGATCCAATGTGTAACATGTTTAACCGTTGGGTCTTTAAGAAGATCTTGTACTATAGAGCTGCTGTTGGAGAGGATATTCGTAAAACATGTCAACCTTTCTTGAGCCTTGTGAACTCAGACTCCAGCTGACAAACTGATTTGACAATGCAACTTGCTTAATTCAGTACGAATAGTTTCAACTTTATCACAAACTCTGAATGATGCCATAAGCTAATTTACATTCACCAAATGTAGAGACAATTATGTTGCTTCTTCTGATGCTGATACCTTTAGATTCAGAGTCCATGCCAGACATCACTTAGCAAGTGTTCTTCAAATTCTGCACTAGAAGCTAGCACTTCGGCTTCTCTCAAGTGTGCCTTTGTATATCAAATTATGTATCTAATATTTACAAGTATTAGAACCTGTATACAAGAAACACACATGAAATAAAACCATTGTTCTTTAAATACTTTGTTATCATCAAAACCCAAGGAATATATGTCATGAACAAATCTTGTTCTAACAGATTTTGCTAAGTCTATGCAGGCAGAGTTTAAGATGAGTCTGATGGGAGAACTAAAGTTCTTTCTAGGGATTCAGATCTATCAGAGTCCAGAAGGAAAGTACATCCATGAGAGCAAGTGCACCAAGGAACTTCTGAAGAAGTTTGACATGTCAAAATGCAAGATGTATAAGACTCATATGGATCCTACATGTTCCTTGAGAAGGATGAGATAAGTGCTAAGGTAGAAAAAAAAGCTATAAAGAGGTATGATTGACTCTCTCCTATACCTGACTGCTTCTAGACCTAACATTTTTTAGTGTCTGTTTGTGTGCTCGCTTCCAACCAGATCCTAGAGAGTCCCACTTCACAAATGTTAAGAGGATTTTTAGGTATCAGAAAGGTACTATTAACCTTGGCTTGTGTTATAGAAAATCTAAAGATTACAAGCTAGTAGGCTACTGTGATGCTGAGTATGATGGAGACAGGCATGAGAGGAAAAACACTTCTGGAAGCTGTCAGTTTCTGGGAGATAATCTGATCTCGTGGTCCAGTAAAAGGAAGTCAACAATAGCACCATCTACTGCAGAAGTTGAATACATTGCAGTCTCTGGACACAACACTTAGATACTCTAAATAAAAAGTCATCTAGAAGATTTCCAGATTTATGAGAGTAACATTCTTATACTCTGTGATAATACTTCTGCCATTTTATTTATCTAAGAATCCCATTATGCATTCTAGAGATAAACATGTTGAGATAAAACATCACTTTATATGTGACTATGTTTAAAAGGGTATTTTAGATCTAAAATATATTGATACAGACCATCAATTGGCTGGTATCTTTAAAAACTCCTTGTTGAAGATATATTCGTTTTCATTCTAAAAATTTTGAAAATGGAATTATGTCCATAATGAATCTGATAATTATCTCAGAATGTCAATCTCTCAGAATAGTAAAATGAGACTCTGAGTTTTGTTTTGATTCTGATCGTGTGAGTCTTCTGAAGTAAGAAGGTTTCACAATTTCAGAGGTATCGAGTTAGAATTTGTTTGGTTAAACATGTACATGCCAAATATATTTGCTGCCGAGTCGAGTAGTTGGATGAGGGCGAGCACGGACCAGACTATAGTACCAGGAGAGATCGTACAATGAAGAGAGATAGACAAGCCACATACACAACCCGGGCCGATCAAGGAGCCTGACTCCCACCATGCCGAGTTATCATGAGGCCGGGTACCACACCTCACCAACTCGGCACCGATGCCGGACACCAGCTCGTCAAATGCCGCTCCAACTTTTGTAACGGCAGTGGCACATCAATACAAACGTTACCAGGAGCTTCAAAGCCTATATTCAAGGAGGGTGGTTATGGAAATGATGGCTACATAATGCCATAAGGCCAAGAGACTTCTCTTAATGGCTTGTATTAATGAGAAGACTATATAATGGGGCTCCTGCATGAGGGTTAAGCAAGACATTCATCTTGAGGAAGTATACAACATTTGTATAGCCCACAAATCCCCCGATATTCATCTCAACATACTCATCAATATAGACAATGTATCTCTCTTTGTCCCAAAGAGAAGGAGAGTTAGCACTTTTGGTGGTCTAACCATTTTTAGCTAGAACATTTGGCGCCCATCGTGGGGCCTAGGTAAAACTTTCCCAGGCCACACCCCTTACTAACGACATGACTTTTGAAGGAGATCCTCCAGACATGGCTCAACTGCTAGCTATGATGGAAGGCATAAGACAACAGAATGAAACACTGTAAGATAGTATACAAGAGCTGTAGCAGCAAATTCAAGCCGACGTTGATAGTGAGGAGGAGGTTCTCGAACCTCAACCTCTCTCTCAAGATATTTGGGACGACCAAGCACCCGAAAACTTCAAAGCACCATCATTAGTTTCTTATGATGGGAAGACAGATCCTCGGGAGCATGCCACTGCCATCAACAATCAGATGACCATAGTTGCCCCTTCGAACTCACTGAAGTGCAAACTCATGGCTGAAACCTTGAAGGATGTAGCCCTAAGATGGTACATGAGCCTTCCTCGGCTCTCTATCATAAGCTACTAGGACCTAACTAAGAAGTTAGTACATCACTTCTCGACAAGCAAACGCCGGAAGGTATCCACGACTGCGTTGTTCAGTGTTCGGCAGAAGTAGGCGGAACCACTACGTGAATACTTGGCTCGGTTTAATGAGGAAACCCTCAAAGTATCTCATTTGAATCAGGAACTGTTTGTAGGGGCTTTTCAACATGGATTGCGAGCCAGGCAATTCAACGAGTCATTGGCTCAGAAGTCGGCTATCAGCATGGATGAGATCACTACCCGGGCTGAATGTTAGATCAAAGGAGAGGAGAGTAACCAAGAGAAAAGATCCCAAGACAACAATGAAAAGACAAAAATCAAAGAGGAGGCATCAAATAGAAGGAAGGAGCATCCTCGGGGAGCTGCGCGCGAACGACATGCTCCCAGACCATACAAATAGCCATACGAGCCAAACAGATACCTCATCTCATTAAATACAAGCAGGGGAGACATCCTTAAAGAAGTCGGCCACATGAATCTGTTACTTGAGCCTTAACACCCCAAAGGATCCAACGCAATCATGGGAAGACAGCCCCGAAGCTTGGTGTAATTTCCACCGTGAAAGGGACATCACACCGAGGACTGTCAGTGGCTGAAAAAAGAAATTGAAGCCCTAATCCAGAGGGGACATTTATTGGCATATGTGAAAGATTATCGACTACAAAGTAACAAGAAAAGTCCTCCCCGAAGTGACCAGGAACCAGAAAAGTCATCCCGGAAAAAGGGCTCAGATGCTAAGGAGGGTCATGAGACGAAGGCAGTCCAACACACTCTAAACACCATTTCTGGAGGATTTACTGGTGGTGAAGGAACAAGTCCAGACAGAAGGAGATATGCTGGAACAGTTATTCATGTAAACAAGAGGCCCCCAAAAAAACTGGAAGGACACTTAGACATTACAACATTCTCCGAGCGAGACGCCCTATGAGTCCTAGTTCACAGAAATGATCCTATGGTTATCAAAGTGCAGGTATGAGATCGGAGCATGGAGAGGGTTCTAATAGACCCTGAAAGCTCAGAAGACATATTGTACTGGAACACATTCAGAGGAATGGGGCTTGATGCAACCAAGTTGTTACCATTTAAAGGTGGTCTAGTAGGATTCTCGGGAGATCAAGTCCGGGTGCTCGGACATCTAGTATTGCCAACTACCTTCGGCGACATTGATAACTCAAAGACTTTCCAAGTAAGGTACTTGATAATCAATGTTGCTTCACCCTATAACATCATTATAGGTCGGCCATCATTCAACGCCCTCGAGGCTTTGCTCTCAACACTATATTCGACCATAAAATTTCCCCTTGGAAATGGTCGGGTTGGGATTGTCAAAGGTGACTAGGGGCTAGCAAGAGAGTGTTATAAGGATAGCTTAAAAATGAGAAGAAAAGAACCAGCAAGAGAAGCAAAATCCAAGAGTCCCCCCAAAGTCCACTTAGTCAACATGGTGCATGACAAAGGAACGAAACAAATCCAGGTTGGGCATCTACCGACCCATGATACACCCATCAGAGTCAAATCAATCCTCGAAGAAAAGAACAAGATCGTGCGAGCATTTAAGGACAACCTAGTCCTTTCTCCCGAGAAACCTCACATGGAGAATCTGAGGTATCAAAGCAAGCCCGAAAACGCATATCTTCCAGATAGCCTGGAAAAGGATTCATCCTCTCCTTCAGAAGCATGCAAGCCCTGCTCAGAAAGTCCTGAGTATGTCAACATTTGTCTCGATGAAGAAGTAGGGATGGCGAAACGAGAATTCACCAACTTTTCACTTCCTTAAGACAATATCAGCAAGGACGACAACCCCACAAAGACTTGGGATACCTTGGGACAACCAAACAGAAAATTTGACTTCCTAGTAAAGTATACTGCTCCTGAGAGCTCTCGCATTAGCTTTGAAGACGTCCAGCCAACTGGATGAGAGGATCCTTCCAATCAAGAAGCATGAAAGTTAGAAACATTAGAAGGAATAGAAATACCGAGGACATGGAATGTATCCAATCTTAGGCTGTACTTCAACTAAATCTTATGTAATCCAATAATAAATAAAGGATCCGGGTTGCACTCTTTTCCTTTGCAAAGGCGAGGGTTTTTAACAAGGCACCTGGACTTAAAAAATTGTCATGTTTTGCTGATAGGTAATCGGCTGGAAATGGTGAGTTATAACTTGGAAAACTCCTATAAAGCGTGTCGACTTGCTCCGCGTACATAGGTCGCCCATAAACGGGTTGATAAACTCCTATAAAACGTGTCAACTTGCTCCGCGTACACAGGTCGCCCATAAACGGGTTGATAAACTCCTATAAAACGCGTCGACTTGCTCCGCTTACATAGGTCACCCATAAACAGGTTGATAAACTCCTATAAAACATGTCGACTTGCTCCGCGTACATAGGTCACCCATAAACGGGTTGATAAACTCCTATAAAATGTGTCGACTTGCTCCACGTACATAGGTCGCCCATAAACGGGTTGATAAACTCTTACAAATGCTCCGCGTACGCGGGTTAAACAAATATGTCTAATAGCTCCACGCACTCAAGACGGACAATATGATATAAAGATGATGAAGCATCTAAACCCAAAACAGGGGCTTGAAAAGTCATACACGGCAAAATACAAATAAGAAAAGAGCAAGCCTCTGTTGAAGGGGAACCCAAGTACATGCCATAATTGATGCTTAAGTCTACAAGAGTCCAGGATTCCCAAGAATGTGAAGACTATACACACAAGATAACTAAAGGCTCCTTAATAATTAGCCTTGCAATAAGCTAACTGAAAGGTCAGGGAAATCAAGAAAAAGCAAAGAACAGAAATAATACCCGACAATCTATAATGGGAAACCTTAAGTTAATCTAACTTAGTGCCCGAGGGGCTGGATATATGTACGGGATTATTTTGCAAAGAAATAAAACACAAAAAATAACATGAACAATAATAATAAAGCCTCGGAAGGGCCAAAACATTGTACTTTACAAAGCCTGAAGGCTAAAAAAAATCATGAGCATGAGGGGGGACAACACCACATTCCCTCGTCAAAATATAAAAGCGCATCCAGAAGGATGACTAACTAAAAACAACAAGATTAAGTAGTAGCCGAAGTATCATTGGCAACATCATTTAGGGTCGCCAAGGTCCACATTCCCGTCAGCATCATTGACCAGACCTTGAGATATCTCCGGGCTATCCTTCTACAACTCGCCAAGGTCCACAAGACGGCCATCTTGCAGGACTTTAAAGTAATCCATTTCCAACAAATCTAGGACAGGATGGAGATAGAGAACTTGATCTTTAGCTCTATCAAACGCTTCATCACCGGTAGACAAAATATCGATCTGAGCTTTCTTCATAGCTTTTCTAAGATCGTTGTTGGATGATAAAAGCTCGGCATTAGCGGCCTCGGATGCCTTCAACTAGTTAGTAAGCTCGGTTAAAGCTGATTTGTGATCGGACTCCAAAGTCTCTTTTTCTTTTCTCGAGTCAGCCAAATCCTTCACCAAGCTAAAAAGTTTCTTGGACTGAGATTCCTTCAGCTGAGCAACTTCATCCTTAAACTTTGACTCAACCTTCTCAGAGTCATCAGATAATTCAAACAAACCACGGGCGAGGACAATACTCCTCATCAAATAAGAACTAAGATTCTGAGTGATTTTCTGATGACCAATGGATTTAACTTTGTTAACATCCTCAGTAGCATTGAGATGGTCACGTAGGTATTTGAAGCCATCAAAATCATTGGACCAAAACTTGAATTCCCCAGACGTGGAATTCTCCCCTAAACCTCTCATGAGGGAGATAATCTCCATTTCAGCTTGACGAACATCCTCATTCATGTGAACCTTCAACTTCACCTTGAGAAGTCTTCTGCTAAGCAGGTAGAATAAGAGGTTGGGGCTTGGCTTTGTTCGGGGCGGCTTTTGTGCTCGTACTCCTGGGTCGTTTTAGTGCCTGGACTTCTAATCCACCTAAGTCGGATTTAGATGCAGATGCACCCCCAGTTCCTCTACGGGCTTCCCGAGCTGCTTGCATCAATTTCTTCTACTCGGCTATAGACAGGTCAGTCATCTTGTCTACAAAAAAACAGCACAAGGTTAGAATAGAAAGGTGGGCGAAGAATAGTTGAAATAAAACATAAATATTACCCAAGAAGACAAGGAGTCGGTCATCATCTAGGGGAAACAATTCCTTAATCCTCATTATACAGAACGAATCAAGAATAGCCAGGGACTGGAGCTCCAAATCGTTCAATTTATCATAATTAAACCCGGTTCCTTTAACCTCAAAAATGGAAAAGAATAAACCTATAGTCTAAAAAATATCTAAAACCTCACAAAACCTCTCAAAGGCCTTTATAAACCCCCAACTGTTGGGAAGGAGTTGAGAAGGTGCTATGTTTACGGTCTTCAACACGTCCACCTCGAAATCAGAGAAAGGGATACAGATGTTGAGATTTTCCATAATACTAGGATAAAAGTAGAAAAAGTCTTCAGTAACATCTTTTGGCCGGAGTATACATACTCTTTCCTTTGGAGCGCACAGTTCCAAAATAACATCATCCTCTGAACCAGTGGAGGATATGCCCCTCGGGGAGCAGATTGTAGCAATTTCCTAGTCGTCAGCAGTACTATTCTTATGGCTCATAACCTCAAAATCAAAGGGAGCAGCAGTCTCCATTAGAATTTCTACAGAACCTGAAGAGTCAGAGTCAAAGTCACTTTCAGAAGTGAGAATCTCGTTATAAAATTTATCCATGGATCGCCTATACTCTTCTACCCCTACGGAATCCATCATCTCTTGCATATTGTCCTCCCATGGTATTTTTCTCTCATCGTTACTCTAACGAATAACCTTACCCTCGTCATCACATTCCCTAAGAACTACCATTTCTGTGTTAAAAAGGAAAATGAGGAAAATCAAGAGAGAAAGGAAAAAAAAATACCTGAAGTAGGGTGCGTTTGAAGATGGGATCAGATTCGCTTAAAGAAGAACGCAGGAGTAAAGGAAAGAGAAGACTGGCTGTAATAAAAACTCAACATTCAAAAAAATGGCTAGAGACTAGCCACTCATGAGGTATTAAAGTCATCATAACGCTAGGGAAGTTTAAGAGACATGACTGTTTGAAAATTTCTGACACGTAAGAAGAAAAGCCGATCTACAGCTCGACACCTAACAAATATATTCGGGCTTATGTCACTGTCGAGTACTACATCCATACGAACATATATAATACTCGGGGGGCTTATGTACATTCTAAATATATTTGCTGCCGAATCGAGTAGTCGGATAAGGGCGAGCACGGACCAGACTATAGTAGCTGGAGATATCGTACAATGAAGAGAGCTAGACAAGCCGCATACATAACCCAGGCCGATCAGGGAGCCCGACTCCCACCATGTCGAGTTATCATGAGGCCGATACCACACCTCACCAACTCGGCACCAATGGCGGACACCAGCTCGTCAAATGCTGCTCCAACTTTTGTAACGGTGGCGACTCATCAATAAGGACGTTACCAGGAGCTTCAAAGCCTGTTTTCATGGATGGAGATTATGGCAGTGATGGCTACATAATGCCAGAAGGCCAAGAGACTTCTCCTAATGGCTTGTATTAATGAGAAGACTATATAATGGGGCTCCCGCATGAGGGTTAAGCAAGACATTCATCTTGAGGCAGTATACAACATTTGTATAGCCCTCAAATCCCCAGATATTCATCTCAACATACTCAACAATATAGACAGCGTAACTCTCTTTGTCCCAAAGAGAATGAGAGTTAGCACTTTTGGTGGTCTAACCATTTTTGGCTAGAACAAAACAAATTTACTTTTTGGACACTGGGCAGTTTCACATTAAAAAATTGTCAATCAATTTTGGAAAACAAAATAGTTTTAAAGACACCTGTCTTAGAAAACTGAATCATTTCTAATGTCTGAGTGACACATTGGGTTTAATCATTAATCTTGGGATTATGTTAAATCTTTTCGCCTTACTCCCTTTTGCCAATTTTTGTGCTAATTTCTTTAATTGCCATCATTGTTTATTTTTGTCATGATTGTAAAATTATTTATTTAAACCCACCTCACTCACTTCACACATCTTTGTTACTATTCACTCCCTGCACTTTCTTATTTTCAAACCTGAAAAAGTTCTCAAACCCTAGAACCTTTTCTCTGTATCAATGGCTTCACAACAACAATAATCATCTGCTCAAGAACATCAAGAATCTCAAAAACAACAACAACAAACTCTTCAGCAACATCCACAGGTCACTACTGAAGATCTTCAAAATGAAGCCTTTTAAAGGGTTGTTTGTAGAGCTGCCTTGTCACAACCTCCTAAGTACATCCCTCATCTTCTTAAATCCCACAGGGCACCAGCTATTGTGCATCCTAATAGGTTTTTGTATACTAAAGATGCATATGACACTCCAGAAGTCACATTTTCTACACCTGAAGAGGACTTGGAAGTTCTCCACGAACTTATGGTTGACTTTGATAGTGTGAAGGCTCGTGGTTTCGACCTTCTACCTATTATTCAAACTCAAGGATGGGACAAATATTTTGATCGTCTTCAAGGACCCTTTTTCCCAATTATTGTAAGAAAATTTTGGATTAATGCCAAAACCTCCTCTACTCAAATAATGTCTTTTGTTTTTGGCAAAAAGATTGTCATCAGTGAGAATCTCATTGCCAAAATCATTGATCATGATGATAATGGAGTCAAGTGTGATATGATGGGAGAGAGAAGATCTGATTCTGCTGAGGTTACCAAGGTTATTTCCATCACTGGAAGCCATGCCAAAAAAATCAAGAACCTTCATCCTATTATGAAGATTTAGGCAAGAATCATTCTTGGTTGTTTCAATCCCAGAAAGGAAACCAACTCTTCTGATTACATCAACCTTGATCAGCAATATGTTCTAGATTTTATTGCTGCTAATGTGAGAGTGAACATGCCTTCATTTCTTTTTTGGTTCTTAAGATATTTTTTGAAGGACTGAAGAAATGGAAGCAGAAAGATGAAATCCTGGATTCTGTTTGGCATACTTATTTCAAATATTCTAATGGAGAGTCGTCTAATAGACTCTCTAACAGATGATGAAAAGTCTCAAGGATTGGTATCTATTGTAGGAAGTTTCCTCAATGCTAAGAGTTTGAAAATTACGGGCATGATTTTTGCTGTTGTGAGCACAGTTGTTTAAATTCCAAAGGAAGAGATCCACAACAGAAGGATTCCTTTGGATGACTTTCCTTTGTTCTCTAATCCAGAATGTGCTTCTTATGAGGGAAGAGAAGTCAACAACAACTATGCTAATGTTGTTCCCTCCTCTTCTGAGCCTTCCAAAGAGATAAGAAAGTTTTCTCAAAAGCAAAATAAGAAAAGGAAAAGCTATTAAGGAGGTAAGGATGTTTGCCCAAAAAGGCTAAGCATGGGATGAAAACTCTATAGACTTCTTTTGAAGCGACCCCTTTTGCTGTTACTGTTGCTCCTTAAGATACTACTTTAAATAGTCCATCCACCCCCACATCCATTGTAACTTATTCCATTCCAATTGTTCTGGAACCCATTGCTTCCCAAACCACAAATCCAAATGATATTTTCCCCTCCTCTGACCTACAAATCCCAATCCTTCTACCCTCATCTGTTGCTGACCTTCTAACCTTTCCACATTTTTCTTTTGACCCCATCTCAACGCACTGAACTGTCCTGACTAGGAATCTCTCACCCCCAATCCCAAACTCTTTCAGAAACTCCTCAACCATCAAACACATCTCATTATAACACTTAAATTCACATATCAACCATAAATTTTGATGATGAGTCAGAAACTGAGCTCATTGTCTACCCAGACATACCTTCTCAACCCTTCTCCAACCAAACACTATCTCAAATTGAAATTCATCCTACTCCCTGTAGCGTGCGATTTCTTTTGGTGACGCGACCACCTTACCGCAATGGTTGGAATTGGGTGCTACTTTCTGATTTCTTATTTATCCTATGAAGCTGGAAAGGAAAGGGAAGCTATCTAAAACTAACCTTGCACGCAAATGTTTTCTTTAACAAATGCTAAGATATTGGGGGGTCGGAGTCAGGTTATACAAAGGGAAGTTGTCAATCACCCAGTGTATATATGGTTATCCATAGACGTTTTATGGCATGTTTTTCTATTGGTTTAAATACTTTCTGGTGTTTATCTGTTGTGGGTTGGGAAAGTTTCTCCTTTGGGAGTGTTGAGAGAGTGTTTCTGTTGTTTTCGGGTTTTTTGTTGTTTTTGGTAAAGGTACTGGACCTAAAGTTTTTGATTTTGTGTGCTCGCTAAGATTTCGCAATCTTATGCCTACGTATTCCCGTAAAGAAAACTGGGAAATCAGAGCAATCGTAGTTCCTCCTATTTCTATGGGAGGAAATATGTTTGGTGTCTTGTTCAAAGCCCAAGATTGAAGCTAGAGGTTATTTATGTCTTGTTCAAAGCCCAAGATTAAAGCAAGATGTTATTTATGTCTTCTTCAAAGCCCAAGATTGAAGCTAGAGGTTTGACTGAGAGATAATTTGTTATCTCTAAAGGGTGATATCTCACCTATTCATCACAAATTTTGGGAAATTGATTATAAGGGGAATTACTTTAATTGGGATATGTGAATCCAGCAATGCCATAATTTCCTTTATAAGGGTGATGTCATGAAAGAGGAAACTTTAACTCAGTATTGAGCAATGCCATGTTTCCTTAGGAATCTTTCATGCTAAGAGAGGGACATTGGCTTGGATGTAAATAATCCAGAGGCTTGCCACTTATAGCAATTAGATGAAAGATGAAGTTTACCAGGATAAGAGAGGGACCACAGCTAGGAAATATTCCTAGTGAATTCCTGGTGCTAACTTAGAAATATTTTTACAAGAAATTCATTTCCCCAGAGAGGATTAATTCCTGGTGAAACCTCTCCTGAATTTCTTCAAACCTTAGAATTATTCTGCAAAGAAAGGATTAATTCCGGTGAAACCTTTCTTGAACTTTTCATAGGTTTGGACCCACAGGCTTCCGAAAAGCATCCCCAGCCTCCTCTTGGGCTTTGTACAAGGACCCACAGGCTTCTTAGAAGTTCTCAGTCTCCTCTTGGGCTTAGTACAAGGACCCGAAGACCTCCTACAGGTATAGGATAGAACTTAGTCATCTCTACTAGTTCAATCCTCTGTAGAGTCAGAATTCCAAAACATCATATCATTCTAGGGTTGATTCTCATCCCTTAAAACATCAACCTCCTATTGGGAGGCAAGACTGTATCTGGAATTTCCTATAGGGAACTAGTTTTGACTATGTTGAAAGAGTAACCTCTGGTTTGACTTAAACCTATACCTAACTGCTGGGGAAAACTCTAAGCGAGTAGATACAAGCATATATATATATATATACACACACAGATGAAATATATAAACAAGTATGTGTTGAAGAGATAGTGGAACTTACAGTTGTGCAAGCCCAAGCATAATAACTACAGCTGTATGGTTTGTTTATTCATGAAATTGAATAAATTTTTTATAAAACTTTGAATTTGAATTTGAATAAAAAAGAAAGTTGTTTAAAAGTAATTTTAGGGCTTATACTCACATGGAGGCCCAGATGGTCTCTTTTGAAAAGGCGACGATCGCGTCGATAGTTTTGAAGACCACAGAGGGACTTATACAATGACCGGGGCCTAAATTATTTATTTACAAAAGAGGTGGGTCTTACACTCTATTAGAGGCCCAAGAGTTTATTTTTATATAAAAGATGGGACTTATAGCTCAAGGAGAGGCCCAGATGAAAAACAGTGATCACACCGTTATTTTGAAAATCGTATCGGGTCTTATACAATGACTGAGGCCCAAAAAGTTTTTGTGTGACAAGGGATGAGTCTTACACTCTATTAGAGGCCCTAAAAGTGTTTAAAAATGAAGAAAAATGGGACTTACAACCAAAGGGAGGCCCAGATGAAAATTATTTTAAAAACGGCGATCGCGCCGAGATTTTTAAGATCGTATCGGGACTTATACAATGATTGAGGCCCAAAATAGTTTTTGTACAAAGGGATGAGACTTACACCTTACCAAGAGGCGCAAAAATGATTCAAATGAAGTTTAAGAAATTAAAATGGAGAAAAACCCTAATTTTAATTCAAAAATACAATTTTTCAAAGAAAATTAAATAATAAATGATATAAAATATCAAATATATTTAAAAATAAGTTGTAAACTCTGAAAAATATTTTGAAAAATCATGTTTAATCACATGAAAGCTTGAAATCTAATTGGTTTTGAAAAATCAAGGTGAGAATTTCATTTTAAAAATGTTTTAAACAAATTAAATTAAATTAAATTAAAAAAAACAAACTATATTAAATAAATAATATAAATGTGACTTTTTTGTAGAATAAAATGATTTAACATTTTTTTGACTTTTTAAAAAAAGAATCAATCAAAAATGATAAAAAATGAGAGAGAAATTAATTTTTGAAATCAATTAATAAAACATAAAAATTCAAATATTCGAAAATTTAGAAAAATGGCGCCAAGAACACGTGTTCTTGGTCGCGCACGTTCTTCCTCCCCAGATTTGCAAAACCTTTCATATCTCTCTGATTACTCAATGGTTTTGACTTTAGCAAACATGAAACTTGCTCGTTTTTGAACAAGGATTCCAATGGTATCAATTAATTGCATTTATATTAAGTGTGGAGTGAGAAATCAGAAGATGAACTTAAGAACCCTAATTTCTGTAAGAACACTATGAAATCATATACACGATTCATACATAGCAATTGATTGAGGGGAAACACTCTACATAAGTGCAGAAACATGTTTGTAACTTGAAAACACATTTATGATGCATGGATTATAGAGTTTGAGAGTGTCAGGCTTACCTCTTGCAGCTGGTGATCAAATTTGATGATGGAGATTTTACAAATGTGTTGTGAGGACTTGGACAGCTTCACTATACCTTATGGAGTGTGTTGAGATGTCTGGCCTTGATTGGAGATGCTTGGATCACCTTGTGGTATCTCAACTGCAAATAGGCCTCAAGTGGATTTTGAGGTCTATGATTCTGGTGTTCCAGATGAAGTATGAGTGTTTAAACAGCTTAAATATGATATATTGGATGTGTTTAGATCATAAGCTGTGGTGGAATTGCTCTCTAACTCAAAATTCGATGGTGACTTGCAAAATAAGGCATTTCTGGTTTTTTGAAAGAGACTTTGAAGAAAGCAAGTGTTGTCAAACTTTGGTGTACTCAAATTGATCATGAATGACCTCTATTTATAGTGTGTCAAGTTTGTTTTGACAGAAATAGTGAATGGTGGCTGGTACAGTCTATTGTCCAATGGTTGCATAAAGGAATCTCAAGTCTTCTCTAGCCATTGACTTGGGTCAATCTTGCAGGCCTATGGTCTTCTGATGCTTGAGTTTATATTAACTCATTTTTAATGTTGTGGACTGATACATGCCAGCTCTATGCATCCATTCAATGCCTCATGACAAATTTGAAAGTTTTGGATTTGAACTTTGAATGTCACATGCCAAATGATGAAGTTTTGGACTTGCAAGGCTCTATGGTGTTGTAGCGCTACAAAGATCATGTTCATCGCACTTTAGAAACTTATCTTGTATGGTGACAAGGCTTGCCAAGTCATGGAAATGACAAAATCTTGGGACAAGTGCAAGAATGTCTTGCAAAAACCAGTCTTGGAGATGTCATGTTTCCATGCTCATAACTCCCTACTCAAGTTGAATTAGGATGAGTTCTGCTACTCTTTGGAAAGCTTGTATATCCTACTTTAACTTTGATGTCCAACAATGGTCTTGAATCAACTTGGATCAAGGTGAAAAATGGCCTCATTGTTGGTGAAAATCCAAGACAGATTCTGTCCAAAATTTTCACTAAGTGTTGGACACAATTGACTTTTTGTCAAATGAATTCCAAACTTGATTTTGGGCATAGTTGACTTTTTGTCAAATGAATTCCAAACTGTGTGTTCTTTTATGCAATCAAGTTCTTGACCTAATTCAATCCTAATGGATGGATTCCATAGGTGTTTTAGGGTGTCTTGAATCATGTCCCAAGGTTTGGGAACATGTCTTGGTCCAAAGTCAAAGGTACATTTGACTTTTTCTTCAAAACTCTTATTGTGGTCCAGATGAATTTGAACCTTGTCAATCAAGCTTCTTGAATCAATCCATTGTTGTAAATGGATCAATGTGGTGTATTTGAGGCCCTCAAATCATGTCTTGAGTGTCATACCCCAAATTTGTCCTACCTGTGTATAGCTGACCTCTGTACATCCCTTTTCTTCAAAACCATATCCATATTATATTCTTTATCCATTCCCATTTCAGTTTCCAAATACATACTTCATATCCAAGATATCATATCCAAATTCATTTCCTAAATCCACATTATATATATATATATATATATCCATTCGTATTTTATCCAAGTCCATTTTCTATGTTCATCTATTATCCATTCAAGTCCAAAAGGCCAATCTCAAATTCATTTTAATTTCTCATTCAATTTGCCATTTCATTGTCAAAAATCCAATCTCAATTCAATTTACAAGTTCATTTCAAGTTCACAACCAAATTTTAAATTCCATGCCCATTTCAACTTTGTACAATTTTATCCATTTTATAAATCCATCCAATTTTTAAGCCCTATTTAAATCCAACTCCAAAGTTAAACCCAATCCATTTTCATATCCACTCCAAAACCAATTTCTAAAACTCATTTTTTTTAATGTCCACTCTTAAATCAAATTCATATCCATTTAAATAACCATCAATATCCATTTTTAGTCATGTTATCCATTTTTTCATACTCAAAACCAATTTAAATCCATTCATAAAAATCTAAAAAATATACATGGTTCTACAAAAATCCATTACTATTTCTTTCAGGCCTATTTACACAAAAGCCCCATGGAAGCCATTACAAGTTGAAAGAAAGACAAGATTTACTTCACAAGTCCATCCAACCATGATACCTTGCAGCCACATTTTCACATCATTTCCAGCCAAATGACCTGCAATAAATACGTCACCATTCAGCTACCAATACCAAGTCTCCCCAGCCACAATTCAAATTGTGTTTTGGATGTGATTCATCCTACAAAAAGTCCATGTGCCATAAACCATGCCTCACGGCTTGTGAACAAAGAAACAACATTTGAAAAAGCCAATTTGAAAAAAACTGTCGTGTAGCTATCACGCAGTCGTAAGCAATACGTGATGCACATCAAACCGTTCACACCACAAATCATGAGCCGTCAACATTGCCAAACCTGATTTACACAGCATACAATCCACCTGCAGAAACGAAAAATCAAGTCACAAATTAAAAACAACACATTCAGCAACAACAATTCACTCACGTACCAAGTCATCAATTCGGTCCGTACAACACTACAACAAACAAAATTCCAAAACGAAAACACAACTTCCACAATACACCAAGAGTTCAGTGTGCACGAGATTACAAAAGTTTAATGCTACAACAAGAGTACAAAAGGTTCACAAATTTGCAGTAAGAGCATTCTCCAAGACTTATCGTCCTCGATGCTTATGCTGAGAGTTTCATCAATGAAGCCTCATAAGTCATCCTTGTGGTTCTCTCCATGAGCCAACCTAAAACTTCAACCTCTTGATCAAACAAAAGCAGCCATACACATGAATATGATTTATTTTGACACTTATGGTTCACCTCATCAAAGAAATTCATCTGGCGCTGGTCCTAGACAACCACTATGCTGCTGGTAATCGAGTTTTCTTCATAAAATTCCATTTGGTCAGAAGCTCAAATCATGCATCGCTTGTCAGTACAAACAGACACAATATATCAGTGATAAAATTTTCAGCAAAATCACATAATACCCATCAATGATCGAAGCAGGATTTGTAATGAACAAAGCCACATGTTATTCATGAAAAACAGAACAAAGGATCAAAAACATGTTACTTTAAGTCAAAATGAAAAGAAGCCACATCAGCAAAATCCAAGAGTGGTAAAAGCAGTGAAAACCATAAATTACACGCAGTGAAAATCAGGTGAAAAAGTACTTACTCTAGAAGATCACTACAGACAAAAGATGAGATATTTTCACAATGGCACTCTCTGTGTATCCCGCGAAATCAGGGCTCACACAAACATTCTCCAACGGTTTGATTCCATCAGGATTACACCTCACCCTATTTTCCAAACAACCTCACATGATTTCACACAAGAACTCACACTTATCAGAGATTTTTCTAATCCTATAAATAACACACTCTATTCATTTACAAAGGAACGAAAAAATACACCTGAGAAAAAAGAGTATACCTGAGAAATTCTGCAAAAGACTCCAAAACCCTCATTACCAAAGCTCTTGATCAAAAATTTCTCAGAGTTTCACATTGAAACTCTGAGCTAATTTGAGCCAAGCCCCACGATTTTTGTGCAATCATACAAGAAGAAGATCAGAAACGTAAAAACAAGAGAGTGAACGAAGGAGAAGCATAAAGGGAGGAGAACGGAGACGAAGCAAGACTCACCTTCTTGAATCACACCGGAAATACGTCGGACTTGCTCCGATTAGGTACTTTCCAACTCTTTTTTTTTTCACGTTGCGTTCTTGCTTTTAGTTAAGCATCTTGTGTTGGTTTGAACCCTCTTTCCAGTTACTCTGTTTGTTGGATTTAGGGTAGATCTAGGGTTTTTATGTGGTGTTTGAATTTAGGTTTTTGGGGAAGATTTAGTTTAATCTAAGCACGGATTTAAACTCAGGAGGTCAAATAATGGGGGTTTAGGGTTTTAATTTGGTGTTTGGCCAGAGAAGAGGGGCGGTGGCACCTTCTTCTCCTGTGGTAATAGGGTTCCGGTCGTTTTTGTGAGAGAGATTAGAGAGAGAGAACAAGTAATGAAATAAAGGGAATCTGGGTGAAATGAAGTAATGTACCTTTTTGTTCTTCCTCCTTGCCACACGTACACGGTTTGGTTTAGATGGCTAGTGGTACCGGTGACAAGTGTCACCGGTCTTGATCTTTGGGTCTTCCTATGCGCCCCTCTCCATGATTCCCCGGCGTAGGCGAGCGTTTTCGACCATCAGATGAAAAGTCAACTTGACTCCTTCCCAATCCAACGTCCCAGATGCAGTCTGATTGTCAACCAAGTTGACTAGGTTCCATGGTGGACCCTCCCCAGCGTGGGCTCACTTGTTTGGGCCTCGGAATCTTTTTCAATACACCCCCATTTTCTGTCTAGCCCATTTCCTTTATTTTTTTTTTTATATAATACTTTTTAATATAAAAAAACTAAAAAAAAATTTTAATTATTTTTTTTTGGAAAATCATAAAATCTATTTGATTTAATATCTAATTTTATTAAAATTATTTAATGTTGATTAAATATTTTATTAACTAATATTTTAATTAATCCGATTTCTCTAATTCTAAAATTATCATAAAATACTTTCTTAACCTTTGAAAATTGTTTTTTAAATTAAATCATAAACCACTTAGGTTAATATTTCTGATCATTTTCTTAATTAATTGTGGAAGTAGTGGGCTTTTGCAGTCTAGCACTCCTTGGGTCCTTGAACGATCGCACTTGGGGCGCACGCCTTGGGTTGTGATCATTCCGTCTTCCATTTCTTAAAAAACTTCTAATCTATTTAATTCTAATAAAAAACGCTTAACCCTTAAAAATACAATATTTTCTCAAATTATAATACTTAATCTAATTAGGTTCTTAATTCTTAAAAAAGACAATTTTCTTAAGGTCCTAATCCTTTGTTTAAATCCTCAAAATATATTTTCTTAAATCAAATTAAACCAAAAATCATATTTTACTTAGGTTAGAACACAAATTCTTTTCTTAATTAAATTATGGAAGTAGTGGGCTTTTGGGGTCTAGCACTCCTTGGGTCCTTGAACGATCGCTCTTGGGGCACACGCCTTGGGTTGCGTTCGTTTCGATCTTCCAACCCTATTAAAAACACTTAATTCTCCTTAAAACTCTTAATTCAATTAACGCGTCTAAAATACATCAAATTCAAATCTTTTTCCTAATTAAATTACGAAAGTAGTGGACTCTTGAGGTCTAGCACTTCTTGAGCCCTTGAATGAACGCTCTTGAGGCGCACGCTTTGGGTTGGGTTCATTTCGATCTTTCATTCCTAAAAACACTCGCCCTAATTACATGGACAAATAAGCCCATTGTCCAACAAACATAATTTCATAATTAATAGAATGAAAAAGGTGTCGTTGAGATCTAGCATCTCAGTAATGCCCCGATTAATTGGTTGCGAGGCCGACGTCTCGTTTATCGAATAATCGTCATTCTCCCTCAAAACACCTAACAAACCAAACACTTCTTATGCAACCGAAACCCTAAAACGAACGCAAATCAAACTATTTTCTCAATCAAATCTTTAACACACTTAATCCAATTCAAACAACTTTTCGTAAAAGAACATTGTTTAGTCCATTCTTCCGCGCATATGAACTCGTGCTTCAGCCTCCCTTGACGAGCAGACAAGCCAACGTTTAGAAGTTAGAATGCGAATTAAACACTCGTTCGTCTAAAAATTACAAACCAATCGTAGTCCCACGAACTACGAATGCTCTAACTTTCCAATTGCACGAGGGAATGCGTAGGCCCAAGGGTTCTCAATCCTTGCCGAGCACCCTAATAAAAAACCACTCATTTCCCCCTTCGAAAACAACATCTATCCTTTAGAAGAAAAAGAAACAAACCGAGCTAACATTTCTCCCGAATCGAATCAAGAGGTTCCCGTTGAGTACAATGGACGTAGAGGGTGCTAATACTTTCCCTTTGCGTAATCGACTCCCGAACCCGAATTTGGTTGCGATGACCATTTTCTTATCCTTTTAAAGGTTTTATCGATATTTTCCTATTCCTTCCTTGGAATGAATAAAGTTCGGTGGCGACTCTATTTCGAACAGTTTTTTCCGCGTCCATCGCGAGGATCGTATTTTTCGAGGTACGACAGATGGCGATTCTGCTGGGGATGTATTGCCCTATGCTAGAGAAAGTCAAGCCTAACTTGACTCGATTCGAGAGTGTTAGCTTCGCTTGTTTAATTTCTTCTTGTTTTTTTCTCCTATTACTTCTTTATTTGCTTTGTGTTGCTTTCTCTTTATTATATGTTGTTTATCAGACTTGTCTGTTGGATCTTGGGATGATATCACAAGTAAGGCTCCATACCCGAGTCTTGGAAAAAGAAGAGAGAACACCTAGTTTAGATTTTGGAAGTAATTAGTGTTTGTCCCTAAGGACCTGCTCCTTGTGTGTCTAGCATGAAAGCTTCCCCTAGAGTAGATCTTTTCGTAGATCTTGTTGTAACGCAGCTAGCCTGTCGCACGACTTGATTCATGAAGGGTCCGTGACTCTGGGAACCACTCTTAGCACCAGTTTTCGTCTTAGTGGTTGTTAGTGTTAGTCTCCGAGGACTCTCTTCTCATGGGCCTTGCATGAAGACTACACTCAGGATATACCTTTTTGTATCCCCGTCATAATGCAGCTAGCATGTTACGTGGTGTTGATGTGATTAGTGTCCGAGACCCTGGGAACCATATCCATCAACATAAGAGTTATCCCGTGAGTGGGTTTATGGGTAAAGAATCTAGAACTATCCGTATAAAGCCTACCTGTTATGAGGGTTGGGAAGTTACTTGTGATATCTTGGATCCTGGATCTTCATGCATTGCATTTGTTTGCATACCATTGCATTCGCATCTCATTTGCACGGCATACCCTTCCAACCAAAACTCATTTGATCCTATGTCCATTTCCTGCCAGCTGATTCCCCAACGCTCATACTGAACCTGTGGTAACCGCAAAACATTTAAAGCAAGTTCAAGCAGAGATAAGAGGAGCGTAGACAATTTGAAATTTGTGATGGCTATGTCAGAGGATAGCTTTCAACATATTGGGATGAAGGATTTTGACCCCCCATCACGTTTTGCTGTGTCGACTAACCCACTGTATGATCGTATACCTGGTGATCATCCTCCACAAGTGAACATCCCTGCTCAGTCTCAGATGATGTTGATGTCTGATTCCATGGAGAAAAGGTTTTGTGCCCTCGAAGAGAAGGTTCAAGCTATGAAAGCGCGCGATACTTCTAGGCTCGATGCTGTTAATATGTGCCTAGTGCCAGACTTGGTAATTTCCCCGAAGTTCAAAGTACCCAACTTCGAGAAGTACGCTGGTCTCAGTTGCCCAAAGCGTCACTTGGTGATGTTCTTCCGAAAGATGACTTCTCATGTCCGCGGCGACAAGTTGATGATTTACTGTTTCCAAGACAGTTTAAGTGGTGCATCTTTGAATTGGTACATGGATTTAGAAAGAAGTTGTATCCAATCATGGAAATACTTATCCAATGCTTTCCTAAAACAATATGAGTACAATTTGGACATGGCTCCCAGTCGCACGCAGCTGCAAAGCCTATCTCAGAAGAACGGTGAATCCATTAAGACCTATGCACAACGGTGGAGAGAGTTGGCAGCCAGGGTGCAACCACCACTCCTGGATAAAGAACTGATTGACATGTTCTTGGACAGTCTGCATGCCACCTATCTGGAAAGAATGGCTGGCAGTTCATTCTCAAGCTTCTCTGACCTTATAATAGTTGGAGAACGCATCGAGAGTTACCTCAAAGCTAAACAAGTCCAAGACGTCTCGAGTAATCAAGCTGGTGAAACTGAATCCTTCAGCAATCCCCAAGAGGAAGAGGACTATGAAATTGATGCAGTCATAGCAAATGCTGAGTATTCTCAAGGTGCACCAGCAAAACTTTATGGTCCCTCGGCTTCTAGGAAGTTATCATTGTCAGTGCCATATCATCCTTATGGGCAACTTGTCAATCCTAGGGCGTCATACCAGAAACCCATGATTTCTCCTCGTACAAATCAACGAGATCGCGGTCAAGGATATCAGAATCATCGTCAGAATCAGCATAGGCCTCGAAACAACTTGGAAAGAAGGACTGATCCTCTTCACCCAGTTCCTATGTCGTACAGTCAACTTTTGCCACATTTGGTCCAAAACTCACTGGTAGAGCCCAAAGCTATCAAGCCTTTGCCGGAACCATACCCGCCTGGGTATGACCCCAATGCGAATTGTGGATATCATGCTTGATCAATGGGGCATTCGACTGAAGATTGCAAAGCTTTTCAAGCCAAGGTGCAACAGTTGATTGACAAGAAGTACATATCCTTCCAAGAAGGAGACTTGATTGTGCACGTCAGCTTCTCGCCCAAATAAGTACCAAGACTTCAAGAGGCATCCCCTAAAGCTAGTGGTTCAGACAGGAAGACTTCCTCAGATACTGGAAATCATTGGGCATTTATCATTTGCATTTGTAATTTCGTTTTGTTAAATGCTACTTGTTTTTTAATATTGTTGTTTTGAATGGTAATATTAATGATGTGATCGTGCATTTTCTGAATTAATCATGTCGCATTCGCTCATTTTCCTTTACTCATATATAAAAAAATAAAATACAAAAAACAAAGACAACAAAATTCTTCCATATACTTCTTGTCCACTTTCTTTATCAAACTTGTTGTTTAGCAAATATTGGAGGGAGGATGATGAAAACAAGATACCCATAATTGCTTATAGTATGCTTTCGGATAAAATCCTGCCAAGGATGTACAGGCATTGTTTCAAATCCCCAAACACTGGAGAGATAAGGAGTTCGTCCCTAGTTAACCACTTCGAGCCTAGAAGTAGCAGATTCATTCGGATATTCAAACCCTTACACTCAACCTGGGGCAGGGTAGTGTTTAGTTAACCTGATTACGCACTCAGTTCACAAAAGCAAAATCCAAAAACATGATGGTTGTTCATTAGTGACCAATAACTTGGCAGTCACAATCCTTCGACAAAATCGAAAACAAAAGAAAATAAAAAGAAAAAGCTTGCTAAGTCGAACACCTCATAAGGAGATTTAGGCAAAAATTAAGGCAACCCTGATGGACTCGAAAGGCAAAATCAGTCCATGCAAAAGATAGGGATCAAACAAAAACAAAACAGGTCCTCGAATCCTCAACAAAAACAAAATAAGGCTCAGTGGCCACCCAATCAAAACCAAAGGGTCGCTGACATCCATCAAAAAACAAAATAAGGTGACTGCCATTTCAAGAAGACCTTGAATCCTCATCTCCGCTCTTACACTATCGAGCTCTCTTAGGAGATGAATTTGTGTGTCATTTTAACTGAACGTAGGACTGGAGATCATCACGAATAAGGGGTGGGTACAAAACAAATTTTGAGCCTTATATCCTTTGTTTCTATAACCGTGAACCAGACCACGTTACAACCCTCAAAAGACCTAATTGAGGCGGGGTTTAGTCTGAAAGCATACTACAGCAAGGTTGCGTAAACTGACTCCTACAAATTTGCTAATAACTTGCATTGGTGTCATATTCTTGCTATATCTTTCACCTCAGCTAAATAAGCATTGTGTTTGGGCTAATGGTCCATTCGTCATACACTATCGTATCATTCTAAAAATGATGATTTTTCAAAACTTGCATGAACATCGCATTAAAATTACCATTTGTGAACGAACAATTTTGACTACAAGTCAGTGTTTGACATCAAGGAAATTCCAACAAGGAGTAATCAAAGGGGGCTGGGTCATTCAACTATGTTGGCTGGAATTGACATCACCTCATAACCCTATGGAACAGGGGCATTGACATCCGATGATTACGGAATCAGTCAGTTTCAAGCAAGTCCTCGAAGCATTAGTTGATTATGGGGAAAATCATTTAAGAACAGGTTTATCAGAGTAAATCATCTCAAGACTCTACCAACCAGAGGCAGGCCACCCAAAGGTTCTTTTGATTAAGAGTAAACCCCTCCAGTGTTCAATCAACGCAAGTTAAGTCGCTCCAACGCTCATTCTAGGGCAAGCTACCTCAAGGGTACTTTGAAGCCAAGTACTTCAAGAGCCATTCAATGAAGAAAGAATCCTTTCACGACTTGGAATTCTGGGGCAAGCCATCTCGAGTTCATCTCATGGTACAACTGCTTCCAACTTCCTTTCAAAGACGAATCCTTTCACGACTTAGAATTCTGGGGAAAGCCATCTCGAGTTCATCTCATGGTACAACTGCTTCCAACTTCCTTTCAAAGACGAAGCCTTTCACGATTTGGAATTCTGGGGTAAGCCATCTCGAGGTCATCTCATGGTACAGTTGTTTCCAATCGCCTGTCAAGGAAAATTCTTCATAGGCCCAGACTAGGGCAAAGGTGAGCTACACAGGGGCAAATCTCTCCGTTGCTTTCAATCTGCTCAAGCGGACTTCATCAAGTGACCTTTGAGTTCATGACGAGTGTCGGGGAATCATGCTATCACCCCACAAAATAACCTTTTGTCTTCCTTCTGAAAAGAAACATTGCTGCATAGGAACCTATCCATCCATTATCCTCTTCTGGGGCATCCTTGGAAACTTTCATATCATTGCTATGCATTAGTCATGTCGCTTCGCTCATTGTATAGACATGTGCATCATACCTCAAGCTTAACCTTCCAACAAGATTTGACATCTCAAAGCCTGGTACCGCAAGACTTGACACCAAAGTCCAACTTTGCTTGGCAACCCAAAAGTCCAATTTAGCTTGGCATATATCCAAAGTCCAACTTAGCTTGGCAACCCAAAGTCCAATTTAGCTTGGCAATCCAAAAGTCCAATTCTTTATTGGCAAGTACCCAAAAGACCACACTCGTTGGCACCTCCAAATCTTTTAAGGTCCAGTTCCCGACTGGCAAATCATTTAAGGTCCAGTTCCTACCTGGCAAACATTTCAAGGTCCAGTTCCCGCCTGGCAAATCTTTCAAGGCCCAGTTCTCGTCTGGCTTAAGGCCCAGTTCCCGCCTGGCAAATCTTTTAAGGTCCAGTTCCCGCCTGACAAATCTTTTAAGGTCTAGTTCCCGCCTGGCAAAAAATTTTAAGGCCCAGTTCTCATCTGGCAAATCTTTTAAGGCCCAGTTCTCGTCTGGCAAACCAATTCAAGGTCCAGTTCCCGCCTGGCAAATCTTTTAAGGTCCAGTTCTCGTCTAGCGAATACCCTTTTCTCACCAGTTCTCGTCTGGTAGACTATCCAAAAGTCAGTTCTCGTCTGACAAACAAAAGTTTAAACACCAGTTCTCGTCTGGTAATTTATCCTCCAATCCAGTTCTAGTCTGGAAGTTTAACTTAAAGTCCAATTTCATTTGGCAATTAACCTAAAGTCCAATTTCATTTGGCGCATAACCTAAAGTCCAATTTCACTTGGCAATTCCTAAATCCAATCCCTGGTGATACCCTCGACAAGGAAACCTATCCCCAGCGCGCCCAATCATTTGCATCGCCAGGTGCATAACATGCTAGCATTACATAATCATATCAAGCACAATCATATCTTGTGCATTCATACGTGCATTAGATTCCCCAGCAGTTACATCTTAGTATGCATTTCTGTACCTCATGCAATGCATGGCATTTCCATCCCCAATATAGCATAACAGGATCCAGGATTAGTTCGCAAGTATCGTGGTCAGTCCTCTATCAAAGTCAGCAGTATTCCTCTGAAAAGAGTCGATACCCCGCACATACTCAAGGAATTCTTTTCCCCAGCAAGTCATTCTTCAGCCATGCAGTTGATATTGACAATCCCCAGCAGCTGTTGCTTTTAATTACTCCCTAAGCAGAGGATATCCAGAAAGCTTCTTGTGAGTTTCCCCTGCAGAGCTAGCACATTTCCTCCGACAGGAATCTTGCTCAACTATCCCTCAACAAATTTACTTCAGAGATACTGCTTTGGGATTATCGAGGAACCTTAACGGATAAGGGACTGCTTCGACGACCCAGAGAATCCTCTACCTTTTCAAACATACAACTTTGGTATCATCGAAGAATCTTAAAGGATAAGAGAGTGCTTCGACCACCCAAAGGATCACAAGTTATTTTTGTTCGGTTTGAACCCCGCTACTTCATTCTGCCAGCTATCACTCTACAACACTTTACCTTTTGGTGGAAAAATTTTCTGGGTATTCTTATATCTAATCGACTTCCACCCTAAAAATGAACGCCATGTAGCAGTTCATTCTCTCGAGTTCAAGGCAATTAGATAGGGGCATCTGTCATACCCCAAATTTGTCCTACCATATCTCTGTACATCCCTTTTCTTCAAAACCATATCCATATTATATTCTTTATCCATTCCCATTTCAGTTTCCAAATACATACTTCATATCCAAGATATCATATCCAAATTCATTTCCTAAATCCACATTTTATATATATATATATATATATATATATATATCCATTCATATTTTATCCAAGTCCATTTTCTATGTTCATCTATTATCCATTCAAGTCCAAAAGGCCAATCTCAAATTCATTTTAA
Organism: Lathyrus tuberosus; assembly: GCA_022829125.1. Classification (NCBI taxonomy): domain Eukaryota; kingdom Viridiplantae; phylum Streptophyta; class Magnoliopsida; order Fabales; family Fabaceae; genus Lathyrus; species Lathyrus tuberosus. The sequence goes on from JALAZF010000190.1 coordinate 5,089,989, forward strand.
TTTCTCATTCAATTTGCCATTTCATTGTCAAAAAGCCAATCTCAATTCAGTTTACAAGTTCATTTCAAGTTCACAACCAAATTTTAAATTCCACGCCCATTTCAGCTTTGTCCAATTTTATCCATTTTATAAATCCATCCAATTTTTAAGCCATATTTAAATCCAACTCCAAAGTTAAACCCAATCCATTTTCATATCCACTCCAAAACCAATTTCTAAAACTCATTTTTTTTCATGTCCACTCTTAAATCAAATTCATATCCATTTAAATAACCATCAATATCCATTTTTAGTCATGTTATCCATTTTTTATACTCAAGACCAATTTAAATCCATTCACAAAAATCTAAAAAATATACATGGTTCTACAAAAATCCATTACTATTTCTTTTAGACCCATTTACACAAAAGCCCCATGGAAGCCATTACAAGTTGAAAGAAAGACAAGATTTACTTCACAAGTCCATCCAACCATGATACCTTGTAGCCACATTTTCACATTATTTTCCAGCCAAATGACCTGCAATAAATACGTCACCATTCAGCTACCAATACCAAGTCTCCCCAGCCACAATTCAAATTGTGTTTTGGATGTGATTCATCCTACAAAAAGTCCATGTGCCATAAACCATGCCTCACGGCTTGTGAACAAAGAAACTACATTTGAAAAAGCCAATTTGAAAAAAACTGTCGTGTAGCTATCACGCAGTCGTAAGCAATACGTGATGCACATCAAACCGTTCACACCACAAATCATGAGCCGTCAACATTGCCAAACCTGATTTACACAACATACAATCCACCTGCAGAAACGAAAAATCAAGTCACAAATTAAAAACAACACATTCAGCAACAACAATTCACTCACGTACCAAGTCATCAATTCGGTCCGTACAACACTACAACAAACAAAATTCCAAAACGAAAACACTACTTCCACAATACACCAAGAGTTCAGTGTGCACGAGATTGCAAAAGTTTAATGCTACAACAAGAGTACAAAAGGTTCACAAATTTGCAGTAAGAACATTCTCCAAGACTTACCGTCCTCGATGCTTATGCTGAGAGTTTCATCAATAAAGCCTCATAAGTCATCCTTGTGGTTTTCTCCATGAGCCAACCTAAAACTTCAACCTCTTGATCAAACAAAAGCAGCCATACACATGAATATGATTTCTTTTGACACTTATGGTTCACCTCATCAAATAAATTCATCTGGCGCTGGTCCTAGACAACCACTATGCTGCTGGTAATCGAGTTTTCTTCATAAAATTCCATTTTGTCAGAAGCTCAAATCATGCATCGCCTGTCAGTACAAACAGACACAATATATCAGTGATAAATTTTTTAGCAAAATCACATAATACCCATCAATGATCGAAGCAGGATTTGTAATGAACAAAGCCACATGTTATTCATGAAAAACAGAACAAAGGATCAAAAACATGTTACTTTAAGTCAAAATGAAAAGAAGCCACATCAGCAAAATCCAAGAGTGGTAAAAGCAGTGAAAATCATAAATTACACGCAATGAAAATCAGGTGAAAAAGTACTTATTCTAGAAGATCACTACAGACAAAAGAGGAGATATTTTCACAATGGCACTCTCTGTGTATCCCGCGAAATCAGGGCTCACACAAACATTCTCCAACGGTTTGATTCCATCAGGATTACACCTCACCCTATTTTCCTAACAACCTCACATGATTTCACACAAGAATTCACACTTATCAGAGATTTTTCTAATCCTATAAATAACACACTCTATTTATTTGCAAAGGAACGAAAAAATACACCTGAGAAAAAAGAGTATACCTGAGAAATTCTGCAAAAGACTCCAAAACCCTCATTACCAAAGCTCTTGATCAGAAATTTCTCAGAGTTTCACATTGAAACTCTGAGCTAATTTGAGCTAAGCCCCACGATTTTTCTGCAATCATACAAGAAGAAGATCAGAAACGAAAAAAAAAGAGAGTGAACGAAGGAGAAGACTAAAGGGAGGAGAACGGAGACGAAGCAAGACTCACCTTCTTGAATCGCACCGGAAATATGTCGGACTTGCTCCGATTAGGTACTTTCCAGCTCTTTTTTTTCACGTTGCGTTCTTGCTTTTAGTTAAGCATCTTGTGTTGGTTTGAACCCCCTTGCCAGTTACTCTGTTTGTTGGATTTAGGGTAGATCTAGGGTTTTTATGTGGTGTTTGATTTTAGGTTTTTGGGGAAGATTTAGTTTAATCTAAGCACAGATTTAAACTCAGGAGGTAAAATAATGGGAGTTTAGGGTTTTAATTTGGTGGTTGGCCGGAGAAGAGGGGCGGCGCCGCCGCCAACCACCTTCTTCTCCGGTGGTAATATGGTTCCGGTCGTTTTTGTGAGAGAGATTAGAGAGAGAACAAGTAATGAAATAAAGGGAATCTGGGTGAAATGAAGTAATGTACCCTTTTGTTCTTCCTCCTTGCCACACGTACACGGTTTGGTTGAGATGGCTAGTGGTACCGGTGACAAGTGTCAACGGTCTTGATCTTTGGGTCTTCCTATGCGCCCCTCTCCATGATTCCCCGACGTAGGCGAGCGTTTTCAACCATCAGATGAAAAGTCAGCTTGACTCCTTCCCAATCCAACGTCCCAGATGCAGTCTGATTGTCAACCAAGTTGACTAGGTTCCATGGTGGACCCTCCCCAGCGTGGGCTCACTTGTTTGAGCCTAGGAATCTTTTTCAATACACCCCCATTTTCTGTCTAGCCCATTTCCTTTATTTATTTTTTTATATAATACTTTTTAATAAAAAAAAACTAAAAAAAACTTTTAATTATTTTTTTTTAGAAAATCATAAAATCTATTTGATTTAATATCTAATTTTATTAAAATTATTTAATGTTGATTAAATATTTTATTAACTAATATTTTAATTAATCCGATTTCTCTAATTCTAAAATTATCATAAAATACTTTCTTAACCTTTGAAAATTGTTTTTTAAATTAAATCATAAACCACTTAGGTTAATATTTCTGATCATTTTCTTAATTAATTGTGGAAGTAGTGGGCTTTTGGAGTCTAGCACTCCTTGAGTCCTTGAACGATCGCTCTTGGGGCACACGCCTTGGGTTGCGTTCGTTTCGATCTTCCAACCCTATTAAAAACACTTAATTCTCCTTAAAACTCTTAATTCAATTAACGCGTCTAAAATACATCAAATTCAAATCTTTTTCCTAATTAAATTACGAAAGTAGTGGACTCTTGAGGTCTAGCACTTCTTGAGCCCTTGAATGAACGCTCTTGAGGCGCACGCTTTGGGTTGGGTTCATTTCGATCTTTCGTTCCTAAAAACACTCGCCCTAATTTCATGGACAAATAAGCCCATTGTCCAACAAACATAATTTCATAATTAATAGAATGAAAAAGGTGTCGTTGAGATCTAGCATCTCAGTAATGCCCCGATTAATTGGTTGCGAGGTCGATGTCTCGTTTATCGAATAATCGTCATTCTCCCTCAAAACACCTAACAAACCAAACACTTCTTATGCAACCAAAACCCTAAAACGCACGTAAATCAAACTATTTTCTCAATCAAATCTTTAAAACACTTAATCCAATTCAAACAACTTTTCGTAAAAGAACATTGTTTAGTCCATTCTTCCGCGCATATGAACTCGTTCTTCAGCTTCCCTTGACGAGCAGACAAGCCAACATTTAGCAGTTAGAATGCGAATTAAACACTCGTTCGTCTAAAAAATACAAATAATCGTAGTCCCACGAACTACGAATGCTCTGACTTTCCCATTGCACGAGGGAATACGTAGGCCCAAGGGTTCTTATTCCTTGCCGAGCACCCTAATAAAAAACCACCCATTTCCCCCTTTGAAAACAACATCTATCCTTTAGAAGAAAAACAAACAAACCGAGCTAACATTTCTCCCGAATCGAATCAAGAGGTTCCCGTTGAGTACAATGGACGTAGAGGGTGCTAATACCTTCCCTTTGCGTTATCGACTCCCGAACCCGAATTTGGTTGCGATGACCATTTTCTTATCCTTTTAAAGGTTTTATCGATATTTTCCTATTCCTTACTTGGAATGAATAAAGTTCGGTGGCGACTCTGTTTCGAACAGTTTTTTCTGCGTCCATCGCGAGGATCGTAGTTTTCGAGGTACGACATTGAGGTCTTGGTTCATGTCTTGCCTCAAAAGTCAACTTAGGGGTGAATTAGGTCAAGAAACCCTAATTCCTGATTTTTGATGAATACTTCCTCTGAGGCTATTTTGACTTGATGATTAGACTCATAAGGTCCCTTTGAGCATTTTGGATCATGTTTTAAGGTATTGGCTCAAGCCCAGATGAAAATATTTCTCTGGAGGCCTTGGTCGACCAAAACCCTAATTTGGTGACACTATGTATCTCGAGGCTTGATTAACTTGAGATGTTGCACTCTTGTGCTTGATTCTTAATATGAGAGACCTCTTGATCCTTCATGGATGTTTGAGAGGTTTGACAAGTTGAAGATCATGTCAATTCTTGATTGATCCTTTGTCTGAGTGTTCTGAGAGGGCTCAAAACCCTAATTCTTGATTGTAGTGAAAGCTCAACAATCCTTGAGGAGATTGATGAGGTTTGATGGTACATCCATATTGTGGTAATGATCTTCACTATTATGGGAAATCTGGTGGTCAAAATTTGGGGTATGACAGATGCCCCTATTTAATCTTTTTGGACCCGAAGGTGTGAATGGCGGAGATATTCGGACATTCAGGGTGCAAGAAGATTAAATACCGGAATACCTGAAATTTTGACTGTGGTTATGAATAGCAGTTTGCTTATCTATCTTCTTTTGTTAAGCAATGTTACTTAGAAAAGGGTAAAACTTCCCCTTGATCCTAGTATTCAGCCACATTACTGGTCTTAGTTTTGAAAATAAACTTCCCCTCGATCCTAGTCTTCAGCCACGGAACTGGTCTTAGTTTCTTTTGAAATAAACTTCCCCTCGATCCTGGTCTTCAGCCACAGAACTGGTCTCAGTTTCCTCTTGTCGAGTTTCTTTCTTGACAAGGAACGCTATTTGTAGCGGTCTTTATCAAACTTCTCACCGAGTTTTACTGGGGAGACGCCATTTGATGGAAAAAGTTTGAGGTCAGACTTGTTGGGGAAACCCATTAGTCTGAGCTGTAGAGGTGCACAAACTTCTCTGTTGGAGATGCCATTTGTCGACTCTACTGGGGAAAATGAGTCTCTTGAGAGACCATTTTTTGCTTGGTGAGGTTACATCATACTTTTCTTCGAGATCTTTCTCGGAGAAATGCCATGTGATGTGATCTAATTTTGAGGTGCTGATGACTTCATTAACATTGAATTTCTTGGGAGAAAAACCGATGTATTGTCGAGAGTCTTCGGTTAAGAGGCTTTCTCTAGGGATTTTCCTTAATTTGGGAAAGCGAAAATATCATCTCCAATGGTGAAGAGTGATGTTCCAAAGGTGCCTGTCGAACGTCTTCTTGTCTTTCAGAGGTTCAAGTTATCAAAGTGGTCGAGGACAGTCTCCATTCCAGAAATAAACTGAGGGAGAGATTGCTTAGATGATACATTTCTGGACGAGAAAAGAACTGACAACTTTATCGGTGGAAAGACGTTTATCACTTGGGGATGAAAATGACCAGAGTGATGCTAATGCAACATGAATATGAATATGAATCAATTATGCATGATGTATGTATGTTTATGCTAACAAAACAGATGGGACATACAGACTGGTGAATGAACACGGCTAGATACTCAGCCGCTGTGGGGGACAAGAAGTATCATTGGTTCAAGATAGTGATCCTTTCCTGTTTAGGAGGGGTAGACCCTACTGGGAAGAAAAACCATCAGTTGGTCTTCAAAGGTAAGAACTCTGCCGGGATATCAGATGGGACATTACATTTGAAACAATCGATCCTTTATTCAGGCGTACTGGCTAAATGGAGTACTTTGATTCCATATTTTGAGGTTTAATCACTTCCAGAGAAGCCATCAATGTTCCTTTTTGTGCTCAGTAGTAAAAAAGAATTGTCATCTTTATTTTAAAAGTAGAAGGAAATTTAAAAAGTAATTTTTTTTTTGTTTCAAGAATCGTTGATCATATTAAAATGTCATTCTATAAAGCAAAATAAATGAGAATTGCAAACAAAAGCACTAGGGCTCAAATTTTATTGATAGAATTATAATCAGTCAAGTGCGTGATCCCATAGAGCATACAAAGTTTAGAAAATGGTAATTTAAGGGAAAAGGGGCTAGATCAAAACATAACGATCGTTATCCTTTCACTAACTTTGAATTCTGGACATTCAGAGCTTCTGTCGAATGTGACCTTGACTGAAGTCTTTTCGACGGATGGCGTCACCGCTGGGGATCTCAACTTTGTCAGACGTAGTTACTTGCCATGAATCCCTAATTTTTGCCTAGATTGCCTTTTCAGGTTTTCAATCCATCGGGATGATTTTTACTTATGTCTCTAATTTTTTCCTGGATCGCCCTTCCGGGTTTTCTATCCACCGAGACATTTTTTTTATTTAGGCAAAGTATTTCTTAACTACATCAACATTCGTGCGGTAAGTGAACTCCTTTCCATCCATGGTCGCGAGTCTCAAGGCATCGCCCGAGAAAGCTTTCTTAACCACATAAGGGCCATCATAATTCGGAGTCCATTTGCCCCAGGAATCAGTGAGGAATGATTGTATCTTCTTGAACACGAGGTCTCCTTTTCTGAAGATATGGGGTTGGACCTTTTTCTCAAACGCTTTCTTCATTCTTTGCTGATATAACTGACCATGGCACAAAGTTGTCATCCTCTTCTCTTTCATCAAGTTTAGTTCATCGTGTCTGCTTTGACACCATTCAGCTTCTGTTAGCTTGGCTTCCATCAATACCCTGATTGATGGTATCTCTACTTCTATGGGGAGCACTGCTTCCATGCCATATACTAGAGAGAAAGGGGTTTCCCCTGTTGAAGTATGGACAGATGTGCGATAACCATGAAGAGCAAAGAGTAGCATCTCCTGCCAGTCTTTATAGGTTACAACCATCTTTTGAACGATCTTCTTGATGTTCTTGTTATCCGCTTCTACCGCTCCATTCATCTTAGGCCGGTAGGGAGAAGAGTTATGGTGTTCGATTTTGAACTCAGCACACAACTCTTTCATCATCTTGTTGTTCAAGTTGGATCCATTATCATTAATGATTTGGCTTGGAGCACCATAACGACATATGAGATTGTTCTTGATAAATCAGACCACCACTTGTCTGGTCACATTAGCGTATGACACTGCTTCGACCCATTTTGTGAAGTAATCAATGGCTACCAAGATGAACCGATGTCCGTTTGGAGCTTTGGGTTCAATCATGCCAATCATGTTGATTCCCCATTTAGAAAAAGGCCATGGAGAAGAAAGAACTTTGACATGCGTTGGCGGTACATGGATTTTGTCTGCGTATATCTGACACATGTGACACCTCCTCATGTACTTGTAGCAATCGGATTCCATTGTCAGCCAACAATATCCTGCTCTCATAATTTTTCTTGCCATTGTGTGTCCATTGGCATGAGTACCAAAGGAACCTTCATGGATTTCTTTCGTCAACATGTTTGCTTCTTATCTGTCTACGCATCTGAGAAAAACCATGTCAGAGTTTCTCTTATAGAGTGTATCACCGTTTAGGAAAAAGTTGCCATACAGTCTTCTGAGAGTCTTCCTATATTTTCTGGATGCCCCAGGCGGGTATTCTTGTCTTTGAAGGAATGAAGCACTTGATATCGTGATACCATGGTCTGTCATCTATGACTGCTTCAATCGTGAAGATGTAAGCGGGCCTTTCAAGGCGCATTATGTCAATCTTAGGTACGTCGTTCCATTGACTTACACTAATCATGGAGGATAAGGTGGCTAATGCATTAGCCATGTGATTTTCTTCACAAGGGATGTGATGAAATTCGATTCTGTTGAAGAATGGTAACAATCTTCTCGCATAATCTTTGTACAGAATTAATCCTGATTGGTATGTATTCCACTCTCCTTTGATCTAATTCACAGCCAGGGATGAGTCTCCATACACATCCAAGTTCTTTATCCTTAAGTCAATTGCTTCTTCGAGACCCATGATACAAGCTTCGTATTCAGCCTCGTTGTCTGTTCATTTGAATGTCAATCTGGCAGTGAAAGGAATATGGGTACCCTGAGGTGTTACGATGATTTCCCCAATTCCATTTCCAATAGTATTGACGGCTCCGTTGAATATTAGTCCCCATTGGGAACCTGGTTCCGGTCCTTCCCTGGGTAGTCGTTCATCACAATCTTTCATTTTCAAGTACATGACATCTTCGTCTGGGAAGTCATATTCAACTGATTCCTAATCATCAATCGGTTGATGAGCCAAATGATCGGCTAAAAGACTCCCTTTGATGGCTTTCCGAGCATGGTACTCAATGTCGTATTCCGATAACAACATCTGCCAACGGGCAATCCTTCCTGTGAGAGCAGGCTTTTCAAAGACGTACTTGATCAGATCCATTTCGGAGATTAACCAAGTAGTGTGATAAATCATATGCTGGCGCAGACGTTTAGTTGTCCAAGCCAAAGCTCAGCAAGTTTTTTCGAGCATAGTGCACCGAGTTTCACGGTCCGTGAACTTCTTGCTTAAGTAGTAGATGGCAGACTCTTTTCTTTTTGTTTCGTCTTGTTGGCCAAGTACACAGCCCATGGAGTCTTCCAAGACTGTTAAGTAGATGATCAGTGGTCTTCCTTCCACTGGAGGAGACAGAATCGGTGGATTCAACAAATATTCCTTGATGCTGTCGAAAGCCTTTTGGCATCTTCTGTCCATACACAACTTTGATTCTTTCTGAGTAATTTGAAGATCGGTGTGCATGTCATAGTCATGAGGGATATGAACCTTGAGATATAATTCAGATGTCCCAAAAATCCTCTGACCTGTTTTTTAGTCTTTGATGAAGGCATTTCTTGAATGGCCTTGACCTTGTCAGGATCAACCTCAATTCCTTTTTGGCTTATGATGAATCCTAAGAGCATTCCTGAGCGAACACCGAACGTGAACTTATTGGGATTCAAGCAGAGTTTGTATTTCCTCAGACGCTTGAATAGCTTTGATAGGTGCTCCACATGCTCTTCTTCTGTTTTAGATTTGGCAATCATGTCATCGACGTACACTTCAATCTCTTTGTGCATCATGTCATGAAACAGAGTCGTCATGGCCCTTTGATAGGTTGCCCATGCATTCTTAAGACCGAACGACATTACCTTGTAACAAAAGGTGCCCCATGGGGTGATGAATGAAGTTTTCTCCATATCTTCCGGCGCCATTTTGATTTGATTATAACCCGAGAATCCATCTATGAATGACAAGACTTTGAATTTTGTTGTGTTGTCAACCAGCATGTCAATATGTGGTAGGGGGAAGTCATCATTTGGAATTGCCCTATTCAGATCCCTGTAGTCTACCTACATTCTGACTTTTCCGTCCTTTTTCGAAACTGGCACTATGTTGGCTAACCATTGAGGATATTCTGAGGTGGCGAGGAAACCTGCGTCGATCTGCTTCTACACTTCCTCTTTAATTTTGATGGTCATATCTGGGTGAGTCCTTCTCAGTCTTTATTTTACCTGAGGACATTCCATTTTTAGCGGAAAGTGGTGTTCCACGATGCTGGTATCCAACCCTGGCATGTCCTGATAGGACCAAGCAAACACATCTGGAAACTCTTTGAGAAATTTTATCAAGTCTTCTCTAACAATTGGACTGAGCACTGCTCCAAACTTAACTTCTTTCTTTTCTTCTTCTGAACCTAAATTGACTTTTTCCAATGGCTCTTTGTAAGGCTCAATAGACCTTTCCTCTTGTCTGAGTAATTGGGAGATCTCTTCAAGAATTTCTTCATCCTCTTCTTCTTCAGCTTCAAATACCGGGAATTCAAAGTTGGGAGAAGGCATTGGACCATATGTTTCAATGGGGTTTAAAACAAGCAATCTGCATGACGTGATGATTCGGTTTTTAGCAAAGACAGAGAGAGAATGCAAGAGTGTGTGCAGTGTATTTTTTGAAAAATGTTTTTTTTTTTATTTTGGGTTGTTTTTTAGGATTACCATTTTCTGAAAAACGAAAAGTGAAAACAGCAATAAATGAGGGAATGACAGAATGACATTATTTATTCATGATTTTTCAATTCTTGAAACACAACCCTATAAAAAAACTTTGTCGCTTTGGGCGAAGTGAAGAGAGACATTTACAAAAAAGTGAGCCCTTATAAAAACATCCATTTCACCCGGGCAAGGTGAAAGGTCAAAACAAAGATGGTAATTACTTCGACTTATGGATGATTTTTGGGACATCGACTACAACCCAATGGCGACGAACTCCTCTGTGAATCACAAAGTCCAGTACCTTCCTTCTTGGGTTGTTTTTAGAAATAATGCTGATTTCTGGTGGAGTAGGATCATTGGAGTCTTCTTCCCATGCAGAGTTGTCATAGGAGAACTCTTCTGTCACATCTTCCATAGTGTTTTCACTCTCAAGAGGATCTCCCCATCCAGTTGGCTGGATGTCCTCAAACCTGATATGAGAGCTTTCAGGAGAAGTGTATTTGACTAGGAAGTCATACTTGCCGCTTGGCTGTCCCAAGGTATCCCAGGTTTGTGTGGGAATAGATGAGTCATCTTCCTCATTGACATTGACCTCGGGGAATGCATAGTTAATGAATTCTTGTTCTGCAATCTTTGCGAATTCATTAGCATGGTGTTGGACACTCTCAGAATGTTATGGATAATGATTCTATGACTCTAGGGGAGCAGGTGTGTTCCTTTCAAGATCATTCAACTGATAGACATTGTCCGACTGACTCTTTTGACCCAAGTCTTCCGTGTATGGCTTCCATATAGGCAAGTCATCCAGGGGATCATAATAATCATAGTCAAAGCTGTCCTTCATTAGATTGTCTTCCTCTAATGAATTGGGTGGAGCACGACATCCTTTAGGATCACAGTCTTCATAGATCATCCGAACGTCTGATCTTGGTATATATCTCGGGCTCTGTTTTGGAAAACAGAATGGTATGTGTGCTTGTCCCTGAGACATATAACCGTCATCGTTGAGATAAGACTTCCACTCCTCATCTATATCAGAGGAGTCATTCCCATCGATGGTGTGTACTTTTTGAGATACTGGGTGGAGGAAACCTCCGTTGTGGAAGAAATCTTGAATGGGACGAAAACTTTCGTCCTTCTTAGTAGTCTGGGTACAGGTTGAAGAGAAACCAAGACCTTTTCTTGTCTTATTATCCGTAGGTGTTATAATCTGTACCCATCCTTTCACGTCATTACTCTCGATTACTTTGGGAGCGTCTTTGTATGAGGAAATCGACGTCCCTTTTTCTGGTTGATTTGCATTGCTCACTGAGAGTGCTTGGAACTGAGTTCCAACAACCTCCTCTGGTTCAACATAGGAGAATGATGATAAGTTGCTCACGATTAAGGCTTGCTCTTCGTACATCGTGACTAATTTTTCATTCTTGGCGAACTTCATCTTCTGGTGAAGTGTCGAAGTGACTGCCCCAGCTTCGTGTATCCAAGGTCTTCCTAATAAACATCTGTATGCTGCCTGGATGTCTATGACCTAGAAAGTGACTTGGAAAGTGTGAGGACTGATGGTTATGGGAAGATCGACTTCGCCGATAACTGTTTTTCTAGATCCGTCGAAGGCTTTGACAATGATCTCACTGCCTCTCATCGGAGCTTCTTGAAACGATAGTCGTACCAAAGTTGATTTTGGCATAACATTCAAAGATGATCTTGTGTCTACCAGTACACTGGCTAAAGCATCGTCTTGGAAATTAACTGTAATGTTGAACGCCATATTATGGTTCTTGCCTTCTTCCGGTAGTTCTTCATCACTGAATCCTAAGTTGTTGCAGGAAGTGATGTTGGAGATGATGTTGTCAAATTGTCCTACTGTCACATCTTTTTCTACAAAGGCTTGTTCTAAGACCCTCTATAGAGCTTCCCTGTCAGCTTCTGAACTAAGCAGGAGAGATAGTATAGAGATTCGAGACGGAGTTTTCAACAATTGGTTCGCAATGTTGTACTCGCTTTTTTGGATGAGCTTTAGCATATCATCGTTGTTCTTTACAAGTTTGGGATTACTGGATTGACCGATTTCTTGGTTGGGAACTTCTGTTTGAGGTTCCTTTTCTTTGGTAGGCTTTCCAACTCCTCTGTTGAAGATCCGACCGCTCTGGGTGACTCGACTGATGACGACAATGTTTACAATGGAGGGTAATTGAGTTTCTTTTCCATTTTCGATGGTCGTTGCATCGTACTTGTAAGGGATAGCCTTTTCTGACTTATACGGTATTGGACCTAGCAGGTAGATAACCACAAGGGCTTTTTGGTTTTTCTGACCGTCATAGGCAACCTCAATCAGTTCCTAGTTGGGAACTTTTCTACTATCAAGAGGGATTTTTTATTCATTAAGTAAAGGGATTATGGCGCAAACGTCCTTGGTTATTCTGTGATCGGAGATTACGACGGCGTTTTTGTTCTGCCCAGGGAGGTACTCTTGTATTACGTTGATCGACCCAAAACTCGAACATGGTCAAATCTCGTTCTGGTCCAACTGATTCTGGAGGGCTTCTCGTACGAGATAACATCCTTGATTATTTTTTTAGCATACTCTACAGCGCTCATAACTGTGAGGTGGTACCCGACCATACCCACTTTGTATGCAGTGTATCTTTACTAGATTTGTTTCCATTGAGCGGATATCACGACTTTGATGTCTACCGGGATCCTCATCAGTCATGTTAATCTGTTGTGTGTCTTCATCCAGGTAGATCGGAAGCCACCAGTGGTCCAATAGATGTTGAAGTGTTCTTTGCACAAGCGCACACCCTTGGTCATCTTCGCAGCATTCTTTACAGTCTAGATAATCATGTGAAGCCAGAAAACTGAGTCTTACCTGTTTAGCATGTAATTCCACTAAACTGGTATTCATTAGGCGTATGTCAAAGATCTGAACCATATTGACTTGATGCTCATTTCTTTCATGGTAGTCTTGGATCCATCCGATATCCATTTGACATTGGAGGGCCTATTGTACAAAAGAGCATCCCTGATTGTCTGTTGAGCAGATTGGACAAGCACTGTAATCGTGCCGTGGTAGATTATAATGCTGACTTTGTCTTGAATGCAATGCCACTAGATTGACATTCATTACATGGATGTCATGGTTCTGAACAATATTAGGATGTGCATGGGACATGTTTACTTCACGAATCCTGTGATTCTGAATCCATCCCAGATCCATTTGTTCTTGTAGAGCTGCTTGTATTGTGATACACCCTTGATTGTCCTTGGAGTAGATATCACATTGATGATAGTTGTGAGGTGGCACATGGCCGTACCAGCTCTGTTTATAATGCATCTTTACCAGGTTGGTTCCCAGTAAGCGTACATTGTGAATTTGATAACTGTTAACAGGTTCTCCTTCTATCAAATTCACTGTAGTCTTCTCATGTTGAGGTAAAGGGTTCGTCTGAACATTTAGATTAGTATCTTTGAAGGATAAGACCCTGTTCCTGACAAGCTTCTGTACATCAGACTTGAAGCTGAGATAATTCTCAATGTTATGTCCTGATCCTCCTTGATGGTAAGGGTAAGTTTGATCTGCTTTGAACCAAAAAGGTGGATTTTCTGATACTGTAAGAGGAGTCCTAGTCTGAACATGCCCCTTGGCCAGTAGAAGTGGAAATAACTCTGCGTACAACATCGGTATCGGGTCGAACCCTGATGGTTGTGTAGTATGATTGTTGTTGTTGTACTGTGGATGAGCCTGCTGAAAAGGTTGTTGCTGCCTTTGCTGATACTGTTGTTGATTTGGTTGGCTCTGAGCAACCTAAGGTTGATAAGTCGGAGCTAGCGCTGGGTTGATAGCGAGAGTTACCGCCGCTACCGGTTGATACCTTCGCCTTTGCTTTCCCAGAGAGATATTATTGATATCTTGCTCTTTCTTCTTTTGGAAAGCACTACCGTATCTCTTAGTACTGCTATATGGCTTTGCATCTTTGACCAATCGTCCTTCTCGGACTGCTTCTTCAAGGCATACTCCCATGTTCACCATTTCATTGAAGTCACTGGGCGCACTTGCAACCATTCGGTCATAATAAAATGAGCTCATTGTTTTCAAGAAAATATTGGTCATTTCCTTTTCCTCAAGAGGGGGACAGATCTGAGCGGTGATTTCACACCATCTCTGAGCATATTCTTTGAAAGTTTCTTTGTCTTTATGTGACATTGCCCTGAGCTGATCCCTATCTGATGCCATGTCCAAATTGTATTTATACTGCTGAACGAAGGCTGCCCCGAGATCTTTGAAAGTAATGATCTTGGTGCAGTTTAAACCCATGTACCATTTAAGTGCGGAACCGGTTAAACTGTCTTGGAAGTAATGGATCAGTAGCTGTTGATTGTCTGTCTGAGTAGACATTTTTCGAGCGTACATCGCCAAATGACTTTGAGGGCAAGAGTTGCCTTTGTATTTTTCAAAGTCAGTCATCTTGAATTTGTGCGGGATCCTTACATTAGGGACCAAACAGAGGTCGGTGACATCCTTTCCGAATAAGTCTTGACTGCGGATGGCATGCAGTTCCATCTGCATTTCCAAGAATTGTTCCTGGAACTCGTTCATCCTTTCGTAGACGTCTTTGTTTCCGCCAGAAATTGCTTGCGGAATCTGTCCTTCCGGGACAGTGTGTACTACTAGCTGTGGTATAGACATCACAGCGGTGACTCTTGGTGCTTCAGTGCCCTGAAGTTTGTAACCTTTAGGAGTTGCTGTTGTAACCCTTGCATCTTTATTTTCCTGAAGTTTGTAACCTTCAGGTCCAGCAGTTCTCGCTACGGTTTCTAGGTCTTCAGTGACCGGTGGGATATATCCTTCAGGTATAAAGTTGAAAGGCATGCCCTAGGGGCGACCCTTAGGCATGGTGTACGGAGGATAATTATCATATGTCTCCAATATGGGTGCAGATGTAATCTCTGAGATCACAGTCCTTTGATGTTGTTGTTCCTGGGCTGCTGCCAGGGTTTGCAGGTTGCTGTGAAGTTTTTCCAAACGTTTTTTTAGAGCATCAATTTCTTCTCTCAGCTCTCTGTTCTCTTTCTCAAGATCATCCATTTTCTTTTGTCGATTGGCCAGAGTATTGTACGAATGAGACAGTTTGACTCTAGAATGTGACACATACGTGAGACTCAAAAATAACAAGTGCATTATGTGAGAATGATGAATGATATGCAAAGACATATATTTTAGTTTTAGTTTTTCAAAAAGAAACTTCAACAATTAGATTGCAAATATCACACCGTGGGGGAAGACCCCTTTTATTGAATTCGAAAGATTGCAGTATTTTACAAAGAAAAGTACAGTATTTTACAAAGTGTTGTAAGGAAAATGCCTAAGCTCATGGATCCTGAGTTCTCTCTGAAGAGAGCTTAGATGCTGGTTCTTGTATTTTCCTTTTCTTTGATCGGGCCTCTTTAGTCGTTGTCGGGTCAACGATCCTTTGCCAAGTGAAATGAGTGAATAAATTTCTTCGGTCTTCCTGACTTTCTATAGCATGCTGCTCTAATATCTCAATCAAAGCATCCTTTTCCTTTAGTAGTTCCTGAATCTTGCTACATTCCAAATTAAGGATTTGGTATTTGTTCTTCCAAGAGCTCTTCTCACATTGAACTTTGTTGAGAGCAACCTGGATTTTTTCCGCATCAGACATGAAATAAAGGACAGATTCCTTTAAGGGAAAAAGTTCTTGACGAGGATAAGGCATCCTCAGCTTGAGGGCTCTAGTTTGCACCCATTGGAGATAAGGTTCCATGGAGGTATAATTTGGTCTTCCTAGAGACTCTCTGCCTTTCCTGTGAATATGTTTCCAAGCATGCACTATTTCTTTCTTTAGTGCCCTGTCATTTTCCCCTTACTTGAAGAAAAGACCTTCCAGATGAACATTATGTGGGAAATTCTTCATCGGGTATCTGAGTTGACGGCGAGCTAAAATTGGATGATAGTTGATTCCTTCTTTAGTTCCGATAAGGGGTACATTGGGGAAATTTCAACATCTGTCGATGATCTCTATCCCTTTGTAAATCCTATTGTACCAATCTATGTCAGAATTGGTAAGAGACATAATTATATGTGATCAACGTAGAGTACTCTTGTGATCCCAAAAAGCAGCAGACTTAGGCAAGTGGGAAATAAACCATTTGTAAAGTAAGGGTACACAGCATGTGATTATCCCTCCACTGTACAAGTTCCTTAAGTGTACATAATGATAAACATCTGCGAGCAAGGTTGGTACGGGGTTTCCTATTAAGAATATCTCAACAGCATTGGTATCGACAAGTTGTCAATGTTGGAAAAAGGAATAACCCATATATGAGTAGAACAAAGACGTCTTCAAAAGCAGTTATCTTTCCTACACTAGTAAAGTATAGTGCTTTCTCTATCAAGAATTTAGCTGGTAAACCCTGGATTCCTTCCTTAGTGGTTATGTGAGTCCTAACTTCTGACTCATCCAAAGAGATTGCTCTTGCAATGGTTTGTTCTTTTGGAATTTCTTCCAGTCTGGAAAATGGAGCTTGATTAGTGATAGGTAAATCAATCAGGTGGGAGTACTCTTCCAATGTTGGTGCAAGTAGGTAATCCGGGAAAGTGAAGCAGTGGTAAACCGGATCGTAGAACTATACCAGCGTAAACAGGATTCCTTCAACTACGTTGACCCTCAATAGAGACAACAGTCCTCCATGCTTAGCTCTGAAAGCCTCGGGATTGGTAATCATCCTTCCCAATTTCCTTGAGTCTTCTAGTTTCGGAGCCTTGAAGGTGTACTTGTGTATTTTTCTTCTACCGAAATCTATAACGCAACCTCTGATATTTGCAATTATTGTTTTAGTTCTTTTTGGAAAAAAATATTTTTTTCTTGATTGAAAAGAGTTTTTTAATGAATGCATGAATGTAATAAACAAAAACATTTGAAAACATGGGTTTAGGGGTTCAATGTCACGAGCATGGAGTCATGGCTTTACCCATCCCCAAAGGTTGTACTATTTTGGTCAATTTTTGTACCTGTAGAATGGGTTCTAAAAGGTTCCCAAAGTCATTGACCCCTCCTAGGGATACCAACAACAAGCTGATTCACTCGAGCGAGCTGTAATATCCTAGGATGACTCTCTTTTGAGTGTAGTATCGTGTGTCAACTATTCTCGATAGTCACCGCACTACCAAATGGCCATATGGTTAAATGTCTACTAAATCCTCAGGGTCATGGGTACCACACTAGGATAAATGATGCTTTACGACAATCGGTCGTTCAACATCAATATTTCCACACGGGTACCTCACCTGATTCGGTGGACTGCCAAGTTAGCTTGGTCGGGATTCACTCCCTATAAGCGTTTCCCGGATATGCCACCACTTATCTTAATGTTCTCTCAAACTTTCCACATGTGTATTAATCGCATTCCCAGTTAACAGAAATTTAAACACAGGTATCAAGTAGTATAACTGTAAATGA
This sequence comes from Lathyrus tuberosus, assembly GCA_022829125.1. Taxonomy (NCBI): domain Eukaryota; kingdom Viridiplantae; phylum Streptophyta; class Magnoliopsida; order Fabales; family Fabaceae; genus Lathyrus; species Lathyrus tuberosus. The sequence goes on from JALAZF010000190.1 coordinate 5,107,589, forward strand.
TATATATAGTAGAAAGTATAGAAAAATAAATGCCAAGCAAAGCCTAGATCTCTTAGGAACTCTAATCCTAGGACTCCCCAGAAGAGTCGCCATTTTTCTGTAGCGTGCGATTTTTGTCGGTGACGCGACTACCTTACCGTAATGGTTGGAATTGGGTGCTACTTTCTGATTTCTTATTTATCCTATGAAGCTGGAATGGAAAGGGAAGCTATCTAAAACTAACCTTGCACTCAAATGTTTTCTTTAACAAATGCTAAGAGATTAGGGGGTCGGGGTCAGGTTATACAAAGGGAAGTTGTCAATCACCCAGTGTATATATGGTTATCCATATACTTTTTATGGCTTGTTTTTCTATTGGTTTAAATACTTTCTGGTGTTTATCTGTTGTGGGTTGGGAAAGTTTCTCCTTTGGGAGTGTTGAGAGAGCGTTTCTGTTGTTTTTGGGTTTTCCTTTGTTTTTAGTAAAGGTACTGGACCTAAAAATTTTTATTTTGTGTGCTCGCTAAGATTTCGCAATCTTATGCCTACATATTCCTGTAAAGAAAACTGGGAAATCAGAGCAATCGTAGTTCCTCCTATTTCTATGGGAGGAAAGATGTTTGGTGTCTTGTACAAAGCCCAAGATTGAGGCTAAAAGGGATTGACTCCACTGAGGAAGTTTTATTGGTGTCTTGTACATAGCCCTAGATTGAGGCTAAAAGAGGAATGACTCCACTGGGTAAGTTTTATATGTGTCTTGTACAAAGCCCAAGATTGAGGCTAAAAGGGGTTAACTGACTCAGTTGGAGAATGTTTATGGGTGTCTTGTACAAAGCCCAAGATTGAGGCTAAAAGGTGCTGAGGGATGATCATTATACAAAGCCTAAGAGGAGGCTGGTTGGGGAATTCCTTATATAAAGCCTAGGATGAGGCTATCTTCTGTTGAGGATTATTTGAGATCCAGAGGCAGGTCCAAATTGGGGAATCAACTCTTGCTGAGGATTACAGAATAGTTGAAATATCCAATGCCTTAAGGTACTAATTCAGGTTTATTGATAATGATTTGACCCTAGCTGGGGAAATTTAAAGGGAGGATTTTGGAGATTGTGTTTTCAAACCTATGGAGATTTTAACTCTACTGGTGGTTGATGAGATGATTAGGGTTTATCCTGTGTTTTTAAGGAAACTTGGGGGTTTTTTTTGAGATCCAAAAGGAGGTGAGACTGTCTAAGTCTACTGGTATGAAAAGGTTTATCTTTGTATGATGCCCAAGAGGAGGCTGGTGTTTTAAGGGATGAGAATCAACCCTAAATTGGTTTGATGTTTTGACTCTTTGGAAGACTGCTCTAACAAAGGATGACTAGGTTCTGTCCTATACCTGTAGGAGGTCTCTGGGTCCTTGTACTAAGCTCAAGAGGAGGCATGAGAACTTTTAAGAAGCCTGAGGGTCCTTGTACAAAGCCCAAGAGGAGGTTGGGGATGCTTTTAGGAAGCCTGTGGGTCCAAACCTAAGAAAAGTTCAAGAAAGGTTTCACCGGGAATAATCCTTTCTTTAGTGAACAGTTCTAGGGTTTGAAGAAATTCAAGAGAGGTTTCACCGGGAATTAATCCTCTCTAGGGGAAATGAATTTCTTTGACAATTTTCTAATAGTGACAGTCTTGAGAAAAGTTTCTCCGGGAATAATGCCTTTCTCGGTTCCATGTTGTATAAGCCCAAGAGGAGGCAAGAGTGTGTCTGGAATTTCCTACGGGGAACTAGTTTTGACTGTGTTGAAAGAGTGACCACTGGTTTGATCTAATCCTAGACCTAATTATCGGAGAAAACTCTAAGCAGATAATATACAGGTATATACATATGGAATATATAGACAAGTATGTTGAAGAGTGTATAAGGACTTACAGGTGAGCAAGCTTCCAGCATTATAAACAAGTATATCTAAACAAGTATGTAAAAGAAAGCTGATAAAACTTACAGGTGAGCAAGCTTCCATTATTACAGATGTATAATTAGTTGTTCAAGAAATTAGAGAAAGTTTTGATAACAACTATGAATTGGAATCTAAATCAAAAGGTAAAGAAGTTTTGAAAAGAAGATTGGGGCTTATACTCAAGGAGAGGCCCAGAAATAACAGTGATCGCATTGTTGCTTTGAAAATTGTACTGGGGCTTATACAATGACTGAGGCCCAAATTATTTTATGTTTAAAAGAGGTTGGGTCTTACACTCTATTAGAGGCCCAAATTGTTTGAAAAAAGAAGAAAAATAGGACTTACAACAAAAGGGAAGGCCCAGATGATTTTTGTTTTAAAAACGGCGATCGCGCCGAGATTTTTTCGCACTGGGACTTATACAATGACTGAGGCCCAAAAATGTTTTCTGTACAACAAGGGATGGGACTTACACTCTATTAGAGACCCAAAGTGTATTTATAAAGAAAAGATAATGGGACTTATAACTCAGGGAGAGGCCCAGAAATAACAGTGATCGCACCGTCGTTTTAAGAATCGCAGAGGGACTTATACAATAACTGAGGCCCAAAAAGGTTTTCTGTACAACAAGGGATGGGACTTACACTCTATTAGAGGTCCAAAGTGTATATGTGAAGTTTGAAAAATCAAAATTTAGAGAAACCCCTAATTTTGAATTTAAAAGATATAATTTTCAAAGGAAATTAAATAAAAAATGATATGAAATACCAAATATATTTAAAAACAAGTTATACACTTTGAAAAATATTTTGAAAAATCATGTTTAATCACATGAAAGCTTGAAATTCATTTGGAATGAAAAATCGAGGTGGGAATTTCATTTAAAAAATGTTTACAAACAAATAAATGAAATTAATTACAAAAATTCTAACTATATTAAAAAAATAATATAAATTGGATTTTTTTGTAAAATAAAATAATTTAAAATTTTCATGAATTTTGAAAAAAAGAATCAATTCAAAAACATAAAAAATCAAAGAGAAATTAATTTTTGAATCAATTAAATAAAATAACAAAAATTCAAAAATTCAAATAATTTGAATTATGACGCCAACGCTCAAGGGAAGAACACGCGCGACCCTGTTTTTTGCAGATTTGCATTTTCTCACTTTTCTCTCTGATTACTCAATGGTTTTGCACGATTCAAACACCAATCTTGTTCGTTTTTGAACAATGATCACAACCATATAGATTAATTGCATTTATATTGAGTATGGAGTGAGAAATCAGAAGATAACCTCAAGAACCCTAGTTTCAGCATGAACACAATGAAATTCCATACACGATTGATTCATGGCAATTGATTGAGGGTTATCACTCTATATACATGCAGGAACAAGATGGTAACTCACAAATTCATTTATGATGCATGGAATATAGAGTTTGAAGGCTTCAGGCTTACCTCTTGCAGCTGGTGATCGAGCTTGATGATGGAGATGTTACATATGTGTTCCAATGATCTGGACAACTTCCTTAGGTGACAAGGAATGTGTTTGAATGCTTAGAGTGGATTGAAACGAGCTGGAACTTGATGTGGCACCTCAACTGCAAATCTGCTAAAAGCTTGTGCAAATGGAGTACTACTTTTGGATTTTGATGTTCCAGATGTTGTTTATGTGTTTAGATCACCTACATATGATGTATGTGAGGTGTTTGCATCATTGGTTTGGACAAAATTGTTCTCAAATGCAAAACCTGATAGTGACTTGCAAGAGAATGTGTTTTTTTTGGAGTGAAATAGAGAATTTGAGGAAAGCATATGTTTGGGTGCTTTGGTGTACTCAAACTGATCATAATTGAGGTCTATTTATAGTGCAACAAGTTTGTTTTGGCATCAATAGAGAATTTGAGGAAAGCATCGGTTTGCATTGAATGCTTTAGTTCCTTGGTCAAGGGTTTCCTCTAGCCATTGACTTGTGCCAAACTTTGCAGGTTTAGGTCCTCTGATATCTGGATATGTCTTGACTCATTTAGACTGGTTTATGGCTCATTCATGCCACCTCAATGCATCACTTTAATGCTTGATGCCAATTTTGAATTTCAAGATTCCTTTTCATGATGATTTTGCACATGGAAGGCTAGGTTCTTGGCATTTTGTGTTATGGATCAGATCATTCATTCATTTGTGTTGTAATTGGACATAATTTGAAAGATCAAATTGTTCAAAATCAGTCTAAGGAATCGTGGGGTGCAAGTTTGCACCAAAATTTGTCTTGAAAACAGTTGCAGCAAGGCAACTTAGGAGATCCATAACTCCTAGCTCAGATGGAGTTTGATTGAGTTCTTGGACATTTTGGAAAGCCCTCATGACATAATTTAACTTTGTTGTTTACCAATGGACCTGGTTCAACTTGGATCAAGGTGAAAAATGTCCTCAAAGTTTGGAAAAAGTGAAACAGATTCTGACTTGTTGAAATTTTCACTAAGTGTTGGAAAAAGTGCTCATTTTCATTTTTTGTGATTTTGATCAATTCATAAATCAAAATCCATGAGGATTTGGAATCTCTTGTAGTTGACATATTTGAAGTATGTCAGATGGAATTTCATTTGAGCTTTGAATGGGAGAAAAAGGTCTTATGGTTTAGGAGTTATGACCTTGCAAAGTTGGTACAAAATCACTTTTGTTCCATAACTTAGAAAAATTTTGGTTTCTCATGGTTACTCCTTTTGCAAGAAACCTCACTTTTCTTGATTTTTCTTAATGAATGATGATTAATACCAGACATTAACATTGTTTTTGAGTTAGGGGAACCATATTTGTGAAAATTTCCAAAAAGTCAAACTTGATTTTGGGCACAGTTGACTTTTTGTCAGATGAAATCCAAACTGTGTGATCCTTTGTGCAATCAAGTTCTTGACCTAATTAAAACCTAATGGATGGATTCCATAGTTGTTTTAGGGTGTCTTGAATCATGTCCCAAGGTTTGGGAGCATGTCTTGGTCAAAAGACAAAGGCACAGTTGACTTTTTCTTCAAAACCCTAATCGTGGTCCAAATCAAATTGAAACTTGTGAATCAAGCTTCTTGGATCAATCCATTGTTATAAATGGATCAATGTAGTGTATTTGAGGCCCTCAAATCATGTCTTGAGGTCTTGGCTCATATTTTTCTCCAAATGTCAACTTATGGGTGAATTAGGTCAAGAAACTCTAATTCCTGATTTTTGATGAATGCTTCCCCTGAGGCTAAATTGACTTGATGCTTGGGTCCATGAGGTCCCTTGGAGTATCTTAGGTTGTGTTTTGAAGCATTGGCTCATCCCTAGATGAAAACTTTTATCTGGAGGCCTTGGTCGACCAAAACCCTAATTTGGTGACACTGGCGATCTTGAGGCTTGACCCACTTGGAATGTTGCACTCTTGTGCCTGATTCTTGATGTGGGAATCCTCTTGATCCCTTATGGGTGTTTGACAGGTTATACAAGTTGAAGAACATGTCATTTCTTGATTGATCCTTTGTCTAAATGCTCTGAGAGGGCTTAAAACCCTAATTCTTGAATGCTCAACCATCCTTGAGGAGATTGATGAGGCATGAAATTACATCCATATTGTGGTGATGATTTACACAATGATGGGAAATCTTGGTGGTCAAAATTTGGAGTATGATACTAGTGAGCCATGTTGGAGGATTTTTTCTTACAAAATTCATGGAAGAAAACTTGTTGTAGAATGCATGTTTTACCACCATATAGGTGAGAAAGCTGTCTACTATACTAATTTCGAGAGGATAGAAAATATCTTGGAAAAGCAAGTGTAACAGAATCTATGTTCACTTTATGGTTAATTACAAATGGACAATTTGAAGAAGCTAAGCATTTAACATATGCCCAATTTGTAAGCAAATTTGTGTATGAAAAAAGGAAAAGATCATGGAAGCCACGTAAGAAAGGTTTTACCATTGGCTGCTTGATTTGGGTTCCGCCGACTACCGGAGAACTTTTTTATCTACAAATGATGCTAACCATTGTAAAAGGACCAAAAAATTATGAAGAAATTCGTAAGGTGGGGGAAAAACAATATGACTCTTTTATGGAAGCATGCTTTGCAATGGGTTTCCTTGAGGATGATAAGGAATACATTGGAGCTATTAAAGATGAAAGTCAGTGGGGGTTTGGACATTTTCTAAGAAAGTTGTTTGTCGTTATGCTGTTGTGTGGAACTATAAACAGAACCGCCAATGTATGGAATCAAACATGGACCTTTTTATCTGATGGTATTTTGCATAAATAGAGAGATGTTACAAATAATACAAGTTTCTCTTATTTTATTTTTCATGTTACATTACTATTTACATGAACGCATACACTGCATTTGGTAACCAACCTGTATGAACTGATGAAACATTTTTTTAATTAATGCAAAAGTGTTTCAGTTGACAGAAAAGGAATTACAAAATTTAAATTTGATTGAGATTGAAACTTTACTTCAGGCAAACTGCACGAGTCTTAGTGATTTCAAACCAATTCCTTATCCTAATAGTTATGTTCTTCAATAACTGGGTAACACACTTATATATGAAGAGAGAAGTTACGATATTGCCGTAATGAAATCTGAGTTCAATGCTCTTTTCAGTGCACTTACATGTATATTAATCATTACAAATACTTCTTATTTTTTAAATTCACTTTCAACTGTATTAACTTATGGTTGTTACAAACCAAAAAGGAGGAGTGTTTTTCTTGCATGGCTATGGCGGGTACCGATAAAACATATATGTGGAAAACACTTGCAACTTCTTTGAGATCTAAACATGAAATTGTTTTTAACAGTTGCATCAAGTGGGGTTGCTTCTCTTTTATTACCTGGAGGTAGGACCGCTCGTTCTAAGTTTAAAATACTTGTCCCAACTATGTAAAACTCAACATGCAAGATTGACTTTGGTGATGACCACGTCACTACTTCGCCAAACCAAGTTGATTATTTGGGATGAGGCCCCAATGGCTAGAAAATTTTGTTTTGAAGATATTAATAAAACATTAAAGTATGTCATGAGTAACTATAGCAATTCCGATGAAGTTTTCGGAGATAAAGTTGTAGTTTTCAATGGAGATTTTTGACAGATTTTTCCTGTTATACCGAGAGGGAGTAGATTCGATACTGTTCAATCAACCATCAATGCATCTTACATTTTGGATTCTTGTGAAGTGTTAACGTTAACACTAATTATGCGGATGCAAGGAGGTCAAACTACTCAAGAATCGCTTGATACTGTTGAATTTTCCAAATGGATTTTAAAATTGGGTGAAGGTAGGATATCTGAACCTAATGATGGTTATGTTGATATTGACATTCCCCCTGAAATAATAATTAAACTATTTTATGACCCTATTGTTGCTATTGTGGAAAGTACATATCCTTCTTTCATGGATAATTATAAATCTTACGACTACTTAAAAAGTCGCGCAATTTTAGCATCAACCATTCAAGTTGTTGATCAAATAAACAATCATATTCTTCAAATGATGCCATGTATATTTGCAGTAACATTTCATCATATTCTAAATTTCTTTTTTAAATTATATCAATCTTTCTTGATTTGTGTCTCGTTTTTTTATATCATTGCTTATTCTAGGTGAAACCAAGGATTATTATAACTCTAATTCAGTTGATCGATCTAAAACTCATGATAACAACATTATTTAAGTCCTTAGTCCTGAATTCCTCAGCTCTCTAAGGACTTCTGGGTTGCCCAACCACCACATTAAATTAAAGATAGGGACCCCAATCATGCTTATGAGAAACATTGATCAATTTGAAGGTTTGTACAACAGAACAAGGCTAATTATTACGGAAATGGCTAATCATGTTCTTGAAACTGAAATAATGGGTGGGAAGGGCCATGGAAAAGTCATATACATACCACAAATGAATATGTCCCTATCCCAATTACCTTGGCCTTTCAAACTAAACAAGAGATAATTTCCAATCATTGTATCGTACGCCACGATGATTAACAAATCTCAGGGAAAATCTTTGGATTGGGTTGGAATATATATTCCAAAAGATGTCTTCAGTCATGGCAACTATATGTCGCAATTTCAAGGGTAACAAGCAAAAAAGGTATCGAAATCTTCATACACAACGAAAACAACAACCCAAAGTCTTCCACTACTAACGTCGTCTACAAGGAAATCTTCAACAGCATATAACTGGTACTTATATTTGGATTTTCAGTATCATATGATTTACATCTTCTGCACTATTATATTTCGCCTCACTATTATAATTTTTCTTTTTTAATCCACTTGACAAATTCATTCACCCTTATTAAAAGTGCTCCCTAAGTTTTTAACTTTACTTATTATTATGATACTCATATTGTAAACTTAATAACATAAATATATTTAAAATTATTTTCTATAGTTTTTTTCAGAGTTTTCATAAAGTCGCCCATCATTTTTTCACAATTTTATCTTTTACTTGCACTACTTTGTTTCTACTACAAGATCATTATCAGGGTGACTTCAACATCACACTGCTGGTACCGCACATTATACAATAATGGCTTTATTTTGTTGTTCACCTGCTTGTGTATCCAAATATTGTCACTATTTCCTTAACTGGAATTTTTGTATCTAAATATAACCATCTGCTCTTTTTACCTATGACACCCTCTCCTATATTCTATTTATCTTACTAGTGTCATAACTCTTTTTATTGTGACAGTTTTTTCATTTTCAAAAACCTTCATTTCCCCTTTATATTTTTTAGTGTTTATTGTAAAAATTTTATTATCTACTCACATCAAAACAAAAGTTTGTAGTTGTTGACTATTATAAGCTTTTTTATTCATATTGAAACATATATAACTATTTCAAAATGTTTTCCTATTTTTCAATTCAAGTACTATCTTTTATAAAGCAACTAATGAAATATAATACATATAATTACTAAATACATGTAAAGCCACAAATTTTTTAATATACTACTTTCATATTAAATAGAGAAGCAAATATAATGCAGTTCTGAGTTACACAACTCCTTCACAATACTGAAACCTTCAAAACAACAAAAAGTGGATTACCATTACGTTCCACATTACAAACAAACCTACATCTCAAAATATTACACTAACCAAACTATAATTCATAACTACCCCGACAACCATTAGACACACTAATATTCATAGGTAACCCAACAACCATCAAACAAGCACTTTCAAACTGAAAACAATCATCTGTTTAAAATAGACACATAAAGTTGATCTGGTTGATTCATTATGCTAAAACCAAGCTTATCGCCCCTTCTAAGCCTCTTATACTTAGCGAATTCATACCACCCTCTACCTATGAACTTTTTGGTTTTAACAATCTTTTTATTTTGCTTCGCATAATGAACCTTTGCAGGATAGACCCTCCATGTGTCCGAATCAATCAACTGGATTGAATTCTGGTTCCAATATAGGTAACTCTTGGTAACTTCTTTAGGAAAATTTTGTAACATTGGAGAAAAAATTGTTACAAAAGACAATTATTTTCCTATACTACATCAAATTTAAATACAATATTATTCAAACATACCATCACATTTTTGCGAACTTTGTATCCAAAAGTAATGTGCCTTTCCCAATAGAATTCATCGTCCGATTCTTCATCGTCAGCGCCATCTTCATCGCCTTCGGTTGAATAATCACTGTCTTCCACATTAAACGCCGGAACTTGGAGATTTGTCCTATTTTTTTCATCATTCCCATTCTTCTTTTCTTCTTCTGTTTCTGTGAAACCATGAACCCCACATTTACAGAAAACTTACACTTACATTTTTGTACATACAATATCACTCATCAGCAATTAATCCATTTATACACTAACACATCAGCAATACATAGACAATTTTTTTTTATAGAAAACATATAAATATTTTCCCTACAACTGAAATCCATAAACACCTCATAATCAACATGTCTTTGACTTTAATTATGTATCACATATACATGCTATACATATAACACTTTACAACAATATTGTTAGTGTAAATCTATATTTATTTTTTATGGAACTCAACCATGTCTTCAATATTCCTACTCTTTTTATTAACAATTTTCACAACATGCTTTATGTCTTCATACGGTTAATTTTTAACCTACAATTATCATCACATGCTTTTTGATTTATTGTGAACCAACAGACTCATTCTTGCATGCAAAATTATTTTAAAGATATTTTAATTACCTTCCTGTTTTTTGGGTATCTCTGTCATCAACCATAGAAAATTCACGCATCTTCCCTCCACTGAGATCAACAGGTTCTACGACAAACGAAACTTTGGCGTTTGCTTTCCACTTTTTATTTTCTTCCCCTCTCTTTGATGCTTCACCAAACACAGAACAAAGCTTATGATCAATTGACTCTTTCTCTTTCCGCCATGCATCACAGGATCTGCAAATAAATATTAAAAGCATTAACGGAATATTTTATACACCGCACACTTCCAATATTAGCCACTAATAATCATTTACATCAGAACCTTCTTTTTACATGTTTTATTTCAAATTTATTATTCCATGCATGTGTTTTCAACTACATTTTATATACCTTCCTCTTAATTTTACAGCTCTGTCAACACCTTTAATATCTTCACCCATTTTTTCTCCAGTCAGATCAACAACTTCAGTGTTGGCGGCGATTCCTTTGCCTTTGCATTTTTCTTCCTTACTTCTTGATGCTTCTGCATAAAGAAGCCGAAGCTTCTCATCAATAATCCCTTTCTCTTTTAGCCACACTTCACATGCTCTGCAAAAATATAAAACTTGGTTTGTAAAACATTATTCATAAACTACTAAAAAACAAAAACATCCAAACCAGATGAGGCACTCATACCCGACACCACTTTTTGTTCCTTTCTCAGCTTCCATTTTTGGAGTTGTTGAATAGCGTTACATCTATGAAAAAAATACCACATAATACTATTTATTATTGAGTTAAATGACACTGTTACGTTTCACTTACCAATGCCATTATTACCACCTTTTAGTTTCTCCAAAAACACACGCTTCTACAAACCTTTACCAAACACGTTACTATTTCCAAGTTATTTATTCATATTTTACCATACTTATTACTATTGATTCTTTTTGTTGTTTCATATTCAGTATATAATTTACTAATTTTTTATTTCACTTTAATGCTTTTAATCAAATATAAACATTAACATTATTCTCAATTTTTTTTTTTGTTTTAATTATCATTTACACCACTAATAAAATCTATGTTAACAATTTAAATTTACACCAATATTCAATTATGTCTTAATTATTTAGTTTGTTTCGTTTTTTTTTTTTTTTTTTTTTTTTAAATTCTATTTTTTCTGATAAAAAAATTACATATCAAATTGGTACCCATGCGAATACACAGGTATCCCACTAGTTTCTTGGGTGAATATAGTAAATGATATTTAAAATGGAAAGATATTTCTTGATATTTCAATTCTAATTAAAAACTTGTTCCTTGAATATTGAAGCCAAAATGACATGATACTTTCATTGTTAAGGAAGTCTTTCTGCATGAAGCCGTTGAATTACATGAACACAAAAGCATTAACACTTTCAAAGTGAATGGAAAATGATGGAATATTAATCTAGGAGGAGAAGTCCCAAGAAAAAGAATATCCATGGTGATGGTATTAGTGTAAGCCCTGGAGGATGATGCAGCCGCACGTGCATGGTTGTCGCGAAGTAATAAAATAGATATCGACCCACAGGGATCAACCATTTAATTATCAAATCGTTTTCCAATCGGTGTGTATCTAGATAAATTAAAAAGAGAGTTTTTAGTAAACAACATGAATGAAAAAGAAGCACTTAAGTACCAAATTAGGGCAAACATGACCCGAGGTTATAGTTCATGTTTCTAACACAATCATACGAGCCTCATCACACCTATTGCGAGTCTTTTGCATACTTTATAGAAAATAGATAAAATTGGGCACTACATGCTTTCGCCAGCGCAGCCCATATCATCGACGAATAATCCATCGGCTTTCGCATCGTCCGAATTATTATTCAATGAGTCATTACTTTTGCCTAGATATATGTTTTCTCAAATTCTTCTGTCGTCTTTCTCATCGTCCAGATTAGGTTGTTTAAAAATCTATGCCACAGTATCAACGCATATTCTTTCACACTCGGTTGATACTTGAGAACCACTTACTTTCGTAACGAAGTTGAAATGCATGCACTCAAATTATAAAAGTGCAAGTATCCTTGGTTCAATATAAAAAGATCATATTTGATTCATATTCAATCAAGCCTAAGAACCATAATCAATAGGAAATCTTCTATTTATGGAAGAAAATACCAAAACTTGGACTTTCCCTCGCCTCCCTTCTACAGGTGGCCGTAACAGGTCACTGCCTTGCTCGCTCCAAAATCATCAAAAGAGGGGGTTTGGGGTCCATGCTGCTACGGGCAACCGTAGCATCCCTCTGACTTTGTCTTGGAGAGATTGTCAAAATTGTCATTTTTGCTCTGTTTCTCTTTCCTTTGATCCCTCTTTATTTGGATGCTCATAAGACCCTGAAATTCACAAGAAAACACAAACCAATACGTAAAACGTGACAAATGAACGAAAATTGAGAAAAATACAATAAAACAGTAAAGCAAAACTACTAAAAAAAATGTGAGAACCACTTATCAGAGGACAATAGTTTTATGATTGAACTTAAAACTTATATCATGTTTATTATTTATAATTAAAAGACTTTTTTTTATTATTTTTGTTTTCAAACTAATAATTCCATAGAATAGTTAATTTGTTTAATAGAAAGTCAAGTGTGACTTAGTTGTGAGACACCATTAAATATAAGTATGAAATTCTAAAAGTATCCATAGAAACCTTGCTATCAAATAAGATAACAGTAATGCGTAGAGACTATAATGTGAGTAGATTGATGACAATATCTCTGAAGTCATGTATATAATATCAAGTCTTCACATAGGTATAAATATTAGGAATAATATTAATATTTAATTTATCAGCCATAGGAATAATTCATATATAGTGTGTTATGTAAGTATCATAAGATATTCTCATAGTGATAGGGTTGTATGTTACCCTTTGACCTAAAACCACTATAGTCTCTAGTCGAGGAGTTCATCATTTTAGTATCGTCAAACATTGTCTCTAACAAGACAATTATTAATTAGTTTAATTTTATGATCAAGAGTCACGATGATGGGCGTAGGTAACCTATAAAAGATTTCCCCTCCTACATATGCATGAGTAATATTTATAGACCCTTTGATCGAGTAGGACTATAAAAAGACATGGTCAGGGAGAAATAAATCAATTTGAGGTATTGAGCTTATATAATGTTTTGTAATCACTCGAGTATCAACGAATATAATATTGGACTATGTAGGGTAATTATACATGTGATCATTATTACGTAGCAGTGATGTCATATCACATGACATTCTTTCTACTTGGGTAGCAGTGATGTGTAGCTAAACATTACTCTCAATTTGTAATATTAAATAGACAATTTAATATTGTTGACAATGTTACGCGAATCTAAAATGTCACACACATAAATATAAATATATGAGAAATTAAATAAATGAATAATATTAATTTATTATTCGTTGAAGAATTCTTATGGAGCATTAGCGCTAATTAGAGATACACAGTGTATTGTAAGTTACAGTTTGTATAAGTTGATCTGTAAAGATAACCCTTATACCAAAGTAAGAGTCACTTATTCACGAATTCTAAATACCCTAACCGCATATGGATTATGAGTTTGTGGTTTATCTAATACTTTGGTTCACATCTATCATTGTAGGCGAAGGAATCACTAGTTCTTTATTATGTTCGGGTGGACTTAATAAATGCGATGTAATTTACATTACGATTGTGATCAATATGTTTTGACGGTTAAAAGGTTTTACAAGAGGTATTCAATCAATTCTTGACTAATGGCCACGTAAGGATCTATCGTATGAGATTTTTTTTTGTATTTTATATGTTGTGTTTATTTCAATTTCCCTTGATTGGTATCAAACCTCTTATGAAATCATGAATTGATTTATGTGTGATTACATGTTTTATATGATTATGAATGACATATGTCTTGTATACTGAAAAAAGATTATGAATATATTAAATGATATGATGATTATGAAAATATGTTTATATTTATATGTGATATATATTGGCTTCTTTATATTAACATACATGAGATATACATGGTCAAAATTAAGTATTCATTCAAATAAGTAAATCTTAATGATTTCATATGTATTAACGTGAATCAATACATGAGATATACATGGTCAAAATTAAGTATTCATTCGAATAAGTAAATCTTTATGATTTCATATGTATTAACGTGAATCAATTCTACATAATAATCATGACGGTTGTGAATTTGAACAAGCTATTTTGTATCAAACATTGATAATGCATTGTTAGGGTTTAAGTTTTGATATTGCTTTGTTCGGGTTAGTGTTGTTAGAGTTCAAGTGTTGATATTTGTTATCAATTTATCTTACTGAAAATATCAATAATTATATTATAGTCTAATCGGGCAGTTGAACTCGGAGCTAACTCTTTATAGTGTGTTATTTTGAAACATTATACTGATTTTATTAATTATTATTATTAATTATTTAAAATAAAATCGATGATAATAAGTGTGTATTATTATCATTGATTTGCATGGTTAGTTGTTATGGCCTGGTCTTTTAATTTTAATTTAGTTTTCAAAAATATGAAAATACGACATGTAATATAAGATTTGTTTTAATTTTTGGAGACTCTATGTAGATTAGCCGCAGTTAAACCGTGAAAAACATTTTATGAGACTATTTGATTATAGTTTAATTGTGATAAATTTTGGCCTCTTTGCAGTAGCTCTCCTTCCACGTCGTCAAAGACACCACTCACTATTATATGTGTATATTATTTTTTTTCTTTTTACTTCGTAAAATAAGTATTCTCAATAATGTAATGTATTGGGGAAGATAAGAAGACAAAATCATAAGAGAACAACCATGAAAGTCAAGTTTGGAGAAGAACAATCATTCATATGTTTATCTAAGGTTTTCTCACTTGTTTGAGAGAACAAATATGTTAGGGGTCATAATCATATCATTTTAATTTTTTTTTATATGTGTATAAATGATGCATGATATATAATTATTGTAAGATATGTTTAGTATGAGATACATAAGCTAGTGAGATCGCTTGATAAAAATTTATTCAATTAAATATTAAGTTAATTATTTTCCAAATATTAGCACTCATCAAACCTAATTTCGTAAATGTGGGTTAAGTCAACACAAAGTGTATTTTTTTTTATAATAATATGATGTAATGGAATAAAAATAGTATTCAACTTCTATTATTTTGTCTAACTTAACTGATTTAAAATTCAATAATATTAAAAAATTTAGATGCAAGAGTTGGAAACGATTCATATGATGGTTTATAATAAAGAGTTAATTTCCCAATTGTCTCGAGAGTTGTATAAGATACAATTGGAGGGAGTTATTAACTAAATAAATGAGATTTCGATGAATAGTTAAAGTTGACTTAGAACAAAGTGAAATATAGATTTTGGTCCACTATAAATCTTCCAATAAAATTTAATGATTCAAGTGTTAATGGTCATTTGGTTTGAGTTTAAAAATGGAAGTACATTATATTAAAGTCTTAATTAACTAAATATGTTTAATCTCATGATATTTATTTCTACAAATTTTCTTTGATGTAGATAATTATAACAAATAGTTTAAATAACATTTACGAAAAGGCTTTGACAAGAATATTTTGTTTGCAAAAAACTTCAATAACGTGTACTTAAACTTAAGGATTGTTCTCAAACACAAAAAAAAATTATATGTTCTTGAAGGGCTCATTTATAAAGTAACCACCGTTTAATGCTCCCAAAGCTAGAAGATACGCTTATAAGAAGCATCTTGATGAATCCTTGGAAGTTTTTTGCCTCAGGTTGGCTACCATGAAGTTCTATTTTCATAAGAAACATGAGAACATTGAGGCGTATGACATGATCAAACATCTCAAGATGTTATATCAAGAGCAAGTTAGACATGAGAGGTTTGAAGTTTCCAAAACCCTTTTTCCAAGAAAAATTACAAAGATGAGTCCTCTAGATCCTTTCTTATTGAAAATAATTGGGTATTTTAAGAATATTGAATGATTAAGATTCTCCCTTAGCCCTTTGGTTACAATTGATATAATTCTATAATCATTGTTGGATCAATTTGTCCTAAATTTTAACATGAATGACATGAAAAAATCTATGACGTGACCATTAGACATGATGAGAACTGTTGAAAAAATATCTGACAAGAGAAAAGGAAAAGCCATATTGATAGTCAATGGTAAAAAATTCAAGGAAATTACAAGAACTACAACAAATATATGGGTAAAGGCAAGGGCAAAGAAGATTATAAGCCCAAGCCTTCTACTCATGCTTTGAAGCATTGGGTGGTATGGTCAAGGAGTACAATTTTTTCCACAGCAGTATGATTGGTCTTTGGAAGAGAAATTATCCCTTATACTTGAAAGAGAAGAAAAAAAGAAGTGAGAATTCCACCTCAGAGTGAACACATATGTGAGACATCTCCATTAATTTTAAAACAAGTTAAATTATTTTTTTACTTGAAAAAAAACTTTATGCATAGGTGGTTTTAGAGTTACTTTTCGTTTTATTTTTTACTTTTAGGGATTTTATTCATTTGTTATGCCTGATTTTAGTTTATTTTATTTTAAATTGAGGAAACTGTTTATTTTACTGGGCGAATGAAAGATAAGAAATCATATTATATTTATATTGTGAGACTATTGGGTTGAACTCATGCTGTGTCGAGGGAAAGCTTTCATGTATTTCGACAGGAGACAAGCATGAAGTCAAAGCTGAGTCACATGCTGTAGTTGTAGGATACATATTGTAGTCGAAGTATGTTCTAATATGTATTGTCGAAATGTTTGTCGAATTGGGTCTTGTGTTAAGGATCTAATTGTTTAGGTAGCTTGGGCTGCAAGTTATCTAGTTAGTCTATAAATAGGATAGTACACTAAGTTTGTTGAGTGTGGCAAATTGTGATATTCATTTGTAATCATTTGTAACCCTAAATGAGAAAGTCAATAGTAAACAGAAAATTTGCTCCAATCCTTGTTGTTTTTCTTTCTTGTTTCTCCGTTAACCCTAACCCTTGTGTGTTTCTTGATCATAAAGAAACCATATATACTTTGTTTAAAGCATCTTTATTCACAACAAATTGGTACGGTGAACGTGGAGAAGATGTCTTCAACAAAGTAAGAGATTAAAAATTTCACCGGAGTGAACGATTTCGGTCTGTGGCGCTTGAAGATGAAAGCCCTACTGGTTCAGCAGGGCTGGTTGGAAGCGTTGAAGGGGCACGCAGCCATGGACGTTGCGTTAATGAAAAGAGAAAAGATGGTCATGATCGAGAAAGCCCATTGCGCAATATTGTTGAGCCTCGGTGACAAGGTTCTTTGGCAGGTATCAAAGGAGACGACGGCATCGGGGTTATGGGTGAAGCTTGAAAGCTTGTACATGACCAAATCTTTGGTGAATCGACTCTACCTGAAGCAAGCCTTGTATTCATTCAAGATGAGTGAAGATAAAGCGTTGGCTGAGTAGTTGGATATGTTCAACAAGTTGATTCTTGATCTTGAAAATATTGATGTGAAGATCGATGATGAAGATCAAACACTGTTATTGCTGTGTGCTTTGCCCAGAACACATGCTCACTTCAAAGAAACTCTCTTGTATGGAAGGAAGTCCCTGAGCTTTGAAGAAGTTCAATCATCCTTGTATTCGAAGGAGTTGAACGAAAGAAAGGAGCAGAAACCATCATCAGTTGGCGAAGGGTTGTCTATGAAAGAAAGATCGTCAAAGAAAGATGGTAGGTTTGACAAGAATAAAGGTAAGGCTCAGTAGAAGTCTTATGGTGCTGATATGTCTGGTATTAAATGTTATCACTGTAAGAAGGAGGGTCACATAAGAAAGATGTGCCCTGAGCGCCTGAATAATCATGGAGGTAAGGACAATGGGAATGCAGCTATTGTGCAAGATGATTATGAATCATCTGATGTCCTTGTGGTGTCGAGTAGCAACTCTTGCAAAGAGTGGATTATGGATTCTAGATGTACTTGGATATGACTCCAAACAAGAATGTGTTTGAAGAATTATGTGATCAAGAAGGTGGATCAGTGCTGCTGTGGAACAATAAAGCTTGCAAGATTGCAGGTATTGGATCTGTTAAATTCAAGCTCCATGATGAGTCAATAAGGTTATTGACTGGGGTTAGGTATGTACCTGACCTTAAGAGGAATTTAATTTCTCTTGGTGAATTCGACAAGAAAGGATATGTCCTCTAAGGAGAGCAAGGTATCCTGAAAGTCATGAAGGGGTCGAAGGAAATCTTGAGAGGCATGAAGAAACAAGGCTTGTATACCCTTGAGGATGATATTGTAAGTGGTTCGACAAATGTTGTATCCACGAAACCTGTGTCGAACACAAAATTATGGCACATGAGATTGGGCCATGCCAGCGAAAGAGGTCTGGTCGAATTGGGGAAACAGAACCTACTAGGTGGTGACAAAGTCAAAAAGTTGGATTTTTGTGAATCTTGTGTATTTGGTAAATCCTGTAGGGCGAAGTTTAACAAAGGAAAGCGAAAAAAACATGGATCCCTGGATTATATTCATGTTGATCTTTAGGGGCCTGCAAGGAATCCTTCACACTCAGGTGCAAGGTATTTTCTATCCATCGTTGATGACTATTCTAGAAAGCTATGGGTATTCATTCAAAAGACAAAGGATGAAGCTTTTGAGAATTTCAAAAGTTGGAAGGTTCTGGTCGAAACTCAAACTAGAAGAAAGGTTAAGAGGTTGAGAACCGACAATGGCCTTGAGTTCTGCAACAAAGCGTTCGACAGTTACTGTGCTGAGTCTGGGATTGCAAGGCATAATACTATAGCAGGTACTCCTCAACAAAATGTCTTAGCTGAGAGATTCAATCGAACAATCCTTGAAAGGGTTAGATGCATGTTGGTTAGTGCTGGATTGAAGAAGGTGTTTTGGGAAGAGGTTGTTTCGACAGTAGCTTATCTGATAAATAGATGTCCCTCGACTGCCCTGGGAATGAAGACACCTGAAGAAGTTTTGTCGGGTCATCCACCAGATCTCGACAAACTGAGAGTATTTGGTTGTTTAGCCTATGCTCACATTAGGCAAGACAAGGTCGAACCTAGAGCTCTGAGATGCATGTTCCTTGGATATCCCGAGGGAGTCAAGGGTTATAGGTTGTGGTGACTAGAACTAGGTCACAGAAGATGTATCACAAGTCGTGTTGTAGTTTTCAATGAGGTTGAGATGGCGTTCAAGAAAACTGGTGATGTTGGTCAAAATGCAGAAATCTCTGAAGAGGAGCTGGAACAGGTAGAGATGCATGTTGAGGTGGAGCATATTGATGCTAAAGTACATATCCCAGATGAAGTCGAAGAAGAAGAGCAAGATGCTGAAGAGGATGAGGAAACTGTCGATGACTACCTACTGGCAAGAGATAGGTCGAGAAGAGTCATCAAGCCACCTCAGAGACTTGGTTATGCAGATCTTATAGCTTTTGCCTTAATCTCTGCAAGTGAGGTGCTTGAGGAAGAACCTAGAGATTACAAGGAAGCTATAAGGAGTCGAAACAAGACTGAATGCCGAAAAGCCATGGATGACAAGATGAAATCTCTTCATGATAATAACACTTGGGAGCTGATTGAGAAACCTGCAGGAGCAAGGTTAGTCAGTTGTAAGTGGATTTTTAAGGTCAAGGAAGGAATCGAATGAGTGATGTCGAAGCTCTTTAAGGCAAGGTTGGTTGCTAGGGGCTCACTCAGAAAGAAGGAGTTGACTTTATTGACGTGTTCTCACCTGTTGTAAAGCATAGATCCATTCGAATATTGTTAGCCATGGTGGCAAAGTTCGACTTGGAACTTGAGCAAATGGATGTGAAGAAAGCCTTCCTGTATGGTGATCTAGATGAAACGATCCTGATGCGTCAACCTGAAGGGTATGCAGAAAAGGGTAATGAAGATTATGTGTGCAAGCTAAATAGGTCGTTGTATAGCCTGAAACAATCTCCTCAACAGTGGAACAGGAGATTCGACAAGTTCATGGCACACATTAGTTTCACTAGGAATCAGTTCGATCACTGTGTTTACTACAGATTTTGACCTGGAAACTCATTTGTTATTTTGTTGCTTCATGTGGATGATATCCTCATAGCTATCAACAGTGTTGAGGATGTAATGGAGGTGAAGGCTGAACTTAGTAAGGAGTTCGAAATGAAGGATCTGGGAGCTGCCACCAGGATTCTTGGGATTGACATCCGGAGAGATAGAAAGCAGTCGAAGTTGTGCTTATCTCAAGAGACATACCTACGCAAGCTTCTCGACAAGTTTGGTATGTCGAATTCAAAGCCTGTTATGAGACCTACAAATCCTCAGTTTAAGCTTAGTACTACTCAAAGTCCGAGTACTGAAGCTGAAAGAATCTATATGAGTAGCATTCCATATGCTAGTGTAGTGGGTTCTTTGATGTATGCTATGGTCTGTACGAGGCCAGACATAGCATATGGGGTGAGCCTTGTGAGCAGGTATATGGCCATTCCTACAAAGGCACACTGGCAAGCTGTAAAGTGGATCCTCAGGTACATAAATGGGTATCTAAAAAGAGTCTTGATTTATGGTGGAGCCTGTGGTGGTGATAGCATAGTCGAAATCGAAGGATTTGTCGACTCTGATTATGCAGGTTGTATGGATTCCAGAAAGTCTATTTCTGGATATGTGTTCACACGGTTTGGCACAGCAATCAGTTGGAAAGCAACGCTTCAGAAGGTTGTTGCCTTATCAATTACTGAAGCAGAGTATATTGCCCTCACTAAAGCTGTGAAAGAAGCATTTTGGTTTGAAGGTTTTGCAAAGGAGCTGAAACTTCAAGGTCGAAGTATCACTGTTAAATGTGATACTCAAAGTGCAATACACCTGTCGAAGAATTCAGCCTATCATGAGCGAACTAAGCACATCGATGTGAGGCTGCACTTCATCAGAGAGATAATCGAGCATGGTGAAGTCCAGGTGCTGAAGGTTTCGACTGAAGATAATGTTGCTGATATGATCACCAAGACGTTGCCGAGTTGCAAGTTTTTCCACTGTATGTAGTTGATAAAGCTGCATGATGAAAGCTAGTTGATTCTGTGGTTGTTGAGTTAGATCCAAGGTAGAGATTTGTGAGACTATTGGGTCGAACTCATGTTGTGTCGAGGGAAAGCTTTCATGTATTTCGACAGGAGACAAGCATGAAGTCGAAGCTGGGTCACATGCTGTAGTTGTAGGATACATATTGTAGTCGAAGTATGTTCAAATATGTATTTTCGAAATGTTTGTCGAATTGGGCATTGTGTTAAGGATCCAATTGTTTAGGTAGCTTGGGATGCAAGTTATCTAGTTAGTTTATAAATAGGCTAGTACACTCGATTTGTTGAGTGTGGCAAATTGTGATATTCATTTTTAATCATTTGTAACCCTAAATGAGAAAGTGAATAGTAAACAGAAAATTTGCTCAAATCCTTGTTGTTTTTCTTTCTTGTTTCTCCGTTATCCCTAACCCTTGTGTGTTTCTTGATCATAAAGAAACCGTATATACTTTGTTTAAAGCATCCTTATTCACAACAAATATTATAATGGATTGTTTATAGAACTATGAAACCAACATCTTAGTTCTCATCTGTCCATGTCGTTTACAAGGAGAGACCAATCTACACCAAAATTTTTGCATTCTTTGTTGTCTAGATTGAGAGTAAATCAATGAGAAGAACAAAATTGAATCAAACATTTGAGGACAACAAATATGTGTATTAGATATAAAAAACAAGAAGGTGGAAATAGGTCAAGAAGAAAAGAATATATAAGAAGAGGGGTTTGTGAAAAAAGGAAGTCGGGAATTTGAGGATCTTGATTTTCTAGGTTCATGAATTTGAAGTTTTGAATTTATAGGGTTCTCGATTTTGAAGTTCTTGATTTTCCTAAATTATATATAAATTATTAAATAAATAAGTAATATTAATTTAGAGTTTAATTGTTATGTACTGACAACGTAAAAATGTTTTATATTGTCATTTAATATAAATATATCATTTTGCCATATTATATAATTAATTTAAAATTTTCAAGATGATTTGGCGGGATGTTTGATCGTCATTGGTTGATAGTGTTAAAAAAATTTGCATTAACAGTCATCAACATTTTTTCATTAATTTAACATAAATAAAACAATTATTAAATTAAATATTATATTATATTTAATCTGATGTAACATCCAACTATGCATTAACTTCACTTGTCATGTAAGATTAAATTGTGCCACATCATAATCATTTGTAAAGCTGGGTCCATTTTTAAAATTTGAAAAATCAAAAATCAAAATTGTTGATTTAAAAATCAGGAGAACAAAATTAAAATTTCTTTTTTTACATAAAGACAATATTAAATGATATTATTATTATTATTATTATTATTATTATTATTATTATTATTATTATTATTATTATTATTATTACTATGATGGCAAAAATTTAAAGACTAAACAAAATCAAAAAATCAAAATTAAAACTCCATGAATATATATAATTAAGACTTTCAAAATTAAGACTCCATGAATCAAAATAAAATATATATAATTGAAAATCAATAGTAAACCATACCATAGATTCCTAAAACACTCATCTTTCTCAAACTTAAAATAAAAAAGATAAAAACATCAAAGTATTTGACAAGGCTGAGTTGGACAAGTTGTTAACTTATCTCTATATCTTTATCATGAATTGAGTTATTTGCCACTATGTTTCCACTAACATTTGAAAGATGCTTGTTACAGAGTTGACCATGCCTTACAAGTTGGTAGGCCACATTTTAATCCAATAACTCATCCTCATCCTCAATCTTTTTGTTGTGTACAAACAGAGACAGAGAGGATGAAATTCACTTATTTGTTAGTATTCTTTTGACATTTTAAGATTGAACTCTCTGAAATTGTTGCTAAAAAAATCTCTTTCTATGCTTTTTTTCACCTCTTTTGTTTATCCATATGTATCATGCAACAATTCTTTTACTTTGTTTCTTTTGTTTGTCTGTTTCCAGCCCATGTTGATTGTATTATTTTAAAAAAATTTATTATTAAATTTAAAAAAATAATTTAAATGATTTGAGTTTTATATTTATATAAATAATTTATTATATTTATCATAAAAATGGTCTATCCAATTTATTAAATTTTTAACTATGTTGGTTGGATTGAATCCAATCAAATAATTTATTGTCGCCCCTACAAAATTTAATGTGTTAGATTTGGTCATGACTAATTTATGGGATCAATTGTCTCTTATGTAATCAAATTGAATTAAAAGTTGTAAAAGCATACACCAACCTAAGAGAAGAACATCGCATTCTATTTCTTATGGCCATTTGGGATGATTTTGAGAATCATCGTGGCAATATTATACATCGTACTTCTTTTTTCAATATTAATTTTGTTGTTAATAAATACTTGGCAAAAGAAATTCAACTCAAGTGTCATTCTAATATAACTTGAAATAAAGGAACTATCTATACTACTCAATCTGTTTTTTTCCTCTTGTTCACAATTGAAAATCTTTGGAGAGAATATCATTTGGTAATGATGATTGTTTTTTTTATGGATAAACATTATTGGAAATCACAATGTCTCAAATTATTGAGAACTAATAAGAAGAATGTTAAGAGTCTATCATCCAATATTGTTGTTACTGCTCCTCCTATTATTAGTTTTGATTTTGGTCATGTATATCCATCTGAGACCACTTTTTAAATATTTAATATTGCATAGAAACTCTAAAATATTATTTCCACGCATCTACATGTCATGTCTACCTCCATTGTTAAAGTTTGAACTCTTCTAGCATGTCAGGTATGTTTCCATCCATATTGATCCCTGACTTTGGAGTATCATACCATATGTCATTTAATGATAAATTATTTGTGTCTTTAAATCATGATTTATCTATGTTCGTTATGACTGTTGATGGCCGTGATATGACATTAGAAGACATTGGTTCTATCTTCCCAAGTAGTATGTCATTATATGATGTTTCTTATATTCTTAATCTTACTTTGAGTTTTACTTATGCTAGTCAATTGCATGATTCAAATTATTATTTTACACTTCCTTTCAGTACTTGTTGTGGGATAGATCCATCTTTTAAGATGATGACTCGGACAAGCCATGGACAAGGAGACTTTATGCTTTAGATGACCTGGGAGTCTCAGATATTGCAACTTTAACTTCTACTTTCACTACTGATTTATTAGCTTATTTTTCTTTGTCTTCTAGTTTTTATTTATGGCTTTCTCGTCTAGGACATGTCTTTGTTTCTAAATTAAAGTACTTGTATTTTATTGAAGCTTTAGGAAAGTTACAAACCAGTGTTATTTCTTATTGATTTGGTTGTAAACTTGCTAAACGTTTAGTTTTATCTTTTTATAAAAAATGTTTATATTTCATATGCACGCTTTAATTTAGTTCACTCAGATGTATGAGATCCATCATTGGTTCTTACCAAAGGTGGATCTTGATATTATGTTTCGTTTATTGATTAATATAATCGTTAATATTGAGTTTTCATTATGAAAAACCGTTCTCAAATTTTTTTGAACATTTATCATATGTTTTATGCGGTGGTTAAGACTCAACATAATGTTGTTATAAAGTTCTTTTGTTGTGATTTAAGTGGTGAATATACCTCTAGTAAATTTTCTAAACTACTTGCATATAATGATATTATTCACATACACCTCTTATTGATACTCATCAACATAATGAAGTTGCTAAAATAAAACATCATCATATTGTTAATATTGATAGTTTCTTTTTGTTGTTTTCTTCGAATGTGAATGTATGTTCCCTTTTCTTGTCTTCTTCGGATCCCAATGACTTTTCGGGTGAAGCAATTTTCATTGTTGTTCATAATTTTAATAGAATTTTATCGTTTGTCACATTAAGTTTGTTTCTTTTCAAAAAATGGTATGACTTTATCCCTGAATACTCTCCTTATAAAGTCTTTTGTTCTACTTGCATTGTTCTTCTTCCACAAGTAGAACGCAATAAGTTTCCTTCTCGTTCTGTCATATATGTTTTTCTTCATTATTGAGAAGGTTAGAAGAGACATTGTTGTTATGATCCTTAAACAAAAAAAATATTGTGTTTCTCTTTATGTTATATTTCCTGAACACCTTCCTTTTTACTCTTTTTCCTTTAATTCTTATATTATAAGTAGTTTGGAACTCATCCATATTGATTATTTCGGTATTAGTGATAACTTTATATATCTATGTACTTACAGGTAAGACATTAGTTGATTTTTATGATAACAACTGATGAAGCAACTTTGAAGGTAACAACACCATAAGTCAAATAACTTTTAGATGTTAAGCCTTATTTGTGACAGAGGGGGTTAATTTTAACTTTCAATTAAAGTTCCTAATGCTGGAGCCTAATCAAGAAGATATTGCAAGCCTTGTAATTTAGAATATTCAAGTTTCAGTAGACGTGTTGTGCTAAGTCATCATAGTATCAAGCAATAGAACTTGAAGATCTGAAGTTGTGAAAGTACGAAAGCTTGTCTGGTCTTGTGCTTAGCATCTTAAAGTGATCAATTAAATTGTAAAAGGTCAAGATTAAGTCTTTAAGTACTATTGAAACCACACACACACACACATATATATTTATACACATAGAAAGAGAGAGAGAGAGAGAGAGAGAGAGAGAGAGAGAGAGAGGTATTACAAACCCGTAGCTATAATCAAATAAGGTAATGTTTACACTTCCTAATCAGTTAAGGACTTGGTATAATCGATTACAACAAGATAAATGACCCCTTAATTGATTAGAAAAGTTATCAATTAATTAAACCATATTTATTTAGGGTTTCCTTTTTGGGACTTGGGTTGTCGTATTTTGAAAGGTTGTAATCGATTATTTGCAAGGGCTAATCAATTAGATCATTAAAATGGACCATGGACCATTTCCTTTTTTTAGTCAAACTGTTTCCTATATAAATGAGGTTTCTCCTCATTTCATTACACACTAAAGTTCTTATTAGAAATCCTTCTATTGTTCTTCTACTCTCACTGTTTCTGAATTTGCTTTTCACGAGAATTGTCGTTTTGCTAAAAGACCAAAAAGCCCTTATGATATTTTTATTGTAATTAGTATCATGCTTTACTTTCTTCATTAAAGAGTGTGAGTATCTTGTGGGATTATTTATTAAAGAACTTAAAAGTTACAAGATAAACCTATGTAAAAGCATGGGTGTAGCTTCTTGAATTTAATCTTTAAAAAGCTCTTGTTTGTAAGTTCTTGAGCTTGACCTATGTAAAAGCTATGTTTGAAACTTTATGTGTTAAACTCGAATAAAAGCTCTGAAATTCTGGTAAAGCAGATCACTAAGATGTCGTGACACTTGATCTCTACTTCTCACAAGGATTAAGGAAGAACAGAAGTAAACTGCAGAAAGAAAACAACACACACAAATTGTTAACCCAGTTCGGTGATCAACAACACCTACGTCTGGGGGCTACCAAGCCAGGAATGAAATCACTAAATAGAATTGGTTCTAAGCTAAACTCCAACGTTTACAACTTAGCACCTAGAAACTACCCTTCCTAGATTTCTACCTAAGACATTCCTAGGTATGAGACCTTTCTCAATTCCCTTCCAATCACAGCAGTGACTGAAAATATTACAACTCAATAAACAATCCTTCTCTAGTATTCACATAATACACAAGAGACTCACAAAAGTACAAACCTTAGTACTTCTAAAACTGCTGCAATAAACTAGGTTAAATCCAACCTTTTTATATTGCAAAATAGAACTGGACTTGGGCTTCAAAAGCGCAGCAATTCTGCTCCTCAGAATCTGCGACCTATTCTTTTCTTCATTCCCAAGTTACCAAAAATGTCTCCTTACAAGGAAACCGATATTCCATTTAGAATCAGAATCTGTTATTCCACAATCTCAAATGCCACCTGGAATCACGACATATTCCAATCAAGCCTGTCACCAAAATATAGTTATCCCAAAACAGTAACAGATAAAGATGTCGAATCCTCCTGATAGGACATCTTGTCTAACATCTTAACCTGTAGTTAGTTCACCATGTCAGGACATCTTGTCCAACATCTTTCTGCTAAGTTAGTTTTACCAAAATTAATGTCAACCTCAAGGGCTTGGACTCATCAATCTGCCCCTTTGGCAGATTTTGGCTAAAACTAACTTTCATTGACCTGCATAATCGTATCAGGGAGACCATCATCAAAGCAGCAGCGGAAACTTAACATTGTATCCCCCTCAAGTAGTACAGATCTACTCCCCCTCAGTGGTTAGTAGACAATTAGCAGTGGTTAGTGATGTTTGTATTTCTCCCCCTTTAAGCCACAATATGACAAAGGTAGAAGGACTAACTCAAAAACCAATAAAATAGTTCATATAGTTAAATTACACACCCAAAAAAAATTATCATGGGCATACATCCATTACAAAACCAAAAGCAAAGAGAAAAACATAAAGCAAACAAAAAATAGAGTAAGAGAGAATACTGAAAAACCCTCTCAATATGATGGGAATACATATTCAGAGATCAAAATATCATTCCCACAACCAGTGGAAAGTTATGCCTCATCATATAGGTAAACTCCAAGCTTGCCTCGCAATGTCTCAAATTGATTTGCATCCAAAGCTTTAGTGAAAATGTCAGCTAGTTGATTTTCTGTGGCCACATGCTCCAGAGTCATGATTTTGTCCTCCAACAGGTCTCGAATGAAGTGATGTCTGATGTCAATGTGTTTAGTTCGGCTGTGCTGAATGGGATTCTTTGAAATATTTATTGCACTCAAGTTGTCATAGAAGAGTGTCATAACATCTTGTGGGACATTGTATTCAGTCAGCATTTGTTTCATCCACATCATTTGAGAGTAGCTACTCCCTGCTGCAATGTATTTAGCTTCAGCAGTAGATAAGGAGACAAAATTTTGCTTTTTGCTGAACCAGGAAATTAAATTGTTTCCTAGAAAAAAACATCCACCAGAGGTGCTTTTTCTATCATCTGCATTTCCAGCCCAGTCAGCATTCTTCTTAGGTACACCCGGATCCTGAGATGAGTTGGGTGGCATAATCTGTGCAAAAGGTCTGGTGATTCCAGCAACACTCACTCTGTCCCCCTGGCTTATGAGTTTCGCTACAATTTTATCAATCCTTTCATCTGTGTTGAACCTTTATATTCCTTTCTTAGGACTAACGAAAGCATTAGAGGTATTTGAAGAGTTGAGGACAGTTTTGGATCTTCTAATCGGAAGTTTGTCTGTTTTGCATGGCATGATAGCAAGCAGAGCAACATCATCTTCAGCATGTAGCTCCTTGGACTGTGACCTAGAACCAGATATCTCTGATGTGTCCTTCTTGGTTCCATGTATTGGATATTGTTGAGACGTCTTCACAACAGCACGATATGCTTGTTCTTCAATCTTGAGTATGAACGAGTTCGAGAGGGTTAGAGCAAATTGAGAGTAAGTATTGTTGAATCTGTTTTTAGTGATTTGATTTTCGAACTCTTGAATAGTGTTTTCACAAACCCAGTAAAACCCTAATTTGTCCTTCGGCATTTTTCTTTGAACTTCTGTAATCCATGGTGGGTTCAAGATGTCGCAGTTGGATGTCGTGACATCTGTTATGACATTATTCCATAGCCATACACTTTCAATTCCAATGTTTTGAAGGTAATTATTCTTATCTCTTGTCTCATAGGCTGAGTTTGTTGTGATGGCATAAGAGCATCTATTTTCAGTCATTTCCCTAAACATGGAGGCTTTCTGAAGAAGATTCTCCATCCTTGTGATAGTCTGGCGTTGCATTCTCATATGTGTCATTTTGGTTAATCTTCTAATGTCTGTATCTGAGGATGGTTTCTGAAGTCTCTCCGTCTACAAGGCAGTCCACACATAACAATTGTTCCTTGATCTGAATCCTTTCATGATAATTTTAACTTTATCATCCAAGACTTGGCATTCAGATCTGGTGAAATTGACTTTTAGGCCTTGATCACAAAGCTGACTAATGCTGATCAAATTTGCAGTTAATCCCTTTACAAGCAACACATCATCCAGTCTAGGATTCCCAGTGTGATCCAATCTTCCGACTCCTCTAATCTTTTCCTTGGATCCATCTCTAAAGGTGACATACTTGGAGGAATGAGGCTCTATATCCACTAGATAGTCCTTGACACCAGTCATGTGTCTTGAACATCCATTGTCGAAGTACCACCTTTCTTCAAGGTACTCCTCTTAATAGGAATGGGCTGCCAGAGCCATAGACTCATACTTGGAACTCTTTCTCTTTCTATGATTAATGCCTTTAGGATATCCATGTAGCTTGTAGCAATAACGTTTAATGTGGCCATACTTGCCACAATGATGCATTTCCAGTTTTGTCTTCTCTGATGTCTATAATGATGTTGGGACATTCTATTTGACATTTTCTATTTTCTTTTGATCGGATTGAGACTGCATTAAGGTTCATTGTAGCCAAGTCCTCTGACATCTCCAACATTCCTCCCAACTTGAAGGATTTCATCTAGAATACCAGAACTGCTGTTGAGCATCCTAACATTTTTTGTTACACTTTCAAGCTTGGAATTTAGCATAACCAGTTCCTCCTCAAGATCAGAGATGACATCAAGATGTTTTTCTCTTTCAGCCTCAAGGAGCATAATGATCTTGTGTTGTCCTTCTCCCAGTTGGCAGATTTTAGCACATCTCTTATAGACCTCTTTGAAGGATTTGATTAGATCATCATAGGATAGATCTCCAATCTCCGGTTCTATATCAGAATCAAATATTCCTGTAAGAGCAGAAACTTGTTTAGGTGATTCTCCATCACTTGCAGACTTATCTTCAGACCAGGATGTAATGAGTCATTTCTTCTCTTTCTTCAGAAAGGTAGGACACTCATACCTGATGTGTTCGTATCCCTCACACTCATAACATTTTATTCCTTTTCCCTTGTCATCCTTTTCTTTATACTTAGAGTTTCTTCTAGGGTCATTTCTTTTAAAGTTGTTGAATGATTGAGGCTTAGCATTCGATTTTACTTCCCCCTCAATTTTCTTCAGCAACTGTCCATACTGCTTTCCAAGAAGCACAACAGTCTTAGACATCACTTCATTGGAGTTTATCTTTTCTTCATCACGATTTGACACCAGGGCTAAGCTTTTATTTTTCTCAGATTTTTCGTTCCCATTTCAAAAGTTTGTAGAGAACCATGAGCTCATCAACTTTCATAGTAGCTATGTCCTGAGCTTCTTCTATAGCAGTCATCTTTATGTCAAATCTCTTGGAAAGAGACCTTAGAATTTTCTGGACCAACTTGGCTTCAGGAATTTTCTCTCCAAGGTCACTAGATGTGTTGGCAATATCAACAATGTTCATGTGAAAGTCATGTACACTTTCATCTTCTCTCATTCTCAAGTTCTCAAACTTAGTGGTAAGCAGCTGAAGTCTTAAAGATTTAACTCGAGAAGTACCTTCATGAGCAGTCTTCAGGATTTCCCACGCGTTCTTTGCAACAGCGCAATTCTTGATGAGTCTGAAGATGTTCTTGTCCACTCCATTGAACAAGGCAATCAAGGATTTGGAGTTTCCTTGAGCAAGCTTATCATCTTCATCATCCCAGTCTTCTGCAGGTTTCAGCTCATCAGTGAGCTTCCCATCTTCATCTTTGACCTTTGGTGGATCCCACCCCTTAACCACAAACTTCCAAGCCTTTCCATCCATAGACTTGATAAATGCCACCATGCGAACTTTCCAATATTCATAATTGGAACCAACAAGTATTGGTGGTCTATTTAGAATTCCTCCTTCTTTATCCATCGAACTAGAAAGTATCGTCCCTGAATCTCACCCAAATATAGAACAAGATGCCTGCTCTGATACCAATTGAAATTCTGGTAAAGCAGATCACTAAGATGTCAGACAGGATGTCGTGACACTTGATATCTGCTTCTCACAAGAATTAAGGAAGAACAGACATAAACTGCAGAAAGAAAACAACACACAGAAATTGTTAACCCAGTTCGGTGATCACCAACACCTACGTCTGGGGGCTACCAAGCCAGGAATGAAATCACTAAGTAGATTGGTTCTAAGCTAAACTCCAACGTTTACAACTTAGCACCTAAAAACTACCATTCCTAGATTTCTACCTAAGACACTCCTAGGTAAGAGACCCTTCTCAATTCCCTTCTAATCACAGCAGTGACTGAAAATATCACAACTCAATAAACAGTCCTTCTCTAGTATTCACATAATACACGAGAGGCTCACAAAAGTACAAACCCTAGTACTTCTAAAACATCTACAATATTCAATCCATAAACTAGGTTAAATCCAACCTATTTATATTGCAAAACACAACTGGACTTGGGCTTCAAAAGCGTAGCAATTCTGCTCCTTAGAATCTGCGATCTATTCTTTTCTTCATTCCCAAGTTAACAAAAATGTCTCCTTACAAGGAAACTGCATATTCTATTTAGAATCAGAATCTCTGATTCCACAATCTCAGATGCCACCTGGAATCACGACATATTCCAATCACACCTGTCACCAAAATATAATTATCCCAAACAGTAACAGACAAAGATGTCGAATCCTCCTGATAGGACATCTTGTCTAACATCTTAACCTGCAGTTAGTTCACCATGTCAGGACATCTTGTCCAACATCTTTCTGCTAAGTTAGTTTTACCAAAATTAATGCCAACCTCAAGGGCTTGGACTCATCAAGCTCTATTTGTTGGCTCTTGAGCTTAGCCAATGTAAAAAGCTCTATTTATTTATTGTTGAAGGTTTTGGACATGTGACTTCATACACAAGAGGGGGTGAATTATAGAGATTTGAAAAACTTTGTTTTAAAACAAAATCATTTGTAAAATCAGAGTTTGAAAACATTTTGAATAAATTGGCAGAAGAAAAACCAAAGAAAATAAAATTACTAGAAATTAAAAGAGATAATGGAGACAAACAAACACCAAAGATTTATATAGGTTTGACCTTAAGATAACCTACTTGTGTCCCCAATAATTATTTATGAGAGTATTTAATAAACTTGAGAGCCTTTAGAAGGATGTGCCCACGAACCTCATTATATAAGAAAATGAAGTTTTCAAGCTAACTTTGAACTGAACAGTGAACAAGGCTTGGATAGGTTAGTCTCTAAATCAAACAAAGACTTTGCACATGTTGGTCTCGAACCAAGATGGCATTTTGAGTTGCCTACCCTTCAAAGAAAATCGGGGTTTTACACACACACACACACACTAATCACGAACCGAAATGAGATTTTTACTGGGCTAATCTTGAATATACCGAGCTTTTACACTAGGATGAACTCGGGAACCAAGTGAGATTTTAACCGATCTGGTCTCGAATCGATAAAGCTTTTAACCGGGCTAAGCTCAAGAACCATTGTGAATATTTTCGCTGGCTGATCTTCACGAACCAAAAGATAGCTTTTTCTTCAAGGCTAAGCTCACTAACCAAGCGAATACTTCCTAAGACAATTCCCCAAAACTACAAGAGCTTTTAACTGGTTTAGCTTGCAACCAAAATAACAATTTCCTACGGAAGATTTATTTACTCAAGAGATTATATACTCTTGGTAAATTTACAATTCAACCCTTACCCAATGTAAATTTACTATGGCTAAATATATGTGAGATAAAATGAGAGGTTTAAAGAAATGATGAGAGAAATGAAAAGTGATATTTAAACTCTTTTTTAAATGTAAAAAAAGTGATAGAAAAACACACTACTTTTATATGCCAATGTGAGGTATAAATTTGGAAACAATCCATGGGCCTATTGAATGTCATAATCAAATAGACATCCTTAATAATCGACTATTACGACCACAAATGGAAGGATTTTATATATAGTCATTATCAATCATTAAGAGACTATCCCAATTAATTTTAGACTCAACTAAGCATGATCTAATCTATTAGGTAAATAATATAACCGATTATTATCTTAGAAAATGTCCTTAAATCAATCAGACACACCCTAATCAATTGGTTAAGCCCTAAAAACATTTTCTGGTGGTTTTCATAAAAAAAATGAGAGACTTATCAATATTTTTAATTTGTATGTTATTTAGACATAGTATTTCCTGACATACCCTTGTGTCTTTGCAAGACACTGGTCACTTTGACGAACATGACCAAAAGAGCTTTCACACTTTCATCTTTCACAACTCTAAAGCATCAATTCTTGACATATTTATCTTTGACTATAGCGTCATACAAGAGACTTGAATCTTCTTAATAAGGCTTGTGATATCTTCATGTTGAGTACCATAATTTGAGATTTGAGAATTCCTTACTTGAAAGTCTTCACTTAAAAGTCGTTTGACCATAATGTTGACTTTAAATAGATGTATTGATCCTCAATAGCATAACTTGATTCAAGAGGATAACTTAATCAACCATCTTGTGAATCGTTGACCACTTGAGATGTCTTTAGCAGTTTCGTAACTTTAAGTGTTGTCATCATCAACAATGAATAACTTTTCAGTTGACCTGCAACTTCACCGTCTTTGATCACATTGACTATACCTAGAAATAGATTGATCCATATTCTCCTTTTTTTTTACGATGACAACTCATGTCTCGGGGATGTGGTAAAAGAGAAAAAAGATAGATAAATTTTGGAATGGTTTAGCTCCCCCCCCCCCCCTTCCCTCATATGAATATAGAGTATACTCTAATCCACTTTGAAGTATACTTTTTCCCCATTTGGATAATCCAAAACAAGAAATGATGCTAGAAAGAAACTTTAAATACGCAAGCACATAATTCACATAGGTTAAACATATTTTTCTAAAGAAGGGAAACATCAATTCAAATACTAGAACTCAAATACTAACAAGGGAAAAACAAGGAATTGTAAAGACTCTAGAGAGTAGGAAAGCACACTTAATTTCTAAAACTAGAACACATAAGTGAGACTACTCGTTTCCATTAATAATATCATCTCTTGAGGTGTTTCTCTTTATGATAGTTATGCCATTTTCCAATTTATGAATGGCCAGACCATTTTGTTGAGAGATTTCCAAAAGGGTATTGAAGAATGTATCTTTAGCTGCGGATTAATATGCTACATCTTCATCTTAATACATTGATTTGTTCCTAAATTCTCCTCCAAAAAATATGAAACCTCGTGCTACTGAGAGAGGATTAGTTAATCTTATAGTGGATTGGATCCACTGATTCTCTCATAGTGTTAATACCAGCAACAACTAATATATTGGCGATCAAAGATCCATATGGTAATCCAACTATTCCACTTTGCTTGCAGTAGATCTTATGGAGAAGCATGTCGTCAACCTAATTTGTTTGAAATTGTTGGGTTTGTAACCAAAAAGGGACCACATCCTCTCTAGTTGCGAATTCAAGATTATCTTTCCTTTCGAGGAGGTTCTTTGTGATCAAATAATGTGTCACACAAATCTTAGCCTATAAGTAGCTTGATTTGATAGGAAACTTCCTATCTTCCATAAGATTGTAGAGAAAAAGAAAGAATGGCAACAAATTTTTTAAATGATTTAAATTTTATTGGAGCATCGTATGTATAGGATACTCCATAGAAAGGTAGTTCAAACATTCTCTTGAACAAATCTCTATGAATGCCATTCTATATTCCTTTTACATATGTCATCGAGGATAGATCTTCAAAGTTCATGTTCGAGTAGAACTCTCAGACTAGATCCGAAAACACTAAATCTGGATTTTTTTAAGAATTCCCTTAGCAACCTTTGGAATATGTTCATGTACAAATTCAAGTTATTGATCAAAATTTCTTCCATAACAACGAATCATAACACCTTACGGTTGAACATTCCATTCCTTTCTTGGCTTCATGAGAATGATCCTTCCAAGAACAATATTCTTAATGAGTAACTTCTAGTGGGGAGGCTTCTTGTTGAAGCCATAGATAATGATACTATTGGTTCAGAGTAAAACTCATACTGCTACTACAAAAAAAGTACATTTCACAACGGTTGACATATAGATTTAACCACAGGTGATGATCCATGGTAACGAAGAGTGTGGTAGTAAGTGATCTACTTTACACCATGGGCTATTGGCTGTGGTAATACTAGAAATCACACTACATATCACCATGGTTGGAATAACCAACCGTAGTGAAAAGTGGAAAGGACATTGGTTTGATACCCAGAAATGTCATTTTTCTTGCGTTTATTAAACTAGATAACGCGCTACATATAATCACGATTAGAAGAAAAAAACATGGTGATATACATTGTTTTTTAAAACATATATTTTTTATTTTACATAATTCTCATTTTTTTTAACTTGTATTTTTGTGAATCGGAAACAGAACAGAAACATCACAATAATACATTTGCGAATCAAAAATAAATTGGCAACTATTACAAACCAAAAATATGTATTACATCAAATCCAAAATGGCAAAAAAATTATATACATTTTACACATCATTACCTCAAATAAGAAGCCAGTCAACATACAAAAATATTGTGCATTACATTCTTTATTTTGAAGGAATCAAGATGCACAATGTGACTTGACCTGATTTGGTGTCTTGTCACTAAACGCCTATAATTTCAAATAATTGAACTTGTTAGTATATAACACATAGAAATTATAACATACAATAAATTATGAATAAACAATAAAAAATATTTACTTGTAAATTTTCACATATGCCTTCTTCATTATCATAACGAATAGCATACACGTCATCTATATCAACTTCTTCATATGAAGTAGGACATGTGTTGCATAAGAAGGAGTCTCAGGAATATCAATATTTAAATCATGATTTTTATCACTATGAGGAATGTGTTTTCCGTGGAGAATAATTGACCATCTTTTTTCAGAAGGGTAAGTGACATAAAACTCTTGTTTTGCTATGGATGCCATGATGAATGGCTCAGACATATAAGTTGTCTTGCCAAGGCCAACCCGTGTGAATCTTAACTCATCAATTTGTACACTAGTGTTATTGTCAATCAACTTGCATTTAAACAAAAGCACTTTGAATAAAACATAATCAGTCTCCCAAATCTCCTCAATGATCCCATAGTACACTTTAGATGCAATTATAGGATTCTTATCTTTGAAACTAGAGAAGTACATGGATTCGTCCTCAACCATAACTCCACTATTTTGCATTGTACTATGATCATCTTTTGATTTTGTATAAAAAGAAAATTTACTAATGTCGTATACAATCCAAGTTACCACATTAAATTTAGGGATAAATATACTACACCCCCTGCCAAAGTAGCGAGATTTATTTTTGCCCCCTTAAAGTTTTTTTTTATTCCCCCCTCAACAAATCAAGATTCCGTTTCCCCACACCCCTCATGCTAACTGTTCCATGGAATCTTCCTATGTGGCGTTTGATGCATGGTTGACTTCAAAATCATTAATGCCATGTCATGTAATGTATATATATTAGTTTGTGATACCCCCCTTGAAAATTTAGGATTAGGAATTTGGGAAAATCCATGGCGCGAACGAAGCGAAACGAGAAGAGGAAGTCATCGGAGAAGAGGAAGGCGTCGGAGAAGATGAAGACTACGGTGGATAGCGGCCAAGACAAAGTGGATTCGTGAATGGTCAGTTTTGAATGGTAGGGAAATTACGTTTGTGAAAAATGAGAGCTATAGAGTGAGGGTGGAGTGTAGGGCTAAATGTGGTTTTTTGATGTTATGCTCAAAGGTGGGCCATAAGCACATATTTTCCATTAAGACTATAAAAGACAGACATACATGTGCTAGGGTTTTGGATAACAGATCTGCAAATTCAAGGTGGGTTTCCAAACTTGTTGTGAAGAAGATGAAAACTTCTGACACAGTTAAGCTTAGTAACATTATTCAAGACCTGAGGAAAAATTATTCTATGGGTATTACTGTTTCTCGTGCCTGGAAAGCAAAGTTGATGGCAAAGAAGATCATTGAAGGAGATGCAGACAAGCAATATGCCTTATTGTGGAGGTATGTTGCTGAGTTACATAGGGTAAGTATTGGGAATACAGTGAAAATCAACAATGATAGACCAACACCATCAATTCAACCAAGGTTTGGGTCTTTTTGCTTTTGTTTTGAGGGGTGCAAAAAAGGGTTCATAAATGGATGGAGGCCTTTTGTGGCTGTTGATGGGTGCCATCTAAAGACCAAGCATGGTGGTCAACTGTTAATAGCTGTGGGTAGGGACCCAAATGACCAGTATTTCCCTTTGGCCTTTGGTGTGGTAGAAACAAAAACTAAAAAAAGTTTGAGGTGGTTTATACAAATGTTAATGGAGGATGTTGGACTTGACAAAAGATTTGTGTTCATATCAGATCAACAAAAGGTGAGTTGCTTTATCTATGTTGTTATGATTTGTTCATTTTTTCCATAGTGTATCTATTTTTAATTGAGGATGCCCAATGTTGTTATCATTTGTTAATGTCTATTGTAGGGATTGGTTGCTGTTTTTGAAGAGATGGAACAAAGAATTGAGCATAGGCTTTGTTTGAGGCATTTGTATGCCAACTTTAAAAAAAAGTTTGGTGGTGGTTCATTGATGAGAGACCTCATGATGGGAGCAGTCAAAGCCACTTACTATCAAGGTTGGATGCTGAAAATGAATGAGTTGAAGCATGCTTTCAGCTTTTATCCTAAATGTGATGTTCTAATGAACAACATAGTTTAGTCTTTTAATGCTACCATTCTAGTTGCTAGGGACAACCCTATTTTAACCATGTGTGAGTGGATTAGAAAATACTTGATGAATAGGTGCAGTAGCTCTACTTTGAAGCTTGAAAAATGGCCACACAAAGTTATGTCAATCCCTAGAAAAAGATTAGACACTGAGGTATTTATGAGTGGACATTGGTTGCCAACATGGGCTATAGAAGATAAGTTTCAGGTCACTCATTCCTATAACAAACAAGAATTTATAGTAGATATTGCAAAAAGGTCATGCACTTGTAATTTTTGGGAATTAGTTGGTATTCCTTGCAGGCATGATGTTGCAGCACTAGGCTTTAGGCAACAAGATCCAGAAAGTTTTGTGAATGACTGTTATTCTAGGGAAAAATATGCCATATGCTATGGATTTGCTGTGAGCCCCATTAATGGGCAAGAAATGTGGCCAGAGGTAGAAACTAAAGAACTACTACCTCCTAATTTTAAAAAGGGTCCTGGTAGACTAAGGAAATTGAGGATAAGGGAGAGTGGTGAGGTTGGTGCTAGAAGAAGGCTTCCAGAAGTATCTTATAGGTGCACTAAATGTGATAAAATTGGACACAATGTTGCTTCATGCAAAATCAAAGAACAAGATCCCAATGCCTTGAAAAGAAAGGTGCGAATACTTGTAATTATACTATTTTATCATTGCCATTCTTGTATATATGACTGTCTAATACATGTTCATTACTTGGCTCAATTTGTAGAAAAAAGTGAAACCTGCTGTAGGAAACAAAGATGCTAAGGTCAAGCCTGATGAAGCTCAGACTGGTGCAGTTATGACTGATGAAGTTCAGACTGGTGCAGTGCCTAATGATGCAGTTATGACTGATGAAGTTCAGACTGGTGCAGTGCATCCCAATGATGCAGCCCAACAAGACCAAGATGTGTTTGGTGATATCTCTGATGAGGTGATGTCAGACCTACCTGATATCAACACATTACAAGCAGGTTCTAGCAAAGGCTCAACAAGTCACAAAGGGAAAGCAAAGGCTAAGGTCAGGAAGGAAGCAAAACCAGTTAGAAAGAGGGTTAGTGAAAGAATTAAACTTAGGATTTTTCAAAAACCAATCATTGGTCCTGGTTCAAAAGCAGACCAACCAATGTATTTGACTAAAGAAGAGGATGGCATTCTGACTCAAGAGAGACAAGGATCCCAAGTTACAAAGAAGGCCACAAAGAAAGCAAAACAGGAGTAGAACACTTTGTTATAATGTTTATGTAGGGTTTTTATGCACACTTTTGGTGCTCCTTTTGTAATGTATCTAATGCACACTGTATGTGCTCATTTTTTGTTAACTGATATGCACAATGTTTGTGCTCTTTTGTATTGACAGAAATGCACTCTTTAAGCATGGTGCTCTTTTGTATTGACATAAATGCACACTTTTGGTGCACAGTAATGACATAAATGACTTCAAGGCATATTTTTTGTTTTTAAGCATATAATTATACTTCAACATAAACTTCAATGCACACTTTTGGTGCACTATTGTAATGACAGAAATGAATTCAATGCACACTTTCATTGATATAATTCAAACATATCATTGATAACCTTCAAACTACAACAACATAAGACAACTTCAAACTTTTCATACATAAACTTCAACCCAACCTAACATCATATACCCTTGAACAACATTACAGTAACAAATCAACCCAACCTAACATCATACACCCTTGAACAACATTTCAATAATAACCCAAGATAAAACAAGTGTCATCTTCAACTTCAAATTGATCTTTCTTTGGCCTTCAACCTTTATCTTCACTCTATCTAACTTCTGCAATGTAGCCTCTAATTTCACTTCACGTATCTCACACTTTTGACAATATGATGCACTCTTAAATTTCCCCTTCAAAGAATCTCCCATTTCATCATCCCACAAAAATAGGTCACACCCTGTTCCATTCTACATCAACATTGACAATGTAAAACCCGGTTAACACAAACAACAACATTAGGTCAATTTAACCCAACATATACCAAACCAAAATTCTTACCCCTACGTTTCTACATCTCCAGAACTTCCTATTGTGATTTTGAGCTTTGTTAGAGACCCACAACTTCATCGCACAGTTGCATCCACATCTTTGTTAGAGACCCACAACTTGTGTTGCTGCATCCACAGTTTCAAGGGGGTATCACAAACTAATGTATATACATTACATGACATGGCATTAAGAATTTAAAATTCAACCATGCATCAAACGCCACATAGGAAGATTCCATGGACCTGTCAGCATGAGGGGTGTGGGGAAATGGAATCTTGATTTGTTAAGGGGGGAATCAAAAAAAAACTTCAAGGGGGCAAAAGCAAATCTCGCTACTTTGGCAGGGGGTGTAGTATATTTATCCCTTAAATTTATGCATGTATGACATCCATTTAACTGTCTCAGATGCACTGCCATCATTAGAAATCCTTTCATTAAACCAATTTATAAAATTCTTCTTATGCTCCTTCAAGAAACATTTGTCACTCATTCGAGGATATTTTTCCTTAATAAGTCTTTTGTGAGCAGATAAGGAACGTTGAACTTCATCAACATTATTCAATATAAATAATTTTCCTTGAAGAACTACACCCCGAGCCATTGACTTAACATTTAAACCTTGAGTACATATACCTTCATATCTTCCATCATGATGAGACTTTAGAAATCCTATAGAGTCATCCTCTAATAATTATTTTGGACATAATTCAACGACTTCTTTTGTGATGTACCTTTCAACGATTGAAGCTTATGGATAGTGATGGTTCTTCGTATATCCTTTGAAGTTCTTCATGTACCGATCTATTGGATACATCCACCTTAAATAAACTAGATCACAAAAAATGATTTCTCTAACTAGATGAATAATTAAGTGAACTATGTTTTCAAAAAATGATGGAGGGAAACACATATCCAATTGACACATGATTATTACAGCCTCATCTTTAAATTTAAATCATTTTTTGAAAT
Source organism: Lathyrus tuberosus (assembly GCA_022829125.1). NCBI lineage: Eukaryota > Viridiplantae > Streptophyta > Magnoliopsida > Fabales > Fabaceae > Lathyrus > Lathyrus tuberosus. Next base: position 5,148,427 of record JALAZF010000190.1, read on the forward strand.
CAATCACTTTATTACATATAACATTAAAGAATAAGTACAATCTGGTTATAGTTACTCTTACAGATTTTTGGTAAGGTTCACGGATAGCCACTTATAGAAGTTGTTGCATCAAGACATGACAATCATGAGATTTTGTAAGGGTTTAGCCCTTTTGCAAATGTTGAATGCAGAGAAAGTGTTGATAGTAAATGAAATGTCTCTATGTATAACATTTACTAAGAAATACAACATAAATTAAGTGATTACAATGAAAATAACAAATTATGGAACTAGTAGAAAGATATAAGAAGATCAAGTATAAGGCATAATCTTTACTCTCAGTGAGAGTACCAAAGGGGGGAAAGGAGTGACTCATCAATTTTCTTCCATGCCCTTATTGTCACAATACTCCACTTTATAGAAAGTTAAGAGAATATTTCTTGTGACCTTTATTCTCTTAATTATTGGATCAAGTGACACATGTCTCTTTTCTCTAATAATTTTAATGATCCTCTTTGATGGCGTGGCTTTTCTTAAATTTAGATCATAACATTACCGCCCCCATTAAAAAATTAACATTGTCCTCAAGGTTGAAATTAGAACAGTGGAATTCCCTGATAAATACATCCTTTCATGTGATTTCCTTAATGAAAAAAACTCCTGGACCCCATTTAACAATTATAGTATCAAACAATATATTTAAAACTGGTGCAATTTTTCCTATTTTCATCCAAATAATTATTGCCAATTTCACAATTGTAGTGAGTCTTTGGTTATCTATGATTTTGGGGTAAAAGTTTTGAATTACACCCACAAATCCTCCATCTAATGTATATCCCCAAGTATCCAAGCAAGGGTCTTTGTATATGTGTCCATTGATAAGTCTCTTATACAACTTTTCAAATAAAATAGGTGTGAAAGAGAAGACATCATATGTTGTATGGAGATGTGCTAGGCCATTTCAAGCATTTCTATTAGAAACCAAGGAACAAGGTTGATCCTTACTAATTAAATCATCATTAGAATTAAAAACTACCATTTGGATTTCTGTGTTGGTAAGTACAACAAGCTTAGCTCTTAAACCCAAGATAGTGACTTTCCTCTGCCCTTTTTACTTCTTGGTAACTACACATAATTCTTTGAATGTGATTTTACAAACAAAGAAGTTAATATGCATTAGTGTCAGTGAATTCTTAGGAGTAATTGAATGCATAATACTTCCCTCAAAAAAACGATAGGAAAACACTTTTGTATAGGATGGGTGTAACACCCTAAATCCCGAAACTTATATATAAAGGATTACTCGACAAATTTAAGGTGTCACCAATGACAACCCTTCAACCAAACAGAGACATTTTGGAAACACGCAACAAAAAATAAAACAACATACACACTACGACAAAACGCTAAAACAACAACGTCAGGCTTACAACGGATTCGTATCCCACCGTTGTATTAGGTTAAAAAATTTGCAGCTGATTTATAACGCCATATTTAACGACGGTTGTATTAAAAACCGTTGTAATACATGGTGTGTAACAAGCTTCGATTCCCAGCAACTACATTTTTTCCATATTTTTACATTTTAAACACGCTTGTATTAAGACACCGTTGTAATACATTATGTGTAACAAGCTTCGATTCCCAGCAACTACATTTTTTTTCCATATTTTTAGATTTTAAACATATATTATATTTCTTTTGTTAGTGTTACGGGGATTTAACCTCAAAACTCAAAATTCATCTTTGTTTTTCTATTTTTAAGTGCAAGAGAATAGGTTGAAATAGTTTGATCATAACTTCTTTAAAAATAAAAGTGAAAGAAATGAGTATATATAAAAGAAAACTTTATTATGATTCTAGATAAGAAGAGTACATTGATAATCATATATTACATATATTCATCAATGTCAGAGCCCATAGCTGCAAATGCATCTTCATAATCCAGGACTCTCTCCTCACTTCCCTCATCAGAATCATAATAAACAGTCCTCTTTTTCGTCTTTTTCTTTTTCTTCTTCAGCTTCTTCTTCTTCTTCTTCTTCTTCTTCGTCTTCTCCTTCCTTACCCTTAACGCATCCCTGACGTTGGCCGCTGGTTGAACCTCCTCATTTGGCGGCTGATGTTGTTCATTTGTGCCCTCATTGGTGATGTTTCTAGCATTCTCATTTGTAGAACTCATTGTTACGAAGAATATATTATGAAGAAATGTAAAATTGTCTATTTATAGATGAGGTTGAAGATGAAAAGTCTGATAGTTTAATGCTTGCAATGATGATTGAAATTCTGGTATCAGATATGAGATGTCGAAAGAGATGTCACGACACTAATATCTGAACAATGATCAATTTATGAACAAGATAAAATGTAGTAAACAATTGTAAAGAGACACAAGCAATTGTTAACCCAGTTTGGTGCAATCACACCTACGTTTGGGGGCTAACAAGCCAGAAAGAAAATCCACTAAACTGAATTAGTTTGAAGATTCTTAGTTAACACTCTCTAGTTTACAATCTTCTCACCTAATCTCTACCCGTGTAATTTCTATCTAAGACACTCTCAGATAAGAGACACCTCTCACTCCTGATAACACGAAAATGTATCATATATTTGCCTTGATTTACGACTAATAATTATGTTATTTTAGCCCAAGTTCCGATTATTCCGCAAGTATTCTAGTGTTTTCGCAGGTATTTCATTGTCCAAGCTGAAAAGAGCAAAGTAGAGAAAATATGAAGAAATGAGAAGAAAACAGGTAGAATTAATAAGAAAAAGAGCAGAAAATGGAAAGTGGTGTGTGTGACGACCGTCACACACCTACCACGACCGTCACGCTCCTAAAGCTTGCCATGACCGTCATGCACTCATCGCGACCGTCACACGCTCAAAGATGGTTATTATGTTCAGAACGCAGACGTGGAAAAAGAAGCCCAATGCACACGCACGTTGAGCAGTTTCTCCTAGATTCTCTCCCTCAACTTCAACTGCATGTGAGCCAGTCTCCCTTAGACTTCTCAACCACCAAGGGTTATGCTCCTACTATTTCTCTAACGTTAAGGCAACGGTGGAGCTATAAATACAGCATGGATTGGAAAGCCAAAGACCTAGAGAATTTCACCCCGAATTGCTGCATAATTTATTTTCGAATTTTTTACTTTCCTTGCATTCCTTGTTTGTTTCCCGTTTCCCATTCCTTGTTTACCATTACTTGAAATAGTGATAGTTTCTCACATTGAGGAGCTATTGCACCATAGTTAGGATTTATTTTCAATCTTGCCTTCATCATTCGTTATTCCGATACGATCGAGCAAAAGCCTACCGACTTGTGGAGGAATTGCGAGAACCAACTTATTGCATATTTATCAGGTTTTTATTCATTATCTTAATAATAGCATTATCGTTTTCTCATTGCCATGTTTAATTTACTGTTTTGCAATTTATATTCATGCATGTTTGTTTTAAGTAATATGTCTAGCTAAATCCGATTTATCGGTATGTAATGAAGTAACCGGAATGGATTTGATAATTCCAAGCTAAAACCATAAACAACTTAATTTCTGGACGCGATTTCTTAATTAAAGTTGGAATTTTATTACTAGAGTAAAAAGGTAGCAAGGGTTAGTATTAAGACCATGAGAGTGTGAGATTTTAACCGGATAGCTGAAATCGGGCATTGGTTTTAAAAACAGCGAGAGCGCTTTAAAGTTAATTAGACTGTATTAGTTTTCAAAAAGTATTTTTAAACTCTGATGGGCTAGCGAGAGCAGACGTTATGATTTAGGAGTATAGTCCGAAGCAAAAACCAGGAGAGTGTGAGGTGAGGGCTTTTAAACTAATATTTTCTACAGAAATATAATGTGACTTATTTTTATACGCTTAGGTTTTATAGAATCCACGATGGTATACTAAGTTATGTACCGATATCCTAATATCAACTAGTTTATTCTAAAAAAGTTAGATTCCCTTTTTGAACTTAAAACTAGAACATCTTCGCCTTAGCTAAACACAGTAGCAAACCGTAGCACTAGGTTAATTATCAAGTCCCAGTGGGATCGATATCTTTATTACTACGTGATAGGTTGTGCGCTTGCAGTTAGTAACCGTTAGACTCAGAAAGTCGCGATCAACTCCCCCTCAATCACATGCAGTGATAACTACAGAAAACTACAAAGTTTAGAAGGACACACTTCAATGACAACACTTGATCTTGCTTAAAAGCTTCAATCAAGAACAAAGCACTCGTGCTTAAAAGCTTAGAGTGAACAACTTACAACTCAAAGACTCAGTCCAATTCAAGCATCTAAATGATGAATGAATGACTCACAAGAAAACAACCAACAAAAGACTTAAACCCTAATACTTGAATACGCAGCTTTTAGTATCTTCTTTCTACTTTGCAAATAGGGTTAGCACGTCTTTAAATAGAAACAATCTTCTTGGGCTTGGGCATTAGCAAATCTCAGATTTAATTCACAATTAAAACTGATTATGCTCCAAATCTTTTTGCACGAAAATAGCAACAAACTATTCTTCAAAAAAGTAGCAGAATGCGCTTGCTTTAAATAATGTCACGCCATGATTTTCGCACGCAATCACTGAACATAAACACACAAAAGATTACAAATAAAGCGCAACAAATAAACCATAACATTCTGAACAGGATGTTCTGTAAACAGATGTTAGGACATCCGACTCGACATCATGATCAGAGCCATGCAAGAAATACCACCTACAGAATGTTAGAATCACATGTCAAGACATCAAGCATAACATCTTGATGTAACAACTTGTTTTAGCAAAATTGCTGCCAATACAGAACTAACAAACTCCCCCTTTGGCAAATTTTGGCTAAAATAATATTTGAGCACAAAGGCACCAACACACATCAGAGAACCATGCAGCATTAATAATTAGAACATAGCTAACATCTCAAAAAAAATTGAAACTCCCCCTCAAGCCAAAGAACCAGATAACCAACTCTTCCAGAAATTCCAAAGCACACAGAACACTACACACAAAACTATGCCACTTGGTATCAGCACAAAACTATGCCACTCTCCCCCTTTTTAGCCATAATTAGACAAACTCCACTAAGAAGTTGCCAGAAAAACAGAACAAATAAGCAAGATGACAGAAACCACAAAAAGTAGAAGGAACCATTCAGAACTATTGATAAACCCAGAGGCAAATCCATAGAGTAGAAAGTACATGAATACAGGCCAAGCACAATAAGTTCCAAATAAAATCTGAATCATCCAACTAAAAGAAGAACCAAAAAGAAATTCCAAAGATCACCATCAGTAGCAACAATCACCATCAACTCTCTTCACCCGAACTTTCATCTTCAGCACCAGTAGCAGAACCAGAATCATGACCTTCATTATCATCAGTCCTCTCACTAGAGGTGTGGTCTTCACCAACTTCCTCTTCACTTGCACCAGCAACCTCAATACTGACACCTTCAGCCTGTTCTAGATTCTTGATCAAGGCTTCCAATTTCAGCTTCCTTGCAGTAGTAACACGAATGACATCTTCCAACTCTTTGCGGGTCTCCTTCAATTCTGAAATAAGCCCAGTCTTTGTGGTAGGTTTCTTCTCAGCAGATGTCAAGACAAGGTCTGGGACATGTCTTCCTACAAACAGTTTATAATGCACAGACAAAACAGAATCTCTCTTGCAGGCCACATCAGTACTGCAAAGAATGCCAGGGTACTGGCTGAGGATAATACCACATATCAGAGAAGGAAAATCAATGGGCATTTTGACATCATTGGTTGTAGCATGCTTCACAATCTGATAAAAAATGTAACTGCCATAGTCAAATTAACCTTTGTACCAACAGCAAAAATGAATCTTCTTAACCCAACAGCAATGGTGGAAGTGTGATTTGTAGGAACCCAATTAGCTGCCCCAATCCTGTGCAGGATTGCATATTTGACACTCAGTTGTCCAGCAGACAGTTTTCCTTTCAAGGGCCAAGCAGTCACCTGATTTGCAGTGATTACCCTGCAAACCTGATTGTCAGTTACTTCCAGCTCACTTTCTTCTTGCTCACTTCTTCCCAAGTATTTGTTGATAACAACAGGGGATATCCACATGGATGTTCACAATGAACTCCTTGACTAGCACATCATAGCATTTGGAGATTCTAGACACAGTCTTTATTAATCCAACATTATTAATTAACTCCATTACCTCCTTGATCTCAAAAGCATCGTTACCTAGCTCTCTCTCCAAAGCAACCCTTCTTTGATATACAAACTTCCACTTTTGCACACTATCAACAGAATGGAATGAAATATTATCCAGTGGAGCATCTGGCACTATGTCAGATGGTCTCTTGGTTACAGACTTTCTAACAGGAGCGATATCCTGGACATCATCATCAACATCATTATCAGACTCAGAATCTGATATGTTCTTCCTTTTCTTAGATGGAGTAGAAACTTTACTCCATGCTTTAGAAGGTCCAACAGCAGCCTTTTTCTTGCCAACAACAGATTTCCCTCTAGGAGTGTTGTCAACAACAAATTTCCCTCCTCTTGCCTGCAAGCGTTTGGCTATGCCAGGATTCACATTAGCAATTAATTCATTGTCAAATGGTAAGTCATCAAGATTCACAACACCATCAGGGTCATTTGTCCTCTTGTCACTCTGATCAGGACCAGCAGTCTTCTTCTCCACACCAGGAATATCAGCAGCACCTTCAATCCTCCCTTCCTTCAACACAGAGTTAGCCAACTTGTGCAGATTTTTAGTATCAGTACCCTTATCAGAATTTGAAGAATCAACATCTCTTTTCTCACTTTGATTAGCATCTGAAGTGGGAATAGCATCAATTTGAGAAAGTGGGGTTGAAATCCCAGGAACATTATGACCTCCATATAAAACCCTAGTAACCAATCTTCTAATAGTTTTATCAACATACAGACTATCTTCGATGGCCCTATTTTCAGAAGATGACGCAAGAGGAGTTTTAGAAGTGTTACCTATAGGAACACATTTGGAAACTCTAGCATGAGAGGTTGTGGGCTTTTTCAACTCAGCGTCAGCCTAGGGGACCATGGCAAGCGAAGCAACCTCTATCACATCATCAAACGAGACGCTCACAGGGTGAGCCGTAGGTTTTGATTCCGACCTAGCAGACTTAGAAGGAGATGAACCATGGTGTTGAGACATCTTGAGATTTTTGTGGATGAAGCAAGGATGTCCAAGCAGAGGTATTGTGGAGGTATGGAAGGTGAAGGAGCAGTTGGAATGGGATGTAGTGTTAGGGTAGCGTGTGAGAATATTACTTTTGGTATTTTGAAATGATTGTACTTGATGGAAACACTTTATTTTTGGGAAATACAATACCACTTGAATGATATTTTCCCTCAACATTAATTGCTACAAATCCTCATAAATACAAATCCCTAATTTTCCTCTTAAAATTTCAAATTGACTAGCATCCAATGCCTTAGTGAAGATGTCAGCTAACTGCTTCTCTGTGGCAACATGTTCTAAGGCAATAATCTTATCTTCTACAAGTTCCCTTATAAAATGATGACGAATATCAATGTGTTTGGTCCTGCTGTGTTGAATAGGATTTTTGGAGATGTTTATAGCACTCAAGTTATCACAATACAATGTCATGACATCTTGTGTGACATTATATTCAGTCAACATCTGTTTCATCCACACCAGTTGAGAACAGTTGCTTTCGGCTGCTATGTACTCAGCTTCAGCAATAGATAGAGAGACACAAATTTGCTTCTTGCTGAACCATGATGTAAGATTGTTCCCCAAAAAGAAGCATCCTCCTGATGTGTTTTTCCTATCATCAGCACTTCCAGCCCAATCAGCATCACAATATCCAGATAATACATAGCCAGATCCATGTGTGTATAACATACCATAATCACATGTTCCATTAACATACTTCAGAATCCTCTTTACTTGATTGATATGACTCACTTTGGGTTCAGCTTGGTATCTAACACACACACCTACAGCAAAAGCAATGTCAGGCCTGCTAGCTGTAAGATATAACAGGCTCCCTATCATACTTCTATAGAGACTTTGGTCCACATTAACACCCTTTTCATCTTTAGACAACTTCAGATGAGTAGGAGCAGGTGTCCTTTTGTGACTGGAATTCTCCATCCCAAACTTCTTAACTATGTTCTTGGCATATTTACTCTGAGATACGAATATAGAATCTTCCATCTGTTTGACTTGCAACCCAAGAAAATAAGTTAACTCACCAACAAGGCTCATCTCAAATTCTGACTGCATTTGCTGAACAAAATGTTGGACCATCTCATCAGACATCCCACCAAACACAATATCATCAACATAGATTTGAGCAATCATGAGCTTCCCTCCTTCTTCTTTGACAAAAAGAGTCTTATCTATGCCACATTTTCTGTATCCATTATCAACTAAAAATTATGTTAGTCTCTCATACCAAGCTCTTGTAGCTTGCTTCAATCCATACAGAGCTATCTTCAACTTATAAACACGATTAGGAAAGGTTGGATCAATGAATCCCTTAGGTTGTTCCATATAGACCTCCTCATTTAGGTATCCATTTAAGAAGGCACTTTTTACATCCATCTGAAATAGCTTGAATCTCAGGATGCAGGCAACTCCTAATAGTAATCTGATGGATTCAAGGCGAGCTACAGGAGCAAAGGTTTCATCAAATTCAACCCCCTCAATCTGAGTATATCCCTGAGCAACCAATCTAGCTTTATTTCTTGTGACCACCCCTTTTTCATCTGACTTGTTCTTGTATACCCATTTTGTTCCAATCACATTTGTTCCTTCAGGTCTTGGAACCAGCTCCCATACTTCATTTCTCTTGAATTGCCCTAGCTCTTCTTGCATGGCATTAATCCAGAATTCATCAGTTAAGGCTTCCTTGACATTTTTTGGTTCAATTTTTGACACAAAACAAGAACTTGTTATGACTTCTCTTGATCTAGTAGTGACTCCCTCATTTAGATCACCTATGATAAGATATATAGGATGGTCTTTCTGAATTCTAATGGAGGATCCCTTGTTTACTAGCTTAGATTCAGGTTCTGCATTAGTAGGATTAGGATCAGTGTTTTTGTCTGAAGCTTCTGCAGAGATATCAAAGAATGTTCCAACATCTTCTAGAACATCAGCCTCCTTATGCAAATCATCAACAACAACATTTATGGACTCCATCATAACTTTAGTTCTGGAGTTGAAGACTTTATAGGCTCTGCTGTTAGTAGAATAGCCCAAAAATATTCCTTCATCACTTTTTGGATCCATCTTTCTTCTTTGGTCACGATCTGCCAAGATATAACATTTGCTTCCAAACACATGGAAGTATTTGACAGTAGGTTTTCTTCCCTTCCATATCTCATACAAGGTAGTCGTGGTTCCTGTTCTTAAGGTCACTCTATTATGAACATAGCAAGCAGTGTTCATAGCTTCAGCCCAGAAATAGTAAGGCAGTTTCTTTGCATGGATCATAGCTCTAGCGGATTCCTGGATAGTTCGATTTTTTCGTTCCACAACTCCATTTTGCTGTGGAGTAATGGGAGAAGAGAATTCATGGCCAATCCCTTCAGATGAGCAAAATTCAGCAAATTTGTGGTTCTCAAATTCCTTCCCATGGCCACTTCTGATTCTAACAACATTGCTCTCATTTTCTCTTTGAAGTCTTTGGCAAATATCTTTGAACACATCAAACACTTCAGATTTTTCTCTTATAAAATTCACCCAAGTATATCTGGAAAAATCATCCACCACCACATAAGCATACTTCTTTCCACCAAGACTTTCCACCTGCATAGGTCCCATCAGGTGCATGTGAAGGAGTTCCAACACTTTTGAAGTAGTGAGATGTTTAATCTTCTGGTGTGACATCTTAGTTTGCTTTCCAATTTGGCATTCACTGCATACCCTTCCTTCTTCAATCTTTAGCTTAGGAATTCCTCTGACAGCTTCCATAGAGATGATCCTCTTCATCCCTTTTAGATGTAAATGACCAAGTTTTTGGTGCCACAGTTTCACTTCATCTTCTTTGGCTAGAGCACAAGTGGAGGAGTAACTAGAATCTTGAGGAACCCATAAGTAGCAGTTGTCCTTAGATCTGACTCCCTTCATAATCACTTCACTCTTTTCATTTGTAACCAAGCATTCAGATTTGGTGAAGTTGACATTGAATCCTTGATCACACAGTTAACTGATGCTTATCAAGTTGGCAGTCAACCCTTTAACCAGCAACACATTATCAAGATTTGGAACTCCTGAGCAGTTCAGCTTTCCAACCCCCTTGATTTCACCCTTGGCTCCATCACCAAAGGTCACATAGCTGGTGGAATGAGATTTGATGTCAACTAACAAATTTTTAATTCCTGTCATGTGTCTAGAGCAACCACTGTCAAAGTACCAATCATCCTTAGCTGAGACTCTGAGAGACATGTGAGCTATCAAACTGGTAGCAGCAGCCTTGGGAACCCATTGTCTTCCATTAGTAGGAATGTTTTGATTGGATCTAGGTTGAGGAGCAGGCTTAGGATATCCATACAGTCTGAAGCAAAAAGGTTTTATGTGACCAAAACGCCCGCAGTAATGGCATCTCCATCTTTGGAATCTTTCTCTTAAGTGGTTGGGATGTCCTCTCCCATGATGTTGAGGCACCTGATGTGTCATATTACATTTAGTTCCAGATGAATGTCCTCTCCTATGATGTTGAGATACCTGATGTGACATATTACGTTTAGGTCCAGAAGAACTAGCATCTGAAAAGGGTTTCTTTTCTCCATCAAATCCTAGCCCAGTCATATCCCCTGCCATTTTTCCAACCTGAAGAATTTCATCCAATGTGTCAGATCCACTGTTCAGCATTCTGACAGATTTGGACATTTGATCAAGCTTGGAGTTCAGTAATATGACTTCATTCTCCAGCTTAGAGATGGTTCCAAGATGTTCTGCCTTTTCAGCCTTCAGTTGAATTATAAGTTTCTTCTGCTTCTCCCCTTCGTGATAGAATTCTTCACTTCTGAGACACAGCTCTTTGTAGGAAGCTGCTAGTTCTTCAAAGGTCAATTCATCATCACTAGAATCTTCATCAGAGACATATCTTCCAGTCAAACCAGTCACATGTTTAGCAGATTCTTCTTCGAGTTCACTTTCAGAATCCTCATTAGACCAAGATACAGTTAGACTCTTCTTTTGTTTCTTGAGGTAAGTAGGGCATTCAGCTCTAATGTGACCAAATCCCTCACATCCATGGCACTGAATCCCTTTCCCTTGAGTGGATTTTTCTTCAGACCTTGTTCTTCTACCAACATCATTAGACCTGCTGATGTTAGATGAGTTATTTTTGACATTAGGTCTTGACTTTATGTTCATCCTCTTCATCACCTTGTTGAGCTGTCTTCCTAGCAGTACTATAGCATTTGATAAGCTTTCATCAGTATCCAGAGCACATTCCTCCTCTCCATCTTCAGCATTGGACATAAAGGCTATGCTTTTAGCTTTCTTTTCAGATTTGTCACTTATCCCTAGTTCAAATTTTTGGAGGGATCCAACAAGTTCATCCGCCCCTATCTTGCTGATATCTTGAGCTTCTTCTATGGCAGTCACTTTCATATCAAATCTCTTGGGAAGAGACCTGAGAATTTTTCTTACCAGCTTTTCATCAAACATCTTTTCACCTAGGGCACTTGAAACATTGGCTATTTCAAGGATATTCATATGGAAGTCATGTATGCTTTCATCTTCCTTCATCTTTAAATTTTCAAACTTGGTAGTGAGCAATTGAAGTCTTGACATCTTCACTTTAGAGGTACCTTCATGAGTAGTTTTGAGTATGTCCCAAGCATCTTTAGCTACCTCACAACTGTTCACCAATCTGAATATGTTTCTATCAATTCCATTGAACAAAGCATTCAATGCTTTAGAGTTTCCAAGAGCCAATTCATCCTCTTCCTTAGTCCATTCCTCCTCAGGTTTCAGGTCAGATGTTGCTTTTCCATCTTTCCCCACAGTGACAGGGTGTTCCCATCCTTTTATGACAGCTTTCCAGGCCTTACTATTCAACGATTTCAAGAAGGCCACCATGCGTGGTTTCCAATAATCATAATTAGATCCATCCAGAATAGGTGGTCTGTTCATAAATCCTCCTTCCTTGTCCATAGTACCAGAAAGTATCGTCCCTAGATCTCACCCAGAAACAGAGCAGGATGCCTGCTCTGATACCAATTGAAATTCTGGTATCAGATATGAGATGTCGAAAGAGATGTCACGACACTAATATCTAAACAATGATCGATTTATGAACAAGATAAAATGTAGTAAACAATTGTAAAGAGACACAAGCAATTGTTAACCCAGTTCGGTGCAATCACACCTACGTCTGGGGGCTACCAAGCCAGGAAGGAAATCCACTAAACAGAATTAGTTTGAAGATTCTTAGTAAACACTCTGTAGTTTACAATCTTCTCACCTAATCTCTACCCGTGTAATTTCTATCTAAGACACTCTCAGATAAGAGACACCTCTCACTCCCCCTCAATCACATACAGTGATAACTACAGAAAAGTACAAAGTTTAGAAAGACACACTTCAATGACAACACTTGATCTTGCTTAAAAGCTTCAATCAAGAACAAAGAACTCGTGCTTAAAAGCTTAGAGTGAACAACTTACAACTCAAAGACTCAGTCCAATTCAAACATCTAAATGATGAATGAATGACTCACAAGAAAACAACCAACAAAAGACTTAAACCCTAATAATTGAATACGCAGCTTTCAGTATCTTCTTTCTAATTTACAGATAGGGTTAACACGTCTTTAAATAGAAACAATCTTCTTGGGCTTGGGCATTAGCAAATCTCAAATTTAATTCACAATTAAAACTGATTATGCTCCAAATCTTTTTGCACGAAAATAGCAGCAAACTATTCTTCAAAAAAGTAGCAGAATGCACTTGCTTCAAATAATGTCACACCATATTTTCGCACGCAATCACTGAACATAAACACACAAAAGATTGCAAATAAAGCGCAGCAAATAAACCATAACATTCTGAACAGGATGTTCTGTAAACAGATGTTAGGACATCTGGCTCGACATCATGATCAGAGCCCTGCAACAATAAGAAAGACCACCTGCAGAACGTTAGAATCACATGTCAAGACATCAAGCATAACATCTTGATGTAACACCTTGTTTTAGAAAAATAGCTGCCAATACAGAACTAACAATGATAACTTGTAAATGGTTGATATTCTGGAACGATATTTTTTAAAAAACAGAGAAAATTTTAAATTAGTATTATACTTGGCCAGAGTGTTCTCTATTCCGGGAAGAGTAAGGGTTATAATATTACAACAGTTAGTAATAATAACCGTAGTGATACCCCTTATACTTGGTACAAGGTTCGACTCCAGGCAACAACATTTTCTATTTTACATAATTATAGAAAAATGTTGCTGCCTGGAGTCGAACCTTGTACCAAGTATAAGGGGTATCGCTACGGTTAATATAACTAACCGTTGTGATATTATTAAAATAATATATATACTTATCATTACGGTTATTTTAGAAAATAGTTGTAAAATATTTACCTATATAAGGGAATTAACTTTCCCTTATTGACAGTAGCGCCGTTTCCTTCACAGCGAAACCCTAGCACCCATTTTTTCTCTACATTTTTGGCAGCAAACTTCATCTTTTTTTAGAATCCGCGAAAAGAAATACAAGAAGTATGAAGCTTTTGATTTAAGCTTCTTCCTCCTTGTATTTCTTCTTGCAGAGTCTAAAACTAGATGAACATGGTGATGATGCTGGCGGTAAAAGGCGTAATGTACATATTGTTTATGGAAAATAAGGTATTCTTCTACTTCAATATTTTTGTTAGATAGTTCTCATTATCTCGTTTGCTTCATGTTGTTTTTGTTGATTATTCTTATTTTGTGCAAATTCGACTTCAATGCTTCACGAGCAAGGTGAACTTCATTGTAATGGTACAGTCCCACTTCTTAGGGTTTTGTTTGTTTCAACTTTTGCTTGTTTTGTTTTGAATACTAACTAATTTTCTTCATTGCTTCCCACTTCTTAGGGTTTGTTTCACATGGTGATGATGATGGTGGTACATATATATGAATTCATTCTAATAAGGTACATATATATGAATTCATTTTGATATTGTATATGAAATTTAGTTTATTATATATTATGTATATTGTTTGTTTCACTATCCTTTTATTGAAAATGCAATCAGTTAAATTGATATAGGAACTTATAATCTGAAAATTAAGATGTATTTGAAAACCAACCTTTATCATGTCAATGTTTACCGAATTGCATCCATTTCATTTAGCACATTGTATGTTCCTTAACATAAAATTTATGGTTCAATGGTCTGTTTGCTTCAATTCATCGATATCTACAATTCTACTTTACCTCATCGTCGTCACTAATCATCTTGGTTGTTAAGATCATGATTGTTATGATGATAAAATCGCGATGATTTGTGGCGATGATGAGGTAAACTATAATAAAAGATATCGATGGATTGAAGGAAACCGACCATTGAACCATAAATTTTATGTTAAAGAACATAAAATGTGCGGAATGAAATGGATGCAATTCGGAAAACAATGGTTTGTTTAAGTTGGTTTTCAATAACAGTTTAATTTTCAGATTATATAGTTCTTTACCAATTTTAATGGTTGTATTTCTTTAATTAGGTGTATGGTAAAACAAGCAATATACATTTTTATTTTATAAACTAAGGGTACATTCCACAACGGTTGAGACTCATAACCATTGTGATAGTTAATATATATTACAACGGTTGAAATACCTAACCGTTGCAATATAACGCGCGCTTTCCAGAATACAACAACGGTTTCCAGACCGTTGTAGAAACAGCGAACTTACAACAATAATCTACATAACAATGCCTTCGCCCGCATCATTATATGTCATTCCCAACCGTTGTTAAATGGGTTTTTCGTAGTAGTGACAACACCTGTCATCGCATGCTCACCTTCACTTAGGGGATCATCACAGCGAAATCACATCAATCAAAGTAATAAAACAGGTTAACTTCAATTAGGCCTTAAAAGACATAACTTACATAACATACTTCAAAAGAATTTCAACAATCAATTCTCAACATAACAATTATTAAGCTTCAACAGAGCAAGTAAATTTACATATAAAATAATAAACGAAAAATATTTTTCTTCCCCCAGTGTTACAGAATCAGAGCATGATAACTAATAATAAAAGCGATAACTAATGAAAATAACTCCAAGAGCTAATTCCCACTCACATTAGCAAATTATAATCTTTGTTATCTGCAAGATGTCCATGGTGGACAACATGAAGCAAATGGGGTGAGAAATAACATTTAATATAAACAGTGTAAAGAATGCTAAGATAAAGAACATACAACAAACACCCATTCATTACATAATCAACAACAACATAGTCTCACACCCATTCATAACAACTTACACATATTCTCAATCAATCAACAACATCATTAACAATTAACTCATATGCAAATATGCACGCAATATAATCCACAAATGATTAATTATGCATGTGGTACCATATCATCAATAGTTGGTTTACTCAAGAATCAGGTTCACCCTACTCAAACCCCGAATCCACTCTGCTCAGATTCGGGACAAGTCACCAATCCACCCTGTATGGATTGCAACTTGCCTCTTTCATCAACAACAATGACATCATGAATGCATGTCAAAACACGTTAATGCAATAACAAAAATAACAATGTTTAAAGTCACTTCCTGAAAATAAACAAAACATGCATTGACCCAATGATAATAGCTCCCCTGACTCGAACTACTATTCACCAACATAATAACAACATCAATATTATACGATATCCTCAACATAACAACACAATCATAACAACATCATCAACATCAACATCCTTAACACAAGAACATCACATATTCTACAATTCAATAAATAATTAATTTTACACATAATTATATTTAATATCACTTAATTCATCAACATAGCTCATGATCATACCACAACACATCAATATCACAATTTACAACATTCAACACAACATATTCGCTACGACATTTACTCATGATATAACATCAACAATAATATTCAACTAATCTTCATTTATCCTGAATTAATTCATGTTAGGAGATCACACTCAGTCTTTGAAAATATTATTATTAATAGTAATTTGCATTAGTTTCCTTCGCTTCAAACCACGTCTCAAATGGAGTCACTGATCTCAAGTTATGATAAAAACCGTATTTGAACCAAATCAGCCTAATCGACGACGGTTGGACCCTCACCATAGCAGACGTCAGTCAGCTCTTTCGCGACACCCTGAACCGCTGCAGAATGCAGAATTCTGCATTTTTTAACCGCTGGAAGTCTTCTGGACTTCTAATTTCGATTCCGTAAAAAGTCTAATGCTCAAAATTTGACACCTAATAATTATATAACAATTGTATAGCAACCGACACAAATTATACAGACCTAACATCTATTAATCATCAATCAGTCATGGAACTAAGGTTATGTTTTCAAAGCTCCAAGCACACAACAATGACATCCAGCAATTTTAGAATTCAATCACCAATCCATGTATAAAATTCAGTATATTGCAGGGCGGGAAAATCACACATTAACATGATAAATAACATGAATTCCTCATATACACGTCAAAATTCATGAAAACACAACAATGGTGGAATAAAACTTATTGGAGAGGGAGGATCTCTCTATACCCTATCATACTAAACACCCATATTGATAGCCCTTTCTCCAATGAATTTTCTCTCTAAGAATTGGATGAAACCTAACTCTCATTCACCTTTTAGAATATATATCTATGGTTTTCTACACAATCTTTTCTAATTACCTCATTAGCTCCCAACACTTTTAATTCACACTATCATCCCAAACTCTCATTATTCTATTTTTCTAATTTAATTATTAAAATTATACTAATAATAAATTTAAAACTTAATCTACATTTAGGTATTTCCTTTACTACCCTTAACTTATTCTCTTAAATATCCTCATTGCCCCTTATTTCTATAATAACTCCTATTTTCTCTATTATTTAATTAATTAAATAATTTCTATCATAAAACCACATTTTTCTATATTATTTTTTAATATTAAGTAAAAATCATTAATTATTCTAATTATTCTAGTAAGCTCATATTTTCTCACCACACCCTACCAATTTCGTTGCACCCCAAAAACACATATAATCACCAAATTTATTTAAAGGTTCACCAAATAATTAAATATAAATATAAATAATTAACCTAAATTAATTAATTGAATTTGGGGTGTTATAATGAGGGTCATTACACCCAAGTGTTCAACTGGATTGATTTTGTATATTTTGAACAGAACCAATATGTATAGTTCCTGACAAGTCCAAGGTCTATATATTACCATAAAAAATGCAGAAATGACACTTTTTGAGAGATATTTATATGTGAGTAATTTAAACATTGTAGACTGGAACCAAACTGTAGAGTTAAAGGCATGAAATTCACATTGTGAAACAGGGTATCCAAATGAACCAACATCTAAAATTAAAGAAAGGTTGAAATTACCATTATTAACAAGCTTATCCAAAGGGGAGAAAGGAGTGACTCATCGATTTTCCCAGACCCTTGTTGTCAATCGATGCTTCTTTTTATAGAAAGTTAAGAGAATATTTCTTGTGAAATTTATTCCCTAAATTATTGGATCAAGTGACATGTGTCTCTTTTCATTAATCATTTTAATGGTCCACTTTAATGACATGACTTTTATTCAATTTGGATCATAACATATTTTAAGCCAATTAAATTGTGATCTTTATGTGATATAAGTTTTTTAATGTTTGATGAGCACTCTTGAGAAACTTCGATATCATACAAACACTTGCAAAAACGTTTTTCTCCTTTTTAGATAGAGTGTGACATGATGAGGACAAATAAATTCTTTTTTATATTTCTTCTGGGGCAATTTATTTTCGTATACCCATTGCTATAATACATATATATATATATATATATATATATGGGAACTATTACTATCTTTAGTCTTTTCTTGAATATTTAGAAGTTTTTGAATCAAACTATCACACACATTTTATTTGATATGCATCACATAAAGATAATATCTTACATCGAGGCAGGATCAATATGGAAGATCAAAGAATACTGATCTCTTTTTCCAAAAATTTATCTCAACAGGCATTTTTTTTATTCTTTCCAAAGACTGCATTAATGTGTTGTTGTCGTTTATAAATTGCATCCCCAGTTAAAGGTTTAGGGGCGATATCAAACTCATGATCTCTGTTAAAAGCCTTTCACAGTCTACAATATGGATGTTTGGGTTTTTGAAATTTTTGATGCCCAAGGTAAACGGTCTTTTTTTCAAATTGAAGTTGGTGAAATCACATATTTTATTCACTATAAGACACGCTTTATGTCCCTTGACATTGTATCCAGCCAAATTACCATATACAGGAAAGTCGTTGATTATATAAAATAACAGCTCGTGCATTTTAAACTTTTCACCTTAATACACATCATCAACATCAATGTCTTCCTCTCACAAAATTTTTAAATATTCAATGAATGGGTTTAGAGAAACATCTATTTTTTCCAAGTTCAACCTAAGGTTTCTTGGCCCATGAATAAAATCTGGAAACAACGAATCAAATTTCTTCCTTTGCAAAGAATCAACTACATGGAAAAATTTTCCATAATATTTTCTTTCATTATCGTATCACCTAATATTCTTTGCTTCATTCGTAGTAGCAAACAATATCTTGAATCTTGGAATTATTGGCAGGTAGCATAACACTTTGGCATGAGGACGTTTCATGCTAGCATTGTCATCATCATCACCACTTTTGTTTTTCAGCTTGTAGTGCAACTCACCACATTTCGAACATTGATTCAACATTTCATACTTTTTGTTATACGAAATGAAATCATTATGACATGCATGTATTTTGATACACTCTAAACCCATTGGAAGCAACATCTTATTGGCATCATATATATGGTCCGATAAATTGATATCTTCTAGAAGCATTTGTTGAAGTTGCATGTATTTGATACATTAGAGGGGGAGGGGGGGGGACTCTATGTTGTTTTGTTGCTTGTCTCTTAAACTTTACTTTAAGTTTAGTTTGATATTTGAGCCTACTCTTCAATTTTACATCTTTATGGATCTTTTTTTTTTCTTTTTTAGCATGCAGAATTCAAACTATTTGTGTTTGAGTATGAACATTATGCTTTAAGTCAATTAGTTGAATTTTTGGAACAAGAACCATAATTGAGATAGGTTCATGTTGTATCACAAGTAAAATATGAAAATAACTTTAAAAACTTTGATTTGAGAGGTTTTGGATGTGTGATATGAATCACACAATCCCTTTAGTTTAATCAAAATAAACAGAGAGGAACATGAAGTTGTGTGAGCTTACGATTTAAATCATGCAATCTCTGAGTTGAATCATGGAGTCTTCTTCAACCTCTACCAAGTTTGAGTTGAATCATGACTTACACATGACTCGAGTCACAATCTGTTTACATTTCGGAAACGTGATGAATAAGTAAAAAAAATGTTGCCAAAATCTTTGAGTTCCTCCTCGACAGCAAAACTGAAGGCTAGTCAAGAATGAAGAACACGATATCGGCTCATTCCTCAACAGTACGAAAGCATGGATGTTGGTTGAAAATGTAGTTGTTTCTTCAAGTTTGAAGATGGTGTTGTACGTTTCGTTAGGGTTGAAACTAGTTTTGTTTCGTTATGGTAGAAAATGGTTTTGTTTGGTTAGGGTTCAAAATCACGTTGTTTCATCATGGGTTATTTCTTGATGGAAATGAAAATATGGAACTGAAGAGACAAGTTAGATAGCTCTATCTTGGAAGCAGTGGATCATTAACTTATCATTGTCCATAAAGGCAGCCATTCGTCGGTAATACATGACCAAATGCGACTTAGGACAGGTCGCACCTGAGTATAGGTCAAAATTGGGTAGTTTGAACTTGGGTGGAATTACCAAGCCTGAGACTAAGCACATGTCTTTAATATTAGTATTAGATACATTGCTCCTCTCCATTACTTCCAATTTCTTCTGCATTGTCTCTACACTTTCCTTCAGTCTTTCATGTTGATTATCTTTTTCTTCGGACATATTGACATGATCATAAACCGGATGTGGATTCTGAAAAACTGGGCGCACCTGAGCTTGCATTATTGCTGGGGTGAAGGTAGGAATAGCTTGACAAGCCTCACTTACCAAAGGAATAGCTTGTTGAGTAGAAGTGACGGTCGGGGCACGCATGAAGTTAAACGGCATACCCAAAGTAGGGTTCACAATAGTAACGGGAGGTTCTATAGTTGTAGCAACGACATCTGAGACTACGGTGACCTGCGTATCCACCTTTGCTCGTATAACATTCAAAACTTCCATGATTTGCCCCATTCCTCCTCGGAGCTCACTCAATTCATTGTTGACTCTGTCCATCTCGCAGTATTGTTCAGACATCCTTTGTCGAGTTTGGCTCGGGTGACGATTCAAAGACAATTCTGAAGGGAAAACGGTGACATGAGACGAAGACAGAGAGGAAATGCACATGCTATGATGCAAATGAGATGCTAATGCAAGCCGAATGGTTTCAAGGAACTCAAAGGCAAGTTGCGAAAATCTTTGGAAAACGGGAGAAGTTTTTGTTTTTTAAAAAATCCAAGCTCTGTTGATCTTTTGAAAAGGAAACAAACATTTGAATTCCTCGAAACCAAAGGGCTAGGAATGCTTGAATGTAGAGATGCATAAAGCACACGAGCACAAACATATGGCAAACACACATGTACACACAACAAGCATGCAAATCCTAGGTTTAGGGTCTCATGAATGAAGCCATGGTCTACCCATCCCAATAGGTATGTACTACTGGTTTTCACCTGCCGAACAAGGTTCTAAAGAGTTCCCAGAGTCTACAATCCATCTTTCGGATTTTAAGAATTTCCCAGATGACTTGGTAATCGATAAAATTCTCAAGAGGATCTCGTCTGAGTGTAGTATCGCGTGACAACCAATTCAGAAATAGACTTCATCATGGTCTCCGCACTACATCCTAAAAGGCTTAGTGAGGTTTGGTAACTACGGTTCTCAATATCCCGAGCTCCTAGGTCGAGAGTAGCACGCTTTCACGAACGAATTCATTCAACATAACTAGACTCTCGAGAGGGCCTCA
Organism: Lathyrus tuberosus; assembly: GCA_022829125.1. NCBI lineage: Eukaryota > Viridiplantae > Streptophyta > Magnoliopsida > Fabales > Fabaceae > Lathyrus > Lathyrus tuberosus. Next base: position 5,169,670 of record JALAZF010000190.1, read on the forward strand.
ACTGAGTGATGGTGTTATCAATTTAACCTTTCAGGATTCGACTCGCTCAAAGCCTCCTTGAATACCATCGTCCTATAATAAGTGTACGCTCAAATCCGGGTATAGGATTTATCTCACTCATATATATCATATCAACCCAAATCAAACAGAAAAGTCAAGCAAGAACAGATATACAGATATATAAGCAAGTATGACATACACAAGCATATACAAGTAAATAAGCAAACATGAATAACATAAAAACAAGATAGGCTTAACCCTCTTAGGAAAGGACCAGCAATAGGTCTAACATCCCCAGTGAAGTCGCCATTTCTGTTGCGGTGAAAAACGGATAACAAATTATTAATTAATTTGCATCATTTTTCTTTTACAACCGTCTTTGATTTATCCAAAGGAAAGGTTCAAGATCGTTAGAAAAACCTAAAGGGAAAAGATCTAAGGTTCGGGGGTTGGTTACGCCTAGGGAAGGTATTAGCACCCTAAACGTCCGTAGTACTCTACGGGAGCCTCTTGTTAATGTTATCTTATGTTTGCTAAAGGGTTCTATGCTAGAGGTTGAAAACCCTAGGGGTTAGTATCTAAGTATACTCGATAAAGCATCGCACTTTACGCCTACGTATCGTCGGGAATAGAATCAGAGTACGCGTAGTTCTACTTCTACTGAATGATTGACTATGGCCAATATTCAGAGGGGAAATGAGTACAAGCTCATTGTAGAGTTTAAGAACTTTCTAAATCTAGTTGAAATGGACCTATGTTGAAGTTTAGTCAGTAGGGGAAAGTGATAAATTCATTAGGATGAATATCACTAAGAGTTGAAGAACTCTCTCCTAAAGCTAGTTATGATTTCATGGCCCTTGATGAGGCCAAGAAACAAGGTTTCTTCCTAAGAGGTTACTTAGGTTAAGATGGGGGCTATGACTTTAAGAGTCAACAGGAATTACCTTCCTTTAGAATAGGGGAAAAACAGTTGATAAAATAACAAATAGATAAGACATGAAAGCTAAAATATTGATATAATATGAGAAGATAAAAGCAAACATAAGCATGAGGATGGCAATATGTTTCATGGATAAGACAAGATGAACATGATTATAAGAATACATCAATATGCTTCAATCTTTAGGAAGACAAACATATGGAATGATATTAATCAAGGTTGATAATTAAAGGAAAATGATATTCATATAAAAGTCAAGCATATGACAAATCAACATGGATATATTAATTCAAGAATTAAACATGTCAAAGATGCTTAAGAATGATATTAAAAAATGATGTTAATAATTAAACCAACAATTGATAATTTATTGACAAGGCAATTGAAATTAACAATTATAACACAAATAGGTAATTTAAAATTAACTACATATGGATAATTAACAATTAGAAATTAACAATTAATCATACATTGAAAATCTCAAAATTAAGACACAAATTGATAATTTAAAAAAATTAATAACATGATTAAAAATAACAATTATCACAATTAGAATTAACAAAGTAATTCAAGATATAACATTTAACACAATTGAAAAATTAACAATACAATTTAAAATGTAATTGATAATTAAAATTAAAAACTAATAAACAATTAACAATTAATTATCAATTAAGAAACACATTAATAATAATCACATATATCACTAATAAGCAAACTGAGCTAAATAAAAAATTAAGCTAAACAAATAAATAAAAGATTTGAAATAAAAGTACACTGCGCAGGAGGGGTACATTAGAGCAATTCTGGTCAATTAAAATAACAAAGGAAATAAATGGGCCCAACGGAGAGGGGGTGCTGATAACACATGGGCGCTTGGCCCAGGAGATGAAAAACAAAGCAACAGGCGAAAAATAAAAATGACCAAAAGGTTGATCCGCAGGATCGAACCCAGGTCATTATGGTGGAAGGGGGAATGGCAAGGCAAGGGTAATACCGTTGGGACGGCTGTTTCATCCGGTTAATACTTGCTTCCATTAATGTATAAGCCATATTAAAACATGAAAATAATAAAATGAAAATAAAACGCGCATGCAGTAACATGATAGTGATATAATTGGCATGTGATAGTGTATCATGTGAGACATGGCATTAAAGCATAACAAGACAAAATAAAAAGCAACAACCAATTAATTATCACGCATGGAAAATGGAATCATGCAGTACGTTAAAATCTGCTATCATATTTAAATATCGTGCAAAACAAAATAGCAAACCACCCAATTGGGAACCACGCATGGAATTGAATAAACATGCAGAAAACAAACTGCTATCATGTTTAAAATAAAACATTAACAAAGTTCAACCTTCACTCCCACATAAATTAATCAAATCTTAACCAAACAACATAAAATATCAAAAAGAAGCATTTCTCATGTAGAATACGATGCAGCTATAAACTGGGTCGGATAGTGAATATAACATGAGTAGTGAGCAGTTGGAAACCAGGGTCCAAACATGAAAAAAGAGTTTGAGAAAGAGATAATACTTTCTGTTTCAAATGTAAACCAAATACACTCTCCACACGAATGAACAGAATATTAAGAGTTTCATCAATAACTCACAAACCAAACAGCCAGCATGATGTATTCAACACAAAAACTCACCTCACTTAAACTCCCACCACCATTCAAAAGCCGTTTTAAGAACAACACATAAACACCAAAGAATTTAACACGATTGCACTGAACTCGTGAGCATGATATAGTGAGTAGAAAACAAAGCAACCAACATCCAAAAATACAAACATAAACTGCTAAAAAAAACTCATACATATAAAACCATATGGCCATGCACACACGATGAAAACTAGTATTTCTAACCCAGCAAAACTCCCTCGTACCAAGAAAACAACATAAACCAATGCAGTGTATTATCATGAAGCCAAAACAACATGCATTCAAGGGATAAAATCTTGGTGTTCAAGCATAGAATATAGTCATGCATACTTTTAAACCAATCAGCTCAAAATAACCTCAACATCTCACATGGACATGGTAGACGTTAAAAACAATTACATACAAGCATGGCAGTATAAGAGCAAACCTTCATTCAAAACATTCTAACATCATACCACAAAATGAGTACCCTAAACAAATCAAACTATCATGAGACACCAATAACAAATTATCAAGAATGACGGTATAAACCAACAATATTTTAACATGCCATTAAGAGTAAAAGTTTATCAACATGATCAATATGGCATTCAACTGGGCTTGTATGTGTGAGCAAGATATGATGAGCAAAAAACAAACTAAGTTCCATTCACAACCAACATGAAACGTGGCAAATTGATAAAGACATACACTATGAACAAACCACCCCAGCATGACATTCAACAATATCCAAAGCCAAGATAGTTAGAGATAATGTAAAACAGGTTGGCATGCTTCCAAGTTATTCACATGTAATGGACAAATAACCACATTTCCAAATTTCAACTATAAAATAACCCTAGCAGTATACTTCCACGCATCATCTCAACATAAAATGGAAACAACATATAATATTGTAACATTAACATCCCAACCATATAGACTTCATAATCAAACCAACCAGCATGCTCAAACAAATTCATACGTTAAAAGAATAAAAGCTAGGGCAGCCATCTAAAGTTTTCAAACTAACTTAACATGGAGTTCAAAATAACATTTACATTGTAAACATTTTTAAATAGAAATAACAATGAAGATGATCTAACATGGATGTAATACAGTTAATGTGATGCAATGAGCATGGTAAGTAAGAGTTTGAAGCTTACCTCTTTTCCACGCAAATTGCAAGAATTTCCTCCCTTTCTCCCAGCTAGCTCTCGTGTACTTTTAGAAAACAAGTTTAGAGTGTTCTTAGTGTTGTTGTTAGTTTTTGTGTGTGTTCAAATGAAGTGGAGGAAGGCCCCTTTTATAGGGAATTCAACTGGTCCGAGAGAGTGATAATCCAACATGCCAAAAGTTTAACTTGAGAAGAAAAATCATGGAAAGATTTTGAGATATGGCTGTAGTTGTTCTGAGCACATAGAGCCAAGTGAATTTTCTCTTTTGATACCAATAGGTTAGAAAAGTAGCATGTTTGGCTTGTGTCCTTTGGTTTAAGGATGTACACGATGGATACACTTGTGGTGGCTTGCAAAGGTTGATAAGAAGTACAAAAGCAAAGCATGGGCAGCGTGCTTTAAGGGTGAAAGGTGATGTTGGAAAGATATGCTAGGTCTGCAGGGTGTACTTGGAGAGAGAGGTTTAAAATTCAAACTCAAAAATCTGAAGTAACTTGGTGCCAAAAACATTTCGTATGGCCATGTTGTTCAAATTATATCTCTTAACCTAATGATCCAAAATTCATGCTCTTAGATTCAAATGAAAGCTCTTGGATAATACTACAAGTTTGATGTTGGAAGATAGTTGAAATAAGGCCTTGAACTGGTAGCAAAGTGGCTTATAAATCGTGTCCTCCAAACTGCCCAAAAGGAACTTAGAAAATTTCTAAGTGTTGAGTTTTGACAACTTCAAGTGCCCTTCTTGAATAATTCATATCTTGAGAATGGTTTATCCCCTTGAGATGTTCCACATATGGTTGGAAAGCTCTCAACAAGCTCTACAACTTTCATTTGGGACTCAAGACTTGAATCCAAATGGAAAAGGGTGAGAAGTGGCTCCAAATTTGAGAAAAAGAATGATGAAACATGCTGAAAAATTTCCAAGTGTTGGTCAAAATGCCTTGGAAGCTCCATAACTCAAAATCCAAGCATTTTTAGACAAAAAGTCTTATGGAACAAATTGAAGATCTTGGAAAGAGCTTTCCAATGAGCTTTGAGCCACTCCAATTGGATGTATGTTTTAGGAGTTATGGTCCTTTCAAAATAGGCTATTAGGGGAAAAATCTCACAAATGACACCTTTCTTGGTCAAAACCCTACTTCCCTTGCAAGAAACCTCATGAAACTTGGTGTGGATACTTTGTATACTCCATGAGACAAAATATGATGATTAGAACCAATAATTCTTCATTTGATCCAAAATTCCAAAAGATTGAGGCTTCAGTCAAACCCTAATTTTGACTGTGAATGTACTGAGGTTAGATCTGGTAATCTTGCTTCTTCCTTCTAATCTAAAGGTCTTAGGAGACTCTTGAGGATGTTGATAAACCAATAGGATCAAGAGCTAGGGTTTGGGAGTCCATCTTGATGAAAAATCAAAGTTGTTGACTGATAAGTATCACAGAAACCCTAATTTGGAGGTGTAGTGAGGCTGAGGCTCAAACTTCTCTTGTTGAGGACCCAAAGATCTTGGATTCTTGTTGAATGATGTCCCTTGAATGTAGATGACTTCATATGGCAAGTGAACCACATAAATCTTGACTTGATAGAGCCAATTCCTTAGTAACTTCTTCAGAGCAAACCCTAATTCCAAAGTCCTTGCATAGGAGATCCTTTGTTGACTTGACTTGCTTCAAACCATTTGTGGAGCTTCATGATGATATGTAAACCTAATTTGAACACAAAGAAATAAACTACAAGATATGGGTTAGCTCAGACAATGCAGAGATGCTCCTAAGATGCACAAAAGCTGGATGACATCTAAGGGAAAAAATTTAGGGTACAACACACATACACTTAAAACATTTTAAATCCTATTTTTCCTAAATAATAATTCCTAAAATGTCTTGAAGTCGTGTCAGTTGAATCAGAACTGTCTGGGTGATTTTGAACAAAATTTGTATTAACCAATCAATTGGAACATATACCCAATCGATTGGGTCAGTGTAAAAGTTGTGCTTAATCGTTTAGGATAGTGTCTTGACGAAAAAATGACTATATATATTTTCCTTCTTTTTTAAACATCCTAAACGGTTAACTTGAGGCCTTCCAAACGATTGAAGCAAGATGCCAATTGATTGACACATATCAATTAAGGTAAAACATTCTAATACACATGTCATCGCATGCTCACCTTCACTTAGGGTATCATCGTAGCGGAAATCATCAAATAAGCATGCTTCATAATTTAAGTCACATAAAAGATACTTTATTTGAATTAAAACAATGTGGCAATAGTCTCCACTATAACATAAGCTCAAAACATCTAGAGCATAACATACGAATCTTGAATTAGCAAAACACAAACTAAATAAAACATTCAAACACTTCCAACCCCTATGTTACAGGATCAGAGCAAGACTTCTAAACACCAATAAACTAAACGAAGTAACTCCAATATCTAATTTCCACTTACTTCCGCAAACTCTACTCCTGAGTATCTACAAGATTTCCATAGTGGACAACATCAAAGCAAAGGGGGTGAGAAACAACAAACCAATATAAACAGTGTAAAGATTGTTAAGGTGAAGAATACACAACAAGCACACATTCATTACACACCCATCAGCAATATATTATCACACCCAAATTCTGATAACATTTATACAATCACATCCAATCATCATCATCATCATGAACAATCAACTACATATGCAATCATGTATGCAAATGTATTCCACAACTGACTCATTACGCATGTGGTACCATTCATGAACACTCGGGTTCATCTCGCTCCTGGTCCCCACCATAGGACCAGAGCACACCAAATCATAACCATCACCATAGGACCAGAGCACACCAAAACTGGATCGAAACTCGTACACCATGATGCATGACTCTTAATAACATGCATTATCACAATAAGGATCACCAAAAGGGTCCCCATACACATCTCACCATTTATGTATCACATCATTCATCATACGCAACAATCAATCCATGTTACAACATCAATAAATAAAAACGATCAACAATGAATCATCAAATGCAAATTCACAGGCATTCATTCATGTTACTTCACCAAACAACAACACATCATCGTATAAACATAACGATTTACAAAATAATCCATGCATTCCACAACATGTATTCACACATCACTTCAACAGGTTGATTCATCATATTAAACATCACCAAACACTAACCATTTGTTGCTAGCATCAGAAAACAGACCTACAAGTCGACACAAAATAACAATTCAACATTGTCCCCTTTTATGAGTGAAGCCTTTGCTCGCTAAGCGAAACAACTATTGCTAATCAAAATCCACATAAAAACTAGAACCTGCACCCTATCATGTTCGCTAAGCGAACATAACAGCTCGCTAAGCGAAGTCATTCTCGCTAAGCGAACTCGTTCAGACCTGCAAAAATACCAAACACAATTTACCTCTGCAGCAACCCCAAAACCCCTCCAATTCAGTCCCAAACATCCCCAATCTCCCAAAAAATTATATCACATGTTATAACACCACTAGAACTTGTTAAATCACAACATTACATAATCTAATTCACTCATTCTCATAAATTCATGTTGACCCCAAAACCTTCCAAACCCTCAAACATGGTGGAAAGCATTAACATCTCAAAACACAAATTAATACACGCATAGGCACATGAAATTCATTATTAAAACAACCAAAAACATCAAAACTTCATAGAAAAATCATTATCAATCACATCCTAATTACCCTAAAGAGAGTAAGTACCTCTCATCCTACCCCCATCATGCAAAACATCTGAATTGATATCCCTTTCTCCCCCCTTACCTTAGATTTTCAGCAATTGATGATGAATTGTACGACTCCTATGAGTTCCCTCTCCAATTTCCTAGCTTGCTCTTCCTCTCCTCTTTTTGCTTCTTTTCTATTTATGTCAGATGTTTCTCCCAAAAACCTAACTTTTTCCCAACTTTTAGAATATATAGTCCCCCAACATTTTTCTTAATTATGAATTTTGCCCAGCTCATTATTAGCTTAACTATTTTCACCACTTATTTTCTCCAATTGTCACCAATGGGCCAATTCTATCATTTTTACTAATTAATTAATTGATTCAAATAAAATACTATTTATTCTTATAATTGATTAAAATTCTAATAACTTTTAAACCATTCAACCACCCTCTTACTTCTCTATACCTCTATTCCAAGGATACTGACCCCCCACAATCACACAAAAAATAATTAAAACATCAATTAATCAAATAAAATTCCAAATAATTCAATTAAATTAATTAATCGAATTTGGGGTGTTACAGTGAGCACTCTATCTCACACCTTAGTCTCTCTGAATATTTTTCAAGTTTTTTTCACCTATATTTAGTCGTAGCATTTTCGAGAAATTTGTTCTATTTAGTGATAAATTCTTTGTTTCTATTTAGCGTTTCTGGAAGGAATTCTATTTAGAGCGCTTTTATAACACTCTATCTCACACCAAGGAACTTGTTTTAACACTTGGTTGAATAATTTATCCCTAAAGGGATTGTTTTTTTGGGGTTTGAAGCTAGACTCTTTAAAATCTTTAGTTTGGGGATTTAGTTACTAAGTCGTCGGTGCAGTTCGAAAGCTCAGTCCGTTTAAAAGCTTTCTTTAATTCGAGATCAACCTGGTATAAATTCCCACATTGGTTCGCGGTTATCATGGTAAAAACCTTGTTCGGTTCGTAAGCTTAGACAAGTTAAAAGCTTGTTATGTTTGGAGATACGCTTAGTATAAAATTGTGTTTATCTAGTTTGTCATTCTAAAAGGTGTGCACCATATTAAACAGGTCGAAGAATAGATCGAGGGAAGGCTTCCAAGACTTATGCTCAACGTAAAACTAGAACACTTTCATATAAGCCTAAGCTCCTTGATGAAACTAGGAAGGGGAAACCTTCAAGTGCTTTAGGACGACAACCTCGAAGTCAGAGAAAGACAACCGCAATCATATTTTGGTGAACAAACATTCATAAAGCTAGGCTAAACATTTGCCAAAGGAACTAAATAACCTTTCTTTCAAACCCAGAGGTAGGATCGACCAATCCAAAGGGTCGTCAACCATGATATCAAAAGAATTTATAGTTGATTCAGTATTCATAATGGACGAGGTCCCCACCACTTCTGCATCCACCCAGCCATACATAATTGCGTCGGCCGATTCCACTAGCGTCAGTCCCCTCCAAGGCAGTTCATCAACTTTAAAATGCTCTCTGAGACTGATCTAAGAGATTACATCTTGCCTACCTTGACACTCCAAATGGGTCATAATTTCAGCGTCGTTAGGTTCACAATTATTGGCTCTCCGATAAACCTAGACAAAATTTCCAGCACGTTCTCTCATCAACTTAGAAACTTGTATTTCTACTTCGGTCAGAACGGGATGGGGCACTTAGACCTCAATGTGATCCTCCTTGCCACTATCATGTGACATAAAAGCCTCAAAAGAATCCAACGAAAAAGCTCTCTCATCAAGGGAGTTTCCAAATACACTTTTAGAATCAGAATCATCGATTAAGGACACAATTTCATGCCCCGTGTAATCGTGAATACGGGAAGGGGAATGTGAATCACAAGCCGCCCCTATTCCCGCAGCACAAGAGACATTAATTTTAGAATAGCTATTTAGACTAATAGGGCTATTACTCATCTTGACCAGAAAGCAGGAAATGCTAATGATAAAAGCTTGAGTTGAGAAGGGTACCCGAGTATACGAGGTTGAGGATGCGGAGTAAGGAAGAAAACCAGAAGCTTTTGGATGATAATTGTAATTTCTCTAATAGTGTGCTCTCAAGAATGAAAAAAAGATGTTTGGTAATAATAACAACTGTCAATGAACTTGAATTCCAAAGATTATGAAAAAATTTCTCAATACTCAACTCCTTCTATATATAGGCAAATATGATAAAACGATCCAAATCAGTGGTAAAAAGAAGTTACAAAAATCAACGATTGGATTTCTCCTTGGAAATGCAGGCAAATTTGAATGCACTCGAGTGCATTATAAGCAGCATCATGCCCTAACAAGTCATTTCAGACCATGCGTCAGGAAGAAGCGACGAAACGTTTCAATGATGGAAATTCATTTAATGCGTGTGTTCCCTGTTGCTTTTACAATGATGGAAATGCATTTAATGTATTTCCCTTCTAGTTCAAATCATACAACATCCTTAGAGGCCGACCTTAATCACTAAAGGTTTCCCCAACTCCTTAAGAGCTCGACATGCCTTAGGGGAAACTGTTCTAGACCGAACAAAAGTCCAAAATGGTCAAGACCCAAATCAATTCAAATCCACTCCACTTAACCCAAGGTATAAAAACCATCTTACACTAAAAGCAGGGCACAGTTTCTAATCTCCACTTTTCGCTACAATCGTCTTGAATCTTGAACTAACTTAGGTCTTGGAGTGTTAACTTTGTAGGTCCATCCTGAGCCGCCGTATCGGAGATCAACACCACCAGTTAAGGATCTACACCACCTACTTCAACTATTTATGGTTCCAGTACAAAACAGCTTCCATTATACGTTTTTTTTTACTTTCTGATAATGCATCGTGAATTTGAGGGGAGATGTTAAATAATACTATTATTAAGTTATTATATATTTATTATATTTTAGTAAGGGTAGGTTATTTTTTTTCTAGTATTTATGCTTTATTATAATTTTTATTTTACATGTTTTTGTTATTCTAATTGAAACTCTAACATCCTTTCTCATTCCTCTCTTTTGTTAACAATAATAATTTTTTTAAATGATTAAATCATATTTTAAAAAATTATAATATTTTTTTTTATGAATTGGACTCCAAAGATTCACTAGGATCAAGACAGATGTTAAGGTTCAAAGACACTTATAAAAATATTTACAGATTATTTAAAAAAAAATATACTCAAGTCGACATTGAGAATTGAACCTATGATCTCTCAACCTTCCTTGCCTAAATAATATAAACTTTTCCGTGTGTGGGGTAAAATGATCCTTATTTGTGATTGGATCCTTTTAAGTATTTCTCTTTGGTAAGAAAAATATGATTAATGTAGTGCTTAAGTAATTTATATTGTGAAAATCCAAATTTTGATGGTAATATAGAGTCTTGTTGGTGAATAACTTATAAATCATTTCTTATGTTTTTAGGTATGTTTTGCTTGTAAATCTAAGGAGTTCGCATGTGCTAAAAACTTAGATTTGAGATTATGTTTTTCTCAGGGTTTTAAGTTAAGTGTTAATAATTTTTGTATGAGAATAGTTCATCAGGAAAGTTTTTATGTTTTTAATTGGGATTCCAACTAGTGAATTTTTGGAATGATCTTCTTAAATTAATTAGTCGCAAGAATGTTTTTATGTTTTTAATTGGGCTTCTAACTAGTGAATTATTAGATTGATTTTTTTAAATTAGTCGGTTGTAAGGTTGGATGTCAGTTTTTTATATAAAAATAACAAATATAATTATACTAAAATTTCAAATTACATACATATTTTAAAATAAAAATAAAATAAATAAAATAAAAAGCATTTGACATCAATATGTTAACGTTGATACACCATTTATCTCTTGAGATCATCAAAATTGAGAGATACTAGTTAAGGTCATTTCATGTTTAATGAAAGATTTCTTTGCACTCTGATATGAAAGATTTTATTTTTAATGAAAGATACTAGTGCACTCTAATATGTGAGATTTTTTCTTTGAATTCCAAGAATTCAAATTTGGGTCTGAATGTGGATGGTGATTAGAAAGAGTTTGGGGCAACTGTTTGTGATAATTTATGGAATTGGCACAATAGAGTTCTATGATGATAGTTTCGTCATACCGCATAATTCGACGAACCATGTGTACATGCTGCTGTAGAATTACCGGAATGCTAAAGTTATTTCAAGCAATGTTGTTCAACAACATCGAGAATTATTCAAATCAAATGGGAACCTCCAGCGATGGGACAATTTGAACTAAATACTGATGGAGCAAGAAACAACAATAGTAGTGCAGGATGTGGGGTTCTAATCAGAGATCATGAAGAGAGTTAGCTAGGTGGTTTTTTGAAAAAAAATTGGTAATTGCTCCACCTTGTTCACAGAGCTGTGGGGGATGTTCGAATGCTTAAAACTTGCAAAAGCTATTGAGGTTAATTTTGATTCTCAATTAGTAATGGATATCGTCAATGATAAGAATAAGAACTGTTTCATGGGAAGAAACGTATTGTTGCAAATTAGAGCCCTGATATCACAAGGTTGGGGTGTTTAAGTCAAGCATGTGTATCGATAGGCCAACTATTGTGCGGATGCTCTAGCTAAGAGAGGTTAATCTCTTTTACGCACTTCATTTCTCAATTGTTAGAGAATGATCGTGTGGAATTTATTGTTTTCCGAACTACACTGATATAATCTTTTCTCTTTTGGATTTAAGCCCTCTTTCAAATAAAAATTACTCCGTAATAAAAAATTTCAACCTTGCTGTCAATTATAAATGCTTGCCGACCTTGATCCCCTATTGGAACCTACCTCCTTTGAAAGGGCTTAAATTCAAGTTTGCCAATGGTCAAGCTATCAATGCCTAATGCCCAAGTAAATACAAACAGAAACTAAATGCATGTACTACTAAGAGTAATGAGTGTCGAAAGTACGCATAAATAAATGGAAATAAAATAAATAAAATACAGATACTTCAATACAGTCGCATCTAAAATAGGTTTTATACTTGGACCATTCATATTATTGTGATTCAAATCCCAATGCCTATATTTCCCACCACTGCATTACACTCAAAGCCTGACAAGTTGGAAACTTTTTTTTGACCATATTCATACACCAAATCTAAATCTGTGTACCAGACAAAATTGATTCATTGCTCCACACTGCCGCGCAATGATGAAATTACTGAGATGCTGTCAGGAAGAAAATTTTGAAAAATAAAGGATGTCATAAAAATAACATTGTATACTCCATATACAAGGATTGTTGTTGCTTAAAAACTTTTACAATTTTGATGGATACAAATACTCTACTATTGATTGTGGTGGTTCGAGTGTGAATTAATTATAATTTTTTTTAATCATGAAAATGATGAATTATAATATTATTATTATCTTTCGATACCATTTGGTCATGATAATTTTTGTGGTAATAAGTTTTTTTTTAACCCTTGATAAATTATGTTGGGATAGTAAAATGGATTGGCACATGCTCGTTTAGATTATTGAATGAGCAAAGGTTTTCAATCATTTGTTCTACTCTTTTAGCATGTTTAAGCGAAATGGGTACGACCGTTTGTCATTTTTACTATTTAGGGATGACAAAACAAGCCTATCCTCGAATTTATACGTTAAGTCTGTCACCTTATCCAGATTAAATGAGGCTTTTTAACCCGCCATATATGGAATTTAAATTCATCGATGTCATTGATGCACGCATTCGATGCATTAATAACTAGAGTGAATCTGCATCCATATGGACATCCTATAGTATGATGTGTTGAGTTGTAATTCCTTGTGTCGAAGCAGTGTAGCTCGACAGAAACAAGGAGTAGACGAATTGTGATAATGTGTGTGTCAAGTTGTAATAGTGTGTCGAAGTGTCGAAGGAGGTCCCTTCACACAGGATTTCGACTTAGGCCTATTTTAGTAATGTTAACTATTTTTGGCTTTTATAGTTTTGGGCATTGGCTTGGGGTGCAAGCTAACATAAATCTATAAATAGAGAGAAATCCTTATTTTTGTAAGAAGAAGTAAAACAGACTCAGAATTGAGAACTTGTATTCACAGTTTGCAGTTGCAAGTGAACTAACAGAATTTCCACAATTTGTGCGCAGAGAGTTCTCTGCAGAAAATTGTTCATCTTCTCCTCCAACGTTTTTCTCTCTCTTTTCTTTCTCAACCCTTTTTTTCTTTTTCCATTGTCATTGCGTGTTTTGTTAACAATCTTGAGATCAAGATTGAATAGGAATTCCCAAAAGGTTTTGGGTTAATTCTAACATATAGTATCTAGAGCTCCGGTTGCGATTCAAGGAAGGAAAATCGTGAGGGCGATGAATCATCCGAACGGGCACTTTCCGGCGAGTCTTCTGATTCTCAAGAAAGATAATTATGAGAATTGGTGCAAGCAGATGAAGGTGGTTTTCTGTTATCAAGACTTTTGAGATCTTGTGAAGGAAGGAGTAACACCGCTTGTAGAGAACGCGACGGATCAAGAAAAAGCTGCACACAAAGAAATGAAGAAGAAAGATTATAAAACTCTCTTTATAATCCATCAGTGTGTCGATCCATATAACTTTGAAAAGGTTAGTGATGTAGAGTCAGCGAAGGAAGCGTTGGAGATTCTTGAAAAGTCGTTTGGAGACGTAGAGAAGGTGAAAGAGGTGAGGTTACAAACTCACAAGAGAACTTATGAGTTGCTTCAGATGGAAGACAATGAAAGCATAACAGATTTCTTCACCAGAGTTACAAAGCTGGTGAATCAAATCAAGGTATGTGGAGAGGTGTTGACATTAAGATCAGTTGTTGCAAAGATCTTGAGGTCATTGGCTCCAAAGTTCGACCACGTGGTAGTAGCCATAGAATAGTCAAAAGACTTGTCAGTGTTGGCGAAGAAAGAGCTTCAAGGGACGCTTGAGTCTCATGAACAAAGAATGGCTGAAAGAACTGCAGGAAAGTCGAAGAGTGATATGGCTTTGCAGGCGCAGTCAGAAAAGGAAAGGAAAGGCAAAGGAAGCAGGAATGGCAACAAAGGTAAAGGAGGAAACTGGTCGAATCAGAGAAAACCCTGGAATCAAGGTGTAACGCCCCAGTTTTGTCCAATTTATTTAATCGAGTCGATTTAATTAATTTTGTTTTTATATTATTTTATTCTTGACTTTTATTTGACAATATATTATTTTTCATCGTTATTATGTTTTATCGCGTTTTGAGAGCGTTTGAGAGATGTTTGAGCGTAAGGGCAAAATGGTCATTTTGGGTAGTTAGATATTTATATAAATAGAGAATAGAGAGAAAAAGAGAGAAAAGAAAGGGAAAGGAAAAGAAGAGAAAGAAAAGGAGAAGAAAGAAAGAGAGAAGAAGAGAAAGAGGAAAATCGAAGAGAACTCCGTTTCGAGCGCGATTAATCGGGTAAGGGTGAGAAGTTTCGATTATATCTTGCTTGTGTATGTATATGTGTTGTTTGTTGTAATTGTTTTGGTTGTTTCACAACTTTTCCTCATTGATAAATTGATAGAAATCGATGTTTTCACAGATGAATTTCGATATAAACTGCGTAGAATACTCGTTGATTATGCCCGAACATGTTTTGGTTGTTCTGGTATGAATTAGAAGGGTTTGGGTGGTAGAAATGATGTATTTTGGCCCCAAATGACCTATATTGACGCTGCTGCGAATTCTGGGTTTCGCGGGTTCGCCTAGCGAACCCCAGCGAAGGAACGGGCAAATGTTCGCCTAGAGGTTCGCCTAGCGAACTTTATGTTAGTTTTCCACTGCCTTGGTTCGCTAGGGTTCGCCTAGCGAATACTGGAGCGAAGTGGCAGATTTTGCTATTTTGTTTTCTTCATAATTTTCAAACCCTAAGTCCGTTTTGGTCGCCGTTCGAAGCGTTGGAAAGCTAATAAAATATTCTTTCTATTTAAAATGGTTTGGAGGTCAGTAGATGATTTATTTAAGTCGTGGTTTTGTAAAAGTGTTGGGTTGTCAGGTTTTTATCGCGTTAAATGCGTGCGGTTGGTGTTTTACCGTGTGTTGTGCTATTGTTGTGTAACTTAGAGCTTTTATGTGGTTTATATGATGTTGATGAATGTGATAATTATGTCGTTGTGTGGTAAAATACATTGTTTGATTAAATATCAATGTATGTTGTTATGATGTTTTGTGGGATTGTTGTGGTTTGTATGATGTTGAAGCATGTGATAAGTTGTTGTGATTGTGTGGTTGATTATGAGTAATTCTTGATGTGAATTGATATGAGTGTATATGCTAACATGCTAGTTATTGTGGCGTGTGGATTATGATGAAATGCATTGTTTATGTGAAATTCAATGCGTGTTATTTGGTGGCCTTATGGCAAGTAAATGCATTGTTTGAATTGATTTCCAATGCATGAATAATGATGATGAGATAATTCATATTGTTGAATTGTGGTGATGCATTTGATTGTCATGAGTTCTTGTATGTCAAGCATCATGATATGCATCTTGTGATGTCGTGTGCCCTAGTGGGTGTGAGCGACGAAACGATTCCAGAGGGAATCCGCTATAACATCGTGAGCCTTATACCGTGAGGACCGAAGGCGATGATTATAGACGATCGTGAGCCTTATACAAAGAGGACCGAAAGTGATCGGATCGTGAGCCTTATACAAAGAGGACTGAAAGCGATCCATAAACGTCGTGAGCTTTATACCAAGAGGACCGAAAGCGACGGGGAACATCGTTTTCCCGACGGGGAGTTACACAAAACTATAAGCGATGATTCCAATAGTTCTTGAGTGAACTGATGATGAGATTGATGGATGGATGGTACCGCATATGCATTGCATAGAGTCGTTGTGTCGGTCTCTGTGCATTTGCATAAATCATGAATGGATTGATTATGTGTGAGAATTGTGAATGGATGCATTATGTGTGGGAAATTGTGAATTGATTGAGTATGAGTTGAGATTTATGATTGGATTGGTGAATTGATGTGCATATGTGATAAATGCATTGTTCATGGATGATATGTTTTATGTATAGACATATGTTATAACTTTGGTATGCCTTATGTGTGAATATGTGTTTATGTTGGTATAGTTGATATATGCTATATGGTAGGATTATTAGAAATATGTGATGCTTGTGGTAAGAATAACTATGTATGTGAATTTATATGTTTTGCATATTATTATGCAATCTTGATTTAGTTGTTATTTCTCACCCTTCTGCTGTGGTTTGTTGCTCTATGAGGCAATTGCAGATTAGTGTCTTGGAGGCTTTTGTGAAGATTAGTTCTCCATCCTTTTGTCGGTCTGTCTGCTCTGATACGTAACACGGGAGTCGGGGAACGCTTTTGTTATATACATGTATACATTTGTTGTATCTATTTGGTATTAACTTTGTATGAATAATTATAAGTTATAAAGCAATTTATTTTATAAAACAAGTCAGTTATGGATCTTTCTGCTTTTTCCATAATTGAACTTTCCTTTTATATGGAGAAAGTTTCCCTTTGAGGTTATTCCATTTTGTGTTATGTATCAAAATTAATGAGCAGGGATTGTATTTTCTTTCTATTATTATGGCATCCTTGTTTCTGTCGGAAAAATAAATTTCTATTTACTCTGATTTAATTATGTATTATTTATTCGCGATGGGAATTGGGGTGTTACAATAGTGGTATCAGAGCAGGTCGGTCCGTCCGGCCAAGTTATTGAGTCAGTTGGTGTGACAGTTGAATACTGACCATGTTGTTTGTCCCTTAGTACGTGATATGTGTGTGAAACACTGTCAGTACTTTCTGGTTTTCCTAATCCTTTGTCTTCGGGTGTGAGAATGAGATAAGTGGGGGAGAAGCTGGTGCTTCTCCAAGTTGCTTCAGGTGTAGAGCATTGGCTCAGTGTGCCGTTGGTTGCAAGAGTGTAAGTGTTGTTTGGACAGTGTGGTTCCCGATTCCAGAGGGAATGCGGAGATAAGGTTTATGTCAACTAAAGATTTATGCCTTGGGTAGTTTTGTGAACAAGATGTAAGAAATGCTATTATAGTTTGGTAAAGACGGTTTATGCCCCATCATGATTGTCGGTTGTCTATTGACAAATTGAGGAACTAATCACCCTTAATCTCTTGTTGATAGCAGACGGGAATTATGTTGGGTGGAATAGACGTGTCTTTCCGGCTTTGATAGTGTGTGCAATGGAATGTTTGGAATTTTAAGAAAATGATTACGGATTGTTTTGTTGAGTCGATGAAGATTTTAATATCGAAAGATGAGGCGGATTAGAGGTTTTGGTATGTTGGTCAAATTGGGAAGTCATTGAGAGAGAATGATTGGGTTTTATTAAGGGCTGCTTCTCAGAGAGTAGAGAGTGAACTTAAATTGGACGAAGGTGAATAGTTGAGGTTGATATCTGCTAAGTAAGTAGAAAACTCTTAGGAGATGGGACTAAGATGTTGGTCATGTTTGTGATGATAGTGTTCTGGAGATTGGCAGGAAGTCACAGTGATGGGCTGCCAGTTGTGCGTGATTTTCATATGTGTTTTTGGATGGAACATTAGTGTGTCGACTTGAAGAGGTCCAGCATGGTTGGTAAGGGAAAAGGATGATAGCATGAGGTTGCGTATTAATCAGTGAGTAGTATGGAAACTTGCAGTTGTGTTCTGGATAACTTAAGTTTTGGATTGTGACGAATAACGAAAAATTGAGAAGTTCTTTTGGGTTGGTTGTTGCTACCTGTTGGGATTTATGGAATCTGGACTGTCACGAGAAGAAATTGTGTATGGATTACTGACAGTTGAATAAGGTAACGATTGAGAATAAGTGTCCACTTTCATTAATAGATGACTGGAATGGTTTGGTTGAGTTTGAGTGAAATTACAATTGGTTGGAATGTTTGATAAGAATGGTGAATTGTGTGAGTTGAGGATTTGATCGATTTAATGTGACTGGTTATGTTTGTTATCATCGGGATAGGCTGTTATTTACTCGGTTAAGCTTGTATGTGAGTAACCAGTTACCCAGTGAAATTTTTTGCAAAAGCTTTAAGAATTTATATCTTTTGGATTTTGGTTGGGCATTACAAGGTGAAGTGATGTTGTTCGGTGATAGTAATGCATCTGGAATGTTTGTGGAGTATATGAATTGTATCTTCCATATTTAATTGGATACGTTTGTGGTGGTTTTGATTGAGGATATACGGATCTGTTATAAACTCAGAGGAAGAATAGGTAGGGTGTTTGAGATTTGAATTACAAGTGTTGAAAAGAGACGAAGTTTTATGCTAAGTTATTCAAGTAAGAATTTGGGTTGAAAAAGGTTAGTTTTCTTGGATAGGTTATTTCAGATGAGAGTATGGTTAATGGATCCATCGGAAGTAGATGCAGTTCTACAATGAGAGGCTCCGAAGTTGGTTAAGGAGATTAGAAACTTTTGGGCTCAATTGGTTGTTACTGCAGGCTATGGAAGACTTTGCTAAGTTAGTACTTCTGTTATCTCAGTTGACTTGCAAAGGGTGAGTCGTTTGTTTTGGATGTTCGTTGTGAGTAAGTTTTGGTGAGCTGAAGTAGAGATTGACTACGGCTCCAATTTTGATTCTGCCTGATCCTAATAAACTGTTTTTGGAATATTGGGATGTGTCCTTGATGAGTGTAGTTAGTGTGTTAATACGAGAGGGTAAAGTCATTTGTTATGCTTTACGACAATTGAGGATTCATGATTTCAAGATGGCTGCGGTTACTTTTGTGTTGAGAATCTGGAGGTATTATTTTGAGGGTTTTAGGTTAAAGGTGTTTGGATGGAGAAAGTGATGGTTTTGGATGAGTAACAGCGCTGCTGGGATTCTGAGTTTTCCTTGGTTCGCCCAGAGGTTCGCGAAGCGAAAGTCAAGGCGAAGGTTTGCCTAGCGAACTTTGTGTCTGTTTTGGGCTGTTTGTTGTTTCGCCTGGACATTCGCCTAGCGAGGGTGGTAGCGAATGCTCGCTAGAAGGTTCGCCAAGCGAATATGACAGTTTGTACAATTTTGTTTCCTTCATAACTTTTTGATTTGTAACTCGGATTGAGGCACGGTCGGATGGTTGGAATTCCTGATTAGTTATGACCTTGGCTCGAATTATCCTATTGGTAAAGTTAATGTCGTGCCTGATGAGTTAAGTCGGAAAAATCTTTGCATATGTTTGCTTTGATGGTTAAAGAGTGGGAACTTTTGGGAGAATTTAGAGATTTGGTTTGGTGTGCGAATTGACATCTGATAGTGTGAGGTTGGGTATATTAACAGTGAACAGTGATTTTTGGTGAATATGAGGGAGAGTTAGACTTTGAATATGAAATTGATAGTTTTGATGGGTACGAGTCATCAGAGTGCGTAGCGGAAGCGTGATGCGGCACAATTCATATATGCGTGTGTGACTTGTAAGAGTTCATAGGTTGAACATTGAAAACATGTAGGGATGATGAGACCATTGGACGTTCAGAATGGAACTGTTAGGTGAAAGGTTTAAATATTATCGATGGGCTACTATGTAGATGGATGTTTTGGTTGTATGTTCGATTGGTGAATCGTAGCATTGTTGTAATAAGGTTGTGTGACAAGGATGTTGGTATTATGGTTGTGTAGAGGTTGTTGAATCGATGTTGTGTCGTGGAATTTATGTTCATGTTTGTGTTGTTGCCTCGTTTCCATCGTGATGGTTCGAGTGCGAGTAGCTAATTCCTGTGTGTGTTCGTAACTTGGGTATTCTTTGAGTCGTGAGTTAGTCGTCAAGTGCATTATATGGGCTTTGCACCTTGTCGTGGTAGTGTCGTCATTGTCGTGTCGTTGTTGTAACTGTTATTAGCAAGGTGGGTTGTCAGTTTGTGTTATTCGTGGTGTGCCTTTTATTGGCATGGTAGTTTGTTGGTCGGATGCGGGAGTCGTATCCGGAGTTGTTCGTATCGGTTATATTTTCGAGGGCGAAAATGTCTAAGTGGGGGAGAGTTGTAACGCCCCAGTTTTGTCCGATTTATTTAATCGAGTCGATTTAATTAATTTTGTTTTTATATTATTTTATTTTTGACTTTTATTTGACAATATATTATTTTTCATCGTTATTATGTTTTATCACGTTTTGAGAGCGTTTGAGAGATGTTTGAGCGTAAGGGCAAAATGGTCATTTTGGGTAGTTACATATTTATATAAATAGAGAATAAAGAGAAAAGGAGAGAAAAGAAAGGGAAAGGAAAAGAAGAGAAAGAAAAGGAGAAGAAAGAAAGAGAGAAGAGGAGAAATAGGAAAATCAAAGAGAACTCCGTTTCGAGCGTGATTAATCGGGTAAGGGTGAGAAGTTTCGATTATATCTTGCTTGTGTATGTATATGTGTTGTTTGTTGTAATTGTTTTGGTTGTTTCACAACTTTTCCTCATTGATAAATTGATAGAAATTGATGTTTTCACAGATGAATTTCGATATAAACTGCGTAGAATACTCGTTGATTATGCCCGAACATGTTTTGGTTGTTCTGGTATGAATTAGAAGGGTTTGGGTGGTAGAAATGATGTATTTTGGCCCTAAATGACCTATATTGACGCTGCTGCGAATTCTGGGTTTCGCGGGTTCGCCTAGAGAACCCCAGCGAAGGAACGGGTGAATGTTCGCCTAGAGGTTCGCCTAGCGAACTTTATGTTAGTTTTCCACTGCCTTGGTTCGCTAGGGTTCGCCTAGCGAATACTGGAGCGAAGTGGCAGATTTTGCTATTTTGTTTTCTTCAAAATTTTCAAACCGTAAGTCCGTTTTGGTCGCCGTTGGAAAGCTAATAAAATATTCTTTCTATTTAAAATAGTTTGGAGGTCAGTAGATGATTTATTTAAGTCGTGGTTTTGTAAAAGTGTTGGGTTGTCGGGTTTTTATCGCGTTAAATGCGTGCGGTTGGTGTTTTACCGTGTGTTGTGCTATTGTTGTGTAACGTAGAGCTTTTATGTGGTTTATATGATGTTGATGAATGTGATAATTATGTTGTTGTGTGGTAAAATACATTGTTTGATTAAATATCAATGTATGTTGTTATGATGTTTTGTGGGATTGTTGTGGTTTGTATGATGTTGAAGCATGTGATAAGTTGTTGTGATTGTGTGGTTGATTGTGAGTAATTCTTGATGTGAATTGATATGAGTGTATATGCTAACATGCTAGTTGTTGTGGCGTGTGGATTATGATGAAATGCATTGTTTATGTGAAATTCAATGCGTGTTATTTGGTGGCCTTATGGCAAGTAAATGCATTGTTTGAATTGATTTCCAATGCATGAATAATGATGATGAGATCATTCATATTGTTGAATTGTGGTGATGCATTTGATTGTCATGAGTTCTTGTATGTCAAGCGTCATGATATGCATCTTGTGATGTCGTGCGCCCTAGTGGGTGTGAGCGACGAAACGATTCCAGAGGGAATCCGCTATAACATCGTGAGCCTTATACCGAGAGGACTGAAAGCGATGATTATAGACGATCGTGAGCCTTATACAAAGAGGATCGAAAGCGATCGGATCATGAGCCTTATACAAAGAGGACTGAAAGCGATCCATAAACGTCGTGAGCCTTATACCAAGAGGACCGAAAGCGACGGGGAACATCGTTTGCCCGACGGGGAGTTACACTAATTAATAAGCGATGATTCCAATAGTTCCTGAGTGAACTGATGATGAGATTGATGGATGGATGGTACTGCATATGCATTACATAGAGTCGTTGTGTCAGTCTCTGTGCATTTTCATAAATCATGAATGGATTGATTATGTGTGAGAATTGTGAATGGATGCATTATGTGTGGGAAATTTTGAATTGATTGAGTATGAGTTGAGATTTATGATTGGATTGGTGAATTGATGTGCATATGTGATAAATGCATTGTTCATGGATGATATGTTTTATGTATAGACATATGTTATAACTTTGGTACGCCTTATGTGTGAATATATGTTTATGTTGGTATAGTTGATATATGCTATGTGGTAGGATTATTAGAAATATGTGATGCTTGTGGTAAGAATAACTATGTATGTGAATTTATATGTTTTGCATATTATTATGCAATCTTGATTTAGTTGTTATTTCTCACCCTTCTGCTGTGGTTTGTTGCTCTATGAGCCAATTGCAGATTAGTGTCTTGGAGCCTTTTGTGAAGATTAGTTCTCCATCCTTTTGTCGGTCTGTCTGCTCTGATACGTAACACGGGAGTCGGGGAACGCTTTTGTTATATACATGTATACATTTGTTGTATCTATTTGATATTAACTTTGTATGAATAATTATAAGTTATAAAGCAATTTATTTTATAAAACAAGTCAGTTATGGATCTTTCCGCTTTTTCCATAATTGAACTTTCCTTTTATATGGAGAAAGTTTCCCTTTGAGGTTATTCCATTTTGTGTTATGTATCAAAATTAATGAGCAGGGATTGTATTTTCTTTCTATTGTTGTGGCATCCTTGTTTCTATCGGAAAAATAAATTTCTACTTACTCTGATTTAATTATGTATTATTTATTCGCGATGGGAATTGGGGTGTTACACAAGGCAACCAAAGAGGTGGTGCTGCAGGTAGAGGAAGATGTGGTGGTCGAAAATCTAACAAAAGTCACAGTCAGTGTTTCAATTGTCAGAAGTATGGCCACTATTTTAGTGACTGTCCAGAAAAGAAGAAAAATTAAGAAACTGATGCAAAGCTAGCGAAACATGAAGAAGAAGAGACATTGCTGATGGTCACAACAAGAGATGAAGAAAGATTCCAAGATTAGTGGTACTTGGACTCAGGATGCTCATCACACATGACTGGAAGGAAAGATTGGTTTGTCAACATGAAGCCCTCATCGAAGAACACGGTGAAGTTTGCAAATGATAACACTCTAGCAGCTGAAGGTGTTGGTGATGTTCTGATTATAAGGAAAGATGGCAAGTGGTCAATAATTTCCAATGTGTTGTACATACCAGGCATAAAGAGTAATTTGCTCAGTATAGGGAAGCTGGTCGAAAAGAACTACAAGGTAGTCGCCGAAAACAAGATGATGAGAGTCCTCGACGCAAGTGGCAGGTTGATCTTGAAGGCTCCAATGTCTCAGAATAGGACCTTCAGGATTGAATTCAAGGTGATGGAGCACAAGTGCCTAGCAACTGCAGCCAGCAGAGATGAGTGGTTATGGAATTTTTGACTAGGCCATCTTAACTTCAATGACATCAGAGAGCTAAAGAGAAGAAATATGGTTTCAGGATTACTAGAAATCGACATTCCAAGTGAAGTATGTGAAGAGTGTGTTCAGTAGAAACAACACAAGAATAGCTTCAGCAAGGATGCAGGAAGGAAGTCAAAGGCAATTCTGGAAGTCATATACTCTGATGTATGTGGTCCAATCCAGGTGGATTCAATTGGTGGCAACAGATACTTTGTCACGTTCATAGATGATTACAGTCGAAAGTTGTGGACTTACTTCATCAAGAAGAAAAGTGATGTGATCGAGGTATTTGCCAGATTCAAATCCATGGTCGAAAGACAGAGTGGTCGAAAGTTGAACATTCTGAGGACTGATGGTGGTGGAGAGTATGTTTTGAAAGAGTTCGATGCATTATGTGAAAAAGAAGGGATTGTGCATGAGGTGGTGCCACCCTACACTCCACAGCAAAATGGAGTTGCAGAACGAAATAACAGAACCATCATGAACATGGTGAGAATTATGTTGAATGGAAAGCATCTACCCAAATAATTATGGGGAGAAGCGGTTTCGACAGCAACGTATATTTTGAACAGATGTCCGACGAAGAAGCTTGAAGGAATCACACTAGAAGAATGTTGGTCTGGTTTCAAGCCTAGCCTCAGTCACTTGAAGGTGTTTGGATCAATATCACATAGACATGTGCCAGATCAGTTGAGAAGGAAGCTTGATGATAAGTCGAATCAGATGATCTTGATAGGATATCATTCGACTGGAGGTTACAAACTGTTCGATCCAAAGAATAAACATATAGTGATCAGCAGGGACGTGATCATAGATGAGCTTAAAGAATGGGATTGGACTGAGAATACCAAGAAGGATTCAGTGAGAATCTTTTGTGAAGAACCAACCACTGAAGTCGAAAGAGAAGTTCGACATGAACAAGTCAGAGATGAAGCAGGCCCAAGCAGACCTCAACGAACAAGACACATGCCTGCAAGGTTGCAAGAATGTGTAATTACATCAGATGATGTGGTTGATGAAGAGGGTGAGCTGGTACATTATGCTTTCTACGCAGATGTCGAACCATTCAATGCAGTTGAGGCATTGAAAGATTCGAAGTGGGTGAAAGCCATGAATGAGGAGTTAGAGTCCATCGAAGTCAACAACACCTGGTCACTTGTTGAATTGCCTCAAGGCAAGAAGGCAATTGATGTGAAGTGGGTCTACAAGGTGAAGGTGAATCCTAGAGGAGAAGTAAATCGACACAAGGCGAGACTTGTGGCGAAAGGATTTCTACAGAAGGAAGGAATCGACTTTGATGAAGTGTTCGTACCTGTTGCTAGGATCAAAACAATCATGTTGGTTGTTGGTCTAGCAAATATGAATAATTGGCACACATGTCAGATGGACGTGAAGTGTGCATTCCTAAATGGCCCTTTAGATGAAGAAGTTTATGTCGCACAACCAGTTGGGTATATGAAACGAGGCGAAGAAGGAAAGGTGTACAGGCTGCATAAAGCCCTGTATGGACTTAAGCAAGCTCCAAGAGCTTGGAATAAGAAAATCGACGGCTTCTTAAGGGAGAAGGAATTTGTGAAGTGTACGACTGAGCATGAAGTGTATATAAGGAGAAGCAATAATGAATTGCTTATACTATGCCTCTATGTCGATGACCTGTTGATAACAGGGAGTTGTAAGAAGGAGATCGAAGATTTCAAACATGACCTAAGTGAGGAGTTTGAAATGTTAGAATTGGGAAATCTCTCATATTTCCTTAGCATCGAATTCTACAAGACTAGTAGAGGTTTGATGATGCACCAAAGAAGATATGCAGGCGAAATACTCAAGAGATTTGAGATGCAAGATTGCAACCCAACTTCGACTCCAGCTGAGACCAGACTGCAACTGTCGAAGGATTCAGATGAAGATGATGTCGACCCAACCCAATATAGAAGACTTCTTGGGTCACTTAGATACCTTTGTCACACAAGGCCTGACTTAGCATACAGTGTGGGTATGGTAAGTAGATTCATGCAGAAGCCAAAGGTATCACACCTAGCAGCAACGAAGAGGATACTGAGGTATCTAAAAGGAACTCTCGACTACGGCATTTTGTTTCCTACAGTTGATAAAGGGAAAGAATGCAAGTTAGTGGGATACACCGACTCTAACTGGTGTAGTGATGTTGAGGATAGAAATCCACAGCTGGATATGTGTTTATGTTAGGTGGTGCACCAGTTGCTTGGAGTTCGAGAAAGGAGCCAGTAGTGGCATTGTCATCATGCGAAGCAGAATATATAGTTGCTTCTCTTTGTGCATGTCAAGCAACCTGGATGGTGAACTTGGTCGAAGAGATTACAGGGAAGAGTCATGGAGCAATTACCATGAAGATCGACAGCATGTCAGCTATCAACTTGGCGAAGAATCCAATAGCACACGGTCGAAGCAAGCACATTGAAATGAGGTTTCATTATCTTCGAGAGCAGGTAGCAGAAGGGAAGATGATCTTGGAACACTGCAGAACTGAGAATCGGATTGCAGATATCATGAGGAAGGGAGTGCAGGTCGAAGTTTTCAAAAAACTAAGAGCCATGATGAATGTAGACAGCTTAGACACAATGAATTAGGTGGTGTGTTGAGTTGTAATTCCTTGTGTCGAAGCAGTGTAGCTCGACAGAAACAAGGAGCAGACGAATTGTGATAATGTGTGTGTCACGTTGTAATAGTGTGTCGAAGGAGGTCCCTTCATACAGGATTTCGACGTAGGCCTATTTTAGTAATGTTAACTATTTTGGGCTTTTATAGTTTTAGGTCTTGGCTTGGGGTGCAAGCTAACCTAAATCTATAAATAGGGAGAAACCCTTATTTTTGTAAGAAGAAGTAGATCAGACTCAGAATTGAGAACTTGTATTCACAGTTTGCAGTTGCAAGTGAAATAACAGAATTTCCACAGTTTGTGGGCAGAGAGTTCTCTGCAGAAAATTGTTCATCTTCTCCTCCAACGTTTTTCTCTCTCTTTTCTTTCTCAACCCTTTTTTTCTTTTTTCATTGTCATTGCGTGTTTTATTAACAATCTTGAGATCAAAATTGAATAGGAATTCCCAAAAGATTTTGGGTTAATTCTAACATGATGTGGAAAGATAACAACCTCTGAAGCACGAGTACTCTATTTTAAGTAAAGTACCGGTACCGGGTACATACTGGGTACTAGTACGTGTACGGTACACTTAAAGTACGCACCGAAGCCGTACCAAAATTTTTTATTTTTTTTAAGCTGGTACACCAACCGATACACATTTGATACCACGTACCCAATTTTTTAAACTTTTTTCGGAGGGTACAATTTGGGTTTTTTTACTGAGTAAAAATTAGGTTAATCATTCTATTTATTCACTCATTGAAAAGGAATAGGCTCAATCTAAAGAGAGCTAATGATTTAGTTTTTGTTCATACAAATCTCCGTCTTCTCTCGAAAAAGAGTAAGGTTTATAATGAAGGAGTAACAAAAATGTGGATATTGATAGAAATAAATGAGATCTATTTGATGGTGCTAATATTCTTAAATTTGTTAGTCTTTTCCTCGATGAACCTGAATCAGAAGCCACTCCTTTTAATGATATTGGAGAGAAAAATATAGATATTCAACCATAATTTTATTATTTATTGATACTTTTTAAGTATGATTTATTTATTATATTGCGAAGATATTAACTATTTTTAAGTAAATTGTTTTTTAATTTTAATGTTTTGATGTTATTTAAACAATATAATTCCTTTGTTACTTTTATAATTGTATTTAAAAAAAAAAAATTATACTAACGTACCCGTACCATAGTTTTTTTAAAAATGTCGTAATCCGTACCAGTACCCGTACCGGGTAATGGGTAGGTACCGTACCTAGCAACTTAGATAACAACCAATTTATTTATAATTAAACAGTTAATCTTCTAAACCGAAAATAAACAGATAGTTACATTACATCTTTTTCAATTTGACTTAGTAGCAAGTCTATGGTTACAACATTACATCCTTAACATTATCACTTATTTTACACATCTGGTTATGCAAGCTAGAAGTCACGTGACTTACGGTTGAGGTGAAACCCAGGTGAAAAACCAGACTTAACAGAGAAAACACCATTCCAAATCTCAGTAAAAGCCCTTATAATAATCCCATGATGTTCCATCGAATTCAGCTCAAGAAAACAGTTCAAAAGCTCTCTAAGATCATCCTTGGAGCATATCTCATTCTCCAATATCATTTGTAACATAGAATGTCGAAAATCAAGATAAGGATCATCAGAATCTTTCTCAACCGCTACTCCTTCGTTTCCGACTCTTCCAAATCCTTTCAGTGGTGATGATTTGTCTGAGTCGAATGATGTTTTTGTTGTTTGTGTAGTAGTGTTGCTGGTGCTACTTGAAGTTTCAGTGTTGTCTCTGTGTCGTTGTCTCCAAGGGTTTGAATTTGAAGAAGAAGAAGAAGAAGATGATGAAGAGTTGTTACGAATGTGATGGTTTTTGTGTTTTTGTTTTGGGTTGAATATGAAACTGAGTTTTGGTCTTTTACATGTTCCACAACCGAGGTTTATGGAGACAGTGTTTAAGGTTAGTTTTTTCTTGTAGCTAGACATATTTTTTTGTTTTTGCTTAGGTTTCAGTGTTGTGTTTGAAACAGAAGAGTGAAACAGAAAAAGATATATGCAATGAAATTTTTATGGATATTTGGGATGAGAAAGTGAGATGAAGGTGAGTGTGTGTGAGAGTTTAGAGTTTATTTATGTTGCATGTGTGAAGAGGTAATGAGGGACCTTGTTTGTTGAACTTTATTGGAGACAGGGTGATTTGTACAATAGATATTCGTGTTTGGAAAGGATTTGCTGCCTTTGGAGATTGGTATCTTTGGTACCTTTGTATGGAAAGGATTTGCTGCCTTTGGAGATTGGTATCTTTGGTACCTTTGTATGTATCTCTCTCTAGATTATTTCTTCTCTCTTAATTAATAATATATTTTATTTACTCATTCATCTATTAAATAGGCTAAAGTTATCAAAGGTAGCAAAAGGAAAGGCAGCTAATCCATTCCCATTTGTTTTGGGGTGTTTATCTATAAATAAACAGGTTTGCTATTTTGACACCTATTTTTACACCTACACCGTATTTCCGTACTGTACGGACGACATTGTTCATCGTCTGTACTATACGGACATGTACTGTTCATGTACGGAAATACGTGACTGTTCATGTACGGACGACACTGTTCATTATACGGACGGATACTTTTCATGTACGAACGGCACTGTTCACCGTCCGTACGTACGGTGTAAGGTGTAGAATGGGTGTCAAAATATCATTTTTGATAAATAAATGTTTAGTTGTTTGTCAAGGTATTAACATGATTAAAAGTCAGTCTTTTCGAGGATTGATCTTTAACTTTAAAATGCACGAGTTCAAGTATTGCAATATTACAGCTAATGATTTGTTGTCAAAAAAATAATTCAAACATATTACTCCCTCCGTCTCACAATGAGTGAACTAGAGGTGGACAATCGGTCGGGTTCGGTCGATTTCAGGCCAAAAACTTAAATCCGAAGTAAACTACGGTTGTAGTTTTATGGCCCAATTTCGACCGATTAAATTTCGGTTTTCGTCAGATTCGATTAAGTCGGTTTGTCGGTTAAGTTGGGTCAGTTTAGTCGGTTTAATATTTATTAGAGCAATTCTATAAAAATGACTATTTTTTAAAATTATTATAAAAAATATCAAATTTTTAGAATAGAACAATATTTTTTATTATTAAAAGAAAAACTATTATTATGTGATAATATTTTCAATATTATTTGACATTAATTTTGATCATTATCATACTTTAAATCATAAATTAAATAATACTCAAAATTTTATATTACATGTCTTGTATTTTTATGAGTACACAATGCCATTATTAAATTATAAAAATAATAATATCTTCAAACATTATAAAAATAAATAAATAAAAATATATATTAATTAAGTTCGGTCGGTTTCGATTTTCGTCGGGTGCAAAATAAGCATCTGAGCCCGACCGAAGCAACCCTATATTATCTAAATTAAGCAACCAAATCAACCCGACACCCGACCCGACCCATTTGCACAAAAAAGACAATGGGTCGGTCGGTTTCAATCGGTCGGTTCAAATTTGTCCACCCCTAGAGTGAACCATTTGGAATAAAATAGTGTCCCAAAATATATGATCAATTTCAATTTTCAATGCAACTTTTCATATTTTACCCTCTAATTAATATTACTTTCAGCATTCCCAATATATTATAAAGATACTTTAATAAAAATATCATTCTCTCTATTTTATTTATTCTTTTTTTTTAATCTGTGTGAAAAATCAACTGAATCACTCATTGTGGAACGGAGGGAATAATTAATATGATACAACAATGAATAATGTCATAAACTAAATAATGCGTGAATACTGACCGTGAATAATGCATGCGCGAACCGATAATATTTAGACCGTCTCAATCAATAAGGGCAACTGTGATGGAAAACATTATACATACAATCAGATTTTATTTCACAACGATTGATTCTATATATTGATATTCATTTATCAACCATTATAATAGATGTTTTCTGTATCAGTGATTTCTTTCTCATTGATGAGAAGAATATGACAAATTGTTTTAGTACTCAAGTCATTTACATTGATAAAGTCCAAAATTTTTTAGTACTCAAATCATTTACATTGATAAAGTCCAAATACTAATGCTAATATATATAGTCATGATAAAGTGATTTTTCTACACAAATAAATGGAAATAAAATAAATGAAATACAAATACTTCAATAGCATCAAAAAAGGACCATTTATACTACTCTCTCCGTCTTACAATGAATGACTCATTTGAAATAAAATAGTGTCCTAAAATGCATGATCCATTTCAATTTGTAATGCAACTTTTTCTATTTTACCCTCTAATTAATTTTAGTTTCATCATTCCCAATACATCATAAGGATACTTTAGTAAAAATATCATTCACTCCTTTATTTATTTCTTTTTTTTAATCTGTGTAAAAAATCAATTGAATCACTCATTGTAGAACGGAAGGAGTATTGTGAGACTGATTCAAATTCCAATGCCTATATTTTCTACCACTACATTGCACTCAAAGCCTGACAAGTTGGAAACTGTTTTCATACATCAAATCTAAATCCATGGTGCAAGACAAAATTGATTCATTGCTCCATACTGTCCTGTAGGGGTGGACATCGGTTCGGGCCGGTTCGGGTTCGGGCCCAAAACTCCAATCTGGCCCAACTCTTGGGTGATATATATTGGCCCAATTCCGACCAATTTAACTATCGGTTTTTTCGGGTTCGGGTTTTTCGGGTTCGGTTAATTAGATCGGTTTATTTCGGTTTTAACTAATTGTTGGGCCAGTCTAATTTTATGGCCCACTTAAAAATTATGATTTTTTTTAAAATTTTTTCTACGTTTTTCAATTCTATTAATTGGGCTATTTTTAGCCTATATTTACTGGGCCAGTTAAAATTTTATGGCACGCTTAATTTGTGAAATTTTAATTTTTTTTCTCAGTATTCAGTTCAATAAATTTGGCTATTTTGAGCCATTATTCATTCAAAACAAAACATTCCATTTTTTAAGAAAAATAATACTTATAATAAATTCATTAAACAAATTTAAGATCCTAAATGAATTAAAATTTTCATCTCAAGATACAGTTATTTTTATTATGATAATTGGCTTGACACTTAAGATATAGTCCACCTTGACCACTGTTGGATGCCATTCTGTGATAAAAACAAGTTTGTAATTATTAATCAACAGTCTCAAAATAGAGCTGCCAGAAAGTAAACATAAATCTCCTTCACAACTGCACAAAATTCTTCCACCAAATGCCCAAGCCAAACCAGTAACCTGAAGGATATAAAAATGTAGAAATCAATAGAGGAATAAAGCCTAAGTTTTCAATCAATGTCAAAAAAGAATAGAGTTAACTTACAGCATAATAATGGGCATCATATGAATTATTCATAAATCTTCTGCATACTTCCACCAAATGCCAAAGCTAAAACCATATGGAATTAACTTACTAAAAGTACCAAAACTGGAACAACATTGACAATTATAACCTAATTAGAAATTGAAATTTGCATAAAGGAATTATTCATAAATAGACAAGCATTGACAATAAGGAGGATGTACCTCCTTCAATAACAAGATTCTACAAAATCTTCAATGACAAAATCTTCTGCAATCCCACTATGACAGTTTCTTGATAACTTCAAAATATACAGTTTCTTGATATTCTTTCAAAAAGAGGTTGGTTGTGTTATGCATGGTTTCAAAATTACGAGTCATTGATGGTTCCAACTGAAGCTTCAGTAAATCCTAGAGTACATTTTAAAAAATAATTAGCAATATATTACAAAACAATTAGCAACAATTAGAAACAATATACCTTCTAAAGCATCTTCAGAAATCTCATACTCTACATTAGCTCTTCTTTTCTTTCGGCCGAGAGGCGGAAGATTTGTGGTTGGTTCAATAGGTGCTGTTGTTGTTGGAGTGTCTTGCTCTATAAATGAAACAGAAGAATATTATTAGTGAAAGATTAATATTATTAGGGAGTATTAATATTAAAATTAAAATAGCAGCCTATGTTATAATAACAGAGAATATATAACAGAGAATACATGTTATATTTTATACGAGAATATATAACAGAGAATATATAACAGAATACATGTATTATTTTTCACCTCTTTGCACTTCTCCAAGTCCTTGCATATCTTCGACTCCTTGCATAACTCAAGAAACATGTCGAAAACAAAATAAAACATAAGAGATATAATCTAGATCATATGTCTAAACTAAATCATTCACTCACCAAAAACAGAAGATCTACCAAAATCAGAACTAAGCAAATCAAAACTATCAAAATCAGAACAAAGTAAAGTCAAAACAGAAGAGAAACTACCTTTTAAACTTTCAATTTAATCTCAGCCGATCATAACTCCGAAGCTAGGTCGCAACACACCTTTAATCTGCAAAGCATGAATAAATGTCACAACACATAGAAAATTTACAGGGTTAGGTAAATTTTGAGTGGCCATTATAATACGTCACTAATGGTTTATGTGTAACATTAGTTTCAGTATATATTTGATGCACATATAGTTTAAAGTTTATTGTTTACCATTTGGCTAAACATAAACACTAAGATTAAACTGTTAATGATAAAACCTTAGACTAAACATAAGCACTTCTAGATCAAACCATACAACCCAGAACTAGCTACCTACACAAATTAAACTGTCAATGAACATATTAATAGTTGTAAAATGTAATAAGCTATTTCTTTTTAATGATTTATTGGCTCATAAAAACAAGAACAACGCATGCTTCTTAACATAACTGCCAAAATGTTTATATTTATTTACAGCAATATTGTAACCACAATCAATCCATGACTTATTAAGGTCTTAAACAGAGAAAACCCTTAAACAAAGATTTGTGAACCAGAGATTCGTGAAGAAAAGATAAAGAAGTGAAAAGAAGACGAGATTCGTGAAGAGATTCTGGAAAACAGAGATTCGTGAGGTATAGTAAAGAGAGGGCAAGATACTTACCGAGAGAGACAGTGAGAGATGATGGAGATGATGATGGTCGTAGGTAGCTTGGAGGCGGAGCGACGATGATGATGGTCGTAGGTAACTTAGCTTAGAGGCGGAGCGGTAGTGAAATGTGAATTTTGATCTAACCTAACCCTAATCCCACATGTTCTGAAGTTTTTATACTTAATAATAATAATAATAATAATAATTAATACTAGTATTAAATTCGGTCGGTTACGGATTCCGACGGATCTAATATTGACCACCGAATCCGACCGTTTAAACCCTTTAATATCCAATTACTTGGCCCTTGTATACCCGTAATCCGAACTTAACCGATCCGTAGACCAAAATAAATTTCGGTTCGGTCGGATTTCTTCGGGTGGTTCCTGGATGTCCACCCCTACTGTCCTGTGCAGTGATGAAATTAATGAGAAACGGATGGAAATTTTGGAAAATAAAAGATATTTTTAAAAAGGGGATAACTTTTAATTAAAAAACAAATAATTTCTCTACCTACCACAAAAAATTGAATAATGTATCTTAATGCTATATTATTATTTTATTATATTTAACTATTTATTTAATAGTTTAAATTTTGTAGATTTTTAATGCGATATACTCTTTAATATTTTTATTCAATTTTTTGAAATGGATAGATAAAATTCACTTATAAAAAATATTGTAATATATAAATGTCGTGGTCGCATAAAGATTTTTGCAATTTCAACTAATATAAATACTGATTATTGTCATAGTATAAAATATTCATGGTGTAAAATTTTCACAATTTCTTTTTCATTGTAAAATGGTGAATAATAGTATCATAATCTTCCGATATCATTTGATTGAGATCATTTTCATGGTAACGAAGTGTTTTTTAAACTCATGGTAAAATATGTTGGGATAGTACAATGGATTGGCGTGTCGATAGATTTAGTATATTGTATGAGCAAAGATTTTCAATTGTTTGTCACTTTTACCATTTAGGTGTTCGAATTAAAGCCTTTTGTGTTTAAGAAAAGTGTGTGGGAATATTAGAGACTTAAAGAGAAATCTGATAGGTAGGAAAATTCTTTATGGAAGAGAAAGCTTTTTATTTTTACTTGATTCAAAAGTGTAGGATTACATCTCTATTTATAGTACTCTAAGGAACTCTAGACACACTAATTCTAGAGAGTTCTCAACTCTATAAATTTCAAGAGCATTTTAAAAAATATTACAACCCTAAGAAATATCTAGACACTCCAAACACTGCAAGAGTTTTCTAGAAACATTACTCAAAATTATCTAAGCCCAAAATAACTAAGCTCAAAATTCCAAAACACAAATAATAAGGTTAGGCCCAAATCAAGTTTAATATTTCAACATCCCCCCTTAAACTTGATTTGTGACTCCAAGCATACTCCTTAGCTTCACGAAAGTTTCCAACTTGAGTGACTTGGTGAAAATGTCAGCAGCTTGATCTTGAGACATCACATACTTCAACTTCACCTCCTTATTCTTGATGCATTCTCTTATGAAATGGTAACGGGTGTCGATGTGCTTATTTTCATGAAATACGGGATTCTTTGCCAAAGTAAGTGTTGATTTATTGTCAACACATATTTCCATAAGATCTTCTTGTGGCATTTTTAACTCTTTGAACAAGTTTCTTAGCCAAATTGCATGACAAACACATGATGTGACTGCGACATATTTGGCTTCACAAGTTGACAGTGTGACGATAGGTTGCTTCTTTGACATCCAAGTGAAAGTAGTTTCTCCCATAAACAACACAAAACCAGTAGTGATATTTCTATCATCCAAGTCTCAACTCCAATTGCTAGTTATCACTATAGCCAACAATCTCATAATTGTTAGAAGAGTAATAATGCAAGCCAAAGTCTGTTGAACCTTTGATGTATCGAAGGATTTTCTTTGCTGCCTTGAAGTGAGTTGTTGTTGGAGCTTCCATGTAGCAACTTACGACTCCTACAACATAGAGAATGATCGGCCTTGTACTTGTCAAGTAAAGTATACTTCCAACCAAACTTTTGTAAAGAGTTGGATCCACAATCTCTCCATTTTCATGCTTACTCAACTTGCTATCACATTTCATCCAGGTGCCAACTGGATTGGCATCATCCATCTTAAACTTCTTAAGGACTTCTTTGGCATAGCCTTCTTGGGTGATAAAAATTCCTTTGTCTTCTTGTTTTACTTCAATGACGAGATAATATGCCATGAGCCCCATATCCATCATCTCAAATTCATTTGACATGTCTTTCTTGAACTCTTCGAACATGCTTAGATTGTTCCCTGTGAAGATCAAGTCATCAACATATAAGCACACAATTAAAATATCTCCACTTTGCGCTTTAATAAAGAGTGCATGCTCATATGGACACTTGATGAAGTTCTTGTCTTGAAAGTACTTGTCGATTCAAACATTCCAAGTTCTCGGTACTTGCTTGAGTCCGTACAATGCCTTCTTCAACTTTAAAATTGTTTCTTCTTACTCTTTTACTTCATATCCTCGTGGTTGCTCGATATAAACTTCTTCTTCGAGAAAACCATTCAAGAAGGCCGACTTCACATCCATTTGATAGATCTTCCATTCATTTTGGGCATCCAAAGAAATGATCAGTCTAATAGTTTCAAGACGAGCAACGGGGGCAAATACCTTATCATAGTCAACTCCTTGTCTTTGACTATAACCTTTTGCCACCAATATTGCTTTATATCTCTCCACGTCTCCTTTTGAATTCTTCTTCACCTTGTACACCCATCTTACTCCGATTGCTTTGTGTCCTCGTGGAAGTGTACTAAGTTTCCACGTTTCTTCGTGATTGACTTTATTTCTTTATCCATGGCGTCTCTCCACTTTATGTTTTCCACAACTTACTGATAGGTTAGAGGCTCGCTATCACCAAAAAGACAAAAGAGGTTAGTGTCATTTTGGTTTTCGGTTACCTTATTAAGCTCTTCAACGCTCCTTAGTCGTGGTGTCCTCTCACTTGAGCTTATTTCTGTTGGAGTAAGCCCTAATAGCCAATCAATATTAGCTTAATATGCTTTTGTATCATGATATATATTGTTTGTTAATATATATACTTACTAGGCATTGTATTTATTGTGTTATTTGTATATGACATAATAAAGTCCTTAGAATAATTAGTCTATTAATGATCTGTTAAATGTGACTTAATCAAGAGACCTCATTAAACATAAAGACGTTATTCTTAAAGTATCTGTAGTCAAGATTTACTGTAAAATAGGACAACAGTAATGCATGGAGACTATTATGTGAGTAGACTGATGACTGTATCTCACAAGTCATGGATATGAGATATCAAGTCTTCACGTAAGTATAAATATTATGAGTAATATTTATATTGGATTGACCCACCATGAGAATACTATATAATTTGTTATTTAAGTGTCATAAGTTATTCTCATAGTAATAGTGATGTATTCCACCCTTCGACCTGAAACTACTATGGACCCAATATGTGGAGTCGGGTACTTTATTGCCAATCAAATGTTGTCCGTAATAGGATGACCATAAGGATGGTTTATGGGTACTTTACAAATCATGTTGAGGGACATGAGTGACCTAGATGGGATTTATCCCTCCTACATATACGGGAGTAATATCTGTGGGCCCCTTGATAAAGTATGATTGTAAAATGCATGGTCGTGCTCAAATAAGTCGATATGAGATATTGGACTTATTTGTTGTTATCAAGTATACTCAGGGATCAAGGAATAAAATATTGGACTATACAAGGGATACACATTCTATGCCTTGTGTTCAATATAGATATAAGGCTAAAAGGGTAATTATACATATGATCATTATCACATAAAGGTTATGTCAGATCACACGACATTCTCGTGACTTGGGTAGCAGTGATATGTTGCTAGATACCACTCACTGTTTATAATATTAAATAGGTAATTTAATATTATTGCCAATGTTACGAGAACCTATAGGGTCACACGCAAAGAGTACTGATAATGGAATTGACGATTAAATTAAATAAGATTTAATTTAATTATGTGTTAATAGTATTTAAATTATTTAGTACATTAACACATATATAATTTATTTGATTTAAATAAATAAATGAGAATTGACAGTTGATTAAATTAAATATGATTTAATTTAAATAATATTTTATTTTATTAAAAGAGTTTAATTAAATATAAATAATATCTATTTAATTAAAATAGTTTTAATTAAATAAGATTGTGCTTATTTTGGAAAAGCCCAAAATAAGAGCATTAGGGTTTTAGAAGCTCTCTATAAATAGAGGAGCTTTTTCCCCTACCAATCCTAATTGTCAATTTTCTCAGAACTAGAGACGGTTAGCATCGCGTTCCACTTTGTACTCGCGTGGACTTCGTAGAGACGATGGTATTTTCCACGCTCGTGATCAAAGTTAAAGCACGCTTCAAGAGGTAATTCGGAATTCTTATTTTGTGTTTGATTTGTGATTGATGATTTAATCAAGATCCGTTCAGCGGGATTATTTCATTAAGAGGATAAAATTTTGAAAAACCCCTTTTAAATTCCAACAGTGGTATCAGAACTCCGGTTCTAATTAAGTCATTAAATTCAAATATGGTGAAGCAGCGATACTTCGATCATCCATAAGTGATACAAATATAATTGATAAATTTATATACAATATAAATATTTCTAATGCGAAGTTAGTGTATTTGATACACTATTTTGTTTCGTCCATTAATTAGTGTAATGATTGTTATACATTTGAAAGATCAATGTACATTCTGCTTCGGAATCCGACACTTATATGGTGATGCAATGACATTTTGATCAATCATATTAAATAGTCGATCATTACGTTTTGATTGTATGAACGCTTATGCATTAGGGTTTGTGACGATGCAAGAGTTGTGCTTTTAGGGTTCGCAAAAGCGTCAAGTGTTGATGCGTCAATATTTGTAATTTGATAATCTATTATTATTTATTATTTAATTATTAAATAAATTGGTATACGATTATGATCTTAGATTTTGGCGTTTGTTTATTTTAAATACGACCTGCGTGTCGTGAATTATTTTATTTAAATACGGCATGCGTGTCGTGGTTTATTGTAATTAAATACGACCTGCGTGTCGTGCCATTTAATTATTAGTTTATTTATTTAAATATTATAAATTGTTCGAGTTCAAGAGTTGAAGAGAAGACAATACCAAACGATGACACAGGTGGAGAGGCTTGAGATGCTTGCTCGTGGGTCAAAGAATTGTAATAAATTAGTTTATTTAATTCTTGCATTTTAGGTGGTCATAATCGTATTACCAAGTTTTATTTTATGTATGTGATGCGTGAAATATATGTTTATATGCGTGTGTATAAGATACACAATTATGTGAGTGTATGAGATACACAAACCAGTAAGATCAAATTTAATTAAAATCCCTTCAATTAAATATTAAGTTAATTGCTTTCCAAAAATTAACACTCATCAAGACTGGTATCGAATAATGTAGGTTTCGTCTAACGCGAGGTGCATGTTTTATATTAGTAAGGTCCGATGGGATAAATGTAATATCCAACTGCTAAATTTTTTAGTTTGACTTAACTAAACTAATTATAATAGGATTATATATGTTTATAAGCAAGAGTTGAGAACAATCCATAAGATGGATTATGTAACACCCATATATAACAACATACATCAAAGCATATATATTATACATGAATCCAAGTTTTGGTACTGAAATACCATAAGTTCCTAGTTAACACATTGTATACATTACATGTCCAAAATACAAAGTACTAAAAGTCTACGGCATAATATATACAAGATGTCCCAATACACTAAGAACTAGATCAATACAATGATCTCAAAATAAAACTCCAAAGCGGAAGTCTTGCCATCCCAAAAAGCCAAGGAAAGTAAGGAAAATCAAACGACTTTATCCTTACCCTTCGCGGAACCTGTGGTACCTGTAATATAATCAACAACATGGGGTGAGATATTAAATCTCAGTGAGTTCCCTATCTTATGGATTCTCTCGGCTTTACAAGGTTTTAACCATATCCTAACTCAAGTCCAAGGGAAAGGAAAGGACTTCGAGTTCACAATATCATAATCTCACACTATATGGAAGCATGTTAAGAGTTCGTTAACTCTAAATAATTATCACTATCAATAACCTTATCAAGGCATCCCTTCTTCCTGTCCTCTTTTACGTCTAAAAGTCGGAGCGAGTCATGGATCCTCGTAATTACTTGGCATACGAGATAGATTCGTAGCTAAAGGAC
Organism: Lathyrus tuberosus; assembly: GCA_022829125.1. NCBI lineage: Eukaryota > Viridiplantae > Streptophyta > Magnoliopsida > Fabales > Fabaceae > Lathyrus > Lathyrus tuberosus. The sequence goes on from JALAZF010000190.1 coordinate 5,209,224, forward strand.
ACATTATCACCTTAATTCACCATTTCACACGGTCCGTACACCGTCACAAGTCTCTTTACCATATAGGTTTCGTTCGTACTATAACATTGGGAATCAAACCTACCAAGTAATAGTGCATTCGTTCCAGAGGAGCTCGTTACTCATGGACGACACATAATAGGGGAATGGTTACGATTTCATGATTTTTCATACAACCGTGATTGTATTCAACATTTCTAGGCCACATACGCCTTTTGGCCTCATTTGCCCTTTCTCTATACTTAACATAGTACACATGTTCCATAATAGTGTTTGATTTTTTCTATACCATTCGGTATTTAGTTACACGCTTCATCCTTTTTTGCACGAGCGTTAACATTAGATCGTCTACCAATTTCCTAGCCCATTACTAGGTTCTAATATAATTTGGTGTAAGTTTTCCTCACTCTTCCTATTTTATCTTTTAAGCATGCATACCTCTCACAATCATGTTTAACAACAATAAGATAGACAAAGCATATTACAATTGCACAATAGAATTACATGTGATAATTCAAACATAAGTTATACCACTTTTGGGTTTTCCTCCGATTATTTAATCGGGCAACAAACCTATATTTTTCACTTCCATTATATAGAATATTCTCATAGCTTTCCATCGGTACCAAGAACACCTCGATTGGAAACACGGTTTGCAAGTTATTAATTTTCAAAGATAATTTTTGAAAGTATAACAGTGGTAACCGGTTACTCACCATATGATAACCGGTTACTCAAGCTTCACTGTTCACACAGAATCAAATTGAGAGTTAGAGACACTTTTGGGTAACCGGTTACTCACCATAGGGCAACCAGTTACTTCATTCATTTTCTGCGCAGAAAGCCAATTTTTTAAAGGGTAACCGGTTACTCACCAGATGATAACCGGTTACTCTGGGCGCAGAGGCAAAAATATTTGTTTTCATGAACTTCCTTCCACTTCAATCTCATTCAAAACATAATCAAACACACAAACAAGTGTCAACAGATGATCAAACATATATATATATATATATATATATATATATATATATATATATATATATATATATATTCATTCTAGGCCATTTATACCTCATTTTATCCGTTAGATTTCATTGATTTACAAAATTACTCATTTTCTCAATATCCAACCTAACTCTTAAAACTCAAGAATTCTATAACAATGTCTCTATCTAGAACCCACCTTAAAGTTGGATGATGATGAGGAAGATGAGATGAAAAGATGACGAGTATGATGATCCCAAACAATGACATATAATGGTGATCAAGTGACCTATAATAATTCAAACATGGTTCAAGAAGTCAAAGACACAATCCCAAAACAATGGCACAAGTGTCTTCTCAAACAAATACTCAGGCATGATCAAGGATGTGCATACAAGAAGATCTCACACAAAGAGCAGTTAAACAATTAGCAAGACATCTTCTAAAATCACCAAATTAATTATCAACATAGCTCAACCAGAAACAAACAACATATCAAAAACTCATGCCAAAATTCCCCAGATAGGTCACTCAAACAATTATGCAAAGTTCAGACAAGAAACATGGCTCAATATGCAAAAGAGGAGGACTAAAATGCAATATGAAATGATTTTAAAAATGAGAGAAAAATATTTTAATACAATTAAATGTGTTGATGAATGAATGAAAAAGGAATGAGTTCAAAATATTTTGTGGATGATGAGAAATAAAATAGACAAGTCATGGTATGCATATATGAAATAAATTCAAAAAGAAATTATTAAATTAATTAATTCAGATGATAAAAATAAAATAAAAATAAAAAATAAAATTTGAGAAAATTTTATAAGACTATAAATAAGCTTCATGATTTTTTTTTGGGAATTTTTTAATATAAGAAACTATTTTTAAAAAAATAAAAATGAAATGCAATAATTAAGTAAAAATAAAATAGAAAGAAAATGAGTGGGGGGTATGAACAGCAATAAAACACGTTGAATATTGAAATGGGCTGGAAGGAGGGTGTGTAAATAGCAGGACCAAACATTAAATCCATTAGAAAAAAAATAAAACAAAAAAAGAGTTCACGCGTGGTCTCAGTCAACCCAATTGACTCACTTCTCACCATCAGATTAATCCAGCGCTTTTCATTAAGTCAACCCAAAACAAAGTAAGAGAAATCAATGGCCATGATTACCAACACACCATAATAACCATGCATGCACACACACACAATTGGTCAGAAATAAATAAAAAAAAGAACACGTGCATGCCATACTCCCTCATTAATGCGTTGGCACAATGTATGCCGTCTGATCATTTCAACGTACAGGATTAGTCAAACAAAAACAAAAGTAAATGTGATGCGTGGTGCAGATTGGAGGTGCACAATAATTAACATGGAACGTCACATACACAACCAATAAAATAAAAACAAAAATTAAAACACGTGGCAACACATGGGCCACACGATCAAGGCAATGGACGGTGGAGATTACGTCCCTTACCTCCAAAACCCTACCTCGCCGGAAACTGCACCAGACGCCGGAACTAGGGTTCCGGTCGTCTTCTCCGACCACCTGCAATGAAAAAAAAACCCAGAACGCGCAAACAAATATACCCTCTTGGCCAGAATTTGATGAGGATCATTAATACGCCATCAAAAATTACAAACAACTAACATATAGAGCAAAACGAATGAAAGAAAGTTTGGTTCAAGAATTTCAAACGCATCGTACAATCAATATACGCATCCAAACTCAAAAAGAATTACATCAGAATGATCAGTGGGCATCACACATCAATATGCATGTCAAACAAAAGAGTTTTAGGATCATGAAAAATACCACCAACCTGAGGCCACGCCACCTATTCCCTTGCTATCAGCTTCAAGTGATGATTGCTTTGTGCTCTATGGATCCTCAGGACTCAGATGGTGAAAGAAGTTTTGGAAAAGCTCTTCTTGATTGAGAGATACGAATGAGAGAAGCTTTTAGGGTTCAAACTTTTTTCTCCACCAAATCACGTGTGTTCTCCTCTAACCCTAGCATGAGTTAGCTTAAATAGACTAGGTTAATCCACTGATCAGAATTTGGGCCTTGGTAATTCCCCACTTAATGAGTTTTGGGTGATTTTGGAAAATTACATAATGTGAAATACACCCTCCTCCATGCATGTATATCCAAACCCTTGATGATGGATCACTTATTTAACAATTGCTAATCACACCTGAATTTGATTTGGGCCTTGAGATGTATTGGTTCATGAGTTTTCAATAATTTGGCAATTTTGCACCATGTGAAATAAGTAATGAATAAGTCATGAAATTTCTTGGTTCAAAGGCCCAAAATGATCCTTAAGGAGTGTTCTTTGATGTTAGAATGTGGCTTGAAACAAAGGAATCAATTATAGGTCACCATGTCCCAAAATGCAAAAGTTGTGAAAATGGAACCCTAAGAACCACTTTGCCTTCTTTTGATCATAACTTGAGTTTCACAAATGATATGGAGACCATCTAGTACTTTTTGGAAAGGGGAGAAAAAGATATTCAACTTTCATGTTTGAGGAAAATTCATTTGAAGCTTCCTTGATGATGAAAAGTCAAGTTGAATGTAGTGTAAGAACTTGCCCAAAAAGGAAACTTTCAAATTATAGGTCATTTCCATATTTAGCAACTTTTGTACCAACCCTTGATTCTTGATAAATGGTATGAAACTTGACTCCTGAAGACCATATGAGGATGTGAGACCTTGAAAAACTTGAAGAGAACCTCAAAATTTCACAGTTGACTTCCCTTCTCACTGTTGACTTTTCCCCTAATTCTCCTGATTCCCAATCCATTGGCCCATTGAATATCTCCTGTACCAAACTGATGGACAATCTTCCGTTCCTAGATACTTAGGGACACAAGGAATACCATGGAATCAAGTCTTGCCCAAAAAATCAGAAATAAACTGACTTTATAGCAAACCCTAATCTTGGTACCCTCAGTCTAGGAGGAAATAACACAGTCTCCAAATCCAAATTCCTCTGACTATGATGTGTATCCTCTCCAACAAAGATAAGATATGCCATTTGGTGATGATAAAAACCCAAGAAGCTTGCCCATTGGAGCAATAAACCCAAGAATCTCAAAACCCTAATTCCTACACTGGTTAGGAGATAGTGATCCACAATACAAGGACTCTTGCTTGACCCTTTGAAGAACATCTTCTCCTCTCTAGCTGCCTCAAGCACCTTGACCCCATGCTAAGAACCAATGATATGCACACATGATAATACAAAATGAGATGAAACATAAGCCAGTTAGTACTAAAGTAAGGAGAGCAAATTTTGGGGTGCTACACGTGACATGCTGCGTCTCTTGGGCATCGCCCGGCGAAGCAACGAATCGCCCGACGACCAAAGCGTCGCCCGACGCTCTGCACCAGAAGCAGAATTTTCTGCTGCGGGTTAAGGGTTCCTAACACCCAAAAATTCACCATTTTCATCTCCAATCAATTTCAAACAGCAAAACAAGCATCAACAAATGTTCATATGCACAGTGTGATCATACAACGCAACTTATATCGATTTTCGACCGTGAAAACATCGATTTCTATCTAATTGATCACAAATTATCAATAAGAAAAAGTTGTGAAACAACCAAAACAATTCCAACAAACAACACATATACATACACAAGCAAGATATAATCGAGACTTCTCACCCTTACCCGATCAATCGCGCTTGAAACGGAGCTATGTCGATTTCCACCTCTTTTCCTCTTCTCCATTTCTTTCCTCTCCTTTATTTCCTTTCTCTTGATTTTCTCTCTTTTTCTCTCAAATCTCTATTTATAAAAATATCTAAACCCCTAAAAAGACTATTTTACCCCTCGGCTCAAATATCTCGCAAACGCTCTCAAAACGCGATAAAACATAATAACGATGAAAAATAATATATTGTCAAATAAAAGTCAAGAATAAAATAATATAAAAATGAAAATAATTAAATCGACTCGATTAATAAATCTAACAAAAACCGGGGCGTTACAACTCTCCCCCACTTAGACATTTTCGTCCTCGAAAATATAACTGATACGAACAACTCCGGATACGACTCTCACATCCGACTAACAAACTATCATGCCAACAAAAGGCACACCACGAATAACATAAACTGACAAACCACCTTGCTAACAACAACTACAACAACGACACGACAACTACAACGACAAGATGCAAAGTCCATACAATGCACTTGACGACTAACTCACGACTCAAATAAAACCATGTTACCAACTCCCAGGTAACACTCCCCTAATCTCCCACATAGGGATTTACCACACGCACTCGAACCAGCACCATGGAAACGAGGCAACAATAAAGACAAGAACCTAAAGTCCCACGACACAACATCGTTTCAACAACCTCTACATAACCACAATACTCACATCCTTGTCACACAACAATATTACAACAATGCTACGATTCACCAATCGAACATATCACCAAAACATCCATCTACATAGTAGCCCATGAATAATATTTAAACTTTTCACCTAACACTTCCATTCTGAAACGTCCAATGGTCTCATCATTCCTACATGTTTTCAATGTTCAATCTATGAACTCTTATAAGTCGCACACGCATATACGAATTGTGCCACATCACACTTCCGATGCGTACTCTGATTACATGAAACTATCAAATCTATCCATTTCATGTCCAACTTCTGACTCTCTCTAATATTCACCAGAAAAATCATAGTTGACTTCCAATATACCCAACCTCACACTCTACTGTGTTATCTCACACACCTGACATAAGTCTCTGAACTGCTCAAATGATTCTAACTCCCTGACCTTCAAAACAGACATGTAAAAAAAACTTTCGACTTAACTCATCACGCACGACATTAACTTTACCAATAGGATAATTCCAGCTAAAGTCATAATTCATCACAAATTCCAACCATCCTCGCTGTATCATACTATATTCCTTCCGACCAAATAGGTACTCAATATTCTTGTGATTACTAAACACTTCGAACTTAGAACCATAAAGATAATACCTCAAAATTTTCCAACACACTACAACCGCAACCAATTCCAAATCCTGAATAGTATAGATCCTTTTATGAATCCTCAATTGTCGTAAAGCATAAGCTACGACTTTACCCTCTTGCATTAACACACTGACTAAACTCATCAAAGACACATCACAATACCTCACAAACGGTTTATTAGGATCACACAGAATCAAAACTGAAGCCGTAGACAATTCTACCTTAGCCCTCTCAAACTTTCCTCACAATGAATATCCAAAGCAAACGACTTACCCTTTGCAAGTCAACTGAAGTAACAACAATGCTAACTTGAAAAAGACTTCCATAACCTCCGGTAATAACCAACTAAAGTCCAAAAAGATTCTAATCTCCTTAACCAACTTCGGAGCCTCTCATTGTAGAACTGCATCTACTTCCGATGGATCCATAACCATACTCTCATCTGAAATAACAAACCAAGAAAACTAACCTTTTTCAACCAAAAGTCTCACTCGAATAACTTAGCATAAAACTTCGCCTCTTTTGAACTCTTGTAATTCAATTCTCAAACACTCTACCTGTTCTTCCTCTAAGTTTATAGCAAATTCGAATATCCTCAATCAAAACCACTACAAACTTATCCAATTAAATATGGAAGATACGATTCATATACTCCACAAACATTCCCGACGCATTACTAACACCGAACAACATCACTGTCCATTGTAATGCCCAACCAAACCAAACCTCGTCCAACTGGTCCAGACTCACATACAAGCTTAACCGAGTAAATAACAACCTATCCCGATGATAACAAACATAACCAGTCACATGAAATCGATCAAAGCCTCAACTCACAAAATTCACCACTCTTTTCAAATGTTCCAAACAATTGTAATTTCAATCAAACTCAACCAAACTGTTCTGATCATTTATTCTTGTTAGTGGACACTTATTCTCAATCGTTACCTTATTCGACTGTCAGTAATCCATACCCAATTCCTTCTCTTGACCGTCCCATTCCACAAATTCCAACATGTATCAATAACCAACCAAAAAGAACTCTTAATATCAATATTACATCCACACATAAAGGTTTTCTCAAGATTTCCATTAATGCTCTAAAACTCCAAAGACTCCAAACCTCACCAGAACTCTAAGTTTTGCTTTCCATAGTCTCAATACCATTATACACATCATGCTTGTTATTTCGTTCAATCATCCATCCTTTTTGTTACTAACAATACTGGAGCTCTCCAAGACGACACACGTGGCCCCATAATTCTCTTTTCCAGTAAATCTTCCAACTGCTCTATCAGTCCGGGTACTTCTAATGCTAACATCCAATATTCCATCTGGAAATACATCTGAAAATCACGCACAACTGGCAGCACATCACTGTGGCCTTTCTGCCAATTTCTAGAAAACTATCATCACAAACATAATAAACATCTTAGTCTCATCTCCTAAGAGTTTTTCTACTTACTTAGCAGATATAAACCTCAACTATTCTCCTTCGTCCAATTTAAGTTCACTCTCTACTCTCTAAGAAGCAGCCATTAATAATACCCAATCAATCTCCCTCAGAGACATTCCAATTTGACCAACATACAAAAACCTCGAATCCGCCTTGTCACTCCCAGGATTTTCATCCAGGTACAAACGCGAGAGTGGCGCGGAAAAAACAGAGTCGCCAGCCGTGTAAATTTATCCCAAGAGAGGGAAAGGGAACACTGCATAAACCTTAGGAAGAGGGAAAGGAATGGTCATCGCAACCATGACCTGGGTTCGGGAGTCGGTTACGCGAGGGGAAGGTGCTAGCACCCCACGCGTCCATCGTACTCGATGGGATCCACGCTTGTTGTCTATTCTAAGGGTAAGTCATACTATCATCTAGGGCTGTACTAAAACGGAGAGAGGAAGACAAAGACCGACTCGGTAGGACGTCGACGTCCTAGGCCTACGTACCCCCTTTGTGCAATGGGGAATTCAGAGTCAACGTAGTTCGGACCAAGTCCTTTTTGTGTTTTTTATGAGCGACGTTAAGTTCGCGTCCGGCAGTTAGGGTCGATGCCTGTTTGCGAGTCAGACGGAAAGTAACGTGCCCTTTTCGAAAATAGCCTTTAAGTTGAAGGTCCCGAAGGACAAAAAAGTTTGAAGTTGGTTTGTGTTTTTTAGGACAGAAGTGGCTTAAGTTAGTTCCTAAGCTGCATTGCACCAAAGTCTAGGGCACAAGGGCAAATACTTAACGCATCGTCCCAAGACAGGACGCTCGCTAAGCAGTCTAGAAAGATAAGAGGAAGCCCCTCATTTCTCATTCCCCATACTTAAGGCTTGTGCGCAATACACCTTATTATTATTAAGTGTTTTAAAGAAATTTGAGATGAGAAGAGAGAAGACACAAGGGTAACTCTAAAGGGGGACTAATGGTCCTAATGTTAACATGCATGGGTGACCTACGGTTAGTGAGGCTTGAAGATGACCTAAACCCTAAAGAAAAAAGATAGGAGAGAAAGAAAGAACAAAGGTGAAGAGGGATACTTTTCCACCCTTAAAGAACTTACCTTAGTCCCTGCATAAAAGATTAGTGAGAAACAGACATAAGTAAGAGAAACGGGGTGAATGACAATCAAGCGATGACAAACAATAATGAGAATAATCCAAGCATGAATCAAAGGAACGAAGAACAGCCCCCAAAGCAATTGGCACAAGTGCCTTTCAAACAAGGTAATTAGATAGGATCAAAAATGTGCACACAAGAGAACCTCAAAAGAAAGAAAATCAAATAATTAGCAAAGTGATTCCTAAAATTCCCAAATTAATCATTAAATTTCCTCAACCAGAGGAAAACAACATGTAAAAGGTCCCTGCAAAAATCCAAAGTGTTAGCCATTCAAACGGTCATACAAAACTCAAGTGAGGGATAGGATTCAATGTGCCAAAGGGAAGGACCTAAATACAATATGAAATAAATTTAAAAATGAAAGGAAAATATTTTTATGCAATTTAGGATGTTAGTGAACAAATGCAAAAAGAATGGATCAAAAATACTTTACGGATGCAGAGAAATAAAATAAACAAAATTGTGTATGCATGGTATGTATAATTCAAAAAGAAAATAGATTAAGCAATTAATTTAAATGATAAAAATAAAATAAAATAATAAAAAAAAATAAACGTGGCCAGCTGATGACCGTTGGATCTGGCCAACGGACGGCCAGGATTTCATCTTCTTCGCCCAAACCCTAACCTCGCCGGAAACCTTACCAGCCGCCGGAGCTAGGGTTCCGGTCATCCCTTCCGACCACCTGCAACCAAAAAGTCACCAGAAAACGCAAACGAATATACATTCTTGGCCAGAATTTCACCAGGATTAATAATATGCAATTAAAAATCACAAACAAACAACGCATAAGCCAAATCGAATGAAACAGGGTTAGATCATAAACTTTCAAACTCACAATATGCACATAATACACGTCCAATCTCAAAATAAAACATACCCGAATTATCAGTGGATATCATATATCATTATACACTCCAAAAATTGAGTTCTAAGATCATGAAAAATGCACTAACCTGAGATCACGCAATCCATACCCTTGTTGTTAGCTTCAAACGGTGGTTGATTCGTGCTCTATGGAACCCAAGGATTCAGATTGTGAAAGTAGTTTGTGAAAAACTCTTGTGGATGATGAGATTCGAAGGAGAGAAGGGTTAGGGTTTTTGGTTTTTTGATCTTGTGAGAGTTGAGAGAAAAATTTGAGAGTTTTTGAATATATAGTGGAGTCTAAAATGAAGGGCAAAAGGTAGAATTTTGGCTTAAGTGAAAATAACACCGTCTTCGGCAAGGAATTTCGACTCTAAGCCTTCCACAACATCGTCCGCCTCTGAATCATGGTCGCAGCGCAAAAAGAACGGACGTCATACGATCAAAATCGAGTGCGATCGATATGTTTAAGCTGCAAGACGTCACTGAATAAGTCATTTTTTCAGCTTATTTGGTGTCCGCTACTCGAAAACGTGACGAGCTCAACCTCTTCGGAGCATAATCTCGACTCGACTTTGTCAGCAAAGTTGTAGATCTATGAGTCAGTGACTTCGTGTCAAAAGATGAGCGCGATCGGACAAAAAAAGAGTGAGATATGAATTTTCCTGTGAAACAACATTCAACCTTTTTCTTCGGTTCAGCACTTCCGTTTTGCGAAATAAACCAAAACGATGATCTTCGGAGCATCGTTCGAACTCGAGCTTGTCTTGGAACTTGAAGATGATAAAATTTGTGAACCAACGCTTCGAGAATGGACGCAATCCGATGAAAATTGACCGAGTTATGAATTTTACAAAATCTGACAGACAATGCACTACATCAAAGAACCCCACTGGTAATTCACATTTTCGGGGTCCTTCCGCTCGGACCTGACCCAAACTGAATTCACGGCACAAAGATAACATCTAAACGGAATTTTAGGCACCGGAACGGCATCAATCCGATAAACGAGCTGAGAGTTATGAATTTTTTAGTGTCCGAAATACACCGGTTCAACACTATTTTTAACTGTTTTTTGCACTGTATCGACTCTGAAAACTCGTGTGTTCAGAGATCTTCCTCAAAGAATCAGCCCTCGGTCCAAACACAAAAGTTGCAGATAATTTCAATATGGAATATTTTGGCATAGGAATATCTCAGAAATGATGATCCAATCAGAAGTTAAGCCCATTTGAATACCACTGACGCAATTATCTAGCGAAACCGAAATTCCAGAACCAAGTAATTCCCACCACTTTCCTTGATGAATTGACTTCCGAGCCGAACATAAAAGTTGTAGAGAATACCAAGATGGTTCTAACTGTTGAATATCCAGCCAAAACGAGTTTCAGAGCAAGAGTTATGAATTTTACAAATTTGCACAACAAACTGATTTTCTGCTCAAAGTGTTCTGAATCGGCTGAAAACTTTAACTTCCTCTGAGATTCTTGACATGAAAAATTATGTTTGATAAGAGCTTTGCTGACCCGTTGATTACGTAACCCGGAGAAATACTTTGCGCATATGTCGAGTGACAAAATAAACGTCTGTTGCAACCTGACGATGCTTGAACAGAGAACCTTGATCCCATAACCACATAGCCAAATGATATGCATGTATGTACCCGATGACCTAGCTAAAATGCAAATGAAGCATAAGACACTTGAGTTAGAAAAGTGAAGGCAAATTTTGGGGTGCTACAGCTGCCCCTATTCAATCAACTTGGTCCTGAAGGTATGATAGCGACGACTTTCAGACATTCAAGGATGCACGGGGATTGAATACCGAAAGAGCCTCGGAAATTTGCTAAAGGTGAGAATAACGAAATGGAGCGTGCTGAAAAATAAGGAGTATGACCTCAACCATATCCACAAAATAAGACGAATACGACCTCAATCGTGCCCGCAAAGGAAGACTGACCTCAATCACTCTACCCATAAAGAAAATAGGAATAGGACCCCAATCGCACCCACAAAACGAATACAACCTCAATTGCACCCACAAAGAAAGACTGACCTCAATCACTCTACCCACAAAGAAAATAGGAATACGACCTCAATCGCACCCACAAAACGAATACAACCTCAATTGCACCCGCAAAGGAAGACTGACCTTAATCACTCTACCCACAAAGAAAATAGGAATATGACCTCAATCGTACCCACAAAACGAATACAACCTCAATTGCACCCGCAAAGGAAGAATGACCTCAATCACTCCACCCACAAAGAAAATAGGAATACGACCTCAATCGTACCCACAAAACGAATACAACCTCAATTGCACCCGCAAAGAAAGACTGACCTCAATCACTCTCCCCACAAAGAAAATAGGAATACGACCTCAATCGCACCCACAAAACGAATACAACCTCAATTGCACCCGCATAGGAAGACTGACCTCAATCACTCCACCCACAAAGAAAATAGGAATACGACCTCAATCGCACCCACAAAATGAATACAACCTCAATTGCACCCGCAAAGGAAGACTGACCTCAATCACTCCACCCACAATGAAAATATGAATACGACCTCAATCGCATCCACAAAATGAATACAACCTCAATTGTACCCGCAAAAGATAACCAACATAAAGTGGACTTCGCCGGGGATAACGTGAAACAAAACTTCCAGGTTATGTCATCTCTGCTGATAAAGAGAACTGACAAAGGAATCTCGAAATATGCCATCCCTGCCGATAAAGGGAACTGACGAAGGAAATATTCAAAGGATTTCTATCTCTGCTGATAAAGAGAACTAGCAAAATAAATGCCATCCCTGCTGATAAAGGGAACTGACAAAGAAAATCTTCAAAAGATTGCTATCTCTGCTGATAAAGAGAACTGGGTTTCACGAAATAAGTCGGACGAGAACTGACTACCAGACGGGAACTAGATTTACCACAACAATAGGTCAGACGATAACTGAATACCAGGCGAGAACTGGATTTACCAAAGAGATGTCAGACGATAACTGACTACCAGGCGAGAACTGGGTTTACAAAAGAGATGTCAGGCGAGAACTGACTACCAGGCGAGAACTAGGTTTACACCAAATAAGTCAGTCAAGAACTGACTACCAGACGAGAACTGGATTTACAAAATAAGTCAGACGAGAACTGACTACCAGACGAGACCTGGGTTTCACCAAGTAAGTCAGACGAGAACTGACTACCAGACGAGAACTGGATTTACAAAGAGATGTCAGACGAGAACTGACCACCAGACGAGAACTGGATTTCCCAATAGAGAAAGGCCAAATAAAGGCAAACTTCTAACGGACTCATGATCCACAGATAAGATGACTCCGTCGGGTAAAGGAGAAGTCTAAATAAAAGACTCTGCCGGGGGGCACCAGTATGAGGAACGCATCCCTCCAAAATCTCCTGAGTTATGCAATCTCTGCTGAGAAATAGAACTGGCAAGGAAAGTACCAAACATGGCTTATGCTTTGAATGCAGATGTTTGAATTTTGCTGTAATGCTCCATACGAAATGGAAATGCTACGCGTTTGAGGATGCAATGCGAATGCTTATGATATGCAAAAAGGGTCCCTCCAGCAAAATAAATGCCGGAGAGGAAAGACCAATTCAGCTGGGGATGACAAAAATAAATTGTCCTCTGAATCCAGGAACTCTGCTGAGAAGGGTCATACTGATCGACTCTTCGGATCAACAACTTCTCATGGGGATGAAATCCCGAAAAAACTACCGGGGGCTACACCTATCTTTCACTGAAGGTAACATCCAAAACCTGAGATTTCTCCTCTGCTGGGGGAGTTGAGGATGAACGCCAATAACGGACCCGGAAATCTGTTACTGAAGATTGCTAATATCCAATTGGGCTCAGAACCTGCTGGGGGATGCCAGCCCATAATACCATCCTGCTTGGGGAAAACAGTCCATAATACCATCCTGCTTGGGGATACTGCTGAATTTAGCCTGCTGGTGGGGAGAATGACTTTACTTCCACCTTGTTGGGGATTAGAATATGACATTGTCGGCGAAAGCCCGCTTCCTGACTGGATGGGGGAGGTGAACACCCTGATTCTGTGGGGAGATAACGTCTTGATCCGGAGAAAATACTTCCCAAGTCTCCTGCTGGGGAAGGTCTGCTCTGCTGAGGAAAGTGCAATCTCAATGTCGGGGAGAGCAAACTGTTGGGGAAATACAATCCTGTTGCCATCCAATCCTGACTTGTTTCTAAGGTCGTAAATGGCCCTTTGAACTTTCCAATTGCCCCAGACCACCAGGTCTAACGGAAGAAATCATCTCAAGAGGATTTTATAGAAGACCGGGCGTTCGCACTGCCCCGGGGTCTTCAAACTCTTGGAGAGATTTATCCTATCTCGACATAACTGCCCCAGTCTTCATAATCCATGAAGTGCATTACCTCGAAAGGGATTGTAATGACTTGAAAATACTCTGCTTTAGTATCTTGAACCTTGAGGAGGTGTTCTCAATTAACCATTTTCAGAAGTGGACAATCTCCCACGTTCTAGAGGTGGCCTGCCCCAATATGAGCTTTGAAGTGACTTTGCCCCTGATCTTAGAATGAAAGCCCCAGAATAACTGAATTTCGGAGAGATTTCTCGACGTGACTGCCCCAGGTTGGCCACATCTTAACACGACTTACTGGAGAGAACTCACTCTACACGGAGTCTCTTGGGAGCATGCCCTTTGATATGATTGTCCTTCAGAATTTTCAAGCATCCCAACTTGGCAGGATCAAGCTTCTTGACTGACGTTCACTGTGTAAGCTGCATTGATGCTTAGGCACATATATGCAAACAAAAAATGTTTATTATGAGAATGACAATTCTAATGCAACATTCATGTTAACCTTGAAGTTTTTATTGAAAATGCGTCGCCCAACCTCGTGAACGAAACGCTAGCTGGGACGCGACCTTGATTTTTGAATGGCAAAACAATGCGCACATGCAATACCAACAAATCTTATTAACACAACTTATAGGAGTCAGGAACGCTGTCCTGTTGAAGTACGCCTTCGGAATAAACCCTGTTTCAATTAGGACTTTAGAGGGTTGTAACGTGGTCTGGTTCACGGTTTCAGAAAAAGGATTTATGGCTCAAAGTTTATCGGTGCCCACCCACTCTTCGTGATGTTCTCCAGTCCTATGTTCAGTTAATCTGACCCAAATGCTCATTTCTCGAAAGATTTATGATCTTCAAGGAACCTATGCCACTAATGGTTTGACCCCTAAGGAGGTTTTGGAGTGACAGTCATCCCTTTTATCTTTTGTGTCTGTAATCATACGAATTTGTTCTTATCGGGGATTTTCTTTTCGCCTTTCGCTTTTTCTTTTTGCTTTTTTTTTTTAATAAAAAAAAATCCCTAATTTTTGAGTTTCTTCGATTTTGAAGTCCAGCGGGACGCCCTAACTTTTGCCTAAGTCACTTGTTTACAAGTTTCGACTTAGCGGGCTTTCTCTTTTTATTCCCCTTTTGAACAAAGCGTGTGACACTGATTGTCTTACTTGTTTGTGACTGCCTCACTCCCTGATTGTTGGAGGATAACCATTGTGGTTTCACGTCTCTTGCACACTCTCCTTGGAATTTGAGCGCTCGGTCAAACTAACTGACGCCTACCCTGCCCCTGGGTTAAGTATGAGGGTTTTTTCGTACGAAAGAAACTCCTACTTCAAGGCTCAAAGGGGTTAACGAAGGTTTATCTCCTTATCTCTCCAGTGTTTAGGGGTTTGAAACAATGTCTGCACATCCTCAACAGGGTTCTATCCAAAAGCGTACCATTAGGACTCTGCGTTCTTATTTCGTCATCCTCCCTCAAGAGTTCTTAACAAGAAAAATTTATATTGCAGTGCATATAAACATTTAAGAGTGAATACGAGAGGATTACTTCAAGGAAAACATACTCATTGCATTAATATCATCATAAAAAAACAAACAAGTCTTGCATACATATGATGCTTTTAACAGAAAATAAAAACTATAAATGAAAATGCAGTAAAGAAGCTGAAGATTGCTATTGCTGAGGAAGCTTAATTCTGCCCGGACGTACTTGCAGACTGAGTGTTCATTTGAGAAAGGAGGCTTCCATTGATGTACATATCGTCTTTAGTGAATACAATGATCTCTGAGTCCACCAGGTCTTGCACCTTATGCCTGAATACATTACACTCATCAATCGTGTGCCCGAACGTTCCCGAGTGGAACTCGCACCTAGCAGTCATGTCATAATCGGGAGGAATAGGGTACGGTACTGGCGCGGTACCCCTTGTTTGAATCAGAGACTTCTTAAGCAAGCGCGTAAACAGCTGACTATAAGGGATAGGAACAGGATCAATTATCCTTTTGGGCCTTCTTGGTCTCGACTGCCCCTGTTGCTGATAATTCTGCTGTCGGTGCTGATTTGAGCGCCCAGTCTGGCCCTGCACTTTCCTTTCTGCACTCGGCTGAGGCACAAACAAGGGTTGTGGAAGAGATCCCTGACGCGAGGTGGATCCTTTGGCAAAAGAGGGCGTCATCAGTCCCTTTGCAACACTGGGAGTAACATCACTTTGTTTACCAGTGCCAACTGATGTAAACTTGATTGCCCCTAAGTCAATGAGCTCTTGGACTTTATACTTGAGCATCTTACAATCTTCAACATTATGACCAGGCGCCCCTGAATAGAATTCACACCTATCATGGACATTGGAATCCATAAGAAACTTGGTGTGTGGAGGTCCCGCAGCAATCAATTCAATCAGCTGAAACTTGAGCAAGTGCTGAAGCAACTGAGCGTATGGCATCGGGATCTGATCAAACTTCTTTTCAAGCTTTTCTGGATTAAGACCCTCAAGAAATGGTTGTTGATGAAAAAGCTCTGACGGTGGGGAGGATCCACGAGGCAGTTCATGGTCTAGAGGAGACCCCAAAGAGATGGGAGGAGTGAGATCCTCTGCTGTGGAAGCGGGCACAGGACTGTCTTCCTTTTTCAACATCCTATTCAAAATTTCCATGATCAAACCCATCTGAGTCTTCATCTGATTGATCTCTTCCCTTAGCATCCTCTGCTCCTGGAGCATGTCTTCCCCAAATTGCCCCATCTGGCTTCGCATTTCCCTCAACTCAGCTTGAACTTGCTCCATGATCAGCCCTGAACGGCCTGAGGAGTTAAGTCTGCAATTCTGAGATGAGAACAAGATAAGAATACCGGAGATAAACACCTGTCATGCAAAATGAATATGCAAAATGATTATGCAAATGCAAATGGACATGTTTGGAAATTCACAAGGCGATCCACCCCTTGATTCCGGTTTAATAACAAGATATAATGGAACTTCTGCTCATATATTAAGAAAACCCGAGAAAAGCCAAGTGTCAACAATCACAAATCCGAGATAACAAGTCTGAACATAAAAACCGTAGGTCCCAACCAACAAGCCTGGTGGTGATCCACATACAATAAAAGAGAGAAGCAGACTAAGGCATGTCATCAAAATTCACAAGTGTCAATCCCCCCATCCATTATGCTTTCTGCACCAGTCTTGAATTTCCTCGAACAGCTTTCTGGTGTCGGGATGCTTCGGTCTCTGAATCAATCCTTGAATAAGAAGGTCTCTCCTGTGTATGATCCCATCCAAGTATCGGCAATGTAGCTCCCAAGCGTCTTCTCCAGTAGCACCCTCATGTCTAGGTTTCTTCACTTCAGCTTGGACTTTCAGTTCTTCCACGGAGGCTATTGCTTCCTTGAGTCGACCTTCGACTACTTGTCTCTTGAATATCCCTGATAAGATCTCGGCATCTTTCTTCTTGAGCGTCGACTTCAACTGATCAATCTTAGCTATGTAGTCGTCTTCCTTTCTTTTATTCTCAGCCATGGCGGTCTCTTGGTGATCATTGAACCTGTGAATCTTCAACAAAGCCTTGCCTAATTCCTCCTCCTTGGACCTGAGAATGCTACTAATACCATCCAAAGCTTGTTTCATTCTTTCCCTGGATGCAACCATGTCAGCAAGCTCTTTTTCTGCTTTAGCAAGGAGCTCTGTCTTTAACTTGGCGGTATGAACAACTTCACCCCGCTCATACTTCCACTGATAAATCTCTCTCTCTAGCTCACTATTCTCTTCCCACAACCTTTCTTTTTCAGCCCATAATGTGTTATACTTCTCCAACTCAACGGTGGTAGGAGGCTCGATCACCAAAGGATACAGAGGTGGTTCCACCGGGAATGGGAGAAGCTCCTCTTTTGCTCTCTTTTTAATCCACTCTTTATATGGATGGAAAGCCCGATTGTTACTTTTCCCGAATGCAATCTTACCCTTCTTAGTCACCTGTTTCCAAGCATTCACAACTTTCCTTATCAACCCTTGATCCTCAATACCATTGAAGAATAAGGATTCTCGGACATCTCGCTCTTCGGGTGGATTCTTCAAAGGATAGCCAAACTGTCTGATAGCTAGGGAGGGATTATAGTTAATTCCACCTTTCCTCCCTATCAAGGGAACATTAGGAAATTCTCTGCATTTGTAAATAATCTCCATTCCTAGCAAGTCACGATTAATCCAAACGATGTTATCGGCAGTCAAGCCCATAACCCTCTTAGACCACTTCAGAGAATCTTTCGTATCAACGAAAGCGCCAGATTCAGGGAGACGACTCAAAAACCAAGTAGCTAAGAGCGGCGCACAGCAACTCACAGTTTTCCCACGCCTATTCTCATTCTTATAGTGAACTGAATGGTACACATCACCTAGCAAGGTAGGTATAGGATTCTTTGACATAAAGATCCTGACGGCGTGCACATCCACCAGATCAGGAATATTCAGAAACAGAACAATCCCATAGATACACACAGCTAGAATATCTTGGAAAGCAGTCCAGTTCTTCTCTTTGACATGTATACAAGCTTGATCAAATAAGAACTTTAATAGGAAACCCTTAACTCCTTGTTTTTCTGCAATATTACTGTTAAGAACAGGCTCACTAATGTGAAGAGCAACAACCATATCTTTTATACCGGGGTGTTCTTCAGAAAAGAAAACTATATCATGACTAATAGGAATTCCCAAAATAAATGAGAATTCCTCCAACGTCGGAGCCAAGATGTAGTCCGGGAAAGTGAAGCAACGCAGAGGCGGGTCTTAAAACTGAAGAAGTGTGTGAATGGCATCCTTCTCATACTGGGAGATATTATAGACAAATTTCAGAAGTCTTCCATACCTTCCACTGAACTCTGTATGAACTCCGGAACCAGCCATATTAATCAATTTGTGAATCAGTGTCAAAGTCGGCTCTGGGAATGAATAGGCAACAGTCTTCTTTCTCTGAACATCCATACTGAAGTAACCTCAGAAAACCGGAATCAAGAGTAAGATGCAAGCCCTGAAAAATGTCAAACACGTCAGAATGCAAGAAAAATGATATGCTCATGCAAACATGGGGTCAAGGCACACTGCTGGATGTGCTGTGCTGTTAGCTGAACGAGAAACCAGAAAACCAGAACTCTGAACCACTGAGGAACCCACATAATCAGACATTGATGAGAAATCCAGAATAAGGGTAGGTTGAAGGTCTCGGTTACCTGCAAACCTGCAAACACCCATCCCCTCTCACGTGTAGGTACTAGGATGTTCAATATCTCGGGCTCTCAGGTCGAGAAATGATGATACGTTCACCATTTCTGGTTTGGCATCATCATCAATCGAGGAGGCCTCAACTGATTCTCCAAGGCGGAAGGTCCTCAGCTTTGGCACTGAGGTCGAGAAACAATAGTACGGTGGAGAAATGACTTTTTACTTTTGTTTTTCGCAAAACATGTTGCGGTTAGCAAGAGTCGCCACCGACTTTTCTTTTATCCAATTTATTTAGGAAAGGTGAAAAGAACAGGAAAGACCGTTTTGAAAAGATTTTTGAGTTCGGGGGGTAAGTTATGAAAAGGGAAGGTGTTAGCACCCCTTTTCATCCGTAGTTATCTACGGGCTCTTAATTGCTAGCTCACTTTAACTTGCTTTTTTTGAAGTGTGGTGTGTGTTTAGAAAATATTTCGTAAAAGTTGACTTTGTAATAATTCGTGTAAGAACATATACAAAGTGTTTGTTTTTGAAAATATTTTTGAAAGTGTGAGGTGTGAAAAGTATTTGTTTTTTTTGAGTTGTGAGCGAGCATTTAAAAGTTACCTACCCTTAATTTATAAGGTCTTTCTTGTACTCATCATTTTCCTTGAGAGATAGCACTATCCATACCATTAGTGGGTATGTAGTCCTATATATTGGATGTGGAGGGACAGCGAAGGGTCATCAAACGGTCATAGGAGGTAACATGTAAGGGTACCTTAGCAATTCGTAGGGACTACCATCATTTTTCCGTAGGGTCATCGAGGGACAAGATCATTTCTTGTAGGCAACTTGAAGGGTCGTCGAGGGACTATGATCTTTATATCGAAGGGACTATGATGATATTATTCGTAAGCGTCTTTTGCTAAAGTATCCTTACGTTCGAGGAGCATTCATTCCTCGGGGTACCGTACTAAAGTCAATCGAGGAGTGCCTCCGCTGATTCTCTTCAAAACGTAGGGGCCGTCCTATGCGAGTTCCAAAGCGGGCCCTCGGGTGCGAATGGGTTTGCCACAGGATGTGGTCTACCACTGTCACCACTAAAGAGGGATGTTTCCACTAAGGTCCTCAATGATCGGTCACCAGAGTCGACAGCTCTCTAGATCAACACCCCAACATGCGCAAGACACACACGTTAGAATGCGTCCCAAGATAGCCTCGTCTGGTTGTGAATTTCGTGAACACACAAACGTACCAACCGGGCACGTAGGTCCTACTACTTTCCACTCTAGTCCTAGGGTATTCTCAAGCCTTGGTATTGGGCTTAGCTCTCAAACCCACCTAACCTGCAAAACAAAGACAGCCAGCACAACACAGCAGCATGACAGTAATAAAAAAAATGAAATGCAGAAAATGCGGTAAAAATACCACACATAAAGCAAAACAAAAACAAAGCACCCCAAAGAGAACAAAGACAAGCAAGCGCTAGGATTGACTCGCTTAGGGATGGACCAGCATAGGTCAACCAGAGTCCCCAGCAGAGTCGCCAGCTGTCGCTCCCAGGATTTTCATCCAGGTACAAACGCGAGAGTGGCGCGGAAAAAACAGAGTCGCCAGCCGTGTAAATTTATCCCAAGAGAGGGAAATGGAACACTGCATAAACCTTAGGAAGAGGGAAAGGAATGGTCATCGCAACCATGACCTGGGTTCGGGAGTCGGTTACGCGAGGGGAAGGTGCTAGCACCCCACGCGTCCATCGTACTCGATGGGATCCACGCTTGTTGTCTATTCTAAGGGTAAGTCATACTATCATCTAGGGCTGTACTAAAACGGAGAGGGGAAGACAAAGACCGACTCGGTAGGACGTCGACGTCCTAGGCCTACGTACCCCCTTTGTGCAATGGGGAATTCAGAGTCAACGTAGTTCGGACCAAGTCCTTTTTGTGTTTTTTATGAGCGACGTTAAGTTCGCGTCCGGCAGTTAGGGTCGATGCCTGTTTGCGACTCAGACGGAAAGTAACGTGCCCTTTTCGAAAATAGCCTTTAAGTTGAAGATCCCGAAGGACAAAAAAGTTTGAAGTTGGTTTGTGTTTTTTAGGACAGAAGTGGCTTAAGTTAGTTCCTAAGCTGCATTGCACCAAAGTCTAGGGCACAAGGGCGAATACTTAACACATCGTCCCAAGACAGGACGCTCGCTAAGCACTCTAGAAAGATGAGAGGAAGCCCCTCATTTCTCATTCCCCATACTTAAGGCTTGTGCGCAATACACCTTATCATTATTAAGTGTTTTAAAGAAATTTGAGATGAGAAGAGAGAAGACACAAGGGTAACTCTAAAGGGGGACTAATGGTCCTAATGTTAACATGCATGGGTGACCTACGGTTAGTGAGGCTTGAAGATGACCTAAACCCTAAAGAAAAAAGATAGGAGAGAAAGAAAGAACAAAGGTGAAGAGGGATACTTTTCCACCCTTAAAGAACTTACCTTAGTCCTTGCATAAAAGATTAGTGAGAAACAGACATAAGTAAGAGAAACGGGGTGAATGACAATCAAGCGATGACAAACAATAATGAGAATAATCCAAGCATGAATCAAAGGAACGAAGAACAGCCCCCAAAGCAATTGGCACAAGTGCCTTTCAAACAAGGTAATTAGATAGGATCAAAAATGTGCACACAAGAGAACCTCAAAAGAAAGCAAATCAAATAACTAGCAAAGTGATTCCTAAAATTCCCAAATTAATCATTAAATTTCCTCAACCAGAGGAAAACAACATGTAAAAGGTCCCTGCAAAAATCCAAAGTGTTAGCCATTCAAACGGTCATACAAAACTCAAGTGAGGGATAGGATTCAATGTGCCAAAGGGAAGGACCTAAATGCAATATGAAATAAATTTAAAAATGAAAGGAAAATATTTTTATGCAATTTAGGATGTTAGTGAACAAATGCAAAAAGAATGGATCAAAAATGCTTTACGGATACAGAGAAATAAAATAAACAAAATTGTGTATGCATGGTATGTATAATTCAAAAAGAAAATAGATTAAGCAATTAATTTAAATGATAAAAATAAAATAAAATAATAAAAAAAAATAAACGTGGCCAGCTGATGACCGTTGGATCTGGCCAACGGACGACCAGGATTTCATCTTCTTCGCCCAAACCCTAACCTCGCCGGAAACCTTACCAGCCGCCGGAGCTAGGGTTCCGGTCATCCCTTCCGACCACCTGCAACCAAAAAGTCACCAGAAAACGCAAACGAATATACATTCTTGGCCAGAATTTCACCAGGATTAATAATATGCAATTAAAAATCACAAACAAACAACGCATAAGCCAAATCGAATGAAACAGGGTTAGATCATAAACTTTCAAACTCACAATATGCACATAATACACATCTAATCTCAAAATAAAACATACCCGAATTATCAGTGGATATCATATATCATTATACACTCCAAAAATTGAGTTCTAAGATCATGAAAAATGCACTAACCTGAGATCACGCAATCCGTACCCTTGTTGTTAGCTTCAAACGGTGGTTGATTCGTGCTCTATGGAACCCAAGGATTCAGATTGTGAAAGTAGTTTGTGAAAAACTCTTGTGGATGATGAGATTCGAAGGAGAGAAGGGTTAGGGTTTTTGGTTTTTTGATCTTGTGAGAGTTGAGAGAAAAATTTGAGAGAGTTTTTGAATATATAGTGGAGTCTAAAATGAAGGGCAAAAGGTAGAATTTTGGCTTAAGTGAAAATAACACCGTCTTCGGCAAGGAATTTCGACTCTAAGCCTTCCACAACATCGTCCGCCTCTGAATCATGGTCGCAACGCAAAAAAAACAGACATCATACGATCAAAATCGAGTGCGATCGATATGTTTAAGCTGCAAGACGTCACTGAATAAGTCATTTTTTCAGCTTATTTGGTGTCCGCTACTCGAAAACGTGACGAGCTCAACCTCTTCGGAGCATAATCTCGACTCGACTTTTTCAGGAAAGTTGTAGATCTATGAGTCAGTGACTTCGTGTCAAAAGATGAGCGCGATCGAACAAAAAACGAGTGAGATATGAATTTTCCTGTGAAACAACATTCAACCTTTTTCTTCGGTTCAGCACTTCCGTTTTGCGAAATAAACCAAAACGATGATCTTCGGAGCATCGTTCGAACTCGAGCTTGTCTTGGAACTTGAAGATGATAAAATTTGTGAACCAACGCTTCGAGAACGGATGCAATCCGATGAAAATTGACCGAGTTGTGAATTTTACAAAATCTGACAGACAGTGCACTACATCAAAGAACCCCACTGGTAATTCACATTTTCGGGGTCCTTCCGCTCGGACCTGACCCAAACTGAATTCACGGCACAAAGATAACATCTAAACGGAATTTTAGGCACCGGAACGGCATCAATACGATAAACGAGCTGAGAGTTATGAATTTTTTAGTGTCCGAAATACACCGGTTCAACACTATTTTTCACTGTTTTTTGCACCGTATCGACTCTGAAAACTCGCGTGTTCAGAGATCTTCCTCAAAGAATCAGCCCTCGGTCCAAACACAAAAGTTGCAGATAATTTCAATATGGAATATTTTGGCATAGGAATATCTCAGAAATGATGATCCAATCAGAAGTTAAGCCCATTTGAATACCACTGACGCAATTATCTAGCGAAACTGAAATTCCAGAAACAAGTAATTCCCACCACTTTCCTTGATGAATTGACTTCCGAGCCGAACATAAAAGTTGTAGAGAATACCAAGACGGTTCTAACTGTTGAATATCCAGCCAAAACGAGTTTCAGAGTAAGAGTTATGAATTTTACAAATTTGCATAACAAACTGATTTTCTGCTCAAAGTGTTCTGAATCGGCTGAAAACTTTAACTTCCTCTGAGATTCTTGACATGAAAAATTATGTTTGATAAGAGCTTTGCTGACCCGTTGATTACGTAACCCGGAGAAATACTTTGCGCATATGTCGAGTGACAAAATAAACGTCTGTTGCAACTTGACGATGCTTGAACAGAGAACCTTGATCCCATAACCACATAGCCAAATGATATGCATGTATGTACCCGATGACCTAGCTAAAATGCAAATGAAGCATAAGACACTTGAGTTAGAAAAGTGAAGGCAAATTTTGGGGTGCTACACGCCTCACCTTCAGATATAAAAATCTTCATCGACTCGACAAAACAATCCGTAATCATTTTCTTAATTCCAAACAATTCATTCCATACACTATCAAAGCCGGAAACACACGTCTATTCCATCCAACATAATTTCGTCTACTATCAACAAGAGATTAAGGGTGATCAGTTCCTCAATTTGTCAATAGACAGTCGACAATCAAGATGGGGCATATACCATCTTTACCAGACCGTAATAGCATTTCATGCATCTTGTGCACACAACTACCTAAGACACAATTCCTTAGTCGACGGAAACCTTACCTCCGCATTCCCTCTGGAATCGGGAACAACACTGTCCAACAACACTCACAATCTTGCAATCTACAACACACTGAGCCCACACTCCACACCTGAAACAACTTGGAGAAGCACCAGCTTCTCCCCCACTTATCTCATTCTAAATCCTGCAGACAAAGGATTAGAAAACCCGAAAGTACTGACAGTGTTTCACACACATATCACATACTAAGGAATAAACAACATCGACAGTATTCAACTGTCACACCAACTGACTCAACAACTTGGCCGGACGGATCGACCTGCTCTGATACCACTAATGTAATACCCCAATTCCCATCGCGAATAAATAATACATAATAAATCAGTGTAAATAAAAATTTATTATTCTTAGACAGAAACAAGGATGCCACATTTAAAGAAAGAAAACACAATCTCTGCTCATAAATTTGATACATAACACAAAATGGAATAAATATAATTCAGGAAGCTTTTTCCAACAAAAAGAAAGTTCAATTATGGAATAAAGCGGGAAGATCCATAACTGACTTATTTTACAAAATAAATGGTTTTATAACATCAAAATATTCATACAAAGTTAATACAAAATAGATCCAACAAATGTATACATATATAACAAAAGCGTTCCCCGACTCCCGTGTTACGTATCAGAGCAGACAGACTGACAAAAGGATGGGGAACTAATCTTCACAAAAGCCTCCAAGACACTAATCTGCAATTGCCTCATAGATCAACAAACCATAGCAGAAGGGTGAGAAATAACAACTAAATCAAGATTGCATAATAATATGCAAACACATAAAAATTCACGTGCATAATTATTCTCACCACCAGCATCACATATTAATACATATAGCATGCCACTGATACATAACATATTTCTAATAATTCAACCACATAGCATATATCAATTATACCAACATAATCACCTATTCCCACATAAGGCATACCAAAATTATGACATATGGAAACACACCACCACATCACATATATTCATATATAGCATATCATAGATAATTAATACGATCATTGTAATGTACAACATTCCCACAAAACATAGCATATGTCTATACATAAACCATACCATCCATAACCAATGCATTTATCACAAATGCATATCAAATCACCAATGTTATCACAAGCTCAATACATAATCAATCAATTCACAATTCCCCACACATAATGCATCCATTCAAAAATTCCCACATATAATCAATCCATTCATGATTTTCCACACATAATCAATCCATTCATGATTTTCCACACATAATCAAGCCATTCATGATTTATGCAAATGCAGAGAGACCGACACAACGACTCTATGCAAATGCGGTACCATTCCATCCATCATTCTCGTCATTAATTCACTCAGGAATTATTGGAATCATCGCTTGTTACTTAGTGTAACTCCCCGTCGGGCAAACGATGTTCCGCGTTGCTTTAGGTCCTCTTTGTATAAGGCACATGATGTTTATGGATCGCTTTAGATCCTCTTTGTATAAGGCACACGATCTGATCGCTTTAGGTCCTCTTTGTATAAGGCACACGATCGTCTACAACGTCACTTTAGGTCCTCTTTGTATAAGGCTCACGACCGTTACAGGAGATTCCCTCTGGAATTGTTTCGTCGCTCACACCCCACAAGGGCACACGACATCACAAGAGTGCATATCACGATGCTTGGCATACAATGACTCATGACAATCCAATGCACATATATATATACAACCATGTAACCCATTCCAACATCAAGAATCATGCATTGAAATCAAAACCCAAAACAATGCATTTATTTGCCATAAGGCCACAAACCATCATCACAACATTTCAACACATGCATTCACATCATACAATAGCACACAAGCTATACGTTACATATCAAAAGCATATCACATGATAACACATCAATCGCACACAATTACGACGATAAAAGTCGACAAAACGACATGTTTCCAAATTCCCGACACAATTAAATCGGCCACTACTCTCAAAACCATTTTTATAAGAAAGAACATCTCATTAGCTTTCCAACGATACTAGGAACGTCCCGATCCGAAGTACGGCTCAAAAGTTATGCATTTTCAAAGAAAACAAATTTATTGAAAATCCCCAGGAGCGCCCGGCGGTACATATTTTTGCCCGGTGGTACCCCCTTCACCTCTGCTTCGCCAGGCGAAGCTGCAGCATAAAACCCCCAACCAAAACTTAAAAGAGTTAGGAGCGTGACATGTTGCGCCTCTTGGGCATCGCCCGGCGAAGTAATGAATCGCCCGGCGCCCAAAGTGTCGCTCGACGCTCTACACAAGAAGCAGAATTTTATGCTGCGGGTTAAGGGTTCCTAACACCCAAAAATTCACCATTTTCATATCCAATCAATTCCAAACAGCAAAATAGGCATCAACAAATGTTCATATGCACAGTGTGATCATACAATGCAACTTATATCGATTTCTGACCGTGAAAACATCGATTTCTATCTAATTGATCACAAATTATCAATAAGAAAAAGTTGTGAAACAACCAAAACAATTCCAACAAACAACACATATACATACACAAGCAAGATATAATCGAGACTTCTCACCCTTACCCGATCAATCGCGCTTGAAACGAAGCTATGTCGATTTCCACCTCTTTTCCTCTTCTCCATTTCTTTCCTCTCCTTTCTTTCCTTTCTCTTTCTTTTCTCTCTTTTTCTCTCAAATCTCTATTTATAAAAATATCTAAACCCCTAAAAAGACTATTTTACCCCTCGGCTCAAATATCTCGCAAACGCTCTCAAAACGCGATAAAACATAATAACGATGAAAAATAATATATTGTCAAATAAAAGTCAAGAATAAAATAATATAAAAATGAAAATAATTAAATCGACTCGATTAAATAAATCTAACAAAAACCGGGGCGTTACAAATACACATTGCTGACAACTTTGTTTCCGCGCCACTTTCACGTTTGTACTTGGATGAAAATCCCGGGAGCGACAGATGGCAACTCTGATGGGGACCACAGGTTCCCTAAGCGAGTCAATCCTAGTGCTTGGTTGTTTTTTTTTCATTGGGTGTTTATTGTGTTGCTTTATTTTGTTGTATATTACTGTATTACTGTTTTACTATTTTACTGTATTTACCGCATTTATGGCATTGCATTTCATTATTATGCTGGACTGTGTTGTGCTGTATTGGATTTTCTGTTTGGCAGGTTGGGATTTCTGAGAGTTAAGCCCACTACCCAGGCTTGAGCGTACATATAGGTATTAGCGTGGGCAGGCGTGACGTTCCCGTGGTGTTGGCCACGTCGGGTGTTCACGAGACCTACAGCCAGACGAGGTTCTATTGGGAGATATCTGCTACCGTATGTTGATATAGGTAAATAGTTATTCTCTTGAGGAACTGTCGACTCTGGTGACCATTCCCGGGGAATCAGTTGCTGCACTCCTCCTGAGATGTGATAATGGCAGACCAGAAATGGCAAACCCATTACACTTCTCGATCCGAGGACCCAATGCTGGGAACTTGCTATAGGATATCCTTTTTGAGGGGAATCAGTTGAGGCCTCCTCAATTGATGATGATGCCAAACCAGAAATGGTGAACGTATCATCATTTCTTGACCTGAGAGTCTGTGAAATTGAGGATCCTCGCCTTTCTAGAACCCACATGTGAGAGAGGTTTGGTGTTTGCAGGTTTGCAGGTAACCCTGACTTTCAGCATACCCGATACTTTAGTTCTCTTATCAGTGTGAACTTATCAGCCTGGTATTCTGGTTATTCTAGTATTCTAGTTATTCGGATATTCTGATATTCTGGTAGTCTCTTCAGAGCAAACCTTTGAACTTATCCATTCAGTAGGACAACAGTACAGAGCTTTATGGAAGCCTTGATCCCATGTCTGTTGCATCTGCATCATCATTTTTGCATACATGTTCTTGTATTTCCAAGGGATATTAACTTTGAGACTCGCTGTTGAGCATTTCTGTCTATTTCTTGTGATTCTTTTGTCAAAAAGTTGAATCAAAGCATAATGATTCCTTGGAAATATTCGAACATGGCATTTTCATTGCATTTCCATACTCATATGCATGGCAGGTGTTCGAGGTTGGTTATTCTTGTCCTGATCTGGTTCTCTCCGAAGTTCAATACTTAACTACTCAAGCCATTCAGAAGTTGATCATGGAGCAAATTCAAGCGGAATTGAGGGAAGTACGGAGCCAAATGGGGCAGTTTATGGGGAAAATGCAAGCGTTGATTCAAGACCAGAGAATGTTGAAGGAAGAGGTCAATCAACTGAAGACACAGATGAGTCTGGTTATGGAGGTCGTGAGAGGTGTGCTAAATAAAGATAATACTCCCCTGACTGAAGCTGCGGCTGGAATATTCTCTCCTCCATTGTTCAAGGGGTCCCTCCCAAAGAGTGAGCAGATTGCCACTATGACCATCCCAGCTGTATCTCCATAACAAAGAAGTGCTCCTCGTCGGTGTCAGGATAGACCAAAGATGAACCGACACTTCGAGACTCCACTAGTGCCGTATTCTCAGCTATTACGGCATCTCCTTCAGTTGCAACTAGTACAGAAAAGGACTCTGGCTCCTCTTACTGGTCTTCCCCCACCGGGTTATGATGCAAGAGCCCACTGTGGTTTTCACTCTGGTGCACCGGGGCATAATGTGGAAGATTGTAGGGCATTTCAGCATGCTGTCCAGGATCTGATCGATTCAAAGGTAATTGAATTCACGCCGGGTGGCGTAAACATACAAGGTGGTCCTACTCTAGCTGTTGAAAAAGAAGTGGATATTCCTATTGCCTCTCCCAAAACTGCTTCAAGTCAGGGGAATTTCTTGCAGTCCTTGGTCTTAGAATCCCCACGCCCGTAACTGCTGCCTACTCCTCGATTAAGTCTGAGGGGAAAAGCGCCTGAGCGAGAGGAAGGCACTAATCAGCATCGGCAGCAGAAGTATCAGCGTCAGAAT
The DNA here is from genome assembly GCA_022829125.1 of Lathyrus tuberosus. NCBI lineage: Eukaryota > Viridiplantae > Streptophyta > Magnoliopsida > Fabales > Fabaceae > Lathyrus > Lathyrus tuberosus. Next base: position 5,238,702 of record JALAZF010000190.1, read on the forward strand.
CAGCATAGGCCTTGCAACAACCTGGAAAGAAAAAATGCTCCTCTTCATCCGGTTCCTATGTCGTACGGTCAACTTCTTCCACATCTGGTTCGAAACTCATTGGTAGAGCCCAAGTCTTTGAAGCCTGTTCCGGAACCATACTCTCCTGGGTACAATCCTTATGTGCAGTGTGGATATCATGGAGGGTCCATGGGACACTCAACTAAAGATTGCAAAGCATTCCAAGCCAAGGTACAACAGTTGATTGATAAGGGGTACATATCTTTTCCAGAGGGAAATTTGGTGGTGCATGTCAACCTCTCATCTGTCTGAGCTTGAAGACTTCAAAGGACATCATCAGAAGCAATAGGTACAGATGGAGTCAAGTCTCCTCAACAATGGCAATCTTTGGATTCTTTATTGCATTTTCACATGTAGCTTTCATTTGTTTGTTTAAACAGTGTTTGCATGAAAAAGCTTGTTTGTGTTTTGAATGTTGATTTTAATGCAATGAATGTGTTATTCTTAAAGTACTTTACTTTTATGCACTCATATCATGTTTATATGCATTGCAATACCAACTTTCTTGCCTTAAACTCTTGAGGGAGGATGGTGAGGTGGAAAACGCAAAATCTTTGGTTGTGTGCTTCTGGATAAAACCCTGTTGAGGATGTACAAGCATTGTTTCGAATCCCCAAACACAGAAGATATAAGGGAGATAGACCCTCGTCAACCATGTTGAGCCTTGGATGTACAAGCATTGTTTCGAATCCCCAAACACAGAAGATATAAGCAATGTTTCAATTGTCCAAGGATGAAGTAGTAGCCATTGGTTCATTTCAGAAGAGCTTCAATTGATCAATTGCTTGAGAATCAGTCAGATTGGGGAAAATTCAACTGTGTAGAGGAAAAAGTCAACTCCTGACTTTTTGAGGTCAAAATCTTGTTCCTCATGTCAAATATGTCCATTGATGGAGGTTTGATCAAGAAATGTCAAGTGATTCATCAAAAATCAAAAGATATGGAAAATTGCTAAAAATAGAAATTAAGGTTTCCTAATTTGGTAAGTTTTGGCAAGATGAGGGGTCACTTTTGAAGCATTATTTCTCTATGATTCAAGCTTCAAACTCAAAGTTTATGGAGGACTATTGAAAGTTCACATTCTAAGCTTCAAAACCATATCAAGAACATCTCCATGGGATCAAAATCAAGGGAGATATGATGGGTTAAAGTTGAGGGTTCACAAGGCAAAATTGGCTAGTCAGGCAAGTCATGACCAGTTGGCTCGGAGTAAATAACACAAACACCTTGTGTGCATGACATGTCTAAGTTCAAGAGCAAATTTCTCTATGATGGAGACTCCAAATGAAAAAATGTTCAACAAGAGTTTTGTTCCTCTCAATCCCCTCTACAACTTTGATGTTGGGGAATTTTTCATATGATCAACCTATTGAGAGTTATGGAGGGTTAAAGTGGTACCCTCAACACATGCATTTCACATGCCATAGGGACAGGCACGGGCAAGGCAAGATGCATACCAAGTTCAGTTGCATACCCTCATGTTCATCATCACTTTTCACATTGTTTTAGAGCTCCAATTCAATTGTTTTCCACATCAATGTTGTTGTTCTTCATCCCCTCTTTCCAAAGAGCTAAAAAGCAAGTCATTTCATCCATTGGTTAATGAGATATTACCCATCAAATTCATCACCATGCTTATGTGCATCAAGTGAGAACATTTCACTCCAATTCAAAGGAAACAGGTTGTGTGGTTGTTGTTGCTTCTCATACGCATCAGCCATACATCACATAACATTGCCATTTTGAACCATACATGCTCTTACATACCACATGCCCATGTACCACCCATTGCCCAAAGTGTTCAAACAAGGAAAAAAGAGAAAACTTGAAGAGCAAGTGTTGTTGCTGCATTACTCAGCCTACCACTCACTTCTCATCATCACCCTTCATCATTAATCCACACCATAGTTTCATACTCCCTCTCCACACGTGAGCAAAGCATATCCCGAGCCCTTCACTTCACATTTCTCACTCCACCCTCTCTTTCTCAATGCACCCTTCACAAACTATGGTTCTAACTGTTAACCAAGGTGGTTAACAGTTAACCAAGGATATAAAAACATTCCTAACAGAATTTCACAACTAACTTTAGATCATTCTTCACACTTCACCAATTTTCACACTCTTTCTCTCAAATCTTTCTCTCGAAGCTATTCTCACTCAAGAACTATTTGCATTTTCTCCTCTCTTCATCAACAAGCATCAAGAAAATCCATGAATGCAAGAGGATGAAGCAGTAGATCGTGTAGCATCAAGTTCAATTTCAATTCCATTTTTCTTCCTCTGAAGTTTCAAGCATATAGCATCATCTTTATAGACTTTATTTAGGCAGTAATAATCTCCAAAGATCAAGGATCTTCTTTTCTTTCTTGTGTTCAAAGCTTCATCAAGTTCAGGTTTAATTTCTCAAACTTTTCTCATGCAATTTTAAGTTGATTTAAGCATGTTTTTGGTGGTTTTGAAGCTCAATAGGAGCAATGTGATTACTGGCTAGTTGATAAGCACTTAGGTGCGTAGTTTCAGTTTTCTATGGCAAACTTCAGCACTTCGATTTGCTTTATTCATGAATTGTTTGTAGATTCTAAGACTGGATCTATAACCTACGCAGCAAGAGGAACGTTTTGGTATGCGTTATGTAAATTTCTGGACACCTGAAACTTGAACCACGGTGGTGAGTGGCTGGAGAAGATGACCGGAGTCTTCTCCGGCCGGTGGTGTTCTTCATATGTTAAACCCTAGGGTTTTAAGTCCAGGTTAAAACACAACCATTAGATCTTGTTATCCAATGAACGTAAGTGTGCCAGCGAATAAATGAGGGAGGGTGTGAGGCACGTGCCGTTTTTTGAATATTGTTGACTCTGATGATCACGTGTGTGCATTGTGTAACGCCCCAGTTTTTTGTTAGATTTATTTAATCGAGTCGATTTAATTATTTTTATTATTATATTATTTTATTCTTGACTTTTATTTGGCAATATATTATTTTTCACCGTTGTTATGTTTTATCGCGTTTTGGGAGCGTTTGTGAGATATTTGAGTGTAGGGGTATTTTGGTCTCTTTGCTTGGTTATTTTTCATAAAAAAAGAAATAGAGAGAAAAATAGAGAGAAAGAAAAAGAGAAGAAGGAAAAGAGAAAGAAAAGAAGAAAAGGGGAAAAACTTGGAGAGTAAGGAATCGATTAAACCAACTTTTGAAAACACGATTAATCGGGTAAGGGTGTGAAACTCGGTTATCCTATACTTGTCTATGATTATGTATGTATGTATTTGTGTGATATTTGGTTGAAATTGGATATAGAACCAAAACCATTAATATGTTGAGATTTTTAGAATTTGATTCAAATTGTGTCTGAAATCATGTTTTAATGTTCCTAATTGCTGAGACATGTTAGATAGATGTTGTTGTGCAATCTATTGGTAATTTGCTGTTGTTTAGGTGAGATTTGGGAGTGAATTTGGTTGAATTTCGCAGCAGAAATTCTGCAGGAAAAATTATGGGTTTCACTGCCCATACGCGTATCAGGCTTGGCATTACGCGTATTGGTTTGGGCAATACGCATATGGAAAGGGGGATATGAGGGAAATACACGTATGGAACACATTTTTCACGGCCTTCTGCTGATTTGCGTAATGGTACGCGTACTTGGCAAGGCATTACGCGTAACAAGTGAGGCATTACACGTATGGAGTTTTAGTGGAATTTTAGGGAGAAATCAGTCTCTGCCCATATGCGTAGCACTTTGGGCAATACGCGTATGGAATGGGCTAGCGAGCTGGGCAGTACGCGTATGGCCTAAGGCAATACGCGTATGACCAGAGAGGGTGTAGAATGGTTCCCGATTTTGCGTCTGATGCCGTAACTTTTGATCCGTAACTCGGATCGAGGCGTTCTTGGTACCGTTAAAAAGCTTTTGAGATGTTCTTTCTTATTAAAATGGTTTTGAGATTGTTGGCCGATTTAATTATGTCGGGAATTTGGAAATGTGTCGTTTTGTTGATGTTTACCGTTTTAATGGTGTGTATTTGATGTGTTATCATGTAATATGTTTTTGATATATATCGTATGACTTGTGTGATGTGGTATGATGTGAATGCATGTGATGAAATGTTGTGATGATGGTTTGTGGCCTAAGGGCAAGTAAATGCAATGTGTTGTGTTTGATTGTATATGCATGATTATGGATGTTGAAATGGTTCACATGGTTGTATATGTGTGTGCATTTGATTGTCATGAGTCATTGTATGCCAAGCATCATGATATGCATTCTTGTGATGTCGTGTGCCCTAGTGGGTGTGAGCGACGAATCGATTCCAGAGGGAATCTGCTATAACGGTCGTGAGCCTTATAACGAGAGGACCTAAAGCGACGTTATAGACTATCGTGAGCTTTATACAAAGAGGACCTAAAGCGATCAGATCGTGAGCCTTATACCGAGAGGACCTAAAGCGATCCATAAACGTCGTGAGCCTTATACCAAGAGGACCTAAAGCGACGGGGAACATCGTTTGCCCGACGGGGAGTTACACTAAGTAACAAGCGATGATTCCAATAGTTCCTGAGTGAACTAATGATGAGAATGATGGATGGATGGTACCCGCATTTGCATAGAGTCATTGTGTCGGTCTCTTTACACTTGCATAAATCATGAATGGATTGATTATGTGTGGAAAATCATGAATGGATTGATTATGTGTGTGAAATTGTGAATGAAATTGATGAGTGATATATATATATATATATATATGTTGGTGATAAATGCATTGAGCAGGATTAATATGTCTTTGTGATGGATGTATGAGATATCAAATATGTTGTTTTGTATTGGAATTCTGGTGTAAGTTGTGGTGAGAATGTTTTACATGAGTATTTTGTGTTATTATATAATTGTATGCAACTATATTATAATTGTGTTTCTCACCCTTCTGCTGTGGTTTGTTGCTCTATGAGGCAATTGCAGATTAGTAGTCTTGGAGGCTTCTGTGAAGATTAGTTCTCCATCCGTTTGTCAGTCTGTCTGCTCTGATACGTAACACGGGAGTTGGGGAACCCTTTTGTTATATATGTATACATTTGTTGGATCTATTTTGTATTACCTTTGTACGAATATTTTGATGTTATAAAACAATTTATTTTGTGAAACCATTCAGTTATGGATCTTTTCGCTTTATTCCATAATTGAACTTTCCTTTTATATGGAAAAAGTTTCCCTTTTATGTTTATTCCATTTTGTGTTATGTATCAAATTTATGAGCAAGGATTGTGTTTTCTTTCTTTAAATGTGGCATCCTTGTTTCTGTCGGAAAAATAAATTTTTACTTACTCAGATTTAATTATGTATTATTTATTCACGATGGGAATTGGGGTGTTACAATAGTGGTATCAGAGCAGGTCGGTCCGTCCGGCCAAGTTGTTGAGTCAGTTGGTGTGACAGTTGAATACTGTCGATGTTGTTTGTCCCTTTGGATGTGATATATGTGTGAAACACTGTCAGTATTTTCTGGTTTTCTAATCCTTTGTTTTCAGGATTTAGAATGAGATAAGTGGGGGAAAAGCTTGTGCTTCTCCATGTTGCTTCAGGTGTAGAACGTTGGCTCAGTGTGTTGTAAATTGCAAAATTGTAAGTGTTATTTGGACAGTGTTGTTCCCGATTCCGGAGGGAATGCGGAGGTAAGGTTTATGTCGACTAAGGATTTGTGCCTTAGGCAGTTTTGTGCATAAGATACAAGAAATGCTATTATAGTTTGGTAAAGATGGTTTATGCCCCATCATGATTGTCGGCTGTCTATTGACAAATTAAGGAACTGATCACCCTTAATCTCTTGTTGATAGCAGACGGGAATTATGTTGGATGGAATAGACGTGTCTTTCAGGCTTTGATAGTGTGTGAAATGAATTGCTTGGAATTAAGGAAATGATTACGGATTGTTTTGTTGAGTCGATGAAGATTCTAATATCGGAAGATGAGACGAATTAGAGGTTTTGGTATGTTGGTCCAGTTGGGAAGTCATTGAGAGAGAACGATTGGGTATCGTTAATGGTTGTTCTCAGAGAGTAGAGTGTGAACTCAAATTTGACGAAGGGGAAGATTTGAGGTTTGGATCTGCTAAGTAAGTAGAAGAACTTTTAGGAAGTGAAACTCAGATTGAAAGAGCAGTTGGAAGATTTACTGGAAAAGGGATTTGTGAGACCAAGTGTGTCGTCTTAGAGAGCTCCAGCTTTGTTAGTAGCAAAAAGGAAGGATGCCTGAATGGAATAACAAACATGAGGTGTATGATGGTATTGAGACTATGGAAAGCAAAACTTAGAGTTTTGGTGAGTTTGAAGTTTTTAAAGTTTTAGGGCATTAATGGAAATTTTGAAAAAACCCTTAGGTGTGGATGTAATATTTGAGAGTTCTTTTTGGTTGGTGGTTGTTACATGTTGGGATTTATGGAATTTGGACTGTTAAGCGAAGAAATTATGTATGGATTACTGACAGTTGAATAAGGTAACGATTGAAAACAAGTGTCCACTTTCATGAATAGATGACTGGAATGGTTTGGTTGAGTTTGATTGAAATTACAATTGTTTGGAATGTTTGATAAGAGTGGTGAATTGTGTGAGTTGAGGCTTTGATCGATTTAATGTGACTGGTTATGGTTGTTATCATCGGGGTATGCTGTTATTTACTCGGTTAAGCTTGTATGTGAGTAACCAGTTATCCAGTGAAATTTTTTGCAAAAACTTTAAGAAATTATATCTTTTGGAACTTGGTTGGGCATTACAAGGTGCAGTGATGTTGTTCGGTGATAATAATGCGCCTGGAATGTTTGTGGAGTATATGAATTGTATCTTCCATATTTAATTGCATAAGTTCGTGGTGGTTTTGATTGAGGATATTTGGATCTGTTATAAACTCAGAGGAAGGACAGGTAGAGTGTTTGAGAATTGAATTACAAGTGTTGAAAAGGGGCGAAGTTTTATGCTAAGTTATTCGAGTGAGAATTTTGGTTGAAAAAGGTTAGTTTTCTTGGATATGTGATTTCTGATGATGGTATTGTTATGGATCCATCGGTAGTAGATGCAGTTCGACAATGAGAGGCTCCGAAGTCGGTTAAGGTGATTAGAAATTTTTGGGCTTAGTTGGTTGTTACTGCAGGTTATGGAGGATTTTGCGAAGTCAGTGCTTCTGTTATCTCAGTTGACTTGCAAAAGGTAAGTCGTTTATTTGGGATGTTCGTTGTAAGGAAAGTTTCAGAGAGCTAAAGTAGAAGTTATCTACGGCTTCAGTTTTGATTCTGTATGATCCTAATAAACCGTTTGTGAGGTATTGGGATGCGTCTTTGATGAGTTTAGTCAGTGTGTTAATGAAAGATGGTAAAGTCGTGGATTATGCTTTACGACAACTGAGGATTCATGATTTCAAGATGGCTGCGGTTACTTTTGTGTTGAGAATATGGAGGTATTATCTTTATGGTTCTAGGTTCGAAGTGTTTAGTAATCACAAGAGTTTAGAGTACTTGTTTGGTCTGAAGGAATAGAGTATGAGACACCGAGGAGGGTTGGAATTCGTGACGAGTTATGAATTTGGCTTGGATTATCCTTCGAGAAAAGCTAAGGTTATGCCTGAAAAGTTAAGTCGAAAGTTTTTATGCATGTCTGTTTTGATGGTCAGAGAATTAAAATTATTTGAGCAGTTCAGAGACTTGTGTCTCGTGTGTGAGATAACACAGGAGAGTGTGAGGTTGGGAATATTAAAGTGAATAGTGATTTTTGGCAGAGGTGAGAAAGAGTTAGACTTTGGACGTGAGATTGGTAGACTCGATGATTTCGAGTAATCAGAGTGCGCAGCGAAAGCGTGATGTGGCACATTTTGTATATGCGGGTGGGACTTGTAAGAGTTCATAGGTTGAACATTGGGAACATGTTGGAATGATGAGACCATTGGACGTTTCAGAATGGAAGTGTTAAGTGAAAGGTTTAAATATTATTCATGGGCTACTATGTAGATGGATGTTTTGGTTATATGTTCGATTGGTGAATCGTAGCATTGTTGTAATATTGTTGTGTGACAAGGATGTTAGTATTGTGGTTATGTAGAGGTTGTTGAGACGTTGTTGTGTCGTGGGACTTTAGGTTCTTGTTTTTGTTATTGCCTCGTTTCCATGGTGCTGGTTCGAGTGCGTGTGGTTAATCCTTATGTGGGAGATTAGGGGAGTGTTACTTGGGTGTTGGTAACATGGGTTTCTTTGAGTCGGGAGTTAATCGTCAAGTGCATTGTATGGGCTTTGCATCTTGTCGTTGTAGTTGTCGCCGTTGTCGTGTCGTTGTTGTAGTTGCTGTTAGCAAGGTGGTTTGTCAGTTTGTGTTATTCGTGGTGTGCCATTTGTTGGCATGATAGTTTGTTGGTCGGATGCGAGAGTCGTATCCGGAGTCGTTCGTCTCAGTCATATTTTCGAGGACGAAAATTTCTAAGTGGGGGAGAGTTGTAACGCCCCAGTTTTTGGTTAGATTTATTTAATCGAGTAGATTTAATTATTTTTATTATTATATTATTTTATTCTTGACTTTTATTTGGAAATATATTATTTTTCACCGTTGTTATGTTTTATCGCGTTTTGGGAGCGTTTGTGAGATATTTGAGTGTAGGGGTATTTTGGTCTTTTTGCTTGGTTATTTTTCATAAAAATAGAAATAGAGAGAAAAATAGAGAGAAAGAAAAAGAGAAGAAGGAAAAGAGAAAGAAAAGAAGAAAAGGGGGAAAACTTGGAGAGAAAGGAATCGATTCAACCGACTTTTGAAAACGCGATTAATCGGGTAAGGGTGTGAAACTCGATTATCTTATACTTGTGTATGATTATGTATGTATGTATTTGTGTGATATTTGCTTGAAATTGGATATAGAACCAAAATCATTAATATGTTGAGATTGTTAGAATTTGATTCAAATTGTGTCTGAAATCATGTTTTAATGTTCCTAATTCCTGAGACATGTTAGATAGATGTTGTTGTGCAATCTATTGGTAATTTACTGTTGTTTAGGTGAGATTTGGGAGTGAATTTGGTTGAATTTCGTAGCAGAAATTCTGCAGGAAAAATTCTGGGTTTCGCTGCCCATACGCGTATCAGGCTTGGCATTACGCGTATTGGTTTGGGAAATACGTGTATGGCAAGGGGGATATGAGGGCAATACGCGTATGGAACACATTTTTCACGGCCTTCTGCTGATTTGCGTAATGGTACGCGTACTTGGCAAGGCATTACGCGTAACAAGTGAGGCATTACACGTATGGAGTTTTAGTGGAATTTTGGGGAGAAATCAGTCTCTGCCCATACGCATAGTACTTTGGGCAATACGCGTATGGAATGGGTGAGCGAGCTGGGCAGTACGCGTATGGCCTAAGGCAATACACGTATGACCAGAGAGGGTGTAGAATGGTTCCCAATTTTGCGTCCAATGCCGTAACTTTTGATCCGTAACTCGGATCGAGGCGTTCTTGGTACCGTTAGAAAGCTTTTGAGATGTTCTTTCTTATTAAAATGGTTTTGAGATTGTTGGACGATTTAATTATGTCGGGAATTTGGAAATGTGTCATTTTGTCAATGTTTACCGTTTTAATGGTGTGTATTTGATGTGTTATCATGCAATATGTTTTTGATATATATCGTACGACTTGTGTGATGTTGTATGATGTGAATGCATGTGATGAAATGTTGTGATGATGGTTTGTGGCCTAAGGGCAAGTAAATGCAATGTGTTATGTTTGATTGTATATGCATGATTATGGATGTTGAAATGGTTCACATGGTTGTATATGTGTGTGCATTTGATTGTCAGGAGTCATTGTATGCCAAGCATCGTGATATGCATTCTTGTGATGTCGTGTGCCCTAGTGGGTGTGAGCGACGAATCGATTCCAGAGGGAATCTGCTATAACGGTCGTGACCCTTATACCGAGAGGACCTAAAGCGACGTTATAGACGATCGTGAGCCTTATACAAAGAGGACCTAAAGCGAACGGATCGTGAGCCTTATACCGAGAGGACCTAAACCGATCCATAAACGTCGTGAGCCTTATACCAAGAGGATCTAAAGCGACGGGGAACATCGTTTGCCCGACGGGGAGTTACACTAAGTAACAAGCGATGATTCCAATAGTTTCTGAGTGAACTAATGATGAGAATGATGGATGGATGGTACCGTATTTGCATAGAGTCGTTGTGTCGGTCTCTTTGCATTTGCATAAATCATGAATGGATTGATTATGTGTGGAAAATCATGAATGGGTTGATTATGTGTGAAAAATCATGAATGGATTGATTATATGTGTGAAATTGTGAATGGAATTGATGAGTGATATATATATATATATTGGTGATAAATGCATTGAGCAGGATTGATATGTCTTTGTGATGGATTTATGAGATATCAAATGTGTTGTTTTGTATTGGAATTCTGGTGTAAGTTGTGGTGAGAATGTTTTACATGAGTATTTTCTGTTATTATATAATTGTATGCAACTATATTATAATTATGTTTCTCACCCTTCTGCTGTGGTTTGTTGCTCTATGAGGCAATTGCAGATTAGTAGTCTTGGAGGCTTTTGTGAAGATTAGTTCTCCATTCGTTTGTCAGTCTGTCTGCTCTGATACGTAACACGGGAGTCGGGGAACGCTTTTGTTATATATGTATACATTTGTTGGATCTATTTTGTATTACCTTTGTACGAATATTTTGATGTAATAAAACAATTTATTTTGTGAAACCATTCAGTTATGGATCTTTTCGCTTTATTCCATAATTGAACTTTCCTTTTGTATGGAAAAAGTTTCCCTTTTATGTTTATTCCATTTTGTGTTATGTATCAAATTTATGAGCAGGGATTGTGTTTTCTTTCTTTAAATGTGGCATCCTTGTTTCTGTCGGGAAAATAAATTTTTATTTACTCTGATTTAATTATGTATTATTTATTCGCGATGGGAATTGGGGTGTTACACATTGCATCATTACATAACATGTTCTTGCATCTCATCCACGCATCTAGCATACTTTGACTGATCATTTCATCTTGACTAGAACCAAGGGCTCTAAGTGAGTCAATTTGTTGATTGAATTCCACCACGTGCGCTGCAGGCCAATCAGTGCTTTGGGCTTGGTGTTTTTGTTATGTGCACCCCCTCCTTTCTGAGCCCAATGCACTTTTAACTGAATTATTGCTTTCGTGGCACCCCCTGGCTCATTTCTTTTATTTTTTATTTTCTTTTCATACTTGTTTGATTTTTAACTTTTAAAAATACCTCCAAGCATGATAAAATTCTGAAAAATTAATGAAGCATCATAATGCATTTAAATAATTTTTGCATATTTTATTTTATGATTTTGGCATATTTTACTATTTTTCCCATGAATTTTCTTTTAATTTCTTTTGTATGAGCATTAATCCATGATACATGCCTCATTCTTGATTTGTTTGACTTAGTTGTGAAGTGGATTTTTGCCTATTATTTGGTACATGCTTCTATGATACATTAAGGCATTTCATGCATTTTCATAGATTTTTAGGTAATTTTTCATTGACTTTTGAATGCTATCTTTGAGCAATTTGTTTGTGTGACTTGTATGAGACTGGGAAGCATCTTTGAACATGATTGGTAATGAATTTTGATCCATCATCTTGAGACATATTTGCATACTGTTTTCACTTCAAATGACTTGCATCTTTCTATTTTCTCATCCTTCTAACATGACTTTATGGATTGCATAAATGCACCTTTGCATGTGTGTTTGTTAGAGGAATTATGCTAGGGTTTTGGTATGCTTTGAACATGTTCCCTTGGGATGATTATTGAGATGTTTTGACATCATTTGCTAGGCACATTATAGGTCATTCATCTTGCATTGTAGGTCATGCATAGTTCATCTTTACATGACTTGTGAGCACTTGTTAAACTTGCATCTTTCTTTGAACTTGTGCATCCTTACTTGCTCTTCTTTGATCACTTGTTTGCATCAATACTTGCATGATCTTAAACATCCATTATAACATGATTCACTTGCTGTTTGTGATCATTCTCACTCATATGCCATGACTTCTAACATCATATTACATGTCTCTAAAACTCATGAACACATAAGAACTTGTTTGAACTTGTTTGCACATACTTGTTTCTACTTTTGAACATGTGTTAACATGAGACTTGTGTGGACTTTGTATGTACATTTTGGACTTCTAAATGTCATTTCAAATGTCATATGCTACTGACTTGCATCCATTTCCAATTATGTTTATCTTGCATCTTCATTCTTTACTTGTGTTACAAGTATGCTTCATTGTTTGAACTTGAGTGGTGTTTGCTCTTACTTCTTCTTACTTAATCAATGCTTGCATTCATGAATTACATGCTATCTTAATGACATCTCCATGCCTTATTAAATGTCATTCACTTCTGACTTTGATGTTTATATGTGCATTTATTCATGTTCATGATTCATATGTTTTCATCTTGCATAGTTAATGCATAACTTGTAATTGTATGAACTTTTGATGCATAGTTTGACATTGTTTGCTTTCATTTGGCATGTTAACCTTAGTAGGACACATTGACATGTACCTACTGACCTTGGATGTTCCTTAACCCTTAGGACCTTTCTCTTTTGATTTGAACCTTGTTTGCTTCTTAAGTTGTCTTCCTAAGACAACTAACATTGTTTGGTTTACTTTCTTTCACCTATATTCATTACTTGTGATCATTTGGTACTAAACTTTTGTGTAGGGGCAGAGGTAAGATACATGAGCATGTGGATGCTTATCCATGCTCATTCCTTCTTTCATCTCATCTCTTTTACTTCCCTTTTATGTGTGGATTACATGATATGATGCTTGATTGTGTAGAACTTCTTCACATCCCTTTGGGATCCTAGCTCATCCTTAATTTTTGATTAAGGTGAGGTAGGATAAGCATTAGATAGTGCTATCCCTCTCTCTTCTTTAGACTTAGGTTGCTCTTAAACCTCAACCTTAGGGCCACCTTTGCATGATAACATTAGGAACAATTAGTTTCCCCTTAGTGTTTTCTTTTCAACTTGAGTCTTCTCTTCTCATCTCATAACCTTTCTAAAACACTTAATAAAGGTTAACGTGTATTGTGCATGAGCCTTATATATGGGAAGTGAGGTATGGGGGGCCTCTCTTCATTCTTCTAGGGTACTTAGTGTATGTCCTATTGGGGACGATACGTGACGTATTCGTTCCTATGATTTCCTCCTTCTGGTTAGATTGAGGATACGTAGGCACAAGATGGCGATGTCTTGGCGAGCAACCTCCCCCCTTAGTTCGTGTCCGAACTAAGTTGACTCTGACTTTCCCATTGCACGAGGGAATACGTAGGCATAGGACGAGTGATGTCCTATCGAGTCAATTCTTTTTCTTTTCTCCCCCATTTCTTCGTTCTCTTCCGTTCCCGTTCCTTCTCATTTCCAGTAGCAGTGGAACTCCAGATTACGACACCCTTTGATCGAGACAACAAACATGGATCCCATCGAGTACGATGGACGTGTGGGGGTGCTAATACCTTCCCCTCGTGTAACCGACTCCCTTACCCGTTTCTCTTGGTCGCAGACCATGCTTTTTTTCTTCCCTCAGGTTTACGTAGTGTTTCCTTTCCCTCTCTCGGGGTAAATACACATTGCTGGCGACTCTATTTCCGCGCCACTTTCGCGTTTGTACTTAGATGTAAATCCCGGGAGCGACAGAGCAGTCGTCAATCTTTCCTTCAAACTCATAAAACTTTGTTCACACGCCGAATCCCACTTATAAGGACAATCCTTTCGAGTAAGTTAGGCCAACTGAGAAAAGTTATTGATAAACCTTCTGTAATAACCTGCTAGTCCCAAGAAGCTTCTAACTTCTGAAACATTCTTCGGTCTCTGCCAATTAATTACCGCTTCAACTTTTGATATTAAACTGCCACACCTCCCTGAGATATGACGTGACCAAGAAAACTAACCTTTGACATCCAAAAACTTGGCAAAAAGTTGCTTCTCTTGCAAGATTGATAAAACGATTCTCAAATGTTCCTCGTGCTCTTGTGAAGTACGAGAATAAACAAGAATATCATCAATGAAGATCACAACAAATTGGTCCAAGTACGCTTGAAATATCCGATTCATATAATCCATAAAAAGTGCCGGAGCATTCGTCACACCGAAAGGCATTACTAAGAATTTATAATGGCCATAACGGGTTCTAAATGCGGTCTTTGATACATCTGAACTCTTCACACGGATCTGATGATAAACCGACCGTAAATCAATCTTCAAGAACACACAGGCTCCTTTCAATTGATCTAACAGGTCGTCTATCCTTGGTAATGGGTACTTGTTCTTGATGGTGAATTTATTCAATTGTCGGTAGTCAATACATAACCTCATTCCACCATCTTTCTTCTTTACCAACAACACCGGAGCTCCCCAGGGTGAAACACTGGGTCTAACAAATGCTTAGCCATTAATTCTTCTAATTGCTCCTTCAATTCTCTTAATTCAAGTGGTGCCATCCGATACGGAGAAACGAATATAGGAGTCGTTCCTGGTATCAAGTCAATAGAAAATTCCACTTCCCTCTCCGGAGGAAGAGAAGTGACATCCTCGGGGAAAACTTCTGAAAACTCACAGACTACAGGGATACTCAAAACTTGAAGGTCATTACTCTCCTCCTTAGTGATAACCAAAAGAACATATTTTTCCTTCTCAAACAAGAAATTTATCATTCCAACCGTACCTTTTAAAATGGTTGTTAATACATCCTTTGGAGTAGCTTCAGTAGATGGAATGATGATTAGCTTCTCCTCACACCCGATGAAAACCGAATTAGCAAAAAGCCAATCCATTCCCAAAACAACATCTACTTTCTTAAGCGGCAAACAAATAAGATCAATCTAAAAAACTCTCCCGTCCACAGACAAAACACAATTCTCACACATTAAAGGTGTTTCAACTATCTCATCCATGGCAGTAGTAACCACTATAGAAGGAGATAACGGAATAGCTTGCAACCCAAGTCGCTTCACACATTGCATTGACACAAAAGAGTGTGTCATTCCACAATCAAATAATACAAAACAAGGATTCCCATTAACGAAACACGTACCAGTAATCAAAGAGTTATCGCCATTTGCTTTCTTTGCATCTAAAGTATAAACTCGCCCGATACTCTTTCCTTGTGCCTGATTCCCATCCTGAGGACAATCTCTAGCCATATGACCCACTTTACGACACCGATGACACTCCACTCCTTCAGAACGACATCTACCAAAATGTATCTTACCACAAGTACGACACACAGGAGGTGTACTTGCCCTAGAATCCTGAACTTGTTTCCCCTTGAAGGCTTGTTGCCTAGGCCTAAACTGTTGGTTGGATCTTACACGATCATTCGGATTCGACCTACGCGAATCTCCTTCTGCCTGAACTTTCTTCAAACTATTCTCAGCCACATAACATTGCCTTAGCAATTCAGCATAACTAGTGAACTCTCTTTGAGACACACTGTGAGAAATCTCAGCTTTCAATCCAAAGAGGAATTGGTCAATTTTCCACTTTTCATCTGGAGCATACATGGCTTGCCTAGAGTAAGAAGCCATGGCCTTAAACTTCTCAGTATAAGCAGCCACAGTCAAAGTACCTTGCCTCAACTGTTGGAAATCGAACTTTTTTTGAGTCCTCAAAGAACCAGGGAAATAATTCTCCAAAAACGTAATCTTAAATTGCTCCCAGACTTTAGGCACCTCTTGGATAGTCATCAAAGCTGAACACTTTCCCATAACCTCATAGCAGGACCTTTCAACGAGTGAGAAGCAAACACCACTTTGTTCTCTTCACTACATTGAACTATCAGGAAGATTCTCTCCATACCAGCTACCCATTCATGAGCTTTCACATGATCTAATGCACCATGAAATTCAGGAGGATTCATGCGGATGAAATCCCGAAAGCTCCCACTTACAGCATCTGGAACAACCACTGGAGGATTAAGACCCTCATTCATCTATTGTACCATCTGTTGCATGAACTAATTCTACTGCTGCTGCATCTGTTGCAAAAACAGGGTCCATGGGACATGCTCCTCGCCGCCTGGCGGATTCATCCCTGTCGGAGTAGGTCTGGGTCTACCACGATTGCTTCTGCGTCCATCACCCATGTTCCTAAACGTCATACAGATGGGATTAAGTTGATCAAGCTCAATTTCATACATATAACACTTAAGACCAATGGTGACATAACACACATGAAACGGAAAGAAATACTTATACTATTTTATGGCTAGGTCGAGGATACGACCTACTCTGATACCAACTGTAACACCCATATATAACAACATACATCAAAGCATATATATTATACATGAATCCAAGTTTTAGTACTGAAATACCATAAGTTCCTAGTTAACACATTGTATACATTACATGCCCAAAATACAAAGTACTAAAAGTTTACGGCATAATATATACAAGATGTCCCAATACACTAAGAACTAGATCAATACAATGATCTCAAAATAAAACTCCAAAGCGGAAGTCTTGCCATCCCAAAAAGCCAAGGAAAGTAAGGAAAATCAAACGACTTTATCCTTACCCTTCGCGGAACCTGTGGCACCTGTAATATAATCAACAACATGGGGTGAGATATTAAATCTCAGTGAGTTCCCTATATTATGGATTCTCTCAGCTTTACAAGGTTCTAACCATATCCTAACTCAAGTCCAAGGGAAAGGAAAGGACTTCGAGTTCACAATCTCATAATCTCACACTATATGGAAACATGTTAAGAGTCCATTAACTCTAAATAATTATCACTATTGATAACCTTATCAAGGCATCCCTTCTTCCTGTCCTCTTTTACCTTTAAAAGTCGGAGCGAGTCATGGATCCTCGGCATACGAGATGGATTTGGAGCTAAGGGACACATTATCACCTTAATTCGTCACTTCACACAGTCCGTACACCATCACAAGTCTCTTTACCATATAGGTTCCATTCGTACTATAACATTGGGAATCAAACCTACCAAGTAATAGTGCATTCGTTCCAGAGGAGCTCGTTACTCATGGATGACACATAATAGGGGAATGGTTATGATTTCGTGATTTCTCATACAACCGTGATTGTATTCAACATTTCTAGGCCATATACGCCTTTTGGCCTCATTTGCCTTTTCTCTATACTTAACATAGTACACATGTTCCATAATAGTGTTTGTTTTTTCTATACCATTCGATATTTGGTTACACGCTTCGGTATTTCTTGCACGAGCGTTAACATTAGATCGTCTACCAATTTTCTAGCCCATTACTAGGTTCTAATATAATTTGGTGTAAGTTTTCCTCACTCTTCCTATTTTATCTTTTAAGCATGCATATCTCTCACAATCATGTTTAACAACAATAAGATAGACAAAGCATATTACAATTGCACAATAGAATTATACGTGATAATTCAAACATAAGTTATACCACTTTTGGGTTTTCCTCCGATTATTTAATCAGGCAACAAACCTATATTTTTCACTTCCATTATATAGAATATTCTCATAGATTTCCATCGGTACCAAGAACACCTCGATCGAAAACATGGTTTAGAAGTTATTAATTTTCAAAGATAATTTTTTAAAGTATAACAGTGGTAACCGGTTACTCACCATATGATAACCGATTACTCAAGCTTCACTGTTCACACAGAATCAAATTAAGAGTTAGAGACACTTTTGGGTAACCGGTTACTCACCATAGGGCAACCGGTTACTTCATTCATTTTCTGCGCAGAAAGCCAATTTTTCAAAGGGTAACCGGTTACTCACCAGATGATAACCGGTTACTCTGGGCACAGAGACAAAAAATATTTGTTTTCATGAACTTCCTTCCACTTCAATCTCATTCAAAATATAATCAAACACACAATCAAGTGTCAACAGATGATCAAACATATATATATATATATATATATATATATATATATACATATATATATATATATTCATTCTAGGCCATTTATACCTCATTTTATCCGTTAGATTTCATTGATTTGCAAAATTACTCATTTTCTCAATATCCAACCTAACCCTAAAAACTCCAGAATTCTATAACAATGTCTCTATCTAGAACCAACCTTAGAGTTGGATGATGATGAGGAAGATGAGATGAAAAGATGAAGAGTATGATGATTCCAAGCTTCTTCTTCTTCCTCTAAGTTTTCTCTTCTTTTTCCTTCTTTTCCTCTTCCTTCTCTCTAATTTCTTTCTATCTTTTCTTACTATGTTTGGCAAGGGAGGAAAAAGAAATGTTATAGGAAAGTATCATTAATTAGTAACACTACTAAATGTCCAAATAGTCTCTAATGCTCCAATAAATAAAGCCTTAAAGTTAGATAATATTAATTGGATTTGCTCTGAGTTCAATAATTACTCTAATTATCTTTGCAGATAATTTCTCAGAGTACACCGGAACCCAGTTGACCCCAACTAATATTATTTAGAGCAATTTAAAAATACGGGGTATTACAGATTAGAATAAAGAGTTATTCACTTGACTGATAAAATTTGAGAGTTGTATTAGATACAATTAGAAAGAGTTCCTACCTAAATAACAGAGTTTTGTGTAATCCGCCCATGCGGACTTAAAACAAAGTGAAATATGGATCTCGACCTGCTAGAAAATCTTCCAACGGGATTTTTCGAATCAAATGTTGAGGGTCATTTAGTTTGAGTAAAAATAGTGGGAGCATTTTAATAAAAGTCCTTATTAAAATGGTCTTGATACAATATTTTTACACGTTTTGTATTTAGAATTTCTTTTGCATTTTATTTTTTAATTTACTGTGAAATGTCCTTATGAAGGATGTAAGGATCAGAAAGGAGTTTCTGAGTTGGTACAGAAATAGAGAATTGTTCTCAAGCACGAAAAAAAATTGGATGTTCTCAAGCAACCAATTCCTAACAACCGAATATAACTAGATTCCAAGAACGATACTTATGAGATGGTTCAAGTCGAATGTCTAGATATAACATATCTCATAGTTGTAGTCCTCACAAAGAATGATATGACCATTAACCTTGAGGATTTTCTTTTAAATAAGAAATACAAGATATGAGAAATGTAAAACTTTTCAAGGCCTTTTCTATAAAAGTTAAGAATCCAAATGAATCTAAAATAGTTTTGAGATTTAAAATTTGGATTTCTTATAAACCAAATAGTTAGTCACAATTTCTATTTGAGATTGTCTCAGATAGGTAGATAAAATTCATTATGAATGTATTTTAAATATATCTACCACATCTTGTTGAAAAGAAAAGGAAGTAGTTTGTGATGCTAAATAGATGAATCATAAAGGGAATGCAATTCATTTTATATTTCTTTGAATTTTAGCAGAAAAATACGGTTCTAAAGGAAGTCAGTGATTTCATGTGTTGAAAGAAGAAAACTGTTAATGGTTATAAAAGGAGTCAAAGTAGAAGAAAGAAGTAAGACTTTTTCTTTATATGATTTGTTATAGAAAATCAAATTGTCTACTTCTACATCTTGGGTATGTGATACTAGATGTTGATCTCACATTTATAAGAATGTGACGAGTCTTTTAAGAAGTCGGGCATTGATTATAATTTGAGTCAGCTTACGTCTAGAATGGAACAATGTGTTTCATTGACTATAACAGTTTTTGATTAGACTTAAATTAGAGCTTGGAATGGAACCAAATAATTGTTATTAAATTTCATTTAGTAATAAACACTAATTCTAAATCTTGTATTGACAAGATGACGAGTGCATGCTTTGATAATGGACAAGTGTTGTTATGATTATCTAAAATAGTGGTTTCAATACCAAATCAAGTAGTGTATTTAAGTTATACGATCTTGATAAGCTCATCTATAACAAATGTAGTATGGATCAAATAATATTTGAACCTTATGTATATCAATAACATTAATGTTTAGTCCAATAAGTGAGATATGCATTTTCAAATTCTATGAGAATAGATTGTTGGATTCATTTGGTTTTGTATCATTTGATATATGCAAGTCTTGATTTTGGAAGATATATCTAATGTCTCAAATCATCAACTAAGTGAAAAGACATATGATATATCTTGATTATATACATGTGTGATGCATATGAACATCTAAACATATTTGCTAGATAAATTTTGTTTCTCTTACTTCATTCATATTACTGACAAACTCAGTAATTATGGATTTGTGTATATGACACGAGTTAGAATTCTTTTGAGAAGAGTTCAAGAATGAAGTAGAAGGAAACAACTCGAAAAGGGTATTAAGACCATAGGAATTGTTCGTTGGGGTAAATACTTATAAAAGGAATATAATGACCATTTAAATCGTATCATGTTTGACATTGTTCGATCTAATATAATTCAATTATATCTTTGTGACTCTTCTTTATAAATTATTTTACATATAATTATTCCTATCCATAACCAATTCCATTTAAAGTAGTCGTAGAGACACCATACTTGATATGGAGGTAACAGTACCTAGTTTGTCTTTATGATCATTTGGATTGTATAGTTTATTAAGTAAACTTGATCACAATCTAGATGAAGATATAATTATGGATGTATCCTAATGAAAATTGGGGACACGTATTCTATAACACTTTATAGAAGAAAATTGTTTTGTCACTAGAACTGGAGTCTTCCATTTGAGATAATATGTGTCTAAAGGAGCCAGTGGGAGTGATGTAGAACTTGAAGAAATTCAATCACCATAAAATACATATCTTTATGAGAATGGAACATAAACCAATTCAACAAGGGAGTTGTTGTTGGACCATTGGTTCATGTAACACAAGATCTAGAGAATATCATAAATGACCTTGATTCTAAAAGAAGTATAATTTGTTTAAATCCAATTATGGATTATAGCAAGCTTATTGGAGTTGAATCCTTTTATTAATTAAGTTTTATGTAAACTAGGATTAATAAATGTCATGTTCAAATCTTGTGCATACAAAAGGTTAGTGGGAGTATTTACATAAATCTAGTATAGTATGCAGGCGTCATAATAATCATCAAAACAAATTCCCTACAACACTAATGTAGGACATGGTTAAGGAAATGATTTTGATGAAATGCTTAAGCGAGATTTCCTAAAAGGTTAGGAATCAGAATCTATAGAGATAGATGGTTGATGAATCTCAATCCTAGCACAAGTACATATTTTGATATGCATAATGTTGTACCCCAAATTTTATCCCCTTAGATGTCATATCATCTTGCACCTACATTTAGACCTCAATCATGTATGCATTGTTAACTAACCATTTTATTTTTGCAAGTGTTTCTTTTTATTGTGAAAGATATGGTTTACATAAAGAGGACAAGATCTTCCTAAGACATCTTTCGGCCTCCAAATGCAACCATTGGAATTTACATGCATCCAAGAAGTCTTTTTCAGTAAGAAATCAAATGCCTTTCATTACAAGCAAAGTGTGATCCCAAGTCTTGAGACATTATTCCATCTGTTAATGAAACATCCTTGGAATCCACCTATGGGCCTTAAAGATTTTTCTCTTAAGTGCAAGAATTTTTCATTTGGATAAATATTCACCAAGGTGCAACATCTCAAATTGGTGCCATGAGAAGATTTAATTTCGTGACTTGGAATTTCCTACGATTGTTCCCGTGAAATTTTCTTTTGTTCATGGACATATGAGGTATCTCAAAGTTCCATTGGGCCCAAAATGCTGTCATGTAATTCAAAGGCCATAAAGTGGGGAATTTAAAGTAGTGTCACGTATGGATAATGTAACAAGGCATTAGGCACTTAAATTATTTCATATGCCTCTTGTTATTATTTGAAAAAATCTGAAGATGCTTTGCTTGTAAGACAATTTTGTGAGGTCACTACATATTACCTTTTTTTATCTTCTCTTTGATGACACAAATAAAAGAGCTTTTGGAATAAATATTGAAGGGTGAAAGCAACAAACCTGCACCATATCCTCCGCTGCATGGTTCAGCATGGTGATCTCCAAGGTTGACTGAGATGCAAACCCTGATTTTTTCTCCTATGGACAAATCAATTAAACACTGTATCTCCAAGGCACGAACCATTTTGCTTGCCTATAAAAGGAGACACTTTCTCCTTTGTTTAACACACCAGAAATTACCAAGAAAATTTCTCTCTACTTCTCCCTTCCATAATCCTGCAAGTAATCCTCAAAATTTGCAAGGAATTCACCACCTTCCATTCCCTCTGTAAACACACAGAAACACAACAAAAAAACACCGAGAAAAATACAAAGAAACTCTCTCAAAATCTCTCCACTTCTCTATTTCTTAAGTTCTGCAAGTAACCTTCAAAGCTTGCAAGAAACTTATCATTTGTATTCCCTTTGTAAACACTTCAACCATCCAATACCCACTATCTTAACCACCAGTAACTTGTGATCCTCTCCGAGAAGCCAAAAGAAAGAAAGGTTGGCTCCGTAGCAGTTGATCTTTGAGGAAGGAAAGCTTATCCACCACTTCCAGAAACTCGCACCGGTGAAGAAGCAGTGGACTTTCTCCACTAGGTATCACTCTATCTCACTCTGTTTTTTATACACGATGATCATTTGTTTCATATTTGCACCATATTGTTATCATATTTGTTATCTCATTATTGTCTGATCCTGTGATCATTTTGCTCTATTTGGTTATCATGTTGTTATATTCATTATCGTCTGTTTATTGCTTGTTTCTGTGATAAAATCGTTAACATGTTAGTTTTGTTTTGTTAATCGTTAACTGGATTCGTGTTGATTTCAAAGAAAAACTGAACGAAAAAATATAAGAGCTTGAAATGGCGCTCGCCATTATTGTTTAAGTGGCGTCCGCCACACTATTTCTAAAGAAATATATAATGAAATAAAGTGATACATGGCCCACCCAAAATAATAAAATAACACACGCACATATAAAAAAAACAAAAAAAAAAAGAAAAAGAGAACACATGGCGCAAGCCACCCTTTATTTGGGGATGAAGGTGGCGTAAGCCACCCTTTTATGTGGGGAAGGTGGCGCAAACCACCCCTTAATGTAAGGTATGGCACTAATTTTGTTTTTATTTCATGTGTTTATCTCATTTCTACCTTATTTTATTTATTTATTTTGTTTCCCTAATATTTTCAAAACAACAAAAATATTCATAACTTCATTTTAATTTTAAACTTCTTTTTCTTTTTTAAATAGAACCAACTGTTTTCTTAAAGACATAAAAAACATTTTTTTGAAGTATGCTGTGACTTATGAATTTTGTTTGAACATTTGTTTCCTGACTTTGAACGAAACCTCATCAATGAGAATGTTGTATGTGTTTCCCTGGCCTCTTGACTTCAATTGTATTTTTGTTTTCGAAATTTGAAAATGCCTTTTTTGCCATACTTGGTTTATTTGTGTGACCACTGACTTTAAAGTGATTTTTCTTTGGAGTATGCTGTGATTTGTGAAACTTTGTTTCCTGACTTTAAACAAAACCCTATCATAAGAATGTTATATGTTTCTTAGCTTCTGTTGCTAAGGTTGCATGACTTTGAACGTTTTCGTCTTCAAACTGTGAGAATGTTTTCTATGCCATACTTGCTGTTGTCATATTCATATTTGAGATTCTATTTCATATGTTGATGAATGCTTACTGTTTTGGAATTCTTGAACTCGTGTGTTTCAATGCATTTCAAACCCACTTTAACTCTTGTTTACAAGATGTTATTCCCCCATTGACCTCATAGTCATGGAAAAGTCTCTCTATTGACCTCATAGTCATAGATAGCTCATTACCGTCCTTTGACCTCATAGTCATAGGATTCCCTCTTGACCTCATAGTCATAGGGCCATAGTTAACCTTTGACCTCATAGTCAAAGGTAAGCTTTGACCTCATAGTCATAGTCATCCTCTATTGACCTCATAGTCATAGAAAAGTCTCTCTATTGACCTCATAGTCATAGAAAGCTCATTACCATCCTTCGACCTCATAGTCATAGGAATCTCATGGCCTCATAGTCATAGAGTTACTTCTTCAACCTTTGACCTCATAGTCATAGGAACCTCTCTTGGCCTCATAGTCATAGAGTTCCATCTTTAACCTTTAACCTCATAGTCATAGGTAGCCCTTGACCTCATAGTCATTGGCAATATCTTTAACCTTGACCTCATAGTCATAGGTAACCTTTGACCTCATAGTCATAGGAAAGCTTTGACCTCATAGTCATAGCCATCCTCTATTGACCTCATAGTCATAGAAAAATCTGTCTATTGACCTCATAGTCATAGATAGCTCATTACCATCTTGACCTCATAGTCATCTTACCATCTTGACCTCATAGTCATTTTACCACCTTGACCTCATAGTCATAGGTAGCATCTTCTCTAGACCTCATAGTCATAGGCCTCATAGCCATTCACCTACAACTTAGACTTAGAGAGTTTCTTTGACTCTATATGAGCTCATACTCATTCCCCTTGGAACTTTCGCCATATTCAATGGTTCCTCTCTCAGCTTTAGTTAGGTGAACTACGGTTGCTCTGATTCTTTAGTCAGATACGTAGGCACAAGATGCGACGTCTTGGCGATCAAATCTTAGTGTACATATCCCTTAGGTCTTTACCTTTACCTTTAGCAGATATCCTTAGCAAGCAAACATAATATAACACAAACAAAATGAGAGATTCCTGTAGAGTACTACAAATATTAAGGGTGTTAATACCTTCCCTTAGTATAACCAACCCCCGAACCTTAGATCTCCCCCTTTAGGTTTTCTCGATCTTGAACCTTTCCTTTGGATAAATCAATGTCAGTGGTGAATTCGAAGAAATGCGATGCAAGTTAATTAATAGCTTGGTATCCGATTCTCACCGCAACAGAAATGGAGACTTCACTAGGGAAGTTATTTTTGAGGGTTAAGCCTACCTTGTTTTGCTTATGTCATTTATGCTTGTTTACTATATTTGTACATATATATGTATATTTGTTTGGTTCCTTCTGTGGGCATGGTACTATTGAGTGGTGAGATAAGTCTTAACCCGGACTTGAGAGTACATTTGATTAGGATCGTGGACATAGTCAAGGAAACTTTGAGGGAGAAATCCCAAAGGAGTTGACTTAAAGTTCCACACTCAGTTGAGGCCCTCTTGGAGGTGGTATATGTTGAACGAGCAATCGTGAATGCGTTACTACTTTCAACTTTAGTGCCAGGGATACTGATGACCTTTAGTTACCCCTTTTACCCCACTTGGCCTATCTAGGATGTAGTGCGATGACTATGAGGGAGTAATCCTAAATGGTTGCTACACGATACTACACTCAGACGAGACTCTATTGAGAATTTTGATTACCGAGCAATTGGGAAGTCGATAAAATCTGAAAGATGGGTTGTCAACTCTGGGAACTTTTTTAGAACCCTGTTCTACAGATTGTGAACCCATATCACACACCTATTGGGATGGGTATGACCATGGCTCCACTCTTGTGACTCCTAAACCTAGGACTTGTGTGTTTTGGGTGTGTGTACATATGTTTGTGTTTATGCATACATCCATCTATTCATGCTAGCCCTTTGGTTCCAAGGAATTTAAGTTTTTTTTTCCTTGCAAGCCAAACACTTCAGCTTTCAAAAAGTTTGAAACTTGCCTTTGAGTTCCTTGAAACCATTTGGCTTGCATTTTCATCCCATGCGCATGTCGTCGCATTCGCATCTCATTTGCATCTCTCATTCTTGAGTCTCCCTTCTTCTTCTATGTCTGAAGGATACCCAACCCACGTTTTAGACCAATGGCGACAATGAATGAAGTTTTGAAGAACCATAAAGGTTTGAAAGAGGAGGTCAGAATCCTCAAATGCCAGATGAATTGGGTTCTGGAAACTCTGCAAGCCCTGATGAGAAAAGAGGAGCACGCTCACCCTGTTACTCCTAGAGAAGTTATCAGTTCACCAGCTCTTATGGATCCTCCGACTCAAGAATCTCCTCAGTATCAAGGGTCAAACCGCCGTCAACCACGCCAGCATGTACGACCAAGGCCAAGAAAGCCAGAAAGAAATTTCACTCAGCTACCAATGTCGTACAGTCAATTACTGCCAGTTTTGATCAAAGGAGGATTGATAGTGCCAAAAGAATTAAAGCCAGTTCCATTTTTGTATCCACCAGGCTTTGACGCCAATGCTCGATGTGACTACCATGCTGGGGCGCAGGGGCATTCAACTGAAGACTGTAAGGTGCTCCCGAGTAAAGTTCAGAATCTATTAGACTCTGAGAGGATCTCGTTCATGCCTCAAGGTATTCAAATCAACAATCCTTTACCATCTCATGTGATTCTTCCATACCGAGGATCTGCCTTTGAGGAAACTTCACGCCAGCCAACCTTTGGTCTTGGTCTCGCACCAGAATGTAATCGTTATCAGGTGTCTACCGAAAGGGTGTTTTAGCCTCCAACGGTTGTTTTTCCTCGAGGTTATCGAAACCAAAATAAAAAGAGGTGCTCTGTCAAAAGGGGCGAGGTTCACTACACTCCTATCCTGGTGCCGCTAAGCAAACTATTCCCACTGCTGATTCAGAACAAGTTGGTGACTCCTCAATCTTACAACCCTGTGCCAGGACCTTGGCACAATGCAAATCTGACTTGCGACTTTCATGAAGGGGCTGAAGGACATAATTTGGATGGTTGCCTGGTTTTAGAAGCTACTGTGCGAAATCTGATCCACAACAAGGATTTGATATTTGAAGAGGATCATCTAGAGATTGAATGCAAATTCCGAACTGGGACAATGGGGCACCCCATTAAAGAATGCAAAGAGTTCGAAACGAGACTGCTAAACCTGCTAAGAACATTGCAACCTCAGGAAGGTACATCAAATGTCAATGTCTCAATATGCCAAAGGCAAAAGACTTGAGGAGCCTCTCAAGATTCTGTATCACAAGGAACTAGTGATTAGTGGAGACGGTGTTCCCGCGCTTGGGCCCAAAAACTGAAATCTTTTGAAATCAATTCGCCGAAGCTGGTTGTATTTTGTTCATTTCAGTATTTTCAGTTGTAGTTCCTTCACTTTGAATTTATATTTGCTTATAGGCATTGTTGTACTTTCAAATTGGCAGCATTAATGAAATGTTTATGCATTTTTTGATTAAATCCATTTTTTTCACTCATTTACTGTTATTTTCATAAAAGCAAAAGTATATCTTGTTCCACTCCCTTTATCAAACTGTTTGTTTAAGCAAAGATTTGGGAGGATGATGAAAATAATATTATCCATAATTTCTGTGGTATGCTTTCGATTAAACTCTGCCGAGGATGTAAGGCATTGTTTCAATTCCCAAACACTGGAGAAATAAGGAAGATAATCCCTCACTACCCCTTTGAGCCTAGAAGTAGGAGTTTTATTTCATTACAAAAAAAACCCTTAAATCTCAACCTTGGGGCAGGGTAGTTCTCAGTTTAACTTGGTTATGCATTCTAACGCAAGCGCTTCATGCAAGACACCAAGTCAGCTCTCTCAAAACAAGTGACAATCAAAAAGAGGTCTCAAAACCTCAACAAAGACAAAGAAGAAGTCTCAAAACCTCAACAACCAAAAAGGAAGAAGTCTCACAACCTCAGCAAAGACAAGAAGAGGTCTCAAAGCCTCAGTGAAGATAAGAGGAGGTCTCAAAACATCAACAATAAAGGACAACCAAATTCTACGAGAGTGTAATGACTACCAAGGTGTCTGAATCATCATCAACTATCATCAATTCATTCCTAGTCTATGGGATTTTGAATGTATAGCTTGAGTTAACTGAGTGTAGGATTGGAGTTCATCACGAAGATGGGGTGGGGATAAATAAACTTTGAGCCTTTATCCTTTGTTTCATAAAACCATGAACCAGACCACGTTACAACCCTTAAAAGACCTAATTGAGGTAATGTTATTTTGAAGGCATACTACATCAAGGTTAATTAACCTGACTCCTAATAATCTTTGTTAAATGTGTGTGTTGATCACTTCATCTGTCATTCTGTAAATGACTAGATCCCTTGTTTTGATTTAATCATTCTGCTGCGTGTGTTTCATAAATAAAACTTTATTTTCAAAAGCTTGCATGAATGTTACATTGAAATTGCCAATTTTTAATGAACAATACTTGTTTGCAAGACAATTCAATATCAAAGGAATCCCAACAAATGCAGCCAGCTAGGGAATTTGACTTGATAAAGGGCTCAGTCTGGGGCATCTCCTCCGTAGATCAAGCATCCCAAGAGCTACTAAATCAAGGGGCAGAAACTTTTCAAATTCAGGATATTGGGGCAAGCCTTCTTGAGGTCACCATATGACAAGTTTGGACTCCAATGACCCACCAACAGGGGCAAGTTGGTTCCCTAGTTGTTTCTACCACAGTCTAAAGGACTTTGTATTGCGAATATAGTTGAACTGGGGGAGTTATGTCAAGATCCATGAATCTCTCCAAGAGTTTGAAGATATTGGAGCATCTGGTATACCAATTCTTTTGTAAAATCCTTTTGATGACTTATCCTCACAGACCAGTTAATCAGAAGCAGTCAGGTCAAGATTAGACAAATCTCTCAAAGGTCAGTTAGTTTGGGGCATCTACTTAGCATGGGACAATTTGTTTCCCCGCTGTTACTCCCACAGTCTGAAGAGCAGGCTCAAAGATTTTGTTGTGCAAGCGCCGTCAATCTGTGGCAGTTACGTCGAGATTCATGAATCTAAGAGTTTGAAGATATTGAGGCATTTCGCATGATGATTCTTCTGTAAAATCCTCTTAGACCATGTAATCTGGGGCAGAGAAGATTTGAAGAGTACTTGTTGCAAGAGCCGTTGTTCGTCATGGTGATCATCATGCAAGTCAGGACGCAGAATGACTCTATTCTTGTGATATCCTTTGCCAGCTCCCCAGTAAATTGCTGCTTCAGTCGATCGTGGCAATTCTCCATGGACTTCCCTCCAATGAAGAAATCAAGCTCCTAATAGCAATCCTAGTGAAGTTATGACGCTATACCCCAAGTGGATCGCTTTTTTTCCGGAGAAGTTTGTAATCTTGAAGTAGAACCACTGATTCTGCAAGTTCATCCCCAGCGATGGTCCAATCTGATGAGGTTGGCTGGGTATCCTTGTCGAGATGTTTATTTCATCTCCAGTCTCGCTTCCTTTTGTCAGTTTTGTCATCATAAGCATAAGCATGGCATGAGCATGGCATACATTCATTCTCATATGCATAGCATCTTAGCATTTCTGCTTCCTTTTCTGATGTTTACCTGTTTTTGTTCACTTTGGCGTTTATCTCCCAAAGTGACTGGGTTTTTCTATTCACTCCAATAGAAAGTCATCCCTAGGCATAAAGTGCCCATCCTTTCTGAATTCCCCGCCGTGTTTGATTCTCGTGGATGATGGTTGGTTCAGTTATCTTTTCCATATTTTAGATAAGATAAATCGCCACTTGAGTTCTTTCCTCAATTGGAGTCTTGTTTGACTGTTTCTTTCTAGCTTGTTCCTATATTGAACTCTGGTCCCTAGCATGTGAGATTTTAAACCTATCTTTGAATGTGCATTTATTTTTCATTGTGTCTCGCAAGAAGAATCCTTTAAAAGATCCTCATTGCAGACAAAATTATTTCTCCAGCAGTGTTGTGATATCAACATATCTTTGGAATTTTTAACCGACAACAAGTAGCAATCTCTTGGAGAAGCTTGTTTTTCTATGGCGATAAGTGGCAGTCTCTTCTGAGAAGCTTACCTATCTCTGGTACTATTCAACCTTTTTGCAACCATAATTGGTATTCCCCAGGAAGGCTTATCTTCAGATATGCAACCCCGGTACTAACCTATCAGGTACTATACCTTTATTGGAGCCCATCTTTTGGTTCTATCTCCAATGAGGTTGTTTTTCTTCTAAAGTGCCAATCGGTCATACTTGAACCTGTTGTTCCATCACTTTGGATGTATTTGCCCAGTGAAGACCGTCTTTCCGGTTCAACCTTCATTGAGGATCTTTATTCCTAAAATGCCATCTAGTCACGTTTAGACTTGACGATCAATCATTCTAGATACCTTTATTGGAGCCCATCTTTTGGTTCTATCTCCAATGAGGTTGTTTTTCTTCTAAAGTGCCAATCGGTCATACTTGAACCTGTTGTTCCATCACTTTGGATGTATTTGCCCAGTGAAGACCCTCTTTCTGGTTCAACCTTCATTGAGGATATTTATTCCTAAAATGTCATCTAGTCACATTTAGACTTGATGATCAATCATTCTAGATACCTTTATTGGAGCCCATCTATTGGTTCTACTTCCAATAAGGTTGTTTTTCTTCTAAAGTGCCAATCTGTCATACTTGAACCTGTTGTTCCATCACTTTGGATATCCTTGGATGTGTTTTCCCAGTGAAGACCATCTTTTCGGTTCAATCTTCATTGATGATCTTTATTTCTAGAATGTCATCTCGTCAGTTTAGACTTGATGATCAATCCTTCTTGGAGCCCATATTTTGGTTCTACCTCCAATAAGGTTACTTTTCAGAGCGTCGGCTAGTCATACATGTACTTGTTGATCCAATACTCTGGATTTTCCCCAGTAGAGACCATCTCTTGATTTTACCACCAGTAAGGATCTTTCCCTTCTAAAACATCACCCAGGTCAAATGTGAACTTAAACCCAAGATCTCTCATACTGGTACCCAGAGTTTATCTCTGTCTTTTCTGGTTCTTCTTGAAGATCCCGTTTGAACTCTTCAGTATAAGAAATCCCCAGAAAATCTTTTAGCAGAGGTCTATCCTTTTATTTCAAGCTGATCCCCAGTGGAGATCATGTCTTCTTTCTGGTTTCATGCCCAGTAAGAATATGTCTTTATTTCCCGAGTGTCGTCCGGTCTCATATGAACGTTGTGTCCATCTCCCCAGATATTTTCTCAATGGAGAGCTCATCTCTGGCTCCTATCTCCAGTAAGGACCCGTAAGGGGTTCCCTCTTTTACCTATCTATCCCCAGAGTCTCCCCAATGAGTATCTGTTGTTGGGTAGCCTGTATCCCAAGTGAATTTTCCTCATGGATACTAACCTTCATCCTTTCCCCGACAATACCAGCCTGTTTTGGTTTGCTCTTTATCTCTGGTGTCCTATTTGTCTGCATTTTTGCACTATCATGACATCATCATACTAGAGTTCATGGCATGTCAGCATTTTCATGTCTGTCGCTTGTCCTTAGCATTTGCATTCCATCTAAGGGGAAAATTTTCGGTTTTCTATATTTAAATACCTTTCACCTTGATGTCCCGAGGGTTTCCCTTCCTCGTGCCATCCGGTAAAACTATTTAAATAGGGGCAACTATTGTACCCCAAATTTTACCCCTTAGATGTCATATCATCTTGCACCTACATTTAGACCTCAATCATGTATGCATTGTTAACTAACCATTTTATTTTTGCAAGTGTTTCTTTTTATTGTGAAATATAGGGTTTACATAAAGAGGACAAGATCTTCCTAAGACATCTTTTGGCCTCCAAATGCAACCATTGGAATTTACATGCATCCAAGAAGTCTTTTTCAATAAGAAATCAAATGCCTTTCATTACAAGCAAAGTGTGATCCCAAGTCTTGAGACATTATTCCATGTGTTAATGAAACATCCTTTGAAACCACCTATGGGCCTTAAAGATTTTTCTCTTAAGTTCAAGAATTTTTCATTTGGATAAATATTCACCAAGGTGCAACATCTCAAATTGGTGCCATGAGAAGATTTAATTTTGTGACTTGAAATTTCCTAAGATTGTTCCCGTGACATTTTCTTTTGTTCATGGACATATGAGGTATCTCAAATTTCCATTGGGCCCAAAATGCTGTCATGTAATTCAAAGGCCATAAAGTGGGGAATTTAAAGTGGTGTCATGTATGGATAATGTAACAAGGCATTAGGCACTTAAATTATTTCATATGCCTCTTGTTATTATTTGAAAAAATCTGAAGATGCTTTGCTTGTAAGACAATTTTGTGATGTCACTACATATTACCTTTTTCTATCTTCTCTCTGATGACACAAATAAAAGAGCTTTTGGAATAAATATTGAAGGGTGAAAGCAACAAACCTGCACCATATCCTCTGCTGCATGGTTCAACATGGTGATCTCCAAGGTTGACTGAGATGCAAACTCTAATTTTTTCTCCTATGGACAAATCAATTAACCACTGTATCTCCAAGGCACGGACCATTTTGCTTGCCTATAAAAGGAGACCACTTCTCCATTGTTCAACACACCAGAAATTACCAAGAAAATTTCTCTCTACTTCTCCCTTCCATAATCCTGCAAGTAATCCTGAAAACTTGCAAGGAATTCACCACCTTCCATTCCCTCTGTAAACACACAAAAACACAACGAAAAAACACCGAGAAAAATACAAAGAAACTCTCTCAAATTCTCTCCACTTCTCCATTTCTTAATTTCTGCAAGTAACCTTCAAAGCTTGAAAGAAACTTATCATTTTTATTCCCTCTGTAAACACTTCAACCATCCAATACCCACTATATTAACCACCAGTAACTTGCGATCCTCTCCGAGAAGCCAAAAGAAAGAAAGGTTGGCTCCGTAGCAGTTGATCTTTGAGGAAGGAAAGCTTATCCACCACTTCCAGAAACTCGCACCGGTGAAGAAGCAGTGGACTTTCTCCACTAGGTATCACTCTATCTCACTCTGTTTTTTATACACGATGATCATTTGTTTCATATTTGCACCATACTGTTATCATATTTGTTATCTCATTATTGTCTGATCCTGTGATCATTTTGCTCCATTTTGTTATCATGTTGTTATATTCATTATCGTCTATTTATTGCTTGTTTCTGTGATAAAATCGTTAACATGTTAGTTTTGTTTTGATAATCGTTAACTGGATTTGTGTTGATTTCAAAGAAAAACTGAACGAAAAAATATAAGAGCTTGAAACGGCGCTCGCCAGTATTGTTTAAGTGGCGTCCGTCACACTATTTCTAAAGAAATATATAATGAAATAAGGTGATACATGGCCCACCCAAAATAATAAAATAACACACAGACATTAAAAAAAAAAAAGAGAGAACACATGGCGCAAGCCATGCTAAGCATGGCGCAAGCCACCCTTTATGGGGATGAAGGTGGCGCAAGCCATCCTTTTATGTGGGGAAGGTGGCGCAAGCCACCCCGTAATGTAAGGCATGGCACTAATTTTGTTTTTATTTCATGTGTTTATCTCATTTCTACCTTATTTTATTTATTTATTTATTTCCCTAATATTTTCAAAACAACAAAAATCTTCATAACTTCATTTTAATTTTAAACTTCTTTTTCTTTTTTAAATAGAACCAACTGTTTTCTTAAAGACATAAAAAACATTTCATTGAAGTATGCTGTGACTTGTGAATTTTGTTTGAACATTTGTTTCCTGACTTTGAACGAAACCTCATCAATGAGAATGTTGTCTGTGTTTCCCTGGCCTCTTGACTTCAATTGTATTTTTGTTTTCGAAATTTGAAAATGCCTTTTTTGCCATACTTGGTTTATTTGTCTGACCACTGACTTTAAAGTGAGTTTTCTTTGGAGTATGTTGTGATTTGTGAAACTTTGTTTCCTGGCTTTAAACAAAACCCTATCATAAGAATGTTATATGTTTCTTAGCTTCTGTTGCTAAGGTTGCATGACTTTGAATGTTTTCGTCTTCAAACTGTGAGAATGTTTTCTATGCCATACTTGATGTTGTCATATTCATATTTGAGATTCTATTTCATATGTTGATGAATGCTTACTGTTTTGGAATTCTTGAACTCATGTGTTTCAATGCATTTCAAACCCACTTTAACTCTTGTTTACAAGATGTTATTCCCCCATTGACCTCATAGTCATGGAAAAGTCTCTCTATTGACCTCATAGTCATAGATAGCTCATTACCGTCCTTTGACCTCATAGCCATAGGATTCCCTCTTGACCTCATAGTCATAGGGTCATAGTTAACCTTTGACCTCATAGTCATAGGTAAGCTTTGACCTCATAGTCATAGCCATCCTCTATTGACCTCATAGTCATAGAAAAGTCTCTCTATTGACCTCATAGTCATAGAAAGCTCATTACTATCCTTCGACCTCATAGTCATAGGAATCTCATGGCCTCATAGTCATAGAGTTACTTCTTCAACCTTTGACCTCATAGTCATAGGAACCTCTCTTGGCCTCATAGTCATAGAGTTACATCTTTAACCTTTGACCTCATAGTCATAGGTAGCCCTTGACCTCGTAGTCATAGGTAACCTTTGACCTCATAATCATAGGCAAGCTTTGACCTCATAGTCATAGCCATCCTCTATTGACCTCATAGTCATAGAAAAGTCTCTCTATTGACATCACAGTCATAGATAGCTCATTACCATCTTGACCTCATAGTCATCTTACCATCTTGACCTCATAGTCATCTTACCACCTTGACCTCATAGTCATAGGTAGCATCTTCTCTAGACCTCATAGTCATAGGCCTCATAGCCATTCACCTACAACTTAGACTTAGAGAGTTTCTTTGACTCTATATGAGCTCATACTCATTCCCCTTGGAACTTTGGCCATAGTCAATGGTTCCTCTCTCACCCTTAGTTAGGTGAACTACGGTTGCTCTGATTCTTTAGTCAGATACGTAGGCACAAGATGTAACGTCTTGGCGAGCAAAACTTAGTGTACATATCCCTTAGGTCTTTACCTTTACCTTTAGCAGATATCCTTAGCAAGCAAACATAATATAACACAAACAAAACGAGAGGTTTCTGTAGAGTACTACAGATATTAAGGGTGCTAATATCTTCCCTTAGTATAACCAACCCCCGAACCTTAGATCTCCCCCCTTTGGGTTTTCTCGATCTTGAACCTTTCCTTTGGATAAATCAATGTCGGTGGTGAATTCAAAGAAATGTGATGCAAGTTAATTAATAGCTTGGTATCCGATTCTCACCACAACACATAATATCACATTAAGATTATTGCATGTGTGGCATGATATTTTGTCTAATAGACAATGTCTTACCTCATTGGATGAGAAAAAGGACACCATGATATGTACTACACTAGATGCACCGTATGTTATGAGTATAAATAATAAGTACCAAAATGATTGAAGTGTTCATCACTATATCACTATCAAGATGATATATGGTTATCTTAAAAGGATCTGGTGTTCCTTTTCTCGAGAGTAAATGGGAATAATCATTATAAAGGAGTTACAATGGTGTTATTCCAAAATTTATGAACTATATATTCATATCACAGTATAAATTAAATGTTATGCTTTGATGACAACTGTATAAGTTGAAAAGGCTTCAAATAGTTGTCGTTTCTAGTACAAAGGTCAAATATATATGATTTGGGTCGCTTTTCTAATTCCTGGAAAGAAAGTTGTATTTCTTGTATTGCAGATCCTATTGATCTCATTCACGGTGATAATGGGTTAATCTTGCAAGTTCAGAAAACTAGATCTCACTAGTGATCCATGTATATATAATTTGACACTTCAATTTATTTCGATAGAAGATCGAAAGTTGAAATTGGAAGAGGTGTATATTACCAACATAGGAAAGAGTTCCTTATACCCTAATAAAGTATCATGCTTAAATAAATCTTGACGCACACAATGGGCAGATAGATGTTAAGTTAATATCTGATTGGCTTTAGTGCTAATGGGAGATTGTAGGAGTAAGCCCTAATAGCAAATCAATATTGACTTAATATGCTTTTATATCATGATATATATTGTTTGTTAATATATATACTTACTAGGCATTGTATTTATTGTGTTATTTGTATATGACATAATAAAGTCCTTAGAATAATTAGTCTATTAATGACCTGTTAAGTGTGACTTAATCGTGAGACCTCATTAAACATAAAGACGTTATTCTTAAAGTATTTATAGTCAAGCTTTACTGTCAAATAGGACAACAGTAATGCATAGAGACTATTATGTGAGTAGACTGATGACTGTATCTCACAAGTCATGAATATGAGATATCAAGTCTTCACGTAGGTATAAATATTAGGAGTAATATTTATATTGGAATGACCCACCATGAGAATACTACATAGTTTTTTATGTAAGTGTCATAAGTTATTCTCATATAATAGTGATGTTTTCCACCCTTCGACCTGAAACCACTATGGACCCTAGATGTGGAGTCGAGTACTTTATTGCCAATCAAATGTTATCCGTAACAAGATTACCATAAAGATGGTTTATGGGTGCTTTACAAATCATGCTGAGGGACATGAGTGACCTAGATGGGATTTGTCCCTCCTACATATACAGGAGTAATATTTGTGGGCCCCTTGATAGAGTATGATTGTAAAATGCATGGTCGTGCTCAAATAAGTCGATATGAGGTATTGGACTTATTTGTTGTTATCAAATATACTCAGGGATCAAGGAATAAAATATTGGACTTTACAAGATTGACACATTCTATGCCTTGTGTTCACTATACATATGATCATTATCACATAAAGGTTATGTCAGATCACACGACATTCTCGTGACTTGGGTAGCAGGATATGTTGCTAGATACCGCTCACTATTTATAATATTAAATAGGTAATTTAATATTATTGCCAACGTTACGAGAACTTATAGGGTCACACACAAAGAGTACTGATAATGGAATTGACGATTAAATTAAATAAGATTTAATTTAATTATGTGTTAATAGTATTTAAATTATTTAGTACAGTAGATGTGGACTTTACAAGATTGACACATTCTCCTCGATCAGATCTCATGGCCTTAGTGGAAAGACCAATTTCTTTCTCCATAAGGGCTTTGAACGTCTTAAAGTTGTCAAACACTTCTGACTTCTC
The DNA here is from genome assembly GCA_022829125.1 of Lathyrus tuberosus. Taxonomy (NCBI): domain Eukaryota; kingdom Viridiplantae; phylum Streptophyta; class Magnoliopsida; order Fabales; family Fabaceae; genus Lathyrus; species Lathyrus tuberosus. The sequence goes on from JALAZF010000190.1 coordinate 5,275,626, forward strand.
CTTCAAGAAATAAACCTACGTTTTTCTGAAATAATCATCAATAAAGAGGAGAAAGTATTTACTCTTACCGAAAGAGTTTGGATTGATTGGTCCATAGACATCGGTGTGTATGAGCTCTAGCGATTTTGTCTGTTTTAACGTTGAATCCTTCGGAAAGCTTTTTTGGAATTGCTCCCTAATTAGACATCCTTCACATAATTGGTCTGGGTGGTTTATACTAGGCAAGCCTCTCACCATCTCCTTCTTTGACAAACATTCTAGACTAACGAAGTTGAGGTGTCCAAATCGTAGATGCCATAGCCATGAAGAGTTGGTATAGTAAGCCTTAAGACACTTTGCCACATCATTTTGAATGTTCAAAAGGAGCATTCTATTCTTTGACATAGGCACCTTAGCAATCAATTTATGTCCACAATCTCTTAAGAAAAGATTATGTTCTTTCAAGTGGATGTCATAGCCTTTTTCTAATAATTGTCCCAAGCTCAAAATATTATTCTTCGTGTTAGGAACATACTAGACATCGGATATGAACTGATGACTCTCATTCTTCAAGCGTGTGAGAATTTTACCTTTGCCTTTGACTGGTATCTTTGAGTCATCTCTAAATGAGACATTTCCAGTTATCACTTCATTGATCTCTACGAACATGCTTTGATCGCCGCACATGTCGTTGCTTGCGCAGGTGTTGAGGTACTACTTGTTTCTTTTTTCTTCAAATTGGTTTTGGCACGCGAGCAACAAAGTTTCTTCTTCTCCACCTTTTTCTTCTACAAAGCTAGCTTTCTCCACAACCTTCTTCTAGAATCTACACTCAGATGCGTAATGACCGATCTTGTTGCAGTTGAAGCACTTGATTTGTGACTTATCGCACCTTGACCATGAATTTCGTCTTCCACGAACTCTTGTTGCTTGTGGATTCCAACTTCTTTCTCCATATTTGAAGTTGTTGGAGTAGTTGTTGTAACTGCCTCTTCCTTCTCCACAATGTCCTCGTCCATGTCCACGATCTTGGCCACTACCTCGTACTCTTTGGCTCTTGTAATCCACATAGTTTGCTTCCTTTGTATTGAGTTGTAGTAGTTGCTCCATAGCCTCCTTTTGTTTAATTTTTCTCTTTAGTTTTTCTTTGAATGCTTGTAAGGAACCCATGAGTTGCTCAATAGTCACAGTCATTAAATCCTTGTTTTCTTCAATGTTGGTAACAATGAAGTCAAAACTTGGATTTAAAGTGCGAAGTATTTTCTCCATGACTTTCAACTCCTCAACATCTTCGCCATTTCTTTTAAGTTGATTGACTACGGATAATACTCAAGAAAATTAATCAGAAATTGACTCAGACTCTTCCATAAATAAACGTTCAAAGTCACCTCTAAAAGTTTGAAGACGAATCTTTTTCACCTTCTCCACTCCTTTGTTACAAGTTTGAAGCTTGTCTCGTACTTCTTTGGCCATCATTGCATTGGAGATCTTCTCAAATGTATCATCATCCACCGATTAATAAATGACGAAGAGAGTTTTCTTGTCTCTCTTTATTGACTCCTTCAATGTCTCCTTTACAACTTGGCTCAGCGAGACTTCATCTTGCTCCTTGAAGCCTTTGTCAACGATATCCCACACATCTTGAGCTCCTAGTAGCGCCTTCATCTTGATACTCCAATTGCCATAGTTGTTCTTTGTGAGCATCGACATTTGAAAAGGGAAACCTCCATTCACAATATTTTGAGGACCTTGAAGCTCTAATGCTACTTTGTTGGAAATAAAGCCTTTTGTGTTTAGGAAAAGTGTGTGGTAATATTAAAGGTTTAAAGAGAAACTTGATAGGTAGAAGAATTCTTTATAGAAGAGGGAACTTTGTATTTTTGCTTGATTCAAAAGTGTAGGATTACATCTCTATATAGTACTCTAAGGTGAACTCTAGAAACACTAATTCTAGAGAGTTCTCAACTCTATAAATTCCAAGAGCATTCTAGAAAATATTACAACCCTAAGAAATATCTAGACACTCCAAACATTATAAGAGTTTTTTAGAAACATTACTCAAAATCACCTAAACCCAAAATAGCTAAGTCCAAAATTCAAAAACACAAATTATAAGTTTTGACCTAAATCAAATTTAATATTTCAACATTAAGATAACAAAACAAGTTGATCCTCGAATTTATACATTAAGTCTATCATTTTTTACAGATTAATTGAGACTTTTTAATCCACACCCTCTATGATTACAAGTAAAATTCTACTTATAGTATGGAACGTAGGTTCACTGCAGTCACGTCACTTATGCACATTTGGTGTATTAATGTTTGTAGTGAATCTGCATATATCCATATGGACATCCTATAGTATGATGCAGAAAGATAACAACCAATTTTTTATAATTAAAAACATAGTTAATCTTGTAAGCCGGAAACAAACAGATACTCCCTCCGTCCCACAATAAGTGACCCATTTAGAATAATAAAGTGTCTCAAAATTAATAAACCATTTCAATTTCCAATGAATCTTTTCCTATTTTACCCTCTAATTAATATTACTTGCACCATTTCCAATACATGACAAGGGTACTTAAATAAAAATATCATTCTCTCTCTTTCATTTATTCTTTTTTCTTAATCTGTGTGAAATGGTCAACCGAATCACTCATTGTGGGATGGAGGGAGTAGTTACATTACTTTTTTTTCAATTTGACTTGTAGCAAGTCTATGGTTATAACATTACATCCTTAACATTATCATTTACTATTTTACACCTCTGGTTATCCAAGTGAAAAGCTAGAAGTCACGTGACTTACGGTTGAGGTGAAACCCCAGTGAAAAACCAAACTTAACAGAGGAAACTCCATTCCAAATCTCAGTAAAAGCCCTTATAATAATCCCATGATGTTCCATCGAATTCAGCTCAAGAAAATAGTTCAAAAGCTCTTTAAGATCATCCTTGGAACATATCTCATTCTCCAATATCATTTGTAACATAGAATGTCGAAAATTTGTTGGAAATAAGACCTTTTGTGTTTAGAGAAAATGTGTGTGAGAATATTAGAGACTTGAATAGAAACTTGATAGATAGGAAAATTCTTTATGGAAGAGGGAACTTTGTTTTCTTTTGCTTGATACAAAACTGTAGGATTACATATCTATTTATAGTACTCTAAGGAGAACTCTAGATACACTAATTCTAGAGAATTCTCTACTTTAGAAATTCCAAAAGCATTTTAGAAAATATTACAACCCTAGGAAAATATCTAGACACTCCAAACACTACAAGAGTTTTCTAGAAACATTACTCAAAATTACCTAAGCTCAAAATAACTAAATCCTAAAAGCCAAATAATAAGTTTAGGCACAAATCAAGTTTAATCTTTCAACATTCCCCCTTAAACTTGATTTGTGACTCCAAGCATACTACTTAACTTCACAAAAGTTTCCAACTTGAGTGGCTTGGAGAAAATGTTGGAAGCTTAATCTTGAGACATCACATACTTCAACTTCACCTTGTACACCCATCTTATTCCGGTTCCTTTGTGTCCTCGCAGAAGAGTAGTAAGTTCCCATGTATCATTCTTTGTTATTGACTTTATTTCTTTGTCCATGGCATCTCTCCACGTTACGTTTTCAACCGCTTCTTGATAGCATAGAGGCTCGCAATCACCTAAAAGACAAAAGAGGTTAATGTCATTTTGGTTTTCGGTTACCTCATAAAGCTCTTCAATGCTCCTTAGTCGTGGCGTCCTCTCACTTGAGCTTGTTTCATCCAACCTTGGTGTCGGTGAGGCAGGTGGTGTAATATATTCCTCTATCATTGGTTGTTCCATTTTATTTTCTTCTTCTTCAAAGTAAAGAAGAAAATTGTATCTGTTTTCTTGAACACTCCAATCCCAATAATCTTCTTCTTTGAACTCAACATCACAACTTATGACAATCTTTCCACTATTTGGATAATAGATCTTGTACCCTTTGGAGCTTGAGTTGTAACCCACGAATATGTACTTCTCACTTTTATCATCGAGCTTTGTTCTCCTTTCATCTGGAACGTGGGTATAGGTAATGCTTCCAAATACTTTGAGGTGAGAGATCTCGGGTTTCCTTCCACTTCACGCTTCTTGTGGTGTCTTCTCATGCACACTTCTTGTTGGGGAATGGTTTTTCAGGTAAATTGTACCTGCCACTGCTTCGGCCTAAATTTCTTTCAACATCTTCTTGCTCTTAAGCATGCTTCGCACAATGTTAAGTATGGTCTGGTTTTTTCACTCCACTACTCCATTTTGTTGTGGTGATGTTGGCACTGTTAGTGGGAGGTGGATTCCATGGTCTTCATAATATTTGTGGAACTCATTTGAAGAGAATTGTCCTCCTCGGTCAGATCCCATGGCCTTAAGGGAAATACCACTTTCTTTCTCCACAAGGGATTTGAACTTCTTAAATTTGTCAAACACTTCTAACTTCTCTTTCAAGAAATATACCCACATTTTGAGGAATAATCATCAATAAAGAGGAGAAAGTATTTATTCTTGCCAAAAGAGTTTGGATTGATTGGTCCACAGACATCGGTGTGTATGAGCTCTAGAGATTTTGTCGCTCTTGACGTTGATTCCTTTGGAAATATTTTTCGGAATTGCTTCCCAATTAGATATCCTTCACATAGTTGGTTTGGGTGATTTATACTAGACAAGCCTTTCACCATCTCCTTCTTTGACAAACATTCTAGACTGCCTAAGTTGAGGTGTCCAAATCGTAGATGCCATAACCACGAAGAGTCAGTATAGCAAGCCTTGAGACACTTTGCCACATCATTTTGAATGTTCAAGAGGAACATTATATTCTTTGACATAGGCTCCTTAGCAATCAATTTATGTCGACAATCTCTTAAGAAAAGACTATGTTCTTTCAAGTGGATGTTATAGCCTTTCTCTAATAATTGTCCCAAGCTCAAAATATTATTCTTCATGTTAAGAACATAGTAGACATTGGATATGAATTGAGGAGTCCCATTCTTCAAGAGTAAGAGAACTTTACCTTTTCCTTTGACAGGTATCTTTGAGTCATCTCCAAATGAGACTTTTCCAGTTATCGCTTCATTGATCTCTACGAACATTCTTCGATCGCCACAAATGTGGTTGCTTGCACTGGTGTCGAAGTAACACGTGTTTCTTTTCTTTTCAACTTGGTTTCGGTACGCGAGTAGCAAAGTTTCTTCTTCTTCACCATTTTTCTTCTACAAAGTTAGCTTTCTTCACAACCTTCTTCGAGAATCTACACTCAGATGCGAAGTGACCGATCTTGTTGTAGTTAAAGAACTTGATTTGTGATTTTTTGCACCTTGACCATGAATTTCCTCTTCCATGACCTCTTGTTGCTTGTGGATTCCAACTTCTTTCTCTATTGTCGGAGTAGTTGTTGTAACTTCCTCGTCCTTTTCCTCCATGTCCTCGTCCACGTCCACGATCTTGGCCACGACCTCGTCCCCTTTGGCTCTTGTAATTCGAATAGTAAGCTTCCTTTGCATTGAGTTGTAGTAGTTGCTCCATATACTCCTTTTGTTTTTATTTTTCTCTTTTGTTTTTCTTCGTATGCTTGGAAGGAACCCATGAGTTTCTCAATAGTCATGGTATTTGAATCATTGTTTTCTTCAATGTTGGTAACAATGAAGTCAAAACTTGGATTTAAAGTGCGAAGCAATTTCTCCACGACTTTCACCTCATCAACAACTTCTCCATTTCTTTTAAGTTGATTGACTACAGACAATACTCGAGAAAAACAATCAGAAATTTACTCGGACTCTTCCATAAATAAAAGTTCAAAGTCACCTCTAAGAGTTTAAAGATGAATCTTTTTCACCTTCTCCACTCCTTTGTTGCAAGTTTGAAACTTGTCCCATGCTTCTTTGGCCGTAGTTGCATTGGAAATCTTCTCAAATGTATCTTCATCTTCCGATTGATAAATGAGGAAGAGAGCTTTCTTGTCTCTCTTACTCGACTCCTTCAATATGTCCTTTACACCTTGGCTTAGCAAGGCTTCATATTGCTCCTTGAAGCCTTTCTCAATGATATCCCACACATCTTGAGCTTCTAGTAGCGCCTTCATCTTGATACTCTAATTGTCATAGTTGTTCTTTGTGAGTATCGGCATTTGGAAAGGGAAACCTCCATTCGCCATCTTTTGAGGACCTTGAAGCTTTGATGCCACTTTGTTGGAAATAAGACCTTTTTTGTTTAGAGAAAATGTGTTCGGAAATATTAAAGGCTTGATTAGAAACTTGATATAGATAGGAGAATTCTTTATGGAAGAGAGAACTTTGTATTTTTTTTGCTTGATACAAATGTGTAGGATTACCTCTCTATTTATAGTACTCTAAGGAGAACTCTAGATACACTAATTCTAGAGAGTTCTTAACTTTAGAAATTAAATGAGCATTTTGGAAAATATTACAACCCTAAGAACTATCTAGACACTGCAAACACTACAAGAGTTAGAGAAACATTACTCAAAATTACCTAAGCCCAAAATAGGAGAGGGCCAATATGGAGAGGGCCAATATGGATACTTCTAGTGAACCGTTCACTTCCTATTTCTACGTCCACCTCCTCATCATTTATGTAATGAGGGTTTTGATTATGTTTACATCCTTTGAAACATAAGTTTTGGAGAACCATCAATGTCGGCCCTACTCAGATTACCCGAAACATGTGGGGATTACTCAGAGCCTTTCAAATAATTTGTTGCAACTTAGGCGTGTCCCCCTCTTTTTGGGCGTTCCTTATTTTCTTTTAGGATGGAGATTTTGCACAATAATGGTTGGGTGACGTTTCACACTCTTCCATGGGATGTTTTCTAAAACCCTTTGCAAACCCTTACGAGGACTGGAAAGACAAGTTTGTATGGGTGAGAAGGCAAGGCGATGCCTCGCTGGTAACTGCGAGGGCAAGCGGTGACCCTGTCTTTCCACTGTCTTAGACGTCGACTTACCCAAATGGTGGATCCAAGTGGTCTTTCTCCCCTTGATCGTGAAGTGATCCAGATAATTTAGTGATTTCCTTCCCTGGAATCTAGTGTTCTCATCATTTGGGATCATGAGAATGGTGACGGAGTGGGGTCATATTTAGGTATGAAAAAAACACCCTCTTTTACTTGATCTCACTTTTAACTCTATACATGCCCTAACATCATTCTTTTCTACGCAGGGGACATGGTGAGGATCCCGCTTGATGAGAAAAGAGAGCGCTTGGTAAGAATACAAATGGCTCAGTAGCGGGTGCAGCAGCTACCGCCCCTCACAAGGATATGGAGGCAAGGTAGTGTGAGACTTCAAAGGTTGACGAGGTTCGCCCCTCACAGGTGCCACGGAGGAAGGATGACCCCTTTAGGTCATCTGCGGGCGCTAGGCGTAACAAGGAGAGGAGAAAACAAGAGATGAACCTTCCTCTCCTGAGCCTTCCTTGTGGAACAATCATGCCTTTAATACAATGGATTTCTCTAACCACCGTTTCTCTTTCCCTATGATTTTTCCTGATGACTACCAATCACTCCTTGACATGTCCTCCACCAGGCTATCTAATCTTTTGGAAGTTCAACTTTTGAGGTACCTTTTGCTAGAGAAAACGTAGAAGGAGAAACACGCCCGCACCATCTAAGGACTGCAGTCCAGGGTGGCCCATGTAAATAAGAGCTTTCACAAAAGTGGGACGACGGTGAGGCTGTTGAAGGAAAGACGGGATGCCATAAAGGTGCTTACCTGGAAAATGGATAATTCATATTCTGCCTATTTGAAGAGGCGGAGCATTCGAAGAAATCCCTTAAAGGGCACACAACACTCTGGACAATCTAGAACAGAAGTTCTCACTCCTCAAGGATGAAGTTGTGGCAACCTCCATCCATCATTTTGAGTGGGCAAAAAGACATACCGCCTTTCTTTATCCTTATCTATATTTGAGCTCGATGGACCCCTTTTAGGTGGTTTGGGACAGTCAATTAATGGATGACAAATAGCCACCTATACCTTTCCTTTCTTATTTTGTAATGGGTTGCCCCTTTCTAAGAGTTTTGTACTTTTTTTACCCCTTTGGGGATTATGTAATTCTATTGAACAACGACGTCCCTTGGGGGCACCTTTTGGGTTAATTGTGTTAATCATTATCTTCTCATGTAACTATTTGCATGTTTTTAACCCTTTAACGTTTTTCTGAGGGTGTTTGTTGCCGTGATTGCCTCTATGGAATGTAAGGATCCCACTTAAGGATCGTACAATTATGATCGCCTTAATGGGTGGAAATGATCTCACTTAAATATCCAACAAATATGATCGCCTCTATGAGTGGTGAGGATCCCTCTTAAGGATCTAGCGACAGTGATCATGATCGCCTCAATGGGCGGAAAGGATCCCACTTGAGGAATCAGAAAATACGATCGCCTTTATGGGCAGTAAGGATCTCACTTGAGGATCTAGTTATTATGATCGCCTTAATGGGTGGCAAGGATCCCTCTTGAGGATCCAGCAAATATGATATCCTCTATGAACGACAAGGATCCCAATTGAGGATCTAATGGTTATGATTGCCTCAATGGGCAGAAATGATCCCTCTTGAGGATCCAACAAATATGATGATTGCCTCTATGAGTGGTAAGGATCTCACTTGAGTATCCATCAAATATGATTTCTGTAGCGAGCGATTTTGGACGCGGTTCTTAAGCGCTGGTCGCTCTCTGCGGTTTGAGCTTTAAACTACAGGTCGATTCATTTTTTATCCTATTGTGAGCCGAATAAGGAAGGGACATCGATGTCTCCAATTAACCCTGCTTGCATATTGAGTTTAAACAATGGTCTGTTAGGTTACGGATGCTATCAATGTAGGGGGGCCTTTGTACTGGTTATTTGTATTTTCGCCAATACTGTTCTCTTTCTTTTTACCTGGGCAGAAGGTTTCTGGTGGGGAATAAGGATTAGGATGTTAGGACTGGTGCTTTTGAATTACTGGTTTTGATTGACGAAGATATGGGATTTGGGTTTTTTGTTGATTGCGCTCGCTAAGATCTTTTCTTTCGATCTTATGCCTACGTATTCCCGTTTACCGAAACAGGGAAATCAGAGCGTTCGTAGTTCCTCCTATTCTATGGGAGGAAAGGGGTGTTTTGGTGTCTTGTTCAAAGCCCAAGACATGAAGCGAAAGGTGATTTGTATCTTGTTCAAAGCCCAAGATGTGAAGCTAAAAGGTCTATTTGTGTCTTGTTCAAAGCCCAAGACGTGAAGCTAAAAGACCTCGGCTTTAGAGAGAATTTGTCATCTCTAAAGAGGGGAGAAGGAGAATTACTTTAACTGGGATACGCGGATCCGAGCAATGCCATAATTTCCGAAGAAAGGGTTTTAACCTGAAGGAGAAGACTTTAACTCAGTGTAGAGCAATGCCATCTTTCCTTAGGAATTTCTCATGCTAAAAGAGGGACAGTGGCATGGATGTAGATGATCCAGAGGCTTGCCGCTTACAGCGATTAGATGAAGGGGAAGGAGTTGTTGATGTTTGTATACTGTGATCGAGGCACAGCTTTGATGCTAAAAGGTTGATTGGATCAACCAGTGGTTTTCTTATACAAAGCCTAAGAGGAGGCTAATTTCCTCTAGGAAAATCATTATACAAAGCCTAAGAGGAGGCTATTTTGTATCTCGTACAAAGCCCGAGAGAGAGGCTAAAAGATTTTGACCCAGTGGGGCATATCGTTATACAAAGCCTAAGAGGAGGCTAGCAAAGAGTTGACTCAGTTGGAGAATCTTTTATACTCAGTAATAGAGTGTTTTTGTATCTCGTACAAAGCCCGAGAGAGAGACGAAAAGGTTGTTTTGACTCCACTGGGGAGAATTTTGGTATCTCGTACGAAGCCCGAGATGGAGGCTATTGTAACTGTTTCAGTTGAGTGACAGATCCAATATACTGATTTAAAAGAGAAAATCAGTTCTTATATGAGTATCACTGTACACAGGGATTTAATTTGAGGATCAGGGATATTTCCTTCTCTTTGAGGAAACGGGAAATCCAAAGGGTATCGAGACTATCCGAGTCTGCGGGTTTCCTTCCTATTTAACGAAGGGTGCTTGAGAATGTCTTTGAGACTCAAGGAAGTTAGACTGTCCGTGTCTAGAGTTTTATCTTTTGTACTATGCTTCGAGAAACAGTAGTAGACTCTATGAAAGGACTGTTCTATGAGGATGACTAGGTTCTGTTCCTATACCTCTAGGAGGTCATCGGGACAATTTGTACGAAGCCCAAGAGGAGGCTGGAAACTTTTAAGAAGCCGGCAGGTCCTTGTACGAAGCCCAAGAGGAGGCTATCATTCCCGGAGGAAGAGATCATTATACGAAGCCTAAGAGGAGGCTGTGAATACTTCTAAGAAGCCGTAGGGTCCTTGAATAATGCCCAAGAGGAGGCCGATGCTTTTAAGAAGCCCATGGGTCTATCATCTCCTTTCCATTAGGAGAGATAACTCTTTTAAAGATGAAAACCACTGGTAAACGTGTGAGGTTTACTATCCAGCGACTTTTAGCTTTTAAAGAGGGTTCCTTAGTTAAGGTCCAAGATTATGACCGTAGTGGGTACCCAAACCCCGAGACATTCAAGGCAAGCTATCCACAAGGAATAGATCAAGTCAGGAAAGTTCGAGAATTGGGAAGAAACTCAAAGATGCCATTCACGGAGAATACATTCATCTTGGGGAGTAGAGCTTCTTGACGATTCCTAAGGAGGACAACCGAAGAGAAGATTGTATCTGGTGCTCCTATTGGGGATCTAGGCGTCTATTTCTATGAATAAGTGAAACGGCGTCACCTAGTTCTAGACGTAGTTGCCGGGGAAACTCGAAATATCTATACTATTATTACACAGTAGATATGAGTTTATGAAAGGAGACTTACAGTGAGCAGCCCCACAATACAGTTTATAATATGAAAGCAGTAAATGAAAGCGATAACCACTTACTCGGTTGTAGTGCTTCCATGCTGTTTGGTTAGTTGTTCAACAAAGAAAGATTAAAAACAATAGTATATTCAAAATCAAAGGAGAAAGTGCTTTGAAAAAGAAAGATCTGGGGCTTACAGCTCAAGGAGAGGCCCAGGGTTTTATCAGTGAGCGCATTGTTTGAATTTGTACAGCGGTACTTATACAAGTGACTGAGGCCCAAAAAGGTTTTCTGTACAAAGGGATGGGTCTTACACTCTCTCAAGAGGCCCAAAAAGGTTTAAAGAAAAAGAGTGGGGCTTATAACACGAGGGTAGGCCCAAATGATTTTTCGTTTAAAAAATGGCGATCGCGCCGAGGTTTTCTTTTAATGCAGAGGGACTTATACAATAAGTGAGGCCCAAAATGTTTTGGTTAAAAGGGGGATTGGGTCTTACACTCTAATAGAGGCCCAAAGTGTTTTGAATGGGTCTTATAGCTCAAGGAGAGGCCCAGATGAGTTTTATTTTTAAACGGGCGACGATCGCGCCGTTTACTTGTACAGAGGGACTTATACAATAAGTGAGGCCCAAAAAGTTTTTGTACAAGGGGGGATGGGTCTTACACTCTCTCAAGAGGCCCAAAAAGTTTTGAAGAAAAATAAATGGGTCTTACTACTCGAGGGTAGGCCCAGATGATTTTTGAAAAGGCGACGATCGCGCCGTTTGTTTTTTGACGGTATCGGGACTTATACAATAAGTGAGGCCCAAAGATGATTTGGTCAAAAAAAAGATTGGGTCTTACACTCTAATAGAGGCCCAAAGTGTTTTGAAAATGATTTATGAGGGTTGAATTAATCCAAAACCCTAATTTGTTTTCAAAATGTATTTAATTGAATAAAAATTCAATTAAAATGATCAAAAATTGTTTAACACATGGAAAACAAATTGTGATCTTGGATTAATGCTTCAAAAATTAAGTATTGACCTACAAAATAATTAGAAAGCATTAAAAGTTGCAAAATCAATGTAGAAAAAATATTTAAAATGCCAAAAACAATCAAAATATTAATTCTTTACAAAAATATCAATTATATGAAATAAATAATATTTTTGGGATTTTTTGATAAAATAAAATATTTTAACATTTTTGTGAATTATTAAAAAAAGAATCAACTCCAAATCATTAAAACTCAGAGAGAAATTAATTTTTGAATCAATTAAACAAAATCACAAAATTCAAATATTTAAATTTGAAAAAAAGGCGCCAAGAACAAGCTGAAGAACAAGCGCGTGTTCTTGGTTTCTCAGATTTGCGTTTTCTATCCAATCTCTATGAATACGTAATCATATCATGCAATCCACATATCATTATGCTCGTCTCAACCTCACGATCATGTCTATGTACTTTAATTTCATTTAAATTAAACATACAACAAGAAATCACGAAGAAACCTCAAGAACCCTAATTTCTGCATGAAGGCTAGGATTTTTGATACACGATTCAAACAATGCAATTAATTGAGGGAAAACATTCCATGCATGATTATGAACATATGGCCAAATTATTATGCGAGGAAATATGCATAGATTGAGAGATTACCAAGTATGTGCTTACCTCCAAGTCGTGACAGCAAGTTCAGAGTGATTTTTGATTTGGAGGTGTTACAGATGAGTGGTGATGATCTGAACAGCTTCCCTACACCCTATGGACTGTGTTTGGATGGTTGGACTTGATTGAAATTGGCTGGATCATTTTGTGGTACCTCAGCTGCACCTTGTTTGAAAATTTGAGCAACCAGCTGGTGATTTCATGAAATTGATGTTTCAGAAGTTATGTGAGTGTTTGATCAGCTCATATGTGATGTATGTGAGGTGTGTGAGTGATTGGTTTGTGCAGAATTGCTCTCAAACTCAAAACCCGATAGCTACCTTGCTAAGAAAGGCATTTTTGCCAAGAGAAAGAGATTTTGAGGAAAGCATCTGTTAGATGGCTTTGGTGTACTCAAACTGACCACAATTGAGCTCTATTTATAGTAGAGCAAGTTTGTTTTGCAAGGAATAGTGCATGGCAGCTGGTAAGTAGGTTTGGCCAATGTTGGCAAATGAAAATCCAAGTCTCCTCTAGCCATTGACTAGAGGTTAGGGCACAGAGCTTTGGTCCCCTTGGTCTTGGATAAGTCTTGACTGATTTCAGATGATAATGGCTCAGTCCATGCCACCTTGATGGTTCCATTGAATGCCTCATTCCAAATTTGAAGTCTTGTCCCTATTTTGGCAACTCTAGGTTCAACATGCTATTTCTTGTTCCATGGACTTTGGAGGCTTAGCTCAGTGATTGTCCCCTTTAGATTCAATCCTCTGAGGTGTCCAAGTGGATAGGAACTATTGAAATTGGCTGATTTTGGCAAATCGAGCCAAAGTGCAAATTCTGCCTTGCCTTGACAGATTTCAGCAAGGCAACTTGCCAATGTTGTATCTCATGATGTAGGTTGAATTTGGCAATGTTCTTGGCCATTTTGGAAAGCTCTTACATGATACAACAACTGTTTGAACAAGTTTGGTTTTGATCTCTTTTGATTCCAAGTGAAAAATCCCCCTACATTTGGCAAAAAGTGAGGCAGAATCTGACTTAGTGAAAATTTCACTAAGTGTTGGAAAAAGTGACATTTTCACTTTTCAGCCACTTTGATCACTCCATAACTCAAAATCCTTAATGAATTGGAATGACTTGTAGTTGAAGTTTTTGTAGGTGATAATGAGGGCTACAAATCCATCTTTGGATGAGAAAAAATGGCCTTGTGGTTTAGGAGTTATGGTCCTCCAAAGTTGGTACCTTTGCCACTTTATTTTTAACTTAGAAAAATTTTCTAAGTTTTATGGTTACCCCTTTTACAAGTTATCTCACTTTTCTTGATTTTTCTTGATGAATGATGATTCAAATCATACATTAACATCATTTTAGGGTTAAAAATCCATTTTGGTGAAAAATCTCAAAAAGTCAAAGTTGACTTTTGTGCACAGTTGACTTTTTATCAGATGAATTCCAAACTGTGCAATTCTTTAGGAAATCATGTCCTTGACCTAAATCAAACTTGATGGACATGTTCCATGGGTGTCATAGGGTATATTCAATCATGTATTAGGGTTTGGGAGCATGTCTTGGTCAAAAGTCAAAGTTACAGTTGACTTTTCCCTTAAAACCCTAATTGTGGTGCAGATGAAAATGAGACTTGTTGCTCAAGCTTCTTGGATCAATCCATTGTTCCAAATGGATCAATATGGTGTATTAGAGACCCTCAAATCATTTCTTGAGGTCTTGGCTCATGGTTTGTCCCAAAAGTCAACTTAGGGGTGAATTAGGTCAAGAAACCCTAATTCCTGATTTTTGATGAATGCATCCCCTGAGGCAAAATTGACTTGATGTATGGGTTCATGAGGTTCCATGAAGCATATTAGGTCATGTTTTGGATCATTGCCTTGTGCCCAGATGAAAATTTCCATCTGGAGGCCCTGGTCGACCAAAACCCTAATTTGGTGACACTGTCGATCTTGAGACTTGATCCACCTAGAAGGGAGCAGCCTTGTGCTTAATCCTTGAAGTGGGAGTCCTTTTTGATCCATTGTGGATGTTTGAGAGATTAGACAAGTTGAAGATCGTGTCATTTCTTGATTGATCCTTTGTCTAAGCACTCAGAGAGGGCTTGAAACCCTAATTTTGATTGTATTGGATGCTCACCCATCTTTGGGGAGACTGATGAAGCATGATGGTTCATCCATATTGTGATGATGATTTTCACAATGATGGGAAATCTAAGTGGTCAAAATTTGGGGTATTACAGATGCCCCTATTTAATCTTCTTGGACCCGAAGGTGTGAATGACGAAGGGATTCGGGCATTCGGGGTGCAAGAGGATTAAATATCGGAATACCCGAAATTTTAATGGTGGTTATGAATGGTAGCTTACGCATTCATCTTCTTTAGCTAAGCGATGATGCTTAGAAAAGGTAAACTTCCCCTCGATCCTGGTTTCCTACCAAGGAACTGGTCTCAGTCTCTTTTGAAATAAACTTCCCCTCGATCCTGGTTTCCTACCAAGGAACTGGTCTTAGTTTCTGATTTAAACTTCCCCTCGATCCTGGTTTCCTACCAAGAACTGGTCTTAGTTTCTGATTTAAACTTCCCCTCGATCCTGGTTTCCTACCAAGAACTGGTCTTAGTTTCTGATTTAAACTTCCCCTCGATCCTGGTTTCCTACCAAGAACTGGTCTTAGTTTCTGATTTAAACTTCCCCTCGATCCTGGTTTCCTACCAAGAACTGGTCTTAGTTTCTTTTGTCAATAAACTTTCTTGACAAGGGACGCTATTCATAGCGGCTTTCCTCAAACTTCTCACCGAATTTTCCTGGGGAGATGCCATTTGAGTGGAAAAAGTTTTGATGTCAGACTTGCTGGGGAACCCAGTCGTCTGAGTTGTAGAGTTGTACAAACTTCTCTGTTGGAGACGCCATTTGTTTCTACTGGGGAAAGCGAGTCTCTTGAGAGACTATTTTCATTTGGGATCTTTCATCATTCTTTTCTCGGGATCTTCCCGGAGAAACACCATATGATGGGGTCCAATTTTGTGGGGCCGATGACCTTTTCATCAGCGGTCCTTTCGGAGCAAAACTGGCATGCTGCCGAATCTCTGATCACGAGGCTTTCTCTGTGGATTTTCCTTAATCCGGGAAAGCAAGGATATCATCTTCAATGGCGAAGAGTGATGTTTATTGAGAGTTTTCTCTGGCTTTTCAGAGGTTCAAGTTATCAAAGTGGCCAAGTGCCGACTCTGATCTAAAGATACACTGGTGGCGAGATTGTGCAGACGCAACACTTCCTGACGAGGAAAGAACTGACAAACTCGATTGAGAAAACTGTTTATCACTAGGGGACAAGACCGACTCAAGTGATAGTGATGCAATACGAAATGCGAACGCAAATAAAATGCATGAAGTATGTATGTATATGCTGACAAAACAGACGCGACATACAGACTAATGGATGAACACAATTGGATAATCGGCCATCGCGGGGCGAAGAAGTACCATTGATTCAAAATAGCAATTCCACCTTGATTAGGAGAGATAGTCCCGTTGGGAGCTATGTTGATCGGGCTTAGGAGATGAGAACTCGGCCGAGGGTATCAGACGGGAAAACCGCATCTGATACAGTTGATCCTTCATTCAGGCGCACTGGCTTAGAAGGAGTACTTTGATTCTTCACTTTGAAATTCGCTTACTTCGGGAGAAGCAATCGATGTTCTTCTGATGTTTAACAGTCAAAAGAAATTGCCATCTTTATTTTAAAAGCAGAAAAAGTTTTAACAAGTAAATTCATTTTTGTTTTATTTCGAGAATCGTTGATTAAATTTAAACAAAGTCGTTCTGTAAAGCTAAAACAAGCAAGAATTACAAACAAAAGCACAAGGGCTCAAATTTTATTGATAAGATGGAGATCAGCCAAACGCGTGATTCCAAAGAGTATATACAAAGTTAGAAAACGGTAATTTACAGGGAAAAGGGCTACGTTGAAACATAACGACCATTATCCTTCTACCAACTTTGAATTCGGGGCATCCTGAGCTTCTGTCGAAGATGACCTTTGACTGGAGATTTCCTCCGATAGATGATGTAACTACTGCTGAGGGACTTGCCTCTGTTGAACATAGTTACTTGCCATTATCCCTAACTTTTGCCTGGATTGTACTATGAGATTTCCAATCCATCGGGATGATTCTTTTTTTTCATGTCTCTAACTTTTGCCTGGACCGCCCTTTCGGGTTTTCAATCCACCGAGACGTTTTTTTTTTTAGTTTAAGCGAAGTATTTCTTGACTACATCAACATTCGTGGGATAGGCAAATTCCTCTCCGTCCATGGTTGCAAGTCTCAAGGCGCCGCCTGAGAAAGCTTTCGTGACCACATAGGGGCCATCATAATTTGGGGTCCATTTGCCCCGAGAGTCAGTGAGAAATGATTGTATCTTCTTGAGCACGAGGTCTCCTTTTCTGAAGACACGAGGCCGAACCTTTTTGTCGAACGCCCTCTTCATTCTTTGTTGATACAACTGACCGTGGCATAGTGCCGTGATTCTCTTTTCTTCGATCAGGTTCAGTTCGCCGTGTCGACTTTGACACCATTCAGCTTCGGTGAGCTTAGCTTCCATCAATACCCTGATTGACGGGATCTCTACTTCTATGGGAAGCACTGCCTCCATGCCATATACTAGAGAGAAAGGGGTAGCCCCTGTTGAAGTGCGGACAGATGTGCGATAACCATGAAGAGCAAAGGGTAGAATTTCGTGCCAATCTTTATAGGTTACAACCATCTTTTGAACGATCTTCTTGATGTTCTTGTTAGCCGCTTCTACCGCTCTGTTCATCTTGGGTCGGTAGGGAGATGAGTTATGGTGTTCGATCTTGAACTCTGCGCACAACTCTTTCATCATCTTATTGTTCAAGTTAGATCCATTATCAGTAATGATCTCGCTTAGAACACCATAACGGAAGATGATATTGTTTTTGATAAATCGGACCACCACTTGTCGGGTTACATTGGCGAATGAAGCTGCTTCGACCCACTTGGTGAAATAGTCAATGGCTACCAGGATGAACCGATGTCCGTTTGAAGCCTTGGGCTCAATCATACCAATCATGTCGATTCCCCATATGGAAAAAGGCCACGGGGAAGAAAGAACTTTGAGATGTGATGGCGGTACATGAATTTTGTCGGAGTATATCTGACACTTGTGACACCTCCTCATGTACTTGTAGCAGTCGGATTCCATGGTTAACCAATAATATCCGGCCCTGAGAATTTTTCTCGCCATTGTGTGTCCGTTGGCATGAGTGCCAAAGGATCCTTCATGAATTTCTTTCATGAGCACGTCTGCTTCTGGTCTGTCGACACATCGGAGCAAGACCATGTCAAAATTTCTCTTATAAAGAGTGTCACCGCTCAGGAAGAAGTTTCCAGCCAATCTTCTGAGGGTTTTCCTGTCTTTTCTGAGTGCCCCAGATGGGTACTCTTGTTTCTGAAGGAAGCATTTGATATCGTGATACCAAGGTCTGTCGTCTATGACTGCTTCAATCGCGAAGATGTAAGCGGGCCGTTCAAGGCGCATGATGTCGATCTTAGGTATGTCATTCCATCGACCTACACTAATCATGGAAGAGAGAGTGGCTAATGCGTCAGCCATGTGATTCTCATCACGAGGGATGTGATGAAAGTTGACTCTGTTGAAGAAGGGTAACAACCTCCTTGCATAGTCTTTGTAAGGAATCAATCCTGATTGGTATGTGTTCCAATCTCCTTTTATCTAGTTAATAACCAGAGCTGAATCGCCGTATACGTCCAAGTTTTTGATCCTTAAATCAATCGCTTCTTCGAGACCCATGATACATGCATCGTATTTGGCCTCGTTGTTCGTACATTTGAACGTAAGTCTGGCAGTGAAAGGAATGTGGGAACCCTGAGGGGTAACAATGATTGCCCCAATTCCGTTTCCATAATGATTAACTGCTCCGTCAAAGATGAGTCCCCACTGGGAACCTGGTTCTGGCCCTTCACTGGGTAACGGTTCATCGCAATCTTTCATTTTTAGATACATGACATCTTTGTCTGGGAAGTCAAACCCGATTGATTCTTGATTGCCAATCGGTTGATGAGCCAGATGATCGGCTAAAATACTTCCCTTAACGGCTTTCTGAGCGTGGTACTCTATGTCATATTCTGATAGTAACATCTGCCAACGGGCAATCCTTCCCGTGAGAGCAGGTTTTTCGAAAACGTACTTGATTGGATCCATTTCGGAGACCAACCAAGTAGTATGACGAATCATGTACTGGAGAAGACGTTTGGCTGCCCAAGCCAAAGCGCAACAAGTTTTCTCAAGCATTGTGTACCGAGTCTCGCAGTCGGTGAATTTCTTGCTTAGATAGTAAATGGCAGACTCTTTCCTTTTAGTTTCGTCTTGTTGGCCAAGTACACATCCCATTGAGTCCTCTAGGACTGTGAGGTAAATGATTAGTGGTATTCCTTTCACTGGAGGTGATAGAATCGGAGGATTCAACAAATATTCCTTAATACTGTCGAAGGCAGTTTGGCAGTCTTCTGACCAAACGCAATCCTGGTTCTTTTTCAATAACTTGAAAATCGGCGCACAAGTGGCGGTCATAAGGAATCTGAATCTGGAGATGTAGTTCAAACGTCCCAGGAATCCTCTGACTTGTTTTTCAGTTTTCGAAGAAGGCATTTCTTGAATGGCCTTGACCTTGTCAGGATCAACCTTAATCCCTTTCTGGCTGACGATGAACCCTAGTAATTTCCCCGAACGGACACCGAAGGTGCACTTGTTGGGATTCAAGCGGAGCTTGAATTTTCTTAGACGTTCGAACAATTTTGACAGATGTTCAACGTGCTCATCCTATGTTCTTGATTTTGCAATCAAATCATCAACATATACCTCGATTTCTTTGTGTATCATGTCATGAAACAGAGTGGTCATGGCCCTTTGATAGGTTGCCCCGGCATTCTTCAAACCGAACGACATTACCTTGTAACAAAAGGTACCTCATGGGGTAATGAACAAAGTTTTCTCTATGTCTTTCGGCGCCATTTTGATCTGGTTATAGCCCGAGAATCCATCCATGAAGGAAAAAACTTTGAACTTTGTTGTACTGTCTACCAGCATGTCAATGTGTGGTAAAGGAAAGTCGTCCTTTGGACTTGCCTTGTTTAGATCTCTGTAATCAACACACATTCTGACCTTTCCATCCTTTTTGGGAACGGGTACGATGTTGGCTAACCATTGAGGATATTCAGATGTAGCGAGGAAACCCGCGTCGATCTGTTTCTGTACCTCCTCTTTGATTTTGATGGCCATGTCCGGGTGAGTGCGTCTCAACCTTTGCTTTACTGGCGGAAATTCCGATCTCAACGGTAAGTGATGTTCCACGATCCTGGTATCCAACCCTGGCATATCCTGATAGGACCAAGCGAATACATCGGGGAATTCTTTGAGAAGCTTTATCAAACCCTCTCTGGCAGTTGGACTGAGCAATGCTCCGATCCTGATTTCTTTTTTCTCTTTTTCTGAACCCAAGTTTACCGTTTCCAACGGCTCTTTGTGAGGTTCAATGGACCTTTCCTCTTGTCTGAGTAGTCGGGAGATCTCTTCTGGAATTTCGTTGTCATTTTCTTCTTCAGCCTCGAATACCGGGAACTCAAAGTTGGAAGAAGGCATCGGATCGTATGTTTCAACGGGGTATAAAACAAGCAATCTGCATGACGTGATGATTCGTGTTTAGAAGAGATAGAGAAAATGCAAGTGTGTGCAGTGTATTTGTTTTACTGCTTGTTTTTATGATTGAATTGTTTTTTAGGATTACCATTTTCTGAAAAAAGCAAAAAGAGAAAACAGCAATTAATGCGGAAATTACAGAACGACGTTATTTTATTAATGAACAAGTCGAATCTTGAAACTACAGCCCTATAAAACAAAACTCTGTCTCTTTGGGCAAAGCGAAGAGGGAAGTTTACAGAAAACGAGCCCAATCAAAACATCCGTTTCACCTGGGCAGGGTGAAAGGTTTAAAGATGGCAATTACTTTGACTGATGAACGACCTTCGGAACCTTGACGGCAACCCATTGGCGGCGAACTCCTCGGTGAATCACAAAGTCAGGCACCTTCCTTGATTTGTCTTCAGAAATGACGCTGATTTCTGGTGGAGCATGATCGTTGGAATCTTTCTCCCAAGCAGAATTGTCGTAGGAGGATTTACCTGTTGCATTTTGCATAGCATTTGTGCTCTCAGCTGTATCTCCCTATCCAATTGGTTGGATGTCTTCGAGCCTGATACGAGAGCTTTCGGGAGCAGTGTACTTGACCATAAAGTCGTATCTTCCACTTGGTTGTCCCAGAGTGTCCCAAACTTCTTTGGAACTGGAGAAGTCATCCCTCTCGATGACGTTGACCTCAGGAAAAGCATAGTTGATGAATTCTAGTCCTGCAAACGTTGCGAATTCATCTTCATGTTGAGTAGTTTCTGAATGACCTGAGTGTTGATCCCATGATGTGGCGGGGACACAGGTATTCTGTTCAATGATGCTCAGTTGAGTTTCGTTACTCGGCTGACTTTCTTGCCCCAAGTTTCCTGGATAAGGTTGCAACATTGGCAGACCATCCATCAGGCCATAGTAATTATGATCAGAGTTTTCTTTCATCAGAGTGTCTTCCAATAATGAATTTGACAGAGCACGGCATCCTTCCGGATCACAATCTCCGTAGATCATTTCGACATCTGATCTTGGTATAAATCTCGAACTTTCTGTAGGAAAGCAAAAAGGCATAGGCACCTCTTCCTGAGACATATAGTCGTCCTTGTTAAGGTAGGACTTCCATTCTTCATCTATGTCAGAGGGATCTTCCTCATTGA
Organism: Lathyrus tuberosus; assembly: GCA_022829125.1. Lineage (NCBI taxonomy): Eukaryota > Viridiplantae > Streptophyta > Magnoliopsida > Fabales > Fabaceae > Lathyrus > Lathyrus tuberosus. The sequence goes on from JALAZF010000190.1 coordinate 5,297,014, forward strand.
TAGCATGAACTGTCTGAGACACTGGGTGAAGAAAACATCCACTGTGGAAGAAGTTTTGAAGGGGATGAAGACTTTCATCGTTGGCGGCTGTCTGGGTACAGGTTGCAGAAAAACCAAGACCCTTCTTTGTTTTATTGTCAATAGGAATGACAAGCCGTCCCCATCCTTTTGTATCGGTACTCTCGACCACTTTGATAGCATCTTTGTATGAAGAAATTGAAGTTCCTTCTTCGGATTGATCGTTCTTGCTCACCGATAGTGCTTGGAACTGAGTTCCAATAACCTCCTCGGGTTCCACACAAGTAGATGATGATAGGTTACTCACAAGAAAGGCTTGTTCCCCACAAACCGTGACAAGTTGATTGTTCTTGACGAACTTTAGCTTTTGGTGGAGGGTCGAAGTGACCGCTCCAGCCTGATGTATCCAAGGTCTTCCTAATAAACAACTGTATGTTGCCCGGATATCCATGACCTGGAAAGTGATTTGGAAAGTGTGAGGACCAATAGTTATGGGAAGATCCACTTCGCCGATAATTGTTTTTCTGGATCCGTCGAATGCTTTGACGACGACCTCGCTGACTCTCATCAGAGGGCCCTTGAATGATAATTGCATCAAGGTGGACTTCGGTATAACATTAAGGGCTGACCCTGTGTCTACCAGTACGTTGGCTAAAGCATCGCCCTGGCAGTTAACTGTAATGTTGAGTTCCATGTTATGACGACGACCCTCTTCAGGTAATTCCTCATCACTAAATCCCAAATTATTGCAGGAAGTGATGTTAGAGACAATGCTATCGAATTGTCTGATTGTTACATCCTGTTCCACAAAGGCTTGCTCCAAGACTTTCTGTAGAGCCTCTCTATGTGCTTCTGAACTGAGTAACAGTGATAATACTGAGATCTTTGAAGGAGTCTGTAACAGTTGATCAACGATGTTATATTCACTCCTTTGGATGAGCTTTAGCATCTCATCTTTGTCTTTTGAAAACTCGGGATTACTAGATTGACCGACTGGCGGATTAGGAATTTCTGCCTGAAGTTCCTTTTCTTTGTTAGCTTCCCCAACCCCTCGGTTGAAGATTCTACCACTCCGTGTTACACGACTGACGTCTGCAATATTCACGACGGAGGGTAATGGAATTTCCTTTCCATTCTCAATTATTGTTGCACCGTATTTGTAAGGGATTACCTTAGCTGATTCATACGGTAATGGTCCCGGTAGATAGATGACTATGGGAACCTTCTGATTTTTCTGACCGTCATAAGTAACCTCGATCCGTTCCCGGTTGGGAACTCTAGATTCGTCAAGTAGAGGGACGATGGCAAAAAACATCCCTGATCTGGTGATGACCAGAGATCTTGACAACATCCTCAACTTGATCGGCAAGGTAGTTCGGCGACCAAATGATGGGTCCTGAACCTGGATATGGATGAATTTCTCCATGATCGATCTGACCCTGAAGAGCTGCTCTCACAAGGTAACACCCTTGGTTACTTTCCAAACAGACGCTACAACTGTCATAGTTGTGTGGTGGCACCTGGCCACGCCCACTTTGAATACAATGTAACCTCACTAGGTTACCTTCCATTGATCGGATATCCTGACTTTGACGACGAGTAGGATTCCTATTATTGATACTAATCTGCTGAGTATCTTCGTCCATGTAGATTGGCATCCACCAGTGATTTAACCAGTGCTGAAGTGCCTCCTGAACAAGGGTACAACCTCGATCGTTTTCGCAACCCGCTTTACAGCTTTGATAGTCATGTGATATTAAGAATCCGAGTCGGACCTGCTCAGCATGTAACTCTACCATGCTGGTATTCATCACGCGAATATCGAAGATCTGAGCCATGTTGATTTGATAGGGATTCCTATCATGGTAGTCTTGGATCCATCCAAGATCCATCTGACGCTGGAGGGCCTCTTGTATGAAAGAGCATCCCTGTTTGTTTACCGAGCAAGTCAGACAGGAACTGTAATCGTGCCGCGGCAGATTATGATACTGGCTTTGCCTTGAGTGCATCGCCACCAAGTTGACATTCATCACACGGATGTCGTGGTTTTGAATGACGTTAGAATTCGTAGAGACCATGTTAACTCCACGAACTCGGTGCTCCTGGATCCATCCGAGATCCATTTGTTCCTGTAGAGCTGCTTGCACTACAGAACATCCTTGGTTGTCTTTAGAGCAGATATCACACTGGTGATAATTATGAGGTGGCACATGGCCATATCCACTCTGTCTACAATGCATCCTGACCAGATTGGTCCCCAATAAGAGTACATCATGAATTTGATAGACATTGTTAGTCTCTTTCTCAATCAGATTGACTGCAGCCTTCTCATGTTGAGGCAGCGGGTTCGTAAGAACATTAGGATTTGTATCTTTGAAAGATAAGAGCCCGCTCCTAACAAGCTTTTGCACGTAGGACTTGAAATTGAGACAAGTCTCAATGTTATGCCCTAAACCTCCTTGATGATAAGGGCATGTTTGATCCGCTTTAAACCAAAAAGGCGGATTTTCTGGAACTGAAAGGGGAGACTTAGTCTGAATGTGCCCCTTAGCCAGCAGTAACGGAAACAGTTCTGCGTACGTTACAGGTATAGGATCAAATCCTGGTGGCCGTGTTGTACGGTTGTTGTTATATGGGGGACGAGCCTGCTGAAGAGGCTGTTGTGTCCTTTGTTGGTTAGGTTGGCTCTGCGCAATCTGAGGTTGATACATAGGAACAGGCATGGGGCCGATAACAGGAGTAACAGCTGCTACTGGCTGATAACGTCGCCTTTGCTTTCCGAGAGAGATATTCCCAATATCTTGCTCTTTTTTCTTAGGGAGATCACTACCGTATTTTTTAGTACCGCTCGTCGATCCAGTGTCTTTTACCAAACGTCCTTCTCGGACGGCTTCCTCAAGACGTACACCCATGCCGACCATTTCAGTGAAATCACTGGGCGCACTGGCAATCATTCGGTCATAGTAAAATGAGCTTAAGGTCTTTAAGAAGATTTTTGTCATCTCTTTTTCCTCAAGAGGTGGACAAATTTGAGCGGCAATTTCACGCCACCTTTGAGCATACTCCTTAAAGGTTTCCTTTTCCTTTTGTGACATTGATCTGAGTTGATCTCTGTCGGGTGCCATGTCCAAATTGTACTTGTATTGTTGGATGAAGGCAGTACCAAGATCTCTGAATGTACTGATCGTAGTATGGTTTAAACCCATGTACCATTTGAGTGCGGCACCGGTTAAACTATCCTGGAAGTAGTGAATCAGCAGGTCCTGATTCTCCGTCTGGACTGACATCCGCCGAGCGTACATCACCAGATGGCTCTGAGGGCAAGAGTTACCCTTGTATTTTTCAAAGTCGGGCACTTGGAACTTGTGCGGGACTTTCACATTTGGTACCAAGCAGAGGTCTGCGGCGTCCTTTCCAAATAGATCCTGACCGCGAATGGCTTGCAGCTATTTCTGCATTTCCAGGAACTACTCTTGGAATTCATCCATTCTGTCAAACATAGTTTCCTTCTTACCAGAAGGTGTCTGTGGAATCTGTCCTTCCGGGACAGTGTGCACCACAGGGGGTGGTACCGTGACTACGGCAGTAAGTCTTGGCGCTTCCCGAAGTTTGTAACCTTCAGGAGTCCTGAGTATGCCTCTGGCATCTTCGCTTTCCCGAAGTTTGTAACCTTCAGGCCCAGCGGCTTCTGTTGCGATTCCCTGATCTTCAGTGATCGGCGGAACATATCCTTCCGGGATATAGTTAACAGGCATGCCCCAAGGACGATCTTTCGGCATCTGATACCTAGGATCATACTTTTCTATGATGGGTGTTGAGGTGATCTCTGAGATCACAATTCTTTGTAGCTGAGCTTCTGTCATGGCTTGCATGTCGTTACGAAGCTTTCTCATATCCTCTCTCAGAGCGTCGATCTCTTCTTTCAACTCTCTGTTTTCTTCCTCAAGATCATCCATCTTTTTCTGACGATTGGCCCGAGTATTATACGAATGAGACAGTTTGACTCTAGAATCGAGACACAAACGTGAGATTCGTAGGTAAGGAGAATACGCGATGTGAGAATGATGAATGCAATGATTATATTAATTGTTTTTAGGTTTAATTAAAATAAACTTCGACAATTAGATTGCAAATATCAAACAGTGGGGAAACCCCTTTTTATTGAATTCCAAAGGATTACAGAAATGGAAATACAGTAGATTACAAAGTGCAGAAACAAAAACCTAAACTAATGGGTCCCGAGTCCTCTTCTTTGACCGGGGCGCTTGGGCCGTTGTCGGGTTGTCATTCCTTTGCCAGGTGAAAGGAGCGAGCAAATTCCTTTGGCCATCTTGATTCTCTACAGCATGCTGCTCCAAAATATCAATCAAAGCATCTTTCTCTTTCAGTAATTGCTGTATTTGGATACACTCTACGTCGAGGGTGCGGTACTTGTTCTTCCAAGATCTTCTTTCCTTTTGAACTTTGTTGAGAGTAACCTGAAGCCTTTCAGTTTCCTTCATGAAGTACATGACAATTTCCCTCGGCGGAAGAATTCCGTTACGAGGATAAGGCATCTTTAGCTTGAGAGCTCTAGTTTGTACCCAATGGAGATAAGGCTCCACCGAGACACAGTACGGTTTTCCCAGAGACTCTCGTCCTTTTTTATGAACGTGTTTCCAAGCATGCACTATTTCCGTCTTTAGTGCTCTGTCACTTTCTCCTTCCTTGAAGAAAAGACCTTCCAGATGAACACCCAGTGGGATGTGTCTCATCGGGTATCCAAATTGACGAAGAACTAATATCGGATGGTAGTTGATTCCTCCTTTAGTTCCTATGAGGGGTACGTTGGGAAAGTTTCCACAACGGTCAATGATTCTGATTCCCTCATAAATCCTATTACACCAATCTATATCAGAATTGGTAAGAGACATGATCTTCTTCGACCAACGTAAGGCACTCTTACAATCCCAAAAAGCAGCAGACTTAGGCAAATGGGATATAAACCATTTGTAGAGCAAAGGTACACAACATGTGATCTCCCCTCCGCTGTACAAATTTCCCAAGTGTACAGAATGATACGCATCTGCAAGCAAAGTCGGCACAGGGTTTCCAATGAGAAAAACCTTAATAGCGTTGATATCGACGAAGTTATTGATGTTGGGAAACAAAAATAACCCGTAGGTGAGCAAGACAAAGATGCTTTCAAAAGAAGTACCGTTCCCTATACTAGCGAAGTATAGAGCCTTTTTGTCAAGAACTGGGCTGGCAAACCTTGGATGCCACCCTTAGTGGTCATGTGAGTCCGGACCTCAGACTCGTCCAAATGAATTGCTATTGCAATAGTCTGATTCTTTGGAATTTCTTCCAATCCAGAAAATGGAGCTCGATCGGTGATATGTAAATCAGTCAGATGAGAATACTCCTCCAGCGTTGGTGATAGCTGGTAATCCGGGAATGTGAAACAATGATAAACCGGATCGTAGAATTGAATGAGCGCGTCCATGATCCCCTTAATCACATGGACTCTTAACAGTGGTAGCAAACCACCGTGCTTGGCTCTGAAAGCCTCTGGGTTAACGATCATCCTCGCTAACTTTCTCAAATCCCCTAGTTTTGGAACCTTGAAGGTATACTGGTGAGTTCTCCTTCTACCGAAATCCATTAATGCAATCTTTTTCTCTGATATTTGCAATCACAGTCTTAGTTTAATTTGAAAAACAGAGAGACTAGAAGAGAAATTTTTTGAATGTTTTAATGTTTTATTAAATGAATGCATGAATGCAGCACACAAAAACATAGAAAAAACATGGGGTCAAAGGGTCGTTGTCATGAAGTCAAGGCTCTACCCATCCCCAAAGGTTTATACTAGGGTGATTTTTGTACCTGTACTCATTATCATCAGCTCCTCCCAGGAAGGAAAAACAACAAGCGGATCGCCAGCGAGTTGTGTGCAATCTTAGAGTAAGTGCCATTCACCGAGAATAGATCACCAGCCTCAAATGAGGGTAGTATCGCGTAACAGCTATTTCCGATAGCTTCCGCACTACGAAAAAGGTTGGCTTTTCTTAAGTGTATACTCAATCTCACCACATGCGGCATCACACGCATTCCCAGTAGCAGAAAAATAAACACGTATAGCAATTAGAAAAAGCAGTATATATATTTTTCCTAATCATCCTAGACTTATAAAGCTACGATTCTTAAGTTCCTGACAGAAATGGGTTCCCCGGCGGAAGCCCCAATCTGTGGTTCTCTGCCTAAGAGATGGACCAGCATAGGTCAATCTTTCTCTTCGGTAGAGTTCCCATTTTCCATAGAAAACGGGGATGATGCCCTAAGGTAGAAAGATCTTGGCAATGACTCCCCAGCAGAGTCGCCATTTTACAAGGAAAACAGACAGAAAGAAAAACAAGGGCCCCACGGTGGGCGCCACTTTTCCGTGGTGGCCACTGCCATGAAAAAGATTTATCCAAGGTTTTCACCTTAAATGTTAAGAAAGAATGAAGATCCCCACGGTGGGCGCCACTTTTCTGTAGCGAGCGATTTTGGACGCGGTTCTTAAGCGCTGGTCGCTCTCTGCGGTTTGAGCTTTAAACTACAGGTCGATTCATTTTTTATCCTATTATGAGCAGAATAAGGAAGGGAAATAGATATCTCCAATTAACCCTGCTTGCATATTGAGTTTAAACAGCGGTCTGTTAGGTTACGGATGCTATCAATGTGGGGGGGCCTTTGTACTGGTTATTTGTATTTTCGCCAATACTGTTCTCTTTCTTTTTACCTGGGTAGAAGGTTTCTGGCGGGGAATAAGGATTAGGATGTTAGGACTGGTGCTTTTGAATTACTGCTTTTGATTGACGAAGATATGGGATTTGGGTTTTTTGTTGATTGCGCTCGCTAAGATCTTTTCTTTCGATCTTATGCCTACGTATTCCCGTTTACCGAAACAGGGAAATCAGAGCGTTCGTAGTTCCTCCTATTCTATGGGAGGAAAGGGGTGTTTTGGTGTCTTGTTCAAAGCCCAAGACATGAAGCGAAAGGTGATTTGTATCTTGTTCAAAGCCCAAGATGTGAAGCTAAAAGGTCTATTTGTGTCTTGTTCAAAGCCCAAGACATGAAGCTAAAAGACCTCGGCTTTAGAGAGAATTTGTCATCTCTAAAGAGGGGAGAAGGAGAATTACTTTAACTGGGATACGCAGATCCGAGCAATGCCATAATTTCCGAAGAAATGGTTTTAACCTGAAGGAGAAGACTTTAACTCAGTGTAGAGCAATGCCATCTTTCCTTAGGAATTTCTCATGCTAAAAGAGGGACAGTGGCATGGATGTAGATGATCCAGAGGCTTTCCGCTTACAACGATTAGATGAAGGGGAAGGAGTTGTTGATGTTTGTATACTGTGAACGAGGCACAGGTTTGATGATAAAAGGTTGATTGGATCAACCAGTGGTTTTCTTATACAAAGCCTAAGAGGAGGCTAATTTCCGCTAGGAAAATCATTATACAAAGCCTAAGAGGAGGCTATTTTGTTTCTCGTACAAAGCCCGAGAGAGAGGCTAAAAGATTTTGACCCAGTGGGGCATATCGTTATACAAAGCCTAAGAGGAGGCTAGCAAAGAGTTGACTCAGTTGGAGAATCTTTTATACTCAGTAATAGAGTGTTTTTGTATCTCGTACAAAGCCCGAGAGAGAGGCGAAAAGGTTGTTTTGACTCCACTGGGGAGAATTTTGGTATCTCGTACAAAGCCCGAGAGAGAGGCGAAAAGGTTGTTTTTGTATCCCGTATTGTAACTGTTTCAGTTGAGTGACAGATCCAATATACTGATTTAAAAGAGAAAATCAGTTCTTATATGAGTAACACTGTACACAGGGATTTAGTTTGAGGATCAGGGATATTTCCTTCTCTTTGAGGAAACGGGAAATCCAAAGGGTATCGAGACTATCCGAGTCTGCGGGTTTCCTTCCTATTTAACGAAGGGTGCTTGAGAATGTCTTTGAGACTCAAGGAAGTTAGACTGTCCGTGTCTAGAGTTTTATCTTTTGTACTATGCTTCGAGAAACAGTAGTAGACTCTATGAAAGGACTGTTCTATGAGGATGACTAGGTTCTGTTCCTATACCTCTTGGAGGTCGTCGGGACAATTTGTACGAAGCCCAAGAGGAGGCTGGAAACTTTTAAGAAGTCGGCGGGTCCTTGTACGAAGCCCAAGAGGAGGCTATCATTCCCGGAGGAAGAGATCATTATACGAAGCCTAAGAGGAGGCTGTGAATACTTCTAAGAAGCCGTAGGGTCCTTGAATAATGCCCAAGAGGAGGCCGATGCTTTTAAGAAGCCCGTGGGTCTATCATCTCCTTTCCATTAGGAGAGATAACACTTTTAAAGATGAAAACCACTGGTAAACGTGTGAGGTTTACTATCCAGCGACTTTTAGCTTTTAAAGAGGGTTCCTTAGTTAAGGTCCAAGATTATGACCGTAGTGGGTACCCAAACCCCGAGACATTCAAGGCAAGCTATCCACAAGGAATAGATCAAGTCAGGAAAGTTCGAGAATTGGGAAGAAACTCAAAGATGCCATTTACGGAGAATACATTCATCTTGGGGAGTAGAGCTTCTTGACGATTCCAAAGGAGGACAGCCGAAGAGAAGACTGTATCTGGTGCTCCTATTGGGGATCTAGGCGTCTATTTCTACGAATAAGTGAAACGGCGTCACCTAGTTCTAGACGTAGTTGCCGGGGAAACTCGAAATATCTATACTATTATTACACAGTAGATGTGAGTTTATGAAAGGAGACTTACAGTGAGCAGCCCCACAATACAGTTTATAATATGAAAGCAGTAAATGAAAGCGATAACCACTTACTCGGTTGTAGTGCTTCCATGCTGTTTGGTTAGTTGTTCAATAAAGAAAGATTAAAAACAACAGTATATTCAAAATCAAAGGAGAAAGTGCTTTGAAAAAGAAAGATCTGGGGCTTACAGCTCAAGGAGAGGCCCAGGGTTTTATCAGTGAGCGCACTGTTTGAATTTGTACAGCAAGACTTATACAAGTGACTGGGGCCCAAAAAGGTTTTCTGTACAAAGGGATGGGTCTTACACTCTCTCAAGAGGCCCAAAAAGGTTTAAAGAAAAAGAGTGGGGCTTATAACACGAGGGTAGGCCCAAATGATTTTTCGTTTAAAAAATGGCGATCGCGCCGAGGTTTTCTTTTAACGCAGAGGGACTTATACAATAAGTGAGGCCCAAAATGTTTTGGTTAAAAGGGGGATTGGGTCTTACACTCTAATAGAGGCCCAAAGTGTTTTGAATGGGTCTTATAGCTCAAGGAGAGGCCCAGATGAGTTTTATTTTTAAACGGGCGACGATCGCGCCGTTTACTTGTACAGAGGGACGTATACAATGAGTGAGGCCCAAAAAGTTTTTGTACAAGGGGGGATGGGTCTTACACTCTCTCAAGAGGCCCAAAAAGTTTTGAAGAAAAATAAATGGGTCTTACTACTCGAGGGTAGGCCCAGATGATTTTTGAAAAGGCGACGATCGCGCCGTTTGTTTTTTGACGGTATCGGGACTTATACAATAAGTGAGGCCCAAAGATGATTTGGTCAAAAAAAAGATTGGGTCTTACACTCTAATAGAGGCCCAAAGTGTTTTGAAAATGATTTATGAGGGTTGAATTAATCCAAAACCCTAATTTGTTTTCAAAATGTATTTAATTGAATAAAAATTCAATTAAAATGATCAAAAATTGTTTAACACATGGAAAACAAATTGTGATCTTGGATTAATGCTTCAAAAATTAAGTATTGACCTACAAAATAATTAGAAAGCATTAAAAGTTGCAAAATCAATGTAGAAAAAATATTTAAAATGCCAAAAACAATCAAAATATTAATTCTTTACAAAAATATCAATTATATGAAATAAATAATATTTTTGGGATTTTTTGATAAAATAAAATATTTTAACATTTTTGTGAATTATTAAAAAAAGAATCAACTCCAAATCATTAAAACTCAGAGAGAAATTAATTTTTGAATCAATTAAACAAAATCACAAAATTCAAATATTTAAATTTGAAAAAAAGGCGCCAAGAACAAGCTGAAGAACACGCGCGTGTTCTTGGTTTCTCAGATTTGCGTTTTCTATCCAATCTCCATGAATACGTAATCATATCATGCAATCCACATATCATTATGCTCGTCTCAACCTCACGATCATGTCTATGTACTTTAATTTCATTTAAATTAAACATACAACAAGAAATCACGAAGAAACCTCAAGAACCCTAATTTCTGCATGAAGGCTAGGATTTTTGATACACGATTCAAACAATGCAATTAATTGAGGGAAAACATTCCATGCATGATTATGAACATATGGCCAAATTATTGTGCGAGGAAATATGCATAGGTTGAGAGATTACCAAGTATGTGCTTACCTCCAAGTCGTGACAGCAAGTTCAGAGTGATTTTTGATTTGGAGGTGTTACAGATGAGTGGTGATGATCTGAACAACTTCCCTACACCCTATGGATTGTGTTTGAATGGTTGGACTTGATTGAAATTGGCTGGATCATTTTGTGGTACCTCAGCTGCACCTTGTTTGAAAATTTGAGCAACCAGCTGGTGATTTCATGAAATTGATGTTTCAGAAGTTATGTGAGTGTTTGATCAGCTCATATGTGATGTATGTGAGGTGTGTGAGTGATTGGTTTGTGCAGAATTGCTCTCAAACTCAAAACCCGATAGCTACCTTGCTAAGAAAGGCATTTTTGCCAAGAGAAAGAGATTTTGAGGAAAGCATCTGTTAGATGGCTTTGGTGTACTCAAACTGACCACAATTGAGCTCTATTTATAGTAGAGCAAGTTTGTTTTGCAAGGAATAGTGCATGGCAGCTGGTAAGTAGGTTTGGCCATGTTGGCAAATGAAAATCCAAGTCTCCTCTAGCCATTGACTAGAGGTTAAGGCACAGAGCTTTGGTCCCCTTGGTCTTGGATAAGTCTTGACTGATTTCAGATGAGAATGGCTCAGTCCATGCCACCTTGATGGTTCCATTGAATGCCTCATTCCAAATTTGAAGTCTTGTCCCCATTTTGGCCATTCTAGGTTCAACATGCTATTCTTTGTTCCTTGGACCTTTGAGGCTTGGCTCAGTGATTGTCCCCTTTGGATTCAATCCTTTGAGGTGTCCAAGTGGATTGGAGCAATTGAAATTGGCTGATTTTGGCAAATCGAGCCAAAATGCAAATTCTGCCTTGCTTTGACAGATTTCAGCAAGGCAACTTGGCAATGTTGTATCTCATGGTGTAGGTTGAATTTGGCAATGTTCTTGGCCATTTTGGAAAGCTCTTACATGATACAACAACTGTTTGAACAAGTTTGGTTTTGATCTCTTTTGATTCCAAGTGAAAAATCCCCCTACATTTGGCAAAAAGTGAAGGCAAATTCTGACTTAGTGAAAATTTCACTAAGTGTTGGAAAAAGTGACATTTTCACTTTTCAGCCACTTTGATCACTCCATAACTCAAAATCCTTAATGAATTGGAATGACTTGTAGTTGAAGTTTTTGTAGGTGATAATGAGGGCTACAAATCCATCTTTGGATGAGAAAAAATGGCCTTGTGGTTTAGGAGTTATGGTCCTCCAAAGTTGGTACCTTTGCCACTTTATTTTTAACTTAGAAAAATTTCTAAGTTTTATGGTTACCCCTTTTACAAGTTATCTCACTTTTCTTGATTTTTCTTGATGAATGATGATTCAAATCATACATTAACATCATTTTAGGGTTAAAAATCCATTTTGGTGAAAAATCTCAAAAAGTCAAAGTTGACTTTTGTGCACAGTTGACTTTTTATCAGATGAATTCCAAACTGTGCAATTCCTCAGGAAATCATGTCCTTGACCTAAATCAAACTTGATGGACATGTTCCATGGGTGTCATAGGGTATATTCAATCATGTATTAGGGTTTGGGAGCATGTCTTGGTCAAAAGTCAAAGTTACAGTTGACTTTTCCCTTAAAACCCTAATTGTGGTGCAGATGAAAATGAGACTTGTTGCTCAAGCTTCTTGGATCAATCCATTGTTCCAAATGGATCAATATGGTGTATTAGAGACCCTCAAATCATCTCTTGAGGTCTTGGCTCATGGTTTGTCCCAAAAGTCAACTTAGGGGTGAATTAGGTCAAGAAACCCTAATTCCTGATTTTTGATGAATGCATCCCCTGAGGCAAAATTGACTTGATGCATGGGTTCATGAGGTTCCATGAAGCATATTAGGTCATGTTTTGGATCATTGCCTTGTGCCCAGATGAAAATTTCCATCTGGAGGCCCTGGTCGACCAAAACCCTAATTTGGTGACACTGTCGATCTTGAGACTTGATCCACCTAGAAGGGAGCAGCCTTGTGCTTAATCCTTGAAGTGGGAGTCCTTTTTGATCCATTGTGGATGTTTGAGAGATTAGACAAGTTGAAGATCATGTCATTTCTTGATTGATCCTTTGTCTAAGCACTCAGAGAGGGCTTGAAACCCTAATTTTGATTGTATTGGATGCTCACCCATCTTTGGGGAGACTGATGAAGCATGACGGTTCATCCATATTGTGATGATGATTTTCACAATGATGGGAAATCTAAGTGGTCAAAATTTGGGGTATTACAATTTACTCTATAGATGGCAAGGATTCCACTTGAGGATCTAGCGATTATAATCACCTCAATGGGCAGCATGGATCCCACTTGAGGATCCAACGAATATGACTGCCTAATTGGACGACAAGGATCCCACTTGAGGACCCAATGAATATGATCATCTTAATGGGAGGCAAGGATCCCACTTGAGGTTCAAATGATTATGATCGCCTCAACGGGAGGCAAGGATCCAACAAATATGATCACCTCAATGGGTGGTCTTATCTTAATCTTTAAGTTTCCTACAAAGAAATGAGCAACAAAACATGTGGATTCTAGAATAATAAGGGCGGTGTGCCTCATTAAAAACACTTGCCCGTTGTAAAAGCATAAAAGGAAAAGAGTTCACCCCACAAAATAATTTTTCCTTACAATCGGTAGAGATGCAATACTCGCCTATGAAAATTAGTAAAGCAAATCAACAATAATTATAAAGCAAACGACTGTTGTGCCGGTGTCTCCATAAGGGATCCCTTCCTGACCTTTAGCTTTCGATCTCTTTAGTGGTTGGAGAGCAAGTCTCATCGCCTTTGCGAAATTCCTCCGATAGCTTTATTTCCATCCTTTTGGCTTTCCCTTCGGAGGCGGGTCCTCTTCAACTTGAAGCTTCATGTATAACACTTCCTGTTGGTCTCTTTATCTCCTTGTATAACTCCCATTCACCCGTTGGGAGAGAAAACTTCATGAAAAAATAGAGAAAATACAAGACAGCGCCCAGCCGGTTAAAGGTTGGTCGCCCTATAATCATATTATATGAAGATGGGGTATCAATAACCAGATACATAAATATTATCTCCTTATCCTGATCTTCTTCTCCAAAGGTGATCCTTAAGGTGATATATCCCTTTACATGTACCTATTCTCTAGAGAATCCAACCGACAATCCTCAGAAGGGTTGTAGGTTTTCTGGGTCGAGGAGAAGTCTTTCAAACTCCTCCCAATATAATATGTCTGTAAAACTCCCTTTGTCAACGAGAACTCTTTTAATCTCCCAATATTTGCATTTGACAGTAATGACCATGAGATCGTCATTATGAGGGTAAATTTCCATTGCATCTTTCTCCGATAAGGCGATCGTGCCTTCTTGTGTTTGGTGCTTGCTCTCAATTTTGACCTCATGGAGGTTTTATATACTCACGATCTAAAGAGCGTACATTTATCATAGCATATCTAGTTTCCCCACCTCTAGCGAGCCCTATTGCCATGGTGTTAATCATGTGTCGTGAAATTGGTTATCCTTGCCCTGAGGCGCCTTTTTGGCTTTGTTAGGCAGGGGTCTTTCAGCATCATCTTGCCCATGTGAGCTAGATTTTTCTGAAAAACAGAAAGAGCTTCCCTTCACATATGTCTTGAGGTGTCCCTCCTGTATTAGTCTTTTGATTTCCTTCTTGAGTTGGCCTCAATGTGATGTCTGTAACACCCCATTTTTAATTATTTAATCGTCTGGTTTTATTTTAATTGTTGGCCTTGTTTAGGGTGCATGTCTGAGTGCGTAGGGGTGATATTGATATAATAGTGATGAGGTGGCAGTTGTCCATTAATAGTATTATGGAAATTATTTTTAGTTATTATTCCTACTATTATTATTCTTATTATTTTTAGTCATATTATTGTTTTTATTAAATTAAAAATCTAATGTGAATAATTAGATAATGGGTTGATATGAAATAATAAGGGTAGTTTAGTAATTAAAGGAAGATTAGTGAAATTAGTGGGGGTTTAGTCATACAGAATTTTGGAGAGAAAAAGAGAAAAACGAAGGAGAGGAAGAACAAGGGTGTGCTAGGGCTAACATCTCCATCAGATTTTCGCAGGAATTAATCAGGAATTCGAGGTAAGGGGGGAGAACGGGTTTAATATTGGTGAATTAATCATGTGAGGGTAGTGGGGAGTCCTTAATCCCGTAGGAATTCGTTTGAATGTATGCTGTCATATGATTATGTGATGTATATGCGTGAATTTGTGATGAATATTATGTGCTGAACTTCTGATTTTGTCTGTCATCTTGATGTTGTTATTGTTGTTGAATGTGAACATTGCAGAGATGATTTTGATTTAGATATGGAGGATGAATTTAGACCAAAATCTGAGTTAGTAAGGTTAAGAGAAAGATGTAGGATAAGTAATAGAACATGAAATTGATGTAGAACTAATTTTTAGGACTGTTTTAGAGTGAAAAAGTGAAGATCCCGTAGCAGAACTCAGACTGGTGTGGAGAAATAAGGTTTGCGTAATAGATCTGGCCTTACGCGTATTAGGGAGGGTGTTACGCGTAAGGCTAGGCAGGATTAGAGGCATTACGCATACAGGAAGGTCACAAGGAGGTTTTGGCACGACCCTCTGCCCATACGCGTAAAGATACGCGTATGGTGGCTTGGCAATACGCGTAAAGATACGCGTATGGTGGCTTGGCAATACACGTATGGAGTAGCTGTACGCGTATCCAGATCTGAGAAAGGAATTTGTGAAGGAAAATAGCTCTCTGCCCATACGCGTATGAGGTCAGGCAATACGCGTATGGCAGGGCGAGGCAGGAGGCCTTGCGTGTCTGGTACGCGTAGGAATGGGCGAGAGAGCTGGGCAATACGCGTATGGCCCAGGGCAATACGCGTATGATCAGCGAGTGTGCAGAATTTTACTGTTTCGCGATTTCTTTCCCGTTTTCGCGTCGGAATCGTTTTCTTTTGGTTTGAGAGGTTGGGAATAAGTGTCAGAAGTTAAGAAGTATAGAGTTGGTGACGAAAATAATTAATTTTATAATTTTAGTGAATTAATTAGTATTTAACAAATTAAGGTGACTTGTGAGGATTTCTTGGTTATGGTGTAAATGATGGTGATTGAGTATTTCACATGTGATCAATAGGATCGTGTAGATGTATGAATGTCTTCATACATGTATTTTATTTATGCATTTGAATTGTCATGCATTCATGGTGTTGGTGGGATGAATCATTGCTCAGGAGGAGTGTATGTGATTCATTCGAACTCCCTAGAGGAGTGTGGTGGGATAAATCATTTCCAAGTAGGGGTGTATGTTATTTATCCAGGTTCGATTGAATGAACCATGGTGATGTTGGTACCACATGCATTATGTCTGTGTCGAGTCGCATTGCATTATTACTTGTTGATTGATTGGTGATTGAATGTGACAGTAGGTCGTGACTGTATGTTTGTATAATATATGTGAGTAACTACCTTCTAATATGTATTATTCACCGTTTAATATTGAATGTAGTTCTCACCCGTTTGTTGTTGTTGTGTCTGTGCTTCTTCGGAAGTACAGATAATCCAGGTACTTAGGTTGCTTGGAGTGCGTGTTGCTTGTTCGAGTCGTAGGAGTCGCTCTGATACGTAACACAGGAATTTTGGGGATTTTATTGATTGTTATTTCGTTTTGAATGTTGTTACGTTCTTTCATTTGTTTGAATTTATGGTGGACCACGAGTTTAAGTGGAATTTTCATAATTGTTGGCATGTGGCCATGAAATGAATAAATAAACTATTTTCCGCTGTTTTATTTCATTTAATGAAAAGATTTTTGATGTTGGTTTTATGAATGTGGCATCCTACTTTTAGTGGTAAAACTCTGATTATTTTCTTAGAACTTTGTATATTTTCTAAAATGGGAAAGTGGGGTGTTACAATTGGTATCAGAGCCTGGTTGGTCCGTCTGGCCAGGTGTAGTAGTTGAGTATGTCCTTAGTATAGGGGTCGATTGTGTGTTCTGATCGTATGTTAATTGTTGACCAGTATGGCAGGAAGAAATGATGCTGCTGCTATGCAAGCCATGGCACAAGCTGTAGAGAACGCCAATCAGGCTGGAGGTGCTCAGTTTCGTGACTTAGCACAATTCCAGAGCAATAAGCCGCCTACATATGAGGGAGGTATTTTGGATCCAGAGGCTGCACAGAAATGGCTGAAGGCTGTTGAGAAGATCTTCAGGACCATGGAATGCAGTGATGCTCAGAAGGTATGGTTTGGTACTCATATGCTGGAAGGGGAGGCTGAAGCCTGGTGGGACAATAGTCGTCAGAGATTGGAAGCTGCGGGTACTGAGATTACTTGGGTAGTGTTTCAGGCTGAGTTTCTGGAAAAGTACTTTCCGGAAGACATTCGTAGTGCAAAGGAGGTTGAATTTCTAGAGCTGAAACAGGGTGATAAGACTGTTGCTGAGTATGCTGCTCGGTTTGAGGAATTGGTTCACTATTGTGCTCATTACAATACAAAAGAGGCAATGACTTCTAAATGCTTGAAGTTTGAGAATGGGTTACGTCCCGAGATCAAACTGGGAATTGCTTATCAGAAAATAAGAAACTATCCAGAGCTGGTAAGAAGAAGCAGAATCTATGACAATGATAACAGAGTCAGAATTGCTCATTACAAGGCTGTGAATGAGAAGAAGGGTAAGCAGTGGTTTGGAGGTACTCCTTACAGTGCTCCAGCTGATAAGGGGAAACAGAAAGCTGACGTAGGAAAGAAACTAAAGGAGAAAGGAGTAGGTTTTTATACTCTCAAGTGCTTTCGATGTGGTGGCACGGGTCACCGTGCTAAAAACTCTCCGAATGAGGTGAAGAAGTGTTTCAAGTGTGGTAAAGCTGGTCATGTTATAGCAGATTGTAGGGCCACTGTGCCTACCTGTTATAACTAAGGAGAAAAGGGTCACATCAGTACTCACTGTGAGAAGCCAAAGAAAGCTCAGGCCAGTGGAAAAGTATTTGCCTTGGTGGGAGCCCAATCCACTGATGAGGAGCATTCCGTCAAAGGTATTTGCTTTATTAATGATATTCCTTTGATTGCTATCGTTGGCACGGGTGCAACGCACTCGTTTATTTCTGTTGACTGTGTGAAGAGATTAGGGATTGTGCCATCTACCCTAGAGCAGAGGATGACGATTGAAACTCCATCTATTGGTTTCGTGGTTACTTCTTTGGTGTGTTTGAAGCGTCCGCTGACCATGTTTGGTAGTGATTTCAGAGTGGACTTGATTTGTTTGCCACTCGGTAATCTCGATGTTATTTTGGGGATGAACTGGTTGGAGTCTAACCGGGTTTATATTGATTGCTTCAAGAAGACGTTACTGTTTCTTACTCCTGAAGAGGAAGCATTGGCGAATTCGCTATCTAGCAGGGAGTTGAGGGTGTTGTTGGAGGATGAAGTGAAGCTGTTTGCGGTGTTTGCCTCGTTATCTGTTGAAAGCAAGTCTTCAGTTAATGAATTACCAGTGGTTAATGAATTTCCTGAAGTGTTTCCAGATGACATCACAGAATTGCCTCCGACAAGGGAAGTTAAATTCACTATTGATCTTGTACCTGGTACCAGATCTATCTCTATGGCACCGTACAGGATGTCTGCATCAGAATTGGCAGAGTTGAAATCTCAGGTCAGAGAATTGCTCGATAAGAAGTTTATTAGACCAAGTGTGTCGCCGTGGGGAGCTCCAGTGTTGTTGGTGAAAAAGAAGGATGGTAGTATGCGTCTGTCCATTGATTACCGTCAGTTGAATAAAGTGACCAATAAGAATAAGTATCCACTACCGAGTATTGATGACTTAATGGATCAACTGGTAGGAGCTCGTGTTTTCAGCAAAATTGATCTGAGGTCGGGTTACCATCAGATTAGAGTAAAGGAAGGTGATATTCAGAAGACTGCTTTTAGAACTCGCTATGGACATTACAAATATGCAGTGATGCCTTTCAGAGTGTCTAATGCGCCGGGTGTGTTTATGGAATATATGAATCGTATCTTCCACTCTTATCTGGATCAGTTTATTGTGGTATTTATTGATGATATACTGATTTATTCTAAGTCTGACGAGGACCATGTAGGACACTTGAGAATCGCATTGCAGGTGTTGAAAGATAATAAATTGTTTGCAAAGTTCTCGAAGTGTGAATTCTGGTTGAAGACTGTGAGTTTCTTAGGTCATGTTATTTCTGGTGATGGTATAGCGGTGGATCCATCTAAAGTAAGTGCAGTACTTCAGTGGGAAGCTCCGAAGACAGCAACAGAGATTAGAAGCTTTTTGGGTTTGGCAGGTTACTATAGAAGATTCATTGAAGGGTTTTCTAAATTGGCATTGCCATTGACTCAGCTAACCAGGAAGAATCAAGCTTTTGTTTGGGATGCTGCCTGTGAGGAAAATTTTGAGGAACTGAAGAAGAAATTGACTACAACACCAGTGTTAATTCTAACAAGTCCAAATGATCCTTTTGTAGTGTATTGCGATGCGTCTAAGATGGGATTAAGCGGTGTGTTAATGCAAGATGGCAAGGTAGTGGCTTATGCTTCACGAAAGTTGAGGGTGCATGAGAGGAACTATCCTTCTCATGATCTTGAATTAGCTACAGTAGTTTTTGTATTGAAAATTTGGTGACATTATTTGTATGGATCAAGATTTTAAGTATTCAGTGACCACAAGAGTCTGAAATATTTATTCGATCAGAAGGAGTTGAATATGAGGCAGAGAAGATGGTTGGAATTTCTGAAGGACTATGATTTTAATCTAAGTTACCATCAGGGAAAAGCTAATGTTGTGGCAGATGCTCTGAGTCGAAAGACAATCCATATGTCAGCCTTGATGGTGAGAGAAATGAAATTGATTGAGCAGTTCAGAGACCTGAGTATGGTTTGTGAAACTACGCCAGAGAGTATTAGATTGGGTATGCTGAAAGTGAATAATGACTTTCTGGATGTAATTAAGGAAAATCAGAAACTGGATGTGAAATTAGTGGACTTGATGCCTACAGGAGGGGATGATTCTGATAGTGACTTTAAAGTGGATAATGTTGGTGTGTTGAGATTTCGGGGCAGAATTTGTGTACCGGATAATGTGGAATTGAAAAAGGCAATCTTAGAGGAAAGTCATCAGAGTAGCTTAAGTATTCATCCGGGAGCTACAAAGATGTATCATGATTTGAAGAAGTTGTTTTGGTGGTCTGGTATGAAGAGGGACATAACTCAGTTTGTCTACGCCTGTTTGACATGTCAAAAGTCCAAAGTGGAGCACCAGAAGCCTTCGGGATTAATGCAACCGTTAGAGATTCCTGAATGGAAATGGGACAGTATTGCTATGGATTTTGTTACTGGTTTGCCAAATACGGCGAGGGGCTTTGATGCTATTTGGGTAGTGGTGGATCGACTTACGAAGTCCGCACATTTTATACCAATTAACATCAGTTTCCCGTTGTCAAAGTTGGCGGAGATTTATATCAAGATAATTGTGAAGTTACATGGTGTTCCATCGAGCATAGTTTTGGATAGAGATCCGAGGTTTACTTCAGAATTTTGGAAGAGTCTGCAGGAGGCCTTGGATTCTAAATTGAAGTTGAGCTCGGCTTATCATCCACAGACTGATGGTCAGTCAGAGAGGACTATTCAGTCGTTGGAAGATTTGCTGAGAGCCTGTGTGTTGGAGAAAGGTGGTACGTGGGATACTCATTTGTCATTGATTGAGTTCACATATAACAATAGCTACCATTCGAGTATTGGAATGGCACCTTTCGAAGCCTTGTATGGTAGGAGATGTAGAACGCATCTGTGTTGGTATGAGACTGGTGAGAATGTGGTACTTGGACCGAAAATTGTGCAACAGACTACTGAGACAATTCAGATGATCTGCGAGAAGATGAAAGTGTCTCAGAGTAGACATAAAAGTTATCATGATAATCGGAAGAAAGATTTGGAATTCAGTGAAGGTGATCACGTGTTCCTGAGAGTTAACCCAGTGACCGGTGTGGGTCGTGCATTGAAATCAAAGAAGTTGGATCCTAAATTTATTGGACCGTATCAGATCTTGCAGAGGATTGGTACAGTTACTTATAGGGTGGCGTTGCCGCCTGAACTTTCGAACTTGCATGATGTGTTCCATGTGTCGCAACTTCGAAAGTATGTATCGGATCCATCTCATGTTATTCAGAGGGATGAGGTATAGATCAGAGAGAACCTTACTGTGGAAACGATGCCTTTAAGGATCGAGGATCGCAAGATGAAACAACTCAGAGGGAAGGAGATACCTCTGGTGAGAGTAGCTTGGGGAGGAGCTGATGGCGGAAGTATGACCTGGGAATTGGAGAGCAGGATGCGGGAGTCGTATCCGAAACTGTTTCCATCAGGTACATTTTCGAGGACGAAAATAATTTAAGTGGGGGAGAGTTGTAACACCCCATTTTTAATTATTTAATCGTCTGGTTTTATTTTAATTGTTGGCCTTGTTTAGGGTACGTGTCTGAGTGCGTAGGGGTGATATTGATATAATAGTGATGAGGTGGTAGTTGTCCATTAATAGTATTATGGAAATTATTTTTAGTTATTATTCCTACTATTATTATTCTTATTATTTTTAGTAATATTATTGTTTTTATTAAATTAAAAATCTAATGTGAATAATTAGATAATGGGCTGACATGAAATAATAAGGGTAGTTTAGTAATTAAAGGAAGATTAGTGAAATTAGTGGGGGTTTAGTCATATCAGAATTTTGGAGAGAAAAAGAGAAAAATGAAGGAGAGGAAGAACAAGGGTGTGCTAGGGCTAACATCTCCATCAGATTTTCGCAGGAATTAATCAGGAATTCGAGGTAAGGGGGGAGAACGGGTTTAATATTGGTGAATTAATCATGTGAGGGTAGTGGGGAGTCCTTAATCCCGTAGGAATTCGTTTGAATGTATGTTGTATTATGATTATGTGATGTATATGCGTGAATCTGTGATGAATATTATGTGCTGAACTTCTGATTTTGTTTGTCATCTTGATGTTGTTATTGTTGTTGAATGTGAACATTGCAGAGATGATTTTGATTTAGATTTGGAGGATAAATTTAGACCAAAATCTGAGTTACTAAGGTTAAGAGAAAGATGTAGGATGAGTAATAGAACATGAAATTGATGTAGAACTAATTTTTAGGACTGTTTTAGAGTGAAAAGTGAAGATCTCGTAGCAGAACTCAGACTGGTGTGGAGCAAACAGGTTTGCGTAATAAATCTGGCCTTACGTGTATTGGGGAGGGTGTTACGCGTAAGGCTAGACAGGATTGGAGGCATTACGCGTACATGAAGGCCACAAGGAGGTTTTGGTACGGCCCTTTGCCCATACGCGTAAGGATACGCGTATGGTGGCTTGGCAATACGCGTATGGAGTAGCTGTACGCGTATCCAGATCTAAGAAAGGAATTTGTGAAGGAAAATAGCTCTTTTCCCATACGCGTATGAGGCCAGACAATACGCGTATGGCAGGGCGAGGCAGGAGGCCTTACGCGTCTTGTACGCGTAGGAATGGGCGAGAGAGTTGGGCAATACGCGTATGGCCCATGGCAATACGCGTATGACCAGCAAGTGTGCAGAATCTTACCGTTTCGCGATTTCTTTCCCGTTTTCGCGTCGGAATCGGTTTCTTTTGGTTTGAGAGGTTGAGAATAGGTGTCAGAAGTTAAGAAGTATAGAGTTGGTGACAAAAATAATTAATTTGATAATTTTAGTGAATTAATTAGTATTTAACAAATTAAGGTGACTTGTGAGGATTTCTTGGTTATGGTGCAAATTATGGTGATTGTATTTCATATGTGATCAGTAGGATCGTGTAGATGTATGAATGTCGTCATACATGTATTTTATTTATGCATTTGAATTGTCATGCATTCATGGTGTTGGTGGGATGAATCATTGCCCAGGAGGAGTGTATGTGATTCATCCGAACTCCCTAGAGGAGTGTGGTGGGATAAATCATTGCTAAGTAGGGGTGTATGTGATTTATCCGGGTTCGATTGAATGAACCATGGTGATGTTCGTACCACATGCATTGTGTCTGTGTCGAGTTGCATTGCATTATTACTTTTTGATTTATTGGTGATTGAATGTGACAGTAGGTCGTGACTGTATGTTTGTATGATATATGTGAGTAACTACCTTCTAATATGTATTATTCACCGTTTAATATTGAATGTAGTTCTCACCCCTTTGTTGTTGTTGTGTCTGTGCTTCTTCGGA
This sequence comes from Lathyrus tuberosus, assembly GCA_022829125.1. Lineage (NCBI taxonomy): Eukaryota > Viridiplantae > Streptophyta > Magnoliopsida > Fabales > Fabaceae > Lathyrus > Lathyrus tuberosus. The sequence continues at coordinate 5,319,681 of JALAZF010000190.1, forward strand.
GGTACAGATAATCCAGGTACTTAGGTTGCTTGGAGTGCGTGTTGCTAGTTCGAGTCGTAGGAGTCGCTCTGATACGTAACACGGGAATTTTGGGGATTTTATTGATTGTCATTTTGTTTTGAATTTTGTTACCTATCTTTCATTTGTTTGAATTTATGGTGGACCACGAGTTTAAGTGGAGTTTTCGTAATTGTTGGCATGTGGCAGTGAATGAATAAATAAACTATTTTCCGCTGTTTTATTTCTTTTAATGAAAAGAGTTTTGATGTTGGTTTTATGAATGTGGCATCCTACTTTTAGTGGTAAAACTCTGATTATTTTCATAGAAATTTGTATATTTTCTAAAATGGGAAAGTGGGGTGTTACAATGTCCTTTGACCCTGTGGAACTTGCATCATCTTCCTAGCTCTTAATGCCTTATGAGCAGACGATATATGGATGTTGTGTAGGTGGAGTACCTCGCGCCAGGACTACTCACGGAGAGTGTTAAGAGGTGTAAAGTTCTTTGTCACTTTACCTACCCTTTTCAACGCAATCTTATCCTTTATGGGAGAGGTATAATTGATTTTTCTCTGGTGATGTGAGCTCTCAGCATTGGGAAGGCGCTCCTAGATGTCACATGCCTTATTTTTTGTGTTTCTTTCTTCGCCCATTATGTAGCGCTCAGCTCTGGTGACCACTTATGTCAAAGATAATGTTGGCTTCTAAGCGAGGGACTCGTTGAAGTATCCCACCTTATGTCTATTTTGGAATTCCCCCACAATCATTTCTAGGTTGGGTGGGATGATCCTGATGATGGCTTTCTTAATGTGGGTGAAATAGTCCCTTAGTGATTCTGATGGACCATGGCGTATATTAAACAGGCTGGTAGTGGACGTCTTCTTATGGTGGCTGAAGGCAAACAAGCGTACCAATTTCTTTACCGGCTATTGATAAATGTTGATGGAGGAACTTGGTAGACCCGTGTACCATATGAGGGTGGCGTCCCTGAAATTGCTAGATATCAGCTTGCATTTTAGGAAATCAGGCGCTCCTATGATGGTCATTTGTGTATTGATGGAGGAAATGTACTCGTAAGGATCGGAGCACCCATTTATGCATCATATAATAAATAGAACACAAAATGATCAACAGAGAATTTATCTCGTGAGTCTTTGGTTACTCTACTATTTTTTAAATTATATTTTGTAAAGTTTACTAAACCTTACAAAATCTACATAGACATGAATTGAAATTGATATTACTGTGGCTACTAGTTTAGTTATCAACATTAATAATCATTATAACTACTATTTACTAAAATGTTTAGTTATTTGCCATTTATGATACATGTACAAATGTTTTCTTGAATCTAAATTTAAAATTTGATGTCATTGATCTTCGATAATAAGAGTTTTATTTGTCTCTAAATGGGTAAAAAACTAGTCATTGAATTGTTCACATTACCACACTTTCTAAGATAAGTTGTTACCATTTATCCAGCCATGGACATCATAATGTATGTGACATCGGTTTTATTTGTAAAAGAAGAAATGTTTCTCGTTGACAGTTTATTCTTGGCTTTTACAACTCTACTTATTTTGTAACTATACACCAATGACATGTTCGCCATTGTTTTGTTATGTATTGCATCCATGAGATTTGGTGAAATCCTAAACTTCCTGTAAAAATATTTATGCTTATTGCCTTGTGGTGAGTATTACATAACATATAACATAAAATAAACTCTAGTTCTTCTAAATACATGAGTGTGATTTATACTTCAAGACATGATTTACTCAAGACGTCTATGTTTATATGTCAAACATGATTTACTCATGATGTCTGTGTTTATACCTCAGACATGATTTACTCTATCCATTCAAATTATAATCATTTTTAAACAACTTCTAGTTTAAACCAGTTTGGTGGACTAATCAACCCAACTGAGGTCTAATCTGTTGAATGGGAGTATAAGCTTGTTCAGTGTTACTTTTACAAGTGTTTTTAAGTGCCAGTAAGTCAGCTAAGATATTAGTGTTCAATAAAAAAGTAAAGAAAGAATAATATATTATATACTTACTAAATAGAAGTCAAATATAATCTTGAATAATTAAAAATGTCAAAGACAATTCAGTAATGATGTTGGACTGTAAGGATTCTTTGTTCATATTATTCTTTTAAAGTATTTTTATGATTTGTAATTTACAGTGTTGATTGCATATTCTATTGTAGACTATTGTTAATGCTTGTTGATTGCGGGTAACGGTATTGCATTCAGACATACATGTATTTTTCTTGTATTTTTGTGTCTCATGCATTCCGAAGACCTGTTATGTGCATGTTATTGTTGTTAACTTGCTATTGATGTATCTCGATTTTCTGTGGAACTACTAAAGAGTTGCTCTTTGGTCCTCTCTATTGGATATTTTGGTATTATTATATCCTCCTGTTAATTAAAGGCCTACTCTAAATTTTAACTTGCTAGAACACTATTTTTATTATTATATGCATACGTAGTAGTTTTTTTTGGCAGGTTCGCTCTGCTACTTTGGACACTTGGCTCCCAGAGCAGGTTGTATTTATTCAATGTAAGTGAATCTAAATAGCTATGACCTAGTGGTTTTTGAGTTTTGCTAGTGTACATCTGTTTTATAGTTTTCTCACTCTTGGAATTTATGTGCTTTATTAAGCTATGGGAAATGAGAAAGAAAATAGTTATTGGGAAGCATAATTTCCTCCAAATTATTATAGAGTTGGTATTGAGAACTTCATTCATGCAAAGTATGTTTATTGATACCTTGAACCAGGCTGTTTCATTTAATTAAATATCTGTACAGTTTGAAATGTATATTTCTTGTTATGTGCACCTGTTGAAGCTGACTTTTTGCTTTCATTACTGCATATATTTAAAGGTATGAAGACAAGAGATGGGTTGCAAGGGACACTAAGCCAAAATCACCTTCTAGACTGCTAGAAGAGAAAAGTCATTCACAATGGCAAAAACATGTTGAAAGAGTTGGGCATAAGTATGTTGCAAGAATACTTATGATGAAAGGAGGAAAATCCAACAATCAAATACAAATCCTATAACTAGAATTAGTATTCTTGCTCCTACTAAATGACATGTTCAGGTCACTCCTTCTCTTTTGATTTTTCATATTCTTGTGGTTAATTGTGTGGATATTTTAGTTGTAAACTCTGTTCTTTTGCCGTCAAGGTAGGCCCATGACCATTAGTCATTGTATCTAAGTAATATCAGAAGGTAAAATATAGAGTTCCCTTATCAACTCGGGAACAAATACATTTCTTAAATTTTTGGTAGTTACCCCTTTATTTTTAAGAAAATTGTCCCTATATGTATGTAGTATCGTAAATGCCTAGTTTTGGATTACTCTTTTGCAAACCAAGGTATCCCCCCACACGCATCTACGGAGATTAATCTTTTGAGGTAACTGAGATAAATTCAAGGGGTTAATATTTATTAGTATATGTTTTCCACACATACAAATAAGGGATAAACTCCTGGCCAAACTCCTGATCAAATGATTAACCAGGTATCTACCACATTTCACACCATGTGTTGGGTGGTTTTTGGATATTTAAGTTTTTACTAAAAGAAAAAAATAGGATTGATGGTTAGGTGATACTACATTGATGATGATAGGTTGGTAACAAATTACATAATTAATAAACACAACAATTGAAGATTTTTTTTAGATTCAAGGGGTTTAATTAACTTAATTGATAAGTAGGAGTTATGTGCCATTCTTACCAATAAGGAATGCCTTCGTTAGTTTTGTTATACGTTGGAATATATCCTCAATGTTTTCACACATGTTACTTGTGTTTATGTTTCTTGCATATCTTAAATTCCGACTTACTGCTATAGACATGTTACTGTTTACAAATTTTAGTGTTTACAAGGAAAGCCAGTTATTTGAGCGGTTACTGCTCTTGATTAATATGCTAGTGGGGATGCCATATATTCTGCTAATGTACAACCTAGTCTCAATATTCTTATCCAAATTTGGCCAGCTGCAAGCTACCCAATTCCAGGAGTATTTCTCTCGGGTGGTCAAGGAGAATTGCATAAACTTATGCAGGTAATAATCAATGTGAGCTTTAATCTAATTGATTGATGATTTGTTCTTATCTATTATGCAATTTGTTTATCTTTTTCCTTCTGGATCAAACAATGAACATGACTTCCGCGCATCCAGCGGAGAGCTCAGTTTAGTATCCACCATCTAGATACGCCAATAGTATGTGTATTTAAAAGCCCATTAAATTCCAGTATAGAACATAGATAGCGGATAGGGATTAATCTGAATGTGGCTATCTTGCTGCATACAAATTTGAATAATCTATGCTCGTGCTAATCAGAAGGAAACATTAGTTCCACAAATCAATATATAAAAAGCATAGACCGATGTCAAAAGGCTATTTATGGGGTTCTTTTTTCCATTGATTTATGACAGTCAAAAGTTGAGCATAGCCTATTGGGCAAACAAAATCCTGGGAGATTGTGTTTCCAATGAAAAACCTCAACACCGACTCTCTTCAAAAGAATTGAAGAAATTGCAAAACTTGAAAGAGAGCATGTTGTTGTGGTTAGGCAATTTAACGATAGGATACAAGAGATGGAGGAGAAACACCATCAAGATAAGGAAGAAACAGATAGAAGAATGCAACTTCTTCTTAAGACCGTTTTGAATCAAAACTTCTTAGAGTTGGATATAGAGACTCTGACAACTTTGGTAACAACTCCTACAATTGATGCTAAAGTGTCTTACGTTCTTTTCCATCAACACATGCTCCAACTAATGATAAAGTAATATTGAATTGTTTTATGCTTTACATTATAATTTTAGAGTCTTTGGATAATAATCTTAAATTATACTACTTTTATTTGCAGGCCATGAATGATGATATCAATGAAGATTTTCGGTCTTTCGAAGATGAAGAGACGTGGATGTAGAGATGTATACGTAGATGTAAATGTTTAAGTTTAATTTTATATATTAAATATGTTATTTTTATTATAAATGATAATTGACATTAGGATACTAAACTTGAAGATGTTTTTTGGATTGTGAATCAATGATTGACATTAAGATATATACATAATTGACATTATGTATTTTTTTTAATGTAAGATCATTTTAAAATTTTTATATTAATATTAATATTATTATATCAAAAAAGTTGGGAATGTTGTTATTATACGGTTTATATGATTTTTTATTTATTTAAAAAAATTTTTTGCAATGGGTATTAAGTGTTGTTGTAGTCTTTAAAGAAAAAATTAAGATATGTATCTATTAGAACGGTTTGAAATGTACTACAGCTAAAACTGTCGTTAAATTTCATAAAACAATGTTCCTTAAAACAATTCAATTGCAACGATTTTGTTTATAAAAATGTAGTGCAGCCGTTGCTTTTGGAAACCGTTCTCTGAAGTAAACAACAACAACGGTTATGTATAAGTCGTTGTCATTGTGTAAGAAAACCGTTCTGAAAGGCTACAACAACGCCTTAGTTTGGCACGACCTAAAAACCATACTCATAAGTAAAGGGAACAGTTTTTTTGAATTTCGCAAAAATTTTCATCCATTGTCGTATAGTTAAAATGTTGTAGTGAGCTCTTCAAGCTTGGAAATGAAGGCAAAATGATCCTTTATTTATAAGAAATGTAATGAGGTCATGCTACGTGTGAATTAGATTTGAAATCGTGTGAGTCAGGGTTGAATTTTTATGATTTGCAATTTGGGTGACATGAGGTATGAAATGCGTGAAATGACAATGGGAACAAGTCATCTTGTGTTGGTTCAGACGCGTTTTAGCTTCACACAAAAATTCCACATGGTTTGTTGGTCCCATATTAAGATTTGAGTGAATTTGCAAAATGAAACTTGTGCAAGAACCAAAGTTCATGGCACCATGTTTGAAGCTAGGCCAAATGAAATTCCCTCGTGCGTTTTGGAAAAATTTTCGTGCCAAATGATCACCTTGTTGCACTGAATCAAAGGCAAAAAGAATCACACAAAAATATGACTTGATTTGAAAATGGTATGTTCTTAAAGTTCAAGTCGTGGCTTGGTTTCTTGGTCAGACATTAGGTCAAACTAGGTTGGACATGTTTGGCCGTTTGAAACCTCCAAGTTCATGCTTGGATAACTTTTGGTTCCCTTGTGCATTTTGAGCCAAACTTGGGCCAAATTATCTTTGCCATAAGCTTAACAAAAGGTACAAAGAAATTTGTCAAATGGATCCTTGAGCTGGAAATGACATAGGTGCAAAGTAGGGGTCATGACAAGGTGTAAGGCACTTTTGACAACTTGGACACTTCCAAAATTGAGGTCCTTAGAGGTTGAATTGATATTTGATCCTTGAAGCAAAGTTGTAGAGGAGTTTATTTGTGACATTTGGCTCAAAATAGATTATCCATTGGTTGAAAATTGAGAGAGCTATGGTGTTTGGACCAAATGACATGCCATACTTAAGCCTTAGGCCACACTACCATGCACCAACTTGTGATTCTTGGTAAGATCTTGAATCTAAAGGCACCATGATGATCAAGTGAATACCAAATGAGAAAATGTTGAATGAACCTTGACTACGTGGATGATGTCATGTGAATTTGATGGAGATGGCATAGAAATAAACACATGAACCATTCTTGAATCAATGAATCAACTTTGAATCTTTCTTGACCATGTTGAGACCCCTCGTGTCATAGTGAACATGTTTTGATCATGAACCTTTAGTTAAATACCACAATTCTTAAATTCTCACTTGCCTTGATTTGAAACCTTGATCTTCTCAATCCAATCTTGCACCTAGATGAACACAAAGAAGAACAGAACAAGTACCACATCTCTGGATATCTTGGTTAAATGATATGTAACAAGCACCAAGCCTTAATTCATAAACGTAATAAGCACAAGACAACCAGGTGAAAAACTTGAAAAAGCAATCAAGAGAAATGACCTTAATCCTCACATTCGAGCTTGTGACCAACCATGCTTGGGAACCAAGACTCAAATGATATGCTAATGAGATGAGATGATATGATGAATGTATGATAAGAAAAGAGGGTTTCTTAATGCACCACCCAAGTTTCTTAGGCACCACGTGAAATTATTTTTTTCCCCCTGATTCCGGATGTGCACATCCGGACGCACCAAATTTTTAAAAAACGCAGAGCTGTTCCGGATATGCATATCCGGAAACAATTCTGATGTGCACTTCCGGAAGGATTTCTTATTAATTAGCGCCAGACCTTCTTCCTCCCCCTCATTCTTCAATTTTCCATTTTCCAAACTCTCTTAAACTCTTTCAAACTCTCAAATTTTAAATCCCACAAATCTCAATTTTTTCCACTCGAGTTCGGCGCAGAGCAACTTCTACAATGATCAAGACACTCCAAATCCTCCGTATCTCATTTTAATCGGTAAGTTTTCAAATTTTAGAGTTTCGGAGTTATTTTTTAGTAATCGATTTAAAGTAGACATTTAGGTGTAGAAATTGTTAGGTTGTATGAATAACATAGGTTAGAGACAATGTAGGTCTTTTTTACTGCTTCAAACGGACGATCAGGGCATTAAAATGCCCTTTTGCATGCTACAGTGGCCATGGCTGCCATTTTTAAACTTCAAAAAATTTACCGGATGTGCAGATCCGGAAAGATTTTAACGTTTAGTATTCTGAGTGTTTCCGGATGTGCACATCCGGAAATACCCAACGTTAAAAATTCTGTGTCCTTCCGGATGTGCACATCCTGAAGACTATTTTTTTTTTATTTTGTTTGTTTGTTTTTGTTTAATTTTTTTTTTTTAAAATATAATTTATTTATTATACTTTGCAGATTAGATGGATGACAGAGACGATCGTACCATACATGGACGGACAGCTCAGAACGCATCTGTCCGACGTGAGCGGATGCAGTCTACAGCTGAGGCTTTCGGCGCAGAGGGAGTTGGGGTAGCCCCTACAGCTGAGGGACATCCTACACCACAGCCATCCACATCACAGGTTCAGGCCACTTCCACATCACAGGTTCAGGCCACTCCCCCGTCAGCCGTCGATTCTACATCTGGGAGGCGTCGGGATTCTATTGTTAATTCATCAGGGTCCCAGCCCGCACGCAGGCGTCATCGGGAGACTCCAGTTCCATCAGCTGCTCCTCCTCGTTCCCCTGTTCCAGTTCCAGTTCCAAAGGGTGATCACCCAGCACATGAGGGTGTTGACGCTGATGACGATTTCAATGAGCTGGGCGGTTACCCCGGGGGACCGTCTAATATGTCCCTACTCGTTGAAAATATGTTCATTTGTAACATTGTTTTATTTGGAAATTTTCAGGAGAAGGATTCACAGAAGTTCTATAACCATGGGGGAAAGGTTATGGACATGCTTGCGGTGCTGCCAGGGGATGAATGGTTCACGTCTGCATTTGCTACCTCTGGTCTTGGAGGTCTGTCTAGGATTGGGTATCCCCAGATCATGTACGGTATGCTGATGGCCTTTGTTGAGAGATGGCACCCTGAGACATCCTCATTCCATCTACGGTACGGCGAGATCACTATCACACTCAATGACATCTCGTGCCTTTTACATCTATCGATCACGGGTACCCTTCTCCGTCACGGTAGGATATCGAAGGAAGACGCGATGGAAATGCTGATTGAGGAGCTTGGGGCTACCCCAGAGGAGGCACTTGCGGAGGTGACACAGTTGAGAGGCGCACATGTCCAGTTCTCCTTTCTGACACGCAGATTTACTGCGGCGCTTGCAGAGGCAGGACGGGCACCAGGTGATTCAGCTGAGATGGCGATCCACAGGCAGCGTGCCCTGAGATGCTACTACTTGTTTTTGCTTGGCACGCAGGTGTTTGTGGACACCAGTTCCTATTATGTTGATGTCGTCTACCTCAGGTACCTTCCGGATCAGACAGAGATCCACGGGTACAACTGGGGGGCGGCTGCACTGGCATACACCTATTCCAGGCTCTCTGATTATTGCCGCTGGACAGCCAAGACTGTGGCAGGCAGTTGTACGCTATACGTGGTAACAATCTAATATTTCAAGTGATTTTTTCATTTCTTTTCTTTCTATATTCATTATAATGTTTGACACCCATGTTATGTTTTTCATTTCAGGCGTGGATTTTACAGCACTTTCCCAACATTACTGGTTGGGGGGGTGTCGACGGGTACACTGAGGATATGCCACGTGCTGCTGCATTTGTCCTGCTCAAAGGGAACCAGGTGTCGGACCCCTACAGAGTGTATCTTGATCAGATGGCTGCTGAGGACGTTTTGTATGACACCTATGTCGCTCACCGTGCGACGCACCCATTCGATGAGGTTTGTTTGTTCCCAGGATGGTTGGCATGCAGTTCGACCGTTACTGCCCGATACCTGCCGGAGCGCGTCTTGCATCAGTTCGGTTACACGCAGACGATCCCCAGGATTCCTCATGAGTCTGCTCCTCTAGGCTTGACTCGCAGGCAGATAGATGACATATATGCTGACTTTCAGTCCCACTTGGTACCGGAAGAGGCTCGGGCGACCAGAGCGGAGAGAGACTGGAGCGTTGCTGCCGGGTACATCTTGTGGTTCTACACTATCTCACACCCATGCATGGTGCCCATTGCTGAGGGATCGCCACTCAGACCTGCTCATCAGGAGATATTAGAGGAGTGGCAGTCTCAGCTGGACCACACTCAGGATGTCCTACCACGCTGTCGTCAGATAGAGTAGATAACGCAGCAGGCCATTGCGGACGGTCACCTCCATGAGGGCTCTGGTGCCAGACTTGCCGTGGACAGGATTATTATGATTGCGGTGGGGGCACTTCAGTACTGCAGACATCGATCCAGGATGGCGGGTAGGGGCAGAGGAGCAGGGGAGCCAGGAGACATCCTTCGCCATACGCAGCAGTTTTTTGTTTGATGTATTCTATATATATTAGATGTATGCACTGTATTTTGACAGAGGTTTATTTTATATATATATATATATATATATATATATATATATATATATATATCATTTTATTTTATATATTGATGTTGTCAAATGTATATTAAGTTGCGACGATATATTAACATATGCGACCAAGCAACAAAACCGATTTTTAAAAAAAAAATTAAGTTCAGCTATTTTCCGGATCTGCAGATCAGGAATGTTTCCGGATGTACACTTCCGGAACGCATCAGTGTTTTTAAAAAAAATGGTGTGTCCGGATGTGCACATCCGGAATCAAGGGGGCAAAACCGGAAATTCAGATGGTGCCTAAGAAACAAGGGTGGTGTGATAAGAAATCCTCTAAGAAAACTGATCTTAGGTGATCAGACTGGATCGTCGTGGCCTTCACGTAGGGCAGGTGATGATGCAAGTAGGAGAGGAAAAAGGGGTGGTGGTACCTGCAAGGTACTCCGATGCCAAAGTAAGTGTTTGGTCAAAAAGAGAGAAAGCAAGTACAAGATTTCAAGTATTCGATATTCAATACCTGCCCCTCTTAAGCGAGGGGATATTTATAGGTGGATCCCTAGCGAGCAAAGCGCCTGGTCTGGCAATGAGGGGTTGCCAAGTGGAGGGCAGGGCGCGTGGCCTTTTGACTCGGACTAACTGTTTCCGTGATATCCGGGGAGGCAGTTGGTCGCGTGAACTACTTTGCGCGTGATGGGGACATGCCCAACGGCTAGTTTCTGCCCAAAGGCTAGTTTCTGGCTATTGGACTTGTCCAATGGCTGGATTGGATTAGGCCTTGCCCCTCTGGGGGGACAGCGCCTGCCCAGTCCAGAACAAGAGCCCCCCAAGTCCTTGGTCTGGAGGAGAGTGAGGACTTAAGGTAGCCGTGTAAACAGTCATCTTTGGATGGTATTCGGGGAAAATCTCTTCCCCGTCTACGTGAGCAAGTGTTATTGCCCGGAGGACATATTTTGAAGATGTATTTTCTGTCGAGCACGCTCTTGTGAAAGTGCCCGTTGGAATGGCGTTTTTGTGTCGAGGACCCTTGGTGTGCGTGTCAGTGAGGAGATGCGCTCACGGAATATCAAAAGTCTGGTGCATGTAACGTTCATACTTGGGAATGTCAGACGCAGGAACCTTTTGACACGTGTAGAACATGCAGCTCCCTTGTCAGACCTAGAGCCACCTAGGCAATGATGGCCTTTGCGATTCCCCACGAGCAAATGTTTATAAAAGGAGGGATGAGGGACTCATTTGTTCACTTCTCACAAATTTATTCTCTTCTTTTTTTCTCTGCACTTTGTCCCCTCGCCGAAGTCGCCGGAGATCTTCATCGTCTCCGTTCACACCTTCACCTCCAACTCTCCATATTCAAGTAAGTTGTTCATCTTTTCTGCATTTTTCTTAAGTGTTCTTCTTTTTCTGGGCGCTCTTCATGAATTTTCCGGCGACTTATGAGTCTTCTGGTTGAAGATTCATGTGTTCTTTGATGAACACATGATTTTCTAGGATTTTCATGAAGAACGCGATGAACATGGAATGGATGTTGTGTTTTTGCGTAGATTCTCCTTTGTTTTGGTTAGGATTAGTTTTAGGTTTGTAGTCGGACACTAGGTCTGTTCGATACAAAGCTCTGGCTTTCCGCGATGAGCTTGCCTTGTTTTGAGCTCAAAGTAACGTAGTTAAGTCGTGGAGACTCGTCCCCGTCGCAGGGGGCAATGTCGTCATCGTATTAGGTCGCGGTCAAAGTGGGCTCGGGATTGTCCCCGACTTCTTCCTCGCCCTTTCACTTGACTAGTGGTGGAAGGGTGGATTTGTACTTAGTCGTTGAATTCACTTTTTCTTCCTCTGCTTTTCAGGTGAAAATGGCTTATCCTTGCGATGAAGTCGTACCCGACGCCCAGGCCGTGCAAGAGGAGGCGGAGCAAGCCATCGAGTATGCTAACGTTTAGGTTGTGAGGGGGGACCTTCAATGGATTGCGCACGAGCCGTTGTCGACCAAATCGACATTTACTGAGGAGGAGGTTCAGGAGTTCCCCTATCTGGAGGATTGGGCCGAGGATGCGCCCGTGCAATGGAGGGCCATCCGTCCGACCGAAAATGATAGGATATGTTCGATTTACCAGGGGATGCGGTTCCCCATGTATGAGTTTGCCTTTGTGGAGGCTAGGTTTCAGCTGGCTTTCACCGACTTCCAGGAGGCCCTTTTTCCTCACCTAGAATTGTGCCCGGCCCAGCTTCATCCGAACGCGTTGGCCTTCATAAGCGCCTTCGAGCTGGTGTGTCGCTTTCTCCGTGTTGGGGCGATGGTGGATCTTTTCTTCTGCATCTTCCAGCTCTAGCGAAGTACTACGGGCGCGAAGCAAAGCTGGGTGTCATTCAAATAGCAGAGCAGACTCTTCTGGCCGTACTCCGAGTCTGTTCGTCATTTTAAGGATAGATTCTTAGTCGTGAAGCCTGTTTCTAAGGCGGCCAAGAGGTCCATCGCGACGCTTGAAACGATGACCGTCGATGGTCGGCAGGTTAAAAAGCCCGTGTCTAAGTTTCCTTTGGAATGGGTGTTCGCCTACTTCCGATACAGAACCGACCAGTTCCTGGTGAAGCAAGATCAGCTCTGCGAGGCTGATAAGGAGTCCTATCGTGTGCTCCATGCCTACGTGGAGAGCTTTACGCCGGCCTTCGTGGTGGACAGAGATGGAAAGGAACTGATCGGGGACGATGGGGTGCCCATCCGAGCGGGCCGTTATATTAATACTAAGGCCCTCCTCGAATGTGAAAACGACGACGTGGCCTTTCAGCTTCTTGGTATAACTTGCTCTTGTGTTTGTATTTGTTGAGCCTTTCTGTCTGCTAACTTTTTTCTTTTGTGTTCGCAGAGAAAATGGCTGACATGAGGGAGCGTTTAATGAGGTCACAGGCAGCCAAGGTCCAGAAGAAAGTGCCTTCGGTGCCCAACGCCGAAGCGGCCAGGCAGCAGGCGACGATAGAGAAATTTGTGTCCGGCGCTGGTCCTACTCCGGGGATGACCTCTGTACCACCAACTCCTGACTCATCCCACAAGAGGAAGTGGGATGATATTGGGGCCTTCCCTGCAGGTTGCTCGGGTGGTGCTCCTGGAGGGGAGTTCGTACTGCCCGCATACAGTCAACAAGGGCAGATGTTTGACGAGGGGAGCTCCGTCGTCGTCCCGGATCCGGATGTCTCAGCGATTCTATCCGCCGATCCATAGGTGCGGAGGACACTCCTTTTCCAAGATGCAGCCGGAATGATCAGAATATTGGAAGCGGCGCTGGCCCTGGGAGATGCAGACGCAGTTCATCGCTCCGACCTCAAGGAAGCCAAGACTAGGATCAATGACTTGGAGTGCGAGAACGTGGGGATATACAATGAGCTGACGAAGCTGCGGGGTCACCAGGAGGCCAAGATATTGCTTCAAAAAGAGGTGACCCAAATGAAGGAGGAGATGAAGAACGTCAATGATGAGAATGCCCATTTGAAGGCGAGGATTGCGGAGCTGGAGGGGTCGTCGGTAGCGGGCGACAATGAAACTAAAGATGAGAGGGCCTTGAGGACGAGGAGGTATCTGGTACAGAGGATCCGTGTCCTCGGGGAGGACAACCTGGGGGCAGCCGAGTTTGGCTTTAACGCTGCTCTAGAGCAGGTGAAGGCCCTTAATTGTGACGTCCAGTTGCTGACCGAGGGAATGGGTCTGCTTAATGTGGTTGTTAACGGCGAGGTGGTTCCCCCGGAACGTGTTAGCGAGGTTGTTTAGTTTGACTCAGATATTTTTTATTGTACAAGTATTTAGTGGGCCTGCGTGCCCTTTTGATGTAATGTTTTGTTGGGCGCTGCCCTTTTGATGTAACCCTGACTTATTCCGGCCTTGTAGCCGATGTTATTAACATTATGTTTGGAAATTTCTTATCGCATTTATGTATGCTTGTTTGAATGGACGTTTGCTCGACTTGTTTTTTGTTATGCTCGACAGGCTGGGAAACTCGTCGAGGAGGGCAAGGTGTTTTTGCCGGTGATGAGACTAGGGCCTCGGTTGAGGTACTAAACTCATAGGCTTGGACTGTTCCCATCGTGAGCTGGGTGTCCTGCCTGATTGGTGTGGCAACGGCGGAGCTCGATTGAGGTGTCCCCGTTGTGCGCAAGATCTGCTCGTCTCATGAGCAGAAGATGGCCGGCGTTGTAGAATGGATTGTGCTTCACCAGGGCACGATCCTATGGCCGCGCCGTCTCCCCGTTTGGGGGGATCTCGTCGGCAGTTAGTCTGACCTCGTGGTTGAGCTCAATTGTAGTATTGTTTGAGCTATTCAGTATTCCATGGTCGAGTAAATGGTTCTCCGTCCAGAGTTTCTAAGTAGTACGCTCCGGTGCCCGTTTTGGACTTGACCCTGTAGGGTCATTCCCAGTTTGTGGCCAGCTTCCCTTCGCGCGAATCTTTCTGGTTTCTGCGCAGGACCAAGATGCCAACGGGGAAGTCGCGCTTTACGACCTTAGCATCGTGGCGCAAGGTTATTTGTTGTTTCAGCGAGGCCTCGCGGAGATCTGCTCCTAATCGTATTTCTTCGACTAGATCGAGCTCTTCTCTTAAGGCTTCGTCGTTCATTTCCTCATCGAGGGGAGCTTTCGTTCGTCTGGAAGGCTCTCTGATTTCTACTGGTATCACTGCTTCGGTTCCGTAGGCTAGCCGGAAAGGGGTTTCCCCGGTGATGGACTGCGGTGTTGTCCTGTAGGCCCAGAGTACGCTATGTAGCTCCTCGACCCATCTCTTCTTGGATTCGCCCAGCCTTCGCTTTAGACCGCGCAGGATCACCCTGTTCGCAGCCTCCGCTTGCTCGTTGGTCTGGGGATGCTCGACGGAAGTGAAGTGCTGCTTCGTGCCTAATTTGGGGACGAAGTCTTGGAAATTTCTGTCCGTGAACTGAGTTCTTTTGTCGGTCACGAGGGCCTGGGGCACCCCAAACCGTGTGAGGACGTTTCTTTTGTAAAAACGAAGTATGTTGAAGGTTGTGATCTTGGCGAGGGCTTCGGCTTCGGCCCACTTCGTAAAGTAGTTGACGACCACGATTAGAAATTTGTTTTGATAAGACCCCGTTGTAAAGGGGCTAAGTATGTCCATCCCCCACCAGGCGAAGGGCCATGGCGAGGACAGAGTCTTCAATTCATTGGGGGTGCCAAGTGCATGTCCCCGTGACGCTGACACCGGTCGCACTTTTGGACGTGCTCCTTGGTGTCGTGCTGCATGGTTGGCCAGTAATATCCTGCTCGTAAGGCTTTTCGTGCCAAGGATCTTCCCCCCAAGTGTTGTGCGTTGATGCCCTCATGGATTTCTTGTAGAATTTCGGAGACCTTACTCTCTTCGATGCATTTCAAGAGGGGGATGGAGAATCCTCTTCGGTAAAGTTTGTCTTCAACCAGTACATATGAACAGGCTCGTCGTTTAGTTATGCCGGCCTCTTTACTGTCCTCGGGCAGCTCCCCTTTGGTGAGGTAGTTGTATACGGGAGTCATCCAGCAATGGGTGTCCCCGATGATGTTGACGTCGAGCAGTTCCGGTGGTTTCTCAATACTAGGCTGGGCAAGTATTTCTTGTACAACAGACTTATTTCCGCCTTTCCTTCTAGTGCTGGCTAGTTTGGATAGGATGTCTGCTCGCGTGTTTCGCTCGCGGGGGATGTGCTGGACTTCCCATGCATCGAATTTTGTAAGTCTTTCCTTTACTAGCGCCAGATATTCGACTAGCTGGTCGTTCTTTGCTTGAAACTCTCCCCGTACTTGTGACGCTACGAGCTGGGAATCGGTGTAGATTTTTACTTCCTTGGCGCCCACGTCCTTGGCCAGGCGTAGTCCTACGAGGAAGGCTTCGTATTCGGCTTGGTTGTTGGACGTAAGGAAGGACAGGACCAGGGATACTTCTACCAATATTCCTTCCTCATTTTCGAGGATAATTCCTGCCCTGCTACCTGAAGGGCTAGATGCCCCATCTACGTAAACGGTCCATTTATGTGCTCCACATGACGGGGACGGTAGCAGGAATTATCTCTGCCACGAAGTCGGCTAGGACTTGTGCCTTAAGGGCTTTCTTGATCTCATAATGAATGTCGAATTCAGACAATTCCAGGGACCATTTGAGCATTCTTTCGGCCATATCTGGTCGGCAAAGCAACTGCCTAATGGGTTGGTCCGTGCGTACCATTATGGTGTGGGCCAGGAAATAGTGTCTGAGTCTTCTCACGGTGATAATTAGGGGAAGAGCGACTTTCTCTATCTGCGCGTACCTGGTTTCTGGCCCTTGCAGAGCCTTGCTGGTGAAATATACAGGCTTCTGCCTGTCTATCGTCTCGCAGATGAGGGCAGCACTGATGGCTTCCCCGGTGACTGAGAGATATAAAAACAAGGTTTCCCCGCAGTCTGATCGGGATAGTACGGGAGGCTCGGACAGGGCTTTCTTGAGATGGGTGAGGGCCTGCTCGCATTCATCAGTTCATTCAAACGTGACATCCTTCCCGAGGAGTTTGAAGAAGGGTAGGGCGTGTTGGGCAGACTTGGCCACGAAGCGAGAAAGAGAAGCGAGCATCCCGTTGAGGGATTGTATAGATTTTTTCGACTTGGGTGTGGGGAACTCCGCGAATGCCCGACATTTATCTGGATTCGCCTCCATTCGCCTTTCGGTGAGATAGAACCCGAGGAACTTTCTTGCCCGCACTCCGAAGGTGCATTTCTCAGGGTTGAAGCGCATTTTGCACCTCCTGGCCCCGGTCGAAGACTTTTCGCAAGTGGGATGTGTGGTCGGATTCCTCTAGGGATTTTACGATCATGTCGTCCATGTAAACTTCGAGCATGTCTCCGATTTCTGATCGGAAGACCTTGTTCATCATGCGCTGGTCCGTGGCCCCGACATTTTTTAAACCGAAGGGCATTACGTTGTAGTAATAGTTCCCCGAGGAGGTCATGAATGCGGTATACCTCTTGTCCTCTTCGGCCATAGGGATTTGATTGTATCCCGAATAGGCGTCCATGAAGGACAAGAGTTTGAAACCTGCAGAGTTATCTACTAGTTTATCTATGCTCGGTAAAGGATAGGCATTTTTCGGGTAAGCCCAGTTGAGATCGGTGTAGTCAATGCACATGCGCCATTTTCCACTATGTTTTTTCACAAGTACAATGCTGGACAGCCAGGTTGTATACCTGGCCTCCGATATGAATTTTGCCTCTAAGAGGTCTTGTACAAGTTTTTCGGCAGCCTGTGCCTTCTCATCGGATTGCTTTCTTCTCCGTTGCGCGACGGCGCTGTAATACCCCAAATTTTGACCACTTAGATTTCCCATCATTGTGAAAATCATCATCACAATATGGATGAACCATCATGCTTCATCAGTCTCCCCAAAGATGGGTGAGCATCCACTACAATCAAAATTAGGGTTTCAAGCCCTCTCTGAGTGCTTAGAAAAAGGATCAATCAAGAAATGACATGATCTTCAACTTGTCTAATCTCTCAAACATCCACAATGGATCAAAAAGGACTCCCACTTCAAGGATTAAGCACAAGGCTGCTCCCTTCTAGGTGGATCAAGTCTCAAGATCGACAGTGTCACCAAATTAGGGTTTCGGTCGACCAGAGTCTCCAGATGGAAATTTTCATCTGGGCACAAGGCAATGATCCAAAACATGACCTAATATGCTTCATGGAACCTCATGAACCCATGCATCAAGTCAATTTTGCCTCAGGGGATGCATTCATCAAAAATCAGGAATTAGGGTTTCTTGACCTAATTCACCCCTAAGTTGACTTTTGGGACAAACCATGAGCCAAGACCTCAAGAGATGATTTGAGGGTCTCTAATACACCATATTGATCCATTTGGAACAATGGATTGATCCAAGAAGCTTGAGCAACAAGTCTCAATTTCCTCTGCACCACAATTAGGGTTTTAAGGGAAAAGTCAACTGTAACTTTGACTTTTGACCAAGACATGCTCCCAAACCCTAATAAATGATTGAATATACCCTATGACACCCATGGAACATGTCCATCAAGTTTGATTTAGGTCAAGGACATGATTTCCTGAAGAATTGCACAGTTTGGAATTCATCTGATAAAAAGTCAACTGTGCACAAAAGTCAACTTTGACTTTTTGAGATTTTTCACCAAAATGGATTTTTAACCCTAAAATGATGTTAATGTATGATTTGAATCATCATTCATCAAGAAAAATCAAGAAAAGTGAGATAACTTGTAAAAGGGGTAACCATAAAACTTAGAAATTTTTCTAAGTTAAAAATAAAGTGGCAAAGGTACCAACTTTGGAGGACCATAACTCCTAAACCACAAGGCCATTTTTTCTCATCCAAAGATGGATTTGTAGCCCTCATTATCACCTACAAAAACTTCAACTACAAGTCATTCCAATTCATTAAGGATTTTGAGTTATGGAGTGATCAAAGTGGCTGAAAAGTGAAAATGTCACTTTTTCCAACACTTAGTGAAATTTTCACTAAGTCAGATTCTGCCTCACTTTTTGCCAAATGTAGGGGGATTTTTCACTTGGAATCAAAAGAGATCAAAACCAAACTTGTTCAAATAGTTGTTGTATCATGTTAGGGCTTTCCAAAATGGCCAAGAACATTGCCAAATTCAACCTACACCATGAGATACAACATTGCCAAGTTGCCTTGCTGAAATCTGTCAAGGCAAGGCAGAATTTGTAACTTTGGTCGATTTGCCAAAATCAGCCAATTTCAATTGCTCCAATCCACTTGGACACCTCAGAGGATTGAATCTAAAGGGGACAATCACTGATCCAAGCCTCCAAAGTCCATGGAACAAGAAATAGCATGTTGAACCTAGAGTTGCCAAAATAGGGACAAGACTTCAAATTTGGAATGAGGCATTTAATGGAACCATCAAGGTGGCATGGACTGAGCCATTCTCATCTGAAATCAGTCAAGACTTATCCAAGACCAAGGGGACCAAAGCTCTGTGCCCTAACCTCTAGTCAATGGCTAGAGGAGACTTGGATTCTCATTGGACAACATTGGCCAAACCTACTTACCAGCTGCCATGCACTATTCCTTGCAAAACAAACTTGCTCTACTATAAATAGAGCTCAATTATGGTCAGTTTAAGTACACCAAAGCCATCTAACAGATGCTTTCCTCAAAATCTCTTTCTCTTGGCAAAAATGCCTTTCTTAGCAAGGTAGCTATCGGGTTTTGAGTTTGAGAGCAATTCTGCACAAACCAATCACTCACACACCTCACATACATCACATATGAGCTTATCAAACACTCACATAACTTCTGAAACATCAATTTCATGAAATCACCAGCTGGTTGCTCAAATTTTCAAACAAGGTGCAGCTGAGGTACCACAAAATGATCCAGCCAATTTCAATCAAGTCCAACCGTCCAAACACAATCCATAGGGTGTAGGGAAGCTGTTCAGATCATCACCACTAATCTGTAACACCTCCAAATCAAAAATCACTCTGAACTTGCTGTCACGACTTGGAGGTAAGCACATACTTGGTCATCTCTCAATCTATGCATATTTCCTCGCACAATAATTTGGCCATATGTTCATAATCATGCATGGAATGTTTTCCCTCAATTAATTGCATTGTTTGAATCGTGTATCAAAAATCCTAGCCTTCATGCAGAAATTAGGGTTCTTGAGGTTTCTTCGTGATTTCTTGTTGTATGTTTAATTTAAATGAAATTAAAGTACATAGACATGATCGTGAGGTTGAGACGAGCATAATGATATGTGGATTGCATGATATGATTACGTATTCATGGAGATTGGATAGAAAACGCAAATCTGAGAAACCAAGAACACGCGCGTGTTCTTCAGCTTGTTCTTGGCGCCTTTTTTTCAAATTCAAATATTTGAATTTTGTGATTTTGTTTAATTGATTCAAAAATTAATTTCTCTCTGAGTTTTAATGATTTTGAGTTGATTCTTTTTTTAATAATTCACAAAAATGTTAAAATATTTTATTTTATCAAAAAATCCCAAAAATATTGTTTATTTCATATAATTGATATTTTTGTAAAGAATTAATATTTTGATTGTTTTTGGCATTTTAAATATTTTTTCTACATTGATTTTGCAACTTTTAATGCTTTCTAATTATTTTGTAGGTCAATACTTAATTTTTGAAGCATTAATCCAAGATCACAATTTGTTTTCCATGTGTTAAACAATTTTTTATCATTTTAATTGAATTTTTATTCAATTAAATACATTTTGAAAACAAATTAGGGTTTTGGATTAATTCAACCCTCATAAATCATTTTCAAAACACTTTGGGCCTCTATTAGAGTGTAAGACCCAATCTTTTTTTTGACCAAATCATCTTTGGGCCTCACTTATTGTATAAGTCCCGATACCGTCAAAAAACAAACGGCGCGATCGTCGCCTTTTCAAAAATCATCTGGGCCTACCCTCGAGTAGTAAGACCCATTTATTTTTCTTCAAAACTTTTTGGGCCTCTTGAGAGAGTGTAAGACCCATCCCCCCTTGTACAAAAAATTTTTGGGCCTCACTCATTGTATAAGTCCCTCTGTACAAGTAAACGGCGCGATCGTCGCCCGTTTAAAAATAAAAACCATCTGGGCCTACCCTCGAGTAGTAAGACCCATTTCTTTTTCTTCAAAACACTTTGGGCCTCTAATAGATTGTAAGACCCAATCCCCCTTTTAACCAAAAACATTTTGGGCCTCACTTATTGTATAAGTCCCTCTGCGTTAAAAGAAAACCTCGGCGCGATCGCCATTTTTAAACGAAAAATCATTTGGGCCTACCCTCGTGTTATAAGCCCCACTCTTTTCTTTAAACCTTTTTGGGCCTCTTGAGAGAGTGTAAGACCCATCCCTTTGTACAGAAAACCATTTTGGGCCCCAGTCACTTGTATAAGTCCCGCTGTACAAAGTCAAACAGTGCGCTCATTGATAAAACCCTGGGCCTCTCCTTGAGCTGTAAGCCCCAGATCTTTCTTTTTCAAAGTACTTTCTCCTTTGATTTTGAATATACTGTTGTTTTTAATCTTTCTTTGTTGAACAACTAACCAAACAGCATGGAAGCACTACAACCGAGTAAGTGGTTATCGCTTTCATTTACTGCTTTCATATTATAAACTGTATTGTGGGGCTGCTCACTGTAAGTCCCCTTTCATAAACTCATATCTACTGTGTGTAATACCCCAAAATTTGCTCTCCCCTTTTGGCATCATAGCATGGCATTATCATTTATCATATCATATCCATCTCATTAGCATTGCATTGCATTTAACATAGAAAAATGAAGCATGGCATCCTTCTTACCATCAGGGCATGTGGTCAAGTGGGAGATGGACAATCAAGAGATCATTCAAAGCACAAAAAGGTCAGTCAAGTTGCCTCAAGGCAAGCCAAGAAGCCTTTCATGTCTCATACTATCTCAATTGATCATCTACAACCTCAAGGATAAGAGATACAATGGGAGATTGAAGCATTACATCTTTCACTATGCAAGAGGTTCAAAAAATGAAGGAAAACCCTCAAAAGAGATAGCTCATTGATCCAAAATCATCCTCAAATGGCATATATCATCATCCTTTAAGAGGATACACAACATACTCTGAGGAATTTGAAATTGAAGACTGCACTTTTTCCTCCTAACCAGAAGGGGCTGAAATTAGGGTTTCCAATTAAATCAGGGTATCTCTGATTTTTTGGACAAAACATGATGTCATGGTATTCCATATGTCCCTAGGTGTATGTATGTGGAAAATTACATCTCAATTGGTTCTAGAAGTGGTTCAATTGGAAGAAAGATCAAGAATCAGAGAAATTGGGGCAAAGTCAAATAATCAGAGGAAAAAGTCAACTCTTGACTTTTTGAGGCCAAATTCATAAAATTCATGTTACATGTGTCCAATGTGCAAAATTTGGTCAAGAAACTCCAAAGGAATCATGAAAAAATCAAGATGTGGAAAGTTGCCATTTTTGGGTGAAGTAGGGTTACTAAAAATAGTAAGTTTTGGCCATTTTGCATCAGAGTTTGAGCCAAGGCCATTTAAAATTGGGGCATCAAATGAAAATTCCACTCAGCCACAACAAAAGGTCTTGCTTTAAGCTTCAAATCCATGTGTAGAACATCTCCATTGGATAAATATTGAGTGAGATATGATTGATCAAAGTTGAGACAAACTTGGGCAAAACTAGGTCATGACCAAGAATTTTCAGGTCATGCGCGCAGTCATTTTAACAAGCATGTGGTGGGACAAATGTCCACTCATTTTTCTCATAGTTAAAGGCCTCAAATGGAAAACTTTTCAACATGAAAGTTGTTCATTGCAATGTCACCTTCAATGTTCATGTTGGACAAAATTCCATTTGATAAATTTATAAGGGGGAAATTTTGGTCTCAAGTTAGGTTGATTAGGCTGAAATTTCATACAGTCCACTGCCATGCCATGACCTGCTTCCCACGCCCACCACACAGTTCCAAACCTTGATGTTCAAAGCTATTTTCCAACCTCTTACACACTTCATATCAACTCCAATCTCAAACCAAACTTGTTGCATTATATTCCCTCTTTCCAATGACTCCAAAAACACACCAAATCATCCATTAAATAGGGAGAAAAACATCATCAAATCACCATGTTTCCAACTGTCACCAAAATGCCAAAAGCAAGTGTTGTTGCCACTTTCCTCATTTGAACCAACAAATTCTTACTTGCACGTGCTGCTCATGATCATTATACACTAAAGAGGAAGAACAAAACTTGCGAAGCAAGTTTCTCTTGCTGCCACACCAGAATAGCTCATCCTCACCATTCCTTCCACTTGCTCCTCACCATAACACTCTAAACCTCCACCTCACCATAGCACAGCCATTGATAAATCGTCCCCTAACTAACTTGACTCAGTTAGTTAGGATGGACTCAGCCTAACCCACTCAACTCACTCTAACTCACTCATTTAACCATGAGTTAGCAGATTAAACTCAGCATATAAGTTCCAACACTCTCCACAATTTGAAAAAAAAAAGACTTCATTCTCACTCTTTCTCTCAAACACTCTCACATTCTCTCCATTATCTCTCTCTGATTCTGCACGATTTTTCTTCCTTTCTCAATCATCTTCATCCATTCTGAGCAAGAACATTCAAGAGAAAACTCCATTGTCCAAGCATAACATCATCACAGTTTGGAATTCTGTTTTTGTTCTCAAGATCTCCACATCAAGTAGCATTTATTTTGCTAAGGTTGAAGATCTAGAAGCTCAATACCTCAAGCGTTTCTCTGGTTTTCTCAACACATCAAGTTGCCACACTTTCAGGTTTTAATTCACTCAATCTTAATGCTTCATATTAGTATGATTTAAACTCGTTTTATGTGTTTAGAGCTTATTAGAAGCTATGCGTGAGTTCTGGCTAGTTGATAGGCTCTTTAGGAGTTTAGGTGTGATGTTAGGGCAAATTGTTTTGGCTCGGTTTGTGTTATGCGTGCATGATCTATGAAAATTAATTGCATATTCATGATGTACGTGAGCTTAGCTTCATTTTGGTATATCGTTTGTGGAATTCTGGCAAAATCAAAGTTGCAGACGGTGGCGGTGTGACCGGAGAAGGTGACCGGAGGTCATCTCCGGCCGGTGACTGTTATGCTAGGGTTTGTGTGTGTTTTAATCATGTCCGTTGATTTTTCATCATCGTGTGGCTCGTGTGATGACAACACATAAAAACGCACATGCCTCTCACGTGCTCATTCTGATTTTATTTTTAAACTTTGTGTAACGCAGTACACTATAGGTAACGTGTTCCCTCACGCGTGTGTGTTGATTGCATATACTTTGACTGCTTGTTTGACTTGACTTGATCCAATGGCTATTGATGAGTCAATTTTGTTGACTGAGGTGCATGGTTACTAATTTGTACTGGCGAGTAATTGGACCTATGACAGATTGCTTTCCACACCCCACGCTTTCAAAGCCCAATAATGTTGAACTGAAATTTACTATGTCTGCACCCCACACTTGCTTTTCATTTCATTTTGATTTTTCTATTTTTATACACGTTTACTTTTTAATTTTTAAAAATATCAAACTTCATTATAAAATTCCACAAAAATTCATGAGCATCATTAAAACATTTAGAAAATTTTTGGTGATTTTATTTTCTGATTTTATGACCTTTTTGCCCCTGTTCCATAATTTTCTTTGAATTTCTTTGATGTGCATTCTTAATATGGTACATGATCTTGTTTAATTTTGTTCTTGATCATTAAAAATTGTTTTGATGCTCTTCTTTTTGCATTGAGTCATTATCATCTTGAGGTATGTTAAGTGATTTTTATTTCATTTTTTAAGTCAGTTTTATGGCATGTTTGGTGTTCACTTTTGTGCCACTTTGTATGATATGTCTATGTGACCTAAGTGCATTGTTTGACATCATTTTGCCTTGGTTCCTTGCATGCTACTTTGATATGTGATTCATCTCTGATTAGTGAACTTCAATACCATGTTTTCATAATTTTCATGAGGCCATTTGATTTTTGTTTGATGCATTTCATTTAAAGCATTATAACATGTCTTATCATTGTAATCTTTTGTGCATGTTTACATGTTTTTTTTGTGTATACTTGCATGATCATTTGCCTATTTGGTGAGCTACACTCTTGACATTATAGGACATAGATACATATCATATGTCATCTTTGCTTGTTGATTATCATTTGAACCTTGTGCACCTTTAACATGTTGTGTTTGCATTTTCCTTTGTTTGGAACTTCCATTTCAATCCTACTTCTTCTATCACTTCTTAAATGCCTTGATGTGCTTCATGAATACTTGTGAGATGTTTGTGAATCATTTTTCATTTCATTTCAATTCTGATCCATGGATTACATGTTCCATTTGTGCATATTTCTTCTTTTCTCTTTCATCTTTCATTCTTCCTTTTCTTATGATATCATGTTCTAATGTCATGGAGGATGTTTGTTGCCTATCCACTTGAGTTTGATTGATAATGACCATTTGTTCCCATATGATGTACATTCTGGTTGTGGCCCTAGGATTTGGTTTCTCATTTAATTCTTTTGAGTTTTATGATGCATTACATGTTCTTTTACTTCTTATACTTCTTATACGTGTTTATTAACCATGTAGGGGCTTTGGTAAGTTTCAATTGAGTGTGGATAAGGAATCCACATTCAACTTCTATCCTTTCTCTTTTACAATTCCATTTTATGTTTTGTTAAGCACTTATGTGCTTTCTTTTAATAACTCATTACTTTCCCTTTTTGAATTACAATTCATCTTCTACTTTAGAAGTGAATTGTTTAATTCTTTCTTTCTTTAGCCTTTAGGTTGAAACCTCACAAACCTTAGGATCACTCCCTTAACTAATCAATTAGGATTGAGTCTTAGTCCATATAGATTTTTACCTTTATCCTCTCTTGAGTCTCTTCTCATCTCTTAAAGAAAATTCAAAATATCTAATAAAGGTAGGCATTTATTGCATTTAGGCCTTTCATATAAAGAAAAGGTTATAAGGGGTCTTTCTCTTATGATCTTAGAATGTATAGCATATAACCCATCTTGGGTCAATGTGTTAAACATTTGATCTTGTGTGAGGGACTTAAATGCAATACTTGTTGAAGGTACAAATAAAAAACACTTCTTCATTTCTTAATCAACAAAAATACTTAATAAACACAAGTATGCTAGTGTGTTTGAACCTTGACAATTGGAACTAAGTGTGGGGGTCTTCTTCGCTCTTAGTGTGTCTTCTTGCTCATTCCATCTTGGAATGTGAGAATGTACACATTCCAATGACTAAGATTCAGATACACTATCATATGCAAACAAATGAAAAAACTCTTAAAAGACAAAAATAAACAATAACGTCTTTTCCTTCGGGAATTCTTTTCTCATCTCATTCATTCTCAACGCACGAACGCGCTCCTACTCGTTCTCTTGCAAGATGGTAACGCACTCGGACCAGCGAGCCTGCAACACCTGAGCTAGAACGTAAGCCGTTCTCTAAAAAACACAAACAATTCATCCCTAGTGAGGGGAACTACGTCGCTCTGATTCTCATGTTCCCGATGAGATACGTAGGCAGTGGGGTAGGGCCCATTCGAGCACTCCTTTTATTTTCCCTACATTTGTTTCTAGTTCCTTTTCCATTCTTTCTCCTTTCTTTCTTCCAGTTCCTTTTCCAGTATCCTTTTTTATCACCCTTTGATCGAGACAAGCAAGCGTGGATCCCATCGGGTACGATGGACACGAGGGGGTGCTAATACCTTCCTCTCGCGTAACCGACTCCCTTATCCAGTTCTCTTGGTCGCAAGACCATGCTCTTTATTTCCTTCAGGTTTATGCAGTGTTTCCTTTCCCTCTCTTGGGATAAATACACATTGCTGGCGACTCTGTCTCGGTGCCACTTTCGCGTTTGTACCAGGATGAAAATCCCGGGAGCGACAGCTGGCGACTCTGCTGGGGAGTTGGTTGACCTATTGCTGGTCCATCCTAAGCGAGTCAATCCTAGCGCTTGTTTGTTTTTTCATTGGGTGTTTACTGTTGTGCTATATGTTGCTGTTTATTTATTTTACTGCATTTACTGCATTTTAGCATTACATATCATATATTATATTGTGTTGCACTGCTTTGTCTGTTTGGCGGGATGGGATTTCTGAGAGATAAGCCCATTACACAGGCTTGAGTATACACTTAGAATTAGAGTGGAGAGTAGTGGGACCTACGTGCCGTTTGGAATGCGTTGGGTGTTCACGAAATTCACAGCTAGACGAGGCTATCTTGGGGCACGTCGTGGCATGCGCATCTTGCGTATTCCAGGATGTAGATCTAGAGAGCTGTCGACTCTAGTGACCGATCATGAGGACCTTAGTGGAAACATCCTTCTTTAGCGGTGACAATGGCAGACCACATTCTGTGGCAAACCCATTCGCACCCAAGGGCCCACTTTGGAACTTGCATAGGATGACTTTTATTTTTTCTAAGGGGAGTCAGTGGACGACCTCTTTGATTGGCATAGCATTGTATCCTACGGGCTGAATGTGCTATTGCTTCTCAAACCTCCGAAGCTGACAAGCCTTATTTTCTAAGAACCACATGTGAGCATGGACGGGATGTTTACAGGTTTGCAGGAAACCCAGCCTCCTACCTACCTTACTTGTGATTCTATGAGGATTTCAGACATTGTATCCTATGATAGTGATTTGAGTGTTCATTTCAGATATTGCCAGATTCAGTACAGAGACACAGTGCACACAGTTCAATACAGACACCGACACTTGATTACCTGATCACATGCCCTTTTGCATTACATTATCATATCATAACAGTTATGTTTGTCATTTTCAGGTGCATAATACATTTCTGATTCCAATCCATGGGTTCAACAGAGATCGTTGCCGAGAGAAAGAACAATGTGTCTTATAAGTTTCCAGATCCTGTCTTGGATTCATTGCTCAAAGTTATAGATATGGCTGGTCCGGGTATTCTTGATAGGTTTCAGAAGAGCTACGAGAATTTGGTTGGGATGGTCCGTACAATCACCAAGTATGAACATGATGCTTTGCACACCCTGCTGCAGTTCTACGAGCCTTCGTTGAGGTGCTTTCTTTTTTCAGATTACATTTTGATGCCAACACTGGAAGAATTCTCATTTATTTTGGGAATTCCGATCACGTCGGCAATACCATTCTTCTCTGGTAGTTCTCCCAGCGTAAAAGAAATTGCTGCTGCTTTACAAATGGATCAGGCAGTGATAAAGAGTGGTGTGAGCAGTAAAAATGGAGTTAGCGGATTTCATTTAGAATTTCTGTCTAGACAGGCCCAAGAGGCTGCAAGTGCTAAAAATTGGACGGTTTACAATTCCATTCTGGCTCTCTGCATATATGGCCTAGTTTTCTTTCCCAATCAGCAAGACTTTGTGGATATGCAAGCGACAAGAGTTTTCGTTCTTAAAAATCCAGTCCCTACTTTGTTAGGAGATTTTTATCATTCCGTGCACTATAAGAATGAGAAAAGGAGGGGAGGATCTGTTAGTTGTTGTACTCCACTGCTGAGTCATTGGTTTTTCAAACATTTGCCTCAGACAGGTGCCTTTGTGGAAACCAAAGATGTGGCGAAATGGTCTAAACGGTTGATGAGTTTAACTGCTGATAACATTGTATGGTTTGACCACCGGTTATTGAGAACAGAGCTTGTCACAAGATGCGGAAATTTTCCCAATGTGCCTTTGATTGGCAGAAAAGGAGGGATCAATTATAATCCAGTTTTGGCCATCCGACAGTTTGGGTATGCTTCCAGGGATCCTCCTACAGAGCAAGATGTGGAAGAATCTTTATTTTTTACAGGAACTAAAGATGCGAAGGTGGTAGAAGTAGTGAATGCTTGGAAAGATAAGCACAAAATTGGAAAAGCAGTTTTTGGAAAAGGAGATTGTAGATCTTATCCTGAATATGACAGGTGGATTGAGACGAAAGTAAAGGAATTGCTTTTACCCTTTTCAAGGGGACCTCTTTTATGTTCAGTACAGCCAGAACAACCCACTATGGTGGCTATTGAAGAATGTGAGAAGTGGAAGAAAATGGTCAGAGAGTTGCAGATAGAGAATTCTGGAATGAGCAGATGTCTTCAGAAAGCTCTAGCTGACAACAAAGAGTTGGAAAAGAGAGCCTTGAAAGCGGAAAAAACCTTGGCTGACAAAGAGGAAGATTTTGATGACCGAGCTCGGTACTTTCGGAAACTTACTTTGGGAGCAGATGACACTAGTCAGGCTCACAAGATTACAAAACAGGCTTTAGCCCGAAGCAAGGACTCATTAGCTCAACTTCGTCAAGCTTGGGATGAAGTCAGAATTGAAAATGCCGAGTTAAAGAATCAGTCGAAGACTAAAGACGAGGAGCTTAAAAAGGCACATGAGCAGAGGAGAAAGTATCGGGAAAGTCTCGGTAAAAGTCAAGAACAGTTAGAAGAAGCTAGAAGCCAGCTGAAGAATACCAAGAAAGAGCTTGAGGAAGCCATGATAGAAAGGGAGATACTCAAGACGCAAGCTGGCATAAAGAGACACAAAGGAGTGTGTGATGACGAGGCTCTGATGCTGCATATGGGTTCTTTAACTGAAGCTCTTGAGAAAAGGGATGTCTTGATCAAAGAAATGATTGAAAAGCCGAATCACCAGCGTACCCGTATACTTTTTGAGGAGATCAAATACTCAAGTGATAAGCTGAAGGATGTGGAATTGTCAGACTGATGTTCTTTTCCTTATATTTTGTTGTTAATGGTTACCATCAGGCTTGTTGATGGATCCATTTTTCCTTGTATTGCATTTGCGGTTGAACCTTTCTTAAATGTACTTGAATACTTCGTTGAATGAGTATGAGCAATTTTATTCAGGATTATTTCTTATCAGATAGCCGCACACAAGCACATGACCACGATACGTCTCTTTATATCACAATTTCTGGTCTTCAGATTTCTGTGGTTTGGATTGGAATCAGGGTGTAAAGCACTTTGGAAATGATAAACATAACATTGCATGGCATTGCATAACATTCTGCATTTATGTTACTTGCTTTTCAGGTACTCGTTGCAGGGACTCTAACCTTTATTTGGTTTCAGGCAGTATAGCGGAGAGTCATATTCACCGATATTCGACGCGAAGAAATCAAGTAAGAATCATGGATCAAGTGCAAAGTGATTTGGCCGAAATGAGGGCGCGTATGGACCAGTTCATGACCCTCATGACTGGCATGGCGCAAAATCAGGAGAGATTGAGGCTTCTGGTCGAGCTTCCAGACAATGGGCCCGAAGGTGATCAGCATGACAATTCACAGGGACATGGCATCCCTCCTCCCGGTGGCAACCCTCCTCCTGGTGGTAACAATCGGGGTAATGGAAATGGTAGGCATGCTGGTGTTACTCTTGAAGATACTCTGGAAGACCAATTTACTCTATTAGATGCTGATGTGGGTAATCAAGGTGATCGAAGGTATGAGGAGTTAGCAGAAAAGATCAGGGCCATAGAATGCAAGAACTCTATGGGTATTGATGTTACCAGCTTGGGGCTGGTCTCAGGAGTCAGAATTCCCCCTAAATTCAAGCCTCCCACTTTTGATAAGTATCACGGCAATGCGTGTCCCCAAACGCATCTTCAAGCTTACTTTGGGAAGATTTCAGCCCATACGGATGACGAGAAGCTATGGATGCACTATTTTCAGGACAGTCTGGCTGGGGCGTCCTTGACCTGGTATATGAAGTTGAATAGAGCTGCTGTGAAGAATTGGAAAGATCTGGAAGAAGCGTTCCTGAAGCAATACCAGTATAATATTGACATGGCGCCCAACCGCACTCAATTGCAGGGGTTGTCACAAAATGCCAAGGAGAGTTTCAAAGAATATGCACAGAGGTGGAGGGAAATGGCTGCCCAGGTTCAACCTCCCTTGTCAGACAGAGAAATGGCAGATATGTTCATGGGCACCTTGCAAGGGGCCTATCTTGATAGATTAGCTGCTTGTCCGTCAACTGGATTTGCTGATATTGTGATTGCGGGAGAAAGAATAGAAAGTCTGTTAAAGCTTGGAAAGATCCAGGATGTGAGTGGGGCTGGCTCTTCGGGGACGAAGAAACCGTTTGCTAGTAACCAGAAAAAAGAGAAGGTGATACGAATGCTGTGTTTAGAGGACGAGGCAGAGGGCGTTCTCAAGCTTATTATCAGGTAGATGCTGTAACAATCCCCACACCGTCTGTTCAGAAACAACAACCCCAACAACAAGTTCAACAGCAACAACCTTTTTTTCAGCAAAGATCTAGGCAGAGGGATCGTAAGATGGATCCTCTCCCTATGACTTATGCCGCGCTGTTGCCCCGGTTACTCGAGTTAAAGTTGGTAGAACTCCGTACTATGAAAGCTCCGGTTGCTGGAAACCTGCCACCTAACTTCGATGCTAATGCTCGTTGTGAGTTCCACTCAGGCGCTCAGGGGCACTCCATTGAAAAATGTTGGGCTTTCCATCATAAAGTACAAGATTTGATTGATGCTAAAGCCATCAATTTCTCTCCCGCTCCTAATATTACTCAGCATCCCATGCCTGATCATAGTGCAGCAAATGTGTACGCTATTGAAGATGGGAGGAGATTGAATCTGGTGACAGATATCCATCAAGTGAAAACTTCTTTGTTGGTTGTAAAAGATCGTTTATTGAAGGGACAGGTGTTCCCGGGCTGTAATCAAGATTGCTCTGAGTGTATGAATCAGGAGAACGGCTGTGATAAGTTGAAGATGGGTTTACAGAATCTGATCGATGAAGGATGTCTACAGTTCGACAGAGTCGTGAAAGACACTGATGAGATATCAACCGTGACCATCTATTACACTCCCGTTGAGATTCAAATGCCGGTCAATGCAGTTCCCGTGGCGAGTGTTGCGCCAGAAAGGCCCAGTCCTGTCACTATCACGGTGCCAGGACCAATTCCGTTCACGTCTACGAAGGCTATCCCATGGCACTATGGGGCAGATGTATATTACGAAGGTAAAAAGCAGGAAGTTGAGTCGTCAGTCAGCCCAAATATTGATAACGTAGGGGGTGTAGGGGGTTTTACAAGGAGTGGAAGGTTGTTCGCTCCCCAAACCTTGAGAAGTGATAAAGAGGCAGAAGCCGCAGCAAAGGCTAAAGGTAAACAGGTGGTTGAAAATGCGCCTACACCTGAAGCAGAGACAAAGATTACTTTTGATAAGGAAATGGAAGAATTTATGAAGATAATCAAGAAAAGCGATTATAAGATTGTGGACCAACTGAATCAGACCCCTTCAAAGATTTCAATCTTGTCACTATTGATGTGCTCTGATGCGCACCGGCAGGCGTTGTTGAAAGTATTGAAGAGTGCATACGTGCCACAAGAAATTACTGTTAATCAGCTCGAGGGCGTAATCTCCAATGTTAATGTTAGCCATGGCTTGGGCTTTACAAGTAGAGATTTGACTGTTGAAGGAAGAAACCATAATAAGGCTTTGCATATCACGATGGAGTGTAAGGGCGCAGTGTTATCTCATGTACTGGTAGACACTGGTTCATCACTCAATGTCTTGCCCAAGAAGGCATTAATGAAGCTGGAAGTTGATGGTTTGATCTTAAGGCCTAGTGAATTGGTGGTCAGAGCATTCGATGGAACTAGACGATCTGTGTTTGGTGAGGTGGAATTGCCCGTACAAATTGGACCACAGGTATTCAAATCCACGTTCCATGTAATGGACATACAACCTGCATATAGCTGCCTATTGGGGCGCCCTTGGATTCACGGAGCCGGGGCTGTTACTTCTACTCTACATCAAAAGCTGAAGTATGAGTTTGAAGGGCAGGTTGTGACGGTGTGTGGGGAAGAAGACATCTTTGTGAGTCACTTGTCCACGTTCAAGTACATTGAAATGGATGGGGAAATTCATGAGATGTTGTGCCAATCATTTGAAGCAGTCAATATTGACGATGCACCTGAGTCTTCTTCTGTACCAGTTGGGGCCGGTACCTCCATTTCATCTTACAAACAAGCTGTCGAAGTCGTCAGGGCAGGCAACGCCCAAGGTTGGGGCAGGTTGATAGAGACCCCAATGAAGGAAGACAAATTTGGTATTGGTTATCATCCCTCTACAACTTCAGATGCGGGGAGCAGGGGACCCATTACTTTCAATAGTGGGGGAATTATCTACACGGACCAGTCTTGTGCAGCCACAGAGGATAGTGTTGACAGTAATTGTGACCTGGACAACTGGGTACGCCCTTATGCTCCGGGACAACAAGTGCAAAACTGGTCCATTGAAGAAGTCGTCCGGGTTACTCTTCAGAGAGAGTAATTTTTCTTTGTTTTTTTTCTAACCATAATGCATGTCAAAATCTTGCGCTCTGCCCAAGGCGTACAGATTCATTTGTAGGGCCACCATGGTTGCATTTGCAATGTTTAATCATTAATAAAGGACGTTTTGCAATCAAATGTTGTTCTCTGTCTTTCAGTTTTTATTTTTGCACAAAAAATAAAATGGCAATGTTTCATTTTCTTTTGTTTTGCTTAAAATAAATTCTAAAATAAGGCATGAACCCGTTCATGCAGACTTGATCCTCCGGATACCACTGATAACGATTTTGATATGACTATGTATGACTTTGACAATCCGATTTATCAAGCTGAAGAAAGGGATGAGAAAGATTGTGAACTCTCTGAAGAACTGGCCAGATTGTTGAAACAAGAGGAAAGGGTCATCCAGCCTCACCAGGAGACTGTAGAAATCATCAGTATTGGTACCAAGGACGCCAATAAAGAGATCAGGATTGGTGCCAGCTTGCAAGCAGATGTGAAGCAAACTTTGACGGAAATGTTGCGCGAGTATGTTGACATCTTCGCCTGGTCGTATCAAGACATGCCGGGGTTGGATACGGATATTGTCGTGCACAGGCTGCCATTAAGAGAAGAATGTCCGCCAGTCAAGCAGAAACTTCGTCGGACTCACCCCGACATGGCTTTAAAGATTAAGGAGGAAGTCCAGAAGCAGTGGGATGCTGGTTTTCTTGCTGTGACAAAGTATCCTCCATGGGTAGCTAACATCGTGCCAGTACCGAAGAAAGATGGAAAAGTGAGAATGTGTGTGGATTATCGAGATCTTAATAAAGCTAGCCCGAAAGATGATTTTCCACTACCTCATATTGATGTGCTGGTCGATAATACAGCTCAGTTTTCAGTGTTCTCTTTTATGGACGGTTTCTCCGGGTACAACCAGATCAAGATGGCACCTGAAGATATGGAGAAGACCACGTTCATTACTCCGTGGGGTACATATTGTTATAAAGTAATGCCTTTCGGGTTGAAAAACGCAGGGGCAACATACCAGCGGGCGATGGTGACATTGTTTCATGACTTGATTCATAAGGAGATCGAATGTTATGTAGATGATATGATTGCCAAGTCGAGAACGGAAGAGGAACATCTGATTAACCTGAAAAAGCTGTTTGAAAGGTTGAGAAAGTTCCGTCTGAGATTAAATCCAAACAAGTGCACGTTTGGGGTACGTTCTGGAAAGTTACTGGGTTTCATTGTGAGCGAAAGAGGAATCGAGGTTGATCCTGCCAAGGTGAAAGCAATACAAGAAATGCCTGAACCGAGAACAGAAAAAGAGGTTCGTGGTTTCTTGGGTAGATTGAACTACATTGCAAGGTTCATATCTCACCTAACAGCCACGTGTGAACCAATATTTAAATTGTTAAGGAAAGATCAAACGGTCAGGTGGAATGACGATTGCCAATTGGCATTCGATAAGATAAAAGAATACTTGCAGGAACCTCCGATTCTAATGCCTCCAGTTGAAGGGAGACCGCTGATAATGTATCTGACAGTGCTTGAAGGTTCCATGGGTTGTGTTCTCGGTCAACATGACGAGACAGGTAGGAAGGAGCATGCTATCTACTACCTGAGCAAAAAGTTCAATGATTGTGAGTCCCGATACTCAATGCTTGAAAAGACATGCTGTGCGCTTGCATGGGCCACTAAGCGATTGAGGCAATATATGGTTAGGCACACAACCTTGTTGATTTCAAAAATGGATCCTATCAAGTACATTTTCGAGAAACCAGCATTGACAGGCAGAGTTGCACGGTGGCAAATGGTCTTGACAGAGTATGACATTCAGTACACTTCACAAAAGGCCATCAAAGGAAGTATCTTGTCCGACTATCTTGCGCAACAGCCGATTGATGATTACCAACCCATGAAGTTTGACTTCCCTGATGAGGACATCATGTTTCTCAAAGCTAAAGACTGCGAGGAACCACTTCCGGAGGAGGGACCAGACCCTGAATCCAAATGGAGTCTGATGTTTGATGGGGCTGTCAATATGAATGGGTGCGGAGTTGGAGCAGTTCTTATCACGCCGGAAGGTGTTCATATGCCTTTCACTGCCCGAATAACTTTCGGATGCACCAACAATGAAGCAGAGTACGAAGCTTGTATAATGGGGATCGAGGAGGCGGTTAATCTACGGATTAAGACCCTTGATATATTTGGTGATTCAGCTTTGGTAATCAATCAAGTGAAGGGAAGTTGGTACACGCACCAAGCAAATCTAGTGCCGTATAGAGATTATACAAGGAGATTGCTGACGTTTTTCACAACAGTGAAACTGTACCACATTCCTCGAGATGAGAATAGGTTCGTTGATGCCTTGGCCACT
The DNA here is from genome assembly GCA_022829125.1 of Lathyrus tuberosus. Taxonomy (NCBI): domain Eukaryota; kingdom Viridiplantae; phylum Streptophyta; class Magnoliopsida; order Fabales; family Fabaceae; genus Lathyrus; species Lathyrus tuberosus. The sequence continues at coordinate 5,354,877 of JALAZF010000190.1, forward strand.
TTGTCTTCCATGATCAAAGTGCAAGGATGGAACCATGTACCTAAGATTGAGGTATCCCGCCTTGACAGACCAGCATTTGTGTTTGCGGTCGATGCAACGTCTGATGACAAGCCATGGTTTCATGACATTAAGTGTTTCTTGAAAAGTCAAGAGTACCCGTCCGGGGCATCGTCCAAAGACAGGAAGACGTTGAGAAGGTTAGCTGGTAGTTTCTTCTTGAATAAAGATGGCGTGTTGTATAAAAGAAATTTTGACACGGTCCTGCTTAGATGTGTGGATAGACATGAAGCAGACTTGTTGATGATTGAAGTGCACGAAGGCTCTTTCGGTACCCATGTTGGAGGGCATGCAATGGCTAAAAAGTTGTTAAGGTCGGGATATTATTGGTTGACTATGGAGTCAGATTGTTGCAAATATGCCCGCAAATGCCATAAATGCCAGATCTATGCAGATAAAGTGCATGTACCTCCAAATCCGTTGAGTATCATGTCGTCGCCTTGGCCGTTTGCCATGTGGGGCATTGATATGATTGGAAAGATTGAGCCTACAGCTTCTAATGGTCATCGTTTCATCTTGGTGGCAATTGATTATTTCACCAAATGGGTTGAAGCTGCATCCTATGCCAATGTTACAAAACAAGTGGTAGCTCGTTTCTTAAAACGGGATATCATTTGCCGATATGGAGTTCCCGAAAGAATCATTACTGATAATGGTTCTAATTTGAATAATAAGATGATGGCTGAGTTATGCCGGGACTTCAAAATCGAACATCACAATTCTTCTCCGTACCGCCCAAAGATGAATGGCGCGGTCGAAGCGGCCAACAAAAATATCAAGAAGATTGTGCAGAAGATGGTTGTCACGTACAAAGATTGGCATGAGATGTTACCATTTGCTTTGCATGGGTATCGAACGTCGGTACGCACGTCCACTGGGGCGACCCCATTCTCACTTGTATATGGTATGGAGGCAGTACTACCGGTTGAAGTAGAGATTCCGTCCCTCAGAGTCATGATGGATGTTAAGCTAGATGAGGCTGAATGGGTACGAGCCAGATTTGATCAGCTAAGCCTTATTGAGGAAAAGCGATTGGCGGCTGTATGCCATAGGCAACTATATCAGCGCAGAATGAAGCAGGCATTTGACCAGAAGGTGCGTCCTCGGGTTTACAAAGTCGGAGATGTGGTACTCAAAAGGATCCTTCCTCCCAATACAGATCACAGGGGCAAATGGACTCCTAACTATGAAGGTTCATTCGTGGTTAAAAAGGTTTTTTCGGGCGGAGCTTTATTGCTTACAACCATGGATGGCGAAGACTTTTCATCCCCTGTCAACTCGGACGTAGTCAAAAAATACTTCGCATGAATAGACCCGCTGGATAATAAAAATAAAAAAAATCCAGGCAAAAAAGGGCATCCCGGCGAACCAAAAACAGAATAAGGTTCGGGCAAAAATTAGGGATATAATTGAAAAAAATTGTACACCCGGTAAGTTGAAAACCCGAAAGGGCAACTTAGGCAAAAAAGGGTATCCTGGTGGATCGAAAACCTGAAAGGGCGGTCCACACAAAAGAGGGATTTAAGCGAATGACTACGGTCTGAGTTATCTGTACCCCATTGCCGTTTGAGCAACTGACGTTCTGAAAGATAGGGATCGGTCTGATCGTTCCTCAGAAGGCAAGGTCGGGGAGTTTTGAAGACATACTGGTCATAACAGAATGGAAACTCAGTGGAATTCCGTTTTCACATTGCCATTAGGATAGTTTCTTTTCTCAATTTTCAGCGATCACCTCTTTCCAGGGATTGCTTCCGGATGTAATTGCCTATTCTGGGCTCTCAGTCAATAAATTGAATTTCAATAAAAAGCTTTCTATTTTTGTTTTATTGCTTTGTTTGCAAAAACGTCCTAATTTTTTATAAAACATTGCATTTGAAAACATGGCAGCCTTGCAATAACATGCGCAGAAAAAACATTTGAAATTACTTCGAATGTTGAATACTCCCGGATGGTGGATTCTAGCCACGCAATATTCGGGGCATGTGGGCATATTCTTTTGTTGCAGGTAGCAGGTGCAGATGATTTTAAGCACAAGACCAGCAATAAATCACCCCGCGCAAAGGACTGGGGCAATTACGGGTAAGGAGGTTTGCGTTCATCGCTCGGTCGACGGTCGTTCGTAACGGTTCGATATCATTGAATTAAGTTCAACTGGGTACCGTTGTATCTTATTAAGTCGATTCTCTCATACAGTACTTCCAATAACTACAAGCTTTTCTGTGTCGATAACGGTCACAGGTTCCCCAAAAGAGTGGTCTCGTCGACACCGAAACTGATGGTCATTATCCCCAGCGAGGTCACAAGAGTTTGAAGAGGCTAAATCTTCTGTAAAATCCTCTTATGACATCCTCTTCGGGGACGAATTGTTGTTTTGTCCAAGCATGGGGCATGATTGTTTCCCCAGCATAAAGTGTTGATCATCCCCAGTAGAGTTTGAGGACAGTTGGTCTTCTGTAAAATCCTCTCAAAAGGCATTCCCCAACACGAGACGCTTTAAAGCAGATTTCTCCAGCAGAGTTTGTTATAAACTCGTCATCCCCAACGGAATTGTCTAAAGGAAAGCTCGCCTAACATGGGGCATTGTAGTACTTATCCTAAGCTCGACAGTCATATTCCTCAGCAGACTACCGTGGATTTTGCTTTGGGTTTCCCCAGCAGATCTCTAAGGACTCTTTCCCAACAAGTTGCAGTGGAATGGTATAACCAGGTTTTGTATGTCCCCGGCAGAGTAACCCTGATTCCCCGGCAAGATCGTACCTCTGGTCATTGTATTCCCCACAGAGGTCAGCATCGAATCTTGTCAGCAATACTCCCCAGCTGAGTTGTTGTTCTCCCCGCAGAGGTTTATAAGATCGGCAGAATCTATTCCTCAACAAGGATGTTACAGCCTTTCCCCAGCCGGGTCAGAAGGTGGATAACCCCTACAAAGGGTCTTGGATTGGATAGATCCTCAAGCAGAGTTTTTATGACTCTCCCTCCCTAGCAAGATGCCATGCAAAGAAATTCTCATCCCCAGCGGAATCACTGTGACCAGAATTCATTCCCCCAGCAGATGAAGTGATTCCTGGTAGATTTATTATTCTTCAAGTCCAATTTATTTTTGGCGAACTTGACAATTCGAAGCAGACGGATTGTTCATTTATTCTCCCACAGAGATACTATCCTCTCAGGAATCTCTAAAGTCAAGTCATTGATCATTGTTCCTCAGCAAAGCCGGCAGAGATATCTGACACGGATGAAGAGTGTAATCCGTTATTGGAATATTCCAAAAGTCCAACAGTGGATTGGCAAAAGTCCGTCTTCGGGTGGCAAAAGTCCAACAGTGGATTGGCGAAAGGTCCATCTAAGGGTGGCATATTCCAAAAGTCCAACAGTGGATTGGCAAAAGTCCATCTTCGGGTGGCAAAGCAGCTAAAAGTCTAACAGTGGATTGGAAAAAGTCCGTCTTCGGGTGGCAAAAGTCCAACAGTGGATTGGCGAAAAGTCCATCTAAGGGTGGCATATTCTAAAAGTCCAACAGTGGATTGGCGAAAGGTCCATCTAAGGGTGGCATATTCCAAAAGTCCAACAGTAGATTGGCAAAAGTCCGTCTTCGGGTGGCACGAAGCTGCAAAGTCCACCAGTAGCGTGGCAGGCCAGTAGTCGTCTGGAATTGCATAAAAGACATTATTAAAGTCCACCAGTAGCGTGGCAAGCCAGTAGTCGTCTGGCGTCGTTCAAAAGACGTTATCAAAGTCCACCAGTAGTGTGGCAGGCCAGTAGTCGTCTGGAATTGCATAAAAGACATTATTAAAGTCCACCAGTAGCGTGGCAAGCCAGTAGTCGTCTGGCGTCGTTCAAAAGACGTTATCAAAGTCCACCAGTAGTGTGGCAGGCCAGTAGTTGTCTGGAATTGCATAAAAGACATTATTAAAGTCCACCAGCAGCGTGGCAAGCCAGTAGTCGTCTAGCGTCGTTCAAAAGACAGATCTCTCCGACGTTTCATCGAAGATTCAATCCAGCAGTCTCGTTGGGTTTATATCCCTTTTATTCTTCATCATCCAGAGCAAATTTTTGGTTATATTTGGTATTCAATCACTATATACCTTGAAAGTCCGAAAGCAATTGCTTTCAGGCATTCAGGTCTACAGCGCTTGAATAGGGGCATCTGTAATACCCCAAAATTTGCTCTCCCCTTTTGGCATCATAGCATGGCATTATCATTTATCATATCATATCCATCTCATTAGCATTGCATTGCATTTAACATAGAAAAATGAAGCATGGCATCCTTCTTACCATCAGGGCATGTGGTCAGGTGGGAGATGGACAATCAAGAGATCATTCAAAGCACAAAAAGGTCAGTCAAGTTGCCTCAAGGCAAGCCAAGAAGCCTTTCATGTCTCATACTATCTCAATTGATCATCTACAACCTCAAGGATAAGAGATACAATGGGAGATTGAAGCATTACATCTTTCACTATGCAAGAGGTTCAAAAAATGAAGGAAAACCCTCAAAAGAGATAGCTCATTGATCCAAAATCATCCTCAAATGGCATATATCATCATCCTTTAAGAGGATACACAACATACTCTGAGGAATTTGAAATTGAAGACTGCACTTTTTCCTCCTAACCAGAAGGGGCTGAAATTAGGGTTTCCAATTAAATCAGGGTATCTCTGATTTTTTGGACAAAACTTGATGTCATGGTATTCCATATGTCCCTAAGTGTATGTATGTGGAAAATTACATCTCAATTGGTTCTAGAAGTGGTTCAATTGGAAGAAAGATCAAGAATCAGAGAAATTGGGGCAAAGTCAAATAATCAGAGGAAAAAGTCAACTCTTGACTTTTTGAGGCCAAATTCATAAAATTCATGTTACATGTGTCCAATGTGCAAAATTTGGTCAAGAAACTCCAAAGGAATCATGAAAAAATCAAGATGTGGAAAGTTGCCATTTTTGGGTGAAGTAGGGTTACTAAAAATAGTAAGTTTTTGCCATTTTGCATCAGAGTTTGAGCCAAGGCCATTTAAAATTGGGGCATCAAATGAAAATTCCACTCAGCCACAACAAAAGGTCTTGCTTTAAGCTTCAAATCCATGTGTAGAACATCTCCATTGGATAAATATTGAGTGAGATATGATTGATCAAAGTTGAGACAAACTTGGGCAAAACTAGGTCATGACCAAGAATTTTCAGGTCATGCGCGCAGTCATTTTAACAAGCATGTGGTGGGACAAATGTCCACTCATTTTTCTCATAGTTAAAGGCCTCAAATGGAAAACTTTTCAACATGAAAGTTGTTCATTGCAATGTCACCTTCAATGTTCATGTTGGACAAAATTCCATTTGATAAATTTATAAGGGGGAAATTTTGGTCTCAAGTTAGGTTGATTAGGCTGAAATTTCATGCAGTCCACTGCCATGCCATGACCTGCTTCCCACGCCCACCACACAGTTCCAAACCTTGATGTTCAAAGCTATTTTCCAACCTCTTACACACTTCATATCAACTCCAATCTCAAACCAAACTTGTTGCATTATATTCCCTCTTTCCAATGACTCCAAAAACACACCAAATCATCCATTAAATAGGGAGAAAAACATCATCAAATCACCATGTTTCCAACTGTCACCAAAATGCCAAAAGCAAGTGTTGTTGCCACTTTTCCTCATTTGAACCAACAAATTCTTACTTGCACGTGCTGCTCATGATCATTATACACTAAAGAGGAAGAACAAAACTTGCGAAGCAAGTTTCTCTTGCTGCCACACCAGAATAGCTCATCCTCACCATTCCTTCCACTTGCTCCTCACCATAACACTCTAAACCTCCACCTCACCATAGCACAACCATTGATAAATCGTCCCCTAACTAACTTGACTCAGTTAGTTAGGATGGACTCAGCCTAACCCACTCAACTCACTCTAACTCACTCATTTAACCATGAGTTAGCAGATTAAACTCAGCATATAAGTTCCAACACTCTCCACAATTTGAAAAAAAAAAGACTTCATTCTCACTCTTTCTCTCAAACACTCTCACATTCTCTCCATTATCTCTCTCTGATTCTGCATGATTTTTCTTCCTTTCTCAATCATCTTCATCCATTCTGAGCAAGAACATTCAAGAGAAAACTCCATTGTCCAAGCATAACATCATCACAGTTTGGAATTCTGTTTTTGTTCTCAAGATCTCCACATCAAGTAGCATTTATTTTGCTAAGGTTGAAGATCTAGAAGCTCAATACCTCAAGCGTTTCTCTGGTTTTCTCAACACATCAAGTTGCCACACTTTCAGGTTTTAATTCACTCAATCCTAATGCTTCATATTAGTATGATTTAAACTCGTTTTATGTGTTTAGAGCTTATTAGAAGCTATGCGTGAGTTCTGGCTAGTTGATAGGCTCTTTAGGAGTTTAGGTGTGATGTTAGGGAAAATTGTTTTGGCTCGGTTTGTGTTATGCGTGCATGATCTATGAAAATTAATTGCATATTCATGATGTACGTGAGCTCAGCTTCATTTTGGTATACCGTTTGTGGAATTCTGGCAAAATCAAAGTTACAGACGGTGGCGGTGTGACCGGAGAAGGTGACCGGAGGTCATCTCCGGCCGGTGACTGTTATGCTAGGGTTTGTGTGTGTTTTAATCATGTCCGTTGATTTTTCATCATCGTGTGGCTCGTGTAATGACAACACATAAAAACGCACATGCCTCTCACGTGCTCATTCTGATTTTATTTTTAAACTTTGTGTAACGCAGTACACTGTAGGTAACGTGTTCCCTCACGCGTGTGTGTTGATTGCATATACTTTGACTGCTTGTTTGACTTGACTTGATCCAATGGCTATTGATGAGTCAATTTTGTTGACTGAGGTGCATGGTTACTAATTTGTACTGGCGAGTAATTGGACCTATGACAGATTGCTTTCCACACCCCACGCTTTCAAAGCCCAATAATGTTGAACTGAAATTTACTATGTCTGCACCCCACACTTGCTTTTCATTTCATTTTGATTTTTCTATTTTTATACACGTTTACTATTTAATTTTTAAAAATATCAAACATCATTATAAAATTCCACAAAAATTCATGAGCATCATTAAAACATTTAGAAAATTTTTGGTGATTTTATTTTCTGATTTTATGACCTTTTTGCCCCTGTTCCATAATTTTCTTTGAATTTCTTTGATGTGCATTCTTAATATGGTACATGATCTTGTTTAATTTTGTTCTTGATCATTAAAAATTGTTTTGATGCTCTTCTTTTTGCATTGAGTCATTATCATCTTGAGGTATGTTAAGTGATTTTTATTTCATTTTTTAAGTCAGTTTTATGGCATGTTTGGTGTTCACTTTTGTGCCACTTTGTATGATATGTCTATGTGACCTAAGTGCATTGTTTGACATCATTTTGCCTTGGTTCCTTGCATGCTACTTTGATATGTGATTCATCTCTGATTAGTGAACTTCAATACCATGTTTTCATAATTTTCATGAGGCCATTTGATTTTTGTTTGATGCATTTCATTTAAAGCATTATAACATGTCTTATCATTGTAATCTTTTGTGCATGTTTACATGTTTTTTTTGTGTATACTTGCATGATCATTTGCCTATTTGGTGAGCTACACTCTTGACATTATAGGACATAGATACATATCATATGTCATCTTTGCTTGTTGATTATCATTTGAACCTTGTGCACCTTTAACATGTTGTGTTTGCACTTTCCTTTGTTTGGAACTTCCATTTCAATCCTACTTCTTCTATCACTTCTTAAATGCCTTGATGTGCTTCATGAATACTTGTGAGATGTTTGTGAATCATTTTTCATTTCATTTCAATTCTGATCCATGGATTACATGTTCCATTTGTGCATATTTCTTCTTTTCTCTTTCATCTTTCATTCTTCCTTTTCTTATGATATCATGTTCTAATGTCATGGAGGATGTTTGTTGCCTATCCACTTGAGTTTGATTGATAATGACCATTTGTTCCCATATGATGTACATTCTGGTTGTGGCCCTAGGATTTGGTTTCTCATTTAATTCTTTTGAGTTTTATGATGCATTACATGTTCTTTTACTTCTTATACTTCTTATACGTGTTTATTAACCATGTAGGGGCTTTGGTAAGTTTCAATTGAGTGTGGATAAGGAATCCACATTCAACTTCTATCCTTTCTCTTTTACAATTCCATTTTATGTTTTGTTAAGCACTTATGTGCTTTCTTTTAATAACTCATTACTTTCCCTTTTTGAATTACAATTCATCTTCTACTTTAGAAGTGAATTGTTTAATTCTTTCTTTCTTTAGCCTTTAGGTTGAAACCTCACAAACCTTAGGATCACTCCCTTAACTAATCAATTAGGATTGAGTCTTAGTCCATATAGATTTTTACCTTTATCCTCTCTTGAGTCTCTTCTCATCTCTTAAAGAAAATTCAAAATATCTAATAAAGGTAGGCATTTATTGCATTTAGGCCTTTCATATAAAGAAAATGTTATAAGGGGTCTTTCTCTTATGATCTTAGAATGTATAGCATATAACCCATCTTGGGTCAATGTGTTAAACATTTGATCTTGTGTGAGGGACTTAAATGCAATACTTGTTGAAGGTACAAATAAAAAACACTTCTTCATTTCTTAATCAACAAAAATACTTAATAAACACAAGTATGCTAGTGTGTTTGAACCTTGACAATTGGAACTAAGTGTGGGGGTCTTCTTCGCTCTTAGTGTGTCTTCTTGCTCATTCCATCTTGGAATGTGAGAATGTACACATTCCAATGACTAAGATTCAGATACACTATCATATGCAAACAAATGAAAAAACTCTTAAAAGACAAAAACAAACAATAACGTCTTTTCCTTCGGGAATTCTTTTCTCATCTCATTCATTCTCAACGCACGAACGCGCTCCTACTCGTTCTCTTGCAAGATGGTAACGCACTCGGACCAGCGAGCCTGCAACACCTGAGCTAGAACGTAAGCCGTTCTCTAAAAAACACAAACAATTCATCCCTAGTGAGGGGAACTACGTCGCTCTGATTCTCATGTTCCCGATGAGATACGTAGGCAGTGGGGTAGGGCCCATTCGAGCACTCCTTTTATTTTCCCTACATTTGTTTCTAGTTCCTTTTCCATTCTTTCTCCTTTCTTTCTTCCAGTTCCTTTTCCAGTATCCTTTTTTATCACCCTTTGATCGAGACAAGCAAGCGTGGATCCCATCGGGTACGATGGACACGAGGGGGTGCTAATACCTTCCTCTCGCGTAACCGACTCCCTTATCCAGTTCTCTTGGTCGCAAGACCATGCTCTTTATTTCCTTCAGGTTTATGCAGTGTTTCCTTTCCCTCTCTTGGGATAAATACACATTGCTGGCGACTCTGTCTCGGTGCCACTTTCGCGTTTGTACCAGGATGAAAATCCCGGGAGCGACACTGTGTAATAATAGTATAGATATTTCGAGTTTCCCCGGCAACTATGTCTAGAACTAGGTGACGCCGTTTCACTTATTCGTAGAAATAGACTAATAGATCCCCAATAAGAGCACCAGATACAGTCTTCTCTTCGGCTGTCCTCCTTAGGAATCGTCAAGAAGCTCTACTCCCCAAGATGAATGTATTCTCCGTGAATGGCATCTTTGAGTTTCTTCCCAATTCTCAAACTTTCCTGACTTGATCTATTCCTTGTGGATAGCTTGCCTTGAATGTCTCGGGGTTTGGGTACCCACTACGGTCATAATCTTGGACCTTAACTAAGGAACCCTCTTTAAAAGCTAAAAGTCGCTGGATAGTAAACCTCGCACGTTTACCAGTGGTTTTCATCTTTAAAAGAGTTATCTCTCCTAATGGAAAGGAGATGGTAGACCCACGGGCTTCTTAAAAGCATCAGCCTCCTCTTGGGCATTATTCAAGGACCCTACGGCTTCTTAGAAGTATTCACAACCTCCACTTAGGCTTCGTATAATGATCTCTTCCTCCGGGAATGATAGCCTCCTCTTGGGCTTCGTACAAGGACCCGTCGGCTTCTTAAAAGTTTCCAGCCTCCTCTTGGGCTTCGTACAAATTGTCCCGACGACCTCCTAGAGGTATAGGAACAGAACCTAGTCATCCTCATAGAACAGTCCTTTCATAGAGTCTACTACTGTTTCTCAAAGCATAGTACAAAAGATAAAACTCTAGACACAGACAGTCTAACTTCCTTGAGTCTCAAATACATTCTCAAGCACCCTTCGTTAAATAGGAAGGAAACCCGCAGACTCGGATAGTCTCAATACCCTTTGGATTTCCCGTTTCCTCAAAGAGAAGGAAATATCCCTGATCCTCAAATTAAATCCCTGTGTACAGTGTTACTCATATAAAAACTGATTTTCTCTTTTAAATCAGTATATTGGATCTGTCACTCAACTGAAACAGTTACAATAGCCTCCATCTCGGGCTTCATACGAGATACCAAAATTCTCCCCAGTGGAGTCAAAACAACCTTTTCGCCTCTCTCTCGGGCTTTGTACGAGATACAAAAACACTCTCTTACTGAGTATAAAAGATTCTCCAACTGAGTCAACTCTTTGCTAGCCTCCTCTTAGGCTTTGTATAACGATATACCCCACTGGGTCAAAAACTTTTAGCCTCTCTCTCGGGGCTTTGTACGAGACACAAAATAGCCTCCTCTTAGGCTTTGTATAATGATTTTCCTAGCGGAAATTAGCCTCCTCTTAGGCTTTGTATAAGAAAACTACTGGTTGATCCAATCGACCTTTTAGCATCAAAGTTGTGCCTCGTTCGCAGTACACAAACATCAACAACTCTTTTCCCTTCATCTAATCGCTGTAAGCGGCAAGCCTCTGGATCAGCTACATCCATGCCACTGTCCCTCTTTTAGCATGAGAAATTCCTAAGGAAAGATGGCATTGCTCTACACTGAGTTAAAGTCTTCTCCTTCAGGTTAAAACCCTTTCTTCGGAAATTATGGCTTTGCTCGGATCCGCGTATCCCAGTTAAAGTAATTCTCCTTCCCCCTCTTTAGAGATGACAAATACTCTCTAAAGTCGAGGTCCTTTCCCTTCACGTCTTGGGCTTTGAACAAGACACAAATAGACCTTTTAGCTTCACATCTTGGGCTTTGAACAAGATACAAATCACCTTTCGCTTCACGTCTTGGGCTTTGACCAAGACACCAAAACACCCATTTCCTCCCATAGAATAGGGGGAACTACGAACGCTCTGATTTCCCTGTTTCGGTAAACGAGAATACGTAGGCATAAGATCGAAAGAAAAGATCTTAGCGAACGCAATCAACAAAAAACCCAAATCCCATATCTCCATCAATTAAAAGCAGTATTTCAAAAGCATCAGTCCTAACATCCCAATCCTTGTTCCCCGCCAGAAACCTTCTGCCTAGATAAAAAGAAAGAAAACAGTATTGGCGAAAATACAAATAACCAGTACAAAGGCCCCCCCCCCACATTGATAGCATCCGTAACCTAACAGACCGCTGTTTAAACTCAGTATGCAAAGCAGGGTTAATTGGAGACATCTATTTCCCTTCCTTATTCAGCTCACAATAGGATAAAAAATGAATCGACCTGTAGTTTAAGCTCAAACCGCAGAGAGCGACCAGCGCTTAAGAACCGCGTCCAAAATCGCTCGCTACAGAAAAGTGGCGCCCACCGTGGGGCCTATCTCTCTTTCTTACAATTTTAGGACGTTGACCTCTTGCTGGTCCATCTCTCTTTTGTGTGAATACCACAGATTGGGGCTTCCGCCGGGGAACCCATTTCTGTCAGGAACCTAAGAATCGTAGCTTTATAAGTCTAGGATGATTAGGACAAATATATATACTGCTTTTCCTAAATGCTATACGTGTTTATTTTTCTACTACTAAGAATGTGTGTGATGCCGCATGTGATGAGAATGAGTATATACTTAAGATAAGTGATGGCGACGGGGTCGACCATCAACCTCAGTGGAGGCTGACCAACGCAACCCATTCACTCTTATAGCCAATGGGCCGGTTGTTAAGTCTGAGAAGCTGAGGAGCCAAACCCTTTCGTAGTGCGGAAGCTATCGGAAATAGTTGTTACGCGATACTACCCTCATTTGAGGCTGGTGATCTATTCTCGATGAATGGCACTTACTCTAAGATTGCACACAACTCGCTGGCAATCCGCTTGTTGTCTGCCTTCCTGGGAGGAGCTGATGATAATGAGTACAGGTACAAAAATCACCCTAGTATAAACCTTTGGGGATGGGTAGAGCCTTGACTTCATGACAACGACCCTTTGACCCCATGTTTTTTCTATGTTTTTGTGTGCTGCATTCATGCATTCGTTTAATAAAACATTAAAACATTCAAAAAATTTCTCTTCTAGTCTCTCTGTTTTTCAAATTAAACTAAGACTGTGATTGCAAATATCAGAGAAAAAGATTGCATTAATGGATTTCGGTAGAAGGAGAACTCACCAGTGTAATACCCCAAATTTTGACCACTTAGATTTCCCATCATTGTGAAAATCATCATCACAATATGGATGAACCATCATGCTTCATCAGTCTCCCCAAAGATGGGTGAGCATCCAATACAATCAAAATTAGGGTTTCAAGCCCTCTCTGAGTGCTTAGACAAAGGATCAATCAAGAAATGACATGATCTTCAACTTGTCTAATCTCTCAAACATCCACAATGGATCAAAAAGGACTCCCAATTCAAGGATTAAGCACAAGGCTGCTCCCTTCTAGGTGGATCAAGTCTCAAGATCGACAGTGTCACCAAATTAGGGTTTTGGTCGACCAGGGCCTCCAGATGGAAATTTTCATCTGGGCACAAGGAAATGATCCAAAACATGACCTAATATGCTTCATGGAACCTCATGAACCCATGCATCAAGTCAATTTTGCCTCAGGGGATGCATTCATAAAAAATCAGGAATTAGGGTTTCTTGACCTAATTCACCCCTAAGTTGACTTTTGGGACAAACCATGAGCCAAGACCTCAAGAGATGATTTGAGGGTCTCTAATACACCATATTTATCCATTTGGAACAATGGATTGATCCAAGAAGCTTGAGCAACAAGTCTCAATTTCCTCTGCACCACAATTAGGGTTTTAAGGGAAAAGTCAACTGTAACTTTGACTTTTGACCAAGACATGCTCCCAAACCCTAATACATGATTGAATATACCCTATGACACCCATGGAACATGTCCATCAAGTTTGATTTAGGTCAAGGACATGATTTCCTGAAGAATTGCACAGTTTGGAATTCATCTGATAAAAAGTCAACTGTGCACAAAAGTCAACTTTGACTTTTTGAGATTTTTCACCAAAATGGATTTTTAACCCTAAAATGATGTTAATGTATGATTTGAATCATCATTCATCAAGAAAAATCAAGAAAAGTGAGATAACTTGTAAAAGGGGTAACCATAAAACTTAGAAATTTTTCTAAGTTAAAAATAAAGTGGCAAAGGTACTAACTTTGGAGGACCATAACTCCTAAACCACAAGGCCATTTTTTCTCATCCAAAGATGGATTTGTAGCCCTCATTATCACCTACAAAAACTTCAACTACAAGTCATTCCAATTCATTAAGGATTTTGAGTTATGGAGTGATCAAAGTGGCTGAAAAGTGAAAATGTCACTTTTTCCAACACTTAGTGAAATTTTCACTAAGTCAGATTCTGCCTCACTTTTTGCCAAATGTAGGGGGATTTTTCACTTGGAATCAAAAGAGATCAAAACCAAACTTGTTCAAACAGTTGTTGTATCATGTTAGGGCTTTCCAAAATGGCCAAGAACATTGCCAAATTCAACCTACACCATGAGATACAACATTGCCAAGTTGCCTTGCTGAAATCTGTCAAGGCAAGGCAGAATTTGCAACTTTGGTCGATTTGCCAAAATCAGCCAATTTCAATTGCTCCAATCCACTTGGACACCTCAGAGGATTGAATCTAAAGGGGACAATCACTGAGCCAAGCCTCCAAAGTCCATGGAACAAGAAATAGCATGTTGAACCTAGAGTTGCCAAAATAGGGACAAGACTTCAAATTTGGAATGAGGCATTTAATGGAACCATCAAGGTGGCATGGACTGAGCCATTCTCATATGAAATCAGTCAAGACTTATCCAAGACCAAGGGGACCAAAGCTCTGTGCCCTAACCTCTAGTCAATGGCTAGAGGAGACTTGGATTCTCATTGGACAACATTGGCCAAACCTACTTACCAGCTGCCATGCACTATTCCTTGCAAAACAAACTTGCTCTACTATAAATAGAGCTCAATTGTGGTCAGTTTAAGTACACCAAAGCCATCTAACAGATGCTTTCCTCAAAATCTCTTTCTCTTGGCAAAAATGCCTTTCTTAGCAAGGTAGCTATCGGGTTTTGAGTTTGAGAGCAATTCTGCACAAACCAATCACTCACACACCTCACATACATCACATATGAGCTGATTAAACACTCACATAACTTCTGAAACATCAATTTCATGAAATCACCAGCTGGTTGCTCAAATTTTCAAACAAGGTGCAGCTGAGGTACCACAAAATGATCCAGCCAATTTCAATCAAGTCCAACCGTCCAAACACAATCCATAGGGTGTAGGGAAGCTGTTCAGATCATCACCACTCATCTGTAACACCTCTAAATCAAAAATCACTCTGAACTTGCTGTCACGACTTGGAGGTAAGCACATACTTGGTCATCTCTCAATCTATGCATATTTCCTCGCACAATAATTTGGCCATATGTTCATAATCATGCATGGAATGTTTTCCCTCAATTAATTGCATTGTTTGAATCGTGTATCAAAAATCCTAGCCTTCATGCAGAAATTAGGGTTCTTGAGGTTTCTTCGTGATTTCTTGTTGTATGTTTAATTTAAATGAAATTAAAGTACATAGACATGATCGTGAGGTTGAGACGAGCATAATGATATGTGGATTGCATGATATGATTACGTATTCATGGAGATTCGATAGAAAACGCAAATCTGAGAAACCAAGAACACGCGCGTGTTCTTCAGCTTGTTCTTGGCGCCTTTTTTTCAAATTCAAATATTTGAATTTTGTTATTTTGTTTAATTGATTCAAAAATTAATTTCTCTCTGAGTTTTAATGATTTTGAGTTGATTCTTTTTTTAATAATTCACAAAAATGTTAAAATATTTTATTTTATCAAAAAATCCCAAAAATATTGTTTATTTCATATAATTGATATTTTTGTAAAGAATTAATATTTTGATTGTTTTTGGCATTTTAAATATTTTTTCTACATTGATTTTGCAACTTTTAATGCTTTCTAATTATTTTGTAGGTCAATACTTAATTTTTAAAGCATTAATCCAAGATCACAATTTGTTTTCCATGTGTTAAACAATTTTTGATCATTTTAATTGAATTTTTATTCAATTAAATACATTTTGAAAACAAATTAGGGTTTTGGATTAATTCAACCCTCATAAATCATTTTCAAAACACTTTGGGCCTCTATTAGAGTGTAAGACCCAATCCTTTTTTTTGACCAAATCATCTTTGGGCCTCACTTATTGTATAAGTCCCGATACCGTCAAAAAACAAACGGCGCGATCGTCGCCTTTTCAAAAATCATCTGGGCCTACCCTCGAGTAGTAAGACCCATTTATTTTTGTTCAAAACTTTTTGGGCCTCTTGAGAGAGTGTAAGACCCATCCCCCCTTGTACAAAAAATTTTTGGGTCTCACTCATTGTATAAGTCCCTCTGTACAAGTAAACGGCGCGATCGTCGCCCGTTTAAAAATAAAAACCATCTGGGCCTACCCTCGAGTAGTAAGACCCATTTCTTTTTCTTCAAAACACTTTGGGCCTCTAATAGAGTGTAAGACCCAATCACCATTTTAACCAAAAACATTTTGGGCCTCACTTATTGTATAAGTCCCTCTGCGTTAAAAGAAAACCTCGGCGCGATCGCCATTTTTAAACGAAAAATCATTTGGGCCTACCCTCGTGTTATAAGCCCCTTTCTTTTCTTTAAACCTTTTTGAGCCTCTTGAGAGAGTGTAAGACCCATCCCTTTGTACAGAAAACCATTTTGGGCCCCAGTCACTTGTATAAGTCCCGCTGTACAAAGTCAAACAGTGCGCTCACTGATAAAACCCTGGGCCTCTCCTTGAGCTGTAAGCCACAGATCTTTCTTTTTCAAAGCACTTTCTCCTTTGATTTTGAATATACTGTTGTTTTTAATCTTTCTTTGTTGAACAACTAACCAAACAGCATGGAAGCACTACAACCGAGTAAGTGGTTATCGCTTTCATTTACTGCTTTCATATTATAAACTGTATTGTGGGGCTGCTCACTATAAGTCTCCTTTCATAAACTCATATCTACTGTGTAATAATAGTATAGATATTTTGAGTTTCCCCGGCAACTACGTCTAGAACTAGGTGACGCCGTTTCACTTATTCGTAGAAATAGACGACTAGATCCCCAATAGGAGCACCAGATATACTCTTCTCTTCGGCTGTCCTCCTTAGGAATCGTCAAGAAGCTCTACTCCCTAAGATGAATGTATTCTCCGTGAATGGCATCTTTGAGTTTCTTCCCAATTATCGAACTTTCCTGACTTGATCTATTCCTTGTGGATAGCTTGCCTTGAATGTCTCGGGGTTTGGGTACCCACTACGGTCATAATCTTGGACCTTAACTAAGGAACCCTCTTTAAAAGCTAAAAGTCGCTGGATAGTAAACCTCGCACGTTTACCAGTGGTTTTCATCTTTAAAAGAGTTATCTCTCCTAATGGAAAGGAGATGATAGACCCACGGGCTTCTTAAAAGCATCGGCCTCCTCTTGGGCATTATTCAAGGACCCTACGGCTTCTTAAAAGTATTCACAACCTCCTCTTAGGCTTCGTATAATGATCTCTTCCTCCGGGAATGATAGCCTCCTCTTGGGCTTCGTACAAGGACCCGTCGGCTTCTTAAAAGTTTCCAGCCTCCTCTTGGGCTTCGTACAAATTGTCCCGACGACCTCCTAGAGGTATAGGAACAGAACCTAGTCATCCTCATAGAACAGTCCTTTCATAGAGTCTACTACTGTTTCTCAAAGCATAGTACAAAAGATAAAACTCTAGACACAGACAGTCTAACTTCCTTGAGTCTCAAATACATTCTCAAGCACCCTTCGTTAAATAGGAAGGAAACCCGCAGACTCGGATAGTCTCAATACCCTTTGGATTTCCCGTTTCCTCAAAGAGAAGGAAATATCCCTGATCCTCAAATTAAATCCCTGTGTACAGTGTTACTCATATAAGAACTGATTTTCTCTTTTAAATCAGTATATTGGATCTGTCACTCAACTGAAACAGTTACAATAGCCTCCGTCTCGGGCTTCGTACGAGATACCAAAATTCTCCCCAGTGGAGTCAAAACAACCTTTTCGCCTCTCTCTTGGGCTTTGTACGAGATACAAAAACACTCTCTTACTGAGTATAAAAGATTCTCCAACTGAGTCAACTCTTTGCTAGCCTCCTCTTAGGCTTTGTATAACGATATGCCCCACTGGGTCAAAAACTTTTAGCCTCTCTCTCGGGCTTTGTACGAGACACAAAATAGCCTCCTCTTAGGCTTTGTATAATGATTTTCCTAGCGGAAATTAGCCTCCTCTTAGGCTTTGTATAAGAAAACCACTGGTTGATCCAATCGACCTTTTAGCATCAAAGCTGTGCCTCGTTCGCAGTACACAAACATCAACAACTCCTTTCCCTTCATCTAATTGCTGTAAGCGGCAAGCCTCTGGATCAGCTACATCCATGCCACTGTCCCTCTTTTAGCATGAGAAATTCCTAAGGAAAGATGACATTGCTCTACACTGAGTTAAAGTCTTCTCCTTCAGGTTAAAACCCTTTCTTCGGAAATTATGGCATTGCTCGGATCCGCGTATCCCAGTTAAAGTAATTCTCCTTCCCCCTCTTTAGAGATGACAAATACTCTCTAAAGTCGAGGTCCTTTCGCTTCACGTCTTGGGCTTTGAACAAGACACAAATAGACCTTTTAGCTTCACATCTTGGGCTTTGAACAAGATACAAATCACCTTTCGCTTCACGTCTTGGGCTTTGAACAAGACACCAAAACACCCATTTCCTCCCATAGAATAGGAGGAACTACGAACGCTCTGATTTCCCTGTTTCGGTAAACGGGAATACGTAGGCATAAGATCGAAAGAAAAGATCTTAGCGAGCGCAATCAACAAAAAACCCAAATCCCATATCTCCATCAATTAAAAGCAGTATTTCAAAAGCATCAGTCCTAACATCCTAATCCTTGTTCCCCGCCAGAAACCTTCTGCCTAGATAAAAAGAAAGAAAACAGTATTGGCGAAAATACAAATAACCAGTACAAAGGCCCCCCACATTGATAGCATCCGTAACCTAACAGACTGCTGTTTAAACTCAGTATGCAAAGCAGGGTTAATTGGAGACATCTATTTCCCTTCCTTATTCAGCTCACAATAGGATAAAAAATGAATCGACCTGTAGTTTAAGCTCAAACCGCAGAGAGCGACCAGCACTTAAGAATCGCGTCCAAAATCGCTCGCTACAGGCGCAGGCAGCTGGATCAATGGTCAAATGGTGGCACGGGGTTTTGGGGTCTAGTCCGGGCATGTCTGATGCGCTCCAAGCGAACAGGTCAGCGTTGTCGTCCAGGCATTTCTTCAGTTGTTGTTTGACCTCGTCGGGCAGTCCGACGCCACTGATATGAGGTGATCAGACTGGATCGCCGTGGCCTTCACGTAGGGCAGGTGATGATGCGAGTAGGAGAGGAAAAAAGGGTGGTGATACCTGCAAGGTACTCCGATGTCAAAGTAAGTGTTTGGTCAAAAAGAGAGAAAGCAAGTACAAGATTTCAAGTATTCGTTATTCGATATCTGCCCCTCTCAAGCGAGGGGGTATTTATAGGTGGATCCCTAGCGAGCAAAGCACCTGGTCTGCCAATGAGGGGTTGCCAAGTGGAGGGCAGGGCGCGTGGCCTTTTGACTCGGACTAACTGTTTCCGTGATATCCGGGGAGGCAGTTGGTCGCGTGAACTTCTTTGTGCGTAAAGGGGACATGTCCAACGACTAGTTTCTGCCCAACAGCTAATTTCTGACTATTGGGTCTGTCCAATGGCTGGATTGGATTGGGCCTTACCCCTCTGGAGGGACAGCGCCTGCCTAGTCCAGAGCAAAAACTATGGTGAAAATAAAGATATGACAATTAGCACGGACCATCTGCGTTGTACTGAGGGTGATAGAGGCTTTAGTGTGCCATGGTCTTTAGAACGAGGTTTCGTCGCAAAAGAAAATTATATGGATTGGCAATATGTACCAAAGTTTACATGCAGTTGAATGGCTTCTGGTGGAGGATTTAGTGAAAGGAAACTCACGTCACATATAGGAATGCAAACCAAAATTGAAATAGAGGACTTGAATCATCATATTTGCAGCAGCAAAAGATATGCTGAGCTGGAAATTGTATCTATGGTATCTCTGTTCATAACCTAATTTTTTATTAATTTAACTAATTGGACTAATATCTATCAGTAATATGTTATATTTTTATATTTTTTATTAAATTGCTTGTTTTTTTTTTTATTTTAAAAAAACTATGACTCAAAATTTGAGGTTTAAAATTTTAACTTGAATGTTTAGCTCTTGGATTTTATTTGTCTTAACTTCCACCCAACACATCAAATATATCTGTAAAGGTGTGTTTGTTTCGGTGCTAGAAAAAAAAGTTTTCGGGAATCTAAGGCTGAAAATAATTATTCCATTATTTGGTAGATGGGAAAGAAAAAAAATGCCTTGGAATAAATAATTCTCAGGAATAAAATTTACTCATGAACTTATAAATATTTATTCTCATGTTAAAGGGTGGGAATCATATATTCCCATGAGAATAAAAAATAACCAACTATAACTATCCACTTTCACATTATTTCAACACATTATTTTATATTTTTAAAATTTTAAAATTATAATTAAATCAATTTCAAAATTATTCCTTGGAATCTTAATTATATATCAAACAAATTGATGATAATAATAGTCCTAGGATTAACATTCCTAAAAATGATATTCCTGAAAATATAATTTTAATCTCTCAAACAAACACACCCTAATTTCTAAGTATTGACATAACAATAGTTGTCTATTAATCTAACTTTTTGAGGTAGTTGACCTCTAGAACATATATTATATTTAGATCAATATCTATAATTAAGCATTAACCACCCAATCTACCACAATCACAACGTGCTCTTCCACTAAAATCTTCCCTTATTAACAAACTTTAAGTTAAATTAAATATATTCATATATTCATATTAATCAAATTTTAATTAACAACCAAACACAAATCCACGTCCTAAAAAATCAAACAAAAACAAAAACTTTAAATGACCAAATTACCCTCACACATGTTCCTGTCCAACCACCACCAAATCATGAACCCGTTTTTCCAAACAAAACCAACACTATATTTAAAGAGAATCAAACACACCCTTTCATTAATATTTTCTCTTTTCTAATTTTCTATAATTATTTCTATATTTCTATAATTATATAAAAAAAAAAATTCATTCTACTATCTATATATGTCATTGAGCATTTTTGTTGCCTCTGATTAAAGGTTTGTTTCAATAGAAAGAGAGAATCAGAGGCCATTTCTTTCAGAAGAATAAACCTCGTTTCTTTCTAAAGAATAATTAAAAACTTGATTCTGTAACTTTTCATCTCAAGTTTTTGTTTGGGGCACCCTAAATCAACAACACCACATAGGTTTGTTATTTGGGTGCCTCTTTTAATTCCGAGACTCAGAATCTTATTCTACAACGACAGGTGATAATGATGTGATGCATGTAACTTTTTCGTAGAAAATGACAATTTTGTTATGATAAAATCCAACAAGAAAAATTGTTTTTTTTGTTGACATTTTTTATTGAGAATCTGATGGGTTAATTAAATGTTTGGTTTTGTTTTCAGGTTTGAACGGTGTGCGGTTGTGTATATTATAGCGGTTGAAAATGTTGGGGGATTTCATTAATCGTATTCTGATGTAGGTTTAATTAATTTTCAAATAATTGAATCAATATTTTCCGATTAATCATTTGAGTTATTGCTGTGTTATATATTCTTAATCGCCATTTTTGAATTGTAGTCTTCTTCTTGGGTATGCTTACCCTGGATTTGAATGCTATAAAACGGTAGAGAAAAATAGGGTTGATATCGAAGAACTTCGATTTTGGTGCAAATATTGGTATGTAATAATTTTTTTCAATCATATTCTTTTAAGATGGATGCTGTGAATACCGCCAATTGCAGCCGTAATACTAGATATTGTTAAAAATTGTGATCAAGTATTAATGACGCGTCTCAATCCTGCGTTATATCGCGGTCTAGATCATGTTATGTTATGATGTAATTTGTGTGTGATTTATTTGTAGGATTATTGTGGCACTCTTCACTGTATTGGAAAAGTTTTTGGATATATTTATTGCATGGTGAGTATTGGATTTTTAATAATAATTATCGATGTCTTCTTTAATAATTTAACTTCATCATGTGGATTCAATCTAAACTTCTATGAAGGTTGCCAATGTATGGAGAGGTGAAGTTGCTGTTCTTTGTCTACATGTGGTATCCTAAAACTAAGGTAAGACCTATTCTTCAATATATTGTTGTTTGGTTTAGAGTTCAATCATTGAATGCAGTATGTATTGTATTGTACGCGATTGAGATTGTCTTAAGTTTTCGAAAGCTCTGTTTAGAATTATGATTTAGTTGCGACAAATAGTTTGAGATCATTTTTAGCCACCGTTTAAATATGTTAAATTTTGGATTTTGTGTAGTAATCTGCCTTATAAGTCTTTAAAGGTGGCTCTGGTCCATAGTTGAATACTTGACTGTTGTTTGTTATAAATGTGCAGGGAACAAGTTATGTATATGAGACAGTGTTGAGGCCATATGTATCAAGACATGAAAATGACATTGATAGAACAATACAAGAATGGAAAGCTAGAGGATGGGATTATGCAATATTTTATTGGCAATATTGTGCACAATTTGGACACACTGCATTTGTTCAGTTTCTTCAGCAATTGGCTTCTCAATCTTCTAAACTTACCACCAAGTCCACTATTCCGGTAAACTCTCCCTTTTAATAGGAACACCTTTCATTAATATTTTTTTGTTTATTAGTTACTTACATTAGGAATTTTCATCTAACAAATTAATGCTAATTTGTGTGATAGTAATCATATTTTCTTGGTAAATAAGTTAAACAATTACGGATGATTTGGCAGATTGATGATTTTTTATCTAACTACCTTGTAAATTTATTTTGCACAATGTCCATTAAACTCTACCAAATTTATTTAAGAACTAAATACATATTTACACTAATTAATTGCAGAAAAGTGATGAGCGTGGACAAAGTGTTGAACAAATATCAACAATGCAATCATCATCCTTTATGAAGCAAAATAGTTCACTAAGCAAAAGCAAGAAATGGCCAACAAGTCCACCATCATCACCAAGTACAATCAATCGTTACGTCTCGGAGATATCAAAGTCGCAAACGATGCATGTCAACGTTGATGGTCAAACCGAATATGTAGATGAAGAAGGAGATGAAGCATGGGAATCTGAATCCGTCTCAATAGACGAAGGTCAGGATGAACCGCGTGCAAATGTGAGCGTGAAGGATAGAATCAATCGAGCACGCGCAAGACTCAGGCGATTAGATACACAAAACCCTCGAACCCCTAAGACCCCTCAACGTCGGCAACTGTAAAAATGTACATAACTATATAGTATTACCTTATTTCCATTCAAAACAAGATAATGAGGCAAAAGAAATTAAATAGACTCTGTTTCTCTTTGTTATATGTATTTAATAAAATTTCATTCATTCGCAATTTGCAATACTTACTTTATGTTGAGTTTTCAAGCAATCATGAATAACACTTTGATCTGATAAGAAGTATGTGTGTGTATTTCAAATTACTTAAGGCAGCAAAGAATTAGTACTTGGCCCCTTGATTGATTGCGAGGAACATCGAGTAGGTGTAAACAACCAAGTTTTGGTAAAATGGCAGAAGTTGTGTAAGTTTTAAAATCCAAATTTACTTGTTGGAACCACTACGTGTGTTAAACTTTGTATCCAGTGAGACAAAGATGGAGATCCCCTTATTAACACAAAGGTGTATGTATACCATCGATGTGACTAAAGCCAACAAACTATCCATATTAATAAAAGCTACGCATCTAAAATTCACAAATGACAATAAACTTTTAAGATCTGATAAGATTAAAGACCAACAATATTGTAAAATCATAATATAATTCATCACACCACTAATGATTGTTTTGAATTTTAGGGATATGATTCAAGAGACAGTTACGAATGGAAGTTTTAACATTGCGAAAAATATTCAGATATGAAACTGCAAGCTAAAAAAATCTATTTAAATGCATTGTATCTTATAGTGTATTGTATTTCACTTAAGTGCATGGTACTGAAGTTGCATGTCTCAGATACATTAAGGGTGAGACTACGTGTCTCTGCCACATTGTTCTTATGTTGCTTGTCTCTTTTACTTTGTTCTTTCAGTCTTATATCATTGTGTCTCCTCTTCAATTATGCATCTTTAAGGATAGAGTTTTAGATCCGTATTTTAGCATGCATAATTCAAATTGTTTGTGTTTGAGTATGACCATTATGCTTTAAGTCAATTAGTCGAGTTTTTGGAACAAGAACTATAATTGAGATTAGTTTAAGTCATGTCACAAGTAGAATCTCAAAACTTCTTTGAAATTTTCAAATTTTGAGATTTTGGATGGGTGATTCGAATCACATAATCCCTTGAGTCGAATCAAATTGGACAGGAGAAAAACAGAAACTTGTCTGAGCCTATGAGTCGAATCACAGTTTAAACATGAGTCGAATAACGAGACTTCCGTTAACTCTTGCCAACTTTGAGTCGAATCATGACTTGGTCATGACTCGAATCACAACTTGCATGAGTTGAATCACAACATATGCTTGACTTAAATCATAGCAAAATGAGTTTCTCTTTAAGTGCAGATCTTGTTTCACATTACTTTGCCACTTGACTCAAACCACCAAGTGTTCATGACTCGAATCAAACATTATTTTTTCACCATTTTTGTGCTTCATCTCCAACACCTATAAATAATTTTTTACTCTCAAACCTTTCACAATGTTAGAAAACATACACTTACATTGATGAATTGAAAACTCACAAACCACTTGTTCCCTCATTTTCAAAAGAGATTTGAATCTTTCTTAAATGCTTGCAAACAATTTTTTTCATCTTTGATCTCATTCTTTTTCCATTGTTGCATGGATTTGAATCTTATCTTGAATGATTCTTAATAGATTGAGAAGATTCTTTTTGAATTTAATGTATCTTTCAAGATTTGTTTAAGAATTCTGAGGCTTGCAAGAGTGTGTGGTGTTGTGACTGCTTCTGACAATTCCAAGGAAAAAGAATGAGATTTTTCTCTCTAGGTTGACCTTGGTAGTGTTGTGCGAAAGCATACATACATGATATGAGTTCTTCTCAATCTTCATACAAACCAACGCTCAAGATATTGGCGGAATTGTGTGGAAATTGTCACAGACGGAGACTTAGGATCAGGTTGTTGGGAATGGAAGATTGAAGAAGTGAATTCGAGTAAATATATCGCATAGATTTTTGTTTGTGGAGCTGCGTAGAAGTCAAACATCCAGAAAGAAGAAATTTATTTTTCAGTGTTTATTTTGGACTAGTGATTGTAAGAACTCTGGTAATTTTGTTACAAATCATAATGAAAAAAACAAATGAATTTTAAGCAGGGAACCATTGGAGAGTAGATCAAGAAAAAAGTGAGGAAGGACTTGTCAAAACACACACACACACACACACACACATTCTCTCTCTCTCTCTCTCTCTCTCTATATATATATATATATATATATATATATATATCATTTAATTGTGTAGTTGATTGCATGATTAGGTTTTCTCTATTGATTTCTGCTGATAGAATTTTCTGTTGGTAGATATTTATTGCATAAGTTGTAGATTTGGTAGAATCGGTAATTCATCTTGTCTTAGTGTCGATTAAACTTGAAAACGGTGGTTGTAGAATCTTATTCTTGTTGAAAATTATGCAATAAGATTTCTCATGTAATTATTCAATTAGCCAATACAACTAGTTTGCTCATTTGGTGTAGTTTAATAATCCAACTTGATTGTGTTATGAACCGTAAGTATATTCGTGTAACTTCCAATCGATAAGCGTAATCTATTTTACGCCAAATTTTCTACACCAAGCAAAATAAACTTTGATTTTAAAACTCTTATAATAACGTTTTCAAGCGAATTTTTTAACTTGGGATGTCTATTTACACCCCTTCTAGACCGTTCATAGTCCATTTTCTCACCCAACGGGTACCTTATCGTATTTCGCATTCCACGTAAGTGCGTCGTAACTTACGGTCTTCTATAATTTACTTATGTGTCTCATACCTTGTGGTGTTTTGTAATTCTATCGGAAAATTCCATCTATGACATTAATGTCCCTCAACATTATTTGTGGAGTACCCATATACTGTCTTTATGGTCATCCAGTTATGGACAACGTTTGATCAACAATAAAGTATTTAACTTCACATCTAGGATCAACAATGGTTTCAAGTCGAAGGGTGGTATACACCAATATTACCATGAGAATAACTTATGACACTTTGCATAACATTCTATGTAGTATTCTCATAGTGGGTCAATTCAATAGAAATATTATTCCTAAAATTTATACATGTGTGAAGACTTGATAAATCTTTATCCATAAGATGTGATCATCTGCCTATCCACGTAATAGTCTCAATGCTTTAATGTTATCCAACTTCATAATAAAACTCGACTACAGATACTTTGAGAATAGTATCCTTATGCTTAATGGGATCTCATGATTCAGTCACACTTAAGGTTTCATTAAACAGACTAGCTATTCTAGGGACTTCAATATTTTGAAAAACCAAACATAATAAAGAAATGTGTTTTAATTATTAATAAATAATTTGATACAATTAACAAGTTTTTATAAAACTATTGGCCTCTAGGGCTTACACCAACACAAAGACCTTTTTTATTGTTATCCAAAGATCAACAAGGTGTGTAGAGGCTTAATTGGATGCAAGAACAATAGGAACAAGTTAAAATTATGCCCTTCTTGTAACAAATACTTGTGGTTCTATTTGATGTGCAGGTTAAAGCTTTATGAAATTTTGATGATGATAACTGAACAAGGAAAAGTTAATCATAAAGCATCATCAGACGAGAAGTTATCCAAAAGAAAAGTTGATCCATTTCCAATTTTGAGAGCAAAACAAGACAAATCAATTTCCAATATCAACATCGGGAAAAAAAACTAAAGTTGTGAAAGCTCACATAATCTTGCGATTAAGTGTTTTTGTCTTTTTAATCAATTATATGTAATTTAAGCAATAACGTGTCTTGAAGTACTAAGCTGATGCACACATGCACCATAACTATTTCAAACTCTTCATATGTTTCTTAAAACGTCTTAATACCAATCTTGGCAAGTACTGAAACGATTAAGAAGAAATTTTTATTAGTTAGGAAAGTAAAACTCGTTGTGTAATCAATTAGGCCTTTCATATATTTGATTAAAGTAAGATTATCTTCTCCTAATTGCTCCTAATTGATTAGCTATCCTTTTAATAGATTAAGTGACATTGTAGATTAGAGGTTGTTGACCTAATCGGTTAAAAACTATCATACCCATGAATTGTTTCCTTTTTTTGCCAAATTTTATCGCATATAAAGGAGTGTTTTCCTCCCATTTAAACACACAATTTGTCTAAATAATTAACTCTCATATATCACTTATTCTCCTTATTTTATAAGTTTTATTCAATAGAAAATAACTTAGTGTTGAGAAAGTGAAAAGTTTTGTATGAGTGTTGTGTTGTTCTGCGTTGTGCTGAATTTGTTTACTCAAGGGCTTAATTCTTGTGATTTCGTAATAGTCTTAAAGGTTGCAAACTAAATCTGTAAAAAGTTTGGTGTGAGGTTGTTGGGCTGAACCTGTGTAAATGCTCAGGTTTTTATTAGTACAAATCTCAAAAGGAAATACTTGAGGAATAGAATAGGCCGCGTAGTTTAGGCCAAACTATGTAATGTATAATGAGAGCTCTCTTACTCTATCTCTTTATATTTGTGTCATTTATCTTTTTCTTTGCTTAATCTTTTCTTCTACATTCTTCTTAAAATCAATCCTTTTTAAAATTAATTATTTTTCTTTAAAAAATGAAAACTAAATATCACAATTCACTCCTCACTGTAGCGGCAAAATCGTGAGTGTAAGCTATTGATTAACTTAACTCGAAAAGCAAGAGTCGCCACCGCACTTTTATTTTATCCAAAAAAGAAAGGAAAAAGAGCGAACAAAACCTACACAAGCTCTAAACAAAAACAAGTGAAGAGAAACTGGATAAGGGGGGTTGGTTACGCAATGGGAAGGTGTTAGCACCCAAAATGTCTATAGTACTCTATAGGAGCCCTTTGAAATATCTACCGCTTTTGGTCTGAAAATATTTGCTTCAAAAGTGAATGAGGAGATGAGAAAAGAAATTATTTTAAAGATTTTTGTGTTTGGAGAGACTTGTCGCCTCATGCCTACGTACCCACGATGTGCAATGTAGGATCAAAACCCCGTAGTTCGTGGTACAAAGAATGAAATTTGTTTGTTTTGGTTGATTTTAAAATGTAAAGACAAGTCGTCATTTCCAAGCGAATAATTCCTCTTAAAGAAATTAATCATGTCTAAACTTATGAAAAAGTTAAAGGAAAAAGTGCACGAGGGCACAAAGAGGTTTGAATGAGTTTGGTGTTTTTTAAAGTCTTTTGAAAAAAAGTGTCAATATGCTTATGTAGTTTAGCATTTGTTAAGAAATTAAAAGAAAAGAGTAAAATCACTTGACAAAGTCAAGGTTTGATTATGAAAGATGTGATAGTTTGAAATCAAAAAAGTTTTGAAAAAGAGAGAGAGTTTTGAAATTTGAAGAATGGGGAGGAGAAGAAGTGACTATCCTAGAGCATAAAGTAAAAGCTAAGGATAAGAATAACCTAACCACATAAGTAAGCTATCTTCACCATAAATCAAGCAAAAGCACAAGTCTTCAAAATCTTCGAACCATAATTCCAAAGCAAAGGGAAAAGGTCCTAGTTCTAAGTCCAAGGTTCCAAGAATTGCATTGGATGTCCAAGGTCTAAGTCCAAGGATTCAATAATACCATTGAAGTCTAAGGTTTAGGTACAAAATTCCATGTCCATTGCAAAGGATAGTAACCATAGTCCAAGATTAGAAGCACAAGTTTTTTTAGAGGTTTTTAGCCTTTATTAATGTTTTTGGTCCAAGTGGACAAAGAGAAAAAGGCATAAGCATAAACATGTGTCCAACGGACAAAGGAAAAATTGAGGAAACATAAACATGTGTCCAACGGACAAAGGAAAAATTGCGGAATCATAAACATGATATGAAATGATAATAATGGAGCATAAAAGTAAAAGAGAGATAGGGAGCGAGAAGAAATTGTAAAAGTAAAAGTTAGAAGTTAGTGATTAGTTGTTAGTTGTTAGGGTAAGTGATAAATAATAATTGAATAATTGCACTTAGGTCAAGGTTAATGAGAACTCATTAGAGGATTGATAAGACCAAAGTCTCCTAACAACAAGTTTCATAAGTTTTGAACCAAAAGACAAATAATAAACCATTCTTGATAATTTTCCGATACGGGACATAATGTTGTGCTATGTTAAGCAATCGCCAAGTAATTTAAAGAGTAATTACCCTACAATGAGGCCGGTCAATAGCTCTTTGTGCTAATGCATGCTAGATGAACAATATGTAAATCGTCATCCGAAAGCAATACCGCACGAAAAGAAAAATGGTAACGATCTAGTCTTGATCTAGAATTCAACAAAGAAATTCTAATGATCCATAAGACTTTCATCGATCCAAATAAAAGAGAAATAGATGAAGAGAAATCTAAATTAAACCACAAAAATATGTGATTTAAGGCTAAGAACAAAGGAAAGGGAAGAAAATGGCAAAAAAAAAACCAAAACAATCCCTAAAACAAGCATTTTTCACATTCTGGATGCTGGTTAATCGATTAACCACTTCACAGTGTAATTAGGTTAATCAATTAACCAGTGCAAACTTGCAGTTTTTTTGCGCAGAATTCAACTGTTAATCGATTAACCAATTCGTGCATGTTTTGATTAATCGATTAACACTGTAAAAACAACAGAAAATCAGTTTGAAAATTGCATAATCCTTGTTCAATCATTTATTCAAACACCTCAGGATTAAGGATGCAATTGTGCACAAAATTTTGAGTAAAACAGCAGCAAAAACCAGTAATCAACACAAATTGCAAGATCCTAAGATCAAGCAAACAAGATCAACAAAGGATCTACATTGTGAAAGATGAAATTGAACAACAATGGGGGAAAATGAGATTACCACTCCAAATCTGAAAATTGCTTCAAATTACTCCAAGATCCAAACTCCAAAGTCTTGATCTACTGAAATTGATGATGAAAAAGTGAATGGATGAAGGTTTAGCTCAAAGTTGAACAAGAATCAATGTGACTTCTTGTTAACTTTCAAAAGAAGAAATGTGAGCTTTGGTGAATTTGGTAGTTGGAGAAAATTGAGAGACAAGAAGAATTTTGACAAGGTGAATTTGGCTATCAAAAGCTTGAAGAATGAATAAAATGAAGGCTCTATTTATAGAGTTTAGGCTTGGAAAATTTGGTGGATTGGAGTTTGGTTTGGAAATGAAAATTAGGCTTGGAATTTGAATTTGGAGGGAAATTCATAAAGAGTGGTGATTAGTGAAGTTGTATGGTAGGAAATGATCAAAGTGAGGTAGGGAATTAAAATGAGATGGTCTAGAATATTCCACATGTGATCAAAATGATGAAAATTGGTGCCAATTGCTGCAGAATTTGAATTTGGCACATTTTTTTCAAAAATTGCACGTGTTAATCGATTAACCATTTCACAGTGTAATTAGGTTAATCGATTAACACAATGAAAAAATGAGAAAAATGGCTTTTTGATGTGCTGTCTTGGTTCTGGCTCGATTTTTATTGCTTGTCAAAGAAGGCATGGACATAAACACACGAACCTTAGAGTCTCTTGAATAGTAATCAATTAAATCTTAGAAACTCTTGATCAGATGATTTTTGAATTATTTGCAGATCAACTTTGACATTGTTCAGATGAAATTCATTTGAGCTGAGGGACTGTTATTTTGGCATTTTTGACCTGTTCTTCCCTTGAAAATGTTAGTAAAGAGAAAAACAAAATATTTTTGGATTTTGGTTAAGGTTAGTAAAATATAAGCAAGTAAAGCAATAAAGTGAATAAGAAAACACACAGATGCTTAGTAAACCCTGCAAGGCATAAACCCAAAGATGAGAAGAATAAGGGAATCAATGTGTGATATTGTTTGTGGTAAAATGCAAATGAAATGTGAATGATATGTGGAATCTTAGGGGTCAAAAATTAGGGTCTTACACTCACCCTCTCTTGTGTTTGGAGTCACTTGTTCAATAATAATTTGATGACATGGTAGTCCAATGACCAATAATATTCAAAGAATTCAGTTTGTCTTATATAACCTAGTTTTCCTTTAAGAATAAGTAGAAGAATGATAAAACTATGCAATTTTTGGCTGAGATGGATGAGACCTTATCATAAATAATATTTAGTCATAAAATTGAGGTGTGACTCAAAATCGAATGAGTTGCGTGTGTATGGATTATCTCTGAATTTTGAATGATATTTTTGAACTTTCATAAGGTTTTATTCAACCAAAAGGGTGGAATAAGAAACTCTAATTTTATCCAAGAAAGATTGATTAGGTCTTTGTGCCTTAAAGCTCAACCTAATTATTCCATGTGGGTTATGGTTGGTAATGGCAGCGAGATTAAATGTCATCAAATTTTCCCTTAAGTCAAGGTTCCTATCCCATATCACGTCTTCGTTGTGGATATGCATGTCTTGTCTCTGAGTGGTGCCGATAGGGTCCTTGGTGTGCAATGGATGAAATCCCTAGGACCAATCTTGACGAACTACAATGATTTCACGCTGAAATTCGTATAACAGGGCAAAATTGTTGAACTCAAGGGAGAGCGTGATGGATCTCCATCTCATTTTGGCGTAACAAGTGTGACGCCTTCTTTACACCAATGGTGTTAGTTCCTTCTTACATATTCAAGTGTTAACACCTAAGCCCCGTTAAATCAAAACGATGACCATCAACTTCAAACCCTTGTTCTTTGGTGATATTATCATCTACAACACAAATTATGAAGATCATATGAAACAGAAATTATGAAGATCATCTGAAACACATGGAACAAGCTTTCCAAATTCTTCAAACAGGGCAATTTTTTCTTAAGCAATCCAAGTATCTATTTTCTCAACGCCAAATTGAATATCTAGGCCACATTGTATAACAACGGGGTGTCGAACTAGTTTATTAGAAGATCACTGTAATCCAACAATGGCATATGCCGACCAATCTCAAAGATCTTCTTGGTTTTTTAGGTTTGACCGGCTTTGACAGCCGCTTCAATAAGGGATACATTTCTATTGCCGCTCTATTAACATAATTACTTAAGATGGAACAATTTCGTTGGTCATTTGCTGCATAATGGGTGTTTGATGCTCTCAAAGACGCGGTAAGCCATGCACCTGTACTCATTCTCCTTGACTTCTCCATGCCATTTATGGTTGAAACCGATGCATTAGGGGTAAGAACGGGGGTTGTTTTATCCCAAAAAAACCACCTCATTTCTTTCTTTATAAATCCCTTGTGTACCAAATTAATGACTGCATTTACTTATATATGCAAGCTCTTTTCCATCACTGCTTCCGTCAAGAAATGGCGTCAATCCTTTGGTAACACTAAAATACACTGTATATTTGACTTCGATTGCACATGTTTTTAGTTGTTTATTTGTTATTTTCCCATGTTATGATGGTATTTTGTCTTACTTTCAGATACATTGCCTGATTTGAGCCTGCAGTGAAGAAACGATGCAAAACAGGGCTAAAACGGAGATTTCCTACACAATTGTACACTAGTCGTTTCACTCAGCGAACACCATAGAGGACGCCATTTGAGTAGTGGGTTTCACCCACGTTCCAACGGTCACAAGACACGTCTTCTCCAATTTGTACACTCGGCGGACGCGGAGGAGGGCTCGGCGGACGCCAACCGCTGTAATGGGAAAGTGGTCAAGGGCGTTAGAAGCATTCACCCACGTTTGGAGATTTTACCTCAACCACTTTCTATAACGTTACGTGCCCGTTACAGCCTCACTAGCACTATAAATAGGCCTTGTATTTTCACATTTTGATCATCCAATTCTAGTTTCCAACCTTAGGCATAAATTCACTTTGTAAAGCAATAATCCGTCGGGGGGTTATTGCACTATAGTTGTTAGTTAGATTGGAGCATTGTAGTTAGAAGCTTTACTTTTGAAGTCATTTACATTTCAAGTCAAGATTTACTTTCAGCATTTATTTTCCAGCTCTGTACCAGATTTAGTCTCCGACTTTGGAGCAGGTTTTTATATAATTTGCAGTTTACTTTTATTCGCATCGCCTTTACTTTCATTTATTTTATTGCTATGCTTTATATGTATTTATTGTCTCTGCTATTACTTTATATTTCTGCTATGGTCAGATCCGCACGATTAGCGCGGTCTGGAGATCTGTTAGTTTATCTGTTGTTTGTGTGATTTCTTTATCGTTAGGTATTGAACAGAAGCGTGACACTTGTGTTCACTCCTTTGAAATACACTCTCACACTTCGCACGTTTTTATTCTAAAAATGTCTTACTTCACAAACCAATTTACCATTATGTTTTCAATTACCATGTCCAGCTAAATCCCTTGTGCTGGGATGTGAGGATCGTCGTTCCGACGGTACTCCACATGTTATCTTTTTAGAAATACTTTAGGGGCTGTTTTTGGTTTTAATTAAACTTTTCTGAACTTCAATTGATCGGTCATTACGTAAATGAGACCGTGTTTTTGTTTACGTAATGACTGTGACTAGATCGGGTAAGATCGAAAGCCGTCCGACATTTTAGAAAAGAGTTTTGTTAGTTCTTAATTGATAAATACAGCGGAAGCACTTTATCAATTAATTAGGAAAGTTTTATATTATTAGAAAGAGATTTTAAACTATTTTCGGATGCGTTCATAGCTTTAGGATCCGGTTGGCCGAGCATATGCCGGAAACCCTTTGGTATTAAATATTTCTAATCGAAAACACTTTTTAACTAAGTTTGAGAGGTAGTTACATAAAAAAGGGCTTTATCACTTTAACGCAAGGAGCGACTGGTGCAGCGTGAGCGGCCGGTATAGATTAGAGGTTAGGTCTATTTCCGATCACGCTGACGCGACAGATTCTTTTTAATTAACTCTTTTTCAAAGAAGAAAACATTGCCCCGCAGTATTACTACATAAATAATAGGAGTACTATTTGATTGATGTGAATTACATTCCAGTATAGTCTTTATCTGATTTTTTTATTCTCGTTCTGTGAAAACCATTACTCTAATTTTTATTAGCCTTAGATAAATAGCGTAACAATAGTAATCGATAGATTGACATTGGTATCTGTTGGATCGATAAATCTTTTATATTACTCTGACGTAATCCGTATACTTGCAGATAGCACGCATCATCCTTGCTTGGTCACCCTTTCGTTATCCTCACATATCATTGTAGTTTAAAATAACCAATGCCACAATTTATTCAAACTCTTGAGCAACAAATGTATCTTTCACGCTTGATTTGGTGTGATTATTCCATTTAGTATTGCACTGGAAAATCAAACGTGGTAGCAGAAGTTTTATAGCGCATACTAGAGGCTGTTAAATTTTCCTATAAACCATAGATCAATAGATATAAATCATAGCGATTTCTTATCAAATATATTGAAGAATGAATTTGTTGTGTACCTTTAGGTTCATTGAGCACATGAGCAGAGAGCATGAGATGAGAGGTGGTCTTACCGGGATCAAAAGAATATCAGTGACCAGCAACACGGCGTGAGCTCTAAGTTTAACAGTGGTGGAGAATAGCAGGGAGTCTACCTGCAAGACACTCCGATGCCCAAGTGAGGTTCAGAGTGAAAAAGAGAGAGTCCAAGTACAGAAAGTTAGTGTGAATTAGAATACTTGACCCTCCTGTAGAGGAGGGTATTTATAATGTGCCCCCAGCGCTGGGCCAATGGTCATCTGTAGTGGGCTGGATTATTAGGCCCATTACAGATAACTGTCAGGATCTACGTGGAGTAGGGAAGACCAGCACATGGTCTTCTTCTTGAGTCAACTGCCCCGCGGAAGACGCGGGTTCAGTTGTTGACGTGTATAGCGGCAAAAATCGTGAGTGTAAGCTATTGATTAACTTAACTCATAAAATTCAAGATGTTATGCTTGATGTCTTGACATGTGATTCTAAAGTTCTACAGGTGGTCTTTCTTATTGTTGCAGGGCTCTGATCATGATGTCGAGCCGGATGTTGTAACACCCCATTTCTAGCCATCGAATAATATAAAATCAGAGTTACAAATTTTCAACGTACATATGGAATGTTACACTTTCTACTTAAAAACAACCATAATTATTCACCTGGAAAACAGATACATAACACATAACTTTGGATGAACCGATAACAACCTGCTCAGTCTTTAAAATAAAACAACTGTCACTATTACGCAGCGGATTCACAAAAATTCAACTTTGATAACATACCATCATTGTTCACATAAAACAACTTCAAACAAAAAGTCTTTAATGAAAACAACTTAAAATTCAGCAACAATACTAAAAATCAACAATAAAGGAAACATGCGTTCATCCCCACGAGTGTTACGTACCAGAGTGATGACACCGACTCGAACTAATGAAGGTAGATAGCCTTTACTCTGGACTACCTGCAGGATGGCGTATAAACCATCACCAAACACAGAATGGGTGAGATATCAAACAATATAATCGGGTATATGATAAACAATATATTAAATCAGATTATATAAAATCACCACACAACATTACCATCATCATTAGTCAACCACACAACAACAATTTTTATGCAACATGGAGTGCGACTCAGAAAATGCACATGCATGTGGTACCATTGGAGCAGAACTCCCAACTTAAAAACCTGCCAATTAATAGAGGCGTCAACAAGGCATAAGCCTTCAACTTAAACTTGCCAATCCAGGCCAACTTACCGAGCATCAGCTCCAACTTGATATGCTATGTATGCAACAACAATATGAACACAACGGCAACTACAACAACATTTACAACCACATTTCAACTTTGGCACTAAGCCTACAACTTAATTCTTGCCAGAAATTAAAGGCAATGCAACAAAATCACACCTGCAACTTTATAATTAACTACCACAATACTACTGCCATTTACGCCATAACTAATCTATGTTACAAACGTTTCCTCGAAATTATCCGGACAGTGTTACTAAAATCAGTTAATTATTCTTCTACTAAAATTACTAATGTTTCTACTCTGCTTTAATATTATTAATACTATTCTGGTATTGTTGTTATACAAGTTATGCTATTATTTCCTCACTATACTGCTAGATTATTCTTTTGACACTGTTACTGCTACTAGAATGTTACCTGCTAGTTCATGACCTTGTTGTTATATTTTTTTTTCTATTAACTGAAACTAATAGTGGATTATTTTCCTGCTAATTCACTCGTTCTGCTTTTCTGTTAATTCACTGGTCCTAACAGGTTAATTTACTACCATATTAATTTCGGCTAAACTATTACCTACAAGTGGCTCGCGCCACTTCCACTCACATAGAGAGGTGGCTTGCGCCACCCCTTAACCACAAAACATAGGTGGCTTGCGCCACCATTAACCATAAAGGCAAGGTGGCTTGCGCCACCATTCATCAATTCCCAGAGGTGGCTTGCGCCACCCTCAAGTGACACACAGGGGTGGCTTGCGCCATCCCCCCTCCCTATTTTTTTTTTTATTTTTTTTATTTTTTTTATTTTTTTTAAATTAATCCAAACCAGTTAACTCCGAACACATACCCCAAAACAACACGTATAATTTCTAGCAACCTTAATTTATCTACGGAATCTATAATTTATCAGAGATAACAACCAATTACGAAAACAACAGGAATTCGGTGTATTTATCGACACAATTCATACACAGTGACAATTTTATACGAACCCAAATCCCACATATTATTCATCAATTACCCTGTTATAGAGTCAGAACCCCACCCTTACCTTGGATTGAAGGTTGTTCTAAATCTCCGATCGACCTAGCTTGGCCTCTCTGCCTCTTCTCTGTAACTTCCACATTCTTTTCCCAAAACCAAATTTTCCTCTTTTTCAGCAACTCCCACTTCTTACTGCTACTTCTAATTCCTCATTATTTCTAAAAACCTAATAATATAACACTATTATTTTATTTGTCTTATTAGGCCTCATTACTACACCCCCACTATTACTGCTTCACTCACCATCTAAATAAGCCCAATAATATAATCTAGTATTATTTCTAATACTATAATTACCACTTAAGTTAGCTTAATTAATTAATTAACAACAACACAACTTAAATCAACATTTTATAATTAATTCAACTAAAAACGACATAGCAACTCAACCCAACATTTCCGACAACCAACACAAATCAAACAAATAATACGAAGATATTTAATTAAATAATTAATTAAATAACCGGGCGTTACAACTCTCCCCCACTTAGAATATTTTCGTCCTCGAAAATTTACCTTGTTCAAACAGCTCGGGATAGGATTCCCGCATCTTGCTCTCCAACTCCCACGTCATACTTTCTCCGACAGCTCCTAACCAGACTACTTTTACCAACCCAATCTCCTTGCCTCTTAGAGTCTTCATTTCACGATCCGCGATCCGTACAGGCATCGTTTCCATAGTAAGATTATCCCGTACTTGCACATCATCCATATGAATTACATGAGATGGATCTGGAACATACTTCCGGAGTTGTGACACATGAAACACATCATGTAAATTCGAAAGATTAGGTGGTAAGGCCACTCTATAAGCAACATTTCCAACTCTGTCCGAAATCTGATACGGACCAATAAAACGAGGAGTGAGCTTCTTAGACTTCAATGCACGCCCAACACCTGTTGTAACGCCCCGATTTGTTTAATTGTATTTATTTATTCATTTATGTGAATTTTGTGAAATGTGTGAATTTATTCTATTTTACTTGCTAATTGAGTTAATTGGTTAATTTCTCTGATAGGTAAAATATTTGCATTAAATTATATTTTTCTTTTTAACTTTTATTGCACGATATATTTTTCATCGGCATGTTTATGTTTTATCACGTTTTGAGAGCGGTTGCGAGATATTTGAGCTGAGGGGTAAAATAGTCTTTTAGGGGTTTAGATATTTTTATATAAATAGAGATTAGAGAGAAATAGAAAGAAAGGAAAAAGAAGAGAAAGAAAAGGAGAAGAAAGAAAGAGAGAAGAGGAGAAAGAGGAAATCGAGGAAATCTCCGTTTCAATCGCGATTAATCGGGTAAGGGTGAGAAGTTTCAATTATATCTTGCTTGTGTATGTATATGTGTTGTTTGTTGTAATTATTTTGGTTATCTCACAACTTTTTCTCATTGATAAATTGACGAACAATTGATAGAAATCGATGTTTTTACGGTAAGAATTCGATATAAATTGTGTTGTATGATCACACTGTGTTTATGAACAATCGTTGATACTTGTTTTGCTGTTGGAATTGATTTGGGATGGAAAATGGGATTTTTGGGGTTTTGGAACCGTGTAAAACGCAGCACAATTTTCTGCTTCTGGTGCAGAGCGCCGGACGATTCGTTGTTTCGTCGGGCGATGCCCAAGAGGCGCAGCTTGTCACGCTGCTGACTCTTTTAAAGTTTTAGTTGGGGAATGTACGCCGCTGCTTCGCCGGGTGATGCAGAGGCGAAGAGAGTACCGCCGGGCGAAAGCATGTACCGCCGGGCGCTCCTAGGGAATTCCAATGAATTTGTTTTCTTTGAAAATGCATAACTTTTGATCCGTAATTCGGATCGAGACGGTCTTGGTACCGTTAGAGAGCTAGTGAAATGTTATTTCTTATAAAAATGGTTTTGAGATTTGTGGCCGATTTAATTATGTCGGGAATGTGTCGTTTTGCCGATTTTTAACTTCGTAATTGTGTGCGATTGGTGTGTTATCATGTGATATGCTTTTGGTATATAAGTATAGCTTGTGTGCTGTTATATGATGTGAACGCATGTGATAATGTATATTGTTATGATGTTTTGTGGGATTGTTGTGGTTGATGGTGAGTAATTCTTGAATGAATTGATATGAGTGTATATGCTAAAATGCTAATTGTTGTGACTTGTGGATTATGATGATATGCATTGTTTATGTGACAGTCAATGTGTGTTATTTGGTGGCCTTATGGCAAGTAAATGCATTGTTTGAATTGAGTTCCAATGCATGAATAATGATGATGAGATAATCCATATTGTTGATTTGTGAAGATGCATTTGATTGTCATGAGTCCTTGTATGCCAAGCATCATGATATGCATTCTTGTGATGCCGTGTGCCCTAATGGGTGTGAGCGACGAAACGATTCCCATGGGGATCTGCTATAACATCGTGTGCCTTATACAAAGAGGTGTGAGCGATGATTATGGACGATCGTGTACCTTATACAAAGAGGTGTGAGCGATCGGGTCGTGTGCCTTATACAAAGAGGTGTGAGCGACGGGGAACATCGTTTGCCCGACGGGGAGTTACACTAAGTAACAAGCGATGGTTCCAATAGTTCCTGAGTGAACTGATGATGAGAATGATGGATGGATGGTACCGCATTGCATTTGCATAGAGTCGTTGTGTCGGTCTCTTTGCATTTGCATAAATCATGAATGGATTGATTATGTGTGGAAA
Source organism: Lathyrus tuberosus (assembly GCA_022829125.1). Classification (NCBI taxonomy): domain Eukaryota; kingdom Viridiplantae; phylum Streptophyta; class Magnoliopsida; order Fabales; family Fabaceae; genus Lathyrus; species Lathyrus tuberosus. The sequence continues at coordinate 5,394,030 of JALAZF010000190.1, forward strand.
ATCATGAATGGATTGATTATGTGTGGAAAATCATGAATGGATTGATTATGTGTGAGAAATTGTGAATTGATTGATTATGTGTTGATATTTATGTTTGAATTGGTGAATTGATGTGCATATGTGATAAATGCATTAGTTGTGGATAATATGTTTTATGCATAGACATATGCTATGTGATGTGGTGGGGTGTTTCCATGTGTTATGACTTTGGTGTGCCTTATGTGTGAATATGTGATTATGTTGGTGTAATTGATATATGCTATGATGTTGGATTATCAGAAATATGTTATGTATCTGTGGCACGCTATATGTATTAGTATGTGATGCTTGTGGTGAGAATAATTATGCATGTTAATTTTTATGTGTTTGCATATTATTATGCAATCTTGATTTAGTTGTTATTTCTCACCCTTCTGCTATGGTTTGTTACTCTATGAGGCAATTGCAGATTAGTATTTTGGAGGCTTTTGTGAAGATTAGTCCTCCGTCCTTTGTCGGTCTGTCTGCTCTGATACGTAGCACGGGAGTCGGGGAACGCTTTTGTTATATGTATATTTTGGTTGAATTTATTTTGTATTACCTTTATATGTATATTTTAATGTTATAAAACAATTTATTTTGTAAAACAATTCAGTTATGGATCTTCCGCTTTATTCCATAATTGACCTTTCCTTTTGTATGGAAGGAGTTTCCCTTTTATGTTTATTCCATTTTGTGTTATGTATCAAATAATTGAGCAGGGATTGTGTTTTATTTCCTTCATTATGGCATCCTTGTTTCTGTCGGAAAAATAAATTTTTATTTACTCTGATTTAATTATGTATTATTTATTTGCGATGAGAATTAGGGTGTTACAATAGTGGTATCAGAGCAGGTCGGTCCGTCCGGCCAAGTTGTTGAGTCAGTTGGTGTGACAGTTGAATACTGTCGATGTTGTTTGTTCCTTAGTACGTGATATGTGTGTGAAACACTGTCAGTGCTTCCTGGTTTTTTAATCTTTTGTCTTCAGTTTTGAGAATGAGATAAGTGGGGGAGAAGCTTGTGCTTCTCCAAGTTGCTTCAGTTGTAGAGTGTTGGCTCAGTGTGCCGTTGGTTGCAAGATTGTAAGTGTTGTTTGGACAGTGTGGTTCCCGGTTCCGGAGGGGATCGGAGGTAAGGTTTATGTCAACTAAGGATTTGTGCCTTCGGTAGTTTTGTGCACAAGATGCAAGGAATGCTATTATAGTTTGGTAAAGACGGTTTATACCCCATCATGATTATCGGCTGTCTATTGAAAAATTGAGGAACTGATCACCCTTAATCTCTTGTTGATAATAGACGGAATTATGTTGGATGGAATAGACGTGTCTTTCCGACTTTGATAGTGTGTACAATGAATTGTTTGGAATTAAGAAAATGATTACGGATTGTTTTATTGAGTCGATGAAGATTCTAATATCGGAAGATGAGGCGGATTAAAGGTTTTGGTATGTTGGTCAAGTTGGGAAGTCGTTGAGAGAGAACGATTGGGTATTGTTAAAGGTTGTTCTCAGAGAGTAGAGTGTGAACTCAAATTTGACGAAGGGGAGGATTGGAGGTTTGGATCTGCTAAGTAAGTAGAAGAACTTTTAGGAAGTGAAACTAAGATGTTTGTTATGTTTGTGATGATAGTGTTCTGGAAATTGGCAGAAAGGCCACAGTGTTGGGCTGCCAGTTGTGCGTGATTCCAGATGTGTTTCCGGATGGAATATTGGATGTTAGCGTTAGAATTACTCAGATTGAAAGAGCGGTTGAAAGATTTACTGGAAAGGAGAATTATGTCATCTTGGAGAGCTCCAGTATTGTTAGTAACAAAAAGGAAGGATGGTTGAACGGAATAATAAGCATGATATGTATAATGGTATTGAGACTTTGGAAAGCAAAACGTAGAGTTCTGGTGAGGTTTGGAGTCTTTGGAGTTTTAGGGCATTAATGGAAATCTTGAGAAAACCCTAGGTGTGGATGTAATATTTGAGAGTTCTTTTGGGTTGGTTGTTGCTACATGTTGGAATTTGTGAAATTGGACGGTCAAGAGAAGAAATTGTGTATGGATTACTGTCAGTTGAATAAGGTAACGATTGAGAATAAGTGTCCACTTTCAAGAATAGATGTCCGGAATGATTTGGTTGAGTTTGAGTGAATTCACAATTGTTTGGAACGTTTGATAAGAGTGGTGAATTTGTGTGAGTTGAGGCTTTGATCGATTTCATGTGACTGGTTATGTTTGTTATCATCGGGATAGGCTGTTATTTACTCGATTAAGCTTGTATGGGAGTAGCCAGTTACCCAGTGAAATTTTTTGCAGAAGCTTTAAGAATTTATATATTTTGGAATTTGGTTGGGCATTACTACGTATAGTGATGTTATTTGGTGTTTGTAATGCGTCTGTAATCTTTGTGGAGTAGAGGAGTCGTATCTTCCATATTTATTTGGATATGTTCGTAATGGCTTTGATTGAGGATATTCGAATCTGTTATAAACTCAGAGGAAGAACAGGTAGAGTGTTTGAGATTTGAATTACAAGTGTTGAAAAAAGACGAAGTTTTATGCTAAGTTATTCAAGTGAGAATTTGGGTTGAAAAAGGGTTAGTTTTCTTGGATATGTTATTTCAGATGAGAGTATGGTTAATGGATCCATAGGAAGTAGATGCAGTTCTACAATGAGAGATTCCAAAGTCGGTTAAGGAGATTAGAAATTTTTGGGCTTAGTCGGTTGTTACTGCAGGCTATGGAAGACTTTGTTAAGTTCGTACTTCTGGTATCTCAGTTGACTTGTAAAGGGTGAATCGTTTGTTTTGGATGTTCCTTGTAAGGAAAGTTTCAGAGAGCTAAAGTAGAAGTTGTCTATGGCTCTAGTTTTGATTCTGCGTGATCCTGATAAACCGTTTGTGAGGTATTGGGATGCGTCTTTGATGAGTTTAGGCAGTGTGTTAATGCAAGGGGGTAAAGTCGTGGCTTATGCTTTACAACAATTGAGGATTCATAAGAGGATCTATACTATTATGGATTTGGAATTGGTTGCGGTTGTATTGTGTTGGAATATTTGGAGGTATTATCCTTATGGTTCTAGGTTCGAGGTGTTTGGTAATCACAAGAGTTTAGAGTACTTGTTTGGTCTGAAGGAATAGAGTATGAGACAACGAGGAGGGTTAGAATTTGTGACGAGTTATGAATTTGGCTTGGATTATCCTTCGGGGAAAAGCTAATGTTGTGCCTGAAGAGTTAAGTCGATAATCTTTGCATATGGTTGTTTTGATGGTCAGAGAATTAAAATTATTTGAGCAGTTCAGAGACTTGTGTCTAGTGTGTGAGATAACACAGGAGAGTGTGAGGTTGGGAATATTAAAGTGAACAGTGATTTTTGGCAGAGGTGAGAAAGAGTTAGACTTTGGATGTGAGATTGGTAGACTTGATGGTTTTGAGTAATCAGAGTGCGCAGTGGAAGCGTGATGTGGCACATTTTGTATTTGCGTGTGGGACTTGTAAGAGTTCATAGGTTGAACATTGAAAACATGTAGGAATGATGAGACCATTGGACGTTTCAGAATGGAAGTGTTAGGTGAAAGGTTTAAATATTATTCATGGGCTACTATGTAGATGGATGTTTTGGTTATATGTTCGAATGGTAAATCGTAGCATTGTGGTAATTTTGTTGTGTGACAAGGATGTTGGTATTGTGGTTATGTAGAGGTTGTTGAAACGATGTTGGGTCGTGGAGCTAGTGTTCTTGTTTGTGTTGTTGCTTTATTCCTATTGTGTTGGTTCGAGTGCGAGTAGCTAATTCCTGTGTGTGTTCGTAGCTTGGGTATTCTTTGAGTTGTGGGTTGGTCGTCAAGTGTATTGTATGGGCACTGCATCTTGTCGTGGCAGTTATCGTCGTTGTCGTGTCGTTGTTATAGCTGCTGTTAGCAGGTGGTTTGTCAGTTGTGTTATTCGTGGCGTGCCTTTTGTTGGCATGATAGTTTGTTAGTTGGAGGCGAGAGTCATATCCGGAGTTGTTCGTCTCGGGTATATTTTCTAGGACGAAAATGTCTAAGTGGGGGAGAATTGTAACGCCCCGATTTGTTTAATTGTATTTATTTATTCATTTATGTGACTTTTGTGAAATGTGTGAATTTATTCTATTTTACCTGCTAATTGAGTTAATTGGTTAATTTCTCTGATAGGTAAAATATTTGCATTAAATTATATTTTTCTTTTTAACTTTTATTGCACGATATGTTTTTCATCGGCATGTTTATGTTTTATCGCGTTTTGAAAGCGGTTGCGAGATATTTGAGCTGAGGGGTAAAATAGTCTTTTAGGGGTTTAGATATTTTTATATAAATAGAGATTAGAGAGAAATAGAAAGAAAGGAAAAATAAGAGAAAGAAAAGGAGAAGAAAGAAAGAGAGAAGAGGAGAAAGAGGAAATCGAGGAAACCTCTGTTTCAATCGCGATTAATCGGGTAAGGGTGAGAAATTTTAATTATATCTTGCTTGTGTATGTATATGTGTTGTTTGTTGTAATTATTTTGGTTATTTCACAACTTTTTCTCATTGATAAATTGACGAACAATTGATAGAAATCGATGTTTTTACGGTAAGAATTCGATATAAATTGTGTTGTATGATCACACTGTGTTTATGAACAATCATTGATACTTGTTTTGCTGTTGGAATTGATTTGGGATGAAAAATGGGATTTTGGGGGTTTTTGAACCGTGTAAAATGCAGCAGAATTTTCTGCTTCTGGTGCAGAGCGCCGGGTGACGCTTTGGGCGCCGGGCGACGCTTTGGGCGCCGGGCGATTCGTGGTTTCGCCGTGCGATGCCCAAGAGGCGCAGCTTGTCACGCTGCTGACTCTTTTAAAGTTTTGGTTGGGGAATATACGCCGCTGCTTCGCCGGGCGATGCAGAGGCGAAGGGAGTACCGCCGGGCGAAAGCATGTATCGCCGGGCGCTCCTGGGGAATTCCAATGAATTTGTTTTCTTTGAAAATGCATAACTTTAAGTGGAAAGCTTAAGTGTCTGGTTTAGCATCTTCTGAATCCAGCGCTTGAGAGGTTCTGAACAACTTATCATATAGTGATCTGATCACTAACATTTGATTCACCTGAGAGATAGTTTCAAGTTATCAGAACTTAGTTATGCTGATTCAAGCAAAGCTCAAGAGTTCATTCTTGATCAAGTATTTGATGAATCCTTGACATTCTTCTTCCTAAATATTCTTTCAGTTTCCTGCATAACTTCCAAGAAAATAATATCCAGTTCTTTAGTTTTCTGAATTCTGCACACTTCATTCAGAAGTTCAGCATCATAGAACAATAATATTTCTTCTTTACTTGAAGAAGTTCTAAATGAGTTTTTATACGAGAAAGTCAAGGGTGGACCAAATCCATTTATTAAAAACATCTCAAAAAGGACTTATACAAAGAGGCCCAAGGTTTTATCAGTGATTGTACTATTATTTTGAAATTGTATAGGGACTTATACAAGTGACTGAGGCCCAAAAAGGATTTCTGTACAAAGGGATGGGTCTTACTTTCTCTCAAGAGGCCCAAAGGTTAGACATGGGGCTTATAACACATGGGTAGGCCCATTTGGTTTTGCTAAAAAAAAAGTGACGATCGCGCCGTTGTTTTTGAAGATACAGTGGGACTTATACAATGACTGAGGCCCAAAAAGGTGGTGTATTTACAAAGGGGTTGGATCTTACACTCTAACACAGCTGATCCTTCATTCAGGAGTACTCGTTTAGAAGGAGTACTTTGATTCTGCACTTTAAACCTCAATTACTTCTGGAGAAACGATCGATGTTCTTTCGATGTTCAACAGTCAAAAGAAATTGCCATCATTATTTTAAAAGCAGAAAAAGTTTGACAAGTAAATTCATTTTTGTTTCGTTTCAAGAATCGTTAATCATGTTAAAAACGTCGTTCTATAAAGCTAAAACAAATAAGAATTGCAAACAAAAGCAGGAGGGCTCAAATTTTATTGATAGGATGGAAATCAGCCAAACGCGTGATTCCATAGAGTATTTACAAAGTTAGAAAATGGTAATTTAAGGGAAAAGGGCTATATTGACACATAACGACCACTATCCTTCTACCAACTTTGAATTCTGGGCATCTTGAGCTTCTGTCGAAGATGACCATGACCGGAGATTTCCTTCGGTGTATGATGTAACTGCTGCTGAGGGACTTGCCCCTGTTGGACATAGTTACTTGCCATTAATCCCTAACTTTTGCCTAGATTGTACTTTGAGATTTCCAATCCACCGGGATGATTTTTGATCATGTCTCTAAGTTTTTCCTTGACCACCGTTTCGGGTTTTCAATTCACCGAGACGTTTTTTTTAGTTTAGGCGAAGTATTTCTTGACTACATCAACATTCGTGGGGTAGGTAAATTCCTCTCCGTCCATGGTTGCAAGTCTCAAGGCGCCGCCTGAGAAAGCTTTCTTGACCACATAGGGGCCGTCATAATTCAGAGTCCATTTTCCCCGAGAATCAGTGAGAAATGATTGTATCTTTTTGAGCACAAGGTCTCCTTTCTTGAAGACGCGAGGTCCGACCTTTTTGTCAAACGCCCTCTTCATTCTCTGTTGATACAACTGACCGTGGCATAATACCGTTATTCTCCTTTTTTCGATCAGATTTAGTTTGTCGTGTCGACTCTGACACCATTCAGCTTCTGTAAGCTTAGCTTCCATCAATACCCGGATTGATGGGATCTCTACTTCTATGGGGAGCACTGCCTCCATGCCATATGCTAGAGAAAAAAGGGTTGCCCCTGTTGAAGTGCGGACAGATGTGCAATAACCGTGAAGAGCAAAGGGTAGCATTTCGTGCCAGTCTTTGTAGGTTACAACCACCTTTTGAACAATATTCTGGATGTTCTTGTTAGCCGCTTCTACCGCCCCGTTCATCTTGGGTCGGTAGGGAGATGAGTTATGGTGTTCGATCTTGAACTCAGCGCATAACTGTTTCATCATATTGTTTTTCAAGTTAGATCCATTATCCGTAATGATCTGGATTGGAACACCATAAAGGCAGATGATATTGTTTTTCATAAAGCGGACCACCACTTGTCGGGTTACATTAGCGTATGACGCTGCTTCGACCCACTTGGTAAAGTAATTAATGGCTACCAGGATGAACCGATGTCCGTTTGAAGCCTTGGGTTCGACCATGCCAATCATGTCGATTCCCCATATGGAAAAAGTCCATGGGGAAGAAAGAACTTTGAGATGTGTTAGCGGTACATGGATTTTGTCGAAGTATATCTGGCACTTGTGACACTTCCTCATGTACTTGTAGCAGTCGGATTCCATGGTCAACCAGTAGTACCCTGCTCTTAGAAATTTTCTCGCCATTGTGTGTCCGTTAGCATGAGTGCCAAAGGATCCTTCATGAATCTCTTTCATTGACATGTTTGCTTCTGGTCTGTGTTCATAACGGAGCAAGTCCATGTCAAAATTCCGCTTATAGAGTGTATCACCGCTTAGAAAGAAGCTGCCTGCCAGCCTTCTGAGGGTTTTTCTGTCTTTCTTGGATGCCCCAGGTCGGTACTCTTGTTTCTGAAGGAAGCATTTGATATCGGGATACCAAGGTTTGTCGTCTATGACTGTTTCAATCGCGAAGATGTAAGCTGGCCTTTCAAGGCGCATTATGTCGATCTTAGGTAGGTCGCTCCATTGACCTACACTAATCACGGAAGAGAGAGTGGCTAATGCATCAGCCATGTGATTCTCTTCACGAGGGATATGATGAAACTCGATTCTGTTGAAGAAGGGTAGCAACCTTCTTGCATAATCTTTGTAAGGAATCAGTATTGATTGGTATGTGTTCCAATCTCCTTTGATCTGATTGATAACCAGGGCTGAGTCGCCATATACATCAAAGTCCTTGATCCTTAAGTCGATCGCTTCTTCGAGACCCATGATACAAGCTTCGTATTCGGCCTCGTTGTTGGTACACTTGAATGTAAGTCTGGCAGTGAAAGGAATGTGGGTACCCTGAGGTGTTATGATGATTTCCCCAATTCTGTTTCCATAATGATTGACGGCTCCGTCAAAGATAAGTCCCCATTGGGAACCTGGTTCTGGCCCTTCACTGAGTAGCGGTTCATCGCAGTCTTTCATTTTTAGATACATCACATCTTCGTCTGGGAAGTCAAATCCGATTGATTCCTGATCGTCAATCGGTTGATGAGCCAAATGATCGGCTAAAATACTCCCTTTAACAGCTTTTTGAGAGTGGTATTCGATGTTGTATTATGATAACAACATCTGCCAACGGGAAATTCTTCCCGTGAGAGCAGGCTTTTCAAAGACATACTTGATTGGATCTATTTCTGAGATTAACCAAGTAGTGTGACAAATCATGTACTGGAAAAGACGTTTGGCTACCCAAGCCAGAGCGCAACAAGTTTTCTCAAGCATAGTGTACCGAGTCTCGCAGTCGGTGAATTTCTTGCTTAAATAGTAGATGGCTGACTCTTTCCTTTTTGTTTCATCTTGTTGGCCAAGTACGCAACCCATGGAGTCTTCCAAGACTGTTAAGTAGATGATCAGTGGTCTTCCTTCCACTAGAGGTGATAGAATTGGTGGGTTCAATAGGTATTCCTTGATACTATCGAAGGCGGTTTGGCAGTCATCTGTCCAAACACATTCATGGTTCTTTTTGAGTAACTTGAAAATCGGTGGGCATGTCGCGGTCATGAGGAATATGAATCTAGAGATGTAGTTCAAACGTCCCAGGAATCCTCTGACTTGTTTTTCAGTTTTCAGAGAAGGCATTTCTTGAATGGCCTTGACCTTGTCAGGGTCAACCTCAATTCCTTTTTGGCTGACAATGAACCCTAAGAGTTTCCCTGAGCGGAAACCGAATGTGCACTTATTGGGATTCAAGCGGAGTTTATATTTTCTCAACCGCTCAAATAGTTTTGACAGGTGGGTCACATGCTCCTTCTCTGTTCTAGATTTGGCAATCATGTCATCGACATATACCTCGATTTCCTTGTGTATCATGTCATGAAACAGAGTAGTCATGGCTTTTGATAGGTTGCCCCGGCGTTCTTCAAACCGAAAGACATTACCTTGTAACAAAAGGTACCCCATGGTGTAATGAACGAAGTTTTCTCCACGTCTTTCGGCGCCATTTTAATCTGATTGTAGCCCGAGAATCCATCCATGATTGTACCCCATACTGTCTACCAGCATGTCAAAGTGTGGTAAAGGAAAGTCATCCTTTGGACTAGCCTTGTTTAGATCTCTGTAATCCACACACATTCTGACTTTTCCGTCCTTTTTTGGGACGGGTACAATGTTGGCTATCCATTGAGGATATTCTAAAGTGGTGAGGAAACCCGCGTCAATCTGTTTCTGTACCTCCTCCTTGATTTTGATGGCCATGTTCGGGTGAGTCCGTCTCAACCTTTGTTTCACTGGCGGACATTCTGACCTAAACGGTAAATGATGCTCCACGATGTTGGTATCCAACCCTGGCATGTCCTGATAGGGCCAAGAGAATACATCGGGGAATTCTTTGAGAAGCTTTGTCAAACTCTCTTTGGCAGTTAGACTGAGCAGTGCCCCAATCCTGATCTCTTTTCTCTCTATTTCCGAACCCAAGTTGACCGTGTCCAACGGCTCTTTGTGAGGTTCGATGGCCATTTCCTCTTGTCTGAGTAGTCGGGAGATCTCTTCTGGAATTTCGTTGTCAACTTCTTATTCAGCCCCAAATATCGGGAATTCAAAGTTGGGAGAAGGCATCAGATCGTATGTTTCAATGGGGTTTAAAACAAGCAATATGCATGACGGGATGATTTGTGTTTAGAAGAGATAGAGAGAATGCAAGAGTGTGTGCAGTGTATTTTCTTTGAACTGCTTGTTTTTATTATTGAATTGTTTTTTAGGATTACCATTTTCTGAGAAAAGAGAAAATAGAAAATATCAATTAATGCAGAAATTACATAACGACATTAACTTATTTATGAACGAGTCGATTCTTGAAACTACAGCCCTATAAAACAAAACTCTGTGGCTTTTGGCAAAGCGAAGAGGGAAATTTACAGAAAGCGATCCCTATCGAAACATCCGTTTCACCTGGGCAGGGTGAAAGGTTAAAGTAAAGACGACAATTACTTTGACTTTTGAACGATCTTCGGAACATCAACAGCAACCCATTGGCGGCGAACTCCTCGGTGAATCACAAAGTCTGGTACCTTCCTTGATTTGTCTTCAGAAATAACGTTGATTTTTGGTGGAGCAGGATCATTGGAATCTGTCTCCCAGTCATAGTTGTCGTAGGAGGATTCCTTTGTTGTATTTTGCATAGTATTTGTGCTCTCAGGTAAATCTCCCCATCCAGTTGGCTGGATGTCTTAGAGCCTGATGCGAGAGCTCTCAGGAGCAGTGTTCTTGACAATATAGTCGTATTTTCCACTTGGTTATCCTAAGGTGTCCCATACTTCTTTGAAACTGGAGGAGTCATCTCTCTCGATGACGTTGACCTCGGGAAAAGCATAGTTAATGAATTCTAGTCTGGCAAGCTTTGCCAATTCATTGTCGTACTGGATATTTTCTGAATGACCTGAGTGTTGATCCCATGACATGGTGGGAACGCAGGTATTCTGTTCAATGATGCTCATCTGATTTTCATTGTTCGGCTGATTTTCTTTCCCCAAGTCTTCTGGGTACGGTTGCCAGATAGGCAGGCCATCCATTGGGCCATAGTAGTTGTGGTCAAAGTTGTCTTTCATCAGAGTGTCCTCCTCTAATGAATTTGACAGAGCATGACACCCTTCCGGATCACAACCTCCATACATCATTTCGACGTCTGACCTTGGTATAAATCTCAGACTCTGTGTGGGATAGAAAAATGGCGTAGGCACCTCTTCCTAAGAGATATAACCATCCTTGTTAAGATAGGACTTCCATTCCTCAACTGTATTAGAGAAATCTCCCTCGTTGATGGTATGTACTGCTTGAGGCATTGGGTGAAGGAAACCTCCACTGTGGAAGAAGTTCTGAATGGGATGAAAACTTTCCTCGTTAGCAGCTGTCTGGGTGCAGGTTGCAGAAAAACCAAGACCCTTCTTTGTTTTATTATCGGTAGGAATGACAAGCTGTCCCCATCCCTTCGTATTGTTGTATTCAATTGTCTCGAGGGCGTCTTTGTATGAGAAAATAGAGGTTCCTTTCTCTGATTGATTCTCATTGCTCACCGAAAGTGCTTGGAACTGAGTTCCAACAACCTCCTCGGGTTCTACATAAGTAGATAATGAAAGGTTACTCACAATCAAGGCTTGTTCTCCATAGACCGTGACGAGTTGATCGTTCTTGACGAACCTCAGTTACTGGTGCAGTGTCGACGTGACTGCCCCGGCCTGGTGTATCCAAGGTCTTCCTAATAAGCAAATGTATGTTGCCCGGATGTCCATGACCTGGAAAGTGATTAGGAAAGTGTGAGGACCGATAGTTATGGGAAGGTCGACTTCGCCAATAACTGCTTTCCGAGATCCATCAAAAGCTTTGACGATGACCTCACTACCCCTCATCGGGGATCCTTTGAATGATATTTGCATTAAAGTGGACTTCGGCATAACATTGATGGTCGATCCCGTGTCTACCAGTACGCTGGTAAAAGCATCATCCTGGCAGTTGACTGTGATATTGAGCGCCATGTTGTGGCGTTTGCCCTCCTCTGGTAAATCCTCATCATTGAATCCTAAGTTATTGTAGGAAGTAATGTTAGAGATAATGCTATCGAACTGTCGTATTGACACATCCTGTTCCACAAAGGCCTGCTCTAAGACTTTCTGTAGAGCCTCTCTGTGGGCTTCGGAACTGAGTAAAAGTGATAGCACAAAGATCTTTTAAGGAGTTTGTAACAGTTGATCAACAATGTTGTATTCACTCCTTTGGATGAGCTTCAACATCTCATCATTGTTTTTCGAAAGGTTGGGATTACTGGATTGATCAACCGGTGGATCAGGAGCTTCTGTCTGAAGTTCCTTTTCCTTGTTAGGTTCTCCAACTCCTCGGTTGAAGATTCGACCGCTCCGTGTTACTCGACTGATGTCTGCAATATTCACGACGAAGGGTAATGAAATTTCCTTTCCATTCTTAATTATCGTTGCACCGTATTTATAAGGGATTGCCTTAGCTGATTCAAACGGTAATGGTCCTGGCAGATAGATCACTACAGGAGTCTTCTGATTTTTCTGACTGTCATAAATAACTTCAATCAGTTCCTGGCTTGGAACCTTTGATTCGTCCACTAGAGGGATGATGGCACAAACATCCTTGGTCCTCTCAGGATCAGAGATTACAACCACATCTTTGATTTAATTAGCGAAGTAGTCCAGCGACCAGTTGATTGGCTCGGAACTCGGACAGGGGTGAATCTTTTTACGATCCAACTGACCTTGAAGAGCTGCCTGCACAAGGTAGCATCCTTGGTTATTCTCCGAGTAGATCCAGGACTACCGTGATAGAAATCCTTATCAGATCAACATGATTCAAATCTTCGATATTTGTTTGATGAATACCAGCTTGGTGGTGTTACACGCCAGGCAAGTTCAACTCGGTTTTCTTACTTCGCACAATTATCAGAACTGTAAAGGATGTTGTGAGAGTAACCAAGAGGGCGCTCTTGTTCAAAGAACTTTGCAACACTTGTTAAACCACTGGTGGCTTCCGATCTACATGGATGAAAACACGCAACAAATCAGTGTGCTTAACGGGAACCCTACTCTGCGTCAAAGTCAGGATGTCCGATCGACGGAAACAGATCTAGTGAGGTTCCATCTGACGCTGAAGGGCCTCTTGTATGAAAGAGCATCCCTGTTTGTTTACCGAGCAAGTCAGACAAGAATTGTAATCGTGCCGCGGCAGATTATGATACTGGCTTTGCCTTAAGTGCATCGCCACCAAGTTGGCATTCATTGCACGGATGTCGTGATTCTGAATGATGTTGACGCCACGAACTCGGTGCTCTTGGATCCATCAGAGATCCAATTGTTCCTATAGAGTAGGTTTCACCATAGAACATCCCTGATTGTTTTTAGAGCAGATATCACACTGGTGATAATTGTGAGGTGGCACATGGCCATATCCACTCTGTCAACAATGCATCTTGACCAAATTGGTCCTCAATAAGAGCACATCGTGAATTTGATAGTTGTCATTAGACTCTCCCTCTATCAAATTAACTGTGGCCTTCTCATGTTGAGGCAGCGGGTTCGTGAGAACATTAGGATTCGTATCTTTGAAAGATAAGACCCCGCTCCTAACAAGCTTTTGCACATCGGATTTGAAACTGAGGCAGTTTTCTATGTTATGCCCTGGTCCTCGTTGATGGTAAGGACAAGTCTGATCCGTTTTGAACCAAAAAGACGGATTTTCCAGTACCATAAGAGGAGACTTGGTCTTGACATGCCCTTTGACCAGTAGTAATGGAAACAGTTCTGCGTACAACATGGGTATAGGATCAAACCCTGGTGGTCGTGTTGTATAGTTGTTGTTGTACGGAGGACGAGCCTGCTGAAGAGGTTGTTGTGTCCTTGGCTGATATTGCTGTTGATTAGGTTGGCTCTGCACAACCTGAGGTTGATACGTAAGAATAAATGCTGAGTTGATAGCAGGAGTTATAGCTACTACTGGTTGGTAACATCGCCTTTGCTTTTCGAGAGAGATATTCCCAATATCCTGCTCTTTTTTCTTAGGGAGAGCACTACAGTATTGTTTTGTACTACTTGATGATCCAGCGTCTTTAACTAGACATCCTTCTCAGACGGCTTCCTCGAGACGTACCCCCATACCGACCATTTCGGTGAAATCACTGGGCGCACTGGCGACCATTCTGTCATAGTAAAATGAGCTCAAGGTCTTTAAGAAGATCTTTGTCATCTCTTTTTTCTCCGAAGGTGGAGAAATCTGAGCGGCAATTTCATGCCATCTCTGAGCGTATTCTTTAAAGGTTTCCTTGTCCTTTTGTGACATCGATCTGAGTTGATCTCTGTCTGGTGCCATGTCCAGGTTGTATTTATACTATTGAACGAAGGCAGCACCAAGATCTCTGAATGTACCGATCGTCGCGTGGTTTAAACCCATGTACCATTTTAATGTGGCACCGGTTAAACTATCCTGAAAGTAGTGAATGAGCAGCTCCTGATTCTTTGTCTGAGCTGACATTCGCCAAGCGTACATCACCAAATGGCTCTGAGGGCAAGAGTTACCCTTGTACTTTTCAAAGTCGGGCACTTGGAACTTGTGTAGAACTTTCACATTGGGGACCAAACAAAGGTCTGCGGCGTCCTTTCCAAATAAATCCTGATCGCGAAGGGCTTGCAGTTCTTTCTGCATTTCCAGGAACTGTTCATGGAACTCATTGATTCTGTCAAACATGCTGTCGTTTCCACCAGAAGGTAACTGTGGAATCTGTCCTTTCGGGACAATGTGTACCATGGGTGGTGGTATAGTCATTATGGTCGAGACTCTCGGTGCCTCCTGAAGTTTGTAACCTTCAGGAGTTGCTGTCATGCCCCTGGCATCTTCGCTTTCCCAAAATTTGTAACCTTCAGGCCCAGCGGTTCCTGCTGCGGTTCCCTGATCTTCCACGATCGGCGGAACATATCCTTCCGGGATATAGTTAATAGGCATGCCACAGGGACGATCTTTCGGCATTTTTACCTAGGATCATACTTTTCCACTATGGGCGTAGATGTTATCTCTGAGATCACAACCCTTTGTTATTGCATTTGAGCATCTGCTAGAGCTTACATGTCGTTATGAAGCTTTCTCAGATCCTCTTTCAGAGTGTCGATCTCTTCTCTCAACTCTCTGTTCTCTTCCTCGAGATCATCCATCTTTTTCTGACAATTGGCCCGAGTGTTGTACGAATGAGACAGTTTGACTCTAGAATCGAGACGCAAACGTGAGATTCGTAGGTGAGAAGAATGTGTTATGCGAGAATGATGAATGATATGCAATGATTATATTAATTGTATGTTTATTCAAAGTAAACTTCGACAATGGGATTGCAAATATCAAACAGTGGGGAAACCCCGTTTTATTGAATTCAAAGGATTGTGGAAATGGAAATACAGTAATTTACATAGTGCTGAAAAAGGAAACCTAAACTAATGGATCCTGAGTCCTTTCTGAAGAGAGCTCAGGTGTTGGCTCTGGTGCTTTCCTTTTCTTTGACCGGGGCTCTTCAGCCGTTGTTGGGTTATCATTCCTTTGCCAAGTGAAAGGAGCGAGCAAATTCCTTTGGTCGTCCCGATTTTCTATGCATGTTGCTCTAAAATCTCAATCAGAGCATCTTTTTCTCTTAATAGCTGCTGTATTTTCCTGCACTCCACATTGAGAATACGTTACTTGTTCCTCCAAGAACTCTTCTCCTGCTGAACTTTGTCGAGAGTAACCTGAAGCTTTTCTGTCTCAGACATAAAATAAAGGGCAGAGTCCCTTAATGGAAGAACTTCCTGACGAGGGTAAGGCATCCTCAACTTGAGACCCTCATCCTTTCCTATGAACGTGTTTCCAAGCATGCACTATTTCTGTCTTTAGTGCCCTGTCATTTTCTCCTTCCTTGAAGAAAAGACCTTCCAGATGAGCATTGCGTGGGACATGCCTCATTGGGTATCCAAATTGACGACGAATCAATACCGGATGATAATTGATTCCTCCCTTAGTTCCTATAATGGGTATATTTTGGAAATTTCCGCAACGGTCAATGATTCTGATCCCGTCGTAGATTCGATTATACCAATCGATGTCAGAGTTGGTAAGAGACATGATTCTCTGCGACCAACGTAAAGTATTCTTTTGATCCCAAAATGCAGCAGACTTGGGCAAATAGGAAGTGAACCATTTGTAAAGCAAGGGCACACAACACGTGATTATTCCTCCGCTGTATAAATTCCTTATGTGTACCGAATGATACACATCTGCGAGCAGGGTCGGTACAGGGTTTCCAATCAGGAAAATCTTAATGGCGTTGATATCTACGAAGTTATCAATGTTGGGAAACAAAAATAACCCGTAGGTGAGCAAAACAAAGATGCTCTCGAAAGTGGCCATTTTCCCTATACTAGCAAATTACAGGGCTTTCTTTATCAAGAATTGGGCTGGCAAACCTTGGATGCCACCCTTAGTGGTCATGTGAGTCCTGACTTCTGACTCGTCCAAATAAATTGCTCTTGCAATGGTTTGATCCTTTGGAATTTCTTCCAGTCCAGAAAAGGAAGCCTGATCAGTGATATGCAGATCAGTCAAGTGAGAATACTCCTCCAGTGTTGGTGGTAGCTGATAATCCGGGAATGTGAAACAGTGATAGATCGGATCGTAGAACTGGATCAGGGTGGACAAGATTCCTTCGACTACATGAACCCTTAATAGGGACAGGAGTCCCCCATACTTTGCTCTGGAAGCCTTGTGGTTGGTGATCATTCTCGCCAAACCTCTCAAATCCTCCAACTTTGGAACCTTGAAGGTGTACTTATGAGTTTTCCTTCTACCGAAATCCATTAGCGCAATCTCCTTTCTCTAATATTTGCAATCAATGTCTCAGTCTAATTTGAAAAAGAGAGACTAGAAGAGAATTTTTTTTATTTTAATGTGTTTTAGATGAATGTATAAATGCAGCACACAAAAACATAGAAAAAACATGGGGTCAAAGGGTCGGTGTCATGAAGTCAAGGATCTACCCCCCCCCCCAAAGGTTTATACTGGTGATTTTTTGTACCTGTGCTCAAAATCATCAGCTCCTCCCAGGATAACAATAGCAAGCGGATCGCCAGCGAGCTGCAGTATCTTAGAGTAAATGCTATTCACCGAGAAAAGATCATCAGCCTCAAATGAGGGTAGTATCGCGTGACAAATATTTCTGATAGCTTCCGCACTATAAAATGGTTTTAGTCTACTAAATCAGTTTCACCGACAACCACAATTGAACAACACTGCTTTCAACAACCGAAGTCGTATAGTCATTGAATCCGCAAAGGGTGCCTCAACTGATTCGATGGTCGAGGTCTCTTATTTGGGAGTCACCCCCTTTAAGATTACTCGTTTAGCCCTAACCTATCTTAGGTGTATACTCAATCTTTCCACATGCGACATCACACACATTCCCATTAGCAGAAAAATAAACACAAATATCAATTAGGAAAAGTAGTATATATTTGTTTTAATCATCCTATACCTCTAGCCTTATGATCCTATACAGACAATGACTCCCCAGCAGAGTCGCCATTTCTGTGACATTTCGTGAACTCAGGGTTTTCTACCTAATATTATAAGAAAAGGATTGGGCCCCACGGCGGGCGCCATTTTTTCTGTAGCGCGATTTTTGTGGTCCTGAGTCACGATCGCTTGGGTACTACAGTTCGATTCATTTTTTATCCTATTGAGCTGATTAAGGAAGGGAAATAGATGTCTCCAATTAACCCTGCTTGCATACTGAGTTTGAACAACGGTCTGTTAGGTTATAGATGTTATGTGGAGGTGGGGCCCAATCTTTGGTTTTTTTTCCTAAGGAGACTGTGTCTGGATCATTTGTGAGGTTTTTGCTAATGTGTTTAGATTTGATGCTTTTGGGTTAATTTGGTGGAGATACTGGATTTTGGGTTTTTGATTAGTGTGCTCGCTAAGATTTTTCAATCTTATGCCTACGTATTCCCGTTTGACGAAACAGGGAAATCAGAGCGATCGTAGTTCATCCTATTCTATGGGAGGAAAAAGGGTCGTTTTGGTGTCTTGTTCAAAGCCCAAGACGTGAAGCTAAAGGGTTTGTTTGTATCTTGTTCAAAGCCCAAGATGTGAAGCTAAAGGGTCTATTTGTATCTTGTTCGAAGCTCAAGATGTGAAGCTGAAGGGTTTTGACTTTAGAGAGAATTTGTCATCTCTAAAGAGGGGTATTTGGTATGTTTGTCACAACGGTTGGGTGACTGATTATAAAAGAGAATTACTTTAACTGGGATATGTGAATCCAGCAATGCCATAATTTCCTTTATAGGGGATTTTTAACCTGAAGGAGAAGACTTTAACTCAGTGTAGAGCAATTCTATCTTTCCTTAGGGATTTCTCATGCTAAAAGAGGGACAGTGGCGTGGATGTAAATAATCCAGAGGCTTGCGCTTACAGCAGTTAGATGAAGGAGAAGGAGTTGTTGATGTTTGTATGCTGTGAGCAAGACACAGGTTTGATGCTAAAAGGGTTGATTGACTCAAACGAGGTTTCCTTATACAAAGCCTAAGAGGAGGCTAGTGACCCAACAAGAGGATCTTTTATACTCAACAAGAGAGTGTTTTGTATTTGTCTTGTATGAAGCCCAAGACGGAGGAAAAAAGGGAGGTGACTCAATAAGAGAGTGTGTTCGACAGGTGATTGACTCAACAAGAGAGTCTTTTATACTCAACAAGAGAGGGATTTGTTGTCTTGTACGAAGCCCGAGATATTGGCTGAAAGGTGATCGACTCAACAAGAGAGTCTTTTATACTCAACAAGAGAGTGCTTTTGTATCTCGTACGAAGCCCGAGATGGAGGCTAAAAGGGTTTGACTCAACAAGAGATTCTTTTATACTCAACAAGAGAGTGTTTTTGTATCTCGTACGAAGCCTGAGATGGAGGCTGAAAGGGTTTGACTCAACAAGAGAGTCTTTTATACTCAACAAGAGAGTGATTTGTATCTCGTACGAAGCCCGAGATGGAGGCTAAAGATTTGACTCAATAAGAGAGTCTGAAAAGGTTAGCTCCGCTGGGGAGAATAATTCGTACAAAGCCCAAGAGAAGGATGAATATACTGGTGACTGTTTCAGTTTAGTGACAGGTCTAGTATGTTGGATAGAAGAGAATATCAGTTCTTATGAAAGAAAGATTAAAGGTCTTTTTGTGCTTTGGTACTGATTAGAGGATCAGGGTTATTTCTTGTTCTTTAAGGAAATGGGAAATCCAAAGGGTATTGAGACGATCCAAGTCTACTGATGTTTCGAGAAATCGATTTTCAGGTAGTGAGTGATCTTTTTGTGATGCCCAAGAGAAGGCCGATATGTTAAGGGATGAAGGTCAACCCATTAACTGGTCTGACACTTGACTCAGAAAGACAACTCTAGCAAATTGATGACTATGTTATGTTCCTATACCTGTAGATGTCTCTGGGTCCTTGTACTAAGCCCAAGAGAAGGCATGAGAGCTTTTAAGAAGCCGAAGGGTCCTTGTACAACACCCAAGAGGAGGTGGGGAAGCTTTTAGGAAGCCTGTGGGTCCCCAAACCCCGAGAAGTTCAAGACATGCTATTCACAGAGAATAGATCAAGCCAGGAAAGTCCGAGAATTTGGAAGAAACTCAAGAGATGCTATTCACAGAGAATAGATCAACTCTGGGGAGTAGAGTTTCTTTGACGATTTCTAAGATGGACAGTCTGAGAAAGGGTTCACCGAGAATGCTGCCTATCACGTCTCCATATTGTTTAGCCCCAAGAGGATGGAAGACTGTATCTGGAAATCCTATGGGGATCTAGTTTTGTTTGTATTTAAGAGTGACCAACAGGCTTTACCTAGTGCTAGATGTAGTTGCCGGGGAAAACTCTAAATTGCTATACTAGTATTACCTAGTTGATATTTGATAGGTATATAAAAGTTTGTGAAAGAAGACTTACAGTGAGCAGCCCCACAATACAGTTATATATACATGAAAGCAGATAAAGAAGCGGGTAAACACTTACTCGGTTGTAGAGCTTCCATGTTGTTTGGTTATTTTTCAACAAAGAAAGCTTTGATAACATGATTATATTCAAAATCAAAGGAGAAAGTGCTCTGAATAGTTTGTTGGGGCTTACAGCTCAAAGGAGAGGCCCAAGGTTTTATTAGTGATTGCATTGCTGTTTTGAATTTGTACAGGGACTTATACAAGTGACTGAGGACCAAAAAAGTTTTCTGTACAAAGGGATGTGTCTTACACTCTCTCAAGAGGCCCAAAGGTTATACATGGGGCTTATAACACAAGGGTAGGCCCATTTGGTTTTGCTAAAAAAAAAGGCGACGATCGCGCCGTTGTTTTTGAAAATACAGTGGGACTTATACAATGACTGAGGCCCAAAAAGGTGGTGTATTTACAAAGGGATTAGGTCTTACACTCTAATAGAGGCCTAAAGGTTTTAAAGAAAAGAAATGGGGCTTATAACACGAGGGTAGGCCCAAAAGTTTTTCCGTTTTGAAATGGCGATCGCGCCGAGATTTTTGAAAACGCAGTGGCTCTTATACAATGACTGAGGCCCAAAAAATGTTTTGTTTTCAAAGGGGATTGGGTCTTACACTCTATGAGAGGCCCATGAGTGTTTGAAAATGATTTGTGAGGGTGAAAATCAAGGAAACACTAATTTTGTTTTCCTTTAAAAGTAAATATTTAAAGAAAATCAAATAAGATGATAAAAAAACCAAATGAGTTTGAATAAACCACTTGTGATTTTTGTTTAAGGTTTGAAAAATGAGGTTTTAATCACAAGATGAATTAAAACTCATTTGGTTTTGATTTTCAAATTAAATATTCACTTTTAAAATGTTTATAAATGATTAAAAATGAATTTATTCACAAAAATACTAATTACATTAAATAAATAATATAAATTTGATTTTTTTTGTGGAATTAAATATTTCAACATTTTTGTGATTTTTTTTGCAAAAAGAACCAATAAAAAACAATTAAAATTGAGGGAGTTATTAATTTTTCAAATCATTAAAAATAATATGAAAAATAATAAAATATGAAAAAGTGGTAAAAAAAAGGATCTGGGGCGAGGGGGATTCTAACCCCAGACCTCTTGTGTATAGGGCGCGCGCCTTACCACTGGGGTGGTGATACATCTGTTGATTGAAACACAACCACAAATATACAAGGCTTGCCTTGTTTTTGGCCTGGCCCAAGGCAAGGCAAGGCAAGATTTTGGTTGAAAACATGAAGGCCATAACTTTCTCATTTCTCCATGGATTGGGACAAAATTTAGGTCTATCCTGCCTAGAATTTCACAAGGAATCCAATGGTGGTGGTGTTTTTTTTTCAGATCATGCTCCTATTGAAAAACCTTCTAGTGGTTTTGAAGTAGTTTTGAAATAGGCCATGATTTGCATTTTCTGTGCCATCTCTTGATACAGGTATGAATTATATGATGAATTGGTGCAAACATAACACATATAACATGTATAAGAGATGCATGATCAGTAGACATCAAAAGAAAGCATGATTCAAAGAATCCAAGTTGTTATGCTTACCTCTTTTTGGAGCTTTTGTGCAATCTGCCAAGGGTTTTGTTCCAGAAATTATTTGGTGCTTTAGACACCCTCAAATGATCTCTTAGAAGCTTTTAGGATGGTTGGAATCAGCTGGAAACCTCAGGAACAAGTTTGAGCTCTTTCTTGCAAAAGGGGCAAAAGTGGCCAAAATAGCAACTCTCTCAAATGGTGTTCCAGATGTGTGGAACCATTTGGGACAGTTCAAGGATAATATTTGGAGTGTGTTTGAGGTTTTATCTGGTTTGGAAAGTGACTGAATCAAGACATGGCTTGAAAAATGCACAAAAGTCCTATTTTGAGGTTTTGAGAGGGGACTTTGTGATTTTGGTGTTACAGGTCACTTGTGAGAGTTTGGATCACTTCTATATGATGTTTATGAGTGTAGCGAGCGATTTTGGACGCGGTTCTTAAGCGCTGGTCGCTCTCTGCGGTTTGAGCTTAAACTACAGGTCGATTCATTTTTTATCCTATTGTGAGCTGAATAAGGAAGGGAAATAGATGTCTCCAATTAACCCTGCTTGCATACTGAGTTTAAACAGCGGTCTGTTAGGTTACGAATGCTATCAATGTGGGGGGCCTTTGTACTGGTTATTTGTATTTTCGCCAATACGGTTTCTTTCTTTTTCTACCTGGGCAGAAGGTTTCTGGCGGGGAACAAGGATTAGGATGTTAGGACTGATGCTTTTGAATTACTGCTTTTGATTGATGGAGATACGGGATTTGGATTTTTTTGTTGATTGCGCTCGCTAAGATCTTTTCTTTCGATCTTATGCCTATGTATTCCCGTTTACCGAAACAAGGAAATTAGAGCGTTCGTAGTTCCTCCTATTCTATGGGAGGAAATGGTTGTTTTTGGTGTCTAGTTCAAAGCCCAAGACATGAAGCGAAAGGTGATTTGTATCTTGTTTAAAGCCCAAGATATCAAGCAGAAAAGTCTATTTGTGTCTTGTTCAAAGCCCAAGACGTGAAGCTGAAAGACCTCGGCTTTAGAGAGAATTTGTCATCTCTAAAGAGGGGAGAAGGAGAATTACTTTAACTGGGATACGCGGAGCCGAGCAATGCCATAATTTCCGAAGAAAGGGTTTTAACCTGAAGGAGAAGACTTTAACTCAGTGTAGAGCAATGCCATCTTTCCTTAGGAATTTCTCATGCTAAAAGAGGGACAGTGGCGTGGATATAGATGATCCAGAGGCTTGCCGCTTATAGCGATTAGATGAAAGGAAAGGAGTTGTTGATGTTTTTGTACTGTGAACGAGGCACAGCTTTGATGCTAAAATGTTAATTGAATTAACCAGTGGTTTTCTTATACAAAGCCTAAGAGGAGGCTAATTTGTGTCTCGTACAAAGCCCGAGATGGAGGCTAAAAGTTTTTGACCCGACGATAGAGTCTTTTGGTATCTCGTATAAAGCCCGAGATGGAGGCTATTTGACTCAACAAGAGAGTTTTTGTATCTCGTACAAAGCCCGAGATGGAGGCGAAAAGGGTGATTGACTCAACGAGGGAGTCTCTTATGTGTCTCGTACAAAGCCCGAGAGAGAGGCTAAACGTTGTTTGACTCCCCTGGGGAGAATTTTGGTATCTCGTACAAAGCCCGAGATGGAGGCTATTGTAACTGTTTCAGTTGGGTGACAGATCCAATATACTGATTTTAAAAGAGAAAATTAGTTCTTATATGAGCAACACTGTACTCAAGGATTTGATTCGAGGATCCAGGTTATTCCTGTTCTTTAAGGAAGCGGGAAATCCAAAGGGTATTGAGACTGTCCGAGTCTGCGGGTTTCCTTCCTATTTAACGAAGGGGTCACTTGAGAATGTCTTTGAGACTCAAGGAAGTTAGACTGTCCAAGTCTAGAGTTTTATCTTTTGTACTATGCTTTGATAAACAGTAGTAGACTCTATGAAAGGACTGTTCTATGAGGATGACTAGGTTCTGTTCCTATACCTCTAGGAGGTCGTCGGGACAATTTGTACGAAGCCCAAGAGGAGGCTGAAAACTTTTAAGAAGCCGACGGGTCCTTGTACGAAGCCCAAGAGGAGGCTATCATTCCCGGAGGAAGAGATCATTATACGAAGCCTAAGAGGAGGCTGTGAATACTTCTAAGAAGCCGTAGGGTCCTTGAATAATGCCCAAGAGGAGGCCGATGCTTTTAAGAAGCCCGTGGGTCTATCATCTCCTTTCCATTAGGAGAGATAACTATTTTAAAGATAAAAACCACTGGTAAACGTGCGAGGTTTACTATCCAACGACTTTTAGCTTTTAAAGAGGGTTCCTTAGTTAAGGTCCAAGATTATGACCGTAGTGGGTACCCAAACCCCGAGACATTCAAGGCAAGCTATCCACAAGGAATAGATCAAGTCAGGAAAGTTCGAGAATTTGGAAGAAACTCAAAGATGCCATTCACGGAGAATACATTCATCTTGGGGAGTAGAGCTTCTTGACGATTCCTAAGGAGGACAGCCGAAGAGAAGACTGTATCTGGTGCTCCTATTGGGGATCTAGGCGTCTATTTCTACGAATAAATGAAACGGCGTCACCTAGTTCTAGACGTAGTTGCCGGGGAAACTCAAAATATCTATACTATTATTACACAGTAGATATGAGTTTATGAAAGGAGACTTACAGTGAGCAGCCCCACAATACAGTTTATAATATGAAAGCAGTAAACGAAAGCGATAACCACTTACTTGGTTGGAGTGCTTCCATGCTGTTTGGTTAGTTGTTCAACAAAGAAAGATTGAAAACAACAGTATATTCAAAATCAAAGGAGAAAGTGCTTTGAAAAAAGAAAGATTTGGGGCTTACAGCTCAAGGAGAGGCCCAGGGTTTTATCAGTGAGCGCATTGTTTGACTTTGTACATCGGGACTTATACAAGTGACTGGGGCCCAAAATGGTTTTCTGTACAAAGGGATGGGTCTTACACTCTCTCAAGAGGCCCAAAAAGGTTTACAGAAAAAGAGTGGGGCTTATAACACGAGGGTAGGCCCAAATGATTTTTCGTTTAAAAATGGTGATCGCGCCGAGGTTTTCTTTTAACGCGGAGGGACTTATACAATAAGTGAGGCCCAAGATTTTGGTTAAAAGGGGATTGGGTCTTACACTCTAATAGACGCCCAAAGTGTTTTGAATGGGTCTTATAGCTCAAGGAGAGGCCCAGATGATTTTTATTTTTAAACAGGTGACGAACGCGCTGTTTACTTCTACAGAGGGACTTATACAATGAGTGAGGCCCAAAAAGCTTTTGTACAAGGGGGGATGGGTCTTACACTCTTTCAAGAGGCCCAAAGAGTTTTGAAAATGATTTATGAGGGTTGAATTAATCCAAAAACCCTAATTTGTTTTCAAAATGTATTTAATTAAATAAAAATTCAATTAAAATGATCAAAAATTGTTTAACACATGGAAAACAAATTGTGATCTTGGATTAATGCTTCAAAAATTAAGTATTGACCTACACAATAATTAGAAAGCATTAAAAGTTGCAAAATCAATGTAGAAAAAATATTTAAAATGCCAAAAACAATCAAAATATTAATTTTTTACAAAAATATAAATTATATGAAATAAATAATATTTTTGGGTATTTTTGATAAAATAAAATATTTTAACATTATTGTGAATTATTAAAAAAAGAATCAACTCAAAATCATTAAAACTCAGAGAGAAATTAATTTTTGAATCAATTAAACAAAATCACAAAATTCAAATATTTGAATTTGTAAAAAAGGCGCCAAGAACACAAGCAAGAACACGCGCGTTTTTCTGGGTTTGGCTGATTTGCGTTTTCTATCCAATCTCCATGAATACGTAATCATATCATGCAATCCACATATCATTATGCTCGTCTCAACCTCACGATCATGTCTATGTACTTTAATTTCATTTAAATTAAACATACAACAAGAAATCACGAAGAGACCTCAAGAACCCTAATTTCTGCATGAAGGCTAGGATTTTTGATACACGATTCATACAATGCAATTAATTGACGGAAAACATTCCATGCATGATTATGAACATATGGCCAAATTATTGTGCGAGGAAATATGCATAGATTGAGAGATGACCAAGCATGTGCTTACTTCCAAGCCGTGACAGCAAGTTCAAAGTGATTTTTGATTTGGAGGTGTTACAGATGAGTTGTGATGATCTGAACAGCTTCCCTACACCCTATGGATTGTGTTTGGAGGGTTGGACTTGATTGAAATTGGGGGGATCATTTTGTGGTACCTCAGCTGCACTTTGGTTAAAACCTTGAGCAACCAGCTGGTGATTTTGTGGAATTGATGTTTCAGAAGTAATCTAAGTGTTTTATCAGCTCATATGTGATGTATGTGAGGTGTGTGAGTGATTGGTTTGATTGGAATTGCTCTCAAACTCAAAACCCGATAGTGACTTGCCTTAGAAGGCAAAATTGGAGTGAAAGAAGAGATTTTGAGGAAAGCATCTGTTAGATGGCTTTGGTGTACTCAAACTGACCACAATTGAGCTCTATTTATAGTAGAGCAAGTTTGTTTTGGGATCCACAGTGAATGGCAACTGCAGCAGGTGTTTCCTCAATGTTGGCCAATAGAAATGCAAGTCTCCTCTAGCCATTGACTAGAGGTTAGGGCACAGAGCTATGGTCCCCTTGGTCTTGGGTAAGTCTTGACTGATTTCAGATGAGAATGCCTCAGTCCATGCCACCTTGATGGGTCCATTGAATGCCTCATTCCAAATTTGAAGTCTTGTCCCTATTTTGGCCATTCTAGGTTCAACATGCTATTTCTTGTTCCATGGACTTTGGAGGCTTGGCTCAGTGATTGTCCCCTTTAGATTCAATCCTCTAGGTGTCCAAGTGGATAGGAGCAATTGAATTTGGCTGATTTTGGCAAATCGAGCAAAGTTGCAAATTCTGCCTTCCCTTGACATATTTCAGCAAGGCAACTTGACAATGTCATATCTCATGGTGTAAGTTGAATTTGGCAATGTTGTTGGCCATTTTGGAAAGCTCTTACATGATACAACAACTGTTTGAACAAGTTTGGTTTTGATCTCTTTTGATTCCAAGTGAAAAATCCCCCTACATTTGGCAAAAAGTGAGGCAGAATCTGACTTAGTGAAAATTTCACTAAGTGTTGGAAAAAGTGACATTTTCACTTTTCAGCCACTTTGATCACTCCATAACTCAAAATCCTTAATGAATTGAAATGACTTGTAGTTGAAGTTTTTGTAGGTGATAATGAGGGCTACAAATCCATCTTTGGATGAGAAAAAATGGCCTTGTGGTTTAGGAGTTATGGTCCTCCAAAGTTGGTACCCTTGCCACTTTATTTTTTAACTTAGAAAAATTTCTAAGTTTTATGGTTACCCCTTTTACAAGTTATCTCACTTTTCTTGATTTTTCTTGATGAATGATGATTCAAATCATACATTAACATCATTTTAGGGTTAAAAATCCATTTTGGTGAAAAATCTCAAAAAGTCAAAGTTGACTTTTGTGCACAATTGACTTTTTATCAGATGAATTCCAAACTGTGCAATTCTTCAGGAAATCATGTCCTTGGCCTAAATCAAACTTGATGGACATGTTCCATGGGTGTCATAGGGTATATTCAATCATGTATTAGGGTTTAGGAGCATGTCTTGGTCAAAAGTCAAAGTTACAGTTGACTTTTCCCTTAAAACCCTAATTGTGGTGCAGATGAAATTGAAACTTGTTGCTCAAACTTCCTGGATTAATCCATTGTTCCAAATGGATCAATATGGTATATTAGAGACCCTCAAATCATCTCTTGAGGTCTTGGCTCATGATTTGTCCCAAAAGTTAACTTAGGGGTGAATTAGGTCAAGAAACCCTAATTCCTGATTTTTTATGAATGCATCCCTTGAGGCAAAATTGACTTGATGCATGGGTTCATGAGGTTTCATGAAGTATATTAGGTTATGTTTTGGATCAATGGCTTGTGCCCAGATGAAATTTTTCATCTGGAGGCCCTGGGTGATCAAAACCCTAATTTGGTGACACTGGCGATCTTGAGGCTTGATCCACCTAGAAGGGAGCAACCTTGTGCTTAATCCTTGAAGTGGGAGTCCTTTTGATCCTTTGAGGATGTTTGAGAGATTAGACAAGTTGAAGATCATGTCATTTCTTGATTGAGCCTTTGTCTAAAGCTCAGAGAGGGCTTGAAACCCTAATTTTGATTGCAGTCAATGCTCACCCATCTTTGGGGAGACTGATGAAGCATAAAGGTACATCCATATTGTGGTGATGATTTGCACAATGATGGGAAACTTTAGTGGTCAAAATTTGGGGTATTACAGATGCCCCTATTTAATCTTTTTGGACCCGAAGGTGTGAATGACGAAGGTGTTCGAGCATTCGGGGTGCAAGAGGATTAAATATCGGAATATCCGAAATTTTGATGGTGGTTATGAATGGTAGCATACGCATTCATCTTCTTTAGCTAAGCAATGATGCTTAGAAAAGGTAAACTTCCCCTCGATCCTGGTCTTTAGCCAAGGAACTGGTCTCAGTTGCTGAAATAAACTTCCCCTCGATCCTGGTTTCCTACCAAGGATCTGGTCTCGGTTTCTAATTTAAACTTCCCCTCGATCCTGGTTTCCTACCAAGGAACTGGTCTTAGTTTCTGATTTAAACTTCCCCTCGATCCTGGTTTCCTACCAAGGAACTGGTCTTAGTTTCTTTTGTCAATAAACTTTACTGACAAGGGACGCTATTCGTAGCGGCTTTCCTTCAAACTTCTCGCCGAATTTTCCTGGAGAGATGCCATTTGAGTGGAAAAAGTTTTGATGTCAGACTTGCTGGGTGAACCCATTCGTCTGAATTGTAGAGGTACACAAACTTCTCTGTTTTGGAGACGCCATTTGTCGATTCTACTGGGGAAAGCGAGTCTCTTGAGAGACTGTTTTCGTTTGGGGTTACATCATACTTTTCTCGGGATCTTCCCGGAGAAATGCCATATGATGGGATCCAATTTTGAGGTGCCAATGACCTTCTCATCAGTGGTTTTTCGGAGCAAAACTGGCGTGCTGCCGAATTTCTGATCACGAGGCTTTCTCTGCGGATTTTCCTTAATCCGTGAAAGCAAGGCTATCATCTTCAATGGCAAAGAGTGATGTTTATTGAAAGTTTTCTCTGGCTTTTCAGAGGTTCAAGTTATCAAAGTGGTCAAGGACCAACTTCTTTCCATAATTAAATTGGAAGCGAGGTTGTTCAGACACAGTATTTCCTGACGAGGCAAGAACTGACAACTCGATTGAGAGGACTTCTACCACTAGGGGACAAGACCGACTAGAGTGATAGTGATGCAATATGAAATGCGAATGCAAATAAAATGCATGAAGTACGTATGTATATGCTGACAAAACAGACGCGACATACAGACTAATGGATGAACACAATTGGATACTCGGCCATCGCGGGGCGAAGAAGTACCGTTGATTCAAAATAGCAATTCCACCTTGCTTAGGAGAGATAGTCCCGTTGGGAGCTATGTTGATCGGGCTTAGGAGATGAGAACTCGGCCGAGGATGTCAGACGAAACATGGTCTCTGACACAGTTGATCCCTTCATTCAGGCATACTGGCTTAGAAGGAGTACTTTGATTCTGCACTTTGAAGTTCGCTTACTTCGGGAGAAGCGATCGATGTTCTTCTGATGTTCAACAGTCAAAAGAAATGCCATCTTTAATTTAAAAAAGCAGAAAAAGTTTTACAAGTAAATTTATTTATTTTTGTTTTATTTCAAGAATCGCTGATTAAGAGTATATACAAACAAAAGAGTATATACAAACAAAAGCACAAGGGCTCAAATTTTATTGATAACATGGAGATCAGCTAAACACGTGATTCCAAAGAGTATATACAAAGTTAGAAAATGGTAATTTACAGGGAAAAGGGCTACGTTGAAACATAACGACCAATATCCTTCTACCAACTTTGAGTTCGGGACATCCTGAGCTTCCGTCGAAGATGACCTTTGACTGGAGATTTCCTCCGATAGATGATGCAACTACTGCTGAGGGACTTGCCTCCGTTGAACATAGTTACTTTCCATTATCCCTAACTTTTCCCTGGATTGTACTATGAGATTTCCAATCCATCGGGATGATTTTTTTTCATGTCTCTAACTTTTGCCTGAACCGCCCTTTCGGGTTTTCAATCCACCGAGACGTTTTTTTTTTTTTTTTAGTTTTAGGCGAAGTATTTCTTGACTACATCAACATTCGTGGGGTAGGCAAATTCCTCTCCGTCCATGGTTGCAAGTCTCAAGGCGCCGCCTGAGAAAGCTTTCGTGACCACATAGGGGCCATCATAATTTGGGGTCCATTTGCCCCGAGAATCAGTGAGAAATGATTGTATCTTCTTGAGCACAAGGTCTCCTTTTCTGAAGACACGAGGTCAGACCTTTTTGTCAAACGCCCTCTTCATTCTCTGTTGATACAACTGACCGTGGCATAGTGCCGTGATTCGTTTTTCCTCGATCAGGTTCAGTTCGTCGTGTCGATTTCGACATCATTCAGCTTCGGTGAGCTTAGCTTCCATCAATACCCGGATTGATGGGATCTCTACTTCTATGGGGAGCACTGCTTCCATGCCATACACTAGAGAGAAAGGGGTTGCCCCTGTTGAAGTGTGGACAGATGTTCGGTAACCGTGAAGAGCAAAGGGTAGCATTTCGTGCCAATATTTATAGGTTACAACCATCTTTTGAACGATCTTCTTGATGTTCTTGTTAGCCGCTTCTACCGCTCCGTTCATCTTGGGTCGGTATGGAGATGAGTTATGGTGTTCGATCTTGAACTCTGCACACAACTCTTTCATCATCTTATTGTTCAAGTTAGATCCATTATCAGTAATGATCTCGCATGGAACACCATAACGACAGATGATATTGTTTTTGATAAATCGGACCACCACTTGTCGAGTTACATTGGCGAATGACGCTGCTTCGACCCACTTGGTGAAATAGTCAATGGCTACCAGGATGAACCGATGTCCGTTTGAAGCCTTGGGCTCAATCATACCAATCATATCGATTCCCCATATGGAAAATGGCCACGGGGAAGAAAGAACTCTGAGATGTGATGGCGGTACATGAATTTTGTCGGAGTATATCTGACACTTGTGACACCTCCTCATGTACTTGTAGCAGTCGGATTCCATGGTCAACCAATAATACCCGGCCCTGAGAATTTTTCTCGCCATTGTGTGTCCGTTGGCATGAGTGCCAAAGGATCCTTCATGAATTTCTTTCATGAGCATGTCTGCTTCGGGTCTGTCGACGCATCGGAGCAAGACTATGTCAAAATTTCTCTTATAAAGAGTGTCACCGCTCAGGAAGAAGTTTCCAGCCAATCTTCTGAGGGTGTTCCTATCTTTTCTGAGTGCCCCAGATGGGTACTCTTGTTTCTGAAGGAAGCATTTGATATCGTGATACCAAGGTCTGTCGTCTATGACTGCTTCAATCGCGAAGATGTAAGTGGGCCGTTCAAGGCGCATGATGTCGATCTTAGGTATGTCATTCCATCGACCTACACTAATCATGGAAGAGAGAGTGGCTAATGCATCAGCCATGTGATTCTCATCAAGTGGGATGTGATGAAAGTCGACTCTGTTGAAGAAGGGTAACAACCTCCTTGCATAGTCTTTGTAAGGAATCAATCCTGATTGGTATGTGTTCCAATCTCCTTTTATCTGGTTAATAACCAAGGATGAATCGCCGTATACGTCCCAGTTTTTAATCCTTAAATCAATCGCTTCTTCGAGACCCATGATACATGCTTCGTATTCGGCCTCGTTGTTTGTACATTTGAACGTAAGTCTGGCAGTGAAAGGAATGTGGGAACCCTGAGGGGTAACAATGATGGCCCCAATTCCGTTTCCATAATGATTGACTGCTTTATCAAAGATAAGTCCCCACTGGGAACCTGGTTCTGGCCCTTCACTGGGTAGCGGTTCATCGCAATCTTTCATCTTTAGATACATGACATCTTCGTCTGGGAAGTCAAACCCGATTGATTCTTGATCATCAATCGGTTGATGAGCCAAATGATCGGCTAAAATACTTCCTTTAACGGCTTTCTGAGCATGGTACTCTATGTCATATTCTGATAGTAACATCTGCCAACGGGCAATCCTTCCCGTGAGAGCAGGTTTTTCAAAAACGTACTTGATTGGATCCATTTCGGAGACCAACCAAGTAGTATGATGAATCATGTACTAGCGAAGACGTTTGGCTGCCCAAGCCAAAGCGCAACAAGTTTTCTCAAGCATTGTGTACCGAGTCTCGCAGTCGGTGAATTTCTTGCTTAGATAGTAAATGGCAGACTCTTTCCGTTTAGTTTCGTCTTGTTGGCCAAGTACACATCCCAATGAGCCCTCTAGGACTGTGAGGTAAATGATCAGTGGTCTTCCTTCCACTGGAGGTGATAGAATTGGCGGATTCAACAGATATTCCTTAATACTGTAGAAGGCGGTTTGGCAATCTTCTGACCAAACGCAATCCTGGTTCTTTTTGAGTAACTTGAAGATCGGCGCGCATGTCGCGGTCATAAGGAATATGAATCTGGAGATGTAGTTCAACGTCCCAGGAATCCTCTGACTTGTTTTTCAGTTTTCAGAGAAGGCATTTCTTGAATGGCCTTGACCTTGTCAGGATCAACTTCAATCCCTTTCTGGCTGATGATGAACCCTAGTAGTTTCCCTGAACAGACACCGAAGGTTCACTTGTTAGGATTCAAGCGGAGCTTGAATTTTCTTAGACGTTCGAACAATTTTGAGAGATGTTCAACGTGCTCATCCTCTGTTCTTGATTTTGCAATCAAATCATCGACATATACCTCGATTTCTTTGTGTATCATGTCATGAAACAGAGTAGTCATGGCCCTTTGATAGGTTGCCCTGGCATTCTTCAAACCGAACGGCATTACCTTGTAACAAAAGGTACCCCATGGGGTATTGAACGAAGTTTTCTCCATGTCTTTCGGCGCCATTTTGATCTGGTTATAGCCCGAGAATCCATCCATGAAGGAGAATACTTTGAACTTTGTTGTGCTGTCAACCAACATGTCAATGTGTGGTAAAGGAAAGTCGTCCTTTGGACTTGCCTTGTTCAGATCTCTGTAATCAACACACATTCTGACCTTTCCATCCTTTTTGGGAACGGGTACGATGTTGGCAAACCATTGAGGATATTCAGATGTAGCGAGGAAACCCGCGTCAATCTGTTTCTGTACCTCCTCTTTGATTTTGATGGCCATGTCCGGGTGAGTCCGTCTCAACCTTTGCTTTACTAGCGGACATTTCGATCTTAACGATAAGTGATGTTCCACGATGCTGGTATCCAACCCTGGCATATCCTGATAGGACCAAGCGAACACATCGGGGAATTCTTTGAGAAGCTTTATCTAACCCTCTCTGGCAGTTGGACTGAGCAGTGCTCCGATCCTGATTTCTTTTCTCTCTTTTTCTGAACCCAAGTTTACCGTTTCCAACGGCTCTTTGTGAGGTTCAATGGACCTTTCCTCTTGTCTGAGTAGTCGGGAGATCTCTTCTGGAATTTGGTCGTCAACTTCTTCTTCAGCCTCGAATACCGGGAACTCAAAGTTGGGAGAAGGCATCGGATCGTATGTTTCGATGGGGTTTAAAACAAGTAATCTGCATGACGTGATGATTTGTGTTTAGAAGAGATAGAGAGAAATGCAAGTGTGTGCAGTTTATTTATTTTACTGCTTGTTTTTATTTTTGAATTGTTTTTTTAGGATTACCATTTTCTGAGAAAAAGCAAAAAGAGAAAACAGCAATAATGCGGAAATTACAGAACGACGTTATTTTATTAATGAACAAGTCGGTTCTTGAAACTACAACCCTATAAAACAAAACTCACTCGCTTCGGGCAAAGCGAAGAGGGAAATTTACAGAAAGCGAGCCCTATCAAAATATCTGTTTCACCTGGGCAGGGTGAAAGGTTAAAGATGGAAATTACTTTGACTGATGAGCTATCTTCGGAACCTCGACGGCAACCCATTGGCGGCGAACTCCTCGGTGAATCACAAAGTCTGGCACCTTCCTTGATTTGTCTTCAGAAATGATGCTGATTTCTGGTGGAGCAGGATCATTGGAATCTGTTTCCCAAGCAGAATTGTCGTAGGAGGATTCCTCTGTTGCATTTTGCATAGCATTGGTGCTCTCAGCTGTATCTCCCCATCCAGTTGGCTGGATATCTTCGAGCTTGATATGAGAGCTTTCGGGAGCAGTGTACTTGACCATAAAGTCGTATTTTCCACTTGGTTGTCCCAGAGTGTCCCAAACTTCTTTGGAACTGGAGAAGTCATCCCTGTCGATGACGTTGACCTCGGGAAAAGCATAATTGATGAATTCTAGTCCTACAAATGTTGCGAATTCATCGTCATGTTGAGTAATTTCTGAATGACCTGAGTGTTGATCCCATGACATGGTGGGGACATAGGTATTCTGTTCAATGACGCTCAGCTGAGTTTCATTGTTCGGCTGACTCTCTTGCCGCAAGTTTCCTGGGTAAGGCTGCCACATTGGCAGGCCATTCATCGGGCCATAGTAATTGTGGTCAAAGTTGTCTTTCATCAGAGTGTCCTCCTCTAATGAATTTGGCGGAGCACGACATCCTTCCGGATCACAATCTCCGTAGATCATTTCGACATCTGACCTGGGTATAAATCTCGGACTTTCTGTAGGAAAACAAAAAGGCATAGGCACCTCTTCCTGAGACATATAGCCGTCCTTGTTAAGATAGAACTTCCATTCTTCATCTGTGTCAGAGGGATCTTCCTCATTGATAGCATGAACTGTCTGAGACACTGGGTGAAGAAAACCTCCACTGTGGAAGAAGTTTTGAAGGGGGTGAAGACTTTCATCGTTGGCAACTGTCTGGGTTTAGGTTGCAGAAAAACCAAGACCCTTCTTTGTTTTATTGTCAATAGGAATGACAAGCTGTCCCCATCCTGTCGTATCGATACTCTCGACCGCTTTGATAGCATCATTGTATGAAGAAATTGAAGTTCCTTCTTGGGACTGATCGTCCTTGCTCACCGATAGCGCTTGGAACTGAGATCCAATAACCTCATCGGGTTCCACACAAGTAGATGATGATAGGTTACTCACAAGCAAGGCTTGTTCCCCACAAACCGTGACAAGTTGATCGTTCTTGACGAACTTTAGCTTTTGGTGGAGGGTTGAAGTAACCGCTCCAGCCTGATGTATCCAAGGTCTTCCTAATAAACAATTATATGTTGCCCGGATGTCCATGACCTGGAAAGTGATTTGAAAAGTGTGAGGACCAATAGTTATGGGAAGATCAACTTCGCCGATAACTGTTTTTCTAGATCCGTCGAATGCTTTGACGACGACCTCGCTAACTCTCATCGGAGGGCCCTTGAATGATAATTGCGTCAAAGTGGACTTTGGCATAACATTCAGGGCTGACCCTGTGTCTACCAGTACGTTGGCTAAAGCATCGCCCTGGCAGTTAACTGTAATGTTGAGCGCCATGTTATGACGGCGACCCTCTTCGGGTAATTCCTCATCACTAAATCCCAAATTGTTGCAGGAAGTGATGTTAGAGACAATGCTATCGAATTGTCTGATTGTTACATCCTGTTCCACAAAGGCTTGTTCCAAGACTTTCTGTAGAGCCTCTCTGTGTGCTTCTGAACTGAGTAACAGTGATAATACTGAGATATTTGAAGGAGTCTGTGATAGTTGATCAACAATGTTGTATTCACTCCTTTGGATGAGCTTTAGCATCTCATCTTTGTATTTTGAAAAGTCGGGATTACTAGATTGACCAACTAGCGGATCAGGAATTTCTGCCTGAAGTTCCTTTTCTTTGTTGGATTCTCCAACCCCTCGATTGAAGATTCTACCACTCCGTGTTACTCGAATGATGTCTGCAATATTCACGACGGAGGGTACTGGAATTTCCTTTCCATTCTCGATTATTGTTGCACCGTATTTGTAAGGGATTGCCTTAGCTGATTTGTACGGTAGTGGCCCCGGTAGATTGATGACTATGGGAACCTTCTGATTTTTCTGACCATCATAAGTAATCTCGATCCGTTCCTGGTTGGGAACTTTAGATTCGTCAAGTAGAGGAATGATGGCAAAAACATCCCTGGTCCTATGATGACCAGAGATTGTGATAACATCCTCAACTTGATTGGCAAGGTAGTTCGGCGTCCAAATGATGGGTCCAGAACCTGGATATGGACGAATTTCTCCATGATAGACCTGACCCTGAAGAGCTGCCCTCACAAGGTAACGCCCTTGGTTACTTTCTGAACAAACGCTACAACTGTCATAGTTGTGTAGAGGCACCTGGCCATGCCCACTTTGAATACAATGTAACCTCACTAGGTTACCTTCCATTGATCGGACATCCCGACTTTGCCGACGAGTAGGATTCCTGTTATTGATACTAATCTGCTGAGTATCTTCATCCATATAGATTGGCATCCACCAATGATTTAACAAGTGCTGAAGTGCCTCCTGGACAAGGGTACAACCTCGATCGTTTTTGCAACCCGCTTTACAATTTTGATAGTCATGTGATATAAAGAATCCAAGTCGGACCTGCTCAGCATGTAACTCTACCAGGTTGGTATTCATCACGCGAATATCGAAGATCTGAACCATGTTGATTTGATAGGGATTCCTATCATGGTAGTCTTGGATCCATCCAAGATCCATCTGACGCTGGAGGGCCTCTTGTATGAAAGAGCATCCCTGTTTGTTTACCGAGCAAGTCAGACAGGAACTGTAATCGTGCCGTGGCAGATTATGATACTGGCTTTGCCTTGAGTGCATCGCCACCAAGTTGACATTCATCGCACAGATGTCGTGGTTTTGAATGACGTTGGAATTCGTGTAAACCATGTTAACTCCACGAACTGCACCACAGAACATCCCTGGTTGTCTTTAGAGCAGATATCACACTGGTGATAATTATGAGGTGGCACATGGCCATATCCACTCTGTCTACAATGCATCTTGACCAGATTGGTTTTCAACAAGAGTACATCGTGAATTTGATAGACATCGTTGGTCTCTTTCTCAATCAGATTGACTGCAGCTTTCTCATGTTGAGGCAGCGGGTTCGTGAGAACATTAGGATTCGTATCTTTGAAAGATAAGAGCCCGCTCCTAACAAGCTTTTGCACGTCGGATTTGAAATTGAGACAAGTCTCAATGTTATGCCCTGAACCTCCTTGATGATAAGGGCATGTTTGATCCGCTTTAAACCAAAAAGGCGGATTTTCCGGAACTGAAAGGGGAGACTTAGTCTGAATGTGCCCCTTAGCCAGCAGTAACGGAAACAGCTCTGCGTACGTTACAAGTAAAGAATTACAAACAAAAGCACAAGGGCTCAAATTTTATTGATAAGATGGAGATCAGCTAAACGCGTGATTCCAAAGAGTATATACAAAGTTAGAAAATGGTAATTTACAGGGAAAAGGGCTACGTTGAAACATAACGACCACTATCCTTCTACCAACTTTGAGTTCGGGACATCCTGAGCTTCCGTCAAAGATGACCTTTGACTGGAGATTTCCTCCGATAGATGATGCAACTGCTGCTGAGGGACTTGCCTCCGTTGAACATAGTTACTTGCCATTATCCCTAACTTTTGCCTGGATTGTACTATGAGATTTCCAATCCATCGGGATGATTTTTTTTCATGCCTCTAACTTTTGCCTGGACCGCCCTTTCGGGTTTTCAATCCACTGAGACGTTTTTTTTTTTTTTTTTAGTTTTAGGCGAAGTATTTCTTGACTACATCAACATTCGTGGGGTAGGCAAATTCCTCTCCGTCCATGATTGCAAGTCTCAAGGCGCCGCCTGAGTAAGCTTTCGTGACCACATAGGGGCCATCATAATTTGGGGTTCATTTGCCCCGAGAATCAGTGAGAAATGATTGTATCTTCTTGAGCACAAGGTCTCCTTTTCTGAAGACACGAGGTCGAACCTTTTTGTCAAACGCCCTCTTCATTCTCTGTTGATACAACTGACCGTGGCATAGTGTCGTGATTCGTTTTTCCTCGATCAGGATCAGTTCGTCGTGTCGATTTCGACATCATTCAGCTTCGGTGAGCTTAGCTTCCATCAATACCCTGATTGATGGGATCTCTACTGCTATGGGGAGCACTGCTTCCATGCCATACACTAGAGAGAAAGGGGTTGCACCTGTTGAAGTGCGGACAGATGTTCGATAACCGTGATGAGCAAAGGGTAGCATTTCGTGCCAATCTTTATAGGTTACAACCATCTTTTGAACAATCTTCTTGATGTTCTTGTTAGCCGCTTCTACCGCTCCGTTCATCTTGGGTCGGTAGGGAGATGAGTTATGGTGTTCGATCTTGAACTCTGCACATAACTCTTTCATCATCTTATTGTTCAAGTTAGATCCATTATCAGTAATGATCTCGCTTGGAACACCATAACGGCAGATGATATTGTTTTTGATAAATCGGACCACCACTTGTCGGGTTACATTGGCGAATGACGCTGCTTCGACCCACTTGGTGAAATAGTCAATGGCTACCAGGATGAACCGATGTCCGTTTGAAGCCTTGGGCTCAATCATACCAATCATATCGATTCCCCATATGGAAAATGGCCACAGGGAAGAAAGAACTCTGAGATGTGATGGCGGTACATGAATTTTGTCGGAGTATATCTAACACTTGTGACACCTCCTCATGTACTTGTAGCAGTCGGATTCCATGGTCAACCAATAATACCCGGCCCTGAGAATTTTTCTCGCCATTGTGTGTCCGTTGGCATGAGTGCCAAAGGATCCTTCATGAATTTCTTTCATGAGCATGTCTGCTTCGGGTCTGTCGACGCATCGGAGCAAGACCATGTCAAAATTTCTCTTATAAAGAGTGTCACCGCTCAGGAAGAAGTTTCCAGCCAATCTTCTGAGGGTTTTCCTATCTTTTCTGAGTGCCCCAGATGGGTACTCTTGTTTCTGAAGGAAGCATTTGATATCGTGATACCAAGGTCTGTCGTCTATGACTGCTTCAATCGCGAAGATGTAAGCGGGCCATTCAAGGCGAATGATGTCGATCTTAGGTATGTCATTCCATCGACCTACACTAATCATGGAAGAGAGAGTGGCTAATGCATCAGCCATGTGATTCTCATCACGAGGGATGTGATGAAAGTCGACTCTGTTGAAGAAGGGTAACAACCTCCTTGCATAATCTTTGTAAGGAATCAATCCTGATTGGTA
Source organism: Lathyrus tuberosus (assembly GCA_022829125.1). Classification (NCBI taxonomy): domain Eukaryota; kingdom Viridiplantae; phylum Streptophyta; class Magnoliopsida; order Fabales; family Fabaceae; genus Lathyrus; species Lathyrus tuberosus. The sequence goes on from JALAZF010000190.1 coordinate 5,432,596, forward strand.
TGTGTTCCAATCTCCTTTTATCTGGTTAATAACCAAGGCTGAATCGCCGTATACGTCCAAGTTTTTGATCCTTAAATCAATCGCTTCTTCGAGACCCATGATACATGCTTCGTATTCGGCCTCGTTGTTCGTACATTTGAACGTAAGTCTGGCAGTGAAAGGAATGTGGGAACCCTGAGGGGTAACAATGATTGCCCCAATTCCGTTTCCATAATGATTGACGGCTCCGTCAAAGATAAGTCCCCACTGGGAACCTGGTTCTGGCCCTTCACTGGGTAGCGGTTCATCGCAATCTTTCATCTTTAGATACATGACATCTTCGTCTGGGAAGTCAAACCCGATTGATTCTTGATCGTTAATCGGTTGATGAGCCAAATGATCGGCTAAAATACTTCCTTTAACGGCTTTCTGAGCATGGTACTCTATGTCATATTCTGATAGTAACATCTGCCAACGGGCAATCCTTCCCGTGAGAGCAGGTTTTTCGAAAACGTACTTGATTGGATCCATTTCGGAGACCAACCAAGTAGTATGACGAATCATGTACTGGCGAAGACGTTTGGCTGCCCAAGCCAAAGCGCAACAAGTTTTCTCAAGCATTGTGTACCGAGTCTCGCAGTCGGTGAATTTCTTGCTTAGATAGTAAATGGCAGACTCTTTCCGTTTAGTTTCATCTTGTTGGCCAAGTACACATCCCATTGAGCCCTCTAGGACTGTGAGGTAAATGATCAGTGGTCTTCCTTCCACTAGAGGTGGTAGAATTGGCGGATTCAACAGATATTCCTTAATACTGTCGAAGGCGGTTTGGCAATCTTCTGACCAAACGCAATCCTGGTTCTTTTTGAGTAACTTGAAGATCGGCGCGCATGTCGCGGTCATAAGGAATATGAATCTGGAGATGTAGTTCAAACGTCCCAGGAATCCTCTGACTTGTTTTTCAGTTTTCGGAGAAGGCATTTCTTGAATGGCCTTGACCTTGTCAGGATCAACTTCAATCCCTTTCTGGCTGATGATGAACCCTAGTAGTTTCCCTGAACAGACACCGAAGGTACACTTGTTAGGATTCAAGCGGAGCTTGAATTTTCTTAGACGTTCGAACAATTTTGAGAGATGTTCAACGTGCTCATCCTCTGTTCTTGATTTTGCAATCAAATCATCGACATATACCTCGATTTCTTTGTGTATCATGTCATGAAACAGAGTAGTCATGGCCCTTTGATAGGTTTCCCCGGCATTCTTCAAACCGAACGGCATTACCTTGTAACAAAAGGTACCCCATGGGGTAATGAACGAAGTTTTCTCCATGTCTTTCGGCGCCATTTTGATCTGGTTATAGCCCGAGAATCCATCCATGAAGGAGAATACTTTGAACTTTGTTGTGCTGTCAACCAACATGTCAATGTGTGGTAAAGGAAAGTCATCCTTTGGACTTGCCTTGTTCAGATCTCTGTAATCAACACACATTCTGACCTTTCCATCCTTTTTGGGAACGGGTACGATGTTGGCTAACCATTGAGGATATTCAGATGTAGCGAGGAAACCCGCGTCAATCTGTTTTTGTACCTCCTCTTTGATTTTGATGGCCATGTCCGGGTGAGTCCGCCTCAACCTTTGCTTTACTGGCGGACATTTCGATCTTAACGGTAAGTGATGTTCCACGATGCTGGTATCCAACCCTGGCATATCCTGATAAGACCAAGCGAACACATTGGGGAATTCTTTGAGAAGCTTTATCAAACCCTCTCTGGCAGTTGGACTGAGCAGTGCTCCGATCCTGATTTCTTTTCTCTCTTTTTCTGAACCCAAGTTTACCGTTTCCAACGGCTCTTTGTGAGGTTCAATGGACCTTTCCTCTTGTCTGAATAGTCGGGAGATCTCTTCTGGAATTTGGTCGTCAACTTCTTCTTCAGCCTCGAATACCGGGAACTCAAAGTTGGGAGAAGGCATCGGATCGTATGTTTCAATGGGGTTTAAAACAAGCAATCTGCATGACGTGATGATTTGTGTTTAGAAGAGATAGAGAGAAATGCAAGTGTGTGCAGTGTATTTATTTTACTGCTTGTTTTTATTTTTGAATTGTTTTTTTAGGATTACCATTTTCTGAGAAAAAGCAAAAAGAGAAAACAACAATAATGCGGAAATTACAGAACGACGTTATTTTATTAATGAACAAGTCGGTTCTTGAAACTACAGCCCTATAAAACAAAACTCACTCGCTTCGGGCAAAGCGAAGAGGGAAATTTACAGAAAGCGAGCCCTATCAAAATATCCGTTTCACCTGGGCAGGGTGAAAGGTTAAAGATGGCAATTACTTTGACTGATGAGCGATCTTCGGAACCTCGACGGCAACCCATTGGCGGCGAACTCCTCGGTGAATCACAAAGTCTGGCACCTTCCTTGATTTGTCTTCAGAAATGACGCTGATTTCTGGTGGAGCAGGATCATTGGAATCTATTTCCCAAGCAGAATTGTCGTAGGAGGATTCCTCTGTTGCATTTTGCATAGCATTGGTGCTCTCAGCTGTATCTCCCCATCCAGTTGGCTGGATATCTTCGAGCTTGATATGAGAGCTTTCGGGAGCAGTGTACTTGACCATAAAGTCGTATTTTCCACTTGGTTGTCCCAGAGTGTCCCAAACTTCTTTGGAACTGGAGAAGTCATCCCTCTCGATGACGTTGACCTCGGGAAAAGCATAATTGATGAATTCTAGTCCTGCAAACGTTGAGAATTCATCGTCATGTTGAGTAATTTCTGAATGACCTGAGTGTTGATCCCATGACATGGTGGGGACATAGGTATTATGTTCAATGACGCTCAGCTGAGTTTCATTGTTCGGCTGACTCTCTTGCCCCAAGTTTCCTGGGTAAGGCTGCCACATTGGCAGGCCATCCATCGGGCCATAGTAATTGTGGTCAAAGTTGTCTTTCATCAGAGTGTCCTCCTCTAATGAATTTGGCGGAGCACGGCATCCTTCCGGATCACAATCTCCGTAGATCATTTCGACATCTGACCTGGGTATAAATCTCGGACTTTCTGTAGGAAAGCAAAAAGGCATAGGCACCTCTTCCTGAGACATATAGCCGTCCTTGTTAAGATAGAACTTCCATTCTTCATCTGTGTCAGAGGGATCTTCCTCATTGATAGCATGAACTGTCTGAGACACTCGGTGAAGAAAACCTCCACTGTGGAAGAAATTTTGAAAGGGGTGAAGACTTTCATCGTTGGCAACTGTCTGGGTACAGGTTGCAGAAAAACCAAGACCCTTCTTTGTTTTATTGTCAATAGGAATGACAAGCTGTCCCCATCCTGTCGTATCGGTACTCTCGACCGCTTTGATAGCATCATTGTATGAAGAAATTGAAGTTCCTTCTTGGGACTGATCGTCCTTGCTCACCGATAGCGCTTGGAATTGAGTTCCAATAACCTCCTCGGGTTCCACACAAGTAGATGATGATAGGTTACTCACAAGCAAGGCTTGTTCCCCACAAACCGTGACAAGTTGATCGTTCTTGACGAACTTTAGCTTTTGGTGGAGGGTTGAAGTAATCGCTCCAGCCTGATGTATCCAAGGTCTTCCTAATAAACAACTGTATGTTGCTCGGATGTCCATGACCTGGAAAGTGATTTGGAAAGTGTGAGGACCAATAGTTATGGGAAGATCTACTTCGCCGATAACTGTTTTTCTGGATCCGTCGAATGCTTTGACGACGACCTCGCTAACTCTCATCGGAGGGCCCTTGAATGATAATTGCGTCAAAGTGGACTTTGGCATAACATTCAGGGCTGACCCTGTGTCTACCAGTACGTTGACTAAAGCATCGCCCTGGCAGTTAACTATAATGTTGAGCGCCATGTTATGACGGCGACCCTCTTCGGGTAATTCCTCATCACTAAATCCCAAATTGTTGCAGGAAGTGATGTTAGAGACAATGCTATCGAATTGTCTAATTGTTACATCCTGTTCCACAAAGGCTTGTTCCAAGACTTTCTGTAGAGCCTCTCTGTGTGCTTCTGAACTGAGTAACAGTGATAATACTGAGATCTTTGAAGGAGTCTGTAATAGTTGATCAACAATGTTGTATTCACTCCTTTGGATGAGCTTTAGCATCTCATCTTTGTCTTTTGAAAAGTCGGGATTACTAGATTGACCGACTGGCGGATCAGGAATTCTGCCTGAAGTTCCTTTTCTTTGTTGGATTCTCCAACCCCTCGGTTGAAGATTCTACCACTCCGTGTTACTCGACTGATGTCTGCAATATTCACGACAGAGGGTAATGGAATTTCCTTTCCATTCTCGATTATTGTTGCACCGTATTTGTAAGGGATTGCCTTAGCTGATTCGTACGGTAGTGGCCCCGGTAGATAGATGACTATGGGAACCTTCTGATTTTTCTGACCATCATAAGTAATCTCGATCCGTTCCTGGTTGGGAACTTTAGATTCGTCAAGTAGAGGAATGATGGCAAAAACATCCCTGGTCCTATGATGACCAGAGATTGTGACAACATCCTCAACTTGATTGGCAAGGTAGTTCGGCGTCCAAATGATGGGTCCAGAACCTGGATATGGACGAATTTCTCCATGATCGACCTGACCCTGAAGAGCTGCTCTCACAAGGTAACACCCTTGGTTACTTTCTGAACAAACGCTACAACTGTCATAGTTGTGTGGAGGCACCTGACCATGCCCACTTTAAATACAATGTAACCTCACTAGGTTACCTTCCATTGATCGGACATCCTGACTTTGACGACGAGTAGGATTCCTGTTATTGATACTAATCTGCTGAGTATCTTCATCCATATAGATTGGCATCCACCAATGATTTAACAAGTGCTGAAGTGCCTCCTGGACAAGGGTACAACCTCGATCGTTTTCGCAACCCGCTTTACAATTTTGATAGTCATATGATATAAAGAATCCAAGTCGGACCTGCTCAGCATGTAACTCTACCAGGTTGGTATTCATCACGCGAATATCGAAGATCTGAACCATGTTGATTTGATAGGGATTCCTATCATGGTAGTCTTGGATCCATCCAAGATCCATCTGACGCTGGAGGGCCTCTTGTATGAAAGAGCATCCCTGTTTGTTTACCGAGCAAGTCAGACAGGAACTGTAATTGTGCCGTGGCAGATTATGATACTGGCTTTGCCTTGAGTGCATCGCCACCAAGTTGACATTCATCGCACGGATGTCGTGGTTTTGAATGACGTTGGAATTCGTGTAAACCATGTTAACTCCATGAACTCGGTGCTCTTGGATCCATCCAAGATCCATTTGTTCCTGTAGAGTTGTTTGCACCACAGAACATCCCTGGTTGTCTTTAGAGCAGATATCACACTGGTGATAATTATGAGGTGGCACATGGCCATATCCACTCTGTCTACAATGAATCTTGACCAGATTGGTTTTCAACAAGAGTACATCATGAATTTGATAGACATCGTTGGTCTCTTTCTCAATCAGATTGACTGCAGCTTTCTCATGTTGAGGCAGCGGGTTCGTGAGAACATTAGGATTCGTATCTTTGAAAGATAAGAGCCCGCTCCTAACAAGCTTTTGCACGTCGGATTTGAAATTGAGACAAGTCTCAATGTTATGCCCTGAACCTCCTTGATGATAAGGGCGTGTTTGATCCGCTTTAAACTAAAAAGGCGGATTTTCCGGAACTGAAAGGGGAGACTTAGTCTGAATGTGCCCCTTAGCCAGCAGTAACGGAAACAGCTCTGCGTACGTTACGGGTATAGGATCAAACCCTGGTGGTCGTGTTGTACAGTTGTTGTTATATGGAGGACGAGCCTGCTGAAGAGGCTGTTGTGTCCTTTGTTGGTCAGGTTGGTTCTGCGCAACCTGAGGTTGATACATAGGAACAGGCGCGGGGCCGATAGCAGGAGTAACAGCTGCTACTGGCTGATAACGTCGCCTTTGCTTTCTGAGAGAGATATTCCCAATATCTTGCTCTTTTTTCTTAGGGAGAGCACTACCGTATTTTTTAGTACCGCTCGTTGATCCAGTGTCTTTTACCAAACGACCTTCTCGGACGGCTTCCTCGAGACGTACACCCATGCCGACCATTTCGGTGAAATCACTGGGCGCACTAGCAACCATTCGGTCATAGTAAAATGAGCTTAAGGTCTTTAAGAAGATTTTTGTCATCTCTTTTTCCTCAAGAGGTGGACAAATTTGAGCGGCAATTTCACGCCACCTTTGAGCATACTCCTTAAAGGTTTCTTTGTCCTTTTGCGACATTGATCTGAGTTGATCTCTGTCGGGTGCCATGTCCAAATTGTATTTGTATTGTTGGACGAAGGCAGTACCAAGATCTCTGAAAGTACTGATAGTAGTACGGTTTAAACCCATGTACCATTTGAGTGCGGCACCGGTTAAACTATCCTCGAAGTAGTGAATCAGCAGGTCCTGATTCTCCGTCTGAGCTGACATCCACCGAGCGTACATCACCAGATGTCTCTGAGGGCAAGAGTTATCCTTGTATTTTTCAAAGTCGAGCACTTGGAACATGTGCGGGACTTTCACATTTGGGACCAAGCAGAGGTCTGCAGCATCCTTTCCAAATAGATCCTGACCGCGAACGGCTTGCAGGTCTTTCTGCATTTCCAAGAACTGTTCCTGAAATTCCTCCATTCTGTCAAACATAGTTTCCTTCTTACTAGAAGGTGTCCGTGGAATCTGTCCTTCCCGGACAGTGTGCACCACAGGGGGTGGTACCGTGACTACGGCAGTAAGTCTTGGCACCTCCCGAAGTTTGTAACCTTCAGGAGTCTTGAGTATGCCCCTGGCATCTTCGCTTTCCCGAAGTTTGTAACCTTCAGGCCCAGCGGCTTCGGTTGCGATTCCCTGATCTTCAGTGATCGGCGAAACATATCCTTCTGGGATATAGTTAACAGGCATGCCCCACGGACGATCTTTCGGCATCTGATACCTAGGATCATACTTTTCTATGATGGGCGTTGAGGTGATCTCTGAGATCACAGTTCTTTGTAGCTGAGCTTCTGCCATGGCTTACATGTCGTTACGAAGCTTTCTCATATCCTCTCTCAGAGCGTCGATCTCTTCTTTCAACTCTCTGTTTTCTTCCTCAAGATCATCCATCTTTTTCTGACGATTGGCCCGAGTATTATACGAATGAGACCGTTTGACTCTAGAACCGAGACACAAACGTGAGATTCGTAGGTAAGAAGAATACGCGATGTGAGAATGATGAATGCAATGTTTATATTAATTGTTTTTTTAGTTTAATCAAAATAAACTTTGACAATTAGATTGCAAATATCAAACAGTGGGGAAACCCCTTTTTATTGAAATTCAAAGGATTACAGAAATGGAAATACAGTAGATTACAAAGTGCAGAAACAGAAACCTAAACTAATGGGTCCCGAGTCCTCTTCTTTGACCGGGGCGCTTGGGCCATTGTCGGGTTGTCATTCCTTTGCCAGGTGAAAGGAGCGAGCAAATTCCTTTGGTCATCTTGATTCTCTACAGCATGCTGCTCCAAAATTTCAATCAGAGCATCTTTCTCTTTTAGTAGTTGCTGTATTTGGATACACTCTACGTCGAGGGTGCGGTACTTGTTCTTCCAAGACCTCCTTTCCTTTTGAACTTTGTTGAGAGTAACCTGAAGCTTTTCAGTTTCCGTCATGAAGTACATGACAGTTTCCCTCGGTGGAAGAATTCCGTAACGAGGATAAGGCATCTTTAGCTCTAGAGCTCTAGTTTATACCCAATGGAGATAAGGCTCCACCGAGACACAGTCCGGTTTTCCCAGAGACTCTCGTCCTTTCTTATGAACATGTTTCCAAGCTTGCACTATTTCCATCTTTAGTGCTCTGTCATTTTCTCCTTCTTTGAAGAAAAGACCTTCCAGATGAACACCCAGTGGGATGTGTCTCATCGGGTATCCAAATTGACGAAGAACCAATGTCGGATGATAGTTGATTCCTCCTTTAGTTCCTATGAGGGGTACGCTGGGGAAGTTTCCACAACGGTCAATGATTCTGATTCCCTCATAAATCCTATTACACCAATCTATATCGGAATTGGTGAGAGACATGATCTTCTGCGACCAACGTAAGACACTCTTGCAATCCCAAAAAGCAGCAGACTTGGGCAAGTGAGAGATAAACCATTTGTAGAGAAAAGGTACACAGCATGTGATCTCCCCTCCGCTATACAAATTTCCCAAGTGTACAGAATGATACGCATCTGCGAGCAAAGTCAGCACAGGGTTTCCAATGAAAAAAACCTTAATAGCGTTGATATCGACGAAGTTATTGATGTTAGGAAACAAAAATAACCCGTAGGTGAGCAAGACAAAGATGCTTTCAAAAGCAGTCATGTTCCCTATACTAGCAAAGTACAGAGCTTTCTTTGTCAAGAACTGGGCTGGCAAACCTTGGATGCCACCCTTAGTAGTCATGTGAGTCCTGACCTCAGACTCGTCCAAATAAATTGCTATTGTAATAGTCTGATTCTTTGGAATTTCTTCCAGTCCAGAAAATGGAGCTCGATCAGTGATATGTAAATCAGTCAGATGAGAATACTCCTCCAGCGTTGGTGATAGCTGGTAATCCGGGAATGTGAAACAATGATAAACCGGATCGTAGAACTGAATGAGCGCGTCCATGATCCCCTTAATCACATGGACTCTTAACAGTGGTAGCAAACCACCGTGCTTGGCTCTGAAAGCCTCTGGGTTAACGATCATCCTCGCTAACTTTCTCAAATCCGCTAGCTTTGGAACCTTGAAGGTATACTGGTGAGTTCTCCTTCTACCGAAATCCATTAATGCAATCTTTTTCTCTGATATTTGCAATCACAGTCTTAGTTTAATTTGAAAAACAGAGAGACTAGAAGAGAAGTTTTTTGAATGTTTTAATGTTTTATTAAATGAATGCATGAATGCAGCACACAAAAACATAGAAAAAACATGGGGTCAAAGGGTCGTTGTCATGAAGTCAAGGCTCTACCCATCCCCAAAGGTTTATACTAGGGTGATTTTTTGTACCTGTACTCATTATCATCAGCTCCTCCCAGGAAAGCAAGACAACAAGCGGATCGCCAGCGAGTTGTAAAGCAATCTTAAAGTAAGTGCCATTCACAGAGAAAAGATCACCAGCCTCAAATGAGGGTAGTATCGCGTAACAACTATTTCCGATAGCTTACACACTACGAAAGGGTTTGGCTCCTCAGCTTCTCAGACTTAACAACCAGCCCATTGGCTAGAAGAGTGAATGGGTTGCGTTGGTCAGCCTCCACTGAGGTTGATGGTTGACCCTGTCGCCATCACTTATCTTAAGTGTATACTCATTCTCACCACATGCGGCATCACACGCATTCCCAGTAGCAGAAAAATAAACACATATAGCAATTAGGAAAAGTAGTATATATATTTGTCCTAATCATCCTAGACTTATAAAGCTATGATTCCTAAGTTCCTGACAGAAATGGGTTCCCCGGCGGAAGCCCCAATCTGTGGTTTTCACATAAGTGAAGAGAAGGAAGACCGTGCCTAGATCTAACTTTAAAAAGCCCCACGGTGGGCGCCATTTTTCCTGTAGCGAGCGATTTTGGACGCGGTTCTTAAGCGCTGGTCGCTCTCTGCGGTTTGAGCTTAAACTACAGGTCGATTCATTTTTTATCCTATTGTGAGCTGAATAAGGAAGGGAAATAGATGTCTCCAATTAACCCTGCTTGCATACTGAGTTTAAACAGCGGTCTGTTAGGTTACGAATGCTATCAATGTGGGGGGCCTTTGTACTGGTTATTTGTATTTTCGCCAATACGATTTTCTTTCTTTTTTTACCTGGGCAGAAGGTTTCTGGCGGGGAACAAGGATTCGGATGTTAGGACTGATGCTTTTGAATTACTGCTTTTGATTGATGGAGATACGGGATTTGGATTTTTTTGTTGATTGCGCTCGCTAAGATCTTTTCTTTCGATCTTATGCCTACGTATTCCCGTTTATCGAAACAGGGAAATTAGAGCGTTCGTAGTTCCTCCTATTCTATGGGAGGAAATGGTTGTTTTTGGTGTCTTGTTCAAAGCCCAAGACGTGAAGCGAAAGGTGATTTGTATCTTGTTTAAATCCCAAGATATGAAGCTGAAAAGTCTATCTGTGTCTTGTTCAAAGCCCAAGACGTGAAGCTGAAAGACCTCGGCTTTAGAGAGAATTTGTCATCTCTAAAGAGGGGAGAAGGACAATTACTTTAACTGGGATACGCGGATCCGAGCAATGCCATAATTTCCGAAGAAAGGGTTTTAACCTGAAGGAGAAGACTTTAACTCAGTGTAGAGCAATGCCATCTTTCCTTAGGAATTTCTCATGCTAAAAGAGGGACAGTGGCGTGGATATATATGATCTAGAGGCTTGCCGCTTACAGCGATTAGATGAAAGGAAAGGAGTTGTTGATGTTTGTGTACTGTGAATGAGGCACAGCTTTAATGCTAAAAGGTTAATTGAATTAACCAGTGGTTTTCTTATACAAAGCCTAAGAGGAGGCTAATTTCCGCTAGGAAAATCATTATACAAAGCCTAAGAGGAGGCTATTTTGTGTCCCATACAAAGCCCGAGATGGAGGCTAAAAGTTTTTTACCCGACGATAGAGTCTTTTGGTATCTCGCATAAAGCCCGAGATGGAGGCTATTTGACTCAACAAGAGAGTTTTTGTATCTCGTACAAAGCCCGAGATGGAGGCGAAAAGGGTGATTGACTCAACGAGGGAGTCTCTTATGTGTCTCGTACAAAGCCCGAGAGAGAGGCTAAACGTTGTTTGACTCCCCTGGGGAGAATTTTGGTATCTCGTACAAAGCCCGAGATGGAGGCTATTGTAACTGTTTCAGTTGGGTGACAGATCCAATATACTGATTTTAAAAGAGAAAATCAGTTCTTATATGAGCAACATTGTACTCAAGGATTTGATTCGAGGATCCGGGTTATTCCTGTTCTTTAAGGAAGCGAGAAATCCAAAGGGTATTGAGACTGTCCGAGTCTGCGGGTTTCCTTCCTATTTAACGAAGGGGTCACTTGAGAATGTCTTTGAGACTCAAGGAAGTTAGACTGTCCAAGTCTAGAGTTTTATCTTTTGTACTATGCTTTGATAAATAGTAGTAGACTCTATGAAAGGACTGTTCTATGAGGATGACTAGGTTCTGTTCCTATACCTCTAGGAGGTCGTCGGGACAATTTGTACGAAGCCCAAGAGGAGGCTAGAAACTTTTAAGAAGCCGACGGGTCCTTGTACGAAGCCCAAGAGGAGGCTATCATTCCCGGAGGAAGAGATCATTATACGAAGCCTAAGAGGAGGCTGTGAATACTTCTAAGAAGCCGTAGGGTCCTTGAATAATGCCCAAGAGGAGGCCGATGCTTTTAAGAAGCCCGTGGGTCTATCATCTCCTTTCCTTAGGAGAGATAACTCTTTTAAAGATAAAAACCACTGGTAAACGTGCGAGGTTTACTATCCAGCAACTTTTAACTTTTAAAGAGGGTTCCTTAGTTAAGGTCCAAGATTATGACCGTAGTGGGTACGCAAACCCCGAGACATTCAAGGCAAGCTATCCACAAGGAATAGATCAAGTCAGGAAAGTTCGAGAATTTAGAAGAAACTCAAAGATGCCATTCACGGAGAATACATTCATCTTGGGGAGTAGAGCTTCTTGACGATTCCTAAGGAGGACAGCCGAAGAGAAGACTGTATCTGGTGCTCCTATTGGGGATCTAGGCGTCTATTTCTACGAATAAATGAAACGGCGTCACCTAGTTCTAGACGTAGTTGCCGGGGAAACTCGAAATATCTATACTATTATTACACAGTAGATATGAGTTTATGAAAGGAGACTTACAGTGAGCAGCCCCACAATACAGTTTATAATATGAAAGCAGTAAACGAAAGCGATAACCACTTACTCGGTTGGAGTGCTTCCATGTTGTTTGGTTAGTTGTTCAACAAAGAAAGATTAAAAACAACAGTATATTCAAAATCAAAGGAGAAAGTGCTTTGAAAAAAGAAAGATTTGGGGCTTACAGCTCAAGGAGAGGCCCAGGGTTTTATCAGTGAGCGCACTGTTTGACTTTGTACAGCAGGACTTATACAAGTGACAGGGGCCCAAAATGGTTTTCTGTACAAAGGGATGGGTCTTACACTCTCTCAAGAGGCCCAAAAAGGTTTAAAGAAAAAGAGTGGGGCTTATAACACGAGAGTAGGCCCAAATGATTTTTCGTTTAAAAATGGCGATCGCGCCGAGGTTTTCTTTTAACGCGGAGGGACTTATACAATAAGTGAGGCCCAAGATTTTGGTTAAAAGGGGATTGGGTCTTACACTCTAATAGAGGCCCAAAGTGTTTTGAATGGGTCTTATAGCTCAAGGAGAGGCCCAGATGATTTTTATTTTTAAACGTGCGACGATCGCGCCGTTTACTTGTACAGAGGGACTTATACAATGAGTGAGGCCCAAAAAGCTTTTGTACAAGGGGGGATGGGTCTTACACTCTTTCAAGAGACCCAAAGAGTTTTGAAAATGATTTATGAGGGTTGAATTAATCCAAAAACCCTAATTTGTTTTCAAAATGTATTTAATTGAATAAAAATTCAATTAAAATAATCAAAAATTGTTTAACACATGGAAAACAATTTGTGATCTTGGATTAATGCTTCAAAAATTAAGTATTGACCTACAAAATAATTAGAAAGCATTAAAAGTTGCAAAATCAATGTAGAAAAAATATTTAAAATGCCAAAAACAATCAAAATATTAATTCTTTACAAAAATATCAATTATATGAAATAAATAATATTTTTGGGATTTTTTGATAAAATAAAATAATTTAACATTTTTGTGAATTATTAAAAAAAGAATCAACTCAAAATCATTAAAACTCAGAGAGAAATTAATTTTTGAATCAATTAAACAAAATCACAAAATTCAAATATTTGAATTTGTGAAAAAGGCGCCAAGAACACAAGCAAGAACACGCGTGTTTTTCTGGGTTTGGCTGATTTGCGTTTTCTATCCAATCTCCATGAATACGTAATCATATCATGCAATCCACATATCATTATGCTCGTCTCAACCTCACGATCATGTCTATGTACTTTGATTTCATTTAAATTAAACATACAACAAGAAATCACGAAGAGACCTCAAGAACCCTAATTTCTGCATGAAGGCTAGGATTTTTGATACACGATTCAAACAATACAATTAATTGAGGGAAAACATTCCATGCATAATTATGAACATATGGCCAAATTATTGTGCGAGGAAATATGCATAGATTGAGAGATGACCAAGCATGTGCTTACTTCCAAGCCGTGACAGCAAGTTCAAAGTGATTTTTGATTTGGAGGTGTTACAGATGAGTTGTGATGATCTGAACAGCTCCCTACACCCTATGGATTGTGTTTGGATGGTTGGACTTGATTGAAATTGGGTGGATCATTTTGTGGTACCTCAGCTGCACTTTGGTTAAAACCTTGAGCAACCAGCTGGTGATTTTGTGGAATTGATGTTTCAGAAGTAATATAAGTGTTTGATCAGCTCATATGTGATGTATGTGAGGTGTGTGAGTGATTGGTTTGATTGGAATTGCTCTCAAACTCAAAACCCGATAGTGACTTGCCTTAGAAGGCAAAATTGGAGTGAAAGAAGAGATTTTGAGGAAAGCATCTGTTAGATGGCTTTGGTGTACTCAAACTGACCACAATTGAGCTCTATTTATAGTAGAGCAAGTTTGTTTTGGGATCCACAGTGAATGGCAAATGCAGCAGGTGTTTCCTCAATGTTGGCCAATAGAAATGCAAGTCTCCTCTAGCCATTGAATGCCTCATTCCAAATTTGAAGTCTTGTCCCTATTTTGGCCATTCTAGGTTCAACATGCTATTTCTTGTTCCATGGACTTTGGAGGCTTGACTCAGTGATTGTCCCCTTTAGATTCAATCCTATGAGGTGTCTAAGTGGATAGGAGCAATTGAATTTGGCTGATTTTGGCAAATCGAGCAAAGTTGCAAATTCTGCCTTGCCTTGACAGATTTCAGCAAGGCAACTTGACAATGTCATATCTCATGGTGTAAGTTGAATTTGGCAATGTTCTTGGCCATTTTGGAAAGCTCTTACATGATACAACAACTGTTTGAACAAGTTTGGTTTTGATCTCTTTTGATTCCAAGTGAAAAATCCCCCTACATTTGGCAAAAAGTGAGGCAGAATCTGACTTAGTGAAAATTTCACTAAGTGTTGGAAAAAGTGACATTTTCACTTTTCAACCACTTTGATCACTCCATAACTCAAAATCCTTAATGAATTGGAATGACTTGTAGTTGAAGTTTTTGTAGGTGATAATGAGGGCTACAAATCCATCGTTGGATGAGAAAAAATGGCCTTGTGGTTTAGGAGTTATGGTCCTCCAAATTGGTACCCTTGCCACTTTATTTTTTAACTTAGAAAAATTTCTAAGTTTTATGGTTACCCCTTTTACAAGTTATCTCACTTTTCTTGATTTTTCTTGATGAATGATGATTCAAATCATACATTAACATCATTTTAGGGTTAAAAATCCATTTTGGTGAAAAATCTCAAAAAGTCAAAGTTGACTTTTGTGCACAGTTGACTTTTTATCAGATGAATTCCAAACTGTGCAATTCTTCAGGAAATCATGTCCTTGGCCTAAATCAAACTTGATGGACATGTTCCATGGGTGTCATAGGATATATTCAATCATGTATTAGGGTTTGGGAGCATGTCTTGGTCAAAAGTCAAAGTTACAGTTGACTTTTCCCTTAAAACCCTAATTGTGGTGCAGATGAAATTGAAACTTGTTGCTCAAACTTCTTGGATTAATCCATTGTTCCAAATGGATCAATATGGTATATTAGAGACCCTCAAATCATCTCTTGAGGTCTTGGCTCATGATTTGTCCCAAACGTCAATTTAGGGGTGAATTAGGTCAAGAAACCCTAATTCCTGATTTTTAATGAATGCATCCCTTTAGGCAAAATTGACTTGATGCATGGGTTAATGAGGTTCCATGAAGTATATTAGGTTATGTTTTGGATCAATGGCTTGTGCCCAGATGAAATTTTTCATCTGGAGGCCCTGGGTGATCAAAACCCTAATTTGGTGACACTGGCGATCTTGAGGCTTGATCCACCTAGAAGGGAGCAACCTTGTGCTTAATCCTTGAAGTGGGAGTCCTTTTGATCCTTTGAGGATGTTTGAGAGATTATACAAGTTGAAGATCATGTCATTTCTTGATTGAGCCTTTGTCTAAAGCTCAGAGAGGGCTTGAAACCCTAATTTTGATTGCAGTCAATGCTCACCCATCTTTGGGGAGACTGATGAAGCATAAAGGTACATCCATATTGTGGTGATGATTTGAACAATGATGGGAAACTTTAGTGGTCAAAATTTGGGGTATTACAATGAGGTGTGTGTGTGTGATTGGTTTGGTTGGAATTGCTCTCAAACTCAAAACCTGATAGTGACTTGCTTTGGAAGGCAAATTTGGAAGTGAGAAGGTGATTTTGAGGAAAGCATCTGTTTGATGGCTTTGGTGTACTCAAACTGATCACAAATGAGCTCTATTTATAGTAGAGGAAGTTTGTTTTGGCTGTAATAGTGAATGGCAACTACATTAGAGGTTTGGCAAATGTTGATCAATGAGAACCCAAGTCTCCTCTAGCCATTGACTAGAGGTTAGGGCACAGGTTGCTGGTCCCCTTGGTCTTGGATAAGTCTTGACTGAATTCAGTTGGAAATGGCTCAGTCCATGCCACCTTGGTACATCCATTAAATGCTCCAATCCAAAATTGGAGTCTTGTCCCTCTTTTAGGTATTTCTAGGTTTTGCATGCTACTTTTTGTTCCAAAGACTTGGGAGGCTGATGGATTAGTGTTTGTCCCTCCTTGGTCTCCCCCGGAGGTGTTCAGATAGATAGATTTGTTTTCCCTTTGCAAAATTTTGGCAAATCGAGCAAAATGCACAAATCTGCTTTGCTTTGACAGTTTTCAGCAAGGCATATTGCCATTGTCATATCTCATGGCTTAAGTGGAATTTGATGGAGTTCTTGGCCATTTTGGAAAGCCCTCATATAATACAACAACTGTTTGATCATAGTTGGTTTTGATACCTTTTGGATCCAAGTGAAAAATGCCCCTACATTTGGAAAAAAGTGAAGGCAGATTCTGACTTAGTGAAAATTTCACTAAGTGTTGGAAAAAAGTGACATTTTCACTTTTTGTGATTTTTATCATTCCATAACTTAAAATCCATGAGGAATTGGAATGAGTTGTGTTTGAAGCTTTTGTAGAGGGCCATGAGAGCTACAAATTCAGTGTTGAATGGGGAAAAATGGCCTTGTCGTTTAGGAGTTATGATCCTCCAAAGTTGGTACCCTTGCCACTTTATTCCATAACTTATAAAAATTTCTAAGTTTTTATGGTTACCCCTGTTACAAGTTATCCCACTTTTCTTGATTTTTCTTGATGAATGATGATTCCAATCACACATTAACATCATTTTATGGTTAAAGAACCATAATTGAGAAAAATCTCAAAAAGTTAAAGTTGACTTTTGTGCACAGTTGACTTTTTGTCAGATGAATTCCAAAACTATGCGATCCTCTATGAAATCAAGTCCTTGACCTAAATAAAACTTGATGGATTGATTTCATAGGTGTTATAGGGTGTATTGAATCATGTCCTCGGGTTTGGGAGCATGTCTTAGTCAAAAGTCAAAGGTACAATTGACTTTTTTCCTCGAAACCCTAATTTTGGTTCAGATGAAACTGAACCTTATGAATCAAGCTTCTTGGATCAATTCATTGTTGCAAATGGATCAATGTGGTTTATTAGAGACCCTCAAATCCTCTCTTAAGGTCTTTGCTCATGATTTGTCCCAAAAGTCAACTTAGGGGTGAATTAGGTCAAGAAACCCTAATTCCTGATTTTTTATGAATGCTTCCCCAGAGGCTAAATTGTCTTGATGATTGGGTCCTGTCATACCCCAAATTTTGACCACTAAGATTTCCCATCATTGTGCAAATCATCATCACAATATGGATGAACCATCATGCCTCACCAAATGCCTCAAGGGTTGTTGAGCATTCACTACAGTCAAAATTAGGGTTTTAAGCCCTCTCAGAGCCTTAGACAGAGGATCAATCAAGGAATGACATGATCTCCAACTTGTCTAACCTCTCAAACATCCACAATGGATTAAAAAGGACTCCCACTTTAAGGATTAAGCACAAGGATGCTCCCTTTCAGGTGGATTAAGCCTCAAGATCAACAGTGTCACCAAATTAGGGTTTTGGTCAACCAGGGCCTCTAGATGGAAATTTTCATCTGGGCACAAGGCAATGATCCAAAACATAACCTAATGTACTCCATGGAACCTCATGGACCCAAGCATCAAGTCAATTTGACCTCAGAGGATGCATACATCAAAAATCAGGAATTAGGGTTTCTTGACCTAATTCACCCCTAAGTTAACTTTTGGGACAAATGAAGAGCCAAGACCTCAAGACATGATTTGAGGGTCTCTAATGAGCTATATTGATCCATTTGTAACAATGGATTAATCCAAGAAGCTTGAGCAACAAGTCTCAAGTTCATCTGCACCACAATTAGGGTTTCGCGAGAAAAGTTAACTGTAACTTTGACTTTTGACCAGGACATGCTCCCAAACCCTAGGACATTCCTCAATATACCCTATGACACCCATGGAACATGTCCATCAAGTTTGATTTAGGTCAAGGACATGATTTCCTGAAGAATTACACAATTTGGAATTCATCCGATAAAAAGTCAACTGTGCACAAAAGTCAACTTTGACTTTTTGAGATTTTTCACCAAAATGGATTTTTAACCCTAAAATGATGTTAATGTATGATTTGAATCATCATTCATCAAGAAAAATCAAAGAAAGTGGGATAACTTGTAAAAGGGGTAACCATAAAACTTAGAAATTTTTCTAAGTTATGGAAAAAGTACCACTAATACCCTAACTTTGAAGGATCATAACTCCTAAACCACAAGGCCATTTTTTCTCATCCAAAGATGGATTTGTAGCCCTCATTACCCTCTACAAAAACTTCAACTAGACCTAAGTCCAATTCATTAAGGATTTTGAGTTATGGAGTGATCAAAATCAAGAAATCACACTTTGTTCCAACACTTAGTGAAAATTTCACTAAGTCAAATTTTGCTTCACTTTTTGCCAAATGTAGAGGGATTTTTCACTTGGAATCAAAAGAGATCAAAACCAAACTTATTCAAACAGTTGTTGTATCATGTAAGGGCTTTCCAAAATGGTCAAGAGCATTACCAAATTCAACTTACACCATGAGATATGACATTGGCAAGTTGCCTTGCTGAAATCTGTCAAGGCAAGGCAGAATTTGCAATTTTGCTCGATTTGCCAAAATCAGCCAAATTCAAATGCTCCTATCCACTTGGACACATCTGAGGATTGAATCTAAAGGGGACAATCACTGAGCCAAGCCACCAAAGCCATCAAATAGATGTTTTCCTCAAAATCTCTTATTTCACTCCAATTTTGCCTTCTAAGGCAAGTCACTATCGGGTTTTGAGTTTGAGAGCTCTTCCAATCAAACCAATCACTCACACACCTCACATACATCATATAGAAGTGATCCAAACACTCATATAACATCTGGAACACTGATTTCACAAAATCACCAGCTGGTTGCTCAAGGTTTTAACCAAGTTGCAGCTGAGGTACAACAAAGTGATCCAACCAATTTCAATCAAGTCCAACCATTCAAACACACTCCATAGGGTGTAGGGAAGCTGTTCAGATCATCACCACTCATCTGTAACACCTCCAAATCAAAAATCACATTGCACTTGCTGTCACGGCCTAGAGGTAAGCACATACTTGGTCATCTCTCAATCTATGCATATTTCCTCGCACAATAATTTGGCCATATGTTCATAATCATGCATGGAATATTTTCCCTCAATTAATTGCATTTTTTGAATCGTGTATCAAAAATCCCAGCCTTCATGCAGAAATTAGGGTTCTTGAGGTTTCTTCGTGATTTCTTGTTGTATGTTTAATTTAAATGAAATTAATGGACATAAACATGATCGTGAGGTTGAGACGAGCATAATGATATGTGGATTGCATGATATGATTACGTATTCAGTGAGATTGGATGGAAAATGCAAATCAGCCAAACCCAGAACACGCGCGTGTTTTTGGTGTGTTCTTGGCGCCATTTTTGAATAATTCAAATATTTGAATTTTGTGATTTTGTTTAATTGATTCAAAAATTAATTTCTCTCTGAGTTTTAATGATTTTGAGTTGATTCTTTTTTTAATAATTCAAAAAAATGTTAAAATATTTTATTTTAACAAAAAATCCCAAAAATATTATTTATTTCATATAATTGATATTTTTGCAAAGAATTAATATTTTAATTGTTTTTGACATATTAAATATTTTTTCTACATTGATTTTGCAACTTTTAATGCTTTCTAATTATTTTGTAGGTCAATACTTAATTTTTGAAGCATTAATCCAAGATCACAATTTGTTTTTCACATGTTAAACAATTTTGATCATTTTAATTGAATTTTTATTCAATTAAATACATCTTTTGAAAACAAATTAGGGTTTTTGGATTAATTCAACCCTCATAAATCATTTTCAAAACACTTTGGGCCTCTAATAGAGTGTAAGACCCAATCCTTTCTTGACCAAAACATTTTTGCGCCTCAGTGCATTGTATAAGTCCCGATACCATCAAAAACAAACGGCGCGATCATCGCCCTTTTCAAAATAACCCTTGGGCCTCTCCTTGAGCTATAAGACCAATTCAAAACACTTTTGGGCCTCTAATAGAGTGTAAGACCCAATCCCCTTTTAACCAAAATCATTTGGGCCTCACTTATTGTATAAGTCCCTCTGCGTTAAAAGAAAACCTCGGCGCGATCGCCACTTCAAACGGAAAAGTCATCTGGGCCTACCCTCGTGTTATAAGCCCCATAATTTTTCTTTAAAACTTTTGGGCCTCTTGAGAGAGTGTAAGATCATTTTGGGCCTCAGTCACTTGTATAAGTCCCTCTGTACAAATTCAAACAGTGCGCTCACTGATAAACCCTGGGCCTCTCCTTGAGCTGTAAGCCCCAAATCTTTCTTTTTTAAAGCACTTTCTCCTTTGATTTTGAATATACTGTTGTTTTCAATCTTTCTTTGTTGAACAACTAACCAAACAACATGGAAGCTCTACAACCGAGTAAGTGGTTATTGCTTTCATTTACCGCTTTCATATACATATAACTGTATTGTGGGGCTGTTTCACTGTAAGTCTTCTTTCATAAACTCATATCAACTGTGTAATAATAGAATAGATATTTCGAGTTTCCCCGGCAACTACGTCTAGAACTAGGTGACGCCGTTTCGTTTATTCGTAGAAATAGACAACTAGATCCTAAATAGGATCACCAGATACAGTCTTCTCTTCGGCTGTCCTCATTAGGAATTGTCAAGAAACTCTACTCCCCAAGATGAATGTCTTCTCCGTGAATGGCATCTTTGAGTTTCTTCCAAATTATCGAACTTTCCTGACTTTGATCTATTCTCGGTGAATAGCATTGCCTTGAATTTCTCGGGGTTTGGGGACCCACGAGTTTCTTAAAAGCATCGGCCTCCTCTTGGGCATCGTACAAGGACCCGCAGGCTTCCTAAAAGCAACCCTGCCTCCTCTTGGGCTTAGTACAAGGACCCTACGGCTTCTTAGAAGTATTCACAGCCTCCTCTTAGGCTTCGTATAATGATCTCTTCCTCCGGGAATGATAGCCTCCTCTTGGGCTTCGTACAAGGACCCGTCGGCTTCTTAAAAGCTTCCAGCCTCCTATTAGGCTTCGTACAAATTATCCCGACGACCTCCTAGAGGTATAGGAACAGAACTTAGTCATTTGCATAGAACAGTCCTTTCATAGAGTCTACTACTGTTCCTCAAAACATAGTACAAAGATGACACTCTAGACTCGGACAGTCTAATCTCCTTGAGTCTCAAAGACATTCTCAAGTGACCCCTTTGTTAAATAGGAAGGAAAACCCGTAGACTCGGACAGTCTCAATACCCTTTGGATTTCCCGTTTCCTCAAAGAAAAGGAAATATCCCTGATCCTCGAATCAAATCCCTGAGTACAGTGTTGCTCATATAAGAACTGATTTTCTCTTCAAAATCAGTGTACTGGACCTGTCACTTAACTGAACAGTCACCATAGCTTCCTCTTAGGCTTTGTATAATGATCCTTCTTCAGTGGAGTTAGCCTCCTCTTGGGCTTTGTACAATGATTCTCCCCAGCGGAGTCAAACAACGTTTAGCCTCTCTCTCGGGCTTTGCACGAGACACATAAGAGACTCCCTCGTTGAGTCAGTCACCCCTCTCGCCTCCATCTCGGACTTTATACGAGATACAAAAAGGTTCTTATTGAGCCAAATAAACAACAGCCTCCATCTCGGGCTTCATATGAGATACAAAAACTCTCTTGTTGAGTCAAATCGCCTTCATCTCGGGCTTTATACGAGATACCAAAAGATTCCCTCGTCGAATCAAAACCTTTTAGCCTCTCTCTCGGGCTTTGTATGAGGCACATATTAGCCTCCTCTTAGGCTTTGTATAAGAAAACCATTGGTTGATCCAATCAACCTTTTAGCATCAAAACTGTGCCTCGTTCACAGTACACAAACATCAACAACTCCTTCCCCTTCATCTAATCGCTGTAAGCGGCAAGCCTCTGGATCATCTACATCCATGCCACTATCCCTCTTTTAGCGTGAGAAATTCCTAGGGAAATATAGCATTGCTCTACACTGAGTTAAAGTCTTCTCCTTCAGGTTAAAATCCCCTTTAAAGGAAATTATGGCATTGCTAGGATCCGCGTATCCCGGTTAAAGTAATTTTCCTTTATAACCAGTCACCCAACAGTTGTGACAGACAAAGCCTTCTTTAGAGATGACAAATTCTCTCTAAAGTCGAGGTCCTTCAGCTTCACGTCTTGGGCTTTGAACAAGACACAAATAGACTTTTCAGCTTCATATCTTGGGCTTTGAACAAGATACAAATCACCTTTCGCTTCACGTCTTGGGCTTTGAACAAGACACCAAAAACACCCATTTCCTCCCATGGACTAGGAGGAACTACGAAAGCTCTGATTTCCCTGTTTCGGTAAATGGGAATACGTAGGCATAAGATCGAAAGAAAAGATCTTAGCGAGCACACTAAACAAAAACCCAAATCCCATATCTCCTTCAATCAAAAGCAGTAATTCAAAAATATCCGTCCTAACATCCTAATCCTTGTTCCCCGCCAGAAACCTTCTGTCTGGATAAAAAGAAAGAAATCAGTATTGGTGAAAAATACAAATAACCAGTACAAAGGCCCCCCCACATTGATAGCATTCGTAACTTAACAGACCACTGTTTAAACTCAGTATGCAAAGCAGGGTTAATTGGAGACATCTATTTCCCTTCCTTCATCAGCTTTAATAGGATAAAAAATGAATCGACCTGTTGTTCAAAGCTCAAACCGCAGTGAGCGACCAGCGCTTAAGAACCGCGTCCAAAATCGCTTGCTACAGAAAAATGGCGCCCACCGTGGGGCCTAATTCTGATTTCCTTTTTTACCTCTTGTGTGAATACCACAGATTGGGGCTTCCGCCGGGGAACCCATTTTCTGTCAGGAACTTAGGATTCTTAGCCTCATAGGTCTAGGATGTCTAGGACAAATATATATACCGCTTTTCCTAATTGCTATACATGTTTATTTTTCTGCTAATGGGAATGCGGGTGATGCCGTATGTGGAAAGAATGAGTATACACTTAAGATAAGTGATGGCGACAAGGTCGACCATCAACCTCAGTGGAGGCAGACCAACGCAACCCATTCACTCTCTTAGCCAATGGGCCGGTTGTTAAGTCTGAGAAGCTGAGGAGCCAAACCCTTTCGTAGTGAGGAATCTATCGGAAATAGTTGTTATGCGATACTACCCTCATTTGAGGCTGGTGATCTATTCTCGGTGAACGGAACTTACTCTAAGATTGCACTACAACTCGCTGGCGATCCGCTTGTTGTTTTGCTTTCCTGGGAGGAGCTAATGATAATGAGTACAGGTACAAAAATCACCCTAGTATAAACCTTTGGGGATGGGTAGAGCCTTGACTTCATGACAACGACCCTTTGACCCCATGTTTTTTCTATGTTTTTGTGTGCTGCATTCATGCATTCATCTAAAAAACATTAAAACATTCAAAAAATCTTCTCCTCTAGTCTCTCTGTTTTTCAAATTAAACTAAGACTGTGATTGCAAATATCGGATAAAAGGATTGCACTAATGGATTTCGGTAGAAGGAGAACTCACCAGTATACCTTCAAGGTTCCAAAACTAGAGGATTTGAGAAGGTTAGCGAGGATGATCACTAACCCGGAGGCTTTCAGAGCCAAGCACGGAGGTGTGCTACCACTATTAAGAGTCCATGTGATTGAGGGAATCATGGATGCACTCGTTCAGTTTTATGATCCGGTTTATCACTGTTTCACATTCCTGGATTACCAGCTTGCACCAACACTAGAGGAGTATTCTCACCTGATCGATCTACACATTACAGATCGAGCACCATTTTATGGACTGGAAGAAATTCCAAAGAATTAGACCATTGCAAGAGCAATTCATTTGGACGAGTCTGAGGTTAGGACTCACCTAACCACTAAGGGTGGCATCCAAGGTTTGCCAGCCCAGTTCTTGATGAATAAAGCCCTGTACTTCGCCAGTATCGGGAATGTAACTGCTTTTGAAAGCATCTTTGTCTTGCTCACCTACGGGTTGTTTTTGTTTCCTAACATCAATAACTTCGTCGATATTAACTCCATTAAGGTTTTTCTCATTGGAAATCCTGTGCCGATTTTGCTCGCAGATGCGTATCATTCTGTACACTTGGGAAATTTGTACAGCGGAGGGGAGATCACATGTTGTTTACCTCTGCTTTACAAATGGTTTATCTCTCACTTGCCCAAATCTGCTGCTTTTTGGGATTGCAAGAGTGCCTTACATTGGTCACAGAAGATCATGTCCCTCACCAACTCTGATATAGATTGGTGTAATAGGATTTATGAGGGAATCAGGATCAGTGACCGTTGTGGAAACTTCCCCAACGTACCCCTCATAGGAACTAAAGGAGGAATCAACTACCATCCGGTATTGGTTCGCCGTCAATTTGGATACCCGATGAGACACATCCCACTGGGTGTTCATCTGGAAGGTCTTTTCTTCAAAGAAGGAGAAAACGACAGAGCACTAAAGATGGAAATAGTGCACGCTTGGAAGCATGTTCATAAGAAAGGACGAGAGTCTCTAGGAAAACCAGATTGTGTCTCGGTGGAGCCTTATCTCCATTGGATACAAACTAGAGCTCTCAAGCTAAAGATACCTTATCCTAGTTACGGAATTCTTCCGCCGAGGGAATCTGTCATGTACTTCATGACGGAAACTGAAAAGCTGCAGGTTACTCTCAACAAAATCCAAAAGGAGAGAAGGTCTTGGAAGAACAAGTACCGCACCCTCGACGTAGAGTGCATCAAAATACAACAATTACTGAAAGAGAAAGATGCTCTGATTGAAATTTTGGAGCAACATGCTGTGGATAATCAGGATGAGCAAAGGAATTTGCTCGCTCCTTTCACTTGGCAAAGGAATGACAACCCGACAACGGCCCAAGAGCCCCGGTCAAAGAAAAGGAAGATACTAGAATCAGCACCTGATTTCTCTTCAGAGAAGACTCAGGACCCATTAGTTTAGGTTTCTGTTTCTGCACCTTGTAATCTACTATATTTCCACTTCTGTAATCCTTTGAATTCAATAAAAAGGGGTTTCCCCACTGTTTGATATTTGCAATCTAATTGTCGAAGTTTATTTTGATTAAACCTAAAACAATTAATATAATCATTGCATTCATCATTCTCACATCGCGTATTCTTCTTCCCTACGAATCTCACGTTTGTGTCTCGATTTTAGAGTCAAACTGTCTCATTCGTATAATACTCGGGCCAATCGTAAGAAAAAGATGGATGATCTTGAGGTAGAAAACAGAGAGTTGAAAGAAGAGATCGACGCTCTGAGAGAGGATATGAGAAAGCTTCGTAACGTATGCAAGCCATGGTAGAATCTCAGCTACAAAGAACTGTGATCTCAGAGATCACCTCAACGCCCATAGTGGAGAGGTATGATCCTAGGTATCAGATACCGAAAGATCGTCCTTGGGGCATGCCTGTTAACTATATCCCGGAAGGATATGTTCCGCCGATCACTGAAGATCAGGGAATCACAACAGAAGCCACTGGGCCTGAAGGTTACAAACTTCAGGAAAGCGAAGATGCCAGGGGCATACTGAAGACTCCTGAAGGTTACAAACTTCGGGAAATGCCAAGACTCACTGCCGTAGTCACGGTCCCACCCCCTGTGGTGCACACTGTCCCGGAAGGACAGATTCCACAAACACCTTCTGGTAAGAAGGAAACTATGTTCGATAGAATGGATGAATTCCAGGAACAGTTCCTGGAAATGCAGAAGGAACTGCAGGCCATTCGCGGTCAGGATCTATTTGGAAAGGACGCCGCAGATCTCTGCTTGGTCCCAAATGTGAAAGTCCCGCACAAGTTCCAAGTGCCCGACTTTGAAAAGTATAAGGGTAACTCTTGCCCTCAAAGCCATCTGGTGATGTACGCTCAGCGGATGTCAGTCCAGACAGAGAATCAGGACCTACTGATTCACTACTTTCAGGATAGTTTAACCGGTGCCGCACTCAAATGGTACATGGGTTTAAACCGTACTACGATCAGCACATTCAGAGATCTTGGTACTGCCTTCGTCAAACAATACAAATACAATTTGGACATGGCACCCGACAGAGATCAACTCAGATCAATGTCACAAAAGGACAAGGAAACCTTTAAGGAGTATGCTCAAAGGTGGCATGAAATTACCGCTCAAATTTGTCCACCTCTTGAGGAAAAAGAGATGACAAAGATCTTCTTAAAGACCTTAAGCTCATTTTACTATGACCGAATGGTTGCCAGTGCGCCCAGTGATTTCACCGAAATGGTCGGCATGGGCGTACGTCTTGAGGAAGCCGTCCGAGAAGGACATTTGGTAAAAGACACTGGATCGACGAGCGGTACTAAAAAATATGGTAGTGCTCTCCCTAAGAAAAAAGAGCAAAATATCGGGAATATCTCTCTTTGAAAGCAAAGACGACGTTATCAACCGGTAGCAGTTGTGACTCCTGCTATCAACCCTGCGTCTATTCCTACGTATCAACCTCAGGTTGCGCAGAGCCAACCTGACCAGCAAAGGACACAACAGCCTCTTCAGCAGGCTCGTCCTCCATATAATAACAACCGTACAACACGGCCACCAGGAATTGATCCTATACCCGTAACGTATGCAGAACTGTTTCCATTACTACTGGCTAAGGGGCACATTCAGACGAAATCTCCTCTTACAGTACCGGAAAATCTGCCTTTTTGGTTTAAGGTGGATCAAACTTGCCCTTATCATCAAGGAAGTCCAGGGCATAACATAGAAACTTGTCTCAATTTCAAGTCCGACGTGCAAAAACTTGTTAGGAGCGGGGTCTTATCCTTCAAAGATACGAATCCAAATGTTCTCACGAATCCGCTACCTCAGCATGAGAAGGCTGCAGTCAATCTGATAGAAGGAGAGACTAACAATGTCTATCAAATTCACGATGTACTCTTGTTGAAAACCAATCTGGTTAAGATGCATTGTAGACAGAGTGGATATGGCCATGTGCCACCTCATAACTATCATCAGTGTAATATCTGCTCTAAAGACAATCAAGGATGTTCGGTAGTGCAAGCAGCTCTACAGGAACAGATGGATCTCGGATGGATCCAAGAGCACCGAGTTCGTGGAGTTAACATGATCTACACGAATTCTAACGTCATTCAGAACCACGACATCCGGGCAATGAATGTCAACTTGGTGGCGATGCACTCAAGGAAAAGCCAGTATCATAATCTGCCGCGGCACGATTACAGTTCTTGTCTGATTTGTTCGGTAAACAAACAGGGATGCTCTTTCATACAAGAGGCCCTCCAGCGTCAGATGGATCTTGGATGGATCCAAGACTACCATGATAGGAACTCCAATCAAATCAACATGGTTCAGATCTTCGATATTCGCGTAATGAATACCAACCTGGTAGAGTTACATGCTGACCAGGTCCAGCTTGGATTCTTAATATCACATGACTATCAAAGCTGTAAAGCGGGTTGCGAAAACGAACGGGGTTGTACCCTTGTCCAGGAGGCACTTCAGCACTTGTTGAATCATTGGTGGATGCCAATCTACATGGATGAAGATACTCAGCAAATTAGTATCAGTAACAGGAATCCTACTCGGCGTCAGAGTCAGGATGTCCGATCAGTCGAAGCTAACCTAGTGAGGTTACATTGTATTCAAAGTGGGCGTGGCCAGGTGCCACCACACAACTATGACAGTTGTGGTGTCTGTTCGAAAAGTAACCAAGGGTGTTACCTTGTGAGAGCATCTCTTCAGGGTCAGGTCGATCGTGGAGAAATTCGTCCATATCCGGGTTCTGGACCCACCAACCGGTCGCCGAACTACCTTGCCGAGCAAGTTGAGGATGTTGTCACAATCTCTGGTCATCACCATACCAGGGATGTTTTTTCCATTATCCCTCTACTTGACGAATCTAAAGTTCCCAACTGGGAATGAATCGAGATTCCTTATGATGGTCAGAAAAATCAAAAGGCTACAGTAGTCATCTATCTACCAGGACCGCTACCGTATGAATCAGCTAAGGCAATCCCTTACAAATACGGTGCAACAATAATTGAAAATGGAAAGGAAATTCCATTACCCTCCATTGTGAACATTGCAGACATCAGTCGAGTAACACGGAGTGGTAGAATCTTCAACCGAGGGGTTGGGGAAGTTAACAAGGAAAAGGAACTTCAAACAGAAGCTCCCGATCCACCAATCGGTCAGTCCAGTAATCCCGACTCTTCGAAAAATAATGATGATATGCTGAAGCTCATCCAAATAAGTGAATATAACATTGTCGATCATCTGTTACAAACTCCTTCAAAGATCTCGGTGTTATCACTATTACTCAGTTCAGAAGCCCATAGGGAGGCTCTACAGAATGTCTTGGAGCAAGCCTTTGTGGAACAGGATGTAACAATCAGACAGTTCGATAGCATTGTCTCTAACATCACTTCCTACAATAATTTGGGATTTAGTGATGATAAATTACCCGAAGAGGGTCGCCGTCATAACATGGCACTCAATATCACAGTTAACTGTCAGGACGATGCTTTAGCCAGCGTACTGGTAGACACAGGGTCAGCCCTGAATGTTATGCCGAAGTCCACTTTGATGCAATTATCATTCAAGGGCCCTCCGATGAGAGTCAGCGAGATCGTCGTCAAAGCGTTCGACGGATCCAGAAAAACGGTTATCGGCGAAGTTGATCTTCCCATAACTATTGGTCCTCACACTTTCCAAGTTACTTTCCAGGTCATGGATATTCGGGCAACGTACAGTTATTTATTAGGAAGACCTTGGATACATCAGGCTGGAGCGGTCACTTCGACCCTCCACCAAAAGCTAAAGTTCGTTCAGAACGATCAACTTGTCACAGTCTGTGGAGAACAAGCCTTGCTTGTGAGTAACTTGTCATCATCTGCTGGTATAGAACCCGAGGAGGTTATAAGAACTCAGTTCCAAGCATTGTCGGTGAGCAAGGACAATCATTTCAAAGGAGGAACCTCGATTTCCTCATACAAAGAAGCTATCAAAGTGGTCGAAAGTACCGATACGACAGGATGGGGACAGCTTATCATTCCCACTGACAATAAAACAAAGAAGGGTCTTGGTTTTTCTGCAACCTGTACCCAGACAGCTGCCAACGATGAAAGTCTTCATCCCCTTCAAAACTTATTCCACAGTGGAGGTTTTCTTCACCCAGTGTCTCAGACAGTTCATGCTATCAATGAGGAAGATCCCTCTGACACAGATGAAGAATGGAAGTCCTACCTTAACAAGGACGGTTATATGTCTTAGGAAAAGGTGCCTATGCCTTTTTGCTTTCCTACAAAAAGTCCGAGATTTATACCAAGATTAGATGTCGAAATGATCTACGGGGATTGTGATCCGAAAGGATGCCGCGCTCTGCCAAAATCATTAGAGGAAGACACTCCGATGAAAGACAATTTTGACTACACCTACTATGGCCCAATGGATGGTCTGCCAATGTGGCAACCTTATCCAGGAAACTTGGGGCAAGAAAGTCAGCCGAGTAATGAAACTCAGCTGAGCATCATTGAACAGAATACCTGTGTCCCCACCATGTCATGGGAGCAACACTCGGGTCATTCAGAAACTACTCAACATGAAGATGAATTCGCAATGTTTGCAGGACTTGAATTCATCAACTATGCTTTTCCCGAGGTCAACGTCATTGAGAGAGATGACTCCTCCAGTTCCAAAGAAGTTTGGGACACTCTGGGAGAACCAAGTGGAAAATTCGACTACATGGCCAAGTACATCGCTCCCGAAAGCTCTCGTATCAGGCTCGAAGATATCCAGCCGACTGGATGGGGAGATACAGCTGAGAGCACAAATGCTCTGCAAAATGCAACAGAGGAATTCTCCTACGACAACTTTGCCTGGGAGACAGATTCCAATGATCCTGCTCCACAAGAAATCAGCGTCATTTCTGAAGACAAATTAAGGAAGGTGCCAGACTTTGTGATTCACCGAGGAGTTCGCCGCTAATGGGTTGCTGTCGAGGTTCCGAAGGTCGTTCATCAGTCAAAGTAATTGCCATCTTTTAACCTTTCACCCTGCCCAGGTGAAACGGATGTTTTGATAGGGCTCGCTTTCTGTAAATTTCCCTCTTTGCTTTGCCCGAAGCGACAGAGTTTTGTTTTATAGGGCTGTAGTTTCAAGGATCGACTTGTTCATTAATAAAATAACATCGTTCTGTAATTTCTGCATTAATTGCTGTTTTCTCTTTTCGTTTTTCAGAAAACGGTAATCCTAAAAAAAAAGTAAAAATAAAAACAAGCACTAAAATAAAACACTGCACACACTTGCATTTTCTCTATCTCTTCTAAACACGAATCATCACGTCATGCAGATTGCTTGTTTTACACCCCGTTGAAACCTACGATTCGATGCCTTCTCCCAACTTTGAGTTCCCAGTATTCGAGGCTGAAGAAGAAAATGACGACAAAATTCCAGAAGAGATCTCTCGACTACTCAGACAAGAGGAAAGGTCCATTGAACCTCATAAAGAACCGTTGGAAACGGTAAACTTGGGTTCAGAACAAGAGAGAAAAGAAATCAGGATTGGGGCACTGCTCAGTCCAACTGCGAGAGAGAGGTTGATAAAGCTTCTCAAAGAATTCCCCCGATGTATTCGCTTGGTCCTATCAGGATATGCCAGGGTTGGATACCAGTATCGTGGAACATCACTTACCGTTAAGATCGGAATGTCCGCCAGTAAAGCAAAGGTTGAGAAGCACTCACCCGGACATGGCCATCAAAATCAAAGAGGAGGTGCAGAAACAGGTTGACGCAGGTTTCCTCGCTACATATGAATATCCTGAATGGTTAGCCAACATCGTACCCATTCCCAAAAAGGACAGAAAGGTCAGAATGTGTGTTGATTACAGAGATCTGAACAAGGCAAGTCCAAAGGACAATTTTCCTTTACCACACATTGACATGCTGGTAGACAGCACAGCAAAGTTCAAAGTATTCTCCTTCATGGATGGATTCTCGGGCTATAACCAGATCAAAATGGTGCCGAAAGACATGGAGAAAACTTCGTTCATTACCCCATGGGGCACCTTTTGCTACAAGATAATTCCGTTCGGTTTGAAGAATGTCGGGGCAACCTATCAAAGGGCCATGACTACTCTATTTCATGACATTATACATAAGGTAATCGAGGTATATGTCGATGATATGATTTCAAAATCTAAAACAGAGAGTGAGCACGTTGAACATCTGTCAAAATTGTTCGAACGTCTAAGAAAATTCAAGCTCCGCTTGAATCCCAACAAGTGCACCTTCAGTGTCCGTTCAGGGAAACTACTAGGGTTCATCGTCAGCCAGAAAGGAATCGAGGTTGATCCTAACAAGGTCAAGGCCATTCAAGAAATGCCTTCTCCGAAAACTAAAAAACAAGTCAGAGGATTCTTGGGACGTTTGAACTACATCTCCAGATTCATATTCCTTATGACCGCCACATGTGCGCCGATTTTCAAATTACTGAAAAAGAACCAGGATTGCGTTTGGTCCGAAGATTGCCAAACTGCCTTCGACAGTATTAAGGAATATCTGTTGAATCCTCCGATTCTATCACCTCCAGTGGAAGGAAGACCACTGATCATTTACCTCACAGTCCTAGAGGACTCAATGGGATGTGTACTTGGCCAACAAGACGAAACTAAAAGGAAAGAGTCTGCCATTTACTATCTAAGCAAGAAATTCACCGACTGCGAAACTCGGTACACGATGCTCGAGAAAACTTATTGTGCTTTGGCTTGGGCAGCCAAACGTCTTCGCCAATACATGATTTGTCATACTACTTGGTTGGTCTCCGAAATGGATCCAATCAAGTACGTATTTGAAAAACCTGCTTTTACTGGAAGAATTGCCCGTTGGCAGATGCTGTTATCAGAATATGACATAGAGTACCACGCTCAGAAAGCCGTTAAAGGAAGTATTTTAGCCGATCATTTGGCACATCAACTGATTGACGAGCAAGAATCAATCGGGTTTGACTTCCCGGACGAAGATGTCATGTATCTAAAAATGAAAGATTGCGATGAACCGTTACCCAGTGAAGGGCCAGAACCAGGTTCCCAGTGGGGACTTATCTTTGACGGAGCAGTTAATCACTATGGAAACGGAATTGGGGAAATTATTGTTACCCCTCAGGGTACCCACATTCCTTTCACTGCTAGAATTACGTTCAAATGTACGAACAACGAGGCCGAATACGAAGCTTGTATCATGGGTCTCGAAGAAGCAATTGATTTAAGGATCAAAAACTTGGACGTATACGGCGACTCAGCCTTGGTTATCAATCAGATAAAAGGAGATTGGAACACATACCAATCGGGATTGATTCCTTACAAAGACTATGCAAGAAGGTTGTTGCCTTTCTTCAACAGAATTGAGTTTCATCACATCCCTCGTGATGAGAATCACATGGCTGACGCTTTAGCCACTATCTCTTCCATGATTAGTGTAGGTCAATGGAATGAAATACCTAAGATCGACATAATGCGCCTTGAACGGCTAGCTTACATCTTCACGATCGAAGCAGTCATAGACAATAAACCTTGGTATCACGATATCAAATGCTT
Organism: Lathyrus tuberosus; assembly: GCA_022829125.1. Taxonomy (NCBI): domain Eukaryota; kingdom Viridiplantae; phylum Streptophyta; class Magnoliopsida; order Fabales; family Fabaceae; genus Lathyrus; species Lathyrus tuberosus. The sequence continues at coordinate 5,465,070 of JALAZF010000190.1, forward strand.
CCTTCAGAAACAAGAGTAGCCATCAGGGGCACTCAGAAAAGACAGGAAAACCCTCAGAAGATTGGCTGGAAACTTCTTCCTGAGCGGTGACACTCTCTATAAGAGAAATTTTGGCATGGTCTTGCTCCGATGCGTAGACAGACCAGAAGAAGACATGCTGATAAAAGAAATTCATGAGGGATCCTTTGGCACTCATGCCAACGGACACACAATGGCGAGAAAAATTCTGAGAGCAGGGTACTATTGGTTGACAATGGAATCCGACTGCTACAAGTACATGAGGAGGTGTCACAAGTGTCAGATATACTCCGATAAAATTCATGTACCGCCATCACATCTCAAAGTTCTTTCTTCCCCATGGCCTTTTTCCATATGGGGAATCGACATGATTGGCATGATTGAACCTAAGGCTTCGAACGGACATCGGTTCATCCTTGTAGCCATTGACTACTTCACCAAGTGGGTCAAAGCAGCGTCGTACGCTAATGTAACCCGACAAGTGGTGATCCGATTTATCAAAAACAATATCATCTGCCGTTATGGTGTTCCAAGGGAGATCATTACTGATAATGGGTCTAACTTGAACAATAAGATGATGAAGGAGTTGTGTGCAGAGTTCAAGATTGAGCACCATAACTCATCTCCCTACAGACCTAAGATGAATGAAGCGGTAGAAGCGGCTAACAAGAACATCAAGAAGATTGTTCAAAAGATGGTTGTAGCCTATAAAGATTGGCACGAGATGCTACCCTTTGCTCTTCATGGTTATCGCACATCTGTCCGTACTTCAACAGGGGCAACCCCTTTCTCTCTAGTGTATGGCATGGAGGCAGTTCTCCCCATAGAAGTAGAGATCCCGTCAATTAGGGTATTGATGGAAGCTAAGCTCACCGAAGCTGAATGGTGTCAAAATCGACATGACGAACTGAATCTGATCGAGGAAAAGAGAATAACGGCACTATGCCATGGTCAGTTGTATCAACAGAGAATGAAGAGGGCGTTCGACAAAAAGGTCCGACCTCGTGTCTTCAGAAAAGGAGACTCGTGCTAAAAAAGATTCAATTTTTTCTCACTGATTCTCGGGGCAAATAGACCCTGAATTATGATGGCCCTTATGTGGTCACAAAATCTTTCTCAGGCGGTGCCTTGAGACTTGCAACCATGGACGAAGAGGAATTTTCCTACCCCACGAATGTTGATGTAGTCAAGAAATACTTCGCCTAAACTAAAAAAAAAAACGTCTCGGTGGATTGAAAACCCGAAAGGGCGGTCCAGGCAAAAGTTAGAGACATGAAAAAAAATCATCCCGGTGGATTGGAAATATCATAGTACAATCCAGGCAAACATTAGGGATAATGGCAAGTAACTATGTTCAACAGAGGCAAGTCCCTCGGCAGCAGCAGTTACATCATCGGAAGAAAACTCCAGTCAAGGTCATCTTCGACAGAAGCTCAGGATGCCCAGAATTCAAAGTTGGTAGAAGGATAGTGGTCGTTATGTTTCAACGTAGCCCTTCTCCCTTTAAATTACCATTTTCTAACTTTGTAAATACTCTTTGGAATCACGCGCTTGGCTGATTTCCATCCTATCAATAAAATTTGAGCCTTTGTGCTTTTGTTTGCAATTCTTATTTGTTTTAGCTTTATAGAACGACGTTGTTAACATGATTAACGATTCTTGAAATAAAAAAAAAATGAATTTACTTGTTAAACTTTTTCTGCTTTTAAAAATAAAGATGGTATTTCTTTTGACTGTGGAACATCAGAAGAACATCAACCGCTTCTCCAGAAGTAAGCGAACTTCAAAGTGCATAATCAAAGTGCTCCTTCTAACCCAGTACGCCTGAATGAAGGGATCAACTATGTCAGAGACCTTGTTTCGTCTGACACCCCTCGGCCGAGTTCTCATCTCCTAAGCCCGACCAACATAACTCCCAACAGGGACTATCTCTCCTAAGCAAGGTAGAATTGCTATCTTGAACCAGCGATATCTCTACACGCCCCGCGATGGCCGAGTATCCAGTCATGTTCATCTTGAAGTTTGTCTGCCGCGTCAGTTTTGTCAGCATAAACATACATGCATCATGCATTATTGATTTGCATTCATATTGCATCGCTATCACTCTAGCCGGTCTTGTCCCTTAGTGATAAAAGTCCTCTCAATCGAGTTGTCAGTTCTTTCCTCGTCAGGAAACATTGTGTCTGAACAATCTCGCCACCAGTGTATCTTAAGATCAGAGTCGGCACTCGACCACTTTGATAACTTGAACCTCTGAAAAGCCAGAGAACCTTCAATAGATGTCACTCTTCGCCATTGAAGATGATATCCTTGATTTCCCGGATTAAAGAAAATCCCTAGAGAGAGCCCCGTAATCGGAGATTCGGCGGTACATCAGTGTTTCTCCGAAAATCACTGATGAAAAAGGTCATCGGCACCTCAAAATTGGACCCCATCATATGGCATTTCTTCGGGAAGATCCCGAGAAAAGTATGATGTAAGATCCCAAGCAGAAACAGTCTCTCAAGAGACTCGCTTTCCCCAGTAGAATTGACAAATGGCGTCTCCAACAGAGAAGTTTGTGCAACTCTACAACTCAGACGACTGGGTTCCCCAGCAAGTCTGACATCAGAAGTTTTTCCGTTAAATGGCATCTCTCCAGGAAAATTCGGCGAGAAGTTTGAGGAAAACCGCTACAAATAGCGTCCCTTGTCAATAAAGTTTATTGACAAAAGAAACTGAGACCAGTTCCTTGGTAGGAAACCAGGATCGAGGGGAAGTTTAAATCAGAAACTAAGACCAGTTCCTTGGTAGGAAACCAGGATCGAGGGGAAGTTTAAATCAGAAACTAAGACCAGTTCCTCGGTAGGAAACCAGGATCGAGGGAAAGTTTAAATCAGAAACTAAGACCAGTTCCTTGGTAGGAAACCAGGATCGAGGGGAAGTTTACCTTTTCTAAGCCTCATTGCTTAGCTAAAGAAGATGAATGCGTAAGCTACCATTCATAACCATCATCAAAATTTTGGGTATTCCGATATTTAATCCTCTTGCACCCCGAATGCCCGAATACCTTAGTTATTCATACCTTCGGGTCCAAGAAGATTAAATAGGGGCATCTGTCATACCCCAAATTTTGACCACTAAGATTTCCCATCATTGTGCAAATCATCATCACAATATGGATGAACCATCATGCCTCACCAAATGCCTCAAGGGTTGTTGAGCATTCACTACAGTCAAAATTAGGGTTTTAAGCCCTCTCAGAGCCTTAGACAAAGGATCAATCAAGGAATGACATGATCTCCAACTTGTGTAACCTCTCAAACATCCACAATGGATCAAAAAGGACTCCCACTTTAACGATTAAGCACAAGGATGCCCCCGTTCAGGTGGATTAAGTCTCAAGATCAACAGTGTCACCAAATTAGGGTTTTGGTCGACCAGGGCCTCCAGATGGAAATTTTCATCTGGGCACAAGGCAATGATCCAAAACATAACCTAATGTACTCCATGGAACCTCATGGACCCAAGCATCAAGTCAATTTGACCTCAGGGGATGCATACATCAAAAATCAGGAATTAGGGTTTCTTGACCTAATTCACCCCTAAGTTGACTTTTGGGACAAATCAAGAGCCAAGACCTCAAGACATGATTTGAGGGTCTCTAATGAGCTATATTGATCCATTTGTAACAATGGATTAATCCAAGAAGCTTAAGCAACAAGTCTCAAGTTCATCTGCACCACAATTAGGGTTTCACGAGAAAAGTCAACTGTAACTTTGACTTTTGACCAGGACATGCTCCCAAACCCTAGGACATGCCTCAATATACCCTATGACACCCATGGAACATGTCGATCAAGTTTGATTTAGGTCAAGGACATGATTTCCTGAAGAATTACACAGTTTGGAATTCATCCGATAAAAAGTCAACTGTGCACAAAAGTCAACTTTGACTTTTTGAGATTTTTCACCAAAATGGATTTTTAACCCTAAAATGATGTTAATGTATGATTTTAATCATCATTCATCAAGAAAAATCAAAGAAAGTGGGATAACTTGTAAATGGGGTAACCATAAAACTTAGAAATTTTTCTAAGTTATAGAAAAAGTACCACTAATACCCTAACTTTGAAGGATCATAACTCCTAAACCACAAGGCCATTTTTTCTCATCCAAAGATGGATTTGTAGCCCTCATTACCCTCTACAAAAACTTCAACTAGACCTAAGTCCAATTCATTAAGGATTTTGAGTTATGGAGTGATCAAAATCAAGAAATCACACTTTGTTCCAACACTTAGTGAAAATTTCACTAAGTCAGATTTTGCTTCACTTTTTGCCAAATGTAGAGGGATTTTTCACTTGGAATCAAAAGAGATCAAAACCAAACTTGTTCAAACAGTTGCTGTATCATGTAAGGGCTTTCCGAAATGGTCAAGAGCATTACCAAATTCAACTTACACCATGAGATATGACATTGGCAAGTTGCATTGCTGAAATCTGTCAAGGCAAGGCAGAATTTGCAATTTTGCTCGATTTGCCAAAATCAGCCAAATTCAAATGCTCCTATCCACTTGGACACATCTGAGGATTGAATCTAAAGGGGACAATCACTGAGCCAAGCCACCAAAGCCATCAAACAGATGCTTTCCTCAAAATCTCTTCTTTCACTCCAATTTTGCCTTCTAAGGCAAGTCACTATCGGGTTTTGAGTTTGAGAGCTCTTCCAATCAAACCAATCACTCACACACCTCACATACATCATATAGAAGTGATCCAAACACTCACATAACATCTGGAACACTGATTTAACAAAATCACCAGCTGATTGCTCAAGGTTTTAACCAAGTTGCAGCTGAGGTACCACAAAGTGATCCAGCCAATTTCAATCAAGTCCAACCATTCAAACACACTCCATAGGGTGTAGGGAAGCTGTTCAGATCATCAACACTCATCTGTAACACCTTCAAATCAAAAATCACATTGCACTTGCTGTCACGGCCTAGAGGTAAGCACATACTTGGTCATCTCTCAATCTATGCATATTTCCTCGCACAATAATTTGGCCATATGTTCATAATCATGCATGGAATGTTTTCCCTCAATTAATTGCATTGTTTGAATCGTGTATAAAAAATCCTAGCCTTCATGCAGAAATTAGGGTTCTTGAGGTTTCTTCGTGATTTCTTGTTGTATGTTTAATTTAAATGAAATTAATGGACATAGACATGATCGTGAGGTTGAGACGAGCATAATGATATGTGGATTGCATGATATGATTACGTATTCAGTGAGATTGGATGGAAAACGCAAATCAGCCAAACCCAGAACACGCGCGTGTTCTTGGTGTGTTCTTGGCGCCATTTTTGAATAATTCAAATATTTGAATTTTGTGATTTTGTTTAATTGATTCAAAAATTAATTTCTCTCTGAGTTTTAATGATTTTGAGTTGATTCTTTTTTTAATAATTCACAAAAATGTTAAAATATTTTATTTTAACAAAAAATCCCAAAAATATTATTTATTTCATATAATTGATATTTTTGCAAAGAATTAATATTTTAATTGTTTTTGACATATTAAATATTTTTTCTACATTGATTTTGCAACTTTTAATGCTTTCTAATTATTTTGTAGGTCAATACTTAATTTTTGAAGCATTAATCCAAGATCACAATTTGTTTTTCACATGTTAAACAATTTTGATCATTTTAATTGAATTTTTATTCAATTAAATACATCTTTTGAAAACAAATTAGGGTTTTTGGATTAATTCAACCCTCATAAATCATTTTCAAAACACTTTGGGCCTCTAATAGAGTGTAAGACCCAATCCTTTCTTGACCAAAACATCTTTGGGCCTCAGTGCATTGTATAAGTCCCGATACCGTCAAAAACAAACGGCGCGATCATCGCCCTTTTCAAAATAACCCTTGGGCCTCTCCTTAAGCTATAAGACCCATTCAAAACACTTTTGGGCCTCTAATAGAGTGTAAGACCCAATCCCCTTTTAACCAAAATCATTTGGGCCTCACTTATTGTATAAGTCCCTCTGCGTTAAAAGAAAACCTCGGCGCGATCGCCACTTCAAACGGAAAAGTCATCTGGGCCTACCCTCGTGTTATAAGCCCCACTATTTTTCTTTAAAACTTTTGGGCCTCTTGAGAGAGTGTAAGACCCATCCCTTTGTACAGAAAACATTTTGGGCCTCAGTCACTTGTATAAGTCCCTCTGTACAAATTCAAACAGTGCGCTCACTGATAAACCCTGGGCCTCTCCTTGAGCTGTAAGCCCCAAATCTTTCTTTTTTAAAGCACTTTCTCCTTTGATTTTGAATATACTGTTGTTTTCAATCTTTCTTTGTTGAACAACTAACCAAACAGCATAGAAGCTCTACAACCGAGTAAGTGGTTATTGCTTTCATTTACCGCTTTCATATACATATAACTGTATTGTGGGGCTGTTTCACTGTAAGTCTTCTTTCATAAACTCATATCAACTGTGTAATAATAGAATAGATATTTTGAGTTTCCCCGGCAACTACGTCTAGAACTAGGTGACGCCGTTTCGTTTATTCGTAGAAATAGACAACTAGATCCTAAATAGGATCACCAGATACAGTCTTCTCTTCGGCTGTCCTCATTAGGAATTGTCAAGAAACTCTACTCCCCAAGATGAATGTCTTCTCCGTGAATGGCATCTTTGAGTTTCTTCCAAATTCTCGAACTTTCCTGACTTTGATCTATTCTCGGTGAATAGCATTGCCTTGAATTTCTCGGGGTTTGGGGACCCACGGGCTTCTTAAAAGTATCGGCCTCCTCTTGGGCATCGTACAAGGACCCGCAGGCTTCCAAAAAGCAACCCCGCCTCCTCTTGGGCTTAGTACAAGGACCCTACGGCTTCTTAGAGGTATTCACAGCCTCCTCTTAGGCTTCGTATAATGATCTCTTCCTCCGAGAATGATAGCCTCCTCTTGGGCTTCGTACAAGGACCCGTCGACTTCTTAAAAGCTTCCAGCCTCCTCTTGGGCTTCATACAAATTGTCCCGACGACCTCCTAGAGGTATAGGAACAGAACTTAGTCATTTGCATAGAACAGTCCTTTCATAGAGTCTACTACTGTTCCTCAAAACATAGTACAAAGATGACACTCTAGACTCGGACAGTCTAATCTCCTTGAGTCTCAAAGACATTCTCAAGTGACCCCTTCGTTAAATAGGAAGGAAAACCCGTAGACTCGGACAATCTCAATACCCTTTGGATTTCCCGTTTCCTCAAAGAAAAGGAAATATCCCTGATCCTCTAATCAAATCCCTGAGTACAGTGTTGCTCATATAAGAACTAATTTTCTCTTCAAAATCAGTATACTGGACCTGTCACTTAACTGAACAGTCACCATAGCCTCCTCTTAGGCTTTGTATAATGATCCTTCTTCAGTGGAGTTAGCCTCCTCTTGGGCTTTGTACAATGATTCTCCCCAGCGGAGTCAAACAACGTTTAGCCTCTCTCTCGGGCTTTGTACGAGACACATAAGAGACTCCCTCGTTGAGTCAGTCACCCCTCTCGCCTCCATCTCGGGCTTTATACGAGATACAAAAAGGTTCTTATTGAGCCAAATAAACAACAACCTCCATCTCGGGCTTCATATGAGATACAAGAACTCTCTTGTTGAGTCAAATCGCCTTCATCTCGGGCTTTATACGAGATACCAAAAGATTCCCTCGTTGAATAAAAACCTTTTAGCCTCTCTCTCGGGCTTTGTACGAGACACATATTAGCCTCCTCTTAGGCTTTGTATAAGAAAACCATTGGTTGATCCAATCAACCTTTTAGCATCAAAACTGTGCCTCGTTCACAATACACAAACATCAACAACTCCTTCCCCTTCATCTAATCGCTGTAAGCGGCAAGCCTCTGGATCATCTACATCCATGCCACTGTCCCTCTTTTAGCATGAGAAATTCCTAGGGAAAGATAGCATTGCTCTACACTGAGTTAAAGTCTTCTCCTTCAGGTTAAAATCCCCTTTAAAGGAAATTATGGCATTGCTAGGATCCGCGTATCCCGGTTAAAGTAATTCTCCTTTATAACCAGTCACCCAACAGTTGTGACAGAAAAACCCTTCTTTAGAGATGACAAATTCTCTCTAAAGTCGAGGTCCTTCAGCTTCACGTCTTGGGCTTTGAACAAGACACAAATAGACTTTTCAGCTTCACATCTTGGGCTTTGAAAAAGATACAAATCACCTTTTGCTTCACGTCTTGGGCTTTGAACAAGACACCAAAAACACCCATTTCCTCCCATAGACTAGGAGGAACTACGAACGCTCTGATTTCCCTGTTTCGGTAAACGGGAATACGTAGGCATAAGATCGAAAGAAAAGATCTTAGCGAGCACACTAAACAAAAACCCAAAATTGATCATTGTTCAGATATTAGTGTCGTGACATCTCTTTCGACATCTCATATCTGATACCAGAATTTCAATTGGTATCAGAGCAGGCATCCTGCTCTGTTTCTGGGTGAGATCTATGGACGATACTTTCTGGTACTATAGACAAGGAAGGAGGATTTGTGAACAGACCACCTATTCTGGATGGATCTAATTATGATTATTGGAAACCACGCATGGTGGCTTTCTTGAAATTGTTGGATAGTAAGGCCTGGAAAACTGTCATAAAAGGATGGGAATACCCTGTCACTGTGGGGAAAGATGGAAAAACAACATCTGACCTGAAACCTGAGGAGGAATGGACTAAGGAGGAGGATGAATTGGCTCTTGGAAACTCTAAAGCATTGAATGCTTTGCTCAACGGAATTGATAGAAACATATTCAGATTGGTGAACAATTGTGAGGTAGCTAAAGATGCTTGGGACATACTCAAAACTACTCATGAAGGTACCTCTAAAGTGAAGATGTCAAGACTTCAATTGCTCACTACCAAGTTTGAAAATTTAAAGATGAAGGAAGATGAAAACATACATGACTTCCATATGAATATCCTTGAAATAGCCAATGCTTCAAGTGCCCTAGGTGAAAAAATGTCTGATGAAAAGATGGTAAGAAAAATTCTCAGGTCTCTTCCCAAGAGATTTGATATGAAAGTGACTACCATAGAAGAAGCTCAAGATATCAGCAAGATGAGGGTGGATGAACTTGTTGGATCCCTCCAAACATTTGAACTAGGGATAAGTGACAGATCTGAAAAGAAAGCCAAAAGTATAGCCTTTGTGTCCAATGCTGAAGATGGAGAGGAGGAATATGCTCTGGATACTGATGAAAGCTTATCTAATGCTATAGTACTGCTAGGAAGACAGTTCAACAAGGTGATGAAGAGGATGGACATAAAGTCAAGACCTAATGTCAAGAACAACTCATCTGACTTCAGCAGGTCTAATGATGCTGGTAGAAGAACAAGGTCTGAAGAAAAATCCACTCAAGGGAAAGGGATTCAGTGCCATGGATGTGAGGGATTTGGTCACATTAGAGCTGAATGCCCTACTTACCTCAAGAAACAAAAGAAGAGTCTAATTGTATCTTGGTCTGATGAGGATTCTGAAAGTGAACTTGAAGAAGAATCTGCTAAACATGTGACTGCTTTGACTGGAAGATATGCCTCTGATGAAGATTCTAGTGATGTTGAATTGACTTTTGAAGAACTAGCAGCTTCCTACAAAGAGCTGTGTCTCAGAATTGAAGAAGTCTGTCATGAAGGGGAGAAGCAGAAGAAACTTATAATTCAACTGAAGGCTGAAAAGGCAGAACATCTTAGAACCATCTCTAAGCTGGAGAATGAAGTCATATTGCTGAACTCCAAGCTTGATCAAATGTCCAAATCTGTCAGAATGCTGAACAGTGGATCTGACACATTGGATGAAATTCTTCAGGTTGGAAAAATGGAAGGAGATATGACTGGGCTAGGATTTGATGGAGAAAAGAAACCCTCTTTAGATGCTAGTTCTTCTGGACCTAAACGTAATATGTCACATCAGGTGTCTCAACATCATAGGAGAGGACATTCATCTGGACCTAAACGTAATATGACACATCAGGTGCCTCAACATCATGGGAGAGGACATCCCAACCACTTAAGAGGAAGATTCCAAAGATGGAGATGCCATTACTGCGGGCGTTTTGGTCACATAAAACCTTTCTGCTTCAGACTGTATGGATATCCTAAGCCTGTTCCTCAACCTAGATCCAATCAAAACATTCCTACTAATGGAAAACAATGGGTTCCCAAGGCTGCTGCTACCAGTTTGATAGCTCACATGTCTCTCAGAGTCTCAGCTAAGGAGGATTGGTACTTTGACAGTGGTTGCTCTAGACACATGACAGGAATTAAAAATATGTTAATTGACATCAAATCTCATTCCACCAGCTATGTGACCTTTGGTGATGGAGCCAAGGGTGAAATCAAGGGGGTTGGAAAGCTGAACTGCTCAGGAGTTCCAAATCTTGATAATGTGTTGCTGGTTAAAGGGTTGACTGCCAACTTGATAAGCATCAGTTAACTGTGTGATCAAGGATTCAATGTCAACTTCACCAAATCTGAATGCTTGGTTACAAATGAAAAGAGTGAAGTGATTATGAAGGGAGTCAGATCTAAGGACAACTGCTACTTATGGGTTCCTCAAGATTCTAGTTACTCCTCCACTTGTGCTCTAGCCAAAGAAGATGAAGTGAAACTGTGGCACCAAAAACTTGGTCATTTACATCTAAAAGGGATGAAGAGGATCATCTCTATGGAAGCTATCAGAGGAATTTCTAAGCTAAAGATTGAAGAAGGAAGGGTATGTGGTGAATGCCAAATTGGAAAGCAAACTAAGATGTCACACCAGAAGATTAAACATCTCACTACTTCAAAAGTGTTGGAACTCCTTCACATGGACCTGATGGGACCTATGCAGGTGGAAAGTCTTGGTGGAAAGAAGTATGCTTATGTGGTGGTGGATATTTTTCCATATATACTTGGGTGAATTTTATAAGAGAAAAATATGAAGTGTTTGATGTGTTCAAAGATCTTTGCCAAAGACTTCAAAGAGAAAAGGAGAACAATGTTGTTAGAATCAGAAGTGACCATGGGAAGGAATTTGAGAACCACAAATTTGCTGAATTTTACTCATCTGAAGGGATTGTCCATGAATTCTCTTCTCCCATTACTCCACAACAAAATGGAGTTTTGGAACAAAAAAATAGAACTATCCATGAATTCGCTAGAGCTATGATCCATGCAAAGAAACTGCCTTACTATTTCTGGGCTGAAGCTATGAACACTGCTTGCTATGTTCATAATAGAGTGACCTTAAGAACAGGAACCACGACTACCTTGTATGAGATATGGAAGGGAAGAAAACCTACTGTCAAATACTTCCATGTGTTTGGAAGCAAATGCTATATCTTGGCAGATCGTGACCAAAGAAGAAAGATGGATCCAAAAAGTGATGAAGAAATATTTTTGGGCTATTATATAAACAACAGAGCCTATAGAGTCTTCAACTCCAGAACTAAAGTTATTATGGAGTCTATAAATGTTGTTGTTGATGATTTGCATAAGGAGGCTGATGTTCTAGAAGATGTTGGAACATTCTTTGATATCTCTGCAGAAGCTTCAGACAAAAACACTGATCCTAATCCTACTAATGCAGAACCTGAATCTGAGCTAGTAAACAAGGGACCCTCCATCAGAATTCAGAAAGACCATCCTATAGATCTTATCATAGGTGATCTAAATGAGGGAGTCACTACTAGATCAAGAGAAGTCATAACACGTTCTTATTTTGTGTCAAAAATTGAACCAAAAAATGTCAAGGAAGCCTTAACTGATGAATTCTAGATTAATGCCATGCAAGAAGAGCTAGGGCAATTCAAGAGTAATGAAGTATGGGAGCTGGTTCCAAGACCTGAAGGAACAAATGTGATTGGAACAAAATGGGTATACAAGAACAAGTCAGATGAAAAAGGGGTGGTCACAAGAAATAAAGCTAGATTGGTTGCTTAGGGATATACTCAGATTGAGGGGGTTGACTTTGATGAAACCTTTGCTCCTGTAGCTCGCCTTGAATCCATCAGATTGCTATTAGGAGTTGCCTGCATCCTGAGATTCAAGCTATTTCAGATGGATGTAAAAAGTGCCTTTTTAAATGGATACCTAAATGAGGAGGTCTATGTGGAACAACCTAAGGGATTCATTGATCTAACTTTTCCTAATCATGTTTATAAGTTAAAGAAAGCTCTGTATGGATTGAAGCAAGCTCCAAGAGCTTGGTATGAAAGACTAACAAAATTTCTTGTTGATAATGGATACAGAAAAGGTGGCATAGATAAAACTCTTTTTGTCAAAGAAGAAGGAGGGAAGCTCATGATTGCTCAAATCTATGTTGATGATATTGTGTTTGGTGGGATGTCTGATGAGATGGTCCAACATTTTGTTCAGCAAATGCTGTCAGAATTGAGATGAGCCTTGTTGGTGAGTTAACTTATTTTCTTGGGTTGCAAGTCAAACAGATGGAAGATTCTATATTCCTATCTCAGAGTAAATATGCTAAGAACATAGTTAAGAAGTTTGGGATGGAGAATGCCAATCACAAAAGGACACCTGCTCCTACTCATTTGAAGTTGTCTAAAGATGAAAAGGGTGTTAATGTGGACCAAAGTCTCTATAGAAGTATGATAGAGAGCCTGTTATATCTTACAGCTAGCAGGCCTGACATTGCTTTTCCTGTAGGTGTGTGTGCTAGATACCAAGCTAAACCCAAAGTGAGTCATATCAATCAAGTAAAGAGGATTCTGAAGTATGTTAATGGAACATGTGATTATGGTATGTTATAGACACATGGATCTGGCTATGTATTATCTGAATATTGTGATGTTGATTGGGCTGGAAGTGCTGATAATATGAAAAGCACATCAGGAGGATGCTTCTTTTTGGGGAACAATCTTATATCATGGTTCAACAAGAAGCAAAATTGTGTCTCTCTGTCTACTGCTGAAGCTGAGTACATAGCAGCCGGAAGCAGCTGTTCTCAATTGGTGTGGATGAAACAGGTGCTGACTGAATATAATGTCACACAAGATGTCATGACATTGTATTGTGATAACTTGAGTGCTATAAACATCTCCAAAAATCCTATTCAACACAGCAGGACCAAACACATTGATATTCGTCATCATTTTATAAGGGAACTTGTAGAAGACAAGATTATTGCCTTAGAACATGTTGCCACAGAGAAGCAGTTAGCTGACATCTTCACTAAGGCATTGGATGCTAGTCAATTTGAAATTTTAAGAGGAAAATTAGGGATTTGTATTTATGAGGATTTGTAGCAATTAATGTTGAGTGAAAATATCATTCCAGTGGTATTGTATTTCCCAAAAATAAAGTGTCTCCATCAAGTACAATCATTTCAAAATACCAAAAGTAATATTCTCAAACGCTACCCTAACACTACATTCCATTCCAACTGCTCCTCCACCTTCCATACCTCCACAATACATCTACTTGGACATCCTTGCTTCATCCACAAAAATCTCAAGATGTCTCAACACCATGGTTCATCTCCTTCCAAGTCTGATAGGTCGGAATCAAAACCTACGGCTCACCCTGTGAGCGTCTTGTTTGATGATGTGATAGAGGTTGCTCCGCTTGCCATGGTCCCCTATGCTGACGCTGAGTTGAAAAAGCCCACAACCTCTCATGCTAGAGTTTCCAAATGTGTTCCTATAGGTAACACTTCTAAAACTCCTCTTGCGTCATCTTCTGAAAATAGGGCCACCGAAGATAGTCTGTATGTTGATAGAACTATTAGAAGATTGGTTACTAGGGTTTTATATGGAGGTCATAATGTTCCTGGGATTTCAACCCCACTTTCTCAAATTGATGTTATTCCCACTTCAGATGCTAATCAAAGTGAGGAAAGAGATGTTGATTCTTCAAATTCTGATAAGGGTACTGATACTGAAAATCTGCACAAGTTAGCTAACTCTGTGCTGAAGGAAGGGAGGATTGAAGGTGCTGCTGATATTCCTGGTGTGGAGAAGAAGAGTGCTGGTCCTAATCAGAGTGACAAGAGGACAAATGACTCTGATGATGTTGTGAATCTTGATGACTTACCATCTGACAATGAATTAATTACTAATGTGAATCCTGGCATAGCCAAACGCTTGCAGGCAAGAAGAGGGAAATTTGTTGTTGACAACACTCCTAGAGGGAAATTATGGCTAAAAAGGGGGAGAGTGGCATAATTTTGTGTTGATACCAAGTGGCATAGTTTTGTGTGTAGTGTTCTGTGTGCTTTGGAATTTCTGGAAGAGTTGGTTATCTGGTTCTTTGGCTTGAGGGGGAGTTTCAAATTTTTTTGAGATGTTAGCTGTGTTCTAATTATTTCTGCTGCATGGTTCTCTAATGTGTGTTGGTGCCTTTGTGCTCAAATATTGTTTTAGCCAAAATTTGCCAAAGGGGGAGTTTGTTAGTTCTGTATTGGCAGCAATTTTACTAAAATAAGGTGTTACATCAAGATGTTATGCTTGATGTCTTGACATGTGATTCTAGTGTTCTGGAGGTGGTCTTTCTTATTGTTGCAGGGCTCTGATCATGATGTCGAGCCAGATGTCCTAACATCTGTTTACAGAACATCCTGTTTAGAATGTTATGGTTTATTTGCTGCGCTTTATTTGCAATCTTTTGTGTGTTTATGTTCAGTGATTGCGTGCGAAAATCATGGCGTGACATTATTTGAAGCAAGCGCATTCTGCTACTTTTTTGAAGAATAGTTTGTTGCTATTTTCGTGCAAAAAGATTTGGAGCATAATCAGTTTTAGTTGTGAATTAAATCTGAGATTTGCTAATGCCCAAGCCCAATAAGATTGTTTCTATTTAAAGACGTGCTAACCCTATTTGCAAAGTAGAGAGAAGATATTGAAAGCTGCGTATTCAAGTATTAGGGTTTAAGTCTTTTGTTGGTTGTTTTCATGCGAGTCATTCATTCATCATTTAGATGCTTGAATTGGACTGAGTCTTTGAGTTGTAAGTTGTCCACTCTAAGCTTTTAAGCACGAGTGCTTTGTTCTTGATTGAAGCTTTTAAGCAAGATCAAGTGTTGTCATTGAAGTGTGTCCTTCTAAACTTTGTACTTTTCTGTAGTTATCACTGCATGTGATTGAGGGGGAGTGAGAGGTGTCTCTTATCTGAGAGTGTCTTAGATAGAAATTACACGGGTAGAGATTAGGTGAGAAGATTGTAAACTAGAGAGTGTTTACTAAGAATCTTCAAACTAATTCTGTTTACTAGATTTCCTTCCTGGCTTGGTAGCCCCCAAACGTAGGTGTGATTGCACCGAACTGGGTTAACAATTGCTTGTGTCTCTTTACAATTGTTTACTACATTTTATCTTGTTCATAAATTGATCATTGTTCAGATATTAGTGTCGTGACATCTCTTTCAACATCTCATATCTGATACCAAAATTTCACATTGGATAGAAACTACGAACGAGACAAAAGGTATGTCAAAAGATGTCCAAGAATGGCATTGGACGAGAAAGTTTCTGATAAAAATAATAGCATCATCCAAGAATAGCATTGGATGGAGGTGAAAAACACACTATTGAGGATAAGATATCCAAGATTGGCATTGGATGAAACGAACTACATCATTCAAGAATGGCATTGAAAGGGGCAATAATAAACATCAGAGTCATCCAAGAATAGCATTGGATATAAACAAAATTCCATTTGAAAACTTCATTGGGGGACATCAAAGAATGGCATTGGATGGCAAGGTTAAACATCAGAGATATCCAAGAATAACATTGGACTTGGCTGGGGAAAAGGTGTCCATGAATGGCATTGGACAAAAGAACCTCAACATCAAAGAATGGCATTGAATGTAGTGAGAAAAGTTCTGGAAAATATATCATAAGTATCCAAGAATGGCATTGGATAAAAGAGTTCACAATATCCAAGACTGGCATTGAATAAAGTGAGCAAGGACTTTCAGGAATGGCACTGAAAGGTAAAGGTAAATCACTATATTCAAGAATGACATTGAATGATAGTGAGAAAGACATCCAGGAATGGCACTGAAAGGGAAACGTAAATCACTACATTCAAGAATGGCATTGAATGATAGTGAGAAAGAGCTTTCAGGAATGGCACTGAAAGGTAAAGGAGAAAAACCATCTAGGAATGGCACTGAATGATGGTGAGAAAGAACTTTCAGGAATGACACTGAAAGTAAAGGTAAATCACTATGTTCAGGAATGACACTGAATGATAGTGAGAAAGACATCCAGGAATGGCACTGAATGAACAGGTAAAACTTTGAGGAATGGAACTGAAAGATATTCAAGCAAATCTGATGGGGATTACAAAAGAGAGGCAAAACTTCCAAGAATAGCACTGGGAGAAACAAGAGGAACAAGGTATCCAAAAATGGAACCGGAGACCAAAAGAAGCAGACATCCAGGAATGGCACTGGAATGAAAGAAAAACAAAAATCCAGGAATAGCACTGGGATGGAAGAAGACAAACATCCATGAATAACACTGGAATGGAAGAAGACAAACATCCAGGAATAGCACTGGAATGGAAGAAAACAAAGATCTAACAACAACAATAGATGCACAGGGAGACGACAACATCCAGGAATGGCACTGGAAAGAAATAAAATGAGCAAGACATCCAGGAATAGCACTGGGTGAAAGAAGACAAGTAAACGACAACATTCAGGAATGGCACTGAATGAGAAGTTAGGTAAAAGTTTTGGTAGGCGCCAAGTAAGTTGGACTTTGATCACAAGGTAAGATGTTGACAGCAACAGGACCTCAGGAAATGCATATGAGCATGAAACACACTTCGAGCTATGAAAATATTTCTATGTATGATAGATGAATGATTTATGTATGCAAATGCAGATGATAGGGACAACCGAGATAGACTCCTTTATGAGGGAAGAATGGAACTCTGATTCCTCAACACAGGGAACACTGCCCATTCTTCTTGGAGAGAAGATGTTGAAAATATCTCTGTCACACTTATGAATTGTATCAGGCTGATGGTCTTTTGAGGAAAGGCATCTTGAGGGTTCTTGAAGAAGACTGCCCCAGATTGACTGATGAGGATAAACTGATCATAGCTTCAGTTTAACTGCTGCAGGGAGAAAAATGAACTGATCATGGCTTCAATTCTTGAAATAAACACTGAGGATAAACTAATCATGGCTTTAGCTTGACTATTGTTGGGGATGAACTGATCATGGCTTCAGTTCTTGAAATGACTGTTGAGAAGGCTAAACTCAGTATGAATCTGGAAAGAGATCTTCTGGTTAACCAATTCTGAGAATAACTTGCACTGAGCAACAAATCTTGGATTGATTCACAATAGGATCTGGAAGTAATGTGCCCCTGATAGGATCACTGACAAAGTTTCTTGACTGTTTTAAATTTCTTGCTGAGGAAAGTTTGCTTGCAAACAAGATTATTCAAATAAAGCAAAGCTCATGCAATTTTGAAATAATTTTTTTTTTGGAATGATATTATTGATGTAAAGCAAAATGAATCAGTTGTCAAAACACGGCGGTTTAGACATGAAAAGTGAAAGCAAAGGTAAGACATCAAAGCAAATGATTGGCAACAAACATAGGAGTCAGTTTACGCAACCTTGCTGTAGTATGCTTTCAAAAGAAACCTGGCTTCAATTAGGTCTTTTGAAGGTTGTAACGTGGTCTGGTTCACGGTTTTTGAAACAAAGGATATAGGCTCAAAGTTTATTTGTACCCAACCCATTCTTCATGATGATCTCCAGTCCTATGCTCAGTTAATTCAAACTATGCATTCAGGTTCCAAGTCATTTTGGAATTGCAACACTGTTATGATGATGGTTCAAGGACCAAAGGATTTTTGAGATGGCGGTCACTCTTTCTTACAACATTTTGTTGTTTTTGATGAGGACCTCAATCAACTCGTTTTGTCTTTGAGGATTTTGGTAACCTCTTGATTGATTTTTTTGTTATCCCTAACTTTTGCCTGAACTGTATCATTTGAGCTTACAGTCAGCGGGATGCCCCAATTTTTGCCTAAGTCTCCTTCATAGGTTTTGACTTAGTGGGCTTTTTCTTTTGATTTTTCATTCATCATTTTTTTTTTGAAAGATAGTGACTGCCTGGATAAATGATTACGGTGAATCATCATTGGCTTTTGATTTGAAAGACATCTTATACACTTCTTTGATGTGAGTGAAGGAAAGCTTGCGATTGCAACCTTTATTGGAAGAAGTCTTGCATGCACAGTCAAATTATCTGAGAACTACCCATCCCCAGGTTAAGATTGCAGGTTTTTTCGTACAGAAAGAAACTCCAACTTCTAGGATCGAAGGGGTTGACAAAGAGATTAACTTCCTTATTTCTCCAGTGTTTGGGAGTTGAAACCATGCCTGTACATCCTCAGCCAAGTTTCAATTGAAAGCATACAGTTTAGCAATTTCAGGTATTTTGTTTTCATCATCCTCCCTCCAATCTTTGCCTAAACAAAAGCTTGATAAAGAAAGTGAACATGAGATATATTTTTTTGTTTGTGCAAAAGAAAGCATAAAGATGCACATAGTGGATATAAATGAATTGAATCAAACATTGCAATGCTCATTTCATTGAAATTACCATGAAAGTACAAATAAAGTCCGAAAGCAAACAGTCAATACAATCAAAGAAAAATGCAAACAGAAAGAAACAAGGCCTAGTGACTAATCAGCAACAAGGATGAGCTGTCCTGTCTGAAACACTGGCTTCAGGAGATGATCCGTCTGAACTGACTCAAACTTTACTTAGCATGCTCTGGCAAAGGATTGTTGACAACATTGGGATTTTCATCAAGAAAAGTCAGAATCTTTGAGTTCACCAATTCTTGTACTCTTGCTTTCAATGCATAGCAACCTTCCAAGTTATGGCCTGCCCCACCTCGGTGGAACTCACAATGAAGATCAACCCTATAGCCGGCTGGAAGAGGATTTGGAGGAGGAGGTAGATCTCTTGTTGTAATTAAACCTTTCTTTACAAGACATGGATACAGCTCAGTGTAAGACATCGGGTCAGGTGCCATGTCCAGATTGTACTTATATTGCTTTACGAAAGCATCAGCCAAGTCTTTCCAGCTTTGGATACGGTTCTTCTCAAGTCCCGTATATCATTTCATTGAACCCCCACTCAAGCTGTCTTGGAAACAGTGAATGAGCAGTTTGTCATTTTTGGCATGAGCAGCCATCTTGCGGCAATACATCACCAAGTGGGTTCTGGGACAGGTGTACCCCTTGTATTTCTTAAAATCAGGAGTCTTGAATTTTGGAGGAATAACCAAGTCGGAAACCAAGCACATGTCCATTGCGGCAGCATTAAAGACATCACTTCCTTCCACGACTCTTATCCTTTTGTCCAGAGTTTGCCATTGCTCTCTGACTTCTTCAATGTATCCAGGTTCTCCCTGACTTTCAGATTGTGGACCAGCAACATGGTACACGAAAGGATTCTCAGGAATAGCTTGAGCAACAGAATGCACAACAGGCTGAGGTTCAGTGAACAATGGAGCTGAAGATACTGGCGAGACAAACACATGAGTAGTTGCAAAGGGTGGCGAGTAATTAGGAGGTAACCCAAATTCTGGCCAAGTAGAAGTTGGTTACTAAATCAATGAAGGGTCAAAAGCAGCAGGTGAGATTTCAGAGATCACAGTCCTCTGAGGTGGTTCACCTCTAGTAATCAGAACTTGCAGCATTTCTGTGAGTTTGGTCATGCTGGCCTTCAACTCATCAATTTCCATTATGACTTCGGCATTGTGTTGTTCTTGGTTTTCCATTCTCAATCTGACAGCAGCTCTAGTTTCGTAGTTGTGTTGAGGAAACAGCTTGACGGTGAACAGATAGCTGAAGAAGGAGACAGTTGAAATGAGTTTCTGAGACAACTTGGAAGAATGCAGATGTATGCTCATGGATGCAAGAGTGCATGGATGCAACAACCACAAACAAGATCACTTAAAGCATACAGGTTCAAAGGTCCGAGTCATGAGCATGAAGTCAAGGTTAAGAACCAATTCCACAAAGGTATGTGCTAAGGTTTGTCTTCATTGTACCTGCAGAAAACAACGGTTCTAACAGAGTGCCCAGGGTCCACAATCCACTATCAGACACACCAGCGCACCGATTTGCTCAGAGGTTGGTAGTTATCCTCAAGAGAATCTAACCTGAGTGTGGCATCGCGTAACAGCTAAGTCAGATTTGCATCTACATAGCTTCCGCGCCACGATCCTAAAAAGGCTAAGATGGGTTAAGGGTTACTACGGTCCTCAGTGTTATAGGCTTCTATGGAAAAAGTAATGCCTTCAACGATAGCTCGATCGACATCAGTAATTCCAAAGAGACAACCACCGAGTGGATGGATTCTCAAGTTCTTATTTTTCAGGATTCGACTCCCTCAAAGTTCCCTTGACTATACCATTCTCCTATCTCAAAGTACACTCTGGTCCGGGTGTAGGACCTATCTCACACACAGAGGAACTCCAAAACAGAACAATCAAGTAATAAGCAAATCAAACGAAAGCAGTAGATAAATCAAAGTAGGCTAAACCCCTCAAGGGTGACCATCCCCAGCAGAGTTGCCATTTTTCTGTAGCGGCAAAATCATGAGTGTAAGCTATTGATTAACTTAACTCGAAAAGCAAGAGTCGCCACCGCACTCTATAGGACTCTATAGATGCCCTTTGAAATATCTACCGCTTTTGGTATGAAAATGTTTGCTTGAAAAGTGAATGAGGAGATGAGAAAAGAAATTATTTTAAAGATTTTTGTGTTTGGAGAGACTTGTCGCCTCATGCCTACGTACCCAGGATGTGCAATGTAGGATCAAAAACCCCGTAGTTCGTGGTACAAAGAATGAAATTTGTTTGTTTTGGTTGATTTTAAAATGTAAAGACATGTCGTTATTTCCAAGCGAATAATTCCGCTTAAAGAAATGAATCATGTCTAAACTTATGAAAAAGTTAAAGGAAAAAGTGCACGAGGGCACAAAAGAGGTTTGAATGAGTTTGGTGTTTTTTAAAGTCTTTTGAAAAAAAGTGTCAATATGCTTATGTAGTTTAGCATTTGTTAAGAAATAAAAAGAAAAGAGTAAAATCACTTGACAAAGTCAAGGTTTGATTATGAAAGATGTGATAGTTTGAAATCAAGAAAGTTTTGAAAAAGAGAGAGAGTTTTGAAAATTGAAGAATGGGGAGGAGAAGAAGTGACTATCCTAGAGCATAAAGTAAAAGCTAAGGATAAGAATAGGCTAACCACACAAGTAAGCTATCTTCACCATAAACCAAGCAAAAGCACAAGTCTTCAAAGTCTTCGAACCATAACTCCAAAGCAAAGGAAAAAGGTCCTAGTTCTAAGTCCAAGGTTCCAAGAATTGCATTGGATGTCGAAGGTCTAAGTCCAAGGATTCAAGAATAGCATTGAAGTCCAAGGTTTAGGTACAAAATTCCATGTCCATTGCAAAGGATAGTAACCATAGTCCAAGATTAGAAGCACAAGTTTTTTTAGAGGTTTTAGCCTTTATTAATGTTTTTGGTCCAAGTGGAAAAAGAGAAAAAGGCATAAGCATAAACATGTGTCCAACGGACAAAGGAAAAATTGCGAAAACATAAACATGTGTCCAACGGACAAAGGAAAATTGTGGAATCATAAACATGATATGGAATGATAATAATGGAGCATAAAAGTAAACGAGAGATAGGGAGCGAGAAGAAATTGTAAAAGTAAAAGTTAGAAGTTAGTGATTAGTTGTTAGTTGTTAGAGTAAGTAATCAATAATAATTGAATAATTGCACTTAGGTCAAGGTTAATGAGAACTCATTAGAGGATTAATAAGACCAAAGCCTCCTAACAACAAGTTTCATAAGTTTTGAACCAAAAGACAAATAATCAACCATTCTTGATAATTTTCCGATACGGGACATAATGTTGCGCTATGTTAAACAATTGCCGAGTAATTTACGGAGTAATTACCCTAAAATGAGGTCGGTCAATAGCTCTTTGTGCTAATGCATGCTAGATGAACGATATGTAAATCGTCATCCCAAAGCAATACCGCACGAAAAGAAAAATGGTAACGATCTAGTCTTGATCTAGAATTCGACAAATAAATTCTAATGATCCATAAGATTTTAATCGATCCAAATAAAAGAGAAATAGATGAAGAGAAAGCCAAATTAAACCACAAAAATATGTGATCTAAGGCTAAGAACAAAGGAAAGGGAAGAAAATGGCAAAAAAAAAACCAAAACAGTCCCTAAAACAAGCATTTTCACATTCTGGATGCTGGTTAATCGATTAACCACTTCACAGTGTAATTAGGTTAATCGATTAACCAGTGCAAACTTGCAGTTTTTTTGCGTAGAATTCAACTGTTAATCGATTAATCAATTCGTGCATGTTTTGGTTAATCGATTAACACTGTAAAAATAGCAGAAAATCGGTTTGAAAATTGCATAATCCTTGATCAATCATTTATTCAAACACCTCATGATTAAGGATGCAATTGTGCACGAAATTTTGAGTAAAACAGTAGCAAAAACCAGTAATAAACACAAATTGCAAGATCCAAAGATAAAGCAAACAAGATCAACAAAGGATCTACATTGTGAAAGATGAAATTGAACAACAATGGGGGAAAATGAGATTACCACTCAAAATCTGAAAATTGCTTCAAATTACTCCAAGATCCAAACTCCAAAGTCTTGATCTACTGAAATTGATGATGAAAAAGTGAATGGATGAAGGTTTAGCTCAAAGTTGAACAAAAATCAATGTGAATTCTTGTTAACTTTCAAAAGAAGAAATGTGAGCTTTGGTGAATTTGGTAGTTGGAGAAAATTAAGAGTCAAGAAGAATTTTGACAAGGTGAATTTGGCTATCAAAAGCTTGAAGAATGAATGAAATGAATGCTCTATTTATAGAGTTTAGGCTTGGAAAATTTGGTGGATTGGAGTTTGGTTTGGAAATGAAAATTAGGCTTGGAATTTGAATTTGGAGGGAAATTCATAAAAAGTGGTGATTAGTGAAGGTGTATGGTAGGAAATGATCAAAGTGAGGTAGGGAATTAAAATGAGATGGTCTAGAATATTCCACATGTGATCAAAATGATGAAAATTGGTGCCAATTGCTGCAGAATTTGAATTTGGCACATTTTTTTCAAAAATTGCACGTGTTAATCGATTAACCATTTCACAGTGCAATTAGGCTAATCGATTAACACAATGAAAAAATGAGAAAAATGGCTTTTTGATGTGTTGTCTTGGTTCTGGCTCGATTTTTCTTGCTTGTCAAAGAAGGAATGGACATAAACACACGAACCTTGGAGTCTCTTGAATAGTAATCAATT
Organism: Lathyrus tuberosus; assembly: GCA_022829125.1. Classification (NCBI taxonomy): domain Eukaryota; kingdom Viridiplantae; phylum Streptophyta; class Magnoliopsida; order Fabales; family Fabaceae; genus Lathyrus; species Lathyrus tuberosus. The sequence continues at coordinate 5,488,473 of JALAZF010000190.1, forward strand.
AAATCTTGGAAACTCTTGATCATATGATTTTTGAATTGTTTGCAGATCAACTTTGACATTGTTCAGATGAAATTCATTTGAGCTGAGGGACTGCTATTTTGGCATTTTTGACCTGTTCTTCCCCTGAAAATGTTAGTAAAGAGAAAAACAAAATATTTTTGGATTTTGGTTAAGGTTAGTAAAATATAAGCAAGTAAAGCAATAAAGTGAATAAGAAAACAGACTGATGCTTAGTAAACCCTGCAAGGCATAAACCCAAAGATGAGAAGAATAAGGGAATCAATGTGTGATCTTGTTTGTGGTAAAATGCAAATGAAATGTGAATGATATGTGGAATCTTAGGGGTCAAAAATTAGGGTCTTACACTCACCCTCTCTTGTGTTTGGAGTCACTTATTCAATAATAATTTGATGACATGGTAGTCCAATGACCAATAATATTCAAAGAATTCAGTTTGTCTTATATAACCTAGTTTTCCTTTAAGAATAAGTAGAAGAATGATAAAACTATGCAATTTTCGGCTGAGATGGATGAGACCTTATCATAAATAATATTTAGTCATAAAATTGAGGTGTGACTCAAAATCGAATGAGTTGCGTGTGTATGGATTATCTCCGAATTTTGAATGATATTTTTGAACTTTCATAAGGTTTTATTCAACCACAAGGGTGGAATAAAAAACTCTCTAATTTTATCCAAGAAAGATTGATTAGGTCTTTGTGCCTTAAAACTCAACCTAATTGTTCCATGCGGGTTATGGTTGGTAATGGCAGCGAGATTGAATGTCATCAAATTTTCCCTTAAGTCAAGGTTCCTATCCTATATCATGTCTTCATTGTGGATATGCATGTCTTATCTCTGAGTGGTGCCGATAGGGTCCTTGGTGTGCAATGGATGAAATCCCTAGGACCAATCTTGACGAACTACAATGATTTCACGCTGAAATTCGTATAACAGGGCAAAATTATTGAACTCAAGGGAGAGCGTGATAGATCTCCATCTCATTTTGGCGTAACAAGTGTGACGCCTTCTTCACACCAATGGTGTTAGTTCCTTCTTACATATTCAAGTGTTAACACCTAAGCCCCGTTAAATCAAAACAATGACCCTCAACTTCAAACTCTTGTTCTTTGATGATATTATCATCTACAACACAAATTATGAAGATCATATGAAGCAGAAATTATCAAGATCATCTGAAACACATGGAACAAGCTTTCCAAATTCTTCAAACAGGGCAATTTTTAATTAAGCAATCCAAGTATCTATTTTCTCAATGCCAAATTTAATATCTGGGCCACATTGTATAACAACGGGGTGTCGAACTAGTTTATTAGAAGATCACTGTAATCCAACAATGGCATATGCCGACCAATCTCAAAGATCTTCTTGGTTTTTTAGGTTTGACCGGCTTTGACAGCCGCTTCAATAAGGGATACATTTTTATTGCCGCTCCATTAACATAATTACTTAAGATGGAACAATTTCGTTGGTCATTTGCTGCATAATGGGTGTTTGATGCTCTCAAAGATGCGGTAAGCCATGCACCTGTACTCATTCTCCTTGACTTCTCTGTGCCATTTATGGTTGAAACCGATGCATTAGGGGTAAGAACGGGGGTTGTTTTATCCCAAAAAAATCGCCTCATTGCTTTCTTTATAAAGCCCTTGTGTACCAAATTAATGACTGCATTTACTTATATATGCAAGCTCTTTTCCATCACTGCTTCCGTCAAGAAATGGCGCCAATCCTTTGATAACACTAAAATACACTGTATATTTGACTCCAATTGCACATGTTTTTAGTTGTTTATTTGTTATTTTCCCATGTTATGATGGTATTTTGTCTTACTTTCAGATACATTGCCTGATTTGAGCCTGCAGTGAAGAAACGACGCAAAACGGGGCTAAAACGGAGATTTCCTACACAATTGTACACTAGCCGTTTCAATCAGCGAACGCCATAGAGGACGCCATTTGAGTAGTGGGTTTCACCCACGTTCCAACGGTCACAAGACACGTCTTCTCCAATTTGTACACTCGGCGGACGCGGAGGGGGGCTCGGCGGACGCCGACCGTTGTAATGGGAAATTTGTCAAGGGAGTTAGAAGCATTCACCCACGTTTGGAGATTTTACCTCAACCACTTTCTATAACGTTACGTGCCCGTTACAGCCTCACTAGCACTATAAATAGGCCTTGTATTTTCACATTTTGATCATCCAATTCTAGTTTCCAACCTTAGGCATAAATTTACTTTGTAAACCAATAATCCGTCACATCGGGGGTTATTGCACTATAGTTGTTAGTTAGATTGGAGCATTGTAGTTAGAAGCTTTACTTTTAAAGTCATTTACATTTCAAGTCAAGATTTACTTTCAGCATTTATTTTCCAGCTCTGTACCAGATTTAGTCTCCGACTTTGGAGCAGGTTTTTATATAATTTGCAGATTACTTTTATTCGCATCGCCTTTACTTTCATTTATTTTATTGCTCTACTTTATATTTATTTATTGTCCCTGTTATTACTTTATATTTCTACTATGGTCAGATCCGCATGATTAACGTGGTCTGGAGATCTGTTAGTTTATCTGTTTTTTGTGTGATTTGTTTATCGTTAGGTACTGAACAGAAGCGTGACACTTGTGGTCACTCCTTTGAAATACACTCTCACACTTCGCACGTTTTTATTCTAAAAATGTCTTACTTCGCAAACCAATTTACCGTTATGTTTTCAATTACCATGTCTAGCTAAATCCCTTGTGCTGGGATGTGAGGATCGTCGTTTCGATGGTACTCCACATGTTATCTTTTTAGAAATACTTTAGGGGCTGTTTTTGGTTTTAATTAAACTCTTTTGAACTTCAATTGATCGGTCATTACGTAACTGAGACCGTATTTTTGTTTACGTAATGACTGTGACTAGATCGGGTAAGATCGAAAGCCGTCCGACATTTTAGAAAAGAGTTTTATTAGTTCTTAATTGATAAATACAGCGGAAGCACTTTATCAATTAATTAGGAAAGTTTTATATTATTAGAAAGAGATTTTAAACTATTTTGGACGCGTTCATAGCTTTAGGATCCGGTTGGCCGAGCATATGCCGGAAACCATTTGGTATTAAATATTTCCAATCCAAAACACTTTTTATCTAAGTTTGAGAGGTAGTTACATAAAAAATGGCTTTATCACTTTAACGCAAGGAGCGACCGGTGCAGCGTGAGCGGCCGGTATAGATTAGAGGTTAGGTCTGTTTGCGATCACGCTGACGCGGCGGATTCTTTTTAATTAACTCTTTTTCAAAGAAGAAAACATTGCCCCGTAGTATTACTACTTAGATAATAGGAGTACTGTTTGATTGATGTGAATTACATTCCAGTATAGTCTTTATCTGATTTTTTTATTCTCGTTCTGTGAAAACCATTACTCTGATTTTTATTTGCCTTAGATAAACAACGTAACAATAGTAATCGATAGATTGGCATTGGTCTCTGTGGGATCGATAAATATTTTATATTACTCTGACGTAATCCGTATACTTGCAGATAACACGCATCATCCTTGCTTGGTCACCCTTTTGTTATCCTCACATATCATTGTAGTTTAAAAGAGCCAATTTCACAATTTATTCAAACTCTTGAGCAACAAATGTATCTTTCACGCTTGATTTGGTGTGATTATTCCATTTAGTATTGCATTGGAAAATCAAACGTGGTAGCAGAAGTTTTATAGCGCATACTAGAGGCTGTTAAATTTTCCTATAAACCATAGATCAATAGATATAAATCATAGCAATTTCTTATCAAATATATTGAAGAATGAATTTGTTGTGTACCTTTAGGTTCCATGAGCACATGAGCAGAGAGCATGAGATGAGAGGTGATCTTACCGGCATCAAAAGAATATCAGTGACCAGCAACACGGCGTGAGCTCTAAGTTCAATGGTGGTGGAGAAGAGCAGGGAGTGTACATGCAAGACACTCCGATGCCAAAGTGAGGTTCAGAGTGAAAAAGAGAGAGTCCAAGTACAGAAAGCTAGTGTGAATTAGAATACTTGACCCTCCTGTAGAGAAGGGTATTTATAATGTGCCCCCAGCGTTGGGCCAATGGTCATCTGTAGTGGGCTGGATTATTAGGCCCATTACAGATAACTGTCAGGATCTACATGGAGTAGGGAAGACCAGCACATGGTCTTCGTCTTGAGTCAACTGCCCCACCGAAGGCGCGGGTTCAGTTGTTGACGTGTATAGCGGCAAAAATCACAAGTGTAAGCTATTGATTAACTTAACTCATAAAATTCAAGAGTCGCCACCGCACTTTTATTTTATCCAAAAGGAAAGGAAAAGAGCGAACAAAACCTAAATAAGTTCTGAACAAGACCAAGTAAACAGAGACTAGGTAAGGGGGTTGGTTACGCTAAGGGAAGTTGTTAGCACCCAAAACGTCTATAGTACTCTATAGGAACCCTTTGAAATATATATATGCTTTTTGGTTTGAAAAGGTTTGTTTGAAATGAGATTGGGGAGATGAGAAAAGAAATATTTTTTAAGATTTTTGTGTTTGGAGAGACTTGTCGCCTCATGCCTACGTACCCACAAAGTGCAATATAGGATCAAAACCTCGTAGTTCGTGGTACAAATAACAAAATTGGTTTGTTATGGTTGATTTTAAATGTAAACACAAGTCGTCATTTCCAAGCGAATAATTCCGCTTAAAGAGATGAATCATGTCTAAACTTAGGAAAAAGTTTTAAAAGAGAAAGTGCATAAGGCACAAAAAGTTTGAATGTTTTTTAAGTCTTTTGAAAAGAGTCAAGGTATGATTAACATTGATGGACATTCATTAAAGAAAACAAAGTTTGGAAAAGCACTTGACAAAAGTCAAGGTTTATTGTGAAAGAGGTTATGGTTTTTTAAAACAAGAAGATTTTGAAAAAAGAGAGAAGGTTTTGAAAATTAAAGAAAGGGTGGAGAAGAAGTGACTATCCTAAAGCAAAAGATAAAAACTAAGAATAAGAATGGTCTAACCACAAAAGTAAGCTCCAAAGCATAAGCACTTCTTCCTTTAGATTAGGCCTTGATCAAAATAAGTCTTCAAAAGAGAACTCCAAGTATCCAAAATCCAAGGTTTGATATCATAAGCTTCCAAGCATAGGTTAAGATCCTAATTCTAGGTCCAAAGTTTCATGTCCAATACCAAGGATGGTAACCATAGTCCACCATTAAGAGAACAAGTTTTTTAGGGGTTTAAGCCTTTATTAATATTTTTGGTCCAAATGGACAAAAGAAAAAAAAACATAAACATAAACAAATGGTCCAAGTGGACAAAGGAAAAATGGCGGAAGCATAAGCAATATATGATATGATATGATAACATAAAGCATAAAAAAAATAAAGAGAGATAGGGAGCAAGAAGGAAGCATAAACATAGCACAATTAATATTGTTAGTGACTTACTGATTAGTTAGAACAAATGATCAACGATGGTTAAATGATGAACTTAGGCCAAAGTTAATGAAGACTCATTAGAGGATTGATAAAATCAAAGCCTCTTAATAACAAGTTTCATAAGTAATGGACCCAAGACAAATAATCAACCATACTTGGACTTTCAAAAATAAGTTTGGGCCACGAATGAACCTTTTCCGATACGGGACACATGTAGCGCTATGTTAAGCAATCGTAGCACAATCTATGAGGAAGATAATACTATGGGAGGCCAGTCAATAACGATATCAATCATAATGCATGCTAGAGAAGTGATATGTAGATCACTCTCCGAAAGCAATACCGCCGAAAAGAAAAGTGGTAACGATCTCATCTTCATCAAGAACTTGAAACAAGCTCCAATGATATTGAAGATTTTCAAGGATCCACAAAAAATGAGAAATAGATGAAGAAAGGCCTAATTGAACCACACAAAGATGTAATCCAAGACAAAGAACTAAAGGAAAGGGAAAGAAAAGGAAAAGGGACCAAAACAGTCCCAAAAACAAGCAAAAATCACATTCTGGACACTGGTTAACAGATTAACCATTTACAGTGCAAAATTGGTTAATCAATTAACTAGTATAAAATTACAATTCTTGGCGCAGAAACCAACTGTTAATCAATTAACCAATTTGTGCTTGCTTTTGGTTAATCGATTAACACAGTAAAAACAACAGAAAATCAATTTGAAAGTTGCAAAATCCTCGATCAATCATTTCTTCAAACACCTCATGATCAAGGATGCAATTGTGCGCGAAAAATCAAGTAAAACAACAGCAAATAACACCAATGGATCATAATTTGCAAGATCCAAAGATCAAGCAACAAGAATCAACAATAGATCACATTGTGAAGGATGTATTAAGAACAACAATGGTGGATCAAGAATTTACCACTTCAAATATGGAAATTCTTCAAATTAACTCCAAGAACCACACTCCAAAGCCTTGATCTACATAAATTGTTAATGAAGAAGTGAATGAATGAAGGTTTAGCTCGAAGATTAGTAAGTTCTAATGATGAACTTACTAACTTTCAATGGAAGAAAGAGCTTTGGTGAATTTGGTAGTTGGAGAAAATTGAGAGAGTCAAGAAGAAATTTGACAAGGTGAATTTGGCTATCAAAAGCTTGTAGAATGAATGAAATTAGGCCTCTATTTATAGAATTTAGACTTGGAAATTTTTGGTGGATTGAAGTTTGGTTTGGAACCAAAATTAGGCTTGGAATTTGAATTTGGAGGCAAAATCAAGATCAAATGGTGATTAATGATGGTGTATGGTGGGAATTAATTATGATGGGGTAGGGGAATTATTTGGAAGTGATCTAGAATATTCTCATGATGAAATTGGTGCCAAATGCTACAGACTTTGAATTTGGCTCATTTTCTCAAAAAACGCAATGGTTAGTCGATTAACCATTTGCATGTGCAAATGTGTTAATCGATTAGCATAGTGAAAAAAAATGAGAAAATTGGCTTTTTGATGTGTTGTCTTGGCTCTGGCTTGATTCTTCTTGCTTGTTAAAGAAGACATGGAAATAAACACATGAACCTTGGAGTCTCTTGAATAATAATCAATTAAATCTTGGAAACTCTTGATCAGATGATTTTGAATTGTTTGCAGATCAACTTTGACTTTGTTCAGATGAAATTCACTCGAGCTGAGGAATTGATATTTGACATTCTTGATTCAAATCCTTCCTGAAAAAGTTAGTAAAAGGAAAACAAACATATTTTGGATTTTGATTAAAGGTTAGTAAACATAAGCAAATAAAGGCAAATAAGAAACACACAGATGCTCGGTGGTCCCTGCAAGGCATAAACCCAGAGATGAGAGGGATAGAGGAAACAAAGTATGGTCTTGTTTGCGGTGTAAAGATGCAAATGAGATGTGAAATCTTAGGGGTAAAAATTAGAGTACAACAACTATCCCTATTTAAGTTTCTTCTATCAGGAGATATGAAGGTTGAAAACTTCATCTCAACAAGATTGAAGATACTTAAATACAGAAAACCATATTTTTTGCGCTAAGATGCCACAAGATGATATGAATGCAAATGATAAAACACTATGCGGGGAAACTTAAAACAAAAGATTTACGGTAAATTGAGTGAGATGACGTGAAAGACACGCTGGGGAACGCAAGCTATTTCTGGAGATTTGTCAAGGTCACAAGAAGTATGCATCAATAGTTGGAAAGAGAGGGACAAGGCCCTGGGAAGACGAGTAGTGACATCCAATAATGGCATTGGATGGATACTACGAACGAGACAAAAGTATGCTAATAGATGTCCAAGAATGGCATTGGACAACAACAAGAAAGTTTCTGGTAAAAACAATAACGTCATCCAAGAATAGCATTGAATGGAGGTGAAAAACACTCTATTAGGGATAAGATATCCAAGAATGGCATTGGATGCAAGGAACTACAACATTCAAAAATGGAATTGAATGGGGCAACCACAAACATCGGAGACATCCAAGAATAACATTGGACGGAGAAAAACCCAACTGACGATATATCAATTAACATCCAAGAGTAGCATTGGATGAAAACAAAACTTTCATTTAAAACCTTCACTAGGGACATCCAAGAATGGAATTGGATGACAAGGGTAAACATCAGAGATATCTAAGAATAGCATTGGACTCAGCTGAGGAAAAGATATCCAAGAATGGCATTGGACATAAGGAATCACAACATCCAAGAATGACATTGAATGAAGTGAGAAAAGTTCTGGAAAATACATCAGGAGCATCCAAGAATGGCATTGGATAAAAAGAGTTCACGATATCCAAGACTGACATTGAATAAAGTGAGAAAGAACTTTCAAGAATGGCACTGAAAGTAAAGGTAAATCACTACATTCAGGAATGACATTGAATGATAGTGAGAAAGACATCCATGAATGACACTTAATGCAAAAGAAAAAACTTGTCCAGGAATGGCATTGAATGAACAGATAAAACTATTAGGAATGGCACTAAAAGATATCCAAGCAAATGATGGGGACTATAGCAGTAAGGCAAAACTTCCAAGAATAACACTGGGAGAAACAAGAGGAACAAGATATCCAGGAATGACACTGGATATCAAAAGAGACAGACATCCAAGAATGGCACTAGAGATCAAAAGAGATAGACATCCAACAATAGCACTAGATGCACAGGGAAACAACAACATCCAGGAATGACAATGAATGAAAAGGCAGGTAATTGTTTTTGATAGGCGCCTAGTAAGTTGGACTTTGATCACAAGTTAAGATGTTGATAGCAAGAGGACCTTGGGAAATGCACATGAGCGCGAAACACACTTCGAGCTATGTGAATCTTTCTATGCATGATATATGAATGATTTATGCATGTAATGCAAATGATTGGGACAACTGAAACAAACTCTTTTGTGAGGGAAGAATAGAATTCTGATTCCTCAACACAAGGAACACTGCCCACTCTGCTTTGAGAGAAGATTTTGAACATATCTCTGTCACTTATGAATTGCATCAGGCTGATGGTCTTTTGAGGAAAGACATCTTGAGGATTCTTGAAGAAGATTACCCCAGATTGATTGACTAATGAGGATAAACTGATCATGGCTTCAATTCTTGAAACTAATGCTGAGGATAAACTGGTCATGGCTTAAGTTCTTGAAATGAATATTGAGAAGGTTAAACTCAGTATGGGTCTTGAAAGAGGTCTTCTAGCTAACCAATTCTGATAATAACTTGCACTGAGTAATAAATCTTGGACTAATTCACAACCAGGTCTGGAAGTAATGTGCCCCTGATAGGATCACTGACCAAGTTTCTCAACTGTTTAAAATTTCTTGATGAGTCATGGTAATTTTAATGCAAAGCTCATAAAATTTTGAAATCAAAAATCATTTTTGGAATGATATTATTGATGTAAAGCAAATGAATCACTTAACAAAAAAACATGGTGGTTTAGAAATTAAAATGGAAGAGAAAGCAAAGGTATGACATCAGAACAAATGATTGGCAATAAACTTAGGAGTTAATTTACGCAACCTTGCTGCAGTATGCTTTCAAAAGAAAACTGGTTTCAATTAGGTCTTTTGAGGGTTGTAATGTGGTCTGGTTCACGGCTTTCGAAACAAATGATATAGGCTTAAAGTTTATTTATTCCCAACCCATTCTTCGCGATGATCTTCAGTCCTATGTTCAGTTAATTCAACCTATGCATATAGGTACCAAGCGAATTTGGAATTGCAACACTGTTATGAGGATGACTCAAGAGCCAAGGGATTTTTTAGATGACAGTCACTTTTTCTTAGAACGAGGGGTTGATTTGTGAGGAGTGTTTCCTCCTGCGGGATGGTGAATTAGGACTTCGTGTTGGGCCCTCCTCAATGAGGAGCTGGGTCGGGTCGTGCCCGACGGTAGGCCAACCCCTGGCCCAGTCCAGAACAGGAGCCCCTTAAGTCATTACTCCGAAGCATAGGAGAAATGACTTAAGAGTCAATTCTTATGTCGAAAATGGGCACAAGGAACTTTCCCGGAGGAGTGTCGCTCATGTTTGTGGTGATGAGCTCGCAGGACTATGCTCGTGAATAAGCGTGGAAGCTACTTGTCGTGCTCGTCAATGGGGTTTGCATGTGCTCAACGACAAAGTCCAATCATGCGTTTATCTCGAGGACAGGTGCTCGCGTGGAGGCTTGGTCGTCACACGTGTTCGTAGCTTATTTCGAACTTTCCACGAGGAAGTGTTCGTGACCTAATGTGGGAGTCGAGCATTGTGCTCGACGTCTTAAACTATGCGATGGAAGTGGAAGGAGCAGACACGTCATTCCCTCAAGCCGTGCGAGGGGGGTTCGAAAGGATAGGTGTGACGTTTCTTCGAGCCACGTGTCAGAAGTAATAAATGCCTCTGACGGCCTATGTGTAAGGGTACTTTATGGCCTAGGAGACGCTTTGCTTCCCGTGCTAGAGGATATAAATAATGGAAAGAATGATTCATTTAGCACGCTCACAGCATTCAAGTTCTCAAGAAATCCTTAAGTTTTCTAGGGTTTCTCTGTTCTCCTACTGTTCGTTCGTCGCCGCCGTTATCGCCGCCAGCTCCTTCTTCTGCCGCCGTAATCTTCATAATCTCCTTCATACAAGTAAGTTTCCGCCACCTATTTTGGTTTGTAGGGAAGCGATTGGTCTTGGCAAGTAGCTTTAGGAATGCATGTTCTTGACGCTCATGAACTTCGCGATGAAGTTACGCATTTTCTGACGTTTGGTATGAGTTTTCCGGCCGTGTTCTTGAATCTCTGGTGGACTTCATGAGGTTCGATGAATTTTCCGAGAAACTCATGAAGTTTTCGATGAAGATTCCGGGGAGTGTACAAAGATTTTGGGGAACTCATGAAGTTCCCGATGAAGATTCCGGGGAACTCACGAAGTTCGCGGGAAACTCATGAAATTTCCGATGAAGCTCATGAGGCTTTTCTCGCTTTTGCTGGTTTCGACGCTGAGGAAACTTCCTCTTCGCGTGAGTGCTTCCCCCACTCAGTTCTAGTAAGGTACCTATGTGTCGAGGAATCTCTCCCTCGCGGAGAGGGGGCTTCGTGTCTTATGGCGAGGAGAATTCCCTCACGACCACGCGCTTATCGAAAAGGGCTTCAGCCGAGGACGTGTGTCAAGCATTTCCTCACCCTTTCACTTGATTTACGGTGGAATGGTGGATTTGATCTTGTCGTTGAATTCATGGTTTCCTTCTGCTTTTCAGGTTAAATGGCTCCAAAGCCCGAGGACATCACCATGGTCGAAGTAGATGTCGTCGATGTAGATATCGAAGATAATTCGGCCGACACAAACGCTGAATCCCTGTCAGACTGGGCCGGGTTGGAACCCCTGGTCATTGCATCGCGCATTATTTTTTACGACTCGGAAGCCTTCGTGACCGTCGAGGACCTAGAGGAAGGGGCAGCTGTGAACTGGGAGGTTTACGAGCCCAAGGAAATAGATCGGATATGTTCGTCGTACGCGGAGCTGCACTTCCCTATGTACGAGTTTTCCTTTCGGGAGGCAGGGCTTCGTCTGCCCTTCAGCGGCCTTTAGGCGGGGGTATTTCAATGGTTGGAGTTCAAACCTTCGCAGCTTCATCCGAATGCGATCGCGTTCGTGCCGGTGTTCGAGCTCGTGTGCCAACATCTTCACATCAACGCCACCCTCCCACTATTTTTCCACCTCTTCCATCTTCAGCAGTAGACTCATCACGGGTGACACAATTGGGTGTCCTTGAAACATCCGAGGAAGGTGTTCAGAATGTACCTGGACTCTGTCTGTTCCTTTAAAGACAGATACTTACTCGTGAAGCCTATATCGCATGCAGTCGTTGATTCCTTGTTTGAGCGCGTGGTGAAGCTCTTGGATGGGCGGGAGGTGGAGAACCTGGAAGCAAAGTTCCCCCTTGAGTGGCTGAAGGTCCACTTCAAAAATGGGACGGAGAGCTATCTTACGAAGCCCCATGAGCTAGACGACGAGGATAAGCTTGCCTATTATAAGATCATGTCTTTCGTCGAAAATTTCACTCTCGCCAAGTGTGTGAACAAGGATGGGAGCTTTGTCCCAAGGCACATTTGACTAATACCAAGGTGCTCCTCGAGTGCAGTTCTAACGGGGAAGCCTTGCGACTCTTAGGTAGTGAGCGTGTTCCTTACTTGCATGTCCGCTTGTTTTTCTTTGTTATACTAACTCGTTCTTTTTTTTGTTACAGGCCAGATGTTGATCTTTCAAGAGCGTGTGCTCAAGATCTTAATGAAAAGGGGTACAAGAAGGCTTCCAAGGTCCTAAGTCCAGCAGATGTCGAAGGTTGACCAGCACCCCGGGGGTTCTTCCTCCTCTCCCTAGGGGAGTCAGTCTTCGTTTCCTATGAACATCCAGCCAAGAAGCAGCGTGTAAAGGAGTCTGGACCCGTCGACCTTATGGAGGGCATTATCGGGGAGAGGTTTGTATAACCTCCCTGCCATCGTAACTAGGGGCTCTTTGGTGGGGACAACTCCCTGATCGTTTCCCAGTCTGAATCCAAAGCAATTATGGCTATCAACAAGGATACCAAGAGAAAGGCGTTGTCCGAGGACGGGGCTGCCATGATGAGGGTTCTTGAGATAACCTTGGCCCTCAATGATGGGACATGCACCCTTGCCGAGCTTAAGAAGGTGCATGCAGAGAATGTGACCCTAGGGGTGGAGAAGAACAAAGTGGAGAACGACTTCCTCGACTACAAGTCAAAGTAAGAGATCCAGGCCAGGTTTCATTGTGACATGGAAGAGATGTGGGAGAAGATGACCAAGGCAGTCAATGAGAGCCAACGTCTCAAAGCAAGGGTCACCGAGTTGGAGAGTGCGACGACACGCGCCGAGGATGAGACTGGAAAGGAGAGAGCCTTGTCAACTTGAAGTGGGCTGATTTCCCAGATCCGGGAGCTCGAGCAGGACTGCTTGGGTATTATTGATCTGGGTTTCAAATGTGCGGTTGAGCAAATCCAAGTCATCAACCTTGGGATTCAACTCGTCACCGAGGGGACCAGGCCTTTTCACTGTGTGGTCGACGGCCAGATAATTGCTCCAATAGACCTCGCGGAGGATGTTGAACAAGCCGATGGGGAGTCCCAGTCCGTCGAGGAAGCAGAAGTTTAGTTTATTCTTAGTTGTTTGGCCTGCGCGCCACATTTGTGTTTTGGTTTTTCCTGGCGTACGCGCCATGGCTTGTAATATCTGAACAGCGGGCTTTTCCCTTCGTTTGTACTTGAATATTTGCTTTGTAATTCAAATATGATTGCTTTTCTCATTTTTGTAATATTGTGCATATTGCTTGTTGAGTACTTATTTTCCTCGTCGATGTGTATGCAATATTGTGTTTACTTGTTTTCACAAAGTGTATGGGGCCTTCGCTCAACTTAATTAGCCCTCGACCAAGTAGGGAATTGGCCGAGTGATCGGAGTTGGCTTCCAATCAACGACGGAGCTAAGATCTCGGTCGAGGTCTTTGCTTCGTGGTGTGAAATTCCCATTGCGAGCTAGGTGTTCTGCCTTATTGGTACGACAACGGCGTAGCTCGATTGAGGTGTCCCCGTCGGGCCAAGAGTCTACTCGCACACACAAGAGCGGACTCTTGTCTTTTTGTTTCAAGTTTGAAAGTCGTGCTTGTACCTTAGGAGGCTTCTATGGTCGGGACATACTTTGTTGTCGTTGAAAGAAGTTCGTCGACCGTGATGTTTAGCTGTAATATTGTTTGAGCTTTTCAGCGTTCCATGGTCGAACAAGTTCTTCCCCCGTGTAGGTTTTCGAGGTAATAAGCCCCGTTCTCTATCTTCTCTCGGACAGGATATGGGTCTTCCTAGTTCGTGACAAGTTTGCCCTCGCGCGAATCTTTCTGATTTATCGGCAGGACTAGGTTCCCGATTTAGAACTTGCAGTTAATGACTTTGTTGTCATGCCGTAAAGTTATTTTTTGTTTCAACGAGGCTTCATGGAGGGCTGCCCCCGACCGAATTTCTTCGACCAGATCGAGTTCATCCCTTAGTGCCTCGTCGTTCATTTCCTCGTCGAGGGGAGATTCAGTTCGCCTAGAGGGCTCTCTGATTTCCACCGGAATAACTGCCTCGATTCCGTAGGTTATTCAGAATGGGTTCTCCCCAGTGGTTGAGTGACGGGTCATTCTGTAGTCCCAGAGTACACTATGTAGCTCCTCGACCCACCTTTTTTTGGCTTCTCCTAGCCTTCGTTTCAGGCCCCACGGGATCACTCTATTCACGGCTACCGCCTACTTGTTTGTTTGCGGGTGCTCGACAGACATGAAATGATGCTTTGTGCCTAGTTTGGCGAAGAATTCCTGGAAGTTTTTGTCGGTGAAGAGCGCTTGGGGTACGCGAACCGGGCGAGTATGTTCCTTTTGTAGAAATGGAGTATGTTATGTGTTGTGATTTTGGCGAGGGCCTCAGCCTCTATCCACTTCTTGAAGTAGTCGGCGCCGACTATCAAGTATTTGTTCTGGTACGACCCCAAGGTGAAGAGGCCGAGGATATCCATCCCCCACCAAGCGAAAGGCCATGGGGACGAGAGAGTTTTAAGCTTGTTGTACGGTGCCAGGTGCATGTCCCCGTGAAGTTGGCCCTTGTCGCACTTCTTGACGTGCTCCTTCGCGTCTTGCTACATGGTGGGAAAATAATATCCTGCTCCCAAGGCTTTCCGAGCGAGGGATCGCTCTCTGAGGTTGTGGGCGTTGATTCCTTCATGGATCTCCTGAATTATATGGGGATCTTGGACTCCTCGACACACTTGAGAAGAGGGATGGAGAATCCCAGTCTGTACAACTTTTCCTCAATCAAGACGTAAGAGCATGCTCGAAGTCTGACTACATTAGCCTCCTTGGAGTCGTTGGGAAATTCCCTCGAGGTGAGGTACGTGTATACCAGGGTCATCCAGCAGTCGATGTCGCTGATGACGTTTATGTCGATGGTCGTAGTGGGTTTCTCAATGCTCAGTCGAGGAAGTACCTCCTAGATAACAGACTTGTTTTTGCCCTTCTTCTTTGTGCTCGCGAGCTTCGACAGGATGTCCGTCCGGGTGTTATGTTTGGGTGGAACATGCTTTACCTCCGCGGAGTCGAACTTTTTCATCTTCTCTTTTACCAGGGTTAAGTACTCGACGAGGTTGTCGTTTTTGTCTTTGTGCTCTCCCCGTACCTAAGAGGCGATGAGTTGAGTATCGGTAAATATCTTTACCTCTTTCGCACCTAGGTCTTCGGCTAAACGTAACCCAGCCAGGAAGGCTTCATACTCGGCTTGGTTGTTCGAGGTCGAGAAGGATAGCGCGAGGGATACTTTAATAAGGATGCCTTCCTCATTATCAAGAATAATGCCCGCCTTGCTTCCTGTCGAGCTGGAGGCCCGGTCTACATAGATGGTCCACCTGTGGACTCTGTCTGTCGGGGAGATCGGAGCGGTCATTTCTGCCACGAAGTCGGCTATGACCTGAGCTTTGAGGGCCTTCCTTCTCTCGTACTAGAAGTCTAACTCAAAGAGCTTGAGCGACCACTTGAGCATCCTACCAGCCATGTTGGGGCGGCCGAGTAGTTGCTTCACGGGCGAGTCAGTTCTTACAGCGATCGTGTGGACTAGGAAGTAATGCCGCAACCTTCTGGCTGCGTTGATGAGGGTCAGTGCCACCTTTTCGATTTGCTGGTATCATTACTACAAAACGCGCAAACAACAACGCCCAAGTCACCACGGTTCTTTCGAAAACCGTGGTGATATCTCTAAACTCAGGCACTAACTTTATATTATATTTTTTAATTAAAATTTTATAGGGTATAATAACGGTTGTAAGTATAACTGATATGATAGTATCAATCTTTCATGGGTTCGAACCTCAGCTGTGGCAAAAATGTTTTTCATTTAAGGTTAAGACGCTCCTTTCTTTTTTATTTATTTTTAAATAAGAGATATCACTATGGTTATTATGAGTAACCGTCGTGATATAGCTTGCTATTATTTTAAAATATAAAATATAATTACGGTTATAGTTTTAAACCGTAACGAAAATTGATAGTTTTTAATATATAAACGAAACTATCTGTTGCCCAGTTCATAACTGTCATTTCTCTCTAAAGATAACCCTAACACAACCCTTTCCTATCATGAATCTTAACCAATACTGTTACAAGTGAATGGAGAAAAGAAGCTTAAAGGATATCTGACGGGAGCAACATCCGGCGCAAACTCCTACGGCGGCGAAGATGGTATGTTCTCCTACTCTCTTCTTTCTAGGATTATTGTTTTAGGGTTTGGTTTTAGGATGGTGTGGAAAACATTATGTTATTGATGTTTTAGGGTTAAGTTTGATTTTTGTTGTGTTTCCTTGTAGATACATGGTGATGATGGTGGTAGCAAGCATATACTATGGTGAAGTTTCATATGGTTTTTGAAGCAATGAAAAAAATATAATAAGTATGAAGTTATTGTATAAACTTCATCCACCTTATATTTCTTCTTCATTGCTTCACAAATTAGATGAATTTGATATATCTTGATTTGTTACAGTTCCACGATTATTTTCAATAAGAGGTGCGTTATTGACTCAATGTATCTTGATTTGTTATAGTCCCACTTGGGGTTTTGTTGCTTAAATAATGTATGTTTTTTTTATTGTGTTGCATGGATTTGTTGTATGTTGTTGTTGTTGTTGTTGACAAATGTTCTCAAAACAAGAACAAAACATTGCTAAGTCACAAGATAGAGGCTTCTTGTGACTTAGCAATGTTTTGTTCTTTAAATTCTTATACAGGTTGACAAGTTTAGTTTATTATATACTATGTATATTGTTTGTTTCACTTACCTTTTAATGAAAATGAAATCATTTATATTGACATAGAAACTTATATTCTGAAAATTAAGATGTATTTGAAAACCAACCTATATCATTCAATGTTTTTCGAATCGCATCCGTCTCATTCAGCATATTTTATGTTCCTTAACACATAATATATGGTTCAATTGTCTGTTTGCTTCAATTCATTGATATAATTTACAATCGCGTTGATAAGTGACGATGATGAGGTAAACTATAATAAAAGATATCGATGCATTAAAGGAATCAGACCATTGAATCGTATATTATGTGTTAAAGAACATAAAATGTGTTGAATGATGCTGATTCGATTCAAAAATAATTGATGTGTTTAAGTTGGTTTTCAAGAATAGTTTAATTTTCAAATTATATATTTATTTGCGAATTTGAATGGTTGTATTTCTTTAAATAGGTGTATGGTAAACCAAGCAATATACATTTGTATATAATAAACTATGGGTACTTTCCATGATGGTTATCTACATTAACCGTCATCTAATGTAATTAATATGTTGTTGTTGGGTTTTGAACCCAGTACCTTATCTATCACAACGGTTGTTAAGCATAACTGTTGTGATATACCGCGCGCTTTCTAGAATACAACAACGGTCCCTGGGCCGTGATTATAAGTAGCGTATTTACCACAACAATCTACATAACAACACCTTGATCTGCATTATTATATATATTTTTCAACCGTTGTTAAAGGGGTTTTACAAAGTAGTACATCGAAGCTATGGGACTTGCAAGGCCTTACTGGTGAAGTAAATAGGTTTTTTCCCTTTAAGGGTTTCATGAATGAGGGTCGTGCTGACAGCCTCGGTTGCGACGGTGAGGTAGAGGTACAACGTTTCCCCGCTTTCAGGTCGTGAGAGGACCGAAGGCTATGAAAGCACTTGTTTGAGATGGAGAAGGACTTGGTCGCACTACTCGGTCCATTCGAAGGCGACTTTCTTGTACAAAAGTTTGAAAAATGGAAGTGCGCGTTGGGCAGACTTGGCCACAAAGCGGGACAGCGAGGTGAGCATTTCGTTCAGGGATTGGATCGATTTCATCGAGCTCAGTGTTGGAAACTCGTTGAAAGCCCTGCATTTATCAGGGTTCACCTCAATTCCTCATTTTGTCAGATAGAAACCGAGGAATTTTCCTGCTCGGACACCGAAGGTGCACTTCTCCAGATTGAACCTCATCCTACACCTCCTCATAGTGTTGAAGACCCTTCTGAGATGGCGGATATGGTCGGTCTCCTCTTGGGATTTCACGATTATGTCGTCTATGTAGACCTCGAGCATGTCCCCAATCTCACCACGGAAGAGCTTGTTCATCATCCGCTGGTAAGTAGCGCTGGCATTTTTCAGGCTGAAGGGCATTATGTTGTAGTAATAGTTGCCCGACTCAGTCATGAAAGCCGTGTATTGCTTATCTGCTTTAACCATAGGGATTTGGTTGTACCCCGAGTACGTGTTCATGAACGATAATAGCTTGAAACCTGCAGAATTGTCGACCAATTTGTTGATGTTAGGCAAAGGATATGCATCTTTGGGGCATGCCCTATTGAGATCAGTATAGTCAACACACATTCTCCATTTCCCATTCGATTTCTTAACAAGTACAACATTAGACAACCAGGTTGTGTACTAGGCTTCAGAAATAAAATTTGCCTCTAGGTGGTCTTTGTAGCGGCAAAAATCGTGAGTGTAAGCTATTGATTAACTAAACTCATAAAGCATGAGTTGCCACCGCACTTTTATTTTATCCTAAAGGAAAGGAAAAAGAGCGAACAAAACTTAAAGAGTTCTAAAACAAGAACAAACGGAGAATGGGTAAGGGGGTTGGTTACATGATGGGAAGATGTTAACACCCAAAATGTCTATAGTACTCTATAGGGGCCTTTTGAAATATCTACGCTTTTTGGTTTGAAAAGGTTTGTTTGAAAAGAGATTGGGGAGATGAGAAGAGAAGTATTTTTTAGATTTTTGTGTTTGGAGAGACTTATCGCCTCATGCCTACGTACCCACAAAGTGCAATATAGGATCAAAACCTCGTAGTTCGTGGTACAAATAACAAAATAGGTTTGTTATGGTTGTTTTTAAATGTAAAGACAAGTCGTCATTTCCAAGCGAATAATTCCGCTTAAAGAGGTGAATCATGTCTAAACTTATGAAAAAGTTTTAAAGGAAAAGTGCATAAGGCACGAAAAGAGTTTGATGAGTTTGGTGTTTTTTTAAAGTCTTTTTGAAAAAGGTGTCAATATGCTTATGTAGTTTAGCATTTATTAACAAATGAAAAGATAAGAGTAAAATCACTTGAAAAAGTCAAGGTTTGATTATGAAAGAGGTGATAGTTTAAAAACAAGAAGGTTTTAAAAAAGAGAGGAGATTTTGAAAATTAAAGAAGGGGTGGAGAAGAAGAGGTTATCCTAAAGCATAAAGTAAAAGCTAAGGATAAGAAAGATCTAACCATAAATGTAGCTATCTTCACTATAAACCAAGCAAAAGCACAAGGCTTCAAAGTCTTCAAACCATAATTCCAAAGCAAAGGGAAAATGTCCTAGTTCTAAGTCCAAGGATCCAAGAATAGCATTGAAGTCCAAGGTCTAGGTTCAAAATTCCATATCCAATTCAAAGGATAGTAGTCATAGTCCAAGATTAGAAGCACAAGTTTTTTAAGAGGTTTTGGCCTTTATTAATGTTTTTGGTCCAAGTGGACAAAGAGAAAAAGGCATAAGCATAAACATATGGTCTAAGTGGACAAAATGAAAATAACAGAAGTATAAACAAGATATGATATGAAATGATAGTAATGGAGCATAAAAGTAAAAGAGATATAGGGAGCATGAAGGAAACTTAAAAGCGTAGTAATAGTAATGTAGTAGTATATACATAATAGTAGCACAAAGGCTATGGTGCCATAAGCCTTTAAAAGTAACACCGGTTATTCTGTCTCGCATCTTGAACTATAATGATTAAACAATGTACTTAGGTCAATGTTAATGAAAACTTGTTAGAAGATTGATAGAATCAAAGCCTCTACACAACAAGCTTCAAAGATTTTGAACATAATACAAAAGATTAACCATCCTTAGGCTTACACAACCAAAAGGTTTGGGCCACGAAAGATCAAGTTCCAATTCGAAGGGAGGGACAAATGTAGCGCTATGTTAACCAATCGCCAAGTGACTTATATAAAAGTCATCCTACTCGAGGCCGGTCAATGCACTTTACATGTTAACACAAGTTAGAGAAATGACATGTAAGTCATTCTCCTAAAACTTGCCACACAAAAAGAAAAGAGGGAATGGTCTAATCATAATCGAAATTTCACATCGATTTATCAAAGGAAATCTTACACGATTCCAAAGTATGGAGAATGATCCAAATAATCATTCACCCATAGATTTGAAATAATGAAGATTAAACATCTTTACAAATCAACAATCGTCGATTTGGAGATCTCATCGACCAAAAGAAAAAGGGAAGAAGAAAGAGGACCAAAATGAAAATAAAATCAAACTATGATACTTTTTAATGATTTTTTTTAAGAAATGTTTTTAAAAGCAAAAATTAAAATACAAAGATCCAAAACTATAGAAATCAAAATCTACGATAAAAACAAGAAGAAATTATAAAAAAAATTTAACGAGAAATTTAAGAAAACTTAAAAAAAACAAAAGAAGAAGAGAGGGAGGTTGATAAAGAAAAAAAACGGTGGTGATGGTGAAAAAAATAAAAATTCATACGGGCTAGGCCCATTATCTTGATATGGAAAACAATCCTTTAAAAACAACAAAAGAAACAAAGGATCAGAAAATGACTTTCATCATCTCCTTCTGTAAGCCGCAGACACTGTTCATCTCACTCTCTCTTGGTCTTCATCGCGACATCGCACCAGAACAAGCATAACTCTGTTGTGGTACTATTCGAACCAAACTCAAACAACTCACAAATCTCCTCTTATATCAGACCTCTCAGCTCTAAATCTAAAATCCAGACATGAAATCGATGGTAACGAAATTCAAAATCACGGATCTGCAATGGAATCGAAAAAACACCTTCAAGTATGATGTTTGAATTCTTTTATGCTTCACACTTCTGCTTGTAAATTTATTGTTGTTGTTGCGCAAATTTGTGTCATACGTGAGCGTTGTAGCTTTTGATGTTGTTATTGATGAATTTGTGTGAGAATTATTGTTGTTGCTATGAATTCTTTGCAAGTTTATGGATGAAATTGAATTGTGGAGTTTGTTGAATTGTTACAGGTTATGGAAGAGGATTTAAGGTAAAGAGTGGTTCAAAGCTTGAGAAATTTTTGTGCAGAGATTCGAGGGGCTGTTCAAGCCTCATTTTTGAATGAGGTGTGAGTCTTATTTATAGAATTTGATGGCGATGTGAGCTACAAAATTGAATTTCCGTTTACGCGTTTGCTGCCGTTTTGAGAGATTGTCAATTGCGTGACTCACTCCTGAGTTTTTGTTGCGTTTTGATGTTGTTTTGAACTTGGGACGTGTATTAGCTTACAACTTATTTTGTACAGCTTATGACTTGAAGTTTGGAAATAGCTTGCATACGGCACGGCTTAATGGCTTGGAGAAAAGCTTTGTGTAGCTTAGCTTGGCTTCTTGTTATGCTTAAAAATTTTATTACTAACAGCTGTGACTTGGTTAATGTGGCTTGGAACTTCTCACGTGCTTTGGTTTCAAGTCTTGGAAAGTAGCATGAAGGTAGCAACAATTTGAAGGCTTGTGTGGGGTAGTCTCAAGTGGCCTTTGGTGAAATAGCTGGCCGTGTCTATGAGCTTATTATTTTTTCCTTTTGTTTTGCAATTAAATGTATCATGGGTTTGTTGAAAAAAAAAGTGGGAAATGGGCTTATGATTTTTTGTAATTTTGGACATTGGTTTTTTGTGTAATGGTTAGAAAGATTTGAGAAATGATCATGGATAAATTTGGTAAATCAAAGGTTTTAGCAATATGCTTTCATGATTTTTCTTGAAATATGGATTTGGAAATTAGAATTGAATTTTGACATAGATATGGATATAAAAATTGGATGTTGTAAATGGATAATGAAGAATTGAAAAATGATTTTTTTTTTATGACTAATGGATATTGAAATGAATATTTAAGAATGGAATTGGAAATGGATTTTAGAAAATAGATATGATATTGAATATTTGAAATAGGATTTGAAAATATAATGGAAATAGATAATGAGATATGGATAATGAATTTGGAATGTGGATATAAATGGAAATGGACTAAAAAGAAATGGTTATGGACTTTAGATGGAAATTTGATTTGAATTGGATATGGATAGAAAATGAAATGGATAATTGGAATATAGTGGATATGGATAGCTATGCATTTCTACCAATACTTTCCAACAACACGGCCATGATACCTCGATTTTAATCCAAAGCCAACTTGAAATTTTCCACAAAGCATCGGATTGAAATGAACGAAACCACTCTTAAACCATTGAATAACTTGGAATTGAGGTAACAACCATCTGAATCCATCATCCTTTAAATATCTGATCAAATGAATTGTGAATCACCTTGAATTTGATTGAATCAATCTCTACGAAAATAAATCCACAGATGAACCCAATTTGGACTGGTGAACTCAGTCGAACCTGATGGATATCACACAACAACTTGACAGTCAGTGCTTGAGAAATAAACCATTGAAACATATAACTTGCACTTGAAGCAATCTCTTGATGTTTTGACCAAAATTAGGTCAAACATCCATCTGAACTGGATCATGAACAAACAACCACATTTGACTTGAAGTTAGGCCTTTTGCCACTGACAAACCTGTAGAACCTTAAACACACAAAGAGAGAAGAACAGGCAAACTACAACATATTTTTGGTAATTTGGTCAGAGGTTAGATAAACATAAACAAATAATAAAGCAATTGAGAAATACATAGATACTCGGGAGAAACATAGATTGTGATCTTGTTTGTAGTATGAGATGCAAATGAGATGTGCAAAATCTTAGAGGTAAAAATTAGGGTACAACAGCTGCCCCTATTTAAGTTTCTTCCATCAGGAGATATGAAGGTTGAAAACTTCGTCTTGCCAAGATTGAAGATACTTAAATACAGAAAACCAAATGTTTAGCCCTGAGATGCCACAAGATGATATGAATTCAAAGGATAATGCAATCTGCGGGGGAACTTAAAATAAGGGATTTACGGTAAATTGAGTGAGATGACGTGAAAAGACACGCTGGGGAACACAAGCTATTTTTGGAGATCTGTCAAGGTGACAAGAAGTATCCATCAATAGTTGGAAAGAGAGGGACGAGACCCTAGGAAGACGAGTAGTGACATCCAAGAATAGAATTGGATGGAAACTACGAACGATACAAAAGTATGCCAATAGATGTCAAAGAATGGAATTGGACAAACAACAAGAAAGTTTCAGGTAAAAACAACGACGTCATCCAAGAATAGCATTGAATGGAGGTGAAAAACGCTCTAATGGGGATAAGATATCCAAGAATGGCATTGGATTAAAGGAACTACAACATTCAATCATGGCATTGAATGGGGCAACAACAAACATCAGAGACATCCAAGAATAGCATTGGATAGAGAAAACTCAACCGACAATATATCAATCAACATCCAAGAATGACATTGAATAGAAATAAGCTTCAGTTTGAAAAACTTCACTGGGGACATCCAAGAATGGCATTGAATGGCAAGGGTAAACATCAGAGGTATCCAAGAATAGAATTGGACTCGGCTGGGGAAAATATATCCAAGAATGGCATTGGACAGAAGAAATCACAACATCCAAGAATGACATCGAATGAAGTGAGAAAAGTTCTGGAAAATACATCAGAATTATCCAAGAATGGCATTGGATAAAAAGAGTTCACGATATCCAAGACTGAAATTGAATAAAGTGAGAAAGAATTTTGCAGGAATGACACTGAAAGTAAAGGTAAATCACTACATTCAGGAACGGTATTGAATGAGAAAGAAATTTCAGGAATGACACTGAAACTAAAGGTAAATCACTATATTCAGGAATGGCATTGAATGATAGTGAGAAAGACATCCAGGAATGATACTGAATGAAAAGGAGAAAACTCATCCAGGAATGGCACTGAATGCAAAGGAGAAAACTCATCCAGGAATGGTACTGAATGAACAGATAAAAACTTTCAGGAATGGCACTGAAAGATATCCAAGAAAGACTGATGGGGATTACAAGAGAGAGACAAGACTTACAGGAATTAGCACTGGGAGAAACAAGATGATCAATATATCCAGGAATGGCACTGGAGATCAAAAGAGACAGACACCCCGGAATGGCACTAGAGTGAAAGAATAGCAAACATCTAATAACATCATCAAATGCACAAGGAAATGACAACATTCAGGAATGACACTGAATGAAAAGGCAGGTAATTGTTTTTGTAGGCGCCAAGTAAGTTAGACTTTGGCCACAAGGTAAGATGTTGATAGCAACAGGTCCTCGGGGAATGCATATGAGCGCGAAACACACTTCGAGCTATGCGAATCTTTCTATGCATGGAATATGAATGATTTATGTATGAAATGCAGATGATTGGGATAACCAAGTAGAATCTTTTGTGAGAGGAGAATGGAACTCTGATTCCTCAACACAGGGAACACTGCCCACTTTGTTTGGAGAGAAGATGTTGAACATGTCTTTGCCACACTTATGAATTGTATCAGGCTGGTGGTCTTTTGAGGAAAGACATCTCGAGGATTCTTGAAGAATATTTCCCCATATTGATTGAATGATGAGGATAAATAGATCATGGCTTCAGTTTAACTGTTGCAGGGAAAAATTGATCATGACTTCAATTCTTGAAATGAATGCTGAGGATAAACTGGTCATGGCTTCAGCTTGACTATTGTTGGGGATGAACTGATCATGGCTTCAGTTCTTGAAATAATTGTTGAGAAGGCTAAACTCAGTATGGGTCTTGAAAAAGGTCTTTTGGCTAACCAATTTTGAGAATAACTTGCACTGAGCAACAAATCTTGGACTAATTCACAACCAGATCTGGAAGTAATGTGCCCCTGATAGGATCACTGACCAAGTTTCTCAACTGTTTGAAATTTCTTGATGAGGAAAGTTTGTCTGCAAATAAAATCATTCATTCATGGTAATTTTAATGCAAAGCTCATGCAATTTTGAAATCAAAAATCATTTTTGGAATGATGTTATTGATGTAAAGAAAATGAATCGCTTGTCAAAACACGGTGGTTTAGACGTTCAAAATAAAAGAGAAAGCAAAGGTATGACATCAAAACAAATGATTGGCCACAATCTTAGGAGTCAAATTGCGCAACCTTGCAGTAGTATGCTTTCAAAAGAAACCTGGCTTCAATTAGGTCTTTTGAGGGTTGTAACGTGGTCTGGGTCACGGTTTTCGAAACAAAGGATATAGGCTCAAAGTTTATTTGTACCCAACCCATTCTTCGTGATGATATTCAGTCCTATGTTTAGTTAATTCAAACTATGCATTCAGGTTCTAAGAAATTTTGGAATTGCAACACTGTTATGATGATGACTCAAGGGCCAAGGGATTTTTGAGACGGCAGTCACTTTTTGTTACAACATTTTGTTGTTTTTGATGAGGACCTCATTCAACTCGTTTTGTCTTTGAGGATTTTGTTAACCTTTTGATTGATTTTTCTATTGTTATCCCTAAATTTTGCCTGAACTGTGTCATTTGAGCTTACAGTCAGCGGGATGCCCCAGTTTTTGCCTAAGTCTCCTTCATAGGTTTTAACTTAGCAGACCTTTCATTTAATTTTTTTCATTCTTTTTTTTAAAGATAGTGACTCCCTGGCTTAATGATTACAGTGAACCATCATTGGCTTTTGATTTGAAAGACATCTTCGACACTTCTTTGATGTGTGCGAAGGAAAATTTGTAATTGAAACTTTTATTGGAAAATGTCTTGAATGATTCTCTTATGTTTGAATGCACAGTCGAATTATACAAGAACTACCCATCCCCAGGTTATGATTGCATTTTTTTTCGTACAGAAAGAAACTCCAACTTCTAGGCTCAAAGGGGTTGACAAGGGATTAACTTCCTTATTTCTCCAGTGTTTGGGAGTTGAAACAATGTTTGTACATCATCAGCCAAGTTTTAATTGAAAGCACACAATCCAGCAATTTTAGGTATTTCGTTTTTATCATCCTCCCTCCAATTTTTGCATGAACAAAAGCATGATAAAGAGAGTGAACAGGAGATATATTTTTGACTTATGAAAAAGAAAGCATAAAGATACAGACGTTAGATGTAAATGAATTGAATCAAAACATTGCAATGCTCATTTCATTGAAATTACCATGAAATTACAAACAAAGTTCAAAAGCAAACAGTCAATACAATCAAAGAAAAATGCAAACAGAAAGAAACAAGGCCTAGTAACTAATCAGCAACAAGGATGAATTGTCATGTCTGAAACACTGGCTTTAGGAGATGATCTGTCTAAACTGACTCAAACTTCACTTGGCATGCTCTGGCAAAGGATTGTTGACAACATTGGGATTATCATCAATAAAGGTCAGAATCTTTGCTTTCACCAATTCTTGTACTCTAGCTTTCAATGCATAGCAACCTTCCAAGTTATGGCCTGCCCCACCTTGATGGAACTCACAATGAAGATCAGCCCTATAACCGGCTGGGAGAGGATTTGGAGGAGGAGGTAGAGCCCTTGTTATAATCAAACCTTTCTGAATAAGACCCGAATACAGCTCAGTGTAGGACATCGGGATAGGATAAAAGTTAACCCTATTGCGATTATGATTTTTTCTAACAGCCTGACGAGGAGCTTGAACTGGTTGAGCATTGACAACAGGAGCAACTGCAGCTACATATTGTTGTTGTCTGCGATGAGGTTTCCTTTCAAGTGACATAACATGGGTATCACCATCTTTTTCTTTTGAAAGTTCCCAGCGGACTTTCTAGCACCATTAAAGGCTTCATCATTAGTAATTTTTCCCTTCTTGATACCCTCTTCTAGTATTTCTACAACAGTGACTAGGTCAGCAAAACCAGATGAAACACTGCCTATCATCTTTTCCCAAAAGAGTGGCTGAAGAGTGTCCATGAACAATCCAGTCAATTCCTTTTCTGCCAAGGGTGGCTCCACTTGAGTAGCTAGCTCTCTCCAGCGCTGAGCGTACTCCTTAAAAGATTCTTTTTCTTTCCGAGACATATTTTGCAGTTGACGAAGATCATGTGCCATGTCCAGATTATACTTATATTGCTTCAAGAAAACATCAGCCAAGTCCTCCCATCTTTGGATACGGTTCTTCTCAAGTCCCATATACCATTTTAGTGAAGCCTCACTCAAACTGTCTTGGAAACAATGAATAAGCAATTTTTCGTTGTTGGTATAAGCAGCCATCTTGCAGTAATACATCACCAAGTGACTTTTGGGACAGGTGTGCCCCTTGTATTTCTCAAAATTAGGAGTTTTGAATTTGGCAGGCATAACCAAGTGTGAAACTAAGCACATGTCCATTGTGGCAGCACCAAAGTCATTTCCTTCCACGGCTCTTATCCTTTTCTCTAGAGTTTGTCATTGCTCTCTGACTTCTTCAATGTATCCAGGCTCTCCCTGAATTTCGGATTGTGGACCAGCAGCATGGTACACGAAAGGAGGATTCTCATAAGTAGCTTAAGCAGCAATACACACAACAGGCTGAGGTTCATCGAACAATGGAGCTGAAGATACTAGGAGTACAGACGGGACAACCACTGAAGTAGTTGCAAAGGGTGGTGAGTAATTCAGAGGTAACCCAAATTCAGGCCAAGTAGAAGCTAGTTGCTGGATCGGCGGAGGGTTAACAGCAGCATTTGAGATTTCAGAGATCACGGTCCTCTGAGGTGGTTCACCTCTAGCAATCAAAGCTTGCATAATTTCGGTGAGCTTGGTCATGCTGGCCTTTAACTCATCAATTTCCATTCTGACTTCGGCATTGTGTTGTTCTTGATTTTCCATTCTCAATCTGACGACAGCTCTGGTTCAGTAGTTGTGTCGAGGAAACGGCCTGACGGTGAGCAGATAACTAAAGAAGGAGACGGTTGAAATGAGTTTCTTTGATAACTTGGATAAATGCATATGTATGCTCATGGATGCAAGAGTGCATGGATGCAACAACCACAAACAAGATAACTCAAAGCACACAGGTTCAAAGGTTCGAGTCACGAGCATGGAGTCAAGGTTAAGAACCAACCCACAAAGTTATGTACTAAGGTTATAACACCTACCAAACAAGGTTCTAAATAGAGCCCAGAGTCATAGATCCATCTTTCGGATATTATCGGTTTAAACGACTACTCGTCAGCCAACAATATTCTTAAGAGAAACTCGTCTGAGTGTGTTATCGCGTAACAACTATTTCAAGTCTACACCTGAACAACCACCACACCACGTCCTAATAAAGCCAAGATGGGTTAAAGGGTTCTAAGGTCCTCAACTTCTCAAGCTCCCAAGTTGGAAAAAGTAATGCCAAATACGACTACTCGTATGAAATCAGTAATCCCAAACAGAACAAGCAATAACAAACAAATCCGGGTATAGAACTTATCTCACCACACATAGATCACCAAGCACCCAAACAGAACAAGCAATAACAAACAAATCAAACAAATAAGCATAAATAAATTATAGTAGGCTAAACCCGCTAAGAATCAGAGTCCCCAGCAGAGTCGCCCCTTTCCTATAGCGGAAAAAATCATGAGTGTAAGTTATTGATTAACTTAACTCATAAAGCAAGAGTCGCCACCGCACTTTTATTTTATCCAAAAGGAAAGGAAAAAGAGCGAACAAAACCTAAAGAATTCTAAAACAAGAACAAACATAGAATGGGTAAGGGGGTTGGTTACGCGATGGGAAGGTGTTAGCACCCAAAACGTCTATAGTACTCTATATGAGCCCTTTGAAATATCTACGCTTTTTGGTTTGAAAAGTTTTGTTGGAAAATAGATTGGGGAGATGAGAAGAGAAGTATTTTTTAGATTTTTGTGTTTGGAGAGACTTATCGCCTCATGCCTACTTACCCACAAAGTGCAATATAGGATCAAAACCTCGTAGTTCGTGGTACAAATAACAAAATAGGTTTGTTATGATTGTTTTTAAATATAAAGACAAGTCATCATTTTGAAGCGAATAATTCCGCTTAAAGAGATGAATCAATCTAAATTATGAAAAAGTTTAAAGGAAAAGTGCATAAGGCACAAAAAGAGTTTGATGAGTTTGGTGTTTTTTTAAAGTCTTTTTGAAAAAGGTGTCAATATGCTTATGTAGTTTAGTATTTATTAAGAAATGAAAAGAAAAGAGTAAAATCACTTGACAAAGTCAAGGTTTGATTATGAAAGAGATGATAGTTTGAAAACAATAAGGTTTTGAAAAAGAGAGGAGATTTTGAAAATTAAAGAAGGGGTGGAGAAGAAGAGGCTATCCTAAAGCATAAAGTAAAAGCTAAGGATAAGAAAGATATAACCACAAATGTAGGTATCTTCACCATAAACCAAGCAAAAGCACAAGGCTCCAAAGTCTTTAAACCATAATTCCAAAGCAAAGGGAAAATGTCCTAGTTCTAAGTCCAAGGATCCAATAATAGCATGGAAGTCCAAGGTCTAGGTTCAAAATTCCCATGTCCAATTCAAAGGATAGTAGCTATAGTCCAACATTAGAAGCACAAGTTTTTTTTAGAGGTTTTGGCCTTTATGAATGTTTTTGGTCCAAGTGGACAAAGAGAAAAAGGCATAAGCATAAACATATGGTCCAAGTGGACAAAGTGAAAATAACGGAAGTATAAACAAGATATGATATGAGATGATAGTAATGGAGCATAAAAGTAAAAGAGATATAGGGAGCGGGAAGGAAATGTAAAAGCATAGTAATAGTAATGTAGTAGTATATACATAATAGTAGCACAAAGGCTATGGTGCCATAAGCCTTTAAAAGTAACACTGATTATTCCGTCTCGCATCTTGAACTACAATGATTAAACAATGTACTTAGGTCAATGTTAATGAAGACTTGTTAGAAGATTGATAGAATCAAAGCCTCTACATAATAAGCTTCAAATAATTTGAACCTAATACAAAAGTTTAACCATCCTTGGGCTTACACAACCAAAAGGTTTGGGCCACGAAAGATCAAGTTCTGATTCGGAGGGAGGGACAAATGTAGCGCTATGTTAGGTAATCGAAAAGTGACTGTCATACCCCAAATTTTGACCACCAAGATTTCCCATCATTGTGCAAATCATCATCACAATATAGAAGTACCTTCATGCCTCATCACTCTCCTCAAAGATGGTTGAGCATTCACCACAATCAAGAATTAGGGTTTTGAGCCCTCTCAGAGCACTTAAACAAAGGATCAATCAAGGAATGACATGATCTTCAACTTTTCTAACCTCTCAAACACCCATAAGAGATCAAGAGGACTCCAACATAAAGAATCAAGCACAAAGTTGCAACATTCCAAGTGGATCAAGCCTCAAGATCGCCAGTGTCACCAAATTAGGGTTTTGGTCGACCAAGGCCTCTATATGGAAATTTTCATCTGGGCATGAGCCAATGCTTCAAAGCACAACCCACTATACTCCAAGGGGCCTCATGGACCCAATCATCAAGTCACAATAGCCTCAGGGGAAGCATTCATCAAAAATCAGGAATTAAGGTTTCTTGACCTAATTCACCCCTAAGTTGACTTTTGGGACAAACCTGAGCCAAGACCTCAAGAAATGATTTGAGGGCCTCCAATACACTACATTGATCCATTTGCAACAATGGATTGACCCAAGAAGCTTGGTTCATAAGTTTCAATTTCACCAGGACCACAATTAGGGTTTCGAGGAAAAAGTCAATTGTATCTTTGACTTTTGACCAAGACATGCTCCCAAACCTTGGGCATGATTCAATACACCCTATAACACCTATGTAATCCATCCATTAGGTTTGATTTAGGTCAAGGACTTGATTTCACAAAGGATCGCACAGTTTGGATTTCGTCAGATAAAAAGTCAACCGTGCACAAAATCAAGTTTGACTTTTTAGAATTTTTCACAAATATGGTTCCCCTAAGTCAAAAACAATGTTAATGTATGGTATTGATCATCATTCATTAATAAAAATCAAGAAAAGTGAGTTTTCTTGCAAAAGGGGCAACCATAAGAAACCAAAAATTTTCTAATTTATGGAACAAAAGTGATTTTGGTGCCAACTTCCAAGGATCATAACTTGAGATCCAAGCAACCATTTTGGGTGATCCAAAGCCTGATTTGTAGGTTTTCCTACATTCTACAAAAGCTTCAACTACAAGAAACTCCAATTATTTATGGATTTTGAGTTATGGATTGATCAAAATCACAAAAACATGAAAATGACACATTTTCCAACACTAAGTGAAAATCTGCCTAAGTTACCAGCCTTGAACACCAATGTTCATGAGGATTTTTCAATGGGATCCAAATAGTTTCAAAACAAACTATGATTACACATGTTTTGTATCATATGAGATATTTTTAAAAAGCACAAGAGCCTCCCATAACTCAACCTGAGCAAGGAGATATGATCCTCTCAAAATCACCATTTCCAACTGTCTTGTACAAGGCAGATTTTGGTATTTTGCTCGATTTGGCAAATTTGTGCAACTCCAAGCCTTGTCATCTATTTGGATACATCAGAGGATAAAATCCAAGGGGAATGATCTGATCCCTAAGCCTCCCAAGTCCAAGAATCTACACATAGCCATAACAAACCTAAAAAGGCTAAAAAGTGCAAAAGACTTCAATTTTGTTTCCAAGCATTTAATGGATGCATCAAGGTGGCATGGACTGACACATTCCTGACTGAATGAGTCAAGAATCAGCACTGAATCAAAGAACCATAGGCACGTGCCCTAACCTCAAGTCAATGGCTAGAGGAGACTTAAGATTCCCTTGGATCAACATTGGCCAAAGGCTTGTACCAGTTGCCATTCACTATTGCTTGCAAAACAAACTTGACAAACTATAAATAGGCATCAATTGTGATCAGTTTGAGTACACAAAAGCACTACAACTGATGCTTTCCTCAAAATCTCTCTCGTTAGGCCAAAATGCCTTCTTTTGCAAGTCATCTCTGAGTTTTTGAGATAGATAGTAATTCCACCACAAATCATAATCCAAACACATCCAATATGTCATATCTAAGTTGTTCAAACACTCACTTGTGATGTGAAACACCAAAATCAGAAAATCAACCTCCAAAACCTCAAAATTGGACTTTTCTGCATTTTCCAAGCCATGTCTTGATTCAATCACTTCCAAAACCAAACCAAGCCTCAAACACACTCCAAATATCATCCTCAAACTGTCCTAATTGGTTCCCCTTATCTGGAACACCATCTGAGAGAGTCGCCATATTGGTCACTTTTGCCCCTTTTGCAAGAAAGAGCTAAAACTTGTTCCTGAGGATTCCAGCTGGTTTTGATCATCCTAAAAGCTTCTAAGGGTTCAATCAAGAGTTTCCAAAGCATTGGATTACTTCTGGCACAAGGATCTTGACAGTTAGCACAAGAAGCTCCAAGAGGTAAGTGCATGATAACTTGAACTCTTTGAATTATGCATTGCTTTGAAGTCCACTGATTATAAACATCTCATACATATCATGTATGTTGTGTTTGAACTAATTTACCATGCTATTAGTGTGTATATGATGTGTTAGCATAGAAAATGCAAATCTTGGCATTTTTTGAAACCACTATCGGATTTTTAGATAGAGGCATCTTCTGAAAAATCTAAAGACACCATTGGATTCCTCATGAAATTCTAGGTCCGAAGCACCTAAATTTTGTCCCAATCCATGGAGAAATGAGCAAGTTACAGCCTTCATGCAAATCCACCATGACTTGGTTTCTTGCCTTGGCCAGGCCTAGAAACCAGGCCACCCTTATGTATTAATGGGGTGGTTTTGATACACGGATGTATCACCACCCCAGTGGTAGCGCGCATGTGTGTTTGTCTATGAGGTCGTGGGTTGAAACCCCACCCAGACCTTTTTTGCTACCCTTCCACATTTTGCTATTTTTAATATTTTTATGGTTTTTGTTAATTAATTCAAAAATTAATTTCTCTCTCAATTTTAATTATTTTTTATTGATTTTTTTTTTAAAATTCACAAAAATATTAAAATATTTTATTCCATGAAAATTTCACAAAGAAAATATAATTTATTTCATATATTTAGTATTTTTATAAAGAATTATGTTTTATTTGTTGTTTTAACACTTCAAATATTTTTTTCTCTTGATTTTGCAAATTCAAATAATTTTCAAATTATTCTATGAATAAAACATGATTTTTCAAACATTAATCCAAGATCACAACTTGTTTTTTCCCACATGTTTGATAATTTTGATCATTTTAATTGAATTTTTATTCAATTAAAATACATTTTAAAATCAAATTAGGGTTTTGATTATTTTCACCATCACAAATCTTTTTCAAAACATTTTGGGCCTCTAACAGAGTGTAATACCCATTCCTTGTAAATATAAACCTTTTTGGGCCTCAATCATTGTATAAGTCCCGATACGATTTTAAAATCTCGGCACGGTCGTCGCCTTTTAAACAAAAACCATCTGGGCCTCCCCTTGTGTTGTAAGTCCCATATTTCTCTTTTAAAAAAAATATTTGGGGCCTCTGATAGAATGTAAGACCCAACCCCCTTTGTACATAAATAATTTTTGGCCTCAGTCATTGTATAAGTCCCAATACAGTTTTCAAAACGATGGTGCGACCACTGTCTTTCCATGGGCTTCTCTTTGAGTTGTAAGCCCCATCCCTTGTACAAAAATAAACCTTTGGGCTTCTCCTTGAGTTGTAAGACCCATCCCTTTGTACAGAAAACCTTTGTTGGGCCTCAGTCATTGTATAAGTCCTGATACAATCTTCAGATCAACGGTACGATCACTTTGTTTCATCTGGGCCTCTCCTTGAGTATAAGCCCCAACAATCTCTTCAAAAACAGCTTCCCTTTTTTATTTATGTTCAAATTCATGGTTGTTATCAAAACTTTCTTTAATTTCTTGAACAACTAACCATATAGCTGTTACAATGGATGCTTGCTTGCCTATAAGTTTTAAACAACTTTCTTTTACATACTTGTCATATATATATAACTGTATTGCTGGAAGCTTGCTCACATGTAAGTCCTTCTTTCATTATTTTAAATACTTGTCATATATATATAACTGTACTGTTGAAAGCTTGCTCACCTGTAAGTCATTCTTTCATCTCTTTTAAATACTTGTCATATACCAACTGTATATATACTTGTATATCTGCTTAGAGTTTTCCCCAGCAACTAAGTCTAGAATTAGGTAAAGCCAGTTCGTCGCTCTTAAATACAGTCAAAACTAGTTCCCCATAGGAATTTCCAGATACAGTCTTGCCTTCTCTTGGGCTTAAACAATATGGAACAAAGAGAGAGGCATTATTCCCGGTGAAACTTTTCTCAGACTGTCACTATTAGAAATTGTCAAAGAAGTTCATTTCCCCAGAGAGGATTAATTCCTGGTGAAACCTATCTTGAATTTCTTCAAACCCTAGAACTGTTCACTAAAGAAAAGATTATTCCCGGTGAAACGTTTCTTGAACTCTTCTTAAGTTTGGACCCACAGGCTTCCTAAAAGCATCCCAGCCTCCTCTTGGGCTTTGTACAAGGACCCTCCGACTTCTTAGAAGTTCTCATGCCTTCTCTTGGGCTTAATACAAGGAACCCGAAGACCTCTTAAAGGTATAAGACAGAACTTAGTCATCCTTTGTTAGAGCAGTATTTCCATAGTCAAAACCTCAGACCAATTTAGGGTTGATTCTCATTCCTTAAAGCACCAGCCTCCTCTTGGGCATCATACAAAGATAAACTCTTCCATACCAAGAGACTTAGATAGTCTAATCCCCTATTGGATCTCAAAGACATTCTCAAGTTCCCTACAAATACGGGAGAAACCCTGGTCATTTAACCAATCTCCAGTAGAATTAAAACCTCTATAGGTTTTCAAAACTCAATCTTTTATCCTAAATTATCCCCAGCTAGGGTCAGCTTATCATCAGAACCTCAAGGCATCTGATACCTCAACTCTTCTGTAACCCTCAGCAAGAGTTGATTCCCCATTTTGGACTTGCCTCTAGATCTTAATAATCCTCAGCAGAAGTCAGCCTCCTCTTAGGCTTTGTATAATGATTTTCCTCACAAGAATTAGTCCCAACAACACCCTTTTGTTGAGTCTATTTCCACTCTTAAAACACTCTCTTGTTGAGTTAACCCTTTTCAGCCTCAATCTTGGGCTTTGTACATCACATACAAAGTACTCCCATGTTGAGTCAATCACCTTAAGGCACTCTCTTGTTGAGTCGACCTTTTTCAGCCTCCTTTAAGGCTTTGTATAATGATTTTCCCCAGCTGATTTAGCTTCAAACTACTCTCTAGTTAAGTCAATCACCTTTCCATACTCTCTTGTTGAGTCAAATGGTACAAAAGCACTCTCTTGTTGAGCCGGCCATTCTTTTAGCCTCAATCTTGGGCTTTGTACAAGACATATATAAACTTTCTCCAATGAAGTCAAAATCTTCATTACCCTCTCTTAAAGCTCTGGATAAATATCTTCCCAGTGGAGTCAATTCTTCCCAACCTTTTTTTAGGCTTTGAGAAATAATACCCCTAAGCATAATCAACCTTCTTTTCAGCCTCCTCTTAGGCTTTGTATAATGATTTTCCCAGTAAGGTCAGCCTCAATCTTGGGCTTTGTACAAGACACCTAAAAATCCTCAGTTGAGTCAATCAACTACCTTTCAGCCTCAATCTTGAGCTTTGTACAAGACACCAAATAAAATACTCTCTTGTTGAGTCAATCTCATTTCAACCTCAATCTTGGGCTTTGTACAAGACACCATATAAATCTCTC
Source organism: Lathyrus tuberosus (assembly GCA_022829125.1). Classification (NCBI taxonomy): domain Eukaryota; kingdom Viridiplantae; phylum Streptophyta; class Magnoliopsida; order Fabales; family Fabaceae; genus Lathyrus; species Lathyrus tuberosus. The sequence continues at coordinate 5,524,293 of JALAZF010000190.1, forward strand.
TAGCAGAGTCAACTCTTTTAGCCTCAATCTTGGGCTTTGTACAAGACAGACAAAACCTCTCACCCGTTTTAGCCTCAATCTTGGGCCTTGTACAAGAAAGAGAAAGTCTTTCCTCGGAAAAGTCAACTTTTAGCCTCCTCTTAGGCTTTGTATAATGATATCCCCTCAAAGAGTCAGTCTCTTTTTAGCCTCAATCTTGGGCTTTGTACAAGAAAGATAAACACTCTCTTGTTGAGTCAGTCTTTTCCAGCCTCCTCTTAGGCTTTGTATAAGGACTTCCCCGGTGGAGTCAATCAACCTCTTAGCTTCAACCTTGGGCTTTGATCAAGGCACACAAAAATCAACATCCCCTCAGAGGAAATCAAAATCTCTCTGTAGGAAGACATTTCCCTGTGTTATCACACATCAAAACAGACATTCAAAACAAACCCTAATCCCAGATAACTATTGTAAGTGGTACACTTGTTGATTCAAATATCCAAGCTGTAGTCCATCTTTTATCCTGGTAAATTCTCCCTCTTTCATCTAATTGCTGTAAATGGCAAGCCTCTGGATTATTTACATCCACACCATTGTCCCTCTCTTAGCATGAAAGACTCCTAAGGAAAAATGGCATTGCTCTACACTGAGTTAAAGTTTTCTCCTTCGGGAAAAATTCCCCATAAAGGAAATTATGGCATTGCTGGATTCTTATATCCCAGTTAAAGTAATCCTCCTTTATAACCAGTCACCCAACAGTTGTGATAAACAGACGAGATGTTTCCGTTTAGAGATAACAAATTCTCTCTCAGTCAAACATTTTAGCTTCAATCTTGGGCTTTGAACAAGACACAAATATTCCCTTTAGCTTCAATATTGGGCTTTGAACAAGACACCAAAACATATTTTTCCTTCCATAGAATAGGAGGAACTACAATTGCTCTGATTTCCCTGTTTCTTTAAACGGGAATACGTAGGCATAAGATTGCGAAATCTTAGCGAGCATACCAATCAAAAACTCTAGGTCCAGTACCTTCATAAACCAATCAAAAACTCTAGGTCCAGTACCTTCACACAATCATCAAAAACCTCGGAAAACCCGAAATCCAAAAAAACTCACTCTCTCTCTCTCTCTCAAACATCCCCCAAAGTAGAAACTTCCCCATTTACGGATAAACACCATCAAGTATAAAAGCAGAACCTAATGCTAACAACATGTGGATAACCACATATAGGATGGGCAACTGACAACTCCCCATTGTATAACCTGACCCCAAACTCCCCGAATCTCTCTTAGCGTTTGTTCAGTTAAACATTCACATGCAAGGTTAGTTTTAGATAGCTTCCCTTTCCCTTCCAGCTTCACAGGATAAATAGGAAATCAGAAAGTAGCACCCCACTCCTACCATTACGGTGAGGAGAAACCCATGGAGATAAGGTGGTCGCGTCACCGACAATAATCGCACGCTACAGTAAAATGGCGACTCTGCTGGGGAGTTCCATTAGGATCTGTTTTACCTTAGTCATCATCGTCCCCATTTTCCAACAATAAAATGGCGACTCTGCTGGGGAGTGCCATTAGGATCTATTTTACCTTAGTCATCATTCTTCCCTATTTTCCAACAATAAAATGACGACTCTGCTGGGGAGTGCCATTAGGATCTGTTTTACCTTAGTCATCATTCGTCCCCATTTTCCAACAGTAAAATGGCAACTCTGCTGGGAGTGCCATTAGGATCTGTTTTACCTTAGTCATCATTCGTCCCCATTTTCCAACAGTAAAATGGCGACTCTGCTGGGGAGTCATTTTGTCTGTTTAAGATTAAGACTAGAATTCCTAAGAGGTCTAGGATGTTAGTTTTAGGAATCATACTATATATATGCTGCTTTTCCTACTTGATATCTGTGTTTTCTTTTCTTTCAATGGGAATGCGAGTGATGTTGCATGTGGAAAGTTCGAGAGAACCCTAAGATAGGTGATGGCATAGACGGGTGGTCTTACAGGGAGTGATTCCCGAATAAGCTATTCCGATAGACCATCAAATCAGTGGAGGTACCCTTTGCGGATTCAATGCTTAACGACTCCATTGTGAAGGCAGATTGTCCTAATGTGGTATCCGTGAAATTGTGGATTTAGTAGACAGTAACCTTGTGGCCATTTGGTAGTGCGGTAGCTATCAGAAATAGTTGACACGCAATACTACACTCAATTGAGATTACCCTAGGATGCTACAGCTCGCTCGGGTGAACCAGCTTGCTGTTGTTATCCCTAGGGGAGTCAATGATTTTGGGAAATTTTAACCCATTCTACAGGTACAAAAATTCACCAGAATACAACCTTTGGGGATGGGTAGAGCCATGAATCCATGCTCGTGACGTCCCTTGAACCCATGTTTTTTCAATGTTTTTGTGTGCTGCATTCATGCATTCATTTAAAAAACTCTTAAACAAAGAAAAAATATTTTTTTCTCTTCTCTTTCTTTTTCAAATTAAACTAAAACAATGATTACAAATATCAGAGAAAAAGATTGCGTTATGGATTTTGGTAGAAGGAAGACGCACAAGTACACCTTCAAGGCTCCAAAACTAGAGGATTTAAGGGGGTTGGCAAGGATGATCACCAACCCTGATGCTTTCAGAGCTAAGTACGGAGGGTTGTTTTCTCTGTTAAGGGTCCATGTAGTTGAAGAAATCCTGTCTATGCTGATTCAGTTCTACGATCTGATTTATCACTGTTTCATATTCTCGGATTATCAACTAGCACCGACACTAGAAGAGTACTCTCACCTGACTGATTTACCTATCACTGACCAAGCTCCATTTTCTGGACTGGAAGAAATTCCTAAGGATCAAACCATTGCAAGAGTGATCTATTTGGACGAGTCAGAAATCATGACTCACATGACCACTAAGGAAGGAATCCAAGGTTTACCGGCCAAGTTTTTGGTAGAGAAAGCCCTATACTTTACCAGTGTAGGAAACGTTACTGCTTTCGAAGATATCTTTGTTCTGCTCACTTACGGGTTGTTCCTTTTTCCCAACATCGATAACTTCGTCGATACCAATACCATTAAGATATTTCTGATTTAAGGAATTTGTACAACAGAGGAATGATCACATGTTGTGTACCCCTGCTTTACAAATGGTTCACTTCCCATTTACCCAAGTCTGCTGCTTTTTGGGATCATAAGAGTACTCTATGTTGGTCACAGAGAATCATGTCTCTTACCAACTCTGACATAGATTGGTACAATAGGATTTTTAACGGGATAAGGTTCATCGACAAATGTGGAAATTTCCCTAATGTACCCCTCATATGAACTAAAGGAGGAATCAACTATCATCCAATTTTAGTTCGCCGTCAACTCGGATACCCGATGAAGCATATCCCACGAAATGTTCATCTGGAAGGTCTTTTCTTCAAGGAAGGAGAAAATGACAGGGCACTAAAGACGGAAATAGTGCATGCATGGCCACATGTTCACAAAAAAGGAAGAGAGTCTCTAGGAAGACCGAACTGTATCTCCGTGGAACCTTATCTCCACTGGGTACAAACTAGAGCTCTCAAGTTGAGGATGCCTTACCCTCGTCAAGAAGTTCTTCGGTTAAAGGAATATATCCTTTATTTTATGTCGGATACAGAAAAACTCCAGAGGAAGACCGGACTGTATCTCCGTGGAACCTTATCTCCACTGGGTACAAACTAGAGCTCTCAAGTTGAGGATGCCTTACCCTCGTCAAGAAGTTCTTCGGTTAAAGGAATATGTCCTTTATTTTATGTCAGATGTGGAAAAACTCCAAGTCACTCTCAACAAAGTTCAACGGGAAAAGAAATCTTGGAAGAACAAATACCGCATTCTCAATGTGGAGTGTACCAAAATTCAGCAACTATTAAAAGAGAAGGATGCTCTGATTAGGATACTAGAGCAGCATGTTGTAGAAAATCAAGATGACCGAAGAAATTTACTCGCTCCTTTCACTTGGCAAATGACTGACAACCTGACAACGGCTGAAGAGCCCCGGTCAAAGAAAAGGAAAATACCAGAACCAACATCTGAGTTCTCCTTAGAGAGGACTCAGGATCCATAAGTTCAGACATTTCTTTTACAGCACTTTGTAAAATATTGTATTTCCCTTTCTGCAATCTTTCAAATTCAATCAAACGGGGTCTCCCCACTGTATGATATTTGCAATCTATATGTTGAAGTTTACTTTTTATTAAAGAAAAAAACAAAAAAAATAATATATATCATTGCATATCATTCATCATTCTCACATAACACATTCTTCTTACCTTCGAATCTCACATATGTGTCATGATTCTAGAGTCAAACTGTTTCATTCGTATAATACTTGGGCCAATCGACAAAAGATAATGGACGATCTCGAGGAAGAGAACAGAGAGCTGAGAGAAGAAATCGACGCTCTGAAGGAAGATCTGAAAAAACTTAACAGTGACATGCAATCTCTGGCAGCAGCTCAGAGGCAACAACAAAGGACTGTGATCTCAGAGATCACATCTACGCCCATAGTGGGGATGTATGATCCTCGGTACAACATACCTAAAGATCGTCCCTGGGGCATGCCTATCAACTTTATCCCTGAAGGGTATATCCCACTGGTCACGGAAGACCCAGAAACTGCACCAGGAACCGCTAGGCCTGAAGGTTACAAACTCCGGGAAAGCGAAGATGCAAGAGTCATGAGAGCAAATCCTGAAGGTTACAAACTTCGGGATAGTGAAGCACCAAGAGTCACTGCCATAATGACAAAACCACAACCAGTGGTACACACTGTTCCGGAAGGACAGATCCCACAAATAATTTCTGGTGGAAACGAAGACATGTACGACAGGATGAATGAGTTCCAGGATCAATTCCTGGAGATGCAGAAGGAACTGCATACCATTCGCGGCCAGGATTTATTTGGAAAGGACGCCGCAGACCTTTGTCTGGTCCCTAATGTGAAAATCCCGCACAAATTCAAGGTGCCTCACTTTGAGAAATACAAGGGAAACACTTGCCCTCAAAGTCATTTGGTGATGTACGCCCAAAAGATGCCGACTCAGACTGAAAATCAACAGCTACTGGTCCATTATTTCCAAGACAGTTTAACCGGTGCCGCACTCAAATGGTACATGGGTTTAAACCGCACTAAGATCGTCACTTTTAGAGATCTTGGCACTGCCTTTGTTCAGCAGTATAAGTATAACCTAGATATGGCACCAGACAGAGATCAACTCAGAGCAATGTCGCAGAAGGACAAGGAAAATTTTAAGGAATATGTTCAAAGATGGCATGAAATTGCCGCCCAGATTTGTCCCCCTCTTGAGGAAAAAGTGATGATAAAGATCTTTTTGAAAACCTTGAGCTCATTCTATTACGACCGAATGGTTGCCAGTGCGCCTAGTGACTTCACTGAAATGGTGAACATGGGAGTACGCCTTGAAGAAGCATTCTGAGAAGGATGCCTGGTCAAAGATACAGGACCATCCAGCAGTACCAAAAGATACGGTAGTGCTTTCCCTAAGAAAAAAGAGCAAGATATTGGTAATATCTCTCTCGAAAAGCAAAGGCGAAGGTATCAACCAGTAGCAGCAGTAACTCCTGCTATTAACCCTGCGCCGGCTCCAACGTATCAACCTCAGGTTGCTCAGAACCAACCAAATCTACAACATTATCAGCAAAGGACATAACAACCTCTTCAGCAGGCTCGTCCATTGTACAACAATAACAATCGTATCACGCGACCATCAGGGTTTGACCCTATACCGATGTTATACGTAGAACTGTTTCCACTATTACTGGTCAAAGGGCACGTCCAAACTAGGTCTCATCTTACAGTACCCGAAAATCTGCCTTTCTGGTTCAAAGCATATCAAACTTGCCCTTAGCATCAAGGAGAATCGGCGCACAACATAGAAAACTGTCTCGGCTTCAAGTCCGATGTACAGAAGCTTGTCAGGAACGGGGTATTATCCTTCAAGGATACAAATCCAAATGTTCAGACGAACCTGTTGCCTCAACATGAGAAGACTGCAGAAAATTTGATAGAGGCAGAATTTAACCACAGTTATCAAATTCACAATGTGCTTCTATTAGGAATCAATCTGGTTAGGATGCATTGTAGACAAAGTGGGTACGATCATGTACCGTCTCACAATTATCACCAGTGTGATATCTGCTCAAAGAATAATCAAGGATGTTCCGTAGTGCAATCAGCTCTACAAGAACAAATGAATCTTGGATGGATTCAAGATCATCGAATCCGTGAGGTCAATATGGCTCACGCAAATCCCAACATTGTCCAGAACCACAACATTCTGGCGATGAACGTCAACTTGGTTACAATGCACTCAAAGCAAAGTCAATACCATGACCTGCCACTACACAATTACAATTCCTGTCCGATATGCTCAATAAACAATCAGGGATGCTCTTTTGTACAAGAGGCCCTCCAGCGTCAGATGGATCTCGGATGGATCCAGGATTACCGTGATAGAAGTAGCCATCAAGTTAATATGATTCAGATATTTGATATTCGATTGATGAATACCAGTCTGGTAGAATTACACGCTAAGCAAGTCAGGCTCGATTTTTTGGCTTCACATGATTATCAGGATTGTAAAGTGCGTCGTGAAGACGACCAAGGATGTGCACTTGTCCAAAGAACACTTCAACACTTGTTGGACCACTGGTGGCTTCCAATCTACTTGGATAAAGCTACACAACATAGTAGTATGACTTACGGGAATCCTACTAGGCATCAAAGTCAGGATGTTCGTTCGATGGAAACATATCTATTAAGGTTGCACTGCATACAAAACGCACGTGGCCAGGTGCCACCACACAACTATGAGCGTTGTAGAGTTTGCTCAGAGAATAACCAGGGATGTTATCTTGTAAGATAAGCTCTTCAAAATCAATTGGACCAAAAAGAGATCCGACCATGTTCAAGTTCTGGGTCGACCAACATGATACAAGGCTATCTTCCTGATCAAAACAAAGACGTTGTCTTAATCTCTAATCAGGAAATGACCAAAGATGTATGCACTATAGTCCCTCTACTCCATGAATCAAGAGTTCCTCTTGATAGTAGAAAGATTCTCAACCTCGAACCAATTGAGGTCGGCTACGATGGTCAGAAAAATCAAAAGGCTCCTATGGTTATCTATCTGCTAGGACCAATACCGTACAAACCCGATAAGGCTATCCCTTACAAGTACGATGCAACAACAATCGAGAATGGAAATGAAACTCCATTATACCCTCCGTCGTGAACATTGCAGATATCAGTCGGGTGACACGGAGCGGTCGGATCTTCAACCGAGGAGTTGGAGGACCCACCAAAGAAAAAAAACCTCAAACAGAAGTTCCCAATCAACTACCCGGGAAATCCAGTAATCCTGACCTTTCAAAGAACAATGATGAGATGCTGAAGCTCATTCGGAAGAACGAGTACAACATTGTAGACCAACTGTTGCAAACTCCTTCGAGAATCTCTGTGCTATCTCTCTTACTCAGTTCCAAAGCTCACAGAGAAGCTCTGCAGAAAGTCTTAGAGCAAGCCTTTGTGAACAAGATGTGACAATAATAGAGTGTAAGACCCTTTCCTTGTAAATATAAACCTTTTTGGGCCTCAGGCATTGTATAAGTCCCGATACGATTTTAAAATCTTGGCGCGGTCCTCGCCTTTTAAACAAAAACCATCTGGGCCTCCCCTTGTGTTCTAAGTCCCATCTTTCTTTTTTAAAAAACCTTTTGGGCCTCTGATAGAGTGTAAGACCCAACCCACATTTGTACATAAATAATTTTGGGCTTCAGTCATTGTATAAGTCCCAGTACATTTTTCAAAACGACGGTGCGATCACTGTCTTTCCATGGGCTTCTCTTTGAGTTGTATGCCCCATCCATTGTACAAAAATAAACCTCTGGGCTTCTCCTTGAGTTGTAAGACACATCCCTTTGTACAGAAAACCTTTGTTGGGCCTAAGTCATTGTATAAGTCCCGATACAATCTTCAGATCAATGGTATAATCACTGTTTTTCATCTGGGCCTCTCCTTGAGTATAAGCCCCAACAATCTCTTAAAAAACAACCTCCCTTTTTGATTTGGTTCAAATTCATGGTTGTTATCAAAACTTTTTTTAATTTCTTGAACAACTAACCATACAGCTATTACAATTGAAGCATGCTCGCCTGTAAGTTTTAAACAACTTTCTTTTACATACTTGTCATATATATATATATATAACTGTATTGCTGGAAGCTTGCCCACCTGTAACTCATTCTTTCATTCTTTTAAATACTTGTCATATATATATAAATGTATTGCTGGAAGCTTGCTCACCTGTAAGTCCTTCTTTCATTCTTTTAAATACTTGTCATATATATATATATATATATATATATATATATATATATATATATATATATATATATATATATATATATAACTGTATTGCTGGAAGCTTGCTCACCTGTAAGTCCTTCTTTCATTCTTTTAAATACTTGTCATATATATATATATATATATATATATATATATATATATATATATATATATATATATATATATATATATAACTGTATTGCTGGAAGCTTGCTCACCTGTAAGTGCTTCTTTCAACTCTTTTAAATACATGTCAAATAACAACTGTATATATACTTGTATATCTGCTTAGAGTTTTCCCCGTCAACTAAGTCTAGAATTAGGTAAAGCCAGTTGGTCACTCTTAAATACAGTCAAAACTAGTTCCCCATAGGAATTTCCAGATACAGTATTGCCTTCTCTTGGGCTTAAACAATATGGAACAAAGAGAAAGGCATTATTCCCGGTGAAACTTTTCTCAGACTGTCACTATTAGAAATTGTCAAGGAAGTCCATTTCCCCATAGAGGATTAATTCCCGGTGAAACCTCTCTTGAATTTCTTTAAACCCTAGAACTGTTGACTAAAGAAAAGATTATTCCCGGTGAAACTTTTCTTGAACTCTTCTTAAGTTTGGACCCACTGGCTTCCTAAAAGCATCTCAGCCTCCTCTTGGGCTTTGTACAAGGACCCTCTGGCTTCTTAGAAGTTATCATGCCTTCTCTTGGGCTTAATACAAAAACCCCGAAGACCTCTTAAAGGTATAAGACATAACTTAGTCATCCTTTGTTAAAGTAGTCTTTCCAGAGTCAAAACCTCAAACCAATTTAGGGTTGATTCTCATCCCTTAAAGCAACAGCCTCCTCTTGGGCATCATACAAAGATAAACTCTTCCATACCAGTAGACTTGGATAGTCTAATCCCCTCTTGGATCTCAAAGACATTCTCAAGTTCCCTACAAATACGGGAGAAACCCTGGTCATTTAACCAATCTCCAGTAGAATTGAAACCTCTATAGGTTTTCAAAACTCAGTTTTTTATCCTAAATTATCCCCAGCTAGGGTCAGCTTATCATCAGAACCTCAAGACATCTGATACCTCAACTCTTCAGTAACCCTCAGCAAGAGTTGATTCCCCATTTTGGACCTGCCTCTGGATCTCAATAATCCTCAGCAGAAGTAAGCCTCCTGTTAGGCTTTGTATAATGATTTTCCTCAGCAGAATTAGTCACAACAACACCCTTTTGTTGATTCCATCTCCATTCTTAAAACACTCTCTTGTTGAGTTAACCCTTTTCAGCCTCAACCTTGGGCTTTGTACAAGACAGATAAAGCACTCTCTTGTTGAGTCAATCACCTTAAGGCACTCTCTTGTTGAGTCGACCTTTTTCAGCCTCCTCTTAGGCTTTGTATAATGATTTTCCCCAGCTGAGTTAGCTTCAAAGTACTCTCTTGTTGAGTCAATCACCTTTCCATACTCTCTTGTTAAGTCAAATGGTACAAAAGCACTCTCTTGTTGAGTCGGCCATTCTTTTAGCCTCAATCTTTGGCTTTTTACAATACATATATAAATTTTCTCCAACGAAGTCAAAATCTTCATAACCCTCTCTTAAAGCTCTGGATAAATATCTTCCCAGTGGAGTCAATTCTTCCCAGCCTTCTTTTAGGCTTTGAGAAATAATACCCCTAAACAGAATCAACCTTCTTTTCAGCCTCCTCTTAGGCTTTGTATAATGATTTTCCCAGTAAGGTCAGCCTCAATCTTGGGCTTTGTACAAGACACCTAAAAATCCTCAGCTGATTCAGTCAACTACCTTTCAGCCTCAATCTTGGGCTTTGTACAAGACACCAAATAAAATACTCTCTTGTTGAGTCAGTCTCATTTCAGCCTCAATCATGGGCTTTGTACAAGACACCGTATAAATCTCTCTAGCAGAGTCAACTCTTTTAGCCTCAATCTTGGGCTTTGTACAAGACAGATAAAACCTCTCACCCGTAGAGTCAGGTTCCCCTTTTAGCCTCAATCTTGGGCCTTGTATAAGACAGACAAAATCTTTCCTCGGAAAAGTCAACTTTTAGCCTCCTTTTAGGCTTTGTATAATGATATCCCCCCAAAGAGTCAGTCTCTTTTTAGCCTCAATCTTGGGCTTTGTACAAGACAGATAAACACTCTCTTGTTGAGTCTGTCTTTTCCAGCCTCCTCTCAGGCTTTGTATAAGGAATTCCCCAGTGGAGTCAATCAACCTATTAACTTCAACCTTGGGCTTTGATCAAGGCACACAAAAATCAACATCCCCTCAAAGGAAATCAAAATCTCTCTGTAGGAAGACATTGCCCTGTGTTATCACACATCAAAACAGACATTCAAAACAAACCCTAATCCCAGATAACTGCTGTAAGTGGCACACTTGTTGATTCAAATATCCAAGTTGTTGACCATCTTTTATCCTGGTAAATCCTTCCTCTTTCATCTAATTGCTGTAAGTGGCAAGCCTCTGGATTATATACATCCACGCCACTGTCCCTCTCTTAGCATGAAAGACTCCTAAGGAAAAATGGCTTTGCTCTACACTGAGTTAAATAAAATAAAGGAAATTATGGCATTGTTGGATTCTTATATCCTAGTTAAAGTAATCCTCCTTTATAATCAGTCACCCAACAATTGTGATAAACAGACGAGATGTTTCCTTATAGAGATAACAAATTCTCTCTCAGTCAAACCTTTTAGCTTCAATCTTGGGCTTTGAACAAGACACAAATATTCCCTTTAGCTTCAATATTGGGCTTTGAACAAGACACCAAAACATATTTTTCCTCCCATAGAATAGGAGGAACTACGATTGCTCTGATTTCCCTATTTCTTTAAACGGGAATACGTAGGCATAAGATTACGAAATCTTAGCGAGCATACCAATCAAAAACTCTAGGTCTAGTACCTTCATATACCAATCAAAAACTCTAGGTCCAGTACCTTCACACAATCATCAAAAACCTCAGAAAACCCGAAATCCAAAAAAACTCACTCTCTTTCTCTCAAACATCCCCCAAAGTAGAAACTTCCCCATTTACGGATAAACACCATCAAGTATAAAAGCAGAACCTAATGCTAACAACATGTGGATAACCACATATAGGATGGGTAACTGACAACTCCCCATTGTTTAACCTGACCCCGAACTCCCCGAATCTCTCTTAGCGTTTGTTCAGTTAAACATTCGCGTGCAAGGTTAATTTTAGATAGCTTCCCTTTCTCTTCCAGCTTCACGGGATAAATAAGAAATCAGAAAGTAGCACTCACTCCTACCATTGTGGTGAGGAGAAACCCATGGCGATAAGGTGGTCGCGTCACCGACAAAAATCGCACGCTACAGTAAAATGGCGACTCTGCTAGGGAGTTCCATTAGGATCTGTTTTACCTTAGTCATCATCGTCCCCATTTTCCAACAATAAAATGGCGACTCTGCTGGGGAGTGCCATTAGGATCTATTTTACCTTAGTTATCATTCTTCCCTATTTTCCAACAATAAAATGGCGACTCTGCTGGGGAGTGCCATTAGGATCTATTTTACCTTAGTCATCATTCATCCCTATTTTCCAACAGTAAAATGGCAACTCTGCTGGGAGTGCCATTAGGATCTGTTTTACCTTAGTCATCATTCGTCCCCATTTTCCAACAGTAAAATGGCGACTCTGCTGGGGAGTCATTTTGTCTGTTTAAGATTAAGACTAGTATTCCTAAGAGGTCTAGGATGTTAGTTTTAGGAATCATACTATATATATATACTGCTTTTCCTACTTGATATCTGTGTTTATTTTTCTGTCAATGGGAATGCGAGTGATGTCGCATGTGGAAAGTTTGAGAGAACCCTAAGATAGGTGATGGCATAGACGGGTGGTCTTACAGGGAGTGATTCCCGAATAAGCTATTCCGATAGACCATCAAATTAGTGGTGGTACCCTTTGCGGATTCAATGCTTAACGACTCCATTGTGAAGGCAGATTGTCCCAATGTGGTATCCGTGAAATTGAGGATTTAGTAGACAATAACCATGTGGCCATTTGGTAGTGCGGTAGCTATCGGAAATAGTTGACACGCGATACTACACTCAATTGAGATTACCCTAGGATGCTACAGCTCGCTCGGGTGAACCAGCTTGCTGTTGTTATCCCTAGGGGAGTCAATGATTTTGGGAACTTTTAACCCATTCTACAGGTACAAAAATTCACCAGAATACAACCTTTGGGGATGGGTAGAGCCATGAATCTATGCTCGTGACGTCCCATGAACCCATGTTTTTTCAATGTTTTTGTGTGCTGCTTTCATACATTCATTTAAAAAACTCTTAAACAAAGAAAAAATATTCTTTTCTCTTCTCTTTCTTTTTCAAATTAAACTAAAACAATGATTGCAAATATCAGAGAAAATGATTGCATTATGGATTTTGGTAGAAGGAAGACGCACAAGTACACCTTCAAGGCTCCAAAACTAGAGGATTTAAGGGGGTTGGCAAGGATGATCACCAACCCTGATGCTTTCAGAGCTAAGTACGGAGGGTTGTTTTCTCTGTTAAGGGTCCATGTAGTTGAAGGAATCCTGTCTACGCTGATTCAGTTCTACGATCTGATTAATCACTATTTCACATTCCCGGATTATCAACTAGCACCGACGCTAGAAGAGTACTCTCACCTGACTGATTTACCTATCACTGACCAAGCTCCATTTTCTAGACTGGAAGAAATTCCAAAGGATCAAACCATTGCAAGAGTGATCTATTTGGACGAGTCAGAAATCATGACTCACATGACCACTAAGGAAGGAATCCAAGGTTTACCGGCCAAGTTTTTGGTAGAGAAAGCCATATGCTTTACCAGTGTAGGAAACGTTACTGCTTTCGAAGATATCTTTATTCTGCTCACTTACGGGTTGTTCCTTTTTCCCAACATCGATAACTTCGTCGATACCAATGCCATTAAGATATTTTTGATTGGAAACCCTGTACCGACCTTGCTCGCAGATGCTTATCATTCTGTACACTTAAGGAATTTGTACAACAGAGGAATGATCACATGCTGTGTACCCCTGCTTTACAAATGGTTCACTTCCCATTTACCTAAGTGTACTACTTTTTGGGATCATAAGAGTACTCTATGTTGGTCAAAGAGAATCATGTCTCTTACCAACTCTGACATAGATTGGTACAATAGGATTTATAACGGGATAAGGATCTTCGACAAATGTGGAAATTTCCCTAATGAACCCCTCATAGGAACTAAAGGAGAAATCAACTATCATCCAATTTTAGTTCGTCCTCAACTCGGATACCCGATGAAGCATATCCCACAAAATGTTCATTTGGAAGGTCTTTTCTTTAAGGAATGAGAAAATGACAGGGCACTAAAGACGGAAATAGTGCATGCCTGGCAACATGTTCACAAAAAAGGAAGAGAGTCTCTAGGAAGACCGGACTGTATCTCCGTGGAACCTTATCTCCACTGGGTACAAACTAGAGCTCTCAAGTTGAGGATGCCTTACCCTCGTCAAGAAGTTCTTCTGTTAAAGGAATCTATCCTTTATTTTATGTTGGATACGGAAAAACTCCAGGTCACTCTCAACAAAGTTCAACGGGAAAAGAAATCTTGGAAGAACAAATACCGCATTCTCAATGTGGAGTGTACCAAAATTCAGTAACTATTAAAAGAGAAGGATGCTCTGATTAGGATACTAGAGCAGCATGTTGTAGAAAATCAAGATGACCGAAGAAATTTACTCGCTCCTTTCACTTGGCAAAGGACTGACAACCCGACAACGGCTGAAGAGCCTCGGTCAAAGAAAAGAAAAATACCAGAACCAGCATTTGAGTTCTCCTCAGAGAGGACTCAGGATCCATAAGTTCAGACATTTCTTTTACAGCACTTTGTAAAATACTGTATTTCCCTTTCTGCAATCTTTCAAATTCAATAAAACAGGGTCTCCCCACTGTATGATATTTGCAATTTATTTATTGAAGTTTCTTTTTTATTAAAGCAAAAAACAAAAAAATTAATATATATCATTGCATATCATTCATCATTCTCACATAACACATTCTTCTTACCATCAAATCTCACGTATGTGTCACGATTCTAGAGTCAAACTGTTTCATTCGTACAATACTTGGGCCAATCGACAAAATATAATGGACGATCTCGAGGAAGAGAACAGAGAGCTGAGAGAAGAAATCGACGCTCTGAAGGAAGATCTGAAAAAACTTAACAGTGAGATGCAATCTCTGGCAGCAGCTCAGAGGCAACAACAAAGGACTGTGATCTCAGAGATCACATCTACGCCCATAGTGGGGATGTATGATCCTCGGTACAACATACCTAAAGATCGTCCCTGGGGCATGCCTATCAACTTTATCCCTGAAGGGTATATCCCACCGGTCACGGAAGACCCAGAAACTGCACCAGGAACCGCTAGGCCTGAAGGTTACAAACTCCGGGAAAGCGAAGATGCAAGAGTCATGAGAGCAAATCCTGAAGGTTACAAACTTCGGGATAGTGAAGCACCAAGAGTCACTGCCATAATGACAAAACCACAACCAGTGGTACACACTGTTCCGGAAGGACAGATCCCACAAATAATTTCTGGTGGAAACGAAGACATGTACGACAGGATGAATGAGTTCCAGGATCAATTCCTGGAGATGCAGAAGGAACTGCATACCATTCGCGGCCAGGATTTATTTGGAAAGGACGCCGCAGACCTTTGTCTGGTCCCTAATGTGAAAATCCCGCACAAATTCAAGGTGCCTCACTTTGAGAAATACAAGGGAAACACTTGCCCTCAAAGTCATTTGGTGATGTACGCCCAAAAGATGCCGACTCAGACTGAAAATCAACAGCTACTGGTCCATTATTTCCAAGACAGTTTAACCGGTGCCGCACTCAAATGGTAAATGGGTTTAAACCGCACTAAGATCGTCACTTTTAGAGATCTTGGCAATGCCTTTGTTCAGCAGTATAAGTATAACCTAGATATGGCACCAGACAGAGATCAACTCAGAGCAATGTCGCAGAAGGACAAGGAAACTTTTAAGGAATATGTTCAAAGATGGCGTGAAATTGCCGCCCAGATTTGTCCCCCTCTTGAGGAAAAAGTGATGATAAAGATCTTTTTGAAAACCTTGAGCTCATTCTATTACGACCGAATGGTTGACAGTGCGCCTAGTGACTTCACTGAAATGGTGAACATGGGAGTACGCCTTGAAGAAGCAGTCCGAGAAGGATGCCTGGTCAAAGATACAGGACCATCCAGCAGTACCAAAAGATACGGTAGTGCTTTCCCTAAGAAAAAAGAGCAAGATATTGGTAATATCTCTCTCGAAAAGCAAAGGCGAAGGTATCAACCAGTAGCAGCAGTAACTCCTGCTATCAACCCTGCGCCGGCTCCAACGTATCAACCTCAGGTTGCTCAGAACCAACCAAATCTACAACATTATCAACAAAGGACATAACAACCTCTTCAGCAGGCTCGTCCATTGTACAACAATAACAATCGTATCACGCGACCATCAGGGTTTGACCCTATACCGATGTTATACGTAGAACTGTTTCCACTATTACTGGTCAAAGGGCACGTCCAAACTAGGTCTCATCTTACAGTACCCGAAAATCTGCCTTTCTGGTTCAAAGCATATCAAACTTGCCCTTAGCATCAAGGAGGATCGGCGCACAACATAGAAAACTGTCTCGGCTTCAAGTCCGATGTACAGAAGCTTGTCAGGAACGGGGTATTATCCTTCAAGGATACAAATCCAAATGTTCAGACGAACCTGTTGCCTCAACATGAGAAGACTGCAGAAAATTTGATAGAGGCAGAATTTAACCACAGTTATCAAATTCACAATGTGCTTCTATTAGGAATCAATTTGGTTAGGATGCATTGTAGACAAAGCGGGTACGATCATGTACCGTCTCACAATTATCACCAGTGTGATATCTGCTCAAAGAATAATCAAGGATGTTCCGTAGTGCAATCAGCTCTACAAGAACAAATGAATCTTGGATGGATTCAAGATCATCGAATCCGTGAGGTCAATATGGCTCACGCAAATCCCAACATTGTCCAGAACCACAACATTCTGGCGATGAACGTCAACTTGGTTACAATGCACTCAAAGCAAAGTCAATACCATGACCTGCCACTGCACAATTACAATTCCTGTGCGATATGCTCAATAAACAATCAGGGATGCTCTTTTGTACAAGAGGCCCTCCAGCGTCAGATGGATCTCGGATGGATCCAGGATTACCGTGATAGAAGTAGCCATCAAGTTAATATGATTCAGATATTTGATATTCGATTGATGAATACCAGTCTGGTAGAATTACACGCTAAGCAAGTCAGGCTCGATTTTTTGGCTTCACATGATTATCAGGACTGTAAAGTGCGTCGTGAAGACGACCAAGGATGTGCACTTGTCCAAAGAACACTTCAACACTTGTTGGACCACTGGTGGCTTCCAAACTACTTGGATAAAGCTACACAACATAGTAGTATGACTGACGGGAATCCTACTAGGCATCAAAGTCAGGATGTTCGTTCGATGGAAACATATCTAGTAAGGTTGCACTGCATACAAAACGGACGTGGCCAGGTGCCACCACACAACTATGAGCGTTGTAGAGTTTGCTCAGAGAATAACCAGGTATGTTATCTTGTAAGATAAGCTCTTCAAAATCAATTGGACCAAAAAGAGATCCGACCATGTTCAAGTTCTGGGTCGACCAACATGATACAAGGCTATCTTCCTGATCAAAACAAAGACGTTGTCTTAATCTCTAATCAGGAAATGACCAAAGATGTATGCACTATAGTCCCTCTACTCCATGAATCAAGAGTTCCTCTTGATAGTAGAAAGATTCTCAACCTCGAACCAATTGAGGTCGGCTACGATGGTCAGAAAAATCAAAAGGCTCCTATGGTTATCTATCTGCTAGGACCAATACCGTACAAATCCGATAAGGCTATCCCTTACAAGTACGATGCAACAACAATCAAGAATGGAAATGAAACTCCATTATACCCTCCGTCGTGAACATTGCAGATATCAGTCGGGTGACACGGAGCGGTCGGATCTTCAACCGAGGAGTTGGAGGACCCACCAAAGAAAAAAAACCTCAAACAGAAGTTCCCAATCAACTAGCCGGGAAATCCAGTAATCCTGACCTTTCAAAGAACAATGATGAGATGCTGAAGCTCATTCGGAAGAACGAGTACAACATTGTAGACCAACTGTTGCAAACTCCTTCGAGAATCTCTGTGCTATCTCTCTTACTCAGTTCCAAAGCCCACAGAGAAGCTCTGCAGAAAGTCTTAGAGCAAGCCTTTGTGAACAAGATGTGACAATAATAGAGTGTAAGACCCTTTCCTTGTAAATATAAACCTTTTTGGGCCTCAGGCATTGTATAAGTCCCGATACGATTTTAAAATCTTGGCGCGGTCGTCGCCTTTTAAACAAAAACCATCTGGGCCTCCCCTTGTGTTCTAAGTCCCATCTTTCTTTTTTAAAAAAACCTTTTGGGCCTCTGATAGAGTGTAAGACCCAACCCACATTTGTACATAAATAATTTTGGGCTTCAGTCATTGTATAAGTCCCAGTACATTTTTCAAAACGACGGTGCGATCACTGTCTTTCCATGGGCTTCTCTTTGAGTTGTATGCCCCATCCATTGTACAAAAATAAACCTCTGGGCTTCTCCTTGAGTTGTAAGACACATCCCTTTGTACAGAAAACCTTTGTTGGGCCTAAGTCATTGTATAAGTCCCGATACAATCTTCAGATCAACGGTACAATCACTGTTTTTCATCTGGGCCTCTCCTTGAGTATAAGCCCCAACAATCTCTTAAAAAACAACCTCCCTTTTTGATTTGGTTCAAATTCATGGTTGTTATCAAAACTTTTTTTAATTTCTTGAACAACTAACCATACAGCTATTACAATTGAAGCATGCTCGCCTGTAAGTTTTAAACAACTTTCTTTTACATACTTGTCATATATATATATATATATATATATATATATATATATATATATATATATATATATATATAACTGTATTGCTGGAAGCTTGCCCACCTGTAACTCATTCTTTCATTCTTTTAAATACTTGTCATATATATATAAATGTATTGCTGGAAGCTTGCTCACCTGTAAGTCCTTCTTTCATTCTTTTAAATACTTGTCATATATATATATATATATATATATATATATATATATATATATAACTGTATTGCTGGAAGCTTGCTCACCTGTAAGTGCTTCTTTCAACTCTTTTAAATACATGTCAAATAACAACTGTATATATACTTGTATATCTGCTTAGAGTTTTCCCCGTCAACTAAGTCTAGAATTAGGTAAAGCCAGTTGGTCACTCTTAAATACAGTCAAAACTAGTTCCCCATAGGAATTTCCAGATACAGTATTGCCTTCTCTTGGGCTTAAACAATATGGAACAAAGAGAAAGGCATTATTCCCGGTGAAACTTTTCTCAGACTGTCACTATTAGAAATTGTCAAGGAAGTCCATTTCCCCATAGAGGATTAATTCCCGGTGAAACCTCTCTTGAATTTCTTTAAACCCTAGAACTGTTGACTAAAGAAAAGATTATTCCCGGTGAAACTTTTCTTGAACTCTTCTTAAGTTTGGACCCACTGGCTTCCTAAAAGCATCTCAGCCTCCTCTTGGGCTTTGTACAAGGACCCTCTGGCTTCTTAGAAGTTATCATGCCTTCTCTTGGGCTTAATACAAAAACCCCGAAGACCTCTTAAACGTATAAGACATAACTTAGTCATCCTTTGTTAAAGCAGTCTTTCCAGAGTCAAAACCTCAAACCAATTTAGGGTTGATTCTCATCCCTTAAAGCAACAGCCTCCTCTTGGGCATCATACAAAGATAAACTCTTCCATACCAGTAGACTTGGATAGTCTAATCCCCTCTTGGATCTCAAAGACATTCTCAAGTTCCCTACAAATACGGGAGAAACCCTGGTCATTTAACCAATCTCCAGTAGAATTGAAACCTCTATAGGTTTTCAAAACTCAGTTTTTTATCCTAAATTATCCCCAGCTAGGGTCAGCTTATCATCAGAACCTCAAGACATCTGATACCTCAACTCTTCAGTAACCCTCAGCAAGAGTTGATTCCCCATTTTGAACCTGCCTCTGGATCTCAATAATCCTCAGCAGAAGTAAGCCTCCTGTTAGGCTTTGTATAATGATTTTCCTCAGCAGAATTAGTCACAACAACACCCTTTTGTTGATTCCATCTCCATTCTTAAAACACTCTCTTGTTGAGTTAACCCTTTTCAGCCTCAACCTTGGGCTTTGTACAAGACAGATAAAGCACTCTCTTGTTGAGTCAATCACCTTAAGGCACTCTCTTGTTGCGTCGACCTTTTTCAGCCTCCTCTTAGGCTTTGTATAATGATTTTCCCCAGCTGAGTTAGCTTCAAAGTACTCTCTTGTTGAGTCAATCACCTTTCCATACTCTCTTGTTGAGTCAAATGGTACAAAAGCACTCTCTTGTTGAGTCGGCCATTCTTTTATCCTCAATCTTTGGCTTTTTACAATACATATATAAATTTTCTCCAACGAAGTCAAAATCTTCATAACCCTCTCTTAAAGCTCTGGATAAATATCTTCCCAGTGGAGTCAATTCATCCCAGCCTTCTTTTAGGCTTTGAGAAATAATACCCCTAAACAGAATCAACCTTCTTTTCAGCCTCCTCTTAGGCTTTGTATAATGATTTTCCCAGTAAGGTCAGCCTCAATCTTGGGCTTTGTACAAGACACCTAAAAATCCTCAGCTGATTCAGTCAACTACCTTTCAGCCTCAATCTTGGGCTTTGTACAAGACACCAAATAAAATACTCTCTTGTTGAGTCAGTCTCATTTCAGCCTCAATCATGGGCTTTGTACAAGACACCGTATAAATCTCTCTAGCAGAGTCAACTCTTTTAGCCTCAATCTTGGGCTTTGTACAAGACAGATAAAACCTCTCACCCGTAGAGTCAGTTTCCCCTTCTAGCCTCAATCTTGGGCCTTGTATAAGACAGACAAAATCTTTCCCCGGAAAAGTCAACTTTTAGCATCCTTTTAGGCTTTGTATAATGATATCCCCCCAAAGAGTCAGTCTCTTTTTAGCCTCAATCTTGGGCTTTGTACAAGACAGATAAACACTCTCTTGTTGAGTCTGTCTTTTCCAGCCTCCTCTCAGGCTTTGTATAAGGACTTCCCCAGTGGAGTCAATCAACCTCTTAACTTCAACCTTGGGCTTTGATCAAGGCACACAAAAATCAACATCCCCTCAAAGGAAATCAAAATCTCTCTGTAGGAAGACATTTCCCTGTGTTATCACACATCAAAACAGACATTCAAAACAAACCCTAATCCCAGATAACTGCTGTAAGTGGCACATTTGTTGATTCAAATATCCAAGCTGTAGACCATCTTTTATCCTGGTAAATCCTTCCTCTTTCATCTAATTGCTGTAAGTGGCAAGCCTCTGGATTATATACATCCACGCCACTGTCCCTCTCTTAGCATGAAAGACTCCTAAGGAAAAATGGCTTTGCTCTACACTGACTTAAAGAAAATAAAGGAAATTATGGCATTGTTGGATTCTTATATCCCAGTTAAAGTAATCCTCCTTTATAATCAGTCACCCAACAATTGTGATAAACAGACGAGATGTTTCCTTATAGAGATAACAAATTCTCTCTCAGTCAAACCTTTTAGCTTCAATCTTGGGCTTTGAACAAGACACAAATATTCCCTTTAACTTCAATATTGGGCTTTGAACAAGACACCAAAACATATTTTTCCTCCCATAGAATAGGAGGAACTACGATTGCTCTGATTTCCCTATTTCTTTAAACGGGAATACGTAGGCATAAGATTACGAAATCTTAGCGAGCATACCAATCAAAAACTCTAGGTCTAGTACCTTCATATACCAATCAAAAACTCTAGGTCCAGTACCTTCACACAATCATCAAAAACCTCGGAAAACCCGAAATCCAAAAAAATTCACTCTCTTTCTCTCAAACATCCCCCAAAGTAGAAACTTCCCCATTTACGGATAAACACCATCAAGTATAAAAGCAGAACCTAATGCTAACAACATGTGGATAACCACATATAGGATGGGTAACTGACAACTCCCCATTGTATAACCTGACCCCGAACTCCCCGAATCTCTCTTAGCGTTTGTTCAGTTAAACATTCGCGTGCAAGGTTAGTTTTAGATAGCTTCCCTTTCTCTTCCAGCTTCACGGGATAAATAAGAAATCAGAAAGTAGCACTCACTCCTACCATTGTGGTGAGGAGAAACCCATGGCGATAAGGTGGTCGCGTCACCGACAAAAATCGCACGCTACAGTAAAATGGCGACTCTGCTAGGGAGTTCCATTAGGATCTGTTTTACCTTAGTCATCATCGTCCCCATTTTCCAACAATAAAATGGCGACTCTGCTGGGGAGTTCCATTAGGATCTATTTTACCTTAGTCATCATTCTTCCCTATTTTCCAACAATAAAATGGCGACTCTGCTGGGGAGTGCCATTAGGATCTATTTTACCTTAGTCATCATTCATCCCTATTTTCCAACAGTAAAATGGCAACTCTGCTGGGAGTGCCATTAGGATCTGTTTTACCTTAGTCATCATTCGTCCCCATTTTCCAACAGTAAAATGGCGACTCTGCTGGGGAGTAATTTTGTCTATTTAAGATTAAGACTAGTATTCCTAAGAGGTCTAGGATGTTAGTTTTAGGAATCATACTATATATATATACTACTTTTCCTACTTGATATCTGTGTTTATTTTTCTGTCAATGGGAATGCGAGTGATGTCGCATGTGGAAAGTTTGAGAGAACCCTAAGATAGGTGATGGCATAGACGGGTGGTCTTACAGAGAGTGATTCCCGAATAAGCTATTCCGATAGACCATCAAATTAGTGGTGGTACCCTTTGCGGATTCAATGCTTAACGACTCCATTGTGAAGGCAGATTGTCCCAATGTGGTATCCGTGAAATTGAGGATTTAGTAGACAATAACCATGTGGCCATTTGGTAGTGCGGTAGCTATCGGAAATAGTTGACACGCGATACTACACTCAATTGAGATTACCCTAGGATGCTACAGCTCGCTCGGGTGAACCAGCTTGCTGTTGTTATCCCTAGGGGAGTCAATGATTTTGGGAACTTTTAACCCATTCTACAGGTACAAAAATTCACCAGAATACAACCTTTGGGGATGGGTAGAGCCATGAATCTATGCTCGTGACGTCCCATGAACCCATGTTTTTTCAATGTTTTTGTGTGCTGCATTCATACATTCATTTAAAAAACTCTTAAACAAAGAAAAAATATTCTTTTCTCTTCTCTTTCTTTTTCAAATTAAACTAAAACAATGATTGCAAATATCAGAGAAAATGATTGCATTATGGATTTTGGTAGAAGGAAGACGCACAAGTACACCTTCAAGGCTCCAAAACTAGAGGATTTAAGGGGGTTGGCAAGGATGATCACCAACCCTGATGCTTTCAGAGCTAAGTACGGAGGGTTGTTTTCTCTGTTAAGGGTCCATGTAGTTGAAGGAATCCTGTCTACGCTGATTCAGTTCTACGATCTGATTAATCACTATTTCACATTCCCGGATTATCAACTAGCACCGACGCTAGAAGAGTACTCTCACCTGACTGATTTACCTATCACTGACCAAGCTCCATTTTCTAGACTGGAAAAAATTCCAAAGGATCAAACCATTGCAAGAGTGATCTATTTGGACGAGTCAGAAATCATGACTCACATGACCACTAAGGAAGGAATCCAAGGTTTACCGGCCAAGTTTTTGGTAAAGAAAGCCATATGCTTTACCAGTGTAGGAAACGTTACTGCTTTCGAAGATATCTTTATTCTGCTCACTTACGGGTTGTTCCTTTTTCCCAACATCGATAACTTCGTCGATACCAATGCCATTAAGATATTTTTTATTGGATACCCTGTACCGACCTTGCTCGCAGATGCTTATCATTCTGTACACTTAAGGAATTTGTACAACAGAGGAATGATCACATGCTGTGTACCCCTGCTTTACAAATGGTTCACTTCCCATTTACCCAAGTGTACTACTTTTTGGGATCATAAGAGTACTCTATGTTGGTCAAAGAGAATCATGTCTCTTACCAACTCTGACATAGATTGGTACAATAGGATTTATAACGGGATAAGGATCTTCAACAAATGTGGAAATTTCCCTAATGAACCCCTCATAGGAACTAAAGGAGAAATCAACTATCATCCAATTTTAGTTCGTCCTCAACTCGGATACCCGATGAAGCATATCCCACAAAATGTTCATCTGGAAGGTCTTTTCTTTAAGGAAGGAGAAAATGACAGGGCACTAAAGACGGAAATAGTGCATGCCTGGCAACATGTTCACAAAAAAGGAAGAGAGTCTCTAGGAAGACCGGACTGTATCTCCGTGGAACCTTATCTCCACTGGGTACAAACTAGAGCTCTCAAGTTGAGGATGCCTTACCCTCGTCAAGAAGTTCTTCTGTTAAAGGAATCTATCCTTTATTTTATGTTGGATACGGAAAAACTCCAGGTCACTCTCAACAAAGTTCAACGGGAAAAGAAATCTTGGAAGAACAAATACCGCATTCTCAATGTGGAGTGTACCAAAATACAGTAACTATTAAAAGAGAAGGATGCTCTGATTAGGATACTAGAGCAGCATGTTGTAGAAAATCAAGATGACCGAAGAAATTTACTCGCTCCTTTCACTTGGCAAAGGACTGACAACCCGACAACGGCTGAAGAGCCTCGGTCAAAGAAAAGAAAAATACCAGAACCAGCATTTGAGTTCTCCTCAGAGAGGACTCAGGATCCATAAGTTCAGACATTTCTTTTACAGTACTTTGTAAAATACTGTATTTCCCTTTCTGCAATCTTTCAAATTCAATAAAACAGGGTCTCCCCACTGTATGATATTTGCAATTTATTTATTGAAGTTTCTTTTTTATTAAAGCAAAAAACAAAAAAATTAATATATATCATTGCATATCATTCATCATTCTCACATAACACATTCTTCTTACCATCAAATCTCACGTATGTGTCACGATTCTAGAGTCAAACTGTTTCATTCGTACAATACTCGGGCCAATCGACAAAAGATAATGGACGATCTCAAGGAAGAGAACAGAGAGCTGAGAGAAGAAATCGACGCTCTGAAGGAAGATCTGAAAAAACTTAACAATGACATGCAATCTCTAGCAGCAGCTCAGAGGCAACAACAAAGGACTGTGATCTCAGAGATCACATCTACGCCCATAGTGGAGACGTATGATCCTCGGTACAACATGCCTAAAGATCGTCCCTGGGGCATGCCTATCAACTTTATCCCTGAAGGGTATATCCCACCGGTCACGGAAGACCCAGAAACTGCAGCAGGAACCGCTGGGCCTGAAGGTTACAAACTCCGGGAAAGCGAAGATGCAAGAGTCATGACAACAACTCCTGAAGGTTACAAACTTCGGGATAGTGAAGCACCAAGAGTCACTGCCATAATGACTAAACCACAACCAGTGGTACACACTGTTCCCGAAGGACAGATTCCACAAATAATTTCTGGTGGAAACGAAGACATGTACGACAGGATGAATGAGTTCCAGGAGCAATTCCTAAAGATACAGAAGGAACTGCATACCATTTGTGGCCAGGATTTATTTGGAAAGGACGCCGCAGACCTTTGTCTGGTCCCTAATAGGAAAATCCCGCATAAATTCAAGGTGCCTGACTTTGAGAAATACAAGGGCAACTCTTGCCCTCAAATTCATTTATTGATGTACGCCCGAAAGATGCCGACTCAGACTGAAAATCAACAGCTACTGGTCCATTATTTCCAAGACAGTTTAACCGGTGCCGCACTCAAATGGTACATGTGTTTAAACCGCACCAAGATCGTCACTTTCAGAGATCTTGGCTCTGCCTTTGTTCAGCAGTATAAGTATAACCTAGACATGGCACCAGACAGAGATCAACTCAGAGCAATGTCACAGAAGGACAAGGAAACTTTTAAGGAATATGTTCAAAGATGGCGTGAAATTGCCGCCCAGATTTGTCCCCCTCTTGAGGAAAAAGAGTTGACAAATATCTTTTTGAAAACCTTGAGCTCATTCTATTACGACCGAATGGTTGTCAGTGCGCCCAGTGACCTCACTGAAATGGTGAACATGGGAGTACGCCTTGAAGAAGCAGTCCGAGAAGGACGTCTGGTCAAAGATACAGGACCATCCAGCAGTAGCAAAAGATACGGTAGTGTTTTCCCTAAGAAAACAGAGCAAGATATTGGTAATATCTCTCTCGAAAAGCAAAGGCGAAGGTATCAACCCTGCACCGGCTCCAACGTATCAACCTCAGGTTGCTCAGAACCAACCAAATCAACAACAGTATCAGCAAAGGACACAACAACCTCTTCAGCAGGCTCGTCCATTGTACAACAATAACAATCATATCACACGACCATCAGGGTTTGACCCTATACCGATGTTATACGCAGAACTGTTTCCACTATTACTGGTCAAAGGGCATGTCCAAACTAGGTCTCATCTTACAGTACTCAAAAATCTGCCTTTCTGGTTCAAAGCAGATCAAACTTGCCCTTACCATCAAGGAGGACCGGGGCACAACATAGAATACTGTCTCAGCTTCAAGTCCGATGTACAGAAGCTTGTCAGGAACGGGGTATTATCCTTCAAGGATACAAATCCAAATGTTCAGACGAACCTGTTGCCTCAACATGAGAAGACTGCAGTAAATTTGATAGAGGAGGAATTTAACCACAGTTATCAAATTCATGATGTGCTTCTATTAGGAACCAATCTGGTTAGGATGCATTGTAGACAGAGCGGGTACGATCATGTACCGTATCACAATTATCACCAGTGTGATATCTGCTCAAAGAATAATCAAGGATGTTCCGTAGTGCAATCAGCTCTACAAGAACAAATGAATCTCAGATGGATTCAAGATCATCGAATCCGTGAGGTCAATATGGCTCACACAAATCCCAACATTGTCCAGAACCACAACATTCTGGCGATGAACGTCAACTTGGTTGCAATGCACTCAAAGGAAAGTCAATACCATGACCTGCCACTGCACAATTACAATTCCTGTCCGATATGCTCAATAAACAATCAGGGATGCTCTTTTGTACAAGAGGTCCTCCAGCGTCAGATGGATCTCGGATGGATCCAGGATTACCGTGATAGAAGTAGCCATCAAGTTAATATGATTCAGATATTTGATATTCGCTTGATGAATACCAGACTGGTAGAATTGCATGCCAAGCAAGTCAGGCTCGATTTTCTGGCTTCACATGATTATCAGGACTGTAAAGTTCGTCGTGAAGACGACCAAGGATGTGCACTTGTCCAAAGAACACATCAACACTTGTTGGACCACTGGTGGCTTCCAATCTACTTGGATAAAGCTACACAACAGATTAGTATGACTGACGGGAATCCTACTAGGCATCAAAGTCAGGATGTTCTTTCGATGGAAACATATCTAGTAAGGTTGCACTGCATACAAAGCGGACGTGGCCAGGTGCCACCACACAACTATGAAGCCTGTTGAGTTTGCTCAGAGAATAACCAGGGATGCTATCTTGTACGGTATGCTCTTCAAAATCAGTTGGACCGAAAAGATATCCGACCATGTTCAAGTTATGGGTCGACCAACGTGATACAAGGCTATCTTCCTGATCAAAACAAAGATGTTGTCTTAATCTCTAATCATGAAATGACCAAAGATGTATGCACTATAGTCCCTCTACTCCATGAATCAAGAGTTCCTCTAGATAGTAGAAAGTTCTCAACCTCGAACCAATTGAGGTCAACTACGATGGTCAGAAAAATCAAAAGGCTCCTGTGGTTATCTATCTGCTAGGACCAATACCGTACAAATCCGATAAGGCTGTCCCTTACAAGTATGATGCAACAACAATCGAGAATGGAAAGGAAACTCCATTACCCTCCGTCGTCAACATTGTAGATATCAGTCGAGTGACACGGAGCGGTCGGATCTTCAACCGAGGAGTTAGAGGACCCACCAAAGAAAAAGAACCTCAAACAGAAGTTCCCAATCAACTAGCCGGGTAATCCAGTAATCCTGACCTTTCAACGAACAATGATGAGATGCTGAAGCTCATCCAGAAGAGCGAGTACAACATTGTAGACTAACTGTTGCAAACTCCTTCGAGAATCTCTGTGTTATCTCTCTTACTCAGTGTTGAAGCTCACAGAGAAGCTCTGCAGAAAGTCTTAGAGCAAGCCTTTGTGAACAAGATGTGACAATAATAAAGTGTAAAACCCTTTCCTTGTAAATATAAACCTTTTTGGGCCTCAGTCATTGTATAAGTCCCGATACGATTTTAAAATCTCGGCGCGGTCGTCGCCGTTTAAACAAAAACCATATGGGCCTCCCCTTGTGTTCTAAGTCCCTTCTTTCTTTTTTAAAAAAACATTTTGGGCCTCTGATAGAGTGTAAGACCCAACCCACCTTTGTACATAAATAATTTTGGGCGTCAGTCATTGTATAAGTCCCAATACAGTATTCAACACGACAGTGCGATCACTGTCTTTCCATGGGCTTCTCTTTGAGTTGTATGCCCCATCCATTGTACAAAAATAAACCTCTGGGCTTCTCCTTGAGTTCTAAGACCCATCCCTTTGTACAGAAAACCTTTGTTGGGCCTCAGTCATTATATAAGTCCCGATACAATCTTTAGATCAACGGTACAATCACTATTTTTCATCTGGGCCTCTCCTTGAGTATAAGCCCCAACAATCTCTTCAAAAACAACCTCCCTTTTTGATTTAGGTTCAAATTCATGGTTGTTATCAAAACTTTCTTTAATTTCTTAAACAAGTAACCATACAGCTGTTACAATTGAAGTTTGCTCGCCTGTAAGTTTTAAATAGCTTTCTTTTACATACTTGTCATATATATATATATATATATATATATATATTGATGGAAGCTTTCTCACCTATAACTCATTCTTTCATTATTTTAAATACTTGTCATATATATATAAATGTATTGCTCGAAGCTTGCTCACCTGTAAGTCCTTCTTTCATTCTTTTAAATACTTTTCATATATATATATATATATATATATATATATATATATATAACTGTATTGCTGGAAGCTTGCTCACCTGTAAGTGCTTCTTTCAACTCTTTTAAATACATGTCATATAACAACTGTATATATACTTGTATATCTGCTTAGAGTTTTCCCCGTCAACTAAGTCTAGAATTAGGTAAAGCCAGTTGGTCACTCTTAAATACAGTCAAAACTATTTCCCCATAGGAATTTCAAGATACAGTCTTGCCTTCTCTTGGGCTTAAACAATATGGAACAAAGAGAAAGGCATTATTCCCGGTGGAACTTTTCTCAGACTGTCACTATTAGAAATTGTCAAAGAAGTCCATTTCCCCGGAGAGGATTAATTCCCGGTAAAACCTCTATTTAATTTCTTTAAACCCTAGAACTATTCACTAAAGAAAAGATTATTCCCGGTGAAACTTTTCTTGAACTCTTCTTAAGTTTGGACCCACTGGCTTCCTAAAAGCATCCCAGCCTCCTCTTGGGCTTTGTACAAGGACCCTCCAGCTTCTTAGAAGTTATCATGCCTTCTCTTAGGCTTAATACAAGGACCCCGAAGACCTCTTAAAGGTATAAGACATAACTTAGTCATCGTTTGTTAGAGCAGTCTTTCCAGAGTCAAAACCTCAGACCAATTTAGGGTTGATTCTCATCCCTTAAAGCACCAGCCTCCTCTTAGGCATCATACAAAGATAAAATCTTCCATACCAGTAGACTTGGATAGTCTAATCCCCTCTTGGATCTCAAAGACATTCTCAAGTTCCCTACAAATACGGGAGAAACCCTGGTCATTTAACCAATCTCCAGTAGAATTGAAACCTCTATAGGTTTTCAAAACTCAGTCTTTTATCCTAAATTATCCCCAGCTAGGGTCAGCTTATCATCAGAACCTCAAGGCATCTGATACCTCAACTCTTCAGTAACCCTCAACAAGAGTTGATTCCCCATTTTGGACCTGCCTCTAGATCTCAATAATCCTCAGCAGAAGTAAGCCTCCTATTAGGCTTTGTATAATGATTTTCCTCAGCAGAATTAGTCACAACAACACCCTTTTGTTGAGTCCATCTCCATTCTTAAAACACTCTCTTGTTGAGTTAACCCTTTTCAGCCTCAATCTTGGGCTTTGTACAAGACAGATAAAGCACTCCCTTGTTGAGTCAATCACCATAAGGCATTCTCTTGTTGAGTCGATCTTTTTCAGCCTCCTCTTAGGCTTTGTATAATGATTTTCTCCAGCTGAGTTAGCTTCAAAGTACTCTCTTGTTGAGTCAATCACCTTTCCATACTCTCTTGTTGAGTCAAATGGTACAAAAGCACTCTCTTGTTGAGTCGGCCATTCTTTTAGCCTCAATCTTTGGCTTTGTACAATACATATATAAACTTTCTCCAACGAAGTCAAAATCTTCATAACCCTCTCTTAAAGCTCTGGATAAATATCTTCCCAGTGGAGTCAATTCTTCCCAGCCTTCTTTTAGGCTTTGAGAAATTATACCCCTAAGCAGAATCAACCTTCTTTTCAGCCTCCTCTTAGGCTTTGTATAATGATTTTCCCAGTAAGGTCAGCCTCAATCTTGGGCTTTGTACAAGACACCTAAAAATCCTCAGCTGATTCAGTCAACTACCTTTCAGCCTCAATCTTGGGCTTTGTACAAGACACCAAATAAAATACTCTCTTGTTGAGTCAGTCTTATTTGAGCCTCAATCATGGGCTTTGTACAAGACACCGTATAAATCTCTCCAGCAGAGTAAACTCTTTTAGCCTCAATCTTGGGCTTTGTACAAGACAGATAAAACCTCTCACTCGTAGAGTCAGTTTCCCCTTTTAGCCTCAATCTTGGGCCTTGTACAAGACAGACAAAATCTTTCCCTGGAAAAGTCAACTTTTAGCCTCCTCTTAGGCTTTGTATAATGATATCCCCCCAAAGAGTCAGTCTCTTTTTAGCCTCAATCTTGGGCTTTGTACAAGACAGATAAACACTCTCTTGTTGAGTCAATCTTTTCCAGCCTCCTCTCAGGCTTTGTATAAGGACTTCCCTAGTGGAGTCAATCAACCTCTTAGCTTCAACCTTGGGCTTTGATCAAGGCACACAAAAATCAACATCCCCTCAGAGGAAATCAAAATCTCTCTGTAGGAAGACATTTCCCTATGTTATCACACATCAAAACAGACATTCAAAACAAACCTTAATCCCAGATAACTGCTGTAAGTGGCACACTTGTTGATTCAAATATCCAAGCTGTAGACCATCTTTTATCCTGGTAAATCCTTCCTCTTTCATCTAATTGCTGTAAGTGGCAAGCCTCTGGATTATATACATCCACGCCACTGTCCCTCTCTTAGCATGAAAGACTCCTAAGAAAAAATGGCATTGCTCTACACTGAGTTAAAGAAAATAAAGGAAATTATGGCATTGTTGGATTCTTATATCCCAGTTAAAGTAATCCTCCTTTATAATCAGTCACCCAACAATTGTGATAAACAAACGAGATGTTTCCTTTTAGAGATAACAAATTCTCTCTCAGTCAAACCTTTTAGCTTCAATCTTGGGCTTTGAACAAGACACAAATATTCCCTTTAGCTTCAATCTTGGGCTTTGAACAAAACACCGAAACATCTTTTTCCTCCCATAGAATAGGAGGAACTACGATTGCTATGATTTCTATGTTTCTTTAAATGGGAATACGTAGGCATAAGATTGTGAAATCTTAGCGATCATACCAATCAAAAACTCTAGGTCCAGTACCTTCACATACCAATCAAAAACTCTAGGTCCAGTACCTTCACACAATTATCAAAAACCTCGGAAAACCCGAAATCCGAAAAAACTCACACTCTCTCTCTCAAACATCCCCCAAACTAGAAACTTTCCCATTTACGGATAAACACCATCAAGTATAAAAGTAGAACCTAATGCTAACAACCTGTGGATAACCACATATAGGATGGGTAACTGACAACTCCCCATTATATAACCTGACCCCGAACTCCCCGAATCTCTCTTAGTGTTTGTTCAGTTAAAAATTCGTGTGGAAGGTTAGTTTTAGATAGCTTCCCTTTTCCTTCCAGCTTCACGGAATAAATAAGAAATCAGAAAGTAGCACCCCACTCCTACCATTGCAGTGAGGAGAAACCCATGGCGATAAGGTGGTCGCATCACCGACAAAAATCGCACGCTACAGTGACTTATATAAAAGTCACCCTACTCGAGGTCGGTCAATGCATTTTACGTTTTAACACAAGTTAGAGAAATGACACGTAAGTCATTCTCCTAAAACTTGCCACGCAAAAAGAAAAGAGGGAATGGTCTAATCATAATCGAAATTTCACATCAATTTATCAAAGAAAATCTATCACGATTCCAAAGTATGGAGAATGATCCAAATGATCATTCACCCATAGATTTGAAATAATGAAGATTAAACACCTTTACAAATCAACAATCGTGGATTTGGAGATCTCATCGACCAAAAGAAAAAGAGAAGAAGAAAGAGGACCAAAATGAAAATAAAATCAAACTATGATACTTTTTAATGATTTTTTTTAAAGAAATGTTTTTAAAAGCAAAAATTAAAATACAAAGATCCAAAACTATAGAGATAAAAATCTAAGATAAAAACAAGAAGAAATTATAAAAAAAAAAATTAAAGAGAAATTTAAGAAAACTTAAAAAAAAAACAAAAGAAGAAGAGAGAGAGGTGGATAAAGAAAAAAATGGTGGTGATGGTGAAAAAAAGAAAAATTCATATGGGCTAGGCCCATTATCTTGATATGGAAAACAATCCTTTCAAAAAAAAAAAGAAACAAAGGATTAAAAAATGACTTTCATCATCTCCTTCTGTAAGCCGCGAACACTGTTCATCTCACTCTCTCTTGGTCTTCATCGCGACGTCGCGTCGGAACAAGCATAACTCTGTCGTGGTACTATTCGAACCAAACTCAAACAACGCACAACTCTCCTGTTATATCAGGCCACTCAACTCTAAATCTAAGATCCAGACATGAAATCGATGGTAACGAAATTCAAAATCGCAGATCTCCAACGGAATCAGAAAAACACCTTCAAGTATGATGTTTGAATTCTTTTATGCTTCACACTTCTGCTTGTAAATTTACTGTTGTTGTTGCTAAAATTTGTGTCATACGTGAGCGTTGTAGCTTTTGATGTTGTTGTTGATGAATTTGTGTTAGAATAATTGTTGTGGCTATGAATTCTTTGTAGGTTTATGGATGAAATCGAATTGTGGAGTTTGTTGAATTGTTACAGGTTAAGGAAGAGGATTGAAGGTAAAGAGAGGTTCACAGCTTGAAAAAATTTTGTGCAGAGATTTGAGGGGTTGTTCAAGCTTCCTTTTTGAATGAGGTGTGAGTCTTATTTATAGAATTTGAAGGTGATGTGAGCTACAGAATTGAATTTCCGTTTACGCGTTTGCTGCCATTTTGAGAGATGGTCAATTGCGTGACCCACTGCTGGGTTTTTGTTGTGTTTTGATGTTGTTTTGAACTTGTGACGTGTATTAGCTTACAGCTTATTTTGTACAGCTTATGACTTGAAGTTTGGAAATAGCTTCCATACGGAACGACTTGATGGCTTGGAGAAAAACTTCGTGTAGCTTATCTTGGCTTCTTGTTATGCTTAAAAAGATTATTACTAGCAGCTGAGACTTGGTTAATGTGACTTGGAACTTCTCACGTGCTTTGGTTTCAAGTCTTGGAAAGTAGCATGAAGCTTGTGTGGGGTAGTCTCAAATGGTCTTTGGTGAAATAGTTGGCCGTGTCCATGAGCTTATTATTTTTTCCATTTTTTTTTGCAATTAAATGTATCATGGGTTTGTTGAAGAAAAAAAAAAGTGGGAAATGGGCTTATGATTTTTTGTAATTTTGGACATTGGTTTTTTGTGTAATGGTTAGAAAGATTTGAGAAATGGTCATGGATAAATTTGGTAAATCAAAGGTTTTAGCAATATGCTTTCATGATTTTTCTTGAAATATGGATTTGGAAATTAGAATTGAATTTTGACATGGATATGGATATAAAAATTGGATGTTGTAAATGGATAATGAAGAATTTGAAAAATGGTTTTTTTTTATGACTAATGGATATTGAAATGAAATTTTAAGAATGGAAATTGGAAATGGATTTTAGAAAATGGATATGATATTGAATATTTGAAATATGATTTGAAAATATAATGGAAATAGATAATGAGATATGGATAATGAATTTGGAATTTGGATATAAATGGAAATGGACTAAAAAGAAATGGTTATGGACTTTAGATGGAAATTTGATTTTAACTGGATATGGATAGAAAATGAAATAGATAATTGGAATATAGTGGATATGGATAGCTATGCATTTCTACCAATATTTTCCAACAACACGACCATGATACCTCGATTTTAATCCAAAGCCAACTTAAAATTTTCCACAAAGCATTTGATTGAAATGAATGAAACCACTCTTAAACCACTGAATAACTTGCAATTGAGGTAACAACCATCTGAATCCATCATCATTTGAATCTTTGATCAAATGAATCGTGAATCACCTTGAATTTGATTGAATCAATCTCTAGGAAAATAAATCCACAGATGAACCCAATTTGGACTGGTTAACTCAGATGAACCTGATGGATATCTGTAGCGTGCGAGTTTTGTCGGTGATGCGACCACCTTACCGCATTGGTGGAATTAGGTGCTACTTTTTTATTTCTTATTTATCCTATGAAGCTGGAAAGGAAAGGGAAGCTATCTAAAATAACCTTGCATGCAAATGTTTTCTTTAACAAATGCTAAGAGATTGGGGGGTCCAGGGTCAAATTATACAATGGGGAGTTGTCAATTACCCAACATATATATGGCTATCCATAGATTGTTTGGCATTTTCTTCTGTTATCTACTTATTGGTGTTTATCTGTCATAATTTTGGTAAAGTTTCTTCTTTGGGAATGTTGAGAGAGTATTTTTGTTGTTTTTTGTAAGGTACTGGACCTAAGGGTTTTTTTGATTAGTGTGCTCGCTAAGATTTCACAATCTTATGCCTACGTATTCCCATAATGGAAAATAGGGAAATCAGAGCAATCGTAGTTCCTCCTATTCTATGGGAGGAAAAAGATGTTTGGTGTCTTGTTCAAAGCCCAAGATTGAAGCTAAAGGTTATTTGTGTCTTGTTCAAAGCCCAAGATTGAAGCTAGATGGTTTGATTGAGAGAGAATTTGTTATCTCTAAAGGGAGATATCTCATTTGTTTATCACAGTTGTTGGGTAACTGATTATAAAGGAGAATTAATTTAACTAGAATGTATGGAATCCAGCAATGCCATAATTTCCTTTATAAGGGATTTGTCCTGAAAGAGAAAACTTTAACTCAGTGTAGAGCAATGCCATTTTTTCTTAGGAGTCTTTCATGCTAAGAGATGGACATTTAATTGGATGTAAATAATCCAGAGGCTTGTAACTTGCAGCAATTAGATGAAAAGAGGTTTTTACCAGGATAAAGAAGGACTACAGCTCGGATTTTTGAATCAACAAGTGTGCCACTTATAGCACTTATCTGGGATTAGGATTTGTTTGAATGTTTGTTTTGATGTGTGATTGTACAGAGAAATGTCTTCCTACAGAGTGATTTTTTATTTCCTCTGAGGGGTGTTAATTTTTGTGTGCCTTGATCAAAGCCCAAGGTTGAAGCTAAAAGGTTAACTCTACTAGGGAGTTTTATTTCTGTCTTGTACAAAGCCCAAGATTAAGGCTAAAAAGGGATTGACTCTTTAGGGG
The DNA here is from genome assembly GCA_022829125.1 of Lathyrus tuberosus. Classification (NCBI taxonomy): domain Eukaryota; kingdom Viridiplantae; phylum Streptophyta; class Magnoliopsida; order Fabales; family Fabaceae; genus Lathyrus; species Lathyrus tuberosus. The sequence goes on from JALAZF010000190.1 coordinate 5,559,647, forward strand.
ACATTTAGTCTGTCTTGTAAAAAGTCCAAGATTGAGGCTAAAAAAAGAATTGACTCTACTGGGGAGAGGTTTTATCTGTCTTGTACAAAGCCCAAGAGTGAGGCTAAAAGTTATTGACTCAGCTGGAGAATATTTTATCTGTCTTGTACAAAACCCAAGATTGAGGCTAAGACTGCTGAGGGAAAATCATTATACAAAGCCTAAGAGGAGGCTGGTTGGGGAATTTCTTATATGAAGCCAAAGAGGAGGCTAACTTCTGCTGAGGATTATTGAGATCCAGAGACAGGTCTAAATTGGAGAATCAACTCTGGCTGGGGAATGAAGAAGAGTTGAAATATCAGATGCCTTGAGGTTCTGATTGTGGGTTTATTGATAGTAATTTGACCCTAGTTGGGGAATTTAGAATAGCAGTTTAAAGATTGAGTTTTAAAACCTATGGAGGTTTTAACTTTGTTGGGGATTGATGGAATGATCAGCGTTTTTTCCCGTTCCTTCAGGAAACTTGAGGGTTTCTTTGAGATCCAAAAGGAGATGAGACTGTCTGAGTCTACTTGTATGAAAAGGTTAATCTTTTTATGATGCCCAAGAAGAGGCTGATGTTTTAAGGGGTGAGAATCAACCCTAAACTGATCTGATGTTCTGAGATTCTGACTCTCTGGAGGATTGCACTAGCAAAAGATGTCTAGGTTCTGTCCTATACCTGTAGGAGGTCTTTGGGTCCTTGTACTAAGCCCAAGAGGAGGCTGAGAACTTCTAAGAAGCCTGAGGGTCCTTGTACAAAGCTCAAGAGGAGGTTGTGGATGCTTTTAGGAAGCCCGTGGGTCCAAACCTAAGAAAAGTTCAAGAAAGGTTTCACCGGGAATAATCCTTTCTTTAGTGAACGGTTCTAGGGTTTGAAGAAATTCAAAAGAGGTTTCACCGGGAATTAATCCTCTTTGGGGAAATGAATTTCTTGTACAAATTTCTAATAGTGGCAGTCTTGAGAAAAGTTTCACCGGGAATAATGTCTTTCTCTGTTCCATATTGTATAAGCCCAAGAGGAGACAAGACTGTATCTGGAATTTCCTATGGGGAACTAGTTTTGACTGTGTTAAAAGAGTGACCACTGGCTTGATCTAATCCTAGACCTAGTTGCTGGGGAAAACTCTAAGCATGCATATATATACAGATGAAATATATAAACAAGTATATTGAAGAGTATAGTAGTACTTACAGGTGAGCAAGCTTTCAGCATTATAAACATAGTTGTAGGGTTAGTTATTCAAGAAATTGAAGAAAGTTTTGATACAACTATAAATTTGAATCTAAATCAAAAGGAAAGTTGTTTTAAAATGAAGTGTGGGGCTTATACTCAAGGAGAGGCCCAGATAAATTCTTTTGAAAAGGCGATGATCGCGTCGTAGTTTTGAAAACCACAGAGGGACTTATACAATGACTGAGGCCCAAATTTATTGTATTTACAAAAGAGGTGGGTCTTACACTCTATTAGAGGCCCAAAGTTTATTTTTATACAAGAGATGGGACTTACAACTCAAGGAGAGGCCCAGATGAAAAACAACAATCGCACCATTATTTTGAAAACTGTACTGGGACTTATACAACGACTGAGGCCTAAATTATTTATGTAAAAAAGGGGGTTGGGACTTACCCTCTATTAGAGGCCCAAAAGAGTTATTGAAAAAGAAGAAAAATGGGACTTACAACCAAAGGGAAGCCCAGATGAAAATTGTTTTGAAAACGGCGATCGCGCAGAGATTTTTTTTAAATCGTATCGGGACTTATACAATGACTGAGGCCCAAATGGTTTATTTACAAAGGGATGAGACTTACACTCTATCAAGAGGCCCAAAATATCTTTGAAAAGAAGCTTGATCAAGAGGAAACCCTAATTTCTTTTACAAATGTAATTTTCAAAGAAAAATAAGTAATAAATGATATAAAAATACCAAATATATTGGAAAACAAGTTGTAAATTTTGAACAATGTTTTTAAAAATCATGTTTAATCACATGAAGGCTTGAAATTCAATTAGTTTTGAAAAATCAAGGTAGAAATCTCATTTTAAAAATGTTTGAAAACAAATAAAATGAAATTAATTGCAAAACTTCAAACTATATTAAATAAATAATATAAATTCAAAAAAAAAAATTTGAATAAAATATTTTACCATTTTTGTGAATTTTCAAAAAAAGAACCAATCAAAAATATTTAAAATATGAGAGGAATAGCAAAATGGTCTGGGTGGGTGTTGAACCCATGACCTCTCAACCAAATACACATGTGCGCTACCACTGGGGTGGTGATACATCCGTGTATCAAAACCACCCCATGTGCATATAAGGGTGACAAGGTTTTAGGCCTGGCCAAGGCGCCTTGGCCTGGCCCTTACCCAAGGCTGGCCTGATTTTAGGCCTCTTGTATGAAGGTCATAACTTCTTCATTTCTCCGTGAATTTGGACAAAATTTAGATGGATCCTACCTAGAATTTCATGAGGAATCCAATGGTGCTTTTAGATTTTTCTAAAGATGTCCCCATTTTAAAACCCGATAGTGGTTTCAAAATAGGCCAAGATTTATATGTTATATGATATCTTATCATACAAGCAACAATAGCATGGTAAATTGGTTCAAACACAACACATATGATATGTATAACATGTTTATGATCAATGGACCTCAAAGCAATGCATATTTTAAGAGGTCAAGCTATAATGCACTTACCTCTTGAAGCTTCTTGTGCTAACTGTCAAGATCCTTGTGCTAGAAGTGATCTAATGCTTTAGACACTCTTGATTGATCCCTCAGAAGCTTTTAGGATGATCAAAACCAGCTGGAAACCTCAGGAACAAGAGTTGGCTCTTTCTTGCAAAAGTGGCAAAATTGACCAAAATGGTAACTCACTCAAATGGTGTTACAGTTGAGGGAAACTAGTTGGGACAGTTTGAGGATGATATTTGGAGTGTAATTGAAGCTTTTTTTAGTTTTGAAAGTGACTGAATCAAGACACGGCTTGAAAAATGAAGAAAAGTCAAAATTTGAGGTTTTGGAGGTTGACTTTCTGATTTTGAGTTTGTGCAATGTGGATGAAGGTTTGAACACCTCCAATGGATGATTTATGATGTGTTAGGATGGTTATATGAGTGGTTTTTGCTCTGGTTTCAAGAATTCCCAAATTGCTTCATAATGACTTGAAAATGAAGTAAGAGGGGGGAGTGAGAAAACAAGGCTTTGGTATTGTTTTGGTGTGGTTTGAAACATCAGAAATGACCTCTATCTATAGTAGAAGAGTTTTGTTTATGAAGGAATAGTGAATGGCAACTGGTTCACCCTATTATCCAATGGATATGCTCATGTATCACTTCCTTAAATGCCAAGGTACCAAGTCTTCACTTGGCCATTGACTAGAGCTGGTATTAGTAGCACTAGGTCTTCTAATTCTTGCAACAACCTTGACTTAATTGGACTGATAAGGCTTGGTTCATGATAGCTATATGTTCCACATCAATGCCAAATGACAAACTTGGAGTTTTTAGACTTGAAACTTTGAATGATCACATGCCAAAGGATAGGATTCTTGACTCAATGGTCCAAGATTGAAAATATCAAGTGAGTCATCAAGATTCTCTCTGATCTTGGAAGAGGACAAAGCTTGCAAGATGACAGAATTTGAAATAGAAATTGTGTGGCACAAGAAATGCGCCAAATCTTCCTTGAAACTCAGTTTGAGCAAGGCATGTTGTGAGACCCATAACTCCTTGATCAAGTTGAATTAATGGGAGTTCTTGTACTCTTTGGAAAGCCCTCATGACATACTTTAACTTTGATGTTCACAAATGGTCTTGGTTCAGCTTAGATCAAGGTGAAAAATGGCCTCAAAGTTTGGAAAAAGTGGAACAGATTCTGTCTTGTTGAAAATTTCACTAAGTGTTGGAAAAAGTGGTCATTTTCACTTTTTGTGATTTTGATCAATCCATAACTCAAAATCCATGAGGATTTGGAATGAGGTGTAGTTGACATATTTGAAGTATGTAAGATGAGCTTTCATTTGAGCTTTGGATGGGAGAAAAAGGCCTTATGGTTTAGGAGTTATGACCTTGCAAAGTTGGTACCAAATCACTTTTGTTCCATAACTTAGAAAATTTTAAGTTTTCTATGGTTGCCCTTTTTGCAAGAAACCTTACTTTTCTTGATTTTTCTTGATGAATGATGATCAAAACCATACATTAACATTGTTTTTGACTTTGGGGAACCATATTTGTGAAAAATTCCAAAAAGTCAAACTTGATTTTGGGCACAGTTGACTTTTTGTCAGATGAATTCCAAACTGTGTGATCCTTTATGAAATCAAGTCCTTGACCTAATTCAAACCTAATGGATGGATTCCATAGGTGTTTTAGGGTGTCTTGAACCATGTCCCAAGGTTTGAGAACATGTCTTGGTCAAAAGTCAAAGGCACAGTTGACCTTTTCTTCAAAACCATAATTGTGGTCCAGATGAAAATGAAACTTGTGAACCAAGCTTCTTGGATCAATCCATTGTTGTAAATGGATCAATATGGTGTATTTGTGGCCCTCAAATCATGTCTTGAGGTCCTGGTTCATGTCTTATCTCAAAAGTCAACTTAGGGGTGAATTAGGTCAAGAAACCCTAATTCCTGATTTTTGATGAATGCTTCCCCTGAGGTTGTTTTGACTTGATGATTGGGTTCATGAGGTCCCTTTGAGCATCTTGGGTCATGCTTTGAAGTATTGGCTCATGCTCAGATGAAAATTTTCATCTGGAGGCCTTGGTCGACCAAAACCCTAATTTAGTGACATTGTCGATCTTGAGGCTTGATCAACTTGGAATGTTGCACTCTTGTGCTTGATCCTTGATGTGGGAGACCTCTTGGTCCTTTATAGATGCTTGAGAGGTTATACAAGTTGAAGATCATGTCAATTCTTGATTGATCCTTTGTCTAAGTGCTCTGAGATGGCTTAAAACCCAAATTCTTGATTGTAGTGAATGTTCAACAATCCTTAAGGAGATTGATGAAGCATGATGGTACATCCATATTTCGGTCATGATTCTCACAATGATGGGAAATCTTGGTGGTCAAAACTTGGGGTATGACAATATCACACAATAACTTGACATTCACTGCTTGAGAAATAAACCATTGAAACAGATAACTTGCACTTGAAGCAATCTCTTGATGTTTTGATCAAAATTAGGTCAAACATCCATCTGAACTGGATCATGAACAAACAACCACATTTGACTTGAAGGTAGGCCTTTTGCCACTGACAAACCTGTAGAACCTTAAACACACAAAGAGAGAAGAATAAGCAAACTGCAGTACATTTTTGGTAATTTGGTCAGAGGTTAGATAAACATAAACAAATAATAAAGCAATTGAGAAATACACAGATACTCGGGAGAAACATAGATTGTGATCTTGTTTGTAGTATAAGATTTAAATGAGATGTGCGAAATCTTAGGGGTAAAAATTAGGGTACAACAGTCTGTTATTACTAAATCAGCAACCTTCATTTTTTTTTGGAGACTGCCTATGCCTACGTTGTACTACGGCCCTAGCAGTCAGATCTATGGTGAGCTGGTGGCAGGCTGCATCAGGGTTAAGCCCTGGCATCTCCATAGCGCTCCACGTGAACAAGTCAACATTATCCCTGAGGCAGGCCTTCAGTTGCTTCCTCTCCAAGTCGGGGAGTCCCGTGCCAATCTTCACGCTTATGTCTGGGTTGTCGCCGAGGGTAATGAGCTCGAAATTTCCATCTGGAATGGGTTGCATAGGATTAAGAGGCTGCCCGTTGCTACTAGTTGCTAGAGAAGCGTCAGTTGCTGCTTCGTTCTTCTTTTGCTTACTGGCGAAGCGGATGTCGATATCGACTGAGTTGACGCGAGGCAACAACTTCTGCTCCTCGGCACGGGCTGGCTTGCTGGAAGTCTTGGGCGTTATGTTGATTGAGTTTATCCCTTTGGTGACCGCCTCGAAGCATCTTTTGGAGGCTTCAATGTCCCCATGGAGAGTGACGTAGAGACCCCTGGTCGTATAGTACTTTATCTTTAGGTGGACCATGGACGGCACCGCGGTCAGCTCAGCCAGAGTCGGTCTTCCCAAGAAGCACTGGTATAGATATGGGCACTCTATCACTAGGAAGCTGACTTTGACCTTCCTGGCAGTCTCCTCGGGCACAAAAGTGACGAGGAGCTTAACATAGCCCCACGACCTCGTGGTTATACCATTGAAGCCTTGCAAGTCAGAGCCTACGTATGGCGTCAGATGCCTCTCATCGAGTTGGAGAGTGGTGAACAGGTGAGCATACATAATGTCGATAGAGCTCCCTTGGTCGACCAGGATATGGAAGACGTTGAAGTTTTCCATCTTTGCTCTGATGAGAAGAGGAATGCTAGAGTTGGGAGCACCGCCCGGTAGCTCCTCGAGGTAGAAATTTATGGGGTTTGACTTTCCATGGAACTTGTCGAGGGTTGCATTTTGGCTTGATCTCGCGACTATCAGTTCATCAAACTTCCTCTTCATCAACCCCGCAGAGAGCTTGTTGAATCCTCTGCCGGATATGACCATAGAGGAGGGAAAGTTCTCCCATGTGTTGTGAGTAGACAAGGTCAGGGCGACCTCGTCGGGGACATAGAAGTCCTCAGGCTGAGAGACGCACAGAGCGACCTGTAACCTGGTATCGTCGGAAAAGGGTATCTCTTCCTCGACCTTCTTCGCTTCGCGGACAGCTTACCGAGGAGCCTCACTCCTCTTGACGTATTATTTCAGACATCCTTCCTTGATCAGGATCTCAATTGCATCCTTGAGGTGGATGCAGTCTTCCGTGACGTGCCCGAGGCTCCTGTGAAACCGACAGTACTTGGACTTGTCAATGTTCGGCTTAGGGGTGTCGGCTTGGGGAAACGAACCCCACTTTATTATAATGTATATTCTGTGATGTATATTCAACGAAGCGCCTCGCTGGTCCCATCTGTTTACGGGAGTCGCAGGGCTTGTCTTCTCTTCTTTTCTCCCCACCACGCCCGAGAATCGCCGAGTTGTCATACTTCGAGGGCTTGGTGCTCTCTTGGTTCCATGAATCGTGGGCATTATTGGCGGCCTATTTCTCCTCGTATTGGATGTAGGTCTAAGCCTTGAGGAGGAGGTCGTCCAGCGAATGGGGCGTCTCGATGCCAACTTCTTTGGTGAAGTCGCTGCAGGGGCGCAACCCTCGTTTGAGAAGGTAACTCGTCATTCGGTCAGTCGTTTCAATTTGAACGACCTCTTGGTTGAATCTCTATCTCTCTATAGTCTCTGAGAGATTCATCATACCCCTGAATGATGGCCTCGAGCAATGCCTCGGACTTAGGGTGTCGACAATAGGCGGTGAAGTTCCTGGTGAACTGTGTCTTCAGGTCCTTCCAGGAGGTCATGGACTCAGGGTCGAGGCTATTATACCATGCCATGGCACCCTTCCTTAGAGTCTTGGGGAAGATTCAGCACTTGATGGCGCCTCAGACATTGCGGTAATCGAGCATCGCATCGATGTTCTCGATGTGATCGCCTGGGTCCGTCGTGCCATCGTATGTCGCCAGACTTGGTGGTTTTTCCATCCTGAAGGGGATGTGATCCTCCATGATTGATCGGGAGAGCAGACCGCGGGGGTCATCTTCGTCACTTAAGATTGGTGAGCGCGAAGATGAGTGGTTGTACCGAGGGCTTCTGCTGCGGCGCAACGAGTTTCTTGGTCAACCCTTTGACTTCTCTAGCTGCCCGCCGGCTTTGCTCCTTTGGGGAGCCGGGGAGCGCCGCTCATTATGAGGAGGAGTGTGATCCCGCTTCTGGGCAATTGCGGGTTGTATCCTCTCTAGCCGAGGCCGACGTTTGGGTTATCGCGGGGAGAGGCTTTGAGACTCGTCTCGTTGGTGTCTCCGTGGGGGAGAGTGTGGACGGGTGTCTCGTCGTCGTGGAGACGATCTACGAGGGTCAGGTCGTCGATGTCTCTGCGGGGGAGAGCGCGACTAACGGTCTTTCTCCAGCATCCCAATCCTTTCATTCTGTTGGAAGATCATGTGATTGGTTTGGTTGATCATAGAGAATAGGGCCACCGTGGTAGGGTCAGTGCCAGGTAGCATGCAAATCGGTTAAAAAATCCTGGGTCTTTGAAATGTTGATGTTGGACGACATTGTAGGTCGTGTCTTCGGAGGAGGGAGAGGCGGTGAATCCGTCTTTGAGGTCCCCATCTTCAGCCATGGTGGCTCCGTTGTTGGTATGGCCACCGCCGATAGAGAAAGCTGTTTCAAAAACATGATCATCGACGTGTTGATCATCCATGATGACTGGTAATTTGTGAAGTTGCTTTGGTCTTTAAGTTTCGGTGAAAGAAAAGATGGGGAAGCAAAGGGTTTCCACAAACGACGCCACTAATCTTACTGGGATCAGAAGAATATCAGTGGCCAACAACACACTGTGAGCTCCAAGTTCAATGGTGGTGGAGAAGAGGAGGGGGTGTACCTGCAAAACACTCTGATGCCAAAGTGAGGTTCAGAGTGAAAAATAGAGAATGCAAGTACAGAAACCTAGTGTGAATTAGAATACCTGACCCTTCTGTGGAGGAGGGTATTTATAATGTGCTGCCAGCGTTGGGCCAACAGTCATCTGTAATGGACTGGATCATTAGGCCCATTATAGATAACTGTCAGGATCTACGTGGATTAGGGAAGACCAACACATGATCTTCGTCCTGGGTTAACTGGCCGCGGAAGGCGTGGGTTCGGTTGTTAACGTGTTCTCGCGTGAGGAGCACGTGGAGAACGTGGGGAGGATGTGTGAGGAGCGTTTCCTCCGCGGAATGGTTGATTGGGCCTTCGTGTTGGGCCCTCCTCGACGAGGAGCTGGGTCGGGCCGTGCCCGGCGGTGGGCCAGCCCCTGGCCCAATCCAGAACAAGAGGTAAACTATGCTCATTTATATTAGTCTTTTTGCCACATCACAAAACTATCTGATGGGATAACAATTTTATAGCCAAATGGTTGAGGGCGGGGACCTCTCATTAGGGTTAACTGAATGATACAACCCATCATGGTACATTCAAACACAAAAGCTCAATCAGATAACTCATCAATAAGTGCTTAATAACAATGGACCATGATTTATAATAATTTCTAATAATTGATTATTGTTAATCCATAATTGATTAATTAAATAATTAATCCAACATTCTCCCACTTGGATGACAATAATCAATTATTAAAACGATATAAATTGTAATACTATAATTTTAATTATGGTCAAAGTACTTGTTCACAAAACAGAAGTAAACTTCAACATTGTAGAAATGAATCTGATAGGGAAAACAAATCATACAAGCCAAAGAAATACATTTTGTGTTAAAATGATGAATTTAGAGAAACATATTTCATATGAGAAAAATATGATATTAAACAATGATACAAGCATCTTAAGATGCTATAACAAACTCCGACTAACCAAAAACATCAAAGACTTAGTCAAATAAATGAGTTACATTGCTCATATGAATAAGTACGTGATTAGTGATTCTACCAATGAGTTCTCAATTTCATAAAAGTCATACAATTTTCACATAAGTATAAGAATAGTAATAACATATAGGTGTAACCTATTACAAGAGTAATTACATATAACAATAAGTACTTTCATAACACAATATCATACTCGATATGAGTATTGATATTATACTTGTACTTTTATATCTAAGACCTTACAAAATGTGAAATGTTGTGAAACAATATCACAATATAATTGCATGTTTATAGATTCTTGTGATAATCCAACTGACCTAAACATCAAATTATGATGCTTACTGAGATTAAAATATTTATATATATATATATATATATATATATTTGTGTGTGTGTGTATGTGTGTGTTTGTGCATGTGTGTGTGTGTGTGTGTGCATGTGTGTGTGTGTGTGTGTTGTGTGTGTTTTTGTGTGTGTGTGTGTGTGTGTGAGTGTGTGTGTGTGTGTGTGTGTGTGTGTAACTCAGTATAATATAATGAGACTGAAATTTAAAGTCTCTTAGGATATGCTCTATTTTATTTTGTGCACAAGAAAATATGGCAATGATAATTTTAAAATTTTATTAATACACATTCTCATTTATCTCACATATATATATAAACAAAAATGGCATAATTTTAGAGTTCACAAATATATAACATTGTATACGCACTCCCACTAATCTCACATACAAAAATAAAAGTAAGATTTTCATTAGAGCCTACTAGTATATAAATACTTTAATAATATAATACTCGATAGTGAAATACTTAATGGCTAGTGCGGAATTGTTGACAAAAGTGGTTGTAATTTATCAATATTTTAAAAACTTAACCACTTATTTTGCATATGAATATAGAAGATCTATTTACACAAGTGGTTATAAAATAACATTATGAAACTCAATATTTATCAATGGTAGATTTTTATCTAAACTTGAGTTTCATAGGTAACCACATATTCTGCATTTAGAATTAAGGAGATTTTTAATTTTCACTTACAATTTATAATGCAAAATCTTCTTATAACAAATAAAATTCTTAAAAGAATTTTCATAAACAAAATAACTTTCACATAAAAGAGTATGATGATTATATAAATCAAAATTATCATCATATGAGTGAGATTAAATCCCTAGTATTTTAAATTGCAAAATGGGATTATATGAACTATTTTAATAGCTCATTCAAAACTCAAGTGTTACAATTAAAGTCACACACACATGAGATGTAATTAGGTTACCCGCAACAAAAATAAAAGAGACTTTAACTTTAATTTTATTGAAGGTACAACAAAATAGTCGTAGACTTTCATATATACATAAGACTATATTATCTTCAATATAAGTTTATATACTAAACAATGATGGGAAATTAAGACACAATAACATACCAATACGCAGCGGATGTAAAACTCCCCCAAACTTGTAGGAATCTTGAGGATCAACAACAAATATAAGACGACAAATCGAACAAATAAAGGCACAAAAGAGCATCGATATTTTTAACATGGAAAACCCCTCAATATGAAAGTAAAAACCATGAGTTGTCCAGACCAAAGAAATAATTCCACTATAATCAATTAAGGGTACAAGAGAGTCTTAAAGTGGTTCACAAACTAGTGCTAACAACCGTAAATCACAAAGCAAACTAGCTTACAAATAAGAATAAAAAAGCTGAATTTTCCCCAAATTTGCAGCTTCATTGCGAAGCAAATAACTTTCATCTCAGGCGTTGTTTTGAAATTCTGAACTGTCAAAAGTTAGATATATGTGTTACGAACCTGCCATCCAAATTTGATATCGATCCAATGGTTAACAAATTGGGGATCATCGATTTAGTGAGACTGGTTGTAGAAACACGAATGAGTTTCTCTCCTCTTTTCTCTCTTTTGAATCCTTGTTTTTCCTCTATCTCTCTCAACCCTAAATTGATGCTCTCTATTTAAATAAGTGAGACAAATGGGCTAATCATATTTTGTCCTTTCTCCACATAGGAAGGGAGCCCAAACCAAACAAATCTCCCTCTCACAACTATGTGGAGGAAATCGCCAAACTGCCAATATCACAACAAGCTTCGAATTTCCCTCTTGGTAATGCTTTAGTCATCATATCAGAACCATTATCATCTGTATGAACTTTAGCCAACTCCAACACCTTAGCATCCTAAACATTATGTATCCGATGATATCTCACATCAATGTGTTTGGACGTATTATGAAAAGTCGGATTCTTACCAAGATGAATAGCGCTTTGACTATCAACAAATAAAACATATTTGTCTTGAACAAAATCAAGCTCCTACAAAAATTTCTTCAACAATAGTAACTCTTGTCATGCTTCAGTAATTGTAATAAACTCAGCCTCTGTAATAGACAGTGCTACACACTTTTGCAATCTGGACTGCCAAGCAACAGCTTTCCCTACATATTTAATCATGTAGCTCGAAGTGGACTTTCTGGAATCAATGTCTCTAGCCATATCAGAGTCAGAGTACCCCACTAGAGTAGGCTTATCTCCTCCAAAACAAAGCCTCATAAAAGTAGTACGGCGAAGATACCTTAAAATTCATTTTACAGCATTCAAATGCTCTCTACTTGGATTTGACAAAAATCTACTGACTGTACCAACAACATGTGTTATATATGGTCTTGTACATATCATTGCATACATCAAACTACCTACAGCAGACGCATAAGGAACACGTTTCATATTAAACGCTTTATCTTCACTTGAAGGACTTTGATTAGAACTCAACTTGAAATGAGTAGCGCGAGGAGTGCTTACCGCCTTAGAACTTTTCATTTTGAATCTTTGCAGCACTCTTTTGATATAATTTTCTTGTGACATCCAAAGTTTCATCTCTTTCTTGTCACGCATGATTCTAATGCCCAGAATCTGTTTAGTTGTTCATATGTCTTTCATGGAAAATGACTCTCCCAATTGCTTCTTTAACATGTTAATGTTAAAAATGCTTTTCCCTACAATAAGTATATCATCAACATATAACAACGGGATAATGAAGTCATCGTTAGAAAATTTTCTAACAAAGACATAATGATCTAAAGTAGTCTTCTGGTATCCTTGATCACACATAACAGACTCAAACTTCTTGTACCACTTCCTTGGAGCTTGCTTCAATCCACATAAACTCTTTCTCAATCTACACACATGATCTTCTTTACCTTTAACTTGAAAACCATCGGGTTGTTTCATGTAGATCTCTTCCTCCAAATCACCATGAAGGAAAGCCATTTTAACATCCATTTGCTCAACGTCTAAATCAAGAGTAGCACCCAAACTCAACACGGTTCTAATTGATGACATCTTTACAACATGTGAGAAAATATTATTAAAATCAACACCCTTTCTTTGACGAAAACCTTTCACTGCTAATCTGGCTTTATATCTTAGAGACTTAGAGTTGCTCTCATGTTTAACTCTATAAATCCATCTGTTTTCCAAAGCCTTCACTAAATCATAAGTATAATTATCATGCAATGATTTCATCTCATCATGCATTGCATCCATCTACTTTTGATTTTCATCACTTTCCCTGGCCTCTTGAAAACACTCGGGTTCACCCTCATCAGTCAAGGTCACATACTCATCAGAATTATACCTTGTAGAAGGTTGTCTCTGCCTGTTAGACCTTTTAGGTTGAACTTGAGATGATTATGGAGTTTCACCAAGATTTTCATCATGTGACAAATCTCTCTCCCCCTCATCATCATTAGTTGGAATATTTACCTCATCTCCAAGTTGTTGATCATCAACATAATCATACAGCTTACCATTGTGATCATCACCACCAATAGCATCCAGATTATGACTAGGTAACCAAATTGGATCAACATTAGACAAACTAATATATTTCTTGGGTGTAGCCTTCTCTACCTTATCAATATCTTTAATAGTTTGGTCTTCCATAAACACCACATCAAAGCTTCAAATAAGCTTCTTCCCTGCGGAATCATACAACCTGTATCCAAACTCATCTTGCCCATAGCCGATGAAGATACATTGTTTTGACTTTGCATCCAACTTGGATCTTTCATCCTTTAGAATATGCACAAAAGCCTTACAACCAAAGACTCTTAAATGATGGTATTCTTTCCAAACCAAATTTTGTCTGGAACTTCACTATTCAAAGCAACAGTAGGAGTGATATTAAAAACATACACTACCGTGTAAAATGCCTCACCCCAATAATGATTGGGCACCATAACTTCAGAGAGCATACACCTTACTCTCTCAATTAGTGTTCAATTCATCCTCTTTGTTAAACCATTCAATTGTGGAGTTTTAGGAGGAGTCTTTTCATAAGCAATACCATGCTGCTTGCAATAGGAATCAAATGGTCCACGATACTCTCCACCATTGTCTGAACGAACACATTTCAGCTTCTTGCCCGCCTGCCTCTCAACCAAAGCACTGAATTCTTTGAACTTTCCAAAACTTGGTCTTTTGTCTTTAAGGCGTAAACCCATAGTTTCCTGGAGCAATCATCAATAAAGGTAACAAAATAAAGTGCACCACTAAAGGATTTTACCTTTAATGAACCACAAACATCATAATGTACCAATTGAAGCAACTTTGACTTCCTTGAGGGAAGATGTCTCTTGAAAGATACTCTAGTTTGTTTACCAGCCATGCAATGAGAACACTTCTCCAAATCTACATTCTTTAATCTAGGAAGAACATCCTTTTTGGCCAAAACATTTAGCCCTTTTCACTAATATGGTTATGTCTTCGGTGCCACAGAGATGCTTCCATGTCGATAGCATTCACGCTGTCCCTAACAACCAAAGCTTTTGTCCAATACAATTTAGAAAGCTTTTCCCCTCTAGCCACAACCAAGTTACCTTTGTTGAGTTTCCACTTTCCAGAACCAAAGTGATTATCATAACCACAATCATCTAGCATATGCACAGAGATCAAATTAAAGCGGACATCTGGAGCATGATTGACACCTCTAGGTAACAATTGCATTCTCATGTTGGTTTGCAAGCAAACATCACCAACACCAACTACCTTAGATACACCATCATTACCCATCTTCAACACTCCAAAATCACCAGAAGTATAAGATGTGAAGAAATTCTTCCTTGGTGTAACATGTAATGTAGCACCACTATTAACTATCCACATGCTCTTGTCTGATACAAGGTTAATATACTCATGACCACAGAGAATAACAAGATCATCACTAGTAACAGTAGTAACATGATCATCATCATGATATTCATGGTCTCTTTGTTTAGACTTATCCTTCTTGCATTTGTTATCTCTTTTCCATTGATAGCAATACTTCTGTATGTGTCCTGTTTTGTGACAATAATGACACTCCAGATTCTTGTATTGTGACTTGGACTTGCTTTTGCTATTCTCTCTACCACCCTTCAGTTCCTTTTTATGACTTCTCCCCCTATTTTTAGTGACAAGTACCTTGGGTTGAGATGAAGAACCCTACACCTTCCTTCTCATTCATCTCCTCATTAAGAATACCACCCTTAATTGTTTCCAAAGAAACAACACCTATAGGAGCATAACTTGTGATAGAAACCCAAAATGTCTCCCAAGACTCTGGTAAAGATAGCAATAGAAATAGTCCCAAAAAGTTCATCATCAAATTTGATACTCATTCCTGACAACAGATCAAAGAGGCCTTGCAATTCACTTAAGTGATCTGAAATAGAAGTCCCATCCTTATACTTCAAAGTTTTTTGCCAACATGGACTCTAGGTAGCAATTGTGACCTGGGGAGAGGATTAACAGCAAATATAATATGGCAAATGGAACAAGTAAAGACACAAAAGAACACTGATACTTTTAACGTGGAAAACCCATCAATATGAGAGTAAAAACCACGAGTCGTCCAAACCAAATAAATAATTTCACTATAATCAATTAAGGGTACATGAGAGTCTTAAAGTGATTCACAAACTAGTGATAACAACCGCAAATCACAAAGCAAACTAGCTTACAAATAAGAATCAAAAATCTTAAACTTTTTTCCCAAATCTGCAGCTTCATTGCGAAGCAAATAACTTTCACCTCAGACGTTGTTTTGAATTCTTGAACATTCAAAAGTTAGATATATGTGTTACGAACCTGCCTTCCAAATTTGAGCTCGATCCAACAGCTAACGAATCGGGGATCGTCGATTTAGTGAGAGTGGTTGCAGAAAAATGGGAATGAGTTTCTCTCCTCTTTTCTCTCTTTTGAATCCTTAAATAAGTGAAACAAATGGGCTAATCATATTTAGGCCTTTCTCCACATAGGAAAGGAGCTCAAACCCAACAAACAAATGTTTATTAAATAAATAATATTCTCTATTACACAACGATCATGTCAAGTAACGTCACACAGATAGGGTATGTCAAGTCATTTACACAATACAAGGAGAATTGCAATTCATTTTAAATATGATTTTAACATAAATTATTGGATTGCATAGAATAAATATAAAATTATTATATGTATTTAAATAGAATTTCTTATTTATTGTAAATCCCAAAATAAGGGTCTCACAAAAATAATAAGTAAAAAATATAACAATGTACTTTACAAAAATTTTGTTTCACCAAAAAATTATAATACCGATAGCGTACTCGAACCATATTTGACATAAGTATCAAATTACAAGTGCATTTATCAATTAACAACAAAGTATATTAACAATAACATACTGATAGGGTACGACTATCATCAATATAATATTAAATATAATTAAAATAATGCAATTATTTTACTAAGCAAAATTTACATAATTAATGACAAAATTATATTAACAATAACATACCGATAGGGTACGACTATTATCAATATAATATTAAATATAATTTAAATAAATTTAATTATTTTACTAAATAAAATTTGTACAATTGGGAGGATTACAATCGTACAAATTAAGATTGAATAAATAATTATACATAATAAAATCTCAAAATAATTTTATTCGAAATACTCTCAAATATAATTTTATTTTAAAATGGAATTTATCCACAAGTAATATATAAAAGATTAAATTGTTTTAAATTTCAATAATTATTCTAAACAACAGTTTCATTTTATATATATACTTGCATATTTTACATTTTCATAAAAAAGAGTATATAATATTTTTAATAAATATTTCCTTATATGTATTTGTATAATATTAATATAAGTCACAAGGTTTAAATTATACAAACCTCGTACAATGACATGCATTCTTGCTCTTGAGCTACTAAACTTTGATGACTTTATGATATCACAATATCATCTCAAATGGTTCATAAGTCAATAGCGAATCATTATAATAAATAAAATATTCTAAGATATATAAATAATGAATTGCAAGGATGATATATTTCGAGTTTTCTTGAGAATTACTCAAAATGACAAGGTAATGTAGAATTTAATAATAATTTTAAATTCAAGAATATAAAGTACTTGGGGTCTGAATCAATAAAATTGAATCTAAAATAAATTCAACATGTAACGCTTTATTAAAATAATTCAGAATAGTGTTACTATCAAAAGAAATTTTACACAAAATATTTTAGACTAAAATATTGAGAATATATTATTTAAAATAGTGCATAATTCTCAATTTAATTAACACAGAACATTTATATAAATTTGACAAAAAAATCTTCAATCCAGGCATGTAAACCTTGATGCTCAGCAGGTGGTTGTAGATATTAACTTGAACAATACAAACAACTCAATGAGTAGGAATTTGATCTCTATGATTAGAGGCTACCATCTTCGGAATAGTGAGATCACTATTAACTATGTTTTTCGTGAAGCTAATCGATGTGCAGATATCCTTACTAGAAATGGCCTCTCACTCTCGCAAGAGATTTGTGTTTTTAATTGTTCTCTTTCAATTGTTATTCATTTGTTAGACACTGATCTGTCAGGGGTTCCACACCACAACTAGTGTTGGTGTAATTGTTTTTCTTCCTTTGGGAGTTATGTCCTCCCTTTAATAAAAAAAAACAATCAAATATTTTTGTACTGATTATAAAAAAAATATTGTGGTCATAAATAAAATAATAATTTCATTGCATAAATAAAATAAAATATCAAATCAATTTATTATAGAATCAAAACAAATTGATATCTATAATGACACATAATATCAAAATGTCACAATAAGAGTGAGAAATCTCTACAAAATATTAGACACAGTTTTGAGAATGTGATGTTAAAATATAATTTATTCTCAAAATAAATTAATATAATATGTTTTCAAATCTCAAATTAATATAATTTATTTTATGCAATCAACGTAGAAATCTACTCTTGTATTGACCCGCTAGAATCTCTCAAAAGAAGCAAGCATGCACTCAATTTTTACTTTCTTTTCATTTCTTTTCGGCTAGCTAGTTGATTGAATCACAAATTAGACTCAATAGATCTTAAAGATTTAACATAAAAATCCACTTTTTTTTTGTGATTTACATGTAAGAAGAATTTTTTTAGTATCAATTTTCTATTTTTTTAGAAGAACAAAAAGATATTGAAGTGGCCGTATAAAATTGGATCTTGTAAATTCCAAACATAAAATGCATTATTCTCAATCAATATAAAAGAAAAATTATGTTTTTTTTAACATTCTACAAAACGCGAGATGTAATTTAAAAGTGGGCAAAAATATTTACAATGAACAATAATTACACATAGTCATGTATATTATATTAGTTATATAAAATGACGAAATCCATATTTCAATGCAAGATGCATCAATTGAATCGAAAAGGTGAATAATGAAACAAAGCATGGCAAGTTCATCTTTTCGCACATAGAATCGACACCTTTATGATTTTATTGTATAACATGATTTCATATTTGAATAAGTTTCATATAATTCAAACAATAACTATAAAATGTATCTACAAGATAGCAATTGTTAAATTTTCATATAAACCATAGATCAATAGATATAAATCATAGGATTTCTTATCAAATAGATTGAAGAATGAATTTATTGTGTATCTTTAGGTTCCATGCGCACATGAGCAGAGATAATGAGATGAGAGGCAAACTACCCTCATTGCCATTAGTCTTTTTGTCCGACCATAAAACAATGTTATAGTTACATGATTGAGGGCAAAGATCTCTCGTTGAGATTAATTGAATTATCCAACCCATTACGGTACATTCAAAAACAAAAGTCCAATCAAATAATTCATCAATAAGTATTTAGTAACAATGGACCATAATTTATAATAATTTCTAACAATTGATTATTGTTAATTCTTAATTAATTAAATAATTAATTAATTAATCCAACAGAGCATCACAAGCTATAAATGTCTAATGCTCACAGTTCTCAGTTTTTCGCTCCTCAATTCCTTGAAGAAAGAATTAACACAACTTGCAGAATTTCAAGAGAAATTGTAGGTTATCACAACTGGCTCTACTGAGGTATCTGAGATCAGATTTGCTTATGGTCACATATTGATAGATTTTGAAATAATCTGATAGATACAAATTATAACATATTATAATATTATTGAATAATCAAGAACAATAAAAATGGTGTATCTTTTGTGGTTTTGAGAGACGGTCGTTAAAATAATGAGTATGAGAGGATTACTACTATCATTGCCGTTTAGGATTTTCAGAATATGTTAATTATCTAATGGAAAGACACTTAAATATCAAAACGGCTGAGGGTAGAAACCTCTCATTGGGCTTAACTGAATGCTCTAACTTATCACGGTCCATTCAGACACAAAACTCAATCAAACAATTCATCTATTTAGTGTTTAATAACAATAGATCATAATATAATTAATTAATAATTAATTCTGTCAATTCATATTTGATTAATTAAATAATTAATCTAACACATAATATAAGACTCGTATTTGGCTACCACGCACTTGTTCATTTACTCGGGTCATTTTGAAAGAATTTCACAAAACACCTACAGGTGGGTCATATGGGTGTGACCAAAACTCTTTCTCATGAAATGTTATGTGCACCTGGCTTACGGGAGGATGTGCACCTGCATTGATTGCTCTACTCTTTCCACTTCTTACTGTGATTAGAGTTATCGGTTGCAAATGGCAGTGCCAATGGATATTCCAAACATCACAATTATTCGGCAGTGTAGAAACAAATTATCTTTGAAAACGAGAACATCATGATTTCTACATCTACTAATTTGATTCATATAATGTCTCTTTTTTTTTTTTTGAAAAAGGCAAAGGGTAATCTCTATTAAAAACTCAAAGCATGAGGCATGCTAACATTACAAACGTCTAACTCCACACCCAATACATATGTTTGGAAACTATAGAATGCACGTAACCCTCCATGTAGAAAACATAACCTGCTTAAGCTATGCAGAGGAGAAGCTACTAAATCAACCAAAACCAAACTGCTAGCCTATAACCGTAAACACCCTTGCCCTTGGAGGACGATACTCCCCCCTCGACATAATCGATTACATATGTTATATAAGTTGATCTCTACTGGAGCATCATATAATGTCTCTTTACCAGGGAATACGAGTACAAGGAATGTGTCTTCAAAATCCCTTTCGATTGTTGGTTGTCCTTGTCCTAGATGTTCTCCTTTAGTTTTCTAGGTGGATGGGTACCCGTACCTCAATTGCAAAATACTCGCATCATTACAAATTAAAATTTTAAAAGGTAATTGTATAATACAATAAGCTTTTAATGAATTCAATGTGATAACACTTCTAAAATTAATATTTTTATACAAAATAATATCTCTTAAAAAAATTTTTTTTTATAGTTTGTCCATAATCAATGGGCAAAATGATATTAAATAAAAAAAAATCAAATAAAAAAGGCAAAATGATATTAAATAAAAGAAATCAAATAAAAAACATTGGTCCATGCAGGTCTCGAACCTGCGAGGACCTTCGCGTTATTAGCACGACGCTCTAACCAACTGAGCTAATGGGCCATATATGCTTGTTTTTTAAATATGTTTAGTTTTTTATTTAATACTGATCAAAGTATTTATTTTCAAATTCAAAGCATTGAGAAATGTTATGTTTACAAGATAACCATATTATTATTATTATTTACAAAAGAAAACTATATTATTTTATAAAATATTAAATCTCAATATATAACAACATATAATCAAAATTATTTGGCCTTGAATATAAGTAGGCCAAAAAAATTCTTTTAACTTTATTTTAGGATCTATTTTAGTTTTTTAATTTTTAAAGAGGCTAATTTGATCCTTTAATTTTTCAAACAACATTACATTAGTCTTTTCTGTTTGTTTCATTAGTCAAAGTCAAAATTAGGTTAAAAGGATTTTTGTGACGTTGTTTGAAGAATTAAAGGATCAAATTGACCATTTTTAAAAATTAATGGACCAAAATGGATCCATACGCAAAGGAGAAAATAGAGTATTTTACCTAAAATTTACCTTAAAGTTATTTAAATGAGCGAGAAATTCCTTAGACTTGGTAATAACTAGTCTTTTAACACATGAAAGCACAATAGACTCATCTTTATCACTCTTTAATAACCACAAGAACTCAGAGATGGAAATTCATCTCATATAAAAAATAAACTTGAGAATTTGATACGAAGAAAAAACTCTTATAATTCATATTGAATTAGATTAAAAAAAAGATTGTATATGATTACATGATAAATTCTATATAGAGTTTGTAAGGAACTAACAAATTAACCACCTTATAGTAAAAATAAATAAATAAATAACTTATATATTGAATTAGCCCGCCTCAAACTCATGGTAAGAGGACTTTCAATATGATTTTAGATTTGCAAATTACAAAAACATAACAATCAAAGTTGTTAAACAAAACAAAAATGCTCTTTACACTCTTATGGGTGCTCTCATACCACTGTAAAAATTCCATAATGTTCCTAGCATCCGGAGATGCGTCTCCGGACGCACATATTTAAGTTATTTTTCAGATCAAATTGAAGAGCCCACCATTTTAAGTAAAATTTTAATTCGGAGATGTATCTTCGTATGTGAAATGAGTGTTTTCGAAGATGTGTCTGTAAAAATCATTTATTCAAAAGTTAGTGGGTGGTGCAGAGATGAATCTCTAGATGATTTTCTTTAATATTTCGCGTTAGACCCTTATCTCTTCCTCTTTCTTCATTTTTTTCAAAAGTTCTAAAAAAAGTCATTTGAGCTCTGCAACAATTTTACCTCTGTATCTATTCGACAGGCTTATATCATTGGAGCTATTTCCAGCATCTCATAACATCTAACTTCTCCTTCTCATCAATCAATTTCTTTTGGTAAGCTTTTCAAATTTTCTTATCTTTTTATGTTTTTATTTTTAGTTAGTTTTTTCGGAGACATTAATTGTTTTAGGAACAATAAGTAGTAGTTTAAACAAAACAAGTAGGCTAGAAGAACATACATTGAGTTTATTTAGGACTGGGAGGAAAAAAATGGTTTCTGCCATTTGAGGAAAATTGTTGGTTTGTCCAGAGATGCATCTCCGGATTTTCTCTAAACTATTTTCGGAGATTCATTTTCGGATTGAATTCAGTCGAAAAATTGGGTGATTTTGTGGATTTTGTGAATTTCTTCAAACATGATATTTATATCTGGCTTTGTTTATAATGCAAGTACAATGGCTTGAGACAACACTAGTCAGATTAGGCTCGGGCGTGTATCCCAAAACGCATCAGTACAATGTGAGCGAGCCGCAACGAGGACCACGAGGCCACAAGTTGCTGATAACTCATTTGATGTTACATCTACTTCGCAACCTGATGCGTAGAATTAAAAGTGAGTATTTTGTTATCGTATCTACAGGGACTAGTGCAATATTACCGTCGTTCAACAATTAATATGACTTTAAGTGATGATTGTAAGATTTTCGTTTGTGAAAAGTGAAGGAATATAAAAACGGTAAATGATATGTAAAAGAATAGAGATATGAACTTACTGGGATTAGAGTTTATTAACCTATTTTGTATGTATTTTCCTAATCAGATATATCGATCTTAGTTATTAATAAATATTATCATATACTGCTAACAAACCTTTTTTATAGCTAAACAAATATGTGATTTTAACCATATTGTTCAATCAACGATCTCTCAGCCTATTGAACAATAGGATAGTCAGTACTTTCTGTGAATATTAAACCTAAATCTATCAATAGAGTTTAATGTTTAACATATGATTATCCTAAATCGAGATTCAAACTATATTTCTCAATAACTATTTAAATCTAAAGAATCAAACATTGAAAGAAAGGATAATCATTGATAGTAATGAATAACTAAATGATTGATAATATTATGATTTAAAAGAATACATACAAGTACAGTTAATTACATCTAATCTAATCCCAACAAGAGAGAGATATTTAGCTACTTATTATCATGGTAGCTTAGTTCAAATGATAATAATAGATATGAATTAGCAACAACGTTGATTTCTCGACAATTATTGCATATCCACCTTCTATTCTCCGAGTTATAGTTATCCCATATTTTTACTATGATTTCTATATTTGGAAAAGTGTGATACTCTTTTCTGGTTATGTTTGAATGCTTTTTATATTGATCCCGAAATCGTGATCTCGTTTAGAAAACAAATGTCTCGCCTAGTGAGATGGCCTTCCTTCACCATTAAGAATTTTGAATCGCCTTCCTGAAACCGCCCTTCCTCGCCTAACAAGAGTTTGGCTCGCTTAGCGAGCGTTCTCGCTCTGACCTCACTAGGATCTTGGACATTTTGACTTTGCTCGCCTTTAGCTCGTTGATGGCTCGCTAGGTGAGAAGGCTGATTTTGAATTTCTTGAACTTTATGCCTTCTCTTTCCTGGTGCTCGCTATGGCTCGTTAGGCGAGAAGGATTATTTTGGAATTCTTGAAATTTTTTCCTTCTCTCGCCTGGTGCTCACTAGGAAAGATTATTGATTTTGAAATTCTTGTACTTTCTGACTCCACTCGCCTGGTGCTCGCTATGGCTCGCTGGGTGAGAATAGTAAAGCTTAAATCCATACTTTGCTTGACCAATATTCAAGGTGAGTAAGAATACCTACAAAATATGGTTAGAATCAATTATTCAATGCATTGATTGGTATCCAATGTTTGTACTGGTTGGAGTTTTATGCTTGAAACTTACGAATTCGAACAAGTCAAAAGTGGACTAATTCCATGTGTCCATTTACCATATTTTGGCACTTAGCAACTCTCTCCGACTTAAAACTTTGTTTGTCCTCAAACAAAAAGTCTCAAAATGTTATTTGAATGCAAGAGCAAATTCTCCAATTTTTTTCATGATCGACCAATTTGAGAGAAAATATGAAAGCGCGTGGTTCAATTGTAGAATGCATATGAAAGTGTTATACTTATCCTATCCTAGATCGGAGAGATAGACAAAATTATAAATAACATTATGTGATACATGTTTAAGAAAATTTGAAGGGTGAATTATACTTGATAGCTATTAATATAGTGATCATTGATTTTTAAAAGAAAATCATATACTATAAATGAATTGGCTATGTTAAAATTGAAATGATTAGATGTGTTAATGTTAATGACAAAATTAGTATTTTTTTTTATTAAAATACCCTTATTTATTATAATTAGTGGAGTAATTGAAAAACGTGAAAGTTAATAAATATGGGTATAGTAGTGAAAAAAAATAATAAATGTTATATTGGTATTCTAAAGAGACAATTATTTTAAAACATATAAAAAGTACAAATGAGACACCTTTTATGAGACGGAGGGAGTAGTTTCGTAGTATTCCCCTATCTCATAAAATATATCTTATTTGAGCAATTTTTTGTTCTTAAGAAAATGATAAAATTAATGGAAATAATTAGATATGATTATTTTAATGATAAAATAGTATTTTTTATTAAAATACCCTTATTAATTATAGTTAGTGGAGTAATTCAAAAACGTGAAATTTAATAAATAGGGGTATAGTAGTGAAAAAAATAATAAATGTTGTATTGGTATTCTAAAGAGACAATTATTTTGAGACATATAAAAAGTACAAATGAGACACTTTTTATGAGACAGATGGAGCAGTTTCTTAGTATTCCCCTCTCTCTATCTTGTTAGTTCTCTTTGGTGTTAAGCTTAGTGCAATTTGTAATTGTAAGATTGATCATTCATGAGTTTGATCTACTCTTTTCATTTTTAATTATGATTAGAGTTATCAGTTGCAAATGGCAGTGGCAATGAATATTTCATTAAAGAAAACTTAACTCATGCAGGTCTCGAACCTACGACCTTCACATTATTAGCACTCTCTTAACCAACTAAGATAATGGGTCATATATGTTTATTTTTTTTAATATTTCCTATTTAATTTAATACTACTCAGAGTATTTATTTTCAAATTTAAAGCATTGAGAGATTATGTTTTACAAGATAACCATATCATTATTTTTTACTAAAGAAAACTATATTATTTTATCAAATATTAAAGTCTCAATACATAACAAAATATAATTGGACTAGCATATAATTGCAATGTCTTTACTAAAAATTGAGCATAATTGATTTGTCTCACAATAAAAATTAGGCAATTTAATCCTTTAATTCTTCAAACAGCGTCATGTTAGTCATTTCTGTTTGCTTCGTTAGTCAAAGTCAAAATTAGGGTACAAGTGGCGCAAACGTGTCGCTGAGGTGGATATGAGATTATATTTAAAAAGAAATTGAAAGGCTTTTGTTCAAAAATAACACGAAAGACATATGAACCCTAGGAGAGAAACTGAAAGTGATTCACGAAGGAGGATTTAGTGGCGATTTGCAAAAGGAGGAGAGTAGGCGAAATCGAAAGCTTGTTTGAAGGTGAAATAGAAGACACCATAATTGATTTCCTGTAGGCATGACAATGGGGCGGGTCGGGGGCGGGTTTAGCTAGCCCCGCACCAGCACCCGCCTCTCTGCTATAGACCCGCCCCCGCCCCCGCCCCCAAACCCAGTCGGGGGTGAAAATTTACCACCCAGATCCGCCCCCGATAGAAACGGGCTTGCCCGCACCCGCACCCGCCCCCACCCGCAAAAATATATTTTTTAAAATAGTAATAAAAATTAACAATTTTATTAAAAACTTAACCATTTTAATAATAAACTTGTTTCTAAAGATGTGAGTTTGAGAGAATGGTGAGAAATGATTAATGAGAATTTTTAATTACTTCTTCAAAAGTGAATAAAAGTGATATAAAATAATTTAAATATGGGTATTAAAGTAAATATTATAAGACCGGACGGGGCGGGGGCGGGTGCGGGCGGGTAGTAGCACCCCCCCCCCCCCCCCCGCCCCCGCACCCGCACCCGCAATTACAAATCGGGTTTTACCCGCACACGCACCTGCACCCAATCGAATCGGGTTTCCCCCACTAATTTCGGGTCGGGTCCGGGCGGCCCCGGGTTTTCTTGCCATGCCTAATTACCTGGAAGACCAAAGAAGAGGAAGAAAATAGAGCAAGGAAAGATTGATAGCTCTAGTCGCAAAATCAGAAGAACATATTCCATTGTCAAGTGCAGTAGGTGCAAGAAGTCAGGTCACAATAAACTTGTAAGGCAACACTGTAACGCCCCGGTTTTATCTTATTTATTTAATCGAGTCGATTTAATTATTTTTATTATTATATTATTTTATTCTTGACTTTTATTTGACAATATATTATTTTTCATCGCTGTTTATGTTTTATCGCATTTTTAGAGCGTTTGCGGGATATTTGAGCTGAGGGGTAAAATAGTCTTTTAAGGGGTTTAGATATTTTATATAAATAGAGATTTGAGAGGAAATAGAGAGAAAAGAAAATAGAGAGAAAGAAAAGAGAAGATAGAAAGGAAGAGGAAAGAAAAGAGGAGAAAGAGGAAAATCGCGGGAACTCCGTTTCGAGCGCGAATAATCAGGTAAGGGTGAGAAGTTTCAATTATATCTTGCTTGTGTATGTATATGTGTTGTTTGTTGTAATTGTTTTGGTTGTTTCGCGACTTTTCTTATCGATTGAAATTAGGAGCAATTGATAAAAATCGATGTTTTTACGGATGAAATTCGATATAAACTGCGTAGAATACTTGTTGATTAGGTCTGAACATGTTTTGGTTGTTCTGGTATGAATTGGAAGGGTTTGGGTGGTAGAAATGATGTATTTTGGCCCCAAATGACCTATATTGACGCTGCTGCGAATTCTGGGTTTCGCGGGTTCGCCTAGTGAACCCCAGCGAAGGAACGGGCGAATGTTCGCCTAGAGGCTCGCCTAGCGAACTTTATGTTGGTTTTCCACTGCCTTGGTTCGCTAGGGTTCGCCTAGCGAATACTGGAGCGAACGTGATATTTTTCTATTTTGTTTTCTTCGTAATTTTCAAACCGTAAGTCCGTTTTGGTCGCCGTTCGAAGCGTTGGAAAGCTAATGAAATATTATTTCTATTAAAAATGGTTTGGAGGGTAGGAGATGATTTATTTAAGTCATGGTTTTGCAAAAGTGTTGGGTTGTCGGGTTTTTATCGCGTTAAATGTGTGCGGTCGGTGTTTTACCGTGTGTTGTGCTATTGTTGTGTAACGTGGAGCTTTTATGTGGTTTATATGATGTTGATGGATGTGATAATTATGTTTTTGTATGGTAAAATACATTATTTGATTAAATATCAATGTATGTTGTTATGATGTTTTGTGGGATTGTTGTGGTTTATATGATGTTGAAGCATGTGATAAGTTGTTGTGATTGTTGTGGTTGATGGTGAGTAATTCTTGATGTGAGTTGATATGAGTGTATATGCTAAAATGCTAATTGTGGTGGTTGTGGATTATGATGGAATGCATTGTTTATGTGAAATTCAATGTGTGTTATTTGGTGGCCTTATGGCAAGTAAGTGCATTGTTTGAATTGATTTCCAATGCATGAATAATGATGATGAGATAATTCATATTGTTGAATTGTGGTGATGCATTTGATTGTCATGAGTTCTTGTATGTCAAGCATCATGATATGCATCTTGTGATGTCGTGTGCCCTTGTGGGGTGTGAGCGACGAATCGATTCCAGAGGGGATCCGCTATAACATCGTGTGCCTTAAAAAAATAAGAGGACCTAAAGCGATGATTATAGACAATCGTGTGCCTTATACAAAGAGGACATAAAGCGATCGGATCGTGTGCCTTATACAAAGAGGACCTAAAGAGATCCATAAACGTCGTGTGCCTTAAAAAAATAAGAGGACCTAAAGCGACGGAGAACATCGTTTTCCCGACGGGGTGTTACATGAGTAATCCTAAGTAACAAGCGATGATTCCAATAGTTCCTGAGTGAACTAGTGATGAGATTGATGGATGGATGGTACCGCATTTGCATAGATTCGTTGTGTCTGTCTCTTTGCATTTGCATAAATCATGAATGGATTGATTATGTGTGGAAAATCATGAATTGATTGATTATGTGTGGAAAATCATGAATTGATTGATTATGTGTGGAAAAGCATGAATTGATTGAGTATGTATTGAGATTTATGTTTGAATTGGTGAATTGATGTGCATATGTGATAA
Organism: Lathyrus tuberosus; assembly: GCA_022829125.1. Lineage (NCBI taxonomy): Eukaryota > Viridiplantae > Streptophyta > Magnoliopsida > Fabales > Fabaceae > Lathyrus > Lathyrus tuberosus. The sequence continues at coordinate 5,587,692 of JALAZF010000190.1, forward strand.
ATGCATTAGTTGTGGATAATATGTTTTATGTATAAACATGTGCTATGAGATGTGGTGGTGTGTTTCCATATGTTGTGACTCTGGTATGCCTTATGTGCAAATATGTGATTATGTTGGATAATTGATATATGTTATGTATATGTGGTCTGTTATATGTATTAGTATGTGATGCTTGTGGTGAGAATAACTATGCATGTGAACTTATGTGTGTTTGCATATTATTATGCAATCTTGATTTAGTTGTTATTTATCACCCTTCTGCTGTGGTTTATTGCTCTATGAGGCAATTGCAGATTTGTGTCTTAGAGGCTTTTGTGAAGATTAGTTCTCCATTCTTTTGTCGATCTTGGTGTCTGCTCTGATACGTAACACGGGAGTCGGGGAACGATTATGTTATATATGTGTACATTTGTTGAATATATTTTGTAATACTTTTGTATGAATATTTTGATGCTATAAAACAATTTATTTTGTAAAACAAGTCAGTTATGGATCTTTCCGCTTTATTCCATAATTGAACTTTCCTTTTATATGGAAAAAGTTTCCCCCTGTATGTTTATTCCATTTTGTGTTATGTATCAAAATTATGAGCAGGGAATGTGTTTTCTTTCTTTAAATGTGGCATCCTTGTTTCTGTCAGAAAAATAGATTTTTATTTACTCTGATTTAATTATGTATTATTTATTCGCGATGGGAATTGGGGTGTTACAAACACCAGCTAGTCAAGTATATCAACAAGCATCTCAACAACCATCTACTTGGCAAGCATCTCAACAATAAACTCATGGAAGGGAAAATAAGATAACTGTTAAGAGGGCATCTCAACCAGTTACTGAAACATATTAACAATCAACTTATGGAAGGGCAAAGAACGTAATTGTTAGGAGGGCATCAACACCATTTGTACCACCAGGACCTACAACTAGATTGGGTGCATCCAAGAGTGCAGTTGGGCTAGCAACAAGAAGGACTACACCAACAAAGAGAACCACACCAAAGATGAAAATTTAGCTTAAGTTAGAATTGTTTATATGTTGTCTGTTGAACTTAGTTTAAGTTATAATTTAGTTTAACTTTTAACATGTGTCCTTATGCATTATGTTTTGAATATGAAATGTGTTTTCAATGTAAAAATTAACTTATACACTAATTCCATTCAAACTGATAATCACTGATACAAAAATTAATTGGTCTAAATTTTACAAGTTGATACAAACAAATGAAACTTAACACAAAATGATTAATTGGTACAATTACATGTTTTTAGAACATCCTAAATACCAACACAGAGAAAACAATACAAAACATAATCTTCCAAAAAAATTCAACCTCCATTTTTATTTGCATCAATTTCTTTTGTTAACTTCTCCAACCTACATTTGTTCTTCATAATAAATTTGTCCTTCTCATTTACCACATCCTCATAGAACCAATCAAAAAATTCACACCCAGCTTGCATAGAACCCTGTGTAAATTAAGCAAATGGTTTATATAAGTTGGCACTGCGAAGAACAAAAATTTCAAAATCTTCCTTACCTTAAAATATGGATAACCCAAAAATTGTTTTCCAAAATTCATAACGGTTGATGCCCTGCGAAGAATAGCCATGTCTCCATAGCGAAAAATGGGTTTCCATCGCAGATTGGAGCTTATGTATACGTTGGAATCAAATCTTCTAGAGATTTTCTGTTTCGGTAGGTTTTAATAACACCCAAAATTCATGGTTGATGGAACCTTTGATTTCAATGAGCAATTTCATATGAGAATTAACCAATTTGTAATCCCTAATTAAATTTGAGGTGAAAACAAACTTGACCGAGACAAAGCTCGGGGTGGACAAGAAGAAGATGAGTGTTAATTGCCAACTCAGCTACCACTGATACATAAATAAACATCGTTTGAGCAAAATAGACAGAAAGGACTTCTCTGGCGCTATTTGAAGAATTAAAGGATCAAAATGGCCTCTTAAAAAATTAAGGGACCAAAATGAACTCGGAGGTAAAGTTAAAGGACAAAAATGAATATTTTACCTAAAAACTACCTCATAATTATTTAAATGTGCGAGAAATTTCTTAAACTTTATAATAACTAGTCTTTTAACACATAAAAGCACAATGGACTCATCTTTATCACCTTTTAATAACCCCAAGAACGAATAGATGGAAATTCATCTCAAATAAAAAATAAGCTTAAGAATTTGATGTGAAGAAAAGACTCTTAAAATTCATATTGAATTAGATTAAAAAATATTGTATATGATTACATGAGAAATTCTATATATAGAATTTGTGTAAGGAACTAAAAAATTAACCACATTATAGTAAAAATAAATAACTAACTTATATATTGTATTAGCGCACCTTAGACTCATAGTAAGAGAACTTTTAATTTGATTTTAGATTGCAAATTCCCAAAAAAATAACCATCAAAGTTGTTAAAAAAAAAAGCTATTTCCACTCCTTTGGGTGCTCCTACACCATTATGAAAAGTCCATAATATTCCTAGCGTCTGGAGATGCATCTCCGAACACACCTATTTTAGCCATTTCTCATACCAAATTGAAGAGTCACCCTTTTACATAAACATTTAATCCTGAGCTACATCTTCGTATGTGAAAAAAATGTGTCCAAAGATGCATCTCACTAAACATCATTTATTCAAAAGTTAGTGGGTGGTCCAAAGATGCATCTCTGAACGTTTTTCTTTAATATCCCGCGCCAGACCCTTTTCTCTTCCTCCTTCTTCATTTTTCTCAAAAGTTCTCAAAATTAGTCATTTGAGTTGTGCAACGATTTTACCTCTGCATCCATTCAATCAAGCTTATATCATTGGAGCTCTTTCCAGCATCTCATAACGATTTTACTTTTGATTTGTCTGGAGATGTATCTCCGGATTTTTTCTGAACTATTTTTAAAGATACTTCTCCAGACTGTACTCAGTCAAAAAATTGGGTGATTTTGAGAATTTCTCCGGACATGCAATGACTGAAGACAACATTGGTCGGTTTAGGATCAGGCGTGTGTCTCAAACCGCGTCGGTACGACGTGAGAGGGTTGTAACGAAGACCACGAGGCCACGAGTTGCTGATAACTTGTTTGATGTTGCATATACTTCGCAGCCTAATGCGTAGAATCAAAAGTAAGTATTTTGTTATCGTATCCACATGGACTAGTGCGATATTACAATCGTTCATCACTTAAAATGATTTTAAGTGATGATTGTAAGATGTTTGTTTTCGAAAAGTAAAGGAATGTAAAAATGGTAAATGATATGTAAAAGAACAGAGATATGAACTTGCTGGGATTAGAGTTCATTAACCTATTTCGTATGTGTTTTTCTTATCAAATATATCGATCTTAGTTATTAATAAATATTATCACATACCACTAATTAACCTTGTTTACGTCTAAACAAAGATGTTGTTTCAACTGTATTGTTCAACCAACGATCTCTCAACCTATTGAACAATATGATAGCATTAAAAATTGGTACTTTAGATTAATATTAAACATAAACCTATCTTTAGAGTTTAGTGTTTAACAGATGATGATCCTAAATTGCGATTCAAACTATATTTCTCAATAATATTCAAATCTAAAGAATCAAACATTGAAAGCAAGGATAATTATTAATAGTAATGATTGACTAGATTATCGATAATATCATGATTAAAAAGAATACATACGAGTACAGTTAATTACATATAACCCCCAAAAAAGAGAGAGATTTAGCTACTCATTATCATGGTAGCTTGGAAAAACGAGAAGAATATAGATGAATTAGCATCAATGTTGATTTCTCTACAATTGTTGCATAACCACCTTTGATTCTTCAAGTTATTGTTATCCTGTAGTTTTAATCTGTTTTTTATTTCTGGAAAAGTATGATACTCCTTTCTAGTTATGTTTGAATGTTTTTTATATTAATCCTAAAATCTTGATCTCGCCTAGCGAGATGACCTTCCTTCACCATGAAGAATTCTGAGTTGCCTTCCTGAAACCGCCCTTCCTCGCCTAGTGAGAGTTTGGCTCGCATAACTAGCTTTCTCTCTCTGACCTCGCTAGGTCTCACTAGGCAAAACTGCTGATTTCTAGGATCTTGGACATTCTGGCTTTGCTTTCCTTGAGCACATTATGGCTCACTAGGCAAGAATACTGATTTTGAATTTCTTGTTCTTTCAGTCTTCTCTTGCCTGGTGCTCGTTATGGCTCACTAGACGAGGAGGTTAATTTTAGAATTCTTGAACTCCCTGCCTTCTCTCGCCAAGTGCTCACTAAGTGAGACTGTTGATTTTTAAATTCTTGTACTTTCTAACTCCACTCAAATCCATGCTTTGCTTTACCAATCTTCAAGGTGAGTAAGAATACCTACAAAAAAATGGTTAGGATCAGTTATGCAATGCAGAATTGATTGGTATCCAATGGTTGAACTATGGTTGGATTTTTAATGCTAGAAAATTACGAAAAAAGTCAATAATTGTCCTAATTCCATGTGTCAATTTATCATATTTTGGCACTTATCAACTCTCTTAAACTTAAAACTTTATTTGTCCTATAACAAAAAATCTCAAAAAGCTATTTGCATGCAAGAGCAAGTTCTCAAAGTTTTTTCATAATCTACCAATTTGAGAGAAAAAATAAAAGTGTGTGGTTCAATTGTAGAATGCACATGCAAGTGTTATGCTTATCCTATCCTAGATCGGAGAGATAGACAAAATTATAAATATCATTATGTGATACATGTTTAAGAAAATTTGAAGGGTGAATTATACTTGATAACTATTAATATATTGATCTTTGATATTTAAAAGAAAATCATATACTATAAATGAAGTGGCTATGTTAAAACGGAAGGTCCAAGTGGTCAAGGGGCAAATGATATTTGTGGTTATTTCAACAAAATCTAGCTTAAATGAGTTATTGGTCAAAGGATGGATTCACACCACATGTGATATCTCATCGACAAAAAGTCAAAATATGATAATCTAATCATAGTTTCTTAATAAATCCAGAGTTCGGCCTGAGAAGTCATAAGTCTGGCCAAGCATTGTTCCCACCAGGAATCGCATAACGAGCTTTCTTTCTCTGACCTCGCTAGGTCTCACTAGGCAAAACTGCTGATTTCTAGGATCTTGGACATTCTGACTTTGCTTTCCTTGAGCTCATTATGGCTCGCTAAGCAAGAAGACTAAGTTTGAATTTCTTGAACTTTCAGTCTTCTCTTGCCTGGTGCTCGTTATGGCTCGCTAGGCGAGGAGGTTGATTTTAGAATTCTTGGACTCCCCACCTTCTCTCGCCAAGTGCTCGCTAAATGTGACTGTTGATTTTTAAATTCATGTACTTTCTGACTCCACTCACCTGGTGCCCGCTATAGCTCACTGGGCGAGAATAATGAAGCTCAAATCCATGTTTTGCTTTACCAATCTTCAAGGTGAGTAAGAATACCTACAAAAAAAAAATGGTTAGGATCAGTTATGCAATGCAGAATTGATTGGTATCCAATGGTTGAACTACGGTTGGATTTTTTATACTAGAAAATTACGAAACAAGTCAATAATTGTCCTAATTCCATGTGTCAATTTATCATATTTTGGCACTTATCAACTCTCTTAAATTAAAAACTAACTTTGTCCTATAACAAAAAGTCTCAAAATGTTATTTGAATGCAAGAGCAAGTTCTCAAAGTTTTTTCATAATCAACCAATTTGAGAAAAAAAATAAAAGTGTGTGGTTCAATTGTAGAATGCACATGCAAGTGCTATGCTTATCCTATCCTAAATCGGAGAGATAGATAAATTTATAAATATCATATACTATCAAGTATAATATTGAAGGGTGAATTATATTGATAACTATTAATATATTGATCTTTGATATTTAAAATAAAATCACATACTATAAATGAAGTGGCTATGTTAAAACGGAAGGTCCAAGTGGTAAAGGGGCAAATGATATTTGTGGTTATTTCAACAAAATCTAGCTTAAATGAATTATTGGTCAAAGGATGGATTCACACCACATGTGATATCTCATCGACAAAAAGTCAAAATATGATCATTTAATCATAGTTTTTTAATAAATCCAGAGTTCGACCTGAGAAGTCATAAGCTTGACCAAGCATTGTTTCTATCGAAAATTGGACTCGATATTTTTCGAATCTTCGTTCTTTAATAGGAGTTCGTTTACCACTCGAGCTCAAATGCTTGGTTAATTATGTCTTGATTTTAATAATAAAATTAACATTATTTATTAGAATAATTATAATAATTATAATTAGTAGAATAGTTGAATATGATAAAAAGTATTAAATAAGAGTATAATAGTGAAAATAATAATATGTGTTTTATTGGTTTTCTAAAGAGATAATTATTTTGAAACAGAAAAAAAAATATAAATCAGATACTTTTTATGAGACCGATGGAATATTTCTCTTGTTAATTCTCTTTGATGTTAGCTTTAGTGCAATTTGTAGTTGTAAGATTGATACTTCATGAGTTTGCTCTACTCTTTCCACTTCTTACTCTGATTAGAGTTATCGGTTGTAAATGGCAGTGCCAATGGATATTCCAAACATCACAATTTTTTTTTGGAAAAAGGCCAAGATAAAATTAACATAAGATAAAGGCATAAGAAATGCTAAAGGAGCTTACAAATAAAGTTCTGATACAAATTCCACCTAGAGCCAGCAAACTATTACACGCCAAAATGCAAAGCTTAAAACTACCTATCAATTGAAAACCAAACTATCTTGCACCAGAAACATCAGCGCCTATAACAGACCCGGAATGAACCACAATAAGAGATCCAGCACAGCCAGAAAAGGTTCCAAAGCGTCGCCACCAATTACCGACATGACATAACCTCTGCCAATGAATTAAGATATTGCTGCTCGCCTGCCATCAAACAAAATGAGCTACCAGATCCACCAATAATGGTTAACCCAGACCAGCCCTGCCTGAAAATGGGCAGGAATATCAAAAAATGCTTCTTCTTAAAAGAGCATTGAGAATAACATCAGCCAGCATGCTATGAAAGCCATCAACAATGGACTACATTTAATACAACCCGATGAAGATACGATCAGCTGAGAGATAAAGCATCGGAAGGGCAGTTAAGATCCTGCTACAGAAAAATGGATCCACCACAGATGACGGAATAACGCTCCACCGAAGCCACTAAGACCAAGGAGGAAGATGCTGCCACCAAAATGCTACCACCAAAAAACCACCCAACCTGCATCAGACAAAGAGCGACAACGGGACAGGCTGCAACAGGAAGCAACTGCAGCTCCAATCAAGGATCATCCGAAATAAAGGGCCTTAGCAATGACTCCACTGCTCCGACAACGACTAAAACCCAGGGACAGCGAAAGTTGCCGCCTCGTAACACCTCCACCAAGATCAACCTTACTACAACCAAAGTTCCAAGGACATCCGATGACGCGATAGAGCCAACGCTACGAAACAAAGATAGGGCTGATTCATACTGATGCTCTAATTCTTCGCGAAAACCTCACCAAGATGTTGACGCTAAGAGCCAATATTTATGTATGCCAAGCACATACAGCTCCAAGCACAGCAGCCTAGGCCGACTCTGCTGAAAAAACCAGAGCCACTCCGAACACAGAACCAATACGACTCCAGAATAGAAAAGCACAGGTAGGCCGACAACTTCACATCACTAAACTCAATGCAACCTAACAGTTATCGGTTGCAAATGGCAGTGCCAATGGATATTCCAAACATCACAATTATTCGGCAGTGTAGAAACAAATTATCTTTGAAAACGAGAACATCATGATTTCTACATCTACTAATTTGATTCATATAATGTCTCTTTACCAGGGAATACGAGTACAAGGAATGTGTCTTCAAAATCCCTTTCGATTGTTGGTTGTCCTTGTCCTAGATGTTCTCCTTTAGTTTTCTAGGTGGATGGGTACCCGTACCTCAATTGCAAAATATTCGCATCATTACAAATTAAAATTTTAAAAGGTAATTGTATAATACAATAAGCTTTTAATGAATTCAATGTGATAACACTTCTAAAATCAAATAAAAAACATATTCAATGTGATAACACTTCTAAAATCAAATAAAAAACATTGGCCCATGCAGGTCTCGAACCTGCGACCTTCGCGTTATTAGCACGACGCTCTAACCAACTGAGCTAATGGGCCAACCATGTTTGTTTTTAAAATATTTTTCCTTTTTTATTTAACACTAATCAAAGTATTTATTTTCTAATTCAAAGCATCGAGAAAGGTTATGTTTTACAAGATAATTATATTATTATTATTTTTTACAAAAGAAAACTATATTATTTTATAAAATATTAAAGTCTCAATATATAACAAAATATAATCAAAATTATTCGGACTAGCATATAATTGCAATGTCCTTACTAAAATTTGAGCACAATTAATTTGTCTCACAATAAAAATTAGGCAATTTGATCCTTTAATTCTTCAAACAGCGTTACGTTAGTCCATTCTATTTGTTTCGTTAGTCAAAGTCAAAATTAGGGTACAAATGGCGTAAACGTGTCGCCAAGGTGGATATGAGATTATATAAAAATAGAAATTGAAAGACTTTTGTTCAAAAATAACACGAAAGACATATGAACCCTAGGAGAGAAACTGAAGGTGATTCACGAAGGAGGATTCAGTGGCAATTTGTGAAAGGAGAAGAGTATGGGAAATTGAAAGCTTGTTTTAAGGAGAAATCGAAGACATCATTGTTGATTACTTGGAAGATCAAAGAAGAGGAGGAATATAGAGCAAGGAGAGATGGATGGCTCTGATCTCAAAATGAGAAGAACAAATTTCATTGTCAAGTTCAGTAGGTGCAAGAATTCAGGTCACAATAAACTTACTTGTAAGGTGACACCAGCTAGTCAAGCATCTCAACAACCAGCTACTCAACAAGTATCTCAGCAACCAGCTACTCAGTAAGTATCTCAACAATAAACTCATGGAAGGGAGGAGAAGATAAATGTTAAGAGGGCATCTCAACAAGTTACTGAAACATCTCAACAATCAACTCATGGAAGGGCAAATAACCAAACTGTTATGAGGGCATCAACACCATTTGTACCACCAGGACCTACAACTAGATTGGGTGCAGCTAATAGTGTAGTTGGGCCAACAACAAGAATGACTACACCAACAAAGAGAACCACACCAAAGAAAAAAATTTAGTTTAAGTTAGAATTGTTTATCTGTTTTCTATTGAGCTTAGTTTAAGTTATAATTTAGTTTAAGTTTTAACATGTGTACTTATGCATTGTGTTTTAAATATGCAATGTGTTTTCAATTTGTAAAAATTAACTGATACACTAATCCCATTAAAATTGATAATTACTGATACAAACATTAATTGGTTCAAATGTTACAAGCTGATACAAATAGATGCAACCTAATACAAAATGATTATTTGATACAATTGCATGTTCTTAGAACATCCTAAATACCAACACAGAGAAAACAATACAAAACATAATCTTCTAAAAAAAATTGTAGTTCACCATCTTCTTCATTTGAATTTGAATTTCCCTTAACTTTTGCTTTTGTTCCTTATTTGTACCACTACAATTTTCAACTTCCATTTTTGTTGCATCAATTTCTTTTGCTAACTTCTCCAACCTACATTTTTGCTTCATCATAAATTGGTCTTTCTCATTTACCACATCCTCATATAACCAATCAAAAAATTCATACCCATCTTGCATAAAACTCTGTGTAAATTAAGCAAATTGTTTATATTAGTTGACACATTGAAGAACAAAAATTTCAAAATCGTTCTTACATTAAAATATGAACAACCCCAAAATTATTTTCCAAAATTCGTAACGGTTGATGCCCTGCAAAGAATAGTCATGTCTCCACAATGATAAATGGGTTTTCATCGCAGATTGGAGCTTATGTATACATTGGAATCAAAACTTCTAGATCTTTTCTATTTCGATAGGTTTGAATAACACCCAAAATTCATGGTTGATGGAACCTTCGATTTCAATGAGCAATTTCTTATGAGAATTAACCAATTCATAATCCTTAATTCAATTTAAGGTGAAAACGAACCTGAAGGAGACGAAGCTCAGGGTGGAAAAGAGGAAGATGAGTGTTAATTTCCAACTCAGATGCCACAGATACATAAATAAATGTTGTTTGCGTAAAATAGATGGAAATGACTTGTGTTTCGTTATTTTAAGAATTAAAGGATCAAAATGTCATCTTTAAAAATTAAGGGACTAAAATAGACCTGGAGGTAAAGCTAAAGGACGAAAAAGTATGTTTTACCTAAAAATTACCTCATAGTTACTTAAATGCGCACGAAATTCCTTAGACTTGGTAATAACTAGTCTTTTAACACATGAAAGCACAATGGACTCATCTTTATCACCCTTTAATAACCACAGAAACCAAGAGATGGAAATTGATCTCATATAAAAAAATAAACTTAAGAATTTAATGCGAAGAAAAGACTCTTAAAATTCATATTGAATTAGATTAAAAAATATTGTATATGATTATATGAGAAATTCTATATATAGAGTTTGTAAGAAACTAAAAAATTAACAACCTTATAATAAAAATAAATAATTAACTAACTTATATATTGTATTAGCGAACCTTAGACTCATAGTAGGAGGACTTTTAATATGATTTTAGATTGCAAATTCTGGAAAAATAACCATCAAAGTTGTTAAAAAAACTCTTTCCACCCTTATAGGTGCTCCCACTCTAATGTGAAAAGTTCATAATGTCCCTAGCGTCTGGATATACATCTATGAACACACCTATTTTAGAAATTTCCCATACCAAATTAAAGAGTCATCCTTTTTTCATAAAAATTTAATCCTGAGATGTATCTCCGTATGTGTAAAAAGTGCGGCCGAAGATGCATCTCCCTAAACATCATTTATTCAAAAGTTAGTAGGTGATCCAGAGATGCATCTCCAAACGCTTTTCTTTAATATCACACGCTAGATCCTTTTCTTTTCCTCCTTCTTCATTTTTCTCAAAAGCTCTAAAAAATAGTTATTTGAACTCTGCAAAAATTTTACCTCTGCATCCATTCAATCAAGCTTATATCATTGGAGCTTTTTCCAACATCTCATAAAAAGTAACTGCTCCTTCTCATCAATTAATTTCTTTTGGTAAGTTTTTCAAATTTTCTTATATTTTTATGTTTTGATCTTTAGTTTGTTTTTTAGGATACATTAGTTTTTTTAGGCACATTAGTTAGTAGTTTAAACAAAACAAGTAGGCTATAAGAATGTGCATTGAGTTTATTTGAGACTGGTAGGGCAGAAAAAGGGTTTATTCCTTGGGAGAAAAATTACAGGTTTGTCTAGAGATGCATCTCCGGAATTGCTTTGAACTATTTTCGGAGATACATCTCTAGACTGTACTCAGTCAAAAAATTGGGTGATTTTGTGAATTTCTCCGGACATGCAATGGCTGAAGACAGCATTGGTCAGATTACGCTCAGGCGTGTGTCCTAAACCACGTCGGTACGATGTGAGAGGGATGCAACACAGACCACCAAGCCACGAGTTACTGATAACTCGTTTGATGTTGCATCTACTTCGCAGCCTGATGTGTAGAATCAAAAGAAAGTATTTAGTTATCGTATCCACAGGGACTAGTGTGATATCACCATCGTTCATTCGTTAATATGATTTTAAGTAATGATTGTAAGAAGTTTGTTTGCGAAAAGTAAAGGAATGTAAAAATAGTAAATGATATGTAAAAGAACAGAGATATGAACTTACTGTGATTAGAGTTCATTAACCTATTTCGTATGTATTTTCCTAATTAAATATATCGATCTTAGTTATTAATAAATATTATCACATACCACTTCCAAACCTTGTTTATGTCTAAACAAAGATGAGGTTTCAACTGTATTGTTCAATTAATGATCTCTCGACCTATTAAACAATATGATAACATTAAAAATCGGTACTTTCAATGAATATTAAGCCTAAATATACTCTAGAGCTTAGTGTTTAACAGATGATTATTCTAAATCAAGATTCAAAATTGTATTTCTCAATAACTATTCAAATCTAAAGAATTAAACATTGAAAGCAAGGATAATCATTAATAGGAATGAATAACTAGATTATCGATAATATCATGATTAAAAAAAATACATACGAGTACGGTTAATTACATATAATCCCAACAAAAGAGAGATTTAGCTACTCATTGTCATGGTAGCTTGGTAAAATGAGAAGAATAAGGATGAATTAGCATCAATGTTGATTTCTCGACAATTGTTGTGTATCCACCTTCGATTCTTCAAGTTATAGTTATCCCCTGTTTTTACTCTGTTTTCTATCTTTGGAAAAGTGTGATACTCATTTCTAGTTATGTGTGAATGTTTTTTATATTGATCATGAAATCCTGATCTCGCTTAGCGAGCAAATGTATCGCCTAGCGAGACGACCTTCCTTCACCATGAAGAATTCTGGATTGCCTTCCTGAAACCGTCTTTCCTCGACTTGTGAGAGTTTGGCTCGCTTAGCGACTTTCTCTCTCTGACCTCGCTAGGTCTCATTACACGAAACTACTGATTTCTGGGATCTTGGACATTATGAATGTGCTTTCCTTGAGCTCGTTATGGGTTTCTATGCATGAAAGCTGATTTTGAATTTCTTGATCTTTTAGTTTTCTCTCACCTGGTGCTCGCTATGGCTCAATAGGCGAAGAGGCTGATTTTAGAATTCTTGAAATCCTTTCCTTCTCCCGCCTAGTGCTTTCTATATGAGACTATTTATTTTTAAATACTTGTACTTTTTGACTTCACTCGCCTGGTGCTCGTTATGGCTCACTGGACGAGAATAGTGCAACTCAAACCATGCTCTGTTTTACTAATCTTCAAGATGAGTAAGAATACCTACAAAAAATGGTTAGAGTCAGGTATGAAATACATAATTGATTGGTATCCAATAGTTGAACTATGGTTGGAGTTTTTATGCTATAAAATTACAAAACAAGTCAATAAGTACCCTAATTCCATGTGTCAATTTACCATATTTTGGCACTTATCAACTCTCCCTAACTTAGAACTTTGATTGTCCTCTAACAAAAAGTCTCAAAAAGCTATTTGAATGCAAGAGAAAATTCTCAAAGTTTTTTTCATGATAAACCAATTTGAGAGAAAAGATGAAAGTTTGTGGCTCAATTATAGAACGCACATACAAGTGTTATGCTTATCACTATCCTAGAATCAAACCATGACCATGAAACAAAATTTAAACACAAAACTCATATCAAACATTCCAAGGAAATAACACATCTAATTATGAATCACATCTAACACACTTCTTTGTAAGTGGATAAAGAATTTGAAAACAATATGCGGGACATGAACTCACATCCAACAATCTTGATAACATCTTGATTAACTTATGCCTTCAACCAAGAACATCATTTTGAAAGCACAAAAGCATAGATAACTAAAGTCTTTCAATGGTTGTATTGTGGCTTGGTTAACAAAGAAGGGTCATATCTAAAGGCATTTGAATCAAAGTTTCCAAATTCTAAAGGAGGATTTGTGGCATTATATCCCCGAAAACTCTTAATTTAAAAAAAGATAAACCATTAGTTGCTCAAAAATAGGTGCTACACATACTCGACAAACAATACTCTTTCAAATAATACATAATATAGCAGTGGAACTCAACTTCAACATGCTTTATAATATCTCAATAAAATAAACACTCGATTCATTAAATAATCCAACATCGACTCGAAAACATTGATTAAAACATCTCAACCCAATGTTATAGATCGGAGCACTGACAAAACTAAATAGCATAGAAAAATAGCAAATAAATGAATAGGCCACAATTCCTTCCTCCAACTCAATAGCAGTTACTCCTCAACCTAATTATATGTACTCCATGAGAGTACATAACACCACGAAACAAAAAATAGGGGTGAAAGTAACTTTAAAGATGATAACGGGTGCATTAAACAACAAGGATAGTCATATATGACATCAATCATCATTCTCACACAATAATTCAAAAAAACAATAATCACAACGCAAATGTATTATTGCAATGTACTCCTCCTCCAACATGCATGTGATGCTAAGGCTTGGATTTAAGAGGTATGTTACTGATTTATCCACATCTTCGGTTCCTCTCTGGAGCACAATGTTCTCTCTGAACATGAGACCGTCATTGGTTCTCTCTGAACACTTGACCTCGTTGGACTGAAGTGTTAGATGATAAGCTTCGATCTAGAGGGGGTAAATAGATCAAAATTTTACAACCAAAAACTTTTGGCAAAAATTTGTTTTCAAAATATGGTGCAGCGGAAAAATGACCTGGATCGAATCGTCTAACCGAACCTACTATCGAAAAGTAGTATACATAACGCAAACCAAACAAAGTGATAACGAACGTAAATTTTCAACAATGATCAAGCTACGAATCAATTAAATGCAATGCTAATCGTAACTCGTATATCCAATGAACCAAAACACAAACAAAATACATACAAATAATTTATCGAATATTTGATGTGCAATCGATAAGAATTGGAAATATAACTTGTTTTGTTGATTGAAATTTTCTGGCACATACAACACAAGATGGTGATTCTGATGTCTCAACATTAGAGCATAAAGTCATAACAGATGTTTTGACATCTGCAGACTGACAGAACAATTTATCCAATTGTAAATATGCAGAATCATAAATGCAAAAAGATAAATAACACAGTCAATTGGTAAACCAGTTCGGTGCAACATTACCTACATCTGGGGGCATCCAAGCCAGAAAGGAAATCCACTATGATAGCATTAGTTCAAAACTAAACTCCCTCGTTTACAACTTCTCGCCTAATCACTACCTTGTGCTACTTCTACCTAGAAATCGCCATCTAGATATGAGATTCCCCTTTCACTTCCTAACAAGCAGTCATAATCCCAATGACCAAGCCTGAGAAAGCAAAAAGAAAGATGTACCCTCTTTCTACTACAATACTTAGGTCAATACTCTTAACCAAGAACAATACTTGGTTTTGGTTCAAAGCTTCAATCTAGAACAATACTCAACTCCTTTGCTTAAAAGCTCTAGAGAGAGAACAATATACAACCAACAATATGTCTACCACAATGTATCAAACAATACAAAGGGTGACTTACAAAGTCACACACAAGAGACTCTCAAAATCTAAGTTTCTAAAACTTCCCCTAGTTTTTAACAAATGTGAAAGTCGTCAATTCCTTAGATTTAGGTCTTCTTTAAATAGCCTTCAGACCTATTGGACTTGGGCTTCTTGAGGCACATAAATAGCAACAATCAGTATAAACTGACTGCAAATTAACCTGCACAATAATAGGAGAAAAAAATACAAACTTTCCTAAAAAGGCTCAAGGATCCTTTTTACGAAAATTAACAGAAACTGCCGTAACAGAAATTCCCACAATATTCTCCCATAATAGTTGCCCACGTGTGCATCAGAACACACTCAAAAATAACACTAAAATTACGAAAATAGCCACGCCCTAACTACCTAGTATAACATGTCCCAACATCATGTAGAACATGATGTCTAACTGTCATGGCAAGAACAACAGGTTCAACATCTTGCTAACAGCATATTGTTTTACCAAAATACAGCCAATCCAAAAGTCACAGGTCACGGAACTTACAATCTTCCCCTTTGGAAAATTTTGGGTAAAACAACTTTTGCAGTAAATCTGGATAAGAGGAATAATATCACAAAACCTACAATCAAAAAAATAGTAGAGACAAGGTGAAGCTACAGGTCATTGGAGGTTACAACTCATTCATCCTCCAAAATATCCAGTGATTAGATGTCAAGACATGTAGTCTGACTTCACAACTTCAACTCAGCAACTTTAGACAGGTCCATTTCTCCCCCTATCACACATACCTAATACTCCCCCTGAAGGGGAAAACCCAAAGAACAAGGCAGAAAATCATGAACTATCCAAGCTCATGCATTAGAAATACATACAGCAGAAGCCACACATATTACTCAGAGTATCAGAGTAATAAATAACCATAGAGCAGCAACGGTTTTCCATCACAACATGTCAGAACATGTTGCACAACATTGCCCATAAGCTTTGACAGAGCATGAGCAACTCAAATCCCTCTAAATAGTTGCACACAAGCAACAACAACCAACTACACTTCCCAAGCAGTAGTACAAACATGACATAGAGTCATGTCATCTGATCTAACATCAGAACCAGCAACAACACTTTACTCCCCCTTTTTAGCCAAAAATTGATAAAAAGAAAACAAAGTAAATGTAAACAAAAATAAATGGAATCACACAATAGCAAAAGTTACAAACAGTGCTAATGAACACAAAACATCAGATGGAAACAAATGTTGTTAGGGACTTATTACACCACAGACAAACAAAAACAAAAACAAACCAAAGGAACAATGCAGCCTATGGATCCGCCAATCCACTCCAACCTCCAGAGTTAATGAAACTAACCCAATATTCATCACCATCCTCATCAGAGTTTTGGTTTTTCTTGAAGGAACTCATTGTTGTCACATATATCTTTCTTGTCCTAGATGCTCCAGTAGATGAGGCAGAAGATGTCCTAACATTAGACTCTGCCTTCTTTGAATCAGAGCCCTTGACGTTTTTGCCATCCAACAACCCAGCCTTCGTAGCATCAGATGTTTTGGAATTTTTGCTCATGTTAAAACCACGACTGTATACACGACTGAAACTGCATCGATGTATAACACCATTGCGTATAACGCCTAGACGGTCAAGCATAGGACAGTGGACCAGAGGGAAGGTATCCTCGGTAACAGAGGCATTCTCATGTTGGGCTCTCCAACCTTTGACTGTCTTGAAATGACATTTTCAATGTCATTGGAAAAATCGCTTTTCTTGAAAAAAAAATGTATGCACCCAAAAAGAAAAAACATGTTTCATGCCTATTACACTAGAGATGCTATAACTCCTCACTATCAGATCCTCCTATAACACCCCTGATAGGATGTTGACCAGTCATAGTAATGTTGTCCAGCTGTACAGAGAGAGAATCCTTGACACTACTGATTGTGATTAGCTTGTCACAGTACAATGTCATGACATCGCGTTTGTCATTGGAATCTTTGATCCATAAAGACAGGATTGTTTCTCAAGAAAAACATCCTTAATCAACCAGAGGCACGCATGCTAGAAATAAAACAAAATCCATATAAGAACACCACACAATGAGTACACCAACATATCCCTCTAGAGTACATAGCTGAAGAAATCAACAAGGTGAAGCTGAACACTAAAGCACAATGTCAAGACATCAAGTCTGACATCACAAAACAACACAAGCTACATGAAAACATGTAAGCTCTGTACAAACAGCAACCTTGCAGCAGCACAACACAGACAGATACTACTCTTGAAGATCACAACCTATTGCAGAGAAAAATAAATTCTCCCAGAAAACAAATAACACTGTTCATAAGGACACGCCATGCAATTATGACTTGTCCCCGTTCACATGACAGAGGCACATGCACAGCGGAAAAAATATATCTCAACCACATTTAAAAGAAACCACAGTTCTCTAAAGCACTTCATACATGCAAAGTGTCATGCACATTTTGTTTGACCTCAAGCACACAAACCACATCAGAAGAATTGCATTTCCTTTTTAATCATTAACAACTAGAATGATGTTAGAACGTGACATTTCTTCACACCCAGGGAACACATAGACATGCAGAAGTCATTACCATGTTTCACATCACAACAACATAATAGAACACCCAGAGAAACCATGGTTCTTCTCAACATTAGGTATGCCATCCTGCACCATACAGCAGAATCTTCCATTCAGCACCAACAGACTTGGCCAAAACTCCACCTGAACTCAATATTTCAGTTCTGAAGTTGTTGATGAACACACACTCCATGTGATGAGTTATCAAGAATAATCTGCTTCATTATTTGGAGAGTTAATCTGTTGCAATGATGTTCCAACATTTGCTTGGACATTAGTCCTTTGAACCATCAACCTTGGTTCTGGACAACATTCATAGGATCTGTTATCATTATAGCAGCTCAGGCACATCCACTTATATGCACTACTTGAGAACTAACATTTAAGCACAATAGTAAAAGAACAAACTGCAAAGATAGATCAGAGACACTCAAGGAAAACTTCTCAGAGAGAAATAAACTCTCTCACAGCAAGAACCAATAACTTCCACACAGACGCACGATGTTAAGACAACCTATTTGACAGCAAAGTACCAGCATAAGCACCTATGTAAATACGAAGAGGTTCCTCTAACAGACATCATCTGAGTTGCCCAAACTACCAGGGCGCTGACTAAGTATATCACACTTATCATACTTTTCACTTTAGTCTCCTCCTTCACAGAAACTATGAGAGGAAAATCTTTTACACCTACAGAAGTCTGATGATGCATCATTTGAAGACTTCATCTTCCTTGGTCAAAAGCACATAAGCAACTGACCATGGAATCATCTTCCTCCTCAGAGCTTCATAAGACTCATTAGTGACCAAGCATTCTCCCCTTCAATAGGTCTAGATCATCCTTAACTCCAATCATGAGTTATGAAACACCCATATCCAGAACATTTATCTTGCTCAGTTGTAACTCCAAATAGGTATGGAAGATACGACAATTTACACAATCCTGAAGCTCTAACCATTGCTTGGTTAGCTACAGGATAAGATGATCCTTTGTACCTGATAAAGAACCCTTAACACCAGGAGAAACTTCAGAGCAAGCTCTTGCCTCTTGACGGAAGCACATTCCTCTAAGCTTGAGAATAACTTGCTTGATATAGAATAGAGCACCTACCCCATTAGGACTTTCCATCATCAACTCAACTTGAAACATTCCTCCAACAAATCAGGAATAGAAACTTGAACTTTCAAGTTCATGGTACTAGGTGTATCTACCTTTGAACCAGGTCTAGCTTATCCATGGGCAACTGAAGCTTTGAAGATGTTGGGATAAATTTCCTTGACATCTGACAATGTTCCATACCTAGGTTAAAATTTTTCTTCATCATATGCCAGGTCACACAGTCCTACAGTGTATGAGACAAAAGCCATGCTCATGTTCTTCAAATCACATTTGTCATTCTCAAGGACAGAACAACGAAACAGTGACCTAAGAGGTCTGCTTGCTGATGATGACATGATCTTTAACTACCAACAGTCACATACATGACACATCTCTAGGGAAGAGACTTCCGAAACCTGCTAGCCTGATCAGATGTGCCTTCAAGCAGAGTCTTGAGAAACTCTCAAACTTCTTTGTCACCACACATGTGTTAATCAACCTGAACACATGCTAAATAGCTTCATTAGATATGGACCTCAAATCATCACAATGAACAATCCCAACCCATTCTTTGGTGACATATTTTCAACAAATGTTGTCCTTTCAAAGATCATACATTACCAGAAAAAAATCCCAGAAGCTCACCCAAAACTGACTAGGGTGCCTACTCTGATGCCAATTGAAATTTTCTGGCACATACAACACATAATGGTGATTCTGATGTCTCAACATCAGAGCACAAAGTCATAGCATATGTTTTGACATTTGCAGACTGATAAAACAAGTTATCCAACTATAAATATGTTGAATCTTAAATGCAGAAAAATAAATAACACAGTCAATTGGTAACCCAGTTCGGTGCAACATCACCTACATCTGGGGGCATCCAAGCCAGGAAGGAAATCCACTATGATAGCATAAGTTTAAAGTTAAACTCCACCGTTTACAACTTCTCTGCTAATCACTACCTTTTGCTACTTCTACCTAGAAATCGTCTTCTAGATATGAGATCCCCCTCTCAGTTCCTAACAAGCAGTCATAATCCCAATAACCATGCCTAGAGAAACCAAAAAGAAAGATGCACCCTCTTTCTACTACAATACTTAGGTCAAGACTCTTAACCAAGAACAATACTTGGTTTTGGTTCAAAGCTTTAACCAAGAACAATACTCAACTCTTTTGCTTAAAAGCTCTAGAGAGAGAACAATATACAACCAACAATATGTCTACCACAATGTATCAAACGATACAAAGGGTGACTTAAAAAGTCACACACAAGAGACTCTCAAAATCTAAGTTTCTAAAACTTCCCCTAGTTTTTTACAAATTTGAAAGACGTCAATTCCTTAGGTTTAGGTCTTCTTTAAATAGCCTTCAGACCTACTGGACTTGGGCTTCTTGAGGCGCACAAATAGTAGCAATCGGTATAAAGTGACTGCAAATCAACTTGCACAATAATAGGAGAAAAAATACAAACTTTCCTAAAAAGGCTCAAGGATTATTTTTTACGAAAATTAACAGAATCTACAATAACAGAAATTCCCACAATATTCTGCCATAACAGTAGCCCACGTGTGCATCAGAACACACTAAAAAATCACACTAAAATTACCAAAATAGCCATGCCCTAACTACCTGGTATAACATGTCCTGGAACATGTCCCAACATCATGTAGAACATGATGTCTGACTGTCATGGCAAGAACAACAGGTTCAACATCTTGCTAAGAGCATGTTGTTTTACCAAAATGCAGCCAATCCATAAGTCATAGGTCACAGAACTTACATTGATGTTAAAACCTATCACAATCAAAGTAATTGTGATTATATCAATAACAACACCTTTAAAAGATAGTATAAAACAATTTCCAATCGAATTGATCAAACAACGACGAATTCGATAAATTGCGTAATCAACAATAAAAGCAATAAAAAGAATAGAGAGAGAGAGAGAGAGAGACTAAGATTTGTTTAGGCAGATCCCCAATCGGCCTCGCTATGGATACGTCTGCCCTCAATTTAAAATTGAATTGAGATAGTGCTATTAACATTTTCTTTGCGAAAATGTTTATACAAGAGAAGACGAATGGAAACCCAAAAAGCCCTATTATATTGTGTTGATTCATCCACCTTCAAACCCTTGATCAAAGCTTGATCAAGTGACCAACAATGCGGCTACAATCCTACGATCATCCCGAGCACGCAACTTGTTGAAACTCGAGATTCCCGAACACAATTCACCGTCTCGCGCTACTCCCTTGCATTGAAACCACCTTGTCCTAAGGCTTTCACTCGGTCGAATCTATGTTGACGTGATATCGTCTAAAACCTTCAAATCAACCAGATCTTGAAGGAAACCCCTATCCTTGGTTTTCTTTTTTGAAACACACAAAGCCCTCAACCCAATATTCTCGGTTACACCAAACCTAATTAGACGTTATCAACCCTAATCTAGATGGTCATCCAATCGAAAAATGGTTATGTGTAGTTTAATTATGTGTATGCATAGAAGAAGGGATGAAGATGATGGGCAACTTTGTAATCTGGTCTCGTTTAGGTTTTATTTACTAGGAAACCTTACCTAGAATAAGATGCATGTATGAGTATATATAGGTATATGAAGAAAATGGGCAAAAAGATGAAAGAAAAATAAGATGCAAAAAGAATTTTTCAAGTTTTAACTTGCATAGGTCGGCCTATGAAGGTCATAGGTCGGCCTATGAAGATGTTTAGGCCGGCCTGTGAGGCGACCTGAAATGCAACATGTGGGCAAAATTTACAAGCTTCGTTCTTGGAGCGTAGGAGCCGGCCTGAAACTTGGATGTGCTGGGCTATACTAAAGCTAAGGCTTCCATAGGTCGGCCTGATCACGTATAAGTCGGCCTATGTTGTTGTTTTGACACACAAACTTGATTTTTGATGTGTATGACATGCTTAAGACCTATTAAACTTGTTCAAAGACTCTTTTTATGCTTCTTAATGCTAAGGGGCCAAATGATCATCTAAATTTAGGTTGACACCGTCGAATATACAAGAGTACTACAATAAACTACCTTATTCCTTGTTTTCCATCATTCAAAACCTGTTAGAATTCATATTTAGCACTCACATACTCCCCCTTTTTTATGATGACAAACGTTAAATGATGTAGTTGTAGCTCGTTGCACTTATCTTTGGTACACGGAACAACTCCCCCTGAATTTATGCATTGTCCTTGATAGCTCCCCCTAAATGTATGCACTTTCCTCTGTCATAACCCAAATTTTGACCACCAAAATTTCCCATCATTGTGCAAATCATCACCACAATATGGATGTACCATCATACCTCATCAATCTTCTCAAGGATTGTTGAGCATTCACTACAACCAAGAATTAGGGTTTTGAGCCCTCTTAGAGCATTCAGACAAAGGATCAATCAAGAATTGACATGATCTTCAACTTGTCTAGCCTCTCAAACACCCATAAAGGATCAAGAGGTCTCCCACATCAATAATCAAGTACAAGAGTGCAACATTCCAAGTGGATCAAGCCTCAAGATCGACAGTGTCACCAAATTAGGGTTTTGGTCGACCAAGGCCTCCAGATGAAAATTTTAATCTGGGCATAGGCCAATAATTAAAAAACATGACCCAAGATGCTCAAAGGGACCTTATGGACCTAATCATCAAGTCAAAACAACCTCAGGGGAAGCATTCATCAAAAATCAGGAATTAGGGTTTCTTGACCTAATTCACCCCTAAGTTGACTTTTGAGGCAAGGCATGAACCAAGACCTCAAGACATGATTTGAGGGCCTCAAATACACCACATTGATCCATTTACAACAATGGATTGATCCAAGAAGCTTGATTCACAAGTTTCAATTTCATCAGGACCACAATTAGGGTTTTGAAGAAAAAAAAGTCAATTGTATTTTTTACTTTTGACCAATGCATGTTCTCAAACCTTGGGACATGGTTCAAGACACCTATGGAATCCATCCATTAGGTTTGAATTAGGTCAAGAACTTGATTGCATAGAGGATCACACAGTTTTGAATTCATCTGACAAAAAGTCAACTGTGCCCAAAATCAAGTTTGACTTTTTGAAAATTTTCACAAATATGGTTCCCCTAAGTCAAAAACAATGTTAATGTATGGTATTGATCATCATTCATCAAGAAAAATCAAGAAAAGTGAGATTTCTTGCAAAAGGGGCAACCATGAGAAACCAAATTTTTTCTAAGTTACAGAACAAAAGTGATTTTGTACCAACTTTGCAAGGTCATAATCCTAAACCACAAGGCCTTTTTCTCCCATCCAAAGCTCAAATGAAAGTTCACATGACATACTTCAAAAGTGTCAACTACAAAAGATTCCAAAACCTCATGGATTTTGAGTTATGGATTGATCAAAATCACAAAAAAAGTGGAAATAACCACTTTTTCCAACACTTAGTAAAATCTTCAACAAGTCAGAATCTGTTTCACTTTTTCCAAAATTTGAGGCCATTTTTCACCTTGATCCAAGCTGAACCAGGTCAATTTGTGAACATCAAAGTTAAAGTATGTCATGAGATCTTTCCAACAAGTACCTGATCATCTCCAAATTCAATTTTAGTAGGGAGTTACAACCCTTGGAACATGGCATCAAAGACTGGTTTCTTTCCAAGGCAGATTATAGGTCATTTGCTCGAATTAGCTAAATCAGACAATTATAAGTCTTGTTATCCATTTGGACACCTCAAGGGATAACATCCAAGGGACAATGTCTGATCCACAAGCCTCCCAAGTCCAAGGATCTACATGTAGTTGTAGCGTGCGATTTTTGTCGGTGACGCGACCATCTTATTGCCATGGGTTTCTCCACCTCAATGGTAGGAGTGGGGTTCTACTTTCTGATTTCTTATTTATCCCGTGAAGCTGGAAGGGAAAGGGAATTTATCTAAAACTAACCTTGCACGCGAATGTTTAACTGAACAAATGCTAAGAGAGATTCGGGGAGTTCAGGGTCAGGTTATACAATGGGGAGTTGTCAGTTACCAATCCTATATGTGGTTATCTACAGGTTGTTAGCATTAGGTTCTGCTTTTATACTTGATGGTGTTTATCTGTTGTGGGTTGGGAAAGTTTCTTTTTTGAAAGGTTTCTGAGAGAGTGAGAGAAAGTTTATGTTTGATTTTGGTGAGGTACTGGACCTCAGTTTTGATTGGTGTGAAGGTACTGGACCTAGAGTTTTTGATTGGTATGTGAAGGTACAGGACCTAAAATTTTTTATTGGTGTGCTCGCTAAGATTTCGTAATCTTATGCCTACGTATTCCCGTTAAAGATAAACAGGGAAATCAGAGCAATCGTAAAGAGATGTTTTGGTGTCTTGTTCAAAGCCCAAGATTGAAGCTAAAAGTTATATTCGTGTCTTATTCAAAGCTCAAGATTGAAGCTAAAAGGTTTGACTGAGAGAGAATTTATCATCTCTAAAGGGAGACATCTCGTCAGTTTATCACAATTGTTGGGTGACTGATTATAAAGGAGAATTACTTTAACTGGATATGTGAATCCAGCAATCCCATAATTTCCTTTATAGGGGATTTGCCCTGAAGGAGAAAACTTTAACTCAGTGTTGAGCAATGCCATTTTTCCTTAGGAGTCTTTCATGCTAAGAGAGGGACAGTGGCGTGGATGTAAATAATCCATAGATTTGCCACTTACAGCAATTAGATGGAAGAAGGGATTTACCAAGATAAGAGATGGACGACAGCTTGGATTTTTGCATCAACAAGTGTGCCTCTTATAGTAGTTATCTGGGGTTTAGGGTTTGTTTTGAATGTCTGTTTTGATATGGGATATACAGAGAAGTATCTTCCTACAGAGAGATTTTGATTTCCTATGAAGGGAATGTTGATTTTTGTGTGCCTTGATCAAAGCCCAAGGTTGAAGCTAAGAGATTGATTGACTCTACTGGGGAAGTCTTTATACAAAGCCTAAGAGGAGGCTAGAAAAGAATGACTCAACAAGAGAGTGTTTATCTCTCTTGTACAAAGCCCAATATTGAGGCTAAAAAGAGACTGGCTCTTTGGGGGATATCTTTATACAAAGCCTAAGAGGAAGCTACAAGTTTACTTTTTCGGGGAAATATTTTGTCTGTCTTGTACAAAGCCCAAGATTGAGGCTAAAAGCGGAACCTGGTCCTATAGGTGAGAGATTTTGTCTATCTTGTACAAAGCCCAAGATTGAGGCTAAAAAGAAGATTGACTCTGATGGAGAGATTTATACAGTGCCTTGTACAAAGCCTAAGATTGAGGCTGAAATGAGACTGACTCAATAAGAGAGTGTTTTATTTGGTGTCTTGTACAAAGCCCAAGATTGAGGTTGAATGATGTTGACTCTACTAGTGAGAGGATATTTATGGGTGTCTTGTACAAAACCTAAGATTGAGGCTGAAAAGAGGATCGAATCTGCTTAAGGATATTAATTCTCAAAGCCTAAAAGAAGGCTGGGAGGAATTGACTCCGCTAGGAAGATATTTATCCAGAGCTTAAGAGAAGGTTATGAAGATTTTGACTTTTCTGGAGAAAGTTTATATATGTCTTGTACAAAGCCCAAGATTGAGGCTAAAAGGGAATTATTAACTCAACTAGAGAGTGTTTATGTTTTGTACCATTGACTCAACAAGAGAGTGCGGAAAGGTGATTGACTCAACAAGAGAGTGCTTTGTTTGTCTTGTATAAAGCCCAAGATTGAGGCTGAAAAGGGTTAACTCAACAAGAGAGTGTTTTAAGAAAGAAGATGGACTCAATAAAAGGATGCTGTTGGGGCTAACTCTGCTGAGGAAAATCATTATACAAAGCCCAAGAGGAGGCTAGCTTCTGCTGAGGATTATTGAGATCCAGAGCCAGGTCCAGAATGGGGAATCAACTCTTGCTGAGGATTATAGAAGAGTTGAGGTATCAGATGCCTTGAGTTTCTGATTTGGGATAGTGTTATACTGATGATAAGCTGACCCTGGCTGGGGAAATTTAAAGTGAGAGTTTAAAGATTGATTTTTGAAAACCTATAGAGGTTTCAACTCTACTGGAGATTGGTTAAATGACTAGGGTTTATCCTGTGTTTGTAGGGAGCTTGAGAATGTCTTTGAGATCCAAGAGGGGATTAGATTGTCCAAGTCTACTGGTATGGAAAAGTTTATGTTTGTATGATGCCCAAGAGGACGTTGGTGCTTTAAGGGATGAGAATCAACCCTAAATTGGTTTGATGATTTGACTCTTTGGAAAGACTGCTCTAACAAAGGATGACTAAGTTCTGTCCTATACCTTTAAGAGGTCTTCAGGGTCTTTGTATTAAGCCCAAGAGAAGGCATGAGAACTTCTAAGAAGCTGGAGGAGGCGGGGATGCTTTTAGGAAGCTTGTGTGTCCAAACCTAAGAAGAGTTCAAGAAAAGTTTCACCGAGAATAATCTTTTCTTTAGTGAACAATTCTAGGGTTTGAAGAAATTCAAGAGAGGTTTCACCGGGAATTAATCCTCTCTGGGGAAGTGAATTTCTTTGACAATTTTCTAAAAGTAACAATCTGAGAAAAGTTTCACCGAGAATAATGTCTTTCTCTTTGTTCCATATTGTATAAGCCCAAGAGAAGGCAAGACTGTATCTGGAATTCCTATGGGGAACTAGTTTTGACTGTTGAAAGAGTGACCACTGGCTCTATCTAATTCTAGACTTAATTGCTGGGGAAAACTCTAAGCAAATATATACAGGCATAAATATATACTGATGAAATATATACTGTACGTAAAAGAGAAGGTAGGAGGACTTACAGGTGAGCAAGCTTCCAGCACAAACAAATATATATATGTGCAAGTATGTAAAAGAAAGCTGATAAAACTTACAGGCGGGCAAGCTTCCATTGTAACAGCTGTATGGTTAGTTGTTCAAGAAATTAAAGAAAGTTTTGATAACAACTATGAATTTGAACCTAAATCAAAAGGGAAGGTTGTTTATGAAAAGAAGATTGGGGGCTTATACTCAAGGAGAGGCCCAGATGAAAAACAGTGATCATATCGTTGATCTGAAAATTGTATCGGGACTTATACAATGACTGAGTCCCAAATTAGGTTTTATTTACAAAGGGATGGGTCTTACAACTCAAAGAGAGGCACAAAGTATTTGAAAAAGAAAATAAATGGGACTTACAACAAAAGGGGTAGGCCTAGATGATTTTGTTTAAAAGGTGGCGATCGCGCCTAGATTTTGAAAACACAGTGGGACTTATACAATGACTGAAGTCCAAAAAGGTTTATGTACAACAAGGATTGGGTCTTACACTCTATTAGAGGCCCAAAATTTTATTTTTGTACAAGGGATGGGTCTTACAACTCAAAGAGAGGCCCATGGAAAGATAATGACCGCACCGTCGTTTTGAAAACTCTACTGGGACTTATACAACAACTGAGGCCCAAAATTATTTATGTACAAAGGGGGTTGAGTCTTACACTCTATTAGAGGCCCAAAAGTGTTTTGAAAAATATTTGTGAGGGTGAAAATAATCAAAACCCTAATTTGATTTTAAAATGTATTTTAATTGAATAAAAATTCAATTAAAATGATCAAAATTATCAAACATGTGTGAAAAACAAGTTGTGACCTTGGATTAATGTTTGAAAAATCATGTTTCATTCATAGAATGATTTGAAAATTATTTGAATTTTGCAAAATCAAGAGAAAGAAATATTTTAAGTGTTAAAACAACAAATAAAACATAATTCTTTACAAAAATACTAAATATATGAAATAAATAATATTTTTGTGAAATTTTTATGGAATAAAATATTTTAACATTTTTGGGATTTTTCAGAAAAAGAACCAATAAAAAATAATTAAAACTGAGAGAGAAATTAATTTTATAATTAATTAACAAAAACCATAAAAATAGCAAAAATATCAAAATATGGCAAAGTGAACAAAATGGTCTGGGTGGGTGTTGAACCCATGGCCATCAAGCCAAACACACATGCGCGCTACCACTGGGGTGGTGATACATCAGTGTATCAAAACCACCCTATGTGTATATATGGGGTGCCAAGTTCTAGGCCTGGCCAAGGCGCCATGTCTGGCCCTTGCCCAAGGCAAGGCCTAGTTTTGGCAATTTGCGTGAAGCCTCTAACTTTCTCATTTCTCCATGGATTGGGACAAAATTTAGGTGCATCTGACCTAGAATTTCATGAGGAATCCAATGGTGCCCTTGGAATTTTCAGAAAATGTTTCCCTTTAAAAATCCGATAGTGATTTCAAAATAGGCCAAATTTTGCATGTTCTATGCTATCTCATGGTACAGGCAATAATAGCATGATAAATTGGTTCAAACACACCACATATGATATGTATGAGAGGTCCATGATCAATGGACCTCAAAGCAATGCATTATTTAAAGAGTTCAAGTTGTGATGCACTTACCTCTTAGAGCTTCTTGTGCTATCTGCCAAGTTCCTTGTGTCAGAAGTAATTCAATGCTTTGAACACTCTTGATTGATCCCTTAGAAGTATTTAGGATGATCGGAACCAGATGGAATCCTCAGGAACAAGTATAGGCCTTTTCTTGCAAAAGGGGCAAAAATGACCAAGATAACAACTCTCTCAAATGGTGTTCCAGATGAGGGAAACTAATTGGGACAGTTTGAGGATGATATTTGGAGTATGTTTGAGGCCTAATTTGGTTTTGGAAGTGACTGAATCAATGCATGGCTTGAAAAATGCAGAAAAGTCAATTTTTGAAGTTTTGGAGGTTGACTTTCTGATTTTGGTGTTTCAGATCAAAGGTGAGTGTTTGGACAGCTTAGATATGACATATTGGATGTGTTTGGATCATGAGTTGTGGTAGAATTGCTCTCTAACTCAAAAACTCTGAGATTACTTGCAAAAGAAGGCATTTTGGCCTAAAGAAGGAGATTTTGAGGAAATCATCAGTTGTAGTGCTTTGGTGTACTTAAACTGAGCACAAATGAACTCTATTTATAGTATAGCAAGTTTGTTTTGCAAGCAATAGTGAATGGCAGCTAGTACAGGCCTTTGGCCAATGTTGATCCAAGGGAATCTTTAGTTTCCTCTAGCCATTGACTTGAGGTTAAGGCACAGGCATATGGTTCTTTGATTCAGAGCTGATTTTTTACTCATTCAGTTAGGAATGTGTCAGTCAATACCACCTTGATGCATCCATTAAATGCTTGGAAACAAAATTGGAGTCTTTTGCACTATTTAGCCTTTTTAGGTTTGTTATGGCTATGTGTATATTCTTGGACTTGGGAGGCTTGGGGATCAGATCATTCCCTTTTGATTTCATCCTCTGATGTGTCCAAATGGATGACAAGGCTTGGAGTTATCCAAATTTTCCAAATCGAGCAAAATGCCAAAATCTGCCTTATACAAGACAGTGGGAAATGGTGATTTTGAGGGAATCATATCTCCCTGCTCAGGTTGAGTTATGAGAGGCTCTTGTGCTTTTTAGAGAGCCCTCATATGATAAAAAAAACATGTGTGATCATAGTTTGTTTTGAAATTATTTGGATCCCATTGAAAAATCCTCATGAACATTGATGTCCAAGGCTGGTAACTTAGGCAGATTTTCACTAAGTGTTGGAAAAGTGCCATTTTCTTCATTTTTGTCATTTTGATCAGTCCATAACATAAAATCCACGAGGATTTGGAATCTCTTGTAGTTGACACTTTTAAAGAATGTCAGATGGACTTTCATTTGAGCTTTGAATGGGAGAAAAATGCCTTGTGGTTTAGGAGTTATGACCTTGCAAAGTTGGTACCAAAACCACTTTTGTTCCATAACTTAGAAAAAATTTGGTTTCTCGAGGTTGCCCCTTTTGCAAGAAACCTCACTTTTCTTGATTTTTCTTAATGAATGATGATCAATACCATACATTAACATTATTTTTTACTTAAGGGAACCATATTTGTGAAAAATTCCAAAAAGTCAAACTTGATTTTGTGCGCAGTTGACTTTTTATCGGATGAAATCCAAACTGTACGATCCTTTGTGAAATCAAGTCCTTAACCTAAATAAAACCTAATGGATAGATTCCATAGGTGTTATAGGGTATATTAAATCATGTCCCAAGGTTTGGGAGCATGTCTTGGTCAAAAGTCAAAGCTATAGTTGACTTTTCCTTCAAAACCCTAATTATGGTCCTGGTGAAATTGAAACTTGTGAATCAAGCTTCTTGGGCCAATCCATTATTGTAAATGGATCAATGTAGTGTATTGGAGGCCCTCAAATCATGTCTTGAGGTCTTGGCTCAGGATTTTCTCCAAAAGTCAACTTAGGGGTGAATTAGGTCAAGAAACCCTAATTCTTGATTTTTTATGAATGCATCCCCTGAGGCTAAATTGACTTGATGATTGGGTCCATGAGGTCCCTTGGAGTATCTTGGATTGTGCTTTGAAGAATTGGCTCATGCCCAGATGAAAATTTTCATCTGGAGGCCTCAGTCGACCCAAAACCCTAATTTGGTGACACTGGCGATCTCGAGGCTTGATCCACTTGGAATGTTGCAACCTTGTGCTTGATTCTTGATGTGGGAGTCCTATTGATCCTTTATGGGTGTTTGAGAGGTTAGACAAGTTAAAGATCATGTCATTTCTTGATTGATCCTTTATCTAAGTGCTCTGAGAGGGCTCAAAACCCTAATTCTTGGTTGTAGTGAAAGCTCAACAATCCTTGAGGAAATTGATGAGGCATGAAGGTACATCCATATTGTGGTGATGATCTTCACAATGATAGGAAATCTTGGTGGTCAAAATTTGGGGTATGACAGATGCCCCTATTCAATCTTCTTGGACCCGAAGGTGTGAATGGCGAAGGTATTCGGGCATTCGGGGTGCAAGAGGATTAAATATCGGAATACCCAAAATTTTGACAGTGGTTATGAATGGCAGTTTTCCCGTCCATCTTCTTTTGCTAAGCAATGATGCTTAGAAAAGGGTAAAACTTCCCATCGATCCTGGTTTTTACCCACGGAACTGGTCTTAGTTTCTTAAATAAACTTCCCCTCGATCCTGGTCTTCAGCCAAGGAACTGGTCTCAATTTGTGAAATAAACTTCCCCTCGATACTGGTCTTCAGCCAAGGAACTGGTCTTAGTTTCTTTTGTCAATAAACTTCCCCTCGATCCTGGTCTTCAGCCACAGAACTGGTCTCAGTTTCTTTTGAAATAAACTTCCCCTCAATCCTGGTCTTTAGCCAAGTAACTGGTCTAAGTTTCTTCTTGAAATAAACTTCCCCTCGATCCTGGTTTTCAGCCAAGGAACTGGTCTCAGTTTCTTTTCAGTTCCTTCCTTGACAAGGGACGCTATGTGTAGCGGTTTTCATCAAACTTCTCGGCGAGTTTACTGGGGGAGACGCTATTTGATTGAAAAATTTGATGTCCGACTTGCTGGGGGGACCCATTTGTCTGAGCGGTAGAGGTTTGCAAACTTCTCTATTGGAGATGCCATTTGTTGACTCTACTGGGGAAAACGAGTCTCTTGAGAGACTATTTTTTGCTTGGGGATATTACATCATACTTTTCTTCGAGATCTTCTCGGAGAAATGCCATGTGATGCAATTCAATTTTGAGGTGCTGATAATTTCATTAACATTGACTTTCTTGGGAGAAAAACCAATGTGTTGCTGAGAGTCTTTAGTTAAGAGGCTTTCTCTGGGGATTTTCTTTAATCCGAGAAAGCGAAAATATCATCTTCAATGGTGAAGAGTGAGGTTTGTCGAATGTCTTCTTGCCTTTCAGTGGTTCAAGTTATCAAAGTGGTCGAGGACTATCTCCAATCCAGAAATAAACTAGGGGAGAAAGATTATTCAGACAAAACATTTCCTGACAAGGAAAGAACTGACAACTCGATTGATTAAGAGGACTTTATCACTTGGGGACGAGACTGACCAGAGTGTTATTAATGCCATATGATTGTGAATGTGAATCAATAATGCATGATGTATGTATGTTTATGCTAACAAAACTGATGCGACATACAAACTAATGGATGAACACAACTGGATACTCGGCCACGGCGGGGAATGAAAAGTATCATTGGTTCAAAATAGCAATCTTGCCTTGCTTAAGAAAGACGGTCCCCGTGGAGAGAAAGAATTTTTCAATCAGTCTTAAGAGATATGAACTCTGCCGAGGATGTCAGATGAAACATGGTCTCTGACACAGTTGATCCTTCATTCAGGTGCACTGGTTTAGAAGGAGTACTTTGATTCTGCACTTTGAGGTTCAATCGCTTTCAGAGAAACTATCGTTGTTCTTTCGATGTTCAACAGTCAAAAGAATTGCCATCTTTATTTTAAAAGCAGAAAAAATTTTGACAAGTAAATTCATTTTTGTTTTATTTCAAGAATTATTGATCATGTTAAAAATGTCATTCTGTAAAGCTAAAACAAATAAGAATGGCAGACAAAAGCACTAGGGCTCAAATTTTATTGATAGGATGGAAATCAACCAAGCGCGTGATCCCATAGAATATTTACAAAGTTAGAAAATGGTAATTTAAGGGAAAAGGGCTACATTGAAACATAACGACCGTTATCCTTCAACCAACTTTGAATTCTAGACATCCTAAGCTTCTGTCGGAGATGACCTTGACTGGAGTTTTCCTGATGGATGGAATTACTGATGGGGATTTAACCTCGTCGGACATAGTTACTTGCCATTAATCCCTAACTTTTGCCTGGATTGTACTTTGAGATTTCCAATCCACCGGGATTTTTTTCTTGTGTCTCTAATTTTTACCTGGATCGCCCTTTCAGGTTTTCAATCCACCGAGACATTTTCTTTGGTTTAGGCGAAGTATTTCTTGACTACGTCAACATTCGTGGGGTAGGCAAATTCCTCTCCATCCATGGTTGTGAGTCTCAAGGCGCCACCTGAAAAGGCTTTCTTGACCACATAGGGGCCGTCATAATTCGGAGTCCATTTGCCCCGGGAATCAGTGAGGAATAATTGTATCTTCTTGAGCACAAGGTCTCCTTTCCTGAAGACGCAAGGTCGAACCTTTTTGTCAAACGCTTTCTTCATTCTTTGCTGATACAACTGACCATGGCATAGAGCCGTTATTCGATTTTCTTCGATTAGGTTCAGTTCATCGTGTCGACTTTGACATCATTCAGCCTCTGTTAGCTTAGCTTCCATCAATACCCAAATTGATGGGATCTCTACTTCTATGGGAAGCATTGCCTCCATGCCATATACTAGAGAGAAATGGGTTGCCCCTGTTGAAGTGCGGACAAATGTGCGATAACCGTGAAGAGCAAAGTGTAGCATTTCGTGCCAGTTTTTGTAGGTTATAACCATCTTTTGAACAATCTTCTTAATGTTCTTGTTACCCGCTTCTACCGGTCCGTTCATCTTAGGTCGATAGGGAGATGAGTTATGGTGTTCAATCTTGAACTCAGCACACAACTCTTTCATCATCTTATTGTTTAAGTTAGATCCATTGTCAGTAATGGTCTGGCTTGGAATACTATAACGACAGATGAGATTGTTTTTGATAAAGCGGACTAACACTTGTCGGGTTACATTGGCGTATGATGCTGCTTCGACCCATTTGGTGAAGTAATCAATGGCTACCAGGATGAACCGATGTCTGTTTGAAGCTTTGGGTTCAATCATGCCAATCATGTCGATTCCCCATATAGAAAAAGGCCATGGGGAAGAGAGAACTTTGAGATGTGTTGGCGGCACATGGATTTTGTCAGCGTATATCTGACACTTGTGACACTTCCTCATGTACTTGTAGCAATCGGATTCCATGGTCAACCAATAGTATCCTGCTCTCAGAATTTTTCTGGCCATTGTATGTCCATTGGCATGAGTGCCAAAGGAGCCTTCATGAATTTCCTTCATCAGCATGTTTGCTTCTGGTCTGTCTACGCATCGGAGCAAGACCATGTCAAAGTTTCTCTTATAGAGTGTATCACCGCTCAGAAATAAGTTACCTGCCAGCCTTCTGAGGTTTTTCCTGTCTTTTCTGGATGCCCCAGGCGGGTACTCTTGTTTCTGAAGGAAGCATTTGATATCGTGATACCAAGGTTTGTCGTCTTTGACTGCTTCGATCGTGAAGATTTAAGCGGGCCATTCTAGGCGCATTATGTCAATCTTAGGTATTTCGTTCCATTGACCTACACTAATCATGGAAGAAATAGTGGCTAATGCATCAACCATGTGATTCTCTTCACGAGGGATATGATGAAACTCGATTCTGTTAAAGAATGGTAACAACCTTCTCGCGTAATCTTTGTAAGGAATCAGTCCTGATTGGTATATGTTCTAATCTCCTTTGATTTGATTGATAACCAGGGTTGAGTCTCCATACACATCCAAGTTCTTTATCCTTATGCCAATAGCTTCTTCGAGACCCATGATACAAGCTTCGTATTCGACCTCGTTGTTTGTGTACACTTGAATGTCAGTCGGGCGATAAAAGGAATGTGGGTACCCTGAGGTGTTATGATGATTGCCTCAATTCCATTTCCATAATTGTTGACAGCTCCGTCAAAGATTAGTCCCCATTAGGAACCTGGTTGTGGCCCTTCATTGGGTAGCGGTTCATCACAATCTTTCATTTTCAAGTACATGACATCTTCGTCTGGGACGTCAAATCCGACTGATTCCTGATCATCAATCGGTTGATGAGCCAAATGATCGACTAAAATATTTCCTTTGACGGCTTTCTAAGCATGGTACTCGATGTCGTATTCCGATAACAACATCTGCCAGCGGTCAATCCTTCCCGTGAGAGCAGGTTTTTTCAAAGACATATTTGATTGGCACCATTTCGAAGATTAACCAAGTAGTGTGACAAATCATGTACTGGCGAAGTCGTTTGGCTGCCCAAGCCAGAGCACAGCAAGTTTTCTCAAGCATAGTGTACCGGGTTTCACAGTCGGTAAACTTCTTGCTCAGATAGTAGATGGCAGACTCTTTTCTTTTCGTTTCTTCTTGTTGGCCAAGTACACAACTCATTGTGTCTTCCAAGACTGTTAGGTATATGGTCAATGGTCTTCCCTCCACTGGAGGTGACAGGATATGTGGATTCAACAGATACTCTTTAATACTATCGAAGGCGGTTTGGCAGTCTTCTGTCCATACGCAGTCCTGACTCTTTTTGAGTAATTTGAATATTGGAGTGCATGTCGCGGTCATGAGGAAAATAAATCTGGACATGTAATTCAAACATCCCAGGAATCCTATGACTTGTTTCTCAGTCTTTGGAGAAGGCATTTCTTGAATGGCCTTGACTTTGTCAGGATCAACCTCAATTCCTTTCTGGCTGACGATGAACCCGAGCAGTTTTCCTGAACATGCACTTGTTAGGATTCAAGCGGAGTTTGTACTTTCTCAGACGCTCGAATAACTTTAACAGGTGGGTCACATGTTCCTCTTCTATTTTAGATTTGGCGGTCATATCATCGACATACACTTCGATTTCTTTGTGCATCATGTCGTGAAATAGAGTAGTCATGGCCCTTTGATAGGTTACCCCGGCGTTCTTCAAACCGAACGACATTATCTTGTAACAAAAGGTGCCCTATGGGGTGATGAATGAAGTTTTCTCCATCTCTTTCGGCACCATTTTTATCTGATTATAGCCCGAGAATCCATCCATGAAGGAGAAGACTTTGAAATTTGTTGTACTGTCTACCAGCATGTCTATGTGCGGTAAGGGAAAGTCATCCTTGGGACTGGCTTTGTTCAGATCCCTGTAGTCTACACACATTCTGACTTTTCCGTCCTTTTTCGGAACTGAAACTATGTTAGCTAGCCATTAAGGATATTCTAAGGTGGCGAGGAAACCCGCGTCAATCTGTTTCTGCACTTCCTCTTTGATTTTGATGGCCATGCCTGGATGAGTCTGTCTCAGCCTTTTTTTTACTGGCGGACATTCTGATCTTAACGGTAGATGATGTTCCACGATGCTGATGTCTAAACTTGGCATGTCCTGATAGGACCAAGCAAATACATCGGGAAAATATTTGAGAAGTTTTATCAAGTATTCTCTGACAGCCGGACTGAGCAGTGCCCCAATCTTAACTTCTTTCCTGTCTTCTTCTATACCCAAATTGACCATTTCCAACGGCTCTTTGTGAGGTTCAATAGGCCTTTCCTCTTGTCTGAGTAATCGGGAGATCTCCTCTGGAATTTCTTTGTTTTCTTCTTCTTCAGCCTCAAATACCGGGAATTCAAAGTTGGGAGAAGGCATTGGATCGTATGTTTCAATGGGGTTTAAAATAAGCAATCTGCATGATGTGATGATTTATTTTTAGAAGAGATAGAGAGAATGCAAGAATGTGTGCAGTGTATTTTCTGAAAAATGCTTCTTTTTATTTTTGGGTTGTTTTAGGATTACCATTTTCTGAAAATGTGAAAAGTGAAAACAACAATAAAATGCGAAAATTACAGAATGACGTTATTTATTTATGATTTTGTCGATTCTTGAAACTACATCCATATAAAACAAAACTCTGTCGCTTTGGGCAAAGCGAAGAGAGCATTTACAGAAAGTGAGCCCTATAAAAACATCTGTTTCACCTGGGCGGAGTGAAAGGTTAAAACAAAGATGGCAATTACTTAGACTTATGGACGAATTTCGGGACATCGACAGCAACCCATTGGCGGAAAAATCCTCAGTGAATCAAAAAGTTTGGTACCTTCTTTCTTGGTTTGTCCTCATAAATGACGCTGATTTCTGGCGGAGCAGGATCATTGGAGTCTTCCTTCCATGCGGAGTTGTCGTAGACGAACTTTTCTGTTGTATCTTGCACAATGTTTTCACTCTCAGGCGGGTCTCCCCATTCAGTTGGTTGGATGTCTTCGAGCCTGATACGAGAGCTTCAGGAGCGGTGTACTTGACCAAGAAGTCGTACTTGCCACTCGGCTGTCCTAAAGTGTCCCATACTTCTGTGGGAGAAGAGGAGTCATCCTTCTCGATGACGTTGACCTCTAGAAAAGCATAGTTGATGAATTCTTGTCCTGCAATCTTTGCAGATTCATCGTTATGCTGGATATCTTCAGAATGTCCTAAGTAATAATCCCATGACTTGGTGGGGACACAGGTATTCTTTTCAATATTGCTCAGCTGATAAGAATTGTTGGGCTGACTCTTTTGCCCTGAGTCTTCTGGGTACGACTTCCAGATAGGCAAGTCATCCATTGGGTCATAATAGTCATAGTCAAAGCTGTCTTTCATCAGAGTGTCCTCCTCTAATGAGTTAGGCGAAGCACGAAATCCCTCAGGATCACAATCTCCGTACATCATCTAGACATCTGATCTTGGTATATATCTCAGACTTTGCGTAGGATAGCAAAATGGCGTATATGCCTCTCCCTGAGACATATAACCATCCTCATTGAGTTAGGAGTTCCACTCTTCATCTGTATCGGAGGAATCACCCTCATTGATGGTATGTACTTCTTGAGACACCGGGTGAAGGAAGTCTCCAATGTGGAAGAAGTCCTGAATGGGATGAAAACTTTCATCATTAGTAGCAGTCTGGGTACATGTTGAGGAAAAACCAAGACCTTTCTTTGTCTTGTTATCCGTAGGAATGACAAGTTGTCCCCATCCTTTTGCATTGTTACTCTCGATCACTTTGAGAGCATCTTTGTATGAGGAAATCGATGTTCCTCTCTCTGCTCGATTCTCATTGCTTACCGAGAGTGCTTGGAAATGGGTTCTAACAACCTCATCGGGTTCTACACAGGAGAATGATGATAAGTTGCTCACGATCAAGGCCCACTCTCCGCAGACTGTGACTAGCTTGTCATTCTCGACGAACTTCAGCTTCTGGTGAAGTGTCAAAGTGACTGCCCCAGCTTCGTGTATCCAAGCTCTTCATAACAAACAACTGTATGCTGCCCGAATGTCCATGACCTGGAAAGTGACTTGGAAAGTGTGAGGACCGATGGTTATGGGAAGATCGACTTCGCCGATAACTATTTTTCTGGATCCATCAAATGCTTTGACGATGACCTCACTGCCTCTCATCGGAGATCCTTGAAATGATAGTCACATCTAGTAGACTTTGGCATAACATTTAGAGCTGATCTGGTATCTACCAGTACGCTGGCTAAAGCATCATCCTGGCAGTTGACTGTAATGTTAAGCGCCATGTTGTGATTTTTGCCTTCTTCCGGCAGTTCTTCATCACTGAATCCTAAATTGTTGTAGGAAGTGATGTTGGAGATGATGTTATCGAATTGTCTTATTGTCACATCTTGTTCCACAAAGGGTTGCTCTAAGACTTTCTGTAGAGCTTCTCTGTGAGCTTCGGAATTGAGCAAGAGAGATAACACAGAGATTCTTGAAGGAGTTTGCAACAGTTGGTCTACAATGTTGTACTCGCTCTTCTGGATGAGCTTCAGCATCTCATCATTGTTCTTTGAAAGATCGGGATTACTGGATTTCCCGATTTGTTGATTGGGAACTTCTGTTTGAGGTTCCTTTTCTCTGTTGGGTTCTCCAACTCCTCTGTTGAAGATATGGTCGCTTCGTGTTACTCAACTGATATCGACAATGTTTACGACGGAGGTTAATGGAGTTTCCTTTCCATTCTAGATTGTTGTTGCACCGTAATTATAAGGGATAACCTTATCGGATTTGTAAGATATTGGTCCTGGTGTAATACCCCAAATTTTGACCACTTAGATTTCCCATCATAGTGAAAATCATCATCACAATATGGATGAACCATCATGCTTCATCAGTCTCCCCAAAGATGGGTGAGCATCCAATACAATCAAAATTAGGGTTTCAAGCCCTCTCATAGTTCTCAGACAAAGGATCAATCAAGAAATGACATGATCTTCAACTTGTCTAACCTCCCAAGTAACTACAAAGGATCAAAAGGACTCCCACTTCAAGGATTAAGCACAAGGATGCTCCCTTCTAGGTGGATCAAGCCTCAAGATCGCCAGTGTCACCAAATTAGGGTTTTGGTCGACCAGGGCCTCCAGATGGAAAATTTTCATCTGGGAACAAGGCAATGATCCAAAACATGACCTAATATACTTCATGGAACCTCATGAACCCATGCATCAAGTCAATTTTGCCTCAGGGGATGCATTCATCAAAAATCAGGAATTAGGGTTTCTTGACCTAATTCACCCCTAAGTTGACTTTTGGGACAAACCATGAGCCAAGACCTCAAGACATGATTTGAGGGTCTCTAATATACCATATTGATCCATTTGGAACAATGGATTGATCCAAGAAGTTTGAGCAACAAGTCTCAATTTCATCTGCACCACAATTAGGGTTTTAAGAGAAAAGTCAACTGTAACTTTGACTTTTGACCAGGACATGCTCCCAAACCCTAATACATGATTGAATATACCCTATCACACCCATGGAACATGTCCATCAAGTTTGATTTAGGTCAAGGACATGATTTCCTGAAGAATTGCACAGTTTGGAATTCATCTGATAAAAAGTCAACTGTGCACAAAAGTCAACTTTGACTTTGAGATTTTTCACCAAAATGGATTTTTAGCCCTAAAATGATGTTAATGTATGATTTGAATCATCATTCATCAAGAAAAATCAAGAAAAGTGAGATAACTTGTAAAAGGGGTAACCATAAAACTTAGAAATTTTTCTAAGTTAAAAATAAAGTGGCAAAGGTACCAACTTTGGAGGACCATAACTCCTAAACCACAAGGCCATTTTTTCTCATCCAAAGATGGATTTGTAGCCCTCATTATCACCTACAAAAACTTCAACTACAAGTCATTCCAATTCATTAAGGATTTTGAGTTATGGAGTGATCAAAGTGGCTGAAAAGTGAAAATGTCACTTTTTCCAACACTTAGTGAAATTTTCACTAAGTCAGATTCTGCCTCACTTTTTGCCAAATGTAGGGGGATTTTTCACTTGGAATCAAAAGAGATCAAAACCAAACTTGTTCAAACAGTTGTTGTATCATGTAAGAGCTTTCCAAAATGGCCAAGAACATTGCCAAATTCAACCTACACCATGAGATACAACATTGCCAAGTTGCCTTGCTGAAATCTGTCAAGGCAAGGCAGAATTTGCAACTTTGGTCGATTTGCCAAAATCAGCCAAATTCAATTGCTCCTATCCACTTGGACACCTCAGAGGATTGAATCTAAAGGGGACAATTACTGAGCCAAGCCTCCAAAGTCCATGGAACAAGAAATAACATGTTGAACCTAGAATGGCCAAAATAGGGACAAGACTTCAAATTTGGAATGAGGCATTCAATGAAACCATCAAGGTGGCATGGACTGAGCCATTCTCATCTGAAATCAGTCAAGACTTATCCAAGACCAAGGGAACCAAAGCTCTGTGCCCTAACCTCTAGTCAATGGCTAGAGGGGACTTGGATTTTCATTTGCCAACATTGGCCAAAGCTACTTACCAGCTGCCATCACTATTCCTTGCAAAACAAACTTGCTCTACTATAAATAGAGCTCAATTGTGGTCAGTTTGAGTACACCAAAGCCATCTAACAGATGCTTTCCTCAAAATCTCTTCTTTTACTCCAATTTTGCCTTCTAAGGCAAGTCACTATCGGGTTTTGAGTTTGAGAGCAATTCCAATCAAACCAATCACTCACACACCTCACATACATCACATATGAGCTGATCAAACACTTAGATTACTTCTGAAACATCAATTTCACAAAATCACCAGCTGGTTGCTCAAGGTTTTAACCAAAGTGCAGCTGAGGTACCACAAAATGATCCAGCCAATTTCAATCAAGTCCAACCATCCAAACACAATCCATAGGGTGTAGGGAAGCTGTTCAGATCATCACCACTCATCTGTAACACCTCCAAATCAAAAATCACTTTGAACTTGCTGTCACGACTTGGAGGTAAGCACATACTTGGTCATCTCTCAATCTATGCATATTTCCTCGCACAATAATTTGGCCATATGTTCATAATCATGCATGGAATGTTTTCCCTCAATTAATTGCATTGTTTGAATCGTGTATCAAAAATCCTAGCCTTCATGCATAAATTAGGGTTCTTGAGGTCTCTTCGTGATTTCTTGTTGTATGTTTAATTTAAATGAAATTAAAGTACATAGACATGATCGTGAGGTTGAGGCGAGCATAATGATATGTGGATTGCATGATATGATTGCGTATTCATGGAGATTGGATAGAAAATGCAAATCTGAGAAACCAAGAACACGCGCGTGTTCTTCAGCTTGTTCTTGGCGCCATTTTTAGAAATTCAAATATTTGAATTTTGTGATTTTGTTTAATTGATTCAAAAATTAATTTCTCTCTGAGTTTTAATGATTTTGAGTTGATTCTTTTTTTAATAATTCACAAAAATGTTAAAATATTTTATTTTCACAAAAAATCCCAAAAAATATTATTTATTTCATATAATTGATATTTTTGCAAAGAATTAATATTTTAATTGTTTTTGACATTTTAAATATTTTTTCTACATTGATTTTGCAACTTTTAATGCTTTATAATTATTTTGTAGGTCAATACTTAATTTTTGAAGCATTAATCCAAGATCACAATTTGTTTTCCATGTGTTAAACAATTTTTGATCATTTTAATTGAATTTTTATTCAATTAAATACATTTTGAAAACAAATTAGGGTTTTGGATTAATTCAACCCTCATAAATCATTTTTAAACCTTTTTTGGGCCTCTTGAGAGAGTGTAAGACCCATCCCTCTGTACAAGTAAACGACGCGATCGTCGCCCGTTTAAAAATAAAAATCATCTGGGCCTCTCCTCGAGCTATAAGACCCATTCAAAACTTTTGGGCCTCTATTAGAGTGTAAGACCCAATCCCCCTTTTAACCAAAACATTTTGGGCCTCACTTATTGTATAAGTCCCTCTGCGTTAAAAGAAAACCTCGGCGCGATCGCCATTTTTAAACGAAAAATCATTTGGGCCTACCCTCGTGTTATAAGCCCCTCTCTTTTCTTTAAACCTTTTTTGGGCCTCTTGAGAGAGTGTAAGACCCATCCCTTTGTACAGAAAACCTTTTTGGGCCCCAGTCACTTGTATAAGTCCCGCTGTACAAAGTCAAACAGTGTGCTCACTGATAAAACCCTGGGCCTCTCCTTGAGCTGTAAGCCCCAAATCTTTCTTTTTCAAAGCACTTTCTCCTTTGATTTTGAATATACTGTTGTTTTCAATCTTTCTTTGTTGAACAACTAACCAAACAGCATGGAAGCACTACAACCGAGTAAGTGGTTATCGCTTTCATTTACTGCTTTCATATTATAAACTGTATTGTGGGGCTGCTCACTGTAAGTCTCCTTTCATAAACTCATATCTACTGTGTAATAATAGTATAGATATTTTGAGTTTCCCCGGCAACTACGTCTAGAACTAGGTGACGCCGTTTCATTTATTCGTAGAAATAGACGTCTAGATCCCCAATAGGAGCACCAGATACAGTCTTCTCTTCGGCTATCCTCCTTAGGAATCGTCAAGAAGCTCTACTCCCCAAGATGAATGTATTCTCCGTGAATGGCATCTTTGAGTTTCTTCCAAATTCTCGAACTTTCCTGACTTGATCTATTCCTTGTGGATAGCTTGCCTTGAATGTCTCGGGGTTTGGGTACCCACTACGGTCATAATCTTGGACCTTAACTAAGGAACCCTCTTTAAAAGCTAAAAATCGCTGGATAGTAAACCTCGCACGTTTACTAGTGGTTTTTATCTTTAAAAGAGTTATCTCTCCTAATGGAAAGGAGATGATAGACCCACGGGCTTCTTAAAAGCATCGGCCTTCTCTTGGGCATTATTCAAGGACACTACGGCTTCTTAGAAGTATTCACAGCCTCCTCTTAGGCTTTGTATAATGATCTCTTCCTTCGGGAATGATAGCCTCTTCTTGGGCTTCGTACAAGGACCCGTCGGCTTCTTAAAAGTTTCCAGCCTCCTCTTGGGCTTCGTACAAATTGTCCCGACGACCTCCTAGAGGTATAGGAACAGAACCTAGTCATCCTCATAGAACAGTCCTTTCATAGAGTCTACTACTGTTTCTCAAAGCATAGTACAAAAGGAAAAAAACTCTAGACTTGGACAGTCTAACTTCCTTGAGTCTCAAAGACATTCTCAAGTGACCCCTTCGTTAAATAGGAAGGAAACCCGCAGACTCGGACAGTCTCAATACCCTTTGGATTTCCCGTTTCCTCAAAGAGAAGGAAATATCCCTGATCCTCAGATCAAATCCC
The DNA here is from genome assembly GCA_022829125.1 of Lathyrus tuberosus. NCBI lineage: Eukaryota > Viridiplantae > Streptophyta > Magnoliopsida > Fabales > Fabaceae > Lathyrus > Lathyrus tuberosus. Next base: position 5,630,758 of record JALAZF010000190.1, read on the forward strand.
TGAGTACAGTGTTGCTCATATAAGAACTTATTTTCTCTTTTAAAATCAGTATATTGGATCTGTCACTCAACTGAAACAAACCTTTAGCCTCCATCTCGGGCTTCGTACGAGATACAAAAACACTCTCTTGTTGAGTATCAAAGACTCCCTCGTAGAGTCAAACAAACAATAGCCTCTATCTCGGGCTTCGTACGAGACACAAAGACTCTATCGTCGGGTCAAAAACTTTTAGCCTCTCTCTCGGGCTTTGTACGAGACACAAAATAGCCTCCTCTTAGGCTTTGTATAATGATTTTCCTAGCAGAAATTAGCCTCCTCTTAGGCTTTTGTATAAGAAAACCACTGGTTGATCCAATCAACCTTTTAGCATCAAAGTTGTGCCTCGTTCACAGTACACAAACATCAACAACTCCTTTCCTTTCATCTAATCGCTGTAAGCGGCAAGCCTCTGGATCATCTATATCCATGCCACTGTCCCTCTTTTAGCATGAGAAATTCCTAAGGAAAGATGGCATTGCTCTACACTGAGTTAAAGTCTTCTCCTTCAGGTTAAAACCCTTTTTTCGGAAATTATGGCATTGCTCGGATCCGCGTATCCCAGTTAAAGTAATTCTCCTTCCCCCTCTTTAGAGATGACAAATTCTCTCTAAAGTCGAGGTCTTTCAGCTTCACATCTTGGGCTTTGAACAAGACACAAATAGACCTTTCAGCTTCACATCTTGGGCTTTGAACAAGATACAAACTACCCTTTAGCTTCACGTCTTGGGCTTTGAACAAGACACCAAAACACCCATTTCCTCCCATAGAATAGGAGGAACTACGAACGCTCTGATTTCCCTGTTTCGGTAAACGGGAATACGTAGGCATAAGATCGAAAGAAAATATCTTAGCGAGCACAATCAACAAAAAACCCAAATCCCATATCTCCATCAATCAAAAATCAGTAATTCTAAAGCATCAGTCCTAACATCCTAATCCTTGTTCCCCGCCAGAAACCTTCTGCCCAGGTAAAAGAGAAAGAAAACAGTACTGGCGAAAAATACAAATAACCCGTACAAAGGCCCCCCACATTGATAGCATTCGTAACATAACAGACCGCTATTTAAACTCAGTATGCAAAGCAGGGTTAATTGGAGACATCTATTTCCCTTCCTTATTCAGCTCACAATAGGATAAAAAATGAATCGACCTGTAGTTTAAGCTCAAACCGCAGAGAGTGACCAGCGCTTAAGAACCGCGTCCAAAGTCGCTCGCTACAGAAAAATGGCGCCCACCGTGGGGCCAGTTCTTTCTTTCTTACAATTTAAACCTTGGGTAAGTCATTTTCATGGCGGTGGCCGCCAACAGAAAAATGGCGCCCACCGTGGGGCCGGTCTTTGTCAAACTCGGTCTTCCTTCTCTTCACTTGTGTGAATACCACATATTGGGGCTTCCGCCAGGGAACCCATTTTCTGTTAGGAACTTAGGATTCATAGCTTTAAAGGTCTAGGATGGTTAGGACAAATATATATACTGCTTTTCCTAAATGTTATACGTGTTTATTTTTCTGCTAATGGGAATGCGGGTGATGCCGTATGTGGAAAGATTGAGTATACACCTAGAAAAGCCAACCCTTTCGTAGTGCGGAAACTATCGGAAATAGTTGTTACGCGATACTACCCTCATTTGAGGCTGGTGATCTATTCTCGGTGAATGGCACTTACTCTAAGATTGCACACAACTCACTGGCGATCCGCTTGTTGTTTGCCTTCCTGGGAGGAGCTGATGATAATGAGTACAGGTACAAAAATCACCCTAGTATAAACCTTTGGGGATGGGTAGAGCCTTGACTTCATGACAACGACCCTCTGACCCCATGTTTTTTCTATGTTTTTGTGTGCTGCATTCATGCATCCATTTAATAAAACATTAAAACATTCAAAAAACTTTCTCTTCTAGTCTCTCTGTTTTTCAAATTAAACTAAGACTGTGATTGCAAATATCAGAGAAAAAGATTACGCTAATGGATTTCGGTAGAAGGAGAACTCGCCAGTATACCTTCAAGGTTCCAAAATTAGGGAATTTGAGAAGGTTAGCAAGGATGATCGTTAACCCAGAGGCTTTCAGAGCCAAGCACGGTGGTTTGCTACCACTGTTAAGAGTCCATGTGATTGAGGGGATCATGGACGCGCTCATTCAGTTCTACGATCCAGTTTATCACTGTTTCACATTCCCGGATTACCAGCTATCACCAACGCTGGAGGAGTATTCTCATCTGGCTGATTTACATATCACTGATCGAGCTCCATTTTCTGGACTGGAAGAAATTCCAAAGAATCAGACTATTGCAAGAGAAATTCATTTGGACGAGTCTGAGGTCAAGACTCACATGATTACTAAGGGTGGCATCCAAGGTTTGCCAGCCCAGTTCTTGACAAAAAAGGCTCTATACTTCGCTAGTATAGGGAACGGGACTGCTTTTGAAAGCATCTTTGTCTTGCTCACCTACGGATTATTTTTGTTTCCCAACATCAATAACTTCGTCGATATCAACGCTATTAAGGTTTTTCTCATTGGAAACCCTGTGCCGACTTTGCTCGCAGATGCGTATCATTCTGTACACCTGGGAAATTTGTACAGCGGAGGGGAGATCACATGCTGTGTACCTTTGCTCTACAAATGGTTTATCTCTCACTTTCCCAAGTCTGCTGCTTTTTGGGATTGCAAGAGTGTCTTACGTTGGTCGCAGAAGATCATATCTCTCACCAATTCCGATATAGATTGGTGTAATAGGATTTATGAGGGAATCAGAATCATTGACCGTTGTGGAAGCTTCCCCAGCGTACCCCTCATAGGAACTAAAGGAGGAATCAACTATCATCCGATATTGGTTCTTCGTCAATTTGGATACCCGATGCGACACATCCCACTGGATGTTCATCTGGAAGGTCTTTTCTTCAAAGAAGGAGAAAATGACATAGCACTAAAGATGGAAATAGTGCAAGCTTGGAAACGGGTTCATAAGAAAGGACGAGAGTCTCTGGGAAAACCAGACTGTGTCTCGGTGGAGCCTTATCTCTATTGGGTACAAACCAGAGCTCTCAAGCTAAAAATGCCTTATCCTCATTACGGAATTCTTCTGCCGAGAGAATCTGTCATGTACTTCATGACGGAAACTGAAAAGCTTCAGGTTACTCTCAACAAAGTTCAAAAGGAAAGAAGATCTTGGAAGAACAAGTACCGCACCCTCGACGTAGAGTGTATCCAAATACAGCAACTACTAAAAGAGAAAGATGATCTGATTGAAATTTTGGAGCAACATGTTGTAGAGAATCAAGATGACCAAAGGAATTTGCTCACTCCTTTCACTTGGCAAAGGAATGACAACCCGACAACGGCCCAAGCGCCCTGGTCAAAGAAAAGGAAGATACCAGAATCAGCACCCGGTTTCTCCTCAGAGAGGACTCGGGACCCATTAGTTTAGGTTTCTATTTCTGCACTTTGTAATCTACTGTATTTCCATTTCTGTAATCCTTTGAATTTCAATAAAAAGGGGTTTCCCCACCATCTGATATTTGCAATCTAATTGTCGAAGTTTATTTTGATTAAACCAAAAAAACAACAATTAATATAATCATTGCATTCATCATTCTCACATCGCGTATTCTTCTTCCCTACGAATCTCACGTTTGTGTCTCGATTCTAGAGTCAAACTGTCTCATTCGTATAATACTCGGGCCAATCGTCAGAAAAAGATAGATGATCTTGAGGAAGAAAATAGAGAGTTGAAAGAAGAGATCGACGCTCTGAGAGAGGATATGAGAAAGCTTTGTAACGACATGCAAGCCATGGCAGAAGCTCAGCTACAAAGAACTGTGATCTCAGAGATCACCTCAACGCCCATCATAGAAAAGTATGATCCTAGGTATCAGATGCTGAAAGATCGTCCTTGGGGCATGCCTGTTAACTATATCCCGGAAGGATATGTTCCGCCGATCACTGAAGATCAGGGAATCGCAACAGAAGCCGCTGGGCCTGAAGGTTACAAACTTCGGGAAAGCGAAGATGCCAGGGGCATACTGAAGACTCCTGAAGGTTACAAACTTCGGGAAACGCCAAGTGCACCCAGTGATTTCACCGAAATGGTCGGCATGGGTGTACGTCTTGAGGAAGCTGTCCGAGAAGGACGTTTGGTAAAAGACACTAGATCAACGAGCGGTACTAAAAAATACGGTAGTGCTCTCCCTAAGAAAAAAGAGCAAGATATTGGGAATATCTCTCTCGAAAAGCAAAGGCGACGTTATCAGCCAGTAGCAGCTGTTACTCCTGCTATCGGCCCCGCGCCTATTCCTATGTATCAACCTCAGGTTGCGCAGAGCCAACCTGACCAACAAAGGACACAACAGCCTCTTCAGCAGGCTCATCCTCCATATAACAACAACCGTACAATACGGCCACCAGGATTTGATCCTATACCCGTAACGTACGCAGAACTGTTTCCGTTACTGCTGGCTAAGGGGCACATCCAGACTAAGTCTCCTCTTACAGTACCGGAAAATCCACCTTTTTGGTTTAAAGCGGATCAAACATGCCCTTATCATCAAGGAGGTTCAGGGCATAACATTGAGACTTGTCTCAATTTCAAATCCGACGTGCAAAAGCTTGTTAGGAGCGGGCTCTTATCTTTCAAAGATACGAATCCTAATGTTCTTACGAACCCGCTGCCTCAACACGAGAAAGTTGTAGTCAATCTGATTGAGAAAGAGACTAACAATGTCTATCAAATTCACGATGTACTCTTATTGGGGACCAATCTGGTCAAGATGCATTGTAGACAGAGTGGATATGGCCATGTGCCACCTCATAATTATCACCAGTGTGATATCTGCTCTAAAGACAACCAGGGGTGTTCTGTAGTGCAAGCAGCTCTACAGGAACAAATGGATCTTGGATGGATCCAAGAGCACCGAGTTCGTGGAGTTAACATGGTTTACACGAATTCCAACGTCATTCAAAACCACGACATCCGTGCGATGAATGTCAACTTGGTGGCGATGCACTCAAGGCAAAGCCAGTATCATAATCTGCCGCGGCACGATTACAGTTCCTGTCTGATTTGCTCGGTAAACAAACAGGGATGCTCTTTCATACAAGAGGCCCTCCAGCGTCAGATGGATCTTGGATGGATCCAAGACTACCATGATAGGAACTCCTATCAAATCAACATGGTTCAGATCTTTGACATCCGCGTAATGGATACCAACCTGGTAGAGTTACATGCTGAGCAGGTCCGACTTGGATTCTTAATATCACATGACTATCAAAATTGTAAAGCGAGTTGCGAAAACGATCGAGGTTGTACCCTTGTCCAGGAGGCACTTCAGCACTTGTTAAATCACTGGTGGATGCCAATCTATATGGACGAAGATACTCAGCAGATTAGTATCAATAACAGGAATCCTACTCGTCGTCAAAGTCAGGATGTCCGATCAATGGAAGGTAACCTAGTGAGGTTACATTGTATTCAAAGTGGGCGTGGCCAGGTGCCACCACACAACTATGACAGTTGTAGCGTCTGTGCAGAAAGTAACCAAGGGTGTTACCTTGTGAGAGCAGCTCTTCAGGGTCAGGTCGATCATGGAGAAATTCGTCCATATCCCGGTTCAGAACCCATCATTTGGTCGCCAAACTACCTTGCCGAGCAAGTTGAGGATGTTGTCACGATCTCTGGTCATCACAGGACCAGGGATGTTTTTGCCATCATCCCTCTACTTGACAAATCTAGAGTTCCCAACCGGGAACGGATCAAGGTTACTTATGATGGTCAGAAAAATCAGAAGGTTCCCATAGTCATCTATCTACCGGGGCCACTACCGTATAAATCAGCTAAGGCAATCCCTTACAAATACGGTGCAACAATAATCGAGAATGGAAAGGAAATTCCATTACCCTCCGTCGTGAATATTGCAGACATCAGTCGTATAACACGGAGCGGTCGAATCTTCAACCGAGGGGTTGGAGAATCCAACAAAGAAAAGGAACTTCAGGCGGAAATTCCTGATCCACCAGTCAGTCAATCTGGTAATCCCGACTTTTCAAAAGACAAAGATGAGATGCTAAAGCTCATCCAAAGGAGTGAATATAACATTGTTGATCAACTGTTACAGACTCCTTCAAAGATCTCAGTATTATCACTGTTACTCAGTTCAGAAGCACACAGAGAGGCTCTACAGAAAGTCTTGGAGCAAGCCTTTGTGGAACAGGATGTAACAATCAGACAATTCGATAGCATTGTCTCTAACATCACTTCCTGCAATAATTTGGGATTTAGTGATGAGGAATTACCTGAAGAGGGTCGTCGTCATAACATGGCGCTCAACATTACAATTAACTGCCAGGGCGATGCTTTAGCCAATGTACTGGTAGACACAGGGTCAGCCCTGAATGTTATGCCGAAGTCCACTTTGACGCAATTATCATTTAAGGGCCCTCCGATGAGAGTCAGCGAGGTCGTCGTCAAAGCATTCGACGGATCCAGAAAAACAGTTATCGGCGAAGTTGATCTTCCCATAACTATTGGTCCTCACACTTTCAAAATCACTTTCCAGGTCATGGACATCCGGGCAACATACAGTTGTTTATTAGGAAGACCTTGGATACATCAGGCTGGAGCGGTTACTTCAACCCTCCACCAAAAGCTAAAGTTCGTCAAGAACGATCAACTTGTCACGGTTTGTGGGGAACAAGCCTTTCTTGTGAGTAACCTATCATCATCTACTTGTGTGGAACCCGAGGAGGTTATTGGAACTCAGTTCCAAGCACTATCGGTGAGCAAGAACGATCAATCCGAAGAAGGAACTTCAATTTCTTCATACAAAGATGCTATCAAAGCGGTCGGGAGTACCGATACAAAAGGATGGGGACAGCTTGTCATTCCCACTGACAATAAAATAAAGAAGGGTCTTGGTTTTTCTGCGACCTGTACCCAGACAGCTGTCAGCGATGAAAGTCTTCATCCCCTTCAAAACTTCTTCCACAGTGGAGGTTTTCTTCACCCAGTGTCTCAGACAGTTCATGCTATCAATGAGGAAGATCCCTCTGACACAGATGAAGAATGGAAGTCCTACCTTAACAAGGACGGCTATATGTCTCAGGAAGAGGTGCCTATGCCTTTTTGCTTTCCTACAGAAAGTCCGAGATTTATACCAAGATCAGATGTCGAAATGATCTACGGAGATTTTGATCCGGAAGGATGCCGTGCTCCGCCAAATTCATTAGAGGAAGACACTCTGATGAAAGAAAACTTTGATCACAATTACTATGGCCCGATGGATGGTCTGCCAATGTGGCAGCCTTACCCAGGAAACTTGGGGCAAGAAAGTCAGCCGAGTAATGAAACTCAGCTGAGCGTCATTGAACAGAATACCTGTGTCCCCGCCATGTCATGGGATCAACACTCAGGTCATTCGGAAACTACTGAACATGAAGATGAATTCGCAACGTTTACAGGACTAGAATTCATCAACTATGCTTTTCCTGAGGTCAACGTCATCGAGAGGAATGACTTCTCCAGTTCCAAAGAAGTTTGGGACACTTTGGGACAACCAAGTGGAAAATACGAATTTATGGTCAAGTACACTGCTCCCGAAAGCTCTCGTATCAGGCTCGAAGATATCCAGTCAACTGGATGGGGAGATACAGCTGAGAGCACCAATGCTATGCAAAGTACAACAGAGGAATCCTCCTACAACAATTCTGCTTGGGAGACAGATTCCAATGATCCTGCTCCACCAGAAATCAGCGTCATTTCTGAAGACAAATCAAGGAAGGTGCCAGACTTTGTGATTCACCGAGGAGTTCGCCGCCAATGGGTTGTCGTCGAGGTTCCGAAGGTCGTTCATCAGTCAAAGTAATTGCCATCTTTAACCTTTCACCCTGCCCAGGTGAAACGTATGTTTTGATAGGGCTCGCTTTTTGTAAATTTCCCTCTTCGCTTTGCCCAGAGCGAGTGAGTTTTGTTTTATAGGGCTGTAGTTTCAAGATTCGACTTGTTCATTAATAAAATAACGTCGTTCTGTAATTTTCGCATTAATTGCTGTTTTCTCTTTTTGCTTTTTCAGAAAATGGTAATCCTAAAAAAAACAATTCAAAAATAAAAACAAGCAGTAAAATAAATACACTGCACACACTTACATTTTCTCTATCTCTTCTAAACACGAATCATCACGTCATGCAGATTGCTTGTTTTATACCCCGTTGAAACATACGATCCGATGCCTTCTCCCAACTTTGAGTTCCCGGTATTCGAGGCTGAAGAAGAAAATGACAACGAAATTCCAGAAGAGATCTCCCGACTACTCAGACAAGAGGAAAGGTCCATTGAACCTCACAAAGAGCCGTTGGAAACGGTAAACTTGGGTTCAGAAAAAGAGAGAAAAGAAATCAGGATCGGAGCACTGCTCAGTCCAACTGTCAAAGAAAGTTTGATAAAGCTTCTCAAAGAATTCCCCGATGTATTCGCTTGGTCCTATCAGGATATGCCAGGGTTGGATACCAGCATCGTGGAACATCACTTACCACTAAGATCGGAATGTCCGCCAGTAAAGCAAAGGTTGAGACGGACTCACCCGGACATGGCCATCAAGATCAAAGAGGAGGTACAGAAACAGATCGACGCGGGTTTCCTCGCTACATCTGAATATCCTCAATGGTTAGCCAACATCGTACCCGTTCCCAAAAAGGATGGAAAGGTCAGAATGTGTGTTGATTACAGAGATCTAAACAAGGCAAGTCCAAAGGACGACTTTCCTTTACCACACATTGACATGCTGGTTGACAGCACAGCAAAGTTCAAAGTATTCTCCTTCATGGATGGATTCTCGGGCTATAATCAGATCAAAATGGCTCCGAAAGACAGGGAGAAAACTTCGTTCATTACCCCATGGGGTACCTTTTGTTACAAGGTAATGCCGTTCGGTTTGAAGAATGCCGGGGCAACCTATCAAAGGGCCATGACTACTCTATTTCATGACATGATACACAAAGAAATCGAGGTATATGTCGATGATTTGATTGCAAAATCAAGAACAGAGGATGAGCACGTTGAACATCTGTCGAAATTGTTCGAACGTCTAAGAAAATTCAAGCTCCGCTTGAATCCTAACAAGTGCACCTTCAGTGTCCGTTCGGGGAAATTACTAGGGTTTATCGTCAGCCAGAAAGGAATTGAAGTTGATCCTGACAAGGTCAAGGCCATTCAAGAAATGCCTTCTCCAAAAACTGAAAAACAAGTCAGAGGATTCCTGGGACGTTTGAACTACATCTCCAGATTCATATTCCTTATGACCGCGACGTGTGCGCCGATTTTCAAATTACTCAAAAAGAACCAGGATTGCATTTGGTCAGAAGATTGCCAAACCGCCTTCGACAGTATCAAGGAATATCTGTTGAATCCTCTGATTCTATCACCTCCAGTGGAAGGAAGACCACTGATCATTTACCTCACAGTCCTAGAGGACTCAATGGGATGTGTACTTGGCCAACAAGACGAAACTAAAAGGAAAGAGTCTGCCATTTACTATCTAAGCAAGAAATTCACCGACTGCGAGACTCGGTACACAATGCTTGAGAAAACTTGTTGCGCTTTGGCTTGGGCAGCCAAACGTCTTCGCCAATACATGATTCGTCATACTACTTGGTTGGTCTCCGAAATGGATCCAATCAAGTACGTTTTCGAAAAACCTGCTCTCACGGGAAGGATTGCCCGTTGGCAGATGTTACTATCAGAATATGACATAGAGTACCATGCTCAGAAAGCTGTTAAAGGAAGTATTTTAGCCGATCATTTGGCTCATCAACCGATTGACGATCAAGAATCAATCGGGTTTGACTTCCCAGACGAAGATGTCATGTATCTAAAGATGAAAGATTGCAATGAATCGCTACCCAGTGAAGGGCCAGAACCAGGTTCCCAGTGGGGACTTATCTTTGACGGAGCAGTCAATCATTATGGAAACGGAATTGGGGCAATCATTGTTACCCCTCAGGTTACCCACATTCCTTTCACTGCCAGACTTACGTTCAAATGTACGAACAACGAGGCCGAATACGAAGCTTGTATTATGGGTCTCGAAGAAGCAATTGATTTAAGGATCAAAAACTTGGACGTATATGGCGACTCAGCTCTGGTTATTAACCAGATAAAAGGAGATTGGAACACATACCAGTCAGGATTGATTCCTTACAAAGACTATGCAAGAAGGTTGTTATCCTTCTTCAACAGAGTCGACTTTCATCACATCCCTCGTGATGAGAATCACATGGCTGATGCATTAGCCACTCTCTCTTCCATGATTAGTGTAGGTCGATGGAATGACATACCTAAGATCGACATCATGCGCCTTGAACGGCCCGCTTACATCTTCGCGATTGAAGCAGTCATAGACGACAGACCTTGGTATCACGATATCAAATGCTTCCTTCAGAAACGGGAGTACCCATCTGGGGCACTCAGAAAAGACAGGAAAACCCTCAGAAGATTGGCTGGAAACTTCTTCCTGAGCGGTGACACTCTTTATAAGAGAAATTTTGACATGGTCTTGCTCCGATGTGTCGACAGACTGTACAGTGTTGCTCATATAAGAACTGATTTTCTCTTTTAAAATCAGTATATTGGATTTGTCACTCAACTGAAACAAACCTTTAGCCTCCATCTCGGGCTTCATACGAGATACAAAAACACTCTCTTGTTGAGTATCAAAGACTCCCTCGTAGAGTCAAACAAACAATAGCCTCTATCTCGGGCTTTGTACGAGACACAAAGACTCTATCGTCGGGTCAAAAACTTTTAGCCTCTCTCTCGGGCTTTGTACGAGACACAAAATAGCCTCCTCTTAGGCTTTGTATAATGATTTTCCTAGCGGAAATTAGCCTCCTCTTAGGCTTTTGTATAAGAAAACCACTGGTTGATCCAATCAACCTTTTAGCATCAAAGTTGTGCCTCGTTCACAGTACACAAACATCAACAACTCATTTCCTTTCATCTAATCGCTGTAAGCGGCAAGCCTCTGGATCATCTATATCCATGCCACTGTCCCTCTTTTAGCATGAGAAATTCCTAAGGAAAGATGGCATTGCTCTACACTGAGTTAAAGTCTTCTCCTTCAGGTTAAAACCTTTTCTTCGAAAATTATGGCGTTGCTCGGATCCGCGTATCCCATTTAAAGTAATTCTCCTTCCCCCTCTTTAGAGATGACAAATTCTCTCTAAAGTCGAGGTCTTTCAGCTTCACGTCTTGGGCTTTGAACAAGACACAAATAGACCTTTCAGCTTCACATCTTGGGCTTTGAACAAGATACAAACTACCCTTTAGCTTCACGTCTTGGGCTTTGAACAAGACACCAAAACACCCATTTCCTCCCATAGAATAGGAGGAACTACGAACGCTCTGATTTCCCTGTTTCGGTAAATGGGAATACGTAGGCATAAGATCGAAAGAAAAGATCTTAGCGAGCACAATCAACAAAAAACCCAAATCCCATATCTCCATCAATCAAAAATCAGTAATTCCAAAGCATCAGTCCTAACATCCTAATCCTTGTTCCCCGCCAGAAATCTTCTGCCCAGGTAAAAGAGAAAGAAAACAGTACTGGCGAAAATACAAATAACCAGTACAAAGGCCCCCCACATTGATAGCATTTGTAACCTAACAGACCGCTGTTTAAACTCAGTATGCAAAGCAGGGTTAATTGGAGACATCTATTTCCCTTCCTTATTCAGCTCACAATAGGATAAAAAATGAATCGACCTGTAGTTTAAGCTCAAACCGCAGAGAGCGACCAGCGCTTAAGAACCGCGTCCAAAATCGCTCGCTACACCTGGCAGATAAATAACCACATGAGCCTTTTGATTTTTCTGACCATCGTAGCTGGCCTCAATTGGTTCGAGGTTGAGAATCTTTCTACTATCAAAAGGAACTCTTGATTCATGTAGTAGAGGGATTGTGGCGCATACGTCTTTGGCCATTTCATGTTTAGAGATTAAGACAACGTCTTTGCTTTGATCAGGAAGATAGTCTTGCATTACGTTGATCGAACCAGAACTTGAACATGGTCGAATCTATTTTCGGTCCAACTGATTTTGAAGAGCTGAACGTACAAGGTAGCATCCTTGGTTGTTCTCTGAACAAACTCTACAACACTTATAGTTGTGTGGTGGCACCCAGCCACGTCCGCTTTGTATGCAGTGCAACCTTACTATATCTGTTTCCATCGAGCGGACATCCTGACTTTGATGTCTAGTAGGATTCTCGTCAGTCATACTGATATGTTGTGTAGCTTCATCCAAGTATATTGGAAGCCACCAGTGGTCCAACAAGTGTTGAAGTGTTCTTTAGACAAGTGCACATCCTTGGTCGTCTTCCCGGCACACTTTACAGTCCTGATAATCATGTGAAGCCAGAAAACTGAGCCTGACTTGCTTAGCGTGTAATTCTACCAGACTGGTATTCATCAAGCGAATATCAATGATTTGAATCATATTAACTTGATGGCTACTTCTATCGTGGTAATCCTGGAACCATCCGAGATCCATCTGATGTTGGAGGGCCTCTTATATAAAAGAGCATCCCTGATTATTTATTGAGCAGATCGGACAGGAATTGTAATCGTGTCGTGGCAGATCATGATGTTGGCTTTGCCTTGAGTGCATTGCCACCAAGTTGACATTCATTTCCAGAATGTTGTAGTTCTGGACAATGTTGGGATTTGCGTGGGCCATATTAATCTCACGAATTTGGTGATCTTGGATCCATCCGAGATCCATCTATTCTTGTAGAGCTGATTGCACTACGAAACATCCTTGATTATTCTTTGAGCAGATATCACACTGGTGATAATTGTGAGACGGTACATGACCGTATCCACTCTGTCTGCAATGCATCCTGACCAGATTGGTTCCTAATAGGAGTACATCGTGAATTTGATAACTGTGGTTAAATTCTTCCTCTATCAAATTTACAGCAGTTTTCTCATGTTGAGGCAACGGGTTCGTCTGAACATTTAGCTTTGTATCCTTGAAGGATAATACCCCACTCATAACAAGCTCTGTACATCAGACTTGAAGCTGAGACAATTTTCATTGTTGTGCCCCGGTCCTCCTTGATGGTAAGGGCAAGTTTGATCTACTTTAAACCAAAAAGGCAGATTTTCGGGTACTGTAAGAGGAGACCTGGTTTAGACATGCTCCTTGACCAGTAGAAGCAGAAACAGTTCTGCGTACAACATAGGTATAGGGTCAAACCATGTGGTTGTGTTGTATGGTTGTTATTGTTGTATTGTGGACGAGCCTGCTGAAGAGGCTGTTGTGTCCTTTGCTGATACTGTTGTTGATTTGGTTGGCTCTGAACAACCTGAGGGTGATATGTTGGAGCTGGCGTTGGGTTGATAGCAGGAGTTACTGCTGCTACTGGTTGATACCTTCGCATTTGCTTTTTGAGAGTGATATTACCAATATCTTGCTCTTTTTACATCTGGAAAGCACTACTGTACCTTGTGGTACTGCTAGATGGTTCTGTATTTTTGACCAGACGTCCTTCTCGGACTGCTTCTTCAAGGCGTACCCCCATGTTCACCATCTCAGTGAAGTCGTTGGGCGCACTGGCGACCATTTGGTCGTAATAGAATGAGCTCAAGGTTTTTAAAAAGATTTTTGTCATCTCTTTTTCCTCAAGAGGGGGACAGTTCTGGGCGGAAATTTCACGCCATCTCTGAGCATATTCCTTAAAAGTTTCCTTGTCCTTTTGTGCCATTCATCTGAGTTGATCTTTGTCTGGTGCCATGTCCAGGTTATATTTATATTGCTGAACGAAGGCAGCACTAAGATCTCTGAAAGTGACGATCTTGGGGCAATTTAAACCCATGTACCATTTGAGTGCGGCACCGATTAAACTGTCTTGGAAATAATGGATCAGTAGCTATTAATTCTCTGTCTGAGTTGACATCTTTCGAGCATACATCACCAAATGACTTTGAGGGCAAGAGTTGCCCTTGTATTTTTCAAAGTCAGGCACCTTGAGTTTGTGCGGGATTTTCACATTGGGGACCAAACAAAGGTCTGCGGCGTCCTTTCCAAATAAATCCTGACCGCGAACGGCATGTAGTTCCTTCTGCATTTCCAGGAATTGTTCCTGGAACTCATTCATTCTTTCGTACATGTTTTCGTTTCCACCAGAAGGTATTTGTGGAATATGTCCGTCCGGGACAGTGTGTACCACTGGTTATGGTATAGTCATTACGGAAGTGACTCTTGGTGCTTCTATGCCCCAAAGTTTGTAACCTTCAGGAGTTGCTGTTATGACTCTTGCATCTTCGCTTTCTCGAAGTTTGTAACCTTCAGGCCCAGCGGTTCCTGCTGTAGTTTCTGGGTCTTCAGTGATTGGTGGGATGCATCCTTCAGGGACAAAGTTGATAGGCATGCCCCAGGGACGATCTTTAGGCATGTTGTAATGAGGATAATACATCTCCACTATGGGCATAGATGTGATCTCCGAGGTCACCGTCCTTTGTTGTTATCTCTGAGCTGTTGCCAGGGATTGCATGTCACTGTGAAGTTTTTTTAGATCTTCTTTTAGAGCATCGATTTCTTCTCTTAGCTCTCTGTTCTCTTCCTCGAGACCGTCCATTTTATTTTGTCGATTGGCCCGAGTATTGTACGAATGAAACAGTTTGACTCTAGAATCGTGACACATACGTGAGATTCGAAGGTAAGAAGAATGCGTTATGTGAGAATGATGAATGATATGCAATGATATAAATTAATTTTTTTTGTTTTTACTTTAATCAAAAGAAACTTCAACAAATAGATTGCAAATATCATACAGTGGGGAGACCCCATTTTATTGAATTTGAAAGATTGCAGAAAGGGAAATACAGTATTTTACAAAGTGATGTAAAAGAAATGTCTGAACTTATGGATCCTGAGTCTTGTATTTTCCTTTTCTTTGACCGGGGATCTTCAGCCGTTGTCAGGTTGTCAGTCCTTTGCCAAGTGAAAGGAGCGAGCAAGTTTCTTCGGTCTTCTTGATTTTCTACAACATGCTGTTCTAATATCCTAATCAGAGCATCCTTTTCTTTTAACAATTCTTGAATCTTAGTACACTCTACATTAAGAATGCGGTATTTGTTCTTCCAAGAGTTCTTTTCCCGTTGAACTTTGTTGAGAGCGACCTAGAGTTTTTCCGTATCAGACATAAAATAAAGGACATATTTCTTTAACGAAAGAACTTCTTGGCGAGGGTAAGGCATCCTTAGCTTGAGGGCTCTAGTTTGTACCCAGTGGAGATAAGGCTCCACGGAGGTACAGTCCGGTCTTCCTAGAGACTCTCTTCCTTTCTTGTGAACATGTTTCCAGGCATGCACTATTTCCTTCTTTAGTGCCCTGTCATTTTTTCCTTCCTTGAAGAAAAGACCTTCCAGATGAGCATTACGCGGGATATGCTTCATCGGGTATCCGAGTTGATGGCGAACAAAAATTGGATGATAGTTGATTCCTCCTTTAGTTCCTATGAGGGGTACATTAGGGAAGTTTTCGCAACGGTCGATGATCCTTATCCCGTCATAGATCCGATTGTACCAATCTATGTCAGAGTTGGTAAGAGACATGATTCTCTGGGACCAACGTAGAGTACTCTTATGATCCCAAAAAGCAGCAGACTTGGGTAAATGAGAAGTGAACCACTTGTAAAGCATCGGTACACAGCATGTTATCATTCCTCCGCTATACAAATTCCTTAGGTGTACAGAATGATAAGTATCTACGAGCAAGGTTGGTACGGGTTTTCAATCAGAAATATCTTAATGGCATTGTTATCGACAAAGTTATCGATGTTGGGAAAAAGGAATAACCCGTATGTGAGTAGAACAAAGATATCTTCGAAAGCGGTAATGTTTCCTACACTGGTAAAGTATAGGGCTTTCTCTACCAAAAACTTGGCCAGTAAACCTTGGATTCCTTCCTTAGTGGTCATGTGAATCCTGACTTCTGACTCGTCCAAATAGATTGCTCTTCCAATGGTTTGATCTTTTGGAATTTCTTCCAGTCCAAAAAAGGGAGCTTGGTCAGTGATGGATAAATCAGTCAGGTGAGAGTAATCTTCTAGCGTTGGTGCTAGTTGATAATCCGGGAATGTGAAACAGTGATAAACCGGATCGTAGAACTGAATCAGCGTAGATAGGATTCCTTCAACTAAATGGACCCTTAACAGAGACAGCAGCCCTCCGTACTTAGCTCTGAAAGCATCAAGGTTGGTGATCATCCTTACCAACCCCCTTAAATCCTCTAGTTTTGGAGCCTTTAAGGTGTACTTGTGCGTCTTCCTTCTACCAAAATCCATAACACAATCTTTCTCTCTGATATTTACAATCATTGTCTTAGTTTAATTTGAAAAAAAAAAGAAGAGAAAAGAAGATTTTTTTTCTTTATTTAAGAGTTTTTTAGATGAATTCATGAATGCATCACGCAAAAACATTGAAAAAACATGGGTTCAAGGGTTCAACGTCACGAGCATGGAGTCATGGCTCTACCCATCCCCAAAGGTTGTATTCTTGTGATTTTTTGTACCTGTAGAACGGGTTAAAAGTTCCCAAAATCATTTACCCCCTAGGGATAACAACAGCAAGCTGGTTCACCCGAGCGAGCTGTAGCATCCTAAGGTAATCTCAATTAAGTGTAGTATCGCGTATCAACTATTTTCGATAGTCACCGCACTACCAAATGGCCACATGGTTAATGTCTACTAAATCCTCAATTTCACGGATACCACATTGGGACAATCTGCTTTCACGATGAAGTCGTTCAACATTGAATCTGCAAAGGGTATCTCCACTTATTTGATGGTCTACCAGGATCACTTATTTGGGAATCACTCCTTGTAAGACCACCCGTCTATGCCATCACCTATCTTAGGGTTCTCTCATACTTTCCACATGCGACATCACTCGCATTCCCATTGACAGAAAAATAAACACGGATATCAAGTAGGAAAAGCGATATATATATATATATATATATATATAGTATAATTCCTAAAACTAACATCCTAGACCTCTTAGGAACTATAATCCTAGTCTTAAATAGACAAAATGACTCCCCAGCAGAGTCGCCATTTTCCTGTAGCGTGCGATTTTTGTTGGTGACGCGACCGCCTTATCGCCATGGGTTTCTCCACCACAATGGTAGGAGTGGGGTGCTACTTTCTGATTTCTTATTTATCCCATGAAGCTGGAAGGGAAAGGGAAGCTATCTAAAACTAACCTTGCACGCGAATGTTTAACTGAACAAATGCTAAGAGAGAGTCGGGGAGTTCGGGGTCAGGTTATACAATGAGGAGTTGTCAGTTACCCATCCTATATGTGGTTATCCACAGGTTATTAGAATTAGGTTATGCTTTTATACTTGATGGTGTTTATCTATTGTGGGTTGGGAAAGTTTCTTTTTTGGGAGGTTTCTGAGAGAGAGAGAGAGAGAGAGTTTTTGTTTGATTTTGGTGAGGTACTGGACCTCAGTTTTGATTGGTGTGAAGGTACTGGACCTAGAGTTTTTGATTGGTATGTAAAGGTTTTGGACCTAAAGTTTTTGATTGGTGTGCTCGCTAAGATTTCGCAATCTTATGCCTACATATTCCCGTTAAAGATAAACAGGGAAATCAAAGCCATCGTAGTTCCTCCTATTCTATGGGAGGAAATAGATGTTTTGGTGTCTTGTTCAAAGCCCAAGATTGAAGCTAAAAGGTATATTTGTGTCTTGTTCAAAGCCCAAGATTGAAGCTAAAAGGTTTGAATGAGAGAGAATTTGTCATCTCTAAAGGGAGACATCTCGTCTGTTTTTCACAACTGTTCGGTGACTGATTATAAAGGAGAATTACTTTAAATGGGATATGTGAATCCAGCAATGCCATAATTTCCTTTATTGGGGATTTGTCCGGAAGGAGAAAACTTTAACTTAGTGTTGAGCAATGCCATTTTTCCTTAGGAGTATTTCATGCTAAGGGAGGGACAGTGGCGTGAATGTGAATAATCCAGAGGCTTGCCACTTACAACAATTAGATGGAAGAAGGGATTTACCAGGATAAGAGATGGACGATAGCTTGGATTTTTGCATCAACAAGTGTGCCTCTTATAGCAGTTATCTGGGGTTTAGGGCTTGTTTTGAATGTTTGTTTTGATATGTGATATACAGAGAAGTATCTTACTACAGAGAGATTTTGATTTCCTCTTAAGGGAATGTTGATTTTTATGTGCCTTGATCAAAGCCCAAGGTTGAAGCTAAGAGATTGATTGACTCCACTGGGGAAGTCTTTATACAAAGCCTAAGAGGAGGTTAGAAAAGACTGACTCAACAAGAGAGTGTTTATCTGTCTTGTACAAAGCCCAAGATTGAGGCTAAAAAGAGACTGACTCTTTGGGGGATATCTTTATACAAAGCCTAAGAGGAGGCTAAAAGTTGACTTTTTCGGGGAAATATTTTGTCTGTCTTGTACAAAGCCCAAGATTGAGGCTAAAAGTGGAAACTGACCCTATAAGTGAGAGATTTTATCTGTCTTGTACAAAGCCCAAGGTTGAGGCTAAAAATAAGATTGACTCTGCTGGAGAGATTTATACGGTGTCTTGTATAAAGCCCAAGATTAAAGTTGAAATGAGACTGACTCAACAAGAGAGTGTTTTATTTGGTGTCTTATACAAAGCCCAAGATTGAGGCTGAACGATGTTGACTCTACTAGTGAGAGGATATTTATGGGTGTCTTGTATAAAGCACAAGATTGAGGCTGAAAAGAGGATCGATTCTGCTTAGGGATATTAATTCTCAAAGCCTAAAATAAGGCTGGGAGGAATTGACTCCGCTGGGAAGATATTTATCCAGAGCTTAAGAAAAGGTTATGAAGATTTTGACTTTTCTGGAGAAAGTTTATATATGTCTTGTACAAAGCCCAAGATTGAGGCTAAAAGGGAATGGTTGACTCAACTAGATAGTGTTTATATTTTGTACCATTGACTCAACAAGAGAGTGTGGAAAGGTGATTGACTCAACAAGAGAGTGCTTTATTTGTCTTGTACAAAGCCCAAGATTGAGGCTGAAAAGGGTTAACTCAACAAGAGAGTGTTTTAAGAAAGAAGATGGACTCAACAAAAGGGTGTTGTTGGGGCTAACTCTGCTGAGGAAAATAATTATACAAAGCCTAAGAGGAGGCTAGCTTCTGCTGAGGATTATTGAGATCCAGAGGTAGGTCCAAAATGGGGAATCAACTCTTGCTGAGGATTATAGAAGAGTTGAGGTATCAGATGCCTTGAGGTTCTGATTAAGGATAGTGTTATACTGATGATAAGCTGACCCTGGCTGGGGAAATTTAAAGTGAGAGTTTAAAGATTGAGTTTTGAAAACCTATAGAGGTTTCAACTCTACTGGAGATTGGTTAAATGACCAGGGTTTATCCTGTGTTTGTAGGGAACTTGAGAATGTCTTTGAGATCCAAGAGGGGATTAGACTGTCCAAGTCTACTGGTATGGAAGAGTTTATCTTTGTATGATGCCAAAGAGGAGGCTGGTGCTTTAAGGGATGAGAATCAACTCTAAATTGGTTTGATGTTTTGACTCTTTGGAAAGACTGCTCTAACAAAGGATGACTAAGTTTTGTCCTATATCTTTAAGAGGTCTTCAGGGTTCTTGTATTAAGCCCAAGAGAAGGCATGAGAAATTCTAAGAAGCTGGAGGTCCTTGTACAAAGCCCAAGAGGAGGCGGGGATGCTTTTAGGAAGCCTGTGGGTCCAAACCTAAGAAGAGTTCAAGAAAAGTTTCACCAGGAATAATCTTTTCTTTAGTGAATAATTCTAAGGTTTGAAGAAATTCAAGAGAGGTTTCACCGGGAATTAATCCTCTCTGGGGAAGTGAATTTCTTTGACAATTTTCTAATAGTAACAGTCTGAGAAAAGTTTCACTGGGAATAATGCCTTTCTCTTTGTTCCATATTGTATAAGCACAAGAGAAGGCAAGACTGTATCTGGAATTCCAATGGGGAACTAGTTTTGACTGTTGAAAGAGTGACCACTGGCTCTATCTAATTCTAGACTTAATTGTCGGGGAAAACTCTAAGCAAATATATACAGGCATATATATATACAGATGAAATATATACTGTATGTAAAAGAAAAGGTAGAAGGACTTACAGGTGAGCAAGCTTCCAGCACAAACAAATATATATATGTGCAAGTATGTAAAAGAAAGCTAATAAAACTTACAGGCGAGCAAGCTTCCATTGTAATAGCTGTATGGTTAGTTGTTCAAGAAATTAAAGAAAGTTTTGATAACAACTGTTTGAACCTAAATCAAAAGGGAAGGGTTGTTTTTGAAAATAAGATTGGGGGCTTATACTCAAGGAGAGGCCCAGATGAAAAACAGTGATCGTACCGTTGATCTGAAAATTGTATCAGGACTTATACAATGACTGAGGCCCAAATTAGGTTTTATTTATAAATGGATGGGTCTTACAACTCAAAGAGAGGCCCAAAGTGTTTGAAAAAGAAAAGAAATGGGACTTATAACACAAGGGGTAGGCCCAGATGATTTTGTTTAAAAGGTGACGATCGCGCCGAGATTTTTAAAACACATTGGGACTTATACAATGACAGAGGCCCAAAAAGGTTTATGTACAATAAGGATAGGGTCTTACACTCTATTAGAGGCCCAAAAGTTTATTTTTGTACAAGGGATGGGTCTTACAACTCAAGGAGAGGCCCATGGAAAGATAGTGATCGCACCGTTGTTTTGAAAACTGTACTAGGACTTATACAACAACTGAGGCCCAAAATTATTTATGTACAAAGGGGATTGGGTCTTACACTCTATTAGAGGCCCAAAAGTGTTTTGAAAAAGATTTGTGAGGGTGAAAATAATCAAAACCCTAATTTGATTTTAAAATGTATTTTAATTGAATAAAAATTCAATTAAAATGATCAAAATTATCAAACATGTGTGAAAAATAAGTTGTGACCTTGGATTAATGTTTTAAAAATCATGTTTCATTCATAGAATGATTTAAAAATTATTTGAATTTTGCAAAATCAAGAGAAAGAAATATTTTAAGTGTTAAAACAACAAATAAAACATAATTCTTTACAAAAATACTAAATATATGAAATAAATAATATTTTTGTGAAATTTTTATGGAATAAAATATTTTAATATTTTTGGGAATTTTCAGAAAAAGAACCAATAAAAAATAATTAAAATTGAGAGAGAAATTAATTTTAGAAATAATTAACAAAAACCATAAAAATAGCAAAAATATCAAAATATGGCAAAGTGAACAAAATGGTCTGGGTGGTTGTTGAACCCATGACCATCAAGCCAAACACACATGCGCGCTACCACTGGGGTGGTGATACATTCGTGTATCAAAACCACCCCATGTGTATATATGGGGTGCCAAGTTCTAGGCCTGGCCAAGGCGCCATGCCTGGCCCTTGCCCAAGGCAAGGCCTAGTTTTGGCAATTTGCGTGAAGCCTCTAACTTTCTCATTTCTCCAAGGATTGGGACAAAATTTAGGTGCATCTGACTTAGAATTTCATGAGGAATCCAATGGTGCCCTTGGAATTTTCAGAAAATGTTTCCCTTTAAAAATCCGATAGTGATTTCAAAATAGGCCAAATTTTGCATGTTCTATGCTATCTCATGGTACAGGCAATAATAGCATGATAAATTGGTTCAAACACAACACATATGATATGTATGAGAGGTCCATGATCAATGGACCTCAAAGCAATGCATGATTTAAAGAGTTCAAGTTGTGATGCATTTACCTCTTGGAGCTTTTTGTGTTATCTGTCATGTTCCTTGTGCCAGAAGTAATTCAATGCTTTGAACACTCTTGATTGATCCCTTAGAAGCTTTTAGGATGATCAGAACCAGCTGGAATCCTCAAGAACAAGTATAGGCCTTTTCTTGCAAAAGGGGAAAAAGTGACCAAGATAGCAACTCTCTCAAATGGTGTTCCAGATGAGGGAAACCAATTGGGACAGTTTGAGGATGATATTTGGAGTATGTTTGAGGCCTGGTTTGGTTTTGGAAGTGACTGAATCAAGGTATGGCTTGTAAAATGCAGAAAATTCAATTTTTGAGATTTTGGAGGTTGACTTTCTGATTTTGGTGTTTCAGATCAAAGGTGAGTGTTTGGACAGGTTAGATATGACATATTGGATGTGTTTGGATCATGAGTTGTGATGGAATTTCTCTCTAACTCAAAAACTCAAAGATTACTTGCAAAAGAAGGCATTTTGGCCTAAAGAAAGAGATTTTGAGGAAAGCATCAGTTGTAGTGCTTTGGTTTACTCAAACTGAGCATAAATGAACTCTATTTATAGTAGAGCAAGTTTGTTTTGCAAGTAATAGTGAATGGCAGCTGGTACATGCCTTTGGCCAATGTTGATCCAAGGGAATCTTTAGTCTCCTGTAGCCATTGACTTGAGGTTAGGGCACAGGCCTTTGGTTCTTTGATTCAGAGCTGATTCTTGACTCATTCAGTTAGGAATGTGCTAGTCTAAGCCACCTTGATGCATCCATTAAATGCTTGGAAACAAAATTGGAGTCTTTTGCACTTTTTAGCCTTTTTAGGTTTGTTATGGCTATGTGTAGATTCTTGGACTTGGGAGGCTTGGGGATCAGATCATTCCCTTTTGATTTCATCCTCTGATGTGTCCAAATGGATGACAAGGCTTGGAGTTGCCCAAATTTTCCAAATCGAGCAAAATGCCAAAATCTGCCTTGTACAAGACAGTTGGAAATGGTGATTTTGAGGGAATCATATCTCCCTGCTCAGGTTGAGTTATGAGAGGCTCTTGTGCTTTTTAGAGATCCCTCATATGATACAAAACATGTGTGATCATAGTTTGTTTTGAAACTATTTGGATTCCATTGAAAAATCCTCATGAACATTGATGTCCAAGGCTGGTAACTTAGGCAGATTTTCACTAAGTGTTGGAAAAGTGTCATTTTCTTCATTTTTGTCATTTGATCAATCCATAACTTAAAACCCATGAGGATTTGTGTCATACCCCAAATTTTGACCACTAAGATTTCCCATCATTGTGAAAATCATCATCACAATATGGAGGAACCATCATACCTTAGTAGTCTCCCCAAAGATGGGTGAGCATCCACTACAATCAAAATTAGGGTTTCCAGCCCTCTCAGAGCTCTTAGACAAAGGATCAATCAAGAAATTACATGATATTCAACTTGTCTAGCCTCTCAAATATCCACAAGGGATCAAGAGGACTCCCACTTTAAGGATTAATCACAAGGCTGCTCCCTTCTAGGTGGATCAAGCCTTAAGATCGCCAGTGTCACCAAATCAGGGTTTTGGTCGACCAGGGCCTCCAGATGGAAATTGTCCTCTGGACATGAGCCAATGCTTCAAATCATAACCTAATATACTCCATAGAACCTCATGGGCCCAAGCATCAAGTTAATTTGACCTCAGGGGATGCATACATCAAAAATCAGGAATTAGGGTTTCTTGACCTAATTCACCCCTAAGTTGACTTTTGGGACAAATCATGAGCCACGACCTCAAGAGAGGATTTGAGGGTCTCCAACATACCACAGTGATCCATTTGTAACAATGGATTGATCCAGGAAGCTTGAGCAGCAAGTCTCAATTTCATCAGTACCACAGTTAGGGTTTTGCGAGAGAAGTCAATTGTATCTTTGACTTTTGACCAGGAGATGCTCCCAAACCCTAAGACATGATTCAATATACCCTATAACCCCCATGGAACATGTCCATAAAGTTTGATTTAGGTCAAGGACTTGATTTCATAAAGGATCGCACAGTTTGGAATTCATCTGATAAAAAGTCAACTGTGCACAAAAGTCAACTTTGAGTTTTTGAGATTTTTCACAAAAATGGTTTTTTAACCCTAAAATGATGTTAATGTATGATTTGAATCATCATTCATCAAGAAAAATCAAGAAAAGTTGGATAACTTGTAAAAGGGGTAACCATAAAAACTTAGAAAATTTTCTAAGTTATGAACAAAGTGGCAAGGGTACAAACTTTGGAGGATCATAACTCCTAAACCATAAAGCCATTTTTCCCCATCCAAATCTTGATGTGTAGATCTCATTACCCTCTACAAAAGCTTAAAACTAACCCCCCCCCCCCTCCAAATTCCTCATGGATTTTGAGTTATGGAATGATCAAAATCACAAAAAGTGAAAATGTCACTTTTTTCCAACACTTAGTGAAAATTTCACTAAGTCAGAATCTGCCTTCACTTTTTTCCAAATGTAGGGGGATTTTTCACTTGGATCCAAAAGGTATCAAAACCAAATATGATCAGACAGTTGTTGTATCGTATGAGGGCTTTCCAAAATGGCCAAGAACATCACCAAATTCCACTTGAGCCATGAGATATGAAAAGGGCAATATGCCTTGCTGAAAACTGCCAAGGCTAGGCAGAATTTTGCATTTTTGCTCGATTTGGAAAATTCAGATAATTCCAAGCCTTGTCATCATCTTTGACACGTCTGAGGATCAAATCTAAAGGGGATAAACACTGAGCCAAGCCTCCAAAGTCCTTAGAACAAGAAGTAGCATGCCAAACCTAGAATTGCCTAAAAGAGGGACAAGACTCCAATTTTGGATTGGAGAATTCAATGCATACACCAAGGTGGCATGGACTGAGCCATTTGCAACTGAATTCAGTCAAGACTTATCCAAGACCAAGGGAACCACAACCCTGTGCCCTAACCTCTAGTCAATGGCTAGAGGAAATTTGGATTCCAAAGTGCAACCATTGGCCAAACCTCTGCTGCAGTTGCCATTCACTATTGATCCCAAAACAAACTTGATCTACTATAAATAGAGCTCATTTGTGCTTAGTTTGAGTACACCAAAGCCATCAAACAGATGCTTTCCTCAAAATCCATTTCTTTAGGCAAAAATACCTTCTTTAGCAAGGTAACTCTGAGTTTTTGAGTTAGAGAGCATTTCCATCACAACTCATGATCCTAACACCTCATAAACATCATATGTAGGTGATCCAAACTATCAAAAGTGACCTGTAACACCAAAATCACAAAGTCACCTCTCAAAACCTCAAAATAGGCCTTTTGTGTATTTTTCAAGCCATGTCTTGATTAAGTCACTTTCCAAACCAGATTAAACCTCAAACACACTCCAAATAACATCCTTGAACTGTCCCAAATGGTTCCCCCCATCTGGAACACCATTTGAGAGAGTTGTTATTTTGGTCATTTTAACCCCTTTTGCAAGAAAGGCCCAGTTTGTGTTTTTGCAGGTTCCAGCTGATTCCAACCATCCTCAAAGCTTCTAAGGGATCATTTGAGATTGTCCAAAGCATCAAACCATTTATGGAACAAGAAGTTTGGCAGATTGCACAGAAAACTCCAAAAGCTCAAAAAGAGGTAAGCATCATGACTTGAACTTTCCAAAATATGCATTGCTTTGAAGTCCACTGATCATACACACCTCATACATGTTATATATGTTGTGTTTGAACCAATTCATCATGTAATTCATGTCTGTATCAAAATGTAGCATAGAAAATGCAATTATGGGCCTTTTTCAAAACCACTATCGGGTTTTGAGGAGGGAGTATAATCTGAAAAAAATACCACCACCATTGGATTCCTTGTGAAATTCTAGGCCAGATGCATATAAATTTTGTCCCCAAACATTGAGAAATGAGAAAGTTATGGACCTTCCCGTTTCTTGGCAAAACTTCCCTTGCCTTGCCTTGGTCAGGCCTAGAAAACAAGGCATGCCTTGTATATTTGTGGTTTCACTTCAAGCAATGGATGTATCACCACCCCAGTGGTAAGGCGCGCGCCCTATAACCTTGAGGTCGTGGGTTCAAACCCCACCTATGCCATTTTGTGTTTTTTCACATTTTTGCTATTTTCCCAATATTTTTATGTTTTATTAATTAATTGGAAAATTAATAACTCTTTCAATTTTAATTATTTTTATTGGTTCTTTTTGAAAAAAATCAAAAAAATGTTGAAATATTTTATTCCACACAAAAATTAAGTTTATATTATTTATTTAATATGATTAGTATTTTTGTGAATAAATTTCTTTTTAATGTTTTTAAACATTTTAAAAGTGAATATTTACTTTGAAAATCAAAACCAAGTGAGTTTTAATTAACCTTGTGATTAATCCCTCATTTTTCAAACCTTAAACAAAAATCACAAATGGTTTATTCAAACTTATTTGGTATTTCATTTGATTTTCTTTAAATATTTACTTTTAAAGAATAACAAATTAGGGTTTCTTTGATTTTCACCCTCATCAAACAATTTCAAATACTTTTGGGCCTCTAATAGAGTGTAAGACCCAATCCTTTGTAAATACAAAACTTTTTGGGCCTCACTTATTGTATAAGTCCCGTTGTATTTCAGAAAGTTCGACGCGATCATCGTTCGTTGAAAAACAAACCCTGGGCCTCTCCTCGAGCTATAAGACCCATTTAAAATCTTTTGGGCCTCTATTAGAGTGTAAGACCCAATCCTTTGTAAATACAAACCATTTTGGGCCTCAATGCATTGTATAAGACCCACCGCGTTTTCGAAAATCTCAGCGTGATCGCCATTTTCAAACAAATGACCCTGGGCCTCTCCTTGAGCTGTAAGCCCCACCACTTGTACAAAAATAAATCTTTTGGGCCTCTTGAGAGAGTGTAAGACCCATCCCCTTATACAGAAACCTTTTTGGGCCTCAGTCACTTGTATAAAGTCCCTCTGTACAAAACGACAGTGCGATCACTGATAAACCTTAGGCCTCTCCTTGAGCTGTAAGCCCCAACATCTTTTCAAAATAATTTCTCCTTTAAATTTTGAATATACTGTTGTTTTCAATCTTTCTTTGTTGAACAACTAACCAAACAGCATGTAAGCTCTACAACCGAGTAAGTGGTTATATGCTTTCTTTATCCGTTTTCATATACATATAACAGTATTGTGGGGCTGTTTCACTGTAAGTCTTCTTTCATAAACTCATATCAACTGTGTAATACTAGTATAGATATTTAGAGTTTCCCCGGCAACTATGTCTAGCACTAAGCCCTGTTGATCACTCTTAAATAGACAAAACTAGATCCCCCATAGGATTACCAGACACAGTCTTCCCTCCTCTTGGGTTTAAACAATATGGAGACGTGAAAGGCAACATTCTCGATGAATCCTTTCTCAGACTATCACTCTTAGAACTCGTCAAAGAAACTCTAACTCCCCAGAGATGATCTTTTCTCCGTGAATGACATCTCTTGAGTTTCTTCCAAATTCTAGAACTTTCCTGGCTTGGTCTATTCTCTGTGAATAGCCTGTCTTGAATTTCTCAGGGTTTGGGGGCCCACAGGCTTCCTAAAAGCATCCCCGCCTCCTCTTGGGCATTGTACAAGGACCCTACGGCTTCTTAGAAGTATTCACAGCCTCCTCTTAGGCTTCATATAAGGATTCTTCCTTCGGGAAGAGAGCCTCCTCTTGGGCTTCGTACAAATTGTCCCTCGGCTTCTTAAAAGTTTCCAGCCTCCTCTTGGGCTTCGTACAAATTATCCCGACGACCTCCTAGAGGTATAGGAACAGAAATTAGTCATCTTAATAGAACGGTCTTTCAAAGAGTCTAGATCTTTCTACCGTAAACATACTACTACTGTTTCTTTAAGCATAATACAAAAGATAAAACTCTAGACTTGGACAGTCTAATCTCTTTGAGCCTCGAAGGCATTCTCAAGAATGGGAAAAACACCCATAGACTTGGACAGTCTAGAAACCCTCTGGATTCCCCATTTCCTTAAAGAACAGGAAATAACCCTGATCTTCTGATCAATCCCAAAGCATAGCCTTACCTTTAATTAGTCTCTTTATAAGAACTGATTTTCTCTTTTAACCAACCTACTGGACCTGTCACTCAACTGAAACAGTAATCCTTTTAGCCTCTATCTCGGGCTTCGTACGAGACACTAAAAGACTCTCTTGTTGAGTCAATCTCCCTTAGCCTCCCTCTCGGGCTTCGTACGAGATACAAAAAACACTCTCTTGTTGAGTATAAAAGCACTCTCTTGTTGAGTCAACCTTTAGCCTCCGTCTTGGGCTTCGTACAAGACACATATAAAAGAACTCTCTTGTTGAGTCAAACCCATTTAGCCTCTCTCTCGGGCTTCATACGAGACACATAAAAACACCCTCTTGTTGGGCCAATAGCCTCCTCTTAGGCTTTGTATAAAGAAATCCCCGTTTGATTCAATCAACCTTTTAGCATCAAAACTGTGCCTCATTCACATGATACAAACATCAACAACTCCTTTCATCTAATCGTTGTAAGCGACAAGCCTCTGGATTATTTACATCCACGCCACTGTCCCTCTTTTAGCATGAGAAATTCCTAAGGAAAGATAGCATTGCTCTACATTGAGTTAAAGTCTTCTCCTTCAGGTTAAAACCCCTTATAAAGGAAATTATGGCATTGCTAGGATTCGCATATCCCGGTTAAAGTAATCCTCATTTATAGTCAGTCACCCAACAGTCGTGACAGACAGACCCCCTTTAGAGATGACAAATTCTCTCTAAAGACAACACCTTTTTAGCTTCACATCTTGGGCTTCGAACAAGATACAAATAGACCCTTCAGCTTCACATCTTGGGCTTTGAACAAGATACAAACCACCTTTAGCTTCATGTCTTGGGCTTTGAACAAGACACCAAAACACCATTTCCTCCCATAGAATAGGAGGAACTACGATCGCTCTGATTTCCCTGTTTCGGTAAACGGGAATACGTAGGCATAAGATTGAAAGAAAAATCTTATCGAGCACACTAATCCAAAACCCAAATCCCAAACCCTCACATATCAATTGAAAAGCATCAGTCTTAAACTCCCATCAATCAACCAGGCACTATTTTAACAAAATAACTTAAGAGAGACCCACAATCTAAATAGCATCTGTAAACCAACAGTCATCTATTTAAACTCAGTATGCAAGCAGGGTTAATTGGAGACATCTATTTCCCTTCCTTCATCAGCTTCAATAGGATAAAAAATGAATCAAACTGTAGTACCCCAAAGGCGATAGTGCTTCGCAACCACGTCCAAAAATTCGCGCTACAGAAAAAATGGCGACTTCACTGAGGACATTATTATACAACGAAATCTTGTTCTCTTCCCATCTCTTAAGAAGAAACCTTAAAAAGTGCCACAGAAAAGTAGCGCCCACCGTGGGGCTCTTTTCTTTTCTTTCTTTCTTTGGGGATTTCACTGGGATAGGATTTTTGTTGACTTCACTAGGATCTTAGGTCAAAACCTTTAAAGTTGGGAAGGTACCACAGAATAGCGACTCTGATGGGGAGCCATTTTTGTCAGGAACATAGGATTCATAGCTCTTTAAAGTCTAGGACTTTAGGATAAATATATATACTGTTTTTCCTAATTGATATCTGTGTTTATTTTTCTGCTAATGGGAATGCGTGTGATGCCGCATGTGGAAAGATTGAGTATACACCTAGGAAAAACCTCTTTTAGTAGTGCGGAAACTATTAGAAATGGTTGTCACGCGATACTACCTCTTCGAATGGTTCTTCGAAAAACATCACCTAGCACGGTTCCCGGCCTGCTAGTATTTTCTCGACAAGAACTGATGATGTTGAGAGACAGGTACAAAAATCACTAGTATAAACCTTTGGGGGGGGGGGGGGGGGGTAGAGCCTTGACTTCATGACACCGACCCTTTGACCCCATGTTTTTTCTATGTTTTTGTGTGTTGCATTCATGCATTCATCTAAAAAACATTACATCAAAGAAAAATTTTCTCTTCTAGTCTCTCTTTTTCAAATTAAACTAAGACAATGATTGCAAATGTCAGAGAAAAAGATTGCGCTCATGGATTTCGGTAGAAGGAGAACTCATAGGTATACCTTCAGGGTTTCAAAACTAGAGGATTTGAGAGGATTAGCGAGGATGATCACTAATCCTGATTCTTTCAGAGCCAAGTACGGAGGTCTGCTACCTCTGTTAAGAGTCCATGTGATTGAAGGAATCATGGAGGCACTCATTCAGTTTTACGATCCAGTCTATCACTGTTTCACATTCCCGGATTACCAGCTCGCACCAACGCAGAAGGAGTACTCTCACCTGAATGATTTGCATATTACTGACCAAGTTCCCTTTTTTGGACTGGAAGAAATTCCAAAGGATCAAACCATTGCGAGAGCAATCTATTTGGACGAGTCAGAAATCAAGACTCACATGACCACCAAGGGTGGGCTCCCAGGTTTGCCAGCCCAGTTCCTGACAAAGAAGGCTCTGTACTTTGCTAGTATAGAGAACATGACTGCTTTTGAAAGCATCTTTGTCTTACTCACCTACGGGTTATTTCTATTTCCCAACATTAATAGCTTCGTCGATATCAACGCCATTAAGGTTTTTCTCATTGGAAACCCTGTGCCAACTTTGCTCGCGGACGCGTATCATTCTGTACACTTAGGGAATTTGTACAGCGGAGGGATGATCACGTGCTGTGTACCCCTGTTATATAAATGGTTTATCTCCCATTTGCCTAAGTCTGCTGCTTTTTGGGACCATAGGAATGCCTTACGCTGGTCGCAGAAAATCATGTCTCTCACCAATTCTGACATAGATTGGTGCAATAAGATTTATGACGGGATCAGGATCAGTGATCGTTGTGGAAACTTCCCCAACGTACCCCTCATAGGAACTAAGGGAGGAATCAACTACCATCTAGTATTGGTTCGTCGTCAATTTGGATACCCGATGAGGCATCTCCCGCGTAATGCTCATCTGGAAGGTCTTTTCTTCAAAGAAGGAGAAAATTATAGGGCGCAAAAGATGGAAATAATACACGCTTGGAAACATGTTCATAAGAAAGGAGGAGAGTCTCTAGGAAAATCGGACTGTATCTCGGTGGAGCCTTATCTCCACTGGGTACAAACTAGAGCTTTCAAGCTAAAGATGCCTTATCCTCGTCACGGAGTTCTTCCGTCGAGGGAATCTGTCATGTACTTCATGACTGAAACGGAAAAACTTCAGGTTACTCTCAACAAAGTTCAACAGGAGAGGAGGTCTTGGAAGAACAAATACCGCACCCTCAATGTAGAGTGTACCAAAATATAGCAACTGCTGAAAGATAAGGATACTCTGATCGAGATTTAAGAGCAACATGCTGTGGATAATCAAGATGACCAAAGGAATTTGCTCGTTCCTTTCACTTGGCAAAGGAATGACAACCCGACAACAGCCCAAGAGCCCCGGTCCAAGAAAAGGAAAGTACCAGAATCAGCACCCGGTTTCTCCCTAGAGAGAACTCGGGGCCCCTTAGCTTAGGTTTCTGTTTCCACACCTTGTAATCTACGGTATTTCTATTTTCGCAATCCTTTGAATTCAATAAAATGGGGTTTTCCCACTATTTTATATTTGCAATCTAATTGTCGAAGTTTATTTTGATTAAACAAAAAAATAATTAATATAATCATTGCATTCATCATTCTCACGTCACGTATTCTTCTTACCTACGAATCTCACGTTTGTGTCTCGGTTCTAGAGCCAAACTGTCTCATTCGTACAATACTCGGGCCAATCGTCAGAAAAAGATGGATGATCTCGAGGAAGAGAACAGAGAGTTGAGAGAAGAGATCGACGCTCTAAAAGAGGATATGAGAAAGCTTCATAACGACATGCAAGCCATGGCAAAAGCTCAGCTACAAAGGACTGTATTCTCGGAGATCACCTCAACGCCCATAGTGGAGAAGTCCGATCCTAGGTACAAAGTACCAAAAGATCGTCCCTAGGGCATGCCATTTAACTATATCCCGGAAGGATATGTTCCGCCGATCAATGAGGATCAGGGAACCGCAGCAAGAACCACTGGGCCTGAAGGTTACAAACTTTGGGAAAGCGAAGATTCCAGGGGCATGACAGCAACTCCTGAAGGTTACAAACTTCGGGAGGCACCGAGAGTCTCGGCCATAATGACTATACCACCGCCCGTGGTACACACTGTCTCGGAAGGACATATTCCATATATACCTTCTGGTGGAAACGACAACATGTTCGAAAGAATGAATGAGTTCCAGGAACAGTTCCTGGGAATGCAGAAAGAACTGCAGGCCCTTCGCGGTCAGGATTTATTTGGAAAGGACGTCGCGGACCTCTGCTTGGTCCCCAATGTGAAAGTCCCATGCAAATTCCAGGTGCCCGACTTTGAAAAGTACAAGGGTAACTCTTGCCCTCAGAGTCACTTGGTGATGTACGCTTGGCGAATGTCAGCTCAGACAGAGAATCAGGATTTACTGATTCACTACTTTCAGGATAGTTTAACTGGTGCCGCCCTAAAATGGTACATGGGTTTAAACCGTGCTACGATTAGCACTTTCAAAGATCTTGGCACTGCCTTCGTCCAACAATATAAATACAATCTGGACATGGCACCTGTAATACCCCAAATTTTGACCACTTAGATTTCCCATCATTGTGAAAATCATCATCACAATATGGATGAACCATCATGCTTCATCAGTCTCCCCAAAGATGGGTGAGCATCCAATACAATCAAAATTAGGGTTTCAAGCCCTCTCATAGTTCTCAGACAAAGGATCAATCAAGAAATGACATGATCTTCAACTTGTCTAACCTCCCAAGTAACTACAAAGGATCAAAAGGACTCCCACTTCAAGGATTAAGCACAAGGATGCTCCCTTCTAGGTGGATCAAGCCTCAAGATCGCCAGTGTCACCAAATTAGGGTTTTGGTCGACCAGGGCCTCCAGATGGAAAATTTTCATCTGGGCACAAGGCAATGATCCAAAACATGACCGAATATACTTCATGGAACCTCATGAACCCATGCATCAAGTCAATTTTGCCTCAGGGGATGCATTCATCAAAAATCAGGAATTAGGGTTTCTTGACCTAATTCACCCCTAAGTTGACTTTTGGGACAAACCATGAGCCAAGACCTCAAGACATGATTTGAGGGTCTCTAATATACCATATTGATCCATTTGGAACAATGGATTGATCCAAGAAGTTTGAGCAACAAGTCTCAATTTCATCTGTACCACAATTAGGGTTTTAAGAGAAAAGTCAACTGTAACTTTGACTTTTGACTAGGACATGCTCCCAAACCCTAATACATGATTGAATATACCCTATCACACCCATGTAACATGTCCATCAAGTTTGATTTAGGTCAAGGACATGATTTCCTGAAGAATTGCACAGTTTGGAATTCATCTGATAAAAAGTCAACTGTGCACAAAAGTCAACTTTGACTTTTTAAGATTTTTCACCAAAATGGATTTTTAACCCTAAAATGATGTTAATGTATGATTTGAATCATCATTCATCAAGAAAAATCAAGAAAAGTGAGATAACTTGTAAAAGGGGTAACCATAAAACTTAGAAATTTTTCTAAGTTAAAAATAAAGTGGCAAAGGTACCAACTTTGGAGGACCATAACTCCTAAACCACAAGGCCATTTTTTCTCATCTAAAGATGGATTTGTAGCCCTCATTATCACCTACAAAAACTTCAACTACAAGTCATTCCAATTCATTAAGGATTTTGAGTTATGGAGTGATCAAAGTGGCTGAAAAGTGAAAATGTCACTTTTTCCAACACTTAGTGAAATTTTCACTAAGTCAGATTCTGCCTCACTTTTTGCCAAATGTAGGGGGATTTTTCACTTGGAATTAAAAGAGATCAAACCAAACTTGTTTAAACAGTTGTTGTATCATGTAAGAGCTTTCCAAAATGGCCAAGAACATTGCTAAATTCAACCTACACCATGAGATACAACATTGCCAAGTTGCCTTGCTGAAATCTGTCAAGGCAAGGCAGAATTTGAAACTTTGGTCGATTTGCCAAAATCAGCCAAATTCAATTGCTCCTATCCACTTGGACACCTCAGAGGATTGAATCTAAAGGGGACAATCACTGAGCCAAGCCTCCAAAGTCCATGGAACAAGAAATAACATGTTGAACCTAGAATGGCCAAAATAGGGACAAGACTTCAAATTTGGAATGAGGCATTCAATGAAACCATCAAGGTGGCATGGACTGAGCCATTCTCATCTGAAATCAGTCAAGACTTATCCAAGACCAAGGGAACCAAAGCTCTGTGCCCTAACCTCTAGTCAATGGCTAGAGGAGACTTGGATTTTCATTTGCTAACATTGGCCAAACCTACTTACCAGCTGCCATGCACTATTCCTTGCAAAACAAACTTGCTCTACTATAAATAGAGCTCAATTGTGGTCAGTTTGAGTACACCAAAGCCATCTAACAGATGCTTTCCTCAAAATCTCTTCTTTCACTCCAATTTTGCCTTCTAAGGCAAGTCACTATCGGGTTTTGAGTTTGAGAGCAATTCCAATCAAACCAATCACTCACACACCTCACATACATCACATATGAGCTGATCAAACACTTAGATTACTTCTGAAACATCAATTTCACAAAATCACCAGCTGGTTGCTCAAGGTTTTAACCAAAGTGCAGCTGAGGTACCACAAAATGATCCAGCCAATTTCAATCAAATCCAACCATCCAAACACAATCCATAGGGTGTAGGGAAGCTGTTCAGATCATCACCACTCATCTGTAACACCTCCAAATCAAAAATCACTTTGAACTTGCTGTCACGACTTGGAGGTAAGCACATACTTGGTCATCTCTCAATCTATGCATATTTCCTCGCACAATAATTTGGCCATATGTTCATAATCATGCATGGAATGTTTTCCCTCAATTAATTGCATTGTTTGAATCGTGTATCAAAAATCCTAGCCTTCATGCAGAAATTAGGGTTCTTGAGGTCTCTTCGTGATTTCTTGTTGTGTGTTTAATTTAAATGAAATTAAAGTACATAGACATGATCGTGAGGTTGAGGCGAGCATAATGATATGTGGATTGCATGATATGATTACGTATTCATGGAGATTGGATAGAAAATGCAAATCTGAGAAACCAAGAACACGTGCGTGTTCTTCAGCTTGTTCTTGGCGCCATTTTTAGAAATTCAAATATTTGAATTTTGTGATTTTGTTTAATTGATTCAAAAATTAATTTCTCTCTGAGTTTTAATGATTTTGAGTTGATTCTTTTTTTTAATAATTCACAAAAATGTTAAAATATTTTATTTTCACAAAAAATCCCAAAAATATTATTTATTTCATATAATTGATATTTTTGCAAAGAATTAATATTTTAATTGTTTTTGACATTTTAAATATTTTTTCTACATTGATTTTGCAACTTTTAATGCTTTCTAATTATTTTGTAGGTCAATACTTAACTTTTGAAGCATTAATCCAAGATCACAATTTGTTTTCCATGTGTTAAACAATTTTTGATCATTTTAATTGAATTTTTATTCAATTAAATACATTTTGAAAACAAATTAGGGTTTTGGATTAATTCAACCCTCATAAATCATTTTCAAAACTTTTTGGGCCTCTTGAGAGAGTGTAAGACCCATCCCCCCTTGTACAAAAACTTTTTGGGCCTCACTCATTGTATAAGTCCCTCTGTACAAGTAAACGGCGCGATCGTCGCCCGTTTAAAAATAAAAATCATCTGGGCCTCTCCTCGAGCTATAAGACCCATTCAAAACTTTTGGGCCTCTATTAGAGTGTAAGACCCAATCCCCCTTTTAACCAAAACATTTTGGGCCTCACTTATTGTATAAGTCCCTCTGCGTTAAAAGAAAACCTCGGTGCGATCGCCATTTTTAAACGAAAAATCATTTGGGCCTACCCTCGTGTTATAAGCCCCTCTCTTTTCTTTAAACCTTTTTTGGGCCTCTTGAGAGAGTGTAAGACCCATCCCTTTGTACAGAAAACCTTTTTGGGCCCCAGTCACTTGTATAAGTCCCACTGTACAAAGTCAAACAGTGCGCTCACTGATAAAACCCTAGGCCTCTCCTTGAGCTGTAAGCCCCAAATCTTTCTTTTTCAAAGCACTTTCTCCTTTGATTTTGAATATACTGTTGTTTTAAATCTTTCTTTGTTGAACAACTAACCAAACAGCATGGAAGCACTACAACCGAGTAAGTGGTTATCGCTTTCATTTACTGCTTTCATATTATAAACTGTATTGTGGGGCTGCTCACTGTAAGTCTCCTTTCATAAACTCATATGTACTGTGTAATAATAGTATAGATATTTCGAGTTTCCCCGGCAACTACGTCTAGAACTAGGTGACGCCGTTTCATTTATTTGTAGAAATAGACGCCTAGATCCCCAATAGGAGCACCAGATATAGTCTTCTCTTCGGCTGTCCTCCTTAGGAATCGTCAAGAAGCTCTACTCCCCAAGATGAATGTATTCTCCGTGAATGGCATCTTTGAGTTTCTTCCAAATTCTCGAACTTTCCTGAATTGATCTATTCCTTGTGGATAGCTTGCCTTGAATGTCTCGGGGTTTGGGTACCCACTACGGTCATAATCTTGGACCTTAACTAAGGAACCCTCTTTAAAAGCTAAAAATCACTGGATAGTAAACCTCGCACGTTTACCAGTGGTTTTTATCTTTAAAAGAGTTATCTCTCCTAATGGAAAGGAGATGATAGACCCACAGGCTTCTTAAAAGTATCGGCCTCCTCTTGGGCATTATTCAAGGACACTACGGCTTCTTAGAAGTATTCACAGCCTCCTCTTAGGCTTCGTATAATGATCTCTTCCTTCGGGAATGATAGCCTCCTCTTGGGCTTCGTACAAGGACCCGTAGGCTTCTTAAAAGTTTCCAGCCTCCTCTTGGGCTTCGTACAAATTGTCCTCACGACCTCCTAGAGGTATAGGAACAGAACCTAGTCATCCTCATAGAACAGTCCTTTCATAGAGTCTACTACTGTTTCTCAAAGCATAGTACAAAAGAAAAAAAACTCTAGACTTGGACAGTCTAACTTCCTTGAGTCTCAAAGACATTCTCAAGTGACCCCTTCGTTAAATAGGAAGGAAACCCGCAGACTCGGACAGTCTCAATACCCTTTGGATTTCCCGTTTCCTCAAAAAAGAAGGAAATATCCCTGATCCTCAAATCAAATCCCTGAGTACAGTGTTGCTCATATAAGAACTGATTTTCTCTTTTAAAATCAGTATATTGGATCTATCACTCAACTGAAACAAACCTTTAGCCTTTATCTCGGGCTTCGTACGAGACACAAAGACTCCCTCGTAGAGTCAAACAAACAATAGCCTCTATCTCGGGCTTCGTACGAGACACAAAGACTCTATCGTTGGGTCAAAAACTTTTAGCCTCTCTCTCGGGCTTTGTACGAGACACAAAATAGCCTCCTCTTAGGCTTTGTATAATGATTTTCCTAGCGGAAATTAGCCTCCTCTTAGGCTTTTGTATAAGAAAACCACTGGTTGATCCAATCAACCTTTTAGCATCAAAGTTGTGCCTCGTTCATAGTACACAAACATCAACAACTCCTTTCCTTTCATCTAATCGCTGTAAGCGGCAAGCCTCTGGATCATCTACATCCATGCCACTGTCCCTCTTTTAGCATGAGAAATTCCTAAGGAAAGATGGTATTGTTCTACACTGAGTTAAAGTCTTCTCCTTCAGGTTAAAACCCTTTCTTCGGAAATTATGGCATTGCTCGGATCCGCGTATCCCAGTTAAAGTAATTCTCCTTCCCCCTCTTTAGAGATGACAAATTCTCTCTAAAGTCGAGGTCTTTCAGCTTCACGTCTTGGGCTTTGAACAAGACACAAATAGACCTTTCAGCTTCACATCTTGGGCTTTGAACAAGATACAAACCACCTTTCGCTTCACGTCTTGGGCTTTGAACAAGACACCAAAACACCAAAAACACCCATTTCCTCCCATAGAATAGGAGGAACTACGAACGCTCTGATTTCCCCGTTTCGGTAAACGGGAATACGTAGGCATAAGATCGAAAGAAAAGATCTTAGCGAGCACAATCAACAAAAAACCTAAATCCCATACCTCCATCAATCAAAAGCAGTAATTCAAAAGCATCAGTCCTAACATCCTAATCCTTGTTCCCCGCTAGAAAGTCCTAGAAAGAAAGAAAACCGTACTGGCGAAAATACAAATAACCAGTACAAAAGCCCCCCACATTGATAGCATCCGTAACCTAACAGACCGCTGTTTAAACTCAGTATGCAAGCAGGGTTAATTGGAGACATCTATTTCCCTTCCTTATTCAGCTCACAATAGGATAAAAAATGAATCGACCTGTAGTTTAAGCTCAACCGCAGAGAGCGACCAGCGCTTAAGAACCGCGTCCAAAATCGCTCGCTACAGCACCCGACAGAGATCAACTCAGATCAATGTCACAAAAGGACAAGGAAACCTTTAAGGAATACGCTCAGAGATGGCGTGAAATTGCCGCTCAAATTTGTCCACCTCTTGAGGAAAAAGAGATGACAAAGATCTTCTTAAAGACCTTAAGCTCATTTTATTAGGACAGAATGGTTGCCAGTGCACCCAGTGACTTCACTGAGATGGTCGGTATGGGAGTTTGTCTTGAGGAAGTCGTCCGAGAAGGACGTCTAGTGAAAGACGCTGGATCATCAAGTAGTACAAAGCGATACGGTAGTGCTCTCCCTAAGAAAAAAGAGCAAGATATTGGGAATATCTCTCTCGAAAAGCAAAGGCGACGTTATCAGCCAGTAGCAAATGTGACTCCCGCTATCAATCCTGCGCCTATTTCTACGTATCAACCTCAGGTTGCGCAGAGCCAACCTAATCAGCAAAGGACTCAACAGCCTCTTCAGCAGGCTCGTCCTCCCTATAATAACAATCGTACAACACGGCCACCAGGATTTGATCCTATACCCGTATCGTACGCAGAACTATTTCCATTACTACTGGCTAAGGGGCATGTCCAGACTAAGTCCCCTCTTACAGTACCGGAAAATCCGCCTTTTTGGTTTAAGGTGGATCAGACTTGCCCTTACCATCAAGGAGGACCAGGGCATAACATAGATAACTATCTCAATTTCAAATCCGACGTGCAGAAGCTTGTTAGGAGCGGGGTCTTATATTTCAAGGATACAAATCCTAATGTTCTCACAAACCCGCTGCCTCAACATGAGAAAGCTACAGTCAATTTGATGAGGGAGAGACTAACAACGTCTATCAAATTCATGGCGAGCATAAGATTGGGAAAATCTTAGCGAGCATACCAATCAAAACTTTAGGTCCAGTACCTTCATACACCAAGCAAAACAAAACTTCGGGTCCAATACCTCACCAAAATCATCAAAAACTTACTCTCTCTCTCTCTCTCAAAAACCTCCCAATGGAGAAACTTTCCCAACCCACAACAAATAAACACCATCAAGTATAAAAGCAGAACCTAATGCTAACAACCTGTGGATAACCATATATATGATGGGTAATTGATAACTCCCCATTGTATAACCTGACCCCGAACTCCCTGAATCTCTCTTAGCGTTTGTTCAGTTAAACATTCGTGTGCAAGGTTAGTTTTAGATAGCTTCCATTTCCCTTTCAGCTTCACGGAATAAATAAGAAATCAAAAAGTAACACCCCACTCCTACCATTGCGGTGAGGAGGAACCCATGGCAATAAGGTGGTCGCGTCACCGACAAAAATCACACACTACAGGAAAATGGCGACTCTGTTGGGGAGCCAAATTAAGACTAGAATTCTTAAGAGGTTTAGGATGTTTGCTTTAGGGATTATATTATATTTTATATATATATATATATATATATATATATATATATATATATATATATATCGCTTTTCCTACTTGATATCCATGTTTATTTTTCTGTTAAAGGAAATGCGAGTGATGTCGCATGTGAAAAGTTTGAGAGAACCCTAAGATAGGTGATGGCATAGACGGGTGGTCTTACAGGGAGTGATTCCCGAATAAGCGATCCCGGTAGACCATCAAATTAGTGGAGATACCCTTTGCGGATTCAATGCTTAACAACTCCGTCGTGAAGGCATATTGTCCCAATGTGGTATCCGTGAAACTGAGGATTTAGTAGACATTAACCATTGTGGCCATTTGGTAGTGCGGTAGCTATCGAAAATAATTGACACGCGATACTACACTCAATTGAGATTACCCTAGGATGTTACATCTCGCTCGGGTGAACTAGCTTGTTGTTGTTATCCCTAGGGGGTCAATGATTTTGGGAACTTTTAACCCGTTCTACAGGTACAAAAATTCACCAGAATACAACCTTTGGGGATGGGTAGAGCCATGACTCCATGCTCGTGAAGTTGAACCCTTGAACCCATGTTTTTTCAATGTTTTTGTGTGCTGCATTCATGCATTCATCTAAAAAACTCTTAAACAAAGAAAAAATCTTATTTTCTCTTCTCTTAATTTTTTCAAATTAAACTAAAACAATGATTGTAAATATCAGAGAGAAAGATTGCGTTATGGATTTCGGTAGAAGGAAGACGCACAAGTACACCTTCAAGGCTCCAAAACTAGAGGATTTAAGGGGGTTGGCAAGGATGATCACCAACCCTGATGCTTTCAGAGCTAAGTACGGAGGGATGCTGTCTTTGTTAAGGGTCAATGTAGTTGAAGGAATCCTGTCTATGATGATTCAGTTCTACGATCTAGTTTATCACTGTTTCACATTCCCGGATTATCAACTAGCACCGACGCTAGAAGAGTACTCTCACCTGACTGATTTACCCATCACGGACCAAGCTCCCTTTTCTGGACTGGAAGAAATTCCAAAGGATCAAACCATTGCAAGAGCAATTTATTTCAACGAGTCAGAAGTCAGGACTCACATGACCACTAAGAAAGGAATCCAAGGTTTACCGGCCAAGTTTTTGGTAGAGAAAGCCCTATACTTTGCCAGTGTAGGAAACATTACCGTTTTCGAAGATATCTTTGTTCTACTTACATACGAGTTGTTCCTTTTTCCCAACATCGATAACTTCGTCGATACTAATGCCATTAAGATATTTCTGATTGGAAACCCCGTACCGACCTTGCTCGCATATGATTATCATTCTGTACACTTAAGGAATTTGTACAGCGGAGGAATGATCACGTGTTGTATACCCTTGCTTTATAAATGGTTCACTTCCCATTTACCCAAGTCTGTTGCTTTTTGGGATCATAAGAGTACTCTACGTTGGTCACAGAGAATCATGTCTCTTACCAACTCTGACATAGATTGGTACAATAGGATCTATGACGGGATAAAAATCATCGACCGATATGGAAACTTCCCTAATGTACCCCTCATAGGAACTAAAGGAGGAATCAACTATCATCCAATTTTAGTTCGCCGTCAACTCGGATACCCGATGAAGCATATCCCACGTAATGTTCATCTGGAAGGTATTTTCTTCAAGGAAGGAGAAAATGACAGGGCACTAAAGACAAAAATAATGCATGCCTGGCAACATATTCACAGGAAAGGAAGAGAGTCTCTAGGAAGACCGGACTATATCTCTGTGGAACCTTATCTCCACTGGGTACAAACGAGCGCCCTCAAGCTGAGGATGTCTTACCCTCATCAAGAAGTTCTTTCGTTAAAGGAATTTGTCCTTTATTTTATGTCTGATACGGAAAAACTCCAGGTCACTCTCAACAAAGTTCAACGAGACAAAAAGTTCTTAGAAAAACAAGTACCGAATTCTCAACGTGAAGTGTACCAAAATTCAGCAACTATTAAAAGAAAAGGGCGCTCTGATTAGGA